>PUFA01000115.1:0-2933750 GCA_003508835.1 Eonycteris spelaea
GCCCACAGAGAGACCCCAGAGGCCCCAGAAAACCCACACACCCCTTCCCGACCTAGAGAGAGGCCCCAGAGGCCCCAGAGACCACAGTCAGGTCCACAGAAAATTCCAGAGGTGGCAGAGAGACGCTGTTCTGGTCCAGATAGAGACCCCAGCCTCGCCCAGAATGAGACCCCAGGGATCCCAGAGAGCTCAGCCTCACCCAGAAAGAGACTGCAGAGTTCCCACAGGCCCCAGAGACCCCTCCCATCCCAGGGAGAGACACCAGAGGCCCCAGAGACCCCAGCCTTGCCCAGAGATAGACCCCAGGTGTTCCCGAGACCCCAGTCTCACCCAGAGAGAGACTGCAGAGTTCCCATAGGCCCCAGAGACCCCTACCATTCACAGGGAGAGACAACAGAGGCCCCAGAGACCCAAGCCTGGCCCAAAGACAGACCTCAGGGGTCCCAGAAACCCTAATCCAGCCCAGAGAGAGACATCGGAAACCCCAGACACCCCATCCCGCCGCAGGGAGAGACTCCAGAGTTTCCCGACGCCCCAGGAATGCCCAGAGAGAGACCCCAGATGGGAACAGACAGCGACCCCAGATGTCCCAGAGACCGCTGCGGCCTACAGAGTGACCCCAGCTGCCCCAGACACCTCACTTTTACCCAGAGAGAGACCCCAGGGTTCCTAGAGACCGCAGCCTGGCCAAGAGTGAGACCCCAGGAACCCTAGAGACCCAAACCGGGACCACTGAGTTACTGGAGAGACCCCTGAGACCATAGCCTAACCCAGAGACGACCTCACAGTTCCCATAGGCCCAGAGAAGTCTACCCATCCCAGAGACACCCTGCAGACAGAGACCCCAGCCTAGCCTACAGAGACACCCAGAGTTCCCAGAAACCCTAGCCCAGCGCAGAGAGAGACCCCAGAAACCCCAGAGACACCAGCCTGGCCAGAGAGAAACCCCAGAGGCCCAAGAAAGCCCAGCCCAGCCTAGGATGACTCCAGAGGTCCCAGAGACCCCACTCTGACCCACAGACAAACCCCAGGGCCCCAGAGACCCCAGCCAGGCCCACAGAGTGACCCCGGGGGTCCCAAGAGACGCCAGGCCTGGCCCACAGAGTGAACGAGAAACCCCTGAGCCCAAAGCCTAACCCAGAGAGAGACTCCAGAGTTTCCATAAGCCTCGCAGGCCCCTACCCTTTCAGAGTGTGACCCCAGAGGCCCCAGAGACCAAAGCCTGGCCCACAGAGAGATCGCAGGGGTCCCAGAGAACCCAGCCCAACCCAGAGAGCGACCCCGGAGTCCCTGGGAACCCCATCCCGGCCTAGATTGACCCTTGAGGTCCCAGAGACACCAGAGACCAACCCAGAGAGAGACCCCGGGGGCCCCAAAGACAGCCGCCCGGACCAGACAGTGAGCCCAGATGTCCCAGAGGCCCTAGTCCAGCCCACAGAGAGACCCCAGAGGCCCCAGAAAACCCACACACCCCTTCCCGACCTAGAGAGAGTCCCCAGAGGCCCCAGAGACCACAGTCAGGTCCACAGAAAATTCCAGAGGTGGCAGAGACGCTGTTCTGGTCCAGACAGAGACCCCAGCCTCGCCCAGAATGAGACCCCAGGGATCCCAGAGAGCTCAGCCTCACCCAGAAAGAGACTGCAGAGTTCCCACAGGCCCCAGAGACCCCTCCCATCCCAGGGAGAGACACCAGAGGCCCCAGAACCCCAGCCTTGCCCAGAGATAGATCCCAGGTGTTCCCGAGACCCCAGTCTCACCCAGACAGAGACTGCAGAGTTCCCATAGGCCCCAGAGACCCCTACCATTCACAGGGAGAGACAACAGAGGCCCCAGAGACCCAAGCCTGGCCCAAAGACAGACCTCAGGGGTCCCAGAAACCCTAATCCAGCCCAGAGAGAGACATCGGAAACCCCAGACACCCCATCCCGCTGCAGGGAGAGACTACAGAGTTTCCCGATGCCCCAGGAATGCCCAGAGAGAGACCCCAGAGCCCCAGAGACCACAGTCAGGTCCACAGAAAACTACAGAGGTGGCAGAGACGCTGTTCTGGTCCAGAAGAGACCCCAGCCTCGCCCAGAATGAGACCCCAGGGATCCCAGAGAGCTCAGCCTCACCCAGAAAGAGACTGCAGAGTTCCCACAGGCCCCAGAGACCCCTACCATCCAGGGAGAGACACAGAGGCCCCAGAGACCCAAGCCTGGCCCAAAGACAGACCTCAGGGGTCCCAGAAACCCTAATCCAGCCCAGAGAGAGACATCGGAAACCCCAGACACCCCATCCCGCCGCAGGGAGAGACTCCAGAGTTTCCCGACGCCCCAGGAATGCCCAGAGAGAGACCCCAGATGGGAACAGACAGCGACCCCAGATGTCCCAGAGACCGCTGCGGCCTACAGAGTGACCCCAGCTGCCCCAGACACCTCACTTTTACCCAGAGAGAGACCCCAGGGTTCCTAGAGACCGCAGCCTGGCCAAGAGTGAGACCCCAGGAACCCTAGAGACCCAAACCGGGACCACTGAGTTACTGGAGAGACCCCTGAGACCATAGCCTAACCCAGAGACCGACCTCACAGTTCCCATAGGCCCCAGAGAAGTCTACCCATCCCAGAGACACCCTGCAAGCCACAGAGACCCCAGCCTAGCCTACAGAGACACCCCAGAGTTCCCAGAAACCCTAGCCCAGCGCAGAGAGAGACCCCAGAAACCCCAGAGACCACCAGCCTGGCCAGAGAGAAACCCCAGAGGCCCAAGAAAGCCCAGCCCAGCCTAGGATGACTCCAGAGTCCAGAAAGAGACTGCAGAGTCCCAAGAGACCCCACTCTGACCCACAGACAAACCCCAGGGCCCCAGAGACCCCAGCCAGGCCCACAGAGTGACCCCGGGGGTCCCAAGAGACGCCAGCCTGGCCCACAGAGTGAACCGAGAAACCCCCTGAGCCCAAAGCCTAACCCAGAGAGAGACTCCAGAGTTTCCATAAGCCTCGCAGCCCCCTACCCTTCTCAGAGTGTGACCCCAGAGGCCCCAGAGACCAAAGCCTGGCCCACAGAGAGATCGCAGGGGTCCCAGAGAACCCAGCCCAACCCAGAGAGCGACCCCGGAGTCCCTGGGAACCCCATCCCGGCCTAGATTGACCCTTGAGGTCCCAGAGACACCAGACCAACCCAGAGAGAGACCCCGGGGGCCCCAAAGACAGCCGCCCGGACCAGACAGTGAGCCCAGATGTCCCAGAGGCCCTAGTCCAGCCCACAGAGAGACCCCAGAGGCCCCAGAAAACCCACACACCCCTTCCCGACCTAGAGAGAGGCCCCAGAGGCCCCAGAGACCACAGTCAGGTCCACAGAAAATTCCAGAGGTGGCAGAGACGCTGTTCTGGTCCAGATAGAGACCCCAGCCTCGCCCAGAATGAGACCCCAGGGATCCCAGAGAGCTCAGCCTCACCCAGAAAGAGACTGCAGAGTTCCCACAGGCCCCAGAGACCCCTCCCATCCCAGGGAGAGACACCAGAGGCCCCAGAGACCCCAGCCTTGCCCAGAGATAGACCCCAGGTGTTCCCGAGACCCCAGTCTCACCCAGAGAGAGACTGCAGAGTTCCCATAGGCCCCAGAGACCCCTACCATTCACAGGGAGAGACAACAGAGGCCCCAGAGACCCAAGCCTGGCCCAAAGACAGACCTCAGGGGTCCCAGAAACCCTAATCCAGCCCAGAGAGAGACATCGGAAACCCCAGACACCCCATCCCGCCGCAGGGAGAGACTCCAGAGTTTCCCGACGCCCCAGGAATGCCCAGAGAGAGACCCCAGATGGGAACAGACAGCGACCCCAGATGTCCCAGAGACCGCTGCGGCCTACAGAGTGACCCCAGCTGCCCCAGACACCTCACTTTTACCCAGAGAGAGACCCCAGGGTTCCTAGAGACCGCAGCCTGGCCAAGAGTGAGACCCCAGGAACCCTAGAGACCCAAACCGGGACCACTGAGTTACTGGAGAGACCCCTGAGACCATAGCCTAACCCAGAGACCGACCTCACAGTTCCCATAGGCCCCAGAGAAGTCTACCCATCCCAGAGACACCCTGCAAGCCACAGAGACCCCAGCCTAGCCTACAGAGACACCCCAGAGTTCCCAGAAACCCTAGCCCAGCGCAGAGAGAGACCCCAGAAACCCAGAGACACCAGCCTGGCCAGAGAGAAACCCCAGAGGCCCAAGAAAGCCCAGCCCAGCCTAGGATGACTCCAGAGGTCCCAGAGACCCCACTCTGACCGCACAGACAAACCCCAGGGCCCCAGAGACCCCAGCCAGGCCCACAGAGTGACCCCGGGGGTCCCAAGAGACGCCAGCCTGGCCCACAGAGTGAACCGAGAAACCCCCTGAGCCCAAAGCCTAACCCAGAGAGAGACTCCAGAGTTTCCATAAGCCTCGCAGCCCCCTACTTCTCAGAGTGTGACCCCAGAGGCCCCAGAGACCAAAGCCTGGCCCACAGAGAGATCGCAGGGGTCCCAGAGAACCCAGCCCAACCCAGAGAGCGACCCCGGAGTCCCTGGGAACCCCATCCCGGCCTAGATTGACCCTTGAGGTCCCAGAGACACCAGACCAACCCAGAGAGAGACCCCGGGGGCCCCAAAGACAGCCGCCCGGACCAGACAGTGAGCCCAGATGTCCCAGAGGCCCTAGTCCAGCCCACAGAGAGACCCCAGAGGCCCCAGAAAACCCACACACCCCTTCCCGACCTAGAGAGAGGCCCCAGAGCCCCAGAGACCACAGTCAGGTCCACAGAAAATTCCAGAGGTGGCAGAGACGCTGTTCTGGTCCAGATAGAGACCCCAGCCTCGCCCAGAATGAGACCCCAGGGATCCCAGAGAGCTCAGCCTCACCCAGAAAGAGACTGCAGAGTTCCCACAGGCCCCAGAGACCCCTCCCATCCCAGGGAGAGACACCAGAGGCCCCAGAGACCCCAGCCTTGCCCAGAGATAGACCCCAGGTGTTCCCGAGACCCCAGTCTCACCCAGAGAGAGACTGCAGAGTTCCCATAGGCCCCAGAGACCCCTACCATTCACAGGGAGAGACAACAGAGGCCCCAGAGACCCAAGCCTGGCCCAAAGACAGACCTCAGGGGTCCCAGAAACCCTAATCCAGCCCAGAGAGAGACATCGGAAACCCCAGACACCCCATCCCGCCGCAGGGAGAGACTCCAGAGTTTCCCGACGCCCCAGGAATGCCCAGAGAGAGACCCCAGATGGGAACAGACAGCGACCCCAGATGTCCCAGAGACCGCTGCGGCCTACAGAGTGACCCCAGCTGCCCCAGACACCTCACTTTTACCCAGAGAGAGACCCCAGGGTTCCTAGAGACCGCAGCCTGGCCAAGAGTGAGACCCCAGGAACCCTAGAGACCCAAACCGGGACCACTGAGTTACTGGAGAGACCCCTGAGACCATAGCCTAACCCAGAGACCGACCTCACAGTTCCCATAGGCCCCAGAGAAGTCTACCCATCCCAGAGACACCCTGCAAGCCACAGAGACCCCAGCCTAGCCTACAGAGACACCCCAGAGTTCCCAGAAACCCTAGCCCAGCGCAGAGAGAGACCCCAGAAACCCCAGAGACACCAGCCTGGCCAGAGAGAAACCCCAGAGGCCCAAGAAAGCCCAGCCCAGCCTAGGATGACTCCAGAGGTCCCAGAGACCCCACTCTGACCACAGACAAACCCCAGGGCCCCAGAGACCCCAGCCAGGCCCACAGAGTGACCCCGGGGGTCCCAAGAGACGCCAGCCTGGCCCACAGAGTGAACCGAGAAACCCCCTGAGCCCAAAGCCTAACCCAGAGAGAGACTCCAGAGTTTCCATAAGCCTCGCAGCCCCCTACCCTTCTCAGAGTGTGACCCCAGAGGCCCCAGAGACCAAAGCCTGGCCCACAGAGAGATCGCAGGGGTCCCAGAGAACCCAGCCCAACCCAGAGAGCGACCCCGGAGTCCCTGGGAACCCCATCCCGGCCTAGATTGACCCTTGAGGTCCCAGAGACACCAGACAACCAAACCCAGAGAGAGACCCCGGGGGCCCCAAAGACAGCCGCCCGGACCAGACAGTGAGCCCAGATGTCCCAGAGGCCCTAGTCCAGCCCACAGAGAGACCCCAGAGGCCCCAGAAAACCCACACACCCCTTCCCGACCTAGAGAGAGGCCCCAGAGGCCCCAGAGACCACAGTCAGGTCCACAGAAAATTCCAGAGGTGGCAGAGACGCTGTTCTGGTCCAGATAGAGACCCCAGCCTCGCCCAGAATGAGACCCCAGGGATCCCAGAGAGCTCAGCCTCACCCAGAAAGAGACTGCAGAGTTCCCACAGGCCCCAGAGACCCCTCCCATCCCAGGGAGAGACACCAGAGGCCCCAGAGACCCCAGCCTTGCCCAGAGATAGACCCCAGGTGTTCCCGAGACCCCAGTCTCACCCAGAGAGAGACTGCAGAGTTCCCATAGGCCCCAGAGACCCCTACCATTCACAGGGAGAGACAACAGAGGCCCCAGAGACCCAAGCCTGGCCCAAAGACAGACCTCAGGGTCCCAGAAACCCTAATCCAGCCCAGAGAGAGACATCGGAAACCCCAGACACCCCATCCCGCCGCAGGGAGAGACTCCAGAGTTTCCCGACGCCCCAGGAATGCCCAGAGAGAGACCCCAGATGGGAACAGACAGCGACCCCAGATGTCCCAGAGACCGCTGCGGCCTACAGAGTGACCCCAGCTGCCCCAGACACCTCACTTTTACCCAGAGAGAGACCCCAGGGTTCCTAGAGACCGCAGCCTGGCCAAGAGTGAGACCCCAGGAACCCTAGAGACCCAAACCGGGACCACTGAGTTACTGGAGAGACCCCTGAGACCATAGCCTAACCCAGAGACCGACCTCACAGTTCCCATAGGCCCCAGAGAAGTCTACCCATCCCAGAGACACCCTGCAAGCCACAGAGACCCCAGCCTAGCCTACAGAGACACCCCAGAGTTCCCAGAAACCCTAGCCCAGCGCAGAGAGAGACCCCAGAAACCCCAGAGACACCAGCCTGGCCAGAGAGAAACCCCAGAGGCCCAAGAAAGCCCAGCCCAGCCATGACTCCGACTAGAGTAGGCCCAGAGACCCCACTCTGACCCACAGACAAACCCCAGGGCCCCAGAGACCCCAGCCAGGCCCACAGAGTGACCCCGGGGGTCCCAAGAGACGCCAGCCTGGCCCACAGAGTGAACCGAGAAACCCCCTGAGCCCAAAGCCTAACCCAGAGAGAGACTCCAGAGTTTCCATAAGCCTCGCAGCCCCCTACCCTTCTCAGAGTGTGACCCCAGAGGCCCCAGAGACCAAAGCCTGGCCCACAGAGAGATCGCAGGGGTCCCAGAGAACCCAGCCCAACCCAGAGAGCGACCCCGGAGTCCCTGGGAACCCCATCCCGGCCTAGATTGACCCTTGAGGTCCCAGAGACACCAGACCAACCCAGAGAGAGACCCCGGGGGCCCCAAAGACAGCCGCCCGGACCAGACAGTGAGCCCAGATGTCCCAGAGGCCCTAGTCCAGCCCACAGAGAGACCCCAGAGGCCCCAGAAAACCCACACACCCCTTCCCGACCTAGAGAGAGGCCCCAGAGGCCCCAGAGACCACAGTCAGGTCCACAGAAAATTCCAGAGGTGGCAGAGACGCTGTTCTGGTCCAGATAGAGACCCCAGCCTCGCCCAGAATGAGACCCCAGGGATCCCAGAGAGCTCAGCCTCACCCAGAAAGAGACTGCAGAGTTCCCACAGGCCCCAGAGACCCCTCCCATCCCAGGGAGAGACACCAGAGGCCCCAGAGACCCCAGCCTTGCCCAGAGATAGACCCCAGGTGTTCCCGAGACCCCAGTCTCACCCAGAGAGAGACTGCAGAGTTCCCATAGGCCCCAGAGACCCCTACCATTCACAGGGAGAGACAACAGAGGCCCCAGAGACCCAAGCCTGGCCCAAAGACAGACCTCAGGGGTCCCAGAAACCCTAATCCAGCCCAGAGAGAGACATCGGAAACCCCAGACACCCCATCCCGCCGCAGGGAGAGACTCCAGAGTTTCCCGACGCCCCAGGAATGCCCAGAGAGAGACCCCAGATGGGAACAGACAGCGACCCCAGATGTCCCAGAGACCGCTGCGGCCTACAGAGTGACCCCAGCTGCCCCAGACACCTCACTTTTACCCAGAGAGAGACCCCAGGGTTCCTAGAGACCGCAGCCTGGCCAAGAGTGAGACCCCAGGAACCCTAGAGACCCAAACCGGGACCACTGAGTTACTGGAGAGACCCCTGAGACCATAGCCTAACCCAGAGACCGACCTCACAGTTCCCATAGGCCCCAGAGAAGTCTACCCATCCCAGAGACACCCTGCAAGCCACAGAGACCCCAGCCTAGCCTACAGAGACACCCCAGAGTTCCCAGAAACCCTAGCCCAGCGCAGAGAGAGACCCCAGAAACCCCAGAGACACCAGCCTGGCCAGAGAGAAACCCCAGAGGCCCAAGAAAGCCCAGCCCAGCCTAGGATGACTCCAGAGTCCCAGAGACCCCACTCTGACCACAGACAAACCCCAGGGCCCCAGAGACCCCAGCCAGGCCCACAGAGTGACCCCGGGGGTCCCAAGAGACGCCAGCCTGGCCCACAGAGTGAACCGAGAAACCCCCTGAGCCCAAAGCCTAACCCAGAGAGAGACTCCAGAGTTTCCATAAGCCTCGCAGCCCCTACCCTTCTCAGAGTGTGACCCCAGAGGCCCCAGAGACCAAAGCCTGGCCCACAGAGAGATCGCAGGGGTCCCAGAGAACCCAGCCCAACCCAGAGAGCGACCCCGGAGTCCCTGGGAACCCCATCCCGGCCTAGATTGACCCTTGAGGTCCCAGAGACACCAGACCAACCCAGAGAGAGACCCCGGGGGCCCCAAAGACAGCCGCCCGGACCAGACAGTGAGCCCAGATGTCCCAGAGGCCCTAGTCCAGCCCACAGAGAGACCCCAGAGGCCCCAGAAAACCCACACACCCTTCCCGACCTAGAGAGGTCCCAGAGGCCCCAGAGACCACAGTCAGGTCCAGCAGAAAATTCCAGAGGTGGCAGAGACGCTGTTCTGGTCCAGACAGAGACCCCAGCCTCGCCCAGAATGAGACCCCAGGATCCCAAGAGCTCAGCCTCACCCAGAAAGAGACTGCAGAGTTCCCACAGGCCCCAGAGACCCCTCCCATCCCAGGGAGAGACACCAGAGGCCCCAGAGACAGCCATTGCCCAGAGATAGATCCCAGGTGTTCCCGAGACCCCAGTCTCACCCAGACAGAGACTGCAGAGTTCCCATAGGCCCAGAGACCCCTACCATTCACAGGGAGAGACAACAGAGGCCCCAGAGACCCAAGCCTGGCCCAAAGACAGACCCTCAGGGTCCAGAACCCTAATCCAGCCAGAGAGAGACATCGGAAACCCCAGACACCCCATCCCGCTGCAGGGAGAGACTACAGAGTTTCCCGATGCCCCAGGAATGCCCAGAGAGAGACCCCAGAGGCCCCAGAGGACCACAGTCAGGTCCACAGAAAAACTCCAGAGGTGGCAGAGACCTGTTCTGGTCCAGAGAGAGACCCCAGCCTCGCCCAGAATGAGACCCCAGGGATCCCAGAGAGCTCAGCCTCACCCAGAAAGAGACTGCAGAGTTCCCACAGGCCCCAGAGACCCCTCCCATCCCAGGGAGAGACACCAGAGGCCCCAGAGACCCAAGCCTGGCCCAAAGACAGACTCAGGGGTCCCAGAAACCCTAATCCAGCCCGAGAGAGACATCGGAAACCCCAGACACCCCATCCCGCCGCAGGGAGAGACTCCAGAGTTTCCCGACGCCCCAGGAATGCCCAGAGAGAGACCCCAGATGGGAACAGACAGCGACCCCAGATGTCCCAGAGACCGCTGCGGCCTACAGAGTGACCCCAGCTGCCCAGACACCTCACTTTTACCCAGAGAGAGACCCCAGGGTTCCTAGAGACCGCAGCCTGGCCAAGAGTGAGACCCCAGGAACCTAGAGACCCAAACCGGGACCACTGAGTTACTGGAGAGACCCCTGAGACCATAGCCTAACCAGAGACCGACCTCACAGTTCCCATAGGCCCCAGAGAAGTCTACCCATCCCAGAGACACCCTGCAAGCCACAGAGACCCCAGCCTAGCCTACAGAGACATCCCAGAGTTCCCAGAAACCCTAGCCCAGCGCAGAGAGAGACCCCAGAAACCCCAGAGACACCAGCCTGGCCAGAGAGAAACCCCAGAGGCCCAAGAAAGCCCAGCCCAGCCTAGGATGACTCCAGAGGTCCCAGAAAGAGACTGCAGAGTTCCCACAGGACCCAGAGACCCCACTCTGACCCACAGACAAACCCCAGGGCCCCAGAGACCCCAGCCAGGCCCACAGAGTGACCCCGGGGGTCCCAAGAGACGCCAGCCTGGCCCACAGAGTGAACCGAGAAACCCCCTGAGCCCAAAGCCTAACCCAGAGAGAGACTCCAGAGTTTCCATAAGCCTCGCAGCCCCCTACCCTTCTCAGAGTGTGACCCCAGAGGCCCCAGAGACCAAAGCCTGGCCCACAGAGAGATCGCAGGGGTCCCAGAGAACCCAGCCCAACCCAGAGAGCGACCCCGGAGTCCCTGGGAACCCCATCCCGGCCTAGATTGACCCTTGAGGTCCCAGAGACACCAGACCAACCCAGAGAGAGACCCCGGGGGCCCCAAAGACAGCCGCCCGGACCAGACAGTGAGCCCAGATGTCCCAGAGGCCCTAGTCCAGCCCACAGAGAGACCCCAGAGGCCCCAGAAAACCCACACACCCCTTCCCGACCTAGAGAGAGGCCCCAGAGGCCCCAGAGACCACAGTCAGGTCCACAGAAAATTCCAGAGGTGGCAGAGACGCTGTTCTGGTCCAGATAGAGACCCCAGCCTCGCCCAGAATGAGACCCCAGGGATCCCAGAGAGCTCAGCCTCACCCAGAAAGAGACTGCAGAGTTCCCACAGGCCCAGAGACCCCTCCCATCCCAGGGAGAGACACCAGAGGCCCAGAGACCCCAGCCTTGCCCAGAGATAGACCCCAGGTGTTCCCGAGACCCCAGTCTCACCCAGAGAGAGACTGCAGAGTTCCCATAGGCCCCAGAGACCCCTACCATTCACAGGGAGAGACAACAGAGGCCCCAGAGACCCAAGCCTGGCCCAAAGACAGACCTCAGGGGGTCCCAGAAACCCTAATCCAGCCCAGAGAGAGACATCGGAAACCCCAGACACCCCATCCCGCCGCAGGGAGAGACTCCAGAGTTTCCCGACGCCCCAGGAATGCCCAGAGAGAGACCCCAGATGGGAACAGACAGCGACCCCAGATGTCCCAGAGACCGCTGCGGCCTACAGAGTGACCCCAGCTGCCCCAGACACCTCACTTTTACCCAGAGAGAGACCCCAGGGTTCCTAGAGACCGCAGCCTGGCCAAGAGTGAGACCCCAGGAACCCTAGAGACCCAAACCGGACCACTGAGTTACTGGAGAGACCCCTGAGACCATAGCCTAACCCAGAGACCGACCTCACAGTTCCCATAGGCCCCAGAGAAGTCTACCCATCCCAGAGACACCCTGCAAGCCACAGAGACCCCAGCCTAGCCTACAGAGACACCCCAGAGTTCCCAGAAACCCTAGCCCAGCGCAGAGAGAGACCCCAGAAACCCAGAGACACCAGCCTGGCCAGAGAGAAACCCCAGAGGCCCAAGAAAGCCCAGCCCAGCCTAGGATGACTCCAGAGGTCCCAGAGACCCACTCTGACGCACAGACAAACCCCAGGGCCCCAGAGACCCCAGCCAGGCCCACAGAGTGACCCGGGGGTCCCAAGAGACGCCAGCCTGGCCCACAGAGTGAACCAGAGAAACCCCCTGAGCCCAAAGCCTAATCCAGAGAGAGACTCCAGAGTTTCCATAAGCCTCGCAGCCCCACCCTTCTCAGAGTGTGACCCCAGAGGCCCCAGAGACCAAAGCCTGGCCCACAGAGAGATCGCAGGGTCCCAGAGAACCCAGCCCAACCCAGAGAGCGACCCCGGAGTCCCTGGGAACCCCATCCCGGCCTAGATTGACCCTTGAGGTCCCAGAGACACCAAGACCACAACCCCAGAGAGAGACCCCGGGGCCCCAAAGACAGCCGCCCGGACCAGACATGAGCCCAGATGTCCCAGAGGCCCTAGTCCAGCCCACAGAGAGACCCCCAGAGGCCCCAGAAAAACCCCACACACCCCTTCCCGACCTAGAGAGAGTCCCCAGAGGCTCCAGAGACCAACAGTCAGGTCCACAGAAAATTCCAGAGGTGGCAGAGACGCTGTTCTGGTCCAGATAGAGACCCAGCCTCGCCCAGAATGAGACCCCAGGGATCCCAGAGAAGCTCAGCCTCACCCAGAAAGAGACTGCAGAGTTCCCACAGGCCCCAGAGACCCCTCCATGTCCCAGGGAGAGACACCAGAGGCCCCAGAGACCCCAGCCTTTGCCCAGAGATAGACCCCAGGTGTTCCCGAGACCCCAGTCTCACCCAGAGAGAGACTGCAGAGTTCCCAATAGGCCCCAGAGACCCCTACCATTCACAGGGAGAGACAACAGAGGCCCCAGAGACCCAAGCCTGGCCCAAAGACAGACCTCAGGGGTCCCAGAAACCCTAATCCAGCCCAGAGAGAGACATCGGAAACCCCAGACACCCCATCCGCCGGCAGGGAGAGACTCCAGAGTTTCCCGACGCCCCAGGAATGCCCAGAGAGAGACCCCAGATGGGAACAGACAGCGACCCCAGATGTCCCAGAGACCGCTGCGGCCTACAGAGTGACCCCAGCTGCCCCAGACACCTCACTTTTACCCAGAGAGAGACCCCAGGGTTCCTAGAGACCGCAGCCTGGCCAAGAGTGAGACCCCAGGAACCCTAGAGACCCAAACCGGGACCACTGAGTTACTGGGAGACCCCTGAGACCATAGCCTAACCCAGAGACCGACCTCACAGTTCCCATAGGCCCCAGAGAAGTCTACCCATCCCAGAGACACCCTGCAAGCCACAGAGACCAGCCACTAGGCCTACAGAGACACCCAGAGTTCCCAGAAACCCTAGCCCAGCGCGCAGAGAGAGACCCCAGGAAACCCCAGAGACACCAGCCTGGCCAGAGAGAAACCCCAGAGGCCCAAGAAAAGCCCAGCCCAGCCTAGATGACTCCAGACGGTCCCAGAGACCCCACTCTGACGCACAGACAAACCCCAGGGCCCCAGAGACCCCAGCCAGGCCCACAGAGTGACCCCCGGGGTCCCAAGAGACGCCAGCCTGGCCACAGAGTGAACCGAGAAACCCCTGAGCCCAAAGCCTAACCCAGAGAGAGACTCCAGAGTTTCCATAAGCCTCGCAGCCCCTACCCTTCTCAGAGTGTGACCCCAGAGGCCCCAGAGACCAAAGCCTGGCCCACAGAGAGATCGCAGGGGTCCCAGAGAACCCAGCCCAACCCAGAGAGCGACCCCGGGAGTCCCTGGGAAACCCGATCCCGGCCTAGATTGACCCTTGAGGTCCCAGAGACCACCAGACCAACCCAGAGCGAGAGACCCCGGGAGGCCCAAAGACAGCCGCCCGGCCAACAGTGAGCCCAGATGTCCAGAGGCCTCCAGTCCAGCCCACAGAGAGACCCCAGAGCCCCAGAAAACCCACACACCCCTTCCGACCTAGAGAGAGGCCCCAGAGGCTCCCAGAGACCACATCAGGTCCACAGAAAATTCCAGAGGTGGCAGAGACCGCTTTTCTGGTCCAGATAGAGACCCCAGCCTCGCCCAGAATGAGACCCCCAGGGATCCCAGAGAGCTCAGCCTCAACCCAGAAAGAGACTGCAGAGTTCCCACAGGCCCAGAGACCCCTCCGCAATCCCAGGGAGAGACACCAGGAGGCCCCAGAGACCCCAGCCTGCCCAGAGATAGACCCCAGGTGTTCCCGAGACCCCCAGTCTCACCCAGAGAGAGACTGCAGAGTTCCCATAGCCCCAGAGACCCCTACCATTCACAGGGAGAGACAACAGAGGCCCCAGAGACCCAAGCCTTGGCCCCAAAAGACAGACCTCAGGGTCTCCAGAAATTCCCTAATCCAGCCCAGAGAGAGACATCGGGAAACCCCAGACACCCCATCCCGCCGCAGGGAGAGACTCCAGAGTTCCGGACGCCCCAGGAACAGACCCAGAGAGAGACCCAGATGGGAAAGACAGCGACCCCAGATGTCCCAGAGACCGCTGCGGCTACAGAGTGACCCCAGCTGCCCCAGACACTCACTTTTTACCCAGAGAGAGACCCCAGGGTTCCTAGAGACCGCAGCCTGGCCAAGAGTGAGACCCCAGGAACCCTAGAGCCAAACCGGGACCACTGAGTTACTGGAGAGACCCTGAGACCATAGCCTAAACCCAGAGACCGACCTCACAGTTCCCATAGGCCCGAGAAGTCTACCCATCCCAGAGACCACCCTGCAAAGCCACAGAGACCCCAGCCTAGCCTACAGAGACACCCCAGAGTTCCCAGAAACCCTAGCCCAGCGCAGAGGAGACCCCGAAACCCAGAGACACCAGCCTGGCCAGAAGAGGAAAACCCCAGAGGCCCAAAGAAAGCCCAGCCCAGCCTAGGATGACTCCAGAGTCCCAGAGACCCCTCTGAGCACAGACAAACCCCAGGCCCCAGAGACCAAGCCAGGCGCCACACAAGAGTGACCCCGGGGGTCCCAAGAGACGCCAGCCTGGCCACAGAGTGAACCGAGAAACCCCCTGAGCCCAAAGCCTAACCCAGAGAGAGGACTTCCAGAGTTTCCATAAGCCTCGCAGCCCCCTACCCTTCTCAGAGTGTGACCCCAGAGGCCCCAGAGACCAAAGCCTGGCCCACAGAGAGATCGCAGGGGTCCCAGAGAACCCAGCCCAACCCAGAGAGCGACCCCGGAGTCCCTGGGAACCCCATCCCGGCCTAGATTGACCCTTGAGGTCCCAGAGACACCAGACCAACCCAGAGAGAGACCCCGGGGGCCCCAAAGACAGCCGCCCGGACCAGACAGTGAGCCCAGATGTCCCAGAGGCCCTAGTCCAGCCCACAGAGAGACCCCAGAGGCCCCAGAAAACCCACACACCCCTTCCCGACCTAGAGAGAGGCCCCAGAGGCCCCAGAGACCACAGTCAGGTCCACAGAAAATTCCAGAGGTGGCAGAGACGCTGTTCTGGTCCAGATAGAGACCCCAGCCTCGCCCAGAATGAGACCCCAGGGATCCCAGAGAGCTCAGCCTCACCCAGAAAGAGACTGCAGAGTTCCCACAGGCCCCAGAGACCCCTCCCATCCCAGGGAGAGACACCAGAGGCCCCAGAGACCCCAGCCTTGCCCAGAGATAGACCCCAGGTGTTCCCGAGACCCCAGTCTCACCCAGAGAGAGACTGCAGAGTTCCCATAGGCCCCAGAGACCCCTACCATTCACAGGGAGAGACAACAGAGGCCCCAGAGACCCAAGCCTGGCCCAAAGACAGACCTCAGGGGTCCCAGAAACCCTAATCCAGCCCAGAGAGAGACATCGGAAACCCCAGACACCCCATCCCGCCGCAGGGAGAGACTCCAGAGTTTCCCGACGCCCCAGGAATGCCCAGAGAGAGACCCCAGATGGGAACAGACAGCGACCCCAGATGTCCCAGAGACCGCTGCGGCCTACAGAGTGACCCCAGCTGCCCCAGACACCTCACTTTTACCCAGAGAGAGACCCCAGGGTTCCTAGAGACCGCAGCCTGGCCAAGAGTGAGACCCCAGGAACCCTAGAGACCCAAACCGGGACCACTGAGTTACTGGAGAGACCCCTGAGACCATAGCCTAACCCAGAGACCGACCTCACAGTTCCCATAGGCCCCAGAGAAGTCTACCCATCCCAGAGACACCCTGCAAGCCACAGAGACCCCAGCCTAGCCTACAGAGACACCCCAGAGTTCCCAGAAACCCTAGCCCAGCGCAGAGAGAGACCCCAGAAACCCCAGAGACACCAGCCTGGCCAGAGAGAAACCCCAGAGGCCCAAGAAAGCCCAGCCCAGCCTAGGATGACTCCAGATCCAGCAGAGTACCAGAGACCCCACTCTGACCCACAGACAAACCCCAGGGCCCCAGAGACCCCAGCCAGGCCCACAGAGTGACCCCGGGGGTCCCAAGAGACGCCAGCCTGGCCCACAGAGTGAACCGAGAAACCCCCTGAGCCCAAAGCCTAACCCAGAGAGAGACTCCAGAGTTTCCATAAGCCTCGCAGCCCCCTACCCTTCTCAGAGTGTGACCCCAGAGGCCCCAGAGACCAAAGCCTGGCCCACAGAGAGATCGCAGGGGTCCCAGAGAACCCAGCCCAACCCAGAGAGCGACCCCGGAGTCCCTGGGAACCCCATCCCGGCCTAGATTGACCCTTGAGGTCCCAGAGACACCAGACCAACCCAGAGAGAGACCCCGGGGGCCCCAAAGACAGCCGCCCGGACCAGACAGTGAGCCCAGATGTCCCAGAGGCCCTAGTCCAGCCCACAGAGAGACCCCAGAGGCCCCAGAAAACCCACACCCCTTCCCGACCTAGAGAGAGGCCCCAGAGGCCCAGAGACCACAGTCAGGTCCACAGAAAATTCCAGAGGTGGCAGAGACGCTGTTCTGGTCCAGATAGAGACCCCAGCCTCGCCCAGAATGAGACCCCAGGGATCCCAGAGAGCTCAGCCTCACCCAGAAAGAGACTGCAGAGTTCCCACAGGCCCCAGAGACCCCTCCCATCCCAGGGAGAGACACCAGAGGCCCCAGAGACCCCAGCCTTGCCCAGAGATAGACCCCAGGTGTTCCCGAGACCCCAGTCTCACCCAGAGAGAGACTGCAGAGTTCCCATAGGCCCCAGAGACCCCTACCATTCACAGGGAGAGACAACAGAGGCCCCAGAGACCCAAGCCTGGCCCAAAGACAGACCTCAGGGGTCCCAGAAACCCTAATCCAGCCCAGAGAGAGACATCGGAAACCCCAGACACCCCATCCCGCCGCAGGGAGAGACTCCAGAGTTCCCGACGCCCCAGGAATGCCCAGAGAGAGACCCCAGATGGGAACAGACAGCGACCCCAGATGTCCCAGAGACCGCTGCGGCCTACAGAGTGACCCCAGCTGCCCCAGACACCTCACTTTTACCCAGAGAGAGACCCCAGGGTTCCTAGAGACCGCAGCCTGGCCAAGAGTGAGACCCCAGGAACCCTAGAGACCCAAACCGGGACCACTGAGTTACTGGAGAGACCCCTGAGACCATAGCCTAACCCAGAGACCGACCTCACAGTTCCCATAGGCCCCAGAGAAGTCTACCCATCCCAGAGACACCCTGCAAGCCACAGAGACCCCAGCCTAGCCTACAGAGACACCCCAGAGTTCCCAGAAACCCTAGCCCAGCGCAGAGAGAGACCCCAGAAACCCCAGAGACACCAGCCTGGCCAGAGAGAAACCCCAGAGGCCCAAGAAAGCCCAGCCCAGCCTAGGATGACTCCAGAGGTCCCAGAGACCCCACTCTGACGCACAGACAAACCCCAGGGCCCCAGAGACCCCAGCCAGGCCCACAGAGTGACCCCGGGGGTCCCAAGAGACGCCAGCCTGGCCCACAGAGTGAACCGAGAAACCCCCTGAGCCCAAAGCCTAACCCAGAGAGAGACTCCAGAGTTTCCATAAGCCTCGCAGCCCCCTACCCTTCTCAGAGTGTGACCCCAGAGGCCCCAGAGACCAAAGCCTGGCCCACAGAGAGATCGCAGGGTCCCAGAGAACCCAGCCCAACCCAGAGAGCGACCCCGGAGTCCCTGGGAACCCCATCCCGGCCTAGATTGACCCTTGAGGTCCCAGAGACACCAGACCAACCCAGAGAGAGACCCCGGGGCCCCAAAGACAGCCGCCCGGACCAGACAGTGAGCCCAGATGTCCCAGAGGCCCTAGTCCAGCCCACAGAGAGACCCCAGAGGCCCCAGAAAACCCCACACACCCCTTCCCGACCTAGAGAGAGGCCCCAGAGGCCCAGAGACCACAGTCAGGTCCACAGAAAATTCCAGAGGTGGCAGAGACGCTGTTCTGGTCCAGATAGAGACCCCAGCCTCGCCCAGAATGAGACCCCAGGGATCCCAGAGAGCTCAGCCTCACCCAGAAAGAGACTGCAGAGTTCCCACAGGCCCCAGAGACCCCTCCCATCCCAGGGAGAGACACCAGAGGCCCCAGAGACCCCAGCCTTGCCCAGAGATAGACCCCAGGTGTTCCCGAGACCCCAGTCTCACCCAGAGAGAGACTGCAGAGTTCCCATAGGCCCCAGAGACCCCTACCATTCACAGGGAGAGACAAACAGAGGCCCCAGAGACCCAAGCCTGGCCCAAAGACAGACCTCAGGGGTCCCAGAAACCCTAATCCAGCCCAGAGAGAGACATCGGAAACCCCAGACACCCCATCCCGCCGCAGGGAGAGACTCCAGAGTTTCCCGACGCCCCAGGAATGCCCAGAGAGAGACCCCAGATGGGAACAGACAGCGACCCCAGATGTCCCAGAGACCGCTGCGGCCTACAGAGTTGACCCCAGCTGCCCAGACACCTCACTTTTACCCAGAGAGACCCAGGGTTCCTAGAGACCGCAGCCTGGCCAAGAGTGAGACCCCAGGAACCCTAGAGACCCAAACCGGGACCACTGAGTTACTGGAGAGACCCCTGAGACCATAGCCTAACCCAGAGAGACCGACCTCACAGTTCCCATAGGCCCCAGAGAAGTCTACCCATCCAGAGACACCCTGCAAGCCACAGAGACCCCAGCCTAGCCTACAGAGACACCCCCAGAGTTCCCAGAAACCCTAGCCCAGCGCAGAGAGAGACCCCAGAAACCCCAGAGACACCAGCCTGGCCAGGAGAAAACCCCAGGAGGCCCAAGAAAGCCCAGCCCAGCCTAGGATGACTCCAGAGGTTCCCAGAGACCCCACTCTGACCCACAGACAAACCCCAGAGGCCCCAGGAGACCCCAGCAGGCCCACAGAGTGACCCCGGGGGTCCCAAGAGACGCCAGCCTGGCCCACAGAGTGAAACCGAGAAACCCCCTGAGCCCAAAGCCTAACCCAGAGAGAGACTCCAGAGTTTCCATAAGCCTGCAGCCCCCTACCACCCTTCTCAGTAGCAGTGTGACCCCAGAGGCCCCAGAGACCAAAGCCTGGGCCCACAGAGAGATCGCAGGGGTCCCAGAGAACCCAGCCCAACCCAGAGAGCGACCCCGGAGTCCCTGGGAACCCCATCCCGGCCCTAGATTGACCCTTGAGGTCCAGAGACACCAGGACCAACCCAGAGAGAGACCCCGGGGGCCCCCAAAGACCAGCCGCCCGACCAGACAGTGAGCCCAGATGTCCCAGAGCCCTAGTCCAGCCCACGAGAGAGACCCCAGAGGCCCAGAAAACCCACACACCCCTTCCCGACCTAGAGAGAGCCCCAGAGGCCCCAGAGACCACAGTCAGGTCCACAGAAAAATTCCAGAGGTGGCAGAGACGCTGTTCTGGTCCAGATAGAGACCCCAGCCTCGCCCAGAATGAGACCCCAGGGATCCCAGAGAGCTCAGCCTCACCCAGAAAGAGACTGCAGAGTTCCCACAGGCCCCAGAGACCCCTCCCATCCCAGGGAGAGACACCAGCAGGCCCCAGAGACCCCAGCCTTGCCCAGAGATAGACCCCAGGTGTTCCCGAGACCCCAGTCTCACCCAGAGAGAGAGACTGCAGAGTTCCCATAGGCCCCAGAGACCCCTACCATTCACAGGGAGAGACAACAGAGGCCCCAGAGACCCAAGCCTGGCCCAAAGACACACTCAGATCAGTCCCAGAAACCCTAATCCAGCCCAGAGAGAGACATCGGAAACCCAGACACCCCATCCCGCCGCAGGGAGAGACTCCAGAGTTTCCCGATGCCCCAGGAATGCCCAGAGAGAGACCCCAGATGGGAACAGACAGCGACCCCAGATGTCCCAAGAGACCGCTGCGGCCTACAGAGTGACCCAGCTGCCCCAGACACCTCACTTTTACCCAGAGAGAGACCCCAGGGTTCCTAGAGACCGCAGCCTGGCCAAGAGTGAGACCCCAGGAACCCTAGAGACCCCAAACCGGGACCACTGAGTTACTGGAGAGACCCTGAGACCATAGCCTAACCCAGAGACCGACCTCACAGTTCCCATAGGCCCCAGAGAAGTCTACCCATCCCAGAGCCACACCTGCAAGCCACAGAGACCCCAGCCTAGCCTACAGAGACACCCCAGAGTTCCCAGAAAACCCTAGCCCAGCGCAGAGAGAGACCCAGAAAACCCCAGAGACACCAGCCTGGCCAGAGAGAAACCCCAGGGCCCAAGAAAGCCCAGCCCAGCCTAGGATGACTCCAGAGGTCCCAGAGACCCCACTCTGACCACAGACAAACCCCAGGGCCCCAGAGACCCCAGCCAGGCCCACAGAGTGACCCCCGGGGGTCCCAAGAGACGCCAGCCTGGCCCACAGAGTGAACCGAGAAACCCCTGAGCCCAAAAGCCTAACCCAGAGAGGGACTCCAGAGTTTCCATAAGCCTCGCAGCCCCCTACCCTTCTCAGAGTGTGACCCCAGAGGCCCCAGAGACCAAAGCCTGGCCCACAGAGAGATCGCAGGGGTCCCAGAGAACCCAGCCCAACCCAGAGAGCGACCCCGGAGTCCCTGGGAAACCCCATCCCGGCCTAGATTGACCCTTGAGGTCCCAGAGGGACACCAGACCAACCCAGAGAGAGACCCCGGGGGCCCAAAGACAGCCGCCCGGACCAGACAGTGAGCCCAGATGTCCCAGAGGCCCTAGTCCAGCCCACAGAGAGACCCCAGAGGCCCCAGAAAACCCACAGACCCCTTCCGACCTAGAGAGAGGCCCCAGAGGCCCCAGAGACCACAGTCAGGTCCACAGAAAATTCCAGAGGTGGCAGAGACGCTGTTCTGGTCCAGATAGAGACCCCAGCCTCGCCCAGAATGAGACCCCAGGGATCCCAGAGAGCTCAGCCTCACCCAGAAAGAGACTGCAGAGTTCCCACAGGCCCAGAGACCCCTCCCATCCCAGGGAGAGACACCAGAGGCCCCAGAGACCCCAGCCTTGCCCAGAGATAGACCCCAGGTGTTCCCGAGACCCCCAGTCTCACCCAGAGAGAGACTGCAGAGTTCCCATAGGCCCCAGAGACCCTACCATTCACAGGGAGAGACAACAGAGGCCCCAGAGACCCAAGCCTGGCCCAAAGACAGACCTCAGGGGTCCCAGAAACCCTAATCCAGCCCAGAGAGAGACATCGGAAACCCCAGACACCCCATCCCGCCGCAGGGAGAGACTCCAGAGTTTTCCCGACGCCCCAGGAATGCCCAGAGAGAGACCCCAGATGGGAACAGACAGCGACCCCAGATGTCCCAGAGACCGCTGCGGCCTACAGAGTGACCCCAGCTGCCCCAGGACACCCTCACTTTTACCCAGAGAGAGACCCAGGGTTCCTAGAGACCGCAGCCTGGCCAAGAGTGAGACCCCAGGAACCCTAGAGACCCAAACCGGGACCACTGAGTTACTGGAGAGACCCCTGAGACCATAGCCTAAACCCAGAGACCGACCTCACAGTTCCCATAGGCCCCAGAGAAGTCTACCCATCCCAGAGACACCCTGCAAGCCACAGAGACCCCAGCCTAGCCTACAGAGACACCCCAGAGTTCCCAGAAACCCTAGCCACAGCGCAGAGAGAGACCCCAGAAACCCCAGAGACACCAGCCTGGCCAGAGAGAAACCCCAGAGGCCCAAGAAAGCCCAGCCCAGCCTAGGATGACTCCAGAGGTCCCAGAGACCCCACTCTGACCACAGACAAACCCCAGGGCCCCAGAGACCCCAGCCAGGCCCACAGAGTGACCCCGGGGGTCCCAAGAGACGCCAGCCTGGCCCACAGAGTGAACCGAGAAACCCCCTGAGCCCAAAGCCTAACCCAGAGAGAGACTCCAGAGTTTCCATAAGCCTCGCAGCCCCCTACCCTTCTCAGAGTGTGACCCCAGAGGCCCCAGAGACCAAAGCCTGGCCCACAGAGAGATCGCAGGGGTCCCAGAGAACCCAGCCCAACCCAGAGAGCGACCCGGAGTCCCTGGGAACCCCATCCCGGCCTAGATTGACCCTTGAGGTCCCAGAGACACCAGACCAACCCAGAGAGAGACCCGGGGGCCCCAAAGACAGCCGCCCGGACCAGACAGTGAGCCCAGATGTCCCAGAGGCCCTAGTCCAGCCCACAGAGAGACCCCAGAGGCCCCAGAAAACCCACAACCCTTTCCCGACCTAGAGGAGAGGCCCCAGAGGCCCCAGAGACCAAGTCAGGTCCACAGAAAATTCCAGAGGTGGCAGAGACGCTGTTCTGGTCCAGATAGAGACCCCAGCCTCGCCCAGAATGAGACCCCAGGGATCCCAGAGAGCTCAGCCTCACCCAGAAAGAGACTGCAGAGTTCCCACAGGCCCCAGGACCCTCCCATCCCAGGGAGAGACACCAGAGGCCCAGAGACCCCAGCCTTGCCCAGAGATAGACCCCAGGTGTTCCCGAGACCCAGTCTCACCCAGAGAGAGACTGCAGAGTTCCCATAGGCCCCAGAGACCCTAACCATTCACAGGGAGAGACAACAGAGGCCCCAGAGACCCAAGCCTGGCCCAAAAGACAGACCTCAGGGGTCCCAGAAAACCCTAATCCAGCCAGGAGAGACATCGGAAACCCCAGACACCTTTCATCCCGCCGCAGGGAGAGACTGCAGAGTTTCCCGACGCCCCAGGAATGCCCAGAGAGAGACCCCAGAGGCCCCAGAGACCACAGTCAGGTCCACAGAAAAATTCCAGAGGTGGCAGAGACGCTGTTCTGGTCCAGATAGAGACCCCAGCCTCGCCCAGAATGAGACCCAGGGATCCCAGAGAGCTCAGCCTCACCCAGAAAGAGACTGCAGAGTTCCCACAGGCCCAGAGACCCCTCCCATCCCAGGGAGAGACTCCAGAGGCCCACAGAGACCCCAGCCTTGCCCAGAGATAGACCCCAGGTGTTCCCGAGACCCCAGTCTCACCCAGAGAGAGACTGCAGAGTTCCCATAGGCCCCAGAGACCCCTACCATTCACAGGGAGAGACAACAGAGGCCCCAGAGACCCAAGCCTGGCCCAAAGACAGACCTCAGGGGTCCCAGAAACCCTAATCCAGCCCAGAGAGAGACATCGGAAACCCAGACACCCCATCCCGCCGCAGGGAGAGACTCCAGAGTTTCCCGACGCCCCACAGGAATGCCCAGAGAGAGACCCACAGATGGGAACAGACAGCGACCCAGATGTCCCAGAGACCGCTGCGGCCTACAGAGTGACCCCAGCTGCCCCAGACACCTCACTTTTTACCCAGAGAGAGACCCAGGGTTCCTAGTAGACGCAGCCTGGCCAAGAGTGAGACCCCAGGAACCCTAGAGACCCAAACCGGGACCACTGAGTTACTGGAGAGACCCCTGAGACCATAGCCTAACCCAGAGACCGACCTCACAGTTCCCATAGGCCCCAGAGAAGTCTACCCATCCCAGAGACACCCTGCAAGCCACAGAGACCCCAGCCTAGCCTACAGAGACACCCCAGAGTTCCCAGAAACCCTAGCCCAGCGCAGAGAGAGACCCCAGAAACCCCAGAGACACCAGCCTGGCCAGAGAGAAACCCCAGAGGCCCAAGAAAGCCCAGCCCAGCCTAGGATGACTCCAGAGGTCCCAGAGACCCCACTCTGACCCACAGACAAACCCCAGGGCCCAGAGACCCCAGCCAGGCCCACAGAGTGACCCCGGGGGTCCCAAGAGACGCCAGCCTGGCCCACAGAGTGAACCGAGAAACCCCTGAGCCCAAAGCCTAACCCAGAGAGAGACTCCAGAGTTTCCATAAGCCTCGCAGCCCCCTACCCTTCTCAGAGTGTGACCCCAGAGGCCCCAGAGACCAAAGCCTGGCCCACAGAGAGATCGCAGGGGTCCCAGAGAACCCAGCCCAACCCAGAGAGCGACCCCGGAGTCCCTGGAACCCCATCCCGGCCTAGATTGACCCTTGAGGTCCAGAGACACCAGACCAACCCAGAGAGAGACCCCGGGGGCCCCAAAGACAGCCGCCCGGACCAGACAGTGAGCCCAGATGTCCCAGAGGCCCTAGTCCAGCCCACAGAGAGACCCCAGAGGCCCCAGAAAACCCACAGACCCCTTCCCGACCTAGAGAGAGGCCCCAGAGGCCCAGAGACCACAGTCAGGTCCACAGAAAATTCCAGAGGTGGCAGAGACGCTGTTCTGGTCCAGATAGAGACCCCAGCCTCGCCAGAATGAGACCCCAGGGATCCCAGAGAGCTCAGCCTCACCCAGAAAGAGACTGCAGAGTTCCCACAGGCCCCAGAGACCCCTCCCATCCCAGGGAGAGACACCAGAGGCCCCAGAGACCCCAGCCTTGCCCAGAGATAGACCCCAGGTGTTCCCGAGACCCCAGTCTCACCCAGAGAGAGACTGCAGAGTTCCCATAGGCCCCAGAGACCCCTACCATTCACAGGGAGAGACAACAGAGGCCCCAGAGACCCAAGCCTGGCCCAAAGACAGACCTCAGGGGTCCCAGAAACCCTAACCCAGCCCAGAGAGAGACATCGGAAACCCCAGACACCCCATCCCGCCGCAGGGAGAGACTCCAGAGTTTCCCGACGCCCCAGGAATGCCCAGAGAGAGACCCCAGATGGGAACAGACAGCGACCCCAGATGTCCAGAGACCGCTGCGGCCTACAGAGTGACCCCAGCTGCCCCAGACACCTCACTTTTACCCAGAGAGAGACCCCAGGGTTCCTAGAGACCGCAGCCTGGCCAAGAGTGAGACCCAGGAACCCTAGAGACCAAACGGACCACTGAGTTACTGGAGAGACCCCTGAGACCATAGCCTAACCCAGAGACCGACCTCACAGTTCCCATAGGCCCCAGAGAAGTCTACCCATCCCAGAGACACCCTGCAAGCCACAGAGACCCCAGCCTAGCCTACAGAGACACCCCAGAGTTCCCAGAAACCCTAGCCCAGCGCAGAGAGAGACCCCAGAAACCCCAGAGACACCAGCCTGGCCAGAGAGAAACCCCAGAGGCCCAAGAAAGCCCAGCCCAGCCTAGGATGACTCCAGAGGTCCCAGAGACCCCACTCTGACCCACAGACAAACCCCAGGGCCCCAGAGACCCCAGCCAGGCCCACAGAGTGACCCCGGGGGTCCCAAGAGACGCCAGCCTGGCCCACAGAGTGAACCGAGAAAACCCCCTGAGCCCAAAGCCTAACCCAGAGAGAGACTCCAGAGTTTCCATAAGCCTCGCAGCCCCCTACCCTTCTCAGAGTGTGACCCCAGAGGCCCCAGAGACCAAAGCCTGGCCCACAGAGAGATCGCAGGGGTCCCAGAGAACCCAGCCCAACCCAGAGAGCGACCCCGGAGTCCCTGGGAACCCCATCCCGGCCTAGATTGACCCTTGAGGTCCCAGAGACACCAGACCAACCCAGAGAGAGACCCCGGGGGCCCCAAAGACAGCCGCCCGGACCAGACAGTGAGCCCAGATGTCCCAGAGGCCCTAGTCCAGCCCACAGAGAGACCCCAGAGGCCCCAGAAAACCCACACACCCTTCCCGACCTAGAGAGAGGCCCCAGAGGCCCCAGAGACCACAGTCAGGTCCACAGAAAATTCCAGAGGTGGCAGAGACGCTGTTCTGGTCCAGATAGAGACCCAGCTCGCCCAGAATGAGACCCCAGGGATCCCAGAGAGCTCAGCCTCACCCAGAAAGAGACTGCAGAGTTCCCACAGGCCCCAGAGACCCCTCCCATCCCAGGGAGAGACACCAGAGGCCCCAGAGACCCCAGCCTTGCCCAGAGATAGACCCCAGGTGTTCCCGAGACCCCAGTCTCACCCAGAGAGAGACTGCAGAGTTCCCATAGGCCCCAGAGACCCTACCATTCACAGGGAGAGACAACAGAGGCCCCAGAGACCCAAGCCTGGCCCAAAGACAGACCTCAGGGGTCCCAGAAACACTAATCCAGCCCAGAGAGAGACATCGGAAACCCCAGACACCCCATCCCGCCGCAGGGAGAGACTCCAGAGTTTCCCGACGCCCCAGGAATGCCCAGAGAGAGACCCCAGAGGCCCCAGAGACCACAGTCAGGTCCACAGAAAATTCCAGAGGTGGCAGAGACGCTGTTCTGGTCCAGATAGAGACCCCAGCCTCGCCCAGAATGAGACCCCAGGGATCCCAGAGAGCTCAGCCTCACCCAGAAAGAGACTGCAGAGTTCCCACAGGCCCCAGAGACCCCTCCCATCCCAGGGAGAGACTCCAGAGGCCACAGAGACCCCAGCCTTGCCCAGAGATAGACCCCAGGTGTTCCCGAGACCCCAGTCTCACCCAGAGAGAGACTGCAGAGTTCCCATAGGCCCCAGAGACCCCTACCATTCACAGGGAGAGACAACAGAGGCCCCAGAGACCCAAGCCTGGCCCAAAGACAGACCTCAGGGGTCCCAGAAACCCTAATCCAGCCCAGAGAGAGACATCGGAAACCCCAGACACCCCATCCCGCCGCAGGGAGAGACTCCAGAGTTTCCCGACGCCCAGGAATGCCCAGAGAGAGACCCCAGATGGGAACAGACAGCGACCCCAGATGTCCCAGAGACCGCTGCGGCCTACAGAGTGACCCCAGCTGCCCCAGACACCTCACTTTTACCCAGAGAGAGACCCCAGGGTTCCTAGAGACCGCAGCCTGGCCAAGAGTGAGACCCCAGGAACCCTAGAGACCCAAACCGGGACCACTGAGTTACTGGAGAGACCCCTGAGACCATAGCCTAACCCAGAGACCGACCTCACAGTTCCCATAGGCCCCAGAGAAGTCTACCCATCCCAGAGACACCCTGCAAGCCACAGAGACCCCAGCCTAGCCTACAGAGACACCCCAGAGTTCCCAGAAACCCTAGCCCAGCGCAGAGAGAGACCCCAGAAACCCCAGAGACACCAGCCTGGCCAGAGAGAAACCCCAGAGGCCCAAGAAAGCCCAGCCCAGCCTAGGATGACTCCAGAGGTCCCAGAGACCCCACTCTGACCCACAGACAAACCCCAGGGCCCCAGAGACCCCAGCCAGGCCCACAGAGTGACCCCGGGGGTCCCAAGAGACGCCAGCCTGGCCCACAGAGTGAACCGAGAAACCCCCTGAGCCCAAAGCCTAACCCAGAGAGAGACTCCAGAGTTTCCATAAGCCTCGCAGCCCCCTACCCTTCTCAGAGTGTGACCCCAGAGGCCCCAGAGACCAAAGCCTGGCCCACAGAGAGATCGCAGGGGTCCCAGAGAACCCAGCCCAACCCAGAGAGCGACCCCGGAGTCCCTGGGAACCCCATCCCGGCCTAGATTGACCCTTGAGGTCCCAGAGACACCAGACCAACCCAGAGAGAGACCCCGGGGGCCCCAAAGACAGCCGCCCGGACCAGACAGTGAGCCCAGATGTCCCAGAGGCCCTAGTCCAGCCCACAGAGAGACCCCAGAGGCCCCAGAAAACCCACAACCCCTTCCCGACCTAGAGAGAGGCCCCAGAGGCCCCAGAGACCACAGTCAGGTCCACAGAAAATTCCAGAGGTGGCAGAGACGCTGTTCTGGTCCAGATAGAGACCCCAGCCTCGCCCAGAATGAGACCCCAGGGATCCCAGAGAGCTCAGCCTCACCCAGAAAGAGACTGCAGAGTTCCCACAGGCCCCAGAGACCCCTCCCATCCCAGGGAGAGACACCAGAGGCCCCAGAGACCCCAGCCTTGCCCAGAGATAGACCCCAGGTGTTCCCGAGACCCCAGTCTCACCCAGAGAGAGACTGCAGAGTTCCCATAGGCCCCAGAGACCCCTACCATTCACAGGGAGAGACAACAGAGGCCCCAGAGACCCAAGCCTGGCCCAAAGACAGACCTCAGGGGTCCCAGAAACCCTAATCCAGCCCAGAGAGAGACATCGGAAACCCCAGACACCCCATCCCGCCGCAGGGAGAGACTCCAGAGTTTCCCGACGCCCCAGGAATGCCCAGAGAGAGACCCCAGATGGGAACAGACAGCGACCCCAGATGTCCCAGAGACCGCTGCGGCCTACAGAGTGACCCCAGCTGCCCCAGACACCTCACTTTTACCCAGAGAGAGACCCCAGGGTTCCTAGAGACCGCAGCCTGGCCAAGAGTGAGACCCCAGGAACCCTAGAGACCCAAACCGGGACCACTGAGTTACTGGAGAGACCCCTGAGACCATAGCCTAACCCAGAGACCGACCTCACAGTTCCCATAGGCCCCAGAGAAGTCTACCCATCCCAGAGACACCCTGCAAGCCACAGAGACCCCAGCCTAGCCTACAGAGACACCCCAGAGTTCCCAGAAACCCTAGCCCAGCGCAGAGAGAGACCCCAGAAACCCAGAGACACCAGCCTGGCCAGAGAGAAACCCCAGAGGCCCAAGAAAGCCCAGCCCAGCCTAGGATGACTCCAGAGGTCCCAGAGACCCCACTCTGACCCACAGACAAACCCCAGGGCCCCAGAGACCCCAGCCAGGCCCACAGAGTGACCCCGGGGGTCCCAAGAGACGCCAGCCTGGCCCACAGAGTGAACCGAGAAACCCCCTGAGCCCAAAGCCTAACCCAGAGAGAGACTCCAGAGTTTCCATAAGCCTCGCAGCCCCCTACCCTTCTCAGAGTGTGACCCCAGAGGCCCCAGAGACCAAAGCCTGGCCCACAGAGAGATCGCAGGGGTCCCAGAGAACCCAGCCCAACCCAGAGAGCGACCCCGGAGTCCCTGGGAACCCCATCCCGGCCTAGATTGACCCTTGAGGTCCCAGAGACACCAGACCAACCCAGAGAGAGACCCCGGGGGCCCCAAAGACAGCCGCCCGGACCAGACAGTGAGCCCAGATGTCCCAGAGGCCCTAGTCCAGCCCACAGAGAGACCCCAGAGGCCCCAGAAAACCCACAACCCCTTCCCGACCTAGAGAGAGGCCCCAGAGGCCCCAGAGACCACAGTCAGGTCCACAGAAAATTCCAGAGGTGGCAGAGACGCTGTTCTGGTCCAGATAGAGACCCCAGCCTCGCCCAGAATGAGACCCAGGGATCCCAGAGAGCTCAGCCTCACCCAGAAAGAGACTGCAGAGTTCCCACAGGCCCCAGAGACCCCTCCCATCCCAGGGAGAGACACCAGAGGCCCCAGAGACCCCAGCCTTGCCCAGAGATAGACCCCAGGTGTTCCCGAGACCCCAGTCTCACCCAGAGAGAGACTGCAGAGTTCCCATAGGCCCCAGAGACCCCTACCATTCACAGGGAGAGACAACAGAGGCCCCAGAGACCCAAGCCTGGCCCAAAGACAGACCTCAGGGGTCCCAGAAACCCTAATCCAGCCCAGAGAGAGACATCGGAAACCCCAGACACCCCATCCCGCCGCAGGGAGAGACTCCAGAGTTTCCCGACGCCCCAGGAATGCCCAGAGAGAGACCCCAGATGGGAACAGACAGCGACCCCAGATGTCCCAGAGACCGCTGCGGCCTACAGAGTGACCCCAGCTGCCCCAGACACCTCACTTTTACCCAGAGAGAGACCCCAGGGTTCCTAGAGACCGCAGCCTGGCCAAGAGTGAGACCCCAGGAACCCTAGAGACCCAAACCGGGACCACTGAGTTACTGGAGAGACCCCTGAGACCATAGCCTAACCCAGAGACCGACCTCACAGTTCCCATAGGCCCCAGAGAAGTCTACCCATCCCAGAGACACCCTGCAAGCCACAGAGACCCCAGCCTAGCCTACAGAGACACCCCAGAGTTCCCAGAAACCCTAGCCCAGCGCAGAGAGAGACCCCAGAAACCCCAGAGACACCAGCCTGGCCAGAGAGAAACCCCAGAGGCCCAAGAAAGCCCAGCCCAGCCTAGGATGACTCCAGAGGTCCCAGAGACCCCACTCTGACCCACAGACAAACCCCAGGGCCCCAGAGACCCCAGCCAGGCCCACAGAGTGACCCCGGGGGTCCCAAGAGACGCCAGCCTGGCCCACAGAGTGAACGAGAAACCCCCTGAGCCCAAAGCCTAACCCAGAGAGAGACTCCAGAGTTTCCATAAGCCTCGCAGCCCCCTACCCTTCTCAGAGTGTGACCCCAGAGGCCCCAGAGACCAAAGCCTGGCCCACAGAGAGATCGCAGGGGTCCCAGAGAACCCAGCCCAACCCAGAGAGCGACCCCGGAGTCCCTGGGAACCCCATCCCGGCCTAGATTGACCCTTGAGGTCCCAGAGACACCAGACCAACCCAGAGAGAGACCCCGGGGGCCCCAAAGACAGCCGCCCGGACCAGACAGTGAGCCCAGATGTCCCAGAGGCCCTAGTCCAGCCCACAGAGAGACCCCAGAGGCCCCAGAAAACCCACACCCCTTCCCGACCTAGAGAGAGGCCCCAGAGGCCCCAGAGACCACAGTCAGGTCCACAGAAAATTCCAGAGGTGGCAGAGACGCTGTTCTGGTCCAGATAGAGACCCCAGCCTCGCCCAGAATGAGACCCCAGGGATCCCAGAGAGCTCAGCCTCACCCAGAAAGAGACTGCAGAGTTCCCACAGGCCCCAGAGACCCCTCCCATCCCAGGGAGAGACACCAGAGGCCCAGAGACCCCAGCCTTGCCCAGAGATAGACCCCAGGTGTTCCCGAGACCCCAGTCTCACCCAGAGAGAGACTGCAGAGTTCCCATAGGCCCCAGAGACCCCTACCATTCACAGGGAGAGACAACAGAGGCCCCAGAGACCCAAGCCTGGCCCAAAGACAGACCTCAGGGGTCCCAGAAACCCTAATCCAGCCCAGAGAGAGACATCGGAAACCCCAGACACCCCATCCCGCCGCAGGAGAGACTCCAGAGTTTCCCGACGCCCCAGGAATGCCCAGAGAGAGACCCCAGAGGCCCCAGAGACCACAGTCAGGTCCACAGAAAATTCCAGAGGTGGCAGAGACGCTGTTCTGGTCCAGATAGAGACCCCAGCCTCGCCCAGAATGAGACCCCAGGGATCCCAGAGAGCTCAGCCTCACCCAGAAAGAGACTGCAGAGTTCCCACAGGCCCCAGAGACCCCTCCCATCCCAGGGAGAGACACCAGAGGCCCCAGAGACCCCAGCCTTGCCCAGAGATAGACCCCAGGTGTTCCCGAGACCCCAGTCTCACCCAGAGAGAGACTGCAGAGTTCCCATAGGCCCCAGAGACCCCTACCATTCACAGGGAGAGACAACAGAGGCCCCAGAGACCCAAGCCTGGCCCAAAGACAGACCTCAGGGGTCCCAGAAACCCTAATCCAGCCCAGAGAGAGACATCGGAAACCCCAGACACCCCATCCCGCCGCAGGGAGAGACTCCAGAGTTTCCCGACGCCCCAGGAATGCCCAGAGAGAGACCCCAGATGGGAACAGACAGCGACCCCAGATGTCCCAGAGACCGCTGCGGCCTACAGAGTGACCCCAGCTGCCCCAGACACCTCACTTTTACCCAGAGAGAGACCCCAGGGTTCCTAGAGACCGCAGCCTGGCCAAGAGTGAGACCCCAGGAACCCTAGAGACCCAAACCGGGACCACTGAGTTACTGGAGAGACCCCTGAGACCATAGCCTAACCCAGAGACCGACCTCACAGTTCCCATAGGCCCCAGAGAAGTCTACCATCCCAGAGACACCTGCAAGCCACAGAGACCCCAGCCTAGCCTACAGAGACACCCAGAGTTCCCAGAAACCCTAGCCCAGCGCAGAGAGAGACCCAGAAACCCCAGAGACACCAGCCTGGCCAGAGAGAAACCCCAGAGGCCCAAGAAAGCCCAGCCCAGCCTAGGATGACTCCAGAGGTCCCAGAGACCCCACTCTGACCCACAGACAAACCCCAGGGCCCCAGAGACCCCAGCCAGGCCCACAGAGTGACCCCGGGGGTCCCAAGAGACGCCAGCCTGGCCCACAGAGTGAACCGAGAAACCCCCTGAGCCCAAAGCCTAACCCAGAGAGAGACTCCAGAGTTTCCATAAGCCTCGCAGCCCCCTACCCTTCTCAGAGTGTGACCCCAGAGGCCCCAGAGACCAAAGCCTGGCCCACAGAGAGATCGCAGGGGTCCCAGAGAACCCAGCCCAACCCAGAGAGCGACCCCGGAGTCCCTGGGAACCCCATCCCGGCCTAGATTGACCCTTGAGGTCCCAGAGACACCAGACCAACCCAGAGAGAGACCCCGGGGGCCCCAAAGACAGCCGCCCGGACCAGACAGTGAGCCCAGATGTCCCAGAGGCCCTAGTCCAGCCCACAGAGAGACCCCAGAGGCCCCAGAAAACCCACAACCCCTTCCCGACCTAGAGAGAGGCCCCAGAGGCCCAGAGACCACAGTCAGGTCCACAGAAAATTCCAGAGGTGGCAGAGACGCTGTTCTGGTCCAGATAGAGACCCCAGCCTCGCCCAGAATGAGACCCCAGGGATCCCAGAGAGCTCAGCCTCACCCAGAAAGAGACTGCAGAGTTCCCACAGGCCCCAGAGACCCCTCCCATCCCAGGGAGAGACACCAGAGGCCCCAGAGACCCCAGCCTTGCCCAGAGATAGACCCCAGGTGTTCCCGAGACCCCAGTCTCACCCAGAGAGAGACTGCAGAGTTCCCATAGGCCCCAGAGACCCCTACCATTCACAGGGAGAGACAACAGAGGCCCAGAGACCCAAGCCTGGCCCAAAGACAGACCTCAGGGGTCCCAGAAACCCTAATCCAGCCCAGAGAGAGACATCGGAAACCCCAGACACCCCATCCCGCCGCAGGGAGAGACTCCAGAGTTTCCCGAGCCCCAGGAATGCCCAGAGAGAGACCCCAGATGGGAACAGACAGCGACCCCAGATGTCCAGAGACCGCTGCGGCCTACAGAGTGACCCCAGCTGCCCCAGACACCTCACTTTTACCCAGAGAGAGACCCCAGGGTTCCTAGAGACCGCAGCCTGGCCAAGAGTGAGACCCCAGGAACCCTAGAGACCCAAACCGGGACCACTGAGTTACTGGAGAGACCCCTGAGACCATAGCCAACCCAGAGACCGACCTCACAGTTCCCATAGGCCCCAGAGAAGTCTACCCATCCCAGAGACACCCTGCAAGCCACAGAGACCCCAGCCTAGCTACAGAGACACCCCAGAGTTCCCAGAAACCCTAGCCCAGCGCAGAGAGAGACCCCAGAAACCCCAGAGACACCAGCCTGGCCAGAGAGAAACCCCAGAGGCCCAAGAAAGCCCAGCCCCAGCCTAGGATGACTCCAGAGGTCCCAGAGACCCCACTCTGACCCACAGACAAACCCCAGGGCCCAGAGACCCCAGCCAGGCCCACAGAGTGACCCCGGGGGTCCCAAGAGAGCCAGCCCCTGGCCCACAGAGTGAACCTGGAAAAACCCCCTGAGCCCAAAGCCTAAACCCAGAGAGAGACTCCAGAGTTTCCATAAGCCTCGCAGCCCCCTACCCTTCTCAGAGTGTGACCCCAGAGGCCCCAGAGACCAAAGCCTGGCCCACAGAGAGATCGCAGGGGTCCCAGAGAACCCAGCCCAACCCAGAGAGCGACCCCGGAGTCCCTGGGAACCCCATCCCGGCCTAGATTGACCCTTGAGGTCCCAGAGACACCAGACCAACCCAGAGAGAGACCCCGGGGGCCCCAAAGACAGCCGCCCGGACCAGACAGTGAGCCCAGATGTCCCAGAGGCCCTAGTCCAGCCCACAGAGAGACCCCAGAGGCCCCAGAAAACCCACACCCCTTCCCGACCTAGAGAGAGGCCCCAGAGGCCCCAGAGACCACAGTCAGGTCCACAGAAAATTCCAGAGGTGGCAGAGACGCTGTTCTGGTCCAGATAGAGACCCCAGCCTCGCCCAGAATGAGACCCCAGGGATCCCAGAGAGCTCAGCCTCACCCAGAAAGAGACTGCAGAGTTCCCACAGGCCCCAGAGACCCCTCCCATCCCAGGGAGAGACACCAGAGGCCCCAGAGACCCCAGCCTTGCCCAGAGATAGACCCCAGGTGTTCCCGAGACCCCAGTCTCACCCAGAGAGAGACTGCAGAGTTCCCATAGGCCCCAGAGACCCCTACCATTCACAGGGAGAGACAACAGAGGCCCCAGAGACCCAAGCCTGGCCCAAAGACAGACCTCAGGGGTCCCAGAAACCTAATCCAGCCCAGAGAGAGACATCGGAAACCCCAGACACCCCATCCCGCCGCAGGGAGAGACTCCAGAGTTTCCCGACGCCCCAGGAATGCCCAGAGAGAGACCCCAGAGGCCCCAGAGACCACAGTCAGGTCCACAGAAAATTCCAGAGGTGGCAGAGACGCTGTTCTGGTCCAGATAGAGACCCCAGCCTCGCCCAGAATGAGACCCCAGGGATCCCAGAGAGCTCAGCCTCACCCAGAAAGAGACTGCAGAGTTCCCACAGGCCCCAGAGACCCCCTCCCATCCCAGGGAGAGACACCAGAGGCCCCAGAGACCCCAGCCTTGCCCAGAGATAGACCCCAGGTGTTCCCGAGACCCCAGTCTCACCCAGAGAGAGACTGCAGAGTTCCCATAGGCCCCAGAGACCCCTACCATTCACAGGGAGAGACAACAGAGGCCCCAGAGACCCAAGCCTGGCCCAAAGACAGACCTCAGGGGTCCCAGAAACCCTAATCCAGCCCAGAGAGAGACATCGGAAACCCCAGACACCCCATCCCGCCGCAGGGAGAGACTCCAGAGTTTCCCGACGCCCCAGGAATGCCCAGAGAGAGACCCCAGATGGGAACAGACAGCGACCCCAGATGTCCCAGAGACCGCTGCGGCCTACAGAGTGACCCCAGCTGCCCCAGACACCTCACTTTTACCCAGAGAGAGACCCCAGGGTTCCTAGAGACCGCAGCCTGGCCAAGAGTGAGACCCCAGGAACCCTAGAGACCCAAACCGGGACCACTGAGTTACTGGAGAGACCCCTGAGACCATAGCCTAACCCAGAGACCGACCTCACAGTTCCCATAGGCCCCAGAGAAGTCTACCCATCCCAGAGACACCCTGCAAGCCACAGAGACCCCAGCCTAGCCTACAGAGACACCCCAGAGTTCCCAGAAACCCTAGCCCAGCGCAGAGAGAGACCCCAGAAACCCCAGAGACACCAGCCTGGCCAGAGAGAAACCCCAGAGGCCCAAGAAAGCCCAGCCCAGCCTAGGATGACTCCAGAGGTCCCAGAGACCCCACTCTGACCCACAGACAAACCCCAGGGCCCCAGAGACCCCAGCCAGGCCCACAGAGTGACCCCGGGGGTCCCAAGAGACGCCAGCCTGGCCCACAGAGTGAACCGAGAAACCCCCTGAGCCCAAAGCCTAACCCAGAGAGAGACTCCAGAGTTTCCATAAGCCTCGCAGCCCCCTACCCTTCTCAGAGTGTGACCCCAGAGGCCCCAGAGACCAAAGCCTGGCCCACAGAGAGATCGCAGGGGTCCCAGAGAACCCAGCCCAACCCAGAGAGCGACCCCGGAGTCCCTGGGAACCCCATCCCGGCCTAGATTGACCCTTGAGGTCCCAGAGACACCAGACCAACCCAGAGAGAGACCCCGGGGGCCCCAAAGACAGCCGCCCGGACCAGACAGTGAGCCCAGATGTCCCAGAGGCCCTAGTCCAGCCCACAGAGAGACCCCAGAGGCCCCAGAAAACCCACACACCCCTTCCCGACCTAGAGAGAGGCCCCAGAGGCCCCAGAGACCACAGTCAGGTCCACAGAAAATTCCAGAGGTGGCAGAGACGCTGTTCTGGTCCAGATAGAGACCCCAGCCTCGCCCAGAATGAGACCCCAGGGATCCCAGAGAGCTCAGCCTCACCCAGAAAGAGACTGCAGAGTTCCCACAGGCCCCAGAGACCCCTCCCATCCCAGGGAGAGACACCAGAGGCCCCAGAGACCCCAGCCTTGCCCAGAGATAGACCCCAGGTGTTCCCGAGACCCCAGTCTCACCCAGAGAGAGACTGCAGAGTTCCCATAGGCCCCAGAGACCCCTACCATTCACAGGGAGGACAACAGAGGCCCCAGAGACCCAAGCCTGGCCCAAAGACAGACCTCAGGGGTCCCAGAAACCCTAATCCAGCCCAGAGAGAGACATCGGAAACCCCAGACACCCCATCCCGCCGCAGGGAGAGACTCCAGAGTTTCCCGACGCCCCAGGAATGCCCAGAGAGAGACCCCAGATGGGAACAGACAGCGACCCCAGATGTCCCAGAGACCGCTGCGGCCTACAGAGTGACCCCAGCTGCCCCAGACACCTCACTTTTACCCAGAGAGAGACCCCAGGGTTCCTAGAGACCGCAGCCTGGCCAAGAGTGAGACCCAGGAACCCTAGAGACCCAAACCGGGACCACTGAGTTACTGGAGAGACCCCTGAGACCATAGCCTAACCCAGAGACCGACCTCACAGTTCCCATAGGCCCCAGAGAAGTCTACCCATCCCAGAGACACCCTGCAAGCCACAGAGACCCCAGCCTAGCCTACAGAGACACCCCAGAGTTCCCAGAAACCCTAGCCCAGCGCAGAGAGAGACCCCAGAAACCCCAGAGACACCAGCCTGGCCAGAGAGAAACCCCAGAGGCCCAAGAAAGCCCAGCCCAGCCTAGGATGACTCCAGAGGTCCCAGAGACCCCACTCTGACCACAGACAAACCCCAGGGCCCCAGAGACCCCAGCCAGGCCCACAGAGTGACCCCGGGGGTCCCAAGAGACGCCAGCCTGGCCCACAGAGTGAACCGAGAAACCCCCTGAGCCCAAAGCCTAACCCAGAGAGAGACTCCAGAGTTTCCATAAGCCTCGCAGCCCCCTACCCTTCTCAGAGTGTGACCCCAGAGGCCCCAGAGACCAAAGCCTGGCCCACAGAGAGATCGCAGGGGTCCCAGAGAACCCAGCCCAACCCAGAGAGCGACCCCGGAGTCCCTGGGAACCCCATCCCGGCCTAGATTGACCCTTGAGGTCCCAGAGACACCAGACCAACCCAGAGAGAGACCCCGGGGGCCCCAAAGACAGCCGCCCGGACCAGACAGTGAGCCCAGATGTCCCAGAGGCCCTAGTCCAGCCCACAGAGAGACCCCAGAGGCCCCAGAAAACCCACAACCCCTTCCCGACCTAGAGAGAGGCCCCAGAGGCCCCAGAGACCACAGTCAGGTCCACAGAAAATTCCAGAGGTGGCAGAGACGCTGTTCTGGTCCAGATAGAGACCCCAGCCTCGCCCAGAATGAGACCCCAGGGATCCCAGAGAGCTCAGCCTCACCCAGAAAGAGACTGCAGAGTTCCCACAGGCCCCAGAGACCCCTCCCATCCCAGGGAGAGACACCAGAGGCCCCAGAGACCCCAGCCTTGCCCAGAGATAGACCCCAGGTGTTCCCGAGACCCCAGTCTCACCCAGAGAGAGACTGCAGAGTTCCCATAGGCCCCAGAGACCCCTACCATTCACAGGGAGAGACAACAGAGGCCCCAGAGACCCAAGCCTGGCCCAAAGACAGACCTCAGGGGTCCCAGAAACCCTAATCCAGCCCAGAGAGAGACATCGGAAACCCCAGACACCCCATCCCGCCGCAGGGAGAGACTCCAGAGTTTCCCGACGCCCCAGGAATGCCCAGAGAGAGACCCCAGAGGCCCCAGAGACCACAGTCAGGTCCACAGAAAATTCCAGAGGTGGCAGAGACGCTGTTCTGGTCCAGATAGAGACCCCAGCCTCGCCCAGAATGAGACCCCAGGGATCCCAGAGAGCTCAGCCTCACCCAGAAAGAGACTGCAGAGTTCCCACAGGCCCCAGAGACCCCTCCCATCCCAGGGAGAGACACCAGAGGCCACAGAGACCCCAGCCTTGCCCAGAGATAGACCCCAGGTGTTCCCGAGACCCCAGTCTCACCCAGAGAGAGACTGCAGAGTTCCCATAGGCCCCAGAGACCCCTACCATTCACAGGGAGAGACAACAGAGGCCCCAGAGACCCAAGCCTGGCCCAAAGACAGACCTCAGGGGTCCCAGAAACCCTAATCCAGCCCAGAGAGAGACATCGGAAACCCCAGACACCCCATCCCGCCGCAGGGAGAGACTCCAGAGTTTCCCGACGCCCCAGGAATGCCCAGAGAGAGACCCCAGATGGGAACAGACAGCGACCCCAGATGTCCCAGAGACCGCTGCGGCCTACAGAGTGACCCCAGCTGCCCCAGACACCTCACTTTTACCCAGAGAGAGACCCCAGGGTTCCTAGAGACCGCAGCCTGGCCAAGAGTGAGAGCCCAGGAACCCTAGAGACCCAAACCGGGACCACTGAGTTACTGGAGAGACCCCTGAGACCATAGCCTAACCCAGAGACCGACCTCACAGTTCCCATAGGCCCCAGAGAAGTCTACCCATCCCAGAGACACCCTGCAAGCCACAGAGACCCCAGCCTAGCCTACAGAGACACCCCAGAGTTCCCAGAAACCCTAGCCCAGCGCAGAGAGAGACCCAGAAACCCCAGAGACACCAGCCTGGCCAGAGAGAAACCCCAGAGGCCCAAAAAGCCCAGCCCAGCCTAGGATGACTCCAGAGGTCCCAGAGACCCCACTCTGACCCACAGACAAACCCCAGGGCCCCAGAGACCCCAGCCAGGCCCACAGAGTGACCCCGGGGGTCCCAAGAGACGCCAGCCTGGCCCACAGAGTGAACCGAGAAACCCCCTGAGCCCAAAGCCTAACCCAGAGAGAGACTCCAGAGTTTCCATAAGCCTCGCAGCCCCCTACCCTTCTCAGAGTGTGACCCCAGAGGGACCAAAGCCTGGCCCACAGAGAGATCGCAGGGGTCCCAGAGAACCCAGCCCAACCCAGAGAGCGACCCCGGAGTCCCTGGGAACCCCATCCCGGCCTAGATTGACCCTTGAGGTCCCAGAGACACCAGACCAACCCAGAGAGAGACCCCGGGGCCCCAAAGACCGCCGCCCGGACCAGAAGTGAGCCCAGATGTCCCAGAGGCCCTAGTCCAGCCCACAGAGAGACCCCAGAGGCCCCAGAAAACCCACAGACCCCTTCCCGACCTAGAGAGAGGCCCCAGAGGCCCCAGAGACCACAGTCAGGTCCACAGAAAATTCCAGAGGTGGCAGAGACGCTGTTCTGGTCCAGATAGAGACCCCAGCCTCGCCCAGAATGAGACCCCAGGGATCCCAGAGAGCTCAGCCTCACCCAGAAAGAGACTGCAGAGTTCCCACAGGCCCCGAGACCCCTCCCAATCCCAGAGAGAGACTCCAGAGTCCACAGAGACGCTAGTTGGCCGACAGATAGACCCCATGGTTCCTAGAGTCCCCACGCTGGCAAAGAGTGAGACCCCTGGAATCCTAGAGACTGAAACCTGGACCACACTGTTACTGGAGAGATCCCTGAGACCTTTGCCTAATCCAGAGAGAGACCTCAGAGTTCCCGTAGGCCCCAGAGAACCTACCCATCCCAAAGAGACCGTGGCGGCCACAGTGACCCCTGAGGTCTCGGAAACCCTAGTCCAGCCCAGAGAGAAACCCCAAAAACCCCAGAGACCCACACCACGTCCAGAGAGATACTCCAGGTGTTCCAGAGACCCCAGCCCACCGCCAGACCCGAGGGACCCCAGAAGCATCAGATATATCTTCCCAGCCCATACAATGACCCCAGAGGTCTAAGGGACCCTCGTCTGGCCCAGAGAGAGACTCGAGAGACCCCAGAGGTCCCAGAGACCACATCACGGCCCAGAGAGAAATCCCAGGGTTCCGAGAGACCCTAGTCCGGCTCAGAGAGTCCCCGCAGAGAGCCATAGTTCAGCCCAGACAGAGACTCCAGAAACCCAGGAGACCCCAGCCTGGCCCAGAGAGATACCCCAAGGGTTCCGGAGATCCCAGTCCAGCCCAGAGAGAGACCCGGGAGACCCCAGAGGTCCCAGAGACCACATCCCGGCCCAGAAGAGAAATCCCAGAGTTCCCAGAGACCCCAGTCCGGCCCAGAGTTAGACCTGAGAGTCCCCAGAGATCCCAGTCCAGCACACAGGGAGACCCCAGATGTCCCAGAGACTCTTGTCTTGCCCAGAGAGGAATCACAGAGGCTCCAGAGACCCTAGCCCGGCCCATAGAGGACCTGAGAGACCCACAGAGACACCTGCCCGGCCGAGACAGTGACTTCAGAGGTTCTAGAAACCCCAATCTGGCCCAGAGAGAGACCACAGAGGTCCCAGAGACTCGAGCCCGGCCCACAGAGAGACCCGAGAAACCCCAGAGGTCCTAGAAACCCCAGCTTGGCCCAGACAGTGACCCTGGAGATCCCAGAGACCCTAGTCATCCCAGGGAGATACTCCAGAGGTTCCAGAAAACCCACAGACCCCAGCCCGACCTAGAGAGATACTCCAGAGGTCCTAGAGTTTGAACAGCTCAAGACAAAAAGGACTACTTCCTCTTGTTGGTGACGTTCGTTAGAAAAACTCAACACCTGTCCATCATCCTAGGAGGCTCCATGTACCAGGAAGCATGATACTTCGCATATCACCCAACAAAGACTTATATCTCAGAGTTAACTTTCCAAAAGATACTGTCTTATTTTGAGAGAGGCAGTCGGCTACCTTTGAGAGATTTTACGGGACACGGTACCCTTTTTCATCGAGATGGATTCTGCACTCACCAGAGGAGGCTGGCTCCGAAATCCAGGCAGAGGCAGTTGTTCCCCGAGGATGTAGACTTGCCTCAGCTGGACAAGACAGTGACCGGATTTCGTACACTGTGGGGACAGCAGAAGAGATGGCCGGTGTCACCACGGGAGTCAAGAGATTCTTGAATCCTTAACAAAAACACAACAAATGGGGTTATTCATACGTTCAGATCCTGCTGGTGGCAAAAAATCTTAAACATTTTTGTGTGAGAAGTGGTACTGCTGTCTCTCTCAACATTTTAAATGCTTTCTCTCCCATTATTTTGACATGCATATATTCTATAGAATGTTAGACCTTTCTGTGTGCCAAATTTTCAAACATTATTCTGTTTAATGTTCATCAATAGAAGAATGTCCAAAATGTCTAGAATTCATCACCTGGCCTTAAAAAGTTAGTGTTTTGTGCATTGACTTTCAGGTACTTATCAGTAAATTTCAGGTTATTTCAACCACCTTCTCATTTCCCTATGCTTTGTCCTAACTTCTTACTGTCCCCTGAATTCTCCACTGGTGTCCCACTGAATTCGAACTGTCCCCTGAATTCTCCACTCGTGTCCCGCTGAGCTTCTGTTGGGTCACTTACTCTTGAATGGCCTGTTTTCCTAACCCAGCCTCTAGCTGCATTCAATCTCGTCTTAATTTCTTATGTCCTTAATTTGAGTTCTTGACTTTAAAAACACAATTATTAGCTTTTAGAAAAATTTACCAGAGCAGCTTCCCAACTAATTAGAAAACTTTTTTTTCCCACCAAAAAGACAACAACACACAAAACAGGAGAAAATCAGTTGGCTCATGTTAAGATCTGTCAGAAGCTATTGTTTACCGAAATGCACCAGTGAGAGAGACCGCCAAAAACCAGAGAGGATGATGAGATTTGCATTATACCCCTGGTAAAGTACATCAAGCTGGAAGATGTAAAGAACCTCGTCAAATAAAATGTATGTACTAAAACCCATTAGAACATGGGTTAAAAAAACCACAAAACACCCTGAATAGACATTACGCAAAAAGGGATAAACACATGGTTGATGAAAAGGTAAAAGAAAACATTTAACCTCTTCGGCTTCAGGGAAACGCTGATAAAATCATGAGACGCTCACATCGATGAGGATGATGATGCCAGGTGCCACCCAGGACGTGGGGCCATCAGACCGCCTGGGGCCGCTGGTGAGAGTGTCGATTATCATGCCTGTTCAGTCACAGACTAGTCACCGGCTCACTGTGAAACACCTCTGGCAGCAGGTACAACGTGCATACTCTCAGCCCATCGCCTGACGCCAACCACCCTAACAGGATGTGCGCCTCCACCATGGATGCGCCCCAGAGTGGCCATAGCGCCGCGACAGGACAGAGCTCCACGCTGGTAACTGACCGAGGTCTCATCAGCGGGAGAGGGGACACATCCCGTGCTCGGGGCACCCGATGGGACCCCACACAGAGGTCAGAATTCACGAATGGAAACAGACACAGAACTAAGGAGTCATCCCGCAAACCTGACAGTCGCCACTCCCTGGACAGTGAACACCGGGGGACCCTTCCACGCGTGCAATTCACCGACATCGGCGAAACTTCTCTGTGGCCCCGCCAGGCGCTTTGAGCAGTCAGAGCAGGATGGTGGCCGGACGCACCGTGAGAGGAAGCCACGGGCTGTCCGTGGCCTTTGGAGCTGGCGCACGCATGTGTCTATTTCGCGAGAGTTCAGCGTGCTGTGTCCGACCTGTGCTTTTCCCTAGAGAAGTTACAGCTCAGTACTGATTTGGAAACGGGGCGGAGGCGTGAACGCAGTTTGACCTGGCACACGTCAGTCTGCAAACGGTGTCGTGAAGCACAGAGGAAGGACAGAATCACCCCCGAGAGAGAATTACGTATTTGTTTAAAACATGCAGTTACATACATTCAAATTAGGGAAACGAACAGGAGTTTTAGATGGCCACATGCCGAAAAACATTAACCACTGGAAGGGAATAAATGAAGTAGGAGGATTGAAAGATGGATTTTACGCATCGAGCTTTCTGAAACCTAATGGACTGTGGACTTCTACACATGAAATCGTATTACTGAATACAGTTTTTTTAAAAAAACGGGTGCGCCGCACAAAAATATTGCATTTTTTGAAGAGATTCACTTTGCCAATAGCTTACAGCACTTTTAAAGCTGATTTTCAACACGTTCGCTTTTTGGGGTGACATTGTAATTCTGAGTGACATTTTTTTTTTATATCGTATACCTTTTTTCATAGTTCGAAAGGAAATGCAGAGATTCCACACAGAAGAACGAAACAACACAAAGACTCACAGGCACGGAGAAGCTGAGGGGTGCCGGATGCGAGGGGCTTGGGGGCTGGGTGAAAAAGGAGACAGGGATTAAGAAGCACAAATTGGCAGTTCCAAGGCGGCACAGGGCACGCAGCCAGGGATCCTGCAGCCACTGTGAGGCGCCAGGTGGCTGCAGGCCCCGCAGGGACCACGCTGCGGACGGCACGAGAACGTCCCACCACCGCGCGCACACTCGTAGCCGCAGACATTGAAACGTCAACTGGAATTGGGCAAAAGTGAACTAAGTGAACCTTGAAGCCAGCGATGCGCAGATTCACTAACGAAGCTTTCGGAGAAACCGCTCTTTGATGAATCCAGCCCCGAGAGTTACGGCACGAGCAGCCCCGGTCTGCGGCTCACGGCCCGATGCCGGAAGGTTCCGCCGTCGCTGGATGCGGCGCGGTCTCTCCCACAGGTGCCACTAATATATCAGGCTCTCCATTCTCGGCCAGCGTTAACCACACTGCCAAACACAAACGTTCGCTACTAAGGATACACACGAAAACAAAACGGGATCACTCCCTTCTCGACCTCAGATATGCTGACGGCTGCTTAACGTTTAAGGCGCACACGAACCCCCCTTACACCCACGCGTCTGCTCTGCATTTTTCTCTTCCCACACAGCAGTAAGATGTAGCTCTTCACGGAGCAACCCGAAGAAACAAGGGGCACAAAGAGAGGGTGGAGGTGGAGAGACTTCCTCTCTCCCACCCCAGGCAGTTAAAGTGGGCGGGGGTGGGGGGGGACACAGGGCAAGCCTGCAAGAGGTGCCCCGACCTGACCTGAGCACAAGGAGGAAAGCGGGGTGGGTGGGGGTGATGGGGGGCATTTTTTATCCACATTCTGATAACCCGGAGAACTCCGTGCTTGCCGCGGCACCACTAGCCACGGGGGACCCCGCAAGCCCACGTCCCCAGGGGGTTTGCTCAGCTCTCCCTTGGCCTCCCTCTCCTGTGGGAAAAAATACCAACTTTGCTCGGAATTCACGGTGTCCCCACATTTCCTCTTCCTTCCCAACGCGGCCCCCGAACCTGCACGTCGGGCCTCTCGCCCAGCGGCAAAGACGCGCAGGGCCGTGGTGGACAGGCGTGCGAAGCAAGATGGCGGGCCGGGTCCTCGCGCCGCGCCAGGTGATCCCGATTATGAGCGGAGCCTGGCCATCGACCCTAATTGTTCTCAGCTCTGGCTCTGGGCGTGGGCCGTTTGCTCGCTCTGAGGCCTGTCCCACCTGGAGCAAGATGGCCTCGTAGGAGCTGCTGGGCAGCTGGAAACTGCTGGAAGGTCAGACGGATTCAGTGAAACATTCCCATGTGCAAAACTCAATAAAGCCACGATGGAAACTGACGAAATGCAAATCCTCTCTCTCCCGTCGCCAGCCTCTCTCTGCCACACGCCGCCCAATTGCCGGCCTGACGAGCAAGGGTTTGGGGGTTCAGGGGTGCTTCTCGAAGCAGCACGGCCAGTGTTGTGGGACTCCTTGTTCAGGCAGGCTTGCAAACAGACTTGGGTGGTGGGTGGGCCCCGGCCACCATGCTCTGGGCCACGTTCCCCTGTCCTGTTCCCTCCCAGCCCCGTGCCCAAGGCCTGCAGCAGACACGGCCTGCGGTGCTGTGCTCACTCTTCGCGAGGTACAGCAGTCAGGTTGGGGAGGAGGGAGGGCACGCCTCTTCTTTCGTCAAAAAAGGCCAGTGTGGAAGGGAAGGTGGGAGAGGGGGCTTTCTCGACCATTCTGACCTGTTCTCAGGCAGACTGGGAGTGACGGCCAAGACATCTGGGTGTGGATGTCCTTGCAAAGGCTCCTGCTCCCCGTACCCCCTCCTGCTTACAGGACACGAAAAAAACCTCATTCAAACTTCAAGGTCAGGGACAGAGGCGAGGGGGAAGGCGGCACGCGGAAGGAGACATGAGCCTCAGAAATCACTTCTGAGGGACCTAAGCGTGATTGCCTCACACATGAAGTCGACCTCCCTGAGGTGCCCCAGCTTAGCAAACACGTTAAAACCAGTTAAAACCATTTCCCAGAAAGACAACTTCTAATTCCTGTCACACGGACGAATGCGTCCATTACAAAGGACACATTTCCTTTTTCACCAAGCAGCGATTTAACAACAGGAGGAAAGAGAGATCGGCAACAAACATTCAGCTCTTGCTTTGGTGAGCCAAGCCAGTGCTGGGTGACCGGGTGCTTACCACCATGCTTCCCTGTCGTCAGCGCCCTCTCGGGGCCGCCTCACGTGCTCTGGTCGAGAATTCCCACACGAGGCAATTCGCAGCGCCACCACTGGTGGCAGCATCCCCCAGTCGTTGCTGAGCTTCCAGGCTAGGGACCAGCCTGGTGGCCCTCTAACCTTAGCAGCCTTGAACACATGAGGCACACAATCCCCAGGAATAGAGGAGAGAACACCCACAATGGACAGGAGGTCAGTGAGCGCCGGTCTTGTTTCTGGCTCACATCAGCACAGCAGCTCAGGAGAGGTGTGCTTAGCAGAGAGGGGGGAGGCTGAAATTTCGCTGGGGTGGTGAGGAGGCAGCAGGTGACCCATGGCGATGGTCCTTGCCTCCCCGGGCAGGCTCTGCACTGGTAGCACCAGGCTGGATCACCAGCGCAGTTTCTGTCTAGAACGCTCGCTGGCTGTCCCCGAGGTCTGCTCCCCGCACAGGGCACCCTGTCCTGACGGGGCACGCACTCCAAAGTGTGTTTGCGTTCTTGAAATCCTGAGTGCTGGGCGTGGGGGTAGGGGGTGAGGGGCTGGTCAGTCAGGACAATCCAGAGGAACAGTACCAAGAGGATGCACATATGTGTGATTGAGCGATCGATTGATTGATGGTGGCTTGATTGGCGGCTCTCTCAGTCACGGAGACTGAGAAGTTCCACGCTCTGCCACCTGCCACCCGCGGCCCCGGGAACGCTGGTGGTGCAGTGTGGGCCGGGTCTGCAGCCTGCTGACCGGGGGGCTGATGCTGCAGGTCGCAGTCCGAGGGCAGGAGAGGCCTGATGTCTCAGCTCAAGTCGTCCAGCACAGAAGTCCCACAGACCCTGCCTTCCTCCATTCAGGGCTGGTCCAGCCTTCGACTGATTGGACGAGGCCCGCCCATGCTGGGAGGGCCGTGTGCTTCACGCGGTCTGCAGATCCAGTCAGACCAACACAAAATTAATGACGATGGAGTGTGGGTGGCCAGGGAAGGAATTACACGGGCTCATGGCGGTGGGCAGGCGGGGGAGGGGCGGGGGGAGTGGAGGGGGACCAGGGCACACTTAGACCCAATGACATTTCATACTATATTAACAAGGCCGCCATGAGTCTCTGAAAAGCTGATTGAAGAAGGCGTCCTTTAAGAGTTTATTTCCCCCAGAGATTGTCATCAGATTGGCTCATGGGTCTTCACAGAACGCCTACGTCCCCGTGTGTTTACTGCAACACGCTTCTCCTGGCTCTGGCTGCGTCAGTGGCGAGGAAGGCTGAGTGAGACACTGACTCATCTGTCAGTTGGCAACAACATCACGCCTGGGGAGGGGAGTTTGCAAACAGACTCAGCGTGCGGAGTCCGGCGGAGACCGGAGCAGTGTCTCCGACCCACAGGCCACGTTCCGTCTCGCAAGCCCTCAGGCTGCACCGATGGGATCCGATTTCTCACAGAGTTGGACTCATCAGTGCGGGAGGTCTCAACTAAGGCCGAGCTTAGGTGATGCCTGCGGCACCTGCAAAGTGCATGGGTCCCGAGGACAGGTTCCTCTTCCAAAGCTGCAGGCTTCCTTCCGACTACAGTGGCTGGCTAGTGTCCGGCTTGGGGACTGCCACCTGGGAGGGCTTCTCGTTGGTTAGAGACCCCTCTCTGGCACTTCCCTGCACCCTTTGGTTTGGCTGCAGTGGGCGAGGCTAGAATTCTCCGTTTCCTGCTGCAGGCCCAGGGGCGCTCTGTCTGCCCATGTCGTTTCTCTACAAGAGAGGTCCCTCAGTCTTCTGCGTGGCATGGATTTTTTTTTTCCCCCGTTTTCAAAAGTATGGAGCAAGCACGCTCAGCAGGGCCAACGGGACAGAGGCCAGGCTGCGAGCAGATGGGAGCCCTGACCATCGGGCCACTTGCTGTGACACTCTGGGTTAAAAGCTGGTTCTCAGTAGATATCTGTGAATTATCGAAAACACTCGCAGGAACTTGAAAAAGAGCTGCTTCGTAAGGATTTCGAACACGGTTTGGCAGCACTGCTGACATGCTTTATCTGCATTTTCTACGAAGTCATGTTTTACTACACAAACATAAACTTCAGCCCAGTCCTGGAATTATCATACATTCTAAATTAGCGTCATCCAAGTTAATGAGGTTTTACTGCTGTGCTGAGTGCAAAAGCAGGAACTGGGAAGAGTAGGCTCCAGCACGCGATTGTCCTTGAGATAAAGGACGGGGAAGCCATGAGTTGTTTATGGGAATGGGCGGCGAGAGGGAGCCTGACGGCGTTGCTAACACACAGCTGTGTCTGAAGTATAAATGTAGGATTTCAGATGTAAAAGAGCTTAAAGATCATCCTACCACATTTTTCATTTTGCCGGTGAAAAATGGAATCGAGGCGGCGAAATGATTTGCCCAAAGCCACACCGAAAAGCTAAGAGCCAAAACCAGATGCGACTTAAATAAGACAATCAGGTGTAAACCGGCTTTTAGAAACACCCCTGTGCAGGCTGCTTTTCCCGGCGTCAGCATGGCGGGTGCGCCAGTGACTCTGCCCCACCCGGCCCTCTGCTCTCCAACTGCCGGCTCCGTAGAAATGTAAAAGGTGTTTTAAAACGCGGTCGCCCTTCTAGACAATGCTGGATGCCTTCAGTCTAGAATCTGTGAAGGTCCCTGAACTATGAGTGCGGCCGGGAAGCCAGCAGGGAGGAGAGGGCACAGGACGCCGGGCACAGAAGGCGGGGACAGGCCAAGGAGACTGCTCACTGTGCATGGGGGGAGGAGCTGAGGCAGGAGGGAGCACTGGGCGGTGGCCCCATACAGACACAGGCAGCAAGCAGGGCAGGGGATGCGTGGGCCCAGGTGCATGCCCCGAGCACGGTGCGACTGCTGGGGAGGTTCCTTCGCCTCCCCTCAGGCCAGCAGCAGGCCGGCTCACTGGGAGTCTCGGCTAACAAGATGCGAGGACAACCGAGCGTCCGCGAACATTTAAGAGGTCTGGATGGCAGGGCCCAGGAGGACGCTGGACTCACCCCTCCCACGAGCAGACCCCAACACGCACACACGCACACCGCGGCCCTGCGGGTGTTCTTGGGGCCTGAGGAGCCAGTGGCACCGTGGTTCACACGCAGCCCCTCCACCCCATTGGGCAGTGGGAGCTCTGTTGGGGGGCGGACTTGGGGCAGCCCGCAAGGTGGCCACCTGCAGTCTTTTGCTTCTGGGCAAAAGGAGTGAGCAGGGACAATATGGCGTCGCCTCATGCACCTGGCCTCCCCCCCAAAAAACTGCCCTGGTCCCCAAACTGCCTGCCACGCTGCCTGTGCAGAGCTTCTACATCAGGCCACTTTCCCAAGACTGGGGGAGAACACTACTTTGTCTAATTCAGGTAAACAAACATAGAAAGTGAAACAAAATGAAAAGACAAAGGAATATCTCTCAAAAGAAGGAACAAGAAAGATCCCCCGGGGGGGGGAGGGGGACAGAAATCAGTAACTTGCCTGATAAAGAATTCAAGGAAATGGTCATGAGGGTGGTCACTACACTTGGGGAGAACTTTGATAAAATGCATAAGAACCAACCATCAACAAAATGAACAGACCACCTACCAAATGGGAGAAGATATTCACAAAGGATTCACCCAATAAGGGGTTACTATCCAAAAACACATAAAGAACTCATATATCTTAATATCCACCCCCCCTCCCCCAAAAACTCCAAAAATCTGATTAAAACATGGGCAGAGGACCCGAACAGACATTTCTCCAAAGAGGACACACAGATGGACAACAAACGTAAAAAGATGCTCAACATCACTAATCATCAGGGAAATGCAAATTAAAACCACCATGAGATGTCTTCTCACACCTGTCAGAACGGCCATCATCAATAAATCTGTAAACCACAGTGCTGGCAAGGCTGTGAAGGAAGGGACCCCTGGTGCACTGTTGGCGGGATTGCAAATTGGTGCAGCTGTGATGGAAAACAGTTTGGAGGGGCCTCAAAGGATTAAAAATAGAACTACCTTATGACCCAGCAATTGCACTTCTGGGTATTTATCCTAAGAAATCCAAATTACCAATTCAAAAAGTTATATGCACTCCATGGTCATCGCATTATTGTTTACCACAGCCAAGACATGGAAGCAACGTGAATGCCCACGTGTGGAAGGAAAAGATGTCATATACATATACAACGGAATAGTACTCGGCCATAAAAAAAAGAATGGAATCTTGCCATTTGCAACAACATGGGTGGACCTGGAGGGTATTATGCTCAGTGGAAAAAGTCAGAGAAAGACAAATACTGTATTACTTCACTTATACGTGGCATCTAAAAAAAACCCCACCAAAACAAATAAATTAACAGAGACAGACCCACAGATGCAGAGAACAAGCTGATGGCTGCCAAAGTGGGAGTGAGGAAAAAAGAAGTTAAAAAAAAAATAAGTAAGTAAATAAAATCCTGGGCAAGGTAGGACGCATCCAATTTTATGCCCATCTTGCCCTCTCCAGAGACCGGCTGGAGCCTGCCTCACAGCACGGTACTGAAGACGAATGAATTTAAGATCTCAGGCTTCGGCCTCTGGGAAGACCGAGCTGTCAACGCTTGGCCCTGATCAGGCGGTATTTAAAGTATCCATTTATTCGCAGGTTCACTTTTAGCGGTTGTCGCCAGCCACATCCGGACAGCACATGGAGGGTGGCTGGCTGGGACTGAGATCTCGAGTCCCTGGGGCCTGCTCAGACCACAGGTAGGAAGCACCACCAGACGCAGGAATCTGGGCTGCGCCCAGGGGAAGCCAGGCACCCAGCCTCAGGAGGCTGCTCCGCAGTCCCGCTCCGGGCCAGGGCGGGGGTTTCTTTTGAAATGGGATCCCACGGTTGTGAAACCGCATTGTTCTTAACGAGGCGCCGCGGTTCCTGCGATCTCTTGCAGCCGCAGGGCCCAGGTCTGTGGGGACGGTGGCGCAGGCAGCCGCCGTGTCCCGGCCCCACCGCAGCGCGCAGGGGACTGGCGAAGGCCCCCAGCTCTGATGCGTGGATCCGGCCTGACTTTCGGAAACCCAGCCCCGCTGCCTTGCTGTGTGTGTATTTGTGCGTGTTTGGGGAGGGGGTGGTCACGTGACCGCCAGTCTCTCCAATCTGGGTGCCAATTAAGCCGAGTCCAGCCAAGAGGGAACATCGGCGAGCTAAGTGACTACCTCGTCCCCCCCCCTTTGCAAAGGGCTGCGGTGTCCCAGGCCCGGGAGGACGAGCCCGGCGCACGGCGAGAGAGAGGCGAGGACACCGCGCGCCCCTGCTCGGCCACTGGGGGCCGCAGTCACCTTCAGCGCAGAGTGGGGAGCCGAGCCGGCTGGCGGCTCTGGCGCTGCTCCCTCCAGCACGCAGCCTCCACCAGCTCTGCCCCCGGCGCGGCGGCCGCGACCCGGGACCGGGCGGACGTGGCCTTCTCCGAGCTCCGGCGCGCCCGGCTCGCACTCCACCGGCGGCAGGGCACCCCCGTGGCGCGCCCGCCGCGCCGCTCCCGGGGCCCGCCCCTCGGCGCCCAGGGCGCGCGCAGTCGCCGCCCGTGCGCCCCGCCAGCTGCACGCGCCCGGGCCGGCGACGATGGCGAGGCCGAGCCCGGCTCTGTCCCGCCGGCTCCCCGGCCCGCGCTGCTCGCCGCCCCGAAGCCTGTGACGTGGCGGCGCCAGTGGAGACACAAAGCCCGAGGCCGTGGACGCCCCGGGGGCTGGGGCCACGTCCGGCGTCGCCGCGAGCCCCGGCGCCATGCGAGCCGGAGCTGGCTGCCCGCTGCCCGGGGGGAGCCTGCGCGCCCGCCCTGGCCGCCGTGCGTCCGCCCCGGCCCCGGGCTCGGCCAGGCGGGCGTCGCGCAGCTGAGGGCAGACCCAGACGCGGGGCACCGCTGAGGCGCCACGGCACGGAGCCGCTGCCGGGGAGGCGGGGACCGGCGGGCTCGGAGCCTTCTCGAGGCGCGGCATCGGAGGCCGTGCGGGCCGCGGCGGGCCGGCGCGCACCCTGCTCCGCGGCAGCCTCAGAGGTAACTTTGGAGAGCTGGGCGTGGGGGGCGTGGGCGCTGGCGGAGTCCCCCGGCCCGCTTGGCTTGGGGACACCGCGGGCCGTGGGCCCATTCTGCTGCGCGCTGGGCGGTGGTGGAGGAGGTGTGTGCGCCGGGGGGGGCCGGCTCCACCAAACCCGGCGGAGGGATCAGGGGTTCGGCAGAGAAACAGCAGAAAAGGACCATGCAGTTGGGGCAAGTTTTTAGGGCTGCAAGTCCACTTGTAGAAAACGCTGTTCTGAGGGTTAAACGGGCCCGCTGTGTGCGCGGGGCCTGGCACGTCAGGGGCGCGCAGCGAGATGGAGGAGCGGGACAAACCCCGGCGGGCGGACGCGCGGTGCAGCCCGAGCTTTACAGGCGCCGCGACGGGAACCAGAGTGTGGTTCTCCCGAGGACAAGGAACGTTCAACTTCACTCTCCGAAGGCGCGGAGGGCGGCCGCGGGCGCCTCACTCCCAGGCTGTGCAGCTCCGGCTTGGGCAGCCGTTCTTCACCTGTGCGCCGTGCTCCCCCGGGCTGCCGATCTGGCCAGAGCACCCCTCACCGGCTCTCTGCGGTGCCAGGGCTTCCGGGGGCGCCCGAGCAGCTTCAGAGTGCAGTGCCCGCCCCGCTGGGCTGAACTGCCAGTCTGCACGGGAGGGTGGTCCTGCTCCGGCGGCTTCTTGGTGAGACTAAGTGACATTTCGCGAAGACCTAGGGGAGCCTCTGCCGTACTACACAATAGAGATCTGTCTTAAAGGCTTCAGACTATTTCTCTTGAGCATGGGCGTCGTCACTGGGGGGTGGCAGAGTCCATGCTGCCACCCTCATGGCTGTGACCGCGGGCTTCAGGACTGGCCTGGGCTGTGATTCCATGCTCCCGTGGACACCCGCCAGGGGGATGCCCGCAGCAGCTCGGCGATGCACCCCTTTCTCCAGCAAGCAAGCTGCTGCACACCCCTCGCCAGCTGAGCTGATGGGTAACTGTCCCTCCCATCTCCATGCCCACCAGCATGGATGGAGTCTGCCCGGCAGGTAGGAGCCAGCAGACCGCTGTGGTCACACGCAGACTGTGACGGTGAGCTCGGGGCCACTGGCAGCTGTCTTCTGGGCTCTGTCGAAACAGGAGAAGGGGGTCGGAGCCAGGTGGCCTGGTGCTGTGGGCACGCTGGGATAGCTCCCTGTCATGGGCTTTCTTCTTGCTGCTCAGAGGGAGGTGGGCAGGAGGAGGGCAGTCCGCAGAAAGAACAAGTCTAGAGATTTTCTCAGGTTGCTGGTGCCTGGAGGGAAAACCTTAAATGTCTGGTAAATAGTCTGATTTCTATCATGTCTGTCTGAGAGGTCTGTATAGATCTGGACCATGTGACAGTAAGTGTCAGTGGCCAGGGACAGAATACATCAGTTTATTTGCATTTCCAATGAGTCTGGCGAGGAAGTGTCCAGTGGCACTTAGTACTTGGAAGACAGATGAAGGCTTCTTTGTTGGTGGGGTCCTTTTTTGAATTTCACATATGTAATGCCATCTTTCCTGGCCAATGTTAGATACAAAAATTGGTGTGACTTTGCAGCTTCTAAAAGCCTTCATTGGTTAATTCTGATACCCCCCGAACACATCCACGTCCCTGTGACGTTCAGACACCTGCATACCCCCATTCGCGGCACATACAACCAGCTGGGGTGTTCTCCCTCAGGATCCCCAAAATAAGTTCTCTGGAACCTTGACAAACGGGAAGCAGAAACCAGTTCTGCAGCTGCTGCTTTGTGCCTGCCGGGTGGGGATGTGACACACCAAGGAGGAAGGGGCAGGCCCTGCGAGGCTCCAGCCACGTGGTGATATGGCTCCTCAAACTCGCTGGGACAGGGTCCCAGGTTCCGCTGTCCCTAGGTTGCTAAAGCTCACTGACACGTGACTCTAGCTTGTGGCGCTCGCTCACCTGCAGGCTCGGTGTAAACAAAAGAAAAAAGAAGAGAGAGGAAAGAGGGTGTGGAGTTCGGAGAGGGCAGAGGCAGTGGGCGGCAGGCCTCGGTGCTCCTCACTGGTCACCTGAGCCTAGGTTACTAACTCTGCTGCGTGTTTATTTTCCCTGTATAATGAGAGGGCATCAGAACGGAGCATTCAGTTCCCCTGCTCTCTGTCTTTTGAGGACAGGGGCGTTGCACTTCCTGTGGCAGTGCAGTGCCTGAGTGGCAGGGCATGTAGCCCGCTCAAGTGCTCGTGCCCAGCAGGGGCACCGAAGCCCCTTGGCGCTCCCCAGGACAGTCTAGAACCACTGGAAGGCTTCGTTGGAGCACGTCCCATTTGTGTCCGAGGGTGAATCCTGCGGTTACCTAGTTCTGTGTCACAGTCTGTCACACACCGTTCCCTGGCATGCCATCCCCCCCTGGTGGCCGGCCAAGCCCTGCACAGGGGCTCCTGGACCGTGATCGCCAGCCCTGAGTCTCCCCCATCCCGCACAGGGGCACAGGGCCGGCGCCTAAATCTCTCCTGTCCCACACAGGGCCGGTGCCTAAGTCTCCCCCGTCCCGCACAGGGGCACAGGGCCTGCGCCTAAGTCTCTTCCCGCACAGGGCGGGCGGCGTGTATGTAGGTGGTGCTGGGAGGCCTTGCTGAGTGGATGGGGGTGGGGGTGGGGGTGGGGATGGAGTTGTCCTGACTGAATAAGGACAGACAAGGACCCAGCACAGGGAGGGCAGGGGCTTTGACTTATTTCTCTCTCTGTCGCCAGCGCCCACAATGCTGCCTGGCAAAGGCGGATTCTGGCTCACTTTAAAAACTCTTTAAGCTTGTTAAAGTTCTTGACCAGGAGCAAGTTTGCTGCGAGGGCCTAAGCAGCACGGGCGTGGTGGTTATGCTCTCTGTTCGCAGGGGACCTGGCCCTCCTCGGCAAAGGGGACGGCCTTCTCCAGGTCCCGGAAGTGAGGCCTGGCTGGCTGCCTTGCCTGGCTGGAGAAATGTCCCTGGGAGCGGTGCCTCACCATGCTCTTCCCTTCTCTCTGCTCCGAGGACCGTCAAGGCCCAGACAGTGGCTGCTCCGTCAGCCTGTGTGAAGGTCGTGTGAAGGTGACTCGCACTGCATCTGCAGCACGGATAAGGAATAAACCGTAGGTGTTTGAAGCTACTGGACTCTGGGGACTGCTTGTTGCAGCCACATAACACGCCCTGCCTGACTGAAGCATCACGTCCAGAGCTCAGGGCAACGCTGGTTTTGGGTTGGTGCCTGTCTGTCAAGAGTGCAGCCCCGCCTGGGAGGGCTAGCGGTTGCTCAGACGGGGCTTCGTGGGGGTCAGGACCCAGGCGTGATCGCCACAGCGAGACACGCGGTTGTCAGTGTTGCTAGCTGCAGAGCGCATTTGGTAGCATGTGCAGGTCAGAGTCTGATGTTCACTGCGCAGGGAGAAATGCCCATTAGAAGCCAGATAATAAAAAGAAGGGGCCTGGTGAGCGTGGACTTAAAGCCAGGGGAGTTAGTGGAATGAGCCGAAGGCCAACGTCACAGGGCTGTGATGTGCTGACTGACGTACCCGTCTCTAACCAGCTTAGAGAACTACCCGTGAACGGACTCTGTACTACGCGCACGCATCATTCAGTACCGCGGAGCGTGGTGTGATGAACATGCTTCCCATGTGATTTCTCGGGTGCTTAGCTAAGCCGACGCGAGCTTTCCTGACAGCCTCTCTCTGGCCTGCCTGTGAGGAGTGCACGTCGTGAAAGCTCTCCGCCGTCATCCCCACCTCGCGTGTCTCCCCGTGTGGGCACATCCATGCCCTTTCTGCCGGGTCTCTCGTTCCAATGGCTGATGTGCCGTGGCCCACCTGCAGCTTCTGTGGTGACACTGGGGTTTTGAGAAAGAAGTTTTATGCAGAATGCTGGACATGGTGACTTCAGGAACACAGCTGGGAAAATGCACTGGAAAGGTCAGCAGACCAGGAGAGACGGGGGACAAAGGGCTTTGGAAAATCGGAGAAGCCTGGAGGCTGACAGACGGTTGGGAGAAGGCAGGCGGAGAACGGGGCCGGGGCCTGTCAACAGAGTAAGCTAAAGAAAATGTGAAGTAGCCTGTCACGTCAGTGCAGGACGGGTGTGGGGGGTGACGGGGGTTGGGGGGCTGCGGGCTCTCCCTCGGTGACCCGTGGCCAGGGGGGCCCTTTACGCTGTGTGATGACAGGCTGCTTGCTGGTCTGCCTCCCCAGCAAACTGCACGCCCTGTAGGACTGGGACGTGCCACGCGCCGTCTGTCCTGGTGACCGGCACAGTGCCGGGTGTGGGCTGGGCGGTTCCATGGAGCTGTTGGATGAAGGAGGGTGTGACCTGCACTGGGACACCCAGAAGGCCCTGTGCAGTGCTGCAGGGCTTGGGCTGGCCCTACAGCCGCCGCAGGAAGGAGACACATCTAACGATTCGGTCCCCACAGCCTTGGTCTGAGTCAGCAGAGCCGTGTGACCACGACAAGACCCTGAGCTGAATGACGATGTCTAGAACGAGGACGGACTTCTGGTCCTTCTTGCCTTCAGAACGAGGAAGCTCAGCTTGAGGAGCACATGAGCCAGCTGGAAATTATGTAGAGAAGGGCCGTGGGTCGCCAGCACCAAGGCGTGTCCAGCTCAGAATCCCAAGCAGCTGTCCTCGGTCAGCCGTCAGCCTTGCTAGAGCCTCTTGGGGGTCTTTATGGATGCAGGTTCCAGGCCTGAGCCTCGGGCTGTCTCTGGCTGAGTCAGCAACATGCCTCGAAGCCACACTCCCATCACAAGGAGGAGAAGGGGCCAGGTGGGGTCTGAGCCAGGACTGGAGAAGTGTCTTCAGTGCTGGAGAGCTGCCCGGCACAAGGGTCCACGCCCTGTGTCCTTGGCAGCAGGACTGGGCCCAGTGGGTGGAGAGTGGCTTCCTGGGGACGTGGACAGTGGCCACTGCTCCCTGCCTGGGGCTATTGCACCTGCCCGGCTCAGGTAGGGTTGCTGTGAGCTCTGGGAACATGCAGGGGGCAAGACAGGGTGGCCTTCCATGCTCCCAGGGTTCTGGGAGGCACTGCAGGGTGACAGCATGGGTCAGCATGCGAACGTCACCACTTCCCGTCATCCTTAGCTGCCAGTCAGCATAGGACCTAAGTGACAGGCTGGACACACCAGACCCTGTGCTACTGAGCAGGGCAAAGCGTCTGCCGGCCGAGGGGGCCTGCGGGCCTTCCAGCGTGTCCACCTAAATATGGACGGGGTGGGGGGCCGTCCTTCCTTCTTCGTGTACTGGGGGTCCGGGTTCCGGCCCTCTGGTAAAGGCCTCTTTGGCATGGGCCAAAGAGGTGCCATGCCCAACCCTCAAACCTGTGAATGTGTCACCTGACATGGCAAAAGGGACCGTGCAGATGTGACGAAGCCGAGGCGGGGGATGACGCCGGAGTATCTGCTGGGTCCCCTGGACCCACACGTGTCTGTCAGGTGGGACAAAGACGCAGAGAGAGTTGGAGAGGGACACTGCTGGCTTTGCGAAGACGGAAGAAGGGCCAGCTGACCACAGGAGCCAAACGCCGGGAAACGGACTCCCTCATGCCCTGGAGGGGAGGCGGCCGCTGTACACGGGCAGTGGCCCAGAGAAGCCTGAGAGGGCAAACCGGGGCTGTGAGCGACTGTCTGTGGTCATTTCTCACAGCAGCAGCAGGAGACTAAGGGTGTTCAACCTCTGTGATGACCAGTGTTTGCCACCCAAGTGTGGGGAGACACCAGAACAGGGTGCCCTGGAGAACCTGGTCAGATCTTCACCTTGGTCATTGCTCCCTGAGCCCTGAAACTCTGCCCTCTCCCCACTGAACCCACAGAGCCCAAGGGCTCTGTGCACTCCAGCCTGGGAAACACGACAGCAAAAGTTCAGCACTGCCCCACGCTAGGCACATCGTCACGCCCAGTTATAAGGTGGCCGCGCACAGCATCTACAATGTGCATTTTCACTTAAAATGAAAATAGAACACAACAGAAAAACAGTTTACCTCTGAGACTACGTGGAAGAAGCGTCAGAAGAACCTCTCTAAATGAACAGGGGCTCCCTGTGCTGTGAGGCAACGTTTTGGCTTCCCTGGACCAAAAAAAAAGTGGTACCTGTCTGTACCTGTCCCTTCTGGCTGCACCGTCTGGTCCACAGCTTCGGCTCTTCCTAGGAGGTCAAAGGTCAGGAGGCAGGCAGACCTAGGCACGGTTTCAGGTGGAGAATAGGCAAGTTAATGGAGCTCTGACTTCTCACTATTATCATTTCACTCTCAAATGAGACATGAGCAATGCCTCAGCATTGGGAAGCTGTTTTTTGCAGATGTTTTAAGGCTGAATGTTGTTACATCAGAGATGCTGTAGCACTATAAGTGATATTCTCTGCAGGCCTTAGGAAGCGCCCTGAGGGCTGAGCACGCGTGCCAGCCAGCCTTCCGTCTTAGGGCCTTTGCACGTGCTGGTCCTGTGGCCCGGGATGCCCGCCGTCCTGGTCCGGGAAGGAAGGCGGGCACACGGTTGGCGCCGTCGGTACTTAACCTGGGTGGGGACTTCATTCGAATGGCATCTTTCCCACAAGGACTTCTTTGGCCATCTTATTTAAAATCCCACCCCGCCCCCCACTTTCTGAATTCCTCCTCTGTTTTTCTCCACTGCGCTTTCTGCCATCTGATACACACTTTGCTTGTTATCTGTCTCCCCACCTAGAATATAAGCTCACGAGGGCAGTTTTTTTGTCTGCTGTATTTCCACCAGCTACGACGGCATACTTTGCCAGTTAGGAAGCAAGCACTTTTGAATGAATAAATGGATGTCTCATTTTACCCTGTGAGTGATCTCGGAAGGAAGAAGTGCCGTCTTCCTTTTCCAGATTAGGAAGCTAGAGATGAGAGGCGATCATTTACCTCCTCGAGTTTCACCGAAATGAAAATAGAACAAAACAGGAAAAGTTTACCTGCCGAATCTCTTCTCTTTATCTCTTATTAGAAATCACATATTCGGAACGTTGAAGTAACGTGGATCTGAAAGGAAGAAAAGAAGCACCCAGAGACCATTATTATTAACACTTTAGTACAGTGTGTGTGTGTGTGTGTGTGTGTGTGTACCAATGGGATATATTACAATATGCCATTTAGTAGCATGTTTTTTCACTTAGCCATATGTCATTAAAGATCAAACATGTCAATCAACATATTTCTGCAACATGATTCATTCATGCCACACATTACTTCATCATCTCAATGTAGTGTTTTATGTAAACAATTATGGAAAGGTTTTTGCTGACTTTTTCTTAGTATAAGCAACATGGAAGAAAACGTATTTGTAGCACTTTTTTCTACACACATCTAATTATTTCCTTTAGAGAAACTTAGAAGTATATATCTGTTTTATTTTTAAACTATGTGTATTTTAAGTTTTATTACCGATTACTTTTCGCAACAATCACACAAACTTGTACCTCTCCAACAACATACATTTACACGTGCCGTGCGCGCACGTGCACATGCACACACACACACACACACACACACACGCACGTGTTTCACGGCAGGTTCACTCAGCCCCCAGAGGTTTCAGGCTGATATTTCTCCCTTGTTCTTTTGAGCCTGGAATTTCTCTAGCCTCAACTTCTTCATTTCTCCTGAACAGACTGAAGACTATGGTGCCTCCCTCTTCACATCTCACGTAAAGCCCAGCACCCAGCAGGTGTCCAGGCTAGAGCGGTTCTCCCCACCTTGTCTCCCTACCCCCCCATCCCCTTCTGTCACTTGGCAGCGGATGCTCCCCACCCCCAGCACAAGACTGGCCTGGTGCCCCTCCCACAGCATCACAGGCCTGGGCTGCAGTCACTGGGGCTCCTAACACACACAGACCCCAGGCTCCTCACGTCACCTCTCCGGACTGTGTGGTCGTGGCCCGCCTCAGTCTCACAGGTCCCCTCATCTGTAAACTGGGAGCACCCTCCCCGCACCACGGACCTGGTTCCTGTGGTCCATGAGGTGCTGGCCAGAGGCCATGCTGCAGGCTGAGTCCTGTCACACGGTCAGAAGGACCAGACACCCACTGAGGTGCCCCCCCACCCCGTGCCGTTCACTGGCGTGTTGTGGAAAACCCATGTGGGGTTTGTCCGTGCTGACGCGTCGTCACGTGCACACCGGCCACACCCGACAGGCCTGTGCACGCACCCGTCAGCATGGGGGGCACGTGCCTACCCTGGCCATTCAGAAACCCCCAAATTTCAGCTGTGAGAGAAAAAGGCTCGGGTTTGGTGTATCACTTGTGTTCCCTTTCTTCACTTCAGGAGATGCTGGGCCCCGGTTTCCCACACCTTTCTCCTGACCAGGGACCGGTGACGTTGTAGCCTTGCTGAGCAGAACAGCAGGCCGGAGCAGCCTTGCGGGGGCATCGCGGGTCTCCGGGGAGGCGTGTGGCTCCCAGGGCTGCTGGACATCCCCGGGCCTGCCAGGGCGCAGCAGCGGCGTGGACGCGGCATCAGAGGCTGAGGGGAGTGTTCAGGTCAAGCACCAGGGAAAGCGCTGTCACCAGCACGGCTGGCCCGGCGACCCGGAGCTGCTCCTCGCTCAGCCGCGCTGGCTCCTGCTCCACTGCCTCCTGTGCCTGCGCGTGCACCTGATGCGCGTGTACGGCAGCCTGTCCTGCCCGTAGCTGAGCAGGTTGCCCCGCGCAGGGCCTTCGCCAGCTGGTGTGACGGCGGGGCGGCTCCCGGGCTTCGTTCTGGGCAGGACGGAGCTGCTCAGGGCTCCGTTGCCTTGTCCACACAGGAAGACCCAGCCCGTGGCGCCTGCATGTCCCTGCGGCATCCGGGCAGGGCACGTGCCCGTGCGCGCGGCAGTCCCCTGGGACACGGCCCTTGGGGCGGAGAGGGGCCCTGGCCAGCAGCAGCTGGCATCTGACCCAAAGGCAAAACGCTGTTGCCCACGGGAAGGGGCTGGACTGCTGTGCGCCCAGTTAGCTTTGAAACCGAAGGTTGGCTGTCGGCCGCCGTGTCTAAGCAAGTGACGTGGGGTGGGGGGAGGGGGCGGACGCCTGTGGAATCCAGTGTCTCCCTGGCCTCTCAGGACCCGGTCCATGTTTGTCACTGGGGAGCTTTACTTCCCCTAACAGAATTCTGTTCACTTTTGCTTTGATGGTTTCGATTTTCCCATGCAAGAGTCGTTTGTCCTTCCATTTCCAAGTGAGGTTTATTATCGTTTGGTGATTATAAAGTAACCTATGTTCATTGTAGGAATTTTAGAAAAGATGGAACATTACAAAGAAAAAATAAAAGTTGTCTATACAAAGTCAAATAGGAACAATAGTTGAATGGGAAGGGGCATGGAGAACTTACTGGGGAGGTGGAACATCCCGGTTCTTTATATGGTTTTGGTTTCTACCCATTTGCCAAAACGTCAGCAAATGCACTTAAGATTTGTGTGCTTCACTGTACATAACTCTCATACTAAAAGAAAAACTGTGAACAATTACTGAAGTTGGGTTGATGATATGCATGATGAGATGCGTAGGGGAAATAGACACATACGCAATTTACTTTAAATTGCATTAAAAAATAAGATGGCTTGGTGAAGGATAGATGGGCAGACATGTGACAAAGCAGAGTAATGTTAATGGCAGAATCCAGATGGTGGTATACGAGCGCCCGCTATAAAATTCTTTCACTTTGTTGTATGTTTGAAAATTCGCGTAATAGAATATTGAGGTTCAGACTGCTAATTTGGAAAAAAAAATGCATATTTACAATCCAAATGTAACCACCGTGTAATAATGTACATTTTAGTGTACATTATTTTCTTTCATTTTCATTTCCCAGAATATATATTATATAATTAAAACCTTAATACACACACAGATTTTCATATTTTTTCACTCAATATTGTATCATAGTTTTCTTTTGTCATAAAAAGTCTTCATTATGTAGTTGTTAAATTAACAACTACAATTTACATGCAGTAAAGTACGTCCATGTTAGCAGGCAGTTTTATGAGTTCTGATGAATGCGTACAGTCAGGCCATCACCACCCCGATGAAATGATTCCATCGTCCCGGAAAATCTCCGTGCCCCTTCATAGCCAGCCCCCGGCGACCACGAACCCATTTTCCAGAATGTCACTGAGATGCAGCTGTGTAGCGTTGGGCCTGGATCCCGGCGCCCTGCGGGGAACCTGTCCCTTGTTGCTGGGGAGCAGTGTTCTGTGGTAGGGCTGTCCCCTAACGTAATTTTAATGTTTGTGTGAAGTCACATATCTCACACATGCTTCATTTCTGCGCTTCCCCGTTGGTGAACTATCTCAGAGGTTTTGTTTTTCGCTATATAGATACCACCATGGTGAACATCTCTGTGCGTCAACCATGGTCACTGATCATTTCTTCAATGCAGAATTCTGGGAGAGAAACTGCAGGGTCGTACATTACAGATATTTTTAAAACTGTGACCACACTCTGAGTTATTAAAGTTCCCCTTGCATTTCTTCCTGTGGCCCACAACAAGTGTGACTTAAACCTCCACTGCCGTGTATAACCTCTTTTCCCTGCTCTTTCTCCACATCCTCGCTGCAGAACTGGTTTGAAGTCCTAGCAGCCTCAGACAGCCTTTGAGACCCTAAACCATGGAGGCCGGTCAGGACCCTTCCGTCTTCCTGGTGAAGGTGCTGGAGGAGCTGGACAGCAAGCAGAGCACCGTTTCCTACCAGGACCTGTGCAAGTCCCTGTGCGCACGCTTCGACCTGCCGCAGCTCGCCAAGCTTCGGAGCGTGCTCTTCTACACCGCCTGCCTTGACCCTGGGTTCCCCGCCACGCTGTTCAAAGACAAAATGAACTGCACCGTGAGCAACCAGCAGTCAAAGAAGATCATGGTGGCGGCAGACATCGTGACGATATTCAACCTGCTCCAGGTGAGCGGCGGGGCCGCCAGGGAGAAGCCGCCTGGGGGCCGGCCGAAGGCACGCACGGAGGCGCCCTGCGCGTCGTGCCGGTCGGACGCCGAGGTCTGCGGTGCAGCGGAGTGCGAGCCCCTGGATGGCGGCCGGGGTGACAGGCCCTTCGGCCGGGGCCCCCCCGCCCGGCAGCCGTCCAGGGGCCGCGAGGCGGGCTGCCGGATTGCCCCCAGTTTGTGCCTGCCGCGGAGCCCAACTTCCTGCTGGGCGTGGGCAGGGAGGCGAAGGCCCGTGCCGCCTCCCTAGACAGGCTGCAGGCCCTGGCCCCATTCCCGGCGGGCAGCCCTCGGCCCTGCGAGATGCAGAGGACCTACTTCCCCATGAACCCTGACAGCGACTGCGCCTCGGACCAGTTCCCGCTGCCCCGTGCCCCGGCGCCAAGGACACCTTCGTCTCCGGCGACGAGCCCTTTGTGGGCCAGTCCTGTGTCCAGAAAAGGAACATCTTCAAAGAGGACTTTCACAATCTGATGGCCGTGTCCCCTGGCTTGGCCCGCCGCGCTCATGAGGCAGAGGGGGGCCGCGGGGAGCCGCAGAGCCGGAAGGAGCCCCACAAGACACCCTTCTTTAATCACAGCTTCGAAATGCCCTACAGCAGCCAGTACCTGAACCCCGCGTGCTCCCCCGTCCCTGACAGGAGGCGAGTGAAGCACGAGAGCTTAGATGACCTTCAGGCGTCCACGTACTTTGGGCCCACGCCCGTGATGGGGACCCAGGAGGCCAGGCGCTGTCCGGGGAGGCCCAGCAAGCAGACGCCATGGCCGGCCAAAAGCTGGAGCCTAAACACGGAAGAAGTCCCTGACTTCGAACGTTCGTTTTTCAACAGGAACCCTTCCGAGGAGAAGCCGCGCTACCCAAGTCCCAGCGGCCAGTCACCCGGCTTCCCTGCCCCGGACCGGCGCCCGGCTTACCTCACGCCAACGGAGCCACAGCCGATGCTCCCCACCGGCTACGTGGCAAAGCCCGGTGGGCTCAAACCGAAGGAGATCGCAGCCCCTGCCGACCTGGAGAAGCACGAGCCGGTCAAAAAGTTCAAAGACAAGAGCATTGGCTGCACTGGCGGGCAGCTCAGCTCAGACACCAGCAGCGTGGGCACCCAGACCGAGCAGCACGCGCTGGAGCCCAAGGCACGCAGGGACCTGTGCGCCTCAGGGCAGGGCAAGTACACGAAGCAGTCTGACGACGACTCGGAAGTTGTCAGCGATGACATCAGTGACATTTTCCGATTTCTTGATGACATGAGTATCAGTGGCTCGACAGGAGTGATACAGTCGTCCTGCTACAACAGCATGGGATCCTTGTCTCAGCTTCACAAGTCGGACTGTGACAGTTCACCGGAGCACAACATAGTGAAAATTGCCAACGGGCTTCCCGGCAGCAAGGGAGAAAAGGGCAACCGGCCTGAAAGCAGCCACCACTCAGAAGAGGAGCTGAAGACCAGTGTGTGCAGACTGGTGCTCAGGATCGGCGAAATCGAACGGAAGCTCGAATCACTGTCGGGCGTCCGTGAGGAAATCTCCCAGGTGTTGGGCAAACTGAACAAACTGGATCAGAAGATGCAGCAGCCTGCAAAGGTAAACGTGCAGGCGGATCTGAACTCCCTGACCAGCGAGGCTCCGTCCGATGAGAGCGCCTCGCCCCGGGTGTTCCGGGAGCACAGCAGCTCTCACGGCCCCAAACTGGAGAACGGCGCTGACTGGTGCTGCTCGGATGCCAGTGGGAGCAACAGCGAGAGCCTGCGTGTCCAGGCCTTGAAGAAGAGCCTCTTTGCCAGGCCGTCCTCGAGGTCGCTGACGGAGGAGAACAGCGCCACGGAGTCCAAAATCGCCAGCATCGCCAACTCGCCCCGGGACTGGCGCACCATCGCTTACGGCCACCGCGCGGGCCTCGGCGAGGAGGAGGCCAAGGACGGAGGCCCTGGCGAGAGCAAGGACTGGCATCGGAAGCCCAAAGAGGTAACTGGAAGCCAAGCCCGCGTTCCCGGGCGACTTGGCGTACTTCCAAGTGTGCGCCTGTCGCAACAGCTGCCCTGCCCGGCCTGGTGGGCCTCTCGGGCTCGGCCGACGGGACCGCACGGGCAGGCCACTGGTCGGCGGTGGGGAGGAGCACAGGCCTGTGGTGCTGCCGGCGGGGTGAAGGCGGCTCGGGTACTAGGTAGGGATGCAGGCTCTGGCTGTCACCGCGTGGGGGCTGGCCAAGCACGCACCAGCAAGGGCGCAGGCACAGGAGGCGAGGCCCTTAGCTCGTCCCAGCTGGGCTCCGGGCACAGTTATGGGGTCTCTTCCCTCACGTCCCCAGCCTCCCCGCCATCTCACAGGCCTCTGCTACGCTCACGGTCCCAAACCTCCGCTCTGGGAGTGCAGTGCAGTGCCTGAAAGGCCCCGTGAAGTCCCTGTCCCCTCAGAAGGAAGGCTTCAGCCAGCGCAGGTGCGCGTCCTCTGCTCAGCCCGGCCCTGTGGACGGCGGGTCCGTGCACCTCTCTGCACTTCTGTGCCCCCTGCAGGCGGACAGGCAGTACGACGTCCCCCCCAGCACCGCCTGCCCAAGCAGCCCAAAGACGGCTTCCTGGTGGAGCAGGTGTTCAGCCCGCACCCGCACCCCGCCTCCCTCAGGGCGCCCGGGAACAACCCCCTGTACACCAACATGCGGCGGACTGAGCTGGCTGAAGTGAAGCGCGGCCCGCCCTCCTGGACCGTCGAGGACTTCGCCCGGAACGCGGGAGACAAGGGCAAGCTGACCGCCCTGGACCTGCAGGTGAGCCTCTGGCAGTGCCAGGTGCAGGGTGTGTGTGTGAGGGGGGGCCGGGGCACCGGGCGGATGCAAGAGAGGACCACAGTGGCCGAGACTGGCCTGTGCCCTTGCCACCGACCTCCCTGGCCCCCGTGCAATTCCGAGCTTGAGCAGAGAGGCTGGGGGACGAAGGGGGGGGGGGCTGCTGTCCTGTGATCAGCTGTGAACGCCCGGCATGGCACGCCTGCCTCCGTGCTGCATGGGTGTTGGCTGTCGTGTGCTGACAGCATGTTTGAGACTCTGTACTGCGTGCCGGCTCTCACGTCTGCTCGCTGGACCCGCGCTGGGCTGTTCCACGCAGCGCGAGTTGACTGCCCCTTCCACGCGCAGCACATGGGAGCTGCCCACGTGGGAGCCACGCCGTGGGCGGGTTTCCACAGAGAGCAGCCCCGGGTGAGCACCGCCCTGAGCTGCGGCGTGCGGGGGTGCTGGGACGTGCGATCCACGCACCCCGGGATGGGCTGGGCTGTGGCCGCTCCACCTGGTTCCATTCCCGCTGCCTCCGTCCATGCTTCTGTCACTGCTGGAGCGCAGGAAGCACCTATCCCCACCTGTGGCCTGAGTTTTGTGGGCATCGAGGCCACGGTCCCCACAGGGCCAGTCTGACCACGCTGGGTTCCGACCCTGGGCACCCTGGCCGTGCATCGCCTCGCTGGCCTGAGCTTCAGCTTCCTCACCCGCTGGACGGGCAGAATGACACCGACGGTGCAGAGTTGCTGTGAGCACTGAAGGTGCCGGCGTTAAGCTGAGAGGCGTTCGGGGGCCGATTAGACGCCACAGGGATCAGTCGACTGGGCAGGTGCTCTGGACGGCGGTCTCTGTGAGGCAGGCGCTGTGACGGTCCCCTCTGGTTTACAGATGAGGACATCAAGGCCCTCAGGAGCTCAGCAGGTTGCCCCATGTCGATGAGTCTGCATTCGCCCTGCACCCCCAGAGCGAGTCTAGTGGTTGCGTCCCCAAAATGACTGCAGTGACATGTGTCTACACCGGGCCCTGCATGATGGCAGGCGTGGGCCAGGGCAGCTCTGGCCAGACCCTGACAGGGAGGTTTATGGTGGCAGCCACTCCTCGCCCCTCTTACCTCTCACACGGTCTGATCCCGTGGACATTGCATGTCACTCATCCTTTAGGCCACTTCCTCTCCAGTCACTGTCAGCCAGCAAGGGTTTGATTCTCGTGCAGGTGGGTTCCTGTGCAGCTTTGCCACGGTGTCTCACAGTGTCACATGGGTGTTGGCATGTCACAAGGTGTGACTGGTGGAATAATCAACATTTCGCCAGGTTCACGATGACCTCGGAAGGGTCTGGTTAGATGCCTGAATCAGAGATGGAAAAACATCTTTTTAAAGTTTGGGGATTTAAAGTTCGGGGAAAGGAGGCTGGGACATTTGCCCCCTACAGATTCATGCCACTTTAATATGCCAATAGTTATACACGTAAAGGCAAAATTATAAAAAATAAAGGTAGAATCTCAGATTAGAGAGCTTCAGGTGACCTCAGGTATAATGGCAAAGGTCACGTGGCCAGCTGTACGTGTGTGCCGACAGCCGACCCAGAGCTCATGGCCTTGTGAGGCGTTTTCGGCTCAGCTGAGCAGGGCCCCGAAGGCGAGGGGTCCCGCCCGCCTGTTCTCAGAAGCTCAGGCCTGTCTTAGGGCAGCTGCCACACCTGGACAGTCTCATGGGCCCCTGGGTGTCGAGAGGCGCCCCCCGGGGCGCAGGCAAAGGTGCGCCCGTCTCATCTCGTGCGCTGGGAGGCCGATCACAAAGCCAGCGCGCTCGCCCAGGCCCCTAGAAACGTCAGGGTTACCGCTCTGCTGCTCGGTGTCGCTAGGGCTTGCAGGTACTGAAAAACCCAATAAAAAGTTTATTTCACAGGCTGAACCCCAGCCTGTAAAGTGCGTACAACCACGGACAGAAGCCAATTCCTTCTGTCTGAGCTGGAGGGACCCGGGCAAACTGGATGTGTGGTGACAGACACACCGCTGCCCTCCGGGGCCGGCCGCAGGTTGCTGGGGAGGTCAGGCTTCACGGCACCAGGGTGGGGACGACCATGAGCCCAGCCTCCCCCGGAGCCCCACTTTGTGTGTGTGCTGCCCACACGCTCCAGCAAACATGCCCAGCCCGGGTCCATGGCTCCCTTCTAGAGTGTCCATTAAACTGTCCAGAGGGCCAGACCATGCCTAGTGCCCAGGAGGGCAGAGCTTTGGGGTGGTGGGGGAAGGGGCTGTGGCTCCCGTGTCAGGACATGCCTGACACCCGAACAGAGAGCGCTCTGGGTGGCTCAGGCACCCGGGGCCCCGGACACCCGGCACAGGGTTCTCGCGGCTGACAGGGTAGACAGAGTGCCCACGAGCACAGAAGGGTGCAGACATTATCATAGCATCCTTTTTCTCGTGGTGGGTGCCCTGGGTGGTCCTTCAGACAATGTGAAAAACTGGACCACGGTCTTAAACCTGAGGCCTCAGTGAGGAAGGGACATGGGTGGGCGAGTTTCGGCAACCCCAAGCCCCTTCTCTTTCCATTATGCAATGGACAGGGGGTGGCGAACTCTTTGTGTCAAGGGCCACAGAGTAAACGCTTCAGGTCTTGGGGACTTACAGGCTCTGTCACAACCGCTTTGCCGTTGTCACACGAGAGCGGCCAGAGGCGGTCTGTGAATGACCGGGCGCAGCTGTGTTCTGACAAAACCTTATATTCGGACACTGAGATCGGAATTGCATGTGATTTTCATATCGCAAAATATTCTTCGATTTCTTCAGTTAAAAATGTGAGATGACTCTTAGTTTGTGTGCTGTGCAAAGCCAGGCAGCAGGCGGGCACGGCCCATGGCTGCGGTCCCCGACTGCGGTCCCCGACTGCGGTATTGGGACGAGCACTGGGGGAGCAGTAAGGCAGCCAGGGGACAGTGGGTGATGGAGAATGTCATGCAGGGGACTTTTCAGGGTGCTGAGGGCAGGGTTCAGGGCCTGGGAAGCACCCAGGATCAGCTCCAGTGAGTCCAAGGGAGAGGAGCTGCTGGAGAGCAAACACCCCATCCCACCGACCGAACCCACCTGGGAGCCTCACAAGGCGCCCGTGTGGGCCAGGCTCCTGGGGATGCAGAGCAGGGCGGAAGCAGCAGGGAACAGATCTGGAAGGACAGGCAGAGAATGGCCAGCATGGTTAGAATCACCAGTGTGCCCCCAGTAACGTGGTTTGCCTGAGTCCCAGTTTGGGTGGGGTTTGTTTTGTAATTGAGTGTGTGTGCACGTGTGTGTGTGTGTGGGGTTTTTAACATGCCCATGTTTGCGAGCATTAAACAATCCAGGAGAATCTTCAAAATGGATATTTTGTGTGCACTTCAAAGATTTAGGTGACCTCACTTGGAACGGCAATGCGTTGTTGCTTTTGTGTGACACATATTATTAATTAAGTGCTCGTCACAGAATGGAACACTGCCTTCCTTTATGCAAATAGAGTAGAACCATCCTAGGGCACGGGCTCCACGGGCTGGGCAGGTTAAACGCGACGTTTCTCCCGCGCGCAGTCCACTGATCCCAGGGAGCCCGGGCGACAGGTGCTGCCGCGTCTCCCTCTGGGACAGGCGCCTGGTGGGGGACGGTCGGCCGTGCAGCTGCAGACCTTGGTGTTAAGCAGTGGCCCGTGCTGCTCAGAAAGGTGTTTGAAATGGAAATATTTCATGTTGCATTTGGACTGCTTATCCGGGAGGTGCCCTTCAATTTCCAGTAGTTGCTTTTCCGAGGAACTGGGGACTGAATCAGAGCGATATCATGTCCTTGCTTCAGACAGCGCAGGGGCTGCCAGTGGGGAGCATTTCCCAGTGGAGAATGTTTTCCAGGGAGAGTATTTTCCAGGGAGAGTATTTTTCAGTGGAGCATTACGGCTGGGTCATCCTGGTCTTGGTTGGCGCCTTGCATTTCAGGCGCGTGTGCCTTGGCCCCGTTTTGCTTGCTCATCGACAGAAGACCTATGTCATGTCTTCTGGGTCAAAACATGACATCTGCAGTAGGGGAGGTGCTGCGTGGGGGCCCGCGTCCCTCATAGCCCGTCCCAGGCAGGGGCTGCTGGCCAGGGTGGGACGCGCGGCCTCGGGGGTGATGACTGTGAAATTGTCTCTGACCCGGTTCCAAGTGTTCGCCACCTTGCTCACGTCTCGTCCCGCTTTCAGATGCAGGAGTCTCTGAACCCGAACAACCTGGAATACTGGATGGAAGACATCTACACCCCAGGCTACGACTCCCTCCTGAAGCGTAAGGAGGCTGAGTTCCGGAGAGCCAAGGTCTGCAAGATGGCGGCTGATCGCGGCCGCTGCGTGCACGGTCATCCTCGTCATTGTCGTGCCCATCTGCACGATGAAGTCATGAGCCGGCGCCGCCCGCTGGCCCCGCCGATGTCGTCTTCTGCGGCTGCGGCCGCTGGCAGAAATGGGGGTGACGCCGCGGGCTTTTCTGTAGATGCGGAGGGCGGTCCTCGGAGCACGCGTGCCGCAGAGGGACCCACCTGCCCGTGACCCGCGGGCACTTTGACAGGGCAGCGGCTTTCCCTGCCGAAAGGAGGCGGTGAACGTCCCGTAGCACAAACTGAACTCCAAGCAAAAAAAAAAAAAGCAAACAAACATTATTAAGATTCTTTGCTTTTCAAAGATGTTTCCGGGCGGGGAAATTGTTATTCAGACGAGATTCCCTACACAGCTTTTGGGAAGGAGCCCAGGGAGATGGCGAGCCAGGAAGGAAACAGGACCAGTGCAGGTGGAGTGACAGGGACAGTGGCTGTGCGGGGTGTTGCTTCTCTGCCGACCCCTGTCGCGGGCCTGTAACTGAGGTCTTCATGGAAACACTTTGACTTCCTTCTTGGTGCCCACGGTAGGAATGGGCCCAACGTCCATCCCGGGCCCGGTGTGAAATGAGGTCTCTCTGCTTGACAGGCCAGGAAGTCAGGCCAGGGGACTGTCCTGCCCCCACCGCAAGGAGCGGCAGAGCTGTGAGCTGCAGGGCGAGGTCAACGTCGTGAAACCGCAGCCACCCCAGAGCGCCCCCCGTTCTCGCTGGGCATGTGGTTCCGTCCCCTGACCGTCCAGCTCCTGGTGGGACCGGAATGCTCTGCCTCCCACTCCTGAGGCGAAGAGTTTGGAACCTGTCCTTGTGCCTTGAAGAGTAGAGACAGCGGCTACACTTTGACATTCTGACGGTGACCCCATGGTTTGCGTGCACCACTGAGAGAAGCCATGCCTGGTGGCTTTGAAGGCTCTGAAAGCTTGTCACCAACGTGACCAAGGCACTGGGTGTTCTCGACTCCACCGACACCTACTCCAGAGCCCCAAATACTTGTCAGCAGTGCAAAAAAAAATCTATTTAACTGTTTCTCTATCTCATGTCTATCTAAACACCTGACTGTGGCGTAGTGTCTTCTCTGTCCAATAACCTGAGAGCAGGGTTTCTCCAGAGTTGTGATTTCATCAGAACTAGTTCTCAGTTCCCACCTGTTGAGTGGTGCTTTGACATAGCTGGACAGAAAGAACCTTCTCAGCATTTGATTCTGATGTCACGTTACAGGTGATGGACTGAAATTAGTTACCTTAACTCTTCTGAGAACAAGGTGGGCTATAAACAAACGCTGGTAGTAATAATCACTCTGGATGATACAATACATTCCCGAAAGAGGTTTGGGAAGCATCTCAGATTTTAAAGCAATAGGAGCCCAGCATCCATTCCAAACACTTCCGAATAATGCTTAGCTTGCTGTGTCTAATTCATTATCATTCTTTGTTAGGGGCTGTTGGAGCATTTCGTGCTGTTAACAGACTATGGGGTGGGGAGGCCTTCGCCTATCACGACCTTTATTTTTAGAAGTCTTTTATGTTACCTACTTCATTTTCATGTTTATGTTTGGATTTTCAATGAGGTGACTGAAACTTAAGCCTTCACATGGAAAACTGAGGATTTATAACTGAAAATGAAAAAATGCATACATATATTACTGTCTATTATAAGAATATTAGTCTTTTGGTGCTTGGTTTGGGGTTGGGCACATTAAATGAGGTTTTCTGTTTTTTGGGTTTTTTTTTTATCCCCAAGGGGATACTAGATTACCACCCCTGGGAGATGGGAGCTGCACCCCCTCCTGACCACTGAGGCTCTGAGATAGGCAACTCCCAAGCTCTCATCGTGTGACGTACGAAGAAGTGGGGATGCCAGGCAGGATCATGGGGGATGGACCCAGGCACTTTGCCACTGCCCTTGGGTGCCAGCTCCTGATGGGCCCTGTCAGGGCCATGTGCCTGGCTACCTAGGGAGACTGTGACTCTGAGCCCTGCCCCATGCATGGATGTGAACGGGCCCTGTAAAATTTTCTTCGACCCTTTTCTTATCTGGGGAGGTAATTGGAAAAGTTTAGTTTTGCTCCAAATCCAGTATAGCTTCTAAATTAACTCGACACCATTGCCACATCAAGGAAATGCCCAGACTGGGTCATACCCCTGGAAAGTGGACGGCGACGGCCCCAGGAAAGGGTGGTCCTTCTGCCAGATGGCTCTGGCTCTGCCGTCAGCTTATGGGCCGTTGCCGTGGCTACAGCACATGCGTGCTTGGGGTCTTGGGGTTTGGAGAAGGTGAAGCTCAGGGCTGGGTCCTGTCTTTCCAATGACCCCGAGCGCATCACAGCCTTCTTGCCCTGGATCCCAGACTCGCTCCAGCTCCCCACCCCACTGTTTGCAGAATGGGCAAGACCAGGGTCTGGCTGGGAGAGAGACAGCTGCCTCCGCTCTAGACTTCGCCTCTCATCTCCAGCTGCTGTGAGCTCCCTGCGGGGATGCGGGGACTGCCCACTCTGTCCCGGGCACCTGCATCCACCAGCTTTCAGGCATTTCCACATGAGGTGTAATTCCTGTGCATGAGCCTAAAATCACTACCCTGCCAAAATTAGCCTCGTTTCTCTTGCATACGAAGAATGAACATCAGATCTTATTATTTTAAATATAAGGTACCCTTAGCCGACAATTAGATTCAGAATCATCACACCCTCTTTTCTAGTATGAATTTGCCTTGAACCCAGCCTTGCAGAAAAGCCAAAAAAACCCCCAAAAAACCCCCAAAAACCAGTTCACGGTTTTCAGATATTTTACACTAAGTACCCCTTTCTTGAAACTGCAAATACAGTTAAGCAAATCACACTTATATCAGCCATTGCTAGCTGATCATAAATTGCTAGTATTTTAGGGCATGCGGCTACGTGACTTAATATGTGCAAGGCTAGTTTAATAGATGTGCTGAGGTTCACCATTCTGAATGTTCCGTAAGTTCTGATACTCATACTGGAATCAAGGCAGTGCTGTTGTGTTTACAGTTGATCAGTATCAGAGCAATGTCACCTCATTAAAAAAACAAACAAAAATAGCGCTGCCAACAGTGAATGATTCTAAGTGGTAAAAAAAAAAAATTTGTGAATGTGGAAATTCAACATGCTTCCTATTATAACCAACCTGCAAGAATACTGTGGTCAGTTGTGTGAATACCAAATTAGTATATCCTGTACACTGCACTACAGAAATGTGTATTTAAAGGCAAAGATATTAGTAACTGTTGGGATAGTCAGGAAAAGGGGTATTAGATACTTATGAATTAAGTAACAATAGGAAATGCAACAAAGTTCCTTATTTATGCCTTATGAGTAAAAGGGTGTGAGATGGGAGGCGAAGTTTACGCACCAGGCTCTGCACGGGCGTCCGTGAAGGCAAGGCCTTGTCTTTCCTCCGTGTGTCCTGTACAGCTCAGCACACTCCTGGTGCTTGATCGATGTTATATACTACCATAACTAAGCACATTTTTAGATCTTTTTTTAAATGGCTCGTGTAAAATTTGGTTCATGTACAACGGTTGGTTTGAAGCTATCCTGTAAAAGCTGCCTCTCCAAATATAATCAAAAATAAACTCAAAAATTACGCTGTCTTGCAGTGAGATTTTATTCCGCGTGTAAATGGTAAGTGTTCAGTTCCGGCTTGTCGATTTTTTCACACATCGGACGCATCATGTAATCAGCACCCACACCGGAAACCAAGGTGTTTGAGCGCCCAGAAGTCCCCTCAGGCCCTTTCAAGTTAGAACCTTGCAAAGAAACACGAGCCTCCTGACTTCTAAGGGCACACGTGAGTTCCGCCTGCTTTCAGGCTTAGCGCGAAAGCATTCGTGCAGCATGTACTCTCTGTGTCTCTCTTCCGTCACTCAACGTGCTGATGTGTGAGGTCGGGAGTTGTCGCATTCCACGGCCCTGGGCATTCGAGGAGCTTCCGGTTTGGGGCTATGAATAAATACGGCGGTGGCTTCTGGTGAATACAGGTGTGTATTTCTGTCCTTGGATGTACCTGGGAGTGAAACTGCATCACGGGATAAGCTTATGCTCCCCTTTGCTAGGTGCTCCCCCAAAGTTTTCTGAAGTGGTCCTCCAACTCACACTCCCACGAGCAGTGCATGTGGGAGTCCCAGGGGCTCTGCGCCCATCTCCACAATCGCTGTTGTCGGCCTTCCACGTCGGCCATTGTGCTGGGTGTACTGGTAGCTCACCATGTATTTAACTTGCATGTTCCTGATCACTGATGAGACTCGCTACCTTTTTGTGTGTTTATTGACCATTTGGATATCCTATTTGTGAAGTGCTTGTTCACATTTTTGCCAGTTTCCCTTAGGTGGTTTGTCTTTTTTTTTATTGATTTGTAGAAATTCGCTATATATTCTGGAAATGAGTTATTTGTCTGATACACACTACAAATACTATTTTCCATTCTGGAGGATGCCTTTTTATTCTCTTAATAGTGTCTTTCTGATCAATGGAAGTGTTTTATTTCAATATAGAAATGTATCATTTTCTTCCATTTGAGTCCTGTTTAAGAAATCTTTACAGGCTCCAAGGTCATGAAAATGCTCTGTTTTTTTCTAGAAGCTTTGTTGTTTTACTTTCCATGGTTAGATCTATACTCCTCCTGGAACTGATATGGTATACCTGGCGTGAGGTCGGGGTTAAGATATGTGTCTTCCCATCTGGATATCCATTAATCAGCATCATTTATTAGAAAGATCACCTTCCTCCTTTGACATAAGTCTGTTGAATGTAGATATGGTTTCCTGGACCTTTTATTCTCCATTTGTCGATTCATCTGCTCTCATTTAATTGCGAAATCAATGTAATTTTTTTTATCCCAGAGACATTAAGTCATTTATCACTATGGAGTAAATGACTAATAGATGATTTGGGCAGAAGCCTTAGCACATTTCTCGCTTATGAAATCATATTACGGAGCATGTCGAAGAGAGAATTCGCCTAGCTTCTTTAATCTCAACCTGCCATTCACAAATGTCACTGAGTTTCCTTCTTGAATCACTGGAAAAAAGTGATTAAACATGAGCCATAGCACATTGCAAAAAGCAACAAATATCTTGACACCCAAACACAGAAAGAAGCCTCTGATGAGATCACAGAGAGTGTTAGGGTAAACTATACGATGCTGGGTATAGAAATGCTTTTTAGTTTTACAATAAAATATTAATTCAGACCCATAGACCCAAAGTTTGCATATAGATTGACTGGACTTGAATTGAATTTGCCTAAGTGCTCTAAAAAAGTGAATTAAGAAAAGAATATATAAAAGTAATCTTGTAAGGAAAAATGTTTATCCTTTCTAAGAGGACAAATCAATATGCAATATGCTTTGTAAGGCATTTTAATCTATCATTAATTTAGATTCCTCCCCCCAGGTACTAGCACAAGTCAATACTTGGTTCACTTTACATTACTGAATGTACTTTTCCAAAAAGCACACACCATTCCTCTGCTCGAGAATTCAGACTTTGCAATGGCTCCCCGTGGCTTTCTCCGTAGGGAGCCTGAATTATTCAGATTTTGCTGTACCTGGTTCGGTTTCTGTCCCGACCGGTCCTTGCGATGGGAAGGAGGGGGAGTGGGTTCACGTGCCTTCACACAGAAGCGATGCTGAGCCGTCTGAAACAGAACCAGTGTCCGAAGAGAACACGGGCGCCTCTGGCCGGGACTGGGCAAACACCGTCTCTTTGCTTTCTCAGCGCTGACTTCAACTCACGGCAGTTTTTGAAATTTCCTGAAGGATGCAATAAATTCGGGTTACGAAAATGTCAAGGAGAGCACTTAATAAATGATGCCGAATAAGTTACCGAGTGGTCGCCTGCTAACAGGAGAAATGTGCATGGTGTTTTATGCTGGTCACTCAGAGTCACATTCCACATTGTAAAGATCCTTGTGTAATTTCAGGAGTCCCGATGAGGGAGCCTTTTGGAGCTCACTTTCTCTGGGACCACTGCTGTTTGATCCGCTGTCTCAGCCAGTCTAAATTAGCATCTGCTGCTTTACTATCAAAGTTCAGTTTTATCATTAGCAATGTGACCTATATTCTTCTTTCTGACTCTTTCCTACCCTTTGGTTTATTCACTTATTTATTTAGTCAACTGATATCTATTGAGCAACTTGAATGTGCAAGGCAGTGGCTAGTAGCTGAAATATTATCCCCAGAGGCAACACTGTCTTGTACATATTAAATGTGTAATCATAATTGTTGAGTGAACGAGTAAACAAATGAATGAATAAAGGTCTTAGAGCTCATGTCTTGGAACTCCCATTCTGACGAATGTGCAGGTAGCAATCGAGTGATAAAAATATTTTAAATGACCATCGGTGTAAGGAAGGAAGACTTCCAACTTGGGGGAGCTGGGGTGCTGACTAAGGGCAGCTGGGAAAGGCTTCCTGGAGGGCATGCTGTGTAGACAAGTGAGGAAGAGCATTTCCGGCAGAGGGGGCGTGCAGTGCAAAGGCCCTGAGGTGGGAATGAAGATGAGGGCGAAGGCCAGTGTGGTGTGAACCTAGTGAACTGGACTAGGGGATGCGGTGTGAAGGAAGGTCAGTGAAGCGGGCAGTGGTTACATGATGCAGGGTCTTACAGGTGACAGTGAGGAGGTTAGGTTTTATTTTCCATGTAATGGGACACCTTTAAAAGGTTGCAAGTGGTGAGATGAAAAAATCCAGAATCCGATTTATATTTTTATGCGAGCACTCTGGCTGCACTGTGGAGACTGGACTGAAGGGAAGCACGTGGGAGAGTATAGGGAATGGATTTCCTGAGGTGCAGATGAGCAAAGGATGGATCTGTCAGGAAGACATAGTGGGGATTTCGTTCTACCTCTAGGTGGCAGTGTTGATGCAAGGCAGTTTTGTTGTGCAGTGTCATTTAAGACTCAGGTGGTATTTAGATTAAATTTAGGGAAATTCGGAATATGTAGAGTGTGGTTTCAGTGCACTATTTTTTAATTAAGGCATTCAAGCTGCACTATACTAAAGCCTTTCTTCTATTTTCCTCTCCAAACTGTAAGAAAAATTAACTTAATCTTCCTAATTACCATTTCACATTATTAAAATAACATTTAAAAATGATAGCAGCAATTCCTTGCATCTGTGTACCACTTGAAAGTTTTGACAGTCATACCGTGAAGTGAAGAAGGCCAGGTGCAAAAACTGTGTCTAGTATGTTACGATCTGTATAAACGAAGGGGCTGGACAGATCACAACCTCATGTTGCTACCTATGCACACAAGACATCCTTAGAAGGGTAACTGATGACAGTGATGTTCCTTCGCAGAGGGGTGGGAACTGCAGGATGGGAAGCAGGTGGAAGAAGAGGGTCCCTATATTTCCTTCTATACTTTTTGAAGCACGAACTATGTAAGTGTATTACTATTCAAAAATATTTTTTAAGAAAAATTTAGAGTGTTTTCTGTGTCCTCAGGAACCATGAGACATAAGTATTACCATTCTCTCTTTACAAAGGGCCATGCACTCAGCGGGTAGGCGAGACAGGGCTTCACGGGTAGGCTTCTTACGTGATTTTAATTCTACCTCAGTCTGAAATTCCTGGGTGCAACGTCATATCTTGGAAGCCATTCATGCTTCCCAGAAGCAAACACAGGCACACTAAGTCCACTGCTGCATTGTTTACACTATTTTTATGAAACTAAAATCTGTTTCCTCAGAGAAAGTAAAGTAACAACTGATTCATCAGCAAAGAACAATTTCCTTGTAATTATCTTTTGTTATCTATAGAAGATTGTAATAACCAGATTTACTAGATTACGAAACACAGAGCTGCGTTTGAAGAGTTCTCGTAATCGACCTACGAGAAGCACAGTCTGAAAGTCTAGTTTTCTCCTGAGCCACGAGGAGAACCAGACACCTCTGACTGGACTTGAACATCCGCCTTTCTGGTGAGGCACTTGGGGAAGATTCCTTCTTGTCTTCTGTTTCCAGAAACTAGGTCCACGCTAACGGCCCCATTGTTCCTTCATGACCACGTTACAGGCACATTCCGAGGTTCCGGAGGGTAGGATGTGAATGCGAGCTGTGGGGGATACAGATTAGTCCCTAGCAGGCATTCAAAGCAGGAGGATGGGGGCCTCAGAGCAAGACTCGGGAGGTGCCTGGGTGCAGGCACTGAACTGTCTAGGGGTGGAAGGTGAGGGGCCGGCAGAGGGCGGAGCCCACGGCGAGGCCACAGGTCCCCATCCGGCTGGCTAGAAGGGAAGCTTCGACGGCAGCGTGATAGGGAAGGGGTAGTGCTGGGCGCAGCGGTCAAGCCTGGCCACTTGTAGCTGGACATGGCAAGGTGGGCTGACCCCACGTCCTCGGACCTCAGGCTGCTGGGTGCTGTGGGGCCTCTGTGCAGGGGTCTCCTGGGCGGACAGCGGGGACTGGGCAGGGAAAGGCGGGGCGCGAGGTGGGGCAGGCGGGTCTGGGTGGCATGCGTCCAGCGTTCAGGGCGCGTGGCGTGGTGCTCAGCGCGGCCACCAGCCCAACCGCCCCGTGTTGTGTGGCCTGGGCTGCAAACTCAGTGGGAGCCTGTGCCACGTGTCCCTGGCTGCTGCTCACACTGATGACACTTCCCACCCATCACGCGTTCTGTACACGGCTTCAGAGCAAACGGGTCTCACCTGTTCCTTTGTGCTTTTTAAAATATAACTAGAAAAGTTAGACTCACAACGTGGCTCACAGGTGTGTCTGTCAGATAGTGCTGACTTTCTGGCGGTGATAGTGGGAGGCAGAAGGAGAGAAAAGGACCCTTTTAACGTCTTTGTTACAAATCTAGCATTCACCGAACACATACTATGTTTCCGAGCACCGAGTGAAGGACTTTCACTGAAGCTGTTTCATTTCGTCTCCATAGCAACCCCGAACGGGTTCTGTTATCACGGGCCCAAGGGCCTGGGGACAGTGACCGGGAGAGCCAAGTGGTGCACAGAGCAGCCCACCCCATTAACGCTCTCACCCTGTAAGCTGTACCCCACACACAGCCCCGCGGGGCACTCCACGTGTGTGTGGTCACACTGACTGCCCACAGAGGCTCTGGGCAGAGGCCGCATTGTGTCATTTTTTTTGGTAGAGAGCTCAATTTTTTTGTTCCTTGAGCAAAAATATGAGGACTCCCGGGGGGTTCAGTGGTTCTGGCTGTGAGACCTCAAACACAGCCTTGCCAGGTCGGTCCTCACCCTCTGCCCCTCCTGTGGCAGTGATGGAAGAAGCCAGGCCCCATGAGACCCTGGCTCAAGAAAATTGGACAGGACCTAATCAGCTGAAAAAACAAGGCTGCAAATTGATCCTGACGTGGGAAATCATCAGGAATCTGCAACAAAATTTCCAAGCTGTCAAAACAGTTCAATACGCATTCACTTAGGGCTGGGGGATGAGAACTCCGATTCTTCTACAGACGTCGGTGACAAGTGGAGGGAATGAATGGGCCATTATGCATCCAATCTTCTGACACCAACTGTCCCAGAAACAGCCCAGGACACAAACAGCACTCTCTCCTGCAGCAGGCTCTTCTGGACGCTACCACGGTGCCACTGACTGACAGCGCCCTGCTGGCGTCAGAGGCTGACGCCTGTCCCCTTGGGCCCCGTCTGAGCTCAGAAGTCCTGTTGCCTTCGTTCCAACTCAGCCCTCCCTGGGCTGCTCGTCCGTGAGGCTGAGCTGTGGTGTGCGGCGGCTCGTGGCCACAGCGGTCTGCACTGAGCCCACAGCTGCAGCATCCCCTCGCCCTTGCCCCGAGGATGCCTCCAGCAGTGCTGCCAGCCTCTGCGATCCCGTAGGGGGACCAGGAAGCACTGGACACTGTGTCGCTCCCCAGGAGCTGAGGAAGCCTCTGGGGCATCAGCTGGCAGGGGCAGGGGGGCGGGTCAGGACTCACCTTTCCCCCTACCTGCTTGCCTGCCCCCGATGGCCTGCTTTCTCCCACAACCTCGTCCTGTCTGATGGAGTACCCCGACACCTGCCCTTCCACAGGGCACGTGCCCCGCTTCCTGGAGCTCGGGTGGTAAAACAGCTGCCAGGAAACCTAACATATGAATGAGAGAGACGAAAAGACATCAGTCCGGTACTTTCAGAAGATGACCTCATTGCACGAGAATGCCAGCTCCTCTGGCCACGCTGGCAGACTGGGCAGAAGACCGTCCTGCCAGCCACTGCCGCCGAACGCCTCCGAGACAGGAGCGGAGTGGGGATGACTCGGACCCCAAGAGGACGGATGTTTCATAGCAAGATGCACGTTTGTCCCAGCACAGAGCGGAGCGCCACACTTTTAAATCTGTCAAGGGAGCCTTGTGGCTGGAGTCTGAGCGTCGAGCCGGTAAAGATACAGACTGACCTTGAAAAGATGTTCCTTTTTCAGGAACATTTTGCTGGCAGCATTCCGGGCAAAATGCTCACAAAATGCAATATTCAAGGTGTCCAGCCCAAGTGTCTGACACGGCAGGCTCGTCCGCCAAGGTCATGCCTGCGGTTCCCATATGGGATGAGAAGGCTCTGTCTCCAGGAGCACAGGCCAGCTCCCTGGGGCGGGCCAGTTGGAGCAGAAGTCTGAGCTTTTGGTGGCAACGGGAACAATCTACATTGATGAAGCACATCGCGACTCTGAAATCTTTTGCCTAGGTGTGCTCCGTTATTACCTGCAATCACATGTCATTGGCCAAAGCACGTCATACAGCCAGTCCTGAGTTCGACAGGGCGGGATGCGTCACCCTGCAGGGCAGGCGCAGAGGGCACTGACAACACAGCCCGTCAGCAGCGAAGAGGCCAATGTCCAGGACTGAGAAGGAAGCGGGGAAGACAGAGCGTGATGGCAGGGGACAGGGGCCCAGGGCTCTCGGAGAGAGGTGGCTCGTGACAGCTTCCCAGGGAGGAGTCGCCGAAGGAGAGGCGTGCCCCATCCCCGTTTTAGCCGGGCTTGCTTTGCTGCAACGTGAGCTCCTGTTTCCCGAATATCCGAGGAGTCCATCGCATGCACAGCGCTCCGTGTGAGTTTTGAGGGGAATGAGGGAGAGGAGGTGAATTTCGCATCTGAGTCTCTGCAGAACTGGGAGGAGACCAGCCGTGGGTGGGAAGACGCGCCCGAGAACAAACGTTCAGCCAAAGCAGGAAACCGGAGCCAGCCGTGGCTGAGAACTGACGCCCCTGGGAATTTTCCGAAACCTGGGAAAGCGCCTGGCATTCCCACAGACGTGGCGGAAGCAGCCTGGACCGCTGCTGTCCACATCTCAGCCTGCTCAGCGAAGATCTAGGTTACGTCTATGACAAGCATGCGTTTTTAAATTAGAAGCTCATTAGCAAATGTTATGGTGGTTTTAAAAAAACTCCAACCGTCTCTGTCAGTGATAAGCGAGGTTGGTAAGCTGAGGCTTCTTTTAGGCTTTGGCCCCAAGCTACTCAGGGGGGTCCTTAGAGACCCTTAACCCTCGTGTGTTGCAAAGGGCGTGTCTTCTAGCTAATAAAAGCAAAAAGAGTTAATAGTTGTTACCCGAAACTTTAAAAATGACCTAAAATCATTAAGATGTAAATATAAGTGTTGTTATATTTACATCTTAAATATGAGCAACTACTTTTTTAAAGGGATCTAGATTCTACATATATGTGAAACCGTGAGCATTTGTCTTTGTCTGACTTATTTCACTTAACAAAACAAGACAAAAACTGACTCATAGAGGTCAAATGGATGGGTGGGGACAGCTGGCGCAGGTGAGGGGGAACAAGGTCAGTAATGCTCTGATACCTCTCATGGTGGCCGATGGCTACAACACGCAGATACATTGTGAGGGATGTAACAGTCGAATCACTGTACAGTACATATAAAATAAATGACAAAAAAAAACTGTAGAGGGGAAATACCCATAATAAATGAATGAAGACAGGAAATAAAATAGAAGACAGCATATGATCACAAGTTTAGAAGACAAAAAAATATACGTATATGCATTGAGGAAACAACAGAACAAATAAAGCATTATTATTTCCTTTTTAAAAAGGGATCTAGATAAAGGTTCGACCCAGAGTCAAACTTGCTGCCGCGTCCCCCTAAAACGGGGGGGGGGGGGTGACATCAGTTCTACCTCATCTCCCTGCACTGCAGCAGTGGGAATTACACGCCAATGAACCGAAGTGGGAGCGTTCAACGTGTTTAAACACATACAGCCGTGGCAAACGCGAACGCACGCACCCCACGAAGCCCTTGCCGTCAGAGCTCACATTTGCTTTAGCTCTGCAGAATCCAGCCGACCAATCTCAACAGGAAACCTGAGGAAACTGAAATTTTCACGTGACCAGTAAGAGCCCCTTCCCATGATTTGGTCGCTGAGCACGGGCTGCATGGAGCAATGCACTTGACGTTGCGTGTGAGTCTATGTGTAGACACGGCCTTGGAGCGAGTAAACGCCAGGTCCCTATCTACCGGCCTTCCGTCCATGTGCTGGTTTGGGTTTGCTCAAGAGCAGGCCTTAGATCGGGGGTGCGAGCGCACACCGTCTGTTCAGGAGGTGACCCCAGGACATGCCAGAGAGTGAGGGGAAGTGACACGAGAGTGCGTTGTCGAGCAGGGAACCTCTGGGGTGGGAGATGACCACACAGCCTCACCCTGGGGAGAGCCGTGGCCCGCACACGGTGCTTGCGTGGGAGCTGGCAGGGGGCAGGGCCCAGGCACTGGCACCCCAACCGCCTTCGCTGTTGGTGAGGGGCTCCTGCAGGCAGGGCACCCGCTCTGCGGAGCTTCCACCTGTGCCAGGCTCTGTGGACACGGCAGGTGGAAGTCAGCCGTGAGAGACCAGGACAGCGAAAGCTGAGTAGGGGCCGGTGGCTCCGCCTCCACGGCTTCCCTGCCTGCCACCCAGGCCCTGTGCATTGGGTCCTGGAAGCTCTAGGATTTCTTGCTGAATTTCACAGAGGTTTGGATGAGGAGTACGTGCCCCCAGCTACATCCTGTTTCAACAACTGACATCCAGTGCCCGAAGGAGACACGACAAAATCAGCAGACTGCCTGCCGAAGGTGATGGAATGTGCATCCTGACCCAGAGGGAAGAAGATGCCCGTGGCAATCAGCCCCATGATGGGCTCGCAACTGTGAGCCAGGCAGCTGCTCGATTCTGCCCACGCCGTCGCCAGCCTGGTGCCGAGACACAGGCTCCCCGGGGCAGTGGAGACCATATGTTCTCTGGAAACGCCTCCCCAGGGACCTTCCGAGGTAAATCCAGCCCCGGCTGAAGCAGCCCTCCTGGGAGGAGCAGGTGCGAAGCAGATGTGCCGGGCATGGTCTTCTCAGTGGCGTCTGCCGCGGTGCCCGCCAGGCCACGCCCTCATCACCCCGGTGCAGCAGAAGCCGGACAGCCCCGACTGTCACCTTCCACGGGGAACATGCTCCACCAGGCTGCCAGGTCCCCACACTTCAGAGCCGGAGAACGATTCGCCCAGAGCTTGCTAAGGTCTGAAAGCTGAAGGTGGCCGTGACCAAGTCATTCTCATGGGGTGGGAGGGGGGAATTTTGCCCCCAGGGGACATTTGGCTATGTCTGACACACCCTGGGCTGTCAGAACTGGTGTGCAGGTGTGGACTGGCATCTAGTGAGCAGAGGACACGGGGCACGGCACAGCCCCCATGAGAGTCCTCCCGCCCCAAACACCGAGATGCTGTGGCCAAGAACACTGGGTCCGGGAGACAGTTCTGCTGGGAACGCAGTGAGACGGACCCATAGACATCCCTCTTACAAGTAATTCTTATTTCACCCCTTCGCCTTTGACTCTGCCCCCTGCGGACCACCTGATTTGGCATTAGGCGCGTAGCAGCACCTCCCCCCACTCTGCACCCCGTGACAGTCTCAGGACGACCTTCTGGGCCCAGCAGTTAGTTCCTCTCGTGGTTCTGTTCTTATACTGTGCCTCTCCACGTCCCCTCCCCAAATCTGTTCATTGCACATCCTTCTTGCAACTTTCATCCGCGGCTCTTCATTCTATGCCTGGGATTTACCTACTCTGTGGTCCCTGGGCCCCCACCTCTGACGTCTGTGGCCCTCGTGTCCAGGGCCATGCTGCTGTGTCCCAGCAGACGGGGCATCCCCATGTGTGGCCGGCACGGCAGCCAGGTCTCTAGCCAGGTTGTCTTTGGAGCGGGCTTAGGTGGACAGTTCGTCCCAACCGCCAATGACTTCGGGCACTGAGTCCAGGGCAGCTGGCTTGGGGCTGTCCTGATTTACAGCTGAAAGTCCTGGGATGCTGCCCCTAGGACGCTGTTACCCGCCCAAGGGACCTCAGGGGGCAGCAGGTGATGGAGGCAGAGCAGAGCTGCTGCCTCCGTGGGCGCCCCCCAGGACAGCACGGCTCCCCTGAATCAGTGCTGATCAGCTTCCTGGTGCTGGACGTCTGTCCCAGGGACACAGACTTGATGGCCTCAAGCCGTGTGGCTCAGCCCAACGGATGTCCCCCGAGCACTGCAATGCGTGCCCCCGCCTGCCTGGGGCAGGACCTCCGGGCGTAGTTATGTGTGAAAAGATAGGGACAATACAGTGCACAGGTGCTAGGGCAGAGGCCAGCACCGGGAAGGAAAGGGAAGAGGCAATCAGGGAAGGCTTCCTGAAGGAGGCAGAGCCTGAGAGAGCAGGCTGAAAGAACAAAGAAGGTTTGCTGGGCGAAAGGGGTGCTCAGGAGAAATTTCCCAGGTCAAGGAAACAATAAGAAAATGAACACACATAAAAGCCTGGCAATGCTCACGGGCGCAGACGGAGTGGAGAGACCCAGGAGACCCTCGGTGTGGTTGGGTGAATGCGCATCTCCATGCTTCAAGGAGGGCTTAGAACTTCTCAAAACGCTCCTCCTCTAGCTCCCTGTTTTTCATTTGCATAACCTCCAGTGGAGGTGGCAAGACCCTGACTGTTATTTCAATTTACACTTTGGAAAAGTGGGCCCAAAGGCTTAAGCAACTGGTTGGTGCCCACCCTGCATTGAGGTGGCCGCGGGCTTTGGCCCTGCGGCAGGCGGCTGACCTGGGGGAGGTGACAGGGTCCCCGACTCTTCACTCACCGGAGCCAGGACCTCGAGCAGATCACTTAGTCCCAGTTTCCTTCCGTGGGAAAACGGGGGGAAACAGTGTCTCCACGTGAGGTCATCAGTGTCAAGGGCCTCGTAAGGGCTGCTGGTTTGGGCCACCGGGGACCACGGGTTCTCTGAAACTAAGGAAGGCTCCGCTGCTTAGATCTGTCTCCGTGGTCTCGCTCCCCTGCATTCCATCAGCTGGGTCTCGGCGTGCCAGAATTAACTGAACAGCCTCTCTTCAAGGATGAGAGGGCCGATGTGCTTTTGAGAGGATGCTAATTACACTTGATGTCTGCTCTAATAACAAGAGATTAAAAGAGCCGGAGGCACGGCTTTTAGATGTCCAAGAACTGCGGCGACGGCAAGCTGGTCCAGGGTGCGTCTGGAACTTGTTTCCTTTTCATCGGGTAGTGTTTCGTACACACACACACACACACACACACACACACACACACACAATTATATGTACGTTGAAATCAAGGAGCAGATCTGGTCATTGAGTCATTGATAAGCCACCACTTTAAAGGGTGGCAAGTCCCAACTTTGTACCTCATCTCCCCAGCAGAGGAGAGGGGCCCCGGCGGCCCCCCGACCCTGCCCTCATCGGAGCGGCTCAGGGCTCATCCTCCCTGAGCGCCTGCCGCTGGCCTCGCCGCTGCCGCCACGACCCCAGGCACCGGCTGCGTTCCCTGACCTTGCATGAAGAGCAGAGTTCTCCGCACAGCACAGCAATCTTGGAAGAGAATCCAAAACAACAACGCCCACGCTGCACCCACGCAGCCTCTCTCATCTGTCACGCAGCTGGGCCCATGGGTCACGGAGCCACTGTCACGGGGGCCACGCGAGCATGTGCGAAGCCTCCTCGTCCCGCGCGCACTCGTCAGCACACGGCACTGGCCCTGGGCGTCACAGCCCACCGCTGCCTTCCGCGGCTGGCTGGCAAGAAGCCTGCCCGTGGTCCTGCCCCGCGCTGGAGGCTGAGCCACTGGCCCGTTGGGCACTTTCCCGGAAGCATGAAGTCGGGGGCGGGGGAGGGAAAGGACGATGTTTGCTGAGCAGCTACTAAGTGTGGGTGCCGGGCACCCTACGGCGTGCATTACATACATTGTAAAAGCCTCTCTCATCCCCCGCCACCCTACCCTATGGTTCCCATTACAAGAGCTGAACCTCAGAGAGGAGGCAGGCACCGGCAGGCACTGTCCTAGTCCCCCCCAGATTCACCTCGAATGCGTGGCCCGGCCCGCAGCCTGAGGAGCCGTGGGCATCAGTGGACACCCCTGGGTTCAGGGCACAGGTGCCAACTTCCCATAGCCGCTGAGATTCCAGGCCTCCCTCCTCCCGGGGGGTCTAAACTGAGGGCTGCTCCCCCAAGGCCTCCGTCCCCGCCATGCTCGCCTGTCCTAGGAGGGCCTCCCCCCCTGCTGCTGCGTGTGAGCTGCCGGCATCAGGCCACGCGCCGTCTCCGCGCCCTGGTGTGGCCTCATTCCAGGGCATGGGCTCCTGCTCCCAGTCACCCGACGGCCTTGTTCTGTGCTCAGGAGAGCGCTAAGAAGATGAGCGTGTGGATTCATGGCAAAGCACACAGATTCTAATCAACATCGATATTTTGTGAGCGTGATCTCCATAAAGAAAAGATCAAACTTTTGGACAACTTAAAATAAAACCTGAGCAAAATGAAAAATACATTACATTCCTGGATGGTTGTGTCCAGGTTATATTAGAAACATATTGGTTTACCTAAATAAAGCCATAGATTGACTACCATTTCAAAAACATTTTGCTGGATATTTTCTGGGAACTGAAAAAAAAAACACAAAACCTACTATTCAAAGGAAGAGTAAGTAAGATAGACTAAAAAGGAAATTCTAGGGTATGCTAGCTCTGCTAGATATTGAAATGTATGGTAAACCAACAAAAATGAGAAGAGTCTAGCACCATAAGAAAATCAGACCATTGGCACAAAAATACAGTTAGTTTATACATATAAATAAAAAGGGCCACAAAAACCACAGAGAAAGTTTTTGTTTAATGTTTGCAAAATAAAAGTAATTTAGAAAGAGAAAGATGACCTATAACTCCTTCACATCTCACAGTGAAATAAAATTCAGCTGGATTTGAGATTTTTAAAAAAATTGAGCATAGAAAATTAAAGTACAAATATTTAGCAATGACAAAACAACTACAAAGGAAAAGATAAATTAAAAAAATGGAAATATCTCTATATTCTCCAAAAATAAAAAAATTCCTGAGGGTAAGGGGTGGAGGGGAGGGAGGAGGTAGATGGGGTAAAAGGGGTCAAATATGTGGTAACAGAAAGAAATCTAACTATGGGAGGTGAACACACAGTGTAAATATATATATGCCTTACTGTTAAAGTGTACAAATGAAACTTATTGGATTTTGTTAACTGATGTCACCATAAAAAATAAATTAATTAAAAAATTCAACAAAACCAGAGAAAATATTCTAGGACTATCCTTATAAGCTGTATTGCAGTAAAGTAATATTTTCTCCTCTCTTTCTCTCTGTGTCTGTCTCTGTCTCTCTCCATTATGTTAGGAAATAAAACATACACACATCTCCTATCTAGCAGTGAATGTACTGAGCACACAGTAGGCCCACCGCAAATGTGCAGCTGCTGACCTGAACTATTAATTACATTCGGGGCACAAGGCAAATGGCTGTTCGTGAAAATGGAACTCTGACTAGAAGCTGACATACGGTACCAGCTTTAGGCTCCCCAGTGGTCAAAGAACTGCAAATGAAAACAGCCCACACTGCCATCTTTCACCGACTCCATTAACTAAAAGTCAAACAAGATCACAGCCTAGTGGCCTGAGGCGACGGGGCGGCCCCGCGGTGGCCCCCCAGCTCCCGGAAGAGGCTTGCCGGAGACCGGCTGAAACGGCTTCGGCTTCGGCACTGCTGCTGCCTTATCAAAAATCCAGTAAAAACCGAGCGTAAGCAACCTGGTGGCCGGAGACCGTGAGCGCCCGCCCCATCCTTCCCTCCTCGCAGTAACTGCAAGTCTCAGAAGGCGAAGGCGGTTTTAATTTCCTCTCCCTGCTCATCGGAGATCTGGTTTCCCGGGCAGCGAGGTGCTGGGTGAAGCCGGAAAAGCCATCCATCAACTTTGTGGCCGCCGCAGCATGGCGACTTTGACTCGCACAGTGGAACAGGATTAATGGGCTTGACGCCGCTGGGCCCGGCATCTCCGCCGTGAGGGTGCGTGTGCCGCCCTCGGCACCCTCTCCCGTTTCGCTGCCGTTCCGTGACCGCGAGCCAGGCCCCTCTGCGCCCTTGGACTCCTGGATCCGAGCATCCTGGAGGGCAGCGGGTGCTGTGGGCTCTGAAACGGCACCCCGCTTCCCCTTCTTCTCACCCTCGACGACTAATGGGGATTTCGGAAGCACGAGGCTGTCTCAGCCAGCGGGGTGGGGTGGGCAAGGGCCTTGACTGTTTAATGGTTTTTAAGATCGTTCCAGCCAGCACAGTGCACCTGCTACGCATCCGGCACCGTGTAGCCCTTGGGGGAAGAGCGGGGGACATAAAAAGAATTAGGAGGTGTCTATGCTGAAAGATACGAAGGCTGTCAGTGTGGTCAAGCTCGGGCACGGGGCTCTAAACTAGTGCCAGGGAGGACGAGTGAGTCAGCGGCTGGCACAGGCTTCTTGGGGAGGGCGGGACTTGAGCTGGACTTTAGAGGAAGGGGGTGCATTGCTACAGGGCGGCACAGCATGGGGAGACGCCCGGCCATGGGGGGGCAGGAGGCGGGCCTGGAAGAGCCTCTCACCTACGGCCGCCCTGCCCACGGACCCAGCGCAGGGCAGCCGGGGCCGTCCATGTCCCGGCCCGGCTCTCCAAAGGAAGCGGCTGCCCTTGCTCTGTGCCCCCTCCGGCCCCCCCGCTGTCCGCACTGTCACGTCTGCCACGCTGCTCCAGTGCTATACGTTCGCGTGTCATCTACGCCGCCTCACGGAGCTGATGCTTACGTGTACGTCTTTCCGTAGACGCTGAGGCTCTGTACACATCGTAGCGTGGTATCTGGAGCACAGCACTCAGACAATGTCTCCGGGGCTTTACTGATTGAATCAAGATTGGTTTGTGGCTGAGACCGCAGGGGCCCTGGACAGTGCTGAGTGGGAGCTATTAGCAGCTCACCTTTACCTGGCGCTTGCCACCTGCCTGCACGCACCGCTCCATGCTCGCCTTCATGACGCACCTGACGATGGAGGTGCCTGACAGCCCCAGCTCGCGTGTGAGGGTGTGGGGGCGGCGTGAAGGCACAGTCTGTGCTCCCTCGCCCAGCGTGCAGAGGGCCGGGCTGTACAGGAGCTGGCTGTCCGGCACTGTCTCAGCTGCGATGCCAGGACACTTGTCATTGCGGGCCTCACTGATGCTTGGAAGCCGTAGAGTCTGAGAGGGAAACGGATCCCATGCCTGTCCTGGTGCGTCTGGGCTGCTGTGGCACCACCACAGGCTGGGTGGCTTCTACCAACACACGCTTCTCCCAGTTCTGGTGGCCAGTGTCTGGGGGCCACCTCCTGGTCCACGGCCAGCCGTCTCCTCACTGTGTCCTCCTCTGGCGAGCTCTCTGGGGTCTCCTGCATGAGGCACTAATCCTGTCTATGAGCCTCCACCCTCATGACTTGACCACCTGTCAAAGGCTCCGCCTCCGAACACCATGGCCGTGGGTGAACTTTGCGGGGGGGGGGGGCACAAACATTCAGTCTACAGCAATCCGCTATTCGGCATAGGAATTCTCATAAGTAACCTTGATAAATAGTTGTGTGTTTTCTCCTTGTTTAAATTCAAACTTTGTTAGTTGACGAGTCAACCCGTGGTTTCAAGTGTAGCATGGGAAAACTTAATTTGAAAGAAAACTATGAAATTTGTGATTTCTATCGCTTTGGGATACATAATAATACTAGCATAACAATAAGATTGTGCATGATCTTATTTAATTCTGCCAACCACCCTGTGAAGCAGATACTATTATGATTATTATTCCCATGAAGAAAAGAGAAGACTGAGTGTTGGTTACAACAGTACAATGAAACTCCCAGGAGCCAGGGAATCGTGACAATTTTTAAAAGAACTGCTAAGATGCTAAAGTTAAGATGGGCAAAGATATATCAGAAAAATGTGAAGAAAAATTGCAATCTTGATGCAGGAAAAGTAAAGTTCAAGCACAAAACATTGCAGAGACAGAGGGAAGAGTAATTTTTTGTTGGAAACCCCAATTCATAAAGGTACGAACCTTCAGGAAGTTACATTGTTAACACATTGCATCTAAATATGCTTAAGAAAAAAGGAAAAAATGACAGAGCAGCCGTGAGATTAATACACTTCTCTCAATGCTTCACAGACGAGAAAGGCGTACATTAAACATGAAAAAGAAGGATCTAAGTAATACAATTAGTAATGTAGATTTAACAACTTTACATTACAATCAGGGTCTTATACACCTAACTAACATCATTTTTTTCTGATGCCCAAAGACATGTTCTGCATTGGACTACAAAGAAAATTTTAATAAGAAACTCGCCAAAGTAGCAACTACATATGGATTCATTTTCCGAGCCTCATGAAATACTTATTGTTAAAATCCAATCACTTAAAATATTTAGAAAGCTGTATCCTAAGTGACTCTAGAATAAAAGAAAAATTTAAATAGCAATTACAGAATGCTTAGAAAACGAAATGAGAATGTCGCATATCCACACCTCAGCAATAATTAAAACAAAGTTATTGCACGAAATGTACTTATTACTAAAGAAGAAATATAAATCAAATGTTAACTCTATATATTAGAGACAGAGGGGAAAATAAGGAAAAGAGAAGGGAAAAGCGATATGAACCAATATTAATAATCAGTAAAAAAAAAATAGTAAAGTAGATAAGTTCATCCAGAGGCTGCTTTTTCCACTGATCTCGTCAACTAGGTGAAACCAGTCTAATCAGGAAAAACGTGTGACCATTCAAAATTAGAACTAAAGATGGATATCTAGTTGTAGATAAGAAAGAAATTGAAGAGTAACACTCTAAACTCTAGCCTTACAGATTTGAAATGGATTTGAAAATCTGGATTAAAAACACTTCAAAGTCATACCCCCAAGGCCACCCAACGCTCTGCTACTGCACCCTGTGGACACCCTATGGCCTGTCCGTGGAATCACGTGGCTCCCCCGACCACCACCGTCAGCGAAACATCAGCTACCAAAAGTGACCCCCCAAAAAACAGAAGCAATAAGCACCAGAGTAAATACTGAGGAAACACACAAACAGTCCCCTTTTCCCCCTGGACCACGAGGGGAGCCGGGGCGAGGACCGCGTCTCTGTCATGGCGATGGAGAGAGGTCGGACGTGCCAGCTCTGAGCTCCTAGCTTGTCGCACGTCCTAGACTCCGGGACACTGGACGAGTTCGTTTTAAAAGTCTATGAGCTTCAGTCAAATGGGGATACCAACAGTTCCCTCCTCAAAGGCTTGTTGTGAGGAATAAACAAAATAAATTCTCACTAAGACAAGAAAAAAACGATTGCAAAGAAAAAACAAAGACTCTCAATAGGAAGCAAATTGGGCAAACGATAAGACCAAACAATTCGCAAAAGAAGGATGGCCAGTCACCTCTGCTCCCTTTCACAAAGCAACAGTGGCAGGCTGCCGCCCCCCCCCCCCCCACACACACACCAGCGCTTCTCAGCCTGAGGTGCAGGGTGGGCCAGTGAGCTGCCTAGGGTCAGGACCGGGGGTCCTAGAGGGAGGGAAGGAAAATGGGGGAGGAGGGGAGGGATGTGGGGATGACGGGGACCTCTGTCCTCGGGTAGGGTAGAGAAGAGGTGGCAGGCCGGAGACTGTGACCACTTCCTTCTGGAGCAGGAAACAGGACCCCGGCTGCAGGCGCACTTGCCAAGCCCTTGAGCTACCTCCCCTTATAGCATGGACCACCACGGCCTCTGGGTCTCCTGCCTCCTCTCCGTTTTAAAACTAAAAACCTTAACGCGTCAACAACCAGACCAAGGGAGAGGCTTGGGATGAGCTCGGGTGCTTCCTGCCGAAGCTCACGTTCTGGCACTGTGAAAGGGTAACTGTGACAATGAGCAGCCACGCGGAAGGCACGCAGCCACGGGCGGAGTGGCCACCCTGCCCGGACTCGCTCACCTCGTTCCCCCACAACGGCCCTTTGCGTTGGAGTTTATCTCCGTTTTCTCGGTGGAGACATGGAGGTTCAGAGCGCTTAAGTAACTAGCAAACACCCCACGTGCCGGAGGCCGGGGTGGCCGGGATGGCCAGGGTGTAGAACCAGACCGCCCTGTCCTCTTAGATGATGTCCAGTTGGAGGCTGTAAATGGTGTAGACGGGCTGGCCAGATTCCCGTGGGGGATGGACCTGTGCGACCCCACCTCCCACCCCCATGGGATGGGGCCGGAGTGAAGACAGAACTGGTCACTTGCTGACATCGGCACCAAGCAAAACCATTTAAAAATCAATGAGCTTAGTTTCCATGGAAACTGCCCACCTAAAGCAATATTAGTGTGATCCTGGAGGGATGAAGAAGATTCTGAAATCTTAATAACCAGCCAGAAGGAAGATAAGCTGTCAGGCTGAAACTCCTAAAATTCTATTGCTTGACCTTTATTCAAGCACCTACTGGGCCAGGCAATAGAGTGGGGACGAGAATGTAAACTCTGGTCCCGCGTCAACTCCCGCCTGGGGCAGACGAGACGCCCCCCTCGCGGGCACGCGGAGTGACGCTGGCCCCTCAGCCGTCAGCAGCCGTCTGCCCGCACTTCTACTTCTCCGGCACTTGGCCCACCCCGCCTCTTCTCCATCTCTACAGAGACAGCCTGGGCGTGGGTCCCCGCCCTCTCGCACCTTGTCCTGCGGGAAGTCCCTCCTAATGCGTCTTCCGGCAGCTCATCCAACCCTTGCTGCGTGCCATCGTAGGTGGTAACTTTGTAAAACTCCGTCACTGTTACAAGCCTCCAAGCTCCCTCCGGTCCATATGACCCACTACAGTCTGGCCTCGTCTCTGCTTTATTCTTGTCTGAGCTCCCTTCCCTTCTGCCCCTCCATGTCCGTGCTCATTCACTGACGGCCGTGTCCAGTTTCTGGGCTGTGGTCTGGGACCCCCATACTCCTCCCCTCAGGGGGTGCCGCTCTTCCATCCATACCGGCCCTGATCCTCCCTGGGGGCAGAGCCTTTCTTGACGTCCTGGAGAACCCCTCTCCTCTGCTACACAACTATAGCTCTTTGTTCATTGAGATGAGAAGACAAGGAATAAAAACAAGAGAGGCCAAGACTTACTGGGTGCCATGAACATGCGCTGTGCTACTGCTCGTCTGGCGTGCATGGCCTTGGAGAATGTCACCACAGTGCTGGGAGCCTGCCTGCTTTCAAAGCGAAGAAGTGACTAGTAACGCATGTGCCCTGTGTTATCTGTTCACTTCTCTGTGTCCCCACGAGACCGGTGTGAGCTCCCAGGGACAGAAATGATCGTGCCTGTGTTCCCAGTGCCTGCCAAAAGCTCATGAAATTCCAAATGGAGACAGGAGGGCAAAGTGGAGGAGGAGGAGGGGAAGGCGAGGGGGAAGGACTCCACCTTGGGTCCTGCTATGGCCTAGACAGGCACCTGCACAGAGCCTGTGCATGCTGTTGCCTGGACTCACCTGTCGTCGCCTCCCGAGCACACCTCCCCACCCCTGGTCCGGCCCCGGCAGCGCTGGGTAAGGCATAGCTGGCGTGCCCTTGCCCTTGCCCTTGGCCTCTCATGGACTCTATGTGACTGCTTTTCCTGGTCTGACTCCTCTGTGTGACCAGAGACAGCCTAGGAGCATCCCAAGCTGGCTCCAGGAAGGTGCAGGTCTGCTGGCCACACCCGGACCCTCTCCTCCACGCCCAGTCCTGTCTTTCAAACCACCTTCAGGACAAAGGACAGCGACCGCCAAGCCGCACCTCCTGCCTGTATTCCGTTTGGCTCCGAGACAGCTTTTGGGGCCCAAAGTTGATCTCACGCTCAGACGTGTACATGTCACACTGCCAGCAGCGTCCGAGCTGGCCGGCCCCACAAGCCGGGCTTTCTCGCATTGAAGCCACAAAGAAGCTGCCTGCATGCGGGGAACCTCCCGGACTCCTGCCCGACAATTCAGATGTGGGCAGAGAGAGTGCCGTTCAGATGAGAACGCCCCGTGCTGACCTCCTGGGAGGAAACTTCAAGTGGGGTGAAGGACTCAGAGGAGCTGATCCCACTGAGCTGGTGCTGCAGGGTGATGCAGACGAGGAAGCTCGCGTCCCTCCTTAATGCGTGTGAGTGTGAGTGTGCCCGTTTCTCATTAAATCTGTCACTTGACAAACGCAGGCTTCAGTGCGGGTTGCCTGGGGGCAGCTGGCTGAGAGGAGGCCTGTCTGGAGCAGCCTTTTTGAAATCCAAGGGAAATCAAAGCCTGCCAAGGCCACGGAAGAGCCCTGGAGTGGCCTGGGGCTGTGGGTGGGGGCTCGGGATCAAGCCAGCCCTTGTCCCACATCGGGGGGCCTGTTCTGGGAGCTGGGACCAGACCAGGGACATGGGACTGTGTTCTGTTCCAGCTCCTGCCTTTGACCCATGTGGTTGTTGTTTGCCCCTAAGCAAGCGGGCACAAGGGGAGGCGGCACTGTGGGGCGTGTGCAGAGTGCCAGCTGCCCGGCTGTGTGCCCTCCGCCTGCCATCTCCTTACTCCTCACTCAGCATGTGAACAGGACACCCCACCTTACGCGTGAGGAAACCAAGCTCGGAGGACTGGGCGGGAGGCCCTCACTCCAGGTGCCAGCTTCACAGACCCTGCGTCTCCAGCCCCACAAGGTCTCCAGGCCCGTTAGCTCCCGAACATGTCCCCACGTCATGTCTGAGGCCCTCCAGAAGGGGAGGGGCCCAGACAAGGAAAATGGGCTTTGTAGCCTGAGGGACATGGGCTGGAAACCTGGCCTGACCTGCTGGCCAGTCTGTGACCTGAAACTAGCTGCTCAGCTGCACCTCGGCTCCCACGTGTGTCCAGGTGTACGGACACGGGGCTGGCGTGGACATGAACAAGAGGCCGCACCAGAGGTCGGCACGCCCGCGGAGCGTGCGCCGTGAATGCTGGCTGCAGCGTGAGTGAAAGGTGTCCTCTGTTGGTCATAAGCACAGAGTGACAGGGAACCCAGACGATCGCGGAACGTCATCACGCACTAGCTGAGCGGGCAGGAGGGAGCACCTGGGGCAGCCACATGACAGCTGGTGATGGCCGACCTGCACCTTGAGAGGTGGGCTGGACAGGCAGCGCACCCCAACCCGTGGGCTCCCCGCTAACCCAGCTCCATTCTCTTGGCTCTAGAGCCCCGCCCGATTCAGACACAGGAGCAGAGCCAGGAGGCGACCCAACCCGAGTCAGGCTCTGAGTCTCTTTCTGACTGGGTCCCGACCTTGGGCTGCATCCTTGGCCCATTGATCCCCGTTTTAGCAAGAACCCGCCAGGGCGGTGTGAGGAACACCCGCGCCGGCAGCACCCCTGGCTGCCTGCAGCCAGCACCCCACCTAGCCAGGGAGGCCAGAGCCCCCGGCCCCAATGCTGCCTCACGGCGGTCCCCCACCACTGGCCCCCTCGTCCCCATTGTCCTTGGAGCCGAGCTCAACCCCAGCTCCTCCTCGACTCAAGTCTTCCTTATCATCATTAACAGCTGTCCCGAATCATTTTTTTCCTTTAACAGAAGCAGCCGGTGCCAGAAAGAGAATGGAGATGGGACCTTAGCTGGCCTTCCAGGGACATCCCTGCCGAGCCCCGACCCCGCAAACACACGCCTGTGGCCTGGATGAAGCAGGAATGTGCCCAGCCCGACGGTGACATGGAAGCAGCAAAGAGAGGGACCACATGGACAGCAATAAAAGACATCCTAGCTCAACCTGTGTGGACCCACCATCAGAACCTTCCACCCCACACCCACCCGAGTGCACACCTTGACACTGCCCTCGGACGGGGCTGAGTTTCCTCTGCTCTGGTGCAACAGGACTGGAAACGGAGCTAAGATGAGTCGCGGACACACAGGTGTCATTTCCTGCACGCCCGAGTTTGCAGCATAGGACGTGTTGCCTCTCGAGGCACCTTACCAGCTGGGTTGGGACACTTACTTAACATAGGGGTCTGTGTCTGATTCCCCTTTACACCTCTGGCGTCTCTTACGGAGTTAGACATATTTAAGTGTCCGATGCGTGTAGACGGAATAACAGTTTTAAATTTAAAAAATGCTCTCAATTATTTTAGCATGTTGAATTGACATTCTTGGCTGCCCACTAACTTCTCCATCGACGAGAAAGCTCTCAAAGGCAAACGCTGTTTTTACCTCTGTGTTCCCAATGCTGAATCCAGGCTGAGAACACGAGAGGCAGACATTCAGAGATGCTGGCTGGCCATAGGAGCGGGTGGGGGGACCCCCACTGTGTGAGGAGGGGGCGCCACCAGAGACTGCTAGCGCTAAAGCTCCCCAGCAGCCTGGCATAGGTGAGCTATGGAACCGGGATTTCCTCGTCTGTAAAATGAAGATAATGATACCTATTACACAGAAATGTTTTGAAGATGAAGTTGAAAGAGACAGCATTTGCAAAAGTCCTTTTTGCCAGTCGAGGCACGCAGGGGACGTTATAAAAATGTGAAACACAAACAATCAGAAATCTTACTCATTGATTACCTACAAATACGCCATTTGAAATATTCATTTTTCCCAGATCCGAAACAAGAGTAATAGTCCCTGTCTCTGTGGAATGGTACCGTCTTGGAATGCCTTATATGTGCATAGATTAAACCTGCAATCTTGGTTAAAGGAAAAAAAAAATAGAACAAATTGCCTACAGAATTATATTATCTTTAAGACCCAAATCAGTGTCTAAGATGTTTATTTAAAAAGGTGAAAATGCTGAACCCTGTTGCTGATACACTGTGGTCAGGTTACGTGACATTATGGTAGATGAGATATCACTGGGCTGCTCAAACACACGTTATAAATCGCCTCCCAGACACCTGGATGGGCAGCGTCTCTGACAGCTGTCCCTGCAGCCAGAGTGGCATCAGAGCTGGTGACACCTCACCTTGGAAGCTGACTCACACAGCCGCACTGGGAAATCCAGCCGTTGGAAGCTGAGCAGTCAGGCTGCAAATGGCAGAGCGAGGGGTCTCTGTGGAGACCCACTCCCAGCTCGCCAGGCATCTAAGGTGACGTCGGCCATGTGAGGGGTGTGTACCTGGCCCTCAGCCCACATGCTTCCTTTCCACACTGGCCTGCAGGGAGGACTGATCACTTAGCTCTGTAGGCAGAATGAACAGATATTATCTGGGACTAGAATTCTGTACTGTGGCCACCACACAAGGTGGTGGTGGTGGTGATGGTTGTTGTTGTTGTAAGCCAAGGAGACATTAGTGAAGAGTTAGAAATCAGAGTTCCTATTTGAATGGGTTTGGTGTGAGGTCACCACAAGATCTGTTACTTAAGAGGTGCATTTACAGGCCACTATTGAAAGAGCTGCCTTTAAAACTCCTTGGGCTTCGGACTTGCTCCATGGGGCAAGACCGTGTCACCAGAGCTGTCGCTCAGTCAGCATCTGTCTACCCTGCTCAGCTGGAGACACTGACCCCCTACTGCAGAAATCTCTTCCAGGGCATAGGATATGACATTTGTCCCCTTTTTGTCTCTAATAGCAAATGAAAAAGCAAAAATACTGGACACTAGTGAGTGAGCTTCAATCTAAAAAGAAACAGAATTTAGACTTCTTGTCTCTGATGGCTCTGTCCCTGGAGTGTGATCCATTCACATGACCTTGCCTTTGACCCGGCAAGGATGCTGGGCCCCGACCCCATCCTTCCAGCTGCGAGGTCCTGCTCTGAATGGTCCATAAATCACGCAGCACCTTCTGTCCTTATGCCCCACCCACCAGAGCAGCCTTCCCCAAACGGAGCAGGAGGGATGTGCATGTGGCTGGAAGCGGCCGAGCCCCGAGCTAGAGCAAGAGCACGGGGTCTGGTGCGGCAGCACAGGGGGTCGTGGAAGGGTGTCGGGGTCCTGGGGACTTGCTCTGCATTACAGGAAGGTCGCTACCACACAGGGCTGTCACGTAGATTGGAGAGAGGTGAGTTGGAGGCAGAAAGGTCACTTGGGAAGCCACCGTATTTGTTCACGTGAGAGAGAAGGAAAAAACCGACCTAACGCACTGAGCCAGGAGAACTGAAAACTAGGAGTCAGATTAAGTCAGTGGAGCCCGTGGTTAAATTAGACTGAGGAGGGGGGAGGAGCGGGGAGGGTGCGGGCTTCGGGCTGGGAGATGGCCGGGTGAGGGCTCTGGGTGCCAACGTGGGAAGCACGGAGGATGGGGATTGGTCCCGACAGGTCTACTCCGCGGTTCTTGCAAAACACTCTAGGGAAGTTCACATGGTTGGCTGCATGGAGCAAGTCACGGGACAGGTGTCGGGGCTGGGCTTGCACCCGTAACGGGTGCTCTCTGCAACGGGAGAGCAGTGACCTCACGCCCAGGGCGAAGGCTGTTTCCTCATCTCTGGTTCCTGGCCCTGGCAGTGGCTGACACGTTCCACTTCTTATAATTCCTTTTGCTCCATGACAAGCCCCCGACTCTAGGCAGCAGCTAGATCAGTCTGGCTTGCAGAAAGCAGATCAGAGATGAACGACAGAGAGAAAAACAGTCAATTCTTAGCTTTTGATGTTGAAATCAGACTTTTGAAACCCTGACGAAGGCAATATTGACGAGAAAGGGATGGCGAGTCCCTCTGCGTGGCGAAAGGTCATGCCACAGCAGGTAGGGGAAGAAGGAGTGATCTGTTAATCAGGGAAGCCAGGTCCAGGCCTGGGCCCCAGCAAGGAGCCAGGGTGGAGTACAGGGCTGAGGTGGTGAAGAGGAGCTTCACCCCAGCACCCAGGCTGGGTAGCCACCGTGCAGGATGGAAGCGGCCTCTCCCGCTACGAACGCTAACGACAGCCAGAGGGGGGAAACCGCCAATCGAGCCCAGGTTCTTCGTTCCTGCCGCAGTTTCTAAGGTCCAGAGAGGGAGAATACTCATCCACAGAGGAGCCAGGACAAGAGCGCGGTCTTCCGATTGTGAGGGACCGTGACTGCCGGCTTAGCACTGGCGCCGAGTGCGGTCCGCCGTCACAGCCATTCGCTTGTCCTGTGTGCAAGACGAAGGCTCGCACAGCGCTCCGGGGGAGCCAAGGGCTCTGTCTGCCCTTTGCTTCGGCTGACCTACAGGCGGGCGCCAGGAAAGGGCCCCGTGGGGAGCATCATGCTTGCTTTTCACGGCAGATCATAGTATTGAATCCTACATGCACTGGGCATTTAACGCTCACACGATCCAACGGTAAACGTGATATCCGCATCGTGCAGGCGAGGAAGCAGTATCGTCTGGGTGAAGTGACTTGCCAAGGCCACAGAAGGTGTGAGCTGCAGGCAGGCGTCAACCCCAGGGACCTGCTGGGAACCGACGGGATGCTCCTGACCACGGAACCGCACTGCCCCCGGGCAGAAGACGGTCGGTCGGTGTTTTTCGAGTAAGTCCTCCTGATAACTAGAAAACACTATGTGCCAGGCGCTGCGCATTTGCATAAATCCTGTCTTGCTGGTGCTCAGAACCCCAGCATCGTTATCTCCAAGAGCCGGGGTTCTGGAAAAAGTGCCAGACTGGCCCACGGATCAGCAATTTCACTCGATTTACAGCTAATGAGACTCGTGTCACTAATTCTGCCACTCTGCTGCTCAGAAGATTGCATCGGTTCCCCTTTAAAGTGACACAATGAAGTCCAAGTTCTCATCCGGCCCCAAGGCCCCCAAGACCCACGTCTCCCTTCCTTTGGCGTGACCTCCTGCGAGTTCCCTTCACACCCCCGCACTAGAGCACACCCCCCACACACTCGCCCCTGCCACAGGCGCCTGCCTCACAGCCACCACTGCTGTCCACGCTGACCCCTTCACGGTCCATGACGCATGCCAACCCCTTCGGGGGCCTCTCCCTGGCTCCCTACGGCTGGAAGTAAGGTCTCTCCTGTGACCGGCACACACCAAGCTGTGTCCCCCTGACATTATCAATGCACCCTGAGTATAGCTAGCCCTGCCCGGGGACAGTTCCACTCCATCATGGGCCATCTGGGAGCCACTCCAGCATCTGATGCCTGTTCCCCAAAGCATGTCACAGTGTCCAGAGACGGAGAGCTCAGTGGGTGTGGGCCAGATGGGTAACAAAAACAAGCAAAAGCACCGTCAAAGACCCATGGAGAGAGAACGAAACATAAGAGCCCGGCCTAGGGAAGCTCCCGCCCGAGCCAGCCCAGAGATAGGAGAGGCCCTGGAACCTCACGGGAAGCACGGGACCACGTGCAAGCTGAGTTAGGTCCTTTGGTCACAAGCACCAGAAACCGACTCTAGGTGCTTTGAGGAGAGAGGGGACTTGTCGGAAGGACACCTGCATGTTCACAGAACGGTCCGGAAGAACCACCACGCAAGGCAAGGTCCACTTGCCTGCTGGGGGCCACCATCTGGAATGAATGAATTCCTGACTATTCTCTCCACTCGAGACAAAGTTCTAGGACAGAGAGCCACCGGCCTTCACATCGGCCACGTGCTCAGGCATAGCTGCATCAGGGGTGTGAGACGGAGTATCTGGCACAAGAAATGTGCTGACTATGCAGAGTGCATCCTCCGCCACATGTCCCTTTAGCTTCCATATGATAGTATGAACAGCTGGGCACCACTTCCGGGAGCTTGGGGGCTCTGGGCGCTTTGCCTCTTCTAAACTCATCCAGCTGTCCCTGTTGTGACGATCAGGGCCTCACTGTTCCCTGGGCAAAGCCTCAACGTTCACACGACCCCTGGCATGGCTGTATGTTCAGTGACATTGTCACTGAACAATCCATGCGCCCAAACCCTGAGCCTGGTCTTCAGCTATTTCAGTTCTGAAATTACGAGAATTAGGAGATTGTTTTGGAACTCACAAGACACCCCTGAGTTTCATTCTATTCCTTGATGTTAGAATCTAGGAATTGGACCTTTCGATTATCAGGCTCGGATGCCACCGGAGATGCTGCGACCAGATGCTCGGCTGGCGATGAACTTAGGTTCGAGATGAACCTGTCCGAGAAGCGCTGTCTTCCACGGAGCCTCAAACACAGGGCCTGTGTCTTAAGGCCCTGGGAGAGCGAGAGCGGCTACAGTCTTGAAAGGCAAAGGTCACCCACGAGAGGTGTGTGCAAATATGTTTTGTTCAGCCCTCACGGCATTTTCAGAATTAATTGCCGGCATGTGTAAATTGCTCGCCCAGACACCTCTCCGGCACCTCACACCGGGCTCGCTTCCGGTCTTTGCTGTCCCTTGACAGGCTGGGGCATGGGCCTGTGATGCTTTTCTAGGCAATGAGCCTGAGGCACGGATGATTCGACAGCTGCTCCGGCCGCTGCTCCCAGTGGGTGACGAGCAGGGCAAACGGTCCTGTCTTAGCTTCTCGAAGATGCAGGAAATGTTTTTAGCTCCCACGTGAGCACCTGACGTGAAGATGCACTGAGCTCCACCGATGGCTGTCATGGGGGCCGGATGTTGCCAGAGAATCCAAAAATATGGATTTTTAAATGTAAAATCTATCGATTTTTCAAAGACGACATTATTGCATTAAACAACAACAACAACAACAACACTATTTGGGCCCATTCTGAGGGCCAGATGCAGCCCCAAGAACACCAGGCAGCAAGCTCTCAGTTCTGGGACTGTATTGCTGAGCTGGGGGCCGCAGGATTAGAAAGAATAACACAAACTCGATTTTGGACACGTTAAGTCAGAAACAAACTGAGGACATTGCCCAGCCAGCAGCTGGGAATGAGTGCACACAGCTGAGAGAGCACAGCCCGCCCTGCGTGAGGACGCCAGGGCCTGTGCCTGGCCGTTTCTGCCGCACCCACACAGCCGGTGCCCTGCCCTTGACCAGCACTCCGTGCTCTGGCCCGAGCTAAGCGAGTACACGCACTAACCATCTCACAGAAACTCACGCGCTCCAAACCTGTGGCTTAAGTGCCATTAGTGTTAAAGACGAGCACAGAAAATAGGAGACATGAGCATGCTCAAGGTCACTTCCGATTTTAGGAATATGTGACCTAAACTGAGAAATTAGGGGTACACTGGATACACAGATCAGAAAGCGCACACACACTCCATTAGCTGGCTCTTGGAGGGCTTACCGGATTTTCACAATGGGGCACGCTATAGTCACCATCGAGGGAGGACACAGCAGTCCCCAAAGAGGGCTGCTAAGAATGTGGTTGGGACAGGAAACGGGTGTGGATCTCATGAGCCTGGGGTCAGCAGCATCGTGAGACATCTCAGGAAAGACCCAAGGGGTGGGGAACCGGAGATCCTGATGACGGAAAACCGAGAAGGGAGCAAGTTGTATTCTGGTGCATAGACGCCAATCCCAAGAGATGTGCCAGGAACTCGGGTACGGCACGTTCACTGTGGGTGACCAACAGGCTGGCGCAGAGCACGGGGGCTCCCTGTGCAGCAGCGTCATGACCAGGAGAAGCCTCGAGGCAGGGAACAGCCAGCTTGGCTTCCCCGGGCCCTGTGGGAAGGCTCTGGTCTAGGCACAGTCTGCCCGGCTTGTGGCTGATTGCTGTCCTGACCCCTACGAATGCCCAGGGATTTGGGGCCTATGATCCAGAAGACGATAATTGCCAGAATCTTACACAGGCTCAGAGAGGTTGAATGAGTTACCCACAGTTACACAGCTCATTACTAGAGGGCTGAGATTTTGACCTGGGACTGCCCAGCCTTTGCTTCTCCAAATCCCCTGGCTTCCTGCGGCTGCAGCATCTGGACCTGTGTGGTCACCTGACAAGCAGCTCCACTTGGCATTTGCAGGTGCCAGCAAATGCGGAGGGAAGTCCCATCCCAGAAGTCTCCTGCGGCAAAACGAAGCCGGGTGGGCTGCAGATGAGATGCGATGTGCCCCGAAGGGCACACCAGCTGAGCAGTCGTCATGCAGCCTCCCAGGAGACCGAGGCTGTAGAGAACTCACACCACCCGTGCCCTCTCGAGGGGCACCAGGCACCGGGCAGCCTTTCCCCCTTGCCCTCTTGTCAAACGTCATTTGCCAAATTCTGATTTTTAGCAAAAGCAGGTGTTTTATAGTCAGAGTCTCTTTTCATATTAAATATATCCCTGGTTCATATATTTCTAGCCCAGGATGAATTCAACGCGTTATTGAAACTGTCAAGGGAAATCAGCCAGAGACGTGTTAGGAACAGACTGTCTGAGCCGATGGCTTGAGGAAGTTATTTCAAAACTAATGGCCGCAATAACGAGGAGACCAGCAGCTGTGTGTGAGGGGGTCTGGACGGGACAGAGATGTGACGCTCCCTGCAGTGGACACAGCAGGAGGTGACATGGTCCACGCTCATGGTTCTGGGCTGCAGACCATTGAGCCAGCCACCGATGCCAGACATCCAGTGACATCACTCATGTCAGAGCCCTTCTTAGACAGGAAGCATTCGGGAGCCATGGGGTGTCATGATCATTATTACTGCAGCGACTTAATCAGTGCTGCCGGGTGTCTGGACATGGGAGGACACTCTCAGACCAGAGGGGAATGAGAAATGTCTTCAACACACATCTGGGCTCTACTTCCTATATTCGTCATCCCCACACAAGTCAGACTATGAAACTGAGCAAGACGAGATGAGGCTAGATGTCAATGACAACCATCTGAATTTTGTGAGCTTTGCAAGTGAGTCTTATGTTTGGGCAACTGTGGGGTTCCTAGTCTAAGCTGTGTGGTATGGCGACCCCCTGGCCATGGTTCCTGGTCCAGGGCAACACCCGACCTTGGCTGACCTGGCAAGCTGAAGGGAAGTATGACATCCCAAGGTCCAGGGAGAAGTCCCTCACAGCCCACAGTGGGACCGGAACGAGGAAGAGGCTGTGGACCTGAACGCTGCTGGCCACCACCTGTACCTGCACGGAGAGCTGGCCTGAAGATCAGGTAAGAGCACCCGTGCCTTTGGTAACAGTGGGACACCGAATCACCTGGCCCTGGCGCCTGTCCTCAGTTAAACTGCTCATTGTATTGGATAATAAATACCTTTATTGCATGAGCAGGTCACGTCTCCTGCCACTGCTGCAAGCAGCATCCGAGTAACTCAGCCCCCGGAGGTGGCGGCTGTGGCACGTCCACCTAAGCAGCCCAAACCCAAAGACTGATGAGACCAGGCGACGCCTACTGCTTGCTGCGCGAGGCACTGTGCGGCGTGGTTTGGGTGGACCGTTTCAGTCAGCCCTCACAGACGCTCCATCAGGCACCTACTTAAGGGGTGTCCTCACTGCAGACGAGGAAACTGGGGATGAGAAGGTCTGAATCACCCATCCACAGTGCAGGTGGAGCCAGGCCGCATCTGCAAGCGGGACTTCAAGGGACCCGCCAATCCAGTCACACGCGGCTCTAAAATCTCTCCCCCCAGGGATGGGCGGCTGGACGGCCCGCAGGCTGGACAGAGCTGCCTTCGGCATGAGGCTCACATTCTTTTCTGACCAATTCCATCTTGGATGGATGCCTTAACCCACACAACACAAGCAGAATTCTGCCCTTTCTTCCCCAAGGGTCCTGGGAACCATTCGGACCAAAGGTGCGCAGCCAGATGGCCTGTTTCCACCTCAAACCGAGAATGCTCCTCCCAGGGGCACATGCCCAGCTGCACCAACGACCAAACAGCTCCTGTCAAGTCAGCGGCAAGAGCAAGAGACGGTAGGATCGGGAAACTCTGCGTAAAGGGCCAGACGGTGAACAGTTAGCAGGCCATAAGATCCCTGTCACAGACACTCAGAATAATTCAGTCCAGAAGGTTTTAAAGATAATGAAGCAATCTTCTAAGAAGAGGCCTCTTAAGTACGGTCATTATTACCAAAAAGATAGGAGAAGGTGTAAAGTCATATGTTTTCGACATTGAGAAAAATCTATTTTTGTATAAGTTATTATTCCCAGTGAAAAGAAAAAGAAATACAAGCCACAGTTTGTTTACACATTAGCAGGAGGGAGAGAAAAAAGGAGACATGAGAGACAAAGAAAACTTTACCAACCCAAGGGAGGACGAGGTTAGGAGAGAAGTTTGCAGGGGCAGAATCTTAGAAGGTCGAGCCCCATCCTACGGACTTCTCAGGACAGGAATGCTGGGCAGCAACAGAAGGTCGGGGAGTGACAGGAAGCAGAACCCGGGAAGACAGACGTCAGGGAGGATGGTTCGGTATTAGCAAACCCATTAATGTGATTCATCCTATCAGTAGAGCAAATAAGAAAAACCATGTCCTCTCCATGGATTCCAAAAAGAAATTCAGAATCTATCTTAAAAGTACTCAATAAAATAAATATTGAGGGTATTTCCTAAACAGGAAAGAACCCATGTAGCTCAGCCTCAGATAGGCATCCCAGTGGAAAATCACCAGCGAGGATTCTTAATCCTGTTTGTTAATCCTTGCGTTAGATGGTAAAAAATGATATTGCATCTTTATTTGCACTAACCTCCAATGGAAATTTAGCTTCCCCTTCAATTATAAAAGTAGGTAATAAACCACAGGAATATTAGAATTACCTATGACTTTGTCACTTATAGAAATCACAGATATTTTTGTATCATACTACAGTGGCAAGTATCTCGAAATATTGTTTCTGCCTCTCATTGATTTGAAATTATGGTATTTATCAGACTTGCCACTCTATCTTGCTATTTAATGCAGTATAATACTTCACTAACTATTTCAATACTTAGTCCCTCTGTATGCGTAAGTATTTTATTTTATGCATCTGAAATCTTAATTCAGAGAAAAGGCTCACGAGCTTTGCTTGACTGCCAGAGGGTCCCGGGCACAGAAACCGCTGTGAACTCCTGCCATCGCCACTTCCCTGGTAAAGTCGGAACAAAGAACAGCTGCTTTCCCTGATCTGAAGGCCAGAAATCGAGCAAGTCCGCAAATGGTGACCGAGCCCACCTACTGCACTGACCCGCCTGTCACACCAGGTGCGCACGCCTGTCACACACAGGCATGCACACCTGTCACACGCAGGTGCGCACACCCGTCACACCAGGTGCACACACCCGTCACACATGGGTACGCACGCCCATCACACACAGGTGTGCACACCTGTCACACGTGGGTACACATGCCTGTCACATGCGTGTGCACATGCCTGTCACACGCAGGCACACACGCCTATCACACACAGGCACGCATGCCTGTCACACGCAGGTGTGCATGCCTGTCACATGCAGGCACGCATGTCCGTCACACACAGGCACGCATGCCTGGTTTTGGTTCCTGGCTGAGTGAGAGGCCTGGGCAGGGAGGTGAAGAATGGAAAAGGAAGAAGGAATCCTAAGTGCAACACATTCCTCCTGTCTCGGACCTTCTCGGCGCGCGGTCACAGGTTAGCTCCCGCAGCAGGTGGGACTCGGAAAGAGGACACTGCCCTGCCACAGCCAGCGTGTCTTGGGGGCTGGCTGTGGACCCACTGAGGAGGCACCCACATCCGGCTCAGAGTGTGTCACTCCTTCTGGAGTCTGGGATCCCCGACTTCCTGAGCACATTCTGGGTCCCGCGCGGACACTGGAGCCTGCCCTGAAGCTCTGTCCACTTGTCTGCAGCCCTAACTCCTTACCTGGCCGTAACAAACCCTCCCCGGGCATGGGAAGACAGGGGCTGGGTCTGCCCGGGGCTCCCAGGGGCTCCTAGAACCAAAGGGGCCATGGTGCTGTCATCCACGTGACCATGCAGGCCGTCACTACTTAGTGAAATGCTGCAGACCCAAACCGGTCAGGTGCCAAGCAGCCATAAGAACTACTAGGGGGTTACACAGACAGGTGCTGAGCCGGAAGGGGTACCTGCACCTACAAACAATCCGATATTAGATGAAATCACACATGGCTGCGAGGTGCGCCCGATGAAGCATCTGCAGGCCTCATCCAGCCCCGTGGCCACCGGGTTGCAACCCCAGCCATTCCTGCTGCCTCTGCAAACCATTCCATCTTGCGGGGAACAGCTGAGTTTAGAAGCTGTGCGCCAAACTAAGCCTATCCACGTGACGTTCTGTGATCTGGACTATTCGTTCCCTCTCAGCCCTGGGGAAGCGTGGAGGCTGCCCGCGGCCTTACAGATTCCGTTCCGTATGCGCACCGGCTCAGCGGCCAGCGTGCCTGGTGTCTGGGCAGTGAGCCAGGTCAGCACACCGACCTGAGCACCCGCACTGCCTCCCTTCCTAAGCGAAACCGCTGCTATACCCAAAGAGACTATTCAGCCAAAGGTGGCATAGAGAATCTAAATATAGTCACGGGTCAGGTGCAATTTCCCCATTGAATAGAGAATACATAAATGGGAAATTTTAAAACTCGGAGTAAAATATGTGGGCTTCATTCATGAACCAATTCTTTCACATAACTCATGCTTCTTTAAAAATATCCTTGTTATCTGACAGCCCAGAGAAAGGTACGTTGACTAGAAAATTAGCATTAGCACTGCCTGCAAATTGCAGGTTTTAATAGCTCTAGTCACAGTCACAGAAATAACCAGAGAGGTCACGTTCAGGAACCGGAGCAATGCGAAGGCTGCGAGGACAGGGAGCAATGGCGGTCCTGGCCGCTGGCGAAGGGCTACCGCGTTCGCTGCCCCCCGTGACCTGCGAAGGCCACGTGCGGGGCTCACCGTCCCCCATCCACACATGCGGAAACGGGGGTCAGAGTGTGCCCTCAGCGCCCCACTGCGAGGTCCAGAATGTGAAGCCAGCTGTGTTGGCTGTCCCGGGGCGGCTCCCCCACATGCGTCAGCAAACTTTCTGGAAAAGGCTCAACGGCATGATCTCGGGCCTTGAGTGCCACACGGTCCGTGTTACAAGTGGCACGGAGCGTGCCACGTGTGTGTTCTTTAAAGGGACAAAGACGAGACATAGAGCCGCTGACCGACATGGCCTCGCCTGGAAGACACCCTTGCTGCCAGGCGTGTTGTTAACCTAGTCCACAGCTGTTGCCAAGGCGATGTAGTCATGCCCGCCACAGAGCGACGCCATCCTGAGGGCCGGAGCCACCGAGTATGCACGTCAGGCCTTTTCACCCTGAACGTCCCCGCTCTGGGCGTTATCGATGCCCTGGAAATGAGTGGGCGAGAGGCTCCCCACAACAGGTAAGCAGAAGCTGCACAGATCATTTGCTGAGTCCCCTCCACGGAACTCACCCCCTCGAAGCCTCAGGGGGCCGAGCATAATTAAACAACATTAATTAAAATACTGCAGAACAGAAAGGGCACCTGGCAGGGGGACAAAGGAGCAACATCAAAGAGATGAAAGGCAGCAAAACCAGCAGCTCTCTCTTTGCTCCAGAGAGGAGGCTGACGGCTCAGCGGGGGCTCCTTCCAGAGGAAAAGGCCTCGCAGCAGCCCCTCAAGGACGCTTGGTGGCCATAAGGCAGGTCCCTCGGGTGTGAGGACACTTGGTGGCCAGAAGGCAGGTCCCTTGGGTGCTCACAGGGCCCCTTGCATGCTCCAGACCTCCGGGAGGCTGCTGGCTCTGCAGGTCATAATCACGCATTGTAGCATGATTGACGTGATTACCTGCAGAAGGTGCCGTGAATGCAGCACGCACTGCCGCCTTTGTGGTTCAGTACGCTGCTGCCCGGTCTCAGTGTTTCAGTTTTCAGTTAAAAAGAAGGAATTTTAGCATCTCGCTACATGACACAATGATTTCCTTACACGGATGTCCCTAAATTGACTTCCACTGTATTTAAGAAGGCCCGTAAAGCCAGTGGCATGCCTCCACTTCAAGGGCTGAGCTACACTGAGGATGGATGACCCCAAGGTGGAGGGAGGCGTGAGGGCCACTTAAGACCAAAGGGGTAGTGGCCCAAGGCAGTCTGACTCTGGGGTCCCTTTCCTAGGGACAACAAGTATTGTCAACTTCTTGTATCTCCTTCCGGTGGTAATCTACGCACAGATAAGCAAATACACGCACAGATATATAATTTTTTACGGAAGTAGTAACGAGCATACCATCTATAAACTTTTATTACTTAAAAATGCATCCTAGCGACCCCACCCCACCCCCGCACCAGCTCGTGCAGAGCTGCCCACAGCTCTGCGAAAGCCATATCAGGCGGGTTCCACGCGTGGATTCACCACTGCGTGTTGAACCCGTCCCTTAGCGAAGTTCCCCCCCCCCTTAATGACAGTTGGCTCTGAAACAAATGACCCTGCACTGGGGCCGGTTCCATATGTGCAAACAGAGGTACAGGACAAACTCCCATGCGGAATTGCTGCATCAAGGACTATGTACTATGGAGACCAAAACTGCAGCTGCCCGCCCCCTGCCCCCTCCCCCCGAGCTGTTCTGAGGGCTGCATGAGCTCTTGCACGGGACGTCATGCTGAGGTCTGGATGAGTGACTGCCGTTCTGGAAGGCGCTGGGCTGGGCACTGGTGGGAGCAGGTGGCAGGGCGGAGAGTCCCAGACGGGCGAACCACGGTCCTTTCCTCGAGAGCGCAGCACGTGGGGAGCGACTTGCTGGCACTAGTAAACGCTGCGCACACAGCCCCAGGAAGCCGAGGGAAGACGTGGACGGGTTCCAAGCAGAGAAGCCTTCACAGCAACGGAGAGATGAGCCGGGCTCTGAGGACGGGAAGCCTCTAAGCTGGCCTCGTTTCAGACGGAAAGAATCACGGGGCAAAAACCAGGCAGCCGGAATCGACCCTCTGAACACTGTGGCCTCCTTGGAGATGAAGTTCGTCTGGAACCACTGTCTGTCTGATAAGCTTCAAGCCTTCACTTTGAAAAGGAGCCTGTAAGGACTGGCCAGATGAGACTCAGGCCGGGTGAGTGTTGGTACGCAGCCTTGGCAGGGTGCCCTGAGGGCTGGGGACTCCGGGAGCTGGGAGAGGCTTCTTCAAGACTTGACGTGGACCACACACTCCCTGTGCCCAGTTCCCTGAGGAATCACAGCAGCGCCTCATCACAGGATGCTCCTCTGGAATCTAAAGGAATGGTGACTATCAGGTGGCCTTTTAGCAGTCACCAATATGTCATCTAAATGTGGCAACCACGCTCAAGCTTCCATTCCATGACAGTGTCATTGACTCTGACAGAGTCGCCGTGTTGTACACTGGAGCCTCAGCCCTCAGCCCTCCTAATGCTGAAAGTCGGTTGCTCAGGAGCCTCTGCCCACGTCCACCCCTCGGCCCTGAGCGCCCACGTTTCAACTGTTTCCATGAGTTCAACTCTCTTTTTTTACATTCCACACGCGCGCGATAGCATGCGGTACTCGTCTTTCTCTGCCTGGCTCCTTCACTGGGCATGACGCCGTCCAGGGAAGTCACGTTTTTCTTGTTCAGTCAGGAGTGATTTTTCTACCTGCCAGACCCCGTCCTGCGCACTTTCCACGTTTGGATGCCCTGGTGCTGACGGCTGACGAGGCAGGTCCCAGCATCGGGCCATCTTTAAGACGAAGATGTGAGCTTGGAGCGCTGCTTTCATGCTGCCCTGCACCTGCTCATCCTCGCCCGGCCGGTTTTGCCCAAGCTCTCTGCTTGCTAGTTCACCACGGAACTTTCATCGGCACCCCGTTCACCTTGTGCGACATCTGCTTAGCTCCCCCTTCCCAGCCATAGTTTGGGGGCTGCAGTAATGGGTCCTGTTGCACTTTCTGTATCCAGAGGGTTTGAAAGAAGAGGGAGACAGGGAGGCCCACCCCTTCAAAGATTTTGTGAGGTGTCCTGGGTTCATTGCCTTTAATTAAAAATGCTCTTAACCCCCAAATTTAGCAGACAGCCCCAAACGATGGACATTCCTGGGTTTTTCCGTGCATGAGGTGACATCCTTGGATGCTGCTGTGACTGGGAACTGGGGTTCGCGCCCTTGGGGCATCTCCTTGATGTTTCTTCCAAGCGGTTTTCAGGATCTAAGTGAGAATTCCCAGGATTTGTTTAACCCATCATCCTCTCTGGCACAGTTCTGGGGTGAGACAGAGGTGGTGTTAAGACCCACACGGAGTGTGGCCAAGCGCTCTGAAGTCTTCCTTAGGAATTTGTTAGGTTGGGATATGAAATGGTGTACCACTTAAAATGGACCACCTCCTGCTTTCCTTTCTGGTCACTTTTTTTTTTTCTTACATGGCAGATATTAGGAAGGGAGGAGTTTCTGTGACCTGGTTGCACTCTGTTGCCCTTACCTAAAACCTGGCTGGCACTTTACGACTTCCTTAAATACCTGTATCTTGCAACCAATGTTTGCTTCTCCCCACCATACACATTTCCACTTTATCATAAAAGCCACGCAAAATACGGTATCGAAATATTGAATTCCAATGACAGGAGTTTTGTGTTCTTGCTTTTTCAGTATCTGTACCCCAGGACCTAAGTGTACCCTGAAAAGGCGCCCCGCTCAGCAGCTCCTCACGACTTTTCCGAGGAGCAGCTTCCTCGGCTCTCCCTCCTCCCGCCAGGGGTCCTTCTGCGTTGTCCTGTCAGGGAAGGTATTTCAGTTTCCACCATGGGCTCCTCACCATCTGAGATCAGATATCGATCTTTTAAAGTCAAACTTAGAAATGTGAACTTTGTCAGGAGCGGAATGAATAAGCAAAATAGAAAGCACCAGGCCCAGATGGTTTTACTGGTGAACCCTAATGAACATTTAAGGAGGAAGTGTTTCCATTTCTCTATAATCACATTCAGAAAATAGAGGAACAGGGAAAGCAATCTAACTCTATGAGACCAGCATTTACCCTAAAACCAAAACTAAACAAAGGTATGACAAGAAATAAAAACTGCAGCCTACTGTCCAACAACGTATAAAAATATCACACATCATGACCACATGGGATTTGATGCAAGTGTGTTGAGCCGGTTCAAAGTCAAAAATCAATTAATATAACCCACCACATCAATGAGCCAGAGGAGAAAAATCACCTGATCTTATCAATAGAGGCAGAGAAAGCATTTGACAAAATTCAACACCCACTCATGCTTTTAAAAACAGTCTCAGAAAACTAGGAACAGAGGGGACTTCCTCCATTTGGTAAAGACCATCTACAGAAAATCTACGTACGCAATGGGGAGAGACTGGATTTCCTCTTAAGTCTGAGAACAAGACACGGTGTCCTCCATCACCACTCCTATTCAAGATGGTACTAGAAGTCCTAGTTAAAGAAAAATATAAGAAAAGGAAATAAAATATATAAGAATTGCCTGCATATGTGTATATACACACACAAATAAAAATAAACAAACAAATAAATAAATAGAAATTGTTCACATATAACATGATTGTGTAGAAAATGCCAAAGAATTGGAAAAAAAAAAAACTTCCTTCTCTGAATAAACCCTTCTCACAGCCAGTGGAGGGCGACCTGGCCAGGGTGCTGGCCTCATGGCTTGGGGGTTCCACAGGAGCTCCAGCAAAGGTACAGATGTCTACATGGTCAGCATCAGGTGTGGACACCCAGACAGGGCAAGTCAAGTCAAAGAATGAGAGAAAATGTGGCCAAATCAGAGAGACCGGGACATGAATCCTGAGTCTACTTAATCTTTCTGTGCCTGTGTTTCCTCATCTAGAAAATGGAGATACCAATAATATTATCTTTGTAGAGTCAAGAGAAATACATATGCTAATGTATATGAAGATCTCAGCCCAGCACCTGGCACATACAAATGTTCAATAAAGAGTAGCTGTTAGCATTACTAGCTACTATCCTTTCAGAAATGCTGAAGCTCAAAATACCAAAGAAGATGAAATGTAAATACTGACTCTGAACAGCAAGAGCGCAGCAGATGTCAAGATAGCAAAGTCAACAATGGGGAGTTTCCAGCAAACAGCCTGATCTCAGCTTTGTGTTTCAGAAAGAAAACCCCAGCAGGCAAGTGGAAAGAGTAGATCAGACCAGAGAAAAGCAGACTTTAATGCGAATGAGTGATGATAAAGCCTGAACTAGGAGCAAAGGTGGTGACAGAGCCTGGAGAGGACTCTAAGGGAGGGACAAGCTGCATGGTGACAGCATTGGGAGGGGCTGGGGACAGGAGGAGTCCTGGGCTCCCACCTGAGCAGCCGGGCAGCTGGTGGGGCTGTGGGATGTACAAGAAGGTTGAGGGTGTGTCTGATGAAAAGGGTGCGAACCTGGGAGGCAGAATCAGGAGCCATTGGGCCTGGGGGTCCTCTCTCCTGCAACCAGACACCCCTGGTTTCTCCTTCAGAGCCCATGCTTTCACCAACATTGATCTAAACCTCAATAGGGCTCTGACTCTGAAAAACTAGCAAAAGGTAGAAGAGTTTCTGAGTAAAAAAGGAGGAGACAAACAGCAGCTGCTGGAGAGATAACAGCGTCACATGGCTGTCAACAGGACGTCGCAGACACTGCAAAGGAGGAATTACTGCAGAGCCGCGGCAAGACCTCTCAAGAGAGCAGCAAATACCACAGACGGGCAAAGAAATGAGAAAACCAAGATTCCACTTTAGGACGAATTTTGTTTTCCATAAAATAAATTATGTTTTCATTATTGTGTATATGATAAGATTTTGAAAATGACCAATAAAGGGAAAGACGAGAAAACTAGAAAACACAGTTTCATGCAAACACTATAGCTGTTAACACGGTGGACGTGAAAAGAGATCCTATGGAAAGCAACCTCACAGGGCGATGAGATCATAAACTCCCACCTGGGCAGGTCGGGGTGGGTGGTCACGCCCCAGGCCTACGGCACCTGCAGGAAAAGGTTCTGAGCCAGCCCTGACCGTCGTTGCTGTGCGTCTAGGTTAACACACCTTTGAAAGAAGCAGCACCACCCTCAGGAGAGCACAGACTCTCCAGTGTCCTGTCATCCAGTCCTCACCTCGCTTTCTCCAATCTTCCTTACGTCTCCTACCTAACTACAAGTGAATAAAAGGAGCTGCAACACGTTATTATAGGGAGTATTTGAGATCTTGCTCCCAGGCCTACATCATCAGCATGGCTCAAATAAACATTTATAACATTTCTTTATAGGTTTGGATGTTTCTTATGTCAATGACATTTTAGAATGTTTTTCTTCCTGTAAATTTTTACTATGCTTAGGTTCCTTTTTCTTTTTTGTATAGTTGAGCATATAGATGCAGGATCATAAAGTCAACAGAAAAAATTGGCTTTAAAATGGACCATTTTATAGAAAAGAATTAATCAAATAATAATGAAGTATTAGAAAACATTGGGAAAGGGAAGTTTTATCAACAAATAGTGTTGGAAAATCGGTTATCAATTTGAAAAAAGCATTAATTTAGGTTTTCCTTCCTTTCACTAAAACAAATTGCCGATGGATTAAAATATTTTTTGAAATAAATCTAACACAAAACTAAAGCACATATAATTAAATATTAATTGAACTTCTGGAGAGAAAAGACTGTCTCCTTTCTAAGTTGAGACCTGGTAGAATAAATGAAATATAAACTACAAAGGATTGATGTCCCTCTATCCTTTGAGAATTCAATTAAATCAGTGAGGAAATTGCTATTCCCTAATGATAAAATGGCAAAGGACATAAACAGACAAAAGAGAAATACAACTAGTCAACATGGAAAAAATAGGCAACACCAGTAATAATCAAAGAAGTGTAAACTAAACATAATGTTACCCAAGTTTTTTTTTTACCCATCAAATTAGCAAGCTTTAAAAATAGTACTCAGGAAAGCAATCAGGAGAGGCTGCTTATGCTGCAATAATGACAACAAAAATTCTGTGACTGAAAACAAGGCTCGACAAACTTTTTCTGTAAAGAATCACATAGTAAATATTTTAGGCTTTGTGAGCTATACAGTCTCTGTTGCAAATATTCAACTCTGTCATTGTAACAAAAAGGGACCATAGATAAATTCATAAATGAATGGATGTGCCTGTGTTCCAATAAAACTTTATTAAAAGAACAGGACGTGGGCCAGATTTGGCCTGCAGGCCCTAATGTGCCAAGCCTTGGCTCCAAAAAAGTTTTTTCCCTCCCTCGTGCTGCATGTCCATAGACACTCCGACATCCAGGCTGATGGAGGCTCCAAACGACTTCTGCTTCTACAGCAACCTCATTAGGGGAAGTCTAGAAAGTCACTTGTAGGCACACAGCCCCATCTCCTTCAAAAAGACAAACCGTATAGGAAAACACCTATATTCTTAGCAGTCTCCTCTTGTAAGCAGAGGTCTTCATTGTGAATTGGCAAAAGAAACAGATTTGGGAGGGAAGTCAGGCAGAGCCGGGGCCATAGAACATCCAAGGGCTGACTGTCACTGTGTAGGCAATGATTTCGGAACAAAGGGTGGAAAGTTGCACACTTAACATAAATGAAAGTGCATTTCATTCATAACCAAATGACAGGCTTCAGGCTCTGTGAGTAATGCTGCGCTAGTCTCTCATTTTTCTTATTCTTGGTCTCCTAATTTAACCATCTGGGACTCTTTTAAAAGTGCCATCCTATTTAGCATCTAGAAATGAAGGACTTGACTTTAAATGGAAAAATCTGCATTTTATTGTAAAGAGAAAACTTGACATTCCTGTCTTACACTGCACCAATCACGAGCATGCGTGCTTAGCGGATGGGAAGGATAAGCTCCAGACAGTTCATTTCACACGCAGGAGACGTGTCGACTCAGGATGGGCTGAAGATTCCAAGAGAGGCGCCCTCTGCCCAGGGCCCCAGGTCCTCGGGCATAGGTTCTAAGCCTGCGGGGTGTGCAGTACGCTCTACGCCATGTCACGTTCAGGAGCAGGACGACAGGTGGCATGAGGTGCAGTCTGGGCGGAGCCACTCGTCACTGTCCTGCCCCCAGAGCTGAAATCACTGTCTTCCAACACAGCTAAAATCCCTCTTGGGTTTCTTGATGGCTAAAATGGGGCTGAAAACCAGCCTCACAGTGTCTTCATGACATTCGGAAGTTTAAACAAAAGAGTATGCGTGTGTTCCTGGGGAATCCCAAAGTACTATGTAAATGTTACTTTCTGAATAAGTATGATTCTGGGGTCTGAGTTGCAAGGTCCTAAGGGCCATGGAGGTGGGAGAGAGGGCTTGAGCCCTGCACTGTCCGGGCTGTCAACAGCAAGCGCAAACCCGAGGGGTGCTGCGTGCCCCAGGAGGCACTCTGGGCTGGGCCAGTGGAGGTGCGGCGGGTGAGGCTGCGTTCTGTGAACTTCCCCTGATGGCCCAGAAGGGACGGGAAGAGGGAGATCACACCAGGAGGCCGGTGTGACGTCCAGGGATGGTGAGTGTTGGAGAGGTCCAAAATGGGCAGGGGCAGAAGGCAGAACAGGAGGGCAGATGCCCGCAAGTAGGTAGAAGGCGCAAGTGACTGGCACTGGGGAAGCAGGTGAGGTGAGGGGAGGGAAGGTGCTAGAATGGCTCCCAGCATCTGGCTGGGACGCACATGCAGGAGGCGCTGCCTGGCTGAGGTCAGAAGTCCCGGAGGCAGAGCGGGCTTTGCAGCAGTCACTAAGGGCTTGGTCTGGGAAATGCTGCCGGAGGGACTGGTGGACATTGGGGTGGAGACAGACATATTCATCTGGATTTGAGACAGATGTCAAAGCAAGAGAATTAATCTGGGAATGTGCAGCGCTACGTCGCTCATAGTTGAGGCCACAAGCCCAGACGCGATCCCCTGGCGTGCTGAACGTGCTGTGTTCACCTCGTGTGGGACTGTCGCATGTGGCCTGCTGGGGATGTCGGTCCTCAAGCCGCCCCACGACCTGCAGCCAGACAGGGCCGATGGCAGCGTCCCAGTGCCCTTGCACAGCCAGGGATGGGCCCTTATCTCAAGGTCACAGCGCCCATGTCCTTTCCGGGCTTTCTACGTGGAACTGGGAAGCTGCAGAATGAAGCCCTCACACAGAGAGCAACAGAACAAGAGATGGAAAGACAGATGCGTCCAGATAGTGTGAGCCCCAACTCGGCTGGGCCTGAAGCTGGACCCTCCCCACACATGCCAATGGTGAGCCGACCCATGTCCTTCGCTGTTTTGTTGTTATTGTTTACATCTACTTCATTTGAGTTTCTTGCAAACCAGACAGTCCTGCCCAGCACAAAGTCGATGGCAGAGTGCTGCCCGCGAGGCATGACGGGCAGAGCTGGCCTGGGCACCGGGAACGGGGAGGAAGCGCAGGGCCTCCGTGCTCTGACTGAGACATGCAGCGGGTGGGAGCGAAGCCACTGGCTGGGTCCCCATGCTCATTGGCTTGCAGACCGAGCACGGACAACACCCGGGCTTCAGGAAACTCCGTCAGGGATGTGCACGTCGGGGGAAGGATGGCAGAATGCACTGGTGCCACTGCCGCGTGTGACAGGGCCAGGGCGGGGAGAATGGTCACACGAGAGGGATTCGGTACATGGGAACAACATGGCGGGTGATGGAGCCAGGCTGCAAACTGTCAGAGAAAGAACGTGGACTCTGTGAAACGGAAGATTAGACTATGCCCGGCAGTGGGTTGGAACTGGAGACATCAGTGTGAATTTACGGTTTTTAGCAGAGAGAGAAATAGGGAATACATATGAACGCATGTGTACATATGTGTTACGGCTGAATTACGTCCTCGCCCCCAGGACCCCAGAACATGACCTTACTTGGAGATCATCTTGACAGAGGTCATCAAGTTAACATGAAGTCATTGGGGGGAATGACGATCCCATGACTAGAAGTGTGGAGACAGATGCACAGGAGAAGCCACATGGAGACAGAAGGCAGAGAGGAGGGTGTCGCTTCTGCAGCCACGGAACGCCAGGGACGGCCCGCCGGCCAGCGGGAGCGGGAGGCAGGGGGTCACGGAACAGACTCTCCCTCCTGCCCTCAGGTGGAACCCAGCCTGCCAACATCTTGACCTCACATTTCCAGCCTCTGGAACTGAGAATAGCTTTCCGTTGTTTAGGTTGCCCAGTTGGTGGTACTTTGTCACGGCAGCTCTAGCAAACAAAGAGGTAGATGTACATGGATGTGTTTATACGTACATACTCCCTTGCTCTGTCCACCGAGAGGACAAGACCCCCCGGAAGGAAGCACACAAACTATCCTGGTTGGTTTTCATATCCTTTTTTCACTACAAGGAGCAGGACTCCATGAAGAAATGGCCGAGTCCAAAGCTGGTACAGAAAGGAAAACCAAAACCAACAAATGAAAAAACCTAAGGTGAGCCTGGGATACTTCGACGTGCCAAAAAGTCAGGAAGGAGGAGGGCGAGGACGTGTCAAAAGGACACAGGGACACAAAGGACTTTGCCTGCGCCTCCAGAGCGGGACAACACATTCTCTAAGACCTTCAGGAAGGCTCCACAAGCGGACTTAGACACGTCTGTTCCTGGGTTCCTCAGCGGGAGTGTGACAGCTCGCATCTGGAAGGGGTTTTCATTTTTAGTCCTCTATAAATAAGCCAACACATGACGTCCTTCGTCACAGTCTGCCTGGCGCCCCTTCATTCATTCATCAGCACCCACAGCTGGAGCAGCCCGTCTCCCCCTCCCCACCCGCTCGCAGGATCCATGCAAAGGGCACTGGGGCCTGCTAGGACACCTAGCCATTCAAGCTGTTGGCTGCCTGCCCGTGGCGTCCAGAACCGGCCATGACCTGGAGGCTGTGCTGGTTTCAGTCTCAGGCTGACTGATGCTGGGAGACAGGACCCGGGCAGGGATCTGGGAGGAATTTCAGCAGGACATGCATGGCTAGTTACCTTTCTCTTTTTCTGAGATGAACAGAATGGATTTTATGTCTCCATATTTTCACATGAATTCTTTGCACCTTACAAACTGTCGTACTTAATACCACTCTGCAAGGCTGTCTGGGCTCCCTGGGATAGCAGGTTGTCCAGGGCATCGCTGGTACCCGGAAGGTGCCACGTCTGGGAGGGGCTCACACTCGACCTAGGGGTGTGGCACATACACTGGAGTCAAAAGAGCTCTGGGGTTCAGGCAGCCCGGGCACAGCAGCCAGAAAGGTCGGTGGGAGCGAGAAGGGCAGGCAAGGAAGTCAAGTCACATTGGACGCAAAGCATCCACCAGCCCCTTGGGACGCACGCTAGACAGGACGGGGGAAGGAGGCGGAGCCTGCAGAGGATGCTGGGGCGCACGCGCAGAGAGGGGGGCCTTTAACAGGGAGCTCATGAGCTGCCCCGAAAGGGCTCCCCTGGGTCAGATCAGATAGACAGGCCCGCGGATGCTGGCTGCTGCTGCAGCATGTTGGTCCCTGTGCACCCACTCGGCCAAGTTGGTGCACAGGGCCACAGTCCGAGGCGCAGCGCCAGAGGGCGCGGCCCCGCACGGCCCTGCACGGCCCCACACGGCCCACGAGCAGCGCGTGGACAACGCTCGCCAGGAGCCTCCGGGGAAACGCAGTCACACCTGTGGCGAGCGACCCTGAGCGCTGGAGAGCGGGGGTGGGGGTGGGGAGAAGCAGTCAGTGCTCTCTCAGCCGCGGCGGGGCGCAAACGGGTCCACACACTGCAGGAAAGCCACTTCCAGGGATGGACCGAGATATACACAGTCCACGTCTGCACAACGCATTGTGCCCAAATGTTCTTGCTACCTTTGTTTGTGATAGCCAAACACCAGGAAAGACGTTTCCATCAACAGGTGAACAAAGTATGGGAGGTCCATGCAAGGGAATGCTACTCGGCAATGAAACCACGAACTACGATACACACACGGGGGAGTCTGCAAACCATTATGCTCAGTGAAAGAAGCCAGTTTAAAAAAAGAACGTGCCGTCAGAGTCCATGCACAAAAAATTCCAGAATGTGCAAACCAGTCCACAGTGACGTGGCGGGTTGCTGGTGCCTACCAACAAGCGTGGAGGGTGGCGTGGGCTGCGGAGGGTGTGAACACTTCTTTTTCTTCAGCGTGGTGATGGAGTCAGACACATGTATGTGTGTCAAAATGCATCCAACTGTACACTTCAAATATATGTAGTTTATGATGCCTCAGTTACACCCAATGGCACTGAATAAAGTCAAAACAAAATGAAACAAACACACACAAATCCAGCGTACATGTCATCGTGGTCCCTTCGTTCCTCTTGCCATGGTGACCAGTGGGTGGGAGGCTCCCTCGGCCCCCATTCCTGACTGAGACACGGCAAAGGTCTTCCAGCCACGCTGGGATGTACGTGTAGCACACGCAAGAAAGAAACCTTTATTGTTTTAAGCAAGTGAGCCGCAGGGGTTATTTATTACTGCAGCATAGGCCTAACCCGCCTGACTGACAACAATCCCAAACCCAGCGAGTTGTCTAAAGTCTCGCTGGAAAAAAAAGTTAGCAGTCCAAACCGTGACAGAATATGAAACACTACAGTATAAAAACATTATGAAACATATATCAGACTTCTGTTTGTTCAAGTGACAGGATAATCATCAAGTTTATTTCTAGACAGAAACACTGGAAGGGATGCACCATACCCGCACAACGTGTGGGGTAAGAGGAGTCAGGATGTTACGAGGAGACACGAGAATCTCGGCTGTGCCACATGCCACCCTTTCTGACACTGTGATGCTACTCAGAGCATGCTGAAGAACACAGAGACACATTCTGAAGAAAGAGACAGACAGCAGCATTACACGGTCACTGTGGCCAGAGGAGCTGAGACAGTCCTCTCTCTACTCCTCGGGAAGACACTGTTGCCACCCATCCCAGAGGGTTCAGGCAGGACCTTCTCAATTAATGTGAAGGGCCCGTGGAGTGAGAGCGGAAAGGAGATCAAGATTAATGTCCCACAAGAAGTAGGGCCAGAGTAATGCTAATAAGAAATGCAAATGCCTGTGAAAGACCAGACTAGTCTTTGAAAGAAAATTAAATGTTGACTTGATAAATTATTTCATCTTGGGCATTTCAAAAAGGAAACAGATGCCATCGTCACTGAGGAAGTGAGACCAGAATGTGGGTCAAAGCCAGGGCCTCCCTCGGGGAAAATCAGGTGGACCACCAAGACTGGCCTTACGGTCCCAAAGTCCTCGAAGGTGCGTGTTGCAATGTCATCTCCAGATGAGGGTGAGCAAGAGTGACAGGGTGCAAGACGTGTGGCCCGTCACCAAGCCCATGGTGCAAATGAACTGGCTCTTCAGACTAGGTTAGTTATAGGACAGTTTGTGTTAGAATTATTCATTGGTCAAACAGAAACTTGAAAATATGACTGTTTTTGCAAGCCTGCTTCATCTTTCCTTCATTTTTACAAAAACAGCACCCCTCCAATAATGAGAGCAGGGCCATTCTCAGTCCCTGAAAGGCTTGAGTCACGGCATGCGCACACACCCCGCCCTGCCCACCACCTGCCTGCCAGCCCACTGCAACCCCAGGACAGGACGGCTTCACTGCCCACTTCGGGACCCGTGGAAGTTCAGGGAAAGAAATGGGCCTTAACGCATGACCACAGAGGAGGTGGACAAGGAGAGGGACACAAGAAAATCGGTGGCAAAGGTGACGTGGTCTGAGGAAGGAGGCAGCCATCGGGGGCTGGAGCGCTCACAGGAAGAGGACCAGGGAGAGAAGACTCATAAAATCAGGACGTGCTCATGGAGACACCCTCTGAAGGTCTCAGTCGTAAGGCCTAGTCCCCCTCTCCGTCCTGCGACTGGTTCGGGTGAGGAACTGTCCATAGTACCCCCATGCGGTACTACCGGGGGCACTCACTGGCACTTTCTGAAACATGAGTCACCTAAACACCCGTTAACATTCGAATCTTCCCTTTCAATCGCCTCACAGTTCAGAGTTTGACGCTCCCGGTGGTAACAGCTAATCCATTGCCAGGTCAGAAGGCTCTTCATTCCTGGCTGTGCGCACTCTGCTCAGAACCAGGACAGCAAACAGACCACGTCTCACACGCCAGCTGGTGTGGTACGTCACGGGTACCGCAGAGGCGCTGTTAAGATCTCGAGGTAGCACCTGCCTCGGTGGGGAAGAGCGTGATTGATCACTGGCTCCCACAGGGAGGAAGATGAAGGGCAGGTGCACTTCCGAACCTGCTCTGGACTCAGTCCTATTTTAGGACAAAGCTCTAACTAGGCTTCACGCGGTCGCTATCTCTCACCATGCAATTCCTTTGGGAAGTATAAAGGGCATAACTCTTAAATAATAGAGTAATAGGAAATATATGTACAATGAGAATAGCAAGATTGTAACGGGTGAAGTTCTGCAGCAGGAGAAGTGGTCCTCTGGGGATGCGGAGTTCAGGCCCCATGTGGGCAGCGTGTCTGCTTTCACACAAAAGTAAAACAGGGAGGGGGAGCTGAGCCTCCACCAGCCTGGGTGGGACGCAGGGGACAGCGAAGGTATGGTGTGTCGAAGACGGTCACTGCTTTTCGTCTTCAGAAATCAGTACCACCCACAGCCCTGAAAAGCGTCATCACGACCATTTACAGAACACGCTCCCAATACACCGAGACAATGGTGACCAGTCTGTGATTAAACCACGTGTGTACATGACAGACGTGTGAACGGGGCATAAGAAGCCTGGGCTGCTCGTGCTTGGAGTGTGGGTTCATTTTTTTTTCACTTTGTTTCCAATCTATGTTGTTCACACAACAAATAGTTTGTAAAAAGCCATTAGGGTGCCTCGGTGACAATTGGAAAACCAATTATAAATTCCTGCGTGTCTGGAAATGAGACCGAAGCAACGGTGCCGAGCCCAGCATGGAGGCGCAGGGCCTCCCCACGTGGGCTCTTTACTTTTTTACATGGCTAAAAGGACAGCTTGATTTAAAGAGAAAAGAGATTTTTATCTGAGCATCGTTTGTCCACGTTCCATCCTGAGAACGTGACCTGTTGAGAGGACTGGTCCGACGTGCTCCGAGCTGCACCCGTGTGTCCCACCGCCCGGCCGCGTCAGAGGCTTACCCACGACCACACAGCCCTGGGGTGGGCTGCACCTCACTACGAGGCTCTTCTGCCTGTGCCTCTCTGACCCCTGAAGAAGTCACGTGATAGTAACCGCTCCACCAGCAGTTCCCGAGCAAAGTCCTAAGGGTCAGATGTCAGGGGTGCGGACCCGGAACAGGGAGTGGCTTTCTGATGGTCTCCAGCCCTCTCCCTGGTGCAGCACTTTGGGGGTTTAGGGGTGCGTCCTGACTGGTCTGTCAGGCCTGGTGCCCCACCCGCTTCCCAATGGAGGCATCAAGACCTCAGGATGGTGTTTATCAGCATAAGGCTTTCCCATGGCCCAGGATTCACCCACATGGGTTCCATGAGACTGCTCAACAGGTTGCTGCGGGTTCCCCTCTGGACCCACACGTGAGGTGCAGAATTTTGGTCTAGAACCCTGTCGCTAGCCTGGGAAGAGCAGAGCCGAGACGACAGAAACAGAAAATGCGCCACCGGATGCAGCTGGCCTCCAGGTCACCCTGCTCAGGATCCCCGGTCACGTGACCGCACGGCTTCTGCGGGAACGCCACTGTCCGTGGCGTCCGTCCTGCGACCGCCCTGCTGGGCAGGACAGACGAATGCAGCTGACACTGGGCACGGAGGCAGGCAGGTGGGCCGCAGCTCGGGGACCCTCTCCCCGTTCGTCCTGACCCATCTTCACTACCACCCTCTGCTCGTTCACGCACACGCGCCCGGAAAGGTACTTTGAATGATCAGATGGGAGAAACAGGCTGTGGAGATTATCTGCTTTAAACTTCTCATAATGCCGACGAGGAGACTGAGATTCTGGTTGAAAAAGGAACTTGCCAAATACTATTTACGAAGACAGAAAGACATCCGTATGTCCCGGAAAAATTTCAACTTCCCTGCAAACTTTCCCCTAATAATCGCTTTCCCTAATAATCGCTGTCCACCGCCGCCCCGAGCTGCATTGGTTAGTCCTTCTCTGTTGCCACCAACGTACTCTGTACCCACATCTATAAACGACCCCTAACGTGGTGTGATTACTGCCACCACTGGACCGCACGTTTGTGAAGACAGAGGTTGCTGCATCCAGGCACCTGGTACACGTAGGTTTCGCTATTCGTCGAGTGGATGGAGCCAAATTGTTGGTTCAGTAGAACCTCATCGCGCCAAACCTTCAATTCCAACTTCCCTCGTGCAGAACGTCAGCTGTTTCTGAATGGGGACACGGCAGCAGGCTTTCTGTAAGGACCTCCGGGGATTACGTTAGCTACGTGGCACAGTGCACCTTTAACAGGAAGGATTCACCGGATGGGCTTCGCACGATCACGTGAGCCACTGGGAGCAGAAAACCTCTGGCTCGGAGCAGAGAAGGAAGGTGGAAGGGCAAGTCAGAGATTTCGAGTATAAGCTAGACGACAGCATCGCAGGCTTTGGAGACAGAGGGCGGTGAGCCAGGGAATGCAAGCAGCCTCTAGAAGCGCAGAGGACAAACCCCGGCGGACAGCCGGCAAGCAGAATGGGACCTCAGTCCTACGACCACGTGGACTCACATCGTGAGCGCTGGGTCCATGTGGGGATGACCCCGCCCCAAGGAGCCTCCTGTTCTGCAAGTCACTGTCTGTGGTCAGAGCTGGCCAACGGGAGGAGCCCATCTCTTCCTCCTCCTCCCTTCTCTTCCCCCAGGAAGGTGGAACCAGCCACCAGCCCAAGATGAAGTGAGAAGGCTGAGAACGGAGACTTCATTCTGCCCAGACCCCGCAAGGCACTCAGAGATGCGAGGTGAAATGAAGCCAGTGAACAGGGAGGAAATCGGCAGCTCACAGCCCACAGCAGCCCCCAGGCCACCATGCCTTGCAGGCCCCACCCTGGCGACTGGAATGTTGTCCTGGGCTCTTATCAGGGCCCAGAGGATGGCCATTTCTTCCCTGTGGAGGTGTCCGCTATTTGGTGCTTTCTGGGAAGCCTGTGACGGCAACGGAACAAACTCAAAAGCAGCCCCTGCAAAGAGCTGTCCGCATTCGGTCTCATTCTAAACCTGTTTCTGGAGTGAGATGGAGTCGGGACTCATCTGTGAGCTCCAGGAGCCTGTTCCCTCTCTCTGGCTTCTCCGGGGGTTGACTTCTGATTATAGCATCCCAGAGCGAACCCAGAGGATATGCAGGAAGGAAGCCAGCAGGGAACGCTCACCTTATGATGCATAGAGAATGAGCTTCTAGCTGGAAATGCAAATTTCGAAGGATGAAAATCTCACTTCTGAATACATAATGGTCCCTAATTAGCTCACAGGTAATTAGAGCAATTACCAGGGGCCAGCACACTCTCAAAGGCTCTATATGCCCAAGTTTTCTCTCCTAAAGAACATCTACCCAATTGGTGAAAATTCCTTTTCAGCAAAGACTACATTTTTCCATATCTTGACACAGAACCCACTTCAGTGTGTAACTGGGGCCACAAATGCTGTGAGGGACCACTCCTCCGCGAGTCCCTGCCCGCAGGACCAGCTCCACCCTCGGCTCAGCAACGAGCAAGGCCAGGGGACCCAGGGATGCAGACATTGTGGTCTAGAGGCTGAGCCCAGGGCTGGTGGTGATGTGAGTCTGTGGCCAGTTCTTACAGCCACGGGAGTGGTCACGCTTTTAACTCAGGAATTCCACGGCGGGACCTTTTTAGACAAAGGAAACCGCCCTAAAAAGTGAAATGGCTTTGTGCACTGTCTTAGCCTGGCTGCCCAGAAAGGAGAGCTGAAATCATAAACATTTTTGTGTTCCCATTTCATCCTCGAGAGCAGGAGTGGGGAGAAGGAGAGAGGAGAGAGAGGCAGAGAGCGAGTCACTGTGATCCCACGAGACCACCTTCTCCAAGGAGAGAGAATGTCCACGAAGCAGGATAGTCCTTCCGTGTGCAGGAAGTGCGAGAAATGATCTCCTGGCCTCCATCCCCTACTGGTCAAAGTTTCGTCCCTCACGCTGTCAGGTTGCACATGCATGGATGCCGAGAATCCCGGGGTGTCTCGCACCTCGGATTCAACAGGGGACCCCAGGCGTGAGGAGAAGTAAACTGTGTCTGCGTGAAGCTGGACAGTCTATCCGTGGCGGGTCGCCACAGAGGCAGCGAGGCTGGACTGGTGAAGAGGGGAGGAAGGTCCTCGCAGGCCAGACACGTGTGCAGAGCTGCCCTGCTCAGCACAGTCCTGGGAGAATGCGCAGGGTTTGCGGGTAACTCACCTCCGCGGCCCCTACCTCCACTCACCAGTGTGGGGCTTAGGGCGGACAAACTTCTCTGCACCTGGATCTCCACACCTATCCCCACACAAATGGTCCGAGCCTTAATGGAGGCCATCTGTATAATGGACATGGCCCAGAACATGAACTTAACAAAACTAAAGCCCCTGTCCTATCACAATAACAGATGTAAACGATGTGAATACTGAACACCAGAGGAATGGGTAAGTAAACCATGATGCACCCTGTGCACCCTTTAACAGTGATCGTCAATAAAACGCAAAACAGCGTATGTTTTGAAAACAGCACAATACAAAAGTGTGGGGGAAAAATGTGGGAGGAGGGTATTGTTCGCATGTAACACACCGCACGAAAATGCTTAATGCATTGAACACGGGTAGCATATCTGGGCAAAAGTTTTGAAAATGCTGATTAATGCTACTAATAGATAAGAACTTTGGAAAATACTAATGAGTAATGCTAGTCAATACAATTTGCTCTTCCCTGGTTAACAGAATACCAAATTCGTGGCACTGTGCCCACCCCCAAGTGACAAATAACGGTCTATTTCAACCAATCTGGAATAGCCTTTGCTCCAAAGTCCCCACCTCCCTGGCAGCTGGAGAAGGCCATGTGAGCCACTTCCGGAAAAACGATCTCATGGACGTCTACTGAGTGAAATCTAGGAAAATTTTGCCTTCCTGATAAAAAGAGGGGTGATATGGCAGGCACTGCCCTGTCCCTTCTTTCCCACTTTGTATGCAGACGTGAAGTCTGCTGCTACGGCTGCTCGCTTGTGACCTTGAGGTGGCCAGCACGAGGGAAAGGTGAAGAGATTCAGCCACTGAATCAACATCAAAAATTACATTCGGTCTCTTGCTACGCTTTTATTTCTTTAAACCTCTCTGGTCGGATTTTCTGTTGTTTGTAACCCCACATATACCTAACTGATACAGGACAGCGTATGAGTCACTTCACATTCCTGCCTCATTGGGTTTTTATAATAGATGTCTGAGGCCCATTTTATAATTCCTGCTTACAAACAGGACAGCTGAGGGCCTGAGTCATCTCATTGCTAAGTCTTCACGTCAGTACTCACGCCCAGCTCCAAGAGTCCTTCCCACCACTTCAGGAGCACGAGGTTGTGTGCAGAAAACAAGGCGGATTACATGGCGGAGTTTCTGAGCCCAAGGCTGGTCAGAGGCATTGGGTCCAGGCCGTGAACGGTTCTGTGTGCCACGCTGGGAGTTTTTGATTTTCTGTACCAGTGATAGGGAACAGCAATGTGCTAAGACCCACACGTCAGCAAAGATCATGACCGTGTTCCAAGGCCTTGTGCGTGACATAAACATTGAATGAATGAATAAATAAATGAATGGACAAACAAGCGAACCAAGAAACGATTGGATAAAGTTCTCTAGGTATGTGCGGAGAATGGATCAGAAGAGCGAGGCCGGGGGCCAGGAGAGCACTCGGGAGGTCGTCGTGACGTCTACTCCACACAAGAGACGCTAAAACGAGAGCTATGGCAGCGTCGACAGAACTGGAGGGGAGGGAACAAGTTCAAGCGCAACTCAGAAAACAGAACTGATGGGTCACAATCCTCACGAGGCCACCAGCCTTTCTTCCTAAAAAACCGTTTTTTTATGAGGCCACGTGGCTGGACCCAAACCTTCAGGGTTGTCCCACTTTCTGTAAACACGTCCTGCAGTTCACCACCTGGCGCCCACGGCCCTTCGCTGGCTTCTAGCTTCTCCCACCCAGAGCAACTCCATCGAATGCCATCGAACAGAAATGCAAGCTGACTGATTCCTGTGCATGACATTTAGTCATCAACAAATGTCTCCCTCTACATCATTTATTGTTTGGATCTACTTATTGTTTTCCAATAGCCATGTGAATGAAGCAGGGGCAGGATCAGGCATTAACAAGTTGCAGGGGGCAGGATTAGGCAGTGACAGGTTGCAAGGTCTTATAGATGAAAGCAGGATTCAGAAAGACCCTTCATTATATTGACCCTCTCGTCAGACCTCCCCATCTATCGCCAGTGTCACTCAAGTCCAACCCTGCACTGAAGCGTAGCTGCTTCGCGCCTAGCCCAAGGTCACACTCAGCTCGCTCAGCTGACGGCCCCAGAACAGAGGGCATGCCGGTTTCCATCTGATTCTGTCCAAAGCTCAGATGAACTCAGGATCAAATCTCATAGCCAGACAACTTTCTCAGCAAGAAAATTGAAGTCATCACTCTTAACCCAGATTGTTTACAGATATTTGGGCTACAGATGGATCATAAAATATTCTGTTGACTACTGTCGAATATGAAACTTCTGAAAGCTTTTTAATAGACAAAGATGATTCTAAATCTTTCATGAATCTCCTCATAATGACTGCTGTTGCAAATATTTTCCCTCTGGATAGAATGTGTGTGTCAATACATGGAATTTCTGACATATTGCAATTCATCCTTCAAAACCCCGCATCGAGTCTACCTCCTCCAGGAAGCCCTCCAGGGCAGAATTGGCTTGCCGCCCATCAGGGATCCATGCTATAGGTTTGAACTGTTTTTGGAGAAATATACCTAGCCAGGGACTGCAATTCCAACTCTCTAAAGCCCAGATTGTGACTGGTTCTAACTGATGAGAAAAAAGAATGTGTGTCCCTTCGAAGCTAAGATGGTTAAAAACAGGGTGCGTCTTCCCCAATCTCTCTATTTTCCCTCCACCGTTTGGAGCTCTTCCCTCGCAGAGGCTGAGGAGCCACAGGCAGTGTGGAGGCAGGGTCCCTCTTGGGCAGAACTTCTGTGTTCCCGCACTGCTTCACCTCCAAAGTGTCCCCACCAACCAAGGATACTCTCCACCAACTACTGAACAAGTGAGAAATACCGGGTAGCCTGTCAAGCCACTGAAATCCTGCATTTTGTTGTTGTCATTGCCACCGATGTAGCTGATGATATTGTAACTAACGCAGCTTCAAACCCCTTTGGTAGAGTTTAACACTCTTTTTTTAAGCTCTACTAACCTTCTGAAGAAGCCATCCGAGAAGAGACAACACGCCTGCTCTTGCTGCATTAGCACGTAACATGCAAGGCCGTTATTCACAGTGACTCCTCTTTCCTACCAGCTTGTACCGCACTGGGGGGCTGGCACTGGCCTTTCCTAACTAAGTCCGCATAGAGTGACTGGCTGGCTGTCGTGTTTGCCAAAGCGACTGTTGAAGAAACTGATGACCGGGTTTCAAAGTGCTTTCCTTACTTGATCTCAGCTTTGAGTCCCACTCATTGAACACAGACTCGTATAACTAATTGCCTTGCCCTCTGAGCAGGGAGCCTGCAGCACTACGTTTCTTATTATCCTGGCTTTCCTGAGGACAGCCTGGGGCTCCGAGGACTGATGGTGCCGGGCGCCCGGCGGTCTGGTGGCCAGCGCAGCCTCTGCTTCCTGCCTCGGCGAACGCAGTCCCGGTGCTCCCGTCAGCCGCCCCCGGTCCCCACTCGCCTCTGGGGCTCCGTCTCCCCACACGGCCATGGCTGTTGCTGCAGGAACAGGCGTGGGATGCGACGCCCCTGTGAGGTGCGAGGGGCATCTGCTGGGGACCTTCCATGAGAGGTGGTAACAGACACACAGCGAGAAGGAATGGAGCCAGGTTTGCACATGACACCTGGGCCTGCTGAGGCCAACGTTAAGATGAAGTCAGTGAGCAGAGAGCGGCAGAGCTGACATGTGCACTGGGCGGAGCAGGCACGTGGCCTGGCCCAGCAAGGCGCTCCTTGGTACCTGGGACACTAAGGTCTCTGGTCCGCTAAGCCATTTGGAGTGGCCGTCTTGCTTACCTGCATCTGAATGCACCCTAACCAATGTACTACCAATTCAGTTAGCGACTGAAACTGGCTGAATATAACAGAAAACTACATTGAGAGAAGCGTAAACAACATAGGAGCTCATCTCCCTCCTATGACACTCTGTCTGGAGACAGATGGTTTCTGGCACTCGTTTGGTGGCTCGAAAATGTCAGAGCCAAGATCTCTGAAATTATCTTGTCTTTTTCCTCAGACTTGCAAGATGTGTGTTTCAGCCCCGGCCACAGCATCTGTGTTCTGAGAATGAGGCAAGGCTAGAAGAAGGCAGGCAGCGTGTCCACATCGGAAAAGTCAGACTTTCTCAATAACCACCAGAAAAATTTTGCTTACGATGGCTGCCTTCAAAGATGGTGAAAAATAATAGTTTTTGATCCGGGCACAATGCCATTCTCATCAACATTAGGGTTCTGTTAGTAAGAAAAAGAGGGAGAATAGCTGCTGGGTAGAAAAACAGCAGTTTCTGCTATGTCACTCTGTAATGCTCAGTGCTAAATTCCCACTGAAATAAGAGCCAATCAGAGTCCTTAACTGGGCCATCCAGAACTCGGAGTAAGCAGGTGGTGGTCAAAAGCACCAAGCGGGAGTGACGGCTGACTCCGTAGAAGTCCAACAAAGGAGAAATTTTGCAGCCAAAGAGGACACTAACAAGGGATCTGGAAAATAAAGGTGAGGGTTTACACAGTGACTTGACCATGGAACACAGGAAGACTATGACAAGGAGATGGTGCTTTGCGTCAGCCCGGGAGCTGTTTGGGCACAGACCAGTTGTAAGCCCAGGGAGTCCCGGGTTTACCGAGATGGCGGCGGAAAACCTGTCTGCACACAGAGGCGGGGGCAAGGAGGGCTCCAAAACGCCACTGAAGTGACATCCCTCTCCTGCTCCAGATCACTGCGACCCAGGTGTCCCCGACAAATGAACGGGTGAGGAAGAGGCGGTGGATGTGCACAATGGAATATTACTTGGCCATATAAAGGAATGAAATCTTGCCATTCGTGACGATGTAAATGGACCAAGAGGGTATTTATCATGCGTAGTGAAATAAGTGAGACCGAGAAAGACAAGAACCATATGATTTCACTCATATGTGGAATTGAAAGAACAAAAGAAAACAAAAACAGACTCACAGACACAGAGACTTAAAGGATGGCTATCAGTGAGAAGGGCGATGGAGGGTGGGTGGAAAAGATGAAGGGGTCACAGCCAACCATACTGTGATTGGTGGCCACAGTGGCGGACGAGTACCAGAGTTAGTGGGGTGATCACATTATAACTAATGTACTATTGTATACCAACTACACTTAAATGAAAAAATAAAAAGGAATTTTAAAAGTTTTTAAAAAGAAATTTGCTAGCCTAGTTCAAGATAGAAATTGGAGCCCAAGCACACATCATCCCATTCTCCCGGTTTTCAAATAAAATACCTAAAGGCATGAAAAATAGGAAAATCTGTATCAGTGAAGTGGGGGGTGCCATCAAGGTTGGAGGCACATTACGGAGATGGGAACTGGCTAGGGAAGTGGCTGATCACCCCCAAGATGATAGGGAGCATCTGAAGAAAAAGCTCCAGTGGGAAGTGTCCCTAAGAGACCCAGGAAACACACCTGCGTGGGGCGGTGGCGCTTAATGACAAGGCAGGGACGCAATGCTGTCCCTGTAGGTTATTTATGGTCGTCTCTATTCCCCACCTCCAGGCTTTATACGGATTTAACAGAATACTGGAAGCCGGGGTGCAGCCGCAGTGACTTTCACCAAGTATTTAAGTTAACAGCCAGGGACCGAGTGCCCACTGAGTGCCTGGCACTTGGGGTACGCCAGTCACAGAACAGAGTACCCACCTCCACGTAAGCAATACACACAAAAGGAATAAATAACAGAATGTCAGAAGGTGGCAAATGAATCCTTTTACAAATGATGGCAAGGTCAGGGGGCGAGGTGCTGGCAGTGAGCAGTGACAGACAGGTCTCATTCCACCGACAGTCTAGCTGAGACATCACTGCCACATCCAGTCACTACTTCTGGCCCCTGCTGCCCACGGCAGATGACTAGTGTCACTGCTACCCCAAGACAGTGGATGTCACTGTCGGGGGTGGGGGCGGGGAGGGTGATATCGTTGTTCCCTGCTTCTCTGCCTCGCTAGGTCCAGCTTCACAGGCTCAGCTGTGAGCATCTGCTTAGACAAGCCTGGGTCACATGACTGTGGACAGTCACAGGACCCTGTACAGAAAGTGTCTAGCCATTCTGGCTTCCGTGGAAGGAAGTAGGCTACCCCTCTCATTCAGATGCCCAGATAAGATGCCAGGCAGAAAAAATAAGAGCTGCCCACTGTGAGGGCGTAGAGCCGGAAATTAGGCCACAGGCGGGGCAGAGGAGAGGAGTGAGGGCAAGGCACCAGGGCACTGGCAGGGGATGATGAGAGGGGACCCGTACACATGACTGATTCTGGTGTCAGAGGCCAGCTCAGCTGAGCCCATTATGTGTCTTCTCACAATCGGGTCTTTTTAAAAAACCCAACAAACTGTAAATAATTCTGTACAAACTAGATTTCCACTTCACTGAGTCTGTATGAAGCAAAGTATGAAGAAAAATGGAGTCATTTAAATTGCTGTTTCCATAACCGGCGCTGAGTATCAAATTTAAATTTACAGGAACAAGGACTGGGGCAGAGGGGGCCATCATTTCAGACACAGCATCTTCGTGTGTTTCGTTAAACACCCCTGCTGGCTGTTTGCGGGAATCCAGGGCCTTGGTTCATCCTCTAATTGTCGTCAAGATGCTGTTCAGTGGTGAAGGTTAAAAAAACAGAATGTCTAAATCAGCAGAGACATGAGTAATTGTGCTCCTGCCCTCTTGCCTCATCTGTTTCAGCCCATTTCGCATGAATCATTTAGAAGATTTTCCTTTTGACTGGTGGAATCACAGCTACGCTCATCCAGTCTGCACTGTCACGGCCACCCCTCGGTTTATGGCCAATGTCTACCAAGATAGACAGGTCGCTGCGCCACAGTGGACATGGGATATTTTAACATCTTCGATGGAGCCTCTGGGGCAGTTGGCCCTTCTTCTGCGTAAGTCAAGGAACGTGCTTGCAAGTAGCCTTACAAGGCATGGAACCCACTCCCGTCCCACAGGAGTGAAAAGAGGCCAGAGCAAGGTAAGGACGTCTTCAAAGACACATGACACGTCAGAGCCTTCCTGGGTCCCTTCCTGGTCCACAATGGACAGAGATCTAAAGTATGAAGATAGTCAGCTCCATCCAGGGAAAACGGGATGCGAGACACCTGTAATTTGCAATTTCCCAGTAGCTACATTTTTAAAAAGTGAAAAGGAAACAGTGAAACTAGTACTACAGATATATATGCACATAAATACTGACTCGATATATCCAAGTATTACGTTGATGTGTAATCAACAGAAGAAACAGTAACGAGCTATTTTACATTCTTTTCTTTATACTGAGTCTCTATTGTCATAGCACATATTGGTTACAAGAGGCCATGAGTGGCGGTGGCTACCATGCTGGACAGCGCGGAAGCAATTTTATCTTGTATCTTTGGTTCCTCTCTCTGCAGACCCCAACCTCCCCTTTGCCATCACATGGGCTGGCTGTTCAGCTTCTGCTCCAAAGGACCCTGAACCCCACAGGAACTAACGGCCACCCTAAACCTCAGACCCCAAACACACTCACTGTTCTATTTCCAGGGCGGGCCTGCCACCGCCCATTCCACACCCCAGCCATCTGCACTCACACATCCGGATGCCTATGCAAAGGGCACGAGTGAATTCAGAGACTACCCTCTGGCTGGAAGAGTATCCAAGGTCAGGTGCTAATGTAACAATGACCCTTGCAGATCATCACTGAAAGTAGGGACCTTGCCAGGCTTCTGAAGGTAAAGTCAAATATGGACGTTTGAGGCTGAAATGACATGTTTTTAATTAAACCAGGTTCCTGAGTCTATCAAAGCACCGGAAAGGTGGTTGTGTTACTTTAGTATTTCTGATATTCAGCCAGAATTCAATGAGCCTCTGTATGAAATAACATCACTGAGAATGGTGGCAGATCACGTTTGCTAAGAGTAAACAGTCTAATTTTCACTACACCTCACTTGGAGATTAGCATAGTGCCTGGAGAGTAATTAAACATCATTACTTTGAACCAAGATGTCCCACACAGTGGGAAAAAGAACTATACGCATAATTGTCCAGACATCCCTTTAAACAAAGAAATTCCTGGTGTAGAAGGGAGATGGTGACGGGACTGGGCAGGCTACTAATCTAGTTTTGCATTTCTGTACAGATTTGCCTTGAAGCCTCACAGTGCTGGTTTTCACGGTTTTAGTGTTTAGTTTTCAACTAAGAATAGAAAATTCTTTCACGTGGACCTGGGAGGTTCACATTCCCTCTTTAATATCCTTCGGTATCGTCATCTGTCTTATTGCACGTGTTTACTGGTACTACCTGCTTGTTCATGCTGAAACCCTACGAATGCAGCTAGCCGACTCTGGCCTTGACCATGCACCCCCCTTCCCCCACCACCCCGGCAGCGGTACTCAGTGGCAGCACGGCAGGTGTCCGGGGCTGGGCCCAGCTCTGTTGTGGGGCAGTGCTATGCACTGCAGGACGCGGAGCTGCGTGCCTGGCCTCCCCTGCCCACTGATGCCAATGCTACCCTCCCCACCCCCACCCCCCACCCCCATCGTCACAACCCAGAACGTCTGCAGATGTTGACACACGTCCCCTAGGGGCGTCAGCGCCCCAGCTGGGCACTGCTGCGCTAGACCATGACAGTCTGTGTGGGACCCCTCCCTGCCTCTTTTTCAAGGTAAACGTAAGTCAAAGGCCTGACTCAAGGGAACTTGAAATGTTGGCTCTGAACTCCAGAATGGGCCCCTGATCTGGGCACCAGCAACAACACCTAACCAGCTGCACACACGGGCAGGGAATCACTGATCAGTCTCAAGGCCGCCCTTGCTTTCTTCCACTGTGACTGGACTGTCCAGAGAACAATCCCACAGAAAGCCAGACACAGAACAACCAAGGAGAGCAAGCAACTGGCCCACACACAGCAGCCAGAGACTGTCGAAAAGGTTTTAAATAATAACTCAGTGGCAGTTGGTGGGTTGGTGGATGGTGATGTAGAGCCCTGATTCCCACACGCTTCTGAGACCGCTGCTGGAGCAGATCTTTGGAGGCTTCTCCCGGCTGGCAAGGTTTTGCTCAGGAGTCAGGAGGCATTTCCTCTCTCTTTATCTCTCTTTGTTCTCTCTCTCTCTCTCTCTCTCTCTCTCTCTCTCTCTCTCTCTCTCTCTCGTGGGGAGACATGATGGATGAAGACTGGGGGGACTATGATGATTCAGCTCAAGGCCTCCCCCAGAGGAAAGAGAAGGGGGTAGTGCATTAACATTATTTAGAGCCTGAGGTGTACTAAGAACCTCCCTTCCATGTATAACCTCATTTTAGGGTCACCTTGCCTTTGAGATTCAGAAAAAATTGACTCAAGCTTTCCCTTTCCGGCCCTGAGGAAATCCAGTACCTCTCACCATCCATCTTCCATGATCTCCTAGAGGGAAGTTCTTTCATTTGCTATGTCTGACACAGGGGTCAGAATTGGGGTGAGCCAAGTGAGGCGCCTAAGGCCAAAATGTAAGGAGGCACTTACTCTCAAGGTCATTACCAAGCTCCCAGCCTGGTAACACTTTATTGAAATAACGATCTACCATGCCCGGCGATATAGTTCGACACTGTAGCACACAGAGCCGCTGAAGGGGCTGGGTAAACCACGCGAGGGCAGCCAGCTAGCGGCTGATGACACAGAGGTCCCGGCACTCTGAGCCTCCCCTCACGTTGTGGAAGACACCACACAGATATCTAGAGAGGACAGGAGAGGAGACAGCAAAGAGGGTGATGCACGAGAGCCACCTCGGAATGCTCACATGCAAGGAGGGGACCCCGGGCATCTGCGACTGGGTGCCAAGGCGGAGCGCCTCTGAGGCTCATGGTCTCCTTCCTAAATCCCATTTTCTGTCACTTCCAAAGAGTGACTTATTAATAAAATGTGCATCCAAGAAATAATTTGAAATTAGATGAAAAAGTAAAAAGAAATTAGTTGAGTGAAATGAGCCTATTTATCATTTTCTTCGTCCCAGGGCCTGAAGCACTTACATTTGTATTCGCACCGAACGCTCTCATTTCTAGGCTGAGCTGGCCAGCAGCAGACTGAGGCCAGCCGGCTCCCCCGTGGCCCTGGCCGCGTGGAGGGGCACGGTGCTTGGCTGCTTCCCAGACACCTGCGAACACTCCCTGGAGTGGGTCCTGGGGAACAGGGCTCGACTCCCATCTGCAGTAATGGGAGCAAGAGAGTCCCGTGGACTTGGGGCTGAGCCGTTCTCTGATCCCGAAGAAGCTCTGAGCCCAGGCCACTCTGGGCCCCTGGCGGGGGCGGGGTGCATGATCCTAACGCCACAGCCCCCTGATTTGGTACTGCTCAAAGCTTCTCAACCAAACCAACTGGGTCAGGACAGAGGTGCCTGTGGGTGACACCTGGTCTATTCTACCAAGACAGGCCACATCAGGGCCTCCTTCAGGTCACTGTGACTTTTCTCCTCAGTGCCTGTGACAGACACCTTCCCCCAACAGGAGGCATGTCCATCATCTCCTCATGCCTTAGCACGTCTCCAGCCCCTGCCTCTCGTCCTTCTCAATCCGACACTCTCTGAGGTATCGGGGCAAGCAGAGAAAAAAAACCCAGTGGTTAAAACAGAATTGATTACGAAGCCAATGAGCCAATTTAAACAAAGCAAGAGATTTTTCACCTCTTTTTTTTTTTTTTTTTTTTTTGGCTCACGTGCAGTCATCAATCCCGCTATCTCAGACCTGGGTCCCTAATGCTTCTTGGAGGAGCCACCCTGCGGGCTTCTCAGGGAGGCCAAAGACCACGACGCAGCCTGTCCTCACTGAGCACTGACCAGCGAGCACATCAGGGACCTACGAGGCTCTGCTAAGGCCAGGCGTGGAGGCGGACGGGAGCGGGGCGCGAAGGCGTCAAACGCCTGCGTGCGGCACACGCAGCAGGGGCCCGAGTGCGGGGCGCCGGAAGCTGGGGAAAGAAGTGGCCTGCAGCGTGGGAGGGAGGTGCTGGGGAGGACGGGTGCCACGCGGCTGTCTAGACGTGTGGGGCGCTCTATTGGACATGCCTTCCCCCCATCCCCGCCTGGTGAGCTTCCTCTCATCCCTCAGGACGGCTTTAGTCAGAGCACAGCATCCGGGGCACGCGCCTCTGCAGACACACGGAGGCCCCACCTGTGAGACAGCTGTGCCAGCCTCTGCCTGTTCCCCTTTTCTGTGGTTACCTGCCCCCAAATGAGCACTGAAAGACCCGGCTGCCCCTGACACTTGGCCAGGCCCAGGGAGCCAAACTGCCTGGGTGTGAGAATTACTAGGGCTATCTCAGCACCTCCTAAAAGTCCCAAATTCCTGAAGTCTCTGAGCCTGAGCAGTTAGAAGACCGATCTTCACATCTACCCCGATGCCTTGATGTTCTCCCGCTACAGAGCAGGCAGCAGGCGCTTGCTCTCGGGGCGGCCCTGCCTGTGACCCTACGAATAAAAATATCTCTCCGGGCCAAAGGAGGCAGACGTCCTTTAAATCACAGCTTAGGAATCATACACATTTACATAAATGGCTTAGATGCCATTCGCAGTGTTATCTCGGAGAGGAGGGATGATGTGGGAAGGGAAATGCCAAGGGCCTTTACCTTTGGGCTTTGTTAAACAGTCTTATTGAGATATAATTCACATACCGTACAAAGCACCAATTTAAACAGCACAATTCGGTGGTTTTCAGTGTATTTATAGAGTTGTGAAATCATCACCCTTTCCCTAGATTTTATCAGTCTGAGCGTGCTACCAACCACACACACAGCTTCCTATTAGCCCTGTAAAGACTTTAAACTTCTAGATAAGTTCAATTATGTATAGAAAAGTGGTGTTTTCCTCATTAGATAACAGTTTTCAAGAGAGGCCTGGCAAAAGCTGAAGTTGAACTATGGGGCTTTAAAAAAAAAAAAAGAAAAAAGGTTTTCTGACTGTACATAAGCGATGAACAAGGAGTACCTGTTATGTTGGCCAGAATCGCACGTGCTAATTAGACCGGCATCCCTTACCTTCTCTTGCCCTGGAAAAAATATGGTATGGATGCCATATTTTTTTTTAATTTAAATACTCTCATAGACCTCAGCCATCTTTGGTGAGTTAATAGCCACTAGATCAAACCATATCAGAAAGAAAACCATTCTCATCTCTGTCCTAAAAATGGACTAACTTTGCTCTGAATAAATTTTTTCATTAATAAACTTAAAGAGAAGTCTGACTCTACGAACAGGCATGCATGGTTGAAGTCCAGGTTCGACCATGCACTAAATGCACTCTGTGGATTCACCCTTGGAGACCAGACCTGTGCTTTGCACGCTCTGCGCACAAGCATCGGCAAAGTCCTAAGGTCCTGCTGACCTTGCAGACTGTCACATGCACAGGTTCACTTGTGGTGCTGGAGAGCACTGACCCCCAAAAGTAGGAAAGAAAGTAAATGAAATACGGTGATTTATACAAATGGTGCTTTGTAAGCTATCGTATGATTTTAAAACGACGGTAGTTATTATTACATAGTGATTATTCTTATCAGAGCAGAATCATGAGGCTTGGTTCTGTTATCAGCCTAGGCCGATCCATTTTAGTTTTCTGAGGCTTTGGGGGTCCTTGGCCGATGTAATAGGAACTGGCCTCTTCCTCAGGTTGCCCCAGCGACACAGCGGGGTTTCCATCCCGCAAGACAGGGGTGAAATGGGCTGTCTTCTTCCTTGCGCTGAAGACAACAGGCCGCCAACGTAGGGACTGACCTTCGGAGCAGGTTCCAAGTTCTCAGGCTCCATCCCTTCACGCCTTTCCCCCTGCCCCATCCGGGCTGCACTTCACCTACAACCTGCCATCACCATCAAAAAGCTGAGCCCACACATGAAGGATCTAAGCCTCCAAAACACGGCTCGCCAAGGACAGACGACGGCGGAAAGCCCCGGGGAGAAGGCTGAGGAGGCACTGTCCTGCTGCCCCGCCCGGCGGGCCGGAGGTTCTGACTCGAGACAAGTGGCGAGATGAGAGGACAGGGCTGGACAGCCACGGCGTGGGGTCGGGGCGAACACCGCACGGGTCTGTCTGCACAGTGGACCGCCATGTCAACTCCCCGGGCTGCTGGCACGGTTCGTGTCTGCATGGTTGCTGAGGAGATGGAGGAACAGGTGGCCTCTCTGTCTGGCCAGCTAAAGCTGCCGTGAGTCCCATGACGAACCCCAGCAGATGCAGAGAAATGGGAGGAGTCCAGTCGGGTCTTCGTGGTCCCCAGCACTCGGCCCCACGACGTCCGACACTGGGGATGTTCCGGGGCCTCTGCCCCCTGTGCTTGGTGCCCAGGTCACTTCAGTCAGCTCTTCCCACTGTGTCACGTCTTGGCCTCTTCATCTCTAACATGGAGATTCCCGCCACCCACCTCACAAGGTTCTGGTGGGGTTGAATGAGGTCGTGGATAGGAAAACCCTTTGAACCGCAGTGTGCCATGCCCGTGGCAGTGGAGCAGGCTGCCCAGCTCTGAGCCCACAGAACAGCATGTCGGCACCAAAGTCACGGCAAGGGGCGGTGGTCCGTCCCGGTGGGAAGGTGCCGGGGGTGGGCAACAGCTCCCTGTGGTGTGAGCCAGAGCCCACGCGCACCTGCCCGCGCTCACCAGCAGTCTCCTCCAGGCAGACGAGGCCACCCCTCGTTCTCCCCACACCAAGGCCGCCGCCAACTATCTCCACAGAGGCAAGACCAGTGTGGTGGCCTCAGGGTCTCCAGGACTACAGCTGCCCCTGAAGCCCATCGTCCCATCTGTGCCCAGGCAGAGCCTCCCGAGAGCCACTCCCAGTCATTGCAGGGGCAGGGGTGGGGGGAAGGCTCCTCAGGACACACAACTCCCCTGACAGCTGCCTTCTCCCCAGGGACAACCCAGCGGCTTTGCTGAGTCTCCCCTAGACTGCCCGGTGCTCTAGGAGGCTTCTCTCCATCCTTCCCTTCCACTATCCTTCACGCAGGACAGACCTTTCACATGCAAAGACAGGGGCCTGTTCAGAGCACCCAGGGGTGACTGCAGGAAAAGGGGTGTGGACCGAGGCCCTGACGACCAACTGTTCTGGAGCTGATGTGAAAAAAATAAAATAAAATAAAGTGAAAAAGTGGAAAAAGAGAGGCAACGGGGAGGAAAGAATAAGGCTTTTTGAATATGCAGGAAGATCGACGTTTAGAACAGCGCCTGACAGCAGCGTCAGTTGAAGGCTGTCTGAAGACGGCGGTGATGATGGAGGAAGAGCAGGTCCCCGTCACTGGTCACTGAGGTGCTCAGTCGGGAGAGTGAGGCCACTTGGCAGGGCTTTGGTCACATGACATGCAGGAGGGCTGGACCTGACGGCCTGTCAGGCCTGCGACTCTGTGCGTCACTCGACCAGATGCAGGCACCTCCGCACCCTAGTGCTGGACTGAGCTCCCACCTCTAAACGCAGAGTTTCGTTCTTCCATGAAAATCACTGTGTATGTGAACACTTACCCGCTGCCTCCCATTCCAGACCCCGCCTTTCCCAGGGGCACCAGCGCCCTCGGTGGGTGTGGGACTGGACAGCGTTCACTTGATGAGAGGCACCAGTACCTGGGCTGCTCCACAAGCACCACCCATGTCGAGGACACGGCCTCCGTGCCTTCCTCACCCAGGCACTGCTGAGCAGCCACACACGTGGCTGTGCGTCCCACAACACAACACGGCTCGGCAATAAACAGAAACAGACACACGCCGCGGGCGCACGGACGGACCACAGAAGCATTCTGCTACAGGAGGGGAGCAGACACAAATACGTACTGTGAGTCCATTTACAGGGAATTCTGCACGAAGCAACACTACTACGACGGGAAGCAGAGATACCCGGTGGGGGAAGGCGCTGGCGCGGAGGGGCGCTCGGCGGCTTTGGGGACCAGGGAAAGGCGCTGCTCTGTGACTGCGGCGGTGGGTCCACGACTGTAGACCATTGTCAGAGCTCATCGCACCGCACTTTTTAGATCGATAAATTGTACTGTGTGTAAATTACCTCAGCGAAGAAAACTGGCTTGAAAAAGCCTCTTCTCTAGTAGAGCAAAGGATACACGAGGCCTGCAAAATTGAGGCGCCGGCCTCTGCTAGCCTTTGAGGGAAGGAAGGAGAAGACGCCCCATTCCCCCAGAGGGGCCTCCTGCCCTCGCCACCCCTAGACCATCTGCAGGCACCTCAGTAACTTTACACCCACACTCCACGCATGGAAGCAGAAGAGTTCTGGCCGAGATGTTTCTCAGTGGAAAGAAAACCAAGTTTCTTAAGTAACTCAGGAAATCCAAGCTACCTAGAAACCTAATGCCATATTGAGATGGCTTTATCCATCTGGAATGTCCATGTCCAGCTCGCCGTCGTCCCTGCATCGCTCCGTGCCTGTGCGGAGTGCTGCAGCACCGACTTCCATACAGTGCACTCGAGGACCAGACTCATCGTGCTAAGGTGATTCCAGAAATTCGGACGTCCTGGCAGAAGGGTCTCAGCATCCATTCTTCTTGCAGATGGTTCTCTGCGATCACTCCCTGAGGATGAGGTTACTCCCACGCTGCCTCATTTGGACGTGACATCCGACAGCTCTGTGTGTCCAGCAGAGGGGGAATGGCAGAGCTCAAGGACCCACTAACTCCCAGAGGCTCCTGGGCCAGTGGCTCCGGCCTCCTAGTCCTGGGATCACGTGACAGCTCCACCGAGAACACAGCCCTCCTCTCGATTATCAGCCCGTGTTGTACATGCCGAGACCAGCATGCTGGGCAGCGCGCATCACACTGGGACTGCCATCGGCCAAAGCACGATGGCTCGACATAGCATTACAATTCCATTTGACGCTGGGAATTTCATCCAAGCGCCCAGAAGCCAAACATGGAAGTGTATGTATCATGACAAACATAATTATGAGACAGAAAGAGCCCATTAGTTCTACTGTGTCATTCTAAACCTCAAACTGTCAAAAAAAAAAAAAAAAGAAAGAAAGAAAGAAAAGAAAACCCCTCACCTCGCATCTTGAGAGGCCTGTCATTATTCCAGGGCCCCTAACAGCTCACTCAGTGGCTGCTGAAGTATCCCTTCTAGGCTGACAAGCCCTCACTCTCAGTGTTCAGGTGTCTGAACAGCCTAGAAGCAGGAGGCTGGCCAGCTGACCTGAGAAACACCTGGATTCCCAGAGCTTGGGGATGAAGGCTGGATGGAACGCGCCTTTCTTTTCTGTTTCTTTTCATTATGAAGCTGCGATTGCCATGAACAGGTGGACCTGCTTCTGTGTGTGTGGGTCTCAGTGTGCATACCTGGCGTTTGTGGGTCCGTGAGAGTCTCCGTGACTTAGGGGGGGTCCCATGTCAGTGAGAGGGCAGCTGTTCGCACACTCAGAGCCACCGCAGGCCAGGCAGCATCTGATTCTGGGGGCGGCGACACCGCACGGCCGTGTTTCACAAGCGAAGGCTTAGATTCTGGCCAGGCGCGGATTCCAAAACAGGAAGTGCAAAAAGAGCAATTCTGGTGGGAAGGTGAGGAAAAATGGCAGATCTTTCAGGCCTACCTGGGGTTGCCCCTTTCTCTCTTCCACTTAGTCACAAAAATAATTACTTTTGAGCACCTGCTCTACATAGACTCTGCACTCAGTGATGCAGATATGAGGATGCGCAAGACGGACATGGCCCTGCCTTCCCGGAGTTCCGGTGGGAATGCCTGACCTAAACCATCACCAGAACAAACACACAAATACACGCAGTCATGAATGATAAGTCCATGTGATGTAAACTGACAGTGGGTGAGAAGGAGACACCAGGGAGGACTTCTCTGAGTAAATGACATTCGAGCTCAGCCCTGCAGGCTGAGTCAGGTGGCTGATGAAGGGGAGGGCAAGTCCGAGCTGATGGCCCCACAGGTGCCAGGGCCCTGAGGCAGGGAAAAGCCTGGCCCTCTCCATGCACTGGCGAATGTGCCTGGTGAGGGGGAGCAGACGAGAGGGAGACGAGGCTGGAGAAGCAGGGAGGCGTCAAGCCAGAAAGATTGGACCTCACCCCCAGCGCTACGGGGTCAGCGGAAGCTTTAAAGCAAAGGAGAGGCTTGATGGAACTGGTATTTGGGAGAGCTGCTTGTGGAGAGGGCACGCCTGGGTGGCTCTGGTGGGCAGATGTCCTCTGGGTCCAGCTTGATGAGAGTTTTGGGGAAGACAGCCTCCTAGGGGAACTCTGATGGGGACAACACACGATGGAAATGCCCAATTCTACAAACGGAGGTTTAAATACAAAGGGGCCAGGAGGAGGTGGGGAGGGGCCAGGGGGGCTGGGAGGGGCGGGGCTGGGGGTGCCAGGACTGGCTGCCAGAGCAGGGAGGGGCTGGAGCTGGCACAGCCCCCTGCTGATTTCACCACCACATTCAGCATCTCGGCTGCAGAAACCATCACGGTGACGGCTCAGCACTTGGAGTGGCTTCTCTGATCCCAATACTGGCATCAGTGTCACCCAGGCCTAGGCTGGAGGTCAAACACACCTGAGAGTCCACAGGAAGCCACCTGAGGGCATAGTTGGACCTTTGATGGATGGGCTGGGTAGTGGGGTGATTTACCTTCTAGTCAAACTCACCCTTGCTCCGTTGAAACCCAATACAAACAAACCAATAACCACCGACGACTCATTTCTGCTTGGGAGTTCCAGAAGCCTGCATGTGTGCGCGTGCGCAGATGTGCACATGTATCAACATGAATACGTGTCTGCAAATGTTGGGGAGCGTGCCCCCACGTCAGTGTGAGTACGATCAACGACTTACATTCCTGGAGAGCTTGCCGCCTGCTCTGTGTCCTCGCGTTCATCAACGTGCTGAATCCCCACAGTAGCCCTGGGTGGTCAATAAGTTGTCATCCACCTCTCAGAAAGGGAACTCAGGTGGTGAGGTGAGCCAGAGAGCCGTCTGTGTGCAGGATGCCCATGTGTCCGAGACCCTCAGTCACGCACCGACTCCTGAAAGGAAAGAGATTTCCAGCCTTCATCAAGGTCATGTGGCAGAGAAAATAACCCATGTTTCTTGTCCATAAAGCCTTCAGAAAACTCAACAAAATCCGGCTCTGAAATAAGAATATACCATTTTTCATGTACACTGTCATCAGTTGTCTGCCAGAATCGTAGGAAAATGTATGCAGTCTGCCCTGGAAAGAGAAGAGTAAGCTTGGAGAGCACTCTGTTACATGGGCTGTCACCACTCTGTTCTCTAATAAAACCAGTGACGTATTTCATCTCTCAAGGCACCTGTCCTAAGCCCATCATCTGACTTCATCAGTCTTTAAAAAACAAACAAGTAAAATTTAATTTGCTCATAATGAATATCAGCTTCCAGCACATATTAAAAAAAATGTGTAGGTAAAAGGCAAAGTATTCAAGTCACCTTGGCTTTCCAATCTGTTAAATTGTTTCGGCTGCACATATAGCTTTTGAGGACCCGAATTGACTTGTAAAATAACCCTTTTAATTAGTATGGAGGAGCTGAGGTGCACAAAGCTGCCGGCACTTCCTCTCTCCCTTTGCGCTGACTCTGAATAAGCGCCTGGACATCGCTGCAGGTCCGCCCTGCCTCTTCGCTCCGGGGGAATTCCTGGAGCCCCGAGAGTGGCACTAGGCACACAGGAAGCTCCCCGAACACGAGCCCATGCTGGTACCTTCGGAGCCCATCCGGCTGTGGCACAGTCCCTCTGCCCGAAGCTCTTAGGATGCACCTGGTGCAGCTCAGGGACAAAGTGGCTCCAAATCATACCCAGCCCCTATGTCCAACCCTCCTTTCCTCTCTTCTGTCCCAGGCCTGGAGGGGAGCTCACCACTGCTTGGGCCTAGCATGCCAGCTCCCCCTGGCTCGAAGGGCCACCATGGAACCAGCACCCACAGTAGGTGGGCAGAAGCCAGACACCGTGGTCTGGGGTCAGGGACACAGTCTCAGCTGCTGAGTCCCACAGAGTGACATGAAAGATGGCACCCTCTTGCATTGGGTGTCTTCTGCACCCAGCGGAAAGGCCAAGGTAAGAACCCAGTCGGGACAGTCTGACTCAGCATCCTCAAGGCCAGCCTGGCTAGAGCAAAGGGCTGTGGGAGTTTGTAAGTAGAGCCCCAGGTAGGGTAGCAGATGGTGAGCCACGTTCCACAGACCCCAAGGGGGAGTAAGACAGAGAAGAGTCCCACTCACAGTTCTCAGAGGAGATAAACGCAGGAGGCTTTGACCTTGTGTAGGAGGGGGAGGTGCCGGGGTCCTCCTGAGAAAATGACAACCGAGCAGCGTCCTGATGGGGGACAAGGAAGCGTCCACGATGCCAAGGCGCAGAGTGGGGGGATGGGAGAAGAGCATTCCAGGAAAGCCAGACGCGAGGGACACGTGTGGCAGGAGCTCGCACCTTGGAAGGCCACAGCAGGCAAGGCGGAAAGCAGCTGGCAATGCTGCCCCGGACTCCTGACTGACCAGCTGGAAGTTGTGACAAGCTCCCTAGGGCTCCTTGGCATCCATCACAATGGTGACCCTGCATTACACAAAACAGAGCACCCCAGCTGAGAGCCAGGCGAGGCAGCCACCTAACCAGGGGCAGGTTCTAAGTATTCAGACATTCCCCCAGAGCTAGGACAGCCTTGATCTACCTCTTAGTTGCAAAACTCAAGTCCTTTGCCTGCAATTCTGGCAAAGTCCCCAGAGCCTGCTTCTCCTGGGAATCCCGGAAATGCTCAGGCTGCGCATTCTGGGAGCCTGGCTGAGATCCCAGGGTGCTTAGAACAGCGTGCAGGTCGGGGAAGCTGCACACCCTCCTGCGGGCACCCAGCCTGCTCCTCCATGGGACGGGGCAGGGCGCTTCTAGCCACAACCTTGCCAAGGACCAGCAGGATTTTTATCACACTTCCCAGGCTGCCTCCCCAAGCCCTCTACCCTCGGAGTCTGTGCCTGTGAGCCCCAGAGGTACAGTTTTACAAAAAGCACTGTGCCATTCCCGCAGTATCCAATCTCTTGGCTCCTTTAAATCTCTGCACCCTCTGTCCCTCCTGTCTGCTTCACCTCTCCTAGAATGTGTAATTGAACCCAAAGAGTCTGGAACACCCCTTCCAACCAATGGATCAAAGTGCTGGTCCCTGTGACAGTTTGCATTCCCATTCCCAGGCCAGGCAGCCAGGAATTCTCCAGGATGGCCTTCCCGCTGGGACGCTGAAGTGCAATTAAGTAGTCTTCAGGTAATTATATAATTTTAAATTATCCTTCTTCTTTTTTTTCCCTCAAAACAGCCAGAAAGCATTGTTTATAAATAAAGGGAAACGTTATGGTCTCACGAGTTGGGCATTTGTCAAGGAGATTCAGTCAGATGAGGGTACAAATTAGAGTCTTGGGAAACATTTGGGGTATTTGCTGAGTCAAGAAAGACCCATTTAGAGAAAGATGAAAATAGTTCAAAGCACCATTTAAAAACTCCTGACGTGACGTTCCTTCATAATGAGCACCACCGAGGTGTCAGTGAACCAGCTCTCTCTCTCTCTTATGCTTTGTCCTCCTCCCTCACCGTCGCCTTTCCCTCCTTCCCCGCTGCAGTAGACACTGCTGATGGCTTAGCCGCACCAATCACCCTTCCCCAATATCTTATTCCAATACAGAAGGTTGATTTTGTTCAGCATGCAACACGTCCAACTGAAAAATACCTCCCAACTCCATTGCAGCCGGAGGCGACCAGGCAAACCCGTCTGGCCAGTGAGATGTAAACAGAAGTCTACTGTGTGGGACCTTAGGTAATATAAAACGGACCCAGCGGGCGTATCCTGCCTTTGCTTTTCTTTCTCCTTCCTGCCTGGAATGTGGAAGTGATGGCTGGAGGAAGAGCGGACATCTTGCAACCGGGAAGATAAACCCCACGTTAAGAATGGAAGAGCAGAGAACCAGAAGGAGCTAGACACTTGGTTCCTCCCTTAAGCAACTGCACCCCGTGAATAGCCTTCTTCAGAATTTTTGTAACACGTGAAAACTAATTCCTGCGTGTGAAGCCACATGCTGCCAATGCAAATCCTAAATCATGTGCATTTCTAGCTGGCAGGATACCCACAGAGCCCACTAAACCATCCCAGTTGCCTCTGTTTGACCCGCTGGTTCGAGTGACTCACCATTCTGGGAGACCTAAGCCGTACTGTGTCCACTTCAAACACAAAAGCAAGTGGCACTTGCAGGCTCCACAACTGGGGGCCGAGGACGCAGAGTCAAATGCTGCGGTCTCGGAGCATGATGACCTCCCGCTGCGGCTGACGCTGCACTGCACACCCCCGCCACAGCCCCGGGCCCCCTATCCTGCCCGCCCCGGGCCCCTGCTGCGGCACAAGGTCTGGCTGAGCCCAACTCCCCGTGCTCACTGTGCCTGACAGCCCTCCGACATGGGGACCTCTGTGTCCTTCTTTGTACCATCCCCTCTCTGGGGTTCCGGGGCGTCCCTTGTCTCCCGCTCCCTCATAGGCACCTCTGCCTCCCAGGTAGGCGCCACCTCCCTCTGCTGCCCCGCCTGTCTGGCAGGTGTGCACAAGTCCCAGTCTGCATGCTGCCCTGCCTCACTGACCTCCCCCAGGCCCGTGCTAGGCATTCGCTCACGTGCTGCTGACTGCAAAATGTTGGCCTCTAACCCTATCTCTCTTCTGAACTCCAGCCTCTGACATCCACTGTCTGCCTGACCTCTACTGGGATGTCTCAGAAGAATCTCGAACCTAACATGTTCAAAAATTCGATTTCTTGCAAATCAAAACCACAATGAGCTAGCACTTCACATCCATCAGAAAGGCCATTATTATTTTAAAACAAAACCAACCCCAGAAAGTAACAGATGGTGGTGAGGGTGTGAAGAAATCAGAACTCTCGTGTGTTGCTGGTGGGAAAGTAACATGGGGCAGCCGCTGTAGCTATTTCTCAAAAAATTAAACACAGCATTACCATACGTTCTAGCAACTCCACTTCTGGGTAAAAACGCAACAGAAGAGAAAGCAGGGTCTCAGACAGACACCTGTACACCCACATTCACAGAAGCACTATTCATAGAAGTCGAAAGCCAGAAGCGACCTACCTAAGTCATCATCAACTGATGACTAGATCAGCAAAACGTGGCATGTACACGATGGAGTATTATTCAGCCTTGAAAAGGAAATTCTGACACATGCGACATGGAAGAACCTTGAAGACATTACACTAAGTGAAATAAACCAGTCACGAAAGAACAAATACTGTATGATTCCACATACACCAGGTACCCAGGGCTGTTGTTCAGAGAGACAGGAGGTAGAGGGTGGTTCCCAGGGGCTGGAGAGGGAAAGACATGAAATGTTCATTAATGGGGACAGCTTCGGTTTGGGATGAGGAAAAGTTCTGGAGGTGACGATGGTGACGGTTGCAGAATGTGAATGTACTTAATGCCACTGAACTGCGCACTCAAACGGTTAAGAGGTGAAGGCTATGCGATGTCACCTTGGCGTTAATTCTGTGGTGCCTGCTGCGAGCCAGGCTTGCCCCTCGGAGTGAACCCCCCTGAAACACGGTGGGCTGCCACACAAACGCAAGGTGAGCTTGAGGCAGCGCTGGGAGAACGCGCACACAACTCCACCTGGAGCTTCCGCCATGACAGAGGAGGATGGGCTCAGACTGCTCAAATGGAAGGGAAGGGGACAAAGCCACAACAGGGGTGCACACAACGAGCTCCGAGCTCCAGAGCTGGGGAAGTGGCAAACGCTGTGCAGACAGCCAGATCTGAGTTACGGCCTGGGCACTGCAGCTGACCAGCTATGTGGGCCTGACGTCACCCAGGAGGTACCTCCGGTCCTTCCCCTTTCCCAGTTTGCCTCTGTTTAACAAGGGGGGGGGGAACTGTGGGACAGAGATGCTTTCAACGGTGGGGATCGAGTCGGGGGAGGTTCCAAGGAAAGGACTCGCTGTCTCACCCGGGCCTTGCAGGAGAGCGGCTCGCACGGCATCTTTCCATCTTGTGCGGAAGGAGTTAAAGCATTTTGGTGAAAAGGTCATTCTGCAACTATTCAAAGCAGTTTCACGAAACCGTGGGCTCTCATCCATCTGCTTGAACAACCGGCTGGGTGCTGCGGGGCTGAAGCACTATACATTCAGTGGAATCATGACTCCCAACGGGGAGAGAGCGTATTTTTTTCCAAGGCTGAAATGAAAGGATGCACAGTACACAATATACGTAGACCTATTATGCTGGGGGGAACCTCGGCCAGTTTTGCTGTTTAAGGAAGATTGGTGATAAATCAACCTGTACCATTTGCAACCAACTGTTCCATTTGTTCTTTAATGTTCCTCTGATCTTTTGGAAATGAAGAATTTCAAATACAACAAGTAGTTTGGTGAACTTTAATGCTACTCATACTCGGATAATAAAATCAGGTATGTGCAGTAATTAAGAGGATCATGATAAAAGAGTCCATCTGCAGTTTCATTCAGAGCTTCACCCACGAACCGAGGAGTTTGGCTCAGGGCACCCACAGGGTTACGAAGGGCCTCGTGGGCAGGAAGGTTGTGCTTTTTCTGTCAGAGGAAAATGGACTCATGGAGATGCTGTAGCATGTCGGTGAGTTAATAGGACCCTCTGAGGCACCTTGAGATCAGGACGTCAGTGTTAGAGATCAGGCTGCACCTGTCAAGGCCATGACCTGTCAGTGAGCGGGAAGTCACCTGCTCGGTGTTCAGTGAGGTACACTTGCTTTTCCAGGTTATCTCTACGGCTGGTTCCTGTTCCCCACTCTCCACTGCAGCCTGCTTTGAACCAACGCAGACCTGCGACTTGCACACCAGCCCGCACGTGCCAGACCTTTGTTTCTGGCCTCTCCAGCAATGCCTGTCATGCCTGCTCCCAGACTTCAAAGAAATCTGCCTCTCCTCTTCCGCTGGGGCCCTGCCAGGCTGGGTCCCCCAAGTGCCAGTTCTGGCCACCAGGACCCTGCACTGGACGTCTAGCTAGACACGTCCTAGGACAGCCCCTGAACCCCGAGCGGCAGTCTGCACCACTTGGTGGCTTTGCCGCCATGTCTCTCCGGCCTTCTCCAGTCCCAGCCATGCCTTGCTACCGACCTTTCCTTCCTCTGCGAGTAACTGACCACAGACCCACCTGTGCGAACTGTCTGCCACTCACATCCTGGCCAGCTTTAACTCGGCCACCAAGCCAGGTCACTGGCCAGGCCATTCTGGTGCCTTCAAATCCTCGCCCCCTGGGACCCTCAGGAGGCTTTCCTTTGCAACACAGCACGCGGACATACAACAGGGTTCTTATTCATCAACTGACAGAAAACAGCCCATGACCTACAAAGCGCTAATCCTGATCAGTCCTGCAAGGTAATCCCAGGACAAAATAAAGCAACGATTGCAAAGGGGATCTGTAAACAGTAAAGCCCTAGACAGACATAGATGATATTCCCTGGGCGAGGCCCCCTCTGTTTCAGTGAGTGAAGTGCCCTGCACAGAACCCAGGGCCTGCTCAGGGTCTCTCAGTGCTCAGGAGGTGGGTCAGGTCTAGCTCGCGGGCCCCTCTTCCTACAGGCTCATGGTCAGGGTTCCCGCTTTCTTTTTTTCTTTTTAATAAATCATGTTTCTTAGATTTTCTTGCATGAAAAAAGAAACAGAGATATAGCCATGTTAACATTTTAGAGTATATTGTTTCATTGATTTTTTTTCCCTACAAAATGCAATTGCTGTTTTTTCCCCCCATAAAATGCAGTTGCTATGGCATACAATTTATAACCTGTTTTTCTCAACCTCGAACTTGAATAATCCTCCTCTTTAAGTATCTGTCAACAATATTTCAGTGGCCGCCTCGTACACCAGCCCCCGTGGAAGCACCACACACCACTGTATGTGTGGATAAGTGGTAGAAAACACTTTGTGAAGAGGTTATACTATATCCTCGGGATAAACTCCTGAAAATAAAAACTTAGGGTCAAAAGTCAGGGAAAATAAGATTTTTGTCACTTTTTGCAACCTTGCTCTCCAGAGAGACGAAAAACTTATACCCTTATAGCAGGATATGAGAGTGTCCATTTCCTGCATCATAGCCAGAGCTCAACATTATTGTTCTGATGAGTTTTTATCACTTATATGGTTTGATTTGCATTTCTCTGATGGCACACTAAATTAAATACTTCTCACGTATTTATGGCTATTGGTGTCTCTTCTTTTATGAATTACGTTTTCATGTCTTTTTGGTGAAGTTTAGACTGCACGCCAGTACTATGGTTGGTAATTTGGAGGATGACAAGCAAAGGAACTAGCATCAGTGGGGGTGAGGGGATGGCAAGTGCCTCCTCCAACCCCTGGGCCACCCAGATCCCAGGCTCACCTGATCTCCAGATTCTGGGTCCCTTTCTACAACATCACTCTTGCCTTCTGCACCAAAGTCATTGCAAATTAATGAACCTTTAAGAGGCAAATAACATCCTCTTAGACTGAAATGCCGGCAAAAGACCAATCATTTTTCATTTCTGATTAAAATGTCTAAGGAAGAAATTGGAAATAATTCAGCAAAGGGAGCTCCCACCCTTAGAAGTGCAGAATGCAAAATGAATTTGGGAATCATGGTAAAAGGCAGCAGGCTGCCCTCTCTGCATATCAAAGGGTTTATTGGGCAGATGGGTGGCTGGGGTACCTGAATATACCTAGGACCTCTGAGAGCCCCTTCCTGAGTGTTTCCCAGGGGGCCTTTGTTAGAAGCTTGTCTGGACTATAGATTACCAGTCTTCTTCTTCCTGGAGATCCTGAGTCAGGATGACTAGGGCAGGACCAAAAAATCGACGCTTTTAGACAAGGGTCTCGAGTGGTTCTCACAGTCTGGCAAGGAGTTGGTTTTGTCTGCACTTCTCATGCAGAATTCCCTGAGATTAGGAAATCATACCAAGGAGTTCCATTTCTGCCTGTGGCAGACGAACTTACACAGATCAACTCTTCTACCAAGAACAAATAGAAACGATGGACAAATGTGTGTGTGTGCGTGTGTGCACGTGTGTGTGTGTATGTATATATATATTTTACTTCTGTTAAGAAACACCAGAGAGCCATCAAATGCAGCGAGGTTTTAAGGCACCGAGATCACAGAGAGAAAATCACTGAGGTGAACCTGCTATTTGGCACAGCTTTTTGCCTTGACGCATTTGCTGATTCTTAAGAAAAACCTAGAAGCTGAGAAGTTGTGCTTTATAGAAATTGATGAAGGAAGATTCCAAGAGCAGGAGAAACAAAGGAGAAACCGGGAGCCAAGAGGCTGTATGGCTCAGCAGAGTTTTTGTCATCTCAGCAAACTAAGGGAACAGAAATGAGGGCTCAGAGCAAGAAGGGAGACTCAGCATGTACCCCAAGCTTCTAGGTGTGACCCGAAGCCAGGAACAAGGACTAACCAGAAGCGGACCAGTTTTCACAAAGACGAAAGGCTGGCTGCAGATGCGCCCGACCCCGGGCTGGATGATGATGGTCTGATGGTGATCGGTGCCGACCTGGACTTCCACATGCAGCACTCAGTGCGCTCAGGAGGAGGCAGGCAGCGTGCGGAGCCTGGCGAGTTCTCATACAGCGCTGGACACTCACTAAGCAGATTACAAAGTATCCCAGGAGATGGGAAAGGCCTAGAACCATGAAAAAATAGACATGGAAAGAGATCCGAAAACTGCGATACTGGAACGATCAGACAGAGATGTCAAAAATAACTGTGATTAATGAATATGTCCAAGAAAATGAAGGACAGGATGGAGTGCTTTAGCAATGAATTAAAATGTACTTTTTAAAAATCAGATAAAAATCCTGGAACTGAAAACTATAATAAAATGGAGAACTCAATAGATGGGTTTGATAGCGTTAGGCACAGCTGAAGAGAGGGTTAGTGACTGCGAAGACAAGCCAGCGGAGGACATCCAGAACGGACAGAAGAAAACGATGGCAAGGACTAGAGGGAGGGAACACGGGCCGGAACGGGGCTCCATGGGCAGGCCCCATGTACACGGAAACTGGAGTCTGGGAGACGAAAGCGCGAATGGGACAGAGGTGAGTTTTACAGAGATAATAACAGAATTTTCCAAAACTGACCGAAGACATCAAACCATAGGGGCAAGAAGTGCTATAAACCAAACAGAATACAGTCGGCCCTCCATATTTGTGGGTTTTGTGTCCACAGATTCAACAAACCACAGATGGAACATATTTTGAGGGAAAATACTTCCAGAAAGCTCCAAAAAGCAAAACCTGAATTTGTCACACACCGAGCTGAAGGCACGTGAATGAAGCGATGTGTGGGCACGCCCTGCTGTAGCCTCTGTGCAGTACAGGTCCATGCAAACACTAGGCCATCTAACTAAGGGACCTGAGTATCTGCGGATTTTGATATCCGTGGGGCATCCTGGAACCAACTGCCCATGGATACCGAGGGACAACTGTAAATACCAAGAAAACCCCATCTGGGCACATCTAGTACAACTGCTAAAAGCAAAACGGACAAAACCAAACCCAGAAAACATCTTAAGAATGAGCAAAGTTAAAATACAGGTTCCAGGCCACAGAATTAGAGGCTGCTTCGGTCAGCCTGGGGCAAGGCCCGTGAATCAACATGTTCAGCCATCCACTGAGGTGATTCTGATGCAGAGATTCACAAATGGTGCTTCCTCAAATCCAACTGTGTCCTAATACCTTATATTTTACAGCTGAGCAAACAAGCCCAGGCCAGCTCCAGGCCACCCTGTGAGAGGGTGGCAGGTCACAGTTGGCGCACTGTGCAGTCTAGAGGCAGTACTGAGAAGCAGGTCTCCACCTGGTACCTACAGGATGCCCGTCCACTGCAGGGAGGATGAGTGCCCCAAGGGCTATTATAGGGACTTGTGGCCAGAAGAAAGGTGGCAGGGAGGGGGCGAAAATTCCTGATCACCTGTATGACACAGGCACCATAGGAGGCACTTGCACAGACTTCTGATTCTAAAAACGGGATCAAGGCTCCAACCATTTCTCTAACCTACTGAGTGCCAGGCACTGCATTAAATGCTTTACACGTGATCTCTTTGAGGCTGTACTACAAACCTTCCAGGACATTACCGTCATTCCCCATTTTATAGAGAGGCTCAGAGAAGTTGAGGAACATAGGAGGTCCCACGGCTGATGAATGGGGAGCTGGAATTTGAACTCACAGACCTTAATTTTAGAGTCTAACCTGTGACCCCAATGTCCTGCAGCCTCTAACTACTCTCTCCCCGTCCAACCACCAGTTCCACACTTGCCCACCAGCCCAAAGGTGGCTGCTTTCACATCTCCACTCTAGACTTTTCCGGCTGCCTGACAGATGCACAAGACCAGGACTTGGCTCTGCGCCCCATTCTGTGGTTTTTACCTAAGTTCCCTCTGTCCTGCGGTCACCAGTTTCTCTACCACAGCGTTGTAGTGAGGGCTCAATGCCTTGGACCGTTCATCCCTACTCCAGGGTGTGGCTGGCCTGGGAGGCGATGAGTTTGGGTTCTGCCCATGGACAGACCTGGGCATGCTGTCTGCAGCGAATGTTCATTTCTGCCAGACGCGAAGACTGCCGAGGACAGCCCCTCTGTTCACCGTCCACACAGACAAGTACCCCCTCGTTTTAAAAAAGCATGAGCAGCCACGCAGTTACCTACAGGCTTTTCACTGAACTTGGAAATCTGATCACCTTGTTCTCTAAAATTTCCCACCCAGTGGCTGATGTTAATGGGCTTTCTTTTTAAACTTTTATCTAAGCTTTAATAAAAGACTGATGGATTCAAGGGTGGAAATAAATGCCGTTACAGGTGATAATAATACCGCAGGACTTATTCTGGCAAAACTGTCGAGAACTTGTCACCTTCTCTCTCACTCCGGGTGGGCTGACACATACCCTCAGCCGGTGGCAGCTGGCCGACACCCTCAGTGATTTCCTATAAAATTCGGGAGCCTTTCACACCCCTGAGCCCCCAGCAGACCACTCCCCTGTGCTGCCTTCTATTCCATAAACCTGGCTCTCATTTGCAGATAGGCCTGTCCCTGAGGCTCAGGTGGCAGTGTGGGGAAGAACAGAGGGGAAGGGACAGGAAAAGAGATGGGAGATGGCCTTGAAGGGCAAGAACGAAGGAAGAATACAGAGAAGGAGAAAAAAGAAGAAAAAGGGGGAGAGGGGAGGGAGAAGGCAGAGAGGGAATGGGGGTGTGGTGGCTGCACCCTCTGCAGAGAGACTGAGAAGCGGAAATAAAATCACTTGGCGAACGACAGAAAGATTTATAGGGAAATTAAGAGAAAACCCAGGCTTGGGAAGTGGCAGAGCCCAACAGAACGGAGCAGCCAGCTGAGGACTGGCGGAGTATGGGGGTGACCAGAGACAAGTGACTGACAGTGCGTTCCCAGCCTGCCCGGCCCCAGGTAGAAGTGGTTCATTTCTGAAGGCCTGACTGGAGGGCCTGAGCTAAGGCAGCTGCGCATACCTGACACAGGGCTCCCCAGTGAGACGCATGCTAGGATCTCCATGGCAGCCTCTGCGGCCCTGTGACAACAGCCTGGCCTGGTAACCAGGCATAGGTCCTTAAGGGGAGACCAAGAGCTAGCTTGACAGGAAGGTCCCCTGCCTTCCTGTCTTAGGCCAGGGACTGCCTGCCTCTTCAAATCTGCCCCACCCCCATGGAAACCTCTGTGGGCTCAGGCAACTCAAACAACCTGGCCCACAGCAAGCTGGTGGCCCCAGGACCCAGGAGAGCTCACAGAGGGTCAGAAAACGGCCAGCACAGTCTTCACCATTGCAGATGAAGATGGGGGGAATGGCCGTGAACAGAACATGAGCTCTAAACTCAGAGAAGACTTGGTTCGAATCCTGAGCCACACTTACTTGGAATGTGACCTTGGCCTCAGTTCCCTCTTCTGTGAGAGGGCAGAGTGGTACCTCAGAGCACATGCTAATGTATGTAAATGTATGGAAAGCAGCTGTGGCGTCTTCCATGTCCCTGGCCCCATGTGCTCCCGTGGAAGGCCTGCAGGGGAGTCTGGCTAGTCTGCTCACGATCAACTCGGCGGGAAGACGAGCACTCAGAAGCCACACCTCGAAGCCGTATCCTCCAGTCCATTTACTGGGCTGATTCTCTATCCACCCTCCGTCTGAGCCCTGTGCCGTCTCTCAGATGGTTCTGGGCTCAAGAGGAGAAGAGTAACATTTCGGGATTCCACCTTAACTGCCAGCTGCCTACGCACCCCGAGAAGCAGGATTCTCCCAGCGAGTATGCCAGACGTCTGCCAAGTCCAGGCCCACCTGCAGGGCACCAGCCTCCTTCAACAGCAGCCCGAGCACAAGCCGCTCAGCGCACCAGGCCCCCGTTTCTGCTGTGCGCCTCAATGGTCTTGGGGAGTGTCTGGGGTTTTATTTCCACTGACCTCTGTCCCTGGGTTTTGGTGTCATCCTGTTCTTTGGCAACATGTGAGCCCTGACACCCTCTGCTGAGTCTTTTAGCTGCAGCTAGCACATTTGATTTCTTCCTCCGAAAAAATTTCAGACGCCACGGGCGACACACTCACGGTTCCATGCCTCCGTCAAGAACTCACTGGCTATTTATTCTGTGCTAGGGACTATGGGAGGTCCAGGGAAAACCATAAATTGGCAGACAATTTGCCTTTGAGGAGCTCTCAAGCCAGTGGAAGGAAGAACTGAATTTCCGGTTATCTCTGGGAGAAAAGGAAAATGACTAGGACCAGAAGTGAGTCTCTGCATGAGGCCATCCATGTCTACACTACTTGTTGACCTCGTAGTTAGAGGGGCTTTATGAGTCAACGAGCACTTTTGGACGAATCAGAATTTTATATGGTTCACTGTCCAGTCAGGTGGAGCGCAGTCCACAGAACGGCAGCAATCACAGACATGTGCTGGGGCCCGCGCATCTTACCAATGGCCCAGCACTAGGAATTGTTTCTCTTCACATCTCAATTGCTATTTCCGGTTTTCCTCTTTCCCCTCATCTGAGACCCTCATCACGTTGCCTCTGGGATTCCAGGCCTTGTCCTCAGCCTCTGCCTGTGCCCTAATCGGAGTTAGAGGGTCGTTATCACCCATCCCCCACATCGTCATGGTTTTTCCCCCCCTTTCCAGTACCTTCTGCACAATGACCATTGCCCATGACTGGTCACTAGGGGGTGATCCTCCTTCCAGGACAGAGACCCTGCAGCCCCTGGGTCTCCTGGCCAACTGACTCCACATTCTGCTTGCACCTGAGGAGCTGGAGGTGCCTCTGAATGCTCCCTTTGCTAAGAGAATGCTAAGGCTTCCAGACCTGCAGCGGCTCAGGACTTTTTCAGACCATAGTCAGGTGTATTAACATTCGTCTGAAACTTATGGTTGAAGTAACATGTCAGATTTTTAACCAGTATAATAGTATGATTTTATAGCTTCTCTCACTGCACATACTATACTGCACAAGTCCAATTTTAGGTCAACTGACATTTTTAAAGTGTTTTTACTTTTGTACATAAAACATCAAATCATGTGTCATTATCCAAAGAATATGCATCGTGTTTTGAATAAAAATACCCCAAATATATCCAATTAACTCATCCAAAAAGATGCTCCAATGCCCACTGTATGTCTAGGTGTCTCCTAAGTGTGAGAAATAAAATATTACCCCAGCTCTTTGGAGCTCACATTTGGTGAAGAGGCAGGCATGACAACTAACACCTGATATACAGGATGATATAATAAGGACAACGGCCAGAGCCATTCAGACAAGTGAAAGTAAAACTACCTGCCTGGGCACAGAGAGGAAGACTTCACAGAAGAGGTGACACACTGGAGCTGGGTCTTGAAGGGGAAACAGGAGTGTTCCAGGTGAACACAAGAGGGCAGGGTACTGCAGCCAGAGGAAGAAATGTATACGCACGTGCAAAGGGCAGAAGCCGCTGCCAATGCCCAGGGTACTATGCATGCACTTGTGTCAGTGGTACAGAGGAGAACATGGCAGCAGGGAGAGAAGGGGCTAGAAAAAGACAGGTGGGAGACCTCATGTAAGCAGCTTTGTACACAAGGGAAGGCATCTGGCCAGCGCCCAGGTGGCTCTGAACAGCCACTGAGAGATCTCATCAGGGTGCCTCATGATCGGATTCACAGACACTTTATAGTTCGAGAAATAAATTGGAGGTCACGCTGAAGGGCGGAGGCCAAAGCTGAGTCTCCTGCCCAGTGAAGCTCGGGAATGCCAAGAACCTGGACAGGAGTGCTAGGACAACAGAGAGCAGATGTAAGAGGCACTCTGAGCAAAATCAGCAGGATCTCGTGACAGGCGGGGTGAGAGGTGTGAGGGAGAAAGCAGCATGTAGGAAGAGTCCTGGATTTCTGGTTGGATCCAAATGTTCCCCAGACAAGACTGCTCCCTAGCTGGGACGCCATCTGCCAGCTTTTACCCCAGAGTAAATTTCATGTCCCAGACACCACAAATAAACAGAAATAATTTCTGACTTATAGGCTATCAGGTCTTAAATTCGTAAGTGACTCACACACAGAAGTGTGTGAAGATGGGAACAAACCAACTAAATTTAAGAACTTAAATTATAAAAGTTTTTAGTCCACAAACAATCAAAAGCCACAAAGTGTCAAGACATAAAATTTCAGGGTGAATAAATGAAGTCCAGATGAAGTGGTATAATATTCTTGGGGAACTCTGTACGCAGAGCAAACACCAACAAGTCAGTTAATAATTGCTGAGTATCTACATACCTGCCAGAGACTGACCAGGCCCATGACAGGACTTAATGGCATAGGGTCTGCTTCTGATGAGGTCACCTTCCTCTCACTGAGTTGGACCACAGTTCCTCATAAATATTTAACTTAAACTGCAAAGCAGAAAGATCAACTTGTCATGTTCACACCAGGAAATTAAGCTGAGAATCATATGGTGATAGCCTCCATTTTAATTAATGTTCTACTATTCATTTTTAAAGGTAGTTTTATGTTAGGTGTGTTATAATTATACTAAAAACATTGCAGTCCATGTTCCCATGAGTGTGCAATTTCAACTAATTTCCGACAAGGGAAATACACATATTCTGTGTCACATACTTCCTGGGTACAACACACTGATTATCTGCTGTAGTCAGTAAGGCTTAAGATGCTGAGGAGTCTTCGTAAAGGACTTCATCTACCTTCACGTCATTTTCGTCCACTGGGACCTGGAGGCAAATCTGTTCTTTGAAAGCCAAGGCCACGGTGTAGGGTCTCACATGCTGCTGCTGTGCACAGCGCTTCAGGTAGGCGTCGTAGTAGCCCCTGCCCCGCCCCAGCCGGTTGCCTTGTTTGTCAAACCCAAGACCCGGCATGAAGATAAGATCGAGTCCTCCTGTGGAAAAGAGGAACAGAACACATTTATGAGGGTTAACGGTTTCCGAAATAGACCTGTCACTTGGAAATCTGGTTTATTTTTAATGATACCTATTCTTTCTCTGATTTCTAATGAAATACACAATCACTTTAGAAAATCCGAAGAGCACAAGGTCAGCCAAAAAGGAAATAAACCCAGTAAACCTATCAGGCTCCCTTCCAGTTGTGCATGTCCACATGTGCGAAAGCACCAGATTCCAGTCCCACTCACAGCTCACACAGACTCTCCAGGGACAGGGCCTAAGAGCTTCTTTTGTTTTTTTAAGCATCCAGGTGAATCTACACACCTGCCAGGCTGGGGAGCCACTGTCCCAGGATCGTGATAATCAGACACGTGGGAGAGGGTCAGGAAAACGGCGGAAAGAACAGAGCGTGGTCAGTCAGTGAGCAGGAAGAGGGCTGGATGTCGCGAGGTCAGAGCCCCCCCCCCTTCTTCCCTTCCCCTCCCCCTGGAGAAGGAAGGCCAGTTGTCAGGCTTCCCCGGACTTACGAGAGACTAGGCTTTCACCTACTCAGGGGCATTCCAAAGGTACAAGATGGGGTCCCACAGCTGGTCCTCTGGTTGGAACCCTTCTAGGGAACACAGGGACCAGAACTGGCCATGGCATCCCCAGGATACACTGCTGGGGCTCAGGGTGGAAGGCAGGGTCTTGGAGGCTGTAAAAACCCAACCACTGAGAGAGGTGTGGGGCGTCCCATGAAGAAGGCAGTAAAGGTCATGAGATGGAAACTGCCATGGGCTGGGAGGCCCAGGGAGCACGATGGCCCAGTCCCACCCAGGGGTCTGCACCACAGCCTTCCCAGGGCCTCCGGGTGACCTACAGTTTAGCCACAGACGAACTCTGCTCACATGGCATTGCTGGCGGGAACATACCCGGGAACGGAGTGTTCCGAGTAGAAGCGACCCCCGCCACCAGCAGCTGTTCTGACTACCTGCATGACTGTGGGGTGAACTCAACTTCTCTCTGGCTCCCAGCACACACCTGGTACCCTTGCCTGCCAAAGCCCAGCAGAGCCTGTCTCAGATTATAGTCATGACCTTATCAGGCAAACTGGCTTGCCATTCCATCCCCACTTGCCAAGAAGCCCTGGTCACTGGCCTTCCCCTTCCTCTCTGTCCGCATCCAGCTCGTCGTTCCCTTCTGGGATGAAGAGGCGCTTGCGCATGCAGACTTTGCTCACTCCGTGTCCTCTGTCACCAGAGCACACTCAGGCTTACTGCGCAGCTGTCGTCTATACCCAGAACCCAGACACATCCACCTTGTCTGGGGCTTCCTGCCTCTTTACGGTGTGGCAAGGGGCTTTGCAAGGTCCTGGGTGGGAGGAGATGGAGGTCAGTTAACAGATGCATGCGTCCCATCCACCCCGAAGCAAGGCAGCAGTCTCTGCCAACTGCCCAAGCGCAGCGGGGACGAGCAGCGCTGCAGGCTTCGGCAGCGGGAAGCCCTTCTGGCGGGTGTGGGGGAGGCCCGGGGGACTCTGACTGGACCTGGCTTTTACGGGTGTGTCTGCATTGGGTCTGGGTAGACTTCAGAAGCCCAGGGGTAGGTGGCAGGAGCGCAGTGCTGGAAGGGAGCAGAGGGGGTGGAGGGCCAGGCTGCGGAGTGTGGAGTTCGTCAGGTAGGGGCGTGGATATTTGGGAGTTAAAAGCGAAGAGACTCCTACAGCTTAATAGCAAAAAACTCAAATAACCTGGTTTTTAAAAATCGACGAAGGGCTTCTTAAATAGACATTCTCCAAGTTCAAAAAAAAAAAAAAAAAAAGAAAAGAAAAGAAAAGGCCAACACAAACATGAAAAGATGTTCAGCATCAATGATCATCAGGAAAATGTAAATCAACACCTCAATATCACCTCATCTTCTTAGGGTGTCCATTACTAAATATAATGTCGGTGAGAATGTGGAGAAACTGGAACCCTCATACGTTGCTGCTGAGAATTTAAAAAGGTGCAGTCACTAGAGAAAACAGTAGAGAGGTTCCTCAGAAAATTACAAATAGAACTAGCGACAATCCCACTTCTGGGTATTTATCCAAAAGAACTGAAATCAGGGTCTTTAGGAGATACTTGCACACCCATATTCACTGCAGCATTAGTCACAATGGCCAAGAAGTGGAAACAACCTAAATGTCCATCAACAGAATAAATTAATAAACCAAATGTGGTAGGTACGATGGAATATTATTCAGTCATGAAAAAAGGAAATCCTATCATATGCTATGATGTGGAAGAAACTGGAAGACATTGGGTTAAACGAAATAAGTCAATTGCAAATGACAAATTCTGCATGATTCCACTTGGATGGGGAACTCACGGAAGCAGATAACAGAATAGTGGCTGCCAGGGGTTGCGGGAAGGGGGAAAGGGGAAGTCGCTGTTCCCTGGGTCTTAGTTTTAGTCACGCAAGAGGAAAAAGCACAGCGGACCCCCGCACAACATTGTGCTCCAGGGAACAGTACCGTACTGCACGCTTAAAACTCTGTAAAAGGGTAGATCTCATGTTATGTGTCATTCACCACAGTTTTTTAAAAGGCAAAGATACCAGAAGGAAAGCCAGAAGAACAGCCAGGGTTTCTGCCAGAGTCAAGACATAGGAAAGAGAAGGTAGGATTTCATAGCATCCATCTGTAGGCAGAAGAAAATGAAAAGAAAAAAAAAAGTAAGAAAAAGAAAAGAGAAAAAGAAAAGAGAAAAAGAAAAGTAAGAAAATAATGTTCTCAAATCCTTCAAGTTGGAATTGATCTCGCGCCCCCACCCCCTCATTCCTCCCAGCACTGATTAAGGCCTCCCTGAAGTCTACCGTGTACTACAGCCCACTGTGTATGTCTCTGTCTGCCCCGCCAGACAGAAAGCTTCCTAGAGGGCCACAATGTTTCCAAGTCATCCTTCACGCTTGAATTTCAATAGCATTCTAGGTCAAACAAACCCTGAAAAAGAGTGTGTCACCTGCAGAGTGGATCAATCCAGCATGACATCCTCTACTTCAATAAACTCCAAGGTATACGGGTTTGGATCAAGGAGGCAACATTATGGGACAAAAAAATGACAGAAGGATTGCCTTGCATGGCTACCTGTTCAGAGTAAGCTCCATAACTATTAAGCAAGAAAGAGAATGGCTTTGGGACTCTCAGGTGACAAAAGGCTCTGAAATGGCCCTTCACAAGCAGGAGTCCTGACATCCTACTTAGGGTGCTGCTGCTGCACCCCCAAGCAATAGGATTGCTGCTGCTGCTCCCCTCAACCATGGTTCACCTGTTACCCCTAGCTCCAGGTTCTTAAAACGCCCTCTGTGGTCTGCTTCTGCTCTGGTGAGTCCAGGTGTCTTCCTGATTCACACAGTGTGTTCCTTGCTGACTCCATCTACCTGCTGTCACCCTCAAGCTCTTCCTGTGCCTTACCACCGTCAGCACCTGCTTACCCCATCCGTGCCCCACTGTACACACACCTGGGGCTCTGCATCCTCCCCTAACACTGTGCTGGATGCTGTCCCTCCCTGAAGGTGATGGTCCGACAGGGCCTGAAAATCACATACAGGCTTAACACGTCCCCCTTGCACACGCTGGTCCCACTGGACCATCCCGAATAAAAGAGTTGATCCCAGACCCACTGAAACACACTGCGATGTCCAAACCCTGCTGGCGGATGGGAGAAAAGTCTGGTTCATGCATGGACCACGCATGCTCGCTCATTAGGAGAGCACGGTGACACTAGCACGACGTGCAGAAGAACCAGCCTGATTTCATTCAGTCTTGTGTGCGCTTGCTTTGCAGGCCCCTGCTGGTGCCGACCAGGAGCCCCAGCTGCATTGGGCCTGCAGATCAGACCAGAGTCCAGAAAGTGCTTTTGGCACGTCACGAGGTTGTTCTGCAGTCCCGGTTAGTTGGGTGCCCTTCCCCAGGGTCTGCTGGCTTTCCAATGGGATCCCGTATCCCCAAACTGCAAGGCCACCCTTTGGAAAACTCAACCTGGCCCACACACTATTTGCTCAGACGACTTGCCCCTTCATTGGTGCTGGCTCTCAAACGCAGCACCCTCTGGAGCCCGTCCAGGGTGGTGATCAGGAGCCGGGGCCCTGAAGCTACTTCTTAGCTGTGTCACCAGGTGAAGTCCTGCCCTCCCTGTGCTTCAGTCTTCTCATCTGTGAAGTGGAGCTGAAAACAGTATCCACTTCACAAGGCTTGTCATGATCACAGAGCTAGACAATGCCTGTAAGCTCCCAGCACAGTGCTCAGATTATGCTACGTATAATAATTACGTTTACCGGGATAGCTTTTCTTTTCTAATTAAGAAATGTCAGGTACTGTTCCTTAAGCCGGGAAGGGAGCTGGAGCGTCTACCTTCCGTCAACTGGTTTTTAACAAGAGCCTTTACAGTCTTACCTTGGAACTGGCTCCTCCATGTTCTCTCAGCTCCAGGGTTTGGGAAAAAACCAGGGGAGAGTGAAGTGAGGGAAGAGAGGTTAGCGGACTTTTCCTGTGAAGGGCCAGGGCGCAAACAATTCAGGCTTCACGGCCACGTGGCCAACTCTGCTGTATAGCATGAAAGCAGCCACGGACCATAAATTAACAACTGGCTATGATCGCGCCCAGTATAACTATATTCACAAAATGGGTGGTATGTTAGTTTTGGCCTGTGGGCTGCAACATGCTGATCTCATCATAAAAAATAAGAAATGAGTTTCAGGAAGAGGGGAGTGCAAACAGTGTCAAAAGCTGGCAGAAAGGACAAGTAAGGCAAGGACAAGAAACTGTCCTATTAGATTTGCAATAAGGGAATCACCAAGGAAAGGATAACATAGAGATGGGGAGAAAGCTGAGCCTGCAGAGTGTTCAATGAACAAAAAAAAAGCATGGGCGATCGGCCTGAGAGAAAATGAGGAAAGCAGAGTCTCCAGATGCTTCTTACTCCTGAGACTGAATGCACGATGCTCAGCACTGAAGACTCGGCTCGCCCGCACGAAACATCCTTTTTAACTGCCTGCGGAGGCAGCAGCCAGGCCCCAGCTGCCCCGAGCTCAGACTGTGACCCCAGGCCTCCGAGAACACATGCGGTTCTTCCGCCCGTGACGGTCTTGGCCCCGATGCTGAAGGGAAGGCCGAACACAAGGAGCCCTGGAGCCCCGGAGCGGGCAGCTGCCCGCTCCAGCACCTTCACTGCGTGCTGCTTACAGACATCCACTTCTTTCTCCTTCCTCTTCTAACTCAGGTTTTATGGCTATGTTGCCCTCAAACTCCTGTTCAGGAACTTCATGGCTCACGGCCTCCTCCGTGCCCCTCTGCCCGGCCAGAATTCTCGCCTCCACAGGTTACTCAGATGTGTCGCTGCTTCTCACGCTGACTGGGGATCCCACCCTCAGGCACTGTGGGCCTCGATCCACCCCGAGACGCAGCCTCCAGCCCAACTCCCCTTGTTCAAAAGCTTCCGGTCACTCGCAACCTCTCAAACACAGCATCCGAACTCTTCACCTGGGTATCAGTACCTGCCCAGTCTCATCCCCAGCGCCTCTCCCACATCATCTCCCAACATGCTGAGCTAATTCCGTGACGCAGATGGGTTCGCTGTCCCTCAGACCCACCGTGATCTCCTGCCTGCAAGGCCTTGCCCTCGCTGTGTTGTTCTCCACACCTGTAAGGTCCTTCTAACCTCTTAATTAACTTGTCTAATCCTTACAGTTACAATGTAACAAACCCCAGCTAAGCAGCTCTCACCCAACACGGCAAGGCCCGTGGTCCGTTCAGGATGAGGGTCCCCTTCCCCTGCCTTCTGGAAACAGAGCTGTGGTCTCTCCCCAGAGAGAAACTGAGCCCAGTTCTGTTTACAATAAAACAAAGAATGAGAGTCACAAAAGAATGAGAAATCTCTTGACCACACTGATCTTACTTTCTTGACTACTTCCCTGTAGTCACTTGTTCAGACCGTCCCATGCGACACCTGCCTCTTATCCAAGGTCCAACTTCTAAAAGAAGACAGGACCGGAACATCATCTGTTAAATTCCTACAATGTGCCAGGTGCTATGCTATGCCCTGGGGACAGAAGGATGAATAAAATCAGCTGGTCAGCACATCCACGAGGTGAGGTACAAAGGTGGGGATTGTTACCCCCATTTCACTGATGGAAAAACTGATGCTCAGAGAGGCCAAATTACTCCTTAAGAGAATTAAGTTCATAAGACATAAGCCGAGAGCTTGCTGCCCAGGTGGATAAAGATTCAATAGCATACACTGCTCCTACTGCTAAAAGGTGGAAGTGGGACTGGGCAAAGGAACAGCATGAACATGACGAGAGCAGCGGAGCAGATGCGCAGGCTGCTGGACAGGCCGCCTGCATCCAAATCCCAGCACCACCACTTATCAGCTATGAGACATCAGTCAAAGGTGCCTTCGCCGACAATCTAAAATGGATAAGCATACTGTGATGTGAAGAGTCTCTAAGCTATTAATACCAAATGTCAACTTAATCAATTGCTGCACGCATCCTCCCTAAACCATGCAGCCGAGAACAGAGACAGGCACTTCCATCAAACACGCTTCTAAAACAACGAAGAAGCTGAAATTCTGAAATAAAAACAGAACCAATAATTCATGATAGCTCTGGTGGCAGAACTCTCAAAAATCAATACCATATGCTTTAAACTCATTATGGCTGCCTTCAAAAAAAAGATTGAAGTACAACCTCCTTGAATCACTCTTCATAGTAAAACAGTACAGAGCATACAAGGTAATAAACAAAACCATTTATGTGATTACAGTCATAAAATATATTCAAAATCTCATTATATATAAATATTGGAATTTTAAAAAACATATTTCCCTTCAAATCCATAATGCTTTTAAGAAGTATTCAACTAAACCACCTCATGTAGGCAGCTAATTCTTTAAAAAATTACACTGTAAATATGCCTTTGCTCTCTCGGCTATGTTTGGTCACAACATATTTTGGCCATTTGGGAATCTCCATGTAGAATCAAACACACTGTAGTAAAAGTCATCTGTTAAAGACACAACCATCATGTGACTGATCATATCTGTACTGTCATTATAAAATCCTTTTTTTTAACAGAGGTCTCGTTTCCATCAAAACACGGGAACTGTATTTGTCACAAAAGCACTGGGGACAGTACCCAACACCATGCGAGGCAGCCATTTCCCTGGTACCTCCAGGTATGACACGGCACTCCACTATTCAGCTCATCATAAGTCAATCTCGTGTGCGTGATATGAAAAAGCTAAGTGTTTATGAGTTCAAGGCTTTTATTTAGCCCTGTGAACAAGGACCATGTGTTTAAATGAAAGAAGTAGGAGACAACAGGAATTCATATTCTTCTAGGTAGAACTGAAAGCAAAGAAATACAAACCCTGCATTAGCTGCTGAGAATCTCATCAACAGCATCTTCTCCTACCTAACCCAGAAAGCCTAGAAAAATATCAAAGACAACAGAAATGGAGCTAAGATGAATAGTAAAGACCAATCATCCTTTTACCTATAATACTGGTAAACCCCTATAAGATGTTTCAGAAAGGATCCAAAAGAAAGTAGTAACCAATTAATCAATTATCCAATCATTCAATTATCCAATTAATCAATTATTCGATTAATAAATTAGTCAATCAATGATCCAATTATTCAATTAGCCAAATATTCAATTATCCAGCTATTCATTTAATCGATTACTCAATTATTCAATTAATCATTATCTAATTATTCAATTAATTAATTAATCACTTATTCAATTATTCACTAACTACTATCACTGCTTACCTCAGGGTTTTGGGATCTGGGCTTATTATTTACTTTTTCTTTATACATTTCTGTATTGTTTGAGTATATCTTTATAATTGAACATTGTTTTTAGAAAAAATATTTCTATGAATGCTCAAAAAAATTTTCATCTTTCTTTGAAGATGTACTTCAAACATGTTAGTTTTTTTATTAAGTATATTTTTTATTGTACCATAAGGCTATCAGGGTATATGGAAAATAATTCCAAAATGATTGCAAGTTAGCAGGAAATGATAATTTAATTTACATCGTTTTCTTAACCATCACCCTCACCATCACCATAAACAACGACAGCTGTCTCCTACATGAAAGGCAGCAAGCTAGGTGCTAAGAGAGAACCAGAAGAGTCAAGTGAGGGTCCCATACTTGACCATGGGGGGTTGGAACACTATGGCCTCAGGGGGTCTGGCTTTGGTCGGCTTTTGCAGATGGAGTTTTAGTGGAAAGCGGCCCGCTCTGCTTCACAGGAAAGCAGCAGCTGAATCGTTGCAACAGACACTGCAGGGTGCACAGAGCCCCAAATGTTGAATGCCTGACCCTTGACCCTTCACACGAAAAGCCTGCTAAGCCCAGCTCTACAGTGTCTACCATAGGTTAAAAAAAAAAAAGCACAAACTACACTTGGGCTTATCCTATCTTAGCAGATACTGACCAAAATAAATCTTATTGGGAAAGAAAAATTAAACCGTCTTACAGATATACAAAAATGCTTTGCAGAAGATAGGACCAACGGCAGCAGCTTCATCCACATGGCATTTTCTAAATGTTACATTTATTTTGGCTCAGACTTGTGATACTTTCACTGCCATTAATGATCAAGTAAACCTTAAAAAGTTAAAAAAAAATGAGAAGAGATTATAGAACTTCCTATGTGTTGTGGCTGGAATAACCAGACTCAACCTGAGTGCTTTGATATTAGAGGCAGTTTATTAGCCAGCGGCTGTCCTTCCAAAGGAGCAGCCTCGACCCATTTCAGGTCCACAGTTTTATACCCCAAAATCCATTAATCACTATATCCCACTCACAATGGATCTATACATCATTTATTCATTACCAGTCACCAAATGGTGGTCTGATATGATGCGTAAGCGGGGGCACAGAAGCAGAAAGCGGAACGTTAAAAGGTCAGATTCCCATACCATGTTTCCCATAAATTCCTCCTACTCTTTCTTGTGGGAGCAGAGTTAAACAATAGCCTACCGATGTAGTCGCCAGGTATTCAATCAGGAAATGTGGCTGCTGTGGCGGTTGGCATAGAGGCTTCTAGTCTTAACCCCTTCTTTCATCTTTCTAGGGGCACATCATCATACTATGGTTTTTCACTAACTTTAGGCAACTTCTAGTTGTCTGATTTTCCTCTTCCAACTGTAAAAAGAGTAGATGGAATTCTTCAATTTCTCAGACCTCTTTAGAATCAAAGCTTAGAAGTTCTGAGAATCTTAAGGGCAGCTCCTTGGACATCCTGTGTGATGCAATCTATAAATTAAGCCGGTCCCAAAAAGACAAATACTGCACGCTTCCACTTACATGAAGAGTCTAAAAGAGTGAAATTCATAGAAAGAGAGTAGAATGGCGATGGGAGGGGCTGGTGGGAAGAAGAGAGGGGAGTTTCAGTTTTGCCAGATAAAGAAGTTCTGGAGATGGTTCACAAAAGTGTGAATATACTTCATATTACTGACCTACACACTTAAAGACGTTTAAGATGGTAAATTTTATGTTACATGCTTTTTTTTTTTTAACCCACAATTTAAAAACAATAAGGAAGAACTAAGGCTTTAGGGCAAAAGCGGCTGAGTCTGGCAGACAGCCCGCCCCACAGCTCAGGTTCATGTGAGGTTGAGCTTAAGAAAAGCCTGCTTTCTTCTTGAGAGCACTGAAAAGTGATTTCTTCAGATATAGAAATATATGGATGCTTTTGATGCTATTTCTATTTTTCTCACTTTTTAGAAGATGAGCTCTCAAAGCCATTACTGTAACAATCACAGCAAGGCATGATTCCTAAGCCTTGAGAGTTCAGCAAAACGGAAACTTCTCCGGGGCTCCCACCCCTCATTTGATTGAGGTTTAAATGAGCACTTGGAAGTCCTGCAAACTTTCCATGCAGTACATTTAACTAAAATAAGATTACGTGGCATAGTACATTTCTTCTTCTACTCTAGGTAGGACTCATCGCTTGGCTCACATGAGCCTGTGCCATCTAGAACAAACTCTATTACTGCCAGCCTGAGACGAAGTCATCTATTACTTTGAAATAACATAGTACCTGGTTTTTATATAACGTCCTTCCTAATGTGTTTCAAGTGCTTTTCTCACTCCAACCGCCCTTGTTATCTGCCTCATAAGTTTGGTGGGTGACAAACTTGCTCTTGAAACACTTGAAGTTCCCTGAAACCTGCTGGAGCTCCTTGACACAAAAGGGAGCAGAAAACAGTCTGAATGGAGATTTGCAGCTCAGTCAAAATTCAATGGAATCAAATTAGTAAACAGCCATTAATAATGACTCGCCGTGTGGAAGGCCCTGTCCGAGGAACCACAGAGGACGCGGCGCTAATCACTTATACTTTAGGATCTGACAGCCTGGGCCGCTGCACACACACTGGGCTGTGTGGAGACAGGTGAAGTCATCCCACTGGCCACATGAAGGTACCGATGTTGCATCCAAGCCAGTATGAAGAACAGGACAGCTTATCAAAGGTCGATTTCACATGCAGAAATTATACAAGGAACAAAAGCCAGCTATTTTCAGTTCGTTTTACCCAATTATTATTTGATTCAACATTATTACTTAATGTTGAATTAAATAACGTTTACTAAACATCATCTGCTTCCCTCCAAGATGCAACTTTTACACTGGACGACACGTTCTTCTTCCTGTGATTTTGGTAACTATCTTTTACCAGTCTTTTAAAAAGAGGGTCTTTATTAACAAAAACACCTGGGTTTCAGCCTGCCCAGTAACTATGTGACCTTGGACAAGTCATTTCCCTTCCAGGCCTGTTCCCTCATCTGCAAAAAGAAAAGATTGACTTAGATGATCTCCAAAATCCCTTCTAGTTCAAAAAGTCCCCAGTGTGCTAATTAAATGATTAAAGGATATGTAAGTGCAGGAGACTGTGAACAAAACCACTACCTCAGACTAATACATTTGTAAAACACTGACATCTGCTGGAAATTGGGAAAACTACTCAGCCCATCCAAAAAACAACAGGCTTCAATTAAAAGACATGGTCTTGGAAACCTCACTTTGAAAACATGTAATCAAGGAGGCAAGTTTCTTATGAAATTGGGTTTTCTAGTATTTGATTTTGTAGAACTTAAAAAATTTGGAAGGAAACCTTAAGGTTACTTCAAAGAGACATCTGGCTCCACTTGGAAATTTAAGCCTACGTTCCTATGCTTTCCTATCCTACAAAAATAACTGCTTGAAAATACAATGGAAAATATTTCATTCAGAATAACAAAAAATATAAATTGACCAGAAATACAGTAAACAAGCAATGTGCAGAAACAATGACTAAAAGCAAAAACGCCAACAAAAGAACACATGAAGAGGGGTAAACAACCGGGGAGAGAAGGCTGACTGTGGTGAAGGAATCCCTTTCTCAAAACTCATCGACAGTTTTGACACAATCCCAACCAAGATCGCTAGAGGATATGGGTGGGAAAACTGACAAAATAATTTTAAAGTGAACCTCACAAATGAATGTTTAAGAATAGTCTCCTAAATTTTTAAAATTATGAATAACCGGATAGGACTCATTCTACCAGGCACTGGAGCATTAAAGTGCATTAAACAGCCATTACACAGCTATGCTGATCAAAATGCCACAGCGCTCCTGCCTGGACAGCAGACAGACCAATAAGGAAGACTAAAACATTCAGAAAAACACCCAAACAAGAATTTAGTACATGGACATGGTGGCATACTTTAGAACATGCAATATGGATTAACTGTAATAACCACACTGCGCGTTCCATTCCTGTGACTTACTCTTTTCTATACCTGGAGATTGAAAGAAGCCTCAGAGTGGCAAAGGTCTCTCCAGCGGCTGCTTGCAACAAGCACTTGTTCCCTGCTCCCTTCGGTTTGCATTTCTAATCAACCAAAACAAACTAGCAAACTTACACTGTTCCCTTCTTTTTCTATCTGGGACTGAATATCAACCACATAACCTCTAACAGAGCTCATCAGAAGTTACTAATAGCAGGCAAACCTAAACTTCTTTTAGTTGAATGAAGAGAGAAAAATCACTGCAGTTTGAAGTTTTAGAAGTTATAAAAAAAATAAGAAAGAAACAAGAGCACCTTTTGCCTTATTTGCAGTGACTAGAAGTCATTCATTCAACATGCACTTATTAGGTTTATCCTTTAAGAAGGATATTTAAGCTGGTGAAGAAGGAGGCGATACCTCAGAATACCTGGGGTGCTGTGTTGAGTCCAAATACTACAAGGGAAATGTCTGAAGACCATGTGATTCTCTAGGGGCTAGAGAAGGACTGCCAAGTAAAAGTTACAAGAAAGCACACAGAATTACTTTTAACCTTTAAAATGGAATGGGATTCCCTGGTGAGTGGTGGGCTCTCAATCCTTGCCAAGCATTAAATTAAACAAACAAACAAAAACATTTAAATTACATGCATGGAACGTAATAAAGCCAATCCGATCACACTGTGCACACTGATGTGTCCTAACAGGTAGAAATACAAAGGCAGAAGTGTCCAAATTTGACCTGGGAATCTAAGGAAGCTTCTGAAGGAGGCAGCACTTAAGCTGAGAATCAAAGGATGAGTAAGATTCCAACAGGCAAAGAAGATGGGTGTTCCGGTTGAGAGAAGCATAAGAGCAAAAAAGGTAGACACCTTCCTTAAAAGAGAACACACACACACACACACACACACACACACACACACACACAGCACACACTCCCCTCACCCCCTCTTTTTTCTCTTCCTTGAGTCTCGCTACAGAATCTGGGCTTATTTTCTGGGCAATAAAGACAAAGTTTTCAAGTGGTGGAGTAACACAGTCCAGTTGCATTTTAAGGTCACTTTGGCAGGAATGTGAAACTGAGAAGTGTTTGGAGAAGTGTGGCCAGTCAAGAGGTGCTGCAATAACCCAGGACAGAGAATTCGACCCAGCGTTTCCCAAAATCATTAGAGGCAAAGGTGAAATTTCATTAACTGGCACAGCTTCCTTGAAATCATCTCTTGTCCTCTTTTTTCAATGGAGAATTCTCTAACTCACTTCACTGGAAAGAACATGTTCTAATTCATCAAAAAGAAATATCCCAGTCTTGTGGCCTTTCAAAATGCTATACTAAAGAATTTTAAAAATGATTTTTTTCACTGCTGAAGGCATTCAGAGATAGCTCCTTTAGGCTCCTGCCCATGCAGCAGCTGAGTAAGATGGAGGCTGTATCCAGTCTGGGGATGAGACATTCCCTAGCCTGCGAAGGACTGTCCCATTAATCCCTGGGGGCAGAATGTGATGCGGAGGGGCTCAGAAAGATGGGGGGAGGGTTAGAGGGACAGACAGAGAGAATGAGTGGGAACTTGCTGATGAAGAGAGGAGGGGTAGGGGAAGAAAAAGCACACTCACAGTGGCATTTATTTACACACAGGTTTTCACCACTCTAGCTTGAGGTTTAAGGGTCAGAAGACCAAAGAATTTTTTTCTAATTCAAATTCCTCTTAAAATTAAAAATTCAGCCTCTTCTCTTAATTGGACATACACAGAAACATACATAAACCTAACAGACATTTTAATGTCTCAATTAAAGGTAATGAAATAAAAATTGAATTGGAAATGGAGTTTAAACATCTGAAGTTCTACATGTAGGGAGTTTTAAGTCACCTGGGTTAGTCCTTTTAATGATACTTAAGTGTTCAATAGTACATCCAATGAATCATTATGCTTGAATAGAACATTTAGCAGGCTAACTCATCTTGGCAAGAGTAACAGCCCATAACCCCTAAGGAAGTATCTTTTAATCTTAATGGGCTGGGAGTTAACAAAAAGTAAATTACCATTCTCCAAAATGAGAATCTATTCTAAAGTTGCCACTGTGAAAGATAAAACAGACAATTCTGGAACAGTTCCAAGGAAGCTATCATGAGTGCACTTATCATTCAAATGAAAGGCCTTGCTTTAAATGAAAGACTTGGCTCTTCCTCTTGTGTATTTACTTGAACATAAAATGACTGAAAAAAAGCTTCATGTTAAGACCAGTGCACTTTCAGACACACAGGACTTAGTGCTAGTTCTTCCTTTGGAAAGTATAATAATGTTCCCGTGAATACAATCACCAGGGGTGCCTGTTCATGAATAATGGTTCCCATGCAGTAAGCTGTCAAGAGAGAGAGCGAAAATGCAGGTGGCAAAGCAGTCTTCATGAAGGAAGTGTTAAGAGAAGAAATGGCACTTCGAAGGGCACTGGAATGGAAAACAGGAGAAGTGGGTGACCGTGGCAGTATTGTTAGCAGCCTGTGTATGCCTGAGAAGCCCCTTGACGCCCCCCTGGGCTTCGATGAGCCCATGTGAAAATGAGGACAACAAAGCGAGGACCATAAGATTTGTGCCTCCAATAGTCCTAACTCTGGGGGCAGGGAGAGGAGGCCCAAAGCTCCTGCGGTGGCATAGGTGTAATGTGCAAAAGCACATTCCAAAATAACAACTGCTTTATTTTTAATCTTGATGATTTATTTGGGAGTTCAAATAAAATTAGTGAGGGGGATTTTTATGAAGCAAAAGAGACACGTGTTAAAGGTTTAGAAACATCTCTTCCAGTAAGAGCAAGAGCTGTTGCTATGAGTCATACTGAAATATCAAACCATGCAGGATCTTGTAACTACTTATTTCTTGGCTTAGTAAAAATTAAACAAACAAAAATTCTCATGGACACTTTGACAGTCATTTTGGGGACAGTGGTGTTAGTCTCCACAGAACATTACCAGATAATACCCACAGACTGCGTTGAGAACACTGCATGAAGCCAGAGGCTGTCTGACTCAGGAGATGCAATAGGCTTTCGATCTAGGTATGCCTACGTGTACTCAGCATCTTCATCTCACCCTGGGCCCAGCAGTAACTCCGGTACCTGGCCAATATCGATGAAAATAGAATCAGAAGGCAGAGAGAGTAGGCCCTACTGACACCAATCCAGCCATATGTAAAGCTAGCTTTTCTGTGGATTTCTCAGTCTTTGGGCCAATAAAATCCATTTTTTGCTTAAATCAGATTGTTTATTTTGAATGGAAAAATTCCTGGCTAATCTAATTGCATAAGAAGTCCTCATTCTGAGGATAAATTCAGTAAAAAAGCTCCTCACTTCATTTACCAATTTGATATTTTGTTGTATACATAATACAAAAATACAAAAATGTGAGATTTTTGCTTGGAAACTTATAATTGCAGCTGAGGACACCAAAGCTCACTTTTTCTAAGCCACAATAACATGAGCAAACCAGAGAGATAAAGAGGCTACAAAAGCTACGCCACTGACAATCGGAACTCTGATCAGCTCTTCCCGAACACGCCAAGCTAGATTTATGCCTTAGCGCTGAAGCTGCCACATTCTAAGCTGCTGATGCAAGTCAAAACCCCTGGTGCAGAATGCGACGCCAGGCGATAACGACGGCAGGGACTGCCTGCTCGAGCGCTCCGTGAACAGCAGCGAGACGCCAGCTCCCAGCCTGCAGTCGCAGGGAACTACAGGTGCCCCCCTACCCCTCCACAGCCGATGGCAAGTATCTACCTGAAAAGAAAAACAGGGGAAAGTGAGCCCTCCATAAACATAGCACAGAGAAAAGCCATGGAGGAGGGGAAAAGTGAACCACCAGGTTTTTGGGTCGACTTTTCTCTATTCAGGGCCAAGCACTGACCTTCTATATTACTATTCTGGATATTTTCATTTGACACATGTATCTAGTTGGCATGCTTACTTGATTTATATATGTCTTCTGTCTGCCTAGCCATAGTGTGAGCCCTGTGAAGTTCTGGACCTAACACCATGTCTGACACAAAGTAGATGCTCAGAATATATTTGTTAGAAATTATCAAAATGTTCAACACTTTGCTAGCAATGAGTTCATTGTACAATGAATAATTCTGCCTTCCGTGCTTAAAATTAAGAATAATCACCATTTACTAAATAGCTCCGATGTGCCAAATGATGTGCTAAAAACCATTTATTTACGTAAATGATTTAGCTCATCTATTTAGGTTGAATTTATCCTAACCAGGAAGTGAATCTAAACTAAGAGAAAAGACCATGCTTCTTCCTTACTCTTCCCACTACTGTACTTCCACAGAAACAGAACAAATGCATGCAGGCTCAGGGTGGCACGTTTCGCTCAACTTGAAAAGTACTTCCAAAAAGGGCAGAGCTGTTCCACAAAGGCCACTAGTGAGTTGCCTCGGAGAAGCCGAGTACACCAAGCAGAATTTCAACTATTAGGCACTTTATAAAGATGATGCAAGCGCTAGAGGAGCCGTTAATACAGTCAGCCAGAACTGGCAAGATCCTGGGCTCCGCCCGTGAGTCTGCGAGTCTGGAGAAGCAGCTGCATTAACTGTGAGCAAATCCTGTCTTTCCTTATTTATAAGCCTGGGCTACCCCCCAATATATGTCACATTTGTCTTAAAATGCTTGCAATCTTTCCTCTTGAAAATATGAAAGAGTTATGTTATGTTGGCATTCATCTGGTCTATAGGGCAGGACACGAAGGAGGAAGATCTGAGTGTACCTTTGGTGCCTAAATATTCGCAAAGTGCAAGACTGGGGAATACAGGGAAAGTTAAAGCAGTAAAGTAGATAATCCCCCCACTACTATGAGCCCTTGACTCTGTCGCCTCCTACCCTGTCATATGACTGATTCAGTGGTTTCTGATGTTATGTTGGAAGGGAAAAGAAATGGGGAGAAGATTGCATAAAGGTGCACTGCAGTGTCTTTGCAACCACGTCAGTCTTGGTGAAAAATACACTCCTCTGAGACAGGTTTGAGGCACTGCATTACAAAACGGTACCCTTAGCTTCTTTTGCTTTCAGCTCTTTGCCTTTTGATAGTGATTAAATCTCCCAAGTGGTTGCTGGCCAGGGAAAATGCACATGTAAAGGTCCAGCAGGATAGAGGGCAAAGTGGGGATTAGAAAGTGGGGGATATTCAGGTGGCTGGAACTTGGACTATGAAGTGAGGGAGTAGAAAGATGTGAAAACGGAAAAATAAACAGGGCCAAATCAGGAAGTCCTGTTGTGGAGTGTTTACTTCAACCTAAGGGCAGCGGTCGGTCACCGAAAAGACTTTAACAGAGGAGAGAAGTGGTCAGATTTGTGTTAGATATCTTGTTTCAATTACTGTATAGAGAATGAATTGAGAGAGAGGAGAGGATGCAAGACATTGAGAGGAAGAACAGTTAGGAAGCTGTTACCATAACCAGACAAGAGAAGACGGTGGCTTAGACTGCCACAGTTAGCGGTGGGGTTGGGGACAGGTGGACAGATTCAATATGTATTCAGTAGGTAAAATCATCAGGACTTGCTTACAGGACACAAGTGGGGCATGAGAGAAAGAGAGGAGTCAAGGATGACCTTGAGATTTCTGGCAAGGTCAACTGGGTAGCTCATGGTACCATGCAGTGAGAGACACATAGAAGAAGGGGTTAGGGAAACATGATTCTGTTTGGAACATGTTATGTCTGAGATGCCCATGTGAAATCCAGGTAGAGATGTCCAGAAGGTAACTGACAGGGCTGAACTGGAGGTATAAATGCTCATTCACATTAATAATAATGTGCTCATTAATGTACAGACCATAATTGAAACCATGAGAAACAATAAAATTATTCAAACACAAGAAGTGGATCAGAAGTCTAACAACCCATCACGGTCTGACAGCATCTGAAAATATCAATTCTAATACCACATGCTCACCTGTTGACAAGGCCTCCTCCCGAACTTCATCCTCACCAGGCTGATGAATATTCCAGGATGTTTTGGGAAGTGAAAAAATTTCCTCGGGTGATGCTAACTTCACCATATCCATGTGATTGCTCTGGAACTGGTACCGTGGGATAAAGCAAGTTTTGCCTTGTCGAAAAATGTCCTTGATGATCTCTTCTGTCTCGATTTCATCTTGCATGCTCAGAAAGATGGAAATTCTTTTGGACTTCTGATACTGACTGTGGGCAATCACCTAAATGGAAAATGATGGCAATTACATTTTTCAAGATTATACATTCAAAAATTAGTGACTCTTCTTAAGTTTTAACACTTTCTCCCTACTTTCTCAGCCTACTCCAACTTATTAAATATAAAACAAAAACAAAAACCCCAGCAGAGTGGTATAATGGGTTAATGTTGCATCCTGAAATCTAACTGTTCGTTCTGAACCCGACACTTTGTAGGTGCGAAAATTATAAAGTCACTGTGGGGCCATTCCGAGATGCTGTCTCAGAACAGACAACATCTACCCATTGTCGCAGTCTTCAGCCATCTCATATACTTCCCCTACAGTCTGCATTATTTTAACTCTGAACCTTGGCTCCCACAAGCTTCTTCACTCCTTGGATTGTCAGGTTTCTCTCCTAAGTTTTACCGATTTAATTAAGCCTAACTCAAGCCCTAACTTTTCCTGACTTCTGCAAAACCCTAACTATATTTAGAGTTAATATACAACTTAACATTTATATATCGTCAGGAGTTGATTACTATTTGTTTCACGTGCCTTAAATGTGGTATTCTAATCAGTGTGTAAGCTCCAAGGAGGCAGAGAACATGTCTAATACTTCTCTCAGCTTTAATCACCTCCAATCTGTTTCCTAAAACTCTTCTGTTTCAATGAATGTTAAAATGTTCACAAAAATGGGAGGTGGGGAGACCTTACATAGGCAAAGTTCTTCTAAAAGCAAGTGCCAAGTTTGTGAGAAGGTAGATCTGGGTTAAAGAATCCCTTTGTATTCTATTTAATCATTCATCAGTAGGAGAAGGGGCTGAGCTTTGCTTAATAGAGAAAACAATGTCAGAACTTCTCCAGACTCAGAAGTCAGCTCTCAGCTACCTTTCCCCCACTTCCTTTTCTGTTCTCCCATGTTCTATGAGCTTAAGAGAAAAATATAGTGCAAAAGTGGCTTATAAATATGACTGGCAGAAAAATACAGGTTCAGAAAGTCGAGCTTTCCTAAAAAAGAACACAGAGAGTTTAAGTAAACAGTGCACACCAAACCAGTGTTAAGGAAGGAAAATAACTCCATCTTCTGCGAAGTTACCAAGCTGTTAGGCTTGAAATAGGCAAAGCAAATGTAAATGTGAACCCCTTGGGGAGATCTGGGCCTTCTGGAACCCAAGCACTATCTGAGGATGTTAAGTGTCTCTTTTGCTCTCTTTAAAGCAGAATATAGAAAATCAAGAGCTGAATAAGCAGTAATAAACATAAGTAAAAATTCACTGTGAGACTGTGCATACATTTATCTTCCTCAAATCTCATTTACGTGACAGTAAAGAAGAAAAGAAGAGAACAGAGATCTTGACTAATTTCTGTAAGGTAGAGAGTGGAAGAGACAATATTTACAGACAAAGCAGCAGCAGATCACAGCACTCAGAGATGGTGGATGCAGGGCAGGCAAAATCCATTCCTCTTGTGGAGCCTCAAAATGACTACAAGAGGCAAAGCAAATCCTCATCAGCTATAACACCTCCATTAATTAATATGTACTGACAATAAAGACTCATCAAATGTTAGAAAATATAAAATAAAAAGATAACTAAAATTAAGATTACCAAAATTAAAACAATTCAGGAGAAAGCCTTAAAGTAAGGGAAAAAGACAAGGAAATGGGGAAAATGAGAAAAAAATGTTAAGACACAGAAAATCAATCAGGATTTTTATTGTTTGATTAATGGGAATTGCAGAAAGGCACAGAGGAAAAAAGTAAGCAAAGATATAATACAGATACCAGTCTTGAAACTGAACAGAGGTTATGGATGCTGAGCAGAACAAGGAAAAATAATTTTAAACTTGAAATTCAAACTATCAATTAAGTACGAAGGTAAAGACATTTTCTAAGGTATAAAGTTTACCTCCATAGATAATTTCTTTAAAAACAGCCCTAACTCAGAAGTGGAGGAGAAAACTCCCAGGTAACGGCTACAGTGGGCTAGAGACAACCAGACCACAGCCAGCAAGGCGCTGGAGGGCTTTCAAGAAGAAAGTGGATTTAACAGGCACAAGGAAAAAGGATCTACTGATAAGATAAAGGCATAATCTTGTTTTGCCAGAAATGAAAAATAAAAGTAAGCAGAAACTCCTGGCAAAATACAGAGCTAAGTTAAAAGTTTATACTCCAAACAGGAATGAACTAAAACAAGCTGCAAGTTCGAGCAATTGCAGTACATAAGAGAAAATATTTGGCATTAATACTTGAAACATTTCCTTCCTAGCACAGAATTAAATGTTTTTCTTAGATAGTCAATCACACAACTTGGTTGTACAGTGAATACTATCTATATAACCAAAATATAATAAGCACTATTTACGCAAATTTTAAGTTTGGAAAAAACAGCCACAGGAAATGCTCAATTAGAATCATATAGAACAGAGTACAAACATTATAAAATCTGACAACTTAAGCATAATGACGTAGGTGTCAGAAATTGGCAGATGGCGTAGATGACAAAGTGAGTAAAGGGTCACTACTTTCCTCATCTTACTTAGCTGGGGAGTCAAGATATGGCACAAAACTGAATTTCTTTACATTACTTTGCTGATAAATTTCCTAAATACAAAAATAGTTCTGCGTTATTAAGAATATGCTTTATTACTATTATTTTTTTAATTTGCGGGAGAAAAGCATTATTTAATAGCATTACTGAACATGCACTATGGCAAAACACTCTTTTAGTCACAGTACCTTGATGTTTGGGGCCATGAACCATTGGTTGGACATGAAATTGATGGTGGGTTACAATCAGTATTTTTAAATGAAATAGAAAATATTAAAGTCCATTGTAGGAGCATTTGAGATGTTCCCCAGGACATATTATCAGTTTGGCTCAAATGAAGTCTTATCAAAAAAATAATAAAAAATAAAGTTCATTGTGAAACATCATGTTGTAAAACATTTCTTATACGTTGAGACAGGATGTTGGGGAAGTCAGACCATTACTTTGACTTAAAACAAAATTACTAAACTATATATGGTGTCACATGGGTGCTAGACTTATAGGAGTGATTTACTTCCTAAGTTACATAAATGTCTAAATCACTGTGTGTACACCTGACACTGATACACTACTGTATATCACAGGAACTGAAAAGTAAATCTAAAGAATACTAGTATTTACTTATTCATGGGCCATTGACTTTTCTGTCCAATCACAATCAGGTCGTAGATACTTTCTGAAGGGGACCCTGCAGGAGTGGACCCGCCACGTGTCACGGCCGAGAACACTGACACCACGAAACATGCGGCCGATGGGCTTGTCCTGTGAACGGAGCGACACAAGGCTGCCACCCACAGACAGGCGCCCTGGCTCCGGCCCCCAACCTCTGCCCTCTGCCAACTGGGGCAGCGCGAGCACGGGTCTCGCTCCTGTTCGTTAATTCAGACAAGCCCGTCGCCACTGCCTCTGGCCAGCCAGGGACACGCTAGGCCCGAGGCTGGGCCGCAGGCCGCATCCTCGGCTCCCGCTGGTCCTGTAAAAGTGAAAAATTCTCCAGTAAGCTAATCCCAAGGACAAGACAGGGGTGATATCTTCAGGCGCCAGCTCCCAAGAAAAATCATTTCCGCCAGGGTGCGATAACAAAACTGTCTATCAGGCTCCGTTTGCTATAAGATTAGGAATCCCCCAGAAACAACATATCTTTGTACTAGATGCTAACAGCCAACTTCTGCTTTTGTAATCTGCTTGCTTGCTCACTCAAGGCCACCAGGACATAATTTCAGGCTTTAAAAGCTGCCTCCTCTGGAAGCTCAGGCCCGATTCCCTGACCCTGTGTGGAGAGTCGGTCGCCCGCCAGCTAAAAAAGGCTCATAATTAATCCAATTGACTCCATGGGTTTTAAATCTGAACGCGCCACAACCGTCCTCTGTCCTCCCTTCGCCCCCAAACGGTCCTCGTGTGACACAACTGCCTGTTTCCCGCCTCGTGTCACGACAGGAGGGCCCGGCCTGCCCTGCCTCAGCTGGGGCCCTGCCGCCCCCACCAGGTGTGCCTACCCACACCTGCCCTTACCTCGCCGCCTCGGTGGCCACCACGGACACCACCCCCCACCACACTGCCCTCCCCGGTTGGAAGGCGTCACTCCGCAGCCCTCAGACTAGCCCTGTCCTTCTCCCGGCGGCGCCGCTCTCCTGCCGCCGTCGTGCACCCGAGCGTCCTGACACGCGGCGGCAAAGGACGTGCGCGCGCCGGGGGGACGTGCGCGCGCCGGGGAGACATGCGCGCGCCAGGGGTCTGCGCCTGCGCAGACCCACAAGCCCGTGCTATGCGATCGTGATCGCCTGGCCTGGTTCGCTTTGGCTGGCGTCCCGGTGGCCGCGCACCTTCTGCGTCAGGAGGCGGGACTGGCGCAGCCGCTCCTCGGCGCTCACGGTCCGCAGCCGCTGCTTCAGCTCGGCCCGCAGGCTGCGCTTGGCGCCGTGCACGGCCGCGACCGCCATGTCAGGTGCGGGCCGCCCTCAGGCCCCGTCGGCGCCGCTGGTCCGCAACCCGAGAGGGCGGGGAGGATGGGGCGGCTTCCGGATCGGGGCGCCCCGCCCCGGTCCCTGTCCCCGCCCCGACCCCGCCAGGGCCTTCGGCGTCCGACCCGGCTGCAGGTGGAGTAAGTAGCTGGCTCGCTGCCCCCGCGAAAGCGTTGCACCTTCTCAAACAATGAACACCGGGTTCTCCTCTCGCTGGGCACCTTCGGAGACTGGCTCCGTGTGCGGACAGGCCCCTCTGGGGCCGATGAGCCCTCACACGTTGACGGGGCAGGGTTCAGCGGGTAAGAGGAACGCTAAAATAATTGCAAGTTTCGAGAAACTTGAGTAAGCTTTACGTTAATCAACTTTAGTCAAGTTAGCGTGGAAACGAAAAAACATTCAAAAATAGCTGGGGAAACACTGAAAACTAAAGACCACAGGGGGAACTAGCCCTTCCAGACATTAAAACGCACTGTGAAGACTATAATCAAAACAGTGTGGCTCTGCTGCTTGAATACGCAAATGGAGCAGTAGAACAAGAGGAAGCACAGAAATACACCCAAGGCCACCTGGAAATTTTGTATATGGTAAAGGTGGCATCTCAAATCACTAGGACAAGCATGAGCTTTTTAATAAATCAGTTTAACTCAAAATGTATCAAAGGCCTAAATACAAGAGCTAAAACAAAACTATTGGAAGAAACAGACATACATTGTCATCCCGTGGATTGGGCGGTATAGTTTCTTAGTTGTAATACCAAAAACACAAGCAGCAAAGGAAAATTAATCAAAATTTCAAAAGTACACTATCAAGAAAATGAAAAGATAATTATAGAATGGGAGGAAATTATATATTTGCAAATCATGTGTTTAGTAAGGGGCTTGTAGTCACAATCTATAAAAAACTCTTGCAACTTACCAGTAAGTCACCAGATAGTCCACGTTTAAAATGGATAGAGGGCTGGAATAGACATTCTCCACATAAAATATACAGATGATCAATAAGCACATGAAGATTTCAACCTTATCAGTCACTAGGGAAATGCAAACCAAAACCACAGATAGACCACTTCACACCCACAAGTGTGACTATAATAAACAATAGAGATGTTGGTGACAATGTGGAAAGATTGAAACACTCATACCCATGGAACTGTAAATGATGGACCTTGAAAATTGTACGTTAATTAAAAGAAGCCAGACACAAGGCGCATGTTGTGTGATCCCATTCATATGGACTGTCCAGAATAGGCAAATCCAAAGACAGAAAGTAGATTGGTGGTTGTGTGGGGCTGGGGTCAAAGAGGAGTAGAATACAGGATTTCTTTTGGGGATGATGAAAATGTCCTAAAATTAGATTGAGGTGATGGCTGGACAGCACTGTGAATATACTAAAAACCACTTGAATTGTACACTTTCAAAAGATGAATTCAATGCAAATTATATCTCCATAAAATATAAGAAGGGAATAAAAGAAACACATGTTTCTGCTCATTTCTGGGAAAAAATACAGTAAGCATAAACCAGAAAACTAAAGGAATGGGTACGAAAAGGGTGGAAGAAATGGGAACATGGGAATGGAATAGCAGTGACAAGGACAAGTTGACTTTTCTCTGATGGTACTTTTTTGTATATCTCTGGCTCTAAGAGAGCCATGGTAATGTTTTACATATACACATACAACCAGGGTGTGGAGGGGAACCAAAACAGATAAACAAGCAGGGACAAACAGACTGAACTATATTGTAAATGGTTAACATAACCACAAGTGGGTTCGGAAGAGAAAAGTTTAAGTAACTAGAAAACAGTATTTTGACTGTATCCCGTACGGCTAAAGACAAAAATAACTTCATACAGATATTGCACTCTAGTTTGTACACTGATTTTTCATGGGATTATAAATTGGCAATAGCGCAACTCCTTTATCTGCTTTCTAGAACTGAACAAATAAATACGTTGTGGATAATGAGTCAGGTTTCTACTTGTTGGAAAAACAGTGAGAGGGAAGGTTGGACTGAACCCTGTGGTGTTGGTTGGAGTTAAGTGTCAGTGTGAACTCACGGTTTTAAATACTTACTTACCATCTATTACAGCAGGCTCCTAAGTGGTCTCCCAGGCATTAAAGGCTACAACCTGGTCAAACCTCACTTCCTTCGGAGAAATGACAACTGCGTGCTAATGGGACTGATCCAGTAGAAGGGGAAACTGATGCAGAAGAGCGAGGCTGAAGAGATGTTCCTGCAGAGGGACAGGTTTAAAACAAGTGCAGGGCTTGGCCTTAGAACAGCTGATCCACTGTAGTAGGAGGGAAGGAAAAAATACCAGGTACAGACACAGTGTAGGTAAGTAAACATGTTGGGGAGGATATGTGGAAGTTCTCAGTGAAATAGGAAGCAAGGTCAGTGGGAATTAAATTGCCTAAATAAATTGTGTTGCAAGTGTCTATAATAAACTCTTCCTGTATGTATATTCTGTTGCTCAAACAGCATAGTCATCAACCTTCAACTTTCAGAACAGTTTTGGAGAACATTGGTCATGGGTTTGGTTCTCATGTGAGATTTACTGTTAAGGCAATAAATCCCAGCCATAGGTTCAGTTATCCGTCTTGAAAATCCTTTAGTCCTAAGGCAGATGAATCAGAGAAACCTGTAAACGCTGTGTAAAAATAACCTAGCCATCAGCCGTCCTCATGCTGTGCACCTAATAGCATCTTCCAGCAGAAATAGCCACACGAGCTACCAGTTATGAAGGGTTTGTTTTATTTTCATGTTTTCTGTGTTTATACCAATCAGCCTTTCCCTGTCAGTAGGCTTCACTCTCAGCTAAGTTTCCAGATCTACACAGTGATAATCAGTTTTAAGTAGAGTGAGTCTATGGGCGATTCTACAAGCCCGAGAGCTACTGAAGATAGGAGGCACCAGTAGCTCTCCTCAGCTGTCGGCGGGAAGTCGTCTGACATGTCTAATAAAGGGGGAGGGCGCAGGTACTCACCTGGCTGCCGAAGGCACATCAGTGGGGAAACCAGCTTCACCCAGCTGACCGTGACACGGTTTCGGCTTGTGAAAGGGATGGGAAGGAAGTAGAGGGATGGGCGGCACCCCTCGATCAGCAGGAAGTTCTGCAGTGAGAGGGGACTGGGGCCGAGGGGGCTGGCGTGTGCTTTGAGTCCGTGTGACCCACCCACCGGACTCATGACCTTGGACAAGTTTCTTCCTGCTTCTAAGCCTGTGTGTCCTCAAGAGTGAGATGGGGATAATACCTACAACTTTCTAGAAAAGGTCATGCGAACCCCAAGGGGCAGAGATGGTTGTGAGGGGAGAAGAACAGGCACCGTGCTCCCACGTTGCAGTCATTTGCTGACCTCAAAATTGGAACATGGGGTCCAACAAAAGACACAATTTTCTAACTTGTGAAATGTTTTAAATGGAAAGTTTGACAATGGCTCAGCATTCAATCATCCTCCTAATTGTCTCTGTTCAAATTATCCCACTGAATCCTGCCTGCCATATCCATCATGTCCAAATGGCAGGCCAGGAGCGAAGAGTGGATGAGGGAGGGGACCAGGGGAAAACTAAGCATCCAGGGTTCTGAGGCTGACAGGAAGGACGGGGCCGAGAGGGAAGTGGGAAGCAGACTCACTGTGCAATCTAGACCAGTGACACAGAAGATGGCTTGGGTAATAGGCACGCCCTTAAGAAAATCTGCCATGGGGCAGAAAAGATACCACCCTCCAGCTCCTCATCCCCTTAATTCCATACCTGTCCCCTGTATCAATCGAGCTTATCCCTCACCTGCACTCCCAGGCAAGAAACAGATTACACAGAGACAGATACATAGTATTTATTCATTAAAATGGAAATAAAATTTCCGTAACTGGAATATCAGGTTGCATCATCAAAGTTGTTGAGAAGTAGAAGTACATGTTGGCAATACCTCTTGTAAGAGTCCAGAAAATTAGGTTTCACAATACAGAGTGTCCTTTTCGGTCAATAGTATTGCTTCAGGAGAGAAAACATTTCACAGATCTTTCCTGTAACTTCCAGAAAAGTCAGCCAGCCAGATCTGGGTTCAAACTTCTTTACAAAACCGTTTTCCTATGAGAATAAATTTAACACTTTAAAAATCAACGGAGAGTAAATCTGCTGTAATTAAAAATCAAAGAAACTGCCTCTTAAATAATGCAGAGGGTTAATCCCCTCTGCACTTTCACTAATTTTATTCTGTTCGTCGTCTTCATTGTTTTGTCTCGAAGTCCAGGCCCACTCTATAGCAGCACCGTGCAACAGAAATACAGTGCAAGTCACATGCTGTGTTACTCTTTTAGCGGCCACATTTTTAAAAGGAAAAGAAATAGGCAAAATAAATTTCAAACTCCATTTGTCTAAAATGAGATGATTTCAACATATAATCGCTATGAAATTTATGAGATACTTGACATTTTGGGCATCAAATCTTTACAGTCTGATGTGTACTTCATACTGACAGCCTATTCTAGTACGGGCTAGGCACATTTCAACGGCTCAGCAGTCACAGGGACTAGTGGCTGCCCTCTTGGACAGCAGAGCTCGAGGACAGTGTCTCATTTGTCCCCTCTTTCAGCTGTCTGGCATTGAAATATGCACGTTTGTAAAACTAACGAGCTGAGTCATCGGGAACTCATAATAACGCCAGATTAAGCCTGTGCCTCCAAGCTATGAAAAGGTGGTTGTTTGCTTCTATTGCAGTTCATTTTCTTTTTGATCAGACATTGTTTTTAAAAAAGAGTATGGGGGTGGGGACTATTTAATTAATGTATGACCTAGCATCCTCAGTGTAAAGTACCTCCAAGATCACCCAGCCTAATGCCCTCTTTTATTTTGATAAACAAGGAAACTGAGGCCAGAAAAAAGTTACCTAAGGTTACCCCACTTCTTAGTGCCTAGGCCTGTCTGGGAGGCAAACACTGTTCTTTTCACTCCATAGATTTCTGAATCACCACCAAAAGGATTAGATAATTGCTAAAATAATTTTTTGAAATGTCCATCAGTAAACATTTGCTCTGCCTCTAGCCAGCTCCAGATTCTGGGGTTATAGATGCCTTCACATAGTACATGGCCTCGTGTGACTAAAACTAAACCAAGCATGTCCTGCGGTCCAAAGACCCTTGAAAGCTCTGTGGTGTCTTGGAATCACTTTTGGGGCAGATCAACACTAGTCGGGGGGATTTTCCATTTGCAAGGCTGGCCAGGAAAGCCAGCATCTGACTGCTGAGTGCAGAGTCATGCCTCAACACGTGCTCTTCTCGGTCTTCACCTTCCCTCCTGCCCAGACACACGCTCGGGGCACACACCACCTCCGTGCACCCTCTCCAGAACTGTGACAGACTCCCGTATTGATGGGGCAGTCAACAGGAATGTCTATTACCATGTCAGTGATCACCATCTGCCATGACTGAGCAGCTAACATGACATCTTATGTACATTCAATTACTAAAGAGTAAACAAAGGAAAAAGAGAAATTTAGCTATATGAAGATCCATTTAAAAAAAAAAAACTATAAAAAATGTAAAGAACAAACTGGGAAAATATTTACATTTACCATGAAAGAGTTCACTCAAATGTACAAGAAAAATCAAGGCCTTAATAGTTAAAAAGGGAAGGCTATTAAAAAGAGAAATATAAATCATTAACAAGTATATGGGAAAAAATTCAATATTACTAGCTGTTAAATAAATTCACATTTTTATATAACTTTATTTTTTTTAGACCTACTAAACAGACCTAGTTATTGAGTCTATTAAACCCTCAAAATTATTTTGAGTGGCACCACTCAATGCTGGTAAAATTGCTGTGACTTATGTATACTTATGTACAAGTAGTGTAAGTATACCCATACTTATGTTGTGACTATGTACACTTATACAATTGGGAATTGGTTAAGTAGATTCTGACACTTAACACTGGTGGAATACGCTGCAGACATTAGAAGTGTTATCATAGGACATGTGAGATGTTGAAAATATCTAACACTATGTCACATGAAGACATTTGTATATACCTTAACTGTAATTGCATATAATGTCTGCATGCAGCTTTTTAGGGTGGTGGGAGTGACTTTTCCTCTTTTGAAAAGATTTTCTAACGAAGCTATTTGTATCTTAAAACCGTTATTTAAAAATAAATATACAAAAGAGGATTCGATATGCCATCAGTACTGTAGTAGTATACAAGGATGCCCAGATCTGGTTGTTTCTGGAAATAGTTTATTAAATTCAGCTACTTTGGTTTCAAGAAAGCCTAAAGCATAAAATAACATCCTGTATCATAATGCAAAGAACATAAGACCCTTGGGATATTTTTAAGCTGTGGGGAAACACCATAGCTTGTTCCCGCTTCTCTAGCGATCATGCATTCATTTACTCATTTACTCGGTGACAGAGCACGGAGTACATGCCTGGAGACACCGGTGAACTAAACACACAGCACTCCTACCGTCACAACCTAAATGTCCATCACAGGGGCAGACAACAAACATAAGAGCATGTAAATATGGAATGTGGTGTCCAGCCGTGCAGACAGTCACTGGGATTAGAGCAGGGCCCGGGTGGGGCGGGGGGGGGGGTGCGGGTGGCAGTGCAGGTACTGAAACGGGAGGGTGCTTTGGACCAGAGACCTGAGGGGACGGGAGAAGGGAGTCATGCAGACTCCTGTGGGGAGAAGAGTCCAGACAGAGGCAACAGCAAGACAAAGGCCCTGAGGGGAGAGTGTGTTTAGCGCACCCAGAGGCTGAATGAGAGGGGCTCACGGAAAATGCCACCAGAGAGGTGCACAGGGACCAGGTCACATGAGGCTTTGTGCGCAGTGGTCAGGACTCTGCCTTTTTGCAGAGTTCGCAGGATGGAGAGGGTGTGTGTGGGGGGGTCTTCATTAGGCCAGGACGTGGTCTAATGCAAACTGTGAAATCTCACTTGGCCGCTGTGAGGAGCATGGACCACAGCAGGGCGAGGACGGAGGCTGCACGTCCACTGACAAACCGAAGGGAGCTGAGCCGGGGACAACGCCCAGGGTCACAGAACTGGTGGGTAGGGAGCTTTCCTGAAGGACCCATGGGACACCCGAATGACATAGCTCCTGACGTTCCATTAGACAACTTTTAACATCGCATGCGAAAACTCAAAAGAAACGTAAGAAGAGTTTGGCCCCCAAATTATGTAATCAGAGGATCTATAAGGATATGTTAGATTGTATCACTTCCCTGCTAGATTTAACATCTCTCGGAAATGTCTTTCCCAAACTGAACACTTAGGTCCATTACCTACATGTCTCCTTTTGTCCTTTTATTTGCCTCAAATGGACCAGACCATTATTTAGAGTAAGATGATCACAGTCCTCATGACTCAGGCTGTCACATGCTGGTTGCTCAGAGGGCACCACTCTGACTGCACGTCCCCACTCTCAAAGGGGCTTTCTTTTAGTATTAGAGTGGCTTTAAGAATTATATATTTAAACCTCTTGGAATTTTCCAGATAAACTTCATAGTTTTATTGTATTTGACAGTTTACAAAGCACTCTGATAGAAATGGTCTTTAGTCTTTTAACTTCCCTCCTAAGGTACGTACTATTGTCATCATATCATATCACTTCAGTTCCAGTCTCAGTTCACCCTGTCCATCAATGGGAACTTGTGGGGCATGTTCTATGCAACATGCCCAACACCCAGCACCAGGCGCAGGGAGTGGACCCACTCCTGGGTGGAGCTCAGGGTGAGTGTCCCTCCCTCTCCACTAGCGCAAGCACCAACACAGGGGGAAACAGCGGGACAGCCACCTAGGGCGAGATGAACCTCACCTCAGGGGCAGGTAATGGTTCCTGGGAGCCATCCTCGCTCGTGAATGCTGGGGCAGCTGGAGAATCTCACTCCCCCCACCCCCTCAGACCTTGTGAGCACCCAGCCATCCTCAGCACTTCAGATCCATGCCGGGTCAACTGGAGGCAATAATGAGAAAGTGGAAGAGGAATAAAAAGAGAGACTAGAAACAGAAAACTAAAGAAGGAAGGATTGGAAAGGAAGGGAAAGTTAAGCATGCTGATAAAAGGTGAAAGAATGAATTAGGAAATCATGAATCCCATTGTTGATAGTGGTTTTTGCCTTGAGGGCATCCGTTTTAGATGGTGACTAACGTCTAACTGTAGTTGGCCATATAATTTATGGCGATTAAATGTAATCGGGAGTGTTAGACAACACTACTATGAATAATAATGAGTATTGAGTATTCATTTGCACTCACTGTTCTAGGTGCTTTATATGTAACAGTAACTGATTGAATCCTTCACTGGTCCCTTTATTTAATTAAATTTACAATTGTAAATTAATTTTACAATTAATTTACAATTTACAATTTACAATTTAATTAAATAAAGGGCATTCTCCAGTTGTAGCTGGAGTCCATGACAAGCAAATATGCATGATTCACAGGGCATGGAGCATGTGCTTTGTGATCTGTCATGTGTTTTTAGAGTTTCAGGAGAGTAGAAAGAGAAGTTAGTGCTTGTGTCTTGATAAGTTGCAAAATGCCTCACCACTGTCCCCGTCTTCCTGTGGGCTACCTGACTCTAGCAGCACAGGCACATGACAGTTCCCTTTCCCCCAAAATGAATCATTCAAGAGTAAGTCCATTCATTTGAGCGGATCTGTCAACAGCGCCGTGAGAGAAGGCACCAGTGTGCCCGGCCAGTGTGTCCTGACTTTGAAATGACATTTTAGAGTGTTTTCGTCCCGCTTCACACCTAAGTTACTCAGGTGTAAAAGTGGAAAGCTTGAGACCTATCTAAGGACTCTGTGAAGGCTGAGTGTGCGTGTGCACACACGTCTTCCCGAGGCAGGCTCCCCTGCCACACTCACACTTAGCCCTGTGCCTCCCTGAAAGACGAGGACGCTTCTAGAAATTCTCAGAGACAATTCCACACCTTCGCTGATCATGAGTTCCAGAAGCTCACACCATTTACTGTTAAGAAGTTAAATTTTTAAGTAACGTCGCCGTCCCTGTGTCCCAAGTACTTTCCTAGGCATTGGGAGGGGTCCAGAACAGAGAGCCCTTGCCAAGGAGCATTTCTTTCCAGGCTCACACGTGGGCTTCTGTGCTAGGGAATGTCTGCCTTCGCCCGAAAGCTACACAGCACAGCTGAGCTTCCCACGGGCCCTTCAAGACCCCTGCCCACAGCCAGCGGCAGGAAACATGACTTAATACCTCCCACGCTTCACCTCGCCCCAAGCCGGTCTGGATTAGAAAAAGAGTTCCAGGAACAAAAGGTGACTGAGCAGGGGGAGTGACTGCCATGAGCCCCATCATTATGCAGGCAGCCTCAAACAAAATGCAAAAGAATAAGAAATGTGAGTACGTCAAGTTTTAAAACTTTTACAAAGACTGAAGACGTCTACAGTTCTAAAAGACGGGTAGTGAATTAGAACACATCTGCTACCTGTTTAAAAATAATTTCTATCTAGAATATTCAAAGAATTCCTACAAATCAGTGAGAAGACGACAAAATAGTAGGAAAATGGGCCAAGGATATAAATAGGCAATTCCCTTAGTAAGAGCTGCCAATGATCAATAAACCATTGATCAATACGAAATGATCAAGGCAAAAAGATGTTCAATATAAAAAGATGCTCAACCTCACTAGTAATCAAGGAAACAAGAATTAAACACCTAGATAAATGAGACATGTTTTTTAACTGACAGAATGGAGAAATGGTAAGATTGCCACAAGGTAGTGTCAGCCAGGGACAGGGAACCGTCCTTACACCCTGACGGGCTGTGATGGGCGCACTACTTGGTAAACAGCTTTGGAGGCCAAGGGTCAAACAAACTAAAAAATACACATGCACCATGCCAGTAATTCCACCTCCTGATATTGACCTTAGAAAAACACATGCGTCCCAGGAAGACATGAACAAAGACAGCCAACGAAGCGTTGTTCGTGGAAATAACCTAAATATCCATCGGACAAAAAGGGCCAGACATTCAACAGCATTTGCACCAACAGCACGTACACAGCACTCTTTAAAAAGTACTATTTTTAAATACCCTCGGTTGAAAAAAATGCAGTGTTAAGTACCATGTACTATTTACATGGGAAAAAACTTTACAAGGCAGTACTATGTATATTTTCTATGGCTGTAGTCAATAGCTATGTTTTGTATGTAAAATAATTGATAACTGGTTACCTCTGGGGAGAAGGAAGGGCCGACCAGGACTGGGGGTTGGGGAGAGGATCCATGGGGACACAAGGCTTTAAAAATGCTAAATATTCACTGTGTTGGGATATAAAGCACGTTATCTGCTGCGAACAGCCCCTTATCAACAGGAGTTCTCAGGCTCCACACGTGATCCTGACTTTTTGAGGCATTAATAATAATGTGAATTTTTTTTGGAAATTCTTGAATAAAGTTCCTTTCCGATGGTGTGGTGCAGTACCTTTTTTTTATCAACAAGCTTTTAACAGCCAGAATTTGTTATATTAGGAAACTGGAAAAAAAAAATCAATTTGTAAGCACCGAACTTGCAAAATTTACACCTGCCTTTTGCAACATAATAAATAACCTAAATATAACAGTGTCTAACCAAACTCTTCTGGCACTAGGTCTATGTTGTCATGACGACCCCAGCAAACGTTAAGTTCTAGGCTAGGCTCTGCGCTGTTGATTCTGAAAATGGATTCTGAAAATGAGAGGTGTTTGAAAATACAGTTCTTACGGGTGTGTGTATGTACACACTTTTTTAACTGGCAAGGGAACTGTCAATTCCTATTTCAAGGTAAAGAACAATGGAGACTACTTTCATCACACATACATACCCAGCCTCCGTTTTGTCTTATCCACTCTCCTGTGTTTTTCGCTATGAACTCAGCAACGAAGTAAGAAATCTCCTTGTAAGGATCCACATCTGGGCTGATTCGCTCTTCGAGCAGTTTCTTGATGAGAATGCCTTCAAATGCGAATATGGTCACAATCCTTCCCCAGTTGATGACGCCATCCTCGAACTCCTTTTCCATCACCTGATCGAATATTCTTCTGGCGGTATCTACGGACACAACATCAAAATTGTCCAAGCACGGTTTCAGACTCCTCTCCACTTCCTTCTGGACTGAGAAAGCCACATCTTGTAACACCCTGGAAGCTCTGCTTGGCCCAGACCCAGGCTGTGGCATTTGCAGGACGTGCTTCAGATAGTCCTGGGCCAGCGTGTGAATGTACCCGAACTCGCAGTCTGTCATCTTCTGCCCCTCGAGCCTGTTCCCAGGGCAGCGGCTGAGGTGATGTGAAGCCAAAGCTCAGAGCGTGGCGAGACGTGACACACAGGGACATCCGAGGCCGGTGGAATTTCTGCTTGCATCACGCAGTCTCCTCCCTGTGAGGTACTTTTCGTGTGTAGGCTGTGTGTTGAAAGTAAAAGTTCAGCCTGTGAAAGAGGAAAATGCCCTGAAGGGCCACTTCCTCATCCTGCGGGTGGTTAATTCAGCTTTTGGTCTCGAGTGCAAAGCCGTGGAGGAGCTGGAATCCCCATCTGCCGCGGGTGGACAGCCGTGTGCTGCAGCCGCCGTGAAAGCCTGGCGGCCCCGCAGAAGCTTAAACGCAGAGTTACTGCGCAGCCGGCCAGTCTGCGTCCAGGTACATGTTCCCAAGAGAGCTGGAAACAGGAATGCAAACAAATCCTGAACAATGACGTTCACAGCAGCGTTGGGGACGACAGCCAAAAGGTGTTAATGACCCTAAGGTCCATCCATAGACGAGTGGATTAACAAGCCGTGGAACATTAGTCAGCCATAGAGGAAGATGGTACTGACATGCTGAGGCGTGGGTGAATCTCAAAACGTGGTGCCAAGTGAAAAAAGCCAACACATGAGATATTCATAATGGGCAAATCCACGGAGACAGACAGCACACTGGTGGCTGCTGGGGCCGCGGGGCGGGACTGGGAACTGCTCACGAGGCACAAGGTTTCATGTCGTGATGAAAATGTTTGGGGGCCCATCACACAGAGTGGGGGTTACGCAGCGTTGTGAATGTACCGAACACCACTGCACTGTTCGCTTTAAAAGGGGTTGTTTTATATTATGTGAATTTTACCTGTAAAAAAAAAAAAGTCTTCGGTGCAGACCAGTGCTTAAGTAGATTAACGAAAATTTGGAATGGAGCTTAAAACGCCTGGGTAACGGGGAGCGCAGGGCCTCCACGCACTGCCCTGGCAGGGACGTGGCGGGGGAAGGCGATGAGGATGTCTCCTTCCTCTACTTCCTGTTTCCTCTGGAACGTCTGCTGCTTTGCCCCAACGCCCCTGATTCATGAATTACCCAACGTGTGGATGAGAAATCAGGGCACCAGAAAGAGCACTCTGCTTGGAGGCAGAGGGCCCCGGATGTGGTCCCAAACCCGTGCGCCCTGGGTGTGTGACGTGAGACAGTGCAGACCTCGGAGGGCTGCGGTGAGGTGAATGAGGTAGCCAGGCCTGGAGCCACGTGGCTGCTCGGTCCACGCCAGCGCCCCGTCACTCTCTTTGACGGCCGACGAGGGACCAGGCTCCCCGACAGGGGCGTGATGTCGCAAGTGCAGCGCAGTGCACGCCTGCTGTCTTACCAGCTTTGGCGGCCATTCTGGTAAAGGTGGCAGACACGGTGAACTTCCCAGCTAAGGGCAGTGCTGGGGACTGGGGGCAGATTTCAAGTCTCACCAGGCACGTGGCAGTTCCGGCAGTGAGGGGACAACACCCGGCGGCCAGGCGCGGGAAGAGGACACATCCTGGCGTCCCTGGAGAAACCGCTTCGCTGGCTTTTTCTGCCCACGTGTAAACTGCCCGGTTCTTTGCATCAGGGTCTATGGAGAGCTGCAAACGGGAAGAAAAGTCACAGAGAACTTGTGTTTCTGAACTATGGCCAAGGAGCTAAGAAAAAGAGGAGAGGCTTAGCGTGGGGGTTAGCGGGGCACTGTGGTGCCCACGAACGCACGCTCAGCCCCCGCCTGCGGGCTGCGGCTGGCCAAGGCCCCACTGCCCTACTCCGCACCCCACGGGCTGCACCATGGGCCGACCCCGGGCACAGCTGAGCAGGGCCGGCCGGGACACTCCCAGAAGCCAGCCTCCTTGGAAGGGTGGCTCTAACCCTGGGACCACTGCAGCTTTGTGGGGACTGTCTTAGCTGGCACCGCAGCCCGGGCTCTTCGTTCCCGCCTCCCTGCCTTCTCTCCTTCCATGAGCTCAGCCCTGCACTGTGGGCAGGCGACGCCCCCGGCTGCTCCCAGCACCCTGCCCACCTCCCCACACAGGCGCTCCCCCGCCCCCTGAAAACTCACGCACCCTGCTCTCCCCCAGCACCGTCTTCCTGGAGCTCTGGACCGGCATGGAACCTGCAGAAAGCAAGGCGCACACGGACATGTGGCCAGGCCCTTCTCCCGGACCTCCCTGGGCAAGCCCTCCCGCTCCCTCCGAGACTGCGCCCGCTGGCCCACGGGAGCATGGAGCCAAGAGCAGGCAGCTTCCCACCTCCAAGCACCATCGCATGTCGCGTGATGACCACGGAGAGGGTGGGAAACCCATCTCCTCCTCCCTCGCACTTCCTGGTGGTGCAATTCTAGAATGATAGTAATGCATGCAGTTTAAAAGGTCGTCCCCTTCGTTTTTCACCAGTGCCCAGGCCTGGACCCCGGGAAGGCGGGGGGCTGGTCCTCACTGGGTCAGTGAAACGTGCTCAGATAGCACTGGGCTAGCACGTTTGGGGTCTACATTCCCGACCCGCTGAATCCAGAAAGGAGATGCTTTAAAAACTCTTAAACAGTGTGGTCTGCTTGCGTTTATTTTGGAGAGTTCCCAAATAATCCCTTTGCACAGACAGACAGGAGACAGAAAGGCAAGATCTTTGCAAAACACCGGGAGGGGTGAGGCGGGGTGCAGGGGACTGGGACAGAGACAAGCAGCTGACCAAGCAGGTGTGAAGATACAGGGCGGGCTCCCTCTCACTGAGCTGGGTCTGTGAGCACCAGGGCCTGTATGTGGGGCCACAAGGATCCGCACGTCGTCCCCCAACCCGAGCCGCTCTGTTCACACGTGGAATTTTGTGTGAAATTAGGGGGCCACCCCAGAAAGGGTAAGGTCCAGAGCCAAACGCATATTCAGTTACTCCACGAGCGGTGACCGCGCGGTGGGGATGTGAGGTGTCAAGGACGAAGTTTCTGCCCCTGGAAACTGCCGGTCCAGGGAGACAGCGCCACGTCCCTGGGTCAGGGGTGGAGGGGGGACTGTGGAGCGAGCAGCTGCAGGATGTCGCTGCCTGGCAGCTCCCGCGAGGGACCCGCCTGGAGCCCAGCCCGAGGCCACGCAGCGGCCCTGAGAGCACATGGCACTTAAGCTCCTGAAATGCAGATGTGACGCTGGTCGGCGGCGGGGGGGGGGGGGAGGCGGCAGGGCGGGCACGCGGTCCCCCAGTCCCCAGCGTCCCCACAGCCTTCTGACCGCGGCGCTCCTATGCCCGTTCTGCCCACGGGGTTCTGCCGGAGAAGCGTGGAGTCCTGCCAGGGCTCAGGGAACCTGCAGTGCTGCCCGCGAGAGTGACAGTCACAGGAGCAGGGACCATGCTGAGCAGGAGCGGCTCCGTCGGCGCCGCGCCCCGGGCTGTGCCGCGGCAGCTGCCCACACACGCCCTGCAGCCTCACGCCGCCTCGCCGTGCCCACCGCCCGTCACCCGCCACTCCGGCCAAACCAGCCCCCAGCACAGGGGCTCACACCACCCCACGCATTCTGCTCAGGGGCGTGACATTCGGGGGAGCTCTCCATGGGTGGCCGGCCTCTGCCCCACGCCTGGGGGCTGCTGGTGCTGCTGGGTGCCACACGGTTCCCCAGCACGGTGAGCGACACCTGGCTACACTTCCCACACGGTGGCTCAAGGTGCCAAGAGCAAGTGCTCCTGTGACAAGTGCAGGAGCCACACGGCCTTTTATAAACCAGCTGAGAGCTGACATCTCTGTCACACTGCGCCGCCAGAAGCAGCCACACGCCCGCCCGGAGGCGAGGGGCGCAAACAGCCGGCTTTTACTGACGAGAAGAGCGTCGAAGGACGTAGCCACGCTTTAAAACGGCCACGACGTGCGCCGTACATGCAGGGTCACCTGCAGTCGTGACCGTCAACCAGCGTCGTCTTCATACAATCCCTCGGGATGGGGAGTCAGGGAGGCAGGTCCGGTCTTGAGGGGACCCAGGGGGCACTCCGAAGCCAGCCCGCCAGGCTACCACTGGGCTCAGGCCCCCAGACTCGAACCCTCTGGGGACAGAAGTGTCCCACATGGGCTGAGGGGCAGACCTCGTTCCCCTGCCCCCGGCCACAGGGATCTTCCTGTCACTAGCCCACCTCCTGCTCCAACGAGGGAGCAGAAAGCAGCGACTGAGGGTCAGTTTTGATGGGGACATGAGGGAAGGACCCCGACACATCCCTGGCTGACAAGTGGCCAAAGGGTCCCACCCCCAAGACAAGGGACCTCGGGAGTGTGACCTCACAGGCCCCACTGAGGCCAACTTCCCTTTTCTCCAGAGGGGGAGCCTGGGTGGAAAGTTACTGGAGTTCCGGCTGCTGCAGAGGTGGCGGCCCAGGGGAACTCCCAGCCCTGGTTCCTCACTCCTCTGAGCTGACCACGGCCACTTCCCATGCCAGAGGCCCGGCCAGGGCAAGTCCTCTGCAGAGAACGACGGTCTTCAGTGGCGACTTGGGGGAGGGCGCAATGTGCACAAGAAGCCACCTGCATGCCTGTCCTGTCCCTGGTCCAGCAGGCCAAGCCCGGACGATCAGAAAACACAAGGGGGTCACCCGCTCCCCATCACGAAAGCCAGTGGCCCGATGCACCAGGCAAGCGCCCGGCTTTCTATCTGAGGAGACAAACGCCCAGGAAATCCTCTGAGCGCAGCAAGCGGGACTTCCCCCCAGTCATCCTGCCGCGTCTGGGGGCAGGAGCACCTGGTCGTGCACCAAGGGAGCCGAGGCCGGGAGGGAAGGTACATGTGGCTTCGGGGCAGGATGTTTAAACTAAGGTAGCAGCGGCAACGGGGAGACGGAGGAGGAAGGAGAGGGGGAGGCTGAGACCATGTGTGATCCCACACAGACAGAGCATCCAGTGTACCACAGAGCAATGCACGATCTGCCCCTCGCCCTCCCTGCACACCTATTGCAGGTGTGCGCTCAGCCCAGTCTTCCTGCACCCTCTCTTACTGGAACACCAGCTCAGGGACCCTGGGGCCTGTGGGACGGAGTCCAGACCTCTCCAGGGGTACTCTGGCCAGATGCTGAGCTCGGGGGCTTCCCTGGCTCTGGAGCGAGGCCCTCCCTTTCCCTCTGTGTCTCTTGACCCCCTCCCCCTGGCCTGGACAGCCGCTGGGCATGCGCTCCCGCCGCAGCCCGTGCCTACGAAGCAGCAGCACTCCTCCGTATGACTGAGCACGGCGGCCACCCTGACGCCGGGACCCTGTGCGCGACTGCAGGCTGGCCGCCTGGCCAGGCAGAGGCCACCCACTGATCCCCGTCCTTCAGAAGGCCCAGCACGGGGCTGTGCAGGACGGACCACGCTGGGCTCGCTTTCAGCCCCACCGACACCGCGTGACTCACACACGGTCCACTCCACAGCCGGCCCGGTTTCCCCGCTAGGTTTCACTTGGCAAAGCGCAAGCGAAATTTTCTCTGCCCAAATGCCATCTTGCGGGGGGAGTCCACGAGAAATGCCGCGTGATTCGGGCAGAGGGCACTGGACTTTTCCCTGACCCCAAACGAAACGGCAAAAGAAGGAAACAGAAGTGCGTGGCTCGCGATGGCGAGTGGCGTCGGGCCCATCGAGGGCGATTCTCCGTGGTGGCCGGGAGCTCACGACACCTTCCCCGCATGGCAAGGCGCAGAGGCCCCGGGCGGCGCACCCGGCCGCTCCGCACGGCCGCCTCGCTTGGGTAAATACCTAGCACTGGAAACGCAGGTCATGCGAGTGGCTTTTTTCTTTTTCTTTTTCTTTTTTTATTTGGTGAGGTTGAGCTTTTCAGTTTTTGAGACCGCCCAACTCCGTACCAAAGCGATTGTACCATTTTGTGCGTCGACCAACACCTAAGGGGGCCCAAGCACTCCCACGGCCTGCCACGGCCTTCGTGCTGTGGTCTTTTAGTTTTCGTTCCGTGGGTGTACAGTGACAGCTCATCGTGGTTTCAATTATGTCTTCGTGACTAATGAGGCTGAGCTTCTCTGTGTGTCTCTTGGCCATTTGTGCACCTTCCTTTTGTGAAGCCTGTGTTAACATTTCCTGGCCATTCATTCAGGAAAAAACACCAAAACAAACTTGGTGTGGCTGTCCTATGAGTAAGGGACTTCCGTGGGAGGTGACGGGGCCTCGGCAGGGTTTATGGCCCTGACTGGACGGGAGCAGAGGGAACAGAGCTGACAGGCTTCGGGGGAGAAGGGGCTGCAGCGATGCTCAGCAGGACCTCTGAGCAGACCGGAGAAGGGCGACGTCACCCCTGCAAGCACGGCCACCGTCTGCGCCTCGGGCCTGGGCAGGGGAGGTCTTCTCAGCGAGATCGGGGGCAGTGCAGAGGGGCCCGCAGGCTGTCGGGGCAGTGACCGAGGACAGCATGTCCAGCACTGGCTGCTCCGGTAATAAACTCCCGGAACTTGACATGGCACACGGGTGAGTGTTATGACGCCCTCGTCTGCGGCACGGGGCCGACAGGGCCGAGCAGCCAGGGCCCCTCTGCAGCAGGCCCAGGCCTGCTCCACCTGTGTCTCCTTCCTGTGGGACTGGTGGCCGGCACGACTGTGCCCGTGGAGGTGGCAGCACGGAGTGCAGGCCCAGCCACAGGAGCCAGCTTGAGCCTGAGTTGCCCTGTCAACTCCCCCACCTTTGACAAAGCAAGTCACATGGCCAGTCCCCCCACCCCCCCAGGGAGGGAGGGGGAGTGTATCCTCCAAACACTCACCCCTACCGTTCTGTGGGCTTGCCGGGAAGTCCGTGCCCAGGCAAAGAGGCGAGCATCCTCCCTGGTGCGCTCACATGGTGGACACCTGTTCATCACCTGCCATGGACCCTTCCTTCCTTCTCTCAGAAACACCTTTCCCTGTCTCCCGAGAAACCTTCCGCTCGCCAGCCCCGCTGCATGGTTCCGCCTGGAGCTACAGGGTTTGCTGCACACCCCAGCCTCCTGACCGCAGGGGGCTGAGCCAGGCGAGGCACGTGGCCTGCATGGAGCCCACGAGGGCCCTCCGTAAGCGCCGTTCTGACAACGCGATAAGCATGACAGACGTGGCCTCTCATGTGCACGGTCCGGGCCGCGGCCCCAGGCCTCCGCTAGCTGTTTCTTTGGAAGGGAAGTTGGCGAAAGCGAATGAACCCCACAAGCCCAAATGCAGAGAGGAGAGGAGACGACGGACGGGGAGGGGTCCTGGTGGCCGTCCAGTCCTTGCTTCCAGTAGCTCCATCCCACGTCCCCCTGTGAGTGCTCCCTTTCCCCCAGGCAGATAGGCTCCCCGTGTCTCTAAGGGCTGATGCATGCATTTCCCCTCAAGGCACCACGAGAGAACTGAGAACAGGCTCTGCCCCGCTGTGCACTGCTGAACAAGGGTCAGGAGTTTCCTGAGACAGAAACGCAGGTCCCAGGAGGTGGGTGAGCCACCCTGCCCTGCGTGGGTGGGGACGGGCTCCACCCTGCCCTGCGTGGGTGGGGATGGGCTCCGGGCTCCGGGCTCCTCCCTCCTCCCTCCTCAGCTGGGGATGGGTCCCTCCTGGCCTCTGCTCTTCCGGTCAACAGAACTGCACTGCCCTGGGGGTGCGAAGCCACGTGCTCCACCTGGAGCTGTCCCCTCCGGCCCCCTCTGCTCCCCTCACTCCTGCAACGATACCACAATCTCCCCGGCCAGCAAACCTGTTCCTCGCGCCTGGATCGCTCCATCAGCAGGACACACGTTTGGAATTCCTGTCATCCTGAAAGAAAGAAAAAGAAAAACCTGCCCGGCTCCCACATCCCTCTGGCTGCTACTTCCACTCCCCAAGGGACACCTGGACACCCAGTCCCTGCCTCCTCCTCCCTCCTCCTCCCTCCAAGCCGCTCCCCTTATTCCTGTCCTCAACATCTCTTCACTTTGGGTGACTTTTCTGTAACTGCACCGTCAACGACCTTGGTTGTGAGCGGGGAGACCCACGAGCTCGTCTGATAAACCCTCTTAGAGGCTACACACTGGATCGCACAAGGCAGCGTGAACCACACTAAACTGGAAGAGGGAAACTTCACTGCCTCATAAAGCAGAATTTAACGTCTACTCATTCGACAAAAACTGATACTTTACACACATTTTATGTACCATCGCGGTTTAAAAACGTGTATATTTCATGGCACTCTCCTGTTCAAAAACCCTCATGGCTTCTTTCAACACGGAGACAAGAGTCCGACCTCCCTACCACACCTGGAAGGGCCGAGCCCGTCTGGCGCCTGGCTCCTTCCGCCCTACCCGAGTCCCCATGCGGTCACGGCGCCACTCCCGCTGTTCCCCACACTTGTGCCGCCCTCGGGGTTCCCCGTCCCCCGGGACTCGTCACGGCTTCCCTCCCCACCTCACGCTCTCCGTGCGCGGCCGCCGCCTGCCGCCTGCCGCCCTGCTTGCTAGCTTCCGTTTCTACCATCTGTCTCTCCCGGAAAAATGTTCAGCTCCCCGTGGGCGGAGGCCTCCGTGTTCATCCTCTAAGCGCAGCGCCTGGAACACAGTGTGTGTTGAATGAACACGTGAATGCGTGGGGGAGCCTGTCTGAGAGCTGCAGAGTGACAAACGAGCCCTTGAGTCTGGCCACACCTGCGCCACGTTTCAGTGACGTCGGCCGATAAAGTTCTCTTGTTACTGAAGTCGGTGTTCAGTCAGCCACCACTGGGCTCATGTCGGGTGACATCATTCCCCAACCGTGCTGGTTGCAGAGACCCTCGTTTTCCCCACCCCAGGTCTGCCAGTTGGCTGGTGACGCTGCTTCAGGCCTCAGGTCGAGACCCAGCCAGCTGCATAGGCCTCTCCCTGCAGGACCGGCAGCGGCCGGGGCAGCTTCCCCCGGCTGACTGCGGAAGCAGAAGCAAACGACAGAGCACCTCTGACCCCCGCGCTAGCACGCGTGCTGCCATTCTGCTGCCAAAGGTACCACGGAGCCGGTGGGAGGGCAGCGAGCCGGGGAGACACTCTGTCCACGCCAGAGGCAGCCCTGGGAAGGTGCGTGGGAAGCGCAGGGAGGCACAACTTCCCTTCAGGAACGAGGGCTGCACTGGCTGCAGAGGTCCAGGCCACCACTCTCCCTGCGCATCTGCCACTGAGAAATCGAAACGTCCTCACGCAATGTGAAAGCTGTGCCTAAAGGCAGAGCAGAGAAGAGGTGGGTGATGGAGCTCACGGGCATGGAAGCCTCTCTCCTCACTGGGCCACAGCTTCCCCGCCTATGACCTCAGCGAGTCGGACTGAGACGTGTCCAGACGCCCTCCCAGCTCCACGAACCCCTCGATCCTGACCTCGGAGCGTCACAGAGGGCCGACGAGCCTCCTTAAGTAACGCGAGCTGCTTCCACGCTAACAAGAAGAACCCCGGGAGAAAGGTAAATAAAGACGGGCAAAATACCAGAAGTGGCAGAAGCTGAGTGAGCGGTACATGCGGGCTCATCGCGTGCTGCGCCCTGTGCGCGCAAAGTTTTTTCCAGGGTAAATGGTTTCTTACGCAACAGAGGCTGCAGTGAACGAGCGCCTTCCTGACCTTTGCTTCCGAGTCCCCTGGAGAGGCAACTGTCCTATTAAAGGTACCTTCCAAAGGAAACCCCCAACCTCTACTGTCCCCGACCTTCGGCGGCCATGCTGCTCCCCCGCTAGAAAACCTGGGGAGTTTCCAGAATCTTCTATCCTCACTTCCCATTTCTCCAGGGATGTGAACTGTCGAGTAAAGAGAACAGCCACAGACAGGGCGAAGCTCACACGCTTGGCCACGTTGGGGGCAGAGCCCCTCTCACTAGTACTGAGTCTGCCCTACCTACGGCCCTTAAGGTATCACAGGCCACACACCCCCAGGGTCACCATGGGGGCCCTGTCTGCGGTGCTCGGCACCAGCTGAGGAAGTGCTAGGGCACAGAGCGGTGTGAAGACCCCGCGTCCCAAGCACCAGGTCCCTCTGTGCACCTCGACGCTGCTCACCACAGAGCGTTCACATGCAGGGTCACTGCTTGGGTGTCCCCTCCACCAGAGTGGGCTGACGTCACTCCTGGGTTCTAGCCTGGAAGGGCTGGCGAGCCCACAGAAATGTCTGCTCCCCCAGACCTAGGCAGAGCCATTATGGGGTGAGCTGACCCTCGTCCCCCAGGAAGAGAGGAGCTGGCAGGGTGACAAGGACTCACACAGAACCCCAGACAGAGAAAGGGTGACCCCAACCTCTCCCCACTTTCTGCCCCTGTGCCCTCCCTGCCCGCTAAGCCATGGTGGCAAGTCCCAGGCTGCCTGGGACAAAGGGGACCCTGTGTCACCCAGAGGGGCCTCATTACAGCCCCCGGAGGCCACCTTTCCAGCAGCACGAGTGCAGGCAGGCTGTCTGGCTCCTTCCAGCCTCTCCAGATGGTGTGCCCTGGCGTAGAAGCTTCTGGGGTCATGGGCAGCAAAAGTCCCAGTTCAGGCTTTACCAGATTTTCCCCAATTGTGTGTTTTCTGCAAAAACAGACAAGTATTCAGACCTGGATAACAGGTTTTTATCTGGGGTGCGTGGGCGTGGGTATTGTCATCACTCTTTCACTGATTATTTGCCAAACTCCTGCTGTGCACCCAGCTCGGGGCTGGGCACTGAAGGCAGAGAAACTCAGACGAACCCTGCCTGCAAGAGCTGCCAGCCCCGCAGTGAGCAGCGAGAAGCCGATGAGTGTCAAAGAGGCACAGAAAGTGACGCGGACAGTTTAACAGGGAAAATGAGTAAATATGGGACACCTAGCATGTGCCAGGGATCGCGATGGAACTTCCCAAACCTCATCTCATGTAAAACCCCACGCGTTCCACAGAACCTGATAGGTCCACGGCTAATAATAATAAAACCAGGAATGTCCGACTCTGAAATACACAGATGAGAGCTCTCTGCCAATTCTTAAGTTTCCACATGCACAGTCAACGAGGAAAAAGGCAGGCATCTGTTAGCTCCATGCATGGTCACCAAGGAGTCGAGCGTCAACCCCGACTGTTGGGGCTCCGCTGCTGGTCTCGGCGGGGCTCCACAGGGCGCCACCTCCTGTTTCCAAGCGGGACTGCAGCACCAGCACCCAAGCCCGCGGCGCCTCCTCCCTCCCAGGCCTTATCACACAGCAGCAGGGCTGCAGGCACCACTGCCCAAGGTGAGGCCTGTGGAGATAGCAAGTCCTCTGTGGGGAAGTAGGGGGGAACCGCCTGCAAATCAGAGTGGCTGTGGCAGTTGTGTTTGCAATAAACATCCTTCCTATTTTAAGGAATTCCTTGTCTGTGACATCCCTTTGCTGGGCAGCGAAGACTTGGGAGAGACAGTGTGGCGCCTGTGTTGCTCGTAGTCTAGTAAAGGGACAGCCAGGTGTATGACAGTCTTGCCACGCCACGCCACGTGCCCAGTGCTCTACCGAGGGGAACATGAAGGGTGAGTTGGAAAGCCCCCCAGGGTGAGGTGACAATGGAGCTGACGCTCCCGTCAGGCTGAGGCCGCTCCGCTAGGCGGTCGAGGCAGAGGAATGGAGTGGGGAAGAGAACAGAAACTGGGGGCGGGGGGGGGCCCTCCAGGTTCAGTATAAAAGAGTCCAAGGACCAGAGGAAGAGAGAAGAGGGCAGGAGCCAGATGATAAAGGGTCTTAAGCTATACTAAAAAGAGTAGCCCTCATCCCGGGACAGTGGGGCTTGAAGTCAGGCACCACCCCATCAAGTTCGCATCTAGGGCACACGTTCAGAGATAATGAACGCACGTTTGGCGCAGGGGATGAAACCTGCCTGGGACAGGCTGCGTCTGAGGCACCGAAAGACTTGCCAAAGGCAGCAAAGAGCTTCAGGAACTCTTCCTGAATGGGAGCGGCGGGCGGTTGGAAAGGTTGACGGTGGGGTGCTTTCCCCCGCTTCCTCTCTCACACCCCCGACCCCCGCTGTGGTGTGTTCCCCCAAGGGCTGGGAAGAGCTCTGTGCTAGCACAGGGGCAACTCACTGTGCTGGAGTGGATGTGGAGGACGTCACAGAGAGGTTTACGTTAACCTCGTTATTTCGTATACTGATGCTTGTAACAACTGAACCCAAAAGAAAATGTCAACACCTTGCGTTTCAGAGTAACATGAGACTGGAAGGTTAAGGGTTTCAATGCTCTACCTGCTGAGCTCTCAGCCTGCGGGTGCCACACCAAACCGGAGGGCAGAAGCCGCGCCAGGAAAAGGCGCCGTCCATGCCCGCTGGTGACCCCGGCAGACGGGGTCAGACAGGAAGGTGTGTGCAAGAGAAGCCTCATGGGCAGGGTCCCAGGCTCAGACGCAGCACAAGGAACAGTGTGAACATCTGCACCCCGAAGGAGAAACGAGGCCTTGAACCCTGACTCTGGCTGTGGACGCTCGTATGGCTCAAGGGCAAACAAGGAGAAATGCTGCGGGCAGGACGGGCTCCTGACGGTCCCCACTTCGCAGCCGGTCGGCAGGAGGCCGGCGCTGCCCCTCCACTACAGCCACGCCCCACACACAAACTGCACTCCGCCACGACAGGACCCCAGCTGTGACACCATGGCATGTGACGTGAGTACAGCACCATTGCAGCTGCGACGTAATGTGGGTTAAAAGGTCACACCAACTACGACGCCCCGTCAGGTAACGTGAGCTGTGATGTCACCGAAGCCGCGACCCGACCTTAGGTGGGCTACAACGTCGTGAGTTCAAAGGTCACACCTGATGTGAGTTGTGACGTCATTTCAGCAGTGACGTCATTTCAGCAGTGACGTCACATCACACACGCAGAAACATATTGTGGGTTCAACAGTTACTCCATGTCAGTCAGTTTAATAAAGTCCCTCCAGCTATGACACCAGTGGGAAGAGACCCTGGACCATCGTTTCCCCAGCAAGGCACTTGTAACAGTGTAAAAGTGCATTTCAATAACGTCGTCCTTGTTCACATCTCTCCTCTTTATTCCAGCCGTGCCTACTTTGGAAAATATGTTGTTATGGTTATTGGTATCAATTCCTCAGTAAGTCAGCCCCAAGGACAGGGCAGAGAGTGATATCTCTTGGCGGCACCAGCTGCCTAGGATGAAAATAGCTCCCAAGGCTCGTCAAGAAGAAAAATAAAACAATATTGCCGCCGGAGTAATAGATTAAAAAACCCGCCAACATCTGCTTCTGTAATCTGCTTGCTTGAGTAATCAAAGCCCACCGAAACATAGTTTTAGGCTTATAAGCTGCCTCTGCCGCGTGACTCAGGGCTGATTCTCTAATGGGGAGAGTCAGTTGCCGGCCAGCTAATAAAAGCTCATAATTAATCTCAATTGGCTCCGTGTGGTCTTAGATTTGAACACGCCACAACATGCTGTCACCCAGGCTTCAAAATTAAATGGTCGTCACCCTAGCTGCGACACCAGCTGATGTCATGTGAGCGATGACGTAAACTGAAGCCACGACATGACCGTACGCCGGTTGCAACTTCACGTGGTTCAAAGGTCATCGTAGCTGCAACGCCACATCACGTGACACGCATTCAATGTCATTGTCCAACCGCGACTGCACTGTTGCACAGGCTGCGACTTAATGTGGGTTCAAAGATTATCGCAGCCATGACGCAACAGGACGTGATTGACGTCACTGGAGCTGCGACGCGACCTTACGGCAGCTGCTACGTCCGTGGGTTCAAAGGTCACACCAGCTGCGATCATTTACAGGGCGTGAGCTGTGACGCCATTTGCAGCTCGCGACTCACGTCATCCTGGCAGACACGTAATATGGGTTCAAAGGTCACTCCATGCATGTCAGTTTTGAAAAAGTCACTTGAGCTGCGACTCCAGGTCATGTCCATGAGAAGAGACGTGACATGAACGGTCATATCCTCACCAATGGACTGTCACCCAGTTTTCAAAATTAAATAGGTTCAAAGGTTACCCTAGTGGTGACATCATATCACATGCCATGGGCTACGACGTCATTGTAACAGCGACTTAATGTGGGTTCAAAGGTCACGGCAGGCGCGACGCCATGTCACATGACGTGCATTGAGCGTCATCAGCTGCGACTTAACGTGGGTTCAAAGGTCACGCCCGCTGCGACGCCACATCACGTGACGTGTGCTGTGACGTCATCAGCTGCGACTTAACGTGGGTTCAAAGGTCACGTAAGCGGCGACATCACGTGACGTGCATTGAACGTCATCAGCCGCGACTTAACGTGGGTTCAAAAGTCACATCAGCTGCGACGCCACGTCACGTGACGTGCATTGAACGTCATTGCAGCTACGATGCAACGTGGGTTCAAAGGTTACCCCAGCTGCGACGCAACATCACGTGAACTGTGATGTCACTGAAACCGCGACATGACCTTACGGCGGCTGCCACGTCACGTGGGTTCAAAGGTCACACCAGCTGCAATTATTTCCATGATGTGTACGGTGACCTCATTTAAGCTGCGACTTCACGTCACGCTGGCAGACACGTAATATGGGTTCAAAGGTCACTCCATGCATGTCAGTTTGAAAAAGTCACTTGAGCTACGTACGACTCCAGGTCATGCCCATGGGAAGAGACGTGACCTGAACGGTCATATCCTCACCAATGGACTGTCACCCAGTTTTCAAAATTAAATAGGTTCAAAGGTTACCCTAGTGGTGACACCATATCACATGCCGTGGGCTACGACGTCATTGTAACTGCGACTTAATGTGGGTTCAAAGGTCACGGCAGCCGCGACGCCACGTCACCTGATATATTGCAACGTCATCAACTGCAACTTAACATGGGTTCAAAGGTCACGTCAGCTGCGACGCCACGTCACGTGCATTGCGCGTCATCAGCTGCGACTTAACGTGGGTTCAAAGGTCACGCATGCTGCGACGCCACGTCACATGACGTGCATTGCAACGTCATCAGCTGCGACTTAACGTGGGTTCAAAGGTCACGTAAGCGGCGACGTCACGTGACGTGCCTGAACGTCTTCAGCTGCGACTTAACGTGGGTTCAAAGGTCACGTCAGTGGCGACGTCACGTGACGTGCATTGAACGTCATCGGCTGCGACTTAACGTGGGTTCAAAGGTCACGTAAGCTGCGATGCCACGTCACGTGACGTGCATTGACCGTCATTGCAGCTACGATGCAACGTGGGTTCAAAGGTTACCCCAGCTGCGATGCAACATCACGTGAACTGTGATGTCACTGAAACCGCGACAGGACCTTCAGCGGCTGCCACGTCACGTGGGTTCAAAGGTCACACCAGCTGCGATCATTTACAGGGCGTGAGCTGTGACGCCATCGCAGCTGCGACTTCACGTCACGCTGGCAGACACGTAATATGGGTTCAGAGGTCACTCTATGCATGTCAGTTTGAAAAAAGTCACTTGAGCTGAGACTCCAGGTCATGCCCATGGGAAGAGACGTGACCTGAACGGTCATATCCTCACCAATGGACTGTCACCCAGTTTTCAAAATTAAATAGGTTCAAAGCTTATCCTAGTGGTGACACCGTATCACATGCCGTGGGCTACGACGTCATTTTAACAGCGACTTAATGTGGGTTCAAAGGTCACGGCAGCCGCAACGCCAAGTCACCTGACATATTGCAACGTCAACTGCAACTTAACATGGGTTCAAAGGTCACGTCAGCTGCGACGCCACGTCACGTGACGTGCATTGAACGTCATCAGTCGCGACTTAACGTGGGTTCAAAGGTCACGTCAGCTGCGACGCCACGTCGCGTCACGTGCATTACGTCATTGCAGCTACGATGCAACGTGGGTTCAAAGGTTACCCCAGCTGCGACGCAACATCACGTGAACTGTGATGTCACTGAAACCGCGACAGGACCTTCAGCGGCTGCCACGTCACGTGGGTTCAAAGGTCACACCAGCTGCAATTATTTCCATGACGTGTACGGTGACCTCATTTAAGCTGCAACTTCACGTTACGCTGGCAGACACGTAATATGGGTTCAAAGGTGACTCCACGGCACGTCTGTTTAAAAAAGTCACCTGAGTTGCGACTCCAGGTCATGCCAATGGGAAGAGACGTGACCTGAACGGTCATATCCTCACGATGGACTGTCACCCAGGATTCAAAACTAAATAGGTTCAAAGGTTACTCGGCTGCGACGCCTCGTTATGTGACGTCATTGCAGTTGCAACACAATGTGGGTTCAAAGGTTACCCCAGCTGTGACAAGTCACTTGGGTTCAAAGGTCACACCAGGTGCAACTACTCACATACGCGAGTTGTGATGTCATTATAGCTACGACTTCACATCACGCTGGCAGACGTGAGTTCAAAGGTCACTCCATGTCACGTCAGCTTAAAAAAGTCATTTGAGCTGCAAATCCAGATCATGCCAATGGGAAGAGATGTGACCTGAACGGTCATATCCTCACAATGGACTGTCACCCAGGCTTCAATATAAATAGGTTCAAAGGTTACCCTAGCTCCGACCCTACCTCACGTGACGTGCATGGAACCGTCCCTGCAGCTGTGACGCATCACACAATTTAACCTGTGACGTCATTGCAGCCGTGACACATCATGCAGACTGCAACGTAACTTGGGTCAAAGATCACGCAGGTTTTGATGCCACATGTACCATGAGCTCTGACGTCATTGCAGCCCCACATGATGCCAGCTGCAAAATTTCGTGGGTTCGAAGTTCACTCCAGCTGTGATGCCATGTCACGTGACGTAAACAGTGACATTGCACTCGCAACGCCACATGTGTATAAACCTTATTCAGAGGCTGTGACGTCATGTGTAAGGTCACTCCATGTCACCCCAAGAAATGAAAAGAAGTCGCTCTAGGTATGCCATGTCACATGAGCCACCACATTCTTGCAGCCAGGATACGACGTTAGGCTGGCTGCAACATAACATGTACTGTGACGTGATTTAAGCCCCGACTCCACGTAACGCTGCAAGCAACATCGCGGGTTCAAAGGTCACCCACGTTGCTACAGCACATCATGTGACATTAGGGGCTACGTCATGCACGCTGTGACATAACGTGAACTACCGCGTCATTGCAGCTGTGACACCACGTCACGCCAGCTGGCACGTTACGTTGGGTCAAAGGTCACCCCAGCTGCAATGCCAAGTTACCTGACGAGTTTTGCTGCATTAATGCAGCCAGGACCTGACCTCACGCTGGCTGCAACAGAATGTGAGCAGCCACGTCCTTTGAGCGCGACGTCACACTGGCTGCGACATGCATGAGCTGTGATGTCATTTTAACTGTGATGCCAAGTCACGCCAGTGTTGAGTGACGTGACCTGGAAGGTCATTTCCTCAGTGAGGCGCTGCCACCACCTTCAAAGTTCAGTGGGGTCAAAGATGAGCGCTCCAGCTGCAATACCACCTCACAGCCAGTTTGAAGTCATGTAGGGATAATTGTCACTCCAGGTGGGATAAGACCTTACCTGCTCCATTATGAACTTGTAGGACAACCCTGCTATATTTGGTCCATTTTGAGGAAACTGTGTTATGTTGATATATATCAATATTTTACAACAAGGTACCACTGCAGTTAAATGGGGATTGGAGCATCTTTTAATTAAATGGTAGTGTGGGCAAAGCAGATAGTGAGCACAACAAGCACTCCAGGAAAAAGAGAATTTGAGTCTTACCTTATACCATACTTAAAAATAATTTGACCATAAAACTAAATGTGAAAGGTAAAACAATAAAGCTTCTACAAGAAAACGCAGAATATGTTCATGACCTCAGCGTGGTGGGCAAATACTTAAACAGGGCACAAAAAGCTCCATTCTAAGAAATCAAGCCACAGGCTGGAAAAGTATATTTATAAAACATATATCCAACAGAGAACTCCTAACTATAGTATATAAAGAACTTCTACAAATCAATAAAAAAAGTCTCCCCAATTTTTAAAAATAGGCAAACAACTTAAGGAACTTCACTTTTAAGAAAAGCATATACAAATGACCAATAAACATTGTAAACAAAAACTGTGTTTTCCTTCCTCTGTAGGGAAAATCTCAGTTCTTTCCGCTCGTGTTTCTCTCCTGTGAGTCTCCATAACTGCTCGCACGGAACACTTGACTTCTGACACTTCTGGTGGCCAAATGTGTGGCAGTTTGTCCCTACGACGAGCCATTCCCTGACACCAGCTGGGTGTCCTACGATTTAACTCAACTCTGACATTGTCTATCCGGTGACAGCATCAGATCCCACAGGTTAAGGGCCCAGCCCCTCAAGACTACCCCACCCCCTACTAACACCCCTTCAGATGCCAACTACAAGTCCAGGTTGTTGCCCGGCCTTCTGAGAGGTGGGCTACAGGTTGCAGGTCCCCACCTCCTCCTCCTCAGGTTCCATTAATTTGCTGGAGTGGCTCACAGAACTCAGGGAAACAAACTCTTACATTTACCAGTCTATTAAAGGAGGTGATGAAGGACACAGAAGAACAGTCGGATGAAGAGACAGACACATATAGGGTGCGGTGTGTGTGTGGGGGGGTCCTGAGTGCAGGAGCTTCTGTCCCCATGGGACTGGGGCATGTCACCTTCCCGGTGTGGATGTGTCTACTAGCTTGAAGGCCCTCAGCACTCCATGCTATTGGGATTTTACAGAGGCTCTGTCATGTTGGCATGACCGATTATTAACTTCGTTTTCAGCCCTCTCCCCTCTCTGGGAAAGTGGGGGCTGAGGCTGAAAATCCCAAGCTCGTAATCATGGCCTGGTCTTTCTTGGGTGTCAGCCCCCATCCAGGAGTCCCCCCAGAGTCACCTCATTAGAACAAAAGATGCTCCTAGTGCTCTTCTCACTTAGGAATTTATGAGGGTTTCAAGAGCTCTGTGCCAGGAACTGAGGCAGAAGCCCCAGTTTATATTATATTTTTCTATTATCGCACGAACACATAAAAAGGTGTTCCACATCATTCCTTGTTAGGGAAACATGAATTCAATGGCAGCGTGATACCACCATATGCCAAGCGGAGCGGCTAAAATTTTAAAAGTCTGACACCATCTAGTGTTGGCGAGGATGTGGAGCAAATGCAACTCTCTCTGACATCGGTTTTTGGGGTGTGAATGCTACAGTCTCTCTGCAGAAGGTTTGGTGCTATCTGCACATATATATCCACCCACGACCCAGCATCCTCATCCCCAGGTTTATACCCAAGAGAAATCCGTGCCATGTCCCTCGAAAGACATGGACATGAATGGACAGAGAAACTTATTCGTAAAAGCAACCACAACACCTCAGATACCCAACTACAGGAGAAAAAGAAACAGAAGATGTGCAAAAGGATATTCACAGCAGCATTCCTCATAATCTCCCCAAACTGGAAATTATCCAAACGTCCATCACAGTAGAATGAATAGTTTGTGGAATATTTACACAGAGGAAATCTACACAGCATTGCAAGTGAACCATCCACAGCTACACACAGCAACCTAGAGGAATCTCCCAAGTATAAAATTGAGCCAAAGCAGCAAAACACAAGAGTACATACTGTAGGATTCCATCTATAAATGGTTCAAAACAGGCAAAACTAAGCTAGAATTTTAGGGTTGCATTCCTATGCGGTGAAAAAAAAAAGAAGAAGAAAATACAGGAAAGTGGTTTCTATAAAAGTAAAACTGATGGAGGGAGAGGGCTGTAATTAGGGAAGGATCGGGGTGGAGGGAGTGGGGGCTGGTGTGATGGGAATGTTCTGTTTCCTGATCCGGGTGCGGGTTACTTGGCGTTGGCTTTGTAATAACTCATGGAGCTGTGAATTTATGTTTTATACACTTTACTGAGTCAGTGTTACATTTTGTAGTGTTGAAAACAAGAGGTTTAAACGTTATCGGGACTGGGGCGGGGAACGGGGAGCTGCGGCTGCACAGACAGGGAGGAGAACGGGGCACGGGGGGAGGGGTTGTCTGGGGGTCCCACAACAAAGGGAGCAATGCGGCAGGAAACCAGAAGGACAATGAAGCCAGGTGATGAGGGGTCATTAATACAGCCACCCAGTGAGGCTGGGGAGCCTGTGCCCAGCACATGGCCACCCGGGGAAGGGCAAAGGTGTGTTACCCTGGCGTGCGCCTAGCCTGCTGGAGTCCTCTCCTGTCCTGCACCAAGCTTCATCTCCTAGAGCGGAATGCATCTTGTTTTACTTTTTACTGTAATTTTTTTCATTTTAATTATTTTATTGTCCGGATCTGGGACTTCATTCTGGAGGCAGCGGCAATGAGAACGCGCACCACACATTCCTTCCGCCTCAGACTCGTCGGCACTGCTTCCTTCTCTGCCCCAGCCAGAGGTCCGGAAGAGGTGACGCCGCCAAGCCTTGGCTTCTGTGCCGTCCCCGCTGCCTCCGCCAACGCCCTGTCCCCATCCCCAGCACCAAGAAGGCACCCCAGGTTCGGTTAGGGATCCTCAAACGTCGCCCGCTGACCGGCTCCAATGCCTCTGCCATCACCATTACGGGGCTGGGCCAAGGCTGGCGGGAGAATTAAGCCCTCGTGGTAACTACTGAGAGGGGGTGAGCCCCAGGCAGAGCGGGTCCCAGCGGCCGGGAGACGGGCACGTCAAGAGGCCAGACTGTCCCAGAGATTTACCCGGGCAAGCTTTGTGGGTGGTGGCGTCCCAGGGGGCAGTCGGAGTCCTGCACCAGGTGGGGGCCCGTGGCGTCCAGGTGGGTGTCCTCCATCCCAGCACCTCATTTCCTCACCACCGAGTTTTCAGATTGGCTAAACGCCTTGGGAAATGTCCAATTCCTGTCATTAGAGGAGTAAGAGAACTAAGCACAGGCATCCTTCAAGTTAGCTGGAAAGTGAGCAATGTGGGGGGTACACACTGGCGGGCAGGAGCACGTAAGCACTCGCCACCCCCTTTTCCTGTCTGTGGCTCTCTGACCGCCACCTGCCAGGCGCCCAGAGGGCCCAGAGGCCTCCAGGGGTTCAGCCCCGGCCAGTCTGGCTGCTGATCCAATACCCCAGAGCCCAAGTCACAGGGGCCAGCATCTCTCTGCCCGGGCACCCCCGAGACCTGCGGGTTTGCCAGGGATCCCCGGGAGTGCCGGCTCCTACTTCCCTGGTCCCTGTGCTGACTTGCAGGTAGGGACTCTGCCACTTCTCCCAGACTCTCCCGGGCCAAAGGCAATAACCAGAGTTTATCTTGCTTCTGGTGTTCATCCTGACTGATCGAAGGCAAAGCCGGCACGTGTCCACGCAGCAGAATCGGACACTGGAATCCAGCTGTGTGGCCGATATCAAGTCCACATGGGTAGGTCCGGTTACAATTTTTTGGTCAATCCCTTCCTTCCCTGCTCTGGGAAGCCTGGATGTTGGTGTGCAAGTGAAGTGACGTCGCAAAGCTGGGCGAGACGCGTGCTGTTGTGTGTGCGGGGACACGTGTCCCCCAGCCATGCTGCCCCAGGGCTGGTCCCCCAGGGGCCAGCCCTTCCCCCGCACGCCTCCTGGCAACACCCTCTCGGCCTTCCACCCTGGGCGCCCGATGCGTGCCGGGGCCAGCCGGCGCTCGGCCCTTTTGACCCACCCCGTTTACTTGGAGTTCATTGCTCTGTGCTTGACCACGTCACGAGAAGAGCCAGAGATGACTGCAGTTCCAGCCCAGAAGCCGGGCCTTCTCCTTTGATGCACTAACACGCTTTGCATGACACTTAGGCAAATGAGGCCTCTCAGTGGCTCGAAAGGAAACTCCGTCCTGTGTGATGACCATGCAAAGACACGAATACATTTGGAACTATTAAATAAAACACTGTCCAGGTGAAGAGTTGGAGATCTCCCATTCGGGCTGAATTTTTACAGAACATGGGTTATCGTGACTTGGGGGAGGGTCTCACTCAAACTCACCACAGGTGAATTCGATTAAGAGTCCACCTTCTCTGCAAACCCTTGAATTTATTACTATTTTCAGTAGCTCATCTCTCTCATTTTGAGCCCTTCAGTTCTATTTCATCTAATTCTCTGCTGGATTTGGACCTCCGGACGGTGTTTTTTGTTTTGTTTTGTTTTTTGTTTTTTTGTTTGTTTGTTTTTTCCTTACCCCAGCTCTTTGGAAAGACCAGTATCTAATTCTACGTAATAATTTTTCAGTTTCCATTTTCTAGTCTCTCCTCTGTTATTGCCAACTACTTATCTGCAAGAGCTTTTCTTTCTGTTAGGAAGAGGGCAGATTCCTGACGCATAACCATCTCAAAATGATGAGGGTTTTCTCGTGGCTTAAAAAAATGGGGAAAAAGAAAAACAAGTTCTGTCTCTTCAAGTGAACTTTTGAAATACATGTGCTCTGTAGAATGTTTTCACAAGTTTATAAAAAGCAGCAGCAACTCGACCTGCAGAGATGGAAGCTCAGAACCCACCTCACATCCTCCCAGCCCTCAGCCTCCAGTGGGGGGGGAGCACTGGGGGAGCCTCAGAACTGGGGAACAAACGAGACTGATAAACCAGCCAAATGGTAGTAAAAGGCCAGATGTGGAGGCAGAGACGGTGAGGTGACACCCAGGGTGAGGTGACAACCGGCGATGGAAATGGGGCTTCAGCATGCGGGAGGTGAGAGGTCAAACCCCACAAGAATGTCCTCGGGGGAAGTCACAGAGCAGGACCAGGGGCCTCTGGTCCCCGTGTCCCGTTTGCAGCATGAGTTCTGCATCTTGGTGGAAACGCTGCTTTCAGTCTGACTCTGACGGAACAGGAAGTTTAGCTTGGCGTCCCCTTAGGTGATGACTTACTGGCACAGAAGCCCGGGCGGGACTCTGGTGAGGACACCAGAGGACGCTCCAACAGTGGACACCCCTGCAGCCTCCTTGCCTACCACTTACGGTCAGCAGCCTCCCTGACCAGACACTGCAAAGCCTAAGGGTAAGGGCCAGAGGCCAGTCTCCGAGGGTGCAAATCCTGGCTCTGCCACTCATTAGCTGCATGACCTTGGGAGAGTTGCTTAATCACCATGACTCAGTTTCCCTAACTGTGAAATAGGGGTCATAATCGCACCTGTTCCACATGGGTGTCGTGAAGATTGCACGGGTAATACACGCCAAGAGCCTGCGACAGGGCCTGGAACATAGTAAACACCCAGTAAACACCAGTAGCCATCATCATCCTTCCCAGTGTCCTAGTCAGGGTCCTGGCATTTGGAAGCTCCCTCTTAATTTTTCCTTCTCCCCCAGGCGCCTCCAGGTTCCTACCCACATCTCTTTACCCCTATACAACAAAAATCCTTATTCTCACGTTTTTTTCTTACAACAGCCCTAGAATTCCCATTTTGTAAACCGTAAGAGAAAAACCTGGTAACGTCGGGGCTGTATCAAATCCAAAAATTTCAAAGGACACTTAAGAAAATGAGAAGACAAGTCATAGACCGGGAGAAACAAAATCACGACACATGGATCTGACCAAGGACTTGTATGCCGAGTATAACTCAATAACAAGATGACGAACAGCCCGACTTTAAAGTGGACAAAACAGTTAAAACACGTAGGCTTCTCAGAATAGATAACTGGCGAAGGAGCCCTTGAACAAGGACATCGACGGCTGATAGAAAATGCACGTGAAAACCACACCAAGGTAGCAGGCGAGGCCGTGGAGAAAAGGGAGCCCTCGTGCCGGCCGGTGGGACGGCACATTGGTGCAGCCGCGACAGAAAACCGTGTGTAGCTTCCTCTAAACCCTGCAGTGGGTCTACCACGTGACCCGGCAATCCCGCTTCTCGATAGTTATCTCAAGCAACCCAAAATACTATGTCAAAAAGACATACGACACACCCCTGTGTTCCCTGCTGCAGTATTAACAAAGCCAAGATACAGAAGCGACCTCAGTGTCCGTCGGGAGACGAATGGGTAAAGGAGGGGTGGCACATGCACACACAGGAACACTGCTCGGCCTAAACAAAGATGAAATCTTACCATTTGTGACCACATAAATGGACCGGGAGGGTACTGTGCTCGTTGAAATAAGTCAGGGAAAGACAAGAGCCACATGATTTCACGTATATGTGGAATCTACAAAAGTAAGACTCATAGAAACACAGAGTAGATGGATGGTGGCCTGGAGCTGAAGGGTGGGGAAGCGGCAGATGATGGTCGAAGGATACAGACGCCCAGTTAGAAGATGGTAAGTTTTGGGGATAAACGCGCAGCATAGTAACTATAGTCAATATGACAGTATTTTCTACTTGCGAGTTGCTGAGAATAGGTATTAAGTGTTCTCACACACACACACACACACACACACACACACACACAAAACTGTGTGAAGTGAGGGAGCATGAATCGTGGGGAGCATTTCATCATATACAGGTGTCAAATCTTCACCTTGTACACCTTAATTACATTGCTTTTTATTTGTCAAGTATCACTCAAAAAACCTGGCAAAACCTAAAAATAAAAAAAACGCGTTGAGGGGATCACCTCTCCAGACCCTCTAGGATGGCTGAACGCAAAGCGACAAAAGCAAGGTGTGGGGAGGATGCAGGGGAACTGCCACCTGGGGCTCCTGATGGGGTGGCAAGGTGGTGCCTCTCCCTGGGGCCAGAGCTTGGCAGTGTCTGAGGAAGTGCCGTCGGTCTCGCCACACAGCCTCGCGACTCCCCTGCGCAGTGTCCCACTGGGCAGGGATGACCACGTACACCACACCAAGGGCGCCCGGCGATCACAGCGGCTGCATTCATCACCGCCCGGGCCAGTGACACAACCCGAACACCCACAGCAGGCCGTTGGGCCACCCATGAGGAGCCACTCCTGGGCCACGGGACATGATGAGCAATAAAGACGGATCGTCATGACCTGCAACACCGGGGTATGGTTTTAAAAGATAAGGCTAAGGAGAAAAAGCTGGACACGCAAAAATCAAACGCTGCATGGCCCTACTAAACATGAAATTCTCGAACATGCAGAACTGACCTCGGGCTGGCAGAGAGAGCCAGTCGGTGGTTTCCGGGGCTGGGGTCCGGGAACTGGGCCCAAAGGGTCTTTCCCAGGTGACGGAAACAGTCTAGATCTTGACTGTGCTGGCTGCTGGTTACCTGGGTGTTGACACTTTAAAACATCCACTGAACTGGAAAAAAAAAAACCACCAACATCAAATTATACACTTAAAATGAGGGCATTTTATTGTATGTAAATTTTACCTCAGTAAATGTGACTTTTATAAAACAGCCAGCTTCATTTTTTAGCAACAGAAAAAGATCAGTTCTCCACGCATGGGGTAGCACGGCGGGAGGGTTGGTGGGGACGGGAGCCCGTTTTAAAAAATCAGTTTCCTGATTTGTACTCCCTGAAGGCAAGAAGTCTTATTAATCCTAAAAAAGTGTTCTACCCTGCCCACACCCCAGAAGGGGCAAACGACACTTTTCAAGGAACATGAAAGATGGGGGTGGAGGAGGTCATATCTGATTATCTGCACCTCCTTCTCTCCAGAACCTTCCATTTTGCTGGGATGGGGACAGCAGAGGTGAGCTCAAGGCACAGGCCGGAGTCGTCTTGTGGCAGAGATCCAGGACGGGGGCAGCCCACCACAGACCCTTTCGCCTCTCCAGCACGGCTCAGACCCCTAGTAAGGGGTGCTGGGCTCAGGGGTGGGGCCCACCTGGGACTCTCGCAAGGGTGGAGCCAGTTCCATGGGAGAAACTCAGGCCCTACACACTGGGAGTCGCTCCCCACACCCCTGCTGCCCGGGAGCAGACCGTGCAGCCACTCGGCCTCCAAACTCCCTTCCATCACATGGTCAACTGGTCACACACGCCTGCCACTTCTAATTTCAAAGCCACCCCCCTTGCCTGGTCCCTCCTGCTCCTGTTTTTGTCCTCCCTGTGTAATCCATCCACAGTGGCCAAGTGGTCTTTTAGAAGAGGAAATTGGACTCTCTGCTGAAAAGCCTTCAGAGACATCTCGTCACTTTTAGGAAGCACCCAGCATCCTTACGGTGTCTTCTGTGTGACCCAGCCCTGACAGCCCCTGGCACCATCTGACGCACCATCTGATGCCTGTGTCTGCCCACTCCTGGTGTCCTGCCCACCCCGACTGCCCTCCTGACACGCCCGTCCCGCCTCAGGGTCTGTGCACGGGCTGTCCTCTCTTTCAACGTTCTCGGCCCTTCACCTGGCTCACGCTTCGGAGTTGCCTCCTCTTCCCTAAGCTCACTTGGTACCTTGTAATTTTTTTCTTCATACATGTTGTCATGCTTTTTAATTATACATTTATTCGCGTGATTATTTGTTTCATGTTTGTTGCTCTAATTATACTTCATAAAGGCAGCAATAGTGCCTGATTAGCTCACCACGGGTGCTCGGGGCCTAGCTAGAAATCCTGGCGCTTGAGAGGCTGATGTAGACACCTTTTAAATGGATGGATGAATGGATGAAAGGGTGTTTTAAAATGCAGCTTCTACTATTAAGTATAAGGCCAACAGACCAGGAGTCAGCGCCATTCAAACAAGACTTTGTTATACTCAGAGATCCGAAGGGAAGAGGACACGCCACACCCTGGGCCACATGGGGAAGCGGGGGTCAGGAGGCAGAGGGATGAGGGGAACATTAGGGCAAGAACCTTTGCTGTGGTTTCCACAGAAAGAAACAGGCGAGGCTGGCTGAGGCTCGGGATTGGCCCTGGGGTGATCAGGGGAGGTGGGGCGTGGCCTGAAGCATGATGCCCCACAGGGGACACAGGCGACACAGGTGGGGCTGTGGGCTCTGGAGGGTTGTTTTGCACTTGGAAGGTGTGCTCCCAGGTGAGTTAGGAACCAGGGGTACTAGGAATGGGGACCATGGCCCTACATGGACGCTTACAGAACTCCTGGAGGCCCTGGGCTCCTGCTTCAGAGAAGGACAGAGCTGGAAGCACAGCAGTGGCACAGCCCGGTCCCAGGGGAGGGTGGTACGTAAGCCCCAGGCCCAGACAGGGCCTCTCTGAAGGCCTGGGAGTGACCAGGAAGGACCGGCAGAGGCTGGACGCATTCCTCCATGGCTTGGGTGTTGTCAGACCATGGAATCCACCCAAGCTGGTCTGGACAGAAAGGCGCTGATTAAGAGTTAAAGACAGATCATGGAGTCACTGGAGGGACGAAAGACACATTGGAATGAGCCTCAGGGAAGGACTCCCTAGCCACATGACAAAACTGTGCAGCCAAAGGAAGTTCTGCTTATGTGTGACAAAAGGAAGCTGCTACCCCATCCCCCCCATCTCTAAGAAGCCACCTCCTAAATCAGGAGGCTACCAGCAGCCACTGCTCCACAGTCTCTATCGCAACCCAGGACATGCTTTTCTCCCCGTATATTCAGTGTCACACGCAAGACCGCTCAGCAGACAGAGAGTCATTCCCATCCTACTGCAGGGGGCATGGGGTCCGGAAAACGCTGTTTGTGGCCTTGGCCTTGCAGAGCAGGTGTGCGGCTGTATCCACGTGTCTGCTGCACGTGGTCCGGTGCTTTCCACTGCTATGAACCACGTGTTTACTTTTTCTAAAATGTCAATTATTGGCAAAATTCGGTCCCTAAATCTTGGTGGCTATGGCTCTGCTCCTGTGATCCAACTCTCCAGAGGCTCTGGAGATGTGTAGAGGTCACCGTTCTCTCCCCCCTGCTGGCATGCACCCATGGGCATCTGCACACAGAAGCAAACATCTGCCCAGACTCCGGCTAGCAACAGGGAGGCTGCAGCTGCTTACCTGGAATGCGACCACGCTCCCCAGCCAGGTAAACCCCCGCCATCTTCCGGGCCAGCTCCAGAGGCCCAGCCATTGCTCTCAACTTCCTCAGTCCCTGAAAATGCATTAAAGACCTTGTTACCTATCAGACGCACGGGTGAGGGATGATGCCTTGTTGGCATCCTTCGGATTTAGATCAAGACCCCGGAGTCCAAATCCCGACTCTGCCACAACTGTACGTGTCATTTTGGGAAAGTCACTTAAGTTCCTGAGATAGCAAATTTCTCATCTATCAAACAGGCTCGGTGCCAAGTACTTCACTTAGCTGCTGAGAAAAGCTCACGCAATACTGTATAGAAAAACACCGTATAAACGGAAACACGACTGGCCTGGGCGAGCAAGCAGGCGCCATCTCACGAGCCAACCCCCTGTTGAGTTTACTAGACCGGATTCGAGAAGGATTCTGAGGCCGTGTCTGGGTTCACTGGGGAACGGTGCGACTGTGCGGTAGAAATGTCTGTTGTGGTGAGCAGAGACGGTGGCCTTGGGAGGGCACTGGTAAGGCAGGCGTCACAGATGTCACGCACTTGACAGTCCTGCGCTAGCAAAGTGGGCGTTGTGATTATCACCATGATGGCAGCAGCCTTAAGGGGACAAAACTGTCAATAAAGAAGCAGGAAATCACCCGACGGAGAATGGGGCTCGGAGAAACCAGAGGCTTGTGTTGTCGGACTCGGAGTCGATGTCCCACGCGGGGCCTTGGTGGCTAGGAGCGGAGCTGGCCGCGCGGCCCTCTCCAAGGCCCCGCGGCGCCATAGTATCTGCCCATCCTTCATGTCCTACAGGCCCTCTCCTGCTGCCATGACACCGAGTGTCGTAGGCCCGTCCCAGGGAACAAGTCCGGACTCCCAGCTTTATGGGGAGAGATGGGCTCTGCCCCAAAGTGGATGCGAGGTGGCGCCTTTGGGCCGAGGTGCTTACAAAGCAGGTGTGTTTTCTCCACGTTCTCTCTCCTTCGGCTCTAAGAGCCTAAGCAAATGGCGGAGCCACAAGAACAAAAAGATCCCAGTGCCCTGAACCCCAACGTCATCACGACCCGAACGCCTCACTCGTTTGGTCCATCATGTGGACCAAAAAAAATAATAATAATTTTTTTTTAAAAAAATAAAAAACGTTCCTTGTATTGGGCCATTGGCATGGTGGAGTTTATCTCTTAGAGCAGCTAGCAGTGCCCCCTTATCTACGGTTTTGCCTCCCATGGTTTCCGTCATCCCCGGTCAACCGCAGTCCAGAAATATTACATGGAAAATTCCAGAAATAAACGACTCGTGAGGTTTTGAATCGCGCACCATCCTGAGCGCCTTCCTTCCTGTCATCGCGTACGCGTCTTGTCATCTCACGGCCTCACGAGAAGACAGTCGAGTGCAGGACAAGATCTAGAGGCCAGCCTCCCACAACTTTCATGACAGCATATTGATGCCGCTGTCCTGCTTTCTTATTAGCTAGTGTTTTTACGCTCTTACGGTGCCTCATTTGTAAATTAAACCTGATCAAAACTCTACGTGTGGAGAAACAAACATGGCGTGTGTGGGGGGCGGTGCTGTGGCTTTGGGTACCTACTAGGGGTCTCGGAGCGCGTTGCCCACGGGGAGAGAGAGGGGATGACCGTAGCATCCCAGCTTTCGCAGGGGCCAAAAGAATTTTAAATTTCTACTTTGGTGCCTGGACAGATACGGCATAACCAGCAGGTCAGGATCTTCACCGTGCCCTCCAAACTTGCTCTTTAACCTTCGGTCTCCCCGGCCGTCAGGCGGAACCCCGCGGTCGCCTTGCACCGCCCCCCCTTCACTGACACTAGAGCCCAAGTCCGCCGGATTCTCTCCCGTCGATCCTCTCCCCCGCTCTGCCGCTACCGCTGCCTCGGTCTGGTCTTGGCTCTCACTCTTTCTTGCCTGACGACCAGGCTAGTCTCCTAATTAGTCCCTGTGTCACTCTGCCTCGGCTCCAGTTCGTCCATCCGTCTGTTCATCCAATTCGCGCTTATTAAAGGCGCTGTCATGTGACAGCGTGCACACTAACTACGCTGACAAAGATGACTGGGGGGACCTGCCTGAACGAAATAGCGCCACGAAATATGCATGCAATTACAGGTGCTCCGGAAGAAACGACAAGTTGGTATGAGAGCATCATAAGGGGGCCGCAAACGGGTCAGGGGAGATTTCCAGGAGGCGGTGACCCTTGAGCTGAGGTCTGAAGGATGGAGGAGGTAAATGGGGGTGGAGGGGTGGGGTGGTGGTTGCGGCGGCACTAAGATGTTCCAAGCAGAGGGGAGAGAATGGTAGGGAGAAGCAGGACACACCTGGGAACCTAAAGTCCAAAGTGGCACAGGAAGCAGACTTTTCTAGCATGTTCCCCGGACTTCGCAGAAGACCTAGCACATAGTCTATGTTTCAATCATTTGTGAAGGATCCAATGAATGGGTTAGTGAAGGGAATGGGGGTGGGGACAGATGGACAAGGCACGAAGCTGTAATTCATGGCATGAACTACAACTAAGAAACAGAGCTGCAGCCCCCAGATATCCCTACTCCAGCTTCGCTACCTCTCCCCGCTCCTCCGCCCCATGTCCCCGGAGCTTACACCCGCCTTAGCACTCAGTACACCGCGTAGGACTGGCGGCAAAGTGAGTGCACGAGAACATGTCTTGTTTGCCAGTATAGCCCGGCAGCCAGCCCACGGCCAGCACAGAGGAAGCACGGCACATAAATATTTAACAAGTCGGTCAGCATTGCAGGCAAACACCAGGCACCAAAGTCAGTGGGGCAGGAGAGGGTGGAGTTGAGAGTGAGTAAATAAAATGCGAGTCAGCTGCCAGCACCGGCTGGCATGGAAGAGGCTGGGAGCCAAGTAGAGCACCCACATGCCAGTGACATGTGAGTGTCAGGTCTGGAGACGAGCCAGAGTCAGCAGAGGTGAGCAAGGACGCAGGTGCGAGACTCGAGGAGGAGCCACGGAGGAAAGCCAAGTGCCCGGGACGGCACCCTTCTGGCTACCCTAAAGGTTCCGGCTTACACCTGCTAGGTCGCGCCATAGCCACGCTTCACGGCTCCTCTGCCGCACCATGGCCGTGTGTGTGCATTCGTGTGTCTGGGCGGAGTTCCCTGGGACACAAGCACTCCCGGTGGGCAGCTCCCTTTCCTATTAGCCTCTTCATCCCAACACACTGCCCAGGGCCTTGGGGAGCCCAGTGCCTCTCAGTTGGAGCCACCACACGTGTTGCGCAACGAAAGCCAGCAGGAGAGAGTGAGCACTGGACCTGGGGCCAGGCCCGCTGGTGGGAAGGCCCCTAAACAAATAGAACCTCTGCCAAGAAATCTAGCAACACAAGGCCCCGTGCACAACCGTGAGGTTGTTGTTCGAGCGCTTCCTGTTTACGTGCCGGAGGCCAGACTTCCTATCGCGTCTATTCTGGTCCTCTCGTTTTGACTTAACCATCTTTTCAAAACAGGCGGCTTCGCCACCTCATTCTGCCCCTTCAGCGCCTACGTCCTGCAGCAGCTAAGCTGCAACGCGGTGCATTTACGCATTGACACTCGCCGAGTCCCGACACCGTGCTGGATAGGAAGTCACCAGACTCGAGATTCTGTCAGGAAAGACGGCCAACTCACAAACGCGTACCGTCCAAATGAGAAGACAGACAGCTGGGGGCACCGGAGGCAGGCCCCAAATCAGAATCCCAAGTTATCTGATCCTCCATGTTTTCCGACTCCATTTCCTCTTGTGTGGGAATCACTAGTGAACAGGGTCAAAGATGGCACTGTTTCCCAAACACCCCGCAGTGCGGCCCCTCGGAGCAGCTGGGGGTCAATACCAACCTGTGGCTATCAGATCTCGGGGACCAAGTCTGGGGCTCTGCCTTGAGGCCAGGACTTACTCAGCTGGTACACGGCAAGCCCTCACCCAGCCGCCCAAGGACCTCACTCGAGGAGAAAGACCAACCATCGGGTTTGCCCGGGGCTGGTTCAATGCCAGCATCGGCCCCAGACACCCTTCGGCCCTGGGCCGATCCCGGCAGTTGGTCACCCTTTGGTCCGTCCTTTGCTGCATGTGCTTGGCCGGCACACATTCCAGGGCAGCCGGTCTGGATGGGCTAATTAATGGAGAGGCGTTCAGTGCCACACAGAGGCACCTCGGTGTCAGCATCTGCCTCCCTGATCTGACGCCCCGCCAGCTCTGGCTCCCAGGATCCAGGCCACGCTGACTCAGCCACACCTGGCCTGCCCAGTCAGGAAGGGCAGCTCTGGGCATTCCTCCCGCCTCGGCAGCGGGCACAGGGCTCCGTGGCCGGCCCTTGCATTTCTTCGCTCACTGGCTAGGTGGGTCATCTTTACTGCTCTGCTTGCCAATTACTGTTAGCTGCTTGCTGCCCGTCTGTGTGTGTCCCTACCCAGTCAACTCTTGCAAAAGACCATTTAATTTCAGCTATGACTGGATCAGGTAACTAATTAGATCACATTTATAACTACTATTTACTGAGTACTTATTTTTGTGCCAGACGCGTGCTAAGCACTCTGCATAAACTGTTTTTCATTTAATCAACCTAATGAAGAAAATATTATGATCTCTAAAGACAAGGAAGCGAAGCACAGAGAACTTAAAACAACCTGCCCGATCTCACTCACCTGCTGAGTGGAAGGGCCAGGACGGAGCCCGGCACTGACCGCCCAGTGCTGTCACCACTGAGGTGTTTTGTTCCAGGCTCTCAGGTAACTTCAACACCTTGTGATTCACTGACTGATTCACTCGTTTGACAAACATTCATCGAGGGCCCACAGCGGGGCGAGCACTTATCTGCCTGGTACCCAGACACTGGTGGTGTTGCCAGCTGCAACCTAGAAGCCTGATGCCCAAAGCAATCGACTAAAAAATTAATAAAGACTATTTTACAAGATCAGTTAGACGGTCAGGTGTAAAGTAGACAATAGAATTAAATAACATTATAATATATTATTGATGGCCAGTTTCAAAATATAAGAAAAAAGATTTATCCACACTATCAACAAAGCAACATATAGCTGAATGAATTAACCAGAAGTACTATGACCACGTGTTTCTCTTTACTATTTCACTAAGTTATATAAAACTAAGGGGATAAAATATGATAGAGGATTTTTTTTTAAGTTTAAAGATGGAGAAAAAAAAAAAAAAAAACACAGCAGATTTCCTGATGGGCCATCCAAATTCTGTAGAGACACTGATTTCTCTCCTGTCCCCCAAATTGTTTTAGGCATATGTAATCCCAATTAAAAATCTTGGCAGGATATTTCTTGGAAACTAACAAAATTATTCTAAAGTTAACATGACGGCATAAACAGATCAGAATTTCACATAAAGCTCAAAAGAGCAATAGATGATGAAAAGACAAGCTCCTGTAGATACTAAAACTTATTATAAAGCAACGTGATTAAAATATCACGGTTCTTTAAAAAAACACACATAGTGCTGAAGCAGAAAAACAAGATTAGAGAAAAAGCCCAGATCTAGAAACTATTCAAACTTCAGAAAAACAACTCTCTGGTCTGATCAGAGAGGAGGCAAACATGCAGACACACATTTCTATTTGACATGGTAAATACTACTGCAGAAGGAAGAATAAAGTATGTGAACACACACAAGGGCGGAGCCCTAAATTTGCCAATAGGAGTCCTGAAAGCCTCCAGTAAGGAGCAGGTGTTTATACTGGATTTTGAGGGGTGAGTAGGAGTTTGGTGGGGTACAGTCATGAAGAGGGCTGGCGACAGGATTTCGTGAGTGCTGGTACTTGGCCAGAAGCATGCCCACGGGCTGAGAAGATGCTAGCCTGGGTACCTGCTTCAAGTGCAATACCCTTTCCACAATTTAAAGACACTCTGCCAACAGGATGTGGTTTAGACCAGTGGTTCTTAGTGTGACCCGTGGACCCCTGGGCGTCCCTGAGACACCTCCCCCCAGGGCATCAGCGAGTTCACAATTATTTTCATTATAGTTTTAAGTCATTATCTGCCTTGTTCTCACGAGAGTGAGGTTTTCCAGAGGTTATATGAGGGGCAGCATTGACTCGAGAACCAGCCTCCCTTTTGTCAAGCTGACAGAGATATGCAAACAGGAAACACAAGCATCACTTTTCTCACTGACTTACATTCTGGAAAAGACAGCTAATGTTCATTTTTTAAAAATGTTCTTTATGCTAACATGTAAATGTTTGGTTATTACTATTTTTAAGTAAATTAGTGTTTATTTTCAAAAGTCTCACTTTTAATTTCTAATATAGTACATGTTGAGAGCTAAAAGTTCTTTGGGGTCCTCGATAATTTGGGAGGACAAGGAGATCCTGAGACCAAAATGTTTGAGAACCTTTACTTTAGACCCGATGAAAAGCTTTTAGAAAAAGCACTGTTGACACAAGCCTGTGAGTTTTTCTAAGGGTACTTCCTCTGCCACTAACCAGAGCCTCAGATTCTGCTGTGGCCCCACCCCTCCCTGGCCAGCCCCCACTTAGAAGTAGGTAGGCCCTTGGACGATATTGGAAAGGCAGGCTGGTGAGTGGATTGACATGGCCACGCTTTCTTTGCAAGATACTTGCTTTAAAAACTAGGATCATTTCCCTAGCCCTTGGATCTGGGTCAGTCTTGTGACCTTTGATTAATAGCATGTGGCAGAAGCTATGCAACTATTATGTGCCTGTGCTATAAACAGACTGTGTATGTGGCCCATAAGCAGTGCTGTGCACATGAGCCAACCAGAGGAGCACCTTTACCTCTCCTACACCCTGTCTCCTGTCAGCGCTTAAATATGGGGGTGGGGGGGGGTTGGCAGGAAGTCGTCATGCAGCCGTGGCTAGATGAGTACAATGCAGCATCTTAATCCTCACAACAACCCTCGCCCTCGGAGGTAGGCTTGTCGCTAGTTTGCATCAGTTTCTTAAGACCACAAAGCTGATTAGTGGCAGTGGCCTGTCTGAAGTTCAACTCACCACACAATGCTGTGATCTCTCAGCTGGGCTTGGAATGAAGGAAGCAGTTGAGGCCATGTAAACCCAACTTCTGCAAATTCGTACCAAATGTAGACAGATACCCAACTGTTAGGTGCCATGATAAACGGGGCAAGAATCTGAATAAAAATAAATTTTAGATAACATCCATAAGAATTTGCTCACATCCCTGCCAGTTGACGAAGATTTTCACATGTCATTAACCCCCCACCAAATCCCTAATGAGTAAGGTGTGACTGCCACTACACTAGGGCTTCTGCCCTCCACCTGAACTCTACTCCCAAGGTCACCTGCGTGTTGCTAAACGCAGCTGTCAATTCTAAGTCCTCATCACACTTGAACCTGTAGCAGCTACCATACAGCTGACAGCTGACCACGCCCTCCTCATCACACGCCTTTCCCAGGACACCTCACTCTGTTTTCCTCCCACCTGCTTCCTCCCTCTGGGTCTTCTTATTCATTCCTGCACTTCTCTAGGGATGCTCAATGTCAGAGGCTCCAGGGCTCCATGCTCCATCTTCGCTGTTCTCACTTTCCGATCAGCCTCATGGCTTTAAGTATCACTTACCTGATGACGATTCCCAAACTTTTATTTCCCCCATACCTCTGACCTGAGCCCCAGTCCTATACATCCAACTGCCTAACTGATGACTCCCTCAGATGTGTCATGTCCAATTCAGTGTGTGCAAAACTAAGGGCCTGCTCTCTCTCCTGCCCCACCTCTCAGCGGCTCAAGCCCCAAAACCTTTGACTCCTCTCTCTCTCTCTGACCCGACATCCCGTCTATCATGAAACTCTGTTGGCTTCACCTTCAAAATATATCCATTTTGACTGCTCGTCACTGTTGTCACCCTGGTCCAAGCCATCATCATCTTCACATTGGACAGGACCTTTGTAATAGGTGTTTCTTGCTGTTTGGCTGCTGTCAACATGGAAGCCAAAATAATCCTTTAAAATCTAAGTCAGATCACGTTACTTGTTGCTGAAAACCACGCACTGGCCCCTCACTTCACGTCACTCACAGCAAAGGCCAGAGGGTGTACAGTGGCCCACATGGCCCTGCTGGCCAGGTGCTCCCTACCTCTCCAACTCCCCTTCCTGCTCTACCACGCTCCCAGCTGCAGAAACGCAGACTTCCTGGGTGGTCTTGCCTCCAGGCCTATGCTCAGATGGTTCTCTGGTTTAGAAGCTCTTCTCCCAGCTAGTCACAGCTCAGCACCTTTACCTTTCACGAGTCCATTATTCAAACCTCACCTTCTCAATGGGGACTACCCTAGCCCTCCCCATCCTCTGCCCTGCTCCACACTTTTGTCCGTCTCCACCACTCACTGTAAAAACTTAGAAAGGCAGGGGTCTTTGTTTTGTTCACTGATGTTTCCCAGACTCAGAAAATTGAGACCCAGGGAGCTGGGTATTGCTTAATGTCACTGAGCCAAAAAAATATGTCTGAGTAAGGATGCAAACCCTGGTCTAAAATTCCTTGCATAGGGTTGACCACCCAATGACAAGAGGGCAGTAAACAACTGAAAGGCCCCCAGGCTTCGAAATTATTCCTAGTACAGGCAGAGTCCACCAAATCATTATAATCAATTATTTCTTTCCCCTCGTATAGTTCTATAATGGCTTCCCACTTCACACTAAGTCCACTACTCAATTTGGCTTTTCAGACCTGTAGTAACTGACCTGAAAACTGTCTCTAGCCTCTATTATAACCACGTCCCCACAGTCAGAGATGATGATATCCTTAGGCAAAATCCTCTTTTGATGCGTTAGCTCCATTGTTTGTAAGTTTGATGTTTTTCACTTAAATTTGAATGCCCTTTAAGTACACATCTTCAATGTTTTTAGGCCCTGGGCAAGAGGCCTCAGGTTTACCCATTGTTGCTTACACTTGACTCAACTTTACACGTGAATTCCTTTCCCGGCCTCTGAAGCACCAGTCTGGCAAATCCCCCAAGGTCTCTTCCAGCCTCTGCAGAAGAGCAGCTTCCCAGCACAGCTAAGCCTTACGCACTCTTCAGTGCCCAAAGCCAAGGCCACCTCCTCACTGTAGACTTCTTTCTGGCCCGTGCCTCCTCTATAATTAACCACTTCCTATCTCAGAGGTCTGTTGCACAATACCCAACCTTTATACACTGTCAGTCAGGTCAAAATCTCTCTCCTCCAAGTGAGACCCGCCTGATGAGGGTAAGGATAGTGAGATACTTGCTTCCAGCGTGAAATTTAAAGGGGCACCGAGAAGCTCGGCAATCAAGACAAACAGCATTTTAATATTATATTTTTTAAACATAAGAATGAATGCAAAAAAATGAAATCATGATGCACACGGCAGGAAACTTAAAAGCAAGGATGGGATCCTCAGGACTCGGTCGGCCTCCTACCTGTCCGCCCATCCGAACCGCTCACTCCCGGGAGCCGGATGCAACGACCTCCGACTCGGTCCTGCTATTATTGTTGCTTGTGGTGCACGCGGGCCTGACGGTGAGGACGCTTGCGGCAGCCATTCTCCTCATCGCCCCTCGCCCAGCTCGGCTGCGAGTGCAGGGCCCGCGCTGTGGGGACGCGGTGCTACGGAGCGCGCGTGTGCCCTGAGTGTGTGGCACACGTGTGCACACGCGCTTCTCGGCTGCTCTAATCTGCAAGCCCTGGCTAAGGACCGGTGCGCACCCCGAGCTCAGATTTTGCTTTGCAAGGTCTGGGCCCGGGGCTGCACGTGGGAGAGCGCCCTCAGAATTCCTTTGAGCAACTGGCAGGGGGGACGTGACTCTTCCCGGACCCTCGGTCCCCGACTGACACACGCCAGGCCCTGCAGGGTGGCAGAGGGACCTGCACCTAACCGGCTGTCCGCGAGCCACCCCCGGTACCGCGATCCCTGAGCGGCAACAGGGAGGGGCCGCCGGGCAGGCCTCGCGCGCGAAGGCGGGGCAGTGCCGCAGAGGGGGCGGAGCAGGAGGAGGGCCTCTCCCTCTACGCCCCGCCCCCTCTCGGGATCCGACCAATCGCCGAGAGCCCCGAGCCGTGGCCCCGCCCCCGGCGCTCGGCCGGCGGGCCGTCCGGCCGGTAATAATTAGGCTGCGGGGGGCGGGGCGCCGCGTCAGCGCCGGGTGCCGGCCAATCCAGGGCGCGCTCCGCGTTGCGTCACAGGCCGAGCAACCAAACAGAAAAGTTTACTGAACAGCGGACGAGTGGCTGGTGGCGGCGGCGGGGCCGGAGCAAGAGGGGTTCGGCAGCCTCACCTCTCCCCATTCACCGGCGGCGACCGGCGGCGGGCAGCGCGTCGGGCGGAGAGGGCCGCCGCCAGGTGAGGCGAGGTGAGGAGCGGCCCAGGCGGCGCCGGCGCCCCCGCCCTTCCCCCTCCGTGAGGCGCCGCCCGGGCCTCCCGCGGCGACCGGAAGCGGACGGGAGGGTGGCAGGTGGCGGCTGGGCCTGGGGGCCGCTGGGGGCCGGGGCCGAGGGGGCCAGGGGCTCCCCGGGGCGGCGGGTAGGGCGGGACCCCCAGCGGCGGTGTTCCGAGCGGTTGGCGGGCGGGGTCCCGGGCCGTCCCTGTAACCGAGCAGTGGCGGCCCCGCTCCGTGTCGGGTCCTTCCGGGACGCTTGCCACCTGCCGAGTTTGCGGACGGGAAGGGGCCGGAGTCGGTCCCGGCTCCTGCGCGGCGGACCGCGGGTCGCTGAGGGTTCTCGCCCCTTGGGCACAGTATTTTCGCATTCGCGTCTGGCTGCGTAAACAAGGACGGAAGACCGTCGTGTTTGGAGCGATTTTAACTTTACACAAGCGCACGGGTCAGACGCCGACCTGATTCGCTTTCGCAGCCAGAAAGTTGTTATTCAACGTGAACCAGTCAAGGTCTTGGCGGTGACCTGCAGGCCATTTACAGTTAAAATTGCCTGGTGGTAACAACGGGGCGGTTTTTAATGGTTTTGATGTTCTGAGAAGGGATTAAATTCTCTCAAATCAAATTCGGAATTTGTCCTTTTAATGTAAAGTACCATAAACTTTTAAAGAGGTCTTTTTTATGGTAGTTAGCATACAATATCATGTTAGTTTCGGGTGTACAATGCAATGATTCTACATTTATATACCTTAAAAAGTGACCGCCGCACGAAAATACCATAAACTTTTAAGGTTAGTTATGTAATAATTATGTTTCCACTTTTAGGACACTTGTCGAGTTACTCATAGTCCAGGACTTAAGGGGAAAATGTTCTCTTTCTGCAAAATTGGCACATTTAGCTTTCCCAAACAGGTTGTCTTTTAACTCTTTTTCTCTTGATACTGTCTAACGTTGGTGGATTTAAACATTAACATTAATAAAGATGGTAGCTCTAGGAATGCAGTGGATGCTATCCTTCAATAGTTTGTTGTATAAATGTGAAAAATAAAAGTATTTAAAGGAGGCAGGGATCACAAAGGTACAGGAAGAAAATTTCAGGTTTGGTGGACTATTATCTTGGTTGTAGGGATAATTTTCTATGTGTATATGTAGATCAAAACCGATCACACTTTACAGTTTATATGCAGTTTATTGTATGTTGGTTATGCCTCAATAAAGCTGAAAAATACTCAAAAATATGTTTAATACCACAGAGGAACACATAGCACAATACAGCATAAAGAGATAAAACATAATAGAATCCATGACTCCACCCACAAACCAAGAACTGGGACATTACCAAAACTTGCATCTGCTTGTGTGTTTCTTGTCAGTTCTGCGCCTCTGCCTCTCCTTACCCAGGTCATCATTCCGGTCTAGTAAATTTTCTGTTTATCATTCCCTTGTGTTTTTAAAACATAGTTTCATCATGTGTATTTGTTAAGTTTTTTAGTTTGCTTTTCTTTTGAGCTTTATGAAAATAGTTCTGTTAATCTTCCATGACTCATAGGCATTTAGATTGTTTTTGATTTTGTTTTGCTATCCACAACCATGCTCTGTGAACATTTCTCATTTCCTGGATCCTGGTGCACCAGTGTGAGAGCTTCTCTAAGTAAAGAATGTAGTTGCATTGGAAGTTTTAGTAGTACTAAAGTAGATGGAAATACTAGAAATAAAATGAATGAAAAACTTTAGGATACTCTTATGTTTTAATGGAAGATTCATAGCCATAATGATTGGTTCATAGTTTTTGAACATTAGCATGAGAAACCAAGATTCCTGTTAAGCTGTATGTGATGAATCTTCTCCCTTGAAATCGTATTGTAAGAAGTCTGGCACTATTTGTGATCACCTTGTAAAAGTAAATACAGTAGAAAAAAACAAGTGATTGTATGTGGCATAAATCATTCTGTATGTTCCCCTCTCCCCTCCTGTGTAATCTCTGACAAATTACAGGCATACCTCAGAGATGTTGCAGTCCAGTTCCAGACCACCCAAGTATCAGTGCAAAGCGAGTCAAAGTCCTTTTGCTGGTGGAGGGTCTTGCCTTCGATTTATAAAAAAAATGCAACATCCGTGAAGCCCAATAAAGCGGAGTGCAATAAAACGAGGTATGCCTGTACTTAATTTCTCTTGTGCCTCAGCGTACTCTTGTAAAAGGAACCTGTCCGAAGTTTATCCTTCCAGTTTTGCAGACCTTAGGGGAAGCGCCTATCAAATGGCAAGGACTTTAAGGAGAAGGATCAGGTGTGTCCTTTGAAACAATTTTGGAGAAAGATGTGTGGGCATTTATCAGCATATGTTAACCACAAATTTAAGTATTTTTTACTTCCATGGCCTTACATTTGGGAGTGCCCCAAGGCGTGCTTCTAAAACAGTGTTTATCACGCTAACAGCAATGCTGTGACAAATTAGGAACAGCATTAATTTCCTGAAAATGAGGTGTGTGTGTATAAGAATTTGAGTTTATGTATAGCTTTGAATAACCTGTTTTATTTAAAACCATGGGAGTAGAGATGGTTTGAATTTATTTTTAACAGTAAATGTAGCTTGCAGACAAATAATCAGGATGCTTTGTTTTGGAAGGGCTGTTTTATCCTGGTTTTAAAAATCTCCTTTTTGGATTTGATTATAAAGGCAATGTGTTTGGGGTTGTTCTGGTTAACAATAATGATTGTTAGTTAATATTTTGGCAGGTATACCCCCAGTCTGTGTGCGTGTGTGTATTCTTCATATCCTAAACAATTAAAAGATGAATTACAAACAGTATCAGGCTGCGTCTACCTTCAAAGCTTATCCCAAATATGACTTTCTCAACACCTTTGTTGTAGGTAAGATGGTACTGGTCATCTAAGCGGTATCCTTGCTTCAGCGTTTGATCCCCTTCAGTCCATTTGCTGCTTCAGTGGCAAACATTTAAATGTATCACTTGGATGATCTGACTCCCAGGCTCAGAATTCTCCAGTGACTTCTCGATAGACAAATTCAAACTTTTTACGGTGGTGCTTGGACCCTAGACCAGCAGTGTCCAATGGGAACACAATGGGAGCCACATAGGTAATTTAAAATTTTCTGATAGTCTCATTTGAAAAAAGGAGAGAGAGAGAAACAGGTGAAATGTATTTTATTTTACCCAAAATATGATTTCAGCAAATATTCAGTCTAAGAAATTTTTTAATGGGATATTATACTCCCTCGAGACTAATCCAATATGTATTTCCCACTTAAAGCACATCTTGGGCTGGCCTTGTTTCATGTGCCATGTGACCTGCGGCTACCAGTGGGTGGTGCTGCTCTAGATTCCTGGCACCACCAGCTTCAGGGAGGGCCTCCCGCCCCTCATCCCCTGACTCGCCAGCCTGCACTCCAGCATGCCGGGCTCAATCCCTTAAAAGTGTTCCCTCTGCATGGAGTAATCATATTTCTGCCCAGAGGTCACTCCTTCAGCAATGCCCACCTCCCCTGACGACCCTTCTACCCTGCTTCATTTCTTCATAGAGCCTGTCCCTGGAAATAATTTATTTGGTTACTGTCTCTATCCCTGCTTGACTGTAAGTTGCGTGAGGGCAAGGGTCTCCTCGTGTTTACCATTGAATTAGCTATGTTAAGAACATGATTTTTAAAGGGTTTGTACTATTGCACCTTATGAAATACTGTAATGACTAGTCACCTATTATAACTTGTGTCACTTCATTCTTTTTTCACTAATGTGGTGTGAAGATCATTTTAAGAGCTTAACCTTTCTATGTGTTTCTCATTTCTTTAGGACTCAGTCTGCCTTAAATTGCTGAGTTCAAGCACATTCATGTTTTTGTCTTTTCATAAATATTGACAAATCTTGTCTTAAAAGTTTGGTTAACATAGTATAAAGTTCCCCAAACCATTATAAAGTTTGACTAAAAAGTACGAGAGAAAACACATTTCCTCCCATCTTTACCAACACTGAGGATTTTCTTCCCTGCCATCCTTCCCACTTCATGAGATTTTTTTCTGTATTTGTTAATTATGATGATGCATGGAGATGTGGGTATTGGCGTATTCTGGACTGTCTTTTGCTCATTTCAGGTGGTGTTTTACGATCATGATACCGTTTTTAGCCTTTTATGTATTCAGTGTAGCAGCCCTTTGCCACATACTGCAAGTGTTTTTCCCTGTTTCTTCATCTGCCTTTTATTTGCTTACAGTATTTTTTTAAACATGAACGAGTTTTTACCTTGTAAGAAATTTAGGTGAGTACTTTTTCTGATTCGTACTTTACTTTCATATTTAATGGATTCTCCTACCCAGATAACCTTTTTCTTCTAGTTTCTTTTTCACATCTATGTCTTTCTGTTCATCTGGGATTTATTTTGATGTAACATGTGAAGTGAAATAACTTTATTTCTCCTTAATAGTTAATCCGTTATTTCAGCGCCATTAAAAAAGAATCTTCTTGTCGCCTTGAAATAAAGCTACCTTATCATATACTAAACACATATGTGTTTGGTTCTCCTTAGCTTTTATTCAGTACCAAGGATTTCACAATAGTGCGCATTGTTTTAGCAATGGGGAGTGATAATGTGCTTTTTTTGTTGTTATTCTAAATCTCCCCATCACCTTTTTTGCTCATAAATTTTTGGCGTTTCCTTTGTTTGTCCTCAAGTTTTTAGTTAATTCCTTAGGGTCTTCAGGTTGTTTTGGTTTTGAATTTTTAAATAAAAAAATTGATTGTGGTATTTCTACATTTACTATTTTATGTTATGTATGAAAAAAACGCCATTAAATTTTTCTTTGAGCGTAGTTTTAGCTGTGTTCCTTAAGTTTTGACATGTAATATTTTGGTTTTATGTATTTAAAATTTGAACAGTGCAGTTCGCATTCTTTCGGTCCCTGTTCTCAGTGCAGAGGACGTAACGATGACCGAAGCCCAGGTTCTTGCCTTGTGAAGCTTTATAGTACGTTGGGAAAGCTTGACTGTTTACAAACCAACAAAGAATTTTCAGATTTTGAGAAGTGCTAGGAAGGGAAGAAATACGATGTGCTGATAGAGATGAGATGTACTAACTGGATATTCAGCAAATGCCTCTGAGGATGTAATATTTAAGTTTAGTAGTGGTACTAAGTGTGTTCGAGATTTTCTTTAGCTTCTCCAATCTGTCAGACATTTGTAAACATTATTTTTTGGTAAAAATTGCCTTGCAAAGAGTTTCTCTCTAGCCTCTCCCCCATCTTCTAACTGATTTACTGCTTCAGAGCATGTCCTGTATAGAAAATTTGGAACTGATTCTGAGTTCTTAGAGAAAGAGCTGGTGGAATTTCCCCTAGAGAAGGGAGTTGCTAACACAAAGGGGGCGAGAAGGGCTCGACTTGATTTAGGGTTTGACAGATGAGAATGACTGGTTTACTGAGTGTCAGCCAGTGGGACAAGCTTTATTTTGCAACACTGGTGTGAGAGACTTTCATTATTTCTAAGTGGTCGGGCTGCTTCCGCTACCCCACCTTCCGATCCTGTCTAGATTCTATGGTCCAAATCGATCTCCTACAAATAACTTAGATGATTTCGCCCCCTGGTCCTTCATTATTTCTACTGTATTTCAGTTTTTCCCCACTCGAGACCTTTCCATATGCTGTCCCCTTTGGCTTAATTGTGATTTCTTTGAAGAATCTTTCCTTGATGCTGGCACAAAAGGTGAAATCCTTCTCTTGGCTATATGTACTCATTTCATAATGGACATTTCTTTTGTCAACACTTGTAACAACCTGCAAGTCATCGTGTGTGTGATGTTTTAGTGCCTGTTTCTTCCTTCAGAGCTGTACTTCCCAATCTGGTAGGTACCAGCCACTTGTGGCTATTTAAATTGGTTGAAATTAAATAATACTGAAAAGTCGCTTCTATAGCCTTATTTGTCACATTTCAGGTCCTTGGTAGCCACATGTGGCTAGTCACTATTCTATTGACAACAGAGACATAGATAGAATATCTTGATAGAAATTTGTCTTATTTATAAATAATCAAGTGGTTAATATCTACAGTATTTTATTTAAATGTAAGTAGCCACATCTGGTTATTGAAATATGACAAGTCTGAATTGAGATACGAGGCATTGATTACATATTGAAGCAATGCTATTTTACATGTTTTGTTACATAAAATGTATTATTACAATTTAACTATATATTTTACTGTTTTAACGTGCCTCCTAAAAGTCTAACGCTGCCTGTGGCTCCCGTGTATTTCTGTTGGACAGCACTGTTCTAATTCCAGACCATGAGTTTCTACAGTTGGAAGGGGCAGTTCAGCATGGCGTCCGCGGTAGCTAGGGGTGCCCAGCGTATAGTAGGTGTTCAAAAGGTTTGACGAATGAATAAGCTTTTCTGTTAACTTTGAATGTTATTGTGTAATCATCAGAGAATGTTATCTGTTCAGCTTTTGCTTTTTAAAATTGTTAGTTTGTGATTATAATTTTAAAAATTGTTCTATGACTGTTGAGAAAAGAAACTTTCTCTTTTTTTTTTTGATGGCGCTGTTGAAGATTAACCTCATTAAATGGTGTGGATAATTCATCTTTTTTACTTTTATTTTTTTCTGGCTTAAGCTAAGGAAAGAGGGAACTTCAACTCTGCCAGTCTGTTTCCTGTCATTTTTCTGTGTCTAGCAGTTTACTCCGTTACGTTATTTGCCTGTGGAAATTTATGACTGTCAGATCTTAATAGCTGAGGATTATGAATGCTTATTCTTTTTACATATATTTTGGTCCTGATACTGTGATCCCCGTTCCTTTTTAATTTACATTTGTTGTCGAACCTTTACCCTTAAAGCATTTACTCTCCTATAGAAAGACTGCTCATCTTTCAGCTAGGTTTTTGCTTTCTTCATGTTTGCTTTGTGTTTAGGATTTTGCTGAATGGGCCATCATGATCTCCCTGTTCCCCTCATACTCTCCTTGTGTTTTTTGTTTCCTTCGCGAGTTAGAGGATGCACGTCAGGAATTGCTTAACTCAACTACATACCTCACTTTTGTAGGCAATGTATATTTGTCAGGGAAATATTTTTACAAATGGTCTTCTCCCCTGGATAGTGGTTTTCACACTATCCTTAGTCACGTTTTGCTGGTGTTGGTGGCTGGCCCTTGATCAGTGGCTGCACATCCACCCGTCGTGCCCAGGGGTGGTTGCCAGGGGTTAGCTTCTGTTGTAGGAAGACTAGTCGGAGCTGTTTTCAGCCTTTTCAAATTCTAAGGACGTTTCACCCTGCTCCTGCGCACCAAAAGTCCTTCCTCAGTCTAGGTATTGATTCTTTCTGTAGTCTTTGTAATCAGAAGTGAGTTGAGACCAAGTTGTTCAACGGCTTGTTCTCTCCTCGGAAACCTCCGAGCTCCCACGAAGAATGTACAATGTCCTTCAAAAGCTTGATGTTTAGTAAGTGCTGTTGTCACATTCAGTCAGGCGGCCTCGGAGCTTCGCAGGCTCTGTGTTCCTACAAGTAATATTGTTGTCAGATAATCTCAGTCATGGTATTCCTTCCCTTTTATTTATTTTTGCTGTTTTCTTCTGCTGCTGATTTAGAAGTAGAATAAAATACCCTTAATTTTAACCTGCGAGCCACCTTAAATGACATTTGTCACTTTGAAGTTCTTTCAGGTAGGTCCTGGAGGTCTTTGTGCTATCTGGAATAGCTAAGTCCTTATCTGTTTTCTTTAGATTGTAAATTGAGAATGCTCTGGGTGTTATATTAGTGTTTATAATATGGGTCTGTTTTGCACAAATAATTAACTTTGAGTGAAAAATTGTGTCAGAGCAAAGGTTTATTTGGTTCCCATAGCTATCTAGTAATATTATGCATGCCAGATTTTAAGATTTAAATGTTTGCTATCTCTTTTTCTATAACCCTATAAAATTTTGGTCTCTTTTCTCAAGTTTAATTATGTAGCTCAAATTATGTATTCCTTCTGTTGTCTGCTCCGTACCTCTTCTGCTTCCAGTGTTCTTTTACTAGAGTGTCCACACAGTGGGAAGAAAACCTGAACTTGACTCGTGAAGTGCTGGGCATTCAAAGCAGTGAATCCTTGCAAAGGATCTTGGGACTAGACCTCTATGAATTGGCCCTTTGAATTTGTCCACTTAAAAGCATAATAGATTATGCAGCTGTTTGGGCTTCTGCAGGGTATTGCTCCTTATTCATGTCTAGTTGCGATTATGTGAATTTTCACTTTCTTACAGAGACTTCTCTTTGTATTCAAAACAAGCTTGTTGGCCTTGTGTTCTAATATATAAATTTTATTTGAGAAAAAAATGCTTGCAAGATTTTGACCTTTGAAAATTAAATTAAAAATCCTTTATATAAACTTATGGAAAGATATTTTAAGAAGTCACTCTAATTTGCTTTAATTTCGAATTTGTTTTTGTAAATCAGTCAAAATTTTTGGTGGAGATAAAAATTATACTTTATGGAACAAGTTAAATATTAGGTAATGATTAATGTCAATATATTTGATGGGCCAAGCTACTAAAAGATGAGCGGTTCTAATTAAACATACAGTAAAATATAATAGCAAACTTAGTAATGCATAAAGTGACAGTAGGTCTTTTTTTTGTTTAAAAACCAGAGTGCTGGAATACTATCTCTTTAGAAACTCTGTAGTAAAAATAATATTTAACGGAACTTAGTATTTTAAGAGGAGTATACTTCCTTCAGCTGCATCTTAGGTTGCCCATGCCACCTTCAAGTAATAAGGAGGGTACAAAATAGGGTCCACCTTTCTTTTAAAGAACAATTAAAAATGATTATCCTAAACTTTATACCTCGGCAAAACACACATCAGACCTCATAATGTGGTCATAGAGAAATAATATTTCTGTCTCATTTTTTTCTCCAATTTTAAGTAGAAATGATTAATCTTTGATGTCACTGAAATTTTTACTGTGGTGATAACTGAGCACATAAGTATCAGTGAATTTGATAGGTAGCTTAGAAATCATTGTTTTCCATTTAGTATTGTAGTGCTATATTTTTTCAGTTAAGTTATGGTCTTCTTTCTAAGTCTCTTGGCAATGGATTTTCTGTTGCCGTTTTAAAATTTTCAAATAAAATGTAAACTGTTGAAAAAGGAGTCTGTCTTTATGAAGCATAACTTAACCTTCATGGCCCTAAAAATATCAAATGATTTGGGTTAAAAGCTTTGTATTTTAAACAGCTGGTCACTGAACCGCAAATTAAAGCTGCTTCTGAGGTTTTCACTGCTGTTACTTAATTTATTTTTTACCTAGACAAAAGAGTAAGCAAATAGTATATGATGGGAAAACTGAAACGTTACCTACTGTTTCTTTAAGAAACCAGCTTATCCAGGGGGTTTTAGTGTGCTTGACCTAACCTGCTAGCAAGGAAAAGTTCTTTAAAATAATGGATATTAGCAGCATCCAATCACAAAGGTCAGTTTCACTAACAAGGAGGAGACTTTACTCTTCAGCCACTAGAATTGGAGAAGGTGGAGCTTGGTATTCAGGTTTGGTTGCTTTGGAGTACAGCTTCAAGTGAAGTTAATCTGAGGTGAAGCAAACAGAAAATTGTGGAGGTTTTGTTGGTAGGATTTTTGTTCTAATCTTTTAACGATCCTCTATTTTACACTTTTGCTCCTTTATGCTTCTGTGCGCGCTAGGTTTTGTCATTGTTGCTGTTTTCTGATGCAAACTAAACATTAAAATTAAGCAGGGAACCAGAACAAAAGGGCTGTTTGGACAGGAAATAGGTGTTCAGAGAATCAAACTTGACTTTCTTTTATCATTATTTTTAGTTCAGAATTTGGTGTCATTAAAAAAACGTTTGAATCAAAATCATCTCTGGTAACAGGCTTTTCTCTTGGGCTGGATGTTTGAGCAGTCATTTGTCAGTTTTTATAAATGACATCTGGAGGAGGTCTAGTTGATATGTCATTTTCCTTAAACTTAAGATTTTGTTAAGTTGCTTCAAGAAGGATAAATGTGGTAGGTTAAATGTGTGTGTGTTTTTTAAGAACTGAAATGCCAGGTGTTTAATTTTCTTTTTACCCCCAGCACACCCCCTTTTTTTAAACTTTATTTTAAATTTAGCAATAGGTTGACATTTTCGATATGCTCATAATTTTAGCTTTCCTTTTAAAAAGATCATTGATTCATTTTATTTTAAGGTTTTAAAATGTAGCTAATGTAAAATATTGTATTAGTTTCAGGTGTGCATCATAGTTATTCCATATTGGTTCATTTTATATAGAACGAGGTAAAATTACTTTCTCCTTCATTCAGACCTCATTTATTACAAAGGTGTAGATAAGTAACACCTTTTTGAAACAGGAAGTGAATGAATTTATATTTCTAATAGCTGTTGGTAGGCTACCAAAACCTTTTTAGAAAAGTATCTGTTAACATTTCTTACTTATGTGATAATGGTGTTTTGGTTCAGTACCAGAAGTTTTCTTTAGAGACTTTTCTTTATATTGTTGCTCTTCGACCTTGTAGAAATTAAGGTATAAAAGTTCATCTGAATAATTGGCCCAAATGCCAGCTAAGCATTTCAGCCAGTGTAATACTTGTATTTGCTATGCTGCCGCTTCCAGAACGTGCTCTATCTATTGCTTAAATTATACAATAATAATAATAAAATTAAGAAAAGTCACTCGGGTACCCACCAGATCATTGTGTGGTAGTCTTACTTTTCCCCCCTATTCTCTACCTTACTATATTCTTGTATTTTCCTCAAAATTGTAAATAAGTACAGATTACTTTTTACTCCATTATATCATCTCTTGCTAAAATTATTTTAATTTCTGTTGTTTTACAATTCTCTTAGGTTAAAGGGACCTTACTTTACCTAGTCTTTTGCCTGTTTTATATTTAGTGTTCTTAATTTTTCATTATTTTAAATGGTATTGCATTGAACAGACTTCCATGTGTAAATTTTAAAATATTTTCCTTTTTATTATTATTATTATTTTGAATTTATTTCCTTTGGAAAAATCCCCTGGAGTGGACTTCCCTAGACCAAAGGGTATGAACACTTCAGTGGCCAAATTGCTTTTCAAAAAGGTTATACCAGTTTATATTGCCACCAGCAGGATGTGCTTCAAAATTTCTTTAATAGGTAGCCATTAAATGTTAAAGTGTGCCTCTGAAGCTCTGTGACTTGTTGATTAGTTTTGCCTAAACTAATAGCCTATTTTAGATTCCATTTCCCAATATGTAGATGGATCTACATCCATTTTCTGGACATAAAATCAGCTAAAGGAAATTGGGAAAATCTTTATCCACTGAAGTGAGCAATTATGTCTTTGTTGAGTATTTTTTTTACTTATGACATATTTTGCTGTCTGTTAATACAAGGCTTGATATTTTCCACTGGCATTGTTGTTCAGGCCAGCTTTCCTGAGTGCATGCTTCTGGTAAGCACATACCAGAGGAAATATTTTCTCCCAAGAATATATTCTTCCAGGAAAATGTATCAGAAACATTTTTAGAGAGGGGCTGGAACTGTGCCAGTTAACCTTTCTTTACCTGTCTCTGAACAGGTGTGAATAGCCTTTGTCACTGGATTTTTTTAATACAATATAGAAACAGAATTAGTATGTATGGATCGAGGATTTAAAATGGCACGTCGGTATCTTTCTGCATGCCATAGGTTTTCAGTTAAAGGTGAAAGATGACTGTATGCACAGGGTGACTAGATGTGTCATTCGTGTTAAGAACATTCTTTGTGTGGCAGTACCTGCTGTTATGTGTGCTCTCAGCAGCTCAGTGTGTTAAATAGGCTGTCACTGCTCAGGTTATGAACTTGTTAACTACCGTTCCAGAATAAACTTAAAAAGTTGTTTTAAAGCAAATTTCAAGACAATTAAAAGTATTAATATAATTTATAAATGGGAGGCAGTGACAAGTCATGAGTTAAGCTGTAACTCATTGAGGCAGCCAGTGAGTGAGCGCGAATAATCTTGAATTTGTCTAGCTCATTTTGCAATTTAAATACTTTGTGAAAATTCTTACTTTAATTTACTCATAACTTTATCAAACTTTCAGAGCTAATATTGCTATGTTGGTTGTTGTGGTTGTTTCAGGGGAAAGTTTTTGTTTGTTTGTTTGTTTTAATGTCTGTTTTGTTTGTCATGGCCGAAGAGTTCACTTTCCAGGCACTTTGTTTTTCTTATTTAGAATAAAAGGGAAGATCTTAAAACCCATCACTTTAATAAGTGAAAAAGTTCTTATGAAATACATCTATGCATTTAAATTTGCTGGATGTGTCAATATGTATACAGATAAGTACTTTATTCATGAATAGGATGGTTGAGATTCACTTGAATATTTAAAATTTGTGTTGGTGCTTAAATATTTCCTTTGTTATGAATTTGAGAAATGTATTTAATTTTCTTCTTAACAGATTAATCTTACTGCTACGAAGTAGAGATGAAAGTAATTGTAAATATAACGATTGTAGTGAAAGTCATTTCAAGTTTGGCTGTAGATTACATTTTGATGAGTACTCAAGGTGAAGGTTCACCTACTCTGCCAGTAGCCTGGGAGAACTTTGAGAAATGATCATCTTTGCTCCTTTCTCTGATGTATCTCATCTCTCCCAGACTCTCCGGTTGACAGAACTGGGATGTGTCTAGCCCTCCCTCTGAGTGTATTGGTTTCATTTGGAGGGTAGAAACCAGTTTTCCAGGGGGAAACGAAAACTCTTTAAATGTTGTAATATTGAGGCGAAAGCGAGAATAGTTATAGCTCTATTTTATTCTTTCAGAATGGAGGAAAAAAGTGATCTAGAGAGGATAGTAAATACAGTCAGAGTCTCTATTGTTAGCCTCCATTCAATGAGAATGCAATGTTTTTTTTTTTAATAACAATCAAAATTTTTAATGGACAAAGAAGTGAGTAAACCTCAAAAAGAACCTAGAACCAGTGGCTTAGTATTTATAAGATCTCTTTTGTTCTGTATAATAGGGGGACTTGGCAGTTTTGCAGTGTATTTTCTATGTGGCTTCTTTATAAAACTAGGTAAATGTTTTAGGAGGTATTTTTTTGTTGATAGCAAAGGTTAGCATTGTTGACTACTTTTTCCCTTGAAACTCTTCCCGTGAGTTTAATGATAATGGTAATGGTATTCTCCTGTTTGTGATCTCTGTGCTTTGCAAATGTTTCCTCTTCACAGCCATTAACTCTTGGAATTTTCGTAGGGTTCTGACCTCAGCACTCCTCTCACTGTACGTCTTGGGTGATCTCCAGCCCCTTATCTTCAGTTAACATCCTATGTCTGTTCATGGTTCCAAGGTCTATATTTTTTGTTCGCCCTCGAGACCCGTATTTATCCAGCTTATAAATGTTTCTTCCATACCTACATTGAGCTCAACGAGGCAGAACGTAACTGCTCGTTTCGTCCTCCCAGCAGTATCTCCTAACCCCGCTTTCCCCCTGTCGCAGTGGGTGTTAACTGTCACCCAAGCCGGAGCTGGGGTGTCTTTCCCATCTTCCCTTCGGTCTCCCCCCATCAGTCACAACTTCCTCTCCGTTTTTAATCCACAGCATCCTTCTTTCCTGCCGTCTCAGCACAGGTCGCGCTATGGTTTCCCGTTGAGATTACTTAAAACAGCTTCCTCAGTGAACTTCACTTCCAAATTTGGCTCTGATAACACCTGCACGCAGTCAGGTCTGTCTGCCTGTTTACAATTCTTTACTGATGCCTTGTTGTCCTTTGAACTTTCTTAACTACCTAGGATGAATAATAATACCGGCTGATGCTGTGCTAACCATTCTGTGAAGTAGTCTCCAAACAGCCTTAAAAGAGGGAAGGATGGTGCCTTCATTTAGCAATCAGACAGTTTGGAATGGCTGACTAATTGGGCCAAGGTTGCCTCAGCTGGTAAGTGGGTCCACCCTTTGGACCGACGGCGGGACCAAAGACCTTTGTGGTCTTCGCCTGCGAGCCCTGAGCACCTGGCCTCTGCTCGCTTCTCCAGCCCTGTCCCCTCCGCACTGCTACGTTTCATGCAGTTCCTCCTTCTGGGGCACACTCACAACTTGTTGCCAAAGCCTAAAAGTGCTTCAAAGAAAACATTTTCTAAAAGCATTTCTGACCATTTTTTGGAACCTTTCAAAAAAGGTAGACGTTTTGGCATCCCCAGAAGATGAGAAGGTAAAAGAATGAGACATAGGAAAAAATAAAGATCGTTTTCCATATGTGGTGAGTCTTGAATTTCAAAGCTGTTGAATTCTTCACATTTAATAAAAGCTTGAGACCAAGGTGTGTAGAAGGAACACTGGGCAGAGTTGAAAGCACTGTGTCTAAGCTGTCTGCAACGCTACTGGCCTCCTTAAAGGGCACATAGCCAAGACCTTGTGTTCATTTTTGCATCCAGGTGTATGAAGCACCTGCCTGTGAACACAGGTCAGATGAGGTGTGAGTAACTTAAGGGGAGAAATGGGCTGCATGTATTCTTTTGCATCAGATAGTCTGTCATCAAAAAAGTGAAATAATGCAGCTAATCTCACCTAGGAAAAAGTTGATGTCAACTTAGAAATAGTTGATTTGGAATCACTTTTCATTTGATACTACATGTCTTTATCAATCCCCACTACCCTCCTCTAATACATTTTAAGGTAAAAGGACCTGCACTGCATCCCCCCCCACCCCCCAAAAAAGAAAAAGCCTTTTCATCTGTAGCTTTGAAAACAACTTGGTGGTAAAAGAAAAAGATGAAGTGGATAGAACTTTGGAAAATATAGGTAAATTGGTTTCTTTGAAGGGGTTGAGGTCTAACTTATAGTTGGGAGTTAATGTAATTATAAACTTTTTAATAAAAATTTGTGGTTACCTATTACAAAAGCAGAATTTTTGGTTTTATGGTTTTTATTAAGCCACTAAAGTACGTTAGAGGTAGAACATGTCATCTGCTCTCAAATTTTTAATTCGACATATTTTACTATCCAAGATAATCTTTTGCTGCTTTTTAAAATAATAAAAATGTATAACAACAGTTCATTTAATAGATTTTAGAAGTTATGTTAATATATAATAAAATAATAAATTTTATTATAAAGAATGTATGGCTTAGCTTTGATAAATACAGTACACAGTGTCTCTTAAATTTTTAGGTAATCACTTAAAATATCTAATGTATCTCTTTTCTCCGTGAATACCAAATCTCAGTAGCTATAGAACCTCCACCTCCCAAAATTTTACTTATTTTTTTGCTCCAAGATCTGAGTAGCAAGTTGATGGTAAACCACCCTTCCTTTAGTTTTCATGATTACTAAATGCTGCAAAGGTAAAACCACCTGCTCTCTACCAGCTACTGTAGTTAGTGTTGACATGTTTTCTTATGTCTGGCCAAGGAAAAACATTTGCTAAAGTTGTACATAGTGTTTCCCAACGTATATGGTGGGAAACCATTGTTTTTTGACAGGTTTCTTTTGAGATGCAGCCTTTGATCTGATTTTAATTGACTTTAATTGTTCTAAAGTTTTCATCTTTACAGTCATTTGAAACCATTTTCTTTTCAGCTGCAAATATGTACTTAACTGTGTTCTCTGCTAAAGTAATCATTTCTGGTAGGTACCTATAGTAATGCTTCTCAAAACTTGAACGTAAGAATCCCTTGGAAGTTTGTTAGAGTGTACTAACCCTTGGGCTCAGCCTCCAGAAATTGATTCATTAGGTGTGGGGTAGGACCTAGCAATGTGGAATATTCTGATGCTATTAATCACATATTTGAGACATGCTGATGTAAAGGTTATATAGGGAAATTCGTGTTTAATGATCAATTCAGGAAAACTGACTTTTCCAAATTTGCTTATCTCTTGAAATTTTGAATCAGACTCTCCTTAGTCTTTGGTTCTGGCTAACCAAAAGCCAGGGTGTTGGGACTTTAAGTTCCTAGGAAGATATCCAGGCCAGTGTCGGGCTAGTTGGACTCAATTGATCCAGCAGATTTAGGCCCAGTAAATAAGGAGACCAGTAAATAAATAAGACACATTGTCAATGTAGTAGAAACAATTTTCTGCTGATTGCTAAGTGGCTTCCAAGAGTATGGTACCTAGCAATTTATTGAGTGTTTTATAACCACACATAGACAAGGGAAAGGCCTTCTTGGAACGACTGACTGCCAGACAGTAAGTCAGTATCACTAATGTGGGACCCAGAATCATCAGGACACTCTCTGTGTGATTCTGAGACAGGTCAGTAGGCTCAGGTGTTGACTCTTCAGTAGGTTCAGAGGTCATATCCCTCTACTTTTTCCTAATTAAAGAGACTTAAAAATTAGTTAAATTACTGGTGCTTATTTTCAGTATTATAGGTCATGACAGTGTACACGTAGGATATTCTAATGAGTTCAAAAAGAGACCCGTTCAGCTGTACTTGTATTCAGTCTTCTGTTATGTCTTTCTCAGATGACCTATAGGTGCCATTAAATTCTTGAAGAGAATACAGTACAAATCAGAAAGTCTTGAGCACGGCCTTGTCGTCTGGCATACTGTTTTGGGATTATTATAGATCAGCCTGGCTATTTAATGGCCTGGAAGGAGGAAATAATATAAACCAACTTAGTATTTTTCACACTGTTCAAGCATTCCCGGGTGATCCTAAAAATTAAAGATGGAAAAGACTCTGGTAATTTGATTTTTACATGGATGATTTGGTTTCCTGTAGTTGATATATTAGGGGTTCAGGGTTTGTTTTTGTGATGTGGATAAATGCAAGTCAAGTGTTAATTCATTACATAAACATTTGAGTGCCTAGAACACCTGTTCTGTGCAGGTGTGCCAGATACTAAGATAAAGACTGCTGAGGAAGACAGATGGCTCCTGAAATTTAGAGTTATCACAATGGAATGGGCTGGATTTACATGACCAAGAAAGTGACTTGTGTATTGATAGGGGCTTTGTTTCTAAGAAGTGGTGTTTTTGTATTTTTCTTCATATGTATTTATCCTACTTGTAGCAGATAGCATTTCTCTGCAAGATAACTGTTAACCAGGATGAAGATTTATAGGGAAAAAAGTGATTGGATAGTTGTTGGATAATTTTTGGGAAAAAATCAACTGTGAATTCTCAGTGAACAGTATAATAAACTGAACATGGTATTTAAAACAATTCAATATTAAAATTTTATTAGATGGGTAGTAACATTTTAATTCATTCAGACTTCTGAATGATAGGAGTTTGGGGAGACAGGACCTAACTCATCGAGGCTGGGCTTGTGTCACATTTTGTGTTCTTCACAGCATATCGTCAGCAGTGAGTGAATGGGTTCCTTGAATGTGTTATCTTGCAGTATTTTATCTTGGCAACTTTGATTTAAATTGTTTAGGTCGAAAGGCTACTGTTTGTTTGTTTAATAGCTATTTTATTTGAGCATTTTAACTTTGGTAGACAAATAACGTTTTAAATTATAGTTTTTCTTAAAAATACTTTTAAATTAAGTTTTGTGAAGAAGTCTCTTGGCCTTAAAGTAGCCAATGTACTCTAAGTTAATCTTTAGGTTTCTGTATTTGAGTCTTGGCGAAGGGAGGGACCTTTCTTAAAAACTGGAAGTTCTTATCTGAGAAATTGAAAACTCTTTAGGAACACGAATTATTTGTAACAACTTTAATGGTCGAGCAAGGAAGGACGGGGAAACTGCTTTCTCCATTTTTTCTAAGAATTAGAAAATATTCAGAAATGATTCTTGAGGAAGGGAATAGGCTGCCCTTTTGGGGGAAGGGTCATTCCTTGAAATGCAGTAAATTACTAATGTCAGTTACCCTTTGAAGTCTAGAACTAGCAAAGAATGTTTAATAGAATTTGTATGATTACAAGCTCCCCATGCAACTTTGAAAATCGGTGATGAACATGATGAAGCTCCAATTCATGTTCTGTGCTTATTTTAAAATAATACCATGTGTTACTAAAAAGGCAGTCAGAGTCGATCTTGTTCAAGGTAGCAGGTCATGTTCCAGCTGTTGAAATGACGCAAGAAGTGGGTGTAGAGGGAAGGTAAGAAAGCGAAAAGCTTGTTTCTCTGCTTATATCTAAATGAGGATAATTAGCAAAAATAAAATAATTATTAAAAAATAAAGCATTTACTTAGTGGAAAACTGATACTTGTAGAAACGAACTCATCAGTTACGTGGCTCCTCTTGGTGTAACTCAAACTCGTAATACCTTTACCACATACAGATATAACAGGATTATTTTGAATCAAAATGGCCATTTCCAACTCCTTTGTCCTATTTTGTTTTTTCCAGCTTTATTGAGGTAAATTTGCATACGATAAAATTTGCCAAGTTTAAGTGTGCACATTTAGTTATAACAGGTGACCAACTGGTCACCAACATTCATGGTGTGGAGCATTTCCATCCCCCCAGAAAGCTTCCTTGTGTCCCTTTGGAGTTAACTCCTGTTCTCAGCCAGGGCTTTGGGCCCGCTTTCTGTCATAGTTGCTTTTTTTGTTTCATTTCCTATAAATCTAGTCACACAGTACGTGGACTTTTGTATCTGTCTTCTTTCACTGAGCATAAGTTTTGAGGTTCACCCAGATTGTTAAGTTCATTTTTTTTTTTTGCTAAGTAGTATTTCATTGTGTGGCTATTTTACACTTTGTTTAGGCATTTACCATTTTATGGATATTTGGATCGTTTCTAGTTCTTGGCCCTTATAAATAAGGCCATTGAGCACGTTGGAGTACAAGTCTTTGTGTGGACATGTGTGTCAATACCTGGGAGTGAGGCCTTTGCTCTTGTTTAAATGTAAGGCTTGGTGTCTTTATTTGGGTGGGGAAAATAGAAACATCTATAGTAACCCGAAAAGTTAAAATTTATTGCAGGAAAAGTTGAATTGCCTGCGATTACTCTCTTATTCTTTATACTTTTATTTTTTTATCTTCCCTGAAAAAAGCTTATTACCTTTTCGCTTAACTACAACCTCTTTGAAATGGTGTTCATTATTTAAAACTAGTATTTACAAGAATATGCTAAATTTTACGACCTTTCTTGTCCCCTACCCACTAGTATATCCACTTACACTAAGTTGTATTATTTTGGAGCCTTTTTTTTATTGCTTTCTCTATCACCTCCTTTCTCCACAGACTTGGGACCTACATAGTACAATTTGAGCTAAGGGAAATACAGAAGAAGCTACAGATAAAGGTTTATGGTTTTTAATCTCATGTATTAGAGGTTTGCTGGAAATTGAGCTGCAGACCGTGTTGGTCTGACCAGGGGTTTCACGAGGCCTGTGGCATGAGCTCCGTCTGCTGACTCACGTGGCTGTGCTGCGCTCTGTGGCAGTGCGGGTTAGAGTTGGTTTTAGAGGCACCTGGAAACACGCTCCCTGCCCTCCCAAATGCACTGTGTATGTATATACAAATGCCCATGTACACGCCCCATATTCCTTAAATTAGGGATTCGTAGGTTTAAAATTGGCTTAAATTTTAGGCTGGAGTCGGTCACGTATATGTACAGTATAAGTAGATTTTAAGAAACATTTGAGTTATTTTGAGTGAGCCCTAAAGCTTTTTTAGTCATCTCGTAGGACATAGCAAATACATCATCTTGTAGGACATAGCAAATATGCAATAAATAGTTCAGCATTACATAATATTTTAAAAATCAGTGAGATTTGAGTGTTTAGATGCTGTTTCTCATGGTGTTTTGAAACCATGTTTCTAATATAAATAATCAGCTTACTGTGTTTGTGGAATCCTAAAGCTTTTCCTAAAATTGACTGTAGAAATTGCGGCCAGTATTATATATGTAGGGGGGAAAGTAGCTATCTGGGTGTTTGGGAAATTGTGACTGAATGCAGATTTATTTTTAGGCAAGCCTTCTAACACTTGATTAACCTGTAGCAATAATGGTGCTAAAGAAATTTGAATCTGGGAGGAATGTGCTATAAACCTTCCTAGTAAGCGTCAGAAATCTGAGAGGCCCAAGACTCCCGTCTTCCCCAGTCAGCAGCATCCCAAGGGGTATTCTTTGGACACCAAAGTCATTCCATTGACTGTAAAAGTTCCTCTTGAGTTGGTGGCTGTTTGTGCTAAATAAATAAGCTAAAGTCTTAGAAAAATATCTAGTTTGCTTACTTTATGTACACATGTTTTATAAAAATTAATCCTTGCTCATGTCAAAGTGACATTGTTATAGTATACATTGGTGTCAGATACCAAATGGAATGTTTAAATTTCCTCATTGTACCTCAACAACCCTTTTATATAGCTATAATGGCGAAAGCACTCCTTAAAATTTTAGACAATTAAAATGTGCATAGTCAATTTTAACTGTCTCAACTCTGTTTCGTGTTAACTGTGTTACAGGAATGAATCTGAAGTCTGCTGCAGTAAAACTCTGAAGGCTTTAAAATGTTTTCTTGCATAAAACTCAAACTTTAAGTAGCTGCTTATGAGGATAGGGAAGGCAGGAAGCTAATGTCTGTCTCAAGATACAGGACAGCTGTTTGCTCATCCACCTCAACTGTGTGAGTAGACTTAAGCCTGCAACCTAAGTACTTGGGCATAGTGCTGTACAATTTTAATCTAAGGTGCTCGAAGATACCTTCATGCAGCATGATGAGACATTTTTTAGCATCTCTTTTTTCCTGGTGGGTAGATACTAAAACTGGAGGGGGGGGCGGGTGGTAGATTATTATTTATAAAGTGTTTTTAAGACTAACAATAACTGAATATCGTTAGTGCCCTTGCATCTTTTTTCAGAATTGTGTTAAGCATTGGAATGCCATTACTAATCTTATTGTGAAGCAAAAGATGATAATTCTTTAGATTGCTGTTTATTTTTGGTTGATTTCAGCCTTTGAAATTAAGAGTTAGACAAACAACCATAAAAATATTTTGGGGAATATGATATTAGGTATTAATCTAGAAAATTGCTGTAGGAAATAATTTGAATAATTAATTTTTAAAATAGCTCCGTTAAATCAGAGAGTGCATATACTCAAAATAAAGGCATCATGTTCCCAAAATTCAGTTGGAAAACTTTTAAACTTGCCAACTTTGTTTTTCAAAAGTGCTTTGATAATATAAGAACCTATTGAAGAAGAAAAGTTCTCCTTTTCCTTTTTCTTACTAAAGTTATCACCTTAAGAATCAGTTGGCGGGGATGTCTAATTTTTTTCTACTTTTCCTGTTTGTTTTTTGTTTTTTTTCCCTCATAGATTTAGGAGTGAGACTCTTAATTGACTGTTTTCCCCCTTTTGAGGAGTGCATGGTCGTACAGATGAGGTGGTTAGCATAACAGATGTCGCAGTGGTCAGAGCAATGAGCGTGTGGGTACAGACGCGAACCTTCTGAGCGCCCAGGGAGGTGTGGAGTCAGAGGAGTGTTGTTTGCACCGAGGCGCATCTCCTTTCTCTTTCACGTCATAAGTGTGTCGGTTGAAAATCAAAATTGAGTGTGTTTAGAATCATTTAGAAAACACGTGGAGAATGTACACCGACATTGTGGATGTTCTCATGGAAATAGAGGCGCAGGGCAGAGATGGAGGAGGCGCGCGGTCGCATTCGGAGGTGGTGGGAACTGCAGGTATCAGTTTGCCCAGGTCGTTTCCTCTGTGGAGGGGTCGGTAGATGCATGGCACTGCGTGCATGTCAGGGGTCATCTCTTTCCTAACCTTTCCTTATCTCTAAGGAAGAAATATTCTGATCTCCCCGTTTAATGATGACAAGTTTCACTTTAGTGGAGTCTTATGGTCTGTCACACGAGGTTCGGCACTGTAGGGACAGTCGTTTGGTATGGCGTGTGTGAGCCAAGGGCACTGGCACTGCCGTTGGTTTGCAGTGCTCTGTCACTGTGGCCTCTCTTTTTAAATTAGTGTCGGAAATCAGATTCAAGGTGCAGGAAGCCTTTGGAACATTCGAATAAACTTTAGTTTTTAAGATGAGATTGGGCAGAAAGGACACACAAGAGGCAGTCCTCTTGAGGATCGGGGATCATGTGACACTGAACTGGTCCCCATTTCCCTGCCGCCTTTTCTCCCTCCGAGTGATTCTTTGCGTCTGTGTCCGCCTTTTGCCGGGCAGGCGGGGGACAGCGCTGAGCAGCCAACTGCCTTTGCCGCGTTGGGAAGCCCACGTGGGATGATGTGAGCACCCCACATGACACTGTCCCTTCTCTCTGCCCCTGCCCCACCCCATACCTCACCACAGAGTCTGCAGGCTGCACCTTGGCCTGGCAGCCTTTGCTGCTGTGTTATGCAGTCAGCAGTCCAAGGCCATGTAACATGGTCAAGTACAGGCTATAGAGTCAGCCATGTGATGTTATTACTATTAAACGTTTGTCTCCTCTCTGAGAGGAGAAATACTGATGTCATCTTCTAAATCCTCAAAGGGATAGATTGTAACACTTTGGGAGTAAGAGCCTGGAAACCACAAGGTTGGGTCTTCCCGTTAGGAACCATGGGAGACAGCCCACAGCAGGGGACGGGGGACCCTTACACTCCTGCCTCCTGTTCTCAGTAGCCACACGCACGGCCTGGGTGTCAGGCAGGGCCATTCTAGACGGTTGGGTTTGGACGAGGTAGTATGTTGGCCTTGGACGTGATACTGACAACACACAGCTCTCTCTCTCTGGAGCGCGAAGAGGAAAAGCAGAAAGAGGTAATTCTTCAAGACTCCTGCCGAAGGTCAGGTGTATTTTCTCTGGGTTTAGGTAAAGTGTTTTTTAGGCACTTTACGAAAGTCATTGTAATGTTATTTTAAAGAAAGGCATGGATGGCTGAATGAAGCGGGGCTGCAAGTGTGGAATTCTGTCCGTGGTCACTGCTTCTTGGGTTGAAGTGAGCCGTGTTCTCCACTTTGGCGCTGGCGGAGTGCTTTCTAATCTAGAAGCTCCTTGGAAAGACACATTGTATGGGTGGTGCCTTCCTCTGAAGTCCTCTGGGAAGGACTGGGTGTCAGGTTTTCATTAAGAGAACCCTCCGCTTGGGGTGGTCCTGCTCGAGGCTAAAAGGAGTCTGGGTTTCTGCGCTGATAGTCAGTCCCTCTTGCTGTGCATTTAGAAGGGCCACCTTCTAACACTACATGGCAGGTGATCAAGGGGATTCCAGGAAGTAGAAACACAGTTTTATTTTCCAGAAAAACTCAGTGTTTACTGGAGTGTAATCCTGGACCAGCACACATGGGAACAGACATCCATTCTAACTAAAGAAAGAAAGAGGGGACATTATTAAAAAGATTTATGGACAATCTTATGGAATTGTAAGAAGTCTCGGTATCCTGCTGTGTGTCTGGAGCTCCACCTCCTCTCCACCCCGATCGATTCAGTGGTCAGGTTGTCCGCCCAGGTCCGACGAGCTTGTCCGGAAGTAGGAGCCCCGGTACCAGCATCAGGACAGCGAGAGCTGAGAGCTTTAGGAAGCACAGGTTACGAAGGAACGTTAGCGAGGAGGCAGTGACTGGCATGTCCAACCTCAGTCTCTTTAACCAATTAAAAAGTGGGGAAGGGGTGGTAATATTACCCCTCCCATATAGACATGGCGAGATAATTCATATAAAGCGCCTAGCACAAGGCATAGTCCATACTAACAAGAGCTAACATTTTCAGTGACTGCTTACCCAGTACGTGTACAGGATGTAACTTTCTTTCCCATTTGATTTTTTTAATTTGGGGAAAAGTTTTGGAAAACTTGAGATGAAAAGATGACCTGTGGGTAGTCGCTCAGGGCATCTTCGTCCAGAGGTGGAGGTGCTGCCTCACGGGGCTGGTGCGTGGTACCCTCTCAGGTGTTCGTGATAGCGTACCAGCCCCGTCCTGGGCTGGCTTCTGAGAGCATTGTGACTTACGAGTGGCTTCTCCATCATTGTTTTAGCCATTCGAACCCCTTTCTTCAAACGAAATCTTTCACAGAAACTTGATATGTAAAAAAATACTACCGTTCTGCTTGAAGCAGATATTTTTGACCCAACCTACCTTCTCAGTTTTCTCTCCATCCCTGCCCTCTGCCTCAGCAGTCACTGATAGTGCCCACAGTTATGTGAAGTAAACTTCATGAAGGATCGCCTAAATGACAGGCATGCACAGGAAGTCCACACATGCCCTTAGATGCGTGGAGATTTTATTTTTGCTCAGGCTCCTCAGAGCTGCCTGGTAACCGAAGTTGGCCGGGATATGTATCGAAAGAGGGTGCCAATAAACAACCCTGGAAACTCGCGTTGTGCTTCACAGACACTGCTGGCCGAGTCACATTGTGTTCTACTTATAAACCATAGGGGAAGTGCTCCTATGTTGTCTGAGTCAAGATTAATTGTAGTTCTGGAAAATGATTGTTTCTCTTTGGACTATTGTACCTTGTAATAGTCATCCTTCTTTGCTTTTGCGTTAGCCGCTAGGAGGATCTGACCAGCAAATCCTCCCTTGCGGTTCATTATTGACAATATGCCTGACCTCTCACTTTTTCTCCCCTTTTAACTTGGATTGACCATTTTTGCTTAATGTCTGATGTCATACAGCATGCATTTTTAAAGTCACCTTGAGTCCTTAGAACAACACGAGGTCCATGAAAAATGGCAGCAAAACATTTAGCAAACACTTGTTAAACCCTCCTTCCTATTCTGAGGTGGGGTCTGCCCATGGCCTTTCAGGTTTAAGTTCAGATACCTTAGCACAGATACAGAGCCTCCCCGGGTGGCCCTACTCCATTCTCAGTCGCCACCGTCCTGTATTCTAGGCACATAGGGTTCTCTCCCCTGATGAAACCACATACTTGCTTTTATCCTTCCCTCACAATTATAAATAACAAGTATAAGCACTTAGTAAATTTTGTTGGCAGTTATCCAGAATAATCAGTGCATCCTTTTAGAAACTTGAGAGGAGGATGTTAGAAACCATCTTCTCACACTCTGATCAAGAAAGCCGTACCATCTGGGATGGAACCGAGTGTGCAGAGATCTCACAGGCCATCGCTGTGTGGCAAGGCGGCCTTTTGTGAACTTGCCCTTGTGAGCTTGGTGGATGGGAGGCTTGGGTTTATGACTGCAGCTACTGTTCGATACCTGATGCTTTGCGTTGCTCCCTCTCATGGTGAACGGCAGGTGTCTGACCTGGAAGAGCCACCTGAGCTGTTTATTGCTGTTTACGGGGTTTGAAGTGTTTTTACCATCACTCTCATTTGATCTTCCCCAGATCCTCTGAAGTAGAAAAGACAGGTATCACTCCTGTCATCATTCGATGATCGTGAGGCTTACCACTGATCTAAGGGGTCGGTGGCAGAATCAGAACCAATGCTGAGTCAGTTCTTTGTCCTTTTCACTGTGCTGTACTACCAATGAGTTGTCCCTGTGTTTATAACAGTCGTTTTGACATGATGTATAGCCATGCCTCCTTGCACCGTGTTTGTTATGCCTCTCCCCAAGGTATTCAGTTTTAGCTAAAAGAGAAAAACCAGTTTCTAGAATATCTTGCAATAATCATTTTGGGCATTTTTTTTTAATACCCCTGTGAAGGGAGAGTTCCAAAACTATATTTTTGGTGCTTCTTAGTATTTTATGTTTTTGTGGCCACTGCAGATTTGGCTATACTTCTGGACTTAGATGTGATGACTGTGTAGCTACATGACACTCACACATTACTATTCCCATTGTTATATTGATTCTGGAGAGCAGAACCAGGTGTCGTAAACTTGTCTTTCACAGTGCCTAGCAGAGCAGTAGGCACGACAGCAAGTATATTCAGGCACCTTGAACAAAGAGCTATGGCGAAGCAAAGTAAAACGGACGTACAGTCACATAATTTTGCTCTATCTTTCCTGATGGTATTCTAACTAAAAGAGTTTCGAAATCATCCGGCATGCACTTGAGTGCTCTCTATGTTTTTGGCATTGATCTAGAACAAAGGTTGGCAAACCATGGCCCACTGGCCATGTGCTTTTAGACATCTCTGTTTGTAAATAGAAGTTTTATTGGAACACAGTGATGCCCCTTCATTTAGGTGATGCCTGTGGCCATTTCTCACCCCAAAGTGAAATCGAGCAGTTGCGACAGGTACTACATGGCACACAAAGCCAAGGTCACTCACTGTTGGACCCTTGAGAGGAAGAACCTGTAATCTAGAGCAACTGAATAACTGCTCTCTGCATTTAACGGGTTTCCTCTCACATTACTCTCCCAACAGACAGTATTGTTCATTCATTGTTCATTTTTCAATTCACATTGAAGGATGGGGCTGATTGTTGTAAGCAGCTGTCAGTTCAGTTTTTTTCTTCTGAATGTGTGTATCATGTTTCCTCAGCAGGCCTTGCCCTGAAATGGGACACTGACCAGGAGCTGTGTGTCCGAATCTGTCCACAGGTGGACTTCAGGGTGGGGTACCGTGGCCAGGAAGCAAGAACGATGAGGCGTGTGCACTGGGCGCCAGGGTCCCGGCACAGGTGCGCGCGCGAACGCAGCGCAGTGTCGTAAGCACCAAGATTTAATCAAATCGGCAGTGTTTGGTTTCGTCGAGAACATTCATACGCGAAGGTGGCTCTTTTTATCGTGGCAGCGAGTGTGGTGGCACAGGCTGGGGTGGCCGGCTCACAGGTGGGCGCTGCGGCCTTGACTTGTGCCTGGCTCCACTGTCCTGGCCTCCTGGACCTCAAAAAGGGTCTCAGGGCTCCCCAGGGTCCACAGGTAGGCTTCAGGGACCACTGGTTTGGAGCATGGACTCCAGCTGGATTGCCTTGGTCGATCGACCCTCAGCTCCGTCACTTAATAAATGTGTGGCCTTGAGCAATTGACTTAACCTCTCCGTGCCTCCGTTCCTCATCTGTGATGTGAGAATGGTGATGCTACCTATTTCACAGGATTGTTCTGGGGCTTAAAGGAGTTGGTATTTATAACGTGCTCAGAACAGAGCTTGGCACATCAAGCACTATATAAATATTGTTCAGTAAAACTAAATAGTAAAGCCAGTACTTTGTACAAAAAGCGTGGCACGGAGAATGGCCTGTGGCTTGAAGGATGTCAGGGAGAGACTCATCAGCGAGCGTTGGAGGCCAGCGGGAGACTTGCCCTGGGGGAGACCTGCCCTGGGGTAGGCGGTTCTTGGGGCTTGGGCAGTGCAGCTGGATCTTGGGGGTCAGAGAGGAGAGCATGAAGGAAGGTGGTGTGCCGGACCTCGTACGTGTGGGTCTTAGTCTGCGATAGCCTTTTTGGGAAGAAAAGTGAACAAAAGTCCATGGATGTGGAAACCAATGGAAAAATCTGGTGTTTTCCACCTTTGCAAAACAGGATATTGGGTTGCTTTGTACAGGTAATAACTGTGACTTGTTCTTAATGCATGATGCGATGTGGGACCTGGGGCAGCTTGAGAACGTGAAATTGACTGCAACTTAGTTTTGCTTATATAATCACTGTGTTTGGTGTGCTTAATTAGGCAGATTGTGAACTGAACCCCTCTCTGAGTGGACTGGACTGGCAAAGACCCCGGTGTCTGAGCGCGTGAGGCTGAGCCCTTGGTTGGCGCACAGGCTCCGTACCCACGTGTGGCAGCCTCTGCCGCGGGCCCCGGTCTCGTCTCCGCAAATGCGGTGTCTTTAAAAGAACCTCTTCCAGTGTCCAGTCTCGGGATGAATGCTGGCGGGAGGCAGGGCCGCTTCCTCCGTGCAGTCAACAAATGCCGAAGGCTTCCCTGTGCCAAGCATGTTTCTAAGCGTCACTGAACAAAACGGACAAAATCCCTGCCATTAGAGGTCGCATTCAGCAGAGCGGGACAGACAGCACGAGTGTAATTTAACAGGAAGTAGGGTTGACATAGTGAGGAAGGAAACACACCAGGGAGACAGAGACCATGTGTCAGGAGGACGGGTATCTTCCAGGTTCAGTTATCGATGACTTTGTACTGTTAAGACACTACATTTAGTCTTGGGTAGAAAAGGTGGGTTTGTGCCAACAGCATCACTGTCATTTTTCTCTTGCAGCTATAACTCTGCACAGAAACGATGCCTAGGACAGAGGTTTGGGTGAATAGTGCCTTTTCTCATCCTTTCCCCACACTGGGTGTTGAACACGCACTTAACTGAGACAGATGAGACCTAGCAGGACCAAATAATGCTTAACATTTCCTCTCAGCCATGGCTGGGGGACTCCTGCGGCCAGCCTCCCTGCGTTGTCTGCCGGCGATGCTTAAAGTCATGTCTTATTTCATCCAGAGGTTGGCAGACTTTTGGCTCATCACCTGCTTTTGTTTAGCCCACGAGCTAAGAATGGTTTGAGGGGGAATCAGAAGAGTAGCACTATGCGAGGTGAAAGGCCCGTGCGCTCAGATCTCAGCGGGCGGAGTCTAGTTCCATGGGACACAGCCACACTCATGTGTTCACACACCGTCTGCAGCTACCTTTGCACCAGTGCGTCGGAGGTGAGCGGTCGGAGCAGAGACAGTATAGCTTGTTTGCCAACCCCTGATTTAAACAGAAGGCAGCAGAAGAGGGCCATCACAGGTGGCATGCTGGTCAGAGTTTTTCTTTCGCAGTGAACAGTGCAGTGGCCTATTTCTGTGAGGTTTATCATACCAGGCTGTGAAAACTTTCTTTAGAGCAGGAACGGGAAAGCGAGGTTTATGTTTACTAGAATTAACTTTGGGGTTTCTTACCTTTCTGTGACCTAGTACATTGGAAGAGGTGAATTAATTTTTGCTGGGGAACATGCGTAGTATGCCCGGACGTGTTGTTTCCATGTTAGCCAGACTCCTCACACCTTTTTGTCTTCCAGCCCGAGCAGCAGCAGGACAGACAGCCTGACATAGGGACCTGGGAACTGCTACCCAGAGAGGACCACAAAACACCCTCAGTGCCGTAGGCACCTAAGCCAGAAAGCACCCTATGCTTTTATCAGCGTGAGTAGCATCTGTCCCAGGTGTTTTATAGCAAGCCATACTTTTTGATCTGTTTGCTTTATGAACTTGCATTTTTTGGTCATCTCTGCAAAGATTCTCGCCCCCAGAACATAGTGTATTGCCCATGTGATAGCCAATAGCCCAGTGCTCAGAACTCTGGGAAATGACTGTATGCTCCCGGGGAAAACCGATCTTGGCACCTGCGCCAGGAGGAGCGCTCCACTTTTGAAATTATCATTAAAAATAAATGATCACAGGATGCACCTAAATTCTGCTTTGCTCTTTTCTGGGATCTGGGTTTGATACAGTTGCAAAGAACAGCAGCCAGTTCCCAGAGGTGGAGAGGCAGGGGGCAGGCAGGGACGAGGGGAGGCGACGGGAGGCAGGGGGCAAACCTGTCTCACCTGGAGCCCACAGCACTGCTTCAGAGTTCAGTTTGCACACTTACGTAACTCAGCATGTTAGGCATATTTTTCTTCTCCTGGAATTAATAGTAAAGATCCCAGATTGAAAAGGTCATACATAGGTGATCACCTAGGAATTAAACTGCTGCTTATGAGATTTGTCAGGGCCCTGGAAGGAAAGGTGTGTGCGGGCTGTATAGGGAGGTCCTAGCTGAGGGGTTTTCATTCTGGAAACATGAGTCCACTGTTACTTGGTCTCACTGTTTTTCAGCAGAAGCTAGAAATCTGGAATTTCTATGTGACATTCCCCAATTTTCGAATGCTGACCACTAATCTAAAAAAAGGCATGTGCGCTAGCTGATGAAACACGGCTGCGGTCATGTTTTACTTGTTTGCTAGTTCACAACTTCTGTGGATGAACTCGTTCTTATAAATTATATTTTCTCTCTGTTTCAGCAGGAGGGAGAAAAATGATGAAATGAACTTTATATGTGTTTTCTAACTGGCTTGGTCTGCTGGTCATTCTTGCTGCAATGTGAAACATTTTTTTTATCAGTCTGTTTTCTCTCCTCAGTGGAAAATAACCATTTTTTTGCCTGACATGGATACTTGTAACAATCATGAAATGTGTTTATTCAAGGAAATATTATGGGGGGTTCATATTAGGCATAAAGAGGATTTAAAGAAGAAGCTTATTACAGTTTTGCTAAGAAATGACTGCTGTCCCCAAAGGGTAGGTGGTACAGACAGCTTCTTTAGGGTCTCAGAGCAGAGAAGGATGGAGGTGCACAGAACTGGTGTCAGAAGAAATAGCATTTACGTGGGATCGTTGTAGGCAGAGGGCAGATGGGACAGGAGCCCTGTGAGCTCCTTAGAAGCTCGTTCTCAACAGAGAGCAGGAGCGGTGTCAGCCAGGTGGGAGCGGAGGACTCTGCTTCGAGGAAGTGCAGGGTGAGGGCGCTTCCGAGGTTCCGCTGTGTGCCAGGCACCGCTGAGATGCACTCAGTGTGCGTCATCTTGTTGCGTCTGCTAAGACGATGGTGAGAGCACCTCTTCGGGAGGTGAGACTTAGAGCAGCTTAGTCATACGTCCAAGCTCTTACAGGTAATAAAAACACACACACATAGAAAAAGAGCAAAGCAGAAATTCAAACTAATGCTGATCTGGCCCGAAGCCCATTCACTTTTCACACATGTGCTTTCTGAGGAAGTGGGGTTGGGTGGGGTGAGGTATGCAGAGTGTAAACTCCAGGTCAGGTACTCCTTTCTGGGGCAATTACATGGTAACAAAATGGAAGCGATGTGATGAGAACTGGTGTTTTAGGAGAACGTAAATCAGTGGCTTGGGAAGAGGGACAGTAAAACAAAGAAAAACTGCTACCATAACCCAGGTGTGAAGTGATGAGAATCAGAATTGGAACGGGAAAAGAAGAGAAATGAACGTTATTAGAACTTGGTGGCCTGACCGGGGACGAAGCAGAGGGTGTCACTTGACATGTATTTGCAGTTATTATGGAGTCTGCATTGCATTCGTTCATCGCTGTTCTTTTGTCAGAATTTTAGTAACTGATAATGAAATTTATTTGCAACCTTAAAATATTTGATCTGGAATTTTTTATGTTAATGAGAATTTCTTGGGTAAAATGACTTAAAGGAAAACCAACTTTTTCGGGAGCTTGGTTAAGCTAATTAAAGCAGCATAATAGCTTAAGGTTGAATAATGGATGAATTTTAAATTATCTTTAAATGAAAAGGGTAAGGATTCATGAATGCTCACAAAGTTATAGGTTTGGTAGGAACAGGATGGACTTTGAGAGTCATTACGTTTGCTTTTTAGATAAAGGAAAAGACCTAGATGCTTATTACTAGGTATGTGACCTTGAGCAACTTACTAAGTCTCTGAATATCAGTTTCCTCATTTTAAAAACTGGGATATCAATAGCACCAGTAGCCAAGGGCTCTGGAGAGAATTAAATGAGATAACATAAGTAAAACAATGAAAACAGTTCCCGGCCCTTCGCAAGCTCTGAGTAAAGCTATGTGCTTACTATCCAAGGGGATAAAGAGGGTTGTGGTTTTGATTTGAATGTTATTAAGAGTCAGAAATCACATTTTCTGACTTCTCTGTAATTCATAGGCTTTAAAAGAAAATTATACTGTGCGAATCAGTTTTTCTGTTGTGTCTGGTAACTGCCTTCTTTACCTCCTTGAATTTATAGCTTTATATTCCCACAGTACAACAATTAAAGAATTATTCTGCCTTTTTGTTCTCTTCCCTCCACTTTTCCTTGCTGAAAGCCAGACTGATGGGCCCTGCACATGGCTTTACCTACTAAAGGTTCAGTGGAGGGAAAGCAACCTCCCGCTCCTCTGCGGCCGACTCGGCCGCGCCGCTTCACGTCCCTGTACACCCAGGTCCCCTTTGTATTCTGGCTCTTTCTCTGAATCCTCATGGAAAGGTACATGTTGTGGCCTAAAGATAAATAAATAAGGGGTGTTCTCCTCTCCCGCCCCTGAGTGCCCTGTGGAATCCTTTGTGGTTTTTATCTGCCAGGATGATAGATTCTTTTGAGAAAGCCCGTCACTTTAAAAATCATCGATAATCTGCTGCTGTGCCCGGCAGTTTGGTTTTGGGAAACTGCCAGCATGACATGTGTTTGGATTTTAATCTTATAGTTCAAAAGCAGGTGTAATGATATATAACAACTTGGTGGTCATGTTGTACTTTTAATCTGAGACTATTTACTTGAGTTTTTGTAGAAATATTTGTCTTTTTTGGGTGCGTGTGACTGCCAGCCACGTCCTAAAAGGTTTGTCAGCACGGGCAGGAAAAGCTTCCCTTAATTCTTCTATCGTTTTCCTGTCATTAAAAGACGGAATAGAATTGGTGGTTTGGAAGTGTTTCCCAATCTTTTTTTCCTATTGCCTTCCTAAGGAGCCTTTTTAAACAGTTTTTTCCTAATTGGACGCCCACCTCTGTAAAAATTAAATGTCACAGATGTACTGTACATGTATTTGTGTATTATATGTACATCTGTGTTTTATAAATAACCGGTAAGGTTTTTTTGGCACTCCCTTCCCCCAAAGAATCCCTGTTCCCTTGAGGTGATACTGCCTGCTTTGAGAATGCATGGTCTCCAGCTGTGGATTCTCAGAAGCTTTAAGTTTCGGGACATTTCTATAACACAGACAGCTGCCCAGGTGCTTTCTTTCAGTCAGACTTCTGTACGCAGTAGAAATGCTTTATGCATACTTCCCAGTTTGTCACACAAAATACTTACACGACTGTGTGTTCAGAGACAAGGTTCAGTACGGTTACCTTTACTGTGAGTGTGGGGATAAAGAACCCCACTGGTATTATACTGGGTGCCACTGTCTGGATCTGGCGCCTCAATGAGGCTCCAGGTGTTGTACCCACCATTGCTTTTCCACATGTCAACACGGGGAAAAGGGCAAATAACTAGTTAGCGTTTGCACGAAGACAGCTCTGGCCTCCCCGCGGCCCACGCAGGGAGAACCGCTGGTTCAGAGCGTGGACTTTGGAGCCAGACTACCTGTGTTGACTCCCAGCGCCATCAGTTATCAGCTGCGTGCACAGCCCGAGCAATTAATTGGACACCAAAACCAGATAAACGTACCATCTCTCAGGAACGTAGGTCAAAAAAATCAGCAGAGTGGTTGTCATTAGCTTTTCTCTCATCATCGGTACTTTTTTTAAATGCATATTATAGAACTGCAGGAGGACAGGATCTAAAGTAGCAAACATATGGCATAGCAGCAAAGACTGGACTCTGAGAACACTTGCCATCGTGGAGTAAGGAAGGTGCCAAACTCTCGAATTGTATTCCTAAGCTAAAGGTCTAAATATTCTCTACAGTTTTAAGATGTTTCTTTTTAAAGGCAAATGATAAGCTTTGCTTGCTTCGTTTAAGCCAGTCGAGTGCACTATGGCACTTGGTTCTGAAATCTGCGTTAGGTCCCCTCCGCCCACAGCAGTCTTTTCTGATAGTTCAGGTGTAGAAGAAAAATGTGTGAACGGCATTATGAATACCTTCGTTGTTTATCAACTCAGGGAAAGTTCAGTGGCAAAACGTTGCCCTCCTCTGTTGGCCTAGTCCATCAAGATCCTTGAACGTAGATGGATCCTAAATGCACATACACCCTTATTCCATTTGGGAGGTTTTTTAATAAGAGCCTGTTATTACCTTCTGTCATGTTAGTCATGCCAAAGAGCCACTCGCTTCATGCGGGCAACAGCACGTGGGATTCTTCCATCTGCTCTAATTGATTAGCGCCTTCCTGGGGTCCCCAAACAGTGCCTCTGTCCTGATAGTTTTTATATTTTAAATACTTTTTAAACAGATTTTTGTTTCCCAAAAGACAAGTAGTTTCTTCATTTAAGAAGGATTTTTGAAGTGCAGAAAAGGTACAAACCAGAAAAAGAGTCACCATCGGCCTCACCACTGTCAATATCTTTTTTCCTATCCTTTTTGATGATTTATAGATGCTCTTTTTGTCTTAATTAGCAACATATTCTAGATGCATTTCATATTGTGCCTGTTCTTTTTTCGGATTACACCCTAGTTATTCTGTTGAAGACTCCTTTGGGAGAATGATTGTCTCAAAGGGCACAGTCTTTTGCAAGGCCCTAAGGTGAATCACTAAATTGCTGTCTAAAAAGATGGAGCCCATTCTCATTTCAACAGCGTTCTGCCCATCCCTCCCTGTCTTTACCAGCACTGATGTCATGTTACATGCCCTTTAAACAGAATGAATTACACAAGTTAAAAGATGAACTTTGAGCAAAAGTTTAAATGTTTAGAAATTAGTAGTATAACATATAGCAAAACTTACCATGTATATTTCTTATTACCAGGAGTCCAAACTGAACTAGACTTCAAGGGCTTTCCTTAACCCCTGCTTGGTGTGGAGTCTGCTGAACAGATACCTTTTCTAGGAGTTCTGGATACGTCCTGGGCTGGCACAGACCTGCTTTGTAGAGCGGGTGGGAGGTGAAAGTTCCGTTTGTGTCCTTTGGGTCTGCGTTTTTTCTCCCTCCACCCTAGCCTAGGTCATGAGACAAATGTGTAGAGTGGTTTGGAGGGGAGTACATGTGGGTTTTTCTCTGTTACGTGAGGTGGGTTTGGATGATACACTGTGCAATGTGTGTCTGAGTTTTTTGCTAATTCTATGTAAATTTCAGGTGTGCAACAGACGAACATGGCTCAAGAAACTAATCACAGCCAAGTGCCTATGCTTTGTTCCACTGGCTGCGGATTCTACGGAAACCCTCGTACGAATGGCATGTGTTCAGTATGCTACAAAGAGCATCTTCAAAGACAGAATAGTAGTAATGGTAGAATAAGCCCACCTGGTAAGTAGCTGTTAAAACACCTCAGCTTTCATAATTGAGATACACTTGGGTAGCACAGTGTCCCCAATACCTTTTTCTGCTCTCATGTTGTATTTATATTGCTACATTCATATCATTACGATTTCTCACTACATATTATGATTATCAATGGCAGGGAAACAGGAATAAGAATATTAAAAATAGCTGCTATAAACCCATTCCATAGTCTTCCCTGCTGTGCTATGGAACTCTGTTATCTTATTAAAATAGAAGCTACTTCAAGTACATATCGCCCTCTTGGAAAGTAAGGCGCGGGAGTGGAGGGCTGTGAGGGGACCTTGGTTCCTTGATCTTGGGTGACTTCTGAGGTCAAGATAGTTGGAGACGGCAGGAGTGGGGTGTGGACACGCAGTGGGCCATGGGGAAGGCCTCACTCCCACGGGAAGGAGAGGCATAGCGGTTGCACTCAGTGTGAGGGGTTTTTTATGCCTTTTCCTGTCAGAGTTTCTCCTGGATGGAGGTGGGCTTTTGCTTCACTAGTTGTATAAGAAGCATCGTGAGGATTCTGAGTATCAGCTTTGCCAAAGTAAAGTGTTACTGTACTGGTATTCCTCCAGGACAAGTCTCTGCGGGTCAGCGCCTCAGTGTCTAGGTGTTTCTGGTTCCTGAAAGGGCAGGCTGTCACTTAGTTCTTTTAAAATTTTTTATGGCGTCTTTCCTGTCATTGCTTCATGTTCAAACCAAAATCTAGAACCATTTAATCAAAACTTCTCCAAATGTTCTTAAGGCTAAGATCAAATCAGTCTAAATCATTGGTTTTAAAATTAAATCATCGTTGGAGTGCCTGCCATGTGAAGAACCAGAAAATAATACAACCCAGTGTGCTGAGCACAGATTTTAATTCCGAACCTGTTTGCCGTACTACTAAATTATCTTTTATTTTAAATATCTCATTTGTGCACTAGTATTTAGAAGATGTTTGTGAGTTCAAGAATTTGGTGATATTCAGTCCTGAGAAATAGGAGTTTGGTTTATTAACATATACATTTTGTATATGGTTTCCTTCGTGGTTAACGTGTTTTCATTTGAAAACTATAGTATTGAAAAAATGTTACTAACAGTAATTAACCAGCATATTCTATAGTAAAACAGAGTTTATATATACCATATTTTGTGGAAAGTTGACCTTGTGTTTCTTAGATAAGGTGTCAGACTGCCCAGAGTACAGAGTCACTAATGTGAAACGTGGTCCTGTTACAGCGACTTCTGTCAGTAGTCTGTCTGAGTCTTTACCTGTTCAGTGCACAGACGGCGGTGTCCCAGCAGCTCCGTCAGCGGAGACTCCACATCTTCATCTCTGCAGCCGAGGTGAGTGAGATGCAGTCTCGAACTGGGGTTGGAACGCAAGTGAAAAATAAAAACCAGGTTCCGTATTTAATCAGTCCTATTATGGAAAATCGTAGAGCCCCTTTAGGGTAACTGGCTTAAAATTGGATTTGTCTCCTTGTTACTGACGAGTTAGAAAAGGCTTTTTATCGTTTTTACATTGAGATGGGGGTTGGGGGTTTGTCTTTTAAATCTCAGAGTTCCTTTTCGAGTGGCTTTTCCTTATTCTTCCTCCTAATGTATCCCGACCCAGCCTTGAAGTCCTTTTGAAGCACGTTAAATTCTTCTAACTGTAGTCTCATTGTGCAGGTGTTAGTGTTCTGTATTAAAAATCGTCTCGTCATGGGTTCTGTTTGTTTCGCATCATGATGGTGGTACCTTTAATTACTTGTAGTGTATTTTTCCTTGTTAACTTGAAGTCACATCATTTAGAAACCCAAAAATACAGAAACAATTTTTTCGTTTTCATTCTGCTGGTAGGAGTAAACAATGAGTTTCTAGCCCCCAGTTTGTTGTCCCAGACCGGGACAGATGTTCCATGGCGCTGTGCGCCCATTACAGCTTTGTGTCAGCTTTCCTTACGCACATCCGCTGTGCTGGTTTCTACTGACGGAGCTCACACACACAGGACACACAGTCCTGCTGTGTTTCCAGAGCAGTAAACTTCTGGTCCAAACTGCTCTCTAGTTTTAAAGTTCCTTGGTTGTGTTTAAACTGTAAAAAGTATTGTGTTAATTCTTGTCTCGATCTACTTAGATATGTTGAGGTCTTATTACATATATCACTTTAGTTGTTATTCATGCACAGAGATGGTCTCTTAAAATCTAAATATTTTTGCTTTTTTAGCCCTGTATCAAATCAGTCACTTTTATCAGAATCTGTAGCATCTTCCCAAGTGGACAGTACATCTGTGGACAAAGCAATACCTGAAACAGAAGACCTGCAAGGTTTGCATACAAACTAGCTCATTTTGTCAATTATTTGTCATTTGAGTATTATAAGTCAGGTACTGTCCTGGTGCATATATTTTAAAAATTACCTGCCTAAAATACGTATTTTTAGATTTATTTTCTTCGTGAGCAGAATATTTCATATCCTCAAGCATTTAATTGACTGAAATGTTGAGAGCCATTTCTGTTTCCCACTTACATATAATTATGTCATCAGCATAAACATAGAAAGTTCAAAATTCGTTTAGTTCAAGAAATTTAAATGAATGAGTGGTGGAGTTTACCATCATCTTTTACTATTTTGGCCAGTTTATTCTCAATCCTGTTTCTTCTCCAAGCAAACTGGGACTGTGAGTTTGAGAGGAGTCTGTTTTGACTCAGTTTGTCTAAGAGACTACGTCACTTGACTGGCAGGCACTGCCCTTTCCCCATCTGTGATTTGCGGCACAAGTCACGTTCACTTAGTTACTCGTATTCACAGATGCTGCCTGTCCTTGCCCATGTTCTTTATGTTCCCATCATGTGGATCCAGGTGATCTAGAGACTTGAAGTGTGCGTGAAGGCTTTCCTAGCGGCAGAGATAGTAGCGCGAGGCATTTGTTGAATAATCTGTGCTTGGTGAGTTGTATTATGCCAGTGTGTAGAAACAGTGTGTTAATTGAAGGTGGATTTTCTGGGAAGACGAACCCAAGGATGAACACTGTGTTATTTTGCCTGCGACAAGATTTAAAGGGAGAAAATGCCCTGGCCCATGAAACCTTCCATTGCACATGACATTCACGTGGTGATGACAGAGACATCCGGCAGTCTTAGCTTAAGTTTGCTAAGGCTTAAATTTAGTTAAGCCAGCAAAATCCCTTGTTCTGACTTCATGCTCAACAAACGACTGGCATAATTTGTTTATTTGCAGATTTTGCTATAGCAAGAAAATAATACTATCTGGCCAGCATAAGTATTCTAGTGCACCCAACATGTTGTTATAAATTCATAAATATAATCAAATTATTTTTATTTTTTGGTTAAACAGAAACAAGAAAGAAGAGATGAGGGATATTTTAAAGGCAAAAATAGAAAAATTCCCAAGATTTAGTTATCCGTTGGACATGGGAAATAAGACCAGGGTGATGTTAAAGCTTTCAGTTCCACGACGTTGTCACAGGAAGGCTGACACAGGGAGGCTGATGGAAGCAGTATGGCTAGATGAGACTTTAGATACAGCAAGTTGGAAGTAATCAAATTTCAAATTCAGAGAGCTCAGTTGGAGGATGTGGGTAGATAGTCGGTATTTAAACATGCGAGTGGGGGTTGCTGGAGGAGGCAGTGCTTGAGCTCAACCTTCAAGAAGGTGACACCCCAGATGAAGTGAGACAGGAGGCCCTTTTGAATTGTCTGTGAGTGGTGCGGGCAGAGGGGCCTGGCATAGTCCCATAGGTTGGTTGAGCAGTAGATTCCCAAAGAAAAAGGAAACATGATAAAATTGGAGAGGTAAAGAATTCAGTCCGAGGCAAGTCACTGTTTGAGAGCCCGATGTCTTGTCTGCTAGGTCATGTTATATATAGACTGACTCTGGTGACAGCATTCAGGACGTCAGAGTAGTGAGCAATGGAGGGGATCATATTAGCTTGGATTTTTAGGGCAGTGATTTGACCTGACTCTTGATGCAGCTGGCCTTGGTTTCACTACTTAAACGCATTCTTTTATTATCTTAATTATAACATTTTAATTAATTTATCTTATTTCTAAAATTTTAAGGGTTTTGTGTGAAACATTCTGAGAATTCTAAGGTTCCACTGAATCTTGGTGTCACATTTTTTTTCTTTGTTTTCCAAGAAATCTATATAGTTCCGACTCCAACAATATTTAAAAGTTTGTATCTGGCCATTTTCTTACACACTCCTTGAAGATACCAAGTAGTATTTGTGTGTGTGTGTGTGTGTGTGTGTGTGTGTGCGTGCGCACGTGTGCACCTTTTATTGGTCAAATACGTAATTATTAGAACAATTAGAATATAGAACACTTTCTAGAGTTACTTTGAATATGTCGGTCAGTGTATATGCTTCTAGTTTCCTGTGTGTGTGTGTGTGTACATACGTATGTACATTTAACAGAAAGGGATTTCGTTAAACTACTTATAACTTAATATGACATCTTTTCATACTAGCGGGACTGGGTGGGGTACAGCAGCTACCCAACTAACAAAATCTAATTGAATAACTGCATTTTACCACCTTTCTATTTTTGTCAGCTTCAGTATCAGATACGGCACAGCAGCCATCCGAAGAGCAAGGCAAGTCTCTTGAAAAACCAAAACAAAAAAAGAATCGCTGTTTCATGTGCAGGAAGAAAGTGGGACTTACTGGTAAGGGCCTGAATCATGGTTCAAAATTAAGGTTGCATTTTAAAATAACGCCTGGCTTCTGTTACTGGCTTCAGTTAAGACTGTTTCTGTTTCTGTGAGAACTAATACTGGATATGCTTCAGCTTCTGAATTTTCTGAAAAGAAATAAAAGTAGCCTTAATTATATACCAAAAAGCGAAATGAATAGTCTTTCTTTTAAAACTTCATTCCAGATGCATTTCTGAGAGTGCGAGATAAGTCAGGTCAGTGTGCCAGGTGCTGTTTAAAGGGAGCCAGAAATGGCAGTGAGAGAATTTCAGCGCCTGGCGGACTGGGAAGTGCTCTCTCTTTGTGAAAAGGGCTAATCTTAGATTGCCGTGAGGGTTCAATGAGTTAGTACACGTAAGGCCAATCAATAAGTAATCAATATATGTTGCCTGCTGTAACAGAGCTGTTGGAATGTACTGTTGTTAAGAGAGGGAGAAAAGTGTTCAAAATGCTACTTGAGCATTTAGCAAAGCAAGTGCATTCAATGTGGCCAGACAGGTTGGTTCGGGGGTGATGAGTTTTTATAACAGGAGGGGAGCAGAGGCCTGCCGAGGGGAGTATTGTGAAGGCGGAATGTTTCAGCTGGACTTGAAGGGTGACTAAGGTTATAACCGGTGGAAACAGGCATTTCAGTAGAAGAAAACAGCTCAGAGGAGAACGCAGAGAAGGGGAAGAGCAGCTCATGTCAGGGCCCGCGACAGGGAAAGAGCGTGCGAGGTGGGTGCTGGATGCCGCGGTCACACAGAAACAGACTGGGCCAGGCCGGGCTAGTCGTGTGGACTGCTTCATTGGCGCGGGGGACATTAGCAGCTATAAATAGTGACCATTTATTGTCTCCTGTGTGCCAGGCATTGTACTTCATACTCTGCATAAAAATTTGACTTATGAACTGGGAGAAGAGTAGATAACATTTTGAGCAAAATTATGTTTTAGGAAGTTTTGAATCTCAGAAGTTCCCAGACTGCATAACTGGAAGACTGAGACGTAGTAAGCCTCATCCTGTCCAATCTGTCAGTCTAGTGTTATTGTTGCCTTCAATATTATGAAATCACAAAATATTTTTGAAGTTAAAAAAATGTGGCATAAAAGAAGTTAACATCATATGTCAGTGCTCGAAATACTGATTCCTATGCTCTGTTTCTAATTAATTCCATCATACCATAAAATGCTAATTTGGGGAGCAGGACCAGTTTTATGTGGACTATTCACCCTTTTTATATCTGTCTTTTGGCTTCAACACTGGACATTTTTCTGAATAAGTAGCATCTATTGCGTGATTTCTATATGTTAATTTAATCCTTCCAGTAACTTATTCCAATATTACAGATGCAGAAATTAAGGCTCAGAGAGGCTAAGTGATTGGCCCACATTAGTAAGCAGATTCATACTTAGGCACCTGACTCTGGATCCCAGTTGTAGTCACCCAGACAGGGTACAGCTTGCCTCTCCACTGGAGGTCAGGCAGAAAAAGCTCACGCAGATACAGTTCTGTCTGCAGGGCCATTTCATTGTTCTTAGTTACATTTTAAGGTCGCCTTCTGACAGTAGGCCTATTTTCACCTTATAGTTTTCGGACTGGAGAAATGCTTCATATTTTCAATTTAATAATTTGTTTTTGATACGAATTCTTGGGGTCATGTCACAGATGAGGAAACTTGAGCTCAGAAAAGTGGTCATGACTTGCTCTGGTACTGGCCTGGTACAAGAAAGGAAGCTGTCAGCTAGTGAGTTTTGAGAATGTTCTTAGTTCCTGAAACCACTTGTTTAGATTGTTGTTCTAAATACAGGATATGTTTAACATTAATTTTGCTAAGGAACTTAGTATTTTGACCTCGCATCCAACTCAGGTCTGTGTGTCAATCCGCTTGCAGGGTTTGAATGCCGGTGTGGAAATGTTTACTGCGGTGTGCACCGTTACTCAGATGTACACAATTGCTCTTACAATTACAAAGCCGATGCTGCTGAGAAAATCAGAAAAGAAAATCCAGTAGTTGTTGGAGAAAAGATCCAGAAGATTTGAACTCCTGCTGGAATACAAAATCCTTTGACCATCTGCAAACTAAAAATTGACTTGAGGTTTTTTTCCTAGTCATTGGGAATGTAGAGCATTGTATCTTGCATAGTCCTTTTAATCATGCATGTCATCAGAAGAATAGATTTTTGTTTTTGTTTTGAAAATGACTCTGAACTTTTATTTTCATTGCAGTTTCTGTGGCTGAAAAGACTTACGTAAACTTTACAAGTATTATCCTTTTAAGATCATTTTAATTTTAGTTGAGTGCAGAGGGCTTTTTTAACAAACGTGGAGAGATTTTGGAGGGCTGTGATTTTTTCCAGTATTAAACATGCATGCGTTAATCTTGCAGTTTATTTTCTCATTGTGTATGTATATATAGCTTTTCTCTGCAGCACGATTTCTCTTTTGAAAATGCCCTGTAGGGCACAACTAGTTATCAGTAACTGAATGTATTTTAATCATTATGGCTGCTTCTGTTTTTTCATTAACAAAGGTTATACATATGTTAGCATATAGTTTCTTTGCACCCACTATTTATGTCTGAATCATTCGTCACAGGAGAGTGTGTGCTGATGAGATTCTAAGTTTGCGTGTTTTTTAATTTTTTTTTTTTTGAGCGAGGGAAGGAAAAGCTGTGTGCATTTCATTGCTGACTGCAGGTTTCTTTCAGACTACGTTCATCCGTCTGTGTGTATACAATATGAAGAATGATCTGAAGTAATTGTGCTGTATTTATGTTTATCCACCAGTCTTTGATTAAATAAAAAGGAAAACGTGACATACCTGTGTATCGCTTTTTCTCTGTTACTCTCCCAGTAGTTATTTTGACTCCCCATCCTGTAGCTTTTTACTTTACTAATTTCATAAGACTGCCACTACTGTTCATCTCCTGTCTGTCTGTGACTACTCTTTTGATGAGAATTCGTGATCTTAACGTGAGTTGAAGATGTCGGCATTTCTATACAGCCAAGAACTCTTTTGTCACTTAGATATCATACCTTGTAGCTCTAGTCTGATTCTCTGTCTTGCCCTCTGTCACACTGAATTAGCATCTAAGGGAAGCTTGTTTTTCGGGTAGGATCAGAGAAACTGAAAGCATAATTCAAACACGGCAGCTGGAGAACTGTGGAGTAGAAAGACCCTCAAAAGGCCACTTGTGCTGTCATTTTCAAACTTTTATCTGGCAGCCAGCCTTTCTAAACATGAAATACTATGTAAAACAGGAAAGCAGTATTTTACAAGACAAAGTTCTAGTTTTAAATTTCTTTACTTAATTGTATGTTCTATCTTAGTATGCCATGATGGCTTTTAGCATTAAAATCTGCAAATGCAATTTATCACATCAACAGATTAAAATAAGGGAAAACTATTTTGACTATCTCAAAATATTGAATTATTATCTATTTAGATAAAGTATTTAAAATAGAATTTAGCACCCATTTATGACCAAACAGAAAAGATAAATTAGGACTAGAAAGTAATTTTTCTTAAGCCAATAGTTTCTGTGTAAAACCAACCAAACAAAAAAGCAAGCACCTTCTAAAAAGAGGAAAGTCGCTGCCTTTTAAAGTCAGAATCAAAGGCCTGCCCATTACCACTGCTTAATTTCAAAACTGTTGTAGATCCTGGCCACAGGAGGAGGTCGAGGCAGAAAGCTCTTACTGTTTCGCTGTTGTTACAATCCAGAATGTCGGCAGCTGCCGTGGCCGATGAAAATGATCATAATGAAGCCGTTGAGCCACGAGGAAAAATGTTTAGGAGAAAAATTAGAGAAAGACAAAAATTACTTCTGTGTCAAGTTCACAAAGCTGGAAAACTGTCATTGTTGTAAATAATGTACATGCTCAAGGCACCCCCCCTCCCAAAAAAGGAGAAAGAAAAGAAAATATAGTGTATTTGCAAGTTACTTCAAATGCCTTTTCTCCAAGCAGAACAGCTTGGCGTTTTCAGACACTATATATAATTAGTGGGTTGGCACGTCTATTTTAAAACTATGAAATCTTACTCCCCCTTCAACCATCTCGTGCCCACACCCCTTCCCACACACACATCTGCCCACCCCGTCTTCCCCAAAAGGTTCTGGTTTTCTCCTGTCGGGGCTCTGAACATCCAGGCTGTCATTAGCCTATGTATCCAGTGGGAGGTCCTGGGCCGGAGTCGCCCACACAGAGAGAAGGGCTGAAGCTGCTGGAATCCCAGTGCCCGGCTGAGCCGGGCTCACTGGCTTAGTGGTGAGTTGCTTTTCGTCAACAGTTTCCTGTTAATCACTCAAGTCTGTACCTGGTGTTTTCCTGGGCGTTGACTGGGGTTTGACAGAGCCATACACAGAATGAGACAGTTCCCGCCTTTAAGGGAAGGTCAGCACCAGGGCCCGTACAGACCAGGTCAGTAGTTCATTGTCTTGCTGCTGAAGAGTCACTGGAAATAGATACCAGGTGCTGCCTGGAATGCATCTCACACTGTGACACTCCTCTTCCTGTTTCCATTTCTGGAACCCGCCTGAACCAGACCGCCTTACCGCTCGAGATCACAGAGTCCTTGTGGTGTGGTCACTGGTTAGCCTCTGTCACAGCCATCTCAGGGCCTAGGAAGGGAGGACCCAGTGGCCAGCCCTCCTTGCAACAGGCAAGTACCCATTCATCTCAGGCCTTCTGGTTTCGGGTCTGCTTATCTCTACACAAAGGTGCATATAGTTTCTATATGCTCCACAATTGATTAATTCTCACATCCACCGTGAGGTAGAAACTTGTCCACATTGTACAGAGGAGAAAGCTGAGGCAGGAAGAGGTCAAGAAATTCGTACAAGGTTAATCAGCTCGTCAAGGTCATGTTGACACTGAAATGTGAGATAAGCAGGTAAGTTACACTGTTTAGGATACAATTTATTCTCATTAAGGCCAGCAAGACACCATTGTGCCTTTTGCCTCTGAGGTGTAAGTGTCCTGGATCACAGGTTGGCAGAGGGGACGAAGTCTGGTTCCAAGCCTAGGAGGCGGCGCCCTAGACTGCCACGATCGCGCCATAGAGCAGAGCTGGGCCCTGCGGGACGCGCGGCTGAGATCGCGCCAGCCTTCGGTGCCAGGCAGGGACCTCACTCGTGGAGGAAGGCAACGGAGGGCGGGGCCAGAGGCGGGGCTGGATGGGGCGTGGCCACCAGGGGGCGGGCCCCAGTCCGGCACCGCGGAGGGAGCGGGGCTGGTGGGGAGGTGCGTTTCCGCCTGACCGCCTGGGAGTCCAGTTAGGTTCAGTCGGGTTCGAGGCCCGCGGCCCACAGAGCAGCGCCCGTCCAGCCCCGCGCTCGCCAGCATGTCGTTCGTCCCGGTGGCCGAGGACTCAGACTTCCCTGTCCACAACCTGCCCTACGGAGTGTTTTCCACCACAGGCAACGTGAGCCGAGGACGTGGGCGGCGGGTGGCCCCTCACCCCGGACCCTCTGCACCCTGCTCCGCCTCGGGCCTCGTGCGGGCCCGCCGGCCCTCCCCGCACCCACCCTGGGGTCTGGCGGCCGAGGGGCCCCGCGGGGCGGTTGGGGCGTGGGCGGCCGCGGCGCCTGCTCCTGAGGAGCGGGCGAGCGCAAGCCGCGGAGTTCCGGGCGCTGGTGCGGGTTCGTGCGGGGACGGAACGCTGACGAAACGGGGCACTGCATGCCCCTTCCCCACGCCAGGCCAGCGAAGCAAGGTCCGTTCTGGTTCCCCAGCAGCTGCAGCCAGTCGTGCTCCTCACCCACAGTCAGTCAGTGGGGTGCATTGCCTTCCCTCAAGAAGCCACGCTGTGCAGGTCGTCCCTCCGCCAGACTCGCCCCCAACACCCACTCCCTGGGGAATGTGGATTGACCCCCGCGTTTCCAGTACTTTCAAGGCTGAGCGCATTTGCTGGCGTAGAGCCGTAGAGCCCTAGAGCCGTGCGACCCAGGATATTAGGTCTTCCTCCAGCGTCTGTCAGCCCTGGGGGGTCGGCTCCCTGCCCTTCTCTTGCCAGTTAGAGGAAACCAAACTTTCACTGGGCGTAGTGCAATCACTGGAAAGAAATGTTCGAAGAAGAGCCCCAGAATCTGCTCGCACCCAACAGCGTTCAGAAAACATGGGTCAGGGGAGCTCCCGCAGTCACCCGCTTCTTGGAAAGTGGGTTCCCTCCCCCCAGGCTGGATCATTGCCTTACCTGGCTGCCTTTCCTAGCCCTGCCTGCAGCCAGTGCCTTGGTCTAGAAGAGTCACCATGTGGTTTCACAACCGCCTGGCCTGACCAGATGTTGCAAGGACACAAAGGTTAACAACACTAACTCCCTTGGCCTCCGGGAGGGAGTAAAACACACTGTGAGGCAAGTTAAACCTTACCTGTGAGGCAAGTTAAACCTTACCCTGTGCGAGCCACTGGTCTGCGGGTGGTCCCCTTCTGTGCTTGCTACCAGTGGTCCTCACCATTTCTGAGAGTGCAGGTCGATTAGACAGGAACATTGACTAGAGGCGGTGGGTACTCGGACTCGCTTTCTCAGAAGACTAGAATTAATGCACCTGAGTGTGGCTAGTGGCCTTCAGACACCATGCTCTGCTGTTTTCATATTGAAGTGGGCAGGGACATCCACGAGGACATCTGAGAGAGACGGCCCCTTCCAACTGTCCTCTGGAGTACTGGGGTGGGGATTTGGCCCCTTAGGCATTCCAGCAGGCCCAGGGCCCTGAATCAGAAGGGCCTCATCAGAAGCTATCACCGCAGGCATTGCAACCCATTGGGGGGCACAGGGAGCTGGGGTTCGTGCTGAGGATCCAATTCCTCAGTCCCTCTTCTAGGGCCATCTGCCTGGGACCTGTGGGCTCATAAGTAGTTGGACGTCCCAGGTAAATGAGCCAAGCCAGCTGAGGCTTTTCCCTGTGCTGACCATTTTGCCTTCCTCCCAGCCAAGACCAAGGATCGGTGTGGCCATTGGTGACCAGATCCTGGACCTCAGTGTCATTAAGCACCTCTTCACCGGGCTTGTCCTCTCCAAACACCAGGATGTCTTTGATCAGGTAGGACATTGCGACATGGTTTGTCCCTGGGTCTCAGTGGCTCTGCAGATCTGTAGCCACAGCCTGGGAGGAAGGGACAGATGGCTCCAGTGCCCTCTGCGTTTCCACCATTGAGGAGTCAGCCTACGTACGTGTACCCGCGGGAAGGACGTGAATCTACTTCCCTGTGGATGGTCGTTGCTCTGGCGTGCATCTTCCCATCCTGTGCCAGGGGTTGCACACGCCTCTGCTGCCCAGTCCTCACAGCGACCCTCGGGCATAGGAACCGGAATCCCCGTTAGATGAAGTGAGACACTGCTCCCCCAGGCCCCAAGGCTACAGCTATCAGAGCTGAGGCTGGGACTCCAGCCTTCAGACCCAACTCGTGCTTGTTCTGCCACAGCTCACTGTGAAGAAACCTGTCCTAACTCACGTGAAGGAGTCTGTATAGACAGCGATAATCTCAGACTAGAGTGTGTCTTCACTGGAGGGACATGGCCGCCTTTAGCTGCAGGCTGAGCCAAGCCAAACCAGCCGCATCCAGGTAGCGGCTCCCAGGCTTTGCCAGTTGTATGCAAGTCCCATTGGGAAAGGTGACGCCTTTCCCAACTGTATAAACAGATGACAGAGCTAAGAGTGAAAGTCCTGGGAGTGTGAGTGACCTCTAGATGAGTGGTGGGTCCTGGAGGGCTGGCCGGCCTCTCCTGTGCACAGAGGGGCCTGACCAGGCCTTTCTGGTGTGTGACCTCCTTTTTCCCTGTTTTAGCCAACGCTCAACAGCTTCATGGGCCTGGGCCAGGCTGCCTGGAAGGAGGCGAGAGCTTTTTGCAGAACTTACTGTCTGCCAGCCAGGCCAGGCTCAGAGATGACAGGGAGCTTCGGAAGCGGTAAGGAGCAGGTGGGGACAGGAGGACAGGGTGCTTGTCAGGGCCATTCTGGGTCACCACCGGGCCACCTCAGCATCATCTAGCACCGGCCCGGGCTGCATTTAGGTGGGAGGGCTCTGAGTGGACTGGAATTACCCCTGTGCCTGGACTGTGTCTGTCAACTCCCTCCCTTATCAGCATCATCCCTGTCCTTGTCTGGTTCCCAAAGTCGGCGTGAATTCGCTGGTTTCCTGGAGTGGGACACAGGGGCAGAAAAGAGGCATCTTAGCTTTAGTGGGTGGACACCCGCCCTGGTGTGGCAACTTCAGCTCAGTGCTGGCCCCGACCAGCCTGGAGGCACTTACTGGAGGTTGTGAGCCGATTCTGGGCTGGCCTGGGCCAAGCCTGCAGGTGGGCCACCACAGCGGGGACCCCACTTTGCCACCTGCCGGATCCTGAAGCCCCCGATTCTGTGTTTCAGTGCATTCGTCTCCCAGGCTTCGGCCACAATGCACCTTCCAGCTACCATAGGTAAGTGCAGTCTCATTACTAGGACAGGCTCGGAGCAACCTGGTGGGCCCAGATGGCGGTTCCCTGCTTCCTGACGGGGCGGGACTGGAGGAGGGTCTCCGAGGCTGTTAGCCCTCCCCGTCTCTGACCGGTTCCCTGCTTCCTGACGGGGCGGGACTGGAGGAGGGTCTCCGAGGCTGTTAGCCCTCCCCGTCTCTGACCGAGGCCAGGCATTAGCTCAGACCGTGTCAAAGGCCCGAGCTCTCATTTTCTATTTCTTTCTCAGTTAAGAGTTGAAAACAGTTTTTTAGTGAGTCTAATTTGTGTGCATTTCGTGCGGAGCTTTGGGACGGCACACATGTTGTGGGTGTGTGCTCATAGCCCGTGCCCCCCACCATGCAGAACTGGGTGCAGGGGGAGCTGGCACGCTTGCCTCTCCATCTTGTTCCTCTCGCCCAGTACTTTGGGCATCCCTTCTCTGTCCTGGGCCACCTGGGTCACTGAGGGTCTCTCGTGACTTTCCCCTGCAGGTGACTACACGGACTTCTATTCCTCCGGCACCACACTACAAACGTTGGGGTCATGTTCAGGGGCAAGGAGAATGCGTTGCCGCCCAATTGGTATGTCCTGGGCCAGTCTGATGAGTTCAAGGTCTGCCTTTCCATTTCCAGCAGCATGTTGTCCTGGGAGCTGGCAAGTCCCTCTTCGGTTAAAAAACCGGGGAGGGAAACCAGTGATGGCCATGGTGTCACCTCTTCTGCAAACAATGGCCTCAGCTTCTGGTCTCCTAGGCTCCACACCGGACCTGCTGTGGCTCATGGGGCAATCCCTTAAGCACCTTTATCTAGAGAACGGGGGCTGCACTTAAGTTCCCTGGATCAATAAGATCTTTCCAGATTCTCTCGTTGTTAAGTGATGTACTATGGTTCTGTCGGCAAGTCTTGCATCCTAGCATTCTCCGTGCTTAGAATCCTCTGATAAATGAGAATCCTTACGTGTGCCCAGCGCCGCGTGTCTCTCCGAGTGTGCTCAGTCAAAATACAAGCCTCATTCATTTATTTGACCCTCCTCATCGCTCGCATCTCACAGGACGGAAAACAGGCTCAGAGGAGGGTCAACTTGCCTGAGGACCAGCAGTTCCAGAGGCTGTCCCTTGACTCCTAGACCGAGGCCGCTGCCCAAGCTGAGGTCCATGCTTTCCTCTGGAGGCACACACACAGAGACCCCCACACACACACCCAGGCCGGGTGCCGCCAGGGCACACAGTGGCTGGGGTGGGCAGAGGCTCCTCCCTCTCAGTGAGGGTTTCGGGCACACTGGGCCAAGAGGGGAGATGTCTATCAGAGCAGAGATGCTCACTGGCACTCTTCCTCATGGCCCAAAGCTGGCAGCAGTCTGAATGCTCATGGGTAGAGGACTAGCTACAAAATTATAGACTATTCAAAATACAATATTTTATAACTGCTTTAAAGCTTGCTTTACATTGAAAGAAAAGATTTAGGAGCAAAAGAGGGTGTGCATGACATATATTAAGTGAAGATGCTATGTAAAGTTGAGTTGCTACTTTTATAAAATGACAAACAAAAAATACATATACATAACGTGCACCCTATGTTAGTTTCCCACAGCTGCTGTAATAAATTACCATGAATTCAGTGGCTTAAAACAACACAGGTATATTCTCTTACAGTTCTTGGGGCCAGAAGTTCGAAATCAGTCTCACTGGGCAAAAGTCAAGTATTCGTCTCTTTGTGACTGACTGTCTTGATTCACTTAACATAATGTCCTCCAGGTTCATCCATGCTGTCACGTGTCTCCGGCTACCCTTTCTAAGGCTGAGCGATGTTCCGACATGTGTATAGACCACATTTTGCTTATCTGTTTGTCCATTGATGGACGCATGGAAATATCTTTTCGTTTTTGAACCAAGGATACATGTTGCCTCTTTTTTTGTTTTTAATTTTTCAGAATTTTGAAATGTACTTTGCAACACATAACAGCCCTGACACCCTTCCTTCTTACCCTCCTTTATCAGGCTGCACTTACCAGCGGGCTATCACGGTCGTGCCTCTTCTGTCGTGGTGTCCGGCACCCCATCCGGAGGCCCATGGGACAGATGAGACCCGATGATTGTAAGTGCCCCGACGTCTAGGCCCCGCCACGTAGCTCCGTGTCCCGTGCAGTGAGTTCCCGGGCCTGGCGCTCATAACAGCCTGTTTTTCTGGTGTTATTCCAGCCAAGCCTCCTGTGTATGGTGCCTGCAAACTCTTGGACATGGAGTTGGAAATGGTAAGCTGACCTTGGCATGTTACTGGCATCGGCTCTATGGAAATGTTATGGCAGGAGGCTGGATGGTAGAGCCTGGCCCGGGCGGGGAGTGCAGGCCAGCAGATGCGGGGCCTTCCCAGAGCGGTTCCTGTGGTTTGGGTGATGCCCGGGGAAGCTCTGGGTGTCCAGTCACGGCAGGTGGAGGAGAAGGGGCGTGGGTCCCTCAGGGGGCCATGGCAGTGGGAACCCAGTGTTGGTTGGAGGCAAGCAGGAACTCTCTGTCTGTCCAGTCCTGCCCCGTGATTTATTTGGGCCCCATCCAGAGGAAAGAACCATGTGGGCACTGCCAAGTTGTCCCCCAGACCTCACGGGCACTCGGCCTCCTGCTGCTGTACTGACAGTGTCATGTGGCCCCAGAGCACATCCCCCACCCAGATCCACAGAGCAGGGTGCAGGGCCAGGATTGGAGGAGGGGCTTCTCTCTGGGTAAACGGAGGACTCTTAGTCCCCCCTGTGAGGCAGACGGAGCTGGCAGAGAAAAGGCAGAAAGTTAGTGTGGAGACAAGGTGTGGGGCGGGTAGCTGGACTGGATGGTGTTAAGAGTCTCTGTACATGGGTACCCTCAGATATTGTTTATAAATCTCAATGAAAAATTTTGCAGTTTAACCACTGTCACAGAGCAAACAAAACTGTGACTCCAGTTTCACAGATGTCATAGCTAGTTCTGTGCTGTTGACAATCATTTTCCCACGTGTTCCTCCAGTGGTGTCTAGATAGTCTGGTGGCTCCTGGTCTTTGTGTTGATGGTACTTATCTTCCGAGGCAGGGCCGGGGGACTCGGGGTTGGGGTGCGCCCCGTCAGGCTTCTCACTGCGTTTTGGAGGCAGCCTTTTGATTTTTCCTGGTGTGAATACAAACCCTGATACTTTCATTTTTCACCAGCCCCGTGTGGCTGTCAGATCTTGACATGTAGAGCGTGTGTGAGGTGGGAGGGACAGGGCACACTGCAGGAGGCCGAGGGGCTGCTGTGCTTGGTGGCCGGGCGCTGTGTGGAGTGGCCAAGGCTGGCCATACACTCCTTCCCCAGGCAGCCATCTGTCTGCCCAGGTTCAGCACAGTGGATCTGGAGCCTTGTCAGGCCTCCGGTGGCAGTCCTGGTCCTCGGCTGCATGGTTTGGAAATGCCTGACCTCTGCCCCCCAGGCAAGTAACCTGGCAGCAGGTCAGCCCCAGCTGCTAATCAGCTCTCCCCATGGTAGGCTTGCTTCGTAGGCCCTGGGAACAGATTTGGAGAGCCGATCCCCATCTCCAGGGCCCACGAGCACATTTTTGGAATGGTCCTCATGAATGACTGGAGTGGTAAGTGGATGCTGGGTGGCCTGGTGCTGGGTCCACTGTGAGTGCTGCTCTGGGCAGAGACCGGGCCCTGGGCACTCTCATGGAAGCCAAGGACAGTTTCCCAGGCCTCGTGCTGATCCCAGGCAGTGGAGAGCGTGGGCTCGGGTAGCAGACAGATATCTCGGCTCTGAGCCCCAGTGTTCCTAGAAGTTGAACAGGGACAAGGCTGACGTCATAGCTGACAGGTCTGAGCCTTGTGTATGGGCCCCGTGCTGAATCCTTACGAGGTTCTGGCAACATTATCATTCCCACTTTACAGGCGAGGAACTGAGGCACAGAGAGGTTTCAGTTACTTGCTGAGCTGGACTTCTAACTCAGCAGCCCAGTGTCTGAGCCTGTGACCCCATGTAGGAGGAAGGTGGCACGTGAGTCCAGGATGTGCCCGCCCCACAGTGTGAGGATGAGCGTCCAGCCCCTTCACAGGGAAGGATCCTGCTTGTCTTCAGTCATCCTGCTCTTTGCTGTGACCTGGCACCGAGACCCCCAAAGGACCTGTGTCCTTGGCATTGCATGCTGTTGCCCTTGGTCCTGGACAGCCCGACCAGGGCCAGGGCACTGTGGGGGAAGCTGTGCTGGGCGTCTGGTCGTGGGCAGGAGGGAGCCTGCGCCCGAGGCCCCGGCCGGCCCCCAGAAGCTCTGCTGGGCTCTCTTTTCTAGCTCGAGACATTCAGAAGTGGGAGTATGTCCCTCTCGGGCCGTTCCTCGGGAAGAGTTTTGGGACCACCATCTCTCCATGGGTGGTGCCCATGGACGCCCTCATGCCTTTTGTGGTGCCCAACCCGGAGCAGGTACGCCAGCCTCTGCGGGAAGCCCCTAACCACGGCCGCTCTGCCCTGAGGTGGCGTGGCCACCGGGAGGGAGCTCGTGCCCCCATGTGACCCACAGACAGACACCAATTGTTCCGCCGTGTGCTTTCCCTGCCCCCCGAGCAGTTCCTGGGGAAAACACAGAACTTTGCAGCCTTCAGGATCCTCTGAGGCTAGAGGAGCTGGCCAGTTGGCAGGGGAGGGGTTCCCTGCGGTTGCCACCACACTGCACAGCTTCTTGACCAGGTGGTTGACTTGTGTTCTGTGCAAGGGTGCCCTCTGGAGCCCAACTGGTAGAATGCATCAGCCCTGAATGGCTTCTGGTCACCGGACTGACATCTGTTCAGGCCTTGTCTCACGGTCTTACCCCTCACTGCTCAGCTTTTCACAGTCTGTCCACTGTCCCTGCAGCATGGCCACCAGTGGCCTCACCAAATGCTCAGTGACCTTATGGCCAATGCCACGGCCTCATGCCCTCTTCAGGGCAGACCCTGTGTCACTCTCCTTACCTGGCTTCTGGTGTGTGGCCTATCCCAGCTCTGTGTCTCTGAGTTCTGTGATGCCGCAGTGTGACTCTGTCCTCCATGTGGGGGCAGCCCTGGAGAGCCCCAGCCCTCTGGCCCTCCCCTGAGCATCTCGCCTGCTTGAGGCCCCCACCCCGCCTACCCGAGGCCCCCATCTCTCCTCCCCCAGCTCCCTCTCAGCTCCCGCAACCAGGCACCTTCTTGAGCCTCTTGTCTTCCAGGCTCCATCCTTTGTTGGGGTCTCAGTGCATTTTCAGGGCACCTTTGTCCTCCCTGCTTTGTCCCAGCCCTTCCCAAAAGCCATGCCTGCACAGCCTTCAAAACCCACCACTCCTGCACTGTTATTAAACATTTTTCCTTTAAAGCAGCTCCTGTTTTAAAACTCAGTGTGTTTAGAAAAAGAACTTCATATCCCTACTGGTGGCACGAGCCACCAAGCTAATCATAAAAAGGAACATAACTATTAAAATGAAACCACCCTAATTATGTCACGTACTACTAGTGAGTGACTCGAGCATTGCGTTTCGGGAAAACACCGCTTTTAGCCAAACTGCAGACTTTCTGGCTTGGTCGGCAAAGCTGCCTCTGCAGGGGGCCCGAATTAGCTGGGGCCATTCAGTTGGCCGCCCCCACTTCTGCTTTCCCTTTCTGTCACCGTGGCCTGTCCCCCACGGGCTTTGCTTTGGTCCCCATCTCTGGCCCTCCAGCTGTCCCCTCCCCACCCTTCTGGAACACCTCTGACTTGGCCCCGGTCGTGTTGACCTGCCGATGCCCCAGTCTCGGCCGCCCTGGCGTCTGGCACACATGCCATGCTGGCCGCCCGCTGTGCAGGAGCACGGCGCTGGGTCCCTGGAGGGCTGCTCCGCCTCCCTCAGGCCCTGTGCTGAGGGCCTCGCTGGGCCAGCTCTGCCCGTGCTGATGGCCCTCTGCACTGTGCTCTCTGCCCATGCAGGACCCCCAGCCCCTGCCGTACCTCCGCCACGACCAGCCCTACACGTTCGACATCCACCTCTCTGTTGCCCTGAAAGGTACTGTCTCAGGGTCAGAGTGCGTGTCCAGGGGCTTAGTGGGGTCATGTGCCTGATTGCCCGAGCTCTGGTGGGCTGAGAGAGTTGCCTGCTCAGCCTCGGAGGTACGCTGGCTTTTGTAAAAGAAAGAGGAGAGCAAGGGCCGCTGTGCTCAAAGGGGGCGTGGCATCCACCCCACATGGCGTCCACCCCGCACTGGTGAGTCTCAGCTGTTAGGGCCGGGAGCATGGAGTCGGGGCCCCTCTCCAGCCTCCCCAGCCAGGGTCTGCCCAGCCTCTGCCCACACACCATCACCTCCCAGGTGACACATTCCATCCAGTGCCTCATGGACCTGCCCGTAGGAGGCCCGGCACAGCCCTCTGGGCCCACAAAGAATCAGCACTCCCAGCAGCCCCTGGCCCCGGTACCCACCTTGCGCCAGCCCTAAGAGCCTTTGCAGACAAGGCCCATTTCCCCGAGGCTGCTTGGCTCAGCTCCGTCAACAGGCTGGCAGAGTGCTGGAGATGAGTGGGCTTTGCAGGCCATGGCCAGTGTTGAACCTCGGCTCTGGCCCTGCCCAGCTGTGGACAGGGCCAGTTACTGGGCCTGTCTGTGCCCTAGTGTACCATCTGTAACACAGGGTAATAATGATGGTGAGCTCCTGGTGTAGTTGTGATTTGTGTAGAGGCCCAGGACAAAGCCTGTGCCTCGGAAGAGGCAGGTGTCATTTTCCGTTCCCACTGGGGGCCCTCAGGCTGCGGGGAGGGTCTGCCCAGGGCTCGCAGACCCTGAGTCATCAGTGGCAAGGTCTCGTCTTCTCCAGATCTCTCTTCTTCGGTCCTGTCTCCATGCATAGGTTCTGCTGTGGCCTCACTGCCAGTCCACGGCCTTGGCCCTTCATGGGGCATCTCCTGCAGCAGGCTCAGTGTCCTCCAGGGAGACGGGAACTGTCTCTGGGGAGCAGGACGCTCCCACAGAGAGGGCTGTTAGGAGGAGCCTCAGAGCTGCCCGTGCCCCCTGGAAAACTGTGCTCATCCTCTCCTTCCTGTTACAGTTGGGGAAACTGAGGCTGGGGGGAAGGGGATTCGCGAGAGTCACTTAGCTGGCTAATGGCAAGACTGACAGCAAAACCCACGTCAGAGCTTCGCGCTGGTGCCCTCACACCCCCAGAGTCCACCTTGGAGCTGTCTCTGTCTCATGTCCGTCCTGCCGCCTGGAGACATCCAAGGGAGCTCAGGGCGGGGGATGAGACGAGGCCACCAAGGAGGTGTAGTGCCCAGAGGTGCAGAAAGAACTAGAGGATGGGGCACTGAGTGTGGATGGGTTCCCAGACCCCTTCCCGCTGCAGTCTGGGGGGGTGCGGCGGGGCAGGCTGGGCGCCCTGACCTTCCACGGGCTGAGGAGAGTGCCTGGTCTCTGCAGCCACAGGGGAAAGCCAGGGCCAAGCGGGGAGGTGGTTCTGAGCGAGTAGAGGGTTTTCTAAGTAGTGTTTCATCATATGCAGTGTTCTAATTATGTGCACTGTTACAGTGCAGCTGTGGCCTGGTGCCTTGCACATAGTAGGTGTTCAATAAATACTGTTGAAGTAAACCGTGAAGTGGCACACTGCCCGTCATGGACTGTGGCACAGGCACATGGCCCCAGCTGTCCAGAGGACTCTCGGGGCCATGGCGATTAGATTCCCCTCGTACGCTTATCCCCAGTTTCTTGGTGGTGCCAGGAGCATTATCTTAAGAAGGATTCGGAGGCTACGTTTGAATGCAGTGGAAACAGGTGCCACCGTTGATTCATGCCGTCACCGTGGGTGTGGGGGAGAAGGTGGTGGCTGACGTGCGTGTTTGCCGTCTGGCATAAGGTTGTGAGCCTATCTGGCAAGGGACTCTTCAGGCAAAATCACATTGGACAGCGGGAAGCTTTGGCCACCAAACAATTCCACTTACGAGGTGGGGTTTCTTTCCTTCTTGATTAATGGAATTGAGTTCCTTGGTCAATGTTGTCTTGTTTTCCCAACAGGAGAAGGAATGAGCCAGGCGGCTACCATATGCAGGTCCAATTTTAAGGTAAGCTTCAAAGCTAGGCAGACTGCTCGCGGAGGTGAGGAGGAAGGAATGCCTCCTCCCTGGCAGGAACAAGGAGTAGCATCCATGTGGGGACATGACGGTGGGTCACATGTGGGCCAGGAGTTTCCTGTGGGTCCGTTTCTGGCTTCTGCTTTATTAGGGGCTGGAGGGACCAGAATGGCTTTATTTTATTTTATTTTCTGAATGACCCTCTGATTGAGGCATAGCGCACAGAGATGAAAATGCAGAAATTACCAGTGTACAACTGTATGAATTTTCACGAGATCAGCACCCCTGGCCACTAGCACCCAGCTCTAGAAGTGGGTCGCTTCCAAGACCTCGGCCGCTGTGGGAGCCGCCTTCCAGCCGTGTCGTCACCCCCAGCAAGGGTTCTCTCTTTCCTGACTTCTGTTGCCACACGTTAATGTCCTCTGTCTCTCGCTCTGTAGAAATGGACCCGTACAGTGTGTATTCGCTTCCGTCTGGCTTCTCTTGTCTTAATGTTGCGTGTGTGCCTCCGCCATGTTTGCAGCGGTGGCTTGTCTTGCTCACCGCTGTGTGCATGCTCCACGCTCGCTTTGGCCGGTCCACGCCCGGTGGGTGTTGCATTCTGTCCATCCCGGGTCGTCATGGAGCTGCTGCGGGCATTCCAGGGCGCGTGTCTGTCGGGCGGACACCTGGGGTAGGACGGCGGGGTCGTAGAGCACACGTGTCTACCCGCTCGGCCTGGGAGGACGGCCAAGCGGGTGTGCAGAGGGGTTGTGCAGTGTGTGCTCCCACAGCAGCGTGGAAGTGTGTGCTGCTCAGCTGCTCCGTGTCCCGGTCAACACACGGTGGTGTTTGCCATTCTGTTTTGGCAATTCTGGGGGACTGCGATTTCATTTTGCATTTTGGGCACTTTTCATGTGTTTATTGAGTGTTTGTACACCCTCTGAGTCAATGTGTCCCCATTTCCTCCCCTCGCCCTTCTAGTTCATCCTCATTCCGGCTCTTTAGGCTAGTGAGAAGACATGAGGAGTTCTTGGGCAGGATTCCCTTTCTGAGGCGTCCTTTGTCTGGATGTTGTGGCCCCAGAGGTGGCAGCCCTAAGCAGCACGGACGTGGAGTGGCACGGGCGTGCACTGCCTGAGTCCCGGTGGGGGCACGCGGGCCTGGCCCTCGTCCACGTGGCCTGACCTCCCTTAGCTCCCCTTGTTCCCAGGCCCAGGGCGGGAGAATGGCAGAGGGGTCTTAGCTCATGAGGATCCTCTGCTGTGAGGAGGGCCGCAGGGGTTCGGGGGGCGGAGGGTGACTGTGGACAGGTGAGCAGGCTGCACGGCAAGTGCCCGAGCACTGAGGTTGGCTCTCAGGGGCTTCTTGGGGGAGTTGGGGTGGGGCGGGGCTGGAAGGAGCAGGGGGCTGGGACAGAGGCGGGGAAGGTTCCTGGGCGACTCTGCAGGACAGAGTCCTGGAGGAAGGCCAGGGCGGCGTGTCCCCACCCCGTGTACTCCTTCCACAGCATATGTACTGGACGATGCTGCAGCAGCTCACACACCACTCCATCAACGGCTGCAACCTGCGGCCGGGGGACCTCTTGGGTTCCGGAACCATCAGCGGGCCGGTGAGTATCTGACTGCCCTCCTCCCCACACAGACCTGGGGCACGGGTGGGGGGCTCAGCTACCCCCAGGACGGTTCCAGGGATGCACCCCAGGCTGGTGTGTCTCACAGCTGTGTCCTGCCCAGCCACAGCCATCTCTGGGGCATGAGAGGCTTCATTCCAAATTCAGAGCTAAAGAGACGCAGAAGACGAGAGGCAGCACGCACCCATGTAGGGGAGCGGCAGCTGTGTGGGGACAGGCGGGAAAGGCCAGCGCGAGTGGCTGGCACCGGCTCACTCTGCGCCCTCGCAGAACGAGGCAACCCGCTGCTGGGGTCCCTCCCCTCCCCTGAGCCACCGTCAGCCACGGCAGAGTCTCACAGCCTTATGACGTGGTGACTCGGGGGTGTATATGCCAGTCACCCCCTGCGAGGTCCTGACCACAGCCTCTTGTTCCTAGGGGGTGGGGTCTGGCATGGATGAGCCCCACAGCCTCAGATCAGGCAGGGGTCCGCACCCTGCACCATGAACAAGGTGGGCGGACAGGGTGCCGAGCCCCAGGGAGTTTCTCCGGTGGTCTGTGGAGACAGGGTTTCTGGGGTCCACGGGCCCCTCCATCCCTGCTGGGGGCTCCCGGGCCTTGCCGAGCACTGCCGTCAGCAACAGGTAAATCCATGTGGCACTCTCTTCCCTTTCCTGTCATGAAGGAGCCAGAAAGCTTTGGATCTCTGTTAGAACTGTCATGGAGAGGAACGAGGGCCATCGAGCTGGGGAATGGACAGACTAGGAAGTTCCTGCTGGATGGTGACGAAGTCATCATAACAGGTGAGGGCAGCCGAGCCCGCGGGTTCGCCTCCTCACCTGCGTGCTGTCCTCCTCAGCCTCACTCCGGCATTCCCAGGGCTGCTCGCTCTGCTTGCTCAGTCCTTCACCCGCCTCGGCTGTCGGGGACTTTAAATCCGAGCCTCCCTGGGCCAGAAAAGCCACGAAGTGCCGCTCTATCCCCCTGCTCCCTGAGCCAAGTGGCAAAATGACAGGTTCCCGTCGCCCCATACTCTGCAGTGCGGAGACCCTGTGTCGGGCATCTGCCGTGCCCACTGCAGATTAAAATGGGGAGGCAGCGGCCAGCCTTGCCCACCAGGATGCGTGGGGGTGCGAGATGATGCAATCAGCATTCGCACTGGCACTGAGGAAGCAGGCGGTGCTGCTGTGGCTTCAGGGCCGGAAGGGAGGCTCAGGTTCAAGGACAAGATCACAGGGTTTCTCGGTGCCGAGCACGCCTGCTTCTCTGAGCAAATGCGACACGTGCATCTCTCACCTGGGTCTCTGAGCCTTGGCGCGCGCTGCCCCTCTGTCTGGCATGCCCTCTTCACGTGGCCTCCCTCGCGAGCTGCACACCCGCCAGCACCCAGCTCAGGCGTCCCTCCTCTCTGCTCCGCGTCCCCCGTGCCGCTCCCGCAGCCCTGCGTGTGGGCTCTCCTCCTCTGGCTCGAGCCCGCTCTCTGCGTTTCCGTCACTCTTGTGGAAATGGAACGGAAGGAGTGCCACTAACGCTTGCTGAATGTCCCTCCGTGAGGGAGAGCATGCCGAGGCTTCACCCAAGGCTGCCGCGGGGTCCTCACGAGCCTGAGCGATAAGGACAGTTGTTTCCATTGGTGAACGTGGAGGCTGAGCTCGGAGGTTAAAGCCCTTGCCCCATCACCCGCTTGTAATCGTCAGTGTAGCTGGTGTTTATTGAGCATGCGCTGTGGGCCGGGCGCTGTTCTCAGACTGTCCTGTGTACTATTTCATGTCATCCTTGCGACAGACACTCCTACCCTGCAGATGCTGTCATGAGGCCCATTTCTCAGACGCGTTCTGAGTTCCAGGGGTACCCGAGCTCAGCCAGGCTTTGACCTCAGGCATTCTGGCTTCAGGCCCATTAGTAGTCAGGGGGATTTGACCCCAAACCCACAGGTTGACCACCCATCAGGAAAGCTGTGAGGCATCTTCGGGGTGCTTCCAAGGGCTCCTGACTGTGGGGGTGGGCCCTGTGGATCCCCCCCAGATTCTCAGGGCGGCTCTCCTGTTTAAAATCTGTGTTTGTCTTTCCGGTGGTGCCTTCCTGTCTCAGGCCCAGCCGTGTGGTGACCAGCTCTGCGCTGCCTGGGCGTTAGTTCCCCTGAGCCCAGTGGCCCCTCGCTGAGCCCTGTCCCCCTCTGTTCCAGGACACTGCCAGGGCGACGGTTACCGTGTCGGTTTGGCCAGTGTGCTGGCAAAGTGCTGCCCGCTCTCTCACCGCGTGAGGTCCTCCCTGCTGTCCTGGAGACAAGGGGCTGGACGCCCACCACTCGGGGACCATGGACCGCCCTGTGGCTAGAGGCTGGTTCTTCCTTCAGTAATAAATAAAGCCATTGCACTCTGTCCCCATGCTCGGAGACTTGCTCGGTCATAGTGTGCCACGTCCACTCATATTCCCGGATTAAAGGGCCAGAGTGGCTACCACTTCTCGGCAGAGTTCGGTCACTCGTTTTCTCGTTTTTGCGAGAGGGCTGACCCCCAGGCCTCCCAGCGTTCCTGGGAGTGGAAATGAGAACGGCACTCGAGCTGGTGCAGGGTCCTCAGCGGAACAACCATGGGGTGGGGATGCAGAGAGATTCGGTTTCAGGAACCGGCTCCTGGGCTGGCAGAGCCGGAAGTCCTGTCTGCAGGGGGACAGCAGGCCAGAGACTGGGGAAGGGTTGCGGTTCGAGTCTGGGGCTGGCCTGCTCCCTCCGGGGAGGATCTGTTGGCGGGAGAAACGCCGAGGGCCCAAGGCTGGTGTTCTCCCTGCGTCCCTGTGGACCTCCTGTCCTTCCTTCCTGGGAAGGGCGACTTCTATGGACAGCATCACCCAGGCACACACCCTCCGGCCTCTGGGAGGGGCAGTGAGGGCCCCAGCAGAGAAGGGTGCCTGGGTGGAGAGAAGCCACTGTGTTTATTGTCCTCCCGCCTGTGTCTCACTGTGTCCCCCTCCCTGTGGCCTGACAACCCTGGCAGGCTTCTGGGAACACTGTTCCCTCCCCACACAAGGGGTAGTCACGGCGTCTCGCTGTCTTCAGTCCTGGATTGTTCCCCATTTCTTGCTGGCTATCTGAACCTTCTGAAAATAGTCCCAAATGAAACCCTCTTCAGTCCATCCCTTGAGAATGCCTCCTGCTTCCTGACTGATAAAGTGGCTGGCACCAGGAGTGGCGTCAGGAAGCAGACTCCTAAAGTAAGACTCTGGAATGGATTCTGTTGCCTGTCTGATGAGCACGGGGATCCCCTCCTTGCTGAGGGAGGTGGGACACTGGTAGTCTGTGGCATGTCGCGCTCTCACAATGATCAGTCAAAAGGTGACCCGCGGTGGCAAGGGATGGACTGCAGGCTGGGAGAAGAGTCACTGGCACTTGGTCGCTGTGGGAATTTTGATGATTTCAGGGGTTCTCCGGCGGGCTGACTGCTGTCACCCTGGAGAGTGTACACAAAGAGAAGGATTCGTAACCGAAGCCTCAGGTGAGAGTGAGAGGCACTTGTGTGGTGGCCGAGTGTCCCTCACGTAGCTGTAGGACCACCACGCTCAGGGTCTCGTCCAAGCTCTGGGTGCTGAGCTGAGCCGCCAGTGAACCATGTGATTGACGGGGACTCTGAGACTTAGGATGGGGACATTTGGGCAGGCACAGGTGAGGCCGACAACGGTGAACCCGAGGTTCTTTTGAATGTCCCTCGTCAGTGGAAACAGCCCCTCCATCCCCTTCGGAGGGAACTAGCCTCTATTTCATGAGCCTGTGCCGTGACTCGTCGTCTGGCCGCAGAGGTAGAGCCTACATCCCGCACACACCTGTCATCTGCAGGACTGGCCCCGGGGTGGGGATCCGGCCAGAGGAGGAGGAGGGCAAGGTCTTGGGCACCGACACTACTGGTTGGCTGTGTCCTCAGCCTTATCAGCATCCCCTGAGCCCCTCTGGTGATCAGAAGCTGAGACCCTCCCTCCCCTCCTAGAGTTTCTCCTTGGGATCTGCACCAGCCAGTGTCCTACTTGGGAAGAGATGGCCCACCCAAAGTGTCACCGAAGAGGGGTTAGCAGGAGAACACTGACAGGTTGGACGGGGTTAAGGGAAATAAGGGGGTGGTAAACCCCCGAACTCCTGGGACGGGCCCCAGAAACTGTGAGCTGCAGCAGTGCATGGGGAGGCACCAAACAGGGGCCGTGGCTATGGGTGGGTGACCCAAGCTGCTGACCAAGCTGCAGCCTGGCAGGAAGGGATTGGGAGGCGTGCTTTGTCCCCGCCCCTTGCCCTCTGGGCACAGCCCACGAGTGTGGACCTGGGAGCTCAGCCAAGCGCCTCCCAGTGGACCAGGCCACAGAGGGCACAGCCCGTCGTCACCCATTGCACACGGTAGGACCAGTCTTCACCAGTGACACCACGGGGCATGACACTGCACAAGAGGACACACGGGCATTGCAATGCCCTCCACTGGCTGCTCGGATGCAGCCCCTTTGGGTTGAGTCAGCCTCTGGGACAGTTCTCGGGAGAGGGAGACACTGTTCTTTCAACTCAATAAGATCAGGCAGGCGTCCAAACGACCCGTTTGAGGATGTGAAGTAGAGGTGATGGGCGCTGACACACTGGGCCAGCAAGGCCAGTGTCCTGTTACTCTGTCAGCCTGTCAGCAACCCCAGCCTCTACACTTCTCCAAGAGACCCTGATTCTCACTTCCTGCTTCTGCTGATTCCTGCTCCCTCCCTGTGCCTGGGGCTGCTGTCTCTTTCCAGATTGCGTTTACACGCCCACTGCCCAGATGTCGTTACTGTCCCCAGACACCACTGCCACAAAGTGGATTGTGTATCAGACTTTACTGAGGGTTTGGAGTAACAGGAAGGGACTGTACAGGGCGTAGTACAGGCAGCTGCTTAAAACTGGCCACCAGACACCACTGTCTGGAAAGTCTGTCGCCGGTTCCCTGGAGCAGGGGGTTTCTTTCTGGTCACATTTTCCCTGAGGTCCTGCATCGTGGCCGACGTCACAGGCCTTGTCTCCAAGCGCTTTTCATTTGCTCTTTGCCAAAATGCCATTTCTTTAGCTGGACAGATCCCTCTCCATCCATGGCCCCAAACTTCATCTCAGCTCGGCAGAGACTGGGGAAGGCGCTCTGACCGCAAAGGACAGTCACCTCCCTCCCTGAGCAGCATAATGCAACAGCAGGACTTGGAAATTCCAGACCTTTTCCCCCTTCATACGCTCATATTCTCAGGTTTTCGTCCCTTATGTTCTCTTCGGTGGAGCGGGTATTGCTTAAATATTTATTCTCCATTGTCCTGAGCAAGCCCCAGGGTTCAATGTCCCTATCTTCATCTTTCTTTGGTCTCTTGGCACATGTATCATAGGAAAAATGAAAGCACTTAGCAGGAGTCTGGCTGGTTGTGCACATGCTCTGGTGGGCATGATTAATAGCCACTGAAGTGACAAACAGGAAGATCGTAGCAGAAACATGCTTATGATACAAGTTTAGGAGAGAGTATGCTTAAACTATGTAACTGATGGCATGTATGAAAAAAAAATCTATCTTGCATGTGGACAAGGATTGGAAGGGAACACATGGACACACCGAAAATCACTGTTTTGTCGGAGGCTTGCATGGGGAGTGATTTTTAAATTTTCTATCTTTTCTGAAATGTTATTATTTCCCCTTACACCTCCCCCCCAAAAAAAAGGGTCAAAATAGGGTGGGAGCAAATCTCGGTGTGGGAAAGAACTGATCCGGCCCACGGGGCCTGGTCAGTGCCTCTCCGCCTTCGACAAGCATGCAGGTGGCTTGGCGGGTCTTGCTGGTAGCCGTGTGGGCCGCACCCCTAGGTCTGGAGCGGGGCTGTGATTCTGGAGTTCTGACAGTCGCAGGTACTGTTGCTCCTTCATCACCGTGTGCACAGCGGGCCCTCAGGCATCCTGTTTTTCTGCTCCTGAGAGTTCAACAGCATCTGTAGGCGAAGTCTTCCAGACCTGTCCTGTCTCTTGCAGTCTGCTACCAGGTGGTCGGGTGCTGGTTCTGACTGCGGTTGTAAACCCCCGCTGATGGGCTTGGCACGGAAGGGCGCGGTATTCCTGAGGTAGGCCGCAGAGTGAAGGCTGCCGCTGGGCCTGAGATGCTGCACAGGCCCCTGCTTCGGCCCCTCCCTTACACAGAGCCCCAGTGCATCTCGGTCCACTGCCTCTGCCAGCTGTCCCTTTGTGCGTCCCACGTAGTAGAGGGGGGAACAGCTGGACATGCTCTGGAATGCTGCCTGAACAGCTGTGGCCTTTCACTCTCGGAGGTCGCCTAGGGGTGACAGTGCTTTGGAAACCTGTTTCCCAGGTGGCCTGGGATTGGAGTGGGACCTGTGGCTGGGATGCAGGTGACGGGAAGGGCGCCTTGAACTTCTTCACAGCTGCGTGTCTCTGCTGGACGGCAGGCCAGGCCTCAGAGGGGTGGAATGCATGCATTTAGTGAAGGGAGAGTTCAGATGGTCTCATGCGTGAAAACTGATGACAATGACAATTACGTAAATCAGTAGACACCCTATCCCTTGAGGGCAGGTGCTGGGAGAGGTTGCCGTGAGCATCCCCCAGGCCGGGGTCCTGGCTGGGAGGTTTGGCCTGTTGGAAGTGGCCCTGGGAAGTCGAGGAGAACCCAGGGCTCCAGCCTGTACAGGGAGGGGGGACCCCGAATCTCAGCTCCTCCCAGTTCCGACCCCTGGCTTCTCCTGGGGTGGTGGAATCAAGAAGGACACAGTTCATCTGTGTTCTGTCATTCATCCTCACATCAACCTTGTGAGGTAGATGCTATTACCTCATTTGACAGATGAGGACATTGGGGCTCAGAGAAGCTGCATTACTTGGGGTCACATAGCAAAGAAACAGAGGAGCTGGGACTTGGGACTGGGTTTGTGGGCTTCACTCTGGTATTCCTGCTACAGGGTCACAGTCGGCGATGGGGTGAGAGGTTGGGTGGGCGGGTGGGAAGAAGGGGGCAGGGAGGCCCCTGGGGATCACTATCAACATTCGGTCCTTGTCCGCTCCACCCACAGCACGGTTCTTTCAAAGCACCCCCCCCTCCTGTCCCGTCACCCCTCTGCGGTCCACACACCACAGAAAGGGCAAGGTTTCTCCTCCCTCTCATGAAATGAAGGTGCCGAGGCACCAAGGGGCGAAGGACTCGCTCATGGTCACACAGCCTGTGCGTGACCGGCAGGACCGGAACCCAGGCCTCCCCGCCCGATACTCACGTTGTAGCCTGTGCACGCTCAAGGCGTTCCTGGGTGAGAGAATTGTGTGTGAGAAAAGATTAGCAAAAGAAGTGTATGAGTGACCAAAGGAAGTGACTGTTACACTAGGACCTCGCCACCTGATGGGATGCTCTGCAGCCACCAGCGACGATGGCCGTGGAGCGCATCTGGGGGGTGGGAGCGCACCCGCGCTGTAACACGGACGGCACAACATCGTGCATGCGGTGTGGATTTGGCTGTCTCAAAAAATATGTGTAAAAACGGCTGGGAGAAAGTGTTTCAAAACGCGGACTTCTGGGAGGGAGTAGAAGTGTTTGTTCTTTCATTCCCCTTTTCCTTCTATTTGTTTAATCTGTATTTCCCCAAATTTCTAAAACGCACATCTCATTTATAACAGGAAAAATATACCCCTCTCTATTATAGTTTTTTTTTAAAAAAAAAAAATGTGGCCGGGAGGCAGCCTCGGTGCCTTTTCTGAGTTCCCCGCCATCTCCTTTCACGCCTCGCCACCTTCTGTGCCGACGGCCCATTGGGAGAGGCCTTGGGTCTGAGTGGGACATCTGTGCTGGGGGTCCCACCGCGTGCGCTGGGGGTCCCACTGCGTGTGTTAGTCTGCATTTCAAGGGCAGAAGGTCCCCTCAGAAGGAGACTGCTGTTGTGTGATGGGGGCGTCTGTGCCAGAGCCAGGGAAGGTGGCCGCACCCCGGTCACAGTGATTCCCAGGCTGGCCCATGGTTGGAAAACCCACAGTGCCACGAGCATGTCACTCGGGCGCTGCTGTGACAGCAGGCAAGGCTCAGGCGGACAGTCTCCACCCCGCAGGCCGTGTCCATTGCTGGTCCCTGTGGGCTGGCAGGCCGGCGGCCAGGGGCAGCCCTGCCCCGCGCCTCAGTCGTCCAGGTGCTGCTCCCAGGTGGACGTGGGGATGGCACTGTAAGGGTCCATGATGACCTTGGCGCAGCGGATGATCATGACGACCAGGAAGAGGCAGAGGAAGACGAAGCAGGCCAAGGTCAGCCCTTTGTCTACGTCCACGTAGACGGGCTCAGGCGTGGGCTCCTCCATCTCGCGGTGGCGGTGGCTGCGGGCTCCCCGTCCGGCTCGGGGTTGACCGGTACCATCTTCCGCTCCTGCAGAGAGTGGAGGGCGGGGGTGGGGCACCGATTTCCCCCACACCTGCCCCCCGCGGAGCCATCGTCATCGTCACCAGCCCTGGATTCTCAGAGCGCCATCCCAGAGGCGAGGCAGCCAGGCCCCAGCGTGCCTGTCTTGTACATGTGGAAACCGAGGCCCAGAAAGGGGACAGCTCACCCAAGGTCCCGCATCCCACACCTCGGGCCTCTGTGTGCCTCTCCCTCCTTGGGCAGAAGCGGTGGGGTCCCTCTCCCTCGCCTCCGGAGCTTCAGGCTGGTCGGCCTGGCTTGTCTGTAAGCCCAGAGCACCATGCTTTCCCTCCACCCAGACCTTGGCTCCCTCCTCACCGGTTCTTCGTGGGCACTGACCTGCTGGTTGGAGTGGTCACGATGTCATAAGAGCCGCTGAGTGGGCTGGCACCCTAGGCCAGGCCGCTGCACGAGGGCGGGCGAGTAGCCAGACATCGCAGCCGGAAGCCAGTGAGAGCAGCAGCCTCTCACTCAGGGCAGGTCCCTGCGTGGCTGAAATGGCAGGACAGACAAGGCCGGTCACTTCTCAGGGGGCTCAGCCCACGATGTCACCCGGGCTGGTGGTAGGGCCGGCCTGCGCACCTCCCCGCGGGCCTCGTGTTTGGGGGCAGCCGCGCCTCATTCTGGTGCTTCCCCCCCCCTTTTTAAATTATAACATTTAAAAAAATAATGTGCAACATGCGTAACATAAGATCTACCTTAACCGTCTTAAGCGTGCAGTTCAGTGGCAGTAAGCACATTTGTGTAGCCATCACCACCGTCATCTCCAGGACTCCATTCATCTTGCAGAGCTAAAACTCTGTCCATTAAACAACTCCCCACCCTCCCCCATCTCCAGGCCCTGGCAGCCACCGCTCCGCCTCCGTCTCTGTGAATTAGAGGACTCTAAGTACCTCGTGTAAATATCATCATACAGTATTTGTCTCTTGTGACTGGCTAATTTTATTTGGCATAAACATCCTTACGGTTCATACATGTTGTAACATGTGGCAGAATTTCCTCCTTTTTTAAGGCTGAATAATATTCCACAGGATAGGCGGACCACATCTTGCGTATCCACTCATCTGTGGATGGACGCTTGTGTCGCTTCCACCTTTTGGCTCTTGTGAAGAGTGCTGCTGTGAACGTGGGTGTGCAGATACCTTTCAAGACCCCGTTTCAAGTCTTTTGGGTGTATATCTGGAAGTGGAATTGCTGAATCCTGTGGTAATTCTCTTTTAATTTTGTGAGGAGGAAATTGGATATTTTTGTATAAATAATACTCGTACATGGTTTAAACTTTTAAAAACACAGAAAGAAAAGTGAAAAGTAGTTTCACAGCTGTGTCCCCTGTGATCCGGCTCATCCCTGGAGGGACAGACAGCTGCTGTTATGAGGTCCTCACACAGCCTTCTAACGTGCCTCATCTATTCAGATTTTCCTGTCGGCTCCACTCTTCAATTGTGGAATTCCCATTTGATCCTTTAACAAAATTTCCCGGCGCTCCAGTGAAATGTCCCTCCTTGTCACCTACTTTCTTAATCTTCAACATCTTAATCACAATATTTTAGAGGCCACGTTTGAGAATTCCAGTGTGTGGGTCATCTACGCGTCTGCTTCTTTTGTTTATCTTTCCTTTGGTTCGCCTTCTTGAGGTCTCTGATGACAGGCTCATCGGGATTCGGCGCGGTGACAGCGGTCCTGGATGACGTTATCCTTTGGTGGAGAGGGCTCCCACGCAGCTGGAGTTCAGGTGATCCCCTTAACGCGGCATGGAGCGGGGGCCATGCGAGGCGGGGTCTGCTCGTTAGCCAGGCCGGCGCTGCATCTGGTCTGACAGCACTATGGTGCTGGTCCCCTCCAGGTTCTGAGGTGAGAGCCTGGGGTGTTTACTGGGGTTGTTCCTCCCCGGCGTGCCTTGAATTCTAGTTTTGCTCCTCAGTGCCTTGAGACAAATAAAAATGGCGTGGGGTGAACCAGTCAGGGTTCTTCAGCAGCCGATGTTGTATTCTGTGCTGCAGGCTGCAGGTTCAGGAAACTAGGAACACTGGTTGTTGGCTAAAAGGCTCTAGTGATCATGTGGAAGGCCAGGTCTGGGGACGTGCACACAGGGGTTTGGTCCCACTTCTGCTACTCTTGGCTGTGGATTTTTGCAAGATGTTCACTGGAGCATTATAACCTTGAAAAACTGGGAACAAACTGTCTCTCAATAATGGATTTGTTAAAACAGGGATGGCATATCTCTGTCACGGAGTAGTCCGAGGCCCTTTAAAAGACACACACACACACACACACACACACACACACACGTACACAAGATCTAGGAAATTTTGTTAAATGAAAGAATAAGTTGAAGAATGATACTCCAAATACGATGTGATTTCCATTAAGTGAAACGACACTGTAAATTTTAATATTGCACATATGCAAATGTTGGGGTGGGCGGTGCCCTGCTCACTCCCAGGTCAAGACCACCCCTGCTTTCACTGAGACATTTAAGATGTAGAAAAGCACAAATAACAATGTAACTAGCGCTGACGCTTCCAGAGTGCAGAATTTGCAACTGTTACCTGATGGGATTTGCTCCATCTGTCTTGATCGGATTCATAAGTACTCCTTCTGGTGTAACTTCCCCTGCCGGACTGTGTCCTCTCACCCTGTCTGGCCCTCAGACCACCTGGACTGGGGCCTGCATTTTTCAGCCTGGGCACCCACACAACGCCATGGGTTCCTTGGACCCGACTTCTCAAACACTGGCCTAGGCTCCCTCCCTCCATTTCGTAGACGACAACGCCAGACTGTAGGGGAAGACGGGGTCTTCTCAGAGTCCCAGAGCAATGGCACAGCTGAACCAGAGCAGACCCACGTTTCTGGCCCCAGGGCCCGAGCACTGGGGCCAGTGGCACTGGTCGTTAGTGGCCCTCGGGGAAGGGGAGCGGGCTAGGGTTGTTGCAGCAGGACCCAGTCTGGCCTCTCCAACTCTGACTATCACGTTTCAGGTCCTGGGTGTGCGTTAAGTTAGCCTGGGGTGCCCCATGCAGATGGTTGCCTGGTGACCCGCCCGTCTTGTCTGGGGTGAGGACAGGGTCCTATCATGTGGAGGTGTACCCCACAGGAAGATTATCAGTGCTTTCCAGATCCTTCTGTCAGGGGCGCATGCCAAGAATGGGAGCTCGGAGACCGGCTCTGCCCCCATCCCCAACTCCAGATGGAGTGTGCTCATCAACCTTAACTTCAGGCAGGCGCAAGTCCCATCCAGCTCCGTTTCAAAGTGAGAACACGACCCCCGGGGGATGACACATTACACTCAGCTGCTGGTCCCTGGGAGCTGAGGGGCTGGCCAGCCCCGAGTCCCCAACATAACTGCATCGTCCTCCAGCACTGACACTGCACAAGCCACACGCTCCACCTGTGGCTTTGTAAGGCAGCTGGAGGTGAACTGGCTTGAGAACCAGGGACACTGATCCAGCACGTGAATGAGCCCGGGGGCAATGGCTGCTCGGCAGGCTTGTGAAAGCCTGCGATTTGCGGGTCGGGGTGTAGCAGAGCCGGATGGTGACGGCTGTGAGTTAGAACGTGCTGTTGTCATCACACAGGGAGGTCAGGAGCCTTGGGCTTGTGAAAGATTTCGCCTGTGAGTACACGCACCACTGCGTCCATCTGCCAGGCCTCTGATTCCGTGCAGCCTCCGGCTTGGCACTCAGGGAGGACGTCGTACGAAGAGCACTTGCCCCTGCCCCTTGACCTGCCGCCCAGAACGACTGTCAGTCAGCACCGCCGCCAGGCCTGGCTCTGGCAGCCACCACGGCCCCCCAGGGGGCCTGGTTTCCTGGGGGCTGTTGTAAGCCGGCCCAGCGTGGTAAATGCAGTGAGATTTCTCCGAGACGTGGTGCACGGTGGCTACTCCGATGACACCAAGACGCTCTACCACGCAAGGAACGCCCGTCGCCCACTGTCACCTCGGCCTGCTCTCTGGACCAGGCCCAGGGGGCCTAGAAGGGGAGGCATGGGTGGCCGCTCGGGGGTGAGTATGAGGGGGAGGGTGGGTGAGCCTGCAATGGCGGAGTCTCACAGGTCATGCCCAGCAGTGGGGCAGTGCCTTGGCCCAGAGGCCAGAGCCCTTCTCTGGGGCGAGGTGGGCAGTGACACCTGAAGGGGAATCCAGACCCTTTAGTGTCATCATCTTCCTGCCTTTCCTGCAAAATTCTGGGTACAAAAGCGTCTCTTTATTTGAACCCCCCACCCCCCCCATGGGTGAATGATGCCTCCCACTGACAGCCGGTGAGACGAGGTAGCATGTGCGGGCTTGGCCGTCTGAAACGGAGCTTAGTCCAGCAGTCCCTGGAAGGCGGCCTCCATGTGGTCACAGGGCAGCGACCCCCATCGCCTGGGGCGGTCAGCCCAGATGCAGAGGCAGCTGTGTAGCTGTCCGTACACGTGGAGAGGACTGTGGGCACGGCCCCTGGGGAGGGCGGTGGGTGCCGGAGGGGTCCGAGGCCCGGGCCGTCTGGAACGCAAGGAGTCATTCGGGTGCTGCTAGAGTCCATCGCAATGCCCCAGGCCCAGCCATCCCCGCTGCCCTGCAGACACCGCCGCTCAGCACCTGGCCGAACTTCCCATCCTGCGCACCGTGGCTGCGGGGGTGGGAAGATCAGTTCAGCGTGCCATTATTAATTACCCTCGGCGTCTAGAGTCCTTGAAGCGTCTGCCGGTTTTCTCCGAGCAGGAAGCCATCCTGTTCGTGCTCTGCTAATGCGCCCTCTCCTCTGAGCCCAGCATGCCAGGTTCCAGGGAGCAGATGAGGCCTGAGGATTTATGTGCAAAGCCCATGCTCGGGACAGCGGGAGGACATGGGGGGAGGATGTGTCAAAAATCAATAGAGGCTGCAATCAGACTTTTGTTCTTCTTGATAAACCGACCCTCAGGAGAGGTGACTGACACAGGGTGGACCCTGGGGCTGGGATGCTCCTGGGACAGGCAAGACCGACCCATCCTCCCAAGAGGACGTGCAGCATGTAAAAACGCCTTGGTTTCAGGAGGAGTAAAGCGACAGCCAGCTGAAGGTCGGGCAGATGCTCTCGTGAGAGCCTGTGCCACAGCCGATGCAGGGGGCCAGGCGGCGAGGACCGGGAAGGCCGGGCACCGTTCTGGCCGTGAGAAAGGGTGAGCCAGATCCAGCACTGGCTGGCGACCTGAGCAAAAGTGACCCGGTGACTGGGAACTGCATTTCTGCAGCCAGAGCGGCTCAGCCCTCACGCTGTTAGGCACCTGCCCCTCAGGGCTGCGCGATGTCATCGAGCCCTCACGCTATTAGGCATCTGCCCCTCAGGGCTGTGTGATGTCATCGGCATCCACCGGCCTCCACGGGGAGGGGCGACCAGAGCCAGCCCTTGGGGTTTGCAGGCTCAGCCCAGATCCCACGTACGAGCAGTGTAGTTTGGGCAAAGTGTTTAACCTCTCTGGGCCTCAGCTTCCTCACTGGTAAAATGCTGGGTGACGACGAGGGCACCAAGCTCATAGGGTTGGGGCGAGGCTGAGGGGAGCGACGTCACATAAAGCTCGGAGAACCGTGCCATGCAGAGACGATGGTAGAAATACCAGTGCTACTTCTGTCCTCTGTGTCCTGCGTCCGAGCTCACGTGTCCCCTGAGTTTGGGGCACTCAGGCCCTGGGTGTCAGGGCCCTGCAGGCTCTGACCCCAACTAGCTCACCGGGCACGCTGCCCGAGGCGGTGTTGTGTTTACCTGGAGACTGAAGAGGTGATTCTGATGATTTGTTTATAAATGGATAACGAGGATTTGTTTTGCCTATGAATCTGAAGGGTCCCTGGGCTTGGCTGGGGTTCTCGCTCAGACCGCAGTGACGATTGGGTGGGGGCTGGGGTCCTCTAGTGTCCAACGCTGGAGACAGTCACACAGCCAGGCTCCTCAGGCATTGCTCTCCACAAGTGGTTACTCCACATGGTGGTGGCCTCAGGGCCACTGCCCCGGAGCAGCGACTCGGGGCACAGAGCCAGTGTCCCAAGAGCAGCTGCAGTAGTGCTGTGACCTTTTCTCATCCAGCCCTGGAAGTCACAAAGTGCCACCTACGCCTCGTTTTATGCACCGACACAGCTACAGAAGCCCGACGGGTTCAAGGAGAGGTGGGGACGCCACCCCTCGGTGGCGAGGGTCAGAGAATTCGGGGCATGTCTTAAGCCACCCCGAGGCTCTGTCCCTCTGTCCATGTTCCTTTCTGCCACCACGCTCTCTCCCTGCAATGCCACCTGCCTACCTCTGCAGCTCAGATTGCTCAGAGCCCTCACTGAATTCACTCTCCGAGGTCTTTCCTCGTCCTGTCCCTGAACCCCAATGGCCTCCTGCGTTCACAACCACGGTTAATCGGGCTTCATTCCTCCAGGTTCCAGCCGTGCAGGTGAGCAAGCCAGGACACCAAAGGGGAAACCTGGAGGAACCACTAAGATGAGTTACGTGCCTAACCTCACAGGGACTAGTTCGTTCTTGCTTTTACATTCTTCCTTACTTCCCCAGCACTTCTGGAAAGTACACCTATAACTTGAATAATCAGAAAGCATTTCTCTTCCAGAACAAGTACATTTAAAAATGGATGGTAAATGTTTCCTGCTCTGAACCCAAATCTTACTACCTCGGCTATTAAGTTGCTCTAAAGCTCACTCTCTCAAGAGCTGGGGGATCCAGGCTGTAGGACAGATGAGAGGTGAACACAGTCCTTCCTGACGTATATACCGAACTCGGAGCCGCTCTGGACGTCCTGCGGGTAGGGAACATGCCTGGGTCAGGCCGTGGGGCGTGGGTTTCGGCCACCCACGGGCTCCACCGTTGTGTGTCACGATTTTCCGGGGCTGCGCAGCAGAGACCGTGGCTGCCGGGCTGTGGCTCCTGACAGCTGGCTGTGTGGTGACGTTTGTGAAAAGCAGGAGATTAGGGGACGCCCCGGTGTGAACACCACGTGGGAGCTGCTATGTGTCTGGGGGGCTCAAGAAGGAAGGGGGCGTCCGTATATCCGTCCGGACTGTGAGAGCCATGGGCGAGATCGGGCCCAGTGGCAGACTGTGCTGATTCCCCACGCTGGCTGTGTGAGCCTCCAGCTTCGGACTCCCCAGCGTAGTGTGCGTCAGGACCCCCCTCGGAGCTGCTGAGACACGTGCGTTGTGGGGGCTGTGCCGGGAGCTTCCGCTTCAGGGGTGCGGGCTGGGCCTGTGAACCTGCGTTGTAGGGTGAGCCTCCCCGGAGGGGTCTTTGACGGTTTCTCCGCTGCATTCTGTGTTTGTTCAGTCCCATGCAGACCACCCCCACTTTTCCCCAGGCCTCCGTGTGACGAGCTGGCTCACTTCACACATCCTGCTCCGTAAGCTCCTGCTAAGGCTCCCCGGTCACTGTCCGTCTGTCCATTTGACCCATTTGAAAACTGGAGTAGCGGGGTGAGTTGTCGGTGGTCACATGGCTGTCACTGGTGGGGCTGACATCATGAGCCAGGCCAGGGGCATGTGACAACAGAGGCCTCGGTGCTCCCCAGGTACGAGGTTCCATTCCTGCTGCTGGTTGGCCCTTCTACCAGGCTGGCCATGTGCCGCATGCAGGAAGCTTGTTTCTTAAATTGCCCCTCATCCCCCACCACCTCTGCGTCTGAGATGCCGCTGAGAAACAGCTTTTATCCAGTGAGCAGCAAAGGGTCCCCTCCTTGGACTCGCTTCAGAGGTGAGGGGCCCTCTGAATGGGGGAGCAGCCCTGGGCCGGTGGGGAGCCGAGTGTCAGTTCTGGAGAGTGGTCTGACCCTTGAAATACTGCCGGTTTGCCTCCCACACTGACAGATAGACAGACACCCGTTATCTGAGGCGTGTTCTCAGAAACAGGAAGGGGCTGTCACAGGGAGTGCCCGCTGGGTGGGCACGGCAATGAGCAGTGACGACTTTGCTTGAGGATGTGGCCAGGGGCGGGGAAGGGGTACAGGCCGGACCTCAAAGCTCAGCTTGCTGAGAGTGGCAACATCTCTGTCCTTTTGTGGACACTGAGAATGTGAATGTGTCCATTAACATTTTAGGGGTACAGGGAAGGGGAACACATGCTCCCCCACTGAACAGTCCTGCCTTATGGCCGACAACGATGCGACCCAGGTCTCTTCCTGGCAGCTGAGTTCAGAATGTGCACTGTCCGTCCACTGGCCCCTAGAAGAAAAGCACCTGCACCCTCCCCCGCCCCTGCCACCGCCACCGCCCCAGACTCCAGTTTTTAAGAGAGGGGAACAGACTTTACAAGAGAAGAGTCATCTCAGAAGCTGAGCAGCCAGACTATGCCTGAAGGCTTAGATGGCAGGCCCATCTGTGCCCTCCAGGGACTTGGTGCTGGTGGCTGTTCCCATGCACGGGGCTTCGCTGCTGTGCCAGCCCCCGTGGCTTACAGAGGAGCGTGGAGGAAAGCCGAGGGGGACACATCACCCTGGCGCCGTGGCGTACAGCTCCTCAGTGTCTTCTGTCAGCACCGACTAAATAACATCTCGTGAGCGACAACAGCAGGCAAGAGTGTGAGGAGGGTTCCCAGGCCGCATTCTGGCTCTGCAGCCAAGAATACTGTGGCTGGTTGGCAGTGTCTGCTCTGGCCAGGGAAGGCGGCACTACGGATGTGTGCCATCTCCGTGCGGGCTTCTAGAACACAGGCCCCTCCGTCTGAGCCGAGGAGAAGTCCATGCAGCCAAAGGGAGCTGGGTATGGTGCTAAAGGCCTTATGGTTGCTGGCCACTTGTGAGCTACTGTTGCCACCTCTGGGTGACAAACATGTCATCGTGCCTGCCACCTGTGTGTGGTCAACTCATCTTGGCCACTAGAGCATGAAAATTCATGTCAATGGAAAGATCGTCTTTCAGTCCCCTGTGTCTGACTGAGGCCTGGGTGGCCGGCGGGCCGGCCCAGTTCCCTGTCCGTCTGACCCTGCTGTCACCACTAGGGGGAGCACAAGGTCATCCCGCCACCCCCAGCACAGAGATGACAGGCCGTTTCCGAGACAGGCACTGGGAGTGCTGTCTTAGAGGCAGGACACAACCCCCCAGGGCCTGGCCTGCCCCCTTGGGCCTCACGCAACTGAGGGTGCAGGAGTGTGGCCCAGGGGCTGAGGCCGCGGGCTGCCTTGCTTCGTGTTCAGACAAAGACGTATTATGGAGCGGCATAAAATATTTCAAAATAACATAAATGGTAAAAAAATAATTATTTAAAAATTTTTAAACTCCCAGAAGCACAAAGTATAGACTACATACTGAACATGGAATGTGTAAATTGAGGCCCGTCATTTACCGAGACCGTCATGGAGATGGCAGGTGGGCAGCACCCAAGGAAAGGGGCTTGAGGCCGCAGCGCTCTGCACCTGGTTCCCTTCCATCTAGGACATTGTCCTTCACATCCCTCTGGAAGAAAGCTCCCCGGGTGTCCCGCCTGCAGGGCGGGCAGCATCGACATCCCTGGGGGCACAGCAGGCAACTCTCCGGGAACGTCCAGCCACAGGGGGCATGTGTTCAGGGACAGGTGGAGGAAAGCTGCTGTCCATGGTGGGGACAGGAGCAGACCATGGAAGGGAGGTGCATGAGAAGTTCGTTTGTAAACCACCTACTAAGTGCTAGGCTGTCTTGTATACGTCGTCAGCTACGCTTTCCACAACCACCCCACAAAGGAGGCCACAAACAGTTCCTGACATTTGTAAATGGGGAACCCGAGTCTCCAAAGGAGGTAGGGGTTCCCATGCAGTGATCGATTGTAGCAGAGACGGTTCCACGAAGTCACCCCCCAGCCCCAAACGTGAATAATCTCATTTCATCCTCAGAAACGGAACTGGTCATTAATCACAGTTAAGTGCTGTTACATTTCTTTTCTTTTTCTTTTTTATTTTTTGAGAACTGACTTTAAATCAGGATGTTTTCCTTTGAGCAGCCTCATGTGATAGGTGCAACACAGGTGATCAGAATCCGATAACCCTGGCCAGGAACATATCGGCTGTCCTGCCCTGAACTAACCCCTGGGCGATTCAAGTTGCTTTTCTGATCATAAGTTTCCTCACCAGGAAAATGGGGATGATAATTGTCACGCTGGAAATTAAAAGACAGTGTATAGAATGCTGAGCATATAGAGAGTGACTAACAAGTGGAAGTGGCTTAGGTGCTGCTGCTCCTGGGCTTTACAGATGAGTGAACTGAGGTTCTAAAGGGCAGCTGGCTTCAGGGCCCCTGCCCAGCTGCAGAACCAGCACCAAATACTGATCCGCCCGCTGCGGGCACAGGGTTCTGTCTCCCTGTGGACGTGAGATGACCGACACTCACAGGGCTGGCCCTGTGTCATCAAGAAGTGCCTCCGTCCCCGTGAGCCAGATCTCCGGTTGGTGAAGGGCTGCCATGCACTGTGGAAGTCTTTCCTTCCGAAAGGATTCGGATATTTGGACAGGCATCCCTCTTAACGTTAAGGTGAACTTTCCAAAGTTCACTGCCCTGGACCAGTTCCACAGATTTTAATGCCAAGGTTCCGGGCACCGTGGTCTCCTCCAGTCCAGAGCGTGTTGGAAGCACTGACCTCAGAGACTTGGAACCTGGTCAATATTCTAAACGCTGTTCTTTCCATTGTGGCTGGACAGGCTAATTTAAGGACATTTTCCTTGATAGCGTTTCATTTTCCTTCTAAATCATGGAAATGGTGTCGAATTTGAATGATGCTACACACAGATCACCTCAGGACTACAGATTTTGAGTCTGCTGTGCTAGCATGCCCTGGCAATGTAAATATTTGTTGGAGGAAGATTAACTAGCAGGGTGACATATTCAGAATGGCTGCCTCTTTCATCAACCCAGTGAGAAAATAAATAGGAAAGATACAGGGTTCTCTAAATCACAACTTCTAAGCAGTCATTGAGCCTCTGGTCAAACTATTACTTTTTTTCAGGCTAATTAAGCTTCATACTATTTTTAAAAACCTTTATTCCACCATAACCTTTTTTTTTTCTAATTTTTTTTTTTAAATATCTAATGGCTAGAAATCTGCTATCATTCTCCAGACGCATTTGAGTTCAGAGACACATTATATTTCATGCATTCGTTACTTGAATGTCGTTCAGAAATAAGCAATACAACTGGAAAAAGTGATTGGGAAATTAATCGTCTGGAACATGAATAGACGAATGCAAAGATTATACAGGATAAACAAACAGGCTGCCCACAGCTTCCCTTTTGGATAAACGTGGAGTCACCGGTTTCAGCACAGTTTTCCAAAGGTAGGTTTTTGCTTGCGTGGTTTTCCTTTGGCTGTGCCCTCGATACTGGTGCCTGCCTCTCTCATGCTGAGCCAGCCATGAAAATGTGGCCTGAATCCAAACCCACCTGGTAACTCACATCTAAGGCCTTGGATGTCTGGCTTTACGACATCCTAAACCCACTGGGCAGGTTTGCAAAGACCACAGATCAGGGTATCGCAGCGCGTGTGGAGAGGCGGCCCGAGGGAGAGGGACGGTCCAAAGTCGCCCGTGACCCCACTGGGCGTCTACCGAGAAGGAGCGTCCCCTTGCTCTTTCCCGTCATCTCTCCCTTGTAACTTTCCCTGTGGGCAGTAGACACTAGTATAAAATGCAGCTCTGTAAACCAGCGCCCAGAACACCACCCAGCGCCATGCTCCCCTCCTCCTCTGATATGGGGAAGGGCTTTTCGCCCCAGATCAGAACAAAATCCAACTGAGACCTGATGTGCAGAAAGGCTGCCACCAAGAGAAGTTTTCCCAGAAGTTAGATCAGCGGTGACCTTCATGGGCTACACGGAGAGAAAAATCGGTTCTGGGTTGCTGTCAGCCACAGTAGGGGGCTGCCTTCCTGCCTCTGAACTTGACGGGTCGGAATTGCCAACTTTGACTCACTGTCAACTCGCACCGCTCAAACCCTCAGGAGCAGGGGGACCGGGGACCCCCACATGGACAGGGGCAGCAGCCTGACAGAGCCTGCACACAGCTCAACTCTCCCAGACGGCCGGAGCCGCTGCGACGCGGGAGCCAGGGCTGCGGCGACCTGGCCGCCCTCCCCCGACCCAGGCGCGCCCGCAGCGCAGCCGGAGGGTCCGCACCTGGGCGGCCACGCGGGTCCCCCCGCAGCGGCGGCGGGGCTCGGCCAGACTGTGGCGAGCAGCACCCCCCTCTGCCTGGCCGGGGCCCCCCTGCCCATGATGCTGCCCCAGCCCGCAGGCGCCCGGCGTGTCCCGGGGCGCCCCGCATCCTTACCTGGCGAGGCCGGTCGCGTGCGCTTGGGGGTCTGTGCCGGCTGCGGCGCTTCCCGGCCGGGGCGCGGGGGCGCGCGGCGGGGCGGCCGGGCAGCGGCTGAGTCAGCGCCCCGGGCCGGCAGCCGAGAGGGGGCTCTGGGCGGAGCGGCCGCCGGCCTGGCATTTTAAACGCGCGGCAGCTGGACGCCGTTCAAACGGAAACGCAGGAGCCGCTTCAACCCCGGCCAGGGCGTGGGCAGCGGCGGAGGGGGCTGGGGCCCCTCGCGGGCTCGCAGACCCATCTGGCTCCCGGATCTGCCCCCCTGAAGCGCTCCCGTCAGACACCCCTCCAAGCCGCCGCCTGCAGCATGCTCCGGAGCGAGACAGACATTTCCATGAAAGTTGGGGAGACAGGAGGCCGCGCTGGGAAGCCTGGCCGAGGCAGACAGGCAGGGGAAGAGCGTGCAGAAATGCTGAAGTGGCTCCCTCGAACCACCGACATGCGTGTCTGCCTCTTCAAAACCTGCAAAGCGGGAGAAAGACGATTGCTGTTTGCAGGGGATTGACGTTCCAAATGAACAGTATCCTTCCGCTTGTCACCCACTTAGTGGGGATGAAAATTCCCATTCCCACTGGCAGCAAAACCATAAATCCATAGGCATATAAGTTTACTAGGGAATATGTTCTACTTTGTAAAAAGAAAGAAAAAAGTCTCGTCTCTACTGGGGGACGTGGACGATAAGAACCTTGTAACTGTAGCACGTCTCTTTCTCTGTAAATTCAGTACATTCTCCGTCAAATTCCAGGTAGAATTTTCTTTTTACCTGAAACAGTGATCCGGGTCTCTTGTGGAAGAACAAAGAACAGTCCCCAAAATGTGGATAGGAGGATGAGGGAAGTAGACCCGCTGGATATTAAGATGAGAGAAGGCACGCCTGGGCAAACCAGTAGTGTGCAGCACGGGCTGAGCGCTTCCTGCTGTACGTGTGTCAGCCGTGCAATGCAGGTACTCACACTGCTGGCACTTACAGGTAAGGAGACGCACAGAGTCACACCCAGAGCCACACAGCTGGAAGTGGGGGATCGGGAACAAGATGCAGACGCTCTGCCCCCGGGACCCAGGCATCTGTGCTCAGACCTGTCATGCCGCACTGACTTCATCATAAAGCAATGGTAACTGAAACAGCGTGTGCCCGGCCCAGAGGCGCTACAGCACGATGGGGTATGATGGAGAGCCTCAAATCAGAAGAACATAAGAAATGGTGGTGTTTACAGGGGCACTTCGAGTTAATAGACTAGATGGATTTTCCCCAAAATGACGTCTAGCTGCCGCGTGTTTAAAATGCCAGGCCGGGGGCCGCTCCGCCCAGAGCCCCCTCTCAGCTGCCTGACCTGGGTGGCGCTGACTCAGCGGTAGCCCCGCGGCCCCGCGGTGCGCCCCCGCGCCCCCCGCGCTCCCGGAGGAGCTGATTTTCTGCCCAGTTCCCCAGACCAAAATAAATTCAAGATTTATTGCTATTGAATATAAAAAAAGTGAAGCCCAAACATAATTACATAAATATACCGGTGAGATGTAGCTGAGTATTTGTCATAAACCTGGGCTCGTGTAAACCTTTCTAAATAAATCACGAAACCGTGAAGGAAAAGACTGGCAGATCTGATTTTAAAAACCTGAATAAATTTCTTTATGACAAAAGACATCGTCAACAGAGTTAAAAAGTCATGACAAACTGGGAACAAAGATTTCCTACTTGACTTATATGTATGTTTATTTTGAAATCCTCAGAAAAGAAAGAAAAAAATTTTGGAGACATTCTCATTTTACTAACCAGTGCTGCCACAGCTTGGTATTCTGGGCTTTTCCCAAGCTTGCTTCTCCCCCAACATTCTGAGCACACCGAGGATCCTGTGAGTTCCCTCTCCACCCCGTAAGTGCCGGTAGCCGTGCTCACCTCCCGCCTGCCCTCTAGCTGAGCGAGGAGGGCAGTGCACTGGACTGTGTCCGGGACAGTCTCTGTGCTGTCACAAAGGGCCTGAAAACCTGAGTAAGTCCTAGCCATGCTTTTAGTCACCTCGTTAGGGGCTGACCAGGCCTCGAAGGCCACCTGGGCTTTCCTTCAATATAAACATTTAAGGCATACTATAATTTTTCTAAACCCATGCTGATACTGTTTCACTTTTTCCATATGCTGGCACCCGAAAAAGAAAAAGCAGTTGGTTTGAACTCTTTCAACAATGAGAGGCCCTCGCAATTTATATTAATCAGTCATCAAGTATTCAAATATTCGCAGAGCACCCACTGGGTGCAACTATGAACAAGACATATAAATTATGCAAATTAGACATTTTAGTCATTTAAAAATAATTTCCTACCCCATATGGGCCCTGTTGTTGTAAGTTTCCACTGAATGGTACAACTTGCCATCAGCTGTCATGCTGTTTCACTTCCTTGTGAGCTGCAGCAACCCTGTTTAAATGCCAAGGAAGTTTCAGAGCCTCCATGCGCCGGCGGCAGCCCTGTCCAGGTGGGAGCCCCTGGTTCTCCATCCATGCATCCATCCATGCATCCATCCATGCATGCATCCATGCATCTATGCATCCATCCATCCATCCATTTATACATCCATCCATCCATCCATCCATCCATCCATCCATCCATCTCCCATTCTTTCTGTCAAAACAGGGACCAGGCAATCTCTCTTCTTGGGCAGTGAGAGAAGGCGATTTGGTAAGAGAGATGATCTTGTCTTAACTCATGTTGAGGGTTTTGTCCCAGTATCACCTGACATTGTATTAGTGGCAAGAAGGGAACTTGCCCGTGGGTGTCCTGACTCCTGTTCCTGCATGCTTCCCTGTCAATATCTGAAGTCGGGGTGACTCCCATGCTGCTCACGCAGGTTTACAGGTAAGCTGCAGTTAGCCTCAGCCAGCTGGGATAACTGAGGCACAGCAGCAAAAACCCTTTCTGTACGGTGCAGTGAATTACAGTGATGGATGATCCCACATCCCACTGGTCTGAAGGGAATACTGATCTGCTGTATCACGAGAAGCAATTTCCGGTGTCAGATGAGGTGGAGAATGAATGTGAGTTTTCCTCAACATTCCCCCTGCACTTTCAGCTTTGGCACTGAGCTCAGCAGAACTGACTTTTGGGAAGTGATGTATGGGAAGCCACCAGAGACGTTTCTAAGTCTGTGGAGCCTCCACAGGGAGGGTAAATTCATGTGTCCGAAGGACAAGCCAAACACATTCTCAGTGAAAGACACAAACTCACCAGATGAAAACTCACGGCGGCATTTACCTGTGCGCTGTGGTCAGCCTGGCAAGGCAGCTCTTTGCCGAAAGTGGTGACATGCTGAATCGGCCACACTGGTCTTTGGAGACTGTTTCCATGCCCGGGAAAGGCAAACTTGAGTGACAGGTGGAGTGACGGACGGTGGCAGTCAAGGGGAGTGGGGCCATTTGGGTTTTACAGCCATTCAGTTTTAGAGATCAGGGATCAGACTTAGAGAGGAATACTGGAAAAAGATAATACTCGATTGAGATGGGAAATGGAAAATGGAAGAGAAATGACTGGTGCCTGAGTAGGAGTGGTTCGTGGGCTGCCATTTAGTTTTTAATTTCCAGCAAGCTTGCTTAGGCTCAGTTCCCGTGCTGTTGACTAAAATATTAAGTGTGGCTTCATCACACTGATTCCTAGTGATACTAAGTAAAACTGAAAACTCGACAGCCCATCGATATGCGCTCAGAGCGTGGTCTGTGGCTTAATAAACCTAATTTAGAAGAACTCAGGCCATGACATTTGTCTTGTGATCAGAGAACGGGCATGTATTCTCTTGAGCAAATGCATTTCCTTCTTTAAGTAAACCTGTGTGGTTCGTTGTAGCTGCATGCTCTAAAAATGTGTGCCTCCTAAGGCTTATGCTTTAGTTTCTAATTCTCGGATCAATAATATACAAACAGAAGGCTCAGATTGTCTAGATGGAAAATCACGAGATCCCGAAATGGCAGGGATTGAGACATCGTTTCATCCCTCCTTTGCTACACAGACACTCTGTTCACAGCAAAAGCAACAATGAAATGGGGGTTCTAATTCAAACTCTGAAATGGGTTGAAGGTGATAGAGCAATTTAAAGAGGAATTTTCCTTTAGAAGTACGTAGTTTGTTTTATTCGAGACCATCAGCCTTCATTCTTTAATAGTCTCAAGCGTGAATTTCATTTCTGTACGCCAGGAGAAACAGCTCCTGTCACGCTCGAAGGACAAGAAGGATATTATAGTCTACCAAATCCAATGAGATCATTCATTGTTTTGCTTACCATTCTCTGAGTTGATTGAACAGTTATGGGCTAAACGATGTAACTGCCCACATGTGCTATGTGACAAGGACCCACTGCCCGTGCACTGGGTGCATCACTAGTCCTCGGACCCCAGACCACCTGTCTTGTCCACCTGTCCCCCTGTCCACCTATCCTGTACCCCTGTCTGCCTGTCTCATCCACCTGTTCGCCTCTCCCCTGCCCGCCTGTCCCTTGCTGCCGTCCCTCAGCATGTGCCGTGTGGTCTTTCCAGGGGCTCATCCCCCAGAACATGGCCACATTTCCAAGCTCTGGGTGACTCCCTGCAGGTCTTCAGTTGGGCTCCTGTCTCTGGATCTCACACTCAGTTCAGATGGCCTCAGACCAGCCCACCAGCCAGGCCCCAGAAGACTTTTTCCTGAGAACTCATTCTGTGAGCACCCCAAGAAGGAACTTCTGTCACTCCACACCCCTACTGGCTCTGTTGCTGAACAACTGTCCTAGGCATACACGGACTGCCACGGGCAGTCTGCAGGGAGGCCTTCTTGCTTTCCTTCTTCCTGCAGTGCAGATGGCACCAGCTTCCCCCGAGATGCTTGACTGACGTAGAGCAGCCCACAGGTGGAGCTTAAACACCTAAAACTTAGCAAGAAGGTCCCTGGCCACCTCGGGCATTTTTCAGGGAAGAATAAGGATGTCTGAGTCATCACGTGGATCCTTCCAGGAAGAACTCAGCCCCAAAGAGGCTCTTTTTCATTCTCTAAATCGGCAGGCAAAGCCCCGTCGGCCATGGCGGTGGGCCCCGTGCCGGGGACAGGCCAGCGGGCCTGCCTGGTGCTGAGTCTGAAGTCCTGACTGCGGGAGCAGTTCAGTGGGGACTGCATGGTGCAGGCTGGCAGCATCTGCTTGAGACCAAGCTTAGGACACGTGCTGACAGAGCGGCTGAGAACGTTCTGGCCCCAGGCTGTCTGTTCTGACACTACAGGCACAGGTCAGCCTGGGAGGCAAGAGCAGGTGACACAGGTGTGAGAAGAATGGAGACACAGAAGAAGGGAGATGGGACGAGCAGAGTCCAGGATGTACCTGGGCCGGAGCTGCTGGGAGGAAGTGAACAGCCGAGGAGGGGCCCTGGGGGCCGGCGCTGCTGCGGGCCTCAAGGGAGCGCCGCGTTGCCTGGAATGTATGCTGGGGAAGGAGGCACTTAGCAAAGGTACATTCCTGGAGAGAAGGGGTTGGGGTGCCCCATGGAGGGGGGCCGGCCAGGCAGGGTCCACTCTGTGTGTGTGACCCTCAAGGTTGTGCTGGCCGCCTTTGGGGGCCGACGAGCATCCTTGCCGGTGAAGGCCACACAGACTGCATGGCCCGCAGCGTGAGCTTGGGTGCTGCCCCACAGCTCTCGTCTGGGAACGTGGCTCTACCAACCAACCTGGAGATCTTAGGTCCCAGGGGAGTGGAGCCACCGGCTCCGGTTGTGGTTTACTCATTGCCTGAGCGGTCAGAGTGAGCCCAGGGCCCCCCTCTGGCCCTCCCTGTCCCTCCCTGTCCCTCGTATCACAGTAAATCAGGGCAGCCACCTAAAACGATGGCAGGTACCAGGCAGGTGTCACGATGGAGGGTCCAGGTCAAGTGTAGGAGCTGGAGACCATGAGTCTCTGCCACGGAGGACAGCCCCCAGTGGACTCTGGGTGATTTATTTCATATGGGAAAATGGGCCCCCATTGACAGGAGTTTGGAGAAACCTGACCTCCAGATTTTAAGAGAGCTCTGATCTTGTATGCTGTGAACTAATTCATTTTTTTCAGTGCCGTGTGAGCCTAATAAAATCATCCATGAGCTTGGATACCCTCTGTGGCTGCCCGTGGTAGTCTGTCCTGTAAATTATAAATTTCAATGTGTTTTAATTCAAAAAACAATTGCTTATGTGTTTTTTAAAATCTCATTTCCCCCGCTGCAAACGGATATTAATCTATTCTTCCGGAATCCCGTGAGGTTGGGGCAGGGAAGGAGGCAGTATTATTCAGGGTGGTGCCTTGCAAACGCTTTTTTACAAATAAAACCTTCTGTTCCGCTATAATATGTAAAGCTGATAAAAGTGATAAATGGGTTCTTTCATTTCCTCAGTGAAAATAGATTCTCCCCTCCGCCCCCTGCCGATTGTATAAATAATACATGTTTGTTGGGAGAAAAAAAAATGAAACAGTACAAAACAGTATAAAATAATGAAAGTCCCTGAAATCAGATGACCTGAGAGAATCACCGTTACCTTTTTGTCATCATTCTTGTTTGTCTCTGTACACACACACACACACACACACACACACACACACACACACCGTTTGCATGAATGAGATTATACTGCAGTTACCAAGGACACCATTTTAACTGCTCATTTGAATTCTCTTTTGGTTTTGCCTGCCTCTCCCCTCTCTCTCCCCTTGCTCTGCCTGCAGCCCCATCCCAACGTACTAATGGATATTTTTTCATTTCTCTCTTCATTTCTACCTCCGCGCATTTGTCGGTCTGTCTGTCTGTCTGTCTATCTATCTATCTATCTATCTATCTATCTATCTATCTATCTACCATCTATCTATCTATCTATCTACATTTATCTATCTATTATCTATCTATCTATCTATCTATCTATCTATCTATCTATCTATCTATCTATCTATCATCTATCTATCATCTATCTATCATCTATCTATCTATTATCTATCTATCTATCTATCTATCTATCTATCTATCTATCTATCTATCACTGATCTACCCAGTGCTTGTGCATAGCCCAGGAACAGAAGCCGCAGCCCGTGCTTCTGGACACAGCATCTCCACTGTCTCTCTCCTTCGTGAGACCCTGGAAATCATGGCCCAACTCTGGGAGGGGGGCCCTAAGAAACACATACCAACGCTCACCCCTGCTCAGATGTGCATCGCATGTACGTAGAGCTGTTCAGACACAGTCAGTCATTTCTTATTTGCATCACAAGGTCTGCGAGAACAGCACAGCATTTCCCGCCAGCTTCTCACCTCCGAGGGTCCTCATGAGGGTTTCGGGACACTCATGTCAGAGGACGCAGTGATGCTGATGTTTTCACCTCTTACATCCCCAGGAAGCAGGAAGGGATGCTGAGAGGTCAGGGCTCACGTCTCCACATGGCTCACTGCTCTTCCCATCCCGTCGCTTACCTGGGAGGTGAACCCGGGAACCCGGCCATCAGCTGTGATGACAGCTCAGGAAGGATTTCCAGGTGGGACGCCTTTGGGGACCCACCTTACCAGTGTCAGACTCATCCAAATCTTGCAAGGTCTTGAGCAGCTGTTGGCACATGGACCAGTTTCTAGCATCTGCCATGGGGTTTCTACAGGCTGGGCATCCAGGGCCTCAGAGTCATATGAGGGTTGCGGACTCAGGAGAACTGATGAATTCCCCTGAGGGAATAAAATGGAGGTGGGGGAGAATAAAGCAACGGCTGAAACGCCACCCAGGAAAGCATGTGACTAGAAAGGGCCATGCAGCCGTGGACAGGCAGGTAGAGAGACACAGGGCGTCCCCAGCTTCATGACCCAACTCTCCCTGGGGTGCTGCTCCCAGAAGACCAGGTGGGTAGGAAAATTCTCAGAAAACTACAGGCATCTGCATGGGCCAACACACAGCAAGAACAGCTGCGGGGGACAGGGGTGACCGGGCCCAGCCCCCACCCCCTGCTCCTGCACGCAGCAGCTCTGGGAGTCTGGACAGGACCACGGTGTGGTCACGGCCCTCAGCCAGGGTGAGCACGCCGGGAGGACCCCCTGGGGCAGTGCAGGCATGTGTCCAGTGAGGGGAGAGAGGGGCCACCCCGACTGTGGCTTCTGTGCTCTGTCTTCTCTGGGTGTACAACCCAGGGCCTGTCGCCCGACACATCTGGGTGCGTGTGTTGTGACCACCGTGGGTCATTGTCAGGACACACGATGCTCACGACCCTATGCTATCTGCTGCCTCTCTGGCCGTGAGTGCTGCAGTCCTGGGCTTTGCCCCCTGCTGCCGCTGGCTTTGCCTCTGTCCTGTTGGCCCCATGGCAGACGGCGGTCTTGGTGACTGGGGCTGGTGGCAAGAGGTGGAAGAGACTCCAATCCACCTCCCGACCTCCCACCGTACCCCCAGGGTTGGTGCCAGGGGCGCTGGCTCTGCCGATGCGTGTGTGCGGCTGGCCACCCGTACCCACCTGCTAATTCCACCCCGCTGGATGCAGGACCCCGTGGGAACTGCGAAACTTGGATGCTATTAGAAGGTGAGGAAACCCAGCCAGAGTACCTGGGTGGAAGCCAGGGCACTACCTGTCAAGAGGGCCCATGGTAAGGACCAGGGCGTGGGGGGTGCAGGACGGAGGCCCTGTCTGGCTGTGACAGAGTGAGGACACTCTTAGATGTAAGCGAAGGGGTCAGAGAAACAGTCGGAGACAAGCTAGAGCTCCGTTAAGATGCTTTTCACATATTAGCTACTTAGTCCTCTTAACAAACTGCAGTGCTTACTCCTATCACCCCCGTCTTACAGATGAGGGAACTGAGGCACAGAGAGGTTAAGTAGCTTGGAACTCTGTCTGTCTGTCATCTCAGGGCAAGGGGACATGATTCGTAAGTGGAGCAGGTGCAGGAAGGGAGAAGTGACTGGGAGGCAGCCCCCGGGGAAGGAAGGAGCAGGTGGGGCTGGAGCTCAGCCTTCTTCACTCGTCCACTCCACGTGGCCACCTAGCCCGGCAACCTTTACCACCCGCCTCCCACGTCTCGTCCATCACAGGTCCTGCTTCACAGCTGTGTGCCGGCTGGGAGGCCAAGAGGAGAAACGGAAACAGCAGTGGGACCTTCTCCAGGGCCAGAGACCCTGAGAACGAGGTCTGCTCGGAGCTTGGAGCCCACGAGAGCACCTTTGCCCTCCCTCTCCTCCAAGCCTGCTGTCTCAGAAGACGCGGTAAATGCCCTGGATGAAACATGGACCGGACCCTGTCCTGATGTCACGGCTTCCTCAAGATCCAGGGCTTGTCTTGCAAACCTGCTCAGGATGTGGGCGGAACATGCTCCCGCCAGCATCTCCCAGACTTCTGAGCGGGTCTGCGGCATAAAGCCACAGGCGCGGATAGTAGAAGGAATACGCCTCGTGTCCTTCCCGGGCTCTGAACCGCCCTTTGTGTTTCCCATAATTGTATTCTCTCTATTCACTGGACAACCATGGAAACCGAGATCGCAGAGGCCTTTTTTTATTAAGTTCTAACTCAAAAAGCTTAATCACATTTTGGCCGCTTTTCTCCATGACCCAGAAGCATAAACTCTGTCCTGGCCCCTTTCGCCCAGAGGTTTGGGTACGAGGCATGTCTTTCTCTAACATCACGCAGCGGAGGAAGGAGAGACCGTAGGCTTCCAGAGGCAGGGCTGGGCTAGGCCTCCATTCTTTGTGCAGACTCCTGGGGATTTTCTGATCGCAGGCATCTTCCATGGGTCAATATCTTCTCTTTGAATCTGGGAGCGGGCCTGCGGACTGTCACTGCTGCATGAAACATGGACCGGACCCTGTCCTGATCTCATGCGTGTCTTGTGGTGCCAGATCCTCCCGCACGTAGGAGTGGGGAGGCAGGCAGCACAAGAGAAACGGGAGCTGTGAGGAAGCGGGCAGCACACGGAGGCCAGGAAGGTTCTGCTCAGGATAGCTGGAGCAAGCAGTGGGCAGGGGCCGGAGCAGAGAGGGCGATGGGTCGGAGCTGGCCCATTTCGAGAAATCCATGAGAAAAGAACAAGGATTATAAGGAAGGAAACAGGGGTCGTAGGAGGGATGTAAAAAATCTGGCAGGCTGGGGAGCCGAGCCCCTGTGTGCTGACATCTGCTCAGCCCGGCTGGGGGAGCCCATCGTTAAATCTCAGGGTTTGGGGGCGCTCATTGACGTGAGTGGCCCAAGGTGACGCAGCTGGTCGAAGGTTCAAGGTGGAACTCATGGGCAGGCCATATGCAGTCTCGCCCGGCACATGTCTGAGGCCAGTGAGCAGAGAAGGATATTAGTTTGCATAAACTCTTTCATCACTTAAGAAAAATGTAGATTTAATTCAGAAAAAGAAGCCCGCCTCTCTCTGCATCTCTCGAACAGTGGAGTGCTGTCCCTCGAAGCAAAATCGGAAGGCTTGGCACGGTCCCACTTGCTCTCTCTTAGTATCGATGCCACAAAGCATGGAAGAGCCTGGGTCCCACTGCCCAGAGAGCAGGGACTGGAATCAGCTGGAAACCCTGGATGCCAGCCTGGGCCTGTCCTTAAGGGCCGTGTGTCCTTACAAGCGTCGTCCCTCCTCCCTGGGCTTCCGTTCCTTCTCTGTGAGATGGAGAGGATCTTAGCTCGTGAGGCTCCGTGTGAGCGAATGATGCAGTTTGCATGAACGCTCACCCGGCTGGACTGGGCAGGTGAGTGGCTCTTCCTCTGGGTTCAGGGAGCGAGCACTTAGTCTTCACACGTCTGTTCTTCATCCCACGGCGTCGGAATTCTATTTTGCCAGACTGTGTTCCCCTCCAGAGCACGAGTCACTTGGGAGTCGGGGAAGTGACTGACTTTGGCTTTTCTTGTGCCCAGAACGCTCATATCATGGATGTCCCCCGAGACGATGATTCAGTGCGTGAATGAACCAGGCTGGGCGGGTGGGCGCTGCGGACCCCATGTGCTCATGGCGGAGCATGGAGGAGCGAGTGAGGGCTGCTGCGGCCTTTAGTTGGCTCCTCCCCACAACCCAGGTCCACAGAGCAGCCGGTCCTTCACAGAGTCAGGATTGTCCTGAACCAGGCGCTCTGCCATCTTGCCTTGCAAGCCCAGCTTCTTTCCAATCTCTCTTTCTTAAGTTCATTGTCTGGTGTCATGAACGGACCCAACCCTCATTACCACACCTTCGCCTGGAGTGTGGGAGTCTCAGAGCTGGGCAAGCATTAAGACCAGCTAGAGGAGTTGTTAAAACGCTCCTGGCACCTGAGAGCCAGCAGGCCCCCAGATGCTCAGTTATCCCTCCTCCTCTTTCTCCTTGCCTATATATTTATTTTAAACTGTTTAATTTTTTAAATGCCATTGACGTACAATATTATATTAGTTTCGAGTGTACAACGTAGTGATTAGCCATTTCCATGCCTTATGAAGTGACCCTCCTCGCCTGCCTATTTCATTTTCATCTTTCTTCCATCTCTTTCTCCACCTCTCCAGGCACAGAGCAGGAAGTGGTTGTCCGCCAGCCCTTCAGCATCTTCCCCAAACCCAGGCAACCGCCACAGTCACTGCGTAGCGGAGCCTACCAGCAGCATCGCAGCTGCAGCGCCCTCTGCTGGCAACGGGGCTTCTCGGGGGAAGCAACCGCCACTTGGGGAAGCCCCCCCCCCTCCCCCGCCATGGCCTCGAGCTCCAGGTTGGGACAACCATGGCAATGCAGCCTTTGCCTTCCAGGAGCTTACTGCCCAGTTAGAGGTGGCACAGCCAGCCAAGGAAATGTGGTGCAGGTAAGGCGCTGGGGGAGGCCAGCGGGCAGAGGTGTGACTTCCGGCCAGGCAGGGCGAGAGGAAATGGAAATCCGAGCATTGAAGGCATGTGTCCACCAGCATGCGAGTCGGGAGGAACCCCGAACCCAGAGGATAGGGGGATGTCTAAGAGGTAATCAGACAGCAAACTGAGGAGAGTCTAACCAAATGGAATGAGGCTCTAGGCATGGAGTGACACCCGTGGTCCATGGCAGAAGCTGCAAGGGGGCCCATCCTGAAGTTTGTCCCCTGTGGTGTGTCCCAGGGATGCTGTGTCCTTTCAAAAGGGCTGCTATGCGGAGCCTCTCGATGTCCCTCCCTCAGCTAGGTCTTCGACCAATCACGAGCGTTCTAGCCCCATGCCGGCCACCCCATCCTCCTTCTTGCTAGATAACGCCGGCCGAGCGGTTAACCACGTGCCGGACGCTGTGTCACCCATACTGTCTCGACTGATCCCCATGATAGTGCAGAAACGAGGGGTTGTCGTTCCCACCTGACACCCAAGGAAGCCGAGGCTTGGAGAGGTTAAGCGGGGGTCGCACGATGAGTCAGGGCTACGTGTGGGGTTGCCTGACGCCAGCCCCTGGGTTCGTCATCACTCTCGTGTCCTCTGTGTGTTCTGTCTCGTATCAGTCAGCTTCTGGGTGACCGCGACCATAGCATCTGATGCGTCACATTTTCTGACCCCCTTAAGAGAATGGCCTGTGATGATTGAGCACTCAGGCCAGGTGGGAAGATGCTGGTGGCGGTGACGCCATGGACATTCCTGGGGAAAGTCTAGTCCAAAAAAATACAAGACAAACTCAGCCCAGAAAACTCAACATGGGGTTTCTGTCCACCGTACGCCTTTTGGGTCCTGAGCGCTTGAAATAGGTGTGGCCACTGATTTTCATTTGCAGAACTTCTCAGAGCAGCACTTAAAGGGTGTGAAAAGTGAAGGAGCAGCTACCTGCAGCTCAGAAGGTCACAAAAAAGCCTCGAAATTGGCAAGAATGTGTGCGTGCACTTTTGACTCATTCGAACATGCGGGTAAATTTAAGCGCTCTTCAGCCTCAGTGACTCCAACCTCATAAATTAGAAACGATTGAAGTTAATGCATGGCCACATCTAAGCTATCCTTTATTATCATTATTATTTGTCTAATTAAAAAGCGTGAGACTGAAACCATTTCCGTTAGTTTACCCAATTTCCTATTGTCAAATGCTACTGTCTGTGCTTGCTGTGATTATGTAACGGGCTAATTATGTTTGATAGCCTTTATCGTGCATTGTGCTTGCAGTGAAATAAGAAGGTAGCAGTAGAAGTGAGTTCGGGGACAAAGAGGGTAGATGCCCTCCGAGGGCAGGAAATGCTGTCCTTTGGGTAGAAGTGGCTTAGACGCGATTTTATTGGAATAACTGAATATATTTACGAGTGGCAGGAAGCAAATAAAAAAGGGTGTTTGAGCTGTGTCGTGAGCCTCCCCGTCACCATTTGAGCTGAAGCAATGGTACCTGTGCTCGTATGGGGTCACAGTGTTTGGGGGACACTGCAGGAACAAAAAAGAAGCGAATATTCTGCTTATGTTTCCCCACAACATCCTTTAACTCAGATTCACCTCTTATTCACTTACTTTTTTCCCGGCTCAATTAACACAGACATTTTTTATTATCTTGCATGTTAGTTATGGACATCTGATTTTCATTTCGAAACGCTAGTAAAAGACCCGAGGCCCAGGTCATGTCTGAGATAAGGAATATTTCTTAAAAGAGACAGGAAGAGCCCATCGTTTCAGTTTGCAAATGGTCGCCTGAGGAGGAAGAACACAGGAATGTGGGCTCCGTGCTCTCACGGTCACCGGTCGTCGGCTTGAGAGGCTCAGAGTAACTTGTGCTCAGGACGGACCCAGACTCTGTGCGTGTGGTCTCTGCGTTTGGCCACCCTTACAGCAGACAAGGTTGACACTCTCAGGTCAAAAGCAGAGCGATGGAACGTGCAACACAGACTGGCGGAGCGCTGAGATGTGCAGGCGGGACACACCTGAGGGCCTTGGCCCCGCCTCTTACCCCTTGGTAGGTTGTGCGGCCACCCTGAGCCTCCGTTTCCCCATCTGCACAGTGTTTCATAGACACTGTCAACTGTAAAACACAGCATTGATTTATGTACCACAAGAAAAGGAAAAGGCACGGACAGACTCTGGCTGTGACAGCTGTGTGGAAGACAGAGCGGTTCTTATAAGAGCTCCTCCTGCTGCTGTCTCTAGAACATTCTGCATGAAACAGTTATCCATTTCTGTGCTAGCTTCCCACCCCTGCACCCCTCCCCCCCACCCCGAGCTCTGGGCTGGGCACCCCATTTTCAGCCCGGTACCCTTTAGTTGGCTGCCTTTCTATTCAGGGCTTCAGAAGTGACCACACCAGGGTGGTTGGGGACACTCCTGATTAGAAATGTCCCCACCCCTTGAAAAAGAGAAAAAAGTGAGGGTTTCAAAGACAGTGTATATCAACACTGTCTGGGCTGCGTCCCCATCAGCTAGGATGCTAACGTCCAGTGGGTGGCCCGCCGTGCGACCAGATGCTCATGAGCTGCAGAAACAAAGTGCCGGGCACAAGAGCAGAATGCTTGTCACAGGGACTGTTGGGATCGCCAGTCCTACTTTCCGTGCAAGCAGAAGACCAGTAGGACTTGATAAACCAACATTGGGTTTAACTCACAATTCTAGAAGCTCGGGCGATGAAATGAAGACCACACAAGGGTCTGTGCTCCATCCCCTGCTTTTCTTGCTCATTTCCCCCCAGCGGTGCAGGGTCCGTCTAACAGAGGTGTGAGGGAGACCCAGCCCCCCCCCTCCGCCATCCCTCACCCTGCCATGGATTTTCCTCTGTAACAAGGGATTGGACTTAGAATCATACATAAGATGGAGAAGCCCACGCTTGGGGACAGGGACGTTATCGGTCTCACCACTGTCTGATCGAGACCATGGGCGGGGAGGGACCCGCCTTCTGGCAGGTCGGGACGGGACGTGTGTTCCCACATCGCGTTTCTAGGAAGCTGGAGATCGTACACCGGGAACTGGCTGAGGGGGGTCACCCCCCTTTTATCGGCAGCTGGAAGACACTGGGGCTCTGGACCGTGAACAGCTGAGGCGAGAGCACTTTGGGACAAGGGTGCAGGCCGGGCGGTGGCACCCGTGTGCCCTTGTGTCCGCTCGGCTTCGTTTGGCTTGGTTTTCAGTTGGTGGCTGGGTTTCGGCTCATGTGGCAGGTGAATCAGTAGCACAGAGAATGGGGTGGTCAGCCCCTGGGCCGGAGCTGGCGATCCTTCTGGAGTCTGGCCCCATTCACAGGTGGTAAGGAGGGGCGGGACGAGCCCTCACTGAGTGAGGAGCACAGAGGCCGCCTCAGGGCTGAGGGGACTGCAGGGTGTGGGCAGCAGCATCACTGACAGAGGCAGGTGTGGCCCGGGACCGAAGTTGGGACTGGATGTTGCAGGGAGGTGGCAAGAGGCAGCCAGGGAAGATTTGTAGAAAATTCAAATTCTGTGAAAGGCCGGCCTTCCTGCTGCTGGGGAAGGTGGTGTTTCTGTGACTCCGTTGCCATGGGACAGTGGAGTAATGGTGATGCTTCCCCTGTCCTCCAAGCTGGACCCCCGCCTCACCCAAAGTGAAGTGGTGCACATCTGCTCCATCTCCACCCCTGGCTTCCTAAGAGAAAAGCAGGGAGAACTAGAACGTTCCAAAGGTTTGCCTCTGAATTCCGTACTGGATGGTGTTCACAGTTCACCTCTCAAATTCTATGACCCTGTCGGAAATGGGTAGATATTCAAAAGACCCAAATCTAACCCCTAGTGAGTTTGCCTGCCTGTTTTCAGAATAAATGTTCTTGAATAAAAAACATGCTTGACTTCCCTCCAACAGTGTGACCTACAGGAAGGGGAGTCATTGTCACCTGCCCTTTATTTGTGGTAATTTGCATGCTAATGATGGTGGGTTGCAGACCAGTTGGTTGGATAATGGATTCCTTGTAGCTGTCCTGTCAGAGTAACCAGGGTGGATGCCTAGGGAATGCTGAATGTCACCTGGAGGGAGGGATGAATCATTAACCAACCCTATTCATTTGCCTGGCATTTTAAGGTAAATATAAGAAAAGACCAAAGGCATGTAGTTAGCATTAACTGCTGAAAGTCCAGAGACTGTTGTTTTGCTGGGGGAAAAAAATTGTTGTCATCTGTGTGTGTGTGTGTGTGGGGGGGTGTTTCCAAAATGCATAAATACAAACAGGAATGTGGTGAGCTATTCAAACTGAATCATTTCACACATGTGGCATTTCTTCACTCACGAGGCTGAATCAGAAATGCTCGAGCCTGTGAAATAATGATGTTCGAATGATCTGGCACTCAGAAAGTGCTGAGCATAGGCGAGTAGTCGTTATGGTCACTCCTTTCTCTCTTCCAGATGGTGTCCAGGTGGTGGTATGGGACCTGGTGGGGTGGGGGGTGGGGGAAAGGGAGCCTCGGACTCTGCTCGTCTGTGCTCTGGTGGCTGGTGTGGTCCTTTGGTTGGTGAACCTTCAGGCATCCTCGAGAGACCTTGCGCTGAGGGCCAAGATGTGTGGCCCTGTCTCCGAGTCTTTGCTCGTCCAGTCCTGCACCCTGAGGCCTCTTCGTCTTCACCCAGGCAGCCGTTTGTCCAGACTCTCCCAGGGTGTCCCGTCCCCTCACCCCTGGGAGTGTGAGAACCTGAGCCAACCACACATAGAGGCCACAAGCAGCCCGGACACCCATCGGGCCTGGCTGTGTGTCACATCCCTCAATCCTGCAGGACTGGGGCCACGTCTGCTTTTGGCTTTCCCACCAGATTGTTTTATAAACCTTCCCTGGAAAGGCAGACGCGTGGTCAGACTTCCTGCTCCCCTCCCCTCTCTCCTCTTCCCACTCTCCCCTCCCTCCTCCCTTCCCCTCCCTCCCCTCCCTCAGCATTGCAAAGTCTCTATAGTGTGTGGAGCCCAGGAGCCCAGCTATTACCACGCTCAGTTTAGTCTTCACTGCGACTCAGCGCAGTGTTTCACATCATCCCCATTTCACGGATGGGAAAGTGAGCCTTGAGAGGCATAACGAAGTTCCAGGGGCACCAGAGTGAGTGACGGAGCAAAGAAGCCACGCTTTCGCCTCAAAGCCCCAGGCGGATGCCTTTGTGTGTAGAACTAAGATGCGTCCATCTCTGATGCAGGTAAGCCAGTGACTCTGAGAGTAAAGGTGAGGCGGGGGGTGGGGGTGGGGGAGCCGTCACCTGTGTTGAATTAAAGATAAGGAAATGGCACTGGGGATTACAGAGACCTATGTGCCTTTCTCTCCAGCGAAGGGAAAGAGGTTAGAGAGAGACAGGCGTGAGGCGTGTGAGAGGAGACACAGAGAAACAAGTCTGTGGCCATGGCGGCCCCTCATTTGTCCCTCACGCCTCCTGCTTCCATGCCCAGGCTCTTCCATCTTAAAGTTAAGGGAAGATAAAAATCCCTCTAATGATGACATGTTATGCGACAGAAGTCCTGTCTCTTGCACTTGGAGGGATCTGAAGCTCAGTCAAGGTGGCTGCTGCCCGGCAGCCGGTGTTAGCGCCGCCGCTGTGAATGCTGGTCCTTCCTGGGAGCATCGCCAGGAATCACATGCTATGGGCCCAGGGGGTCTGTGCTCATTTTTTTTTTTTAAATGCAAATCTCAGCTTCAAATTCAATAGTCTCCTCTGGAATATAAAAGAGTTCTGGGTCGTTTAAAGGTTGAGTGGAATTCCTGAGGCTGTTAACTGGTCACAGTCCGCTAAGTCTCATAATTAGCAGGAGCCCAGGGTATGGTGTAGACGCTGCTGAGTATTCAGCGATGGCTGATGCTGCATGGCAGACTGTTTACCTGAGCGGATCTTTCGTCCAAAGTCAACATTTCTGGGCATTTACCTATTTCACACCTAGAGACGAGAGAAAGGGCGAGGGCCCAGATCGCCCCCTCCTCCGTCCCTTTGCACCCCGACCTCCACTCCCGCCATCGAGTCCCAGCGTTGTGGGTGACCCAGTTCCAAGTCTTGTCTGCCTATTGAACTGCCTGACCTTGGGGACGTCACCTCTCTACCGTGAGCCTCTGTCCCCAGACCTGCAGACTCTGGGGGCTGAATTGGATGATGTCAAAGATCCTTTCTACCCCAGAGATTGGGGAAGATGAAACGCCTCTTCCAAGGTTAAAATTCAGACGTGTTTCTTACTTACTAAAAAACACGGCACGACAGACGTTAAGCGGCCTTTGGGAAGTGTCCCAGCCTCTAGCAGCCGTCCACCCGCCACCTGTCTTTTACTGCAGTGGACAAATGCAAAACGGAGGATGAAATATATTGGCAGAGCGACATTTAGGAAAATGGGCAGGAGACAACAGCACAGGAAGAAAGTAAACCTTGCCGACAAATATGTTTAATTAAATAATGTGTTGTGTGTGTGTGTGCGTGTATGTATGTATGTATGTATGTATGTACGTATGTATGTATAATGGTTGTGTACGATTTGATTTTTCGGGGAAGATTTTTCGAAATAAATTTGTTTGGTGACAATACCCAAATGGCCACATGTGACGGCTGATATGTAAGCACCAGGGAGAGGAACTCGCTTATTTCTGAGGGGCGTGGAAAGTTGGAGAATGGGAGGCGCTTGGTGTCATCAGGGGTGCCCGGATGCTGGGTACTGTTGCACACAGGCCAGCAGACAACTGCCGAGGGGAGCCGGGTGGACAAGGGGCTGCTCCGGGGAGCAGGAGTCTCCGGTGGACTTTTGCCTTGTTCGATGTGGAGCGAGTTGGCATCCTTGCAGGTTCCTCAGGAAATGTCCAGTCAAGTCCACTGTGTATTAATTAAGTACATGTGGGTATTCGAGTGCGTTGCCTTTGGGGCACGTGGAAGAGAGGCCAAGTTCTCATTTGGCTCCGTGTTGGGGAAACCAGGGCCAGTCCATTTGATACAAGGACGGGGCCCGTTGATATCCCAGGGGGCTCTCCGTCTCTCATCCCTGTCTGGCCTGGCCTGCCTTGCTGCCAGTCGCATGCACGCTTTAACGTTCATGTCTGTCTTTTTCTACTTCTCCCCATCCTGTTCATGTCTCCAAAGGCTAGTTTTCGTTTTCCCAGTTCACTCCACCATGAGGGTCGCTGCCCTCGTGCACTCAGCAGTGGCCACAATGGCCCAGGGCAGCTGTGTGCTTTCTCTGTGCAAAACCTTATTTTTCACTTCTGCCTTCCTCACCCCCCAGACCAGAAGCCCTGGAAGAGCCGAGCCCCATGCTTTCTTTCCCTGGTCTGCCCGACACCTAGTTCTGTGCATGGCACACAGCAGACCGTCTGCCCAATCGATAGACAAATGAATATCATTAAGGCCTTATTAGTCAGGTCAATAATGAAAAACGGTCCCTGAGGACAATGGTTATTTGAAAATACGTCCCAAGCTTTGTTCTTCGACCTCCCCAATGGTTCTTTGTAAGGACGCAGAGCTGACGCTTTTGCAAACTTGCCTACGTCAGGGGCCATCTTACCCCTTCTGCGTTGCCACCCGGTGACCTTCACGGGCACCCACTGTGGTGACCTTTCCTGCCCAACCGCTGTGGTCTCTCACAAGGATGCCGTATCTGGCACAAAAACAGCCCTCCGAGCTCTCTGCAGCCCGGCCTCAGCAAACTGCAGATAAAACACACTAATATTTTCTAACTTCTCAATTGTTTTGCGTAAAGAAGGTGTCTGCAACAAACGATGCGTGACAGTCCGCACGGCGCAGAGAAAGCAGAGTTGGGCGCTATCCTCACGGCGCTGGACCACGGGGTGTCCCTCAGTGCGCGCTGCAGCCCGGGCCTGGGGGTGCCCCGGCCGGGGGGGGGGGGTTGGGGCGCCCCGAGGCGCCGCTGGGAGGCCCCACTCCGCGCGCACCCCGACCGGCCGCCTGCTGCCCACGCTCCATGCGCGCAGGAGGTCGCGGGGCGAGCAGCCCGGCGCGTGCGCGAGGGGGCGCCGCGCCCCGCCGCGCGCAGCACCTGCGCCCCCGCCCCCCGGCCCCCCGCGTGGGGAACCCGCTGCCCGCGGCCCCAAGTCTCGCGGTGCTACGGCGCGGCCGGCGCCCCCCGGCGCGCGACAAAGGCGGGACGCGGTGAGGCGGCGGCGCGGGCCGCGGAGCTGCTGGCCTTTGTGTGGCGCGCCGGCCGCGCCCGCCCGGGCCTGCGCCGCTGCTCCGGCGACATGGCCACGCCGGCGGCCGCCAACCCCCCGGGTGAGTGGCGGCCGGGGCTGGGCGGGGGCTCCCCGGGGTTTCCAGATGCGCTCCCCGGCCTGTGGCCTTGAGGCGCCGGCGGGACCGGGGAGGCGCCGCTCAGGGACGGTCGGGAGCCGGGGACCCAGCGCGGCTTCTGCGCGCGGGGCGTCCCCGCCGGCCCGGCGACACCCTCGGCCTCCGCGCTGCGGGGCCTCGGGCGCGCAGGGCGGTGACGGCCGCGCGTCCCGCGGAGTCGCGGGGCGGGAAGAGGCGCGGCGGGCGGGCGCGGGCGGTCACCTGTTTGTGGGGCCGGAGCAGGGACACCAAATGGAGGTGGGGGCGCCTGCGCGGGCAGCCCCCGAGGTCCGGGTGCTGCGCGGCGACCACGGGGACACTCAGACGCCACCCCTCGGGCCGGCGCCAGGGCGCGGGCGGGGTGGGGCCAACACGCCCCGCGCCCCGCACAGTCATTGTCGTCAGAGTGACGAGCGAAGCGAAGGACCCCATCTAGCCGAGGCGGTGAGAGGGGGATGTTCGGGACCGGGAGCGTGACAAGGGGACTTCGGGGACCTGGAGGGCTGCACCGTGCGGAGCCATCGGTGGAGGGGACTCCGGGCGGCGGGGACTGGGGTGGAAGGTGGCTGGGTGCAGGCGGACCGGTTCCGTGCCTGCGGGGTGTCTGCGAGGGGTCGGCGGGTTCCACACAGAGTGGCCGCCTGTGGCCAGGCCCTAGAGGGCTCTGAAGGACACTCCCTCCCCCATGAAGACAGTCCTCAGTGGGACTGAACAGAGAAGTCACATGATCTCTGTTCTTCTCGGAATTAACTTGTCAGCCATGTCTAGGCAAGTGGACAGGCAGGAGCGAGACCTGAGGCGGGGAGGCCGGCTGAAACCCGTCAGGTGCTGGGAACAGGAGAAAGGACAGCGCCCTGGGCAGTGGAGCAGCTGGGACTTGGCACTGCCTGGATTTGGGGTCAGAGTTAAGGGGGAGGCCGTGGAGACAGGAGCTGAGGAGCCTGGGCGGTTCCACAGGAGTGTCCAGGGGGTCCTACAAGAACGAATTAGGGGTTCCCATCCAGAACACTGAGTGAGAGCACGGCTGGTTTGGAAACACATCCTTGTCGGTTTGCTTGTGACTGAAGGATGCAATTTCAACTTGTTTAGCTCCTCGAGAGTCAATAACAAATCGATAGATTGAAAGGATGTTAGAAGAAGTAAAGGTGGTGAAATGAAGATATTTTAGTCCAATATGTATAGGTTCATAGTGGAAAAAGAATTAAAATTTGAGTGGCGATTTATGTAATACGTATACACAAATGTACACCATCCCATCGCTGTTTAAAACTGCTTTGTCCACTGCATTGTCCCGTGAGCTACAGAGTAAATGCGGGGCGGCTGCCAGCGTGGTGGTACTGAGCCCACAAAGGCCTGCACCCTGGAATGTGGAGGCTTGAATGGTGCTGTGCACGAGCTTGTTTTTATTTGTAAACACGTGGCCTGATTGACAGATGGTGATGTTTGTGTCTTCTCTCTGTTGGCAGAGGCACCAGAGGTCTTGAGCTTGGCGAGAACTTCTCAGGTGAAAGTCCCTGAGGTGGTGGTTTTTTCTCTCGTCCATCCACTTTTCCTGGACGGGTCCCTGCAGTGTCACTCAGATCTGTGGGGCATGTTGTTCTAGCCCCACCGACTCTCTCCTTTCTTTGGGAGAAAAGGTAGACTCTCAAGGGATACCGCTGAAGGTTCGAGCCCAAGAGAGAGTTAAGGTTTGGCTGCAGCCAGGGCAGAGAAGCTGGTCACCAGACTCCACCACGTGATGCTTCCGTGGACGCCTCCTCCTCCTCTTGCCTCACCATCTCCCCAAGTGTCGTCTCCTTGCAAAGAATAAGAGCTTGGCAAACACAGGCACATCGACTGGGAGGCATCAAAATTTATTTCAGTGGCTAGCCTGTGCCCAGGATAGAATAGCGACAGCCTGTCGCCTGCCACCCCACGTCCCCTTTCCCCCCGCCCCCATCCAGCTAGCTGCTGCACATCCCCAGGCTTACCTGCAGTTCACTCCTCTGAGGTGGGCAGTGGGGCACTCTGGGGCTAGGTGATGACACAGGAGGTTGGCGTCGTCACACTCTTGTGCCATTTAGGTGACACAAGCCAGGGTCACACCTTGATTCGTGCCTTCGAGGTCCCCTGTTTGAGTTGTAGGTTAGGATCCTACCAGTTACCTGGGGGAGACGGGGTCTGGAGAAAGAAGGGTCGGCTCCCAGATGTCCTCACGCCTTGTGCCACGAGTCCTGGGCCCCATCTCCCGTGGCCTGTCACCCTCCCTACTTCCAGGTACAGTGGTCGCTGAGACTGGCTGTGGCAGATTTTCTCTGGCCAGGGACCTCATCGTTCTCTAGACTAGAGAATGGAGTCCTAGTGTTTACTGTTCCATGTACATGTATTATTTATTTTGCCTCCTGCTTTTGGGGTGAAACTTAGGCATTTCTGATCTATATGAAATGGTGAAAGTTTGAATTAGTGTATGCATGAAAGGGTGTCTGCAGCCAAAATGGCACAGTCGGGGAGGGACCGTAGAAATTCTAAATCTCTTAGAACATACCTTTGAATTCCTTTGAATTTCTCGGTGCCAGTGTACTGTTCTCATGTTCTGTACTGTAAGTGTGAGCTGTCGGGTGCAAATTCAGACCAGTGCCCGGTGGGAATTGTGCATTATCTGGACATCCTCCGAAAACAGTATTTGCAGAGAGATTAACAAGGCTTGCATATTTTAAAGGAATTCAAAGGTATGTTCTAAGAGATTTAGAATTTCAACCTTTTTCTGAAATCTATTATTAGACTTTTTCTTCCCTTTCAGGTTTCTGGTCCTTGGCGTTTTACTTTGGAATTCGTTGTGTAGTACAGGAAGGTTCTCTAGGCAAGTAGCCTTAGGCGGAGGACGTTTGGGTCACCTCAACAAAGGCATTCGAGTACCTATGGGGTGCTGAGCACTGTGCAGGGCGCAGGGTGGCCGGCAGATGGCGTGGGGTGTGCCTACGGTGAGTCTGTTATGGGCGTCAGTGACTAACTTTGTGACAGGGAGCAGAATGGAATGAACGTCGACTGACGACGTGCGATGTTGGAAACCCAGAGGAAGCCTTGTGGGGAGGTAGCCTTCTGAAGCGCGAGCCCTTTGCCCATGGAGAATTCTGGAAGGGTTGTTTCAAGGTCAGGTCATGTGGGCAGACTTGTGAAGGTTTGGGGAGCCGTTAGTCGTCCCTGGGCGGAAGATAGGGACCCGGATGGGCCCCCAGGAGCGTGGGGTGGAGCTGCAGCTTTGGAGAGGCGCGCACTGTGCAGCCGAGGCGGCTGTCAGCACCGCCCAGGGGGAGCTGCAGCACCCAGACCCGCGGGTCGCTGAGGTCCCGCCTCTAAGGGACACTGCAGGGCCTTGTTTCGTGTTGCCCTAGGAAAGAAACTGCTGTCGGTTCACCTCTGTCGTACTGTCGGTTGTAAAACGTGTCTGTATTTTTGGTGCAGTTTAAAACAAATGTACATTTAGAATCAGTGACATGCTGCACAGTAAAAGTTGGCGCTGCTGGCTGACCACGAGCATCTGGAGGTCTTCTTTTCAACAGAACTGTGTGCATTTTCCCCTAATGGCCTGAGCCTGGGGGCCCATGAAGAACCAAGAGCTTTCGGCTTCTGCCAGAAGAAAGGAGAGTGACATCTGAGAAAGAGGTCCGCTTGCTCCTCAGCCAGGATTTATTGAGCAGCTACTACGTGCCGGATACCGAGCTCGGTCCTGGGATGAGCGAGAGAAGCCCAGCCGCTGCCAGGGTGCTGCCTGCAGCCGGGGGCAGGGGGCAAGGCAGGAACACGGGGGTGATAGCATGGGCTGAGGTGTGAAGGAGCAGAGGCCGCTTTGAGTGGAGGTGGGCTAAGCAATGAAGGGGACAGGCGGGAGGAGCCCCCGCCACGTCCCTGGAGGTCGGGAGGAGCCGGCCGTGTGAGGAAGCAGGAGGCCCGAGGGGCTGGCACACGGGGAGCGGGGGCTGCAGTCCAGACGCGTGTGCTGGACAGGTCCAGGGGTCTGGTCTGTCGGTCACCACCCCTGTCCGTCTGTGGTTGGGCAGGGTGCCTCCTTGCTGGGCGCCCCGCGCAGCTCTTGTTTTGGGGTAGGGTGGAACCTTCGGGGACCACATGGCAAGGGCTCAGGATAGAGGGTGCCGAGGAGGAGGAGGAAGTGTCAGGGTTGGCCCGCAGCTTCCCGGCCTGACACTGGCGTGCTTGGTGGTGATGGGAAGCCAGGGCGGCTGCAGCTGGACAGCTGAGTTCAGTGCCCGCGAGGCGCGTGATGGTCGTCGGGGGCGGTGGCCACACATGGGCCCCGGGGAGCTGGGCAGAGACACACATGGCAGGGGTTCTCCCAGCCTTCAGTGGGTTCTCCAGGTGCTTCTTGGGCAGGGCAGTAAGATCACAGAGTAGGTTGCGTGGACGAACTCATCTCAGTGCCCAAAACAGGGCCTCCACTTCCGGCGTTCGTGTTGGTCTCTGCTGAGGTTCACTCAGTGTGCACAGTGAGATCATGTCTTGCATCTCTGCCAGAAGCATTACCCACGCTCCGTTCCGTGGTGTGCCGTGTGTGTAAAAGACGTCACATAAGATCAGGAGTGCCAGCAGAGCTGCCAAGTGTGCTTCCGAGAGTTGGTGAGCTGCTCAGATGGAAGCTGGTGGGAGCTGATGGGGCCGGGCCACTTGGATGAGCCTGAGGGCCTGGCTTGTGCTGTGCGCCTCTTCTTGGAGGGGTTTACGTTGCCCCTCGTCCCTCCCTGCCCACACCTGACCACTTCCCCGTTTCCTTTCCGCCTCACCTGCCATTCTTACACACCAGGGATCCATCCTGATCCTTGTTCTGGAGAAAGTGGGCCTGTGGTGAGCACTGCCGGCCCCACAGGACAGTGTCTGCATTGGAGCGCTTCCCCTCGCCTGGAATGACGTGGCGAGTCATGGGTAAGTGACTGGATGCCTGTTTTCCTGCAAGACCAGAAGCCCTGTGCGGGCAGGGCGTGTGTCCATCGCTGGGCTGGTCCCAACACCTGCGTGCATGAGGCACCCAGGAAAGGCTGTGCAGACGGTGACCAGGAGGACACTGGGGGGCTGTTTTACAGTTTGGCATGTGGCTGCCTCTCAGTGCCTGTCTTGGACAAGAGAAAGTGTGAACGCTGTGTTTGTGGCTCTCGGAAACAGAATAGGCCAGAGCCGTCTAATTTAGATTCCAATTTTTGTTTGTGGGAGCTCACTTTGATCTGAAAATTCTGCAAGGATAACCCACATCCCAACCCGTTCCCTGAGGCTGTCTAACAGGTAAAGGAGCCTCGGAGACACTCGGATGTCCCTGTCCTCCCCAGAGGGTGGGCATGTCAGCCTGGTCAGCCTGGAGGACAGCGGGCAGTAGGGCCTGTGCACTCTCACTCCCCCCAAGGGCTCTCTCGGAGGTCCCCGCCCTTGCTGCCGTCCGTTTGAGTGTCCCACTGTGGCTGTGGCCTGGTAGTTCCCGGCTGGGTTTGGTCCAGCCATGCTAAGAGGGTGGCCGAAGTTGGTCGGAAGGCAGCATCCGGTACAAAGGATGTGGTCAGACGTCACGCTCTGACTGGGGAGGCCGAGGCCCCTGCAGATGCGTGGAGATTGTGGCTTCTGAGACTTTTAACAGCTGGACTCTTTGCCAGATGAAATGTAACAGAGAAGCAAAAGTGTTTACAAGTAGATGGCTCCTGTGTTTGTGCCTTATGCGAAATGCAGGGTGTCTTTTCTGCTTTGGTTGGGTTGTGAGAGCCCACAACAGAGCTTGGGGTCTCCTGGCCCCTGCTGCCCACTCGGCTTCCTTCCCCCATAGCCGCTCCCCCCAACACAACAGGAAAGATACATGTCGACTGTCAGAAAACTTGGGAAGTATGTGAAAGTGTTAAAATAGTTCTAAGGCTAACTTAACATTTTTGCACAGTTGTTATGGAAATTTGTTTTAAATATCGATAACAAAATAGGACGTTCTGAACATATTGTTTTGTTGCTGCTTTTCCTTCATTATTGGCGAGGACGTGTCCTGCCAGGGCCATTGTATTAATGTGCTTTTCCATTTGTCAGAATTCTACATGATATTGTAGTGAGCGTCCCTGTTTGTAAATACATAATTAGATGATTTTTTTTTCCCCTTAACGGAACTTCCCAGAAGTAGACTTGAATGGTCTAAGGGGTTTCTGTGTTTTTATTTCCTGTTGCTTCCTGCAGAGGTGAACCAGAGGCCCAGGGAGGGTGACTTACGCGGGGTCCCGGTGTGTCTTGGGGTATAGTGCATGAGCCCCGACTCTCCTCGCTGCCCTTGGCAGGCCCCACGGCCTCTCCCTGCGCCTGGGCTTTGTATGACTCACTGTTCTCCCTCTGCCCGCCCTGTTCCCCTCACCCTTTCTAGGGGGCCTTCTCTGACCACAGGCGCCATGGACTGTCTCAGAACCTTAGGTCACTCACTGTCTGTTGTCCGCACACCCTCCTTGGACCATTGAGGACATGTTTCTATGCAGCCCACCTGGCTCGCCAGTCCCCAGGGCTCAGAGAGCCTGGACACGGGCCGAGTCATCTTCGAACCCGCATCTCTCGGCCTTAGGCGTAGTGGTCCTTTGTGCTGCGGAGGCGGAGTCGGGGGTCTCAGTAACTGGTGGGCGTGTTCGCACGGTTGATCCAGAGATCCCTCTTCCCTTCCACAACTGTAAACACCTCGTGATAGCCGCAGGGGCCCTGGCCCTCTGCCTGGGCGCAGTGACCAAGGCAGGGCTCTGGACGCTGTGTCTGGGGGCAGAGCCCAGGGCGGTTGGCTGGGGGCCGAAACCAAGCTCGATGCGTGGGCCTGGAGCCTCCCAGAGCCAGGTGCATGGAGGGCCCAGAGCTGGGGGCTGGGGCAGGACCACAGGAGGGGAGGGCTGCTTGGTGCCAGACACTCCTTGGGACCCTGAGCAACCCACTCTGGCCTGGTGAGTAAGGCCACTTCCTGTCTGTGTGTGTCTGGGCTGCCAAGTTGTCCTCAGAGCAGCGGAGGAGAAGGCCACCGGAATCGGCCAGTGACCGAGGGGTGGGAGGCGCCCCCTTGTGGACATTAACATGTGAAGCTTTCGCTTTCTGGACTGGAGGCAGCAGGAGGCCCGGAGTTTGTGCCCCAAGTTTTCATGTGTCTCTCCCAAAGGGCGTTTCTCTTTGTTGTCTCGGGGAGACCTCCGCCGGAGCTGGGTGGCAAAGTGTCCGCGAACCTGGCACGGAGGGCCCCAGGTACGTCCGCACAGTGCTTCTCACCCGGGGCAGTCGGCAGTGTCTGGAGACGCTTGGCTGTCGCAGCACAGGGTGGGCTGGAAAGTGGGGTGCAGATGGCAGGTAGGGGGTAGAGGAACGGAGGCTGCTGAGTATCTTCCAGTGCACAGGGAGCCCCGCCACCCAGGGCCACCCAGCCCAGCCATCACTGGGACCGGCACCCAGGAGCTCACTGGGGTGGGTGGCTGCAGAGGATGAAGGGGCTGTGACCCCGCGACCAAACTTTAGTATGAGAAAAACATGGCGGCTTTTAAAACAAGGTGGCACTTTTCAGATAATTATGATACCTGCGACGGAAGTTCATTTAAACGTGAGCTAACAGAACTGCAAGGGTTTTTTATTATTTTTGGAACAAGTTGATGTTTCTGTCACATCAGCAGTTTAAAATGAGGCGAGGCTGGAATCATTCACCATCATTTGATATGCTCGGTGGATCGCAAGTCCCCCAAAGAATGAGATGGATGAGTTTGATCAAGGATCACAGCTGCGTTCTCTCTTTTTAAAATCATTTCACACTAGAAAACTTCCGGTTTGGTTCAGCCGGCCTTGCCCAGGCCCGCTGCCCACCCACCTGCCTCACAAAGGTGCCCGGCTGGGTGTGGGCAGCGCGGGTGGAAGGGGGCCGTGTACGCCTTCAGCCAGCGGGCTGCAGGTGGCGTTGGGACAGCCGCCTGCCTGCCGGAGGGCAGAAGACAGCAGAGACCCCAGCAGCTCCGGATGACAGGCAAAGGAAGGATGTGGAAGGGCTGGTTTGGGTGCCTCGCTGTTTCAGGACAAGAGCGTGCGCCTTTGCCTGACGTCAGCCTCACGAACCGCAGGCCCCCTTGGCGGGCCAGCCGCCTGTCAACGTCCTCCCCACGTGTCCCAGACTCTGCGAAGCCACACCTCCGGCACGGCCTCCTCCCGCTGCGCCCCGGTGGCAGTGAATGGTACCACTCTCCATTCATTGGCCCAAGACAGACATTCATTATTTTAATTGCTTATCCACCTAATTAAACAAATATTAATCGTATGCCAACGGTGCGCGCACAGCGGTGCGCGGAGCCAGGCATGGCTCGCTGTGTGGGTGCAGAGCCGGCCATTTGTTAAACAGTCACGTGCGTGGGACACACCGCTCCAGTGCGTGCTGCGAGAGAACGGGGTCTTTGTCTGCAGCAGGCCGTCCCTGAAGCGTCCCGGGCAGGGCCGCGATGGGATGGGAATGGGTTTCCAAAAGATCTCTGTGGCTGCGGGTGAGGCCGGCGCCAGGGGCTGCGGACGCAGAGAGAGAGAGACCTGGATCCCGAGCGATGCAGGAGGGGACGCAATGCAGCCAGCCAACAGGCTGGATGTGGGAGACGCGAGGCGGGGTGGCACGGTGTCAGGCGTCAGGTGTCAGCCCCTGGGGGTCAGGTGGGGTCCAGGGCTTTGGGGCAGTTGGCGGAGGTGGCCGGGAGATTGCGAGCTGGGTTTTGGATGCGCTGATTTAAGGTGTCTTGGCTCCACGCCGGCTGAGGAGTTGGGGGTTTCTTGGCATTTTTTTCCACTGCACTGTCCCTAACACCTTGAGCGAGGCCTGGCACATCGTCGGTGCTTGGTAACTGTTCGTCGAATGAGTGAGTGGTCTGGGCTCTGAGTCCCCAGGTCATGAACCATTGTTGAGCACAGGCCCCAGGGGATTTTTAAGATGGTCCGTGAGGCTAACCGTTTCCTGAACTAAACGTCAACTTTATTTGACAAAATAATTACCATCATGCTGTGTAGGATCATCATATCTTCAGTAAGATCATTAGGGGGTCGAAGTGTTTAATTACCAACTTTCCTACCTATGGACTGGGCAGCTTTGCAGCTAAGTGGCTCACGTGGAATGCCAGGGACACTCTGCAGTGAGCCATCGGGTCCTCATTCAGGCAGTGGTCAGTGGGTGACCGGTCCTGCTCTTTGGCGTTCATCTTAGGAAGTTAATTTGTTGGTGTTTCTATGTTCCACTTAGAAACAAGTTTGCATTTTTGCATTTCATTGTGATTTCATAAAGACCCAGTGACTTAAAAACCAGATTTTTTTTTTTTTGGCATAATTTGCCCGCAGAAACTTGCTGAGTTTTCCAAAGTTTTCCAAAGAACCTCCCTTCCACCCCTCTTTCCCTCCCTCTCCCCTTTCCACTTTCATCTAAGACACAGAGGACCGAGCGGGGTGGCAATGTCCCGTCTGCCGCAGTGGTTCATGGCGGGTCACCTTCCTGGCAGGCGCCTCCACTCTGTGTGGCTAGGGGTTGGTGCAGGTGAGGCTTCTGCTCTCCCATCTGTAAAATGAGGTGCCACCTTTGACAGTGAGTCCTGCCCTGTGTGCTAGGGTTTGGAGGTGTGTGAGACACTGCCCCCCTGTTTGGGCGGGCCCCCGTGTGGCCTGGCGACCTGGCCCCAGGGCCGGCCGGTTCCTCTCGTGGCCCCCGTGCCCTGATGTGCAGAGTGGGCACCTCCCGCAAGCTTGCGGCGAGGACACGTGCCTTCCTTCGTCAGGGGTTGTTCGTCTTCACCCATCCGTTCAGCAGACACTTATTACCTGTCTGCCGTTATCAATCACGGCACTCAGGTACTAGGAAATGCACGGTCTGTGCCTTCCGCATTGACAGGCAGGGCCGGCGCCCCTGGGCTGTCCAGGCTGGAAGTCCCCGTGGTCACGGAAGGCTGTTAGGCCTGCTGGCCACGAGGTGGCGCCATCGCAAGGCAGTTCAGTGGCTCAGACCTGCCCTGCCCTGGAATCCCCAGGAGGGCTGGCTGCCCCAGGGGCTGTGTCAATAGGTGGAACTGAGGGTCTGAGCCTGCGTTTCTGACATGCCCCTGGGTGCTGCTGAGGCTGCTGGTCCCTTCAAGTCCATGGAGGCAGCTGAGCCAGTCCCGTGCCCACTGCTGGCTGACGCACCTGGTCCAGGGCTTCCGGTTCCCTGAGCGCACGGGGTCTTCCTGACCGCTGGGCTTAATAGCCTGTTTCACAGCTTAGGGGGGCAGCAGCGGGCGGCAGAGCTGAGGTCTGGCCCCATGTGCACCTTTTTTCCACTGTCACTCTGACCCCCTCCCGGGAGCAGACGGCCGTAGGTGAACGAGTGACCTGTGCTGGGAGGCTCCCTCCATGGCTGGCTGTGAATTGGACATCTGAACTGGACATTTCCCTCCCACTGTCCTGGCAAAGCTCCCCATCGCTGTTGCAGGCCTGAACGCCCCGTTCCACGTGTGCGCCCGGCTTCAGGTTCCCGAGCCTGCTCACCTGGCAGACTGCGTCAGGTACTCCTTAGACCGGAGAGGGAGAAAAGGATGCCATGTGTCGGTGCATGGATGAAAGAGGAAAGATGCAGACATGGTCGGTTGCCTTGCTCGTCCTGCAGCCTGGTGCGGGATTCTTGAGGCCTGCCACGCACAGCACCTGCACGGCCCCACCTGGTGCGCCCGCAGCCCGGCCCCCGGCTTCTTCAGATAAATGCGGTGACTGGTGGCTCCTCAGTGAAATAGGGTGTGAGAGGTGGACAAGCTGAGACTCCAGGGAAAAATCCTGAAAACGAGTCGTCCAGGTGGGGCAGACAATGCTGCCAGCTCAGAGCGGGGGCGCCATAGGTGTGGAGGCGGGGAGAGCAGAGGCGGGACGGGTCCCCAGCGTTTCTTTGCCGGAGCTTTCAGAGAGGGCAGACGGATCTGCTGATCACAAGGCCCAAGGCTGCTGTCTTCGCAGGGACAGTTTGGGGTTTGGGGTTTTGGTCTCATCACCGTTATTTGGGGGGCTGGGGTGCCATAGGCAGGTGCCTGGTTTGCGTGTCTTCAGAAAAATTTCGCCACGTTGGTTTACCCTGACTGATGCCAAGCCCCCTGGGTGTAGTTGCAAATGGTACAGTCACCACAGTGCCTTAATCTCCTCCCCTCTTGTCCAGCCTCATTCTTTATCCTTTCATGAATATTTCAGGTTTACTGTGTCCATCTACTGCTGTTCAGATCAGAAAACAGTAAATATCACCCCTGGGAACGAGATGAGGAGCTTCTCGCACAGCCTTGCTGGGAGGGTTCACAGGCCTGCCTGGCATCTGGGAGTTTAGGGGGCTCACCAGATACTGCATCTGCCCGCCCCTGACCCCCCGCCCTCCTCCCGGGGCAGGTTTGCTGAGCCGTGGGAGGCTGCACCATTCCACAGCTGCCGGCTTGTGTGGCACACTCCCAGCTCTGTGTTCCGGGTCCCCAGGCAGCCGCCCACGGAGTCCAGCTCTGCTCATTCACGCTCAGTTCGGTTACCTGCCCTGCGTCCCCGTCATAAGAATGTTCTGTTCTGAAAGTAAGTGCGGAAAAATCACATGTAATTTACCGTTCAGGTAAAATTAGTGTGTTTGCCCAAGATGCACGCGTGAGCACACACACACGTACGTCTTTCTCTACTGTGTGTCATGTATTGGGGGTGCATGGAATTAAATCGGCTGCACGCTCAATGTCTGAGCATCAAAGTCAATGTCTGAGATGCAGGCAGAAGCTGAAGATAGCTGTTGCTGAGTGAAAATCTGATGTTCTGGCAAAAACAGGCTTACCGCTCTTTTAGTGTTATTTATTAGTGGTTGTCACATTTTAAAAATCCTAGCGGTTTATTGTTATTAAAGGCCTGGACAGCAGACGATTCCAGAAAGACGTTAGTTACAGCATACTCCGGCAGCCTCTTTTATCCTGCTCTGATGTTACTTATGGCTCTGTGCACATCTGGGTTCAAAAAAGTGTATAATGGGCTTCCTAAGAGTAGTAAGCTAATACATTCTTTCTTAATATTTGGGTATTTCCCCATTTCCTTTTACATTGAGATATTTGAAAGTTCTTAATAATTGGCTTTGTACATACAATTAATAGCTTTTGCCACATGGCCATGGATTATCACACGTTACATGTTTTTTATTTGTGAGTCATCTGATTGGGAGAATTGAAATATGTACGTACGAGGAAGTTTTCGGCCCTCGTTCGTGCGGGGTGCGTGTTCTGTTGGGAAGCGACCACTCAGACCAGAGGAATGGGTTCATGTGGCACACTGCGTGTCCGGTCTTGACGTTGCTATGCTGTCGATGCAGGTGTGGTGATGGTGACCACTGTGATTGTGGCCACTGGCCACAAGTCCAGGAGTGCCAGGAACGATCTTGGAATAGGTGTTCCACCACTCGTCCCTTCGAAGGCCGAGTCAGGCGTTCAGAACTTGGCTGCACAGTGGCTTCGGGGCAGACACTGTGGCGGTAGCTAAACCCCGACAGATCCCCGGCAGAGACGTGTTTGCATGTGAGAGCGTGTGTCCTGCTCCATGAATTTGTCCTCAGCGTTTTCCTGTGACATTATTCTTTGAAATCGTGGTACATAATGGCCGAATGATTTTTATCGCTGTGGGTTTTCCATAATTGATTAGCTTTTCCTATCAGATGCTTTCGTTCATTGGGTTTCTGTTCAACTTCAGACCGTGTCTGCTCTGTCAACATGCCTCTGAGTCGTTCTTTTCCTTCCTGATCCTTCCCTCCTTGACCGCTGTGCTGCGGCCTCTGTGGTCACCCAGAACGGGCCTCTCGCTCTGCACCAGAGGGGCACCCGCACGACTGAAGACAGTGTCCTCTCTCCCCCTGCCCGAGGGACTCCACCTCACGCAGACGCGTCCGTCTCGTGAGCGGCTCCTCCTCGATGGAGCGTTCGCCCCTTTCCCGCCCCGTGGCTGTTCTTACATTTCTGAACATTGAGGGTCAGAGCTCTGACCCCCTTGCAAGCTGCCCCCACCAGCCCGTGCCTGGCACTTTGTCCTGCGAGGCCCCTCCTGTTACACGTGGTCCCAAGGTGGGACACACCTGGGTTGTGGCAGACTCTCCAAGCCTTCTGGGGGCGGCTCACCCCCGGACAGACTGCGAGTCTTTCAGCCCAGGCGTCCTGTCCCATCCTCTCCGTGCCCGGTGAGTCTCGCACTGCCCTGATGGTCCTGGCCTGGTGGATTTGACTCCTGTGTGACTGGTCGTGGGGGGCGTCCCGCTGTGGCTGGAAAGTGGGCCTGTGCGTCGTCCCTCACAGAGCGGCCAGGCAGGGTGCTGCCCACTCCTGCCCGGGCCCTGGAGACTGCAGCCACCTCCCTCTTCTCCCCGGGACTCCCAGTCGCCCTGCTTCTTGCTGGGTCTTTGGTTTTTAGCCTTTTAATGAAGTTCAGGGCAGGGACTCCGGGACTGAGCCCGCAGGGTGGGCTTGGGCACTAGTAGGATGTGGCGCTAACACCCTCGTGGGCGCTAGAGTAGGGCTCACGTCCCAAAGGGGACGGTGCGTGCCCGTGGGGCCGGGGCTCGCCCATGCCAGCTGAGGCAGAGGAGTCTCCCCTGGCTGCCTTGGGACTGGCTTGGTTCCCTGATGCCAGACCCCTGGGAGAGGCTCGGGCACGGCCAGGGCTCGGTGTCCAGGCTGAGGAACGGCCGGTGAAAGCAGGACCTGCCTCTGCCCCTTGTCCTGGATCCACTGGCTGCCTCTCCCATGTCTGCCGCCTCCTGCCCAGCCTGCCTGTCAACAGCTGCCCTTCAGAACACACACGCGAGGACCTGGGGTCTGACTCCCTGGCTCTCGTCGGACGATTGTTCCACGAGTCGTGCTGCAGAAGTCCCACTGCACGGACCTTCAGGAACCCTGTGCTGGCCTTCCGGGAGAGGCAGGGGCTGGCCCGCCTGTGCACGGCTGCAGGAGCCCTTTCTGACATCTCCCTGAAATGTTCTGATAATCTGTGTAGTTTAAATGTAGATGGTGGTTGCATGAGAAACCCAAGTCAGTGATTTTTCAGAGCCTAAGCAGTTAACATTGGAAATTTTGCCGCAAATAAATTGATCAGTATGCAAGACAGTTGTCCCGGCTGAATCATGGTCCACGGTTAAGGTAAACAGATCTGCGATGACATTCTCTGAGCGGAATACAAATGCGGCCCATTTCCTCCCAGAGGTTCCTGACATCGCTCCTACGCGGACGAAGGCGTTGGTCACAGGGAAGGAAGCGCTTTGTTGCATCTCCCCGAGAAGGTAGGGCCGTGGTGGGGCTGCGCGTGCTGTGTGTGGATGGGACCCTCGGGCGCGCATGCAGCGCATCTTGGCTTCGCCCCCCCCTCGCTCGCCTCCCACCTGTGCAGAGAACCTTTCCGTTTTGTTGTTGTTCATTCGGATAATTGTTACGCTATTGCGTTATTGTGTTGTGGAAGTTAGCAGTTAGCGTGTAATTAATGACCTTCCCAATGCAGAGATGAAGGTGTGCCTCACTTAGATTCCCACGAAAGGGTGTGTGTTTCAGGGGCGGGGGGCGAAGCCTGTTTTCCTTCGCTCACCTTGCTTTCCTCTGTGAGGCTTCCCCTTCCACGTCTGCCCCAGGCTTCTGCTGCCTGTGCCGTGTCACAGGACTTGTGCACAGTATGTCCGCACTCGCCGTGTGGAATAGTCTTTTGCTACGTGCTGCATCAGAAGCCAGATACGTCTTCTGAATGATGGTGATGCTCCCAGAACCCTCAGCTCGTAGTGACGTTAACATGAGCAGGGAAGCTCACTGCAGCGTGGTGTAGAGCCGGCAGTTGGGGGAGCAACGTTTCTGGGGTGGGGGTGGGGAAGATGCCTGTGTTTGGGGTCGGGCTGCTGTGAACAGGGCGATGTCTGTCTGCGTTTGTCACTGGCTGTGATCAGGGGCCCTGGTGAGAAGTCCTTGTCAGAGGGTCTCATTTGCAGTGAGGGAAGGGATTCTAGATCTCACGGTTGTAGCCAGGGTAAAAGGCCAGAAATCTCCAGGGACTGGATGTGAACAAGGAGGCCTGAGGGAGTCTGCTCGAGAGTTTTGGAGTGATCCCAGGAATACGTTGAAGAAAATGGCACCCACAGTATGATGCTTCGCACCGCCCCCCTCCCCCCCCGCCGAGGCGTGTCTGCCGGGATAGCACCGGGGTCGCCTCCTCCAGGGAGGCGCCTTGTAGCCCCTTGCTGTTTCTAGTCTCTCGCCTCGCACGCAGCTGTCGGGACTGCGTTGCTGAGCTACGCATCTCCTCAGGACTGCACCTGTCAGAGGCAGGACGGGGCCCTTTCACCCTGCCTGCCCAGCTTCTAGCCCAGCTCCCAGCTCCCACGCAGTGTGGCCTTGGCCCGTGCAGCCTCTGCGGGAGGCAGGAGTGTCCTGGTTAGCCCCCGTTCTTAGCTGGGGAAGAGGTGGACACACTGAGTCACACCGTGACGAAGCCAGACCCAGAACCGGACTCGCAGTGAGCGGCGGGCCTCCGAGTGCACGGAGGGAGGAAGGCAGGCAGGCCCTGGCCGCTCGTGGGCTGCAGGAGCCCCGTATCAGCTCTGTGGAGAGGCGAATACGCAGCCGACCCAGCCGTATCTTCCTTCCTCCTCCAGCATGTTTTTGCCCCATATCTCAGTGTGGGAGGATCAGGTGACCAAGGCTTTTTAGAGTCTTCCCTTTTCGGCGCTGACGGTGACACATGGTGTATTTGAGGCGCTGACATCACCGTTTTCCTCCTGAATGCCCCTTGCGGCTCAGTCACTCAGGCCCTGTCATCTTTCACCTGGACCGCTGTGACCGTCATTCATTCACAGGACAAGTGCAGGTACAATAAGAATGGGTCACCCGGGGCCAGCCCTAGCCTGGGTGGGGAGGGGCCTGGCTGGGGACCAGCTTCCTCAGAACAGTGATGTTTGAGCTGAATTTAAAAGGCCGTTAGGAGCTGACCTGGGGAGGGGGGCTGCCTGCCACGGGACACAGCGTGTGCAAAGGCCCTGAGGTGGGCGGGAGCGTGGAGAGTCCGAGGCAGCGTGGCCGGAGTTGGAGAGGCGGCACTGTGGGCAGCAGCCTGATAGCACGAGAGCCAGTCGATCATGACTCCCTTGTGCTACGGGAGCCACCGCTCCATGTGGAGAAGGGATGCGGAGGGCAGATGCAGGGAGACCACGGAGGTCGGAGGGAGGCCAGGAGCCGGAGCCGCGCATGGACGGACCATTAGGAGGTAGTAGCAGGACTGGGCCTGGGAATCAGCAAACAAATGGTCTTGATGCTGAGGGGGATGACAGCTGAGAGGCTGGGCAGGGAGGAGGCTGTGGAAGACGCCTGAGGTCTGGTGAGGTGGTCGCTGGCCGAGGGGCCTGGGAAGGAGGGATCTGAGGGGCAGGAAGGAGGTGACGTGGCCCTGGGAACCAGGAGGGTATGCTTGAGACGGGAGTGTGGGGGCGGCATCCATGGAGGCGGGCAGAGAAGCGACCTGCCTTCACAGGACGCGCCCCCTGTGACGGTGACAGCTCACTGGTGGGGTCAGACGTCAGGGGGACAGAGGTCTGAAGGACAGGTGGTTGAGGGGAGAAAGGCAGGTAGGGCCTTAGGGTGAGACTGACGTGGCCAGGCGACTGTGCCCCACGTGGCAAACTTCTTGTGCAATTGAAAGTCTCATCCCCATTTTTTGGATTGATTTGATTTTGTCACTTGGCTGTCACTTGAGCGCATGTGTCCATGTCTTTGCACTCGATGGCTCCTCCTTTTCCCATGCGGCCGGCCCTCAAGTGTGCATGTGTGCTCGGGGAGGGGGGGTGAGGTGAGGATCACGCCTTCACTCGCCGTGGGAGCAGAGGAGGAGCCGGCAGGACGGTGGCTGGGGCCGGGCTCCTGGTCCCTGTGGGCACCTGTGCCTGTCTCGTCATCTCTTTTTCCTCCTCGCTCGTCTCGCTACGTCCGTCTGAGGAAGCCGGGGACTGCAGGGTTCCTCAGCCTTTCCCCACGGCCGCCGTGTCTGTGGGTCTTTGTTTTCTGTTACTTGTGGTACGAAAACACATGAGGTTTTTTGTTTTCTCAAATAAAAATGGGTGACAACTTTTTTTTTTCCCCTAACTGCACGTTGCCTTCCGTTCGCCACCCCCCTCTGCAGGGAAGGGGTGGGCCTTTCCGGCTTTGCAGACGATGGCGAAGGCTCTCCCCGCCTGAAGTCTCCTTCACCCCGAGGTGGGAGCGGCGTGGTGCGAGCGTCGTGTGGAGCTTCAGCTGTGCACGTGGCGAGTCATCCAGGCCTCCACGCTTAGGGGCCCGTGCGCCCTGCCGGGTCCATCAGAGTGGGAGGCGCCGCCTCGCGTCGGCCTTCTCTGCGTGTTCGGGACGCTCGCCGGGGTCGGCAGGAGCGGCCACCATTTGCTGCCCGCAGAGCCCGTCTCGCGGGACCCTAAGGGGCCTGACGCCCTGCGGGCCGGTCTTTGACAAGCCGTGACTTCCGTTCACACCAGCAGTGTGTGCCCTTCACTTGGGGGGCTTAAACCTAAAACACTTCTGTCTCTGTTTCAGAAAAAAGGCAGATTTCTGGTTGGAAGCCGGCAGATGTTAAGGTTACGAGGTCGTGTTAGCACCGCCTGGCTGTCCCAAACCCAGCGCCGTCCGCGGGGAGAGGGTTACTTAAGAAACGGCCTTTTTGTTTGTTTGTTTTTGCTTCGACTTCTTTTCAGTGTGCACATTGGTGAAAAACAACAGCAGTGATAGCTCACATTTTTGTGACCGTCGTGCAGTAGCTAAATTAACATTTTGTTTATTAGAACTGTAAAATCCTTCTTCAGAGGTTTTGAGTGAATAGCCCACGTCGACCTCAGAACGTGTTTATTGGACACAGCGTCTTTGGGGGTAACTGTGGTCAGTGGCCAGCTGCCTCCCCGGCTTTCAGAAGGAGGCGGGGAGCAGAGACCTGCCCATTGGAGCGATGCCAGCCTCATGGGCGCATGGGCCCAGGGTCCCGTGTTCGTCCTAGACTGGCTTCTGAAATGCGTGTTTGGTGACCGCTGCTGCCCCATCTTTGGGAGAGAGTGGAGCTGAGAATGGCCAGCACCGCGAGGTCACCCCCAAGGACACTGTGGGCCAGAGAGGCCGTTCCAGTGGGGGGGGGAGGGAGGACTGCACGTCGCTGTGACGTTAGGGGTGTTGACGCTCCAAATGTGCCCGGCTCGTAAGAAAGGACCTGAGATAACGGGGCCCAGGACAAGGGCGCGTCCAAACCTGACCTTCTGACTCTTCACATCAGCGCTTGTTCCTGGCAAGCCGGGCGGGCGGGGGCTGCTCATATTGGTGATGTCACTGTCACTGGCTTGGGCGCAGCCCGAGGTGACGCTCTGAAGGCCCTGGACCTCAGCGCCGTCATCGTGAACGGAGGGGCCGCTCAGCGTCCTGAGTCCCGGTTCAGGGAGGGGAACAGCTCTCCGCGCGGACACCGGGGCCTGGGGGGCGGGCGCAGCGCCCGTGGCCTCTCTGGCTTGGCCCCGTGGCTGCCAGTGGCCGTCCCAGCCATGGTCCTTTCACGGGCCTGGGTCCTGGACCTCTTCCCTGCCTCCAGGTGACCAGTGGACAGGAGTCCCTAACAAAAGCTGCTGGCTGCACTGACTCTTTCTGACGCCCTGAACCATGGTTATGTAGCACGGGCCGAGTGCCCGGGATGGGGCAGAGCCTGGCCAGGGGAGGCCCCGGCTCCCTGAGTAGTGATGGGCAAGTGGCCCCAGGCCTGGGCCCTTGGGCTTTGCCTCCAGGTGGTGCCTCTGGCCCCCCGGGGCAGTGTCCTTGCCCGTCCCCGGGTTTTTCTGGCATGGACAACACCTCTCGTCTTTGCTGAATTCCAGAAATGGCTTCGGACATCCCTGGATCAGTGACGTTGCCTGTCGCCCCAATGGCAGCCAGCGGGCAGGTGAGGATGCCAGGGGCCGTGCCTGCCCGAGGCGGAAAGCGGCGCTCTGGGTGAGTATCCCGCACTCCCGGGTGAGTGCCCCACGCTCCTGGGCAAGCACACCAGGCTCCTGGGTGAGCACTCCACTCTCCCAGTGAGTACCCCAAGTTCCTGGGTGAGCACCCCACGTTCCTGGGTGAGCACCCCACGTTTCTGGGTGAGCACCCCACGCTCCGTGAGCACCCCAAGTTCCCGGGTGAGCACCCCACGCTCCCAGGTGAGCACCCCAAGTTCCTGGGTGAGCACCCCATGTTTCTGGGTGAGCACCCCATGCTGCCAGTGAGCACCCCACGCTCCCAGGTGAGCACCCCAAGTTCCTGGCTGATGAGCACAGCCCACGTTTCTGGGTGAGCACCCCACGCTCCCAGGTGAGTGCCCCACAATCCCAGTGAGCACCCCAAGTTCCCGGGTGAGCACCCCACGCTCCTGGAGGGCGCGAACGCCAGCCTGGCATGGCGGGGACGCATGTCCCTGCTGCTCCGGGGCAGACGCTTGGCAGCTGGCGTCGTCCAGGTCTTCCCGCCCCTCGCTGCCTGCGACTGCTGCTGGGTGCCCCAGGCATCTCCTCAGAGCGACGTGCAGGGAGCAGCAGCCTGCCTCTGGGCTGACTGCGGACACGGGGTCCCTTCCTGCTTGGCTGGCTGGCCAGGCAGCAACCTGGGTGCTGAGCTCGGTGCAGGCCACGTCACTAAGCGTTGCCGGTGCCACCAGCTTATCGACGTGCTGTGTTTTTTCTTTCTTAAGGTTTTTGTTTTTTAAGATTCCAGGTCTTTTAACGCTGTTTTAAACATCTGTGACTTCTAACTTCCATCCCCTCGGGACAGAGCCCCGTGGTGTGCCCAGTTTTTGTAAGAAGAGGCCGGCTCAGGGCTTTTGACAAGGGCGGTGCCGGGTGGGCTGAGGACTGGACAGGCAAAGATGCTCAGGCAGCTGCTCTGTGCAGGACTCAGAGCCGCCTGTGTCCGCGAGGACCCCGAGCCCTCTGGCGGGTGTGCAAGGTGCTCGGAGGCAAGGCTGCTTCCCTCTGGCCTCCGTGTTTCTAGGCTTCACCCAGTGTCCGGACGCAACTTCTGCCTCCTCCCTGAGCTGACAGACGGTGGGCTCAGTCTCCTTTCTGAGAAGTCTTCAGCAGACCCTTGCTCTGCTGATCACACTCACGGCACGACACTAGAGACCGAGGGGGTGCGGGGGCTGAGACAGACCCGAGGGTGCGAGCTGAGACAGAGTCCAGGAAGCACAGCACCGAGAAGACAGACGAGAGATGCCAGGGGGTGAGGAGCAGCTGGGGCTGCACCGCCCGCCAGCGAGGTTGGGGGTGTGGGCCGTTTGGACAGGCTCTCCTGCTGTCTTCCACACTCCTGCGGCCCATGTGCCCTCTTCCTTTTCTCTGTCCAGGGAGGGAGCCGGCCAGCCCTGGTCCACTTTACAGGGCCGTTTCCATAGCAGTTCTTGCCGCTGATATTTCTACGCATTTGGCTCAAATTCCATGATCGAGCTGCTCCTGTTCTAGAATCTCTTGGGATGCCCCCGGGCCCCCGCCTGCACATTTAGCCAAGTCCAGAGGACGCCTGATGGAGGGGACCCCACAGCAGGGAGGGCCCTGTTCTGCACCGTGACGCTTTGTGATGCGCCCCTATTGCTGCCACCTTGTCCTTCCACTTCTTTCTGAAAACGTGGGCGCCACGGAGAGACACAGGAGGGGGAGAGCGTGGGGGCGACAGGGGAGTGACAGGGAAGGTGGCCTCCCGTTCCTTGCCTGTCTTTTCACCCAGACTGTTATTCTGGTGGAGGGAAGTGTCCCCAATTCCAAGGATAACCTCCCGCCCTGCCCTGCTGTTTCAGAGCCAAGCAGAGCCGACCCCACGTGGGCTTCGGCCGCTCCCGGCGCATGCCTTGGCCCCCGCTGTGGACCCTCCAGGCCGAGTGTGCTCCCGCTTCCCCGATGGCTGGTCCCAGGGAGCATCCCCCGCAGCTGCGTGCACGGCCAGCGGTTGGGACACAAGGCAAAGGTTTAGAAGTTTCAGATTCTTTGGAAAGTGATTACACATGTGGGAGCCGTGAGCCGAAGCAGGTTCCCTGAGCTGCGTTTCCGTGGCGACCTCCCGATTTCCGGATCGGGGGGCACCCACAGGGGCACGCTCGGTGCTCGTGAAGTCGGGGGCAGTGGCAGAGCTTAGATGGATTGTGCCCACCTCCCCACGTGGCCCTCACAGACACTGGAGGTGGAGGTTGCGGGCAGCGACGTGCCAGCCCCTGCCCACTGCTGTGGTGTCCGATGCTGAGCGTCCACGCTATGGTCACTGAGGAGAGCTGAGCTCTTTGCACATGATCTGCAGCCAGTCAGGCCAACGTGTCAGCCCTGGGCTGCGGGCCTGGTCAGATCAGAGACATGTTTGCGCAAGCAGGGGCTTCGCTGGTCTGAGTTTGGGGGCTGGTGTCGCTGCAGCCTCTGGCTGGTCCCCTCTGAAGGAAGCGCTTGAACCAGCACCCACGTCGCTTCGCCTTTGTTCGCAGAAGCCTCAGGCTGGCCCAGGGTGGCTCTGTGGCCGCCCCTGCGGCCAGCCCCATTGCTCGGACTGGAATCTCTTCTCATGGGGGCATGAGTGAGTTGTTCGAGTCGATGACTCGTGTGTGGATGACAGTGATTAATTATCACACAGTCACTGTGAGGGAGATTCACGTCCCTTGCTCCCAGCTAATGCAGGCTTGGAAATAAAAGCTTTGCATGGCTTTTGATCGAGGTGAGAATTGGTGCTCGTTGACAGAAAAGTGAGGTGACAAGCCCTTCCAGCTTACCTTCCGAAAGCCCTCACATCATCCTCTCCTCTCCCGAATTCTTCAAAGTGAAGACAGTGGCACTTAAAAGTCATATTTTCGCGTCTTAGCTTTATTACCCAGATGCTTCGGCATAATAGAGACACAAAAGACTACAACAGAGAATGATTTATTCCGCGTTTTCGTAGCAGGAGCAGCAAAGCTACTGTAGTCGCCTTTAAAGTAAAGAATTTGGGGTGGGGGGGCGGCAGAGAACCAGAGACCCAGTCTTCGTGAGCGCGTCTGACAGAAGCTGTGCCCTCAGGAGCCACTTTTTCATTTTGTTGTCGGATGAGCAGTGAGGCTTTTGGGGTCTGGTGGTTTATCCCAAGGATGTGACTGCCGTTTGTGTCCTGATTTCTCTCCTGGGCTCACCCCCCGTTATGTTCTTCTGAGTCACTCAATGCGATGGCTGCCCACGCGTGAACACACGCGTGCACCGTTTTGCGTAGACAGATCGCAGCCCATGCGTGAGCACACACGTGCACCGTTTCGTGTAGACAGATCGCGGCCCATGCGTGAGCACACGCGTGCACCGTTTCACGTAGACAGCGGCCCACGCGTGAGCACACGCTTGTACCGTTTCATGTAGACAGATCGCGGCTCCCAAGTTCCCAGAGGCCTTCAGGAAGCCGGGGGGCCCCTTTCTCACACCTTCTGTGAGACGGAGCCGCTGACCATACGGCTCACACTGACACGTCTGCCCCTTGGGCATCTGGGCAAAGAGCAGAGCTGTCTTTGTGACAGCTGGGGTGCCAGCTGTATGGTTGGCCCGGGACTGCCCGTTTTAGCACAGAAGCCCTGTACCCCAAGGATGAAATCCCCACAGTCCAGGAAGTCAGGACGGCTGGGCACCCTTGGCACCCCAAAGGCCGTGCAGACGGGGGTGGGGGGTGGGGAGACAGCCCAAGTGCAGGAGCCCAGTGATCACACTCACATCGACCGGAGCTGAAAGGCATTTGAAAGATAACGGTTCATGTCACACCCACTTGCGGTTTTGCTAAATGCTTGCCTAAATCCACTGGAATTTTGAAAATGTGATTTCTTAAGAAAAAAAAAAGCGATATCTTTTTCTTAACCCTGACGTGGTTTGATAGCCCCGGGGGTGTGAGCTAAGCTTGGTGCTCATTCCCGCAACGACCGCGAGGGGGCACTGTGGTCCTGCAGACGGCGCTCGCTGCGTCCCCAGTGGTGTTTAAAGGCCGTGCTGTCGTCCAGATGTGGATTTTGGGAAGGTGAGGTGGCGGCTTTGGTAACCGTGCAGAATGCTGATGGTCTCACTCCATGTGGGGCCCGGAGAACTCTCCCTCAGTTACTCTTCCTTAGTTACTTGGTCTCACTAGGAACAGGATGGGAGGACAGTGGCTCTGAGGCCTTCTTCCCTAAGGAATCCCCTCCCCTGAATGTCCCCGAGAGCCAAGACGTCTGAATTACTTCTCATGTTGTCCCCAAGACGCCGGGTGAACTTTATACTAATGAAGTTCCCCTCTGCCCTGACGTCGTCAGGGGTAACTTAACCGACATCACAGAGGACTGGCTTCTTGGGGAGCGTTCCAGATATTATTTAAACAAACATCTATCAAGACTTTTTGTTTAATGTTTATATCGAGAGGCCTGGTTAAGTGGGAATTGGAGCATTTGTTTAGCAAGTTTCAACAGGCAGACAGCTACTTCAAGCAGCTTCGGCTCCAAATGACCATTTCTTGCTCCGCATGTATGTTCTGGAGCCTGAACTTCATAGGGTCACGGCCTTGAATGTCCCCTTCGCTTCGGCTCACCAAGACCAGCCACGTCTTCACACAGCACAACCTTTAGTGGGTCTTCTTTTTCTCAGAATTTCTTCCTCGCCCTTAAAACTTTATGTATTAAAAACCCCTGGAGCTTTTTCAGCTCTGCTAATGTCCCACGGAATAAAGTGAGAAGGTCTCAGGGCAGAATACACGGTGTGGTGGGGAGAAGCTGTCCCCAGCACTGCTGAGTGGGGCTGGGCCCTGCGTGGGCTCCGGGGCACAGGCTCCCCTCTGTGTGGTCCACGGTGCTCACACCGAAGACTTCGCATTCTGCCCTTTGTTTTTGCCGAGGCCTGGGACGCTTGGGCAGCCATCTGAGCGAGTAAACACCCATCTGTGCTGGTGGCTCGTGCTCTGGGTTAAACGCTGTACTGATAACGATGCTCACTTGTGATCTTGACTTTTCAGAATGGACTTTGACGATGAAGATGGCGAAGGTCCCAGCAAATTTTCAAGGTGAGGTTACTTACGTTCCTTAGATTTGAAGAAGCCAATAGCCAGGTGTCACCGAATGGGAACATGCGCGGATTTAAATGTATTCTGTCATCGACACAGCCACTACCTGTAGTTTGACCCCCTTGGTTGTCCCTCATTTCGTGCCAGTATTGGGCCCAGTGACAGGTAGCTTAAGTAGCAACCCTACCAACAGCCCAGCCTAGATGATTGGGAGTTGAGTAACAAGTTATTGGCTCTGTTGCCTTTTAAAATTGAAGAGTGACTGCCAATTTTCATGGATTCCTTTTTAAAAGACAGACCTAGAGTTCAAGTTTAGACAAACCGTTGTGATAAGTCCTCTTTTTCTACCACAAAATGAGGAGAAATGGAAGGAATCTGGGTGGCCCATTCTGGATGCAGGACGTGACACTGGACTCTGAGTTCCTGGGAGCTGTCTCCCTCACGGGCCACGTGGCCGCGTCTCTAGCCAGGCTGTCCTGGCTGGGGATACGGTGCCAGCGGTGTCATGTTGCATGGGTGAAGGACGAGGTGGCTTCGGCCCCATGCCTCTCTTTTTTTTCTTTTTCTTTTTTGGTTTTGTTTCAGTTATAGTAGGAAGTTTGGCAGCGTTGAGAGAAAGGCACAAACCGTCCCATCAGCCTTAGCAAAATCCCCATCTGTACTCAATTTGTCAGTGGAGGGGCTGCCTTGACCTTCCTGCCATCACGCAAACATGCCTCGTTCTCGGATGTGGACGAGCTTAGAACCTGCCGCTGGTGATGGGCACCTTCCTCTGGCATCTGCCATCCCGTGCAGATGGGCAGCCCTGGTTATTTTTAAAAACGCCTTTGGAAGGACGGTGCCCAGGTGGGGCCCTGGGCCCAGCGACCTCCGCACGGCAGTTACTGCTGATTACGGTTCCTTTTCCCCGTGCTGTGGCTGTGGATTGGTTGCACTTGACCTGAACCCCAGAGGGACGTGCATCTCTGTAGAATGCCAGGGCTTCCTGGGGCCTCCAGGTCCATCGTGGACACCTGGTCATCGGGCACCTCCCACCCCTGCACACAGGGAATATTTGGGTGGGAGGGCAGGAGGGCATGGAGGACGCTTGGCCTTTGAAATGCTGGCTTTTTTAATCAAAGCGAGGTTTGACTTCCATGGCGAAAGTGTGTGCTGTTTACCTGCAGCGCAGACAGGAGCTGAGCAAAGGCGGCTGCCCATTTTGGGGATAGCCTCGCCTCCCTTATGAGGGGACAGCGACTTTTGGTATCTCTGGATCAAAATTCTCTTTGAGGTAGCATTTCATCCCATGTTGACTCAGAATTCCTAGGGTCTCAGAACAGAAAGAGGAAGAGACACAGGGGGTGACATCTGTTGGACGCTGTAGGTCAGTGACAACGGTGGAGTACCAGTTCAGGGTTACAAAAAGCTCACTGCATTAGGCCCATCACTAAAGACAGAAACCCTCGACTCTGAGACACTGCCCCATAAGCCCCTGTGTGAGTCACTTTGTACACAGAGCTCAGCCCTTGCCTTCTGCCAGCCGTTCCTTTACCCCTGACATTGAAAATAAGAGGAAAATGGGATGTGCTTCCGACCTAGGCCGCCACTCGCTGGGCTGAGTGTGTCCAGCGGGGCCACCTGACTCCATGACAGTGGGGTAGCTGGTGGACGGGTCAGCAGTGGGTGCCTGGGAGCTGCCCTGAGACGGGGGAGAGCCGAAGGCTGCAGGGCCCCTCCACGTTGGGTGGGGTGGGGGGTGGCTGTGGTTAGGGGTGTGGAGGAGTGGCCTGGGCTGTCTCCTGCCAGTGCGGAAGGCGCGGTCTAAATGCCGTGCCCAGATCAGCAAGCCCTCCGGGGCCTGGGATGGGTCTCTGGGCCTCGTGTCAGCCGGGGCCGAGGCACCTGCAGGAGCCGGTGCTCCGCCTGCAGGGACAGGAGTCGGGTCAGGAGCCGGCGCCCAGCTCGGCTCCGTTTCCTGGGCGCTTGGGCGTTCGCGGGCGCTGGTGCCCCCTCCCCCGCCCCGCGGACTGTGGCCCCGGGCTGACGCTCCTCTCTGTCCCTCCCGGTGTCGCGCCTCCGGGAAGAGAGAACCACAGCGAGATCGAGCGACGCCGGCGGAACAAGATGACACAGTACATCACGGAGCTGTCGGACATGGTGCCCACGTGCAGTGCGCTGGCGCGGAAGCCGGACAAACTCACCATCCTGCGCATGGCCGTTTCACACATGAAGTCCATGCGCGGCACCGGGAACAAGTCCACCGACGGCGCCTACAAGCCGTCCTTCTTGACGGAGCAGGTGCGGAGGCGGGCCGCGGAGCGGGGCTGCGGGGCGGGGCTCATGGGGCACGAGGGTGGGGGCGGGGCCACAACACCTGCGATGTCCTCTCTTCACCAGGAGGCTGTCCCGAGGGGTTGGTCCCACCTTTGCGTCTCCGTTTTGGTGTTTGCCATGCACCGGAATGGGGCGTCACTCACAGAAGGGTGGCCAGCCCCCAGACGGGGCTGTCATGATGAGAGGGGTGACAAGGACCATGATGGCTGGCACTTTTCGCCGTGCGTTGTTCTATTCACCCCTTATCCCAGCCCGAGGAAGCAGCCGCTGTTGTCGGTCGCTGTTTTGTCCGGGAAGGTGAGGGAGTTTGCCGAGAGTCAGCCAGCTGCTGGGCAGTGCAGCGGGGGCGGGGGGGGGGGGGGGGGACACAGGCTGATCGGACCGCAGAGCTGCGTCTGACAGCTGTGCTAGTCTGAGTGGCCGAGGAGGGCCAGCCCGTGAAGGGGTTAGTGGGGCGGGGTTTGGCAGCCGGACCTTGCCCACACGCTGGGTCGTGGGGCAGATGGGTAGACGTCCTTCCCTTGGGATGAAGGAGCGGATGGATGTGAAGGGCCTTCGTCTGTGGTCACAGGAGGGGCCGGCGAAGTGATGTGAGGCCAGGGCGGCCATGCGCCCCTGTGTAGTGAGGAGGCACAGCGTGTGCACAGAAAGAGGGGGGCCCGAGGGGTTCGACGCGAGGACGACAGTGAGCGCGAGCTGCAGGCAGGAGTGCGGAGGGCGTGTGGGGGCCTGGAGAAGTCTGTCCGCAGCCGGCGTGCATTCCTGCCGTGGAAGCGAGGCTGGGAGAGAGAACGCGGAGGAGGCGCCGTGTCGCTCTGCCTGCTTGCCGGGTGTGGGGTGTTTCAGCCAGGGTGTTGCGTCATGCAGTTTGCCATAATCCCCGGGTCATGTGGTGGCTCACTTCGCAGTCATCAGGAAGGTGGGGCGGTAGAGTGGCCACCCCTGGGAGGACTCGCACCATGGTGGTTCAGGGCACGGGGCCAACCAGGTCCCCCACCTCTGGGAAAAGGAGTGTGGTGATGGCTCCCACATCACCTGGTGGTGGTGACAGGTTAGGAAGGTGAAGAGAATGCTCATCATGGGGCTCGGAGTAAAATGAGGGGTGAATGGCCGGTAGGTGACCACACAGGTGGGTTGCACCTGCTAACCACTAGGATCGGTCAAAAGCTTTTCCTCTCCATTTTCTTAATTCTTAACAAAAATCCTGCTGGATCCATATTTGAAATTAATCTCTTTATCTTTACGTGAGCAAGGATTAAGAAAGCAGGGAGGAGATGGCAGACTGTTATGGCATTGTAGAGTCCTGCCACATCTCAGTCTCTCTCCAGTCACTTGGCATGTTGTTGATACAACAGCTACTTTTTTTGCGCACCTACTGTGTGCTGAGCCGTTACTGAATCCTTCACACAGAGGATCTGTTAACCCTGCAAAATCTCTGAAAAAAATCTGGGAAAAAACCCCACAAAACGGAAGCTGAGGGTGTTGTCATGGACCAGAGTCGCACAGCAGGGGTGGGGCACAGGGGACAGAGTGGACGGCCACCTCCTGCCCCCAGGCCCGTGCCCCTGAGCCTCACATTCGACCTGACTGGAGGACGGCCAGGCCAGTTCTGGTTGCCGGACACAGGCCCTTGGTAGTGAGTGACGAGCTCCTGGACAACGGAGCTGGTAGGTGGGCAGTGGAAGGAGAGGCCTGTCTGTCCTCTGAGAGCTTCCCACGGTCCTCGCAGACCGCGCACGACTGTGAAAACACACGTGAAGTCGTCAGCCCGCCTCCTCTCCTCCAGCGAGAGTCCTCCGCCTGCTCAGGCGTCCTGTTCCATTTTCCACGTCCTTCCTGTAGGGCAGATCTTCCCAGTACCGAAAATAAAAGTGCTGATCCAACCCTGTGAAATAAGGAAGCATCTAGATGCACTGAAGGCAAAATGCAAAGCGAGAGAAATGGACCAAATGAACCTTTCCTGAGAAAATGCTCGCACGGCCCGCTCCGCCTGCGTTTCCCAGGCACGGGGTGTTGCACTTCGGACCCAGCCATAGGCTCCGAGACGTGCACGAAGCCCCCGCCCCGCCCCCACCACCCGGTTCTGCTCGGCAGCCAGTCCACGCTTTCTAAGCTGCGGGTCCTGAGGAGCGCCTGCCGGCCACAGAACCAGACCTGTGCCCTCGACCCCTGGGGCCTGAGGCGCACCTGCAGACGCGCATGCGTGGCAGAGTCAGTGCCTCACCTGTGGCAGGAACGGAGCCCACACTCTCGGGCGGGAGGGGGCTCTGGGGCTTGAGGAGAGAGTGACACGAGCAGCTGCACGGGAAAGACATCGCCCATTCACCGAGCCGACTTCGCCCGTCATGGCCCTCGGGCGGCTGCCAGGGCTTCCTGCCGCCCGGTCCCTGACCCCGCATAGCCTCCTCCCTGCCTCTGCTCCACACACGAGCCACTGAGTCAGAGCGGCCTGGGGCTGGTGCACTCTCCTCTCCTCTCACTGCGATGGGACGTGGGCAACACCATGCACCCTGCTACCTCCTGGGACTGCTCTGAGAGTCTGTCACGTTGTCAGCCGTCGGCTAGTTCAGACGTGCCCATGCGAGGTGCCACTCTCACACCCAGCGCCAGCACGCAGCTCAGACAGCACGGGGAGACAGGACAAGGGTGCCCCGGCAGTGTGGCAGGCGGCGGGTGGGGACACACACGGTCCCTTTCCTCTGTCCCCTCCTTTCCCATCCTCCTTCCCTTCCTTCCAAGAGCACCTTGGGACCACGCCCTTCTTCTGTTCAAGTGCCATGTCTGCAGTTCGAATGTGCCGGTGACACTGTTCACACTCGCAACAACCCAGCACCTTCTGGTGGTTGCCCTTTGCTCTCCTGTCACGCCCTGGCGTCCTGAGAGAGGACGGGTTAAGTGGGGCTGACGTGCTCGGAGCGGCTGTATCTGAGGGCGCGCGGGTCTTTGCCGTTCTTAGCCCGTTTTCTAGTGACAGCAGCCACAGTGTCCGAAGCTCCGTGCATCCCAGTGAGTATCTGAGTGAAAGGCGAAGGTGGCCCACGAGACGATTGCGGTGGCCGGGGCAGTCAGCACCTGGTCCCAGCCGTGGCCTTTTCTTCGCAGGAGCTGAAGCATCTCATCCTGGAGGCGGCCGATGGGTTTCTGTTTGTGGTGGCGGCTGAGACTGGGCGCGTGATCTACGTGTCTGACTCCGTCACCCCTGTCCTGAACCAGCCCCAGTCGGAGTGGTTTGGGAGCACCCTGTATGAGCAGGTGCACCCCGACGACGTGGAGAAGCTGAGGGAGCAGCTCTGCACCTCTGAAAACTCCATGACAGGTCAGTGCAGCCCCCTCTGTGGGGCGGGGTGACCCGCGAGAAAAATCTTTTCCAGGAAACCCACCAGGAAACTGGTGCAGCTGCCTCAAGGTGAGGGGGTGTGTTGGACTCAGCTGGTGTGGTGGCTTCGTTTCTCCTGTCACTTAAAAAAATTCATTTATAATATATCACTTTTTTACCTGCAGTTGGAGACGTTGCCACAAGGAGGTGGTGTTGCTACGTTAGCTGGAATCACATGCTCTGTAGTGAGGTTTATGCCTCAAGTGTGTGACTGTGATCTTGATTGTAGGCGTTTTATTACCCAGGCCTTGGGGACCTGAGATGGTGTGCCCTACTGAACGTTTAAATGGAGTCAGCCCTGCTATAACACAACATATGTGTTCTTAAAACAAAACAAAATAAAAGCCGTAGTGCACAAAAACCGTGAAGTAGAAACCACAGGGGAAAGTGAATTAGCAGTAGCGTGACACTCAAACATTTGCGAATGACAGACAAAACAAAACAGGACCCTGATGCAGATGGGAGCTCAGCGTTAACCTAATCACCCCCTTCCATGTGCAAGCACCGTCCCGTGCTGAGGCCCGGAGATTAGGGCTTCAGCGTATGGCTCTGGGGGACACAGTCCAGCCTGTGATGCCTATGGTAAGACCGAGTCAGGCGGCTGGTGTCACTGGCGGAAGCGGAGTTCTTTCTGAAGCGTGGTCATAATCTCAGCGTTGGCATGAAAGGGAGAAAGAGAGAGTTGAGTGTGTGGTCTCATCTCTGCGTCTCCTGTCACGCTGACCGGGTGAACGGTGGACAACCAGGCCTCCGAGGTCCCCTCCTGGTGGGTCCTCTGTGAGGGACATGGTGTCCCTCGGTGGAGGAGAGGACAGCCCCGCTGGGAGCTGCTGGGCATGCTGTCAGGCCCCCCGGCCGTGAGCGGGAGGGTGCGGGAGAGCTCACTGCCCGCTGCCACTAGGATGGGCCTCAGGGTGTCCGGCACTTGGGACAGGGCAGAGCTGGGCTTCCTGACCAGCCACAGCGTGACAGATGCCGTGACCCTGCGGGGACAACCTGACGCCTTTGATTCCAGGACTCGCGTCCCGCGGAGCCGCCTCTCAGCGGGCGGGTTTCCTTTCGGGCCCGGGAAGGGGGCACGTGGCCCGGCAGTAAAGTGCTCAACATACTCGTCAGCTCCATGCTCGTCACCTTGTCCTTGTGGCTTCGTTCGTTGTCATCTGACTCTTTTCCTGTTGGGGGAGACATGAGGTCAGCCCCTTGGCTTTCGCCACGTTGTAACAGTGTCACATGGCAGACGTGGGACCTTCTCATCCCATGGAGCTGAAACTGTACGCTCGTCAGTTTCTGTTCTCTGCTTCCATACCTTTGGCTCCTCGGGGTCCCCCACGTGAGCGGAGCCGTGCAGTGTTTGTCCCCTAGGTATGCTGTTTACTCATTTATTCATCTGTTCAACACGTACCTGTTCATGTGTCACCGACTGGAGCTCCCAGCTGTTTGTGAAGGACCCCCGTTTCCTTACTGCTCCAGCCAGATTCTTTGTGGTAATTTGGGGGAGCCTGATCCAGTTGGTCCCCGAGGGCTTGGGCTGGAATGCGCCCGTGTGTGACTCACTTGTCCCTATGAGCTCTGATCAAACTCCCGTCCTCTTGAGCTTCACTGGAGTCCAGAGATGCCTTCCACCTCACGTCACAGCTTGGCCAGGCCATGGTCTGGGCGCAAACAGGCGCTCGCGGGAGCTGGCCTCCGGGCAGCCGGCTCCGCCCGCTCTGCTCACTGCCCTGTCATCGCTGTTCTGTGCGAGGCAGAGACGGCGCGCTCCCTTCTCGGTCTCCCTGCTGGCCTGGAGAGGGACACCTGAGGGACGCTGGCTGTTTGCTCTCATTTCCTCATTCAGTCCTAACAGTGAGCTGTGAATCAGTCTGGGGCACGTTCTCCATGTTTAAAGCACGTGCTTTACCGCTGCGGTGGCTGTCAACCCTGGCCGCACGTTATAGTCGATCTGAGGGGAAGTACGCGGAGGCGCCTGCCCAGGATTCGAGGAGGGGCGGGCACTGTGGCTTCGCAAGCCTCCCTGGGGTTCTGGCGCACAGGCAGGGAGAGAGCCCCCACTCCCCCGGGCCCCATTGTGGTCCGGTGTGTGGGGTGTCGTCAGCCCCGCTGCACAGGTGAGGGGCATGAAGCGCACAGCCGCAGAGAGCTTCCCAGGGCCACACAGTAAGGCCACATGGCAGCTGCAGAGTGGAGGTCGTCGTCAGTGCAGACGAAGCTTTCGTCCCCTTGAGAGACATGGCACAGAGAGCTCTGAGTGCTGCGTGTGGCCTGCTGTGGTGGGCCCCGCCAGAGCAGTGTCACCCAGGGCTGTGGGCTGGACTGTGCAGGGTGAGCCGGGCAGCAGCTGGGGTCCAGGGGCACATGGATGGTGTGCAGGGTCTATGCCCTGAGACCGAGGTCACACGCCCGGGGTCTCGGGGCCTGTGTGGTCCAGTGCAGCTGCGTAACCTCGACTGTGAACTTGCTGGGGACGCTGACTGCTGGCCGCACCCAGGCCTGCCGAGCCGGGAGCTGCGGGGCCAGTGACGCATGTCTGTGCTGGCTGCGCGTGGCATGTGCGGCCTGAGCTGGCATTAGGAGCTGGGATCGGGGGAGACCTGCCTGGCGCTGGGCAGCCTGTCTCCTGGGTCACGTTCATCTCCCCTATGATTTCGTCGAGTGCTCTGATCTGAGTGTGACTTCTGGCTCAGAATGGCAGGAACACATGGTTTTGTGAGACGTCTTGTTGACCGTGAAACTCAAGGCAAGTGTTCGTTTGTGCTGGGGAGGTAACCCCTGAGAAGTGCTCTGTGGGCCAGCAGCACCCACTCCTCCTGGGAGCTCCTTAGAAATGCAGAGACCCAGGCCCCCTCCCAGACGCCCTGATTCAGAGGCTACGTTTTACTAGCCTTCCCTCCCCCACCTCCAAAGGACTTACGTGCATGTTAAAGGTTGAGAAGCTGTGAACTGAAGTCCTTAGCACGGTGCGTGGTGGGGGTGCATTTTTTGGCTGCTGGGACCAGCATGGTGTGACGGGCTTGGCCCCAGAATCCTGCCTCCGGCTCGCATTTGTCTGGCGCTTGGCCTGGGGCCAGGCCTCTGGGGAGGGCTTGGGGGGCGCAGTCCCTGGAGGTTTGCTGTGCAGGGCGCAGGCCGAGCGGGCACGGGAACGGCGTGGGCATAGAGCAGCCTGCAGCGGCTGTGTGACCTCACTCTGCACGTCCACGCGTCACAGACTGGCGCTTTGCGGGGTGCACAGGCAGTATCCCCACTGCGAAATAGGAAGCGAGGACCCAAGGGTGTGCCCGCACTGCCACCCCGTGCTGACCCGGGAACGAATGCAGCGGCTCGGGCCGCTGCAAAGCACAGCACGCACGTCACGGAACGTGTGCACCTGGGAGAGCAGCTGACAGTCGCCAGCACACGGCCTCGGCCTGCCCGAGGTGGCGGGGCCTTCTGCGTAGCCCTTTGCAGAAGTGCACGGACAAAGCCATGTTGCGCTCAGCCGTGGCCTTGAGCCCTTCCGTAGAGGAGTGCTGGGCAAGTAGCCGTTCCCATAGGGCTCTGGACAGTGAAGGCCCCCACCTGCCCGTGGGTCAGTGCTAAGCACAGACGCTGCTTCCAGGCGTTGGTCACTGAGGTAGCTTCATGGAAACCATACTCGCAGACCTGAAGCTCATCTTCTTTGGAATGCCCGAGCTCACTCTCTGGGTTGACGCCAGAAGCTGGGATCCCGGGCACATTCAGCAGCCCTGTTTCTTGCCATATTAGGTAACGCAGATAAACGTGCCCCCCCCCAAAAAAAAAACCACCAATTTTTATCAGAGTCAGCAAGCGAAATTAAGTGTTCCGTGGCCAGAAAACCACGTCGATGGGGTTTCGGCCCCTTAGAGATCGCCGGGTGTGTGTGGTCAGTGCCGAGAAGCAGCGTTCGGAGCCGGGCGGCCCGGGGTGCTCGGTGCGTGTGTGCGGGAGAGTGGAATCTGAGGAGCGCGGCCGGTTTGGGGGGCCCCTGCGGTGCCCGCCCCCAGGAACCACAGCCTCCTTAGACCTGTCACCCCAGATGTTTCTCTGGCTCCTCACTGTGAGATGTTTACACGACCTGCCTTGCGTTCCCTCGCTGTGCGCCTCGCGTGCGCACGCCGCCAAGTGGTTTGCGTTCTTCTCTCATGTTTTATTGAAAGACATTCCGTGAATCTGGACCGATTCCCAGCTCGGGCTGCAGGTTCATTATCGCTCTGCTGTCCCAGCAGATAAGGGGGTCGGAGCCGTGGGTTCACACATGTGCAGATGCCGGCGGGGGGGGGCCCGCTTCTCTGCAAGCAGAGTGTGCTCCCAGCCTCATGTGTGCGTGTGTGCACGTGCGCACGCTCATACGTGCGTGTCCCTGTACTTGGAGTCAGAAGGACCTGGTGACAGTCACTGTTCATGGCCCTTTACGTTGGGTAAACGACTCCACCTGGGGCCTCAGTTTCCTCCCGTGTAAATGGAGCCAGCAGTATGTCTTCCGATGTGAAATGACACATGGGATGATATTAATAATAGTGTTTGGGAACCGTGGAGATTCTAGTTTTTAACTTGTGAATGACTGAAAGTTGGATTTAAACACTGATGTTCATAGTGGCTTTTCTGAGTCTCCATCATGCTCTCCTTTGTTTCTCTTCTTACTCCTCTGAAGTGTGTCTTAGGATCCGGGTGCTGTTGACGAGGCAAAGCCTTGCGTGTTCTGCCGTGACAGGGCCCTGGCTGGCTCAGGCCCGTCTCTGCCGGTTTTCGCGGTACAGAGTCAGTTTCCACATGCAGGACTCTGGTGCTCGGTGCTGGGCACCGTGCCTGTTTCCCGAGGCTTCCTTACGTTGGACCGAAGCCAGGGCAGGGCGCTCTGTCCCCTTACCAGCCCCGCACTCCTCTCTTCCGGTCCTTGCCTCCCGTGTGTGGGACCGACCATGCAACGTCCGGAGGGGTCTGTGGCTGAAGACCCGGGCTCGGCAGGGCTCGAGGAGACTTGCCCAGCCACAGCACTGCATGACGGATGGTCCACAGCATGCGGCATCTCCCTGCAATGCTCACAGCCTCCCCTGCAGGGGCTCGTGGGGCCAGGGAGGCCGGGGAGACCATGCCCGCTGTGTGTCCTGTGTTCACTGTACTAGTGCAAGACCAGCTGGACGCCCACAGGGGCCGGAGAGTGAGTGCGTCCCCTCCTGACGCAGCCCATGCAGCTCGGGGTGGGGGAAGGGGTGGGGGGGGAGGGGAGGGCCAGCCTCAGCCCGGCTGCGGCTGCACTGTGAGCGAGTGAGGAAGCCTGTTCACCCATGGGGAGCAGGGCCGAGAAGGTTCAGGTTCTCTCCAGTCCGTACACACGTTTTCTGTCTCGTGGGAAGCGGGAGTTAGACCCGGGAGCTCCGAACCTGGCTTTAAATCTGCGCCGAGACGGAACCGCCTCCAAGAACCACACGTGTGTCGTCACGTAAGAGATTTGTGCCCGCGTCCTCGTTCTCACGGCACGACTTTTTCTCGGCATGAGGAACACGGAGCAGCGCGCTGAAAACGGCGGCTTTGTAAATAAGTTTGAAAACCCCCCGGCCTCTCCAGGGCTGGCGTGGTGTGAAGCGTATGTAATTGGGAATCCTTTTGAAAGAAAAGGAATAAAATATTAACTATACATACATATCTGTGATAAGTAAATCCTCACCCCTGAAACCGTGGTCCTCCACCGTAGGACACACTGGGGTTTCAGTGGATCTGCAAAGCATGCTCATGCTGGGGCGCCCGCCCCGCCCCCGCTTTCCACGGTGTCGTGCCTGAGGCCCAGTCTCCTGTATTGTTAAAAGCAACCCAGCGATTCCAGGATAAACGGGAGATGGAGAATGTCTGCATCCCGGTAAAATAACACAGCCCTATCTGTTTATGCCAGGAGGGAAATCTCAGCAAGCAACAAAATGTTAAAAATGTAATCAGTGACACAGTTGAAAGACAAGCAGCCTTAGTGTTTCGTTAAACCCTCTTTGCAAGCGCCTCGATTTCTTAATCTTACCTTTCATCCTAACTTTAGTGCTGAAGAAGTAAATAGGCAAAGACTTTTTTTCTCCATCTATTAAAAGAAACTGTAACAAAAATAACCTACAAGTAGTTTTGTTTTTAGGCAGATATAATTATTTGGAATTACTTTAGAACATTTCAAAAGACCGATGGAATCATTGCTTCCTGCTGGTGCGATTTGAGTTTCAGTAATATTCTCACGTGATGGTCATATTTTGTAATGCTTCGGTTAAAAATAACTTGATTGCAAAAACCTCAGCATGATCAGGAAAATTGAAATAGTTTTCACTTCACTAAAAAAAGAGTCACATTTCTTTCTGAAATGTCATGACTCAAGCCAAATGGCTAAATGAAAATGCACATACAGCCCTGATCTTGCCTGTTGATTGCTTTCTCAGTAGAAGCTAATTGAGGAAAACATCTGCATTCAGTTTTCCCTTTATTTTTGTAGGCTCTTTTATAATACCCCATGCAAGGCCTGTTCTGCGGCCACACGCCAGGGCAGTGGCCCGGTGATGAGCTGTACTTTTCCCGTTTCTGGTGATGACATACGTTATTCTCTAATGAGCTGTTTACAAGGTCATTCTTTGACCTTGAGTGTACAATATCTGAGGACCTAGGGTCAAAAGAGCTCCATGTCGTGGGGACCTCAGAGGTGGCCCGGGCCAACTCTCCTCTCAGTCACACAGCTTCCTCCAGCATGTGCCTAGAAAGTGGGTGTCCGGCTCCTCGGGCACATGTGATGGGCGCACTGGCCTCGCCAGGGGACAGCCCTGTCCACTGCACAGTGATGTTCTTGTGCCCAGTGGAAAGTGCCCCTGTGGTCCCCCAGCCCCATTCCAAGCAGTACCTGTGACGTTGCTTAGTAGGACTGGGAATCTGCACACAGGCTGTGCACACACACACGCGTGGGCGTACATGCACTCGCTCACAGTCAGGCAGTGAGCTAGAGATGAACTCTGGAGACGGACTCTCAGGCTCGCCTGCAGAGTGGCTGAGGTTTCTCCAAGACAGCCTGACAAGGGATGAGTCTGGAGCCCCAGGGGCTGGAGCTGGGTCCCCGCACTGCCCCGTCTCCAGGACTGGCCACAGCCTGGCCCGCGATGGCAGCAGCTCCCAGGGCCGGAGTACCACGACTTTGCGGACAAAGCAGGAAACTCTTTTTGGGAAGCAAACTGCACGTCTTTGTCTGACCCAGCATGTGTCATGCCAGAAACTGTGATGGAGTGAGCTCACTCACTGTCCACGGTGGGGCGTTCACGGGGCTGGGGAGATGGCAGCAGGTGGATGTGCCATGAGTGCAGAGCAAAAGTGGCCCCAAGGGGAACTGATAGAGGCTGTGAAACAGGAACGGGGCCCTGGGTCCCAGGTTAGAAGCGGGGTGAGCAGAGCAGGGAAGGAAGCCCTGAGGAAACGGTGGCGGAGCAGCATCCGAAGCCTGTGAGCTGAGGTCGGGTTGGGACGTTTCCAGCCTGGGAACCACACGTGGGAAGGCCCCGAGGTCCTGTCCATCTGCGGAGGAGATGAAGGCCAGGAGTGGGAGAGAGGTGCGGGAGGCCAGGCCAGTGATGGCCACCAAGGACCATCGAGCATTCCGATTTTAGGGGAAGCGAAGCGCAAGAAGCAGTTCCTGAAAGGCTGGGCCCCGCCATGCGGTCTGCATTTCCGTGCTTAGACAGTGCTCTGCTGGGAGGAAGGGGCTCTATCTGGAATGCAGGAAGACGGGGAGCTGACATTCACACGCCAGTGGGGAGCTGCTGGTGAAGTGGCTTCGCAGTCGCTCTCGTTTCATCCTCGGGAGGAGCCTCCTCTCTGGGGTGAGGGGCGGGGGCGGGCAGCCAGTTGTTCCAGCACCGCTGTGGAAAGCACTGTCCTTTCTCCACCGCCTGGCTTCGCCCCCTGTTCCAGAGTGAGCCGCCCGCCCGCTGTGCACGGGACTTAGACTGGATCTGTCCCTTCCTTGCCCCAGCGTCCCTGTCAGCCCAGCTCCATCGGACGTCAGGGAGAGCACGGCGTCCACCTTCGTTCTCATTCTTGCCCAGGGTCTTCTCGTCCATTTAGAACCAGCTGGCCAGTTTCCCCCCAAAAAAGCCTGGTAGGATTTTCACTGAGATTCCATCAGATCTGTAGATCAGTTAGAGGAGAATTGATTTCTTGACACTATCGAGCCTCCTGGCCCACGGACACTGTGCATCTCTCCGTTCATCTACTTCTCTCATTCCTTTCAGCATTTCTTGTTATTACCAGTGTGCAGGTCTCACACATCTGTCACATTCTCCCAGCGTTTTGTATTTTTATGCTGTCGTAGATGATGTTTTTTAGAACCATTTCTAACTGTCCGCTGATAGGATGTCGAAATCGGGTTGGTTCTTCTTGCCTGATTGCACTGGCTGGAACTCCATCACGCGTAGACCGCAACACAGAATAGACACGGATGTCCCTCTCCTGTTCCTGGTCATACAGAGAACTCTGTCCTCGTGGCGGAAGTGCCGAGCTCACGTAGATTTCCACAGGCGTCCTCGGTCAGCTTGACCGAGTGCCTCCCCCTCCACACTCAGTTTGCTGAGTGGGTTGACGGGGAGCGGATGCTGGATTCTGTCGGGCACTTTTGTGGTGTCTGTTGCAAAGATAATATGGTTTCTCCTTTTAAGTTTGTTCATGTGGTGAATTACATTCTTTGATTTTCAGAAGTTAAGCCAGTCTTGCATTCCCGGGATAAACTCCACTTGGATATGATGCGTTACAGGTTTTTAAATGTTGTTAGACTTTGACTGCCGGACGTTTTGTTTAAACATGTCTGCGTCGGCGTAACTGCGGGACACTGGTCTGTGTTTCTCTCAGGATGTCTTTGCCGCTCTGTCTTCTCACCGACATCTTTCTCGACCGACACAGACACCTGCGAGAAATTCTGCTGCCATCGTTATCTTTTTGTACCTCTTTTTTTTTTTTTTTTCTCCAGCTGGTTTTCAAGTTTTTCTCTTCGTCACTGGCGTTGAGCAATTTGGTTATGATTTGCCTTAGCATAGTTTTCTTGTGTTCATTGCACTTGGTGTTCACTTGGCATCTTTGAACTTTGGGTTTCTGTCACAGAGCTGTTCCTTCCTCGGTTGTCTCTTCTGTCCCCATCTTCCTCTCCTGCTTGAGGGACTCCAGTCACCTGTCTGTTAGACTGACAGAAGCTGTCCCACGGCCCCCCCCCCCGATGCCTTTTTATGTCTTAAAACCCTTTTTATCTTTGTGTGGTCGGTTTTAAATGGTCCCTTTTGCTGTGTCTTCAGGGTCCCTCGTCGTCGGTATGCACCATCTGCCCTGTCCTTCACCCCACCCCCTGGAGCTTTCATCTCGGACACTGTGGCTTTCGGGTCCACTGCCTCCCATCTCTCCGTGGGTGCTTTCTGTGACCTCCGTTTCGTCCTGTGCGTGCGCTGAGCAGTACTCTGGTGCTGATTTAAGGGAGACCCTCTGCCGATTCTGGGGTTCTCTCTGCGCACCTCTCTTCCTCTGGTACTCTGTCCGAGATGGCCATGGGCCCATCTTGTCTGCTCCCCATCTGTGCCTGATGTCCAGTATTTGGAGCACCCTTGCTGTGTACGTGGTGTGGGGTTTTCCGATCATTTCAGAAGGGAAGGTACGTCTCGCTCCGTTCCTCTTCTCTCTTGGGTGGAAGCAGAAGTCCTTCCAGTAAGTACCTTCCCTGCGTGCCTCTCCCACGTCTCCCTGTCACCTCTGCCTGCGGGTCATGCGCTTAGGCCCCCTGGCCCTGTTCTCCTGGAATGTGAGCTTTACTTCTCGCACTCACCAGCTTCCGGGTCTCTGTGATTTCTGGGAGAATTTCTCAAAGGTTTCTCCTCACTCCGTGATGGAGCTTTCAGCAGTGTCACTGCGTACCGCCTCCTTTGGGTGGCAAGTTCCGAAGTCATGTTTTCCATCTAAAAGCAATTTTTCCTGGTCTCAGGTCATTCTCTTTTTATTCATGAAAGATGCTCTCAAATATCGCTGAGCTTTGGTATTTCAAGTATTATTTTCTTGGAATGCGTCTCATGGAGTGGGGTGGTGTTTGTTCTAATTTTTCATATCGTTTCCTTTCTTTTTATATGCTGAATGTTTTCATGTGTTAAGCTAGTCTTCTCCCCACCCCCCCCCCCACACACACCTCGCCCTAACCTTTTCATTCATCCTATGCTCCTAACATTTATAAGGCCTGAGACAGTTTGGCCAGAGTGTAATTTTTTTTCGAAACGTGGTATTTCTAGACCCGGGGTCTGGTTCTCTGGGGAAGCTGTGAGTCTGCTGCAGGCCGAGGCGGCCTGAGGTTGGCGGGGACATCACCCACTGCTGGAACCTGACCCCTCGGGAGCAGCCCGTACTTCTCCCTGTGGGGTAGATCGGCTGCTGTAAGTCAGGTGACCTGAGACCTCCCAGCGGCCAGACCCTGGTCTCCTTCCTGCTTGCAGTTCTGGAGGCTTCTCTTAGGGACCGTTCCCACTTCCTTCCCAGGCAGGCCATTCCCGTGTATTCGTTGAACCCTGGGACTGCTGACATCCACCCCCATCTTGTCCTGAGGGCACCGCATTTTGCAGAAAATCCCTCAGTATTTCTGATCTCATCAAGGCCCCTTCCACTGTTTTTCTGCATGGATGCAGATGACTTCTGCTCTTTTTATAATTTTGTAAATCACTTCAGTGATTTGCAGGGGAGGCTGGGCCGGGCCTGAAGTCGCCTCCCTGAGCTGCGTGTGGCTGGCTCCCTTTCCCTCCACCAGGGGGCAGCCTGCGAGGCCGGGAGGGGCGGGAGGGTTCATCGCCAGGGCTGCATTGCTGGCATTCCTGTAGCCTGACACCCCCGGGGGAATGCATTTCTTTAAATCGCACTCTGGCTTGTTCTAAACAGGATGAAGAATTTGTACTTTCCTCTGCAGATTAAACAGCAGGAGGGGTGCCGGCTGCAGGGGAGCTGATGGGATGAGGATTTCGTAATGAATAGCAGAGCAGCAGCAGGCGGCAGCACGCGGTGCCCTGTGACTCCGCATCAAGTTTGCAGTGGGGTGCTGGGGGAGGCCGAGGGGTGCTGGGCTTCTCGCGCTGTTGGGGATGGAGAGGTGTAGCGGTTTGTCACCCGTACTGGGGCTGCGCGCCCTCGGCGTCACCCCACACGGCCCCAGCGTTGGTCTCAGGATGCCCCTGAGAGTGTCACCTCGATGTTCCGCGCAGGTTTCGGCCCCCTCCCCCGCGCCTCTTCAGCGTCTCGGTTGCCCCTTCCCCAGACGGCAGGGCGAGAGAGACAGGGACTGCCACACAGACCGTCTGCCTGGCAGAGAGGCTCCTTCTGAGTGAGTGCGGGGCCTGATGGCCACCTGCTCAGTCCCTTCTGCCAGTCCTAATTGGGGTCCTGAACCTTTGTCCTTTTGTCATTCTGTAGACACAGGCCAGAGTCCTAATCCAGACTCCAGCCAGGTCAGGAAAGCAAGAGGGCGGTGAGAGGGACGTCCCCTCCGACCCGTGTCTGCTCCCTGAGACGCGTTCACTCCTGCGGGTCGGCCAGTCGTGCAGTCTGCTCAGTGTCGCCAGCGGCCACTTCTTCCCAGAGTGCGTTTCGTGACAGACCGGCCTCTGCCCGGGTATCAGGGACGCTCAGCCCCCAAGGCCGGGCGTCTGTCTTCCCCTGAGAGCCAGAGATGGGCAGCACCTGAAGTTGATGCCCGGCCTATGAGTCCCTGCTCCTGAGATCTGAATTATTGATCTTCTCACGCTCGAAGTGCAAGTCCCGTGAACTTGCCCCGGCTGCTGTGGGCGGTGAGAAGTCGGACTTTCACAGTAGGACGTGGGCTCTGCAAAGCGCACTCAGTATTTATCGCCAGCAGCATCAAGGCATGGTCGGGGCACGTGTGCTGGACACCCGGAGGCCCTGGCGCTCCTGCCCCTGTGTGGGAGACAGCGGAACGGCTTCAACCATCTGCCTCTGCTCACGCCTTCCTGGCCTTCCAGGCCCCAGGCTGGACCCAGCCCTCACCAGCCTGTCTCCCACTGAGCTCAGAACTTCAACCCATTCTCAGACCCCGTCCATCGCTGCTTCACACAGGCTGTGACTCCTCAGCCTGGAGTGCCCTTCCTCCCCTGGCTCCACCTTCCTGAGCCTCCAGGGCGTCTGTTGACATCACCTCCTGCAGGAAGCCTTCCCCGATTCCCCTCTGCTCTCAGAAGAAGCACTGTCTCTGCTCTGTGCCACCTTTGCATTTTGTTCAGACTTCTCCCCCAGACCTCAGCTGAGTTGTCGAATAGTTAGGTGGGCACAGTGTCCCTTCTCCCCCTCACTGCGAGCTATCCGCCACTGCACGGGAGGCTTCTGTTGGGCGGAGCCGATACATTCTCACGATGCCCATGAGCTTCCCTGCACCCTTTTGAAAAGAGGAAAAAATCCCTTTGCTCCACGTGGTTTATTCCCATCCTGGGGTGGCTGAGCCATCTCTTGTAGTCCCTCCTGTGTGAATTCACCCTGCGCGCCCTACCCTGCCTCCCCTCCCCGCTTGAGTCGTGATCCTCTCGCATGTGGGTTGGGGGAGCCTCGCCCAGCATAGGTGTAACACGGCCACGGCTGTGACTCCCTTGGGTAAGGAAGGTCCCTTGGTTACTGCCATTAAAACACGTGTCCTTTTTACAAGGTGCTGATGTCCCCAGTGGATAAATAGTTGTGTACCGGCCAGTGGGACACACACAGCCTGCCATTCACGGGGTGTCACCAGCGTTTTCCTGCCCGCATGACCGTGCAGAGCCAGGAAAGACATGTGTGGGCCAATCGGGGGCCCAGGCGGCTAGGGCAGGATCTGTGTTTGCTGTGACTTCCAGTGGTTGAGAAGATTCCAGGCGCTTGGGCACACCACCACTGCTCAGGGCTCCGGCTGCCCAGGCGAGATGCCCTGTTGGGGTTAAGGTGGCATGGGTGCTCTTTGTGAGAAGCCTAGTCCCACATCTGCACGGACCCTTTAGAAAATGGGGGGGAGGGGGAGACCGTGTGATCACATAAGGTCTGTAATTTGGCCACTGTGCATGGCTGTCATCCAGGATGGAGCCTTCGGACACCCATTGTGAAGAAGGCCCCCTGGCCTGGGGCACAGAGAGAGGCTCAGCCCATGGTCAGCGATGTTCACAGGCTTTGCAATCTTGGAAGAGAGGCGGGCGCGTGTCGTAGCAGTGATTTCGGGGACCTTGTGGGCACGCGATTCCAGGCTTCCCCACCTCCCCGCCCCTGCGGTTCAGTCCACCATGAATCTAGGTTCTGCTGGGAAGGGATTTACAGCTCTTAAAGTCCCAAGTCAGTTGACCTTAGACAATGAGATGATTCAGATAGAACTGACCCAATCAGATAAGCCTTTTAAAAGCAAAGAATTTTATCTGGCTGGTGACAGAAAGGAGAGTCAGAGAGATTGGAAGCACAAATACCAGCCCCAGTAAAATCCCGGCTAAATTAGAAGTTAATCCCCTGCCCTTCCTCTCTGTCACAGTCCAGGAATTGCTGTTTTGTCCAGGCTGTTTGGTTGCAAGTGACGGAAACTAAAACTGAACTAGTTTAGGCATTGAAAAGGGGACTTTGTTGGCATCTACGATTTGAACCCTGGAGGGGGCCCTTTCCGCAGCTTGTGGTTTGCCTGCTTTCTTAGAGTCTGTTTCATTGTCCTGGATCCAGTTCTGCACGAAGCCGGCATCATTGTCTCCGAAAAAGCCAAGCTCAGACTCCTAAAGAGAAAAGTCAGGAGGGGCGGGGGTGGCCGCAGCTTGCCTGTGGAAGGCTTTGATTGGCCCGGCCGGACCATGTCCTAGTTCGAGGACCAGTCATTGTGGACAGAGGAGGAGTGAAGTTCTGTGATTGGTCCAGCTTGTGTCAGGTGCCCAGCCCTCAATCAATCACTATGGCCAGGGCGGTGGGGTCTTATAGGAAGGTGGGGGCCCCTCTTTTGACTCTCAGAATAAAGGAGCATCACAAGAACACGATGGGGGGCCGGTTGTGGGACAGGCATCCAGAGCGCCCCCTTCCGGTTTGAGAAGAAAACAGTCCGGCTACAACTTGAGAATCGGTGAGTGTGTCTGTGCCCTTGCCACGTCCAGACACCTGCCGGAGACGATGATGCGTGAGGATGACACGCCGCCCCCATCAGCAGGAGGCCTGACTCCCCCATGCTCAGCACCCGGCTCAGGCCCTGGGCTTCCTACCGCCATGGCCTTGTGCGGGCGGCGTGGATTCCTGAGCCGTGGGCGGCGTCTTTCCTGTGTGCACAGCTGCCGTGGTGGCCGGGTCAGCGTTTGGGATGAGAACACGTGGTCACTGGAACAGCAGGCACCGTCTCTTCCCGCCTCTGGCCCCCACCTCAGGGGGCCACGCGGTTCTGGAAGAGCATCAGATAGTGTCCATCCTGGGGCCCTGCTTTGCTTTCTTACCTAATCGTGGTCTCTGTTTTCCTCCCTTGCTGTCTTGGTCCTCCTCCTCCTTAAACCGAGATAAGATGTTTCCAGTTTTTTTAGGGATTCTTTTGGTGAAATAATTCTAATTTCTGTTTGTACTTCTGTTGTAGCCTGGGGGAGCTTTCTTATGAGCACAAAGCCTTCCTTTGTGATCTCATCCAAGACAAACTTCTGATTCTGCGCTTTAAAAAAGTTCTTACTGACTAAGATAATACTTAAAAATCAGCTGGCTGAAAACGTTACGAGGGGCCGGTGCCCATGGGGAGAGGTGCCGTGTCACAGCGGAAGCTTCATGACCCCCACGCACAGGCCTGCACCGCACTTCCCAAAGGGCCAGGCATTAAACGCTCTGGGAGCCGGACAGTGTCCTTCACAACTACGAAGCTCTATCGCTTGTGGCATGGAAGTAGCCACAGGCAATAAAGAAACGGATGGCCAGTCCGTGTTCGAACAAATATTTAAAGAACAGGTGGTGAGCCAGGTTGGGGTCATAGGTCATCGTTTGCCAACTCCCTTTCTAAAGCATGGTAGGCTTTTCAGCTGTCTAGAAAAACCATGTTTAAAAGCCGTGAGACGTGTCACCGTTCCTTCCCGGTCGTGGCGTGGAGACTCAGAGCAGGGGTCAGTGCGCCGGCCGCAGGCTCGCGGGGAGCTCTGCGGGCAGACAGGGTGCCGTGTCACCAGCCTTACGAACATCTCCTCATTTGGTGTGGCACTTCCATTTGGGGGGCTCTGCGTGAAAATGGTCTGATGTTTTTTTCTGCATGGTTTTTTACCTCAGCATTATTTCCTCAGGAAAATGTGTGAACGACTTAACATGTGATGGTAGATTGTCTCCTCAGGGTCATGGGGGCCGGTTGGCGGCGGGGGCGGGGTGCCTCTGACCCCCTGTCACGTGGGGTATGGGACAAGGAGCTTCCTCCCAGAAGAAACGGTGCTGGGGGAGCAGTAGGGCTGGCAGTCTGTTAGGTCGGGGTTCAGGGAATTCCTGTAAGGAGCCGAGGATGTGGTGGTGTGCGTGTTCCAGGGGCACCCTAGGACGTTGAGGGGCAGGGAGTGTGGCGTGGGTGAAGAGGACAAAGAGCAGAGGTGACCTGAGTGGCCGATAGTCTCAGCCTTGGCCGAGACAAGTAGGATGCGTTTGTGGTGGGACCAGCCCAGTGACAGGACCGCAGAGGAATGTGCCCTCCTGAGCCAGCGGACAGTGGGGCGGAGAGAGCTCTGGCAGGGCCAGGGCTGGCCCGAGGGGCGGGGGCCATGGGGACGAGCCCTCGGATCCCAGAACCGTGATTCTATCAGGCCCGAGGTTCTGAGGGCCGGCGGGGAGGTTGGAAGCGTTGTGAATGACAGCATCTGCACGCTGCCGCTCCTCGGGGCGTTGCACTGCACGCAGACCCCGCACCTGTGGGGGGCGGTGCCCTGACCCACTGCCCTGGCCACGTGCCGCCACATGTCCCCGCCGCTGCTAATGTGTCAGAAATGCAGCTGGCGTGCACCCCCTGGGACACCTTGTGTGACGCCAGGTGAGCTCTTGCTCCTGGGGCCGGGAAGGGGCCACTGTGGCCTGGGAAGTGGGTGCGCAGAGCCCGGGAATGTGTCTTTCTCGTCCTTGATTTCCACGGCTCCCGTGCACCGCAGCGGGGACGTACGCCCAGGGTACGTACGCGCTGGGAGCTGGCAGACTCTGCTGCTGGCCCTCTTCACGACTGGGACCGCGTGCCCTTTGGTCGACGGCAAAGCCAGCGACAGCGGACACGACGGCGGCCGTGGAAAGAAGCGCGGCCGACGGGCTTGGGCCTGGGGCGGCAGCCGGCCTTGTCCCTGTGGCCGGGCAGGGCAGACAGGTGGGCTCGGCCCTGTTGCACGGTGCCTGGCGCACGTACCTGCAGAGCGCCGGGCCTGTGGGGGTTGGAGGCTGTTGCACAGGTGCCGAGGGGACAGCTGGCAGAGCGTGTCGAAGACCCCGAGGGCCACAGAGAGCCGGGCCCAGGGGTGCAGAGGGGCCTCCGCCCCTGCACTCGCAGTGGGGGGCAAGGGGCTTTTCCAGACCCTTCGTTTCAAGTGCTGGAATGTGGACTGTAACGGCCTCTGCCTCCAGCTTTCTGTGCTCAGGTCCAGTGCCCAGCGTGCCCAGGGTACTTCATAAACGTTCACTAAGCGGCAGCAGGGGACACCGTGGGTGAGGTGTGACAGTGAGCAGGACGTGGTCCGGCAGAGGGAAGGGCGACCGAGGCTGGGGGAGCCCAGAGCTGAGGAGCAGGCCTGGCTCCTGGGGTGGGAAGGGGGCGTGTGGCGGGTGGGCTCGGGGAAGGGACACTGGGCGTGGGGCGCTGGCCAGTCTCCAGGTGCGCGGAGCGAGCATCAGTGCCTGAGGCAGGTGAGGTAGAGATGAAGAAGGCACGTGGCAGGTGAGGGACGGCATCGAGAACTGCGCTCCAGTTATGGGCGGTGGGGAGGGGGGGGCGGCGGCGGTGACCAGGCTCCTGCTGGGCCCCGGGAGAGCAGGGCCACCTTTGAGGGTGGGTGTGGCCGAGGGGCTGGTGCCTGAGGCATGGGCGTGGGGTCGCTGGCCCGCAGAGGTAACTGGAGCGCAGAGTCCCTTAGGCTTGTGGAGGCCAGGCGCTAAGATGCACTAGGGCAGACAGGAGGAGCGTGAGAAGCGCGTGGGACGCGGGGGCAGGAAGCCGGCTGAGACCCGTGTGTCTTCGAGTGCGGTTCTGAGAGAATGAGGTGTTTGGAGTTGCATGGGCAGCTGCCGACACACCCTTGTGCCCAGCCCACCCGCAGGGCATGTGCGGGGTAGGGGGCTCCCGGCGCCCATGGCCCCACCAGGGGCAGAGGCTGCTGCCCGTGTCCTCTCCCTCTGACGCCGTGTCCTCTCCCTAGGCCGATCCTGGACCTGAAGACGGGCACGGTGAAGAAGGAGGGGCAGCAGTCGTCCATGCGCATGTGCATGGGCTCACGCCGGTCCTTCATCTGCAGGATGAGGTCAGTCCCCGGGGGCTCTGCGTGCCCCCCCCCCGTGTGCATGCGTGCTCTGCGGGGTCACACGTCCCGCCGTAGCAGGGTCACACGTCCTGCCCCGTTGCAGGTCACACGTCCTGCCCCATTGCAGGGTCACACGTCCTGCCCATTGCAGGGTCACACGTCCTGCCCCATTGCAGGGTCACACGTCCTGCCCATTGCAGGGTCACACGTCCAGCCCCATTGCGGGGTAGCACGTCCAGCCCCGTTGCGGGGTTGCACATCCAGCCCCATGGCTCCGTCCTCTCCCCCGAGCCGAGGCGCGTGCACCCGCAGACCGCTCCGTCTGTCCTGGAAGAGCCCCTGCCTCCTGCTCCCGGCCCAGCGTGTCTGGCTTCCTGCGTTTTTCGCCTGTCCCCGTCCTGGCTTCCCCTCGTCCTCTGTGCCACAGCTGCTCCTCGCTGCACCCCCAATCTCTCCAGGATCCGTGTTTCTCGACACACTTTCTCTGAGACCTGGCGCTTTCCTCCTTACTGCCGTAGGTCCCTGTGCCAGCTCACACGTCTTCAGTCTTTAATGATTACATCTTCGATGGGTATTTTCAGTGTAAACGTCTTAGTTCCGTAGGTAAATCATAGTTGCCTCCGCTCAGCTGGTGCGGGGGAGCAGGGAAGTGGGACTAACGCGTGCCGTGTCCAGTCTGGACCGAGTGCCACCGCCCAGCGTGGTCCAGCACAGCAGGGCTGCCCCGGGCCTCGGGCAGGGCAGGGTGGCAGTGCCCACAGCGAGGGTCCTCCCCTGCCCCGCTCAGCGCTGCCCTCATGGACAGGCTTACGGGCAGCGTCAGGGCACACCACTCTGAAAGTGAGGCCATTGCCACTGCCCCGCGTGGCGGTCAGGCGGCCCCCTCCCCACCCCTGCCCCTCTCCCGGAGATGAGCTCCGCGCTCCAGGGTGTGTTTTGCAGCCAGGTCCACCCTACCTGGAGGCACCTGTGCATCCAGCACCGCCATCTGCCGAGAGCATGGCCTTTTCCACAAAAGCCGCTCAGTGTGCGCAGCATGCCGGGCACAGCCTGCCGGAGGGCCTGGGCCCACGCCAGCGTCCTGGGCGCTGCTGGCATGGACAGCGCCTGCCGCGGAAACCACGCGGGTCGCTGGCAGCCGCCCCAGGGCTCAGAGCCTCATTGGGCTCGGGTCTGCTGTGTGGAGGATTAAGACGTCCGGGGTGTTTCTCGTCACATAGTTGGGAAGCGGGCGGGTGCGTGAAGATGGGCAGCCACGCAGCGGGCAGAGCCTGGGGCGCTGAGCGGGTCAGCGAGAAGGGAGCAGGAAGGGTTCTTCCTCAGGGGCTGGTGGGATGCCTCACGTGCCCCGTGTCCAGGAGAAGGATCCCGAGAACGCCCAGGTTCCGTGCCCAGCCCCCTGCCGGCCCCACTCTGCCGTTCGCTGTCGGCAGGCTCATGGCCGTCCAGTTGCTCGCGGTGCCAGGGGACAGCCCTCGCTGTGAGCCGAAGCCACGAGGTGCTTCTGCCCATCAGCAGGCGACATCTGTTTGTGCTGATGTGTCCGCTCAGGACCCTTTAGCTGTCATCACCCCCTCCCTGCCTCCCGAAGGCACCCGGCTGCGCTGAGGTGACCTGCAGGCGATCTCCAGGCCCTTCCCTGGGTCTCCAGCGTCGGTCCAGGCCCTGACGCCAGTCCGGGGGCCTTGCACAGCAGGTCCTGCTGTCCTTGTCTTCAGTGACAATGCAGGTTCAAAGGCCTGCCTCACGCCTACACTTCAGGAGGAGGCCGGCTCTCAGGCTCCCCGTCTGGGCCCCCCAGGTGGCCATGCAAGCGGCAGACGGGGCAGCCTTGACCTTGACCTTGAGTGTGCTCCCCCTAACGTGTGTGCCTGACCCTAGGTGTGGGAGCGCCCCCCTGGACCACGTACCCCTGAACAGGATCAGCACCATGAGGAAGCGGTTCAGGTCAGGAAGCCCGCCCGCCAGTTGCTGCGCCCCGCATCCCTGGGAGGCTCAGCACCCCGACCTGGGGAGCAGCTGGGTGGAGACAGGATGAGGGGACCCCGATGTCAGGTGGCAGGGTGTGGGCGGGGAGGAGGAAGGGGTGCGAGTGAGTATATCTGCGGGAGCAGGGCAAACAGGCTGGTGGGACATGAAGACTCAAAACCGCAGAGTGGACCAGTGACCCTTAGATGCAGAGGAGCCCTCCCCTGCTCCCCCAACCCAGGTGCCAGGTGGCTTCATAGTCCTTCTTCCCACAGGAACGGCCTGGGCCCCGTGAAGGAAGGGGAGGCACAGTACGCCGTGGTCCACTGCACGGGGTACATCAAGGCCTGGCCCCCGGCAGGTAAGCAGAGCCGCTGCCGTCCTCCCGGGACGTGTGCCTGGCGGCCACCCAGGGCACTCTGCATGCAAAGCCTGAGGGACACCCGAGTGACAGCTGTGTCTCAGTCGTTGGAGAAAACCAGATCAAAACCAGGCGACGCCCGCACTTGTGGGGGTGGGCAACGTGGACACTGCGGGCGAGGGCAAAGGGGAGGCGGGCCCTCCTCCATGCTGGCAGCGCGTGCGTGGCAGGGTGTGCGGGGCGGGGTGCGCGTGGCGGGGTGCGCGTGGCGGGGCATCCATGGCAGGGAGTGCACGGCAGGGTGTGCGTGGCGGGGTGTGCACGGTGGGTGTGCACAGTGGGGTGTGCACGGCGGGTGTGCACGGCAGAGCCGCTGCAGCAGGCGGACGATAGGGCCTCAGGTTGTCACTCAGCCACTGTGACTGACCCAGCAGTGTTGCAGTGTCACACCGGATATGTACCTAGGAGAGCTGACAACGATCCGCAAAGGAATCATGCGTGAGTGCTCACAGCAGCGTTATTCATGGTGGCCAGAAACCGCAGACAACCAGGTGTGCCGTCCCCTGGTGAGCAGATGGTACGAGATGATTGTCCGTGTGGTGGAACCCATCCGTGCTCCCATAGGTGTGAGCCCTGCACACATCACGCCAGATGCAGAAGGCCACAAGTCGTGTGACTTCATTCACGTGGCCCGCCCAGCACAGGCGCGTCCCTGGGGACAGCAGGCATGACTGCTAAGGGGCTCAAGGTTTGTTTTCGGGGTGACAGCTGAGGGGCTCGCTGTTTGTTTTCGGGGTGACAGAAAAGTTTAAAGGTGGTGACGGTCACCCAGCTTGCCATGGCTGCTGAAAGCCACTCCCATAAATATCGAGTTGGCCAAACTGATGGACAGAGCTGCTAAGGACAACCGTGTCCTTGTCGGTTGTCTGCCTGGTCAATGTGCGGTGACCGCGAGTGGGGTGTTGACGTCCCCCGTCTAAGAGTGAATCCGCCTGTTTCTCCCTGTGGTTTTGTCCACTTTTGCCTCAGATGTTTCGATGCTCTGCAGTTTGGTCCTTGCGTGAAGAGTTTTCCTTCTTCTTGGAGAACTGGCCCCTTTGTCGTCGCAAAATGGTCTGACATCTTCCTTGCTCTGAGTCCTGCGCTGTCTGACCTCGGTTTATCTGCCCCAGCGTTCCTCTGACAGGATTAGCATGAAACCTCTTTCTCGAGTTTCTCACTCACAGCGCACAGCCAGGCCTCGCCCACCCCACCACCTTTTAATCGGTGTGTTTAAACCGTTTACGCCAGACTCTTGATACAGTTTGATCAGTACCCACCATTTTTTCTATTCGTCGTGTCCTCTGTTTCTTTTTTCTTCCGTCTTTCTGCCTTTTCTAGTTTCACTGAGCTTTTTTATAGGATTTCTTTTTCTCTCCGCGCTTAGCATATCAATTATATTTCTTTAAAAATTGCTTTATCGTTTGCCCTAAGTTTGAAATACACATTTACAAGCAACACGAATCCGCTGGAACAGATCCTCTGACTTCATGGGAAGTGCAAGCACCTATGACTAGCTTGTCCTCCCCCCTCCTCCCACCTCTTAGCACGGTGCCCTCGTTCATGTCACGTATCCTCTCCCTGTTTTTGGCCTCAGAGCGCTGTCTCCCTGCCACTTTATGTGGGCTCCCGGCCTCCAGTATTGTGGGAAATGCCGCGATCGCTGTAAGACTAAGTCATGGAACCTTTGCGGTGAGCGGCAGCAAGAAGCAGGGCCGCGGTGGAGGCGGGGACCACACCCCGGAGTCTGCAGGAGGACCCAGGGCAGGTCTCCTGGGATTGCGTGGGGTTCTATGCTGTGACTGTCGGGGGTGCCGGGCGATGGGCCGTGGGACTTGTGATATGTTACGTCTTCAACGCCCACCTCTGAAACTCTGCCACGTGGGACATGGTGAAGGAGCCACGGCTGTTTATTTTGGAGAAAGAGAGACATGATTCCTGTCTCTAAGTATTTGAGGGGGTGTCAAATGAAGGAAGAATTAATTTTACTTAGGTCAGTTCCAGAAGGCACAATTTGGACCAAAAGAGGAAAGTGACCACAAGACAGCTTTTGGAGAGAAATGAGCAAAGGATATGAAAAAGGGTATTAAAAAACATATATACATATATATGTATATGTATACATATATACATATATATGTATATGTATCAAGGTAAACATGTACACTAATAACAAAAAGTACAAAGACAAAATACATAGTGTTACTGAGGTTCAGAAAATGGATACTTTTCTCTGTATAGTTGGTGGGAATATAAATCATTACAATCCTTCTGTAGAGTAATCTGGCAGTATGATTAAATGTCTTAAAATGTGCCTTTCTTAGCGAACAGAACTTAGCGTGCAGGAATTTATTCTAAGGAATCAGATTTGTATATGTTGTATGTTTAAGCATTATTCATAATTGCAAAAACTTTGAGTTAATCTGAACTTCAGTGATAGAGAATTGGTTCAATAGCATGAAGCATTTATTTGATAGACCATGGGACCACTGTTAGGGAGGCCTGCTTTCGAAGGAGACTTAAGAATGAAGCCAGCGCTAAGGAGTGTTAAAACCGGCAGCAGGCTGACAACGTAAACATCATGCTCCCAATTCTGTTTTTAAATTATAAAAGGACAGTGTATCTTTGTACTGAAAAATCGTACATGGATCAGTGATCATTGTTGTTTCTGTGTAGTAGGTTCTCGGTTAGTTACTTTCTTCTTCTCTACTCACACCTGCATTTTCCCAGTCCCTACATCACTTTCACAATCAGAGAAAATGACATTTGTATGAAATTAATCGGAATTTTCTGAAGAGCATTCTGGATGAATAGATTGCGTGGCTTGCACTGAATTCAGAAACCGTGGTTTCTCATTTGCTTTTGTTTTGTTGTTGTGTTCAGGCGTCGTGTTCCTGTGAAGATGGAGGTTCAGGAAGACAACCTGTACCCCATGTGATGGGTATGGCACGCCTGCAGGTGCAGAGTGGGTGCTCCCTTGTTCCGTGGCTAATGCTCGTTTCTGAGTTGGTAGCCACGTTCTTAGCACCCAGATCGCTGCTTTGCGCTTACCATTTAGATGCTCAGGACCCAGAGTGTGCTTCCTTCCGTGTATCAGCCACTGCTCAGCTTAGACCTGGCAGCTGGCCTGTGTTTCTTGCAGATCAGAGGGATGGATGGACGGATGGATGGATGGATGAAAGGAAATAAGGAAGAAAATGGATGAATGGAAGAAAGGGGGAAAGGAAGGAAGGAGAGAAGACAGAGAAAATAGTTGGGCTAGGGGGGTGGTGGAAAGAATTTCTTGCCAGAATTCCCAAAGGCGTTTATAGACTCCGCTTTTCCGGAAATCTTTTAAGATGGTAGAGACAGTCGTCTGGCCTGGACGAGGTGGCTGGAATGATGTCATTGGCACCCTTACCCGGTCACAAGGCCGTGGAATTGGTGCTCTGGGGCAGTAACTCACTTCACGCTTGAATGACGGCCCAAACATCCACAAGGAATGCTTTCTCATGAGCTCAAGCTCTTTAATCATAAGCAATGACTTGGTTAAGAAGCACGAAGATTCCTAAACACCGAAGTTGGTAAGTATGTCTGCAGGCGACCTCGGACCTCTTGCGAGGTGAGCAGAAGAGGCAGAGACTTGATGGAGCAAACAGAGGCCTCATGAAGGGACTTGACCACCCAGGTACAGGTGTGAGGTGTGTTCAGAGTCAACAGGGGCGCTGAGGTTCGGGAGGTGTTGGTGGCCTCCTCCCGAGTCGCCAGCCCGGCACCTCGCCTGTCGCAGCCGACGGTTGGCTTTGAGCCGCGACGCATGTCTGCAGCAGAGGCCTCTTTCCGTAGCCATCTTCTGGCCGGCTTGGTCCATCGCCCACCAATGCCCCGGCCGTCTCCAGTTGAGTGGCAATGTCTGCACAGCAGGGCCAGCGTCTGACCCAGGGGCGGGGGCGCGCCACCAAGACCTCATGACCTTCCCCTGGGGCTGTCTGGGGCAGGAGCCCGTTGGTGCCCTGAGCGTGTTCCCATCAGGAAGGCTGGTGCTTTCCGTCCCGTCGCTGCCGGACTTCGGTCAGCTGTGGCCACAGCGTGGCGGAGGCCTGAGGTTACCGCGAGGCTTTGGCCGGAGTCCGCGGTGGCCACTTCCGCAGACAGCTCAGCCCTGCCATGAGCTCATCCGGAGCAGTCTGAGATGTCCCGCAGTTTGCTTGCTGAGCGCAGCGTGTCTGCTTTTCCTTCGCTGGACAATGCCCAAAGGCTGCTTGTCAGTGCTGAGGCCACCAACCCACGGGGCAGTGGCTGGAGCCCGGCTCTCCCTCCCTCGGCCGCTCTGTCCTGCCCACGTTTCCTGTGCCCAGCGGGTCTCACCTCCTGCTCAGCCCTGTGCTCTGACATTCTGGTGAGACCCCAAAGCCACGGCCTGGCTTGCGAGATAATGGATGGAGGAGGGTGGTCGGCAGAGCCCCCGGCCCTGCCCCCGCCCCCTCGATCGCAGGCAGGGTGGGGCTGCCCCTTCCACGTCCTGCAGGGAACTCTGGCCACCTGCACCATCCATGGCATGGCTTCAACCCTCGAGGCGCCCACGGCCCTGTGCAGGAGACACATGGGGTACAGGGGGGTTGAGATCGGCACAGGCTCACGTCAGGGTGCACGCTGCAGGGAGACTCCATCTGCTGGGGGTGTCAGGGCTGGCGTCCCTCTCCTTCACCCTGCGGCCCCCCTCACCGAAGGCCAGACAGGCAAGGGAGTGACACTTGAGTGGGAACATAAAGATGAGGTGGGATTTGCTGGTTGAAAGCGGCTTTGCAGGCGTAGGGGACACTGGATGTGGGCAGGGGACATGTAAGTGATGACATGGCTTTCATCCGTGAGTGTCCTCCACGTGCGTGACGCTGCTTCGTACGCACCGGCACCCCAACGAGGTGCGGGCAGCTGCTTGCTCACCTCCGCCGGGGAGCGGAAGGCGCAGTTAGCCCCGTCCCCACTGCCACGGCCAGGAGCAGGCTGAGGCCGTGCGGCCAGGCCGTCCCTGCTCTCAGCACGGTGCGCTGCCTTCTCCCTCCGTGATGCACATAGATTGTTTCGGGTTCACCCTCAGAGCTCAGGGTGCTCGCTCGGCCGTGTCTGTCTTTGTTCATTTTAACTGGTGGCAGGTGGGTCCCCCAGCGTGCAGACTCAGCCTTTCTTCGCTTTGAGGATGTTCGTTGGACTTTTCCAGGGGGCGGCAGCTTCTCAGCCCCCTCCGCTCACACTCTCAGAAGCTCCATCCTGACGTCTGGATCTGTTCTCCCTGCCACTTCCAGTTTTGCTCTAGTTTTTTTATCATTTTCTTCTAAATTCTTGGAGAATTTCTCCATCCCAATCCACTGTTTGCGATTGCCATTTAAGTTTTTAAGAATTTGGCGTTGACACTTTTTCGTCTGAAGTCGATCCCTGCCGAAGTAAGGCTGTCCCTTTTTCATAAATACTGTGTTCTCTTGAGTCACACTGAGTAGCCGAATTTAGGGTTTCGTCTGGTGTTTTCTTAATTAAAGAAAGTCTTTTTCTTTAGCGGGACCCTCAGCCGTGATTCCTTAACTCGGTCTCTTTTTCACATGCTCGTGATTTTCTCCACGTGGCTGACCTCGGAGAGGTCGCTGTGCGCTTGTCCCTTGATGAGGGACGAGAGGAGTTCCATCATTTGCCACGTTGGTTCCAGTGAGATCTTTCTGACGAGGGCGGAAGAGGGGGAATGTTTGGCTTTGCTGTCACCTGACCAGGGGGTCGGTCACTTGTCTGTGTGAGGGCCGGGGTGGGGTGCGGAGATGACCAAGGTCACCAGTGACCCCCTGGACGGATAGGCATCCTGTCCCTACTGGGAGGAGGTGGGAGGTGGGACTTGCCGTCCCCGGTGTCCCCACGTCTGTGCTCATCTGAAGCCGCAGTGGCTTTAAGCTCGCAGGTCGGTCCTGCTGGGGGCCCCCCCCTTCACGTACAGGGAGCTGTGACTTGCTCCGCTCTTCCCTCAGTCCCGTGGGGCCCACGCCCTACACGTCAACGTTTTCTCCCAGCTGCTGGCCCATCGGGGGCGACGCGCGTGGTTTCTGGCGCCGACCTGCTCCCCTCCGGTCCCGGGCGTGCCTCCCTGCCGCGATGCGGGGACAGGCGCGTCACTCAGGTGGCCTCCGTTTGCTCTCTCGAGCCGGAAGCACCAGTTGTCCTTCCAAGCTCTGCTTCGCAAAGTGGGGGGTCCATTCATTCGGGGTCACTGGCAGGAACCCCGAAATGCAAAGTACCTGCAAGTCAGCTTTTCCCAGAATGCCTCCTGAGGTCGCCGGTCCCCGGGATGCACTGTGGAGAATGGTTCCACGGCCAGCCGCCTGGGGACCGGCACCTCGGGACGCCTCCTGGAGAACCGTGCTCCGGATCGCATGTTACGTCCCCCAAGGCCTGCAATGACGAGACTTTTCCCCAGAGAAGACTGTGGAGGCATGCTGTGAGCAAGGGGCCTGCATCGCTTGCAGCGAAAGGCGGCGGCCACCTCCTCCGCCCACTCTGGCAAGTGCAGAAATAGGTCTTACTGACACGTGAGGGGGTCGGTCCCGGGTCAGGCTCCACCCAGCGCGACCCGACAGTTGTCCAGCGTCCCACGAGTGTGTGCACAGGTCAGGAGTGAGGAAGCGTGCCGGCCAACACCGAGCACCTTTCCGGACAGCAGGGTCCAGCCCCGTCTGGGCATTGTGCATGTTACTCGGGTTTATTTGGACCTGCCTGGGGAAGAGTGTTTCCTAAGCAAGGTCGTGTAGCGGAGGGCCAGAGGGCTCGTGAGGCCGGTCAGGGAGTCCTTGGAATCTGCCGAAACGGGGGAATGGCTGTTCTGATTAAAAATGACTTTGGCAAACGTTGCGGGTCCTGCTGGAGGCATTTGCTCCCGGCCCGGCCCAGCTCCGATCATGTGCCCCTCCTCCGGGCAGCGTGCCTGTCCCTCTGTCCTGACCGTTACCGGAAGGCATCGTGATGCTCTGACCCCCATCAGCTGCGAACTTAAGAGGGGGACCTGCCGGTGCGCAGTCTGCAGCAGCGTGTCAGGCGCACAGTAGGTGCTCATTAAGTGCGTCACGCTCGGGCAATCTCTGAGCTGTGCGTCCAGATCCACAGTGTCAGAGCCGAAGAGGCAGACGGCCAGGGACGCGGTCTTCCTTTGCAGGGTCCCGTTCCCAGGTGGAAGGAGCTCGGCTGGGCACTGGTCAGTTTAGGGGGTGAGCAAGGGCTGGGGCAGGCCGACCTCCACAGATACGAGGAGCAGAGAGGAGAGGAGCCGGTTGGAGGCGGAGCAGGTGGAGGGCGCCGGGCGCCGAGGGCCGGGCCCTGCTGAGTGCTGAGTCTCTGGGCAGCTGATGCTGCCAGCCGGCCGCAGGCACCCCCGGTGCTGAGCGCTGTGATAGGAAGCTGGTGACAGCGTGGCCCCAAAGCGGTGGGTGACAGGTGGACTGCCGGACACAGCCCTGCCTTCTCGATGCCCGCTCTGCACAGGTGGGGTTCAGCTTCTAGAAGCTGGAGACAGCAGAGATGCTGCCCGTGAAGTACTTTGTCGCACCTCTGAACCTTCTAGAAATGAAAGCTAAAAAGAGCAGTGAAATCCCACGGCCGAGGCCCGGAGGGGACTGGAGCATCACGCTTCCCTTGGAAAAGCGCCTGTGGCCTTCTGTGAAGATGTCCCTCCCCCTCAGGACGATAGTGGGCCTGCCACCCCCACGGCCCCCTCCTCTCCTCACCGATGGTGACACAGGCCTGGAGGGGGGGCCGTCGTGCCCCGTGTCCCACCCCCGATGCATGCCCACGGCACCTCGGTGCGGCTTTGTTGTTACAGCCCCTCAGCAAACTGTTTACAGATTACGATTTACTGGAAATGAAGCCCTGTCTTCTGAGTCCAAGTTTATACAGAAAACATTCAGACTTTCCCTTTAGACGACGGGGGAGGCCTGCTAGTTTTCGTGATCTAGCGGCGGCTTTTTTTGGAGAGGAGTCTTGCCTCTCTGCCGGATGTTCTGGAATCAGGCTGCTCCCATCCTGGGGCGTTCTTTCTCTCCATCCAGTCATCCAGGGGCAGAGTCCCGGGGTCTGACGTTAAGGTCAACAGCGGGTCTGTCTTTACGATCGCAGGGGTAAAATCGCGGGCACGGTGTCACGCCTTCTGCCTCTGTCGTGGGTCCATGTGGACGATGGTGTCTCATTTCAGGAATGACGATACCTGAGGAAGACGCTGACGTGGGACAGGGCAGCAAATATTGCCTCGTGGCAATTGGAAGGCTTCAGGTAAGAAAAGGCTCACAGCCTTTTTCGTCTTAGGTGCGGGCTTCACACCACAAAGAGCAGTGGCCTGAAGGTGTGCGAGCCTCTTCTGAGCTCGCTGCACCCGTGTTTGTTGGGTTCCCTGTGTCTCACTCCACGGGGGGCAGGACCAGGCTGGATCTGGGAGCAGAGGGGGACTGCGAGTGTGTGTCCCCACCTCGCCAGGGGCCTGCATCCGTCCGTCCCGACATTCATGTATGTCCTGCAAAGCCGACTTCTGCTCACATCACACCTGTTTCATCACCTGGGGTGCACACCTTGGGTCTACAGGACAAGGCACTGACTCACCGTACAGCCTTACGCTTCCCACCCCCACGCCCCTGTTTCCAGACCTCGCCCGCTGGGCACGCCCTGCCCCTGGGTGTCCACTCTCCCTCCTGTGTTTCCTCCTGCCCCTTCCCCCTTCAGAGTCCCTCTCCACCTGTTCACTCACCCTTCAAGATCCAGCTGTAATGTCTCCGTTATCTGTCGTCAGAATCCACCATTGCCTCCCTGCACACCCCGGCACGGAGTCACACGTCCATCTCAGTGCCCGGGCCTGGTCTCCGTGGTCATGCATTCGGTCGAGCCTGCCCCAGCCCTGACAGCTCTTCGAGGGCGGGGAAGGTGACTCCTCCGTCTTGTGAAAGCACCAGCTATGGTGAATAACTGCGTTTCAGGCCCGTGACTCATGTCCCCCGGGCTCCTCGCTGTCCCTGTGGCGTTGGGCACCTCCCAACCAGGGGGCTGTAGATGGCAGAGGGGGAGAAAACAGGAGCCTCTCATGCCCTCATCTCACCGCTCTGGACAGATGAAAGGGCATTTGTTTGCGTGTGATGATAAACACTGGTCATTCCTGGCAGAGGGAGGAAGAGAAACTATTTGGGCAAATTCGGTCCATGAGTGTTGACTTTCCAAATGTCTGGACCAGTTCCCGGGACCCCCTGGCAGAGGGAGGGGCAGAGTAAAGGGTGTGGGCGTCTCCCAGCAGCAGCCTTGTGCCAGGCATGGATCTGGGGTGCAAGGTGCAGTGTCTGTTCTGGACCTCACAACTGCCCTGTGAGAGGACAGGTGTCATTGTCCCCACTGACCGACCAGGAAACGGAGGCTCAGGAAGGGAGGGAAAGCAGCCCACGGTCACAGTGTGTCCTTGTGGCCGGGCTGTCTGAACCCTGTGGACTCCTTGTGATGGCGTGGAAGTGTGTATGACGTGGCATCCACATGGGTCATTCCCCTTGTCTGTCTCTGTTCCGCATCCCTCGCGACATCGGCCACACCTCCTCGACGCGGCTCCTCCGTCCAGGTGACCAGCTCGCCCGTGTGCATGGACATGAGCGGGATGTCGGTGCCCACGGAGTTCCTGTCCCGGCACAGCTCGGACGCGGTCATCACGTTCGTGGACCCGCGCTGTGTCAGCGTGATCGGCTACCAGCCCCAGGTCGGTCTTCCTGAGGGCACGGCAGCGGCCGGGGGTTTAGCGTCATGGAAAATGCACTCATCTCGTTTGTGGGGGACGCAGTGCAGTGGCAAGGCGGGGGGACACACACAGAAAGCCGTGTTCCAGCCTGGACGGGGCGGTGTGGGCAGCCGCATCGCCCAACGTGACCCTCTGCTTCTGTGCCCGGCCACTCTGTTTATCCACCTGGTTTTTCACAAATGGCAGGGAAGATGCTCGATGAAAAGGCATTAGTTTTGATGAAAACCAAACAGGAAATCTTGGAAACTTAAAAAGCATACTAATATGAAAGACTCTAAAGAGGCTTAAAGCAAAGGTGTCCACGTCATTTTGCCTAACCCCTTTATTTCTCGAATGTATGTAGAGCTGCTTTTGCAGGTGGCACATTTTCAAGTTTTTGTTCCAGACCTTTAAAAAGGAAAAAAAAAAAAAGCGTGTTTTGAGAAGCACAGCAAGGCAGGAGAGATTGTTCCAGATTAAGATAAACCAACGAGATAAAATGACAGCATGCAATGTGGGAGCCCTAATTAGTCCGCAGCTTGAAGACATGTATGGCTATAAAGGCTTCTGGGAGACAGTTGAAGAGATGCACATGGAACAGGGAATGGTTTTATTGTTTTTTTTTTTTTTAAGGTGTAATATGATACATTGTGGTTTAGTAAGAATGTCATTTTTATGAGATACGTGCTTTGGGGGAAGTGTCATGATGTCTGCTACACAGTTTCAAATGATTCAACAAGGAATTTTAAATATGTGTGTAGGTATGAAAGATATTTATGTATTTCCATATATGTTTCATTTATATATACTTATATCTACATATATGGGAAAAAAAAGAGGAAAAATGCCAATGTGGCAAAATACTGACAGTTACTGAATCTAGGTAAAGGATACACAGGTGTTTCTCATACTAGCCTTTCAATTTTTCTATGGATTTAAAATTTTTTTCAAATAAAAAGAACTTAAGGAAGAAAAGAAAGAAAAAGATCTTTGTTCTGAAGAGCAAAGTTCGGGATACGTGGATACACGTATTTTAATTACGTGTCGGTTTTAGAACTAGACACAGTCCACAGTGAAACCCTGGAACTGTTCGTGTAATTCTGACGTCTGGATGCACATAAACCTGATTCCATGTGGCCTCTGACGGCCGCACGTCCCCAACCAGGTGCACTGAACCTCTGGCACCTTCCGTGGTGTCGCTCCCCCCGCGGCCCTCTGGTGATCGGGGGGCCTGACCGATGGGTCAATTCAGATCCTGTGCATTTCACACACTCGCTGCCGGCCCGCTTTCGGGGTTGGTGTCCTCGCGAAACACTTTTGTTATGGGTTAACACTACGTCCTTCGAACAAAGCATCGGCCAGCGAAGGTAGATGGGAAATGGGCTCTTGACAAATACCTTGTTGTATGACGACAGCGATTCTCCAGCCACGGGAGAGCCACGGTTTCCCCATGTAAACAGTTCGGTTTCGTGGGCAACACATCTGCCCTCATGCCGCCGTTTTCCTTTCTTTTTGTGTTTATTACAGTGTGTTTATTACGGTTTGCCTCTCCAGGGCAAACAGATGTGAAATTCATTCTGATGCCACTGAGCGGGTGCCTTAGCACAAGAGGCCAGAGCTGAGCTTGCCGGAGGGTGTTGGGCTAGGGCCCGGGACCAGCCGCGTGGTCACACTGTGGGGCGTCCGCCCCCACTTCCCCATTGTGATGAGGTGGGCCGGGCAGATGCGTGCAAAGGCACAGATGTGAACAGTGGCGTGCGCATCACAAGAACACAGCATGAGGGGTTGATAAAATGTCTCTCCTCATTCAGGATCTTCTGGGAAAGGACATTTTGGAATTCTGCCACTCCGAGGACCAGAGCCATCTGCGTGAGAGCTTTCAGCAGGTAGCCGTGCCCGCCAGGAGCGGGTATGGGACCCGGGCACACGTGGATGCCGCTGGCACTGTCAGTCCCGCCATGGGCCCAGCAGGGCGCAGGGCGTTGCCCGAGGCGCGCGTCAGGGCCTGCCATGCAGCAGTACACGAGGCGGGTGGAGGTGCGCGGTGAGGGGAGGACGACGCCGGAACGGTTCCCACAGGAGGGGACAGTCAGGACGGGGTCTGACAGGCGAGCATCGTGGAAGTGGCAGCACATTTTGGACTGAGGGGCAGCACCAGTGGTGCAAGTGAACGTGGCCTCTTGCGAGAGCGAGTGGTCCCTGATGGCCGGCGTGACTCTGGCCGGCTTGTGGGGAGGACACGGGCCATGGTCCAAACGGGGCTGGGGAGGCCAGGGTACGAAGGGCCTCAGCACCGGGCTGAGGAGTTTAAATTCGCTCCTGGCCCATTCTAGCGAGGGTCCTTCGAGATTTTTAAGGGAAGCGGTGTATTTGGAAAAGAACTGTGGCACCCCAGGCGTGTAGGAGACACAAATGTGGAGCAAGACAAGTCGTAGGCTGTCCCAATTGTGTGGGTGACAGGTGCTGAGGCCAGAAATGGCTGGAGCATGGGCACCGAAGAAGGCAGCTGGTTGAGGGGACAGCGTTGGGTTAGCGACGCCTTGGACAGAGACAGGGAGGGAGAGAGAAGAGAGGTTGACTTCGGCGAGCCCGACAGCTGCATCGTGGGCATCCCTACTGTTAGCTGTTGCTAGAGCATTTACTATGTGCCATGCACCACAGAAACCGCTTTTGCGTAAACTTTCTTGGGTCCCCTGAGGACCTGGTACCTGCTTAGCCCAAGTCAGCTGTGACGAGAGCGAGAACAGCTTCCTCGGAGGCTCCTGCGTCTCTCTCCAACCCCAGGAATTAATAGACCATGTGAGGGAAGAAGGAAAGAGGGAATGGCAGTTTGCCATTCACCCCAGAGGACAGGCCCCCAACACCCTGTTTTACCAGGGACGACCCGTGTGATGGCAGACCCTCCCGCGGAAGGTCGTGCCACGTCACGTCTGCACCTGGGGACCCAGCACTCCGTCACCTGCCATGCACGGGGCCCACTTCCGGCCCCGCCTGCCCCCACGCTCTGCTCTGTGCTCCCCGACACTCCCCTCCTGGTCTCCACATCTCACGCTCGCCCGTCCTCCCTCTTCCCCCACTCCTCCAAGCCCTGAACCGAAGGCTCTGCCCTTGACTGCCTCCTCTCCTTTCCTCCGTCGTCTGTCCCTCGGTGCTTTCACCCCGAGACAGCTCCAGCCCAGACTATCTGTCACGCTCATCCCCTGCTTCCGTCCAGAAACCTGCCCCATACCCACACCGAGAACTGAGGGGCCGGATGTGGGGAGTGAGGTCGGGGAAGACAGTGTCTCGGCTCCTGGCCCGTGCAGCCAGGTGGATGGAGGTGCAGGGAGACAGCAGACAGCACGTGGCGATTCTCAGCTGCGGACATGGTCAGAACCTGCTTGGTTTTGAAAAGGAAAGGAAGGAATGTAACACCTGATCCCGCCCCATCTCCAGCTGCAGTATCTCTTGCTGTGTGAGCAGCACCCCATCCCCAGGTGGGAGGCGAGCCACAGCACGGCCAGTCACAGGGACAGTGGGGAGCAGGCAGAGGCTGAGCAGCTGTAGGGACACCCTAAGTGCACCTGCCTGGGCCCCTCCTCACTTGCGTTCTCTGGGCTCCAGCCCCTGGCGGCCAGGGATGGGGACGAATGTTGACGAAGGGAAGTGGCTTATTTTTGTAGAAGCATGGCAGTACAAGCTGTTTCCCAACTTAGACTTGTCGTGATCTGATGTGTAAAAGCTAAAGACTCCTGAAGCGAAATAGGCATTGGCTGGTTGGGTTCTTATGTGCTAGGGGTAGAGTGAGCCAGGTACAGAGCTGTGTGTGGATAGGGATGTGGACGGAGGGCCCCCGTCGCTGGCGGCCCCCGCTCGCCCGTGCCCTCTGCCCCGTTCCCATCTTTACCAGAGTGCCCGTGCTGCCTCCCGCCGGCCCCCTGCGGGCCCCGCCGTCCGTCCATCTGGCACCATCCCTCCTCCCGCCGACGTCCTTCTCCGAATGTGTCTGCAGGTGGTGAAGCTGAAGGGCCAGGTGCTGTCGGTCATGTACCGGTTCCGCACGAAGAGCCGGGAGTGGCTGCTGATCCGCACCAGCAGCTTCACCTTCCAGAACCCATACTCGGACGAGATCGAGTACGTCATCTGCACCAACACCAATGTCAAGTACGTGCCTGGGGAGTCTGCAGGGCCTGAGGCGGGCGGGGGACTGGGCTCCCTCCTCGGGGCCTCACAGTGACCCCTCAGCACCGTCGGTTCCAGATGCTGCGGTGCCTTGAGCATGGAGGCCAGCAAGCGGAGCGGGGCTCCTGGTGGCTCCCGGCTTTGCCGGCTGCTGGCGCCCAGGGTCGCCATCCTGCTGAGCTGGGGCAGGGGCTGGGCACATGGGAACATGCGGCCTCTGTGCTGTGCACTCGTTGATGCGCTCCTCAGCGTCTGAGGCTGCGCACAGCCGTGCCACACGGGCGGCAGCACACGCCTGGGCGGGTCTGTGGCCTCCCAAGGAGCTGATGAAGCGGGGGCCCTTGTGAGCCTTCTCCTACTTGTTCGTGAGACTGTCAGGCTGTCCCCTCCTTTCCGCCTGCGCTGTGGCCCCCAGCGGCGACGAATCCGCTTCCTACAGGGCCTCAGGGGTGCTCCTTGCCTGCTGGAGCTAGGTGCCAGGTGGCGGCCCCCGAGAAAGAGGCAGCAGTGAGAAGGACAGTGTCAGCCAGGGTCCGCATAGCCTCTGAGCCGAGTGTTCCCAGGCCCACGCCTCTGTGTCCATTGCCACATGGGAGCCTGCAGCCAGGCAGGCCCGTTGCACACTCAGAGCCCTGGGCTCTGTCCTGGAGCTTCCCCCCGGGAAGCCAGCGCTCTAACTGGATCCTGTCCCCCTTTCCGTCCACCCATCTTCCTCACCTCCTCCTGCATACCTGTGCTCCTGGTTGCACTCCCTGTGCGTGCGTGCGGTGCCTGCTGTCCGTGGACGAGGCAGAAGCATCCAGCGCGTCGTGAGGACAGCCTGTGCCCCTCCCAGGCCTCCTGTCGCTGAAGCCACAGGACTGAGAGACGGGAGGTTTTCACTGCGGTCAGCAGAGGGCAGTGACGGCCTTGGATGCCAGCAGCCGGCCCTTGGAGTCTGGCTAACTAACTCCCGCAGCCAGCAGCCGGTCGGTCGGCAGAGGGCCACCGACGCCCTGTGCTTGAGGAGAGCTGGCACCCAGTCCGGGCCACCGTGCGGGATCCTCCGCAGAGCTGCGGCAGTGGTCAGCATGTGGGCAGCTGCAAGGACAAGGCCTCCCCGCCTTCCACGCTGCCTTGTTAGCCTAGTGCAGGAAGAGGGGTGACCCCCGAAAACGGGCCCCAGCTCACGCGCGGCCGCGTGCCCGCATCGCTTGTGGTGGTGGGCGGCGGGCCGGCCTGACAGGCATTGTGGCGTTCTGACGCTGGCCCTGCGCGGGCACCGTGCTGCCTCGGGTCGGGGGGAGGGGTGGGCCTGGACCACCCTCTGCTTGCTGGGGCCGGGCCCTCTTCTCGGGTCTCTGTGACCTCAGCTCCTGCATGTGTGTCCTTACAACCCCACAACCTGATAACGCCGACGCCTGTCACTCTGTGGACCGTTCCCGCACACCTGGCGGTGGCCAGACCCCCTGGGCGGCAGCTGGCAGGGTGCTGGGTGGAGGGAGTAGAAGAAGGGAGTAGAAGGAGCAGAGCTGAGGGCCACGGGAGGGCCAAGACCCCGGTCACCCAGCCCCGGCCTGGACTCGTCCCGGTCCCACCCCACGTACTCGCAGCAGGAGGCCTGGTGGGGCCTGGGGCCCTCATCCCGCCAGTGCCCCGTGGGGCCTTTGCCAGGACTCGGGCGAGCGCCCGTCCTGCTCCCTGCCTTCGGTCTGGCGCCTGTTCGGCCAACTCGTGTGGCCCAGCCCCACCGTAACGCACACGCTGTCCCCAGTTCCAGAGCAAAGCTGCTCCAAACTCCTGCATCCGACTCCTCCACAGCAGGCACGTGGATGGGGCTTGGTCGGGGCGGGTGTTCCCAGCCTCGCCCTGGTCAGTGAGCTTCCTGCGCCCCCAGAGGCCTATGAGCCAGGTCCCGGCCACCCCATGGTGCCATCGCACTGCTGCCGAGTGCCCCCCATCGCCGTGTGCCCACCCACCCAGGCTGCCAAGGCCTCTGTCCAGGGAGCGTCCGCCCAGCATGCTGACCTCCCGGGTGTGGGGGCCACCTGGACGGGAGGGACAGGAAGCTGGGCCGGACACGTTGGTTTGTCATCGTCAGCGCGTGGCCTTCGGCTCACGGGGGGCAGGCAGCATGTGGCCGCAGCGAGAGGCCGGTTCCCTCGCGGCTTTTTTCTCCGTGGAATTTGCAAGCGCACCAAGGTTTATTTTAGTTCTCTGGCCGTGAAATGTCCGAGAAAGCTCCTTAGGCCTCTTCCCAGGACGGGTGGCCATGGGTCAGCACTTCTTGCATGTGCGCTCAGCTCCGGACGGAAATGGGGGCTGTGGGCAGACGTGCTGGTGTCTGACAGGGTGAGCACAGTGTCTGGGGTTTGCAGCCAAGCCTGAGACCCCGTTTTCCACAGGACGGAGCGTTGCCTGCCATAGGTGGGTGAGTAGGCCCCGTCCTGATGCCTCTGGCCCCCGCCAGGCCTTCCTGCAACTTGGAAGCTCCTCGTTTGACGTGGGGTAAAGCCACGTAAACTCTGCCAGCTTGGGTTGAACGTCCACTCAGCATTAAACCCAACTGCCTTCCTGAACTTAGTCTTAATTTTTTGCTTTTTTCAGTGTCTTTCTACTCTGCATAAAACAGAGTCATAAGTCAAATCTTATTTGGCATTTAAACGTGTAATATGGGGTTTAGAATTTTGATTCGGAGCGTTAAAAAAAAAAAAAAAAAACAAGTAAAAACTGAGAGCAGCTTAAACCCGTCGGGTGCAGCCCGCGGTGCCTCGGGGTACGGGGCAGGCCGGGCACAGCCCTGTCCCCACCTCCTGTCCCGTGACTGTGGCTTATTCCGCAGGCAGCTGCAGCAGCAGCAGGCAGAGCTGGAGGTCCACCAGAGAGACGGGCTGTCATCATACGACTTGTCACAGGTGACTTTCTGCAACACGCCGTCCCAGTGGGGGGGCCCCCCACCCGGCGGGCTGCGCCTCTGTCCAGCCCTTAGCTTGAGCCCTGCACCCTGCGTCCGCCCCCAGGTGCAGAGCTGTGTACCTGCTGTGGCCAGGCAGCTTCGAGAACGTCCCAGGGCTCTGTGTGCCCAGCACTGGCTGACTCAGACACCAGCAGACGCAGCCCGAGCTCCGTCAGCTGCCTGGCCGTTTCTCCTCCATCCTGTCCGGGTCCCTTCTTCCTACCTAGCTGCGTCTCTCCCCACGTCACCTATACCCTCTCCCTCCTTCTCACTCCTCCCTCCTCCCTCATCTCTTCTCCTTTCCTTCTCTTTCCACTGCTCCTGGCCCTATAGAGAAACCACTGTATGTTGGCGTGTGGTCTCACTCCTTAGTCAAACTTTACATCCACATTTTCTGCTATTTAGAGTAAATTGATTATTTTTATTTGCCTGTCTCTGACACTGTTGTTCTTTCTGTGACCTCCAGTTGACACCCCACCCGTCTCTTCTTGGCCTTCATATATAGAAAAGCTTACCAGCCCGTACAGCTGTGCAGCCTGGAACCCCAGCAGTCCCCAAGGGAGGGCCTCGATGACAGGGACCGGGTGGCTGCTGCAGGCGTACACTCTGTGCCTCACACGTGTGGTGCTGTTGTGTTTTGACGTGCAAACAGGTTCCTGTCCCCAGCCTGCCAGCTGGTGTGCACGAGTCCGGGAAGTCCGTGGAGAAGGCAGACGCGATCTTTTCGCAGGAGAGGGATCCCCGGTTTGCTGAGATGTTTGCAGGGATCAGTGCATGTGAGTGTCTGGGCGCACGGCACTGAAGGCGAGCGTGGGGGTATGTAGTTGCTGTTGGGCCATTTAGAGACAGCCACCCGTGGGGACGGGGCCGCGGAGGCTGAGTGTTCAGAGACTGCTTCAGGACATCAGAGAGCACCAGAACCCGGAGGCTGAGCGTCCCACCTGCCCTGCGTGGGGCCCCTCCCAGACCCGTTCCCCGGGCCTCTGACATCTCACCTTCAAGCTTTGGAATAAATGAACTCTGTTCACCCATGGCACAGTTCAGTTTTATTAGGCTGAAAGCATGTCTCGTAAAAAAAAATCTTAACGTAATCTCTTACGCAGAGAGGACTACATTTTAAAATAAAAACATGCATTAAAAAAGAAAACTTTGAATCATCCGCTCTGCCACCACCTGGATACAATCACTTTTGAAAAGTACATATCCCGTCTGCCTCTCTCTACACACATCAACGCTTTTCACACGCAAAGTCGAGCTCACATGGCTTGGGGGCTGGCTTTATTTGCGTGACCGTTGACTGTAAACACATTTCCAGATCGGTAGTCTAACTCCGGTTACCGCTGGTGTCGTGTTCCATCGTGCGGCCGCTCCACAGCTCACCCTGGCCCCTGTGTGGTGGGCAGCCCTGTCTCCGCAGTGCAGTCCTCAGTGTCACCGCCTCCCACTCCCTCCTCAGTCACCCCTGAGATGAAGCATCCTCATCGGTTCCAGAGCTCAGACAAAAGATGCCGCCTTCACGTGGTCAGGGAATGGCAGAAGCAGCCGACTCGCCCGTGGGGAGCGTGGAAGGGAACCGCAGGGGTGTCCTGCCAGCCTCATCGCCACGCTGCGGCCAGTGTGGGCGGAGGGGACGGCAGCGAGGCCCCGGGCGGGTCTCAGAGCCGTGATGCCACCGTGTGTGGTGGGAAGCCACAGTCGTCCCCGCTTGTCTGCAGGCCGAATGCTAAGGCCTCGAGGAAGGCGCGGGGGCTACGGCCACAGAGGGCCGTCGGTGTCCAGCTGCCGGCAGAGACGCTCCTGTCGCAAGGTCCCGGCCTCCAGAGGTGCCCCGCCTGCGTCACTGCGTCCTCGGCTTTGTGCGGAGTCACGTAGCTTCGTCCCGCGAGAGGAAGCCATGGCACGTCGCAGAGCGTTCTCTTCTCAGACGAGGCTGCAGTGGCTGCCCAGGTTCTCCCGGCGTTTCTGGGCGATCCGCGTGAAACCTAGTGGCATGCAAATGCACACGCCTTCCTGTGAAGATGGCACAACTGAAACAGCAACAACAGATAAGAGAAAGGGCTTGTGTGGTCCAGAAATTTCCCAGCAACTAAGCTGCTTTCAGCGACAGAAACAGCGGGAGACGTCCGCCAGCATGCACCGTCTGCCTATGCCAGTCTGAAAATTGACTTGCAAAGCCGAGCTTGTTTGTGAAATGAATCAGAATGTGAAACACAGGAATGGAAGCGACAGGTTAGAAAAGCAGTAGTGATGGAAAATGAAGCCTCTGACTCCTAAAACGAATGTAAAAATTGTTAGGAGATGCAAAAGTATTTTAAAATAAAAGCCAGAATCAAATCACTTCTGCATGTTTTGGACTCGGGGTAACAAGCAGGAATTTTTCATCAGCACGTAGAGTTTTATCTTAGATGTTTATGAGAAATGTCGTTTCCGTGTGTTTAAACACACCCACTAATGGAAGGGAAAAAAACACACGAAAGGAAGGAAGGTAATCGCACTTCCAAACGGCTCCCAAGAAGACGAGGAAACTTAGCAAATTGTAAGATTCTCGGAAGAAGTGAGATGGCTGGAACACGTGACTATCGAGGGTGAGAAAACAAGTCAGTAAGTTGATGGAGGACTCCTGAACACGGAAGGGCTGAGACACAAGGGAGTGGAAGCAGAATGGCAGAGCTGTGGCGACAGGCACGTACGTGCTTCTGTCCATCCGTCCGTTTTTGTCCACACCCCTGCTGTGTGGGGTGGAGTCAGGGTTCGCGCCCACTGGGGTCTGCCTCCTCGCACGTGCTGTGTGTCACCTGCTGGAGGCATTCGGGAAGTGGCATCCGAGGGGAACCTTCCTGACCGTTGAGGGGGCCTGCCTTCCGGTGGCTCGTGGCCTGGGCCAGGAGTCAGAGGACAGGCTGCGGGGTGCAGAGGCGAGGGCGCCACCCCGGGCGTGCCCTCACGCTGACGCACGCCCACCCCACACCTGCTCTTGGGGCTGCCCGCCCCATGACCCGCAGGCCGGGGACCCTCCCGGTGACCCCTGCTCTGCTCTTCCCAGCGGAGAAGAAGATGATGAGCTCGGCCTCCACGGCGGGAACCCAGCAGATCTACCCCCAAGGGAGCCCCTTCCCGGCGGGACACTCGGGGAAGGCCTTCAGGTGCGTGTGGGGTGGGGGTCCAGGGTGGGAGGGGCTCGGGGCTCGTCCTTGTGCTGCGACGTGGTGACATCGGGCAGTGCTTGCTGGCTGCAGGCTTGGGGCCGGGCCGAGGCTCTGCGGAGCTCTGGTTCTGCCCGCACCCTCGTGGGTCGCCAGAGATGGGATCACCGTCTCGCACACGTTCTCACACCTGGAAGGCACCTGCCTGCCAGGGGGAAGGCAGTCAGGGGGCCTCTAGCCTGGGTCGGAGCCGGGGACATCTGGTGAGGCAGCAGAAAGTGCCCTGTCCCCGAGTTCCCAGAGACCACAGCCAGACCCAAGGAAGAGAGGATGCTGGGGTCTCAGCCTGAAGGGCTGCTCAGAGGTACAGACAGGGTGTCCGGTCTTCTCCAGGCTTGGTTTTTAGCATATAGGGCCTCTTGCGGTCACTGCCGGTGCCGAGCGGGGTGAGGGGGCAGGGGAAGGGCGCACTCACCTTCGTGAGCTTACTGTGTGGGCATAGCTGGAAGAATCCCAGGGCAGATGTGCCGACCGTGCAGATGGGGTATGCCCTGGAGGGGCAGTGGCCAAAGACCGAGCCTGCAGAGGGGTACCCAATGCAGGGGGTCACGCGGTGGGGGTGGTATGGGGTGAGCATAGCCACCCGCCTGACACAGACAGCTCCACTGAGGGGGGCGGAGGGGTAACAGCCACACGTCCAGGGCTGGGCTCCGATCAGCAGGCTCCTCTGACAGGCTCTTCCTCTGCTTAAAACCAACAAACTGGTGGCCTGCGACCCCTTTCCTGAACCCTAGGCCCTGCAGGCGTCCCAGAGGAACTGCCACCCAGATCAGGGAGGAGTGGGGTGAGGGGGACGGGTTTGAACTCCAGGAGGCCCTTCTGTTCCTGGGCGGCATCTGCTCAAGAGGCACAGAGGGGCCGGGGGGCGGCGGTCTGGGCGGCAGCCCCTCAGGATGCTCATGCTCTCTCCTAGCTCGCCCGTGGTCCACGTGCCCGGGGTGAACGACATGCAGGCCCCCTCCCCCGCGGGCCAGAGCATGTCCCAGATCTCGCGGCAGCTGAGCCAGAGCCAGGCGGCGTGGGCGGGGAGCCGGCCGCCCTTCCCCGGACAGGTACGGGCCTTGCGGACGGCGCAGTCCCCCGGTGCCAGCGGGCAGAGCGCCCGGATGCGCCTCCTCTGGGTGCTGGCCCTGAGGCTGGCCCAGCGCTCTGAGACGGACCCCAGCTGGGCGTCCAGGAACACAAGCCGGGGCAGGTCTCGGTGGTCACGGTGCCAGGCCCTGTCATCGGAAGCCAGGGGACCCAGATCATGGTACCTGGGGGTGACTTCAGTAGGATCTACCCCAAACAGCCAGGGCCCAAGCCCTGAAGTTCTTGTGCCTGCACAGGCTGGCCTGGCCCCTGCCCTGTGCCCAGCCAGCCAGGAGGGCCATGGGGAGTCCTGCTGGCTCTGAGCAGCATGTCACCCTGCCACCATACCTGTGGGTGATGGTGACTGGCCTGCAGCAGGGGCAGGACCTGCTGGTGCTGCATCCCGTCTGGGCTCTGTCCTGATTGTAGCAAATCCTTTCTCAGTCCAGCAAGACGCAGTCGACCCCCTTTGGGATTGGGACAAGCCACAGCTACCCAGCCGATCCCTCCTCCTACAGCCCACTGTCCAGCCCGGCCACCTCCTCGCCCAGCGGGAACGCCTACTCCAGCCTGGCCAGCAGGACTCCAGGGTTCGGTAGGTGGGGAACGAGGTTGGGCGTGCCTGGGAGAGCCAGCAAAACTGCTTTGCGAACACCCCACGCTGGGGGGCCGAGCCCCACTTTCCCAGAGTCCGGGACTAGGTGCAGAGGTCTCCAGGGCTGTGTCAGGCCCTGAGGTGCTGTTCCTGAGGGGCTGGCTGCTCAGACCTGGGCTCTGCGGGTCGATCTACCATACTTGAGGCTCTGGGCCTTCTGCGTGCGATGTCATTGAACTGCCCTTCACCCTCTGTGGCCCTCGGCAAGACACTCAGGCCCCCAGTCAAAGCCCCACAGTCTCCATTCAGAAAACTGGAGAGCGGTTCTAAGGACTCGATGTCTGGATAATAACCACTGAAGTTCTTTCTGTGCGTAGCACCAGAGGGGGTCCTGTGACGTGGAGACGTCGTTTCTAGTCTTGTTAGTTATAGCCGCCTTCTGGGGCACGTTCCTGATGCCCCTGCCTTCCTCTCCCCGCAAGTGTGCACCCCTGAGTGTCTCTCCTGGGCCAGGCCTCCGTCCCGCACAGGCGGGGCTGATGAGGGACCTGTGGCTCTGGCAGGAAGCTCCAGCTGGGGCCCCTTTTCCGGCAGTGCTGTCACCGGTCACATTCAGGAGTGGGGCTCATAGGGGAGCATGAAGCTGGACCCAGACATCCAAGCTTCCATTCTGGCCATCCGTCAGCCTCAGGGACATCGCAGTGGAGGACCCCACCTGTAGGGGCCGTGGCCAGCAGCACCCCCTTCAGCCCGAGGTCTTGGGGCACAGTGTTTCCTGACCCGTCCATCCCTCCCCGAGGACTCAGCAGTCCCTCCAGCATTAATCGCGTCTGCTTGTAGCAGGTTCTCGTGTCCAACCTTCACGTGTCCTCACCGTGTTGCCCCGAGAGGCTGAGTTTAGAAGCTCCGAGTGTGGCACATACTGTCCTCCATGCTGGGTCTGAATCACACGATCGTGTCATCAGCATGCTTCCAGTGCAGTGGCTGGGCAAGCCCAGCGTGTCTGTGGCCACCCATTCACATGTTCACACGTATGTGCCTTCTGGTTTAGGAGGGGCGGTTAAAGCATTGAATGCACGTGTGACACAGATCACAGCAGGTCGACACATATCAACCCCAGTCACCACAGAGCACTGATGACTCTGAGGATAGGCGTCTTTTGCAAAGCTCAGGACACACCACCCTGACAGAGTGGCCCCTCCTTTAGAGAGCTGTGTCCACCCTGCCCGGCAGGTTTGTGCTGGAGAGGTCGGTTGAAGAGATTTGCCATTCCAAAGATGTCAGAGCTTCTTGCAGTGAGAAATAGGATGACTAGTCAGACCCGGAGCTGGGCTGGCTAGGCACGCCTGCGGGGGGCTTCGTCACCTGAGATGCTGGCACACCGTGCTCCCGTCTCCCCCAGCTGCTGCCCCCAGAACAGCCCTGTGTGCTTGGCCAGCTGCGGGCCTTTCGCCCCTGCTAGCGAGGGCAGAAAGACGAGGTGCTAGCCAGAGCCAGGGGAGTGTTTGGTCCTTGATGCGATGTGCACGCCCCACCCGGAAGCACCTGTGAGGGAGCAGCTGCCACGTTGGGGCTCTTTGCCAACTTTGTGCAGCAGGGTGTGTGAGCCACGGCGCCAGTGACAACTCACAGCAGATGACTCTCTATGGTGGGTGCTGTCCTGTGCTCTCAGGGCGTTGAGCTGCGTCCCTGTCTACTGTCACTTTTCCACTTAGGACAATGAGACATAAACGTTTGTGAACACTGCCAGTGTCCCCTGGGGACAAAGCCACCCCTGGTTGACCGTAGCCGAGCTAAACCCAGCCACCCAGGACTGCCAAGCAGTCCTTCACGTGAGCCCCAACTCCTGGGGCAGCTTCCAAATCATGCTGACCTCACAAGGGAGAACTTGGCAATGGTGACATTACAGCATCAAGCGCCCGTAAGAGTGTTTTTAAAAGATGACGTCATCCCCTTGCCCCCACAACTAGGGGCCCACAGCTCCTCGAGATCCTTACCTTTGGTCCGAATAGCCGGTAACAGGACCCCTCTGGCCCCCTGGGCCGGCAGGTGGCCCATGCTTCCAGCCGGGGCCTAGCAGCCTAGACTTGGCGTAGGAAGCCGGCAGAGCAAGAGACACTGCACAGCTGGGGCGCCGCCCACGGCCTGTAGCCATCCACGTGGCTTTGGGAACAGTAAGGCAGCAACAAACTCAGTTCCTAAGTTTTCTATGTGCCTTAACGTATGCTAATACTCTTGGGTTGAATCTTTAAAATGTTTTACACAAAACTCTGCTCCTTTTTCCTATTTTATGTTTCTCTTTTGGGTGTTCTTTGTGCAGTGTAGACAGAGCCAGGCTGCGCACTTACAGGTTAATTTGCTGGTTCCCCAGAGCCCTGTGTTCTTGTTTGAGCTGCTGACCCCAAACCCTTTGCCCACGAACCGAGTGGTGCTGAGAAACAGCTAATAGACAGGTGGAAAGGGCGGTGGCTCGGCCCCTGGGGAAGGACCTTGTGGGAACGCCTCGTGTGCCTTCAGCCACATGAGCCCGAGAGGCAGTGGGCTGGAGGAGGTCCGGCCTGCTGAGGGGAGGCTTGTCCTCTGGCGGGGCTGCTGCTCCCTTCTCATGCCCGCTGCAGGTGCCCGGGAGGGCTCCTCGTGGCCTGTGGACATGCGCGTCCCTGGCCAGCATGAGAAGGGGACAGCTCTGGACGTCCTTCAGAAATGGGGCCCCTGTGGGCTGCCGCCGGTTCTTAGGTCTCAGGAGCTACAGCTGGCTGCTGAAGGATGTGTCCTGTATGTCGCTCTTTCAGCGAGAGTGGACAGAGTAGCGGGCAGTTCCAGGGGCGGCCCTCGGAAGTCTGGTCACAGTGCAAAGCCAGCACCATGGCCAGCAGAGCGGTGAGCAGCACTCGCACGCCAGCCCGCGGCAGACTGAAGTGTTCCAGGTAAATCCAGCGAGCACCACCTCGTAAGGACCTGCCGTCTCTCTGCTTCCTTCTCCCGGGTCACTGCCGCTGGCGCCCGTGCAAATAGCGGCCATGAGTTCCCGGAGGCCCTGACGGGGAGGGGTCCGGGAGCGGAAGCCCAGGTCTCCTCTCTGGTCAAGCGCAGGGTGTTGCCTGCTGGTGGAGGACCCCTGGGGACCTTGCAACCGTCCTGTTTGAGACGATCTGGCCCATTCCTGGCGCTCGGCAGGCCTGACCTCCCAGGGCCCCTGCAGTGGACAATGGCCGCAGTTCCTCAGGCTGCACTTTGAGGGAGGAAAGTTCCCACAGTGGGGAGGAGAGGCTCCAGACGGGGCGCAAGCTGTCAACTCCCCCAGCCAAGTGCTCTTCCCAACAGGAGCCCAGAGCCCCAGGCCGGTCCTGCGGAACAGGAGTGGGGCATGAGGCCAGTGGTGGGAGGGTCAGAGACGCCCAGGATTGCCACCCCTCAATCCTCCTTTTCGAGGGCCAGCTCACTGTTGACAGGTCTGGAGGCCAGGTGTCACACCAGTCTCCCGGGACAGAACTCTTTTTAACGTGCAGAGGAGCACCTCACCCAGGCCCGGCTGGGGCTCCCCGTTCTCCAGCAGTCACCCCTGATCCCTCTGTAGGGCTCAGCCTCGCCTGCCTGCCTCCCAGCAGCCGTGGAGGGCAGAATTCCCTAACCTGCCGCTTCGTGGTCACGATGCTAAAAAGGATTCTTGGTCAAATGAGTTTGTGAAATACTGACCAGTTAAACAGTCATTTGATTTCTCTACTGCGCGACTGATCAGAGGCTTTGCTTTATCATACTAATGAGGATGTAGGGTTTTTAAGGAGAAGGTGAAGGATGCCTTGTTCTCCAAACTGCTTGTCCATGGAATTCTTTTCTCCCAGAGTGTCTCATGGCAGAGGGTTCTCCAGACTGCGCTTGGGGAACTTAGCCGTAAGGGGCTGAAACGCAACTGCTCCTATTTTCGGGGTGGGCGTTCTGCAGCCCGGGAGCTTGCAAGACGTGTTAAGAGTGAGGTCCAACATGCGCGGCTTGGCCCTGCCCTTCGCGTACTCAGTGATGAGGGACCCGCTCCGCATTCCGAGAGTCATTCCGAGCGTCGTGTGGCTGTGCACGCGCTCGGGGCCAGCCGGGCCTTCTGCCAGTGGGGCGCTTGTTCACCCCGCGACCTGGCTCGGCTTTGACCATACAGAGGCTGCGTCCTGAAGCTGTGTGTACCTGCGGGGACGCCAGCTCCCGGGAGAGAGGGCTTCTGGGGTCCCAGACTTCTGGGATCCCAGACTTTCGCGGGCTCAGAGCTTCCCCCGGGGGGCCTGTGGGCGTGGCCGTGCGTGTGCGTGGCGTAGGGGTGTGTCCGGGCATCCGCGCCGGGGGCGTGGCCGCGCGGGTGAGCGGCAGGTGGGGCCACCGGGATGCGCTGGTGCCAGACTGCCCTGTGGCCCTCTCTCCTGCAGGACATGCTGCCCATGCCGGGGGACCCCACCCAGGGGACCGCCAACTACAACATCGAGGACTTCGCCGACCTGGGCATGTTCCCGCCCTTTTCCGAGTAGCCACGGGCGGGGCCGGACTGCCGCTGTGCAGCGCCGCCCGCGCGGTCACAGTGACGATGACGCCCGTGCGAGTGGGGCCCGCCCTCGCCGCAGGAGCCCCCAGCGGAAGCCGCCCCATCCCACGTGCGCCCCCAGACATGGCGTCGTTCAGCTCTAAGCCGAGGCCCTGGCTGCTCGGCCGCCGACCGGAGTCCAGGCGGACGTGGGGGGTCAGTTGTATTTATTGTGTTGTATCCGTGCGTCCTTTGGAAGTGAGGCCCCTGGGCCCTTAAGATCTGGTTGTGCCTAATCTCATAACGGACAATGTCTACCTGTGAGAAGTACAGTCATAGCCCAGGGTGCCGAGCACCCTGCCGGGCCCACAGAGGAGGCTGGAACCGGTATCTTCAGTGGGCGGCTGGCTGAGGGGCCCGGGCATGCAGAGGTGGATGCAGCCCTGTTGTCCCCTAGCTCACCAAGTCCTTGTGCCACTTGTGCTGTGGGACGTGTATACTTTGTGCGGTGTCACGTGAGTCCCTGTTCTAATGGCTGTGTTGTGCCCCCTCTGTTATGTGTGGCCAGAATGTCTCGAGTCCCGGGTGTGTTGAGTAAACCCGGATGTGCAGCCCCCCCCGAGCTCAATAGCACCCCCTGGAGGAGGTGCGGCCCAGGGTCTGGACGCGCCAAGCTGGTGAGCTGAGCCCAGCAAGCAGCCATGTTTGCAGGTGTGTCTGCCCTTTGCTCTGTTGGTGTGGGTTGACCCCCCAGCCCAGGGTCAGCTTGCCTGGAGGGTGCAGAGCACTGGACAGAGGGCAGGATGCCTGGGCTTCCTCTCTGGTGCCACCAGGCTTGCTTCCCCAGGGCCAGCCTCGGTGGTGCGTTCTGCTCAGTGAGTGGCTCCGGGGATGGTTTAGGGGTAAGCCCATGTGGGGAGTTGGGAACTCTGAACCCCGTCCCACCAGGCTACTGGAGTCGTCTTTCTTCAGCCAATGGGGAAAAAGCAGTGGTGTCTTGGGAGAGACCGGGTCAGGCCTGTGGGCTGAAGACTGGGTTCCGGTTTTGGGGATAGTTCTGATTCTGCTGTACTCACCAGGGCCTTGAATTCCTTCGGTTGTCTCAAAATGGGAGTAAGAGGTGACTTCTGGAAGCTTTTTGCTGGGCTGACCTCTGAGCCCATTGGTCCCTGACTTGCTGTGTTTCCTTAGAATTTGAGGAGAGGGTTTTTGGACTCAGTCCTGCTTTTCACTTGTCTCTGCCTCTCCCACGCCTGTCACACGAAGGACAGCCTCTCATTGTCCTATTTCCGTGACTGCCACCATCCTATGTGTGTCACCATCCCATCACCTCCCTGACTCCCATAGGAAGGGGAGCTGCCCATGGCTGCCTTAAGGTGACTGGAGGAACCCACCCTCGGGAAAGCCTTGTGTCCCTGCCAGAGTCCCTTCAGGTGGCCCCCATTGGCCCCCAGCTCAAAACAGGCAGAGTGTCCCTCCCCGTGCTTCTGGAAGCCCCACAGAGTGGAGCTGGTCCCAGATGCGTCCAGAGCAGGCCCAGTGTGCAGGAAGGGGCTGGGGCATGTTTGCTCTGACCCTCTCAAACCTTTGTGTGAAACACCAACCCTGTCTGGCACCCCAAGGGGACCGTGGGCCCAGCTGGCTTGGGGAGCTCCACCTATAAAATCTGCCATCGTTGGGTGCCATGCTCTCAGCCAGTGCCACCTTCACGTGACTTGATTTCTTAGGCTCCAATTTAACACTGACTTTAGTTTCCAGAGTGGCTTTTAATCCTTTGTAAGTAGGGGTGCTTGGGTCTTAGGGTTGGGTGCACTTGATGTCGTATCACCCTCAGTAGCCTTTGGCTTCTGGAGAAATGGCAGGCGGAAATGCTGGCCACCCTGGCCATACCAGGGCCCCATGTGGCCCAGTCACTTCTGACTCACAGCCTGGAGCTGGCCCAGGCAGTGGGCACAATTACTTCCCCAAAAGGCACAAAGATAGCTTTTGAATCAAAGAATAGTTTTTTGGTGAAATGGGAACATATTTTTCTTGTGGCCTTTAGCCTATGAGTTTGGAAATTTGGTGGCTTTTGTGTTTGTTTTTCCTTCTGTTTTTTGGAGGGAACTTGGGGTTTTTCTGAGGAGGCTCATTACGTCGACGTGGGCTGCTGTGTCCCTGTGACTGTGCTGGGCACAGAGGGGCTGCAGAAGAGACAGGAGGACGTTGATTGCGGTGACCTTCCACCCACTCTGCTCACTTTGACTCAGTGTACCAAGGAGAGACAATTCTTGGTCTTGGGAGGCGAGGGTTTGGGGTGACAGGAAGCCAGAGGTCTTTATTTGTGACAAGGAGGACATGTGTCCCTACGTTTGCACTCAGACCAGCAGATGACAGTGGATACTCACCCACCCGCTTGCCAACACTCACGACCCGTCCCGCCAGCAAGGCCAGGCCTGGTGCCCAGCAGCCCTGGCTGGTAACAAGGCAGGGTAGAAATGTTCCTTGTTTTACCAGAAAATATGGGTTTGGTCGTTAGATCCCCGTGTCCCGACTTGCCAGATCTTCTTCCCACCCCTTCTCCCTCTACCAAATCCTTGTCTTGTGAACTAAGGGGCTGCGGGGCCACCTGGCTGTCCCCATTTCCTCCAGGGCCTGAACCAGGGGCACTGAGGAGAGTGGCCACACCATGGAGCAGGCCTATTTCACACGTGCCTGGGCCTCGTGGCCAAAGCTGGCTCGACGGTCAAGCAACTGGCGAAAGCTGGGGGGGCGCTGGCTACAGAGGTGGCAAAGCCAGGGTCTTGGGCTGTGCCGGAACGGGACGCTGGCCTCCGGTAGCAGTGTCATCCGCCTGCAGAGCCGACAGGCTCACGAGCGAGCAGCAGTGGACAGTTTAAGCACTTACCTGTTTCTCTTCTAACTCTTCTTCTCATGGATGTGAACTGTGCTGTGGACCAATCATCATTTGTGTTCCTTGAATGTTCTCGATGGCTAACAGCTATGAAGTCGGTCATGTGTATGTATAACGAATGTAACTGCCTTTTAAAATTTCATTGCAGTAAAAACGACTTTGAACAGTGACTGGCCCAGGCCAACTTTGTAATTAGACAGTTCGTGGACCACGTGCCAGTAGCAGAAAACAGCGGAGCCTCCAGCATACCCAGCACCTGGGCACCGTGTAATCACAGGTGTGGGGTCGCCTGGAGCAGAGAGCTTGGTCTGTGGCATGAGCAACAGCAAAGGCTCTGGACACGCACGCACACACTCTCTCTCTCTCTCTCTCTCAGAAAGGGGATTGTTATTTGGTGCTGGGAAAAACACACACGGGAGAACAAGCACTCACAGTATAAAAAGTATGATATACGAAAAACAGTAATAAATTCCATGCAAGTGGAATCATCTGAATGTTGATAAGTGATGTCTATAAAACATTTAAGGGGAAAAATCTAGGAAAATAGATTCATGAAACCAAGGCAGAGAAGGAAGTCTTAAACAAGGCACATAGACCACAAACCATGAAATAAAATATTGGTATGTTTGAACTCACTAGAAAAATACTTGGTTTAAAGAAACGGAAAAGTCAACCCATAAACTGGCAGAAAACACTTACAATTTATAGACCCAACCAAGTAGTGTTCAGAGAGCGTTCAGAATACGTGAAGGATTCGTAAAAATTAGGAAGGAAAATGCAACTCAGTAGATAAAAGCTGAGGGGTTTTAGTTGTCGTGAGATGTATTAGAAGAGGCTGAACCTCCCTAGTAATTAACAGAAGTGCAAAACTAAAAAGGGTAACACCTGTCACTCAGATCTGCTCAGTCCGGCAACACAGCCGTGACAGAGGATGTGGGGAAACAGGGACTTCCTGCCGGTGGAAGCTGGAAGTGGCGAAGGCTCTGGTGGCGTGCATCAGGTGGCATCTACACTGACCCGCGACCCAGCGGTCCCCGCCCGGAGCGCCCACCCAGTAGACAGGTAAGCGCAGGTGCGTGTGCTGTCTGTCATCCAGTTGACCCCTTGTCTGCGGGACACGTCCCCAAGTCCCCCAGGGGATGCCTGACGCCCTGGAGATGCTGTGCTCGTCCCACACATCATCCATGCCACGCAGAGCCCGTGACATGAGACACGTTTCTGCTTCTGCGCTGCCCGTCCACCCCCACCCTGCTCTCTGGTGGCCCAAATCCAGGCTTTGTCCACAATTCCCCAGCTCCCTCGGGCAGGTGACACCTCCCTTTCCTTACCCCACTTTGCGCCGGGAGCCTGTGAGGATGTGTGTTTTCTGCCTCGGCTCTCGAGGCTGCTGCTCTGGGACATGTTTACCTCCATGGCGCCTGGCAGGGTCACTCAACACACCTGCCGAACTTAATTTAAAATGTAGGCCCACACGAACCTGAGGGCATCGATGCAAAAGAAGAGAAGATTGTCAGCTCATGTGCCGTTCATTCCTTGGGGAATTTTTCCAAGGGGCCTCGAGCCAGAGGGGCCAGGCTGGGGGATGTGTGTCTCAGCGCTGCGGGTGTTTGCTGGGGCCATCGTAACAGTCACTGTGAGTGAAGTGGCTTGAGACAGCACACGCTTGTCACAGTCCTACAGGTCACGAGTCCAGCACCCGTCTGCCTCCCGGGGCCACGACCAAATGCTGGTGAGCCAGCTCTGTCAGAGGTTCCTGGCCTTTGTGGCCTCTGTGGTGGCTGCACCCTTGGCTCCTGACCTGTTCCCTGCGTCGGGCCAGCCTCTCGTCACCACCGTCACACCTCCCACGACTAACCCTGGTCTCCTGCCTCCCTTTCAGGACTGTCATGTAGAGTCATCTCCCATCTCAAGATCCTTAACTGCATCACACCTGCAGAGTGCTTTTGGTCGTGTAAGGTGACACAGTCACAGGTGCCAGGGGTTGGCACGTGGACACTTCGGGCCGTGGCGGAGGTTACCACGCCTGCTGCGCCATGCAGCCGGCAGCGCCGTGCTCAGCTCGACGTGTCCTCTGCCCTGTGTCCCGCACCCCAGTGCTCCCACTCCGCAGACGCAGGGAGCGGCGCTGGTGGGGACCTGGCAGCCCTGGGGACCCGCCCCGCCATGCGTGCCCCTCCCGTCAGTGGTGTTGAGTCATCCCGTCTTCTACCTCAAGCCCCTGCAGGTGCTGAGCTTCATCGTGATGAAGTGTGCTCTGTGCCGGGAGCAGTCCTTCCTCCCCCCGTGCGAGGGCTGCTTGAATTCTAGAAGCAGATGGCTCACATGGAACTTGGTCGTGCCGTGAGTGCAGTTCAAGCACGCCTGGTGTCCCTGTCACAGTCAAGGTGGATGGGAACTCCCGTTGGACACACACGCACCCCTCCACTGCCAGCTCCACTCCAGGCTCTGGCCTGTGCCGGCCCGGCCCTCGGGAAGCTGCCTCTGGCCCCGGCCTTGGCCAGGTTGTCCCGCCCCATGCTCGCGGGCCACACTTGCCCTTTGGCGTGGGAACAGCCCTGGGCATCTCGCCGCATGGCTTCCTTAAGGGCAGTGGCTGTGTCCCCTCAGCCCTGCACCTCACATGGTGCCCGGCAGCCAGTAGGACAGCTGCCTCAAAGGGAATTTGAGAACTTTGCCGTCCCAGCGTTAGTTGTTAAGCAGACCTGTCCTGAGTTCTCTTGAAGGCGGGCTCGGTGCCCCGATGTTTGTAAAGCCGTCCATAGACCCAGCAGTTTGTAAAAATCTTCCTTGGTGGTAGCTTAACTCAGCCAGCGAGTCTGGGACTTCAGAAACTCCCAGAAAAGGGCACATGTGACGGCAGCCAGGGTTCCTTACTCACCGAAACATCTGTTACTCAAATGTTTTCTTGATGATGGTTTTGTAAAACATTTGGGGAAAATATAAAAACAAATTAATGTGCTTGTCCTGTGATTCCCCAGAGCCTTGCCGGCCCCCACGTGTGATGTATTCCCTCTGTGGCATCTGACGAGCCTCTCTCCTCTTTGCCCTTTTGAATTGTGGGGAGAAAATGCAACAACCCGATGTGAGGCAATCGTTTTGATGAAATGCTCTTTGATGTCACTGATCCCGGGACACATAGGACACAGGAGCTGTTTTATTTACTCATTCATTTCCTCTCTTCCTTGCTCTCAAATGGCGTTGAAATTGGGGAAATTAAAAAAAAGAGAGAGAAAATTTTCTACCAAGTTTTGGACTCAACTGAATACAAAGCAGCCAGCAACTGATGAAATTTTCTTGGAATAAATTCAACGGTGGCTACCACTTGATGACACTAAACATGCTGTACTTCATCCCCCACAGCACTGCAGTGAGGTGGGGGCCGTAACACGCTGTCACAGACGTGGAAGCCGCTGTCCACCTTCTATAACCTGACCCAGTGGCTAGTAAGTGACGGAGGCACGATGTGAACTTGGTTCATCTCTTGGCTGCCATTTGTTGTGTCTGAGTCCTCTGATCGCCGCATGGTCCACAGGCTCTGTGCTTCCTCTCTTCCCAGCACCCAGGGGTCTGCCCCACGCCCGTCCTGCCTCCCCAGGGAGCTCGCTCCAGCCCTCTCAGTGGGACTGGTGAGCCGCGGCTTCCCCTCACTGCGCCCGAGCCTGTCAGTGCCCTTGACTCTTGGGTCCTCACCTAACCATCTTCTCAAGATGGCCCTATGTGCGGGGAAGAAGGGACGGCTTTTAAAGTCCTGGTGCCCAGGCCCTGCGCCAGGCCAATCGAATCATCACCCAGCCTCAGTAGTGTTTACAGCACCTGGCGGCTAGAATGCACGGTTGGGTTGCAGGCAGCTCCTGCCTACTGTTCTGCACGCACCCGCCCTCACCTCCCAGGCAGAAGTGCTGTTTTCGTAAGTGGCTGGCTCCCAGTCATTTCTTTGGGCGAGTGTTTGATCCTCAAGTAAACGGGTAAGGGCTGCGGGGAACGGGGTGATGGGGGGGGCAGGACTTGAGGCGCTCAGATCGTGTTGAAAATGGCTGGCGAGTTCACACCCTCTGGTAAGGCAGAGGCGGCCGGCGAGGCCCCAGCAATGAGGGCTTGGTCACGGGCATCCATAACCCCAAGGGGCCCCAGAACAAAGCTTCCTTCCTATGGGTTTACCGCCGTAGTGTAGGGGAAGGTGCGGGCAGAGTGGCTTCATGGGTACGGTGCCCGCAACCCCCGCCCTTCCCAGAACGGGGATGAGTAATTTTATCTGATTTCACCATGACATCAACTGGCGCTTTGCCCCAAGAAGCCCTTGTCTGCTGGCCGCCCTTCAGAGGGGGCATGTTGATGTTTGTGTCTCATTTACCTTCCTCTGTGGATTGCGGTTTTCCGGTAGAGCAGTAAATTCTGCTGTAGGAAAAAATGGAAAATCCAATTGTTCAATACATGAGAACTCTGGTTTCCTGTCCTTCTGCCAAAGGCCAGCTGTTAAGTCACATGTCAGGACTTCTCTTCCTGTGTGAAACTCGAGGCTTCCCCTTTCCTGCCTTGCCGGTTTCTGTGGTCTCTTTGCCTGCCGTTCGTATCCTGTGTGTGCGTGTTTTTTATTTTATTTCATTTTATTTTATTTTATTTTAGTGGCATTGATCTTCTCCCGCCATCAGATTGTAAAGGATTTTGTGACTCTGTTTACTTCTTGTCACATGCGACCGTAACGGTGCTTACTCGAGGACTCCTTGTGGACGAGGACTCCGGCTTTGTCTGTCGTTCATCACTGTGTCCCCCAGGGCCCTCATAGGTACAGTGCCTAGCACCGAGCGATGGCTCAAGACACACATTTAATAACAACACGTTTTTCAGGAGCCAGCGTGCCATGCCCCCTTCCCCATGGAGACGTCCAGAATGGAAGCATACCCTGAACGCCCCCTTACTTCCCATGCCAACGGCCAGCTGACTGGTCACTGGGTGTGAGTCGGTTGGAGACGGATCTGAACTCGCTCACAGCAGCGTGGAAAGAAGCAACTCTGCAGTCACCTGTCTATCGGGCCCTTTTTTGGGGCCTTACATGGTAGAAACGCTATTCCTCGGAATCCCGGTGGGGCGTGACTCTGGCTCGGGGACCCGTCTATGCAGTGCCTTCCTCTTTCCTGGGCCATCGAGGTTCACAGAGTGTGTGCCGTGTTTGTTTGGGGCCCACAGAATTTGGAGCCTGAAGGGTGAGAGCTGCCATGGAGTTGGAAGCCGGCTGGTCCAGTCTGTCACCTAGTCCCATGAGGGGGCGTCTGCTCTTCTCAGGCCCCCTCCCCTGTGGCTGGGGAAACCAAGGGCTGGGAGCCACACTTGTGCGTCGTCGGGCCAAGTCAGTGGGTGCTAGAGCAGCCTCGCCCAGATCCGGGGTCTCACCCGGATCCGCCCTGTCTGCGCAGACTTGGCGAGGTCTGTGTGATCGTGAAGACTGACCTGCAGGGGACAGGGGACTTGACAGGCCTTCACAACGGAGTCTGGGGGAGCACTGCTCCTGTGCCCACCGCTGAGTGCTGAGCGCACCCCCTTGGGGTGTCCGGACCAGCCCGGGATACTGAGCAGTGCTGTGACCAGGGAGCCGGATGCCCCGAGATGCACTTGGCCTGGGCCTCATCCCCCCGCTAGGTGGAGGCCTGATGTGGTGGAGGCGTCAAGTGATGAGGGGGCGGGGGCTTTCAGGAAGGATTGTCCAGCAAGCAGGGCATGGCCTCAGCGAGCCTCTGCTCTTCTCTCCAGGTCAGAAGGTCCACATGGGTGGCAGACGGACCCCGCCTTGTCCACAGCACTAGTGCCTGGCCTCTAGTGAGTACCACCCAGCACCCAGTGTGGAGTATGAAATGAAGTCAGTACGCACCCTCTGACACCTCTTTGGTCAGAATTGGGGTGATGCAGGGAAGATGGCAAGGCCCCCATACTAGGATGGACCTGCACGTCCACAAAGGGATGTCAGCGCACACAGTGTGAAATCCTGGAAAGGAAACGTGTGCCCCTGAGTGGCGATCGCAATGGGGCCGGGGTGGGCCACAAAACCCGTCCATGTCTGCTGTGTCTGACTTCTTACCCCAAACACAGAAAGGAAGATCCAGGGCATTTAATTACTCTGCGTCAGGGTACATGGCTATTTATTTCATTAAGCTCTGTTATTTTCTGGAGGTTTGAGTTTTTCTTTTTTCTCATACTGTAACAATGTGTTACAAAAGTAACCATTTTAGTTTCGCTTCTGAGCCCCAGTGCTGGGGCTTCCCACGGCCACTCTGGGGTTCAGTGATGCGGCAGAAGGGCTCACGGAACTCAGAAAAGGTGTCACATTTTCAGTGGCACCACATTGTAATGAAAGGGCAGAGTGAAAATCGGCAAAGAAGAAGGCACACAGGGCAGGGTCCACTCCCGGGGCAGTGCCACACACAGCGCGTCGCTGTCCCGGAAGTGAAGGGTGACAGCTCACACACAGCACTGCCAGCCAGGCAGGCTCGTCTGAGTCTCGGTGTCTAGGCTCTCACGAGGGCCGTTCTGCAGAGGTCAGAAACACCGTGTGGCCCAGGCCCTCGTCATAAGCCGCGTGGCCACCGTGAGCCATCTGGTGTAGCCCAGGCCCCGATATACGGCTCTCGTCAGGCAGACCATGGCAGACCGGCAGCGTGTCTCCTGGGAGCCCGAGCAGGGCCACCCTTCTGTGCAGCGACGGAAGTCCCGAGCCGGCTGAGTGAGCCCTCAGAACCTCTGCAGTGACACGGAAGTCCGCTGGACTTGCAGATTTCCTGACTCACATGACCACCTACCCACAGCTTTCAAGAAGACCGGAGTGGCTGGGGGCCTTCTCCTCACTCCACTCCCAGGAGGATGGACTCCAGGCGGCCATTGAAGTCCAGGCAGTGTGTCTGCAGACACTTCAGAAACCGATGGGCTGGTAACTGACATGTCCGGCTGGGGTGACCCTGCCGGACAGCGGGCGCGCAGAGGCGGGACCCAGACCCTGCTACCTTGAATCTAATTCTATGCTGAATAGGCTCACGATTCCCAAACTCATTTGCACATTCAAATCCCTCCAGAATCTTAAAATTTCCAGACCCCGGGCCACACTGCAGACGAGTTAAGTCACAAAATTAGGGGTGAGTCGCAGGCTTCATCAGATGCGGTGTTTGAAGCTCCCTGGCCTGGGCCTGCCCTGAACACCCGCTCCGTGCGGTCCACAGGCTGGCCGTGGGCATCAGAAGTGCATCCTCTGGACCTCGGCCGGGCCTGCCAAGGCAGCCTCTACCTCTCAGGTGAGTCCCCAAGTGATGCCGGCGCACACTAAAGTTACGTAAACCGTGCCATTCTGCTTTCCGATGGGAGAAAACAGAATCTAGTCCATTGTCATTATTTATTGACAAGGGCAGTAGCTGTGGCTCCGAGTTGGCAGCCTTTATTTTCCATTAAATCAACATTACGTAACTGTGATGCTGTTTTCTCGGTTTTGCGACGGCCGTATTTCTGAATGATGATTATGAAGTCCCTCTCCGCTGCCCGGACTTGACTCGAAAAGGCTGTAGAGAAACTGCCCTAAATCTCTTTTCATCCGTTTCTCTCGAGCTCTAAATGGTCCTGAATCTTTAACAAGATTAAACTTTCCCTCATTCTATCGTCAGACTTTCTGAGAACGTACACAGAGTGCGATGTTGGGGTTCGAGACGGGGAATAAGACAGCAGGCGGGGTTCCTGTTTGCAGGTGGCTTACGGTTGGTTGCGGGAAGGCTCTCGCATGCTCCCACATGGTTATAGACCGTGTGGAGAGAGTGTGAGTCATACAGTGAGGGTGCTCAGGGAAACTGCCCTGTGACTCACATGCAGCAGGTTGCTTCCTGCTCCCGGGATCAGGGAAGCCGTCCTTGGGAGAGCTGGAGGGTTCGCACCTTCAGGTAGGGAGGGCTGTTTCTACAAGAGAGAGCATGATGCAGCTTCGGTCATCAGGTACATGCTGGTGTGTCTTGGTCAGGTTCCATGGTCGTAAAGGACAGAAATGCAGCCCAATCTGCTTAGGGCAGGAAGGAGGATTTGGGGCTCTTGGATTCTGTAGGTTGAACAGGCAAGCTATGGAGAAGCCTCTGGAACATCAGGAAACACGGGCTCCCAAGCCACCGAGGGGCTTACTGATTTTTCTTTGTGTCCGTTTCTCTCTCTCTCTCGCGTTAAACTGTCTTCCTCTGTGTGGTAGACACATGGCTACAGAAATCCCTGTCATCTGTTTGCATCTGGCATCTTCCAGTGCCCGAGAGGAATCCCCAGAGATCTGCATTTGCTTCAGAATACCGTGGCGGGAGAGGATGGGGACCCAGGTAGAGTTGAAATAAAATCAGCCTTGTATTGATACTCGCTGGAAGCCTGGAGGTTCCTTACATCCATCTGCTTCTACACATGTTGGAAATCTTCTTTGAATTGAAAAGCAGTCCTCGAGAATGAATCCTGCTAGCCTGTGTGGATCTTCTCTGTGGATCAAGCAGCCCTGCCCGAGGTGTGGTGACTGTCACTCAGCCGTGAGTGAGGACTGCATGGCTGGGACTACCGGAGAGGAAGGAAGGAGATGTTCCCAGGGGAAGAAAGGGGTCCTATTTCCAGGAGTGAGAGGGGTCCTGGCGGAGAGGCTCCACTCCGTGCCGACTCCTGGCCTTTCATCACCAGCCCCGTTTTTTTTCTCCCAGGCTCCAAGCCGTGTTTCTGTGGGTATTGCTGGATGTCGCACGTGTAGCTCTGAGTTGGTATGTCCCATGTCAGACTCCTCCTGAATTCATCTCTTCCCTCTCCACTGAGACACCCCAAACAGAAATTCCCGAGTCGCAGTTAGCTGGCTCCTCGTGCACCTCCGTTTTGTCAGTTCTGCATCTGAATTGTCTGCTTCTCCCCGCCGCGTCCTGCCCAGTCCCATCCTCTGCCCAGCTCCGCACTCCCAGCCCCTGCGGCCACCGTCTGCACAGCGCTTCGTGAGTCCCCCTCTGTGCCTTCTGTCCCGTGGCGTCCCCGGCATTGCGGCCGTGCACAATCAGGGTTCAGGTGCGCATAAAGCCCTTGCCTTCATACCCATCGGGCTGTGCCGCTGCATCACACCTTCCTCGGTGGCTCTGCGTGTGCCCTCGTCGCCGTGCAGACCCCTGGGCCGTGTGTTCAAGCCCCTCTGGCTCTCATAGAACAGGCTCTCGATTCCACGGGGCCCCAGACCCCGGTGTTGGGCCACCTGCTGGAGACGAGGCTGTGACGCGGTCGGCTCCCCTGGGGAAGGGGATGCCCTCTCCGACACGCCCACGGCGTTCCTTGCAGAGCGGTCCTCCTGCTCCTCCTCAGGCGTTTTGACCCTTGACTCCTGCTCACTGCAGCCCCGGCCCCTCCACCCAATGTTTCCACTCTCAGGAGCCTCTCTGAAGGGTCATCGGACTTGTGAAATCAGCCCTCGTCGCTCTTTCAGCTCCAAACCAAACATTCTTTCAGGAATTCCTCAGAGGCAGAGGTTGAGTGCCTGAGCCTCCCAGCACGCTTCAGCCCGTCTCCAGCTTGCAGGGCGGGGAGCTCTGGGCTGCATGCCAATATTCAGGCGTGGTCAAGATCTGAGACAGGACATCAGCAAATGATGAATGAAGGAGAATCGTGAGTGGATTAAGGGCACACTTGACATTGCACAAGTATGATTTAGTTTTTTCAGCCCTGCGATAAAAGCCAAGGAGACAGGGAGCTGGTGCTTGCGCAGAGCTGGGGACCGGCAAGGTGAGGGTTTGTGAAGGATCAGAGCGAGCCTCTCCTGAAAAACCCTCCATCCAGATAGCGTGTTCCACCATCATCTTAGTCCCCTTGGTTCCTTCGGCATCTAAAGTCAAGTGGTTCAGACTTTCCTCTCCACATTCTCAGAATTTCTTGACCTATTTTTTTTTTTTAAAAAAACCTTCCTCTTTATCTGATGTGGCAAAGGGCAAGATATTTTTCATACTATTTTTCTAATATTGGGTTAAAAGATTAGTGATTTCTTTAGTAGAGATTACAAAAAAAAAGAGCAAGGTAAACTTCATTCATCTCATTAGACTTTCAAAAGTATTTGAAGTATCCTTTTCAAAAACAAAACGGAGTTTCTAAGTCACCCGGTATTTTTTCACAGATTCTTCTGCAGATGTGAGGATCAAGATCGAGCCAGTACCAGGCGGCACGAGGGAAGGGGCCAGGCTTCTGAGCTGCTGCTCAGCCTCGTGAGACCGTCCATGCTTATAGCATGTGACATTTCCACAGTGCTCTTCAGTCACACGGTACGTGGCTGCCTTAGTCTACGTCTTTCGACATACGTGGGACACTGGCCTTTCCAGACAGGGAATGAGGCGTGGGCCAGTGTCCAGCGGCAGCCCCTGGTCGCAGGCATGCGCAGCAGTGCTAGAGCTTATCACCATGACGAGGGCCGGCTGGACAAGCTGGGGTAGGCCAGTGTGTCACAGAGACACTGGACCTGCCCAGCCAGGCCAGTGCAGTGGAGCCTGTGCAGTCCGCCATCTGGGCACCCGCCTTATGTCCGCCAAGAGCTGCCACCGGGCTTCCGCTACCTTTTAATCTGAGCTATAGCTTCCAGCTTCCTCATGCCTTCTCCCCTGCGTCGGGCAGCCCCCTCGTCTCTCCTGGCACTTCCCCCTCTCGGCTGCATGGCGGAGCTTAGGGCAGTGGGAGGGTTGTCTGAATCCAAGGCCCCGATCCCGAACCCCACCGTCTGTTCTCTGCCGATCACCCCACAGCGCGAGCCGTGGACCATGACTGCAGAGGTTCTGATGACGTCTGTGCGTGTGTGTGAATGATGATGTCACCCTTCTGATCGTCGCAGAACTACCGATCCAATCACAGCAGACACCTCTCTTGTCACAGCCAGTTGAAATGCATCGTTGTGCGCACACACACACCACACACACACGCGCAGTTTTCTTTGCCCTGTCACCCCCAGGCCCGTGGTGGATGCCATACAGAGACGAAATCCCTCTGTCTGACTCACCAAGAACACAGCTGCCACTCCCAATGCCTTTGCGAACCATAAGTCTCGTCTCCATTTTTTTGTGCATCTGGAAGTTATTTGAAAACGGGGCTGGCTTTAAGAAGATTTTTTTTTTTTTTTGCACTGAATGTGAAACCCATGCGAGTGTTAACTTGTGTGTTTTTTTCCTCCTCCTCTTGATTTCATGGTGAATGTTAGGCTTAGAGTTTCCTTCATGTCCGTCATATGAGTAGTTTTAAAGAAGGTTAACCTGTCCATTACGCGTCCCCTCCCAGGTGTCCCGCGCTTTCTCACGCGTCCTTCCCCCGCCTGGTAGGATGCCGTGGCTCCTCAGCCTTATAAAAGCAACGCCCTTCCTGAAGATGAGATAGAGTCATAGGTTTCTCCTACCACTCCCCATCAGATGTCTCAGCATTCTGCATCCAGGTGCTGAGCCGAACAGTGCCTTGCTGATTGGATGTATCCACTTTGTCACCTGTGAAGCACTGACGCGCAGCTCGGTCTGTCTGGTTTTATGCTGGCGTTACTGTTTCTGGAGTATGTGTTTAATAATTTGTTATTGTAAATGCCCTGGAGTACGCTGCAGCTGAATCGTTCATGTGCCCTGTTTCCATGTGCAACTCTCCAAAATCCTAAAAGAGAAAAAAAAAATCGAAAATTGATGCTATGATAGTGTCATTATCACCTGGAAGTTAAATTTGCAAGCTCAGCACACAGAGATTATTCCTTCCCATTTTCTACTTTAAAACAGTTACTTATTTAACCTAGTTGAATGATTACATCTTTGTACGTTTTTAAAAAAAAGCGATTAGAAAGGATCAAAAACTGAATTCCAGTCGATGGACGAGAATGTTTGCATTCCTCTCATGGGCTAGACGTGTTTGGTGCTGATTAGACAGGGAAGAACAAGGTGGACACAGTCCCTATTTTCAAGTTGCTTAACAAATCCAAAATGTGTGATCAGCTTCAGGGACTGTGGCTGCCTGCGCAGCACTCGTGAAAGAGGAGACAGGACACAGGCTCGAGGATGTCACCGTCCATGCAGAGGATGGAGCTGTGGAAGTGCATCTGTGGGTGGCTGGTGTTTTATTCCTTCCAGTCCTTATTCTGCCAGGGCTGGGCTCAGCATTTTGTGAATCTCTGCACTTTCCCCAGCTGGTCCCACTGACCTCTTTTACAGCACTTTTGATAAGAGCCCTCAGGCTGGAAGAGGCTCTGGGAAAAGATATTTTGGCTCCAAAAGCTCATAGTTGAATGGCAGGCCCCTTACTCCGTGAGCACTGGTACAGATCCCCTAGATTAGCCCAAAGTGCCATTTACACTTTCCAAATTATAAGCTTTTATTTTCTCCAAATTTCAGATGTGTTCGTTTTATAGATCTCTCCTCAAAACTCTATCCCACCTCTGGTCATAATTTAATATTTTCCTGTGGGGCAACAAGCAGGATGCAGGCATAACTGTTCCACGGCCATTGACAAAATAGTCTTTGTCCTTGGGAAAGCGGCTAAGAGCCACAGTAAGGTCTTTGCTTTTGATTCCTGAACCCAATTCCTGGTCATTGCGTTGAGCTGCAGGTAATAAGATCCCCAGCTGCAGTGACATAAAGGGGCTTATCTTTCTCACCCAATAAGAAGCCTAGACAAAGTCTTCAGCAGCTCCACAAAGGGTCTGGACTCTTCTCTTCTCCACCTTCCACGAGGAAACTCCCCCCCCCAGATGCGAGATGCTGTACCCCTAATGACAATGCGTCCCACATGGGGACAAAGGGAAGCGTCGCAGCGGTCTCCGGTCCTGTTCATCTCTCCAGAAGCTCCCCAAAGTTCTCCACTTAGAGACCGTTGGCCAGAACCGTGTCACATGGCCATCCTCACAGCAGGGGGGCCTGGCAACGGCAGGTCTTAACTGGGGGCAGTGCCACCCAGAATGGAGCCGGAGCTGTGTCAGTGAGGAAGGTGGGACAATGCCACGCTCCTTGGCCAGAGGACACGTGCAGACCCCTCACGCAGTGTGCCACCGTCACTTCCTTCAGACAGCACACCTTCAAGGCCTGGACTCCAGCAATCCCGCCCCAACCAGCAGGGACAGGCTTGGTCTCGATGCACTCACCAAATAGCTAATCCATATTGTCCCCATTTAATTAAATTTACTGAGCATCTTCTGTGCCAGGCATGGAGTAAACAACGGTGACCAAAACAGGCAAGACCCTTGCCGTCACAGAGCATCCAGTCCTAGATTTAAAACAAAAAAGAAGGAATGTATCTTAGACTTCTCTTTTGCCTTTCAGCTAAACAACCAGATTGTTTTTCAGCATGAGTGTCCTTCTCTTGTGGTTAATAAAACATGGATGGCTCTCTACCTGGCTGACACAGTGTTACCTTTTGCAAATCGAGTGGTCTTGGGCAGCTGGATGTCAGGCTGACTATGTGGAAGACCAAGTTCCATGTGTAAAGGGTTGACCCTGAAATAATAGACTGAGGCATGTAGCTGCCTGGGACTCGTGTAGTTATCGGACCTGCCTGGCTTAGTGGGGTGCGGTTATTCTGAGCTGTAGGGAGCTTGTTGGGGGCAGGAGGGCCAGTGTCTCAGCACCCTTTGCACGCCCCACATCAGCTCAGTGACTGACTCATGGTGAGTACCTGGTAAGTATGTTTGCTGGCCCAAAGTCAAAGTTAGCCCTACCAGACTGTGAGGAGCCACACGGAATTCTCAAAGGTCAAAGTGAACAGCCGGTAATCCCTGACCTTTCATATTTTATAGGGCAAATTTATTTCTTTCCATGCTGCGTGTTCAAGTTTTCCAACAATACGCCAGGCCCGCTGACACATTACTCACAGATGTGTTAGAGGTGAGAGCTAAGATGCTGAGCCCTGAGCCCTAGGGAGGCCGGCCACTGGGGTCACACGTCCTTCCTTATCGGTGGCCCACACTGCCTGGCACCAGGAGAGAATGGCTCTATGACACACGGCTTTAGGGTCTTGATTTAATATCCACACGGACCTGAGCGGTGACACCTTCCTGGGGAATGATTGCTCTTCCAGGGCACCTGTGTGTAGCCTCAGAGAACAAAAACAAAAGGCAGGCTTTTATTTATGTATTTACTTATTGGTATTAAACTGTGAGACAGTCCACAAATCGTTTGTGGAATAAGGCAAGGTATAAACAAACAAATATCTGGCTTTTTAATTTTCCTAACAGTGTCAGCACTGCCAGAGGGCATCTGGGATGTAAAACCCGCCTTTTTCCATCAGCTGCACAGAAGACAGTTGCTTGGGACCCTGGCATGAACTGCGTGCTATTTGAGTCCAATCACGACAGGTGAGAGAAGTGGCATCTGAGACTCAGGGGGCATGTTAGACACTTTTTATCTCAGTTCCCAAAATTCTATTCTTAGTCTGAATTAGATGAAGGTGCCACACACTTGGCTGTCACCTTAGGTCCCTACAGAAATACCATCTCTTACTTTTTTAAAGGCAGGTGAAGTACTCTTGTGAATCGTCTCATTAGATGGGAAGGTGCTTGAGAACAGGGTCTCTAGCTCGTGCACAAAACACCTAACACGTGGATGCCGCGAGCATGAAAAATACATAAATATATGTTGAACGTGAGGAATAAGGGATGTACAGACGCGAAGCAAGTTATAAACCAAACGTTGCCAAGTGGGAATAACTTTAAAACAGACTTAAGAAATACTTGATCCGAAGAGGGTTTGCAAAACAGGTTTTCCTTAACCAGCTTTTGGGATAGTTCAAAAGCATCTAAAAATTACGTTGGTGAAGAGATGGACTCTGCCAACTAGTTCCTGGAGGTTACTGAGGTCAGTTCGTGCACGTTCACTTAGGTGCGGGAGCTTAAGTGCCCCTTCCGTGGAAGCCACAGTGCAGGTCGCCTCTTAGGACACGTGTGAGTTTCAAGGACAGGGCCACGGTGGTGCCGCTGCCAGCTCCCCTGTCTGCAGTCGCCCTGATGGCGGGCCAGGACGGGCATCTCCTGTCAGTTCCTGAAAGGAAATGCGGCCGCCAGATCAGGAGGGAGGAGGAAGTGACACTGGCACTGGGCGAGGTCTGAAAATAGCACTTGAAGGTCAGTGCCAGGATTAAGTCATTGTAAGAAACCTTTCATGATTAAGGCCACTTCAGAATCCCGGTCTGAAACGAGTCTAGAGACGCCAAGCACCGCAAATGACACCTAGTTGCTGGGAGAGTGTGGGGTGCACGTGGGACTGGGGTGCCGCTCGGTGCGGGAGGGCCCTGCCCGACTCTCACAGACGGGGTTAGGGACACTGGCGCTGCGTCTGCGGGAGCAGGGCGCTGTGCGGGGCGACGCGGCCATGGGCGTGCTGCCCCACAGGGTTCACAGGCCGCGGGAGCGCTGGCGTGTCGGGTGCGCGCTGATCTCCTTGGCAGTGGATTCCCAAGAGCCTCCACGCACGACAACGTGGGCCTGGCGAAGGGATCCCGTGCACGGAGCCGCGGGGGGCGCGGGCCGCCCGCGGACCCCCGCGCCACTGGCACGGTGCCCTGGGATGCGATCGCTGGGGCGCCCTGGCAGGGGACCCCCGGGCCGGGGCGCCGCGCGCGGAGCCGAGCGGAGGCCGGCAGGAGCCAGCCCCTCGCGCGTCCCGGGGGAGCAGGGCGCCCCCGCGCGGCCCCCGGAAGTGGCGGGGGGCGCTGCCGCCGTGGCCGCCGGCTTTGTGCGCCGCGCGCGGGCCGCGGGGCCGCCACTGACCCGCCCCGCCCCGCCCCGCCCCGCGCGCCGCCGGCCCCGCCCCCGCCCTGCGCGCGCTCGCGCGCGCCGCGCCGCCTGCTGCCTGCTGCCTGCCGGGCCGGCGGCGGGCCCGGCCGCCCCGATGCCCGAGCCCGGCCCCAGGATGAGCGGCTTCTCGCTGGGCGAGCTGTGCTGGCTCTTCTGCTGCCCGCCCTGCCCGAGCCGCATCGCCGCCAAGCTGGCCTTCCTGCCGCCCGAGCCCACCTACACCGTGCTGGCGCCCGAGCCGCGCGGCGCGGGCCCCGGCGCGCCCGGCGCGGCCGCCGCGGCCCCGGCCCCGGCCCCGGCCCCGGCCCCCGCGGCCCGGCGGCGCCGCCGGCCGAGGACGGCGCGTGCAGCCTGCACCTGAGCGAGCGCGCCGACTGGCAGTACTCGCAGCGCGAGCTGGACGCCGTCGAGGTCTTCTTCTCGCGCACGGCCCGCGACACCCGGCTGGGCTGCATGTTCGTGCGCTGCGCGCCCGCCAGCCGCTACACGCTGCTCTTCTCGCACGGCAACGCCGTGGACCTGGGCCAGATGTGCAGCTTCTACATCGGCCTGGGCTCGCGCATCAACTGCAACGTCTTCTCCTACGACTATTCCGGCTACGGCGCCAGCTCGGGCCGGCCCTCCGAGAAGAACCTGTACGCCGACATCGACGCCGCCTGGCAGGCGCTGCGCACCCGGTGAGCCCGCGCGGGGGCAGGGGGCCCTCCTCCGGGACTCGCGCGCGCTCATCCCACCCTGGCCTTACCCACCCCACCCCACCCCGCCAGCTCCCGGGTTCCTGGAGAGCCCAGACTGGGAGGGTTCTGCCTGTCCTGGCGCCTAGGTGCCACCTGCCCTCCGCGGGCTCCTCTGCGGGGCTCTGGTCACTGCCGGTGGCAGGAAACTGCTAGGTTCACGTTTAGTTTGTCTGAGCGGCACCGGGAGCCTGAAGGTCCTCAGGCTGAAGTGACCTTGGGCAAGGCACACGTGTCTCTAGACCTCTGTTTCCTCCTTGTAAAATTGGGGGGCCTCAGGCATGGACCCCGGAACTTGAGCGTTGCACAGTGCCAAGGGACAGTGCCTGGGCGGCTCTGGAGGGGAGCCGGAGGGTGTGAACGCTGCACCCCGCCGGGAGCCGGGCAGAAGGTGAGTGGTGGCCTCCGGCCTGGCACCCTCCACGGAGCCTCAGCAGCAGCCGGGGCGAGTTTGAATGTTTCCGGGTTTAGGGAATCTCTTGACCTTGCACTAGCAGTCACACAAGGACTGGAAAGCATTTATTGAGGATGGCCTTTTATGTGCAAGGCACTAACTTGAGGTAGGTTTCAGGCCAGGCCTGGTGAGACAAGCAGACAGAAACCTTGAGTCTTATCCTCAACTTAGACGAAGATCTGGTTAACGGGCAGTCACGTCCCCTGCGTGCACCCACTCTCAGTGTCTGTGACTCTCCCTCATGCCCCATGCAGCAGCGATGGGGAGGTACCTGAGATCATGACTGTAATGACATCTGGTTTCCTCAGAGAAAGAGCCCCAGGGTGACTATCATGGGCATTGCCATGGCTGTGGACACTATGTGTGTGTGTGTGTGTGTGTGTGTGTGTGTTTAATCTAAAACATTTGTGCACAGTTTGTGTGGATCAGCAACATTCCCTTTCATACATATGCTCATAAATCATGCTCTGCTTGTGTGGGAGACTGACTTGTCCCACAAGGAAGTCCTCAGGACTAAATACACGTTGCTTATCTGTGTCCTCCTGACACACGTCATTGGGATCACAACTTACTGAGACAGGACGAGGCGGATGAGAATGTATCATCTGCAGACATGTTGAGTCACAACCTACAAGTAGTTAAAAGCCACCTTTTCCAGGAACAGGTTTCAAAGGTATGTGTCACACACAATCAATAGATTGCTGGAATTTGCTGTTAGTAAAGGCGTTAACAGTAAGGGTTGCCATGAGATTGTCTTTACGCGACACAGTGAAGTCCCATCTTGAGTAGGTTTTATGGTAGAATCTCTGTAGGACAGTGTTCCTATTTGTGCCTGTCTGCATCGGAATGACAGCCTCGCAGATACAGGCCCTTGGCCTGGATGTCCGGGTGTGTCTGTGTCACACCTGCGAGGTGTGGTTATTACCTGGAGACTTAGGTCATACTTAGTTGAATTAAGGACATTGTTTTTTGACAATGGTTAATGTTGAATCATCTGATGGCATATCTGAGTTTCGCCCACGATCTATTTGATTTCGTGCCGGAATGCATGTCTGGATGGATACACGTACATGGAAGATGGGAGAATCTTAGAATTTGGAGGAGCCTTGTGCATCCTTCATTTTGCTGTGACCCCACAGCAAGAAACCCTTTTTTACATCTCGATCAAGCCACACAAACTCATCTGTGTCTGTAGAGCTGAAGTATTTCGCGAAGTACTGTTTTGTTTTGTTTTTTTCCTATGGGCAATGCACGTGGCAGAATATGTTCTGTTTTATTTCATACCGGAAGCAGAATGCTGGCTGAGAATCCCCACTGCATCCCCAGCTTGTTTCTGGCCACCGTGGCCCTCCACCCTCATCCGGACACTCAGCGCCAGCGTGCAGTCCCTCAGCGCCAGCTCACAACCTTCTCCACTATGCCACATAGTGCTCGCTGTCACACGTGTGTGTCCGGCCCTTCTCCTGACACGGGAGCTACCTGATGCTGACACTGCGTGGCCCCTGACCCGCCCCCTTCTGCCTGCCCCCTGCGGCCATCACCGTCATGCTTCCGCGGTCACCTGGCCTGGAACGTGCCCTCTGCTTTGCCCTCATACACGTCCCTCAGGTCACTGCCACGCAGCAGCGCCACCCACCACGGGTACCCATCCTCCTGTGGTTGGCTCAGATCCGCTCGTCCACCCCAGCCCCGTGTCTTCTTTGGGGTCTTTCTCTTTCCTGCCCTCCCGTTTAACCCTCTGCTCGCTGGAGAGCCTTCGTGTCTCCTTCTGTGCTCAGGTGACAGCAAGGCATGTGTCAGTGCTGTGCACCCCAAGGCACCGCCCAGTGCTGGCCCCACCGCACGGCTTCTCCCGGCCTTTCCTGGCCTGGCTTCCGCTTGGGTTTGGACACCCAGTTGGATGTGAGCGGCTGTAGACTGGGCAGAAGGGGGACCTGCCGTTCAAGAGGGGGAGGGCCAACCTGAGTTGAACGTGTAAGTCCAGGCGAGCCAGTAACCCAGAGAACGAGGTGGAAGATAGGCGGAGAGTATTTTAGCCCAAACATTTTATTAATCTAGATAGAACAAGAGAGGTGAGGTGTGCGATTCGATTTGTCCTCCGTGCTCACCATTCCCATCCACAGAAGTCATTGATTCTTCTATTTGGGGCAAGGACACGTCTGGTGACAGACGGAGAAACACTGACCTAGTCAGAGGAAGCACATGCAGAGAGAGGAAGACAAACGGGGGGCTCGATGCCGGGTGTGACAGGCAGATGACCAGACATGGCGTTCCACCCACTCACTCAACCAGCAAACCATTACCTGTTGGACACACCTGTCGATTCTCCTACTGTGCCAGACCCTACGGTGGCCCCCCCTTGGGTGTCATTAATCCCAACCTATTCCTTCTTGTTGTGACAGGGCAGGTTAGATTGTAGAGGCATTTGGGACATGTGACCACGTGTGGCTGTGTGACGACCCCGTCTCCCTGGCAATAAGAAGCTCCAGGGTGGGAATACCCCAGCTTCGGGGAGGGCAGGAGTGGAGACCCTCAGGCAGGGGTCCTGGGAGAGCCCTTCCTGTCACCTGCCAGCGGGGTTTGCAGTTACGACGCCCTGGTGGGTTTCCCCTGGGAGTGGCCGGGCGTGCTGAAGGTAGGGGCCTGACATCTTTGCTCTCAGCGTTCTCGGGGGCCACGCGTGCCATTAAGGGAAGAACACTTGGGATTTCTACCTATTTGGGGTTGAGAAAAGCAGAACGTGTTTGGAATTGCGAAAGATCACTGAAAGTGATCTTTCTAGAAAGAAAATAGAACACCAGCTTGCGATTTGGGATGGCTGGTATGAGGACGTCCCACTGGGAGGAACTCAGCCCTTCAGAACGGACCCGGCAGACCTCATGCGGGACAGGTGTGTCTAGGGGTGCGCTCAGAGCCTCGTCACTGGTATCCACTCTCCCTTCCCCCAGACGCCCTCGGCCACGCCCGGCTCCTTGGGCCTGTCCCTGTGCCCTCTGCCTCGCTAGGGGATCCTGAGCTTCCTTCCCCGGGGTCCGTGGGGAGGCGCCTCACTTTCCAGCTGCGAGAGCTCTGAGGAGCCCGCCCACATGTCGGCGCTAACACAGAGTAACTCACTCCTCGCTGTGCTTTCTCTTCCAAGCGCCGTTTTTATTTAGGATAACCTTGGAGGCTCAGCCTTAAAACTCTACTCTCGCCGTGGTGTGTTGGTGGAAGAGGCCTTTTTTTCCCCCCCTTTCTGAAGGAATCATTTAAATTATACTATCCCGAGGTGGTTTAAAGGGTACCTTTGGGGTCACTCCCTGTCTTCTCGGCTTTTCTGCCCCTCACCGTCTCTCCACATTAGTAGCTTCCCTGCCATGTCCAGTAGTGATGACCCCACGTAAGAAGACTCTGGAATCTGGCCTGGGGGCGGCTAAGCCCGTGAATCGGCCCCACTTTGGGGAGCCTCTCGCACAGAAATCCAGAACTCAACAGATACACTCAGGTCACCGTGTGGCTGTCACGGCGACTTTTTTTTTTTTTTTTTCCGGGATCGCTTTAAATAATAGGCTTCCTGATTTGTCTAAAGGTTTCTATTCACAAAAGCTGGGTAAACAGACCTTTGGCACTGGGAAGCGAGGTCTGGTTGCAGCTCTCCCGCCGGCCGTCCTTCGGGGCACAGGGCAGGGGCACGCCCCACCTGCCTGCCGCGCATCCGTCCTCCTCAGAGGAGGGGACTCAACGGCCTGACTTCTGCGGGGCCTTCCATGAGGCTCGGGATGTTCAGGGGAGGCGCCTGATGGTTTTGAATCTGCTGGTCTTGGCTACACTGGGAAGCTCGGTGGATTCAGACTCTGCGGGGGGTCTCAACCCTGGCTGCACTTAGCATTTTCTAGGTAGATTTTGTGGAAGTGTGTGTGAGTCCAGATAGACACACATGTGTATATGGATGCATGTGTGTCTGTATGAAGAAGTGTGTTTATGTGTGCATGGGTGTATGTGAAGAGTGTATGTAGTCAGGTACGTATGTAGCTGTATGAATATACGTGCAGACGTGTGTGTGGGCACACGCACGTGCATGTGCACGTGAAGCCAGGGTTGAGATATGGTAGCCTAGGAACTTTCAGGAGCCGTGTCCAGTTAAAAGTCAGCCACAGTTATAACTGGTTAAGAGTTGATTGTTCACCCACTTGGGTAGGTAGGTGTTTGTAGTCAGGGGCTTTTGGTGGCCAGGAACTCCCTGGACTAGACCAAATATGGGGCGGTCGTTGAAAGGACAATCAGGTTCTCGAGCGTCCCTGGACTGTCACAGGCGCGAGGCCCTTGGCTGGCACCCTCTCGGCGTCCTGCGTCTGGGCCGGCCTGGGTTCTCACGTTCCGCCCCCCGCCCCCGTCAGCATGCCTCTCCATTGTCCCCCCTGTTCCTGCTCTTTGCACACGTCCGCCCCCCCAACCGAACTCGCACCCACCCTTGACTCTGCCACCTGGCAGCTGGCCTCCCTCAGTCTGGTAGATACCTGGAGCCAGTCTGGGGTCCCCTGGTCGTCCCCCAGGTCAGCGGCGGCTGGTGCTCAGACAGCATCGATAGACACACGGCTCCGTCATAGGGGTGGGGGCCAAGGCCAGGGTGGCACGACCTGACACGTCCACTCCGCGAGCCACGCTCCTTCCTCCCCCCCGTCTGGGTGTGGACGGATCCCCACCCTCTGCTCAGCCCCCGCATGTGACAGTTCTCTCTGCCACCACGGCGTAGGTCTTGAAGAGCAGGCCGTGTGGAGTCCTTAAACTGCCTCAGCAGAGCAGAGACCTCACTGCCCGTGTGCGACCGCGTGTGTGGGCCCCACTGCCAGCCTGGGGGTGGGGGGCTGGAGGAAAATGGGTCTCCCCTCGTGTTGCTTCTCCCTTCTCCTGCTGTCAGTGCATGCGCCGGCCCCTGGGACTACTGGCCGCGTGGACGGTGGGCTGCGGGTGTAGTGTCATCCTCAACGGCCCCTGGGCAGAGAGAATGGGCCAGGCATTGAGCAGAGGAGGCAGAAGAGCAGAGGGCCGAGCCTCTGCAGTGCCGGTGGCCTTCATGTGACTTGAGTTGGCAACCCCTGGCCAGCAGGGACTTAATGATTGGCTTCCTGTAAGTTCAGACAACTTACAGCCAGAACCAGTTTCTGGCACTGTGTCAGTCACATGGCCAGGTTGTCTCAGGGGGACCTGGAGCAGTGTTCCTGCAGGTTTCAGCTTTCTCTGATGTTTTTCGTGCTCAATGACAGAGGTGTTGGGGTCACACAGACCCGAGCTTCGGTCCCACCTGTGCCACTGGTGAACAGCTTGACCTCAGGCCAGTCTCCTCACCTTTGTACTAGTGATAACGAGTCGTGATGCCCTCCAGCACAACGCCTTCCCCGGGGCGCCTGACAGTGCACAGAGTGTCAGCGTTGTTAATAAAGTCCTTAGAGCCGTGCTCAGGTTGAGCTGAAGGCCAAACACTGAGGTCGGAATCCGTGCTGGAGACCGTGCTGCCGTCCTCACGCCCCGTGGGTGTGAGTGGGACCAGGACAAGCCTGGCTGCTGGGTGTGGGTGCAGAGGAAGGCGGAAGGAGTGTGCAGTATTGGCGGCCAAAGGGGGAAGGGCCCTGGGGCTGTGTATCCCCCTGACCTCCAGGGCTGCGTGTGTCTGGCTGTAGCTTTGGGATGCGCTGTGCATTAGTGTTGTAAATTGGATAGTGCTTCATCTGACTAAGGTGTTTACAGCCACAAAGGAGATTTTAAAAGGAGTGGCAACCTCACCTGTAGTCCACGCCTCTCAGTGACTGGGCACACTGTTCTGCCAGGCTGAACCGGAGCCTTCACCGGGCAGAGCCTAGGGGTGCAGAGGAGAAGGGGGACCCATCTTTCCCCACCTCTCAGAACTTTCTGGTGCCTCTTTACCGTTAGCATGACACGCAGTAGGTAGAGGCATCTTTCTTTTCTACGGATGGCTGAGAGGCCTGAATCAGAAGCGTCCTTTTCAAATACAAATGCTCCCACAATGGCTGGTGCCTCAGGCTCGAGGCCAGCTGGGTTTGGAGCTCATCACAGCTTCCTCGGTGCTAATTTACTGTAGAGTGTGAGAGGACCGGGCGTGTGTGAAACAGGAAACTGTGATCCCAGGAAGCCTGGGTTATTGGGATCCAGGATCAGACCCGTAGTTCACTGTCGCCTCCCAGTCACTTGCTGAATCACCGAGAAGACCCCACTTCGAGATGTCATTAATGGCAGTGGGAGAGCAGCCCAGAGCTCATCTGTTCGGTTTACGTCTGGGCTGGGGCAGAGTGCAGAGCCAGCCTGTGATCCGGACACTTCCACGGAGAGTGGGCGGGGTTCCAGATGGCAGCGCCGGTCTGCAGCTCACCTCTGATGTTACGGTGGGCGATCAGATGAGAAGCCCAGCGTCTCCACAACCCGTTTTTAGGGATTGTCGCCGGCAGAGGCAAACCACGTACCGTCACAATGATAATGGCTGCCAAGGTCTATGAGACCAGACGGAGACTCCTGTGTGCTGGTTTCCCGTGAGCAACTTGATTCATCCCCGTTGTTGTAAGTGACTTGAGGGTATTTCAGAGTCCGTGCTTTTACTTGCTGGATTCGTTTAACGGGTGCCGTCGTCTTTGTGACTTGAAAGATTCACACCATTTAAGTTTTGATGTAGCATCCATGTGTTATTCACTTATCGTATATAATTGGGCTGTTAAAATATTTTTTTTCAAGAACACCTGGAGTCATATATTTAACTGGAATACATTTTTTTTTCCTTACTAAAAGCTTCAAGAAAACCCTAGAAAGGTAGATTAAGAACATGTAAAGCCGGAGCGTGATGACAGAGGAGGGAGGAGCGGACTGGGCCGTCATCTGACTGCACGGGCTCCCCGGTCTCTGATCCATCGCTGAAGCCCAGTGGGGGCGCAGTCCTGGGGTTCCGGAAGCTTCCAGGCCGCACCCATGGGGCGGTCCTGCCAGCTCTGCACCTGCTGACCACGCCTCACACTCCATCTGTGCAGGTCCAGGCTGCGAGTCCCCTTCGGCCCTTCCTCCCGGTCCACACATCCTGTTAGCCACATGTGTCTGCTATTTTTCCTTGCCTTTCCCAGAAGAGACCCTGGAGGGAAGGGTCAGATGCCCTGGGAGTGACTGGTCCCCCTGGGCGAGGGCACTGCAGCGTCAGGTTGCGTGTGTGCTGCTTGCTTGGTTGTGACTCTCTGGTCACTGTGACGCTGTGGTGTCTCTGAGGCCCCCAGGAGAGCTGCACAGTCCTCCCTGCTTGCCAGGGCACCTGGTCGGGTCACCCGGCGTGACTCCCTGCAGCTGTCCCTGAGCGCCCTTGGCGACTGCGTGCTTCTGGCTCCCACTGAAAACCCTGATACCACGTCCTTGCACACAGTGTTACTGCGTGTGCAGGAGTAAGTGCACTGAAGATCACGGCTGTCGTTTGCATCTTCCCCCACCTGCCTCTTCCCTATACTTTCTCGGTGAATTAAAGATGGGGCACCAGCTTCTTGGGGGCTTTTGTAGCCAGCCCTCTGTACCTTCTAGAACCCCTTCTTTTGTCATCTTTGAGTTGTCCTCTCATCTTCCCCTTTACTCAAGAACTGCAATATTGATTCATTCACACCCCGGACAACCAGAGTCTAACCTTCTTGGGCGCTGTCTCCTGCCTGCATCAGCAGCTCTTTCCTCGACAGTGCTACTGAGAACGAAAGAAAAAAAAATGCCTAGTTAGGTATTATTTTTAAAACTGTTTTTTGCTTTCAACGTCCATAAGATTTTATGCACTGTTTGAAAATACTAACATATTTAAATCTATACGTGTCGACACGCGTCAGGAATGCATGCTCTTGTTTTTATGGAAAAGGATGCTGGATTAAAAGTTTAGACACCAGTGCTCCAGACCGGTAGTGTTATTGAATATCGTTTGGATCACTTTTCTCAGAATGACAGGATCTGAGCATGATGAAGAATTAAAAATTTGGAGCGGTTTCAGTCCTTCAACACATCCAGCTTCTGCGGTTATGTCAGGTGCTGGGCTAGAGGCTTGGTACAATCTTCCTTGTGACCAGGACTTACACAGTACAAAAAAAAAAAAAATCTATTCGCATCTGAAAGATGACTTTGGCCAGACTCCTCGCCATGGAATTCTGTATTTTGTATGACAGCATTGCAAAGAGGAAAAATACCTCCCAGACCTCTGAAAATCTGCGGAAAGGAAGAGAAGCAGTGAGTTCTTCCCAGCAAGGGAGCCACTCACCCTTCTCTCCGCACCAGAGCTGAGTGGTTCTGATGGCTCCCCTCTGTACCGTGGGTTCTGAGCAGCTGCAGATGGCTAAGGATCGGAAGCAGGACCCCGGGAGACCTGAGGAGGGCCATGGGGTGCAGAGGTGAAGAGCAGGACAGTGTGGCCAGGCAGCCTGGGCCTGAGTCCTGCCTGCACTATTTCCTCTTAGCCTCAGTTTCCTCTTTTGTAAAGAGAGGAAGTGATAGTAGCATGTACAGTAGTGTTTCTCATTAATAAATGGGTAAACGTTTGTAAAGTACTCAAAACTAAGTTTCATAAAATGAATGTTTAAAAACACTGAAAAGTCAGGGGTGAAAGAAATGAAAAAAATTAAAGTAGCCTTTAAAGCTTAGAAAAATACCACCTTCTGTATTTCCAAAGGGTGAGTAGTCACCAAAGAATGTCTACATACACTCACTCTTTGAGCCTAAAAATGGTCTTATAAGAAAGACAGGACAGGTACTGGTATTTCCACACGGTACCTCAGGAGAAGGGATTCTGAAAGAGTAAGTGATTTGCAGCAGTCCGGGGGCTTGTTAAGTAGTGCAAGGCTTCAATGTATCTCCACAAGGCTTCAATGTATCTCTTCCCACTTTTAAATTGTCCTAGGGCTGCCTCTTGAATTGTTGCTATTAGTAGTTACTTTTGTAGATTGCTCCCTAATGATTTTGTCAGTTTGTAAATAGTGCATTTGTGTAGAGATGGTCCAGCAATGTTGTCTTTCCCTGTTTGTTCTTTTAGTGCAGTTGGGTTTTGTTTCTCATTCCTCTGTTTACTGTCATTCATTCCCGAAATTGGTTTTAAAGAGCCATGATGACCTATTTTAAATACTGTGGGACAGCGTTTGATTCCCGTGCATTTAAAATTGGACCAGTTTTTCCTACTGAATCACACGAGCTCTTTTTTCAGGAAGAGAGTGAAGATCCTTTGAAATCCATCTGATATGTTGGTGGAGCCTTTGCCGGGTGCCTAGCCTTGCAGAGCTAGAGAAAGGGGCTCTTATCCTTGGGGAGGTTGAATTGTACCCGCAGGTGTCTCTCCCCACCCTGCCCAGGATATAGGGTGTGATCCTGGCCACCTGCCCGGGAGCCCGGTACTTAATGGTCCTCAGGAAGGGCTGTCGACATGCTCCTGTCTCCGTGACTCCGGTGACCCTGGTGGGATCCTCTCTGCTTCATGGCTTCTTCCCTGGCTCAGGTCTCTTGGAATTTCTTGGGAGCACGAGGGTCTCTCTGGGCGGTGGCAGAAGAAGAGTGACATCTGTAGCATCTAGGTTTTTGGCAAATGGGTCTCTGGTGTCAGACACCATTAGTAAGGAAAATTGTCTTAAATTCACCTCCCCCCCCCACCTCCCACCCAGTCACATGTAGTCTTCTTGAATGGTCACCAGCAACATGAAGAGGCACGGCCACTTCTGGTTGGCTGTGCCCTGTCGCGAAGATCCATTACGTTTATCGGCGGCCTCTGAGGTTTCATCCCTCCCATTGCTGGACACACCGTGGGGAGAACAGTCTGCTGATTCTCAGGAGGGACCTGAGTGCGCAGGGCCCCAGGGCCCCAGACGCCAGTCCATGGGACGGAAGGACACGCCCACCCACCTGCAGCAGCATGAGGAAGACGAAGATGCGGAGATTTCTTGGAGCCAGGTGTTTTCAGTAGGTCCAATAATCTGAGATTTTTGCCACTCCGATTTTTGTTTTTATTAATCATCCTTAAAAATGTTATATTTGACAGCTGGAATCGTGGCCGCATTTTCTTGGAGGGGGTAGAAGGGCGGCTTGGCTAGTGTGAGTTAGGGAGGTCTGGGAGCTGCCCACACTTGAGTCAAGAACTTCTTTACTCTACTTTTTAAAAATGTTGCCATAAACTATTTGGATGGGCATTTCACACGCACTGCTGAGTAGGGCTGCTGCCGGCCTCACGGGACGCCGGCCTGGACGCTCAGCAAGGTGGCCCGGGATAAGGCAGCAGGGCTGTTCGGGGTCAGACATGGCCTGTGGGGTGTTCTTAACGGTCCCATTGGAACTTTGCCTTATTTAGACCTTTTAATGAGTTTTAAGACCCTCCCCTCAAGTTTTCCCCCTCCCTATGAACTGTTGACAAGGCAGTCGCTAGCTTATAGTTTAGTATCTTTTTAAAACCAACGCCGATGATCTTAAATATCTCCTTGGGATTTTAAGCCCCATGCTTGGTTCGTCAGAATCTCCTTGCCAGCGACCTTATTAATATTCAGTCTGGACTTCTAGATCAGACTCCTCTGTGTAATTTCTGTAAATTAGCATCTGGTGACTTAGAGGAAGGGCAGGACGAGGAGGAGCCTGGATGGAGCCCCTCCGTGAATCCGTCCCAAAGACGCCTACATCTCCGTTCCTCATACGGGTGACGGCTGGAGAAATAGAGGGTGGGACCTACCCACCCTCACCTTTTTATAAAGAAAGCATCATTAGGGTTTGCGTGGCGAACATGTCTCAGTAAATACAGTCGGGCATGTCCGTAGCCACCAGGTTGTGCCAGGGCGAATCACAGCAGTAAATGACGTGAGAGGCGCGTGACGTTTTCATGGCAGTAGCTCCCGTTTTCACTTGAATGACCTATGCATCCAGTAATAGGTTCACAGAAGAGATCATGACGAAAAGCAACACAGTCACCTCTTTCTCCTCGCCCCCAGCACCCGGGAGCAACTTTAGACAGTATCCGTGGACTTTCTGCTCAGAAGTGTGAGGAGTCTTCCTAGCTGTGCAATCCCGCTGGCCTCCTTCCGCCGCGGTCGGTGTTTGATAGTTACTCTGGGGTCTTCGTTGCTGACGTTTGTGACTTTTAAGCAGTGGACTTGCCTACCCTCGCGCCCTCTGCTTCCCTCGGTGTCTGACCTCTTCTCCTGCCTCCAGCCCCCACAGCACGTCATCAGGATCACCGCAGTAGCAAGGAGGTCCGTCCCCAAGCTGTCTGCGGGTGAGGCTGCTGTTCCACTGACCTCGAGGCTTCTCCGCGCCTCTCCCGGCCGCCATCCCTTTGACATCCTGAGAGATCCCCGGCCTCGTCTCTGGCCCCTGCGCTAAGTCCCTGCCTCAGCCTCAGTTTCCACCTCTGGGCTCGATCTCACCCCTCCCTCGCACGCAGCGCTCTGAGCTTCACGGTGTTTTCTGAGCCGGAGGGATGTGTTGCGCAGGCCTGGCTTTGCACTGAGCCACGTGATGATGCTGACGTGGGGCTGGAGGTGCTGAGTCTCCAGGTCTCGGGGGTCCCGTTCACGGGGGAGGCGGCCGAGGGGCCCGCGGGTGCCGGGCGCTGTGTTGAGACGGGCGAGGCTGCGGTCCAGTCTGGTCCCAGGCGCAGAATGCCAGGGTGGCCTGGCTGGGTGTTCTTCTCAACACCAGAACTTGTCCCAGCGCTGCAGTGAGGTGTTTCTGAACCATTCTGTGTCACCTTGCGTCCTGCCCAGCAGGTCCCGAGCCGTCTGCACCGGGCAGCGTGGTGCCTTCCAGTCTGGGGTCTGTGGGTAGAGGGCGCTGCACCCTACGCGGTCTGGAAAACTGTTCTTTCTCATTTCATCGTCGTCTTAATAAGTTTTAGTGTTGTTTGGGGCGGGCTTTCAAGGCAGGGAGAATAGAGAAACACGCCTTTCCTTAGCTGGTTTTTAGTACAAGTCCCGTGATTAGTCTTTCAGATCCTGTACTGAGTAGCGGTTCCTTGTTGGCTTAGTTATGTAACCACTGTTATTAGTTTTCTAACCCTAGTTTCTTGGAGAATAACCAGAGTCAAACAGTCAAAGGACTGTGCGGAAGGGCACAGGGGCCGTGCCTGCCAGCGCGCGCCGTCCGTAGGAGCGAGCGGGTGCCCGCTGGGCATGAGGGTCCAGTGAGCCGGGGGCGCGGAACTGACCAGCGAGCGCACTCAGCCCTGGTGCCTGGGAAGCAGTGGGCCCGGGACGGGGGCTCCGCAGGTGTGCGGCCCCTTCTTCCCCGACGTTCTCGGGGGCTCGGGGCTCTTGCAGGCATGGAGAGCCTGACAGTTCCTGCTCCATGCCACGGGGCTCGGGGCACTTTAGAGACTTGGGCCGTTAGGCGGCGGGAGGACGAGGCGCAGTGTCTGGTTACTGGAGGAATTCGAGCTGAGCCGTTCGACCTCATGGTTGCTTGGCAGGTAGCCCCTTGGGTGAAGCATGTCCTCTGTGCCTTTCTCTCTGAGAACATTTGAATGGTCCAAACATCAAATTTTTGGAGTCCCCCCCTTCAGCCCCCCCTTCAAATTCTAGGACCCCTAACGTAGCGTTCTTTAAACATTAGACTGATCAGTTTCCAGAAATGGAGATACTTCCCCGACGTGGCCAGGAGGTCAGTGGGTGACAGGGTGGGAGGGGATGGTGCGGTGAGAACCGTGGTCCCAGGTGTGTGGCCCTTGGGCTGCACACAGTGGTCTGCGCTCCTGAGGCCTGTGGGGCCAGCGACCGGGTCAGCGCCGTGGATTCAGGGATTTCCCCGGTAAGGTCCTGGCGCTCATTGCGTGGAGGTGTGGGAGCGGTGTTTGGGGAAGGGTCAGGTGACAGCAGTGAAGGGGCGGGGTGGGGGGGCGCCAGGCCCCCTGCAGGGCTGGCTTCCCCTCTGCTCTGAGGCCCGTGTGGCTGCTGCTGCCAGGGCTGGTAGGAGAGGGAGACAGGGGGCTCAGCTATGGAGCGGCACCCGGTGTGAGTGCAGAGCCAGGCTCTGCCGCCTCCCAGCTTGTGGCCTTGGGCGATTGACCCGGCTGCCCCATAGTTAGGTCAGAGGGGCTAATGATAGCACCTGGCAGGTGGTTGCTGAGATTAGATATGGTGTGGGGCCATCGCTGTCCACCGTCCACCGCAGGTCATTCTGGGTGTGCTGGTTGTTCACAGCAGACTGACGACCCTCCCTGCACAGTGTGTCTGGGTCTGGGTGGGAGCCCCTGTGACTGGTGATCTGGCAGGGCTGGGGGTGGGGGTGGGTGGTGCATAGAGGGAGCTGGAAGAGGCGGACTGGCCTGACCGGCTGAGCCGCTCCCCTTGCTTGACTGCTGTGCCGTCCAAAGGCAGGCCCATTTGCTGTCTGCTCAAGGCCCCACTAGGCATTTCTCAGACGTTAGAGTCAGGAGCGGTCACCTGTGGGCTCAGGCCTCATGCTCTGACTTTCTTACGTCTGAGTCAAAGTCAGCGAACCAGGTAAACGACTAAACTTCAGGGCCTTCCTTCTGAATAAAACTGGAAATCTTTTGAAAGCTGAAATGGCATCTTCTCCCGATTCATCAAATTAAATCTCTGAAAGCCTAGAATCTCCACGAGTTCAGGCCAGAGCATCAGCCCTGGAGACCACGTCCGTGAGGCTTTAAACGCGGGCGTTTCTACAAATTTAGAATAAAAATAGCCCACGTGATCTGACCAATGCCTGATGAGCCCCCACGAGGGCCAGGCCCACATCTCCGCGTTCATTCCTGTGCCCTTGGCTCCTGGCACCGCGGGCGTGGAGGACACTGAGTGATTGAGGGTGACTCGTCCGTTCTCTGTCTCTGGTCCCGGGAGGCCCCCACCAAGAGAACCCAGACAGCACGCGCGTGTGTGACCAGCTGGGCAGGAAAGGCTCGGCTGAGCTGTTTATTATGTAATGCTCGAGTCAGATGTTCACATTAGGAAAATGTATAACCTTGCTCATAGCTTTTGTGTGTGCCAAAGAAGTCATGAGTTTGATCGAAATGGTCATAAAATCTTAATGTTTTTGTAAACATTTTGGCCATATTGTTTCACGGTGTTTTCAAACCTGAGGAATCCTAATAGGTTGTGTAAGAGGGTGAAAATAGACTTCTTTTTTTTTTTTCAAGATAAAAAGGCATAAAAACAGAGCTCTGGTGTTGAAAGCATTCGTTAATACTTTATAGAAGATTTTATATCATTTTGATTTCTTTCGAGTTTCAAGTGGGAAAAAAAAATCAATTCTTGACTGATTGAAATTCTGTAGTAAAGTTCTTTTGCAAATTTCCTTGGCTTGATAGGAGCTCACAAACCACAGTAAATTGTCCAGAGGGAGTCAGATGTTTCAGATAATAATGCAGGAACTTTGGGGGGGCTGGGGAAAGAGACTTGTAAGTTCAACATGGTGAAGCAGCTGCTGGCATCTTAGAAGGGCTTCAGGCCAGTGGCCTGAGGGCGAGGAGAGGACACAGCCAGGGAGGCCAAGCTGGGACACAGTGACCGCTGGCATGGCCGTGATAGCTGGGCCAGGAAGGGGACCAACGGAGTCATGGCTGAGCCCTGCCCGACGAGGGGACGCCTCTCTCAAGCTCAGAATGAAGGAAGGAGAGAGAGATTCCGCAGCTGGTCCCTGGGTGCTGCCTGGGTTAGGGGTGCCCTGACCGTGCCCGCCCCTCGCACACGGCCTCCACTTCCGGTGGCCTGGCCATTTGCGGAATTCCCGTGGGGTGGACGGGGAGGGAGTTCGCGGCCACGTGGCATTAGTCTGGGGAGGGAGTTCGCGGCCACGTGGCATTAGTCTGGGGCATCCGCAGCTTCATGTCAGAGCAAAAGCCGGGTTCGCATCGCTCCCGTGCAAAATCGCCTGGCCTGTGACGTCCCTCCATTTCCGAATCGCTTCCAGCAGGAGCCCAGGGGCGTCTTACGTGCTGCCAGGGAAGAACCAGGCGCACGACAGGAAATGTGTCGGACGCAGAGGTCCAGGGCGTGGGCGACACGTGGGCTTGCGGGGTGAAGGTCTTCGCGCGTGCCTTCCCGGGGAGCACGTGTCCTCACGGGCTCGCGTTGTCTGCTCCGTTCTCTGGCTGTCAGGCTCCCTGGCCCAGTTGTAAACACGTGGCAGTTCCCAGTGACGTGCGTGCGGTGGAGTGTGGCCAGCCGGGTATTTCTGAATTATTCATGGCATGGTGCATGGTGCTCTTAGTGGCCACAGGAAGTCTTCCTGTTTACGAGAAGTGAGGCCGTGGCATTTGCTTTGTGATGTTGAGACGCTATGTAGTATTTTAATGAAAGTGTAATGTTAAAGTTAGCTCCAGGCCTGATTTCAGACTGATTTGGAAAGGGAAGGGGGAGGGGGGAGGGGGTGACCGCTGAGTCACGCAGGGGCTGGCTGCTATTTATAGGTCACGGAAGTGGATCCGGCCTGGCTGGTGCCGTCCCCAATCCCCCTCTTTGCCAGGCTGGGGGTGACCACTTAGAAGGCAGACGACCTCTCTGACAGCCGCCCTTGAGTGTTCAAATATAGGAATTGGAATTCTGGTGCAGTTTTGTTCCAACACAAGGTTCCAACACGAGGTACCTCCGTGAGAAACACCTCTGCACACATCTGCAGGGCTCCCCCCCCCAGCCTCCTCCGTGGGGTCCTGGGGGCCTCCCTGCATCTCTAGAAGGGAAGAGACATGATGGTGGCAGAGTCGTGTCCTCTCGAGGAGCCGTTCTTCTTGGTTTTGCTTTAAAAAAAAAAAAATCCTAGGTGGCAAGAGGCCAGGTGGAGAGGGAATGGGAAAGGTGACAAGGTCTTGGTGGCAGGGAGGTCAGAGCGAGGTTTAAATGACACGGAGTTGCCACCCCCCCCCCCAGGGAGACGGGCTGCGAGCCGCACATTCTGCCCCATTGGTAAAACAACACAGTATTAGCGACGTGCTTCTCTGTGTCATCTTTTCTCCTTAGGCGACTGGTAAATTGTAATTAAGGCCTTTAGATTCTGAAGAGTTTACAGTTAGACAAAAATAAAAAATAAAAAATTTCACTGTGCATCACTATTTTGTTTGCTATTCATGGTTTTCACTGTTGCAGTAAAATCTCGCTTTGAACTCAGGGGAGGCGGGATGTTTCCTTCATGCTCACGGGCAGGGCAGGAATTGGTGCGAGTCGGGCCCAACGGGCTCGACGCCTCTTTCCTTCCTTCTGCGGGGATGTCGTGGGCATCACGTCCGGTTTGCCCTGTGAGCCGTTTGGAGCGTGTGGTTCTGTGGCTGTGCGGCCGGCACCCGCATCCGTCTGCGGGACTGTGTGTCACCCACATCACCCTGTCCCCACTGAGTGGAACGTCCACTCTGAAAGCACGGCTCACGGTGCTCAGGTTGGCACTGTACCTTTGAGTTAAAGGGGGTGACGACCATCATGGCCGGGCAGCTGCCCACTGGCCTGCACCCAGGAGCAGGGTCGGCCACATGCCCTTCGCGCACTGGACGTGGGCGGGGCGTCCGGCGGCGCTGAGCTCAGCCGCACAGCCCGGCTGAGGGCCGCTTCTGCAAGCCCCGGAGATTCATGCAGCTCACGGTTCTTCCCCTGGTCCAGTCCGTACCCTGGAGCTGTAACGGGCTTAGAGCAGCTGTCCGCACCATGACAGGCCTGAGGTCCTCTGCAACCTCACCCAGGGCTCAGATTCCTTATCTAGAAAGCAGAGTCGCCCATGCCTCTGAGCCCTCCGGGCCTCTTCAGCCTGCCCATGGTTTGAGATACGTCTGTGCTGGATGCCGTGAACTTCGTAGGCTTTAAGAAGGACTAAGGGGGAACTGGGAGGGTCTGGCAGCAGAGAGGAGACTAGGGAACACAAGGACGAAGGACACAGGACAGGAGCAAAGGAGGAGTAGACCCCCGAGAAAGGGCCGAAGCTGCCACCACAGACAGGAGCCTCTGCCTGAGGGGAGCGTCAGGGCACCTGACAGGCTTCCCTGTCCAGTGCACGCAAACCACAGCAGCCCAGCCCAGGCTGACGGAGCTGTCCAGCCTCCTGGTTTGAGATGGCATGTCATCTTGTGTCCAGGCCCAGCAGGCAAGACTTACACCCCCTCATGGCCCAGGAAGTGGGGCTGCAGGAGACCACGACTGGGCGCAGGGCCTCGGACGGTGGCACCGGTTCCGGGCTCCCTCGTCCCCTCGGCTTCGCTCCCCTTGGTAATAATTCTTTAGGCGGTGCTTGCGTGTGGTGACAAAGCTGCCCTCCCGCAGGCTCAGGGGGAGTGGGTGCAGACGCCTGGGATCCCCCAGGCCGGCCAGTCGTGGGTCCAGCCATGCTCATGCCCGAAGCAGCCCCTGGGGCCGAGGCATCCAGAACTCTCACTGGCCAGAGCTGGGCATGTTGTGTCCACACCTGAGGCTCCAGGGAGGGCAGCGGGAGAGATGCTCCAGGGAGGTACAGCAGGGCAGACGTGCCCTCTGTCCCCCGTGAGAGACCAAGGATGCCGTGGGCACCGCGCGGTTTTAGCAGGAGCTAAAGGAATCTGCGGGGTTTCATTCCCTGATCTTCAGTCACCTGCAAACGACTGCCATGCAGGGCCAACTCAGCCACTGCCGAGTAGTGTCTCGTGTGCTACTGCTGATGTAAGAACACAACCTATAACGCGGTGGAATAACCAGAACCCAGACTCCTGGATTTCTGGTTGTAAGAAGTAACTTTCAGCCTTGGCGATCCAGTGGAGAATTAGATTTTTAAGGTTTTTCCCTGCCTCGGAGATTTCATAATCTCATAAACTTGCCTGTGAAATGGGGAGACCCTTTCCTTTGGTCAGGTGTCTTTAATCTGCATTGGTGTTGACGTAAGTGACATTTATTAAATGGCTTTTGCCAGATGCTAGACTTGTCACAGAAGCCCGCTCATAAAACCCTCTCGACAATGCTAGGGTAGGTGTCGTCTAAGTATCTCATAGGGATTTGTGCAGCCGTGGTGGGCGGGCTACAGTCTTTGGTTTTTCCTAGATGTTAATTAGAGAATGCCAAAAAAAGTCTCCTTTATCATTAGAACAATTTCATGCACAGTTAAACTAGTTCAAGCACAATATTCTATTTTAAATTGTCACGGATCTAGAGAGAGTCGATTTTATAGCGTTTAAGACTATCACTGTTTCCTCTGAAAGATGACTGTTTTGAAAATGAAAGAGTAAGCCATGCCAGGTCTTGTTTATTTTCGCTTTGACACAGAGAAAGAATGTTGGAGGTATAAGGAACAGCCTTGAGTGACACGCAGAGCTAAGTGGCTTCGGAGGCGGGCTTAGACCTGACCCCGAAAGCCCTCTCCCGCGCCAGCGATTGGGAGGAAATTCAAACATCTGGGCTAGAACGAAGCGCCATACGTGAGGGAGGGTGCTGGTTTGCAAAAATGAGGCAAAGCGTGTCCCGATACATTTTGAAATAAGTTTAAGAAAGGCTACATTTACCGGTGTGTCCACGCCAAGCCCGCCTCCCCGCCCGCTACCGCTACATTGTTGTAGGATGTCTGTGTGGGTCTGTGCGTTTTGTTACTGTCACAGCAGCTGCTGGAGGAAGGGCACTGTTGTCTCTCTGTGCGCAGGTTTCAGGTTTGATCTGCCGTGGGAGCTGGGCCGTTGGTCCCTCCCTGAGCGCTCGCTGCCCCTCGCTGTCCTCCTGTCTCCTGGTCTGGCCCCAAATTCTGGCCTCCTCCTTCAGGCTGCTACCTCTGTGCCCCGGGAGGAGGTGGGGTGCAGAGCGCTCGGGGGCTGGCCTGTGTGGCGTAGGTATCAAGCTCTTTCAGGAAGATCTTTCTTACAATGAACCCGAGGGTTTGACTTTCTCTGTGCCTTCCTAGGGTGTCTCACAGTCCCCTGACTCCATATTTTCCCCAAACTGAACTTATTTCCCAATAAAACAAACACATTTCCAAACACCCATTTATCTCCTTCCCAACTTCCCTATCTGTGCCAGTTTCCCCAACCTTTATCTATACAATGGCCTTGGAATCTCTCTGTCCCCACCCGTGCTCGCTGCGTCCACGTCCGGTCTGAGCGAGACAGAACACTTCCGTCCTAACCATCCTCTTCCTGCCCGGTGCCACGACTTGTCCCAGGCTGCATCCCCTCGGCGTCTTGCAGACATTCCTGCGACAGTCGTCTGCTTCCCCGGGTAAAAGCCTCGCCCAGGCCTGGCCAGGTCCAGTCCCCTGTTCCCCGGTGCTCCCTCCCCTCTGCGACGCTTCGAGCTCTCCTTCTGCATGTCTACATCTGTGCTGTGCTCAGATAAACTTCCTGAGCATAATACTCGTTTTGCCTAAACTTGGACGTGGTATTAGTGTTATTTCTCGATTGCCATCTCATTTCTTTATCTCCCCAAAGACTCATAGTTTATCCCCGTTAGGTTGAACGTTGCTCGGGGCAAAGGAGGCGACTTTTAATGTTGCCTTTGGCACAGCTTATGTTGGAGCAGGTGTGGAGAGAATACCTCGATCCTGCTCAGGCTTCTAAAACTTCCAGAGGCGATCGTGGTCTTGTATATAAATGTCCCATTTAAGCCACATTCTGTTGGTCAGAAAAAAAAAGAAAGAAAGAAACAAAACAAACAAATAGCTGACATCATTAACATTTAACACTTTTGATTTTCTCAGACAGTGCTCATTCAGCAGGTACCTTAGCACCTGTTCCCTTCGCTTCCGCCGTGGGAATTAACAACCAAGAGAAATCTGTTTGTGGGACAGCAGCGTAACGGTCAAAGAAGTCTCAGCCTATAAACGAGTATTTACAAAGGAAAAAAGGGGAAGTAAGCGCATTCCGGTGACGGATGCTTTTTTAAAGCTCCCTCATGTTTGAAGCGAGAGGCGTGTGCGTGCGGCACGCCGCGCCCCCCGCCGGGGACCCTCTAGCTGCGAGGCTGCGTGCGCGCGTCGATTAGGGCTCCTCTGCGGCCCGCGGGCCTCACCCTTCAGTCGGCATTCGTGGGACTGCGTGTGTTTATTTCTGTCCACGGCTACAGATATTTCCGCCGGAATTCTAGATCCGAAATATTTAAAATACTTGACTTCAAAGTCAGGGGCACCGTGCCAAGCGTGCGGCTTCTGAAGATAAACGCCCTTGACAGGGCAGAGTCGAGGCCCGTCAGCTTACACAGGACGCAGCGTGTCCTGGAGGCCCAGCTGGTTCACATCTGCAGCCAGGAAAGAGAGCCTGGCCTGGGGGCGAACACGGCAGGTTTTACCTCATGCGCAAAGTGACCGTTCCCGTGTGACCGTCTCACTTCAGCTCTGGCTCTTGCTGCTGGCGTGTTCTTGGCTCCTGGGGGCTCCTGGGGACCCATCCTCCATGCTGAGTGGGCCTGACACTTAAAATGTTCATGGTCCCCCTGAGCTCAGTCTGGCTCGTGGCTGCAGGAAGATGGTGCATGTTTGGATAGCTTGGGAGCAAAAACTGTAGGTTTCCCTGGCAAAATCGAGAGACTTTTCATTCCTTGGGCTGTGTTTTAAGTAACTCTTCCATAGTGGCCAAGCACGTTCACGCTCACTAAGCATTATCGCCATTCTCGATGGCTGATTCAGGTTTTGGCGGTTTGCAGACAAGACTTTGCTCCTTGTAGACCCCCCCCCCCAAAAAAAAAAAAGATTTAGACTGGAGCGAGTTTAATACCAATTGGGACAATAGCACAACGTGAAATGTGATTAGAATTTGTTCAAAACCAACCTTGGCTAGAATCTCGTCCCATTCAGAACGAGAAATGCCTCCCGTACGTCAGTCTCTAACCCCAGAGGGGTTTACAATTTTACCTGCCCTTGTGGAGCCGAAAATGTGACGATACATAGGTCATGCCACCTGCACTGCCATACTGGTAAGCGCTTGAGTGAACGACCAAGGGAAGACAATACGCGCGCACCCCAGGATTTTCCGTGCGTTGGTGAGGAGAGAGGAGTGTGTCACGTTCTGCCTCCTGAGGCATGAGGACTCTAACTGCAGGGCGCCAGGTTCACTTGGAGAGAAAACGTGGGGCCAGCCTGGAGGTTAACCTGGGAGTGTGGGCTTCGATCCCAAGGAGAGTGGTTGGCTGAACCCGGTGGGAATGCGCAGACGGGCTGCAGTGGGGAGCGACGTGAGCTGGAACTGGGCCGAGGCAGGTCTGGGAGAGCAGAGGACAGGCCGGACGTGGTGGCCGGCTGGGAGGAAGGGGGAAGCCAGGATGGAAGCAGGAAGTGCATGCAGTCAGCGTGAGTCAGGAGAGGCCGTGGATGGACAGCAGAAAGTGGACAGCAGTCCACTCACCAACCATGGAACGCCAGATGGACCAGAGGGACAGGGCCAAGCAGGCGGGTGGCGCACGTCGGGGTTCTGCAGCCTTGTGGACACGTTCCCCAGGCCGTCTTGTACAGATTTCTTGGTGTGTGTCTACAAGGCCTTCCGTCCATGGCGAATGTACCTGGCTGTGTGTGGTCTGCATCTCACATGGCCATGGCCCGATTAAAAAGTGGGGGGGGGAATTGGGAAACCACTGATGGGCTGAACACTTGGAAGGGTGTCGCCCCAGGAAGAGGCTAAGGAAGATAGAATCGTCCTCAAATTATTCATCTCCCAGTAGCTCTGTACTAAACGTTGATCAGTATCTTTCATAGGTTATCACAGCCTCGCTCGAAGCGTTCTTAGTAACAGTAGTACAATTTGCCAAGCTTGCTTTTTCAAAAATTTCAGAAATGTATGTAGGATTATCAGAGAAACTAGAAAGAGGCAAGGAGAAGAAATGAGGTGACTCTGTAAATACTGAAATGAAGTTTCCAGCGCATTTATTTAGTTAATTGTCCAGAAATAAAGGTCAAGTTTATTATTTTTGCAGAATGTGGTACAAGGTAGCCTCTTGGTCACTTACTCCTGAGCCAGGTCTGTGAAGTTCACGTTCACATCAAGCTAAAGCATGCAAGTGAGATGACGTGATGTGGGAGTTTGGAGAGTTCGAGACGCTGTGGGTTTTGTCTTTCTTTTTCTCCCACTCGTTGGCTGATGGCACGCGACCTCCGATCTCTGCAGGTACGGCGTGAGCCCTGAGAACATCATCCTGTACGGCCAGAGCATTGGGACCGTCCCCACCGTGGACCTGGCCTCGAGGTACGAGTGTGCAGCCGTGATCCTGCACTCGCCTCTCATGTCCGGCTTGCGCGTGGCTTTCCCCGACACCAGGAAGACCTACTGCTTCGACGCCTTCCCCAGGTGAGCTCGTGCCCGCGCCTCAGGCGTCGAGCATCGCGTGACCCGAGTCCAGATCCCAGGCAGCCATTAGTAAATATTTGCTGGATGCTGCCATCCCTCACACCGGTGCTGGTGCCGTAGGGGACGTGGAGTGAGCATGACACCACCAGCGGCAGACTTTGCCCTGTGGGCCTGACTCATCTGTATAATCTACCAGATGACTCGAGGACCTTGCTCGTACTGATAGCCAGGCTTCCTTGATTCAGCCGTACGTGCAGGATCCCAAGTACCCACCGACCTGGAAGGGACTTACGGCTCTCTGTTCCGTCACCTGCTCAGATGGATGTGTGCTGCTGAGTCACAAGCAGCCGATCGCAGAGTGCGTGACGAGCTCGTGAGAGGCGGTCCGCACACTCAGTTAAAGACCACAAGCGATCACGGTCTTGACACTTCCCTTACATTTCCCACGCGACAGTTCAGTTAGGGGGAGAAGGCGAAGTGAGCGCTTTGCAAGCCAGTCACGTGCTTTGCTGACGGCCACAGGGACAGTGGACCTGAGAGCCCCTCACGCAAGCCCAGGCCCCTGAGCCCTTTACTTCATCCTGCCCTCCCACTGACGCCAGAAGACCTCCCACCCCGCCCAGCGCAGACCGGCCCGCACCCACCCTGGGAGGCGTGTGACCGCGGCCGGGTGCCACCGTCACCCCAGCCTCTGCACACCCCGTGAACAGAAGGAAGGAAAACGCGGAGCTGTGCTGTAGACGCCAGAGCAGCGTGCACAGTGGCTCCGTGAAGGCCACTGTTTGAAAATTCCCCTTGTTTTTTTGTTTTGTTTTGTTTTACTCTAAGTTGAGGACAATATTTGTCATAAAAACTCTGCCCTCTAAACTTTCCCCGGGTATGCTGTTGCTGAATTAGTCCGAGGTGGTTTACTGCAGGACTGGCTGGCTCTTATGACTGTTTTGTAGAAAAAGCCTCCGCAGGAATCGTGTATGGTTTTAGGATTTTGATTGACCCATGAATCTGTTGCTGGGGTGGAGGGGAGGGTGGAAGAACATCATCGGTTACACAGATGTCTGTTACACGACTGTCTCTCGTTCCACAAGAAGCAGCCTGTCGCGTGCACCTTGGGTGAACTTCAGTTCTGAGCACTTGGTACCAGAATTCAGTGAAACTGGGCTTCTTGGAAAATCTGAGCTAGCTGCAGGTTTCTAGTGGCGTGGCGGGAATGCTAAGTGGGGCTGGCGGATAGCTCAGACGCGGCCTCGTTGATGCTGAATTGGGAATGAGAGGCCAGTTTGCTGGAAGGAGGATTCTTAGCGTGTCCATGGGAAGCCGTGCAAGGAGTTACCTTGGCAACGAAATGAATAGATTTCTTCCCGACTCTAAATGAGCATGCGTCTTCAAATACAGCCCTGTTAACTAATTGCAGCTTGTTAGTTAATAGTAAACTAGCAACTAATCTTTATTGGGTGTGTCTGATCCTCCAGGTATCTGGCAGAGCATTATCTCAGTCTTCGAAACAGCCTCAAGAAACTGGTCAAGTTACAGGACTCTTTATAGGTTAGGAAACTGAGGCTTAGGCTAAGTTAAGCATTTTGCTTAATTAAGGTTGCTGAGTGGAGCGGGGCGGGGGGGGTGGGGGACGGCATTCCTCCCGTTTGGTGCCCTGAAGTAGCAATCTGAGAGTCCAACCACGGTGACTGTCATCACTGATGGAATGTGGTAAAATATTTTCTAACCTCATCCATCGCTACCAAACGCATTGCAGAGTTGTCTCGTGTCCCTCTTATGGGAGGATCGCTTCTGTTACGTTTTCTTTGAATATTAAAAAACTGTAAAGGCGTCCTGATGCTTGTTTAGCCTGTAGTTTATTTCCTTCTGCCCTTTCACATTTAGAATCAGACGGTGGCATTTTTAACTTGAGACACACCTCCAGGTCTTAGAGATTCTTCCGAATTGTGCGGGGTGGAGCACAGCCCCTTCTATCTGCCAGTAGATGTATTTTTCAATGGACTATGATCGGATTCTTGGCATTCTTAGAAGAAGTAGTCACTTTAAAATTAAATGCAGAGGAAACCTAAGTTTTTAAACAAAATGCATAATCTGCGTGATTGAATGCTGCCCTGTGGCTCTGCCCTTGGCAGATGACAGGGCTGGTGAGGCTTTGCCATCCTCCCGGAGGTCTTGAAGGGTCTGCAGCTTCCTGAGTGGTTGTTGGTTCATAAGGGCTGTGTGACAGTTGTTTGTAGGTCGCTGGGGCGTGTGAGTGATGTCACAGCTCCTTGTTATGGCCACAGCCTCGTGTCTGTTACTTAGTGATCTCCCTGTGCTTGGGTCCCCTCCTTGGTGAACAGGGACAATCTCTCCTCTCACGGTGGTGTCTCACTGAAGATTAAAGGAGGCTTTGCAGGCAAAGGGCAGGCTCCTGGCCGTGGTAAATGTTTAACAAATGTGAGCTATTACTTTTAGGGAAGAGATCCCTGCGGGGCGTACCAGTTCACTTCCCTTTGTAACAGTTGATCAAATACTGGATGGGAAGTCAACTGCAGGAGCAACTTTGGTGGGAGACAGGCTGCGACAGGCTGAACGGAGATTTTGCCCTCTCTCCGTTCACTCCCAGGTTAAGTGACCTCCTCCAGAGAAGTCAGGAACGCATCCGGCCCAGCAAGGCTTAACGTCTCTTGCATTCCTCTGGGGGAAATGTTTCCAGAGCCTGTAGCACATTCTTTTGAAGAGCCTCAAACATTCCTCCTTGAAGGGTGGATTTGATTTCTGTAAACAGTCGGTAATCTCTTAGAATCAAGTGAAGGCATTACATTAAGTTTTCAAGCTAAGTAGGAGAGTTTTTTTTTTATCAAGAACGAGGCATTTGCTTTTACCCGGTGTGGTTTGTGAGGGTCCCGTTAACCGACTGTGAAGACAGCTCTCAGAGGAGACTTCCCAAAACCCCGGGGCCGGGATTAAGTGCTCAGCTCTCAAGGGAGAAGTTCATCCAGATAGCTGAGCTCCAGCCTGTTTATTGTTTTAAAAATCCTCTCTCAAAACTGTGGACATATCAGAAATATTAGATGCTAGCTTGTTAGTCTGATGGCTTTTAGGAGTTATGTTTTTAATAAAACACTTTTAACCAAAGCACAGTGGTTGAATGCAATGTGGTATTCTCATCTGGGTCCTGGAACAGAAAAAGGACATTGGTGAAAAAACCAATGACATCCACGTGAAGTCCGGAGTACAGTTGACAGTGTGCCAGCGTGGCCTTCTTGGTTTTGACAAAGGTCACATGATACTGGACAGTTGTGACCCTAGGGCAACTGGCTGGGGGTGTATAGGAAGTCTGTATTATCTCTGCCCTGTTCTGTAAATCTGAAATTATTCCAAAACGGAAAGTATTTTTAAAAAATGAGTTGCTAGAAAAATGGGTTGGGGGGGCACAGTGTGACTGTCCTTGCCTGTGAGTCTGATTCAGTCATATCGTGACGTTATCTGTGAGCAGAACTAAAGGAGACCTTTCTCTCCCCCTCCCCGCCTTCCCGTTGGCAGCATTGACAAGATATCGAAGGTGACGTCTCCTGTGCTGGTCATTCATGGGACAGAGGACGAAGTCATCGATTTCTCCCACGGCCTGGCCATGTACGAGCGCTGTCCCCGAGCTGTGGAGCCCCTCTGGGTCGAAGGGGCCGGGCATAATGACATAGAGCTTTACGCACAGTACCTAGAAAGACTAAAACAGTTCATATCTCACAACTCCCTAATTCCTGAAGACGACTCGATTTACCTCCTTTACTGTGAACGCAGGAGTCCTCTGTTCTGCACACGCATTAACTGGGTGGCGGTAGCTGCGTGATAACCACGAGTGTCGGGTGTCCTGATCGGACAGCGGGGAGAAGTCTCAGCCTTGTGTCTAGAGGTTGTCTTCTAATTCACACAACCTGTTACGCTGAACTGTTGTTACGTCCAGCTTCACTTTCACTGCCTCGCAGGACTGGGGATGAGAGCCGAGGGCAGGGGCAGGTTTCTCGAGCTGTGTAAAGAATACTCCCGTCTCTGTCTCTCCTGAACCCATCACTTCCGACTGACTCGTTCACGCGGGCCTCCACCCTCCCTCCCCTGCGTTCTCACCACTGGACAGCAGCTCTTTCGGCCGCCGCATTCATGGGGTCAGTCCATTTGTGAAGCTGTGATAGACTAACCTGAAAACTACACTGATGAAAATCCCTTGGTTAACTTCCGTTAACATGCCAATCTTTCCCCCACACGTTATCTGAAGGGTAAGTGACCGGAACGACCATAAAACAGCTTTATCAACCGAAACCATAGAATATAACTGGAATATTCTTAAACAAAAGGAAACTGGGGTTCTTTTTAAGTGTAAATTTATTACTAGTCAACAGAGTTTTCATATTTTGATTGTCTGGTTGCTCTAACAAAGAGCCTAGCCGACTTTCCTTCTGTAAAGTCCTCCTTCTAGGCCTTTTTAAAGTCCTGTACATATTTGCAATCACATTGTGCATAGATTCTTAATGGGTAGTCGTCTTTTGTCAGAATACAACAATGAACTGCAAATTCCTTGTTTGTAATGTAAATGATTGGATACATTTTGTTAATATGTTTTTATCCCTATGTTTTGCTATTAAAAATTTTATAACATTTCCAAGACGAAAATACAAGTTTATGCTTTGAAAAATTTATGTAATTACAGTTTCACTAAACTCTTTTTCGTTCAGCAGTTATTTGGGTTTTGACACTGGAGTTGCATCAAATGAGCATCAGAAATGTAAGATGCTTACAATCGCTATACTGCTCGTATTGGTTGGGGTTTGGGTTTGGAAGGTGTTTTTTGGGGGTTGGTTTATTTAAAAAACTTTTTTTTTTTTTTTCAAATTTAAAGCCTTAAATATACTGTAGGCCTCAGATCGTTGTACAGCTGGATTGCGGTCAGTCGTCGGTCTGTGTGCTGTTGCTTGGATGCGGCTCAGCGGGTGATGGAATAAAGGATGCATGGATCAGAATGTGTGGCTCGTGCCGTTTTTCCTTCATGTCGCCATCAAAGAAAATAGCGAATAAGAAAACAACATTTTGCCTCGATTTAAGAGGAAACCCTTGGGACTTAACACACTTCCCCATCTTTCTCAAGGTTCATGCTTTTCTTCAGTAAGAGACCTTAGATTACTTCTGGAGTAAGCCAAGGTATAAAACATGTCGCAGGAAAGGGCCGATGGAACCCAAATAGAGTAAACAATGGATTCTGGGATGTGGACCAACTGTCCCAGGCAAAAACAACTTCCACCACCTAATAAAATGGGAAAATCCTCTTAAACAATGTATGAGCTGGTAAGGAAATAGACTGTGGGAGACACATGCCAAGTAGAGATGAGAAGCAGGGGAAGAGGTTCCATGCAACCAGCTTTCTCTTGGAAGGAATATGCTGGACCAGGTTAACCTGAGAGACCAGGTAAACACAGAGGACTGGTTTCCTGTCTGGTGGAGCTCAAGGGACAGTAGATAAAACCTCCTCTCCATGGATGGGAGACTAATTGGAAATTGGCCTCTTTTAATGGAAAATCATATGATATCTTGGTAAACAGAAAACATCTGATGGAATTCCACGTCCCATTCATGATTAAAAACCAAATAAAACTCTTATTAAACTAGAAGTAGAAGGAAATTTATATACAGAGAAATTATCTCAAAATAAGCATTGAAGAGTGGCTAAACGACAGAATAAATCCATTTTAGATTGAGAATTCGCTATAGTGCCCACTTCCCTCGCTTCTGCTCAAAATTACACAAAAGACCCTCACAAGTGCAGCAGGGTCAGAAAAATGAAAAGTGTGTTATGACGGGGAAAAAATGGATGAGTATGTTCTAAAACATGATTATTGTGGTTGCACAACTCATGATTTACCAAAAGATCATTCACATGTATATTTAAAAGGGGGTAGATTTTACGATACGTAGATTACACCTTCATAAAACTCTTTTTAAAGAAATGGAAAATAAACCAAACAATTATTCCCAGATTATGTAGAACACCTGAAAAAACAAGCCCAAAACGCACTGGCGCGAAAAAGGAGAGATTTTCTTCAAGTAAAGTTGGCACACCTCGAGACGCTGCCTCCGGCAAAGATGGAAAATGAGCTTCCCCGCGACCCAGAGGAGGCTGTTTTTTAATAAAATCCACCCCCGCCCCCGCCCCCGCTTTCGAGTAAGGTCGACTTTATAGAAATGAGGTGTCGGAATCGCTCGGTCCTGATTGGTCAGTATCACGCGGTGGATTGGTTGGTTGCTATGGAGCACTTCCGCTTGGACCAGGCAGGTGTCAGGCGGACAGAGGAAAGCAGGAACCTATTTACAGCAGCTGACGGGAACCGCGTAAAGCGGCGGGCAGAGCGCCGGAAGTGGGTCGGCCGGGCGCCGGAAGTGGGCGGACAGAGCGTCGGAAGCGCGGGAAAGCCTCGAGTTCAGTCAGAGGTTCTCCCGGCTACACCGACCGCGCGAGGGGCACCTTTCAGGACGTGGCTGCCCAACTCTTGTTAGCTGTAAGATGTGGGACCGCGGTCGACCACGGGAGTCCACCTCCGCAGGTAAATCCTCCCTGGGAGTTCATGTCGAGTGACTCTCTTCTCGGGGTCCACCGCGTCTACAGTTTCTGACGCCGAAAAATGTAGCTAGGTCCCTGAACACAAAAACCAACATGTAAAAGACAGTCTTATTTCTACAAATCAGTCCAAAGGTTTAAAATTTTAAAAAGAAGGTTGTCATTTATGACGGCATTTAAAAGTACCTGGGAAGACTAACACCACGTGCAAGACACGCTCGGCAGGAAATTATCCGGTGTTGTCGAAAGACGTTAAAGACCTAAAGTAGTGAGGACTATACCATTGTTTTATTTTATATATATATATGTGAATATATGTATTTTTATATATAAATCTCTAGGGTCAGTATGATTCCAGTCAAAAGCGCAGCAGGTGTTTCTGTGCGGAACCTGCAAGGTAATCCTAAAATTTGTACAGGAGTGTAGAGAATTAGCCAGGGCCCGAAGATGGGAAAGATGCAGAGATGTGATTGGCAGAGATGAAGAATTCCAGGTGCGAAGTCTCGAGGCGAAGACAGCCCTCCGGATGCCGGAGTCTGGAAGGGCTTTGCTGGAGTCTAGGTTAAGTGCTGCTTCAGTAATCTGAACTCGCCATAACTTAGCTGTTAGGACCACTGCTTGAAACCATAAAGGAATAAATTTCTAGATCTGATGTATTAAAAATACGAAACCTACACAGTAAAAAAGAATAGCGTCACCTAGTGACAGATGGGGGGGCATTGTAAAGCATGTGGCAGATAGTGTAAAAATGCACCTAAGCAAACGGTGAGGCACTATCAAAGAGCAGAGAACACAGAGACACTACTCAAGAGATTATTGTCTAATCATCACATCTTCAGTCAGCATTTCAAATAGAGATTTAAGGAATGAAATTCCATTTTACATGATAAAGTTGGTATGAATCTTTATTTGAAGAGGTGGTTCAATATCTATTTGAAGAGATTTTTGCCCATAATACTTAACAGATTTCATCACATAATCTAATGACTATATCAAATAGATTTAAATAATAAAATGTGATTTAAAATTATAAAGCTGGAATAAATCTTTAAAGCCTATAACCCATTGGTGGTAAAGCTGTGGATAAATGGGCACTTTATACAGCTATTTTACACACCGAACTGGTACGAACTGGTGTAAAGTAAGCTTTGAATCAAAGCCTGATCTAGCAATGTGGCTTTTAGGAATTTCTCCTTAGGAAATACTTAAGATTAGATAGGTTTATGTAGGATAATCACTCCTACAGTTAGTAAAAGTAAAAAGTTGCCAGCAATCCAAGTTTTTAGCAATAGAGATTCAGTTATTGTTGTGTTCATACAATGCATTACTCTGCAACCATGGAAAATGTTGATATAGAATAATATGGAGCACCGTGACAAAATTTTCAGGGTACGTTGTTAAATGATAAAACTAGCTACCAGATAGCTCGTGTGGTATGATTTCCCTTTTCACCCTGCCCCTCCACACATCCAAACCTGGACAAAGAGCTGGATATGCAACAAAGTGTTCACAGGTATATGTCTCTGTAGTTGAGGCTTAAGTGCCTTGTCAATAATTCTTTATAAAGAGGAAAGCCAAACCCATCTGCCAGGATTCATGCAAATGGTTATAAAAAGTTATCAGTGAGATCTTCTGTTACTATCTAGGCAATCCCCAACTTACAATCATTCAAGTTAGGATTTTTCAACTTTACAGTGGTATGAAAGCAATATGCGTTTCTAGAAAGGTACTTTGAATTTTGATACTCTCTCAGAGTGGCATATGTGGTATGGTACTCTCTCGTGATGCTGGGCAGTGGCAGTGAGCCCCAGCTTCCAGCCAGGCAGACAATCACAAGAGTAAACAAACAACCAGTGCTCTGCAGTGTGCTCACTGTGTTAGGTGATTTTGCCCAGCAGTGGGCTAATGCACATGTAAGGTAGGTTGGGCTAAGCTGTGACGTTTGATAGTTTAGTTGTATTAAGTGCATTTTTGGCTAAAATGTTCTCACCTTATGAGTTTATCAGGACATAATCCCTTCATAAATTGAGGATTATCTTAATTTGTTCTGGAACTCCATTGGACAGCAGTTTCTCACTTCCCCAGAAAATGCTGCTTTTACTGAGATTATCCTGGGTAGATCTCACCCCCTTGTGTGGGCTAAGAAGCCGGTAGAGGGAGTTCACATCACGTCCCATGAGGTCCAGCTCCAGTGCCGCCTCTTCCTCAGGCCTTCACACCAGGGCTCTGCAGAGAAGACACAGCCCTGCTTCCTGCAGGAGCCCGGCTGTGTGGGTTCCGCAATGGAGGGCCTGGGACGTGACCCTGGGACCGGAGGCCTGGCTTGCCTGTCCCTGTTCCTCCCTAGACAGGGTAAAATGTGTGTAACATGAAATTTACCTTTTCTCAGCGATTTTAGATGTACGGTTCATTGGCATTAAGTACCTTCCTATGGTTGTGCAGCCATCATCAGCATCCATCTCCAGGATATTTTCATCTTCCCAAACTGAAACTCTGTCCCATTAAACACTAACTCCCCTTCCCCCTCCCCTCATGCCCTGGCAGCCACCATTCTACTTACTGTCCTGTGACTCTGACTATGCTAGGTACCTCATCTAAGTGGAGCCATATGGTATTTGTCCTTTTGTGACTGGCTTATTTCACTTAACAGAATGTCATCAAGGTTCATCCATGTTGTAACATTTCATTTCTTTTTAAGGCTGAGTGGTTTTCTGTTGTATGCGTGTACTCCATGCATTATTCATCTGTTGGACATTTGGGTTGTTTCTGCCTTTTGGCATGTGTGAATAATGCTGCTGTGGTTATAGCTGTACAGTCATCTGTTGGAGACCCTGCTTTCAATTCTTCTGGATATGTATCCAGAAGCAGAGTTGCTGGATGATATGTAATGCTATTTTTAATTTTGGTAGGAAACACCATACTTGATCTGTAATTCTTAACAGGAGTTGTGGAGTCTCTGTACCCTTTGAAATTGCATTTAATAGGATGTCTGTATCTATAGGTAGTTTCAAGGGAGAAGGTCCACAGTTTCATCAGATTCTTTAGTGCCAGTGATTCTGAAAGATTAAAAACAGCTAGATAATATCTACAGGTTATTTTAAAACCGGTATTTTTGGATGCTGAAAAATGTGAGTGTGGATTTAGGAGGTTAAGGAGTTGGATTTATTCTGTGGGTGAGTCCGGGGAGGGAGACGGGGAGCGGGTTGTCAGACCTCCCTGTAGAAGGAGGGGAACTCTGGACGTGCAGGAGCCAGTGCAGACGGGTTTACAGGCCCCGGAGGGGGAGAGCCCTGGGAGTGTGGAGACTAGGCCTGGCTGTGAGTTTCTGTGCCATGGCGACCATGTGAACTTGGGCAAATCTCTTAACTACTATGAGCCTGTTATCTGTCTAGAATGATGGTGATACCTACTGCACAAGTGGATCAGATGAAATTTGTAGGTAAAAATGCTTTGTAAAGGTGATGGGGATGTGGGTCCACTCATTAAGCGGATGGCCAAGGTCTGGGTTTAGAACAAAATATAAAACACCTTGTAAACTACAGGTGAAAACCCGTCTACGCTGTGGCTGTCCTCACTCTGTGGTTAATAATTACTCTGCTGCTAAATGATTTACCATTTGGCTGGTCCCAGCTTGTTCCTACCCAGCCCTGCCTCACTCTGTCTGGCTGTGGCTGGAGACGTGCCCAGGGCTTCCAGACGCACAGATACTGTCTCCTGTCTGAATTCCCCCAGGTCTCCCTTCTCTGGGTTTCTGGGTGCCCCTCAGGTAAGCCTCTGAGGGCCCACATGTTGCTCGTGAGCCCACCCAGAACTTCTGAGATGAGACTTGGCATGGGCCAGTTTCTCTGGGATGAAGGAGACCCAGGTGGGTGGAGAGAGCCCGCTCCGAGGAGAGCAGCAGAAGGTGTCAGGCGCAGGAGGGTGCATGTCAGGAGAACTTCTACAGAAGATGCCCATTTAAAACATGTTTTCAATTTAAAAATTGTTTCCAAAACAGTGTAGTGGGTAAAACATTTTTTACAGTTTAAGAGGGAAAAAATGAATATCCATATTCTCAGTATTGAACCTAAGAGATAGAAATAGAATATCCCTGGGACCTTAGAAGCTCATTCTCTCCCCATTCAACTCCAGTCATGTGCCTTTTTCCCTACACACCCCAGAGTAACCCATTTCCTGAATTTCCTGTTGGTCATTACTTTGCTTTTTTTAATAGCAAGTCTGTGTGTGTGGGGGAGAGAGATCCGTTGGTAGACATTTAGGGTGTCTTCCAGGTTTTTGCTATCAGTATTTTTATGCTTTTTATGATATGAGAGATTTCTGGTTGCTACTTCTTAACCTTGGTTACATGTTGGAATTACCTGAGGAGCTTTATAAAATGCTGATGCCTGGGTCCCACCCTCAGATGACAATTTAACCGTTCTTGGGTGCCACCTGGGCACCTGAACTTTTTAAAGCTCACCAAGGATTTCCAGTGGGATCTTAATGCAGATTTTGACTCAGTAGGTGTGTGGTGGCGCCCAATTCTGCATTTCTAAGACGCTCACAGGGGGTGGTAGTCCAGGTCTGCATTTTAATTATTGCTGAGTTGTAGGGGACCCATTGGATCCCCAAACAGGTAATGCCAACCTTCTGCACTTGACACCCTCTGACTTTGTGAATCTTTGCCCAAACAGGGGTTGAGAAATGTTTTGTCCCTTATTACTCATGAGAATAAATAACTTTTCACAAACATACGGGGCATTTGCAAGTTCTCTGTTGTGAAATGTCTGTGGATGACTCTTGGCCACTCTCCTGAGAGATTTCTTTATTTTTCAAAAGGATTATTCATCTATTCAGGATACTGATCCTTTATTTCATAGGCTGCAAATATGTTCTCCCAGTTTGTTCCTTGTCTTTCGTTTTCTTCATAACTATCTTTTACAGATCAGATAATCTCAGTTTTAGTTGGATAGCCCTTACTGGGTTTTTGCTTTGTTACTATTTTAATGAGTAGACTTGAAAGACATTAATTTTTTTTCAAAACCGCAGGAAATTAATTACTACATCTATTCCAGTAGTACCAAACATCTAGATGGCCTACGTGTCATGCTGTTTATACATAAACCATGTTTACTCCATTCCTGATCTGGTAAAGTTTACATTTGGATGGCGGTGGGACAGCAGGCAATAATTCAACAAGTGGACACTACGCTAAGCATTACCATGAGCTGTGAAGGATAATCAGGCAGGTCAGTCATCCTGCCGGAAACAAAGCTCCCCCTCTCCTCCCCTCCCCACTTTTCCAAGCCTTGTCAGATATACAGGCAGAGGTTTGTATTCCTAGGAATGTTAAGAAAGCTTTGCTTCATTTTGTCTTTTAGCCAAGCAATTGTCTTACATTCTTTGTATGCACATACAACAAGGCACATAGCTGTCAAATAAATGAACAGGACATAGGACATAGCCAGTGGTCACCTTCCCAGTAGGAAAATGACCCCAGTTCTGTTAACCTTTTCACTGGACCTTGTTTCTGGGAGTGGGGGGACCTGTAAGAGATCTATAGTAAGTGATTTTATATCAAGGGTCAGACAGTGTTTTCTATGTGGGCCATATTGCCTCCGTTCTTAACTCTGCCACTGTTGCACTAAAGCCATCATAGTCTGTGAACACAAGACGAGGCCATGTTCCAAAGAAACCTGATTTCTGATAACAGGCCATGGGACAGATGTGGGCCATAGATTGACAATCCCTTTATTACAAATTATTCTTTTAATATTGTTTAATGCTTCTGTTTCACTCCAAAAATAATACTCCTTGGGGGAAGTAAAACAATATAGGAGAATATAAATTAAAAGGTAAGCATCCCCTATCTCCTCTCTCCTGCTTCACCAATCCCACGCCTCAGAGGTGACCCACTTGACGTCCTGGTCTCTGATTAGAAGAGCCTTGGGACTCCCACTTGTGGCCACGCCAGGGCCTCTGAGTTCTCAGTGTCCAAGGAAAGCTGGACATAGAGGGTAGACTGGCATCAGTGAGCAGTGCTCTGCCCTCCGCACTGCCCACTGTACCCTTAAAGATGACCTCTGCTCTCTCCAGTGCAAGACATGATGGGGTTTTCCTTAAAAATAAACCACTTGGTACATAATTGGTGGTTAATAGAAGAAATATAAGACATCCTTTTAGTCAGATCTCATTTATCAAGCTGACTGATATACAGAATTTCTTCCTTTTCACCCTCTCTCCCTTTTCCCCTTCCTTTTCCCCTCCCTTTTTCCTTCCCTCCCTCCTTCTCTCCCTCTCTTCCTTCTTTCCACAAATGTTTATGAACCCAAACCCTCTGGTTCTGGGGATGCAGCAGAGAACAGACAAAACCCCTATCCTCTTAGAGCTTATATTCTAGGAAGAGACACAGACAATAAATAGGTAAACAAATTTTCAGAATCAAATCATAAGATGTATTATAAAGGTTACAAGAAATGCGCCAGGCAAGTCGTTAAGGGAATCCAGTTTTTAGGCCCTTGAGGGGGTCATCATGTGAGTGGTTCGACGTGCGCTGCGGGTCCAACTGCCTGAACTTGAATGCCAGCCCCACTGCTACTACCTGTGTGTCACAGGGACTCTGTTTGACCTCACTGTGCCTCAGTGTCTTCACCTCCATAATAATGATGATTCAGTACTCGCCTCATAATCCTTACGCGAGGATTCTATGAGCCTAGAACATCCTGAGTGCTCAGTAAATAATAGCTAGTGTCATCTGTAGAAATAGAACATTTTTTCTCTGATGAAAGAGTTTTCCTCATTAACACACCAGTAAAAGGCCTCTTGGGAATGTATGGGTGAATGGAGTCTTTCAACTGGACTGAATCTTTATTCTTGCCAGGCTCAGTTCAGGATAGCATTGGCTTTTGTGTATAATAGTATCTTGTATTTTTTTTACCTTAGTAAGAATTTTGTTGTAAACACTTTTTTTTTTTATCTTCAGAAACGCAGAAAGTGTTTTTCATTTCTCTTCCATGCATTTACAACCAGTGACCCACATCCGAAAGCAGCTCAGGCTTTCCTTCTGAGGACAGGGTGTGTCCTGCCAGCGAAATGGCGGATCTGCAAAGAAGCTGGGTGATCTGACCTCACCCGGCACTCAGCGCACTCAGACGAATGGACGTAGGAAGGAACAGTTATCCCTCATAAGATGGAGAATTTCTAAAGTCAGTTCCTCCTCTTCTCTCTCCCTTTCTCTCCCTCTCTCATTCTCCCTCCTCCCTCCCTTTTGTTTTTTAAACTTGGCTCCTGCATTTTAAAATTATATTACTTTATTAATGTGGTTCATACCTTGATCACGAGTTCCTGTGCCAAGTGGTAGTGTGCCACAAACATAAAATCACAAACCTGGGCGATTTCTTGGGAACTCTCTTTCTAGGATCTCCCAGCATGGGATGGGAAGGTGGGCAAAGGGAGAAGAGGGGAGGAACAGGACAGAATCACTGCACTATGTCCTGGAATTCATATTTCCTAACTGTTACCTATAGGTGCAGTAAATATTGTGTTTTACTCGTATGTTTACTGTTGTTTTTCAAATGTGTGTAGATGTTGCTGTGATTAATAACCATTTTACAAATTCCTTTACATAGTTCTTAGACTCACCAGTATCTCATTGTGTTAAATATCGTCTTAACCAGCAAATGTGCTAGACTAGTAGTTCTCACAGTGTGGTCCCTGGAGCAGCAGCAGCATCCCCTGGGAACCCATGAGAAGCGCAGGGCCCTGGCACCCATCACAGTCCCACCTCTGTCACTCTGGCGGGGGGGGGGGGGGCAACCTGCTTTAACCAGCCCTCCAGGTGATGGGATTGGATTCATGTTAAAGTTTGAAAATCTCTGCCCTGGATTATTTGACATTTAAATTGAAAAGGGGTTCCTACCAAGAATAGCTCCTATACTCCCAGTTCATGAAAAGACTGTTCCTTGGCTGCTATGACAAGTAACTGAGAAGACAGGGTTCGAGCCATCCCAGTCCATCAGTGACCACTTCCTCCAGTCGCAGATTTCTGAGGTGCAGCCAGCCAGCAGCAGCCTTGCTCCAGTGACCATCCTTCCTTTGCTAAAGGTCACTACCTGTCCAGAAACTCTCGCGGGTTTCTGCGCCCGACGCTTTCTAAACTTTCAGTGGGATTGATCAGCAGTTTGCTGTGTTTATTGCCCAGAGAGCAGCAAATCCCGGCATTTGCTCCCGATGTGTGTGGGTTCCTGGCATCATTCCTGAGAGAGTAGTGGTGTTGGGGACTGTGTGTAGGGGGATGGGACAGACCTTTCTGAGGACATGGCTTCATAAACCACATGTTGTTTATCCACTCATCCGCTGATGGACGCTCATGTTGCTTCTACCTTTCGGCTGTTGTGAATAGTGCTGCTGTGAACATGGGAGTGCAGATCTCTCCTCAGTATTTTGCTTTCGGTTCCTTTTGGATATATACCTAGAAGTGGGATTGCTGGATCATGTGGCAGTTTTATTTTCAATGTTTTTGAAGCATGCCATATTGTTTTCCATAGCGCCTGAATCATTTTACACTCCTACCAATGGCGCACAGTCTCCCCACATCCTTGCTGACACTTTTTAAAAAAACAGTAGTCATTCCAATGGCTGTGAATTGATATTTCTTTGTAGTTTGATTAGTATTTCCCTAATGATGAGTGATGTCGAGCATCCTCTCATGTGCTTGTTGGCCATTTGTATGTCTTCTTTGGACAAGTGGTGCTTCCTTGACGTGCCACGCCCCTGTCTGGTCGCAAGGTGGTTCAGAGCCCTCATGGAGCGTTCTGTGCAGCATCTGCTAAGCTCACAATGCTTGGTGTGCTCAGCCTATGAGACGTCCCCTTCCAGAATCAGGCAGTTTCCAAAGGACTAAAACGTTCACATCAAAGCATTGGGCTGCGCTGGTAATAGAAGCAATGGAAACTGAAACTAAGGTAATACAATATTTTTCTACCAAATTGGCAGTGGGCTGAAAAAATAAAAAGAATTCCAGGTGTTAGGATTCAGGGAAACAGGCATCTCATGTCAATTGTTGGAGTGATGGTTGGTCCAACTTTTCAAGGGGGTAACTTGGCTTTAAGTTGATGTAAACTTGTTTATCTCAAATAATGAGAGAGATGCAAAGATGTTCAAAATCACAGCCTCATTTAGAGTACTGAAACCAGGAATGGGGGATTGATTAGATAAATTATGTCTGTACTAGAAAATGATATACCACCTAAAAATAATGTTAAGGAGACTGAAGGCTTGGGGCAATGTTTATAGTCTAAACAAGGTTTCTTATTATATATGGCATTTTTGCCTTTAAAATTTTACCTTTTTCCTAAGTAGCAAACTCACTTGGTTAAAAAATTAAAAAAGTACAGCAACGTCCACAAGGAAAAGCCTATTTCTTACTCCTTCCATCTTGCCATGCCCGCCGCCACCAACAGCAGCAGACACAAAGCTATGTCGTCAGTTTCTCGTGAATCATGCTAGATGCTTTCTTAAATATCTATAGCAAATACAAATACATGTTCCTTTTCCTTTCCCCTTTTGGACAAATGGTAGCTCGCTATATATGTTGCTTTACACTTCCATTTTTCATTTTAGTGCATAAAATGTATCCTTACTCTTAAAAAAATAGCTGTATAGTAGTTAATTGGTTTTAACATAATTTAGTTGGCCCTACTACTAAGCATTTATGCTATTTCCATTTTTTTTTTACTATTACAAAAAAGGCTGCAATGTATAACACTATACATATCATTTCATACTTTGTGCAAATAACTATATTAAAAGGATAAATTCCTGGAAGTGGAATTACTGGTCTAATGTTACGTACATTGTCATGAATCTTGGCAAACTGCCCTCAGAGACTGTACGAATTTAAGCTTTCGTCAGCGATGCATGAGGCCAGGGTCTGTTCTCCACCCCGCCCTGTCGCCGAACAGGTGGTATGTCAAACTTCTTGATTTCTGCCAACCTGATAAGTGTGTCAGTGTAGTGTTAATCTGCACTTCTTTGTGTGTGAAGCTGAGCCTCTTTTCAAGGGTTTCTGAACCATTTGGATTGTTTTTCCATGAACTCCATGCTATTTTAATTATAAACGCTCTTCCCCGTAGTCACTCATTCACAGTGTAAACACCGTCTGCATCTTGACTCTGTGATGGACACCACCGGAGCTGCTGCAGGCGAAGGAGTGACCTGGGGAGACTCAGCCCCTGCTTCCCCGCAATGTGCAGTCGGAAGGGGGTGGGGGGTGGGGAAGGGTTTCGAGCTAAACATGGAAATACTTGGGAAAAGCTTACATGCACGTATGTATCCATGCATCTGTGTAGTGTGCAACTTACATGTGGAAAAAACGTGGCTATATACTGAAGTTAAGATCAACTCAATTCTTAGAGTAGAAGTGATTTTTTCCTTTTTGTTTTTATGTTTTTCATCCTTTTTGTAATGCGAACACATTCTATTTGCAATTAGGTGATTTATTTTCTCCTTTGTTCATCTTCTGTATTTTCTAAGTTCTTTTCAAGGAGCACATATATGACTCTTGCATTTAGGAAAAAGAGAGACATGATATGAAAATATCATGTGTTTTAGATATAAAAAAAACGCACAGGAAAAGAATGTTCTTTCTCTATGGTAATGATGAGTTCGAAAAAAGAGATGTGGAAATCAGTTTTCAGAGCTCCTAAGTGGTTGGCTAGTGGTCTAGGACTTCCTGTTTCAAATTCCAGTACAGACCTTCACTCACCAGCAAAACTGAAGACTTGTCTCCTCGGCTGGGCAACCTCATCTACAGTCAACAAAACAGGAACTGACCAGTTTATTAGTCCTGGAAATCTGGCCCCAGGGCCCAGGGCTGGGAAGTTCCCTTTTCAGATGCCAGCTTCCAGCTCGGTGTGCAAGGGCGACCCCTGTTGGTGGAATTTAACAATGCCCATATTCCTCAGTCTCTTAAGATTCTGATGTCTGAGGTTTTACTTTTTTGTGGGGTCCGCAGGAAGCCTCGAAGTCCACGGCCCACTACCTCCTTACCGCCATTGCATCCTGCATCCTGTATCCTCCTCGTCCTCCTCTCCTCAGACTCACCTGCTGTTTTCCTGGGTAAACCAGGTCTGGAGGCCTGGACGATGGAGCCTCAGGTGTGGCCAGCCTTTTAAAATTTCACAGGCTGCTGTAGGGCAGGGGGTTGGCTTTTCTGGCCAGCAGGTAGTGTGGTGACTCTCCCTCTAAGGGACAGAGTTGATCTTCCCAGCTGACTGGAAACACAGGACTGGGCAGCTATTGTGTTGCACAAGGCCATGAGGGAGTAGGCTGCAGTCACCTGAGGAAGGCCGGCTGGGGGCAGTGCACACGGAAGAAGGGCAGGCTTTCTGGGTGGTGTCATGTCATTTAAGAGCATTTCCTCTCTACCTGGACACTCTGTGGGGATTGTGACAAGAACCAGAAAATCAGCATTCTTTCTTGACCAGCCCTTGGATCTGCATTGATAAGAGCAGGACCTTGGATGGAGGGGAGCACGGGTAGTAATTCCGCCAGAGTGATGTCGCCAACATCCGTCAATAAAAGTCACCTGGCACAGCCCTCCACCACCCGGTGCTGAGGGCGTGCCACGTGGAGCTCTTGCTGAAGGATCCGGCTTCAGACACACGGAGCCCGTCTGCAGTTTGTCAGCATCACTCTCCCCCAGGCAGCGGTCTGTGACAGAGAATGTGCCCCAGGAATGTGCCCATTGTTTCTGTGCTTTAGAAAACATGATGGCACTTCTTGGAGCTCATCACCTGATGAGAGTTCCCCGGTACCGGTTCACGTCTCATGTCTGGGGAGCAGGCCTCAGATCTGCTCTCTGCCGATGGGAGGGGCTGATGCCCCCATGTGCCTGTCTGCGTGAGGCTGATTCAAGGCTGACCCTTCTCCATTGGGACTCAGGGCTCAGCATGTGCCAAGCCTTTGAGGGTCCTGGTGTCTGGGGGCTCCTACTGAAGGAAGGAAAGGAAACAGGAATTATAGCATGAGGGGGGCACTTGGTTCCACCTAAATGTGCTGGAAAGGAAAGACTGGAGAGGGAGGCTGCCATAGCACCCAGCCTCTTTCCCTCTCGAGAAGCTGATGGAGAGCTGAGAGTCCAGAGAACTGGCCCCACAGAGCTCTCTGGGCAAGTCCCGGGGTGGGAGTGGGGGCTGCCGCGGGGGAGCCAGGTCGGCAGGGCTCTGTCCTGACCCGGAAGGCATAGACGCAGACGCCGCAGCTTCTCTCCAACCACAGCTTGGCCCCTGTGTCCGGATGTCGATTCCTGGCACTGGAGTGTGCTGCCGAGAACCAGGACCTTCCTTGCAGGGTTGGTCTCACAGGGCACTGTCTGGAAGCCCGCAGGGCACTCCAGGGGGACTCCAGTCACCCAGATTCTGGGGCTAAGCTGAAACTCCACAAAAGTTGGGGGATGGAGAGCCTTCATTTTATAAATAACTACTGAACAGAGACCCAGAGGGGGAGCGGATGGCCTGGGGTGCACAGCAAGGTAGTGGCAGAGGGGAGAGGCGACCCCAGGTGCCCTGGGGGCCTATCAGGGGCCCCTGTTCCTGGCCCTGTTTCCAGTGGCGGGGGACAGCTCAAGCAGTCATACCTTTGACCCTTGAGGACCTGGCTGTCTAGTTAAGGAGGCACAGACCAGAAGGACAACTTGCCGAGCACTTGCTATGCTCTGGGTATCTATCTCTACTCTCGCATCCTCTTAAAGCCTGTCAGTCTGGTCAGGTAGCATCATTTTCCTGATGGTGAAAGGAAGACCAGAGAATTCAAAGTCCTTGTCTATAGCCATGACCATGGTGTCTGACTCCCGTTTCCAACGAAGGCCTCTGACTAAAATCCTATCATTCTCTTCCCGGAGGGACTGCTAAGTGCCCACACCAGGGTCTTTCTAATGCCACTCTTTCCTGAGAAGTAAAAAAGGGTGGTGAGATTCAAGAGTCTAGAACCCATTTTGCGACACAGGACTTTCTTCTCTGCTTGGTGGCTGCCTCTTCTGGGAAACCACTAGCTGCGTGGGGTTTTATGTCTGCCTACGGAGACCCTGGCCCTGGAGCCCCAAGAATGCGCTCCGGGCTGCGCGCCGCGGCCGCTGCGCCCAGTCTGAGGCATCAGCGCCCTCACCCGGCAGCCCTGGCGCTTTCTCTGCGCGTCCTGCTGCACGGGTCTGCGGCTCCCCCAGCGGCCGCCAGAGCCCGCCTGGCTCCGGCCGGGGCGCGGGCCCCCGCCCCACTTGGGCAGGCGGGGGCGGGGGCGGAGCCAGCAGCGCTGCCCGCCTAGCAGCACAGCAGCTATAAAGCTTGGCGCTGGGCAGCAGGGAGCCGAGCAGAGCCGAGCGCGGGGAGGTCCAGCCAAGCCTGGCGAGCAGAGCGGCTTGGGGAGCGCAGCAGGGCCTGAACCCCACTTTCCCAGACTAACGGCCACTCCGCCTGTCCAGGTCTGGGAGCTTGCAGAGCCGGCGGTTTGTTGCCAGACGCGCCGGCCACTGGTACCGACTCGGCTACCGACCGGGAGGTAAGGGGCCGGCTGGGCGCGCAAGGCTGCACCGAGCGCCCCGCCTCGGAGGGGAGGGAAGGACCGGGCTCCGGCGCCGCCAGCCGTCGCGGGGAAAGCGCTACCCGGCGTCAGCTTCTGTTTGTCTACTCTGTGCTGTGCAGTCCGCCTCTGTCCGTCTGTCTGCCTGCGCGTGTTTTGGTGGGCACATGCCCCGTCACTGTCCTCTGTGTATTTCTGTGAGATCGTGTGATCCTTTACAAGCGGCAGGTTCTGGGGGCGCCAGTGTCCCCGGAGCGCATCCAGCGATCCTGGCTTTCCGTAGAGTCCCCCTTTCTGAATGGCTCGGGACCCTTGTGCCCGGGGACAGAGTCCTCCAAAGGACTGCTCCGAGGCTCAGGTCTCGAGTCTAGCCGACAGAGGACCGCTCCCACTGTGCACCAGTGGGCGTGCACCTGGCAACAGGTCTGCACCCTGCCGCTGGGTCTCAGCAGCCTCTTCTCTCCGGCCCCCACCGCCTCACACTGCAGCCCTGCTCCCGCACTCCCTGACAGTGCGAGCACCCGGCGTGGCTCTGGACCAGGCGGAGGCAATTGAATTTGTAGATGGCACGAGGGCCCCTGCGGGTGTTTTCACTGAGCTTCCAAACCTGGTGTCGCCAGAAGAGGGTTCTCTGGTCCCTGGCAAGGAACGTCGGCTCCAAGAAGGGTTGAATTGGGTTGAGAGGAAAGGCAGACCTGGCTGAGCAAAGGCCAGGGCCGAGGCCAGGTCTCCAGCTCACCGCGCTGAGGACGTGGGCCAGAAACATTCTGAAATGGACCTGGCGGAATGCAAGTGCTCTTGAAAAAGGTGCTCGGTGCGCTGAGGTCCTCAGCTGCAGACTCCCTCTCCGCGCCCCCGGCAACCGCCGCCTTCCCCCAAGGGTGCGACACTCCGGCCGTCCCAGGCGCACCGCCAGCAGCCGGGCTTGCGGTCCTGACTTCTACTCCATGCAGCCAAGGCTGCCCACAGGTGAGAACTCCCTTTTAAACTAACCTTTTAATGTGTCAGCCAGCGCCTGGCTGCAGCCTTGTCCCGGAGTTGGTGAGCCTGGAGCGAGTCTCGGCTCCGGAGTCTGGAGAGAGCCCCGGCGCGCCGGGGGGCGGGGAGCCGGCAGCTCTGCGTGCCCAGGCGCAGCGCCACCATGGACAGCTCCCAGCCGCTTCCGCACCGCTTTGTGGCCCTGGGTCTTCAGGAAGTCGCGCGCTTTCCTCCCAGACACAGGGCGTTGGTTGGGCGCAGGCCAGGAGGACAGGGACAGCTGGTGTACGGGAGCTCCTGGTGTCCTGTCCCAAGGTGGCATGAGCCATTCAGGAGGATAAAGGAAGCTTGTGGTTTGTGACCAGGTCCTGGCTCAGGCTGCTGCTGGGCTCTGTACAGGACCTGCAGTATGGTGTCACCACGGGGCCCCTCGGAGCATCCGACAGGGGCAGTGAGAAGATGCCAGACCCAATTAGGACGCTGCTCAAATTGCTCTCTGTGCATGGTCTAGGGTCATGTCCATTTTACTAAATTATTTAGTAAGTAAATATTGGTTGGATATATTAGTTTCATAGAGACAGTGACGAAATGGAGAAGACTCACATAGGGTAAGTGTATAGAGAATGTGTTTGGGTGCACTTGCAAAAGCAACTCAGCTCTTTTCTGATCATCATTGTTTTCTTCAAGGTGCTTGACACTCTTAAAGAAGCTTCCAGCGGTTCCTCTTCAGCCCACTAGATGATTTTTCTTGTTGGTTGTTTAGAAATGGGTGGGAGAACCTGTAGGGATTAATCTGTGCAAATTAAACATGTTCTGTGCCCCCCCCCAAGAAATGATGCTGGCTGGGGTCCTTTTTTGTCATCTCCACATATACAGAAGTGTGAATCTTCCTTCATTTTCAAAGCGCAAGAAATTCAGAAGGTCTGCTTTGGTTTGTGACTGGAAGGTCCAAGGAGTGTAGAAACGGTCAAGTTGCTTCTTCTTCTTCTTCTTTTTTTTTTTTTGAGACAGCATGTGTGACTTTTTGAAAGTCACTTAAACTCTGTGCCTGTTTCCTCATCCGTAAGCTGCTGACAACACAGTCTCCTTGGTTGAGTTGCTAATGAGAATTAAATGGCACAATTAAATCACTTCGCCCAATGCTGAGCAGAGAAGCTCTTGCAGTGATGGCGATTACAGGTGTATTTTAAAGACAGTTGTGCATTGCTTTCCACTTATGTTCACCAGCCCTCTGCTCCCCCTTGTAACCTAATCATTGTTTTATAGGGACTTCAGCTCCAGTTTATGTTCACTTTCGAGAACTTGATAGAACCAATGAAAGTGCTGAATTTGATCAATACGCCAAACAAAAAAAAAAAAAAAAGAAAAAGAAAAAACCTAATTCAAGAATAAATGGAAGAATTTTTGCATGAGATGACTCAGTCTCCTGTTTTTCCTACCTGTACCACTTGGAGGCACGATAAAGTAAGCCATGTTCAAAATATCATCACATCCCTCTGGTTCAGCTGATCAATTCCTTCTGGTCTGTCTCTCAGAAAAATGCAGGACCTTCCAAGGGGCCTCCTTGTCCTGCCGGGGGTGAGGTTCTTTTGGGTCTCAATGGGGAGTGGCCCCCAGCTCCAGAGCTGGGTGACTGTAGGAGGAAGCGAGCCTTACTGTCCTGGGCAGCACCCGTCTAGGAACCCTGAGTGGGTGTTCCCATGCAGGAAGTGCATTTCTTCCTTCATGCCGGAGCCTTGCTGAGCTGTGAGATCCTCACCGCCTCACCGAGACGGTCTGCCTGGAGTACTGGCTACATACTTGGTCCCAGCTGGATGTGAACGTTCCTCCCAGCTCCCCCTTTAGGGTTCCGTCTGGTAGAAATCACCACAGAATTTTGGATGATGGAGTTATAATGGGCCCAATCTTACAGTTAGATTTTTTTTTTTCTTGAGAGAGAGAAAGAGAGAAAGAGAAAGAGAAAGAGAGAGATGGAGATGGATGGAGGGAGAAAGTGTGTGTGCATGTGTGTGCACGTTTCAAATTCTGGTGCTAGATTTTTTCATCTCTCTCTCTCTCTCTCTCTCTTTTTTTTAGAAAATCAGAAGTAATCTTAGCTCCCTTCCTCTGAAAGCACTGGAGCCACAGATGCCGGAGTCCTCCTGTGACTGTTACCCGCTGGCAGTGAGCCTGGAGCAGGAGAGCACGGGCCCTGGCTGACCTCGAAGTCCTGGCTGCCCCCTCTGGGCTCTCACGCAGCTTCTGGTTTCTGGTAGGACAGCTACTGAGCCACAGAACACTCTTGCAGCAGGGGGCCACGTAGGAGGGACTGCCACGCGAGGTAGAAAGGGGTCTTCAAGGCCTGTGGCATTCTGTCTGAGCCACCGGGACAGACAGATCAGATGGCAAGTAATGGCATTCAGTGAGGGAGGCCCATGGCATGAGCGGGGTGGATTTGGGGACTCTCAGCTTTCTTCGAAGCCCCAGCTGATCCCCTTTCCGTGCCTCTGTGGTATTGGCAGAGCAGCACAACTTGGTAGGATAAATGCGTTTTGCCTTGATAGTTACAGCTCAAAAGAGAGATGCAAGCACATGGGCTGGGCTCCTAGAAGGAGCAGTGCTGCATTTATGGGCTGCGGCCGCAGGCCTCATTTCCGTGAGCGTGCAGGCTGCATCTCCCTTCCCGCGTGAGGGAGAGCACCCAGACGTCTGGTCTGGTGGCGGCCCTGCATCTGCGACCTCCTTCGCCTGTGCTTGCCATCGTGCGGGGCAGCCCGGTTTCCTCTGAGCAGTGAATGGGCAGCACATTCTTGCTCTCGTGTAGGGTTAGGTCAGCAGGCGGTTGGGAGCTGCAGTGCTGTGGGTGGGGGCGACTTCTCGGTGCTGACTGCCTTTCTGTGTGACCAGCTGTTCAGCTGGCCCTGAGCTCCTTTTCGGAGAGTCTGGCGCATTGAAACGTTGTTACGTTGGGTAGGACGGTAGTGCTTAACGTAGTGACTCGTAATGTCGCGTCTCTTTGTCCCAGCCACTCTTTCCAGGGGCTGTCCTAGCTTCCTTCTCCCCCAGTCCTTTTTTTTTTCTTTGCCTCTGCTCTGGTACCCAGCTTCATTCAAACGTGGCTCTTCAGAAGGGGGGCCACATGCAGAGAAGGGTCATCAAATATACATTTGCTTTCTGCTTAGTTCCCTCGGTGCAAGGAAACACACTTCCCCACCCAGCAGGAGAGGGGCTGGCACTCCTCTCTGCACCACTCGTTTGCAGGGCCCCTCCCTGGGCTCAGCTTGGCTCCAGCAGTGCAGACCCATCCTTGCCTCCCCGCCCCTGCAGGTGAGGGAGCCCCCGGGGACCAGGAGCAGGCCGGCTTCGCTCCACCGGACCTCACTCAGAGCAGGTTTCTCTCTCCAGCTCCGGACAGTCTGGCTCCTTACTGGGGAAATTGCTGAAGCCTTATCTATGAATCTTCTGCAAAGGCAGTCACATAATAGATTTAGATATGACTTGGGTTTAAAGTGCTTTGACCAGACAACTGCTTTTGAAAACTCTGTGTGATTCTTTTTCTCAGCTGTCCGTGGAACAGCTTAGCTATTAGGCATTTTCTGTTCAGGGAAGGCACGGCTCGAAGCTGGTCCTTCTGGTATGCAAAGTATCTGTGCCAGACACCGCTTCTCCTGTTTCTAGGAGGGCTACAGGCTTCCCCAGGAGCCCGCCACACTGCTTGGCCTTTTCTGTGCTTGGCCCTTGGCCCTGGGATCATGGGGGAGCTTGTTAAATGCAGGTTCTGATTGGCCAGATCTGAGGCGGGGCCTGGGCACCTGCATTTTTCTCAAGGTCCCAGGTGATGCTGCTGGTCCCTAGAGCTTTCCATGTCATTGCTGATTTTCTGTGAGTCTGACTTAACTCTTTTTGGTGTAATTTATGGCAATTTCTGATGTCCAAGTCGATGGGGCCTGGCTGGCCAGTGACCTCCTAATGACCTTATAATGACCCTTCAAATTCTTGTCTGGTCTGTAAATTGGAATTATCAGTAGACTAAATATCTGGAACCCCCTTGAATTCCCCTTTCCCTGTCATAATAAATTTTCCAAAGCTCTCTGGACCAAGTTACTTTTAAGTGCCAGCCCATTGTGCAAGTGGCGATTTATCTTTGCCGGGTGGAGGCATTTGAATGTAATTTCGGTGGTTTTAAGAGATCACTTGGGGATTTCATGTCACTCTGCTTCCAGACACTGAGAATGCACGCTTACATTTGAACAACTTTACTTGACTCTAAGGATCACAACTTGTTTTTTGAACCTGAAAATTAAATTGATCTTCCCTCATTTGCCTCCCTTGGCATTCCTGTGGGGAAGAGCAGGTCATCACAGATGACTTCCGGTCAGTGCAAGAGGCAGTTGTGCATTCGCGTTGTCACCCACTGCCACATCCGGAAGCAGCAGCTCCACATGGCGGGCACTGTGTTAACCACTGGGGCAGCAGCATGGAAGGGTCCCTGCCCTCCGGAACCAGCTGGTGAGGGGAGCAGGCACCTCAGCAAGCTGCTGTGCTGTGGGATGGGGGGCTGGGACAGACGGTCGGGAAGGGTGGGGGCATGGGGCCTGCCAGGTGCAGGGGAGTTGGGACATCCCAGAACGCTCCCCTGAGCAGGAGCATGGGTGCGCCCAGAAGGGTTGGTAGTTTACAGGAGGTTCATGGGGAGGTGAGTAGGGATGTGGGTGTGCAGGGCAGAAGGAATCCCGTGTGGGGAGAAGCACAGACAGGCCCAAAGCCCTCGCCTCGGGCAGCCTCTCATTTGCGAGGAGCTTTGTACCTTCCGCCGGAGCACAAGCTGCTTCCCTGCCCAGACTGCAGGCTGCACCTGGCAGAAGAGACAGTCCTGAGTGGCTGCAGTCCTCTTAGACCAGTGGTTTAAAATTACGTTAGCCATAAAATATTTTTTGTTTCAATGAACTATTACTGATTCCAACTTACAGAGCAGATAAGAAGTCCGGGCTGAGAGCAGGGACTCGGTTTCTGTCTCGAGGCCCTCGGTACTGCACAGAGTTCTGTGGGTTCCCAGGGCACGGTCTGCAACCTCCCTCCTGGGTCGTCTCCCTTTGCCTTTGGCAGTCAGGCTAATGGTGCTACCGCAGTGTTATTGTGGGTTGTCTTGCTATGTCTTATGTCTTCTCAATATTCTGGGAGTCTTGCTGGTTTCTCTGTCAACAATTTTCAGTGACATGAAACCAGAATTATCCTGTGTGTGACAATTTAAAATATGGGGTCCATGGGCGTCCAGTGGGAAAAGCTATGGCAGGTTCACAAAACTCAAACTGTCGCTGACCACCGACGGGGAAAACCGAGGTGTGAGCTTGTAAAAATGGGCTTTTTACAGGTCGATTTGTCAGTCGATTTTGTCTAATCACCTAAGATTTTTCAGATTCTATAAATACTGGCAAGAAAAAAACAGAGCTCATTTCCGGGAGGTAAAACTTGACGAATTCCAGTCGGGATCTTGCATCCCTTCTCGCCGGTGTGAGGCAGCTGAACCTGAGTGCGGGATCTTTGACTGTGGGGTTTGAGATGGGCCTGTGAGCCACACGTGCGAGAATGGGAAGCTTGGCCGGCCAGCGTGAGGTGGAGGGTTCCCATTCAAGCGGTGGCTCCTCTGCTTCTTGTAAACACCCCTAAAGGAGGACAGTGATGGTGGGGGGCAGTGCCAGCAAAGAGTCCCACCACTTGATGCCAGTGGTCCCTGTCCTTAGACACCTGAAGAAGCACTCTTGGCATGGCCAGCTCCAAAGCAGAATCATAGGACTGATTTAAGGTGATGAGGACGCCCCAGCTCTGGCAGAATTCCACCGAGCATGGGGGGACCCCAGTAGAGGAGAGGGCAGAGGAGGTCCCCCTGTTGAACTGGGTGGTGTTGGGGTGGCCGGATGCTAGTGAGCGGTCAGCAGCCTTCCTGTCTGGGGGCATCTGGCCTCACGTCCAGGGGTCTTTGCGTTAGCCTTCCTTGCCATAAGACCTGGAACACTCTGACCTTGGGGCTTGACTCTCAAACTGCGGGTGTTCAACCTCTCCCTCCTTCCTAAGACTGGGCTTAGGCTGGTTCCTAGGTCACCCTCACCTCTTGGCACAGGTGGTGAAAGACACTGGTTCCCTTGATCCCATGGAATTGTCTAGGGGGTGGCCAGTGGTGATCCTGAACTGTCCCCTTGGACACAGTGGCTGGTGCCTGGCGCTCACCACGCTGCATGCCCTCCTTCCCACCACTCCCCTGAGGGGTGGCAGTGTCTGTGGGTGAGGTGAGGACATGATGCTCACAGGTGCAGAGCTGGTGCAGCCCGGCCCCTCAGGCTTCTGTCTCGCTCCTCGTCCAGCGCGTCACTTACTTGCCCTCTATCCAGGGCTCTTGTCCTTGCTGTGCGGTTGGCCCTGTCGTTCCCAGCTCAGTCTCCTCTAGTCCTGGCTTCAGAGCTCCCCAGGCTGCCAACGGGTGTGTTGTGCAGAGCTGCTGCTTCTTATAATGAACAGGCATGAGCAGTGGGCAGCTGATTTGGTCAAACTATTACAAAATCAAAGAAAAAACCCAAACGGGTGGTTTATGACAGGCCTGTTTTGAAGCTGACTGTGTTACAGTCACTGAGTAATTCACTCGTGTGCTAATTTTCCAAAGGTTTGGGTTCAGGAAAACCTCAAACATTGTGGCTAAGTACTTTTCCTTTCCTTTAAAAATTATGTTTATTTTCAGAGGAATTCAATCCATATGTTTCAGATCCATTTCCATGTTACTCAGCGAAAGGTTGTTTTTCTCCAGCATTGCTGAGCCGTTACTGTGTTTCCCTCCTTTCTCGCCCCCCCCATCCCCCTTACGGCCACCCCCAAGGTTTGCCTGCCTGGTGCTCACAGCTGAGCCCTGGCTCAGGGCTGAGCCACTCAGCAGCCTTTTACGAGACATAGTAAATGTAGTCACTGGAAGCAAAAGGAAAAACCAGAAAAATACTGATCCTGACTTTATTTGAAATTCTGGTATTTGGTTCACAATGAATATTTTTTGCATGCATTTTGACTTTTAAATGTTGCATTGCCATATTGCTTACATTGCTGGCTGAGGTTTTTGGTGCCCTCTTAAATTTCACACCCTCGCTTCCCCTCAGCCCGACCCGGTGGACACCCCTCCAGGGCGCCTTCTGGCCGCAGTGAGTGGCTTACCTGGGCGTCCGCACGCTTCTGCTCGTCCCCCGCAAGGCGGAGATCTGTGCCGGGCATGGCAGGCAGCTGGAGGTGCCTCTGGCTCGTCACCTAACTGGATCTGAAGCACAGTGTGGGACTGTTAGGGGAGCTGGAGAAGGCGCAGTGTGCGTTCTGCTCGGACCGCTTTGTGGTCCGAAGCCAGTCTCTGCTCTTCTCCCTGACTTCCTTTCTTCTGGGAAGGGAAGTGGGAGGGCAGGAGTCGTAGTTTTCCGTGGTCAAATGTTTTGCTAATTCTGCTGGGCTGACATGTTGCTCGCTCTATGACTCTTAAGAAGTCACTGACTTCATTAGATTTCTCAATTCAGTTCCCGGTAGTGAAAGAGAAACCAAAATTGTAGGATTTTGGCTTTGGAACTTTCAAAAACTGCATGCAGAAGTTTCTTCTCATGTAAATTATTTCATGAGAATGAGGCGCAGCAACCTCAGCGGCATCTCTCTGGGGCCTGGCTCTGGAGAGGCCTAGCGACTCCTCTGCCCATGGAATTGTTGCTGAGAAAGAGCTTAAATCTGCTTTGAATTTTAAAATCACTGGGTAATGTTGTTACAAATGGTACATATAAACACATCCTAAGATTTTCCCAGAACGACCATGTAGTGAAGTTCATTTTTATTTTAAACATCCCCATATACAGTTACTTTAAATAAGAAGCTATTTTTAATGTGCAAAAAAAAAAAATGATGCTTTGATTTAATCTTGCTTAATAAGCATAAACTTCAGGTCATTGGAGGACATCACCTCTCTGAGGTCAAGGGGAACAGAAGGGGGAGGAGCCACACTTTGAATGGCGTGTGTCTGGTCCACACAAGGCCCTTTATTGGCCATTCTGGGAAAGGCGGGGCAGGACAGTAGGGACGTGGTTCTCTCAGTGAGGGCACGGGGCTGGCCCATCTCAGACACCTCCCAGTAGAAGACAGAGTCATGACTTCATTCAGGACAGGATCCCCTAGGCTCAGAAGCAGAGACCCCTTCATATTCTCTTTTATTCCCAAGGATGAACACATAGTAGGTGATCAAATATTTGCTAAATCCACAAATGCACGTTAGCCCCATCTGGGCCCCAGGCTTCCGAGCATGCACATTTCTTGGTGGAATAAATTTGATGCTAACTCTCATGCATTCTGCTCTGGGAAGCGAAGGAAACCGTAGCCTGCTAGTCACCTTTGCAGGGGTCTGCGTTCCAGCGGCCCTGTGGCACTCCCATCGGGAGTGTTAACATTCAGTGCTTGGTGAGCATTTGCTAAGCTCAGGCACCATGCAGGCGTCTAATCCTCCCGACAGCTCTGAGCAAGGCATCAGACAACGAAGAGTCAGCGAGGTCTCCCTGAGGCCACTCACCTATGGGGATGGCGTTAGAACTGGGACCCATGTCTGTGTGAGTCCAGAAGCCCTTTCTCTGAATAATGACTGCTGTTGCTTGATTCTTGAGTTTTGAGAGAGCACGTTGATGGGAACATTGTAATGTATTGTAAAGCAGTTCCGAGTATTTGCACTCATCACCAATTCACTGATCCTTTCCGGAACATGGGAATCAGAGATGATTGTTACACCCCCCAGTGATGGGGAATCTCACGGGTCTGTTAGGGAGATAGACAGAGATAGACAGACAGATAGACAGACATTTGGCTACTACAGTCTGTGCTGGGAACAGTGTGGAAGCATTGCAGAATGACGATGATAACTCTGCTGGGGAAGGAGACAGGCATCAAGGAGGAAGTGATATGTACTGGCTTTTGAAGGAAAGTACAGTTCACTGGCCAGAGAAGGGAGGGCAGGAAGAACGTGAACTAAATTCAAAGAATTCAGAAGACAGATATTTGGGGGAAGATGTACGCTTTCCCTGCGCCTGACAATGAGGTCGTAAAGGCAGATGCAGGTGGGGACGGTCCTTGAAAGTCGACCAGGGAGGTTGGCTTTTGATGAGGGTAAGGGTGTGATTAGTAGGCAGGCATGAGGCCCTCGTTCCTGCTGGCAGGTGGCTCGGGTGGGACTGTGTCCGTCAGTCCGAAGTGGAGTCCATTCCAGAGTGTCAGCTCTGATCGAGAGTGTGGCCCCGCAGAGGCTGTCAGGAAAACGACACAGCCCAAAGGGAGTTACTAGTACCAAGGCAGTGGGGCGTGGAGGGCGTGAGGGTGGACATTCAGCTGAATGTGTTCCAGGCACCTGGTGGCCGGAGGCCCTGCCAGCCCGAGGTCGTCTCCCTCTGCAGGCAGAGCTCCAGGCCCGTGACGAGACACTTCTGACACTTGAAACCCTGACCCTGGGCGTCTCCCCCATGGACGGACACAGCCCTCTTTCCGCGTCCGGTCTCGGTGTGGGGTCAGGAGTCTGCTCTTCATCCCGCGGCCTGTGTGCCGGGTTTTTGTAAGCGCAGTACTAGTTCTTTACAAATTCTTGGGCAACTTCCTCACTGCCTTGTTTGGGCTGTAGCAGAGTTGGTGGAAGGACAGTGGGACGAGGGACAGGATTTCACCCGAGGCTCCCCTTTGGAGAGAGAGGAGTCGTCACCACCCAGGATGCTGGTCCATTTCGAGTTTTGGAAGAGCTCAGCTAGCTGAAGCAGAGACTGGCACGTGTGGCCCGTGGAGGTCCCGGGGTGGCCTGGCCTGGTCTGCGGTGTTTCTCCATGCTATGGTTGTAACGACGTGCTCAGACGATGTCAGCCAACTTCACCCGGCCACAGGTATTCCCTTCTTGCCGCCCCTGTGCCCAGAACTGCACCTGGCCTTAGAGCAGGTCCAAGGGTGGCCAGCGAGTGGCCAGAGGAGACAGGCCACTGAGGCCTGGGGCTCTGCCATTCAACAGAAATGCATTAGTGTAGCTTCAGACCACCGATATCCCCACGAGGGTTCTAACCAGACAGACAGAAAGAAATAGGAGCCAAGCATCCAGGAAGGACTTAGATTTTGCCACTGCAAAACAGTCTTCCATATTTCTCTATTATCCTGTTTTAGGTTCCTTAGCTTGTATTTTTCTTGGTTTGCAGAATGGCAGTTGGCGTAATAAACTCGAAAGGGTCGTGTGCCCTGGGAATGGCGTGTGGTGTGTCCAAGTGCCGTGCTCCACGGGACTGGAGCAGGTGCCCTCCGCCCCGCGTTGCATCTCGGAGCGGCATTGATGTTAACCCCGGTTTGCGGGCAGATGTTACTTTGAAGGGAGAGCCCCGCTGACATGGCCCGGCTCGACTGCATGCCGCCCGCCTTTGTGAGGGCCTCGGGCATATCTACGCGCTCGGCCCTCGCCACAGGCCTGTGGGGTGAGCACCGTTTTCATTGTTTTTAGTGACCTCTCTTTTATGGATGATAAAAGGAAACCAAGGGGTTATGGAACCTCCCGAGGTCACAGAGTCGGTGACCGGGGTCCCTGGGCTTCCAGAGCAAGCTGCTCACACAGAGCCCTGACCCGCAATCCCCACCCTCAGGGCCGTTGGTAGGAGGTCAGTTAGAGAGAGCAGTGAGAACCGTCCGGCTTCTGAGGAAAATGCAGTTTCAAAAGTGCAAAAAGCAGGTTTCTTGGAGTCCTGTGCCCCGGCGCGAGTGTGCATGAAGCAGTGAGTGTCTAGGGCCGTGGAGAGCGTGGCAGGTCTGTGTGACAGTGATGTGCGGAGGGCGTGACCCCCTGGCCCAGCTTGGCTGTGTGGCCTGGGACCGTGGTGCCGTAGCGGAGGGTTGCCTTTTGCGTCTGCTCGCCTGACTTCAGAGCCATCGGGAGGCGTGCGACTGTTCAGGTGTGTGGGTTCCGTGTTTACTTGTCACCGGATGACCGCCTGCACTGTGAGCCGCCTGCAGCAGTGCCCTTGTCTTACCCAAAGTAAAGGGCACCTGTGACAGCGGCTCTTCGGAGCTCCGGTGATCACGGCTGGGTTTCCCACAGGTAGGATTACCCAAAAGAATGGAACAATGTATTGCTAATTATGGTTTTGAAAACTCAGCTTAGACGAGCATTTCCTAAAACGGGTTTCTCAGGAGCAGCATGGCCCTAGGCTGCTCATAGGAGTCCTGAGGTTGGATAAGTTTGGGACAGTTGGGTCCACACCAAGTCGACCATTTTCCCTTCCAGAGTTCTCAGCGCCTCCATAAACCAGTGTGCGGCTCGGATCTCCCAGGGAGCAGAGTTTTGTCGCACTTCCATCCACTTCTATCCAGAGAAGCCCATTCTGCTTTCCCAGAGGGCCTGTGAGACCCACGTGCTGTCAGCATGTGCTGGGGGAATTCTGGGCTACACACTAATTAGTGGACTGAGTGAGTAATACACACAGAGTGTAGCTGGGCACCTCTGTCCAAAACCCGTAAAAGGTACTAATTATAGTTTTATTAACACCAGTGTTGCCTTTGACTGCAGGTAAATGCTTTTGTCAAGTTGTCTTGATTAGCTTTATCATTTTGGGGGAGGCTAGAATGTTGCCAGGTGTGTACCTACTTTGGGGCATTTGAACAATGGTTTAGGCCAAGGTCCGAGACCTTTTGCATTTCACCTTTGCTTGTCTGCTGCCCGTGACTTCCCTCTGGTCTGACCCCAGATGCCCTGTTATCCTGCTTCACTTCTCAGAGAGGGCTCCTGCCTCCAAGCAGCCCTAATCAGAAATGTTCCCCTCTCCCTCCCTCACACAAAATCAGAGCGAGTTTACACACTTGTGTCTACGTTTCTAGGACTGACTTTTCACCCAGAAGTTTTTTCTGTGCTCATCTGACACATTCACTTGTTCATTCACTCATGTAACGATTCCCCGAAGTCAGAGGCCAGCTCCTGACAGGCAGGAGGCTGCGCTAGGCCCCGGGGGAGGCGGCCGTGAATGGGACAGTCCTGCAGCAGCTCTGTCCTCCGAGCAAGCACACAGGAATGTGGGCCACACAGGGAACTCTCTCTAGCAGCTCCATTAGAACAAAGCAACAAGAAATGCGCGAAATTCGTCTTAATAACATGATCTATCTCAGTACATCCAAAATGCTATCATTTCGACAGCTGATCGATGTAAGAAGGACAACATGGTTTGCATTCTTTTCTCATGCCAAGTCACTGAGATCAGTGCTTGTTTTGCACTCACGGCCTATCTCGATTGGACTGGCCGTGTTTCAAGTGGTGACTGGCACCAGGGCCTACTGGGTCGCACAGTGCCGGTTGAGAGAAACAGAAATGCTCACACATGTGTGATTTCAAACTGCGGTCAGTGACATGAAGCAAAGTTAAAAGGTACCTGGAGCGAAAATAGTCATAGGATGCGGGGAGGTGAGAGGTGGAGGCGGAGACGGAGTGGGGGCGGGCAGGCCAGTCTGGGAAGAGATGCTTAGGCAGAGCCTGGGAGGTGCTGATGGCGCCAGGAAGGCCAGGCCCGGCTGGGAGTGGCACAGGCAGGGCACTGTGTGGAGGGCCTGTGGGGGGGCTGAGGAAGGCCAGCCTGTCTGGAGCAGGGGGAGGGAGGAGAGGGGCCGAGGCAAGCTCACACAGTGCCTCTCACACCCTTTTGGGACTGTGACTTCCCTAAGAAGCAGTGGGAGTCATGAAACAGTTTTCAGCAAGGGAGTTGGCTGTGTGGTTTCTGTTTTGCAAAGGGCCCCTCTGGCCGCTCGGGACGAGGTCATGTGGGTGGGGTGGGAGAGGGGCACTGGTTGGCCCGAGCAGGAGCAGGCTGCGACACAGGGCTGGGGTGCCATGGGGCCGAGCTGGAGTGATGCCAGTGGAACAGGAGCCATGCAGGTGGAACCCTCTGTTGCCTGTGAGCCAAGTGGACAGAGCGGGGTGCAGTCTGGGGGAGGGGGAGGCATCCAGGGAAACCCCCAGGGTTGGGGGCCCAGCACCTGGGGATGAATACTGGAGAAGGTTGGGCTAGAGATGCATACCCAGGACACCGCGGGGCATGACCAAGCAGGGAACCTGCATCTTCTCAACAGGGGTTATTCATCGCTTTTTAGAAGTCAGTTACTTTGAAATGCTAAGGCATGTTTAGTGATTATCTCTCACTGGGGATAAGTAAGTGGCTTCCATTCCATTTTGCAGCTTATTGCTATAATTGCCACAGAAAGTATTCCCATAAAGAGATGCCCTTTTCCATAACACTTTTAAGACAACATTTAAACAGACCTAGCGAGCATTTTCAGCAGAGATTTGGCCCAACTTCTCTTTGCTGGTTATACTCAGTGCTCAGAGTGCTTTGTAAACAGATACGGCTGCAGGGACATTCAGAGCCACTCACGTGTCTTCCCTGCGGGTCCAGTGTTCATACTGGATGGCCCAGCCCAGGTGAAGAACTTGAAACCCAAGGTGCACTCAGAAGGAGGCTGCCGGGAAATAAAGGAGCCTACGAAAGGCATCCTGGATGAGAGGCTTTCATAACAGGACTTTCGGCGCATGCTCTGTGTCCCACTTCTGTGTGTGATAAGCCACCAATGCATTCATTTATCAGCCTGACCTGTTTACTGAAAAAAGATATGGGGACTGGGAGCCTTGAGTCAGTGCCAGGTGAATCAATAAAATCAAGAGATACTGTGTTTGCTTAGCACTGTTTATCTGCAGACACTTTGTAATCAGCCGCCCTGTGGCAGACACAGGGCATGCAAAACCCCAGAGTTCATGCTCTACCTTACAATCGAGGTGGAGGGCGGCCATGTGAATAAATGAGAATACTGAAGTATCCTACTTCGGTACCAGGCACGGGGGTGGGGGGTGGGGCAGAAAAGGGAGAGAACTCCATTATCCCTGGGGCGCTGGATGCTGGATTTGTACCCTCCGGAACAGGAAGGATTTGTTGATCAGGGAGGGGCTTTTTGGACAGAGGGAGGTCAGACAGCCTGGCACATTAAAGGAATCCCAGAAGTTTATGTGGCTGGGTGTGGGAACAAAGTAACTGTGGTGAGAGGCGCAGCTTTGCAGTGACGGTTGTGCAGAGACGTCACTTGAGCCTGGCCTGACGAGAGCCTGTGGCTCCTTTGGCCCCAGTGTGATGGCAGGGGCTGGAGCTGTGATGGGGCAGCGGGCAGCAACCAGCGCTTGTCAGAAGTGGAGAAGCGGATGGTTTTGCATTGCACGGAAGCATGTTAAAGTTTTTCCTTCAGTTTTTAGAATCATCGTTTTAATTCTTGCAAAAAGGACAGCAAATTCATTTTTAATTTTTACTACTAAAAATTAAAAATGATCTTTTGTGTGTGTATGTTTTCCCCAAAGTTTGAGTGATTTCCATAGGAAAGATTCCCAAAGCTGGAATTACCTGGGTCAAGTTATATGGACATTTTCATGGCTCTTTATCCGTACAGTCTCTAACGATTTATTCAGATCAACACCACCAGAAACTCTGCATTGTAGTACTATTTTCACTAGCATTAGGTAACTATTAAAGTTTTAAAAATAATTTTAATAGGTGTAAAATCATACCTGGTTTATATTTCCTTGATTACTAGGAAAGTCAAAGACGAGACCATGTTTATTTAAGTAGGTTTTTTTGTTTGTTTTGTTTTTTTTTTTTTTAGGAATTGACTATGTATACCATTTTGCCTATTTATGGGGTATTCATATCTTTCTCATCAATATACGTTGTCCCTTTACATATCTGTACAGTTCTCTCTCCCATCTTCTTTTTTGGTTGTTTTGGAACCAATCTCTTGATCATTTACTTACTTCTTGACGTACCAATATGGAGTTCTAGAGTCTTCTGGAGGTCCTACAGATCGATTTTTAAGCTCCTCGACCCATCCGGAATTTATTTCTAGTCTCAGGGCAAAGAGAGACTACCTGGGTTTTCCCTGCGGTTGCCCGTGCTGGTTTTAGGGAACAACCTTTACTTTCTCCACTGGCCTAAACGGCCCGCAAAAGCTTGTTTGGTCCAGTGACCCGTGTGGAGGACGCCGGCGGTGTGACAAGGCTGGCGTGGCGGGGCTTCAGACAGACACTCGACCTGACCGTCTGGGCAGACTGCACAGATTCCGGTCAGTGGACCGGGCCTGGCCGTGTCTCCAAGGCCAGCTGTGCCGTCCATTCTGCTTCCAGAACTCAGCCAAACCAGGGCCAGTAGCTGCCGACATGCTGGCTGCCTGCAGCTCCAGGCCGGGCAGTCCCTGTTGGGGACAGAAACTGGATCGCACTTCTCCGTGGCGGGGGCTCCTCTGTGTGTCTCTCAGTGAGTCAGAGCCTGAGAGAGACCGCCCACGGAGGCGCCCACAAACGGCCCAGAGCCTCAGTGCTGCACACAGTCTCTCCCACGAAATGGGGGTTTAGGCAAGGTTCTAGTTACAAATAGTGTGAGGAAATTTGTTCATAGCCTACGTCGAAGTAGTAGCTGAAGTCACCGCCATGACCTCCGGGTTCCTAGAGCACTGCTGTCATTTCAGACCATGTGAGTTGTTGGGGCGGCGTGGTCACGAGTCCATTCTCCCTCTGCTGGGGTTACCAGAGAGAGGTGGGCTGTGTCTCATTTGTTTGCACAGCCTCAGGGCCTACTGCAGGGTCTGGCAGAGTCAGCGCCTTTGTGGAGTGAAGGAATGAATGATGAGGGAAAGTGGCTGGCTCCTCCGGGTCTCCCACAGCTAGGATGCTCACTGTTGGCTGTGGCAGCCGCTTTTGGACTGCTGGTGTTTCTCTTTAATAAAATCCCAGAAAACTTGACTTTAATATCATCTTACTTTAGGACTTTTTCCTAATTCCAGGCTTTATTTTTCATCAAATGCTTGTTATAGTCACCCTCTTGAGTCTTTACACGCATATTTTCTAAAACCTTAGTGTACGTCAGAGTGAGAGAAGAAATTTCACATCCTAAAAAGATTTACAGTTTGTAATAGATGTTGCCACTGTTTCTGGTCATATCTGAAATATTTCAGTCCTTGATGTGGGGGCAAAAACATTGCGTTTATCCTATTCTTTAACTTTACAAAATCCTGCCATAAAGTGAAGCTGTTGGCCGAGTGGGGGTACCTGGGAGCGCGCCCCAAAGTGGGAAGGGCACATGCCATGCAGATTCTTGGCTGTGTCCTGAAGGCTGACACAGGCTGTCAACTGTGGCAGGGCCAGTCCCAGAGCCCAAAAGAAGCCCTGCTGCCCCTGTCACCCGCCCAATGCCCTTGCCCTCAGCCAGGCATGGGCGGCCCCACCAGCCATGGCCCTAGCCCTTCCCCGCCAGTGTCAGCAGTGTGGCCCTCAGAGGATCTGCTCCCAGCCCTGCCCACGCACCCGGATGTTGACAGGGGCACGGCTCCAGCGCCAGCTTTAGTGGGCTGTTTCATTGCTTTTAAAATAATGACCATGAGCGTGGGCTGGCAAGGGCAGTGACATCACTTTCCTGCAATTCTGGGTCAGTTCCTGCTGCTTTTCTCTGCATCATTGAACCACTGAACCCTACGTACTGTGGGTCCCCGTTCTGGAAGGTCGCTAGCATGCTCTCATGCCCGTCTCATGCTGTGGGGCGCCAGGGCAGGGAGGTCAGAGGGCCTGGGTGTTGGGTCCCGTCCCGGCTTGCTGAGTGAGGTGGACACGAGCTTCACTTCTCTAGTCCGAGTTCTCTTATTTGTATGATGGTGGGGCCACCTCAGTGGAATGGTGAGGACCAACTGGGATCGTCCGTCAGCCAGAACAAGGGGGAGATGACATGACAGCAGAAGTTCCCCTCCCACGCTGTCAGCAAGTACGTGCCCTGGCAGGGGACGGCGTCGGCTTCGAGGAAGGGGCACCTTTCCCTTGGGACAAGGGCGCGACCAGCTTTCCCCTGTGTGCTCCTGGGGCCACAGCAGCCCCGAGTCGGTGCCTTTTCCAGTACTCCCGAGGGTGCTGGCGAGGTCCCGTCCTGCCAGTTTACCCTTGTCACATTTTCTCACGGCGGACCTGAGCGCACTTAGAATGATCTTGACTTTGAGTTTGTCACTGTTTTAACAGACCTGTAAGTCCTCAACGTATAAATGGTCGGAAAGGGCCATTCCTGGGTCACAGTGGGATGGTGGAGACTGAGCCGAGTGGTTCCTTCCCTGCCGCCTTGATCTCACCTTGAAGGATACCTCGCGGGCGAGGGGTTCTGTCTTCTCAGCCGTGCAACCTCGGGCTTGTCCGTCCTTCCCTGGACACCCAGCTTTCCGCACAGCTCTGCAGGCCCCTGGTCCTGGGGAAGGGGAAGGTCGCTTTGCATCGGCGGGTCGAGACCTCCTCGCGCACAGTGGCCGCTAAGCACCTCTCCCTGCGTGCATGTGCTGGGTGGTGTCAGCTGTCACGACCCGGCCAGAGCGCCGTCCTCCTGATGGACGTGTGGAGGCATTTCGATGAATTTCGACCTAAATTTTGAGGTGCTGGATTAGGAAATGCCAAACCAAGAAGGTTTAATTTTAAGATTTATACCTTTTAAAAAGCAAAAGCAAAGAGAATCATACAGAAAGGACAATGTCGTGGTGGAAAACTCCCTGGATGGGGAGGCGAGGCGGCAAGGGGCGGTGGCGGTGGGCGCTGCATTGCGCGGGACGCCCAGGCGCCTGGGCTGCGACGGCACCGGCAGCCATCGCCTCCGGCGCTCCCCAGCACCTCGGGGAGGTTGCTTCTGTGCCCCTGCGACCGACGTGCGGATGAGATGGGGGGCCGGGAGCCAGTGCGCCAGTCCGGGCATGTGTGGGGAGTGGTCTGGCGTTCGGCCTCAGGTCCTTGGTGTGCCCCTGACCCCTTTCCTGTCATGGGTGAGGGACTGTCTGTGCACCGCAAAGATCCCATCTGGAAAATGAATTGGTTGGGCCCCAGGATCCCCTCTCAGCTCTAGCGTGCTCTGACCCCTGTGATTCATGTCTTGCTGAAGATGGAGCCCCGATTGTGAGTGGTGTCACCGCACAGCCAGAGCGCGTGTGCCAAGAGCAGGGAACGCCTCGTCAGTGGGCGGGAAGAGGTCTGGAACAGGGGGCAGGACCCCTGTGGTGTATTTTCAGCTTCACCGCCAAGCGGCGGGGTGACCTTGGGCAGGTTGGCTCTTCTGAGCCTCAGTAGCCCACCTGTGAAACAAGAAGGTTGTCCCGGGTGGTCTCCAGACTCCTTCCAGCCCTGACATCGGGAGAAGGATGCTGGCCCCGTTCTCCACTGATGAAGACACCCAGGGGCAGCTGCCATGCAGGATTAGACTCGCCTAAAGACGCGTGTCCTTCCTAACGGGTTCCTGCACGTCAGGTGAGCATTTCAGACTTTTGGGAAGGACTCTGACATGAGAGCACGTGGGCCCTCCTTTTCTGGTAAAGGCACACTCTTCCTTCTGGTCGATAGCAAGTTGAGTGGTTGTCATAGCACCTAAATCAGGTGACACACCAAAGAGCCTCATGCGTGGTAGTGTCGATGTAAGAACCGTCTAAACCTGCAGGGAATTTTTATGAGTTGATTTGTGCCAAACTGATGACAATTGCTGGGAAGCAAGCTCTCAGGTGCTCCAGAGAATGACAGCTTTGCAGCTTTTATGCATTTGGAACATAAGGAAGTTTGCATGAGGAGGGAAGAAAGCCAGAAGGGTGGGCAACAGGACAGTTAACGAGGGTCTGTGCTCTCCTGAGGGTGGTTATGCCTATTTCAAAGGTTGTGTTAACCTAGACTCACAGAAACATGGGACAGGGCTGGCTTAAGGCACAGATAAACCTTTCACTAAAATACTTGCAGGCCCGGCGTGTGACTACCCACATGACCTCCCCATTAGGAATTTAGGATCAGGTCTCCCTGGGAGGTTCCTTTCTGTCACTGGACTTCTCGGGTACATTACAGAGCCCCTTTTGTCGTCCACATAGGAAAGGCTTTAGCTCATCTCTGGTGTGTGAGGTCTCAGGCCTGAGTTCCCAGGACAACCAGTGCCAGGGGCAAGTCCTATGAGAGAGCCACATGGCTGCTCTGCAATTTGCATGTTTTCCCTTCATGCGTTTGCCTAGCCTGGGGACCCCAATTTCTCTGTCAGCACTCATCCTCACCCCCTTCCCCACAAGCATATGAAAACAGCCCAGAGAGCAAGCTTTGTGCAGTGATAAAATCAGCAGAGGCGTAGAGATCATATCAACTCTGGAGAAACTGGTCTTCTTTACCCAACAAAGCCAGAAAGGCTGTTTGCATTCTGTGAGTCAGGTCCAGAGCAAAAGGAATACACAGAAAAGGATGATTATGGTGTTTTTAAAACCTGCCCCTTCCTGCCCAGCCCGAGACAATATTTACAAAGCAGACATGCAAACAAGCAGACCTTCTTTTCAGGTTTAAATGGCCTCGTGAGCCAGGCTTGGCCCGTGCCCAGTCCTGGCCCAGCACTGAACCTGGTATTTAGAGAGCACATCTGCTGGCCGGCTGAGCCTGCCTTCCATGTGGTTATGGTATGGTCAGTGTGTCCGAACCAGTGTTGCTCTTACATGAAGAAGAGACAGACCGCTTTGATGGGAAAATCTCAAGGGTGTCCAGTGGTGACGTTACTTAAATACGTACAGACATGAAACCAGGTATAAATTCCTTCAGCTTGGAGTTTGTGTACAGCTGTAAATCTAAAACAAATTTACAAATGATATGCAAACAAAACTAACATGAATGAAATTCAAATTGTCAACATTAACTCGATAGGCCACATCTAAATCTCTGCTGTCAGACTTAATGGGAAAAGTGTTATGTCCATGTTTCACATTTCATGTGTTAGTGTCTTGATTTGTCTGATTCTGTGCACGGAGGCCCTTGTTTTAGTTCTCATGTATCATTTTTCCCCCAGTTTTTAACACAACTCATTTTGAGCCATGAAACCATCATTTTATGAAGCCTCTTGCTATAGAAGGAAAGTTCTTAATATCTAACACTAAAAATAAATTGTAAGGCTGGTTAATGAATATTCTCCACTGTATACTGACAAGGGCTGTATAATGCACCTGCGACCAGAATATCATGCAGAACGTTTTTTGGGGGGAGATTGGCACATGCCATGTGATGACCCGGTCCTTCTGCCACCTATGCTGGTGACTGTGAACACTCCCGTTCTCTGATCTCGATTTGGTGCAGGGTGTTGTTCACTGGTGCAGATATGGGCATTCAAAGCGCGTGCAGCACTTCGTTACAGGGTGCTCATCCTGGTGACCCGAACAGTTTGTTTGCGTGAGCCCGTGCGGTTATGTTCGTAGGGGTCCCTGGACCCCAATTTTGAAAAGTCGTCTTGGGGGAAGCCCATGGCGAGCGCCCACAGAGGGGGACAAGGTCTCCCCACAATGCGTGGTGGCCCAGGAGAGCAGTGTTCTTCCCGGAGCCAGGGGACTGAATGGATCCATTGAACCATTTACTCACAGCACATTTACTGAGTTCCGTCTTTTCGTCTGCTTTGTGTTGGGGACAGGGCAAAGGGCAGTGGCACAGTTGGTCGGGCTGCTTCCTCAGACGGGGGCGTGGGGGCCTTCGGAAGGCTCTTTGGAGGACTGTAAGCCCCGGGAGAGGATGAATGCCCTCCGCACAGCGTCCTCTTGACTTTCCACTTTGCTTTTTGAGTGACCTCTGGCCATTTCCAGGGTTCAAATCCTGAAAAGGATAGTAACTTGCCACCTTAAGAATAGTCCCAAGAATGCGCTGCCAGCTTTGAAGGCAACTCTCAAAGAATGGCACGGGAATAAGTAGCCAGTTCCTTCGGAGGGTGTGTGAGATGAGATGATGACCATCGGGATGTGTAGGTTTGGGCGTGTGTCTGACAGATGAGCCTTGGTTTACACAGGAACCGGCACGTGCAATGGACCTGAAGGATCAGGCCTCGTGAGCATCGGAGACATGAAGGGCCGTTGAGTTCTGATGAGAGAGTTAATGGTAGGCTGGACTGGCTCAGGTCAAGTTTTAGCGAGTGTGGGACTTGATGTCCCCATGTGCGCTCATGGGTGTGAACAGGGGCCACAGCGGGGAGGCCTGGCCGGCAGGCAGTGCAGGCAGGCAGCTCCCCTCCTCCTCTGCCAGGGCCTGGAGAGGGCCTTTCCGTGAGGCTATAGCGCCAACTCGCCTGTTTGGAAGAACTAACCCCCCATCATGGCATGGAGTCCACGGGACCCTTCCACTTAGTTTGGCCACAAGGGCTCAGTGAGGCACACGTGGGAAATGCACAGCGTGTGCCTGGGGCCAGGTGGACCCTCAGCATGCCCTCTTGCCCGCCTCCCGCCTCACACTCTTCCTTCTCCTTTGTTTCTTGGTTCTAACGTGAGGTGTTAGCATGGATATCCTTATTAAAGAGATCGCATCTATGCCTTCTTAAAAATGTAAAATGCCGTGTTTTATTAGAAGGGCAAGACTTGGAAGCCTCGGGATATGATTTTTCCCAAGTTGGAGGAAAGGATCCAGATCTCTCTGGCTCTGGGAGCTCCAGGAGCTAAGCGCAAGATGATAAACATGTCAGAATGACTTCTTTATTTCTATTTATAATCTCTGCCATACAGCTCAGTGGATGGTGAGGTGCTTTTTCCAGTGTAGAAAGTTTCCTTGGCCGAGGAGAGCAAGAATAAATACTTTTCCTGGGGTGAGTCCATTACCGGTGCCCTCTTTCCAATATCCCTCCAGATTTGAAAGTTGCACTTTAAAATCCCAGCAGTTACGTGAGGCCGTGACTTTCCAAAGCAAACCCATTGCAGTGCTGTTTTGCGGTGACAAGTCAGGGCCGTGCTTTTTAAAAAGGTGTGATGGCAGCATGTGGACGTGGATCAGTGTGTGTGGTGATCCTGAAGAATCGGTCTGGTCTGGCTGACATGAGAGGAGACGAAAGAGCCCTGCCACACTTTCCCATCTCAGCAGGACCCGTCACCCTAAATGCTTCCTCCTCCGCATCACCATTCCAGGCAGTGAGGCAAGCCAGGCCAGCCGCCCCAAGAGCTTCCCAGGGAGGGGAGGCTCTGATGCCCCAGGCGCGGGCCTCGAGGGCGGCGGGAGGGTTGTTTGATGTTTCCTCTGGCCCCCTCTGCCTCCTGCTCCTGAGCCTCCTTCAGGCGGACGCCCACGCCCACCCTCACGGTCCCATCGCCCCTGCTGCTGGCCTCCTTCCTGCCTCTCCTGGGCCAGCCCTGCGCCGCCCCAAAGGAGCCACCCTTCCCGGCCCAGTGCAGGCTGCAGCTTCTCTGGGAAGTCTTTCCCCAGCGCTCCGTATCTCAGCGCTTCCTGTCCCAGAACCCCTCACAGCCTGCACTGAAAGCGCCTCTGTGCCCTCCCGCCGCTCCAGCCTGGCCCTCTCTGCTGGGTTCTAGCCTTTCTCATCCAGTCTGTGGGAGTGGGGGTCGGGACAGGGCACTGGGAGAGAAGGCGGGGTGAAATGGGTGCCGGAGAACATCACGTCTGCCCAGCCCCAAGCACAGCATGGGCACGGCCAGGTGACCCAGCAGCCCCTGTGATTAGGAGCCTGCCACTCACCCTGGCTCTAGGAAGGGGACTGCAGGCGATGTGGAAGGGGTGGCCCCTCTCCCTGTGGCTACACCACACAGATGTTACTTAAATGCCAGGAGACAGTAAAGAGAAATCTGTTGTTATATTTTTATGTTTGTGATACGTACTCTGCTTACAACCAGAAAAGAATGCAGTCGGCTGACAGTAAAGGCTTTATAATAAGGCTATTTATATAGAAATGTAAATTCAAAGCCATGTAGCATAGGAAGGAGCAAAAATCATGACGCATTAGCTCATATAGTTATTATGATGCCATAGAGCTTGGAACTGGGGCTGTCAAGGCCATGGGGCAGGCCGCCCTGCAACATGAAGGGTCTGTCATTGGAGAGAGAAGTGCAGAGAAAGTGGCGTAAATAACTGGAGACTGCTTATGGGAGCATAGGACTTTTATAAATGATATGTGAGCAGAGGCAGAGAGCATTATGGGAAGATTCAGGGGTGGGGCATGGCTGGATGTGAGGATTTGGGTGCCTGTTGCAAAGATGAGCAAGGTCTTTAATTTAGGAATTTGTGGCAAATTCTGGCTTTATACTTAAAGATTGTGTTTGGTCATCTCAGACATAATTTGGGGGTTCTGGGTCAGTTTTCAGATGATATTAATTGTTCAGTGTGACGTATGGCTTGCTTACGTGCCCCGCCTGCTGTGAACATGTCCTGTGCAGAGCGCACACGTTTCGGCAGGAGGTGTTGTCCATGATGGTCACTCAGGGCCGCACGCCGGGGGGGGCCCTCCCTGAGCACAGAGAGCCACACGCTGGCGCTTAGAACTTCATGGGTGGACAGATGTCACTCCCACGCCATTCACCCAATCAAGTCACATGACTGTGCCTATCTGCAAAGGGGACAGGAGGTACAAACTTGCCATGGCCCACACGAGGGGCATGTCAGTATCTGGGGCAGTTTTATGTTCGGCAAAGCACTGTATGTTTAGAAGCACTTATTATTTGCCCCCAAAGAAGTGTGAATGTTTCCATTTTTCCACCCACTGTGTTTGTGTCACAGCAGACGCCCCAGACACTAGGCCGTGGTAGTGAAACCAGGTAGATGCCATCGACACCAGCGGGTCAGCCATGAGGCAGCAGTGACCCCAGCTGACGCCAGTGCTACTTGCTGGGATGGCAGAGCGGGTGCAGGAGCGTCACCTCATGCCAGTCCCGTGGTTGTTGGTGGCTTCTGCAGGAGCTGGTGAAAGGACTGGGTGGGGTTTCACAGGGGAGGAGAGCTGGGATCCATCAGCCACGTCTCATGTGGGGGAAGGCAGTTGCCAGGCCCTTGACATCCTTGGGCATTTATTTGTACCTCTCGGGGGGTGTCACAGTAGCTGGTGCAGGGACCTGCCCGCAGAGATCCGCCAGAGACTGGCTTCCGTCCCCCGTCCCGTGTGCACTGCAGAGGCGGCACATGGCTCACAAAGGGTCATCCTGTGTCTGCCGAGTCCCGGTGTACAGCGCTGTCTCTGACGGCCCCACCCAACCTGGCACCTTCGCCCCTCTGTGGCTGCACACGGCAGCACATCTCTGAAGCCGTTTTCCGAGTTTCCACGGGCTGTGCAGAAAGACTGTGGAACAACTCGCCCAGCCAGTTCTTTCCGAAAATACCCACTCCTATTTTTAAAAATGCAGGATTATATAATTCTGAAACTGGCCCCACCCTTCTCCCTGCTTGCCCAGATGCACGGCTGTCACTGTGGTTAGGATCTCAGAAAGCCACAGAGAAGCGCGGGGTTTGGAATCCTTGGCCTCGTAAGCCAGGAGGTTGATTTCATTCATGGCAGGGCCGGGTCCCGTCGAGGGCACTGGTCACTCGTGGGGATGGTCCCAGGTGTCTTGCTAGGTTCAGGTGGCTGAGCTTTGCTATATTCGGGAGGCCAGTGGCTGCAGTTCAGAAATCGCTTTTCCCCTGGGATCTTCGCCAGACCCATCGATGTCTTGGTTGAGACGAGATGTCACCTGGACTGAGAGTTGGTGCAGCTCCTCAAATTCTATCCACCCAGGATGCTGCAGGCGCGTCCTGGGCCTGTCCCCCTTGCTCTCTGTAGCTTCCGTGATGAGAAGTTGGGGGTGTCGAGCACGCAGAATGGGGTTGGTTTTTTTAGCTATGTCATTTTAAGAGGAGGGAAAAGAACCTCCTCTTACACAGAGGACAGGGAAGGGGCTGCAGGAACATTTAGGGGTGCCGTCCGTGCATTGGGCCTGTGCAAGGCACTTCTGTGCATTGTTCCATCGCCCCTCACAGTAATCCTGGGGGACAGGTCTTGATCGCTCTGTTTTGCAGATGAGGACCCTGAGGCTCAGTCAGGTCGAGTGGCTTGGTCACTCGGCCTCATTAGGGCAGTGTCAGGATTCAGAGGCAAGTCTGAAACTGCTGGACTTCTGCAGGTGGCCTGAGGATTGGATCGTGGCATGACGTGACGAGGGGGGAGAATGAAGTGACAAAGCCTTCCTCCTGCTCGTTGTCAGCTCACCTCTTGTCCAGAGTCACAGCGCCAGAGCTCTGTGGAACAGTGCAGAAGTGTGCCACCTTTTGTGTGAGTGTGTGTGTGTGTGTGAGTGTGTATGAGTGTGACTGTGTGTACACATGCATGTGTGTGAGTGAGAATGTGTATGAGTGTGTGTGTGTGCATGTGTGAGTATGTGCGTGTGTGTATTTCCCCTCTCTTAGTATGGAGCTCTCTCGGGCAGCAGCATCCCAGGGTCAAGCTGCTACTTGGAACGGTCGGAGGGAAGCAGGCAGCCTGCTTCCTTCTAAATGTCGGGTCACATGTCTTCCCAGCTGCCACAAACATTCCTGCAGAACGCAAGTCCTCTTGGCCGGCGTAACGTCCCCGAGGACTGGTGGAACAGGGCATCCTTTGTGTTCACAGATCTTCATGCTCTCTTGGGCCTCTTAGGAACCTGTTTGGGCAGGTCAAGGTCCTTGCCTCAGCCTACCCAAACCACAGCTGTGACCACCAGACACAGGGAGCAGTGGGTGTCCGCGAGGGACGTGTAGTCAGGAGGGCAACACCATTTACCAGCTGTGCGACCCTGAACAGTTCCCTGAACTTTCTGAGCCTCCGTTTGCTCATCTGTAAAATGGGGCGATGATGGTTGTGAAAGCGTGGGCCGTAGAGGCTGACGTGTCTATGTCTGGATTCGATTCCCGAGACTAGAGAACTAGGTAACTTTGGGCACATCCTCAGCCTTTCGCAAACTCAGTTCCTCACTGGTAGAATGGAGACCGTGATGGTACTTAATGCACTGGGTCGCTGTGCACGTGAATGCATGAACACGTGGGAACATGTTGGCAGTTTCGGCGTGTAGTAAGTTCCCAGTAAGCGTGGCTGTTACTGTTGCATTGTGATTAGTATCTGCCCTACGGGGTTGCTGTGAGGTTCAGGTAAACCGACAACGTCACAGTGTCTGATACGGAGTTTGGAATAAACAGGCACTTGAAAATAGTTACATCTGGTCTTTGTCGTGAGGATGTAAGACCTCTCTGAGAAGGCAGCAGTTAGGAAGGAGCTGTTCAGCCTCAGAGTTCTGTCTGGCCAGCGTTTCTGGACGTTTACCGAATGCCCACTGCACCCCAGCTCCGTGCCGGTGGCTCAGACTCTGGAGATGAGCCGTGCGCATCCCCAAGCCCGTGGAGCATGTCACGTCACAGGGGGACAGCCGCTGACTGTGTGACGTGAGGACGGAGATGACTTAGCGTGACGAGAGAGCACGGCGCGTGAGGACCATGTTCCTCTGGCTTATGGTGTTCAGAAAGTTTGGTTTCTTTATTTTTCCCCAGTGGGTTCATCTACTAGTGCTGTGAGTGCCCACAAAGGTGACACGAAAAAGGGTCACCCTAAGAAGTTATGATGCATAAGCAGCTGAGAGCCACGGAAAGAGTTTGAGCAGGGGAAGAGCGTGAGCACGTTTGTGTTTTGGAAGGTGACTCTGGCAGCCTCGTGGGTTGGGTGGGAGGTGGCAGATGACGGCTGGGGGAACAGTTTGGAGGCTTTTTCCCCATCCACCAGGTGAAAATAACAGGGACCCAAATAGGGGAACAGGTTGCAGAGGTCGTTAAGAGACAGAGAGACAGGCTTCCTCCCAGAGGACAGGCTGACAGGGGGCTGCTGGGTCAGCGGGTGAGCTAGGCCAGTGAGAGGGGCTGAGCATGAAGTCTTCTGGGGAGCAGGGGCACTGACCGCTTGCAGGCCCCTCCCTCTCTGCGGGACTTCCTCTCGTGGGCACCCTGGACGGGCTCATGGCTCACGGAGCAGAGTCGGGGCTGAGAGGTGATGGAGAAGCCTCTCGAGGTCCGGCTGTGGGTGGCAGATCCCTGAAGGGGGAATCTGAGGGAAGTCCCCAGGTGGCTCCTTCTGCCTCACCTTGCAATTAGAAGGGATGCATGTCCGGAGGTCATGGGGAGGCTCTTGAACTGCTTGGAGACCACCATGCTGGACGCCATGTGCTGATGGGCAGGAGAAGAGGGGTGGCTAGTTCCCTTTTCCTCTTGCCTGTTGTGGCCTGAGACCAGGCCCCATGATGGGGCTATTTCATCCTCAGGGTGAGGATGAAGGGGAGTGTGCTGTGCCGTCCAGACCTGTCTAGACCTTCCCAGTCTGGTATTTGGTGGACCCGACGGTGCCTGAAGAAGCACGCCGTTTTCGACGACAGATGCTTCCAGACGGGGCTGGAACCTTGGGCCTCCTGGTGCACGGCCACCCGGCTCCAAGGAGGGCCTCCATCAGTCAGGCCCAGCGCCTGCCCCCGGCCGGCTCCCCGGGAGGAAGTGTGCCTACTGCTGTCTGCCCCGGGGGCTGCTGCGCCTCCAAGACCTTGCCAGGAAGTGAGGGCGACTGATGCTCGGGCTGACCTCACGGCATTTTGACGGTCTTCTCATGTGTGTAGTCACAGCCCTGTCCCTTTCCAAGCCAAACGCGGCCTGGGCCAGGCCTCAGGTCTCTGAAATGGGGGCCAGGTTCTCCTCAGCGTGGGGCATGGAGCCTCCCTTCCAGCGCCTGCCGCTTTCCCAGGGGGCTGTTTTACAAGCCCCTGTCCCCCTCCTTGAGTTTCCACGGGGGGACAGGAGACTGGACAAGCCTGGCGCAGATAGCACTCACCTGACGTTCGCGGTGTTGCTGCCATGTTGAGGGGTGCTTACCTGGGGAGGGTGCACGGTAGGGGGGCTCGGTGTGCGTCGGTGCTAGCACGGCTCGCCGGCCAGCAGTCTGGTTTATTTTCTCCTCTCCTGTTTGTGACGCAAAATGGGGACAGTGCCCTTTGAGAGCGTCCCTTCCCCCACATGCTGCCGTGTGGTTTCTGCGCCTTGACTGACTTCCATCTGCCACCACACAGGGCACCGCACCGCTCAGCTTCTCAAACAGATGGTCAGGACTGGGAGCCAGGTGTGGGAGGCCATTAGACGCAGGGAGAACGTGGCGCTGGCGTCGGGGGCCAGAAGCCGGCCTCGGCCGAGCTGCAGAAGGGTTGTGTGAGCCTGGGGACCTGCGAACCCTCGCCCAACCTCAGCCACCTGCACGTCCAGACAGTAGCAGTGACAGAGCCCGAGCCTGCCTTACACGTGTCAGCGTGAGAGAGGCCCGGGCTCTGGGGAGGGGACAGGCAGAACAGCCGGCCCGAGCCCCCCGCCGAAGGGAGAGCACGTCCATGTTCACTCCTGCTGGCAGCATCAGCCCGTGTGGCTTTCCAGACGTTCACGTGTGTTAATTGCCGTTAAGTACAAGTCATTCCATTGATGGCAGACAGCTTCACACACACTTGGACTCCCCAGAGGGTTGGCTCGTAGCAAAGCACCTGCCTGCATGAGGGCCGTGGGAGGTGACGCCATCAGCCAGGGGCATCCAACCTGGCATCCGAGGGCCGGCAACACTCAGGGCCCCCCTTCTGCCCTCAGCCCCAGTGCCCTGTCCTCTCCTCCAGCCCTGGCACACCCACAGCACTCCTGGTCTCTGCTGCTCTGAGGCCAGGGGCCGCTGTTTGCCACCTCAGCTCTGACATGCCCCTGCCCAGCCACGTCTCAGTAAACCGTAGCAGGTCGAATCGTTTTTAAGAGGGCAAGGGAGATGACAGGAATGTTCGGTGAGCTGCGTATTTGGACTGAGGTCAAGATGAGGGGGCGTCCAGAGGGTGAAGTGATGGACATGAGGAAAAGCCCACTGAGCCTTCTTGAACGTGGACCGTGCACACACACAACGAGCAGGCCAGGTGCAGGGATGCCCCAGTCTCCTGGATCCCCCGGACTGCACCCTGGCAAGTGGCAGAGCTGAAGCAACTCCCACCTGCAGACTCCAGACTCTCCGCAGCACGTCACAGGTGGCGTCTGGCACATGTGACCACGGACTTGGCCTGTCCAGAGCACTGGACGGACACTCCCTCCTGTGGGCTAGGGAGCACTTGGGTTTCGTCTTGCTCACCAACTCAAGGTAGCGTGGCCGTGAAGGCGCACCTGGGGGCCCTGAGGAAGGGCGTTACGTTTGATCAGTGCTCTCTGCCAGGCTTCACCCTTGGCTGACTGCTCAGGCATCCCAGTGGCCCCATGCACCTCGGCTCCCCCGCCCCTCCCACTGTGCTTTCTGCACATGCTCTGTTTACCTGCTCTGGGCCTCCGGAGGCCCTTGGTTTCCTCTTGTTTGGGCCTCAGACCCCGTCTTTCAGGCTTCTGGTTGGGACTCCCTACAGGGAAGTCACCTCTGTCAGCGTCTCAGCTGCTGCCACTGCTGCTGCTGCGCTCTGGTGCTAGGACCCGCGTGGACCCCTCCCCAGTATCTCCTGCTCAGACCCACAGCCGCCATCCTTGGCGCTGGGAGCTGTCCTGTCCCCTGCCCTTGAGACCTTGTGTTTACCGTGACCCGACGCAGCTGGAGTCTCTGGCTTTCATTTGGGCCTCCCCTCTACCGCGTGCTGACGTCAGCAGCGCCCCTCAATAGGCACGGACCCCTTCACCCCGGCTTGTTGCTCTGGTTTACGCTTGCTGAAAGTTTGAAAGGCCATCACTGCGCGGGAAGGAGGTGTCGTCTTTCATCTTGGGCTCTTCCGGACCTTCGAGCTGGGGAGTGGGGTTTGTGTTTTGTGGTGAGCAGATTCAGTGAGTCCAGCTCAAAAAGTGACCTCCCTGGACTTGTGGAAGGAGCAGGCGGGTCCTGCCTATAGGCCCAGCTTTCATTAAGTTGGCCAGGGCAAACGATGTTCTGGAACATACTCTGCCTAGATGTCACGGTGCCACTCTGATGTCCATTTGGGCTCGCGTGAATCCCCCATCAGCCAGAGAAGAGAGGAGAGACGGCTCACGTGGCTCGTCTTCTGACAGCACAGCAAAGCTGTGATGTGGGTGTGGGACCTCTTGGCGCACTCTAGTTACTGATGTAGACAGATACTGAGTGCCCGCTGTGCACCGTGTGGGCACCGTGTCACTGTGCGTGCGTGTGTGTGTGCGTGTGTGCATGTGTGTGTGTGTGTGTGTGTGTGTGTGTGTGTGTGCGTGCTCATCGAACATCTCTCACAACAGCACTATGTTGGCATGCCCTTCAGTTTACAGATGAGAAGCCGAGGCTCAGGAGGTTGACCAGTGTGTCTAAGGACTCACACGGGGTGATGCCTGAACCAGGACTGAAATGTAAAACTCTAACCGCTTCCCCCACCTTCCAGAAGCAGGCGTTATGTTGTCCTCTCAGTGCTGGAAATGTTAATAACGATTTCCAGGACAGGGCTGGGAGGGGACAGCCTCTGTCTGACCTGTTCCGTGAAGCGCTTGAGAGCTGAGAGTCAGCCAAGCCACAGCGTCCACAGCCAGGCAGCACGGCCATTGTGTCTTCTCATTAGCATCTGGGAGGAGGACAGAGTGACAGCACCAGAATCTCCACCAGCAGTTTCACCTTGGGGCCAAGTCACTGGCTCATGGCCGCCAGACCTCAGGTGTCACTCAGGCCAGCAGTGGAGTGGCTGGGCACGTGGACGACCCCTTGGGCTTTAAGAACACCTTCTTTCCCCCAGTTAGCCTGCAGACAGCCGTCCACGGAGCCCTGCCCTGCGCCCACCACTCGACCGTCGCAGGCAGTCCGAGGGGCCTGTTAGGGTCCAGGCAGCTGAAACACCCATGAGAAAAAAAGACCATGGCAACCTGGGCCTCTTCCTGCGTGTGTGACAGTCAGGCACCTCGAAACTCTGCTGCCACGACGCCTCCGTCATGGCCTGGGAACTCGCTGTCTGCACGTCTTTCCTTTCCCCCGTGTCACCGTCCATCACTATCATTCGTCTGCTGCTGATCAGGCACTTTCCCTGTGCTCAGGCTGCCTTATGCCTTGTAGGGGGGCTCAAAAAGGCGATCCTGCCTTCAAAGATCTCACGTCATACACGATCGCGCATTTTCTCCAGATGCTACAGACTTTACAGCATTTACGAAGTTTGTTTGCTGTCAGGTTCTTGGTGGGGCCTGCTCATTGTCTCCTCGGGGCTGTCTCTGCATGTGGCTCTTTGCTCTCATCCCCTGTGCAGCTTTCTTGTGCTCAGTTATTGTTAGTGGCCTTGGATTCTCTGGTGCTTCCAGGCCTTGCCTGGGACGAGCGAGGGTTGCTTCAGTGTGGCCTGGTGAGCACCATGAATGTCCCCGAACACTCTGTGGTGATAGTGTGGTTATCAGTGTTTAAACTGAGCTATTGCTTTATGTCACAACTCATTATTTGCTCAGGGTGAGATTGGCAGAGAGGTAAGGCCTGACCTTGACCTGTGATCTCTTAGCTTCTAAGTTACGTGGCCTCAAGTGACAGAGCATTTGCCTTTAGTTAACCTTACTAAAGACATACTGTGTACCAGACTCGGGGGGGGGGGCAGAGGTCTCAGTCGTAGGTAAAATTTGGCCAACAGAAGGAATGCCTTTGGCCTTCATTGTTATAATTTGAGTGTCTAGTGTGCCATCCCGGTTGGCCGCAGTCTCTACCAGGCCTTACGGACACACTGTGGCCCTGCCCCTCTGGCTGTCCACCGTGGGAGTGGAGAATGGGAGGAGGGGGACGGGCCAAACAGGGGCCACAGTGAAGCCTGACAGTTAGCAGCCCATACGGTCATCTGAGAACTCTGGAAAGCTCTCCCCACACATCCCGCCAAGACAGCCCAACAAATTAAAATAGGAAGCGTTGCTTTGCTACTGAGGACTGGGAGGCTGCACCCACATACCTGAGACGTGAGCGATGCTGGCAAGACGCAGTGGAGGGGAGACTGGAGAGAAACCCCCCCCCCCGGTCCCTCACAGCTGCCGAATCTCCTGGCCTCTCTGCCCTCCCGTGCCCAGCCCTGGTGGACACCTGAGCCACCTGCCTGCATGCCCTCCGCTCCCCCTTGAAATACCTGTCACTGTCCTTGTTTTTCATCCCGTTGGACCACCCAGCACACTTTAGAGCAGTCATTCTCAAACCATGTTCCATGGAACCCAAGGATTGGCATAGGTTTCTCAAGTGTTTTGAGGAGAGTTGTGGCAAGCTGGTCCCCACCTGACTTCTACCTGAGGCCTCAGCTCTTGCCTGGAGCACTGGCATTTCGCGAAGAGGTTATTAGATGAAGGTCCTGCTGTTTACACTCGCAAATAGGGATTGAAAACCACAGTCGGGTCCACATGAAATGCTCCTGTCTCTTGCCCCAGGTAGACACACCTGGCAGGCCCGTCAGGGGCAGTGCATGGCAGAGGCAGGGTTTCCGCAGGTTGACCGAGCCCTCCAGGGACCGTGGGACGGCTGGCAGAACAGCACTTCCTCTGCAGGGTTTTCCCCAATCCTATCGTGTGTGGGTCCCTCAGACATCTCCAGCTGGTACCTCTTATCAGGAACCCTTGTGAAAGGTACATTCTGAGCTAGCACAGTCAAAGGGAGACATGTGTGTCTGTATGTGTGTCTGTCTGCGCGTGTCTATGTCTGTGAGTCCATCTGCCTCTGTGTGTGTGTGTGTGTGTGTGTGTTTGTGTGCGCGTGTGCGTGTCCTTCCACCAGGCCTCCAGGCTCCCGAGATGCTGGCCACTTCTGAGCAGTGTGAGGTCCTGAGGCTCTGAGCAGCACTGTGCAAGGAGCCTCTGTGTCACGGTCGTGCACGAGCCAGGTTTCTGGTCTGGGCTGATGGCTCGTCACTTTCATATACGCCCACAAGCTTTCTTTGTTCAACATTCCTATCTGCCATTTTACTCACGTTTTGTGGTTTACTTTCTTTCATATTCATCTGCCGGCAACAGACCACACTTCACCTTCCCGCCGTTGCTACTGCCACCAGCGCCAGCGCCGCCATAGCCGTGATCGTGCCCCCGCAGTGGCACAGTCCTTTGTTGCTTGTGGTGTTGGACCGAGCCCACTAGGGATTAAGAGCCAGGCCTGGGACGTCCCTGCCCTGTCCCTCTGGTTCGGGAACTGTGAATTCTCTGACCTCTCTGTTCTGCCCATGGCTAAGGCTGGTCTCAGGGCCTTGGAGCTGACTGGACCAACCACTGTTCCCTCCCTCCCTTCTAAGGGCAGTGTGAACAGGGCTGGGCCCTGTGGAGCCACCTCTTGGATGGTGGGTGTCTGTGTTAACGGGGAGCAAAAGCACCTTGACGTTTCAGCTTCATCGTCTACTCAGGATCCTACAGGTTGCGTGATATTGATACATAGCAAGAGATGGATCCAGGCTACCTGGTCAAGCTGTGCTTCTAATGCCTCCTGCTCATGCGACTGGCCTCGTCTGTTATTTTTCCTGAGGCTCAGTTTCCTCACCTGTAGAAAGGGGGTACCATATCTGCTGTGTGCACCGATTAAGTCATTCAGCATTTATGAGTGTTCTAGGCATTTTTGTATATGTTAACTGTGCACGAGGCCTGGGACCGGCCCCCATGAAGTTCATGTCCAAGGGGAGGTAAATCAACACAGTTACAGCACAGGGAATTACGTGCTATTAGGTTTGGGTGTCAGTGCTCTAGAGGACAGTGACCCCACGTTCCAGCTCAGAGGAATGAGAAACAGGTGGCCTTTGGGGGTTGGTGATGAGTGCTTGGGAAGAACTCTCCCTGTGTGGTCCAGGTATGGGGTGGAAGGAACCCTCTGTGGAGGTGTGAGGTGTAGGCAAGGCTGTGAATTACAAAGTGGGCTCTGGTAGAAACCCTGGGGAGAGGCCCAGCGGGAGCAATGGGGGTGGGAGAGGACAGGAAACCCACAAGGACGCCTCTGGAAGTTCCCAGGCCAGCCAGCAAATGAAGCATGGCGGCTTCAGTGGACTGCAGCATTTCCAAAACCGCTGATCCCTCTTGTCTCCTGGGGGGCACAGAAGTGGGGTCAGGGCTCGTGACTTCTGAGGGGTCTGCTGGGGCCTGGGCCGGTCATGCCACTTCCAGAATCAAGCAGCAAGCAGTGGTTAGAGAAAGATGACCTCTCTGAATCGCAGTCCCATGTGGACATCATGAACGGAGGGACCTATGAACACCACACGTGGACAGCTCCAAAGCCCAGGTGGGAGCCTCTGAGGTCCCAGAGCAGAGACCCGCAGTGCAGAGACTCGCTGTGCTGGGAAAGCATGGCGTTGAGTGTCAGGTACCCAAGGCTGACCACAAGGTCAGTTTGCTGTCCCTGACCTCTGAGGGCCCCTGGGGTAGCTGCTGACCACAGGGCTCCTTCAGGGTGGCAGTGCCACCCTGCTCCCTCTGCATGCACAGATGAGCTCCTGGGCAGAGGAGGCTTTGGAAAAGAAGTGCTGGTGACAGCGAGACAGAGAGGGAGAGCCTGCTGCACGGCTCCCAGGTCCCCACCTCCTGTCATTCTCATGGCGCCTGTGTAGGCGTCACCTGCTCTGGCCAGAAGGGACAAGAATGTGTTGGCAGCAGGGGCTCTAGATGCCGGGCCTACACGTGCAGGTCCAGGCGGTCGGCCTGCTTTGGTTTTACAAAATCAGGTTCAAAAGCTTTGCCCTTCCCACGCTTAGCAGCATTTCAACAGGTGTGACCTTACATTATTCTAGTCGCGGCCATGAGTAATCCACTCTTTGATCCGTGTTGCCTGTGAGTTGCCGTATCAGACACTGCTTCGGGTTTCTGAAGCCTCGTTTAAAATAAACCATGTGTGGGGGTGGGGTGGGGGGCTTCTTACAGTAAATACTGTTGTTATTTTTCAAAATATGGATCTATTTATACTTGGAAAGATTATGTTTCTTAGACTAAAAAATATTTTCAGTGCTCACTGCAGAGAGGGAGAGAAAGCAACCACATTTCTCAGGCTGGCGTTTAGTGGTCAGTAGGCCAGCTCTGCCCGCCCTCCGCCCTTTCTTATCCTGAAGATCTCTCTTCCTGTGGTGTGTGAAGCTCCTCCTAAGCTTGCCCAGCTCACCCTGCCTCTGCTCCTGCCATTCCCTCTGCCCGGAATGTCCTTTGTCACAGGTGACCGCTTGTACGTCGCGGCCCAGCCCGAGCGCTCCTTGACCATCCTGTCCCCAGACAGAGCGAGCTGCTTCCGGCTCTGTCCTCTGGCATTCTCGGCACACCACACCTCCTTGTTCTCATCGCTCTGCACAGGGGCTGGTTATGCTCTGGTCTGCCTCCTGCAGTAGAATGTGGGGTGGAAGCACATTTCATCATTCATTCATCCACCCACTCACTCATTGACCAGCCACATCCTGAGGTCTTTCTAAGTGTCAGTCCCCTTGCTAGGCTTGTGGGTTATAGAGAAGACTAAACCATGCAGCCTACCCTCTCAGAGCTCACCATCACACAAAGACAGCCCTCGTGCATGCAGTCCACCTGCTGACAGCGGGCATGGGACACGGGGCCTAGGTTAGGGCTGGGCGGGCAGCGTTGGGGAAGGCTTCGTGGAGCAGTGGTACCTGTGTCATCCTGAAGACGAGCAGGGAAGGCTAGTCAGAGAACGGGCAGTACCCGCTGTCCACCAGTGCCTCACCCACACAAAGGCCAGACACTCGGTCAGCATCTGCCCAGCCGTGACGTTTATGATGTATGGCCTGGCGACAGGCCAGCTGCGCACGACCGCCCTCGCACTCCAGAGAGCAAGCCATGTTTTTCTGGCCCATCAAAGAACCCAGCTTGTCTTGAACCCGTGGCACCTACCAGCCAAGCTCTGGGTGGTTGGACCCTCCAGGGCGCCCACAGGTCTGAAAGCAGATAATATTATTCGTTGTGGATTGGAGATGTCCGAGAAGATGTTGCGTGTGTTCCCCTGTTGTTTGTAGACACCCTGGGTTTCTTCAGGGCTCCCTCTGTGTTAGGGACCCTGGGGTGTGGCTATGCCCCTCAGGGTCTCTCTCCCCACAGTCTCGTCCTTTTGCCTCACCACTGGCCACAGCGAGTCTAGGCAGGTCAGAGCCTGCCACCAACTGCAACTGTGGAGTTTTTTTCAAAAATAACAGAATAAAATTTTGGTGAAAATGGAAATACCTACATGTTTATTTTTAAGTATCCTTTTAAAATGTTAAGTTTCCTTTGTTGGTTCGGAAACATCAAAATAGGTCATTGCTCGTAAAAACAGGCCCATACTTGATATATTTAGAGAGGAGAGAGAAGTGATTTTTCGTATTAAGTTTTTCTCTATTTTCTTTTTAAACCAAAAAAGCTTGGAAAATTTCTCCACCCTCTGCATCACTGGTGTGTGTTCCTGGCCCCGCGATGCTGGTACAGCCTTCTGTTTCGCAAACCGAAGAGTGAAATGTGCTGAGCTTCGCTTGACCTTGAGTTCTGCCTCTCTCTTTATGAGAGGAAAAGCATCTTTTCTGGGCTGGTGTTAGTAATGGGTAGCAGAGGGCAATGTTCTGAAGAACCGAAAAGTTCCCCGTAGGAAATGAAGGCGGTAGTGAAAAAAAAAACCCTGTTTTTGCCAACCTCTAGCTGTCTCTCTGAGTCGTCTCTGTTTTCTGTCCGTTTGCACCGAAAGCGTGAGTGAGAGTGGCAGACATTTTACCAAAGGTTTCGTGGGGAGCAGGTGTGATGACACGTTCTTCTTCACAGCAAGCAGCTGGGAGTTCGTCGACGTGCCTGCGTTCCAGGCTCAGGCCTCCTCGGGGTCCAGCCGCGCCAGGTTCCTGTCCCTCTCCCTGTCACTCCTGGACGTTCTGCTGCCCACCTTCCCCATCACACCCAAAGGCCTCGCTCCTCTGTGCAGTCTGGTGTCAACTTCCGTGCCCGCGTCTTCGTTTTCCAGCCCACAGGGTTAGCAGTGCAGGACGGCCCCCAGGACCGTAGCCGCAGGGAGCCATGTGCAGGAGTTGTGGAGGGCGTGGTGTTCCGACGGGGCAGAGCCGTCCCGGAAGCGGTTCTGAGCCCCTGGCTGCCCCGAGCTCTGTTCCAGAAAGGTGGTTTCCAGTTTCTCTCAAAGCCCAGCTCCCACCTTCTGGGGCTGGCCCGGGAGTCACTCTCCGCTTCCTTGGGGACAGGTCCAGCAGGCCCTTTCCATCTGCAGGCCTCAGCCAATGTGGCCTCTGGGATGTGTCTGGCCCTAGCCGGGTCACGGGCCTGAGGAGCCGGTGGGGTCGCTAAACCCTCCAAGGGGTGCCAGGACCTTCCAGACCTGTGTGCCCAGCAGGCTTTGCTCCCTAGAAACTTGGAGACGCTGCAGGTTGTGGGCGAGTGTTGCCATCCCAGGTTCCATGCCCGACAGGAAGACAGTTTGGGTGTGCGAGTGACATGGGCCGAGCGGGGAGGGCGGGGTGCAGCTGGTGAGTGTGTGGTCTGCGTCAAGCAAGCAGGGGGCGTCCGGGCTGCTGGGGAGGAGGCGTTCCGTGGCGAGACCTGGTGCGACACTGGCGTGCCTCTGTGCTGGCCGGGTCCGGAGCTGCCTCGTGCCGGTCCTCACACCTCCACGCGGTCTCCGAGCCAAGGAGGCTAAGGGTGCTCCAGGGTTGGACAGCGGGACTCAGGGGCAGCCACGGCATGGCCACCACCCTGTCTGCTTCCAAGGAGCTGCTCCTGTGACCAGGACACTGATGACATCGTCGTTCCCTGTGTGCCTCGCAGCAGGACGCGGAGCCACTCTGGGGCACCCAAATCGAGCATTCCTGTATTTCTTTTGGGACATTATTAGTGCTCATTTAATTCTGTTCAAGATGCCAGCTGGAGGGAGCAGCGTTGTCCTGGCTGTGCTCCTGGTGTGGCCGTGGGGGTTGCTCATGCGGCCCACCCCTCCCCGGAGGTGTCACCTGCTCCGGGAGCTCGCGGTGCCGTGCCGGTCACGTTGCTCCTGCTCGCTCCGTCATGTGCACGCCGTTCCACCTGCTGGCTCGTCTGCCCGCCTATCTCAGGGACAGACGCGCTCAGTGAGCTCCCCGCCATGCTCTCTGCTCTGCTCGCCCCGCCTGGCTGTGCAGTGGCCTCTCGGGTGTCCCCTCGGCTGTTCCTGCCCAGACTCTTGGCTTGCCCAAACCCCGCCTTTGGTTGAAGGTCAGGGGCATTGCCACCTCCCCTCCCGCCAGGCGTGTTCGGTGGGGTTGACCATCCCGGGAGTGCCGTCTGCTCTCAGAAGCCCTCCTCTTCTGCTCTTACCTGTGGCTCTCACCCCTGTGACTTACTAGTCGGGGGTCTGTGAAGGCAGAAAGCCCATGTGACTGGTCCTGTGCTCCCAGGACAGATGCCAGCACCCTGTCTTCCCTGGTGACCAGTATTCTTGCAGCTCTTTAAGATTCAGAGCAGCTGCTCGCTCGGGCATGAGGCAGGGTGCCCGTCGCCAGACCGTGCGGAGGCTCCGCGAGGCCGGGCAGCTCGCTTTCAGCGGTTCGCCCAGGAGGGAGCAGAGCGCATGTCCGAGCCTGGGCCCACTGCTCCCGATTGTGTGCTCCTGCCCCTGCCCTGCCCGCTGGACACCCACTGGGCTCTGTGTGTGTTCAGTGTTGGGTGTCAGGGGCTCAGGTCAAGGGCGCCCAGCCCTCAGGAGCAGAGCCTGCCCCGAGCACCTTGGTTGGTAGCTGAGCCTCTGAAGGGGAGGAGATGGAGGCAGTGAGACTGGGTGGAGGCCGAGGCCTTCAGGGTCGCAGCAGAGGAAGAGAAGCAGCTGATGGGCAGTCAGGTGGGGGGGGCAGCCACCCTCAATGAGTGAGAGGTGCCCAAATGCCGTCTCTCTTCCGCCAGCAGGAAGGGCATTCACAGCACAGGGGCCCTCTGTTCAAAGGAGGCCCGGTCGGGAGCCAAGGCAGCGTGTGTGTGTGTGTGTGTGTGTGTGTGCATGTGCATGATGCTCCCCTGCAGGCCAGACTTCTGAATGGTTTAAGGAGACAAACAAGGACAGCTCATCCCAAGCAGAGGCAGGAGGATGGGAGCATGTGAGGAGGTCAAGGCCAGGCTGACGGAGGCCTCCCTGTGCGTGTTGGAATCCTGGCCCCAAATTGCACTGCCGGGGGACAGCACCCGCAGGGCCAGAGAGCGACCAGACCTCCTGGCGTCCCTGGGTGGTGTCTGGTGGGGAGGCAGCATGGTCACCCTGTGCAGGAGGGGCGGTGGCAGGGAGAGATGCTGCATTTGTCTCAGCGGCTCCTGGGTGCAGGGGCTGCCCCAGATCCTCGAGCTGGTCCACCCAAAGAGGACACTAGCTGATGCATGGGAAGCTCTTCCCGAGGGCCCCCCGCAGGCAGGGAGGGCATGGGAGAAAACCCGCTCCTCTCATCGGCTGCCTCCCTGGGAGCCACGTGTGGCAGAGGCATGGAGCTGACTGTGTGGCAGCTCACTCACCCAGGCGCTCGTCCTGTCGGGATTTTTATTTTTCCAACATGAGTGCAGCCCCAGGTGTGTCCCGGGCCTGGTACCGGACACGGTGCCCACGTTCCCTTCCTTAAGTCTTGCAGCAGCCTGCTCGGGAGGGACTGTGCCCCCATTTACAGATGAGGGGAACTGTCACAAGGGGCAAAGTGGCCGTCTTAGGTCACAAAGCTGGTACAGCGTGGAGTCGAGACTGGAAGCTGAGTCCTTCTGACTTTCCTCCTCTCAGGGGTCCCCAGGCTAGTAGGAAGAGAAACCCCTAAACACCTAGCTGCAGAAGATGGAAAGTGAGAGGGAGGTTCAGCACCCAGGGGGGCTTCAGAGGGGGTCAGAGGTCCCCCCAAAAGGGGCCTGGGAGCGTGCATGCATTGGCAGTGTGCTGGCAGGGCGGGGGCCGGGCGGCCAGAAGCAGCACAGTCTTGCAGGCCGGCCCAGCCTGTCCCGAGCCTCCCCAGCTCGCCCCGCCTGGCCGGACCCTGCCAGCCTGTTGTCGGTGCTCTCCTCCTTGGCCTGCCTCTAGGATGATGGCAAGACAGCCATTTTCAAATATTTGTTTGGGTTTTCTGGAAGCTCCTTGAAGTTGGAATGAAACGTCTGCCCAGTGGTTCTGAAGCGGCCACCCCCCAGCAGGCCTGGCTCCAGTGGTGCCTGAGGAAGTAAACAGGCCTGCGAGGGGGCCACTCTGCCGGGACTGTTGGGCGCCAGGCTGAGCTGTGGGAGGCGGCCGGGCCCTGCGTCCCTGAGTGTTTGCCCAGGTGCCCGGCACAGACCAGCCTGGGGTGTGGGGGCCGCGGTGGCCCGAGAGGGAGCTCTGGGGGTCCAGACCAGGAAACCAGAGGTGTTTTCTGCTACCTCAGAAATGCCAGCAGGCTTCCTGGAGTGGCCTGAGGCCAGTGGTCAAGGAAGGAGCGGGCTTGGAGGCGTCTGGCTGGCCACCATGCCTCAACTCCATTAGCTGACAGAGCAGTTCTCTGTCCTCAGCAGCCGCAGTGCGGGCAGGCACAGTTCCTGGGGGCATTTGGGCTGCTGTCCCAGAACGTGGGGTCGTGGCCAGGGGTGGCCCCCTCCTCACCTTGTCCTTCAAGATGGGGAATTGTGCCAAAGGAAGGGGGCAGCATGACTCAGCCCCAACTGATTGTTGCCAGGTGGGAATGTGGCCCTGAGTGGCCAGACTTTTAGATTTTCCAGCAAAGCTGGAAATCCAGATATTTGTGTGAAATTTCTCAATTTTTGAAATTCTTAAAAATGCTATGTAGGCTGAAGTACACATCTGTAGGCCAGACGTGGTCCCCAGGCTGCCAGTTAGCGACTTCTGCTCATGGCCTTCAGAATCCAAGGGCCACCTAAGCAAAGGGTCCCCATGCCCGTGATGGGTCGGAAGTGGGGTGGAGAGAGGCACCGGGAGCGTGACCCTTCCTGCACCCACGGAAGGGCAGGGACTGCTGTGGCTCTTCTCGGGTCTCATGCCACCGTGGCGCAGGAGTGGGGGGCCGGAGGGGAGAGCCGTGATGTCCAGAACCGGGCCCTGCTGCTGTCTCAGGCGCTGCCTGGTGTAGCTCCTCAGGTGGACCAAGGAGCAGGCTCTGTCTCCTGCCTGCTTCCCTTTCTGACCCCCTCGTCGGTGCCACAGCCTCCAGAGCCAATGACAAGGCTGGGAGGCCAGTGGCTGACTGATCAGAGCAGGGGAGGAAGCACAGCTTTCGGGCCAGACAGGTCTGGCTTCATGTCCCCAGCCCTTCCCTAAGGAGCTCTCTGACCTGAGGTCATTATCCAGTTTCTCTGCAACTCTCTTCCTTCGTCTGTGGATGGAGATGGTGACTCCTTCCTGGAGGGGGTTAAACGTGACGCTGTGTGGGACGTGCCCGTGTGGCGCCCGACGTGGAGTAAGAGCTGAGCATAGCCATACCGGGTCGCCAGCTCGTCTCGACTTGCATTCCTCACAGAAGATTCACCGCCACGTTCTAAACAGCCAGCTTCTGAACACAGGCTTGGGACAGAAACAAGCCGGACGCCATCTGTGCACGTCCCATAGATGCCTTTCCATTTCCTCTTCTAGCTCAGTCTCTCAGGCAAAGCCGCGGTGGGCTGCAAGGTAGCAACTGTGCGTGAAGCAGCTGTTCACGCCTCTTCTCCTGCGTGACCGCCTTCCCTCCAGCACCTCTGCTCTGGTGTCCTGTGTATGCTCATTCGTGGGTCAGCAAACACTGAACTCGAAGACCTGTCGCTTGCTCTGGAGAGGCTGACAGCTGGGGAGGGTGGCAGCTAGGCAGACCGATGGTGCAGCGTGAGCGTGGCAAGGGGAGGCTGGGGGACCTGGGGCCTGGAGTGAGGCGGGGGAGAGGAGGGGAGTGGGCGCGGGGCGGAGGGGAGACGGACTCCAGGGACCTGCAGGGCGGGGGTGGGGGGTGATGCGTAGTGGGGTGCCAGAGATGCGGCAGTGGAATGAGCCTGCAGGAACCCCCGGCTTCTGCTTGGTGAGTGGTGGATGGGCCGCCACCCAAGAGTGAGAACAGCAGAGAGAAAGGTTTGCTGGTGAGAGGGGTCGGCTCAGACCTCAGGATGACCTCTGAGATGGTGGAGGGATGCCAGCTAGCACTGTCTGAAATTATAATGGTAAACCTACTACATGCCAGACATATAGAAAATTCCTAAATATTGTGTCTGATTGAATCTTCACAGTAGGCCTATGAGGGCGGGTGCCATAATTATGCTACTTTCCAGGTGAATAATACTGAGGGCCTGAAATATCAGGTAACTAACTGGTCCAAGGACACAGCTCGTGAGCAATTAGTCTGGTGCGAGAGCCCGACTTTTAACCGTTGGTTCGTTCACTCCTTTGCCTGTTTATTGAGTGCGTACTGTGGGGCTGGCACAGGTTAGCCGCTCTGGTGGCCCACCGAGAACACCTGCAGCCATGCAGACCCTGCTGGCTGCACGTACCGCCTCTGCCCGGAGACGGCCGGGCTTGTGGGCAATGGCTTCAGACCAGGGTGCAGGCGGGTGCTGCCGGCGCACAGCGGGGACGGGAGATCTCATGGGGGCTCGTCCCCAGGGGCTCCCACCAGCTCTCCCTTCTCTCGCTAAGGAGACAGTCTGGGATCACGGAGGCATGCCACCTGGGAAAGTGGGGCGCCTCCCCTTATTTTGCAGGTGGGGAAAATGAGGCATGGAGGAACCATTGCCCACAGCTTCCTGTTGACTTCAGGGACAGAGCAGGCGATCACACAGCCCAGTGTTGGTCTCCCTTCTCTAAGCCCCAGATCATCCCAGATTTTCCATGGGGCCTCCCCTTGGTGGGGGGCAGCCTTGGGCATGAGGCCTCTGCCAGCATGGCCTCAGGTGGCTCCACACACCAGAGCCAGTCTCCCTGGCAGGCACACCCAGGCTCAGCAGCAGTTGGTGAGGGGGCGTGCACTTCCTGCCCGTGTGACCCCACCCATGTTCTCCTGCCCCCTTCCTGGGGATGGGCTGCAGCTGCCTGAGCCCCCCAGCCAGCCCGTGCCCCTTCCCTAAGGGCTCAGTGTATCCTGGGGAAAGAGTTGGCCACGCTCAGCCAGAAGCAAAGGCCATTAAAATAAGCCAAATGCCAAGGCCAAGGGGTGGGAGGGGGTGCAGGCAGCTGCTGGCCCTTCCAGATTTAGCTGGGTGATGGCTGTGCCCGCTTCTTCCCCTCCAGACCTTTTGAGGGACCACGCCTCCGTAGTGGAGGTATGATCCTGAACACCACCCCCCGGGTGACTCAGGGGGACAGGAATGGCTGCCCATGTCAGTCGAGGCTCTTTTAAGCCAGTCGAACCTGACCAGCTGCTTCCCAGTGGCCTGGGGCCGGGCCCAGATGGGGCTGCCCCCACTTCCTGTGTCCCGCCTCTGCATCAGGGCCTCCCATCCCCAGGGCTCTGCTGGGACAGAGGGTAGCATGGCATGACCGAGACTACTCTAGAAGATGGCAAGGGCGGGGTACAGATCAGGAGCGAAGCCAGGTGGGGCTGGCCCAGGTCGGGGAGCAGGCCCAGCCCCTGGTCTGCTGCTCCAGGGGCAGGGTCCGGAGTGCGCGACCCTGGCACACGCCACGCTGATTCTCGGTTACTCTTTAAGTGCCAGAAGAGCCTCCAAGCCAGCTAGTCCAGAGGGTTCCCCAATTTGACTGATTTGTGAAAGGATCTTAAACTGATGTATGGCTAAAGTTTAAAAACTTTGTAGTAATCATTTATTTGACAATTAATTTTTTGGGGGGGCGAAGCTAATATTTGATGAGGAATACATTTAAGAAATATATTGATCAAATATTGTACCACAGCTAATATCTAACCGTGGCCTTAAAAAAAAAAAAACCCTATCAGTGACTTATAACTGAGTGAACGTGGGACATGCTGATTGTCACCTCCCTCTCTGTTCTGGTTTCCTGGTCTTCCCCCCATTCCCCGCACCCCGCCCCCCTGGCTCTGCCAGAGAAGACGAATTTGAGTGTGACATTTTCACAGGCTGACTTTGGTGGAGTGGGTCTAGGACAGCACTCACGCCAACCTTTAACATTTCCACGGTGACTTTGGCCGTGGCCTCAGATGGGGCAGGCCCGCCACGATGACATAGAAAGTCCTGCTGGTGAGCAAGATGGAGTCAGCAGGTGGGGCTGGGTTAGACTCGGGAAACGGGAGAAGGCGGAGGTCCTGGAGTCCCATGCAGGTGACCAGCACCTGGGGAGCCCAGCAGGGTTTCCAGAGCCGGCCCCTCCTGCCTCCTCCATCCCAACACGCACGCCATGTCCCGCCCCGCCCTCCCCCCTCCCCAGCTACACCTGTCTGACCCTGTCCTCCATGGGCACACCCTCCACTATGCCTATCCCACCCCGAAACCAGCCCTGGAGGGTGAGGGCCGGGCACCTCTTTCCCCACCGCCATCAGCCTGAATCCCCACACAAATTGTGTGCTTCGGGCCAGATCGGTAGACACTCAGAACAAGGGCTGTCATGGAATGATTTCTGCCTCACCCTTTTGCAGCGTTCAGCCCCAGAGAGTTTCTGGTGTGGAGCTGGTGCTTCCCCCGCGTCCCATACACTCAGGCACGTGGTCGGTGTGGGGCCTGCATTCATTCATGTGCTCACTCAGCCACTCAACCAGTCGGGGGCACGTCCCCTTCCCCCGCTGGGGAGGCTACTGCGTCCTGCAGGTCTTGGCACCCCGGCTGGCTTAGCTCCGCCGCCCTCCCCGCCTTCACTGACTTGTCTGTTACACTCTCGCAGTATCCTATGTTTTCACCTAGTATCACTTTTTATTTCATTTATAACTGTGCATTTGGTTTGATGGCTGCTTGTGAATGGTGACCACTGAGGTAGACTGTAAATTTCAAGAGGCTGGGGAACACGCCACTTTGCTGAGTGCCGGGCTGCTGAGCGAATGGTCGGCTTTGGGGTAAGACACAGCACGGTTCGCATCTTGATTCAGCTGCGTCCTGCAGGTGGGACCGTGAGCGTCTCTGTGAGCATCGCCTCCCTCCACACCTGTAAACAGAAGCCGAGTTATTCACCAAGCCGTGCTGTAACCCCAGAGACGGAGCCTAGCTCCATAGCAGTATTCTCCCCCAGCCTGCGTGCCCCTCCTCAGACACCTTTTGTAAGGACAGAGGGGACTTTATCCCCAGGAAGCCACCGCAGGGTTGTGCGTCCGCACGTGGCAGGTTGGATGGGGACGATCTTCGGACTTTAAGGAGATGACCCGGATGAAACAGAAGGTGGATCACTTACCAGAAAGTCTGGGAAACAAGCGCGAGGGAGGCCCAGGGCTGCTGCGTGGTCTGGGAGGGCCACGGTGGACGCGGCCTACCCAGCCCTGTGAGCCTTTACCTCCGTGGTTTGGTAAAGGGGCCCCCGAGATGCTTTTCCTGGACGGCTGCCCCTCGGCTCTTCCCACCCTGCTCCGACACCTCGGGCCAGCCTCCCACAGCCCGCTTGACACATCGTAGCACGTCGACAGCCCTGTGTGCAGCCCCGCGGGCTCGGGCGTGGCCGGCAGCGGGGCAGAGCCTCTGGCGCCACGGCCTGCGCCCATGGGGTCTTTCCTCCTTGGCCTGGACTTGGGCAGCAGCGGGTATTTCTAGGGAGGATGAAGTTAGTTCACATCTTGGGGGTTATTTCACCAAGCATCAGCAGGAAAGGAAGGACACAGCCCCTAGATGTCCCTGGGGAGGGAGAACCCTTAGCCCGACCAGCCTGGAGCCTACAGGAGCAGAGGCCTGGCCGGCAGCTGTTGGCGGTGGGGGAGGTGGGCCACCTGACCGAGCAGGTGGTGGGCCTGGCCAGCAGCCAGGTGCTGGCACTGGACTGCTGGGCCCACATGCACCGGGCGGGGACTTCAAATGCTCCGACAGCTTGGCTGGCCCAAAGGCCACAGCCTGCCCACGGCTGGAGGTGGGGGTGGGAGGAGGGGGGCGGGGCGCACCGGGTGGAAGGATTGCAGGAAGCTGGTCCCCAGAGGCAGGTTTTCCCAGTGTCTTAAAGCAGGGCCAGTCCTGTAGTACAGGGTACGACCCCCTCGGGGAGCCACGTGGACTGTGCAGGGCCACCCCCACCGAATCTGTTCTGTGCTCAGCCTCCTGCCAGCTGCTGTGTCCCCCGATGCGTTCATAGCCCTTCCCGTGGTTTCAGGGACCTCGTTAAACTGTGACTGCAGCCCACAGCGCTCTGCTGACCTCTACCTCCACCCACACAGCGGCCCGTTGCCTGTGACACCTGGCCATCCACGGCGTCTGCAGTTTGGCAGGTGCTTACAGCCAGCGGGGACAGCCCACCATCCTCCTGGCGGGGCTCACCCTGCGCCCCAGCCACCAACCCCGGAGTCATCCTGGCTTCTCCCGCTCGCGCGCTCTTCACATACAGGAGGGTCATCTGCTCTGCCAGGGACCCAGGAGGCAGTGGGCCAGGCCTGGCCGGTGCCCGCACATGCTGGGTGACTGCGGGGACACAGGTGCCGAAAGTGGGGACAGAGCAGCCATGTCGTCAGGCACCCTGCTGACCACTGTGGTTGAGGGGAGGTGGGGGGGTGGGGGGGGTCCCTCTCCCAGCAGCGGGCCACAGCGCAGGGCGCAGCCCGGTTCTCTTCCAGGTCTGTCTCCCTTCCTCAGTGTCAGAGCCCCATGACACAACCTGACTCAGAGTCACTTAAGCCAAATGCAGACGTCGAAGGCTCAGAGAAGCTTGGGTGCGACTACAGATCGAGATATGAAAAGAGCAGGAGGGCGGTGACATCTCAGGGACAACTGAGAGCAGGGCTCACGTGCCATCCAGACTTGGACTCTGACCCCTCGAGCTCCTCTCCCGTCGCTGCCCTTGTACTTCTCAGAGGGGCTGATGGGGAGCAGCCTCCCTCACAGCAATAACACCGTCCTTAAACTCACTCTCCGGCCCCAAGCCCAAACCCCGGGGAGGTGACTTGCTGGTCTGGCTGGAGTCAGGTGCTCACCTGTGGACCCATCTTCTGGGGCAGCATGAGGCTGACCCCTGTGGCAGAGGCGGGCTGGCTCTGGAGGAGAACAGGTGGGCAGGCACCTGTGGGGCCCACTGTCCACTGTCCCTCCACACAGGCCCGGGAAGGCACAGGGAGGATGAAGGACACAGGCAGGCCAGCTATTGGCTGATTAATCCTCCTCCTGGTGAAGTTCTTTTTAGAGTTAAGCCAAGGCACGTGCTCATAGATCGGTTGGTGCGGTGAGTGTGTAATTAACCCAACAAGCATTTCCTGAATCCTGGACCAGGGATATAGGGGTGAAAACAGGGCCTTCCAGTAGCCCCCATTCTAGCCCGAGAGGCTCATGTGACAAAAATTCAGCAACAGCAATGACAGATGCTGGATAGAGAAGGGAAATAGGAAGGACATGATTGATTCCTCTTGGGAATCCAATAAAGGCTCCAGGGAAAGGTGAACTTTAAGGCGCCTGTGGTGGGGTGGGGTTTCCCCAGGCAGCGGTGCTGGTCAGGGATCTTCTAGGCAGAAGGAGCCGTGCAAGGAGAGGCACAGGCCATGAGAGCGCGTCGGGCATTGAGGAGGGGTCTTCCGCTGGGCTAGGGTGGCCGGAGTGTAGGTGAGGAGGTGGGGTGGGGGACGGAGGGGCAAGAGGTGAAGCTGAGCAGGCACTGGGGCCACTTCACGAGGGACCTCATGTGACATCAAGGGATTCATCAGGGTGTAGTTCTAAGACCCGCCTTAGAGAGAGACTCCTCTGGCGGCAGGCAGTGCAGGAGGAAGAGACGAGACAGCAGGCCGCCAGGAGGCCGCCGGAGAGAGCCAGGCTGGCCTGAAACCGGAGAGCTGATGGGAGGGAGCAGGTCCCTGGAGGCCGCTGCGTGTGCAGGCCGAGTTCACGAGCGAGAGAGGGACGAGGCGAAGTTTTGGGGGCAGGAAGGGACCATGTCCGAGAGTCCACGTGGCCTCCAAAGGGACTGCCCTTCTTAGGAGCAGAGCGAATGCAACCCCAGCAGGCCGTGGTCTGGATCTCGTCTGGCCGTGCGGTGAGGAGTACTCTCGGGGTGCGGCGCGGGCTCCGCCAGAGTGAGTGAGTGGCCTGTGCCCGGCACCCGAGGGCGCTCGGCGTGTGGCGTTCGAGTGGGAAGCTTTCGGGAGTCAATAATTATGTTTAATCTGCGCTTTTGAAGGTTGGAGAGGTAGAGGTCGTGACTAACAGTGATGGGGTTGGTTTGGGGTTGAGAATGGCTGTTCGCTTTTAGGGCGCAGAAAGCATTCTGACGCGGTTCACCGACCCTTCCTCCGGCAGGCTCTTCCTTCACACCGAAACGTGTTTCTAAAATATCTTTACTGCCGGTCGACGGAGGGCTCTGCTCCTCTGCTTTCGCGTCACAGCGTCGTCTGAGGGACGTCCTCACCCCCTCCCTGCACCCCCTGAGCCAGGGCCCTGGAGAGCAGCCAGACGAGGTGGTGCTCGTCTCACTCCGTCCTGATGGAGGAGGGGGGCAAAGCGTGTGCAGTGCCGAGTGTCTGGGAGCCGTTTGTTTGATTTTCGGCTTGTCTTTGTTCCAACATGAATTGAGTTGTAAACACATGAGCGTAGGTCCCAACAGGTGCCCAAAAAGCTGAGTGAGAAAATGTCCCGAACGGCCCAGTCACGTGTGTCATCTACATGAATCCTGCGTGAGTCTGGCTCAGCTCACCCCTGCCCAGCCCTGGGACATGGAATGAATTGGGGGCATCATACCCTCTGTCCTTACAAAGTCCTGGCCACCAGAGGTGGGACTTCAGCCACCTAGGAGAGCGGCCGAGGAGAGGGTAGAAATCCACTCAGGAAAACGTGATGTGTCTGAAAGTCACAGTGGCCATTTAAGACCCTAGGAGAGAATGGCCAGGTCGCTGCTTTGTGGGTTGCAAATGAAGACTCCTGGTTACCAGTAATAGAAACCAATTTGAGCTAAATTTAGCAAAATAAGAAGAAAGAGCGTAGGGTTGCATTTATTACAAGGATGCCGGGAGTGTCTCCTAGAGTCAAGGGCATGTGTGAAGCCACAAGCAGCGACTGGAGCCAGGAGAAAAATAATCAGCTTAGTCTCAGCCAGCCTCACCTGCTGGTCCAGCCAGCTTGGCGGAGGCGTCAGAGGTCCCACTGAACAGTGTGGCTCGAGAAGGCCCACCCTGCAACAAGGCAGAGCACAGAGGGTCCAGAGTCCAGAGTCCAGACAGATGTGGGGAACCTCAGAATCTGGGGCCTCCGAAGCCCTGAGAAGTTAATTGACCCACTTCAAATGGCGTGGAGCTCATAGTGAGAGGTAGGGCCTCTCAGGAAAGACACTGCCACGTGACATACGGCTTGTAAACACCAGCCTAAGTTTGGAGGCCGGATGCTACTTTCCCCATCTCTGCTCCCACTGCCACCCCCGCCCCCGCCCCAGACTCGAGCACAGCCAGCCGTGTACACACAACATGCTGGAAAAATGTGTGGGTCGAAACATATGAAACTTCCATTTTTGTAGATCAAGATGGTTTTGAATATTAAGGATTTTATATGGTTTAACCCAAGATGCACATCATATGTTGAATTGAATCGGGACTGGCTTTGAGTCGTCATTATGGGACCTTTGGCAAGTCATGGGACACAGTGGTTCTGAAAGTCCCTTCTTGCTTCAAGGTGCTGGAAATACCATCCCCATGTAGGAAACTATGAGCCAATTGGCAGTCAGAGGCAGGAAAAAGCCGGGGTCAGGGGTCAGAGAGTTGTGGGTTCAGATCATAATCAGACACCGTCCCGCGGGCTTCTCAGTGAGCCAGCGGGGTCTGCCCAGAGCTGACGGTGCCACCCCCTCTCTTTGCCGGCCCCCTCCCACTTTATGGTGAAAAGCAAGGAACAGCTTTTTCCAGCGGGGGCCTCTGGAAGGTCTCACACAGCACAGCCAGCTTGGGCTGAGCCCGGGCCGGCATCCCAGGCCGCTGCACAGCTCAGCGGAGGAGGCCAGAGCCCGAGGCGGGAGCCTGTATGCTGCCTGGTGCCTCCTCCTGGCAGTGACCCATGCGTGGGATGCAGCCCCAGAGGTCAGGCGAGGGCCGAGAGAGGCTCCCCGAGGACTCCATGTGCAGCAGATTCTGTGCAGCAGGAACCCTCCTGGGCCAACCTGCATGCCGGTGTCCCGATTTTCAGAGCAAGACTACCCCAAAATGTGCCTTGAGCATCGTCCACTGTTTCCGTAAATATGAGTCAGTCCCTGACCTGCCCTTTCAGTGAGCACAGCTTGGAGTGGAGGTCATTTCTGTGGGGTACTCACTGCCTACCCAGTGCTTCCTAGGCACCCGGTCTACATTCTGGCCCTGAATTCTCTCCAAACCTCCATCAGGTTGTCGGTGCTGACAGCTTTATGTGCTGGAGAGGAATCTTAGGCTAAAACGTTGCAGGGAGGTGGTCGAAAAAGTTGAATGAAAAGGGAAAAACAGGAAGAGAGAAAATAAATCCACAAGATTATATCATTAAGTAGCATGAAGTCACTCCTACTTTCAAAAGAACCTACAGAAATTTCTCAGGATGGCAGACCCTCTTAGTGGCCTGTGCGGGTTCAAAGTCACCTCCTTTAAAGTCGAAGGCCCTCTTCAGCACAAGTGGAACACTTACAATTTTAGCAAAATGTTACTGGTAGCATCTAGGTGATGGGTGCATTGGCATTCACTCTGAAGTTCTTTCAATTGGCTGTGTTTTTGAAAATGTTCATTGTGAAATACTGGGTTGGGGGTAGCAACTGTGCGGAGCCTCAGGGTCCCTAGTGGTGATGCCTGGGACCCAGAGCTTAGGGCTGGCGGGCATCGTTACTCATCTTACTCATCTTACGCATCTTCTGCGGGACTGCTCCAGGTCAGCACCAACAGACGCGTTCTTGCCGCCTCGCTTCACAGGGAAGACACCGAGCCCAGGGAACCTTGCCCCAGGCCTGCCAGGACTCGAACCTAGGACGCCCCACTTCTAGCCGCTTCCCCATGCATTTATCAGAGCCCGTTTTCTACTCAAGGTCACAGGCTTTTGCTCTGAGGCTGTGGATCACACCTGGGTGCAGGAATTACAGGTAACTGGTCGCAGGCCCGGAACAGGGGCACCCAGGGCAGTAAAACAGGCCTCAGTGGGCCCCGCCTGGCGTCGCTTCCTGTAGGTGTATTTGAAGTAGTGGGAAGCCAGAGTGGTTTCTACAAATAAATAACCCAGGAAAGACAGGCCCCTCAGATCAAAGGATGACTCGGCCCAAACTTGAACCCCAGTCAAGTGTGCTCTTTCGACTCCAATCTGCCGGCAGAGGGCGGAGTGGAGAAAGCTGTCTACTGTGCAAACAGCCCCCGTCTCTGCCCTTCCTGGGTTTGTGTGAGCCTGAGAACCACGGCCGGGAGGGAGGCTGTGCTCTCTGAACTGCTGCCAGCCCAGCTTCCCGACGCGGCAGGTGCCAGCAGACTGGCCTCTGTTGGTCAGAACCCACGGGGCTCCCCCCTGAGCCGCACGCCTCTCCCAGGGCTCTCATGCAAGCCCCTAATCCCACCCTGGCTTTTGGGAAGAACTTTCCTGGCCTGCCCCCTTTGCCCTGAGTTTGGTGACCCTCCCGGTGAGCATCGGTGCCGCTGGGGAAGAGGGACACAGGCAGAGGTGCACAGAGCCAGCAGGGCTGACCCTTCCAGCAGCAGGGGAGGGCACGGTCAGAGGGGGCCTCCAGCAGAGGCCGGTCTCCAGGGCGTGCAGTTTTCAGGTCTGGCGTGCACGCGGATCATAGGATTGCCAGGTGGCGGCGGCCTCCGCCAAGACCCTTCACTTCCAGCAGGCTTCCAGGAGGCGCTGCTTCTGCTGGTCCCTGCCACACTCTGAGGAGCAGGACCCGTGGCCACGGCCCCTCCCCTCATGAAGCTGTGGACAGTGAACAGACTCACTAGTCAGTACGTGATGCTACACGTGGGCAAGGGAAGGAGGCCCCAGGCCACTGTGCAGGGTCGTGAGAGGACCTTCTGCAGCTGGGCTCTGAGAACAGGGCTTCCACTGACAGCCGAGGACGAGCGGCCTGGGGGAGGCACCCCAGGCTGTAGGGACAGTACGTGGAAAGGTCCCAGGGCCGGAATGAGCTTGACATCTTCCAGGAAGTGACAGAGATGCCAGCGTGGCAGGGGAGTGAGACGGGGTGGACAGCGGCCAGACCACGCAGGGCCAGATGAGGGGTTCTGGCCTCACTGCAGGTGTAGTGGGGGCCATGGAGGGTCATACGCAGAAGCAGACCATGGTCCATGCTGGCTGGTGCATGGGATGTGTGGAGGGAAGGGGCAGGGAGTAGGCTGGGAGACGGTGTCTGACCAAGGTGGTGGCATGACTTTCGTTCTTCCCCAGTAAAGTTCTGCGAGATCTTCGCACTTAAAATGGATGTTTTGAGAGCAGAAAGACTTATGAGGAGCTCGCCTTCCTCCTGCCTTTCCCTTTCAGCTCCTTGTTAGTCAAGACCGTTTCCATAGCAGATGTCAACACAGCTCAGATGAGCTTAAACGGAAAAGGACCTTTATTGGCCACTGTAACTGAGAAGTGCGGGGCGGGCCTAGCTTCAGGCGGAGCTGGATCTGGGCGCCCGGTGCCGGTCTCTCCGCATCCGGGCTCTGCAGGCCTCTGGGCATGCATCGTCCTCCACCATGCCCTCTGAGGAGGGAGGAAGGTGGCCCCAGTACCCGCAGGCTGGCCAGCCACAGGAGGATGGCACCCAGATTCCCCAGCAACTGCTGGGGCATGTGACCATCCCCGAGCCAATCATAGCAGCCAGGAGCGGAACGTGGTCATTTGCCAGGCTGGGTCACATGCCACGTGACGGCGTGAGGAGAGCTGCTTGCCACAGGAACAGTGAGGTGCCCTTCCTTCAGGTCTCTGCTGAAATGCCACCCTCAGTGAGCACTCCCTGGACCCCCCTGTAAAAAAAGCTGCTCCTCCCGCTTATCTCCTCCTCTTTCTCCATAGCCCCTGACTCCCCCAGGATCTGTGGGTTCCTAGTCTTTCTCCACTCCCTACCACCCAGCAGGAGACTGGAGGTCCCAGCTGGACCCAGGCAGGGCCTTTCTGAGGTGCTGCTGTGGCCCAGGGCTTGATAAACGTGTGCTGAAGGAATGTCACTCTGCAGAGGCCTCCAGGCCATCCTCCCCTCCCCCACCCACCCCTCCCCTGAACTGCCAGCACTGACTCATTGCCCTGCATCCCTCGTCTGCCAGGGGCCCTTGAGCTTCCAGGATAAAGTCCACGCTCCTTCATGGAGCTCCAAAGGGGCTTCAGGACCTGGGCCCCGTGTTCCGCGTGCCTCTGCCACCCCTCACACTCGGGTCCCCTACTCCCCTTAGCACTGACTTTATGCTCCTTGAAATAAAGCTGTTTGTGGGAATGAGCCCCACCCCTAGCTGCCAGGAACCCCCTCAGGGTGGGGGAGGGGCTGCGGCAGGCAGTCCCCAGAGGAGCAGAGCAGGCCCTGCCCTGGCCGGAGGTGGCCAGGGCAAGGCAGCGGGCATTTTGCAGACATCTTTCCGGAGCCTCAGAAGCAAGTGGCACACACAGGGCAACTTCAGGCCAGGACAGACGCCAAGCCAACTGCTGATGCTGGGATTTTCAGTTAAAAACACGGCTGATGGAGTGTTTATTGCCATGGTCACTTACCTGGCCAGCAGCAGCCTGGCTGGGAAGGTCTGCAGCCCAGGGTGTGACTGGGGCGGTTTCAGGCTCTGGCTCAGAGTCCCGGGTCGGTGCCCTTCGAGGCCACTGACCTCTGAGGTGAGGCTGTTCTTGGCATCTCCAGACTGCCGTGCCTGGGGGCACAGGGCCCTGACAGCTCTGCCCCGGGACTTTTGCAAGGCGTAAAAGCCCCAGAGCTGAGCAGCTTCCCAGGCCTGCCCGCCACCCCTCCCTCCAGGCTCTACCTATCCCTGGGAGAGACCCAGCTGCAGAGCCACTGCACCTTCTGTAGGTGGTACCTGCTAAAGCCAGGGCAGGACCCAGGTCAGCTTGTCCTTGAAGCTAGGTATCCTGTCCCTAGCTACTCTGCACTGTCTGGACCCGTGCGCCTGAAAGAGCCTCTCTCTTGGCCTCTCATGTGACAGAGCCTGGTCAACTGGCTGTGGAGTGACCAAGCGCAGACTGCCTCTCCCTGCAGGAGGGACGGCCGCTTCCGTGGTGAAGCGGGCCGCAGCAGGGTCTTGTCCTGAGGGCCGAGGGGCTGGGGCTCTGTGGCACAGGTGGAGCTCAGCTCGGCCCCGAGTGGCGGACATGGGTGGTGAGGACTGTGGCTGCGGCATCCCAGGGCACTGGCAGCGTGAGCAGTGACAGGAGTGATCTGTGGACGGGTGAAGGTGCCCGTGGGGAGTCTCAGACATCCCTGGAGGGGAAGAGGAGCCGTGCAAGGGGCCGGGCTGCCCAGGGGTCTGAGCTCAGCGGTGCCAGGTGTCTAACACCTGGACACCCAGGCCGGGGCCCTGGCACACTGGGTCACCTGGTCGAGAGGCAGGGCCCTGGTCTCCAGAGAGCCGGGCTGGCGGGGAGGCCAGCCTTCCTTGCTGCAGCCTCCAGTCACCAGCCGTGGACTCAGTGAGCATGGGGGAGACACCTGCATCAGTGGCGTGACTTCCTTATCCATCCACGATCCTGGAGCAGAGAGTGAATATTAGTAAGGAAGGTTCTCTTCTTTTCTCGATCAAGGGTAAGGCGTAAAGGCTTGTATAAAGGGTTATAATTTTAAGACTTATCAGTTTGTTTAACTATCTCTAGTTTCTGCTTCAAGACTTCCACTGTGCTTTCAGAGAGCACTGGAGAAAGAGTCGAGAATTATGAGTGGGTAAATAGCCACTTGGTTACTTCATGCACTGATCATTTGCAGGCACATCACTCCGTGTCCAGTGTGGCCTGGCAGCTGCTGTGCCACGCTAGTGAGCTAAGGTCTGTGGGGACAGAAAAATGGTCCACAAGGTCCCTCCCTGCAAGGAGCCTGCAACCTGACGTGGACAACACTCAGGACCTCCAAAGGCAGGAGGAGATCAGTTTAAGGAGGTCTGTGGATGCAGAGGAAGAAGCAGTTGATACAGGCTTTAGGGCCAGGGCCAATCCCTCAGCAGAGGCAGAAATGGGATTTTAGAACAGACTGCAAATTCCCAGAGGCCATGCATGGCAGCTGGGAGGATGGTGGCTGAGAGAAGGAGCGTTTAAGTCCAAGAGGCAGGGACCGTGCATGTGCACTGGGGCCAGTGGGAAGTTAGTGTGCAGCTGGGGACCAAGGACGGATCTGCTCCTTGCGCACTGGGTCCCCCACCAGTGCCCTTGGAACAGCCCCGGCTGGCAGATGTGTGTCCTCGTCCGTAGAGTCCCCAGAAGCGGTGACTCCGTACTGGGTGTGTAAATACTCCTGTCAGATCCTTTCATCTCCCCCTGCACCTCCCCTGGGAGCCGTGTTCTGCTGGGATGGGAGAGACAAGCCCTTGAACTGGAAGGGTCCCTGCCACCCCAGCTACAGTTATTCTCCCATTTCACAGATGAGGACACAGGCTTAGCGTGGCAAATGAACGGCCAAGTTCATCCACTGCCCCTAGGTAGCAGAGCTGAGACTTAAATTTTTATGTCTTCTGACATGGCCTGAATGCTCCGTGCTTAGCAGTCCGGTGTTCGTGAGGTTGGCACCACCGTGAGGGCTGACACGTGTCTCTTTTGAACTGAAGGAACACTCTGAACTAGTGGTGCTCACACCTGGGCATGCAGTGCAGTCACCTAGAGGGTCTGTGACCACACGGACCGCCGGGCCCAGCCCCGGAGGCCCTGACCCAGCGGGCCAGGAGCACACCAGGAGAGCCAGGCCATGAACCGGGCTGGGGTGGGGGTGCCTTTGAACCACCGCTGAGGACCGAGGCTCTGAACCAGAGCTGTCCAAAAGACGCTGCTGCAGCCCTGGGGATGTTCCGGACCTGCGCTGCCCAGCACGGCGGCCGCGAGCTACAAGTGACTGTTGAGCGCCAGAAATGTGTCCAGTGCGATCGCAGAACAGAAACCTTAATTTCATCTAGTTTTAATTAAATTCAGATTCACCCAACACGCCACCTGGACCAGCTACCGTATGGACAGCACAGCTATAAATGGAAGAGTCAGGTGTTTCATTGTGGCCAAATGGTTTACACCAGCCTTGAACTCAAGCGAGTAAGAGGCGAGTCTTCGTTCGGAAACCTCTGGTCTGCCAGGAGGGCCGTGCGCGTTGTCGGTGTCTGTGCCTGTTGTGTAGGGCAGTGGACGGGGGTCACGACGAGGGCAAGGGCGTCGCCCTCCTTTCCCCCCGGCACCAGCACAGTGCCATGCACGCCAACCAAACGGCCGGGAACAGGGGCTTTGGAGCTGCTGGGGCTGCGTCTTCGGAGCAAGCAGCCCAGTAGCTGGTCCAGGGGTGGATGGGGATTTGGACTTGATGGCACAGCAGAACCCAGTGCGATTGGCTCTCGTGTGCGTGGGACGGGGCGTCTGTGCTGGTGAACTCCTACCCCGTGGCACTGCAGCCTCTGTCCTTCTAGGCTCCCCTGTGGGTGGCTGCCCAGTGGGACTTTCCCCATCAAGGGAGGTGTTTCACTTAGGGAAGATAATTTAAGACTTTTGATGCACGAAGGGTACCTGAAGCATGTTGACTATCCAAACTATGACTTAAAGTGATGCTTCAGTCAAAACGGGGCAGGAGCAGATGGGCCCAGTCTTCTCCTCTCTCCTCTTTGCTCCCAAGCAAGCAGGGTGGTGGGGAAGGTGGTGCCTGCCCCAGAATTTGGAGTCAGACAGCAACTCTCTTATCAGATGCTGGTTCAGACTTCTATCTACTGCTCTTAAAAAACGTGAGGTGCTCCCTCCTGCTGGCCCACCTGCGAAAGGGGGACCCTTGCGGCCAGGCCGTGGCCCAGCGCCCAGCAGCCGCAGCCGCCTCCCTTGGAGCCTGTTAGAAATGTGGAATCAGATCCCAGCCGGCGCTGCCGGATCAGAATCTGCAGACCCAGTTCTTAGGTTCCACGTCCCCGCGTCCTGCAGCCACGGTGTGGCGTGTCCTTGATTACAGTGGCTCCCGCGGCTCGAGCACTGACCACAGGTCGGGCCAGTGCTCTTGGAATCCGATTCGATGCTCACAAGACCGTGGCGTTCAGGGTTTGACTGTTCCACTTCCACCGAGAAGAGAGCGAGGCCCAGGAGGTCAGGCGGCTTTCCTGACGTCAGCCACGTGGCCGGGCCCGTGCTCCAAGTCACCACACTGTCCCGAGCCGGGCCTTGTCTAGGTTTGCGTGAAGTGAGAATTGCCTCAGTGAAGGTTTCACAGGGAGTGTTGTGGCTGTCCCCGTGCTGTCCACCCCCAAAGCAAGCTCCCGGATCACCCCGCAGGTCCCCTGTCTCAGGATTTAACATTGCTGCCCTGCCTTCTCCTGCAGGCTCCCATGCTCCCTGAAGAAAGTCCTGGTTTGCAGCCTCTGGGGCAACAGGACATCTTGTCCCCTGGGGCTGGGGCAGGCGTGTACTTGTAGGTGCCGCTGCTCAGGGAGTCTGAGCGAGACAGAGCAAGCTGATGGCTACTGGGTGGGAGGGGACTCGGGGTGAGTGAAAGGTGAGAGGATTAAGAAGTATAAATTGCCAGTTATGAAAAACAGTCACGGGGATGTAAAGCACAGCGCAGGGGGCGCAGGCAGGAACGTTGTCATAATTGCGGGTGGTGGTCAGCAGCTGCTGGAGTTGTGGGGAGGTCACTCCGTACGGCATATAGATGTCTAATCACTATGCTGCACATCTGAAAGAAACTAATGTAATGTTGTGTGCCAACTATAACTGAAAATAAGTTTGAAAAGTAATCTAAAAAATCATCTAAACACAGAAGAATTCTCAGGCCCCTCCAGAGGCTGGAGTAACACTCTGCTCCTCTCGCTCTGCAGGTGACAAGCCCTGGACCAGGCTACCTGAAGGGAGAGCGAGACCTGGGCACCTGGTGTGTGATGGCAGCCGGGAGAGGCAGACACACAAGGGCAGACAGCGTCCCTCGTTCCTGCTCTGTACCTGCCCCCGGCCCTGTGAGGCCTGGCAGGCACCGGACTGAGCAGCAGCTGCATGGCTGGCCCGGACTTCTGGAAGATGCCTGCTTGTGGAGACTCGCTCAGGAGACCAGGGTGCTGCCTTCCGCAGAGTGTCTACGTCCTTCCGCACGGGCTCTGTGGATGGGGTCGCTGCTTCCTCCCAGGAACAGGCCGTCAGGGCCCGTCAGGACCAGCAAGGTGGCGGTGGGCCGGCCTCCGGCCAGCAGCTCCCCGTGGAAGCCTCTAGCCTCGTTAGCCAACAGCGCTCATCCCGGGCACGCCCAACAGCTGGGAACTGTTTCATGATGGCACCTTGCCAGCCCCAGAAGCCAAACCCCAGCTCCATCGCCAGAGAGCTTTTAGGGGCCAGCGGAGAAAGCTGTGCTCCCGGGTGACGAACTCGCAAATGAAACCTGAGAACCTTCTGGGAGTCGCTTCAACATACCATTTCCGGGGCTGCCCGTACTCCGGCCACGCATGGATGGGCGCAGAAGCATGCCAGCTGCCTCCGGCAACGAGGGCCTCTGCCTCTGTGGTCAGGCAGGGCTGGCTCTGAGACATGGCCAGGGGCTCTTTACCATTAGCAAGATGGTTTGAGCTTGTTCCTCCAGGCGGAATCGTCTTTATGTCCACCCCGGAAGTGGTTTTTGGTCTTTGAAATGCACTATGAAATAATCAGGTGTCAGCGCTCCAGAGCCCTGCAGGCCAGCCTCCTCTCCACCCCGGGACGTGCTGTCCCACAGAGGGGACCACCATGGTGAGGCCCACCCGGCAGTCAGGCAGCAGGGTGCCCGCACCCAGGCTGCCCCCACCCTTGCCACTTCCACCCTTGCTGCTGGTCACATTCCTTAAGAGTGAAGGTACCAACTCGTGGACCCAAAGCCCAGGCTCCCTCGGGGGAGCCCCATGACGATCTGGGAGCAGGGCTCAGCTTTACCCTAAGGAACGCAGAACACTGCTGTCCCCAGTGTCCCCTCCCTTCTGTTGCAAAGAGCACGAAACGGACACTCCTCCCTGGGGCCGTGGGAAAGGCGCCATTCCCACACGCTGCGATGCGTGACTCCAGTGGTCAGCCGAGGACTAGAATGGGCCCGTTGTTCTCTGCAGGTCGGGCCTGGGCCAGGCAGGGTGCCCGATATGAGGACACCACGGGCATTGATTCTGAGCATGCCATTCCCGTCCCCCTGGGCCACCCAGCACACCTGTGCCGAGGGACCAGGCAAAGGGCCAGCGCGCTCCCTTTTAGACCCTCCTGTGGTCCAAGTTGTATGCACACAAAGCGCTTTGTCCGGAGCAAAGAGGCAGGGATGGTCAGGTTTGTCCCCGAGCCGGTTCGGAGGGCAGCGTGGGACGGACTTGGGCCCTTTTCTCAGTGCGGGACGATATTTGCGTGTTCTTGGGCACAGCTGCAGCCCTGCTCAGGGGAGGCCCTGGGGACATGGGTACGGGCAGGGACACGGAGCTGGCTATGCCCCGAGCCCCATCGAAGCGCCGTGTGCCGCACGGGGCATGAAGACAAAGGTGTTTGTCCAAGTGGCACTAGATTCTGAAAGGGCAATCGGGTGTCCCGTTATAAATAAGTTCCTGTCTTGAGGTTTACCCCCACAGATTCCCATATCGCTTTCTGTACGAGTAGAAGAGAAAACAGATAAGTGGCTTTAAAAAAACGGAAGTTTAGGGAAATGGAAATTTAAGTGTCTCTCACTTACAAATAAATCCATGGTCTGGGGCTGTGTCAGTTCTTCACAGGGTCAGAGCCTAGGGTCCTTCTGTTTGCTTTGCTATGTTCAGTGCTTGGCTCCCACTACATGGCCAAAGAGAGCTGCTGCAGAGCCAGCCATCGAAACCACGTTCCAGCCAGCAGGAAGCAGGCAGGAGGGCGGAAAGGCTTCAGGCGCTCCCTTAGGGACGGTTTCTGGAATTCCCACACTCCACGTCTGCTGCGTTGGCCAGCACTTAATTCCAAGGCTGCAGCTGACGTGAGAGACTGGGGAAGGCAGCCTTCATTCTCGGGGGTACGTGCCCAGATAAAAACCAGGGGTTCTTTTACTAAATAAGGAGGGGAAAAGGGATATGGGGGACTTAACTCTCTCTGCCCCACCTTGCTCTTGCATAAGTAACATGGGGCAGGGGTTATGACACAAGGCATCGTATTTGGGATTTCAGTGTGTGTTACTACCAAGACTTAAAGCATACATTGATAAAGGTGAAATAACTTAGAAATCAGCCAGTCCGCATCCCCCTTTTTCAGATTAGGACACTGGGCCCAGAAGAGGGTTAAATCAAATCAGCTGAGATCACATAGCAAGTGGGTAGCATCTAACTCCTAGCTCCTATTCGGTGGAAGTATTTTCGTTTTTCTCTGTTTCTTAAGAAAAAAAGCTTCATTCTGGATGGACGGAGCTCGAGCACGGAGGATGAAATTCCAGCCGTCAAGGGTCCCTGAGCTGCAGGGCACAGGCAGGGCAGCGGCAGCGTTTGCATTCCCCATCTGCCCGGCCCTGAGTCACAGCTGGAGCGTGCCCGCGCTGGCCCTGCCATGCGTATCTGCCCACACTGACTCCAGCCCGTGGAGGCATGAGGCGGGTTCGACTCAGTGTGCTTCTATTTCAGGGAGCACCCAGTCAGGATGGGAGACGCCGGCAGGCAGGACTTCTTCAAGGTGATACTGATAAGCAGCTGGGTCCTCCTGTCCGCATCGCTGGGGTCATGTCTACAGGTGAGCCAGGCAGAGCAGCTGGAGCAAGGCTGTGGGGGCTGGGGGCACAGTCGGGGGCTCTTTAACATCAGAGGAGGAGGTGCCGCAGGGCCAGGGCAGGGTGGCAGGCCCCTGGCCAGTTTCTGCTAACTCCTTGATCCTAGGCAAGCCTGGGCTTCAGGCTTGTCACCCACAAAATGAAGGGGTTGGACTAGACTCAGGAGGTTACAGACTCGGTGTCTAGAGAAGCCAAACATATAACATAAACCAGCAAAGCTGGCCATGTAGGGACTGTGGTCACCTGGGAAGTTCAGGCTCCTTTAAAGGGACACCCACTTCTGGCCAGTTGTTGCCCCAACTGAAGGTGAGGCCCCCGTTGCAGGATCTTGTGAATTTTTAAGAGAAATTGGAAATCTAGATTTTTATGTAAAAGTTCTCTTTTAAATGTTGGCAACGAAATCAAATTTTACACACTACTCTGGGGCCAGAGAAAAACGCACACCTGCAAGACAGCTTACCAGTGCTGGGCCACCGGCCCTCAGTGTTCCCACCCGCTTTGCCACTGCTCGGTCTGAGTACGTCACGTGCGTGTGCTCCGGGCGAGGCGTACATCCCCTTTTGGTCTCAGCTTTTCCTTGGAGTGGTGTTGAATTGCCATCTAGAAGCACAAGGCCAGCTTGCCTGGACGCAGAGATGGCAGTCCAGTGAATCACCTGGGGGCGGAGGGCGCGAGATGGAGGACAGCTCCGCGCTTTCGACCAGAGCTTTAGGAGTGATGCCATCACTGTCACGTGCTCTTTTTTTAGTGCTCTGATTAGTGAGCTGGATGTTTTTCTACAGTAAGAATCAAAGGCCTTACCTAGTATTCCATTTTGTTTTTCTGAACGCGGAAGGAAGTCATCTTAACTACGACTAGTGACAGTCCGTCACTGTGATTCCTTGTAGAACCTTTCCGCCTTTTGGGGGCGGAGCAAGCCATTCGTATTTTAGCTGTCAATGCAATGATTGGTGACGTTGCTTGAATCCTTTCATTCATCCTTCAGTCGCTTATTCAGTTAGTAAACGCTGGGGACATTGACTCTGTGCCAGGAACTGGTTTGGCTTTCTCTTTTAGGGTGGTCCACTGCAGGGCCTTAGTGGGGGTCTCATCAGGTGCCTCCTAGGATCCCCCCACACCCTGGGTCTCTCTTCTGTCTGAGCACAGACCACTTGGAAAGGAGGCTGTGCCCTGGTCTGTGATTCTCTCTGACATCAGAGGGATGCAGAAGCCAATCCTGGCCTCTTGTGGTCCAAGTAGGTGGGGCTTTTATTCATGGTCCATCCCGCTTCCTGCAGCCCCTCCTGGAAACGGGGTTGCCATGGTGACAGTTCAGCAAAGGCATTGACCATGTCCAGTCGCTCACTGATTCGTACAAACGAGAACCCCCTGACACTGACCTTTACCGAGAGCAAACTCTGCAGCTCCAGCAGAGGCGCCCTCGTGTGAGGCCGGCCCTGTGGGGTCGGAGCTGCTGACAACAGGGGAGCCACAGGGTCAGGCGAGCGCCTCCGGCCCAGACACGGAGTCACGCAGAAGTGCACACAGCACACGGAGGGGCAGCCAGCACTGTCTTGGGGTGCGGTAGTGAGACCCCAGGCTTCATCCCATGGGGTTGGGACAATTCCGTCCCAGCCTGCTCATGGCTCCGTGCCTGGACCACTGGGCTCACCGCTCAGCCACGTGTGTTCCCCACATGGCTGTGGATCACCTCCGTGGAACGGACACTCACAGCCCAGACTGGGCGGAGGCACTCGCCCCACCCGAGGACACACGTGGGGACGGGCCCTGACCTGGGAGCCCCCGCTCACACCGCAGCTGTGAGTGCATGCTGATGGGAGCTCGTCCCTGCGGCCGGGAAGTCACCCCGGGAAGTCGCGGAGAGCGAGACCACGCCCTGAAGCCCTGGGGCTTTACTACAGCTGGACAGCTGGACGAGCTGCTCCAGTAAAAGGAAAAGTGGGAGATTCTCTTGAGACATCCAGCTCAACTAACAAAAGCACTGAGCAAAGCGCAGCCAGTGCTGACGGCGTCACCGCGAGGGCTCCAGTGGTGGAGGTGCAAGGCCTGCGTCCCGGCTGTGGCAGGTGGTGAGCGTGGAGGAGGGCGCTGCGGGGCCAGGCCGGGGCCGGGCAAGACGCGCACCACTGCCAAGCGCCCACACTGTTTCGAGAGGGTGCACGGGCCGGGCGTCGCCTGCAGACAGAGATGCGATGTGGGTCCGGGGTCTGGAGCAGTTGCATGTGGATAAAGGGCAACTTTCCTCCAGTCCTCTTGAGATGTGTAGTATGGGACAGACTCTAACCCCAGAGATGGCCGAAGAGAAGTCAAGTAACATCTGGAACTTACACGCCAGTAACTGTTCTGAAGCCGGAATGCCCCCTGGGCTCTAAGCCCACTTTGGTGCTGTTTCCGCACCCACTGTGCGCAACACACGTAACTTCCACCCCTGCCAGGTCCTACCCAGGGTCTCAAAACCTGGAACCGGCCCCTGCCACAGGCTTACCTGCCCTCACCTGTGCCTGCCACTCCTGCCCTAGATTATTTAAAAGCCACGGTTTCATGTTCCACAACTTCCCAGTGACACAGAAATGGGGGACAGTGGGGCCTGCTTTTCCTACGAGTTGTCCATTCTCAGCACATTGGCCTCTGCCTGCCTACCCCCTCTGGATCTTCCCTTGCCACCAAGGAGATTCTTCCAGTTTTTGAGACAGTCCTCCTGTCCGCAGTATCCATGTCAGTGCTGGGACAGAGCCTCGTTGCCACACGGAGAGGAGAGACTCCTGGTGCTTCTGCTGGGGTCGACAAGGGCCTCTGCAACACCCCCAAGGGGGCTTTTGAGTTCAAGCAAACATGCAGACTCACAAGGCTGCCATGGGCCACACTTGGCCTTGGACCCACTTTGGAGGACCGAGGACAGAGACACAGCCTGCCACCGGAGCAGCGCCAGGCTCTTCTCCACAGGAGGGGTTCTGGGGGCCTCCTGGAAATTTTCCTCTTTGGTTGCCCAGTGACAGCTCAGGAGACAGGACAGAGAGACCGTCCTTGGGTAGCTGTGGGGACTGCCCTGGCTCAGAAGCCTCAGGCCCCATCAATGCCAGTGTCTTGTAGCAGCTCCATAGATGGCACTTCCAGGGTTCCTGTAGGGGACGTGCCCAATGACAAGAGTGTGGCACTCAGGGAAGCCTACATTGTGACCTCACTACCGAGAGAAATGTAGATTATGTGTATTTCCCCCCGTTTAGACACCATTTGCTAATCAGGGCTCACTTTTGTTGCAAGCAACGTTGCTTGGTAACATTTCTCAGGTTTCCAGGGGGACTGAGCTGGAAAATTAAAAGTCAAATTCTCATGCACTGGGGAAGGGGGTTCATTAAGTCTTAACACTGCTTTCCAGAGGACGGACTGTCTTAGGATACAAGTAGTCTGGATAAATCACGGCCTAACATTAGTCTCGGAACATAGTGAGGAGTCATCCAACCTGCCCTTTGAGATTTTATAGTTTTAACAGTGAGCCCAGAAGAGGAAGTGGCTTCCTCGCAGGCACAGGATGGGTTCATTAAAGACGTGGGCCTGCACCCTGGGGCCCCGGGCCGGGTCAGGGGTCTCCCTGCTCTCAAAGGCCTTACTTTCAGCTCTAGTAGAGAGGGGGCCCAGAGCCCTCAAGACACGTGTGGGTCCCTCCTTGTGGCCTGTGGCAGTCTCGCTTGGTGAAGGTGGGTGGGGGCAGTGACATCTCTCTGTCCCTGACAGTGGCAGCCGAGTGCCCTGACCAGAGCCCTGAGCTGCAGCCCTGGACCCCTGGCCACGACCGGGACCACCGCGTGTACATCGGTCGGGGCCAAGCACTGCTGCTGACGTCGTCTGCCACAGTCCACTCCATCCACATCTCAGAAGGAGGTAAGCCAGTCTCGCCCCGGCTCCTGCTCAAGCCTCGCAGGTGGGATGCAGGTCGCCACAACTCAAGATGGACAGAAAGGAGGTCACATACTTTGGGTTCACGCCGGAGCATCTGGTTGTTTGAGACAACCATTGGTCTTGTGCACTTAGGAATGGCTTGTCTGAGGTCCAGGCATTGTGAAGAAGCACTTAGGGAGCAAAGTCCTTGCTGGTTCCCTGAGCGTCCCAGCCTGTCCTGCCTGCAGGTGCTTGCTCACTGAGTACAGTGATGGCGTTGTTTACACGTTACAAGGCAGAGAGAAGAGAAAAGCACGCACGTGTGAGGACGGCGTGCACGGAAGTACATGAGCAGTGTGTGTCTTGCCTTCTAGGACGAGAGGGGGGCTTAGGGCTCCTGCCCTTCCCTCTGCTGTGGCCCCACCCCCGTCCCTCATGTTCTCTCCCCATCCTGCTCTTCAGGAAGGCTCGTCATTAAAGACCATGACGAGACCATTGTTCTGCGCACGCGACACATCCTGATCGACGATGGAGGAGAGCTGCATGCCGGGAGCGCCCTCTGCCCCTTCCAGGGCGGCTTCCGCATCATCTTGTATGGCAGGTGCGTGCGCAGCTTCCAGGGCTCAGGTGCTGCTCTTGGATCTGACGGGAAGGAGGCTTTCAAAGGAGAGAGGGGCAAGACCACAGGCCTCAGTGCAGGACAGAGTCATCAGTGTGTGCTGCCACGTCATGGTCGTGAACGAGGCAGACGTCAGCAATGAGGGCGAGGCATTCTGCTGCAGCCTGGGTCTGCACTTAGCTTACAGAAGTCCTGCCAGCCTTTCACCCACCCCCAGTCCCTTCATGGCTCAGGGAGGCTCTGTGAGTTTAATTAATCGGTTACAATGGACAGGATAAAGAAACGTTTCTCTGGCTATGCTCCCTCATCAAGCAGCTGAGAGTTCTAGTAAGCGGTGGGCAGGAAGATGAAGCGAGGGCAGACAGTGCAGGTCCAGGTGATTCCACGTGTGCTACGGACCAGAATGCCAGACACTTAGCACTGAAGAGACGTGCCATGTGCAAGCGAATGCGGTGTGTCTGCTGGCCTCCCGGCCTCGCCGGGGCCTGGCCCAGGGAGAGCGTGAGGCCGTTTGTCCTGAGCTTATGCGATTGTGAGTGTGGCTAGCTCTGTGGTGGCTGCAGCGGGACCCGGGGGGCAGTGCCACAAGGACAGGCTGACCCGAGGGCTGTCTTCTCTCACAGGGCTGATGAGGGGGCTCAGCCAGACCCGTACTTTGGCCTGAAGTACATCGGGGTTGGCAGAGGAGGCACCTTGGAGCTGCACGGGCAGAAGAAGCTCTCTTGGACGTTTCTGAACAAGACGCTTCGGGGTGGCATGGAGGAAGGAGGCTATTATTTTGAAAGGAGCTGGGGCCACCGGGGCGTCATCGTGCATGTCATCGACCCCAGTCAGGGACAGTCACCCATTCTGACCGTGGGCTCGGCACTCGAACACAGACTCCTTCATTCAGCACACGTTTGCTGAGCGTGTGCGCTTGGGGCGAGCAGCAGGCGAGGCGGACAGAAACCCCGGCCTCGGGGAGCTACGTCTCTCCTTCCCTGAGCCTTTGCTGGTGAAGCCGAATTTATTGGGAACAAAGCACACACGCGCACGCACACAAACGCAGGCCACAGTCCCCTGAGAAGGTTACCTGGAGGAGAGAGAACATAGGTGGCTCTTCAAAGGAAGAGGCTGAGTGAGAGGAGGCAGGCATGGGCGTGCGCTGTGGTCACTGCTGCCAACTCCAGGGAAGGGGCGGTGGCGGGCGGCGGCCGGGTGGGTTGGACCAGGGGCAGCAAACACTTGAAAAGCAGCTCAGGGGCACTCGCCTCACTGACCACCCTGTCCCTCGCTTTTTTTTTTTTTTTTTTACTCTCTTGGCTATTCACACTGGTTTATTTTTGTAGATTTCATTTTAGAACTATTTTGCTTGCTAGGTCCCAAGACAAATTCTTTTGGAATTTCTATTGTAATTTTACAAAATCTTAATAGTTACATGGAGAAGAGCTGTGATTATTATGAAATTGTGTCTTCGTAAATTCTTGTCACCAATGGTATAGATTTTTTTGAGATCGGTGATTCTTGGCTATTTTCTGTGTAAGAGGAGTAGGTTATCTGTGTTGAGTTTGAGATGATCAGTGTTTGCTGTAATAAAAATGTCTTTAAAAACCAGACCCCTTGGGATTTTGGTCGCATGTGGGTTGTTTTAACAATGTGCTTTGCTTACTTTTTTTGGCTGTTGTTAGGGACTATTAAAATCCCTTCTCTTTGCCCTTTTTAGGTTTGACACCTATAAATATAAGAAAGAGAGCGAACGTCTGGCCCAGTATTTGAATGCGGTGCCGAATGGCAGAATCCTGTCTGTCGCAGTGAACGACGAAGGTCTTGCAACCTGGACGATGTGGCCAGGAAGGCGATGACCAGGCTGGGTAGCAAACACTTCCTGCGCCTCGGGTTCAGGTACTGCCCATCACTGCCACCTCCCCAGGCTCCGGGACATTGGGAGGTCCCCTTCCCCCAGGGCCGCTCCACCCCTGTGACCGAGGGAGCTGCAGGCACGTTCTCCATCTGCGTGGGACAGATGGGCTTATTCCTGCAGGGGACCTGGGATTTCTTACAAGCAGATCCGCTCCTAAAATGCAGAAGTGTTCTGTTCCTATGAACTCATTCGTTCAGCCTGTCACTTGCAAAATGATGGGCAACTGATGTTCACATTCTCTGTCTCTGGCAAAGCAGTCACGGTGTGCCCTGGGGATCGGCAGATGCTTGTTGGGAGCGCGCATCAAGCATCTTTGGCGATCCCAGTGTCCCAGGGGAAGGGCGCTTCGACATCTTCCCCTGTGTTTTCTGTTTGACTTGGATTGCAGCAGCATGGCCGACTGGCATGCACACACATTGGCCCCAAGAGGAGAGCGTTTGCCCCACCTTTTTATCATGTTGGGTCAGGTCTCAGCTCAGTGGCTGTGTGCAGATAGCAGTGCTCCTCCCTTCAGCTCTGCAGGTTGCGGCCTGGGGCAGCCAGAGCCACATCTGGGCTCAGCAGGGGTCTTCCTGACCGGGTGGACCTCCCTTGGGCAAGGGAGGGGTGCTCCAGGTTTCAGAGTGCATTCTGCAGCAGCCCAGGGGCTGCTGCTTCTGGAAGGGCCTATGCAGGAAACTCAAGCGGCCAAAGGTAACAATGACATCTTGGTATTGCAAGGCTCCTTTGTCAGGAGAAACTGGGGGTGTTTCCATATCATTGTTTTATAAGTCGAAAGGTCAGTTTATTAGTTTACAACGAAAGGTTGAGCCGCAGGGGACTGTCTACTTAGGGCCTCAGCAGAAGAAGGTAATGACTAAGGCCCCAAGACCTGGCATTAGATTGGCATGAACTTGAGCAGGGGCTGCACCTCCTGGCAGGTGAGACTGCAAGCAGGCGACTCACCCTCTCTGCATCGTTCCTGTATCCACTATGGGAGATGTAGGGAGCCATCCCTAGGACCGTTGGGAGGGTCAAGTGGGATAATAGAGCAAATATTTGCTATATGTCTGGCACAGAGTGAGGACTCAATAAATGTTAGCAACTATTCTCTCCTTATGAACAAGAGCCTGCCTTGTTTTTTAACGGTCATTCCCATGGATAAAAGAACTAGGTGGGCAGGGATTATATTTTTACCCTTTATTTGTGTAGATAGACCTTGAATGACAAAGTCAGAGCATCTAAAATCAGTAGAAGATCTAAGACTTGGCCCTTTACCTGTTTGTCCAGGAAGTGGTGATTGAGCCAACACTGGCGTGGGGCTTTAGGCTAGAACAGGTGTGCTGAGCACTCGTGGGAAGGCAGACGTCACAGGCCCAGGGTGATGAGGCGGCACACAGCGAGAGTGGGCTGAAGGCTGAAAGCGGGCTTTCATCAGACCCACAGGGGACAACGAGGGCAACGATTCCCCACGACAGGCCGGCAGGTTCAGCGTCCCTGGGTGGATGTGTGGCTCTCATGAAGATATAGGGAAGTACGGGCAGCAGCAGGGTGTGTGGAGGTGGGAGGGGACAGAGGCAGGGCCAGGGAGGTGGGTACAGAAGGGCCAGTGCCTAGGAGCTTGGGTTTTGTCCAGGGGCCACTGGAGGATTTAAGTGAGAGTGATGGTCAAATTCCCAGCCTCAATAATGGACCTAGTTCCCAAGGTCAGAGATCAAAACAAAAATAATGCGAGCTGTTGAGGACCAAAATCTACAGCAGGAGAGAGGCTGTACTGGGCGCTGGGGGACAGGCACGTGGGTGGGAAGGCCTTCCTGCCCTGCTGCTGCGCACGCTCTACGACATCCCAAATCTTGCTACTTTTTCTCCTTCACTCCCCATTAAGAAGAGGAGGCATCCCTTTCCTTCCCTGGGAGGTCGGTTACCTCACCCCTGACACTTTCCTTGAGCTTACCTCTGGGGCAGAGGAATGACCTTCTCTCTTGGAACGAGTTTCCTTGTTTTCCTTAAAGCATCAGAGCCCTGGCTTTAGGACCTCACTGGGCCCAGAGGCGCAGGCGGGTCTGTGGGCTTGCTGATTCGTGGTCCACGCCTTGCCTGGCCAGGAGGGAGCTGAGAGGCTCTCCGTGTGCAGACATCAGGCGTGAGGCGGGCAGGAAGCCCAGTGCTGGCAGAGAGGCATTGCTTCTCTGGGCCGGGGCAGCCCAGCCCCTGTGTCACCTCCACCTGCAGCACAGGTTCGGGCGTGTGAGGAACTCCGCACTGTTGTCGTTTCTTTCAGGCACCCGTGGAGTTTCCTAACTGTGAAGGGAAATCCTGCTGCTTCCGTGGAAGACCACACAGAGTATCACGGTAATGACGGGCTGCACGGGGCCCGGTCCCCTCCTCCCAGCATCTCTGACCAAGAGGCTCTTCCTGAGCTCCTCTTCCCTCAGCATGGCTGACCCACCTCCCAGTTCCTGGTGGCATGGCAGGCTGCTTAATTGGCCATGTTACATCGAAGGGGGAAAGCCAACACGGGCTGGAGGTCCACAGCCAGATAACATTGACATTTTCAGAGAAATCATCAACCTCGTGAGCCTAAAATAAAAGGCCTTTTGGAGTGAATGGCAGCGAGCGTTGATTTGAGATCAATGAGTTCTATTTGGAAATCATCGATTCAGTCAGAGGCCCAAATAGTGTTCCCATGGGGAGACAAGGGCAGGGTGTCTGTGGAGGGGATGGGGACAGTGCCATCCACAGAAGGAAGGCTCCATGCTCGGTGCAGATGACATGATGCCAGCGCCAAGCTGCGTTGCTAATGCTCAGTCTGGCGGCCACCAGTCCGGTAGTCACGGTATCTGCTTTCTTGTCCTTGCAAGCAGATCTCTGGGGCCCACGGACTCTTAGGCCCGTCCAGGGTGACTTTGCCCCATTTGGACATTCCAGAGCTTTGAGGTGTAAGAGCCGCCAGCCAGTTTCTCTGGGACGGCGGCTCCAGCTCCGTTTAAAGTGGCTTCGTTTAGTATTTCTCCTGTCAACTTAGTCCAGAGCAATCGACATAGGAAAGGCGGGAACCAGGACAGAGCCGGCAGGGGTACCTTGAGCCCAACAGATTCTTCAGATGGGCCTTCCCCACGCAGCGGCAGCCTCCACTCCCGGGGACGTCTGGGGGTTCTACTGGGGGTTCTCGAGGGGAAGTCCCATGAGAAACAACAGTGGGAGCGCGGCACCTCAGCCTCCAAAATCGAAGCGCAGGAAGGGGCCGTGAGCTGCTTCCTCACCATGAGGGTTGGCCTGAAACTTCTTTTAAGAAGCAGCTCAAGGTCCCTGGGCGGGAGGGACCTGGGAACCGCGCTGTGTGACTGGGGCTGTTGGCGGCTGACGCTCTGCTCTCTGCCAGGTCACCGTGGCTCTGCCGCTGCCCGGGTGTCCAAAGTGTTCCGCTCAGAGCACGGCGAGCTCTTCAGTGTCTCCTCATCCAGCGAGTGGGTCCAAGGTGAGGCGCTGCAGATGGCCAGGGACACTGGGAACACCTAACAGACATCAGAAGCCAGGATGCACTGCGTTTGCAGGACAAGGACTATTCTCTGTCACCAATAAGACCACTTACCTGTTGCAGAGTCAACTCAAGTGACAACTGAGATTTGCCTTAAGTTCATCAGGCCACTGTGGGCGGCAGCCCAGAGCTGTTTTTCCTCACGGAACATCTCTTCCGTGGCACTGAGCAGGACACAGGCAGGACCAGGGCCTGCCTGCAGGGAGATCTGCTGTGGGGATGGGGTGCAAGGCAGCAGTCCTGGGGCGATGGGCTTGCAGGGTGGACATCCCCTTCTCCTTTTTGCAGAAATGAAGAATAGCTATTGCTTTTATAAAGCGAGAAAGTCAGGAGGAGGTGTTTTTACTTAAGAGGTGGGAGTTGGCAGACTGTTCACGAGCCACCGGTGCCCGCCCTGTGCAGACCTGACCCACGGTTCTTGAGGGTGCGTGCAGCGCGCTGAGCACAGCTTGCCGTCGTGGGCCTTCCCGTCTGACCCTGCTCTTTGCTTTCTGCCTAGATGTGGAGTGGACGGACTGGTTCCACCATGACAAAGTGTCACACAGTAAAGGTGGGGAAGATTTCAGACCTCCGGCAGCTCACCCAGGAAAAATCTGCAACGTCCACTTGATATACAGGTACCAACTCAAAACAGGCGTGTTGTTATGAAGGCTTTGTTTTGAGCAGACTCTAGATTTCAACCCTCTCGCCGTCTGAGCAATGTGACTCTCATGGTCCTCTTAGGACACAGGTGACCCAGTGACGAGCATTCCCAGTTAGAGACTGATGATCTGCCCCAGCCACCGGCTCCTGAGCTCCGGAGCCAGGACTCAGGTTCTTCCCAGGTCCTACTTGCAAGCTCTCCCTCCCTCCTGCATCCACAGCCATGGCTGAGAGTGCCCCGCTCAGGACGGGTTTGCCCTGTGCAGCCTCACTGCCAGATGGTTCCTTTGGGGCCTTGAGTACACAGGGTCTGGCTGGCATTTGGGGTGCAGGCGAGCCCGGCCCAGTTGGAGAACACACAGCCCGGTTCCTCAGTAGCTGGAGAAGAGCCAGTACTCATAGGTGACATGCTCTTGGAGTCACCATACGTAAAGGGGACTTGGACCGTCTTACACAGGGGTGACAGGTCAGTACGCAGCCCCACAGCCACTGGCTCAGCTCTGAGCCGTGAGCTGGACAGCAGGAAAGACTGAGACACGAACCTTGTCCAGAGGAGAGTCGAGCCACTTACATCCAGGTATAGAATTGGAAGTCGTTTGAGAAAGACCTTCCTGCCCGTTTTTTCTCTTTTGGCCATAAATAGTGATCGGCATCTACCCATCACCTCCTCCCAGGTGATCTAACCTGGGAGGTCCCAGGCATCCGACTGCTTTAACCCCACCTGGTCACCCTGGGCAGAACTTGCTCTCCGCCTCGCACTCTGGGGGCCGAGGACAGGTCCCATTTCCAAGGCAGACACTGTCCCGCGATCAGAGAAGGCTGAGGAGACCTTGCTCGGCATTCGGCCCAGCTACCCTTCCTACAGCTCTGTGTTACTGAGAAGGGCTTACCTGGATTAAGCTGCAAGGTGGGACTTTTCTTGGGCCCAACAGAACCAAAAAGCACTATCTCCCCCGCCCCTGCGCAAAACACATACCTCCCAGATTTAATTTTCTCTCGCACCCTGAGCGTTCCAGCTTCACGTTTTGGAATGTTTCTGAATTATTTCATAATCTTATCCCTCCAGTTCACTTGGCCATGGGAAGTCCAGCCCTTTACAGACTCCTCCCCCAGACAGTTCTGGAATCTTGGGGAATGCTCGCGTCCTCCAGATGCCTCTGGTGTTGCTCTGCCAGCCGCAGGCCCCAGACTTCGTTCGGAGGCCACTTCCGCCAGGCCAGACAGGCTTTCACAGGCATTTCTTGCGCTTTCGGTAGCTTTTATTTTCAGCTGAGACGCCAGCTCTTCCCGAGTGTGTGCAAGCACAGTCATCCCAGGGCGAAGTGAAGTGAAACTTTACGAACGCTGGAGGTGGATGTGCTTTACCTCTTAAGTCCCACCATAGATAGTGTGCAACGTGGATGGTCACAGTCCCGGCCAGAGAAATCTTTCAGTTATGTAACTTAGTCACTGTTTCTCCTGTGCACAAATGGGATCATAATTTTTCCCTCATGTGATTTTGTGGTTTTAAAACAATGATACATGAAATGCCTGACCCATTATGAGTGCCCCCAATTTTTTTATTTTAAGTTATTTTGTTATTATTATTATTTTATATATGGTTGTTGAATTATTTATAATTATTAATGATTATGAATTAGAATGTGTCCGTTTCACTGACCAGTGATAGAGCCCTGTGTATAATCCAAACCGAGGTCATTCTTTGGGTAAGAAAAAGGAAAAAAAAAAAAAAGGCAGCAGAATTAAGATGTTCCCTTAAAAGTGTTGTTGGACTTTGCACCTTGAGAAACGCCCAGCTCCATCTGATGACGTTGTCATCGCATTCCACGGGGTCTCCTACAGAAGGACAGGCGCGGCCTCGGAGAGTCAGGGCCTGATGGGGTCGTGTGACCCCGGCCGCCGAGCCCCTCCGAGAGCCCGCACGCCCCTCCGAGAGCCCCTGCCCTTGGCTGCTGTGCAGACCCCCGCCCCCCGCCCCCGCGAGAACGGGTGCTGTGCCGCTTGCGGGGAGGGCTGCACTTCGGGGCAGCCGGACCCACCTCTGCCCGGCCTCCTCTAGGCTGAAGGCTGCTGGGACCTGCTGCTTCAGAGCAGTGTTTCCTCAAGAGCACCCCTTCTTTTGGGTCAACTGTCCCTCGCCCCACTACTTCTCCAGCCCTGTGACCTTTGATCTCTGTGCCAAGGGGGCAGCAGCTGCTGTAAATTGCATGTCTGCCATGACAGCCACAGTCTTGACGTAGACAGGCCTGTGCTGGGGCGCACCCGGCTGGCCGGGGCCCACCCTCCTCTGAGCTCGCTGCCTGAATTTACCTGGCTGCGTGGCTGCTCACCAGTCAGCTCCCATCCACTGAGACCCCACCCTGTGTCAGACGCTGGGCTGATGCTGGGCTCGGGGAGACAGAAGCCTGGTCCTGGCCCTCCCCAGAGGCCAGGCCCCAGTGGCAGGAGACAGAGAGGGAAGGAAGGGCAGCACCGAGAGCCCCTGAGCGCGGCGCTGGGTGGGGCTGAGAAGCTCAGCTCTCTGGTTGAGTCAGTCCGGATTCACTTGCCACTTTGTGACCATGGCAAGTTACTCAGCATCTCTGAGAGTCGGTTTCCTTATCCCTAAAACCAGCAAAGACCTCATAGTTTTGCCATAAAGAGGGAATGAGAATACATGTGGACACTCAGCTCTGTAGCTACAAGAGGGATTCTTGAACTTTCCTGCCTGTTAGAGTCACCTGGGTAGCTTTTAAAGGTCTGAGGCCCAGGCCACACCCAGACACGATCAGTCAGGACTCCGGGATGAGGCCAGGCACCAGATCCTGAATGAGTCCCCGTGATGCAGAACCCGCTCTGGCACCTGCAGTTGACATGGTGCTCGGTGTTTGGCACGGATCGCCCGGTGTTCGTGGTGCGGGTGGGGTGCTGCGGGTGGGGGTGCTACGAGCGGTAAGTAGCCAGCCCGTCTCCGCAGAGAGCGCCTTCTTGTGTGAGGTCCTCCTTAACGCGTCTCCCCATGGCACAGTTAGTCGCTAGTCTGATTGTGGGCACCGGGGGACCCCAGGCAAAGCACACGCCCGCCCGGCAACCTCACGATGGAACCGGTGGGGCCATTAGGACAGTTTTAGACTTGCAAGTGTGTTTTTATAGCATTGATCGTCAGCTTCCTTCCGCATGAAAGAATGACTCTGCTCTGTAATTTCATGCCGTTCCCAGGCCACTACAATGGACGGCGTCAACCTCACCACCGAGGTCGTCTACAAACGGGGCCAGGATTATAGGTTCGTGTGCTACGACCAGGGCCACGCCTGCCGGGCTACCGCGTGCGCTTCCTGTGTGGGAGGCCTGGTGAGTAGCCCCTTGTCAGGGGCACGGGTGCCACGAAGCCCATCCCTTGAGCTGGCAGCTGCACGGTGGAGTTTGGACGGCGGGGTTGGCTGCCGGCAAGCAGCTCAGGCCATGGAGCTCCCGCCAAGCAGCGGGAGGGCCCCGGCAGTGGCGGGAGCAGGCAGAGCCCCACACTGCCCACTCACCTCTCAGGCCTGGTTGGAGGCGGCCAGGACGCAGTGGGCGGGGCCCCCCACGGCCCTCCCGGCAGAGACACGCAGCCTGTTGCCTCTTCGGGTGCTGGATTGTGTTAAACCCAGATCCCAAAATGCTCATCAGGAGAGGCTGGAAATGGCCGGTTGTCCGCAAAGGCAGGGACCGTCCCCCAAAGGCAGTCATTAGGGATGGGCGCTCTTCGCGGGGAGGCTTACCACTACAGTAAATAACAGTTGAGAGGAGCTATATTTGTTCTTCGTCTTGAGCGAAGTGGATGTGGTGAGACAGCCGCAGTTAACTCCGGCTGAGGACGGTGGAAAATTCCGTGCCTAGAGCTAGTGAATGGCCCTTCGCCGGCAGGGCTCAGTGGACGGCAGACACCTGTAGCAAGGCTGAAGTTGGGGGGCCTGGCACTGACTGACTTAGGGAGGGGGAGGGAAGAGGCAGACACTCCAAGTTGGCCAAGGGCTCACCTCAGCCCCTCCTGTTTTGGGTTTCAGTGAGGCCCAAACTCACCGTCACCATTGACACCAACGTCAACAGCACCATCCTGACCCTGGAAGACAATGTGCAGTCGTGGAAGCCCGGCGACACCCTGGTCGTTGCCAGCACCGACTACTCCATGCACCAGGCGGAGGAGTTCCAGGTGCTCCCCTGCAAAGCCTGTCGCTCCAACCAGGTCAGAGTAGCAGGTAGGACGTCCACGAAGCCCATCCCAGGCTGGTAGAACGGAAGTTGTTAGGCTTAAAGGTGGCTGGAGTCAGCCGACCTGTGTCTGTCAGTTAATGCCATAACAATGCTGCAGAGCAAAAACCCTGAAGCCCGCATAGCAAGCATTCACTTCTCACTCATGCATGCATCTGTAGGCTGTCTGGGTTCAGCTTCTGCAGATTGAGTTTGGCTCCCGGCTGAGAGATGGGTTCAGGTCAGGTCTATGTGGCTCGCCTCCTCCCCACACGACAAGTCCTCTCATGGGGGAGATCAAAAGCTCCCAGGGGCTGTGCAGAAACACGGGAGGACTCTGAAAGCCTGGGCTCAGGACGCGCACTGGCTGCCACCCACACTCCCGTGCATTCCACTGGCTAAGGCATGTCACATGGTCAGCACGCATGGGGTGGGAAGCCTACTTCTCCCATTAAGATTGGGGGAGGGCGTGAATATTCGCCAGGCAGTCTACCACATAATTGTAAATCTTTTCTTCCTATGGCTTTTGAGTTTTCCTTTTTCTTCTCCTAAACCTTGACTTAGACCCCCTGTCACTTCTGCTGTGCACGGCAACTGGCATTGCAGGTTGTTAGAGGTAAAAAGAGACTTCGGGTAGAGTCGGGTCATTACTCTCAGTGTAGAGAGCTAAGTATCCATTAGGTCCTTACTTTGTACACGACGGAATGCAGTGCGACTGTCTTAAGCAGAGAAGGAGCTCGTTGGGGGCTGGCTGCCCAGATGAGAGCGCTAAAGCAGACCCTGGCCAGACAGGCCGTGAGGGGACGAGGACGGCAGCCTCCAGGACCCAGGCAGCAGGAGCTGGTGGGCAGGGACCTCAGCGCGTCACTGTCTGCAGGCACCAGGCTTGGTTCCTGGGACAGAGCTCAAAGGTCACCTTCGGGGAGAGAGCACTGGTTGGGCTGGTGGCTTGTGGCTCACGCCTGGCCAGGAGGGGACAGGGCACCTTCACTGGTAGTCCCTGTAAGACCGCATCGAATGGAGAAGGGGTCACTCCCTGAAGGAAAACTGGCACGTGCTGCTGGAGGAAAGGAGACGATGCATTTAAACCCCGGTCGTGCCGGAGACGTGTCAGGAGCTGGAGTAGGGGACGACTGTGGGTGAGAACTGTGGAGTTCTTGCGGTTTTAGAGTTAAACTGTAGAAAGTCAAGCACAGTCTTTTCAGCCAATGGGGATGTGCTTGAGAAAGAATTTTGGGAGAGCAGAGGTTTAAAAAGGTGAGGCACAGTGATGGGGGCCGGTGCTGTTACTTTCTCCATGGGGCAGTGGACCCTGGTGGTCACGCCGCTGACACAGTCCACTGACACTGCTGCGTGATCCCGGGGCTCTGGCCCAAGGACTCAGAATGGCAAAAGGAGGGCCGTGCCCGCTTCCGGGAGACAGCGGTTTGGTGGGTGGGCCTCGAGGGAAGGCAGGAGGCAGCAGCTTGCATGCGCAGTCTGGGGTGGGCAAACTTTATTCCCTGACATGGTGGCAGAGTCTGGCCCATGCATGCCAGGCCATGCTCCAGGCTTTGGGTGCTGCAATGAGCCCTACATTTGGCCTCTGTCCCCCGGGGAGTCTGCAGTCCTATAGTGAAAACAGACACCCAGCAAAGAGCCGCCCAAATCAAATAAAATTCCAAATGTAGAAGAGGAATATTGACGGGGGAGGTGACGAAGAGGGGGATTTGCTGAGTTAGAAACAGAAGCGTAAGCTTCCCCGGAGGAGTTAGTGACGGAGCAGGGAGCTGGGGAAGGCGCAGTAGGGCGCAGGGATGAGGAGGCTGTTGGGGGTGGCAGAGCGCAGGCCTCATGTGGGGAGGTGCCCTCGGGTGCCCGCTGCAGAAGAGGGCCGGGGTAGGGGGCACAGGGAAGGGAGATATCACAGTGACGTGCAGTTTTCATTCTGGGGGCAGTGGCCTGTCGGATTTCCCGATGAGGGAAGACCTCCCACACCTGCGTTCACAGGGAGCCCCAAGAAGAGTGAGTTCCCAACAAGTGCGAGGCCCTTGGGTCTTCACAGGATGGCTTCTGTGTCCCTAGAGACAGTACATGTGGACAGGCCTTCTGGGACATGAGGTGTCCTGGGCCATGGCAGGACCGGCGCTCACACTGTTTCACTGGATGTCACTGCTCACTGGGAGGTGACCCGTGGCTCCGGGGCAGCATTCATGGCCTCTGGGAGTATGGCAAGTGCCCTGAGCCCTGGCCTGCCTGGCAGTAACGGGGAGTGCCCAGGAGAGGCACCGCGGGTCTATTCAGACCAGGCCTCATCGGCACTGGTGTTGGGCACCGACACCTGCAAGGGAGGTTTCGCTTTGCGCAGACCCTGGTGGGGCCGCTGTGGGCGCAAAGGGTGGCCCTCAGAATGCAGCACCCGTGCGAGGTCAGCGCGTGACTGCCTTCCCAGCACTGGTTTGGGGGTGAGTGCTGGAGAGCCGTGCCCCTTGGCAGTGCCCACAGCAGGTGCCATTGCGTCTCGAGGCCTCCCAGGGCTGGATGGAGGAGAGTGAGCTGGGCCGCTCTGGAGCCGAGTCCCGGGGGCGGGCACCGTCTGCACGGCCGGCCCCACCTCACACCCAGTCAGCCTGCTCCCCAGTCCTCAGGCTCAGAGCGGACCAGCCACTTTGCTTGCTCACAGCTTTGGGGCTCACGTGAAAACAGCGCCTCCTGGTGACAAGTGTCAGAAAAGCCCTCGATGGGGCTGTGTGTGTGTGTGCTTGTGTCCATGCCCGAGTCCTCCCCTGACCCCTGAGGGGCTTGCATTTCTTGCGTTCAGCCCCAAGCCCCTTCTCTTGCTGTCCAGCCCACACTGACGGGGAGCAGGGAGTCCACCTGCTCTGCTCCTCTCCAGAGCGAGGCGCCCCATTGCCCCTCAGGGGTCTGCTCAGGAGGCCACAGAGGGACTCAGCCTTCCTGGCTCCTCCTTCCTCGCTACCCCGTTCCAGTAAACAGGCATTTTAAGGGTTTTCTGATGGGAAACAGATGGAGGTAACAAAGTCATGAAAATGTGTGAATCATCTAAAAAAATATTTCAGAGTTTCGCCAACCACAATGTCAGTCCCGACACCTCCTGACATGGCGATTAGCAGCCCCTGCCGTTTTCTGCCCTGTTTGCATTCCTGTCGTTCTGCTGTGCTTGGAACCGGGCGGCCCTGCCGTTAGCTGGTGCTGCCGCTTCCGCCTCCCCTGCGACGGGCCAGTGCTCGCAGAATCCATCTCGCTCCCTCTCCATGGCAGCCCTGCAGGGTGGGGGCTGTCGTGTCCTCCGTGACACAGATGAGGAAACCAAGGTTTGTGACACTCACTGTCTGTACAGTAGCCACCAGCCACGTGTGGCCATTTAAACATAATGAAAGTGAAACAATGACAAATCGTGTGCCTCAGTCACACTGGCCAGATGTCCAGTGTGCGGTGGTCCCACGTGGCTCATGGCTGGCATGTGGGACAGCACAGAACCGAATGAGACTGCCACCCTAGAGTTCTGGCGGGGATGTGGGTGCAGCCTGAGCGGGTCTGCTCACGCGGTCCGGGGTTTGGACTCAGAGCTGCCCGGCCCCAGGGCTGCGTGTCCAGCCCTCCCCTCCCCCATGAAGACTCCTGCCCCACACGTCCCCTCAAGGTGGCTAGACTCTGGGAGGAAGCCGGCGCTCTGTGCTTCAGACTCGCACGACGGGGACCCGCTGGCTGATTCCCTCTGGGCCTGTCCTCAGGAGTCTGAGAAGGGCAGTCCCCTCGCCAGTCGCTGGGCCTGGGTAGGTCTGAGTGCAAGACCTGTGTGTTTCTCCCACTGGAGAGTCTCTGATGCTTCTTCTGTGGGTGACTGCAGAGTGGCCAGTCCTGAGCCTGCCTGCAGGGAGCGCTGGGCGGGAGGGTCAGTGTTCGGAGCCCTGTGTGGGGCGACCGTGCCCAGCCCCTGCTCCACAGGCCTGCCCTGTCCCTCGCCTGTGCTCATGGCCCTGCTGGGCGGTTGGGACGAATCCGTCTTGGCTGTGTCGGCTGCCCCTGCTTGGCCTTCAGTGTCAGCGCTGCCAGGAGCATGGGCGGGGCAGCGGCTGGGTGGGAGGCCCCCGCACACAGGCCGGGGTGCCGGAAGCCAGGACACACGGCCTCCCAGGCCACAGCCGGGAGGGGCCTGTGAGTGCCGCAGCAGGACAGACGAGCTGGCGTGGGCGGCAGCAAGGGGCAGGGGCGGCGAGACCGGAATGCGCTCGCGGCTCCGGTCTGACTTGCCTGCTCCCGGCCGCCTGATGAACACAGTCCCTGCATCCACCTGCATATCACCCCCACACGCCAGCCGGTGTCCCCCAGGGAACAGGAAAGCTGTCAAAACAGAGGTTACTATAGGTGTGAAGCTCGTGGTGGGAGCCCTGGGTGCCAGCCCTCACCCGAGGACAGTGCCGGTGACAGCTGCGTGTGTCACTTCTCTCACACCAGCCCCTGTCATGCCGTCCTGAGCATGTTCTGTAGGCAGCTCGTTGAGCAATCCTCTTGAGATGTGTGCTGTTATTGTCTGTGTTTTCTAGATGAAGAGCCTGAGGTCGAGGGGGCTTAATCAGCATCCAGGGACCAGGGCTGCAGTCAGTGGGGCTCTGACCCAGGTGGCTGGGCTCCAGAGCCACAGTCCTCCTCCCCCAGGGTCCTGGCCCTGCAGCCGTGTTTGAGACTGGTCCCCAAGGAGGGTCCTCTGGTCAGTGTCCTGCATGAACATTGCATTTTAGGAGGGGCATTGATGAATCAAGAGACTCCCCTGGCCCAACCCGCACGTGGCGTGAGGGCCGGTGGGAAGTCCGCGGCGTGCGGCCTGGTCCCCTGGCTCTGCTGGGCACTGCGAGCACACGGGGCACGGGGGCCGATGCGAGGGTGGTCGGGGAGGCCTCCATGGAGAGGGAGCCGTCGCAGCTGGACCTTGAAGGACAAAGGGACACTTCGTGGACAAGGCAGAGACTGTCCCAGCAGGAGGGGGCAGCTTAGATAAAAACCCGAGCCGTGGGCTGGCAGAGGCTGTCCAGGGGAGGGCGGGTGGCCGGGTCTGGCTGGCTCCTGAGGGTGGCCGTCCACTTGCAACAGTCCATTCAGAGGGGACCTGCTGCTGCACCTAGCGCTGTAAGACACTGGCTCCACGACCCAACCAGAAGCTGCAGCGGGGGCCCCAGGGCGGGCCCCACACTCGGCAGAGCTGGCTCGCTTCCTACTGTCGTCCCACTGGTGTCAGAGCCGGGGTGGAACCGCAGGCCGCCAGCGCTGCGCAGCGTGCTCCCGGCCCAGACCTCTGGCACCCGCGCTTGCGGGGGTCTCAGCGCCTCACGGTAACGTGGCTCTATGCAGAACTAACGTGTGTAATCTGGAGACGTTTTTAAAGAAGGACTCTGGTAGGCCGAATAATAGCTCCCAAAGCTGTCCACATCCTGATCCTCAGGACCCATGAATGCGGGACCTTACTTGGGAGAAGGGACTTTGCCGGTGCGATGAGGCTAAGGCTGCTGAGAGGGAGACTCTCCTGGATCGTCTGGGTGGCCCCGTGGAACCCACGAGTCCTTGTGAGAGGAAGGCAGGGAGGTCAGAGTCAGAGGAGGAAGTGACGTGGGGACAGGCACAGGCCAGAGTGATGCTCGCTGAGGGTGAAGGAGGGACCACTGGCCAGGGGGCGCAGGTGCCATCAGAACCTGAGAAAGGCTGGGACGGACTCGCCGGAGTTCCCCGGGGACCCAGCCCTGCCAGCACTGCAGCTGCTGACCCCGTGAGGCTGACCCCGCCAGGCCGCTCTTGGACTTCTGACCTCCGGGACCATGAGGAAAAAAATGTCTGTTGTTCGAAGCCACTAAACTTGTGACAGTTTCACAGCAGCCCCCAGGGAGTTGATCCTGGTTCCAAGGAGGATGTGTTTTGGCCTTGCTATGGGCCAATTTCACATCTTGAACTGTGACGCTGCAGAGAAGCCGCAGCTCTGAGGCTGCAGAATTCTGACCTGACAAACATCCCTGGAAAGACTGCGGGCCCACCGCAGGGCGCAGGCGGGGTGACGGGCGGGGAGGGGTCCGGCTCCTCCTGGGGAGAGAGCAGGACGGGGTCTCTGCCAGGGGGTGGGCGCCCGGCCCCTCATGACCATGGCCTTTGCATGTGGGTGCCGTGGTGTCACGGGGCTGGGTGAGGTGTGCTCTGTCGCTGAAGCCAGGGTCACAGTGACGCCAGGTGGTGGTTGTGGTGTGGCTGAGGCTCGAGGACGCATGCGAGGTGGCTGTTCTCTGTAACACCGGCCTCGACTGGGAGGCAAGCGCCCCCACCAGCCAGGTTCGCAGCCTTCGGGGAGCCGAAAGGCGAGGCAGCCACGGGCTCTTTACTGCCGAAGAGGGTTTGCGGTTGCTCTGGAGGCAGAACTTGGGGCTGAAACTCAAAGCTGGCTCCATAGTCCCACACTCTCAGCGGCCTGGGGGGACAGGTGGGGTGGGGAGGCAGTGGTACAGGGTGGGGCAGGGAGAGCAGCCTCTCCCGAGGCCTGGGGGGGTGGAGGGAGGGCATGGTGAGGTCCACGCAGGGTGGGCTGCAGGCTCTCGTCCACCGTCCCCGGTGGTGCCAGGGAGGCCCCGCAGCCCACCATGTGCTGGACGTGGGCCTGGCTCTGGCCAGGAAACCCAGCCGTGGAGGCCACGGGAAGCCAAGCACCACTGTGGGTTCACACGGCTTCATGGGAGTGGCTTTGGAGAGGGGCTCGTCTTACGTCCTTGAGGATCCCAGCCGTTGGGCAGTCCAGGGCGCAAGCTCTGTGGGGCCGTCAGAGACGAGGTGTCCTCGCTTGAGACGAGGTGTCCTCACTCCCTGCTCTGCTGTCTCTGGGGCCTGGTTCTCAGCCCCTGGGTGAGGCCGGCCCACCCACAGATGTCCACATGCCGGCCCCGGGGACAGAGCCAGAGCAGGGGCCACCTGTGGGTGCACATGTCAGCTCTGCGTACCCCGTGACCACACTGACCACAGGGGCCTGAGACACGCGCTCTCCTGAGGGGGCACGTGTCTCACTCAAACCTGGAGAGTCTCGTCCCGGGAAGCAGAGGAAGGGAGAGAAGCTGGGGGACAAACTGCTATTTTTCCTCAGGCTTCAGACCTAAACACACGTGGCCGTGCATCCTGGGTCCTCACCCAGAGTAGGAACTCCACCTCCCTGGGCTTCGTCCTTCTAGGAAGTGAGACTGGCCCTAGAACCCCCATGCGCGTCGGTCATGGAGGCCCGGGCAGAGGCCCCGGGCCCAGCAGGACACGCAGCCCCTCACCTCTTCCTGTCTCCCTTCCTGGCCCAGGGAAACCAATGTACCTGCACATGGGCGAGGAGGTGGATGGCGTGGACATGCGGGCCGAGGTTGGGCTCCTCAGCCGCAACATCGTGGTCATGGGGGAGATGGAGGATGCGTGCTACCCCTACGCCAAGCATGTCTGCAGCTTCTTTGACTTCGATACGTTTGGGGGCCACATCAAGGTACGTGGTGCCCGCCTGTGGGCGGAGTTCTCGGTAGGGAAGGGGACGGAGGGCGGGGGGAGGGGGGTAGAGAGATTTCACCGTTCACTGGTGTGCTGTCCACCTGTCAGTGCCTGGGAGCAGGAGGCGAAGCCAGTGGGGGGACGGCTTCCTGCTCCCCGGTCACCCGGCACACGGCACGCTTGCCCCCTGCCTTTGCGACTGCAGCCCCAGTCGAGGCTCTCGTTCCCTGATCCCCACCTGAAAGAACTCGGGTTTAACACACAGTGAGTTGTGGGCACAGTAGAGCCATAGAAAAGATAAGTGCTGAGCAGTGCAGGGAAGGAGCACCTCCAACAAAGACTCACCTGGGAGCTTCCCAGTCAAGTCAGGGCAGTGATGGGGACACTGAGCTGCAGGGTGCGTGCACAGTCGAGAAGGTGGCATCAGTCACCAGAGCTCACGTTTTCCTGGCCTTAAGCCCTGGGAGGAATCTCCTCTGCCTCTCTCTGTGAAGTGCCTTCCCTGGCGTAGTGACGAGCCTCGGTGCTCCATGTTCTGCGTTTGGCCATTGCTTTCAGTGACGGAGTGAAGCTGGTAGAATAATAGTATCTCAAAGTTTTGTGAAGTTAGTTCTCTTTCAGCCAAAATTGTGTGCTTTGAGGATTAGGCTTTTTGGTAAATAGCTGAAAAAAACCCCAAATGATAGCATGGAACGTACAGAGTTTGTAGTAGGGACCCTACTGGCCTTTTAGATGAGACGGTTTTCTATGGGATTTTTAGCATCCCAGGTCCCTGCTCACTTGATACTAACAGTGCTCCCCAGTCACGTAACCACCCCAAAACATGACTACGTAGTTCCGACGTCTTCATGACGCTTGGTGGCTTAAGAGGCAGGAGATGGGGGCGGCACGGAGCTCTGGCTGCTGTCCGGCCCCTTTGCACCCCCTTCCGGCAGCTCATCGTCTTGCTGCACCCTTGGTGACGATCGCACCTTGTCTCCCTTCGGGTAAGAAGGGCCAGGCGTCTGAGCACTAGCAGGGACACCCTCGATGACTGGGTGCCCGAGGTGGTGTGAACGAAGGCCCTGGAGGGTTGCACAGGGGCGTTTTCAGAGCGTGGGGACCCGCGGTGGGGGTCAGCAAGTGTGCCTTGGCTCCTCTGACTGTAGGCTTTCCTCCCCAGTTCGCGCTGGGGTTCGCGGCGGCACATCTGGAGGGTGTGGAGCTGAAGCACATGGGGCAGCAGCTGGTGGGCCAGTACCCCATCCACTTCCACCTGGCTGGGGATGTGGATGAGCAGGGCGGCTACGACCCACCCACGTACGTCAGGGACCTCTCCATCCACCACACCTTCTCGCGCTGTGTCACTGTCCACGGCTCCAACGGCCTGCTGGTAAGTGCCCTCCCCCTGGGGAAGCAGAGGACCCCAAGCGCCCTCCCCTCGTCCCCGCGCCGGCCAGCTCTCCGCCGCGCCCAGGGCCGCTGGGCGGGAAGGCCGTTGTAACCTAGTCACTTAGTCCACGGCCCCTGGGGGCTGAACCCTCCTTAGCTCAGACTTCAGAATGGTGTCAGCCGACAGCAGGCTCCCAACCAAAGAGGAAGGAGAAAATGGGGTGTCTCCATGCCAAAGGGCACCCAGATGCAGAGTTTGCGGTGGTCACTGGGGGTCCAGGTCCTGCTGCACCTCCTTAGAGTGATGGGAAATCGGGGGTCATTCTGTGACCGTGTGGCGTGACTGGTCTGCTGGCTGCAAAGGGACCGTGCCAGCACTCTGCCGTGGCCTCTGCCCGGCAGACCCGAGTGGCTTCTGCAGTGGAGATGTCTGTCCAGCTGGTGTCCGGCACGGGTGCTGCAGGGCGGGATGTCTCCATCGGCACAATGGTGCACGCGTCGTAGGCTTGCCTGCATTCCCACAGATAATGCCCACACTAAGTCGATCCTCCTCTAGCAGCTAGACCGCGTCCTCTAGGAACTCTTCACGTTACACGTTGCGAGATGGCGCTCTGCAAGCTGACTGCAGCTTGCGTTTGGTTTGGCTTATGCAGCGTTTAGAGAAACGTTTGATCGTTTTTACATTACACTGATAATTTCACACCAAATGGAATTTCCTCTAAATGGACTAAACTTATATTCTCTGTGAACTTTAAAAACCGGATGTCACAAAATGATGCCCTGCCAGCTGCCTCCAGTGACCAGATGTGTTTCATTTGGCTTACATGGCATTTAAAGAAACATTAGAATTTGTTTCCATCATTTAAAAATTAAGAGACTTCACATAAAAATCTGATTCTGGGCTTCTCTTGAAAAGTGGGCGGTATTGGCAGCACCAGACCACATTCCTGCCTGGCATCGGGGGACTGGGCCAGGGTCACAGCTGCCCACTAGACCGGCCTGTGCTCTCTGGTGGACCCTGCGCCTACCCCTTCCTAGTTCATTTCAGTAAATGCCCCAGGCCAGCGCCCCCGAGGGCATTTGCGTTTGTGACTGTTGCTTTAACCCTTTCCTGTTTAGAAAGAGTGCAGCTCTCTGCCAGTGTCTGGTCTGGCACATAGCTGCGTGGATGGGAGGCAGGGCATCGTAGAGGGTCCCGCTCAGCATGGCCATCACGCTCAGGACACATGGGAAGGAAGCGTAGGGGTGGTTCAGGAAGGCTGACTCCCAGGAGCTTTACTTGTCTTAAGCATTTATTCTAAAGTATTGTCCTTACTTTATCTTAAATTCACCTATGTTTAACATCACAGAAGAGAAAGATTCAGATTTCTGGAGGGCTAGGGCTGCTGGTCTGGGTTGGTGTGAGTGGCAGCTGTTGGGAACCTCGGGAGATTACAGGCGCATACCGCACACGCAGTGTGGACATGGGGCACTTTCCCACCCATTGGCTGTGCGGCCTCAGGCCGCTAGTTCATCATCTCGTCTTCAGTCCCTCCTACGCCCTGTGGGGGCTGTGACCGGCACCTCTCACGGAAGCGCGGGGAGAAAGTGCGTGTCTTTGGCCGTCTCTGTGACAACAGCAAACCTCAGAGCAGGCAGCCTGGGTCTCAGCAGCAGGCTAACCCCAGAGGGGACACGGGGCAAGAAGCACTGAAGCTGGGCGAGAGACGTGCTGTTCCCAGGACACCCCACATCGGGACAGCACCGGGAGCATCAGCAGGGCTGCAGGCCAGGGAGAGGCTGGCAGTGCCCCCGCTGTCCTGCACCCCCAGGCCTTCCTCCTCTCTGGCCTCAGGGGTGCTGGCTGCCAGACCTGGAGGGAGCGTCCGTCAGCCCTGAGCATCATCCGGATGCCTGCCCCATACATGTATGGCAGGGAGGCCAGCGTCCCCTGCTCCAGCCTCAGGTCTCTGGGAACCGTGGGAGAGGCCCTGCTTCTCCTGCTTCCTCCTTTTTCTAGTGTCTTGAGTTCACAGTCTCCCTCGCTGGCTTCTTGCTTCTTACTACTGCTTCATGTGTCCTTCCCACATGGCCTTGGATGAGGGACCTGGGCTCTCGTCCTTGATTCCCCAAACGTCCCCAGGCCAGCGCTTCCATGGGCAGATTGGAGCAAGAGATGGGAGGAGGCAGGGGACCAATCACCTGGAAACGGGGTGGCAGGCCCCCCTTCCTTCCCCTCTAAACCCACTCCTCCCCCCACCCCTGGGCTGCCTCAGGAGCTCGCTCTTCTCCTTGTTAGGCAGGGAGCAGTTTGGCTCCGCTTCCCTCACCAGCTCCTGTCTGCGTGTGCACTTACTAAGACATTGCACAGCCAATGACCTCCCACTGCAGGCTCTTCGGCAGCTCAAAAAAAAAAAAAAAAAAAAAGGTAGAAGTTCAGAAATCACAGCTCTCCTTTTAACATATCTGCTGTCAAGGTTCTCACTCATGTGAATTCTGTCTTACCCACCCAGAAGGCAGGAACAGGTATAGTGCATTTCTGTTTGCATGTGTCTTAAACAGCAGTTTTTCTTGTTGTGTACAGGTTGTTTGTTGGCGGAAGTCATACAACTGGGGTGTCGCTGTGTTCTGATTTTCACAGAACAGTTCCACTTTGTCCCTGGTGTCCCAGCCTAATTACTAAGCACACCCCCTTTTACTCTCAAAAAATGCCCTGGTTCACATGACAAACTAAACGGTCACTGTCTGCAGCAGTCCCTGAGAGCTGAGGAGTTCCTCTGGCATCGTCTCCTGTGTGGACAACAACTGTTGAAGACTTGAAACAGATTTCAGGAATCACTGTCATGACTGCCAGCCATCGCCAGGGAAGAAAGGGAAAAATACAGTTAGTGCAAGAAAATGGCAGAGATCTTACGCATGCTTCTGGCTAGCACGCCTAGGGACTTGGTGGCCATCTACGTGTCTGTATGTGTGTGTCTGTCTGACTACTTACCTGTCTTATCTTTGTCTGCCTGCCTACCTACCTACCTGTCTGTCTGTCTGTCTATGTCAAGCTGTGTCAAAGTTCAAGTAATTATCAAATGTTCTAAGGAGGAACAGAGGTAGAATGCTAGAGCTGGCAGGGACTTAGAGATCACCCTAAGGCACAAGAACACTTAGACAAGTCACACAGCAAATCTGTGGCTGAGCCACGACACGACCTTGCCTTCTGCTCCCCGCCCAGGGCTTTTTTCTGCATCTTTGTGCTTCTCACTGGCCCAGGTGGGGCTCTCCCCACACCTTCCCAGCAGGGTCAGTGTGCGGCCACCCTCGTTAAATCCAGGAAGCAGTAACCTCGCTGTGTCCTCACCAGAGCAGGCTCCCATGATTTAGTCCACGGTCCCTACTGAACCCTTGTGTCACTTCCCACACCTCAGAGCCTCGGCCCTGACATCTCCAGCAGGAGGAGACAGTACTGTCACCGCCCTCCCCAGGCCCGACACCTGTGTCAGGTCCAAACCCCCGGCGCTTTTCACAGGGCCTGCCGTACAGCCGATGCTGTTCAATGTTTGTTGATTGAATGAATGAACACATGAATAACTGGACACTGGGCGAACGTCGCCCTGTCTTGACCCTTACAGATCAAGGATGTTGTGGGCTATAACTCTCTGGGCCACTGCTTCTTCACGGAGGATGGGCCGGAGGAGCGCAACACCTTTGACCACTGTCTTGGCCTCCTTGTCAAGTCTGGGACCCTCCTCCCCTCCGACCGTGACAGCAAGATGTGCAGGATGATCACGGAAGACGCGTACCCGGGGTACATCCCCAAGCCCAGGCAGGACTGCAAGTAAGCGCCCGCCATCTCTACCCGCTCCGGCCTACGCCGCGAGGCCTCAGTGGACATGCTCACCCCTGACCTCAGCCGGGTCTGACCCCCACGCCCCAGGGCTGCTGAGCCGCCTGCTGCTCTCAGCTCTCCTTACGGGGCTACTCTCCCTGCTCCCTGAGTTCTCAGTGGCCCCGTGTGCACCATTCTTGTCCGAGGGAACCACAGGTCTCCCCAGCTTTTCCTGATGTCACACAGTGCTCTGGGAGGGGGCGGGCTGCCACCTCGCTCCCGGTGTGTGCACGTAGGCACAGCCACACCGATCGGTGTCTAGATGAGAGAGACAGGGAGAGTGTGCTCCACCATGTGTGTCAGGGCCTGCCTGCCCTGTAGGAACGGCCACTGTCCTGGGTTCTTCCGAGCCAGTCTCAGACTTTAGCCACAAACTGCTCCCACGTTGAGGAGCTGTGCCCCCTCCCAGCCCTGACCCCTCTACGTGCTGCGGGGGAAGCCAGGTTTCAGCTAGCAGGTCAGGGTGTCTCAGTCTCGGATACGACGCCGTTCGGCACGGTATCGGGGTGCCTGGCATGGCCCCGTGCTGCAGCATGGAGCTAGGGGCCCTCTGCATGATGCCTTTCAATCTCCCCCACCCTGCAGTGCTGTGTCTACCTTTTGGATGGCCAACCCCAACAACAACCTCATCAACTGTGCTGCCGCGGGGTCCGAGGTGAGCAGGAACACCTCCTCTTTGGGGGAAAGTAGGGGTGAGGGCCAGGGGTTGGCGGTGGCTGGGCCAGCCCTGACGTGCGTGTGCTGTGAGCCCCAGGCCAGGCTCAGGATGAGGAAAAAGCCAGATTGGGAGTCAGATGGGTTGGTTTTCAGTGATGGCTGCCACCTCATCTCACTGGTGATCACAGCTGACGAGAACGAAGCAGTTTATGCATCTAACTCATTATTAAATTGCAATTAATGTCACTTAGAACAGCGTCTGGCACATACATGTGCAAGCTGAAATAATGTAGCCCCTGCGTCAGCCCGACGTGATGGGCACGGCAACCGACCATCTGAGGTGTGAGGACGCTGAGCTGGGGGGAGCCAGCGCACCCACAGGCGTGCGAGGGTGTGAGCACGGCGCCCTGTCCACACGGTCTCACCGCCCCCACCGCCCCTGCTGCTCGCCCTGTGGGCCCCTGTGCTGGTCAGGTGCCGTCTCTGCAGAACCAGAGCGGCGCGGAGGACGCTCAGGAACTCTCCCGTGCCGTGTCGGGACGTGACGCTGAGACCCAGCTGCACGGAGCCCCTCACTGACAGAGTCGGACCCAGCAAGGGGTGTTAGCAGTCAGGGCATCACTGCGTTCACCTCAAACTTCCCTCTGTTTCGGGAGGTGTTGGAGGCTGGGTGTTGGGGGCCCGTGGTGGGGAGACTGCTGGACCCCCATCCCGGTTGGGGCTGTCCGGTCACCCAACGAGAGGCTGGCTGGTGCTTAGGCCTGTGGCTTCCCCTTGTGCCCCAACAGGAAACCGGGTTTTGGTTCATTTCCACCACGTGCCGACAGGCCCCTCGGTGGGGATGTACTCCCCGGGGTACTCGGAGCACATCCCCCTGGGGAAATTCCACAACAACCGAGCGCATTCCAACTACCGGGTAAGTCTGTCTGGACCCCCAGCTGAGAATGTGGCTGGAGGGGAGGCTGAGAGCAGAGACGCCACTGGTGTCAGGGCGGGTGCAGATGAGGACCCTGGGGCCCCAGACTGGGACGGACACATTCAGGGTCAGATACAAAAACATAAACAATAGGCTCAGCCAGGGAGTAGACCAAAAAGAGGAGATACGTTCTCCAAATAGACATGCGCTTACAGCTGGGGTGGCCTGTGAGGACGGCGGGGCTGAGCGGGCAGTGTCACGTCCCAGAAGCTAAGGGAGAAAAGAGTTTCAGGGGGCAGGGAGCAGAGGCGAGGAGGGGCATTTCTGGGAGCTGTCACACAGTGGAGGGGGGCATGTGTGGGCTGACCAGCAGACCCCTCTGTGGGACGCCCTTCACGGTGGTGGTGGGCCGCGTGGTGCCTGGAGGCTCGGAGAGTATGGAGTGGGGGACTGTGTGTGTGTGTGTGTGGGGTGGGGTTCCCATGTGGAAGTAGGCGCGGGCTCACGGCACAGGTGAGCACGGACATGAGGAGGGTGGTCGGTGGGAGACGGGGGCTGAGGAGCCTCGAGCTGGGAGAATTTGATGTCTGAGCAGAAGGGGCACATGCGTGGTGCTCGCTGTGCGGCCACCATGCCGGGCTCTCAGCCTGAGCTGTCCCAGCTGGTCCTCAGCCACCTGCCAAATCGGCCACAACGGAGGCCTGGGAGGTGAGGCGGCTTGCCCAGCAGAGCAGTGGCCAGTGACCTCCAGTGAGCCGGAGGAGAGAAGCCCGAGTGTGGCATCCCTGCAAGGCCGGGGGAGCTGGGAAGGGGGCACCGCCCCACTGGGCAGCAGCGTTCAGCTGCCCTGATGGCCGCTCACCCCAGTTTGCAGAGAGGATGCCTTCACAGCCAGATAGGAAAGTGAGCTTCTCTCCATGAGCCAGGCAGGATCCAGACGAGACCCTGGGTGGGCCGCAGACCCTGCCCCGAGGTAGAGGCCAGGCTGAAGCTTGGCAGTGCCTTTGAGTCACTGCAGACACTTTTTCCAAGGACACATGACCTCGTCTTTGACGTGGGTCCTGGGCTCGTAACTGCCCGAAGCGGCGTGCACGCTGGGCACGGATGTGGCCGTGTGGCCTTGGGCAGGCCCTGGACCTCAGTTTTCTCATCCGTTCCTCAAAGAAGACACCTGGCTCGGGACGTGGCCGGAGCAGTGCCGAGCAGAGCCCGTCCTTGCCCTCCGTCGCTGCGGGCCCACCCCTGTTCACATGCCAGCGTCCAGGAGTATGCGGGGCCTGCAGCGGGCTCATGGCTCCGAACACCGTCTCTCCACAGGCCGGCATGATTATAGACAATGGTGTCAAGACGACTGAGGCCTCAGCCAAGGACAAGCGGCCCTTCCTGTCTGTCATCTCTGCCAGGTGACCCACCATCGGGAGCACGCCCTGCCTGGGGATCCCTGACTTCCTCTGTCCTGCACACTGAGCTGGTTGCAGGGGCGACCGCGGTGAAACCTGGACAGGGCGGAGTCTGCGTGAGGGTTTGGGGTGTCAGCATGAGGGCCGAATTAAGGTTTCAGCAGGAGCCAGTAGCTGGTCCGTGAACAGGACTGGCCAGGGCCCCGGCAGGTCAGGCTGCCGTCCAAAGGTGAAGAGAGAAGGCGGGAAGCATCTCACCATCAGTTTAATGGGAAGGAACGTGCAGGTTGTAGCTGGAAATTAATCGGCAGCTCAGCCGAAGGCCGGGGCCACTTTCAAAAGGCGCCGTCAAAGCGTCTGGCGACTGGGAAACCGGCTCCCTTCACAGAGGCCCAGCCGCTGGGTCTCTGTGTGAACTGAGTAGCATGGGTGACATGGGAAGCCACAGAGGACTGTTGCTGGGCCCGACGTCAATGCGCATCTGGGCTCAGTGCTCCGTTTTGTGGCTAAGAAGCCGAACCCCAGAAAAGGCTCTAGGTCAGCTGGACCCTCCAGTTGGTGGTGAGCGGGCACGGCCCACGGTGCTCCCCTTTCTGAACTTTGACCTCGCCTGGGGGCGGTGCTCCTCAGTGGTACCGATGACCAAGAGAAGTGACATGTCTGTCACCTGTGTGGGGCTGGGCCCTGGAGAAAAGACTTCGTTGCTTCTGTGCTAAGCTCAGAAAGTTCATTCCTGAGCCCAGGGGTGGGCGTCAGTGTTCCAGATACCGTGGGCAGAGAGCAGCTCACAGCCCGGAAGGGAGTCAGTTCAGGCATCCCCCCAACCCCGCCTCCCCGTGCTGCGTTCCAGGTACAGCCCCCACCAGGACGCCGACCCCCTGAAGCCCCGGGAGCCGGCCATCATCCAGCACTTCACCGCCTACAAGAACCAGGACCACGGGGCCTGGCTGCGCGGCGGGGACGTGTGGCTGGACAGCTGCCGGTGAGTGCAGACTCGTGTGGCGCTGGCAGAAAGTGGGGGTGGCGCTTCTGCCCTGGGTGGAGGAGAAGGCAGGACGCGGGAGCGCGGGGGACTGGTGCTTGGCCTTCTGGTCCCCCAGCCAGGCACGGGCACAGGATGGCAGCAGGCAGTGACCCCAGAGCCCCTAAGAACCACATGCGGCCTCCGCCCACACTGGACGAGGACTCAGGGAGACAGGCAGCTGTGTTGAGAGTTACAGGAGTATTATGGGACATCCTCCTGGTCTGCGTCTTGTGTTAAAAATGCGAGATCAGAAACTCTACACAGGAGATGAATGTATTTGTCCTTTTTATTGTGACCACTTAAAGGAGAAACAAAGGTGAACGGGAGCCAAGAGGAAGTGACAATGTGTGAGGAGGGAAATATTCAGAGAGAGACAGAGACGGATGCACACCGACTCTGGGGTGGAACCCCGGAGAGTCAGACACAGGCAGGAGGCGTGAGGGGCTGCCGGCAGGGGAGCAGGGGGTCGGAGTCCTGAGTTTCGGGAAGAGAGGAAGGGAGGAAGAGAGCCGCCTGGGTTCGGAGGGCAGCGTGGTGTCCAGGTGGCGGTAGCAGGTGGGAGGCGTGGGCCCGGGCAGCTCCCAGCTCGGCGGGGGAAGAGCGTTCCCGCGACAGCGGTGGTTGGCAGGATGAGCTGCTCATCCCCGGAGCAGGGGCCCAGGGACGGCTGTGCAGGGGCGGCTGTGCAGGGGCAGGCTGAGAACATGGCGTCAACGCTAAGACGCTCTGCACTGCTCGAGGTCTAGCGAACGACTCGGTTCTGCTTTGCTGGGAGTGCAGGCCCCACGGAGGGAAGCTGTGAGGCCCCCGCCAGTGAGCAGGCCTTCTCATCCTCCACCCCTGCCCACTCCTGCCAGGGTCGCCCGGGTCTGCTGGCACCGAGGTTGCAGTCCCACGAGGGGCAGGGTGGGCACAGTTGGGGTGGACAGACAACCAAGTCCTTTCAAGGGCTGAGCATTCGGCCCTTGTGTCCCTTGCAGAAGGATCACTCTAGCAGCTGCCAGACACAGGCAGGGTGAGGGGGGCACTCGGGGTGCGGGGAGGACAACTGAGCTGCCACAGAGGTCCAGGTGGGACAGACTTGCAGACGACAGAGCTGAGCTGAGACGGAGCCTTCAGGCTGGGGACTGGGCTCACGTTGGGGAGAAGTGTCTTGTTCTCGACGTGCGGTGAGCTGTTCCTTAGAAGAGCCACTGGGAGGGTGGCTGGTGTTCGAGTCACCCGCAGCCCGGGGGACAGAAACTGCGTCTCTGTGAGATGCCCAGGGACTTGGTGGAGAATAAAAGGACCTGGACAGGGCCCTGGGGGACAGCACGATAACGATAAGAAGCATGAAAAGGGGCCAGGAATGAGTATCAGGGAGTTGGGGGCAGGACCTGGGTGCACAGTGCCCAGAAGATGGGCCTTGAGCCATGGATTAGAACTGAAGGGGTCAGACGGGGAGAGTGTCGAGGTGAGCATCCCCGAACGAGAGTGAGCTCAGGCCACCTGGACCAGCCTGCGCGGCTGATGCAGAGGACAGGTGGCTTCACCGGGGCGTGAGGCACGGGGCCGGGGATCGGGGCTCAGCTCCTTGGGTCGTGTGGAGTCACCGGCCTTGAGGAAGCAGGGAGTGGTTGGCGTTCATGGCACTTTGAGGAGATGTGTAGGACAGGTGGAAGGACCCCAGTTCTCTGCCCCCAGGAAAAGGAGATGCAGGCGGCTGTGTCCTTGGCCCTTGGGTCTGTGGCAGCACAGACCCAGGGCTCAGCCCCGACCGACCGTGCACTGTCTTGTCGCGGCCAGACCCCGCGGGAATCGGAGCAGAGCCGCCGGGCGCAACGTTCCGCCTGTCCCCCCAGGCCGGCATCAGCCTGGCTTCTGCGGAACTGGGAACTCAGCTGTCGATGTGTCCTTGTTGCTATGGCTGGGACAGGGGTGAGGGTGGCCGAGGGGAAACTGACCTGCATATACCTAGCCACCTCTAGCTGGTGCTGGCCCTGAGCATGGCGAGGTCCTCCAGTGCCCTGGCCCCGCCTCCTGCGGAGCCCTGGAGTCACGGGCAAAGAGGCAGGCAGGGAGGCTGGGGAGTCCGCTACGGTGCAATGCCGCACCAGGTGCTGGGAACCCGTGGCTGCCCTCGTCTCTTTCGGTCAGACACTGAGTGGAGGGGGCACCCAGACGTCTCCTTGTTATGCAGAGTGAGGGGGCCACAGCTTCTGCAGTGAGCCCTATGCTCAGGGAAAGGCTCCTCCATGCAGAGTCCGGTGTGACACCAGGACAGCGCTGACTCTCTGCTCTTGTCCCCAGGTTTGCTGACAATGGCATCGGCCTGACGCTGGCCAGGTAAGAGCAGCCATCCTCGTGCTGGGCCCCTGTGGGAAGCCGTCTCTGCCCCCCTCACCCCAGACATCTCCCCACAGTGGCGGAACCTTCCCATACGACGATGGCTCCAAGCAGGAAATAAAGAACAGCCTGTTTGTTGGGGAGAGTGGCAACGTGGGGACAGAGATGATGGACAACAGGATCTGGGGCCCGGGCGGCCTGGACCACAGCGGAAGGACCCTCCCCATGGGCCAGTAGGTTTGCACCATGGCAGCTTCCTGTTTCACACGGCAGCACGGGAACTAAAGATGGCAGTCTGTGATTTCAACCTGTTGACTGTGAATTCCTCTGTCCGTTAGCGGCCAGAGATGTCACCGAAACAGTAGAGATGAACCCACAGGGGGCAAAGTCTAGGATTTGCGAGAGAAATCGAGCCACTGTGCCGCGTGTGAGTCAGCAGGGGTGACGCGGCTGTGTCAGAATGCGTTCTGTGGTTCTGGGCTGCGATGACGGGACCTGGCGTCAGGGCCACCATGGCTTCCTCCGTCCGCTGAGCCCTCTGCCACTTGGAGCATCTCATCTTCTGAGGGTGGTGGAGAGTCAGGCTGAAGCACACTTAAGGCAGGGCCAGGAGGCTGACACAACCCACGGGGTGTTCGCATGCAGATGGGGGTCTCCAACCAAGAGGTGGGCCCAGGCCTGGGCGTGGCGTGTGAGATGTTGTCACGTGTTCTCAGGGCTGCCGTGCGCGTACGAGATGACACTGGTTCTACGTGGGTCATTCTGGCCTGAGGGCTGGAATCGGTCGAGTGCGGTCAGGTTTTGCTCAGCAGCAGAATGGCAGGGCTATCCTGAGGAGTCACAGCTGTGAGGCTGGGGGCGCCCACACAGGGGGGCGATCAGCATGTGTGCCGAGGACAGGGGTTGGAGAGACGAGCTGCCAGAGCACGGATGTGGTCTGTCCCTCAGCAGGCCACAGCCTGGGCCGGCAAGGTCGTCGCTGCGCTCTGGTGCTGTGCCCGCTCAGAAGCCCAGACAGGCCGGAGAGCGGGGCTCCGAGGCGGCCAGCAGCCTGGGCCCTGTCAGCTCGCCCTTCCTGTGCCCCAAGCTCTCTTCCCTTTCTCTCAGGGAATGTCCTTCCTGCCTCAGTAGGCGGGACACAGGTCTGAACTCCCACCCCAAAGAGATGCGTGCGCTTGAAAAGATGGTGCAGACGGAAGCACAGTCCCCTTGGCACGAGTTGTCGGGAGCTCTCGTTTCTGCCCGCCCCTAGTGAGGTAGCGGTCCCTCAGACTGTCTTCATGAGCAGCTCTGGGTCTGCGTTTGGGGTCTCTTTACTGAGAGTTACCAGGCTCCCAGGCCTGGAACATTATGGCGACTTCCAGAGGTGACTGTTTTGGTGGCCTGATCCAAGGCCATGTTAGTAACGTGACAGTTCAGAAGTGTAGCAGGCCCGTGGTGTCCACTGAGGGCTCATGGCCAGGATCGCGTGGCTTGGGCTTCCTCAGAACCGGCTCTGCATGGGGGGCCCCAGTGCGAAGGCCAGGGGCCGCCGGCGTGCGGCCTCTGCCTGGAGACAGGTCCCTTTGCCACACTCTGCCCTCTCTCTCCTTCCTCACGTTCGTGTGGAAGCAGAGGGCCCTGGCCCAGAGGTAGAAATTCCAGTCACAGCAGAGAAACGGGGCCTGCAGGGTGGGTCGGCCTGGATCTGGGGCTAGGCGGGAGGAGGCCACAGGAAGCCTAGCGGGCCCCTTTGGGCCTTGCTTCCCAGGCCCCACTTGGGAATCAGGCAGATGGAGACTCATGCTGAGCACGCTGCCCCCTGCTGGGCCCAGGGTGGAACTGCCAGCCACCGGCCCCACTCCAGGCCCTCCCCCTCCATCACTCCATCAGCAAGCCCCACTGCCTCTCACCACGTTCTCTCCAGGCCTCAGGGCCAGGGCCTCTGGGGGTCCCCTGGCAGCCCACTGCCCTGCCTTGCTCCCCAGATCCGGCATGCTCCCACCTGAAAGGCTTACTTGCAGAGAGGAAACTCATCTGTGCCCTGATCTGATTAAACTGTTACAGCTACTGAGCTGATAATGACTAATGGCTCTCCCCTCCCAAGGGACACATATTGGCTCTCTCCAGCAGTGCTTACGGTATTTACTCAGTGACTCCTCATAGGATGGAAAATTTGGGGGAATTGAGGGAAGAATTGTTTCAAATAGAGGAATTTTCCCCAAACCCCAAGCCAGCAACTAGACAGATATTCATTTATGCACCCCTCCGTCCGCCCATCACTCGTTCATCCTTCTATGCAGCCAATAATTCACCCACCAATCATTGATCGGCATTTCCTATGTCCATAAGTGGTTTCTGAGTGAATTCATTAATGAGTCAACAACGCTCTCCGGAGGGGGTGGTTGCTGGGGGCGGGGTCAAAGAGTGTTTATCCAGAAAGTGTCTGCTGCTGCCCACCTCGGAGGGTGCAGGCTGCGTGGTGGCACGACGTGGCGATCACCCTGACCTCTGCCTTCCTTGACCCCCTAGGGATTTTCCGATCCGTGGGATCCAGTTCTATGACGGGCCCATCAACGTTCAGAACTGCACTTTCCGGAAGTTCGCAGCCCTGGAGGGCCGGCACACCAGCGCCCTGGCCTTCCGCCTGAACAACGCCTGGCAGAGCTGCCCCCACAACAACGTCACCAGCATCACCTTTGAGGACGTCCCGGTGAGTGAGGCCAGGGCAGGCTCCCGGCAAACCCAGACTTTGGGCAGTGAGTCACAGGGCCCGGGGGCTGGAGCTTGGGCCGTTGCCACCACCACAGGGGTTGAGCGGCCTTCTCCGAGCAGGCTGGGCCATGTCCCAGCCCTGTCTGCATCCGAGCTGGAAAAGTACGAGCGGGGTCACCCCGTGGGTCAGTCTGGGTGGATGCCTGTGGCCCTTGCCCTGCTTGCAGCCCCCTGGGCCTCAGCGGGAGCCTCAGTGGGACCCGGGGTTCTGAGGCTCTTCCTCCAAGCCTCTTCCTTTTGACCTACGAGTCTTGCACCTCGGGCACCTGGCTTGGCACTGTTAACTTAAGAAACCTACAGTTTCTAAGGGAATCTTTGCTCAAGATGCTCTGTTCAACCTCTCTGTGAGAGTGTAACATAGACAGGGGCCTCCTGGCCATAGACAGTGACAAGTTAGGAGCTGGACAACAGGCTGCCCTTGGGGACTAGGCAGGTCCAGGTTTCCTGGAGCATTTTCTTTGGGCTCAAGCTCTCTGAGACCTTCCCTGCTCCTCCCCTCTGCCCTTTGCCTGCCTGCCCGGTTACAGCGGGCCGAGGGAAATGATGGGAAATTTGTTACATAATTTGCTCACTCAGGCCACCGAGGGCCTGAAAGAGCCAGTCATGGAAGCCCCCAGGGCTCACGGGGAGAGCCTGCCTTCCTGAAGCACACACACTCACATGTGCTCTCACACGTGCCCCCTTTCCACGTGTGTGCGTGCACCTCTCACATTCACCACCACCTCAGCTTCATTCCTTTGCTCTCACACGCACACATGCACACCTCTGTGTCCCCTCACCCATCTGTGCAGTCTTTTGAGCCCGAGGACAGAGCACTCTCCAGGTCACCCAGAGCAGCTAACCCTCTGTGAGCAGAGGCCAAAATAACGTGCTGGGTGTGGGAGCTGGGGCACAGCCAGCATTCGGCTGTTTTTCTGGCCCTGTCTGAAAGACCAGCCGTGCCACTTCCCCGGTGCCCGAGTGTACCCTTGGCTTGGCGGGTGTATAACGTCAGTGGAAACCGGAAGTCGCCCTGGCCTGGCGGCTGCAGTTCCCCTGCCCTCCTGCCAGCTGACTGTCCTGGGCGCTGTTTAGATTACTTCCAGAGTGTTCTTCGGGGAGCCCGGGCCCTGGTTCAACCAGCTGGACATGGATGGGGACAAGACGTCGGTGTTCCACGACGTGGACGGCTCCGTGTCCGAGTACCCTGGCTCCTACCTCACCAAGGCCGACAACTGGCTGGTGCGGCACCCGGACTGTATTGACGTCCCGGACTGGAGAGGCGCCATCTGCAGCGGGCGCTACGCACAGGTGGGGACGCCAGGGCACAGCTCCCTGGGTGTTGCTGGTCACTCACTCATGTGACAAGTGCCGAGCGCCTCCTGCATGCCTGGCTCTGTGCCAGGCCAGAAAGAGATAGGCTTCTCCTCTCTAACTCTTTTTACTTTTCCTCTTCACCCAATAGGATTTTTAAAAAGTTACAGTAGAAACACTTTGTAAGCAGAATGTTTACAGAAATAGTGCTCAGAGGTCCAGCGTGAGGATTCAGAGCAGGCTCCAGCACTGACTCACGGTGTGACTGTGGGTAGGCGACTCAGTCTGGAGCTTCAGTTTCCTCATCTGTAAGACTGAGGTGATAGCCGAACCTCCTTCATGAGATTGGGGCGGGGGGTGGCTTCATGTAAGGGACAGCCCTCTCCACCAGAAATATAATGCAGGCCACACACATGCTCTTAAATTTTCTCTTAGCCATGTAAAAAAGGAAAAACAGGTGAAATCAATCTTAATGATAGATTTTATTTAACTCAATATACTCAAAATACTGCTATCTCAGCCTGTAATCAATATAAAAGAATCATTGAGACACTGCATTCAGTTTCTCCTGTTCTCTTTGAAATTCACTGCATATTTTATACTTAACATTTTCAACAAGGTAAAAGTTAGTCCCATCAAAACAAAGTTGTGTAACCTATTTTACGCATCTTTTTTTTTTGAAATCTAAATTTCGATTAAAATAAAATTTAAAATCCATGTCCTCAGCCACACCGGCCACATGTCCAGTGCTCTGCAGCCACAGGAGGGCAGTGGCCGTCGTATGGAACAATACAGGCTTAGTCCCTGAAACGTGGCAGGACCGAACATGTCAGCTCTTGTCACATTTTTGTTACTGTTATCGTCTGGATGAATGACTGCTGAGTAAATATGGGAGAGCAGAGAGGCCCAGGGGGACAGGAGAGGACGATGGAGTTGTCCTCACAGCTCCCTTACAGGGCAGGCCTCGGTGTTGCCATGCGGACGCCAGTTGCTGACTGTGAGAGAAGCGCTAAAAGGCAGTTTGAGGAGAGACAGGCGGGCGGCTGGCTTCGGGCTGCAGGGAAGGGCAGCTCCGCACGCCTGCAGGGCTGACCTTTCCCTGGCTGTTGCATATGAGATGCAGCTGGAGGGGACGACGACTCCTTTCTCTAAAGGCACATTATCACACATCGGTGTGATGCAGTCTCTCGGCCACAACTGTAGGGATGTCACCTTGTGACTATGGGACATGTCATAAGCAGGACACAGTGTTTTAACAGGAGGCTGGCCCGAAGCACCAGGTCCTTTGGCCCCGGGACTCCGTGGCTGATGGTTTGCTTTCAGATTCTCCTCTGAAGCAAGGTGCCATTCATCTGTCCAGTGTGACTGACACCTCCAGGGGCTGGCTGCAGGGGCCACACACTGAGAACCAGAGGGGAAGCCGGGCAGCCCACGCAGGTTCTCTCCCACGCAGGCCGGACGACAGCCCCTGACAGGGCAGTGGCATTCGCAGCAGAATTGTGAAAGTCCTCCCCCCCCCCTCCTTTTCCCCAAACTCTCCATCTGACTCTGAAGCACGCGGCTCCCAATCGCACTGGTGTCTCCTCAGCAGAGCGCTTGTTCGAAGACGCGCAGAAAGCGTGGCCGGACTGCACAGTGTGGGGGGTGGGCTGCCTGCGCCGGCGGAGACAGACCCTTATTTGGCCTTGTTCTGCCTCATGCCTTCTGCCAAGGGCGCCGTCAGGAGACAGTGCCTCCGAAGGGCGGTCCACGCTTGGATGTTAAGCAGACGCGCTCTGAACAATCCTTTGTCATTGCTCCATTGTGTGTTTCCTTTTTGGGTTTTCAAAGATGTACATTCAGGCCTACAAGACCAGTAACCTGCGGATGAAGATCATCAAGAATGACTCCCCCAGCCACCCTCTCTCCCTGGACGGCGCCCTGACCAGGAGCACCCACTACCAGCAGTACCAGCCGGTGGTCACGCTGCACAGGGGCTACACCATCCACTGGAACCAGACGGCCCCCACCGAGTTAGCCATCTGGCTCATCAACTTCAATAAGTGAGTGGGTGCCCCCCACCCTCGAGCTCAGGGCAGCCGTGACAATGGTGCTGCCTCACTGCAGAGTCCCAGGTGGCCTCTCACAGGACATCGGGCTGGCCCCTGGCCTCCCCGTGGGAGGACACTTCTGGGGGGATGACATTACACATTAGTTCAGAATTGGAAAACCCTGCCGAGCCCCTGCTCTGGGAATGGGTGGCCTCAGGCAGGGCATCCGAGCCTTTTGAGCCTCTCAGTCCCTTCACGTGGGAGTTGGGGACAGTAACCCCTCACAAGGGTGCAGTGAGGATACAATGAGCTCACGTATGACAAGCATGTCACCCGGGACCAGGCCTTCATGTGAAAAAGTACCTGGTTACCATGTTAGCACTTTGCGCAGAGGGGAGGGGCCGTGCAGGGCACAGAGATCAGGCCGAGGGCGCCGGCCCGGGGCTCCAGATACTACGCTCAGGGTCTTCTGTTCATGTCATTTGCTTGTCGGCGCATTCCTGTGAGGCAGAGATTTATCAGCTGTGGAAGCGAGACCCACACACATGACATGGGCTCTCCACCAGGCTGGCACAGAAAGTGGGGGCCCAACCTCCCATACCTGGGCTCTTTCACGCCCATCCAGCCTCAGCGCCCTGCGGGGCTCCCCGCTGCAGGCCCTGGAGACACCCACCATCCGTTGCGACGGTCCTCCCCTCCTCTTGAACACTTGCGACTCAGCCATTACCAACAGCAAGTGTCCTTTCAAAGTCCCCATCACAAAAGAGGGGTGCCACTGGTGGAGCATTCTCCAGTCTCGTTCCGGCTGGCGCCTGGTGCCCGGGAGGCCGGGACCCCTGCTGGTGACCTGACACAGCTGCCGTTGCAGGGGCGACTGGATCCGCGTGGGGCTGTGCTACCCGCGAGGCACGAGCTTCTCCATCCTTTCGGATGTCCACAACCGCCTGCTGAAGCAGACATCCAAGACGGGCACGTTCGTGAGGACGCTGCAGATGGACAAGGTGGACCAGAGCGTTCCAGGCCGGAGCCACTACTACTACTGGGATGAGGCCTCAGGGTGAGGAGCCTGTTGGGCTGCGGGGAGGCGTCCTTTGGTCCCGGCCCCTCCAGTGACCCCAGGAACCCCTGCAGCCAGTGCCGGGCAGTGCGTGGTCTTCTCCTGGGTTCCGGTGCCCTGAGGCCAAGGGCGCCGTCCACCAGCCCATGTTCCAAGCTGCTGAGCCCTTCAAGCAGCACAAACGTCCGTGTTGGAGGCCCTTGCCCTTTTGCTAAACTGCATCAGGTGCTAGGTGTAGAGACCTAGTGGGAGGGGCGCCTGCTTGCTGAGACGGCCCCCACCCTGAGCGAGCCAGGCTCCTGTTTGCAGAGGGCAGCGCATCTCCTGGGCGCCCACACTGGTCACCTGCCCTGGGGCTGAGGGCAAAGGTTCACTTTATGGCCATTTTCCATTCTTGTTCTGAGATCGAGGAAGAGTGAATAGCTGATGTGTGCTCTCGTATTTTGTTTTCTTATGACAGATAATGGCTCTATCAGTTTTATTACAGTGTTGGGGTTGGAGGCAGCAAATAGCACCCCATTTCCCACACAAATGCTAGCTGGTCGTGGGCCGACAAGCTGGCAGGTGAACAGGGAACGGCTGATCTCACTGCCGGCAGAGCCATGGGAGACACAGCCCACCCCGCCCCAGGGCGCACGGAGCAGTCGCAGGCCCCCTGTGCAGAGCCCACCCCTCAGACTTTGGGTGCAGAGGAGCAGACCAGAGCGCCTGTCTGTGGCGGACCTATAGTACATCCCCACCCCCAGCCAATTGAGTCATCTACTTCCTGGGGAAAGAAAGTGAGGGGACAGGCCGGGGGCCAGGGGTGCTTAGAAAAAACCTTTCGGATGAAAGGCGAGGAGGCAGTAAATATCCCTCGGCACCAGCAGGAAGTATTCTGATTCAAAAACAAGTGCTAGAAGAGTCAGATCCTCGGGCACTGTCTGTCACAGTTTCTTCTCTTAGGATCATGGGAAATGGGACATTCCAAAGATGTGAATTTTTCAAATGGAAACTGCCACTAAACAAGTCAGACCTTTTTGATCAAAACACTGAGAATCTCTGATTTTACCCCTTATAAATACCTTTAAGCAGATTTTGCTGTATACTTTAGCCTTTTTGTTGATAGCTCAGCTTATCGTTATGCCTATTGATGATTATGCTGTGCTTTTTCAAAATAATTAGAAAGGTCTTTTTCAGTTGCGGTTAACATGTGTGAGTGAAGTAGTTCCAGGTGTACACAGTTCAGCTTAGTGAACACACAGTTACATACCTGACGTAGTGATCCCACCTGACACCACCCAGTTACTGCAGTGGGACTGTGTTCCCTGGGCTGTGTTTGACATCCCGTGACTGTTTTTATAACTGGCAATTTGCACTTCGTAATCCCTTCCCCTTTTTCACCCACTCCCCAAGCTCCTTCCCATGTGGCAACCATCACTTTGTTTTCTGTGTCTGTGAGTTTGTTTGCTTTGTTTGTTCGTCTTGTTCTTTAGATTCCACATGCCAGTGAAATCATATGGCATTCGTCCTTCTCTGTCTGACTTATTTCACTGAGCATAGTACCCTCTAAGTCCATCCACGTCATTGCAAATTGTAAGATTTTGTTTTTTCATGGCCGATCAGCGTTCCGCTGTCTACATGTACCACCTCTTCTTTGTCCACTCGTCTATGGATGGGCCCTGAGGTGTCTTGCATGTTTTCTGGGCTATTGTGAATAATGCTGCAGTGAACACAGGGGTGCATGTATATTTTCAAATTAGTGGTGTTTTCTTTGGATGAGTACCCAGAAGTGCAATCGCTGGGTCATGAGGTAGTTCCGTTTTTCATTTTTTGAGGAACCTTCATACTCTTTTCCATAGTGTCTGCACCAATTTACAATCCCACAAATAATGCACAAGGGTTCCCCTTTTTCCCCTCCACATCCTGGCCAACGCTTGTTTGTTGGTTTATCAACGATGGCCATTCTGACATCTCATGGTGATTGGGGATATCGAGCCTCATTTCACGTGTCTCTTGGCCATCTATATGGATTTCTCCCCTTTGGAGAAATGTCTTTTCAGGTGCTCTGCCCACTTTTTAACCGGATTTTTCTTTTTTCTTTTTTTTTTTTTTTTTTTTTGGTAATAAGTTGTATAAGTTCCTTATATATTTAGGCTACGAACCCCTTATTGGATATATCATTGGTGAATTCTTCTCCCATTCAGTAGATTTTCTTTTCATTTTGTTGAGTTCCCTTCATTGTGCAAAATCTTTTTATTTGATGTAGTCTTATTTGTTTATTTTTTCTGTTGTTTCCCTTGCCCAAGGAGACGTACCCAAAAAAAATATTGGTAAGAGCAATGTCAGAGAGTTTACCGCTTATGTTTTCTGCTCGTTTTATGGCTCCGGGTCTTACATTTAAGTCTTTGATCCGTTTTGAGTTTACTCTGGCATGTGGTGTAAGAAAGTGGTCTAGTTTCGTTCTTTGGCATGTACCTGCCCAGTGTTGCCAACACCATTTGTTGAAGAGACCGTATTCACCCCACTTGCCTCGATGTCAGAGGTTAGTGGACATACAGGTGTGGGTTTGCTCTGGGCTTCAATTCAGTGACACCCTCAGGGACTCCAGGCCAGGTCACAGGATGTTGGTTTCCTGTGCAGAAGCCCAAACTCTGGAGCTTTTTTGAATTCTTGGGGCTATTTTTAATGGTTCTTCTGCCTTATAATTTGCAGTTCTTTCTTACTCAGATTCGGAGCAGCTGCCTCCGGTGGCTGCTTTCTCTTCTACTATGGGCTAGGACACTGGGTAACCTGTTCACTGGAACTGGGGGTAAAATAAAAGTTAACAGGCTAAAAGTGAGGGGGTTCAAACACATTTCACCCCCTGAGTCATCTCCGTTTCTCAAGGGGTGTTCCCTGTGCTGTATTTGACACTGTGGTGACGTTAGCTGCTCGGGAGTGCGGAGTTGGCCAGGTGCGCCCCGAGTGCAGGGCTGCAGACGTCTGGAGGGGTGCCGTGCTCGGGCACGCAGCTGTCGGGGCGCTGCCCTGAGTGCACACGGCGTCCTCTTCTCTGTGCATAGGCTGCTGTTCCTGAGGCTGACAGCTCAGAACCCAAGGGAGAAGTTCGCTTTCTGCTCCGTGAAGGGCTGTGAGAGAATCAAGATCAAAGCTCTGATCCCCAAGGACGCGGGCGTCAGCGACTGCTCCGCCACGGCCTACCCCCGGTTCGCGGAGCGGGCCACCGTGGACGTGCCGATGCCCAGGAAGCTGAGCGCTGCTCAGCTGGTGAGTGGCTGGCAGTGCACCGGCCCCTCTGCCTCTGGTGCCACCCAGTTCCTCTCGGGACGCCTACTTGGCACAGTGCACTTCCCTGGGGGGGGTGGGGGGCCGGGGGAGACAACCAGGTGTACGGTCGCCTCCTCAGCCTCCTCAGACCTACCAACCATGCTGGACATGTTTGTTTTCCAGAAGACAAAGGACCACTTCTTGGAGGTGAAGATGGAAAGTTTTAAGCAGCGTTACTTCCACCTTCTGAACGATTTTGCTTACATTGAAGTAAGTGATTTCAGTCCCCGTGGAAAGCGGGTGTGCTCTTAGGGCTGTCGTCACAAATGACCACAAGCCAGGTGGCTTGAAACAACGGAAATGTACCCTCTTGCAGTCCTGGAGGCCAGGAGTCCAAAATCGAGGTGTTGGCAGGGTCAGTTCCCTCTAGAAGCTGAGAGGGAGAAGCCGTTTGGGCTGCTTCTAGCTTCCGGGACTGCTGGCAACCCCTTGACCTCCCTTGACTTGTAGACACGTCTCTCCGGCCTCTGCCTTCACGCAGTCCCTTCCCCTGGCTGGCTGAGTCTCACTTCTCCCCTGCCTCTTCAAAGACACCGGTCACTGGATTAGGACCTACCCTAAATCCAGGATGGCCTCATCTTGAGACCTTTCCCTTGATTACATCTTCAAAGATCCTATGTCCAAATACGGCCCCTTCCATAGGTTCCAGGGGGCCATATCTTTCTGGGGAGGGGGCACTCTGTGGCTCACTGCAGAGGCCTCTGAGGACCTGTATTAAGTGGGCTGCAGAGGCACCTCTGTGTTCAGGGTCTGCGTGGGGACAGTGGGCGGGAGACCCCGGGCCCCTCTGCCTTCAGGCCGCTCATGCTGTGTGGCCCTGGTCCCCAGGTGGACGGGAAGAAGTACCACAGCCTGGAGGACGGCATCCAGGTGCTGGTGATTGACGGGAGCCGAGGGCACGTGCTGGGCCACACGGGCTTCAGGAGCTCCGTCCTGCAGGGCGTCCCATGGCAGGTCTTCAGTTACGTGGCGGCCATCCCCGACAAGTGAGTCCATGCCTCTGCGTCGGCACTGCTGGGGACTCCGCAGGCCCCAGCCTGGCCCTGGCCCAGGGGCCTTCATCACAGTCTGGCCTGGGAAAGTTTAGGGAGTCTGCAGCCGGGCCCAGAATGGCCCTGCCCGGTGACTCCGTTGGAGCCAGCGCCTCGTGAATGCAGGGCAGGGCCAGGCAGACGGCTACCCGGTTAAAATGGGAAATCTGCCTTGGCCTGTGTCCCCGGCCTGGACACTCCCCCGGGTGACCTCATCCCTTCCCACACTTCTAATGTGATCCAAATGCAGCCAGCCCCGAGCTCTCCCAGCCCAGACCTCCTCTGAACCACACTCCTGCCCAAGCGCTGTGTGGAGGGCGCCACCCACAGGCCCCCTGTGGAATTGAATTCTAAGCTTTCTCTTCTCACTCCCCAGACCAGCCACTCTCTGGGGCCACTGGCCATCCAGGCAGCTAGATCAGGGCCTGGGAGTCGCGTCTGACTCCTCTCTCTGTCATGGCGCCACACTCTGCGACCACGTCCTGTCAGCTCCACGGGCACTGTCGCTCCGCCTCCAGTTCCTCCCCGTGTTCTCTCCATCCGGGCCTTCCCACCCCGTCCACGGGGAAGGGTGGAGGCAGCTGCTCACACCACAAACATCAAGGGTGGTTTCTGGGTGCTGCCCTGCCACCCGCCTGTGGCAGACGCCGTGCTGGCAGGTGCAGGGGCTTAGAGAACCCCACCCCAGGCAGAGAGGGACACCCCCAGTGTGCGGGCAGGCTTCTGGTGCCCGCCGTGGGGGCAGGGACAGATGAGAAGCGCTGTCTCCGTGTCCTGCTCCCATGAGCTAACCCTCATCCCCATCCAGAGGGCACGACCTTCTCGCGCGTCCACCCAGCAGGAGGGCTTCACTGGGCCGAGGGGACTTTGGCTTTCCTCTGAATGGAACGATGGGGATGCAGTCTCCTGGGGCAGAGCCTGCGTCCGCAGTTGAGGGCGTGTGTGTGATGCTCCCGTGCTGGGCAGCCCTGGCCCCCGGCTCTCCTCACAGCCGTCCTAACTGCACACCGCCTCCCATGTGCAGAGCTCGTCTTCCGCTCCCCGCGGGGCACTGGGGCAGCAGCAGGCTCTAGGACCCGACGCCTGTTTACCAGGCCGGCCTGCAGTCTATGCTCATGAGGTCCCTTTGAGATGTGAACGGGAGGCCCCACTGGGCTTCTGCCCCATTTCTACGCCTGGGGGGTGTTCACTTCCTCCTGTCTGGCCAGAGTCCATGTCTGCCACCACGGGACCTCTTCACAGCACTGTTCCAAGCACTGCCAGGGCAGGCAAGGGGGACGCCTCGCCCCACACGGGGCTTCTGCAGGTTAGGACCTGCAGGCTGCCCCGCCAAACACGCCTTCCTCTCGCAGCCCTCTCAGATACTTAGTAGCTATTTGCCTCAGTTTCCCCACTTGCAAAATGGAGCAACAATGCGGTCTTACCTGACCAGACGGGAAGCGGCCGGCACGGGGGGTGGTAACCCTGCCTGAGGACGTGGCCATCCCAGCTCGCTGTCATCGTGTTTCCACCCAGCCCGTGCAGACAGTTAGGCCATGCACAGTGAGGTCCCTGCGTTCCTGCCTGCCCAGATGGCACACTCTCAGACCCACGCTGTCCTCTCTGGGGACAGACCTGTGGAAGCGCTGAGGCGAGCAGGCGCACATGTGGGAGGGTGGCGGATGGTGCGTGGGCAGAGCCCGCACCCGTGGCCGGGCCTCTGGTCCACCGTGCAGGCCACTCCCGCCCGCCGGCCCCTTGGTCCCTCTAACCGCACCCCTCTCACTCAGCTCCATAGTTCTCATGGCATCGAGGGGCAGGTACGTCTCCAGAGGCCCGTGGACGCGCGTGCTGGAAAAGCTCGGGGCAGACGAGGGGCTCAGGCTGAAAGGTAAGGGGTTTGGACAGGGGTGGATGCAAGTCTCAGTGCTGCCGAGACCAGAACGCTTGCCGCCGACATGGCTGTGGCCTCTGACCCCGCAGCGCGCAGTGTCCAGGGCCGCGCCTGCCCCAGGCTTGCCTCTTGCCTGTGCCCGACCCCAAAGGAGCTCGCTCGTTGTTCCCCCATCTAGTCAGCAGGTGGCCCTTTCTTCAGCAAAAAGATCAGCGGAAAAGTGGCTTGGCCCCACCTCCCTCCAGTTCTGGCCGCTTGGACTGGCCGGGCCCCGCCTCTTCCTCACACCCTGGCGGTCGTCCAGCATTTGTCCAGCCCGTTGCCGTTCGCAAGCTCTAATTTGTGCCTCAAAGGCCATTAGGGAGAGCCCAGAGGTCCGCGTGGCTTGTCCAGGGTCACCCAGCTCCTCTGGAGTGAAGCTCGGCACAGACCCCTGGGGAGGACGCTGGCCGGGATCGATGCCTCCACATGGCCCTTGTCACGCCAGCACAGACTGTGCTCAGAGTCCCCGGGAAGCGGGGAGGGGGGACGGGGCAACCTTACAGATGACAGTGAGAGTGTCCGCTGTGGCTGCCACATCACGTTCCACTTGCACCTTGCTGAGCCACGTCACAGTGATCTCTCTCATTCCACAGTAACCCGGAAATAGTAACGAGGAAATAGAATCAGACCGTTAAATAACTTTGGATTAGAACTTGGATCCTAATTTTTCTAATCCAAAGTCAGGGAGGGTTCTTAGCTGCCATGCCATCCCACGTACAAAAAACATCAGAGCTACAGCCCAAAGGGTCACTGGACTTCAGAAAGGGGCAGGGATTTGTGGGGGGTCATAGGGTCAGCGCAAAGGTGGCTGGGGTTCCCGGGAGTCCACTTGGTAAAGCTTAGCTGCTACCCATGCAGGTGGCTAAGAGGTTCAGTGGAGACCCTCCGTGTCCCATACAAACAGTTGTCAGTACCGTCAATAGTTGGCACAGAGCACTTCCTGGGGACATAGTCCAGTGTAGCCTGAGAAGGGACGGGAATGGCGATGTGGAGCCTTGGGAGGTGGTGGCATAGAGCCATGTTCTCTGGGGTTTCTGCTCAAGCGATTGATTCCTGCTTTTCAGAAAATATGGCATTCGTTGGCTTCAAAGGCGGCTTCCGGCCCACCTGGGTGAATCTGAACACTGACGACCACAAGGCCAAAATCTTCCAAGTTGTACCTATCCCTGTGGTGAGGAAGAGGAAGCTGTGAGGACAGCGGTCACCCCAATGCCGCCCACATGGACTATGATGGCAGACTCTTGGCATCAGACCAGGGTAGGGCGGCCGGTTCCCCCAGCCTGTCCGGCCGCTGCCTGGGAAGGCCATGTGTCCACATGGGCCCAGGGAAGGGAAGGAAAGGGAAGGACATCGAGGCCCCTGGTGCCTCCACCTGCCCCACTCAAGTGTCTGCTGCAGCCCTGGGTGGCATTGGCCGATGCTGAAGACCTCGTCTTCCCTGCGGTCTCTGGGTGCTTCTCTCCCATCGGTGCCTCTTCGGGGTGGGAGGGGAGTGTGTTGGGACCATGCGAGGAGACGGGCTGTGCTGGTGGGGTGTGGACTGGGGTGCTGGATCACTCACAGCCCCCAGCACACACATCAGAGGGCAGACATGGCCCTAAGGATGTCTTTGTTCCCGTGACCAAGACCAGGGCGGGCGTGTAGCAGAGGGCGCGGGAGTGGTGTCAGTTACCTTGGGGAAGGGCGAGCCCCCCTCGTCCCAGGTTGAGATCTGACTGATCACTTTCAAAGGCCCTTTCAGCTCAGAGATTCCAGAAGAGTCTGTGGCTTCTCATGCTGTGTGCGGAACTCAGCAGTAGGCACCCCTGTGATGCTGGGCCCTGGGACCTACAGGGTAGCAGTGGCGGTGCCCCGCTGAGGGGCTTGCCTCTGGCAGGACAGGCAGGCAGGTGCGTGTGCCCTCTGATGCCAGGCAGCGCAAAGAGGTGTACAGTGGGGACCAGTGCCAGTTCACAGAAGGGCACGGTCTTCCTGCTTGGGTGACTTTTCGTAGGGGGAGGCAGCAGGGCCACTTTATTTGAACCACCTGTGGGCCCGCGCACAGGCGCGCACAGCTGCGGTGATTCCATTGGTGCTATACCTGTTCGGTGGGCATGCAGGTGCACCTGGCACACAGCATCGGGCACCGGAACCTTCTTGGCGAACTGCCTTGGCTGCTCTCGGGGCTCGAACAGCTACTGGTCCGCCTCAGGCCCCTGCGGCTGCCGCTTGGTGCCCCGCTCTCTCCCTGGCCCCCGGGAGAGGCCAGGAGAGGCCCTGGGAGAGGGAGAACACCTGTGCTCCTTCTCTCTTGTGAGGCACCAGGGTCACTCCGGTCTCGTGCAGAACTGCGTCTGCCCCTTTCCTGCCCCATCCACAGTCTCTCCTTCAAGGGGCACTTTCTCGGTTCCCTCTGCCCACCTGCACCTACGAGACTCAGTGAGTCCATTCCCCCCTGTTGAGCCAACTGCCAGAGAGGTTTTCCCACCAAACAGGTCTTTCTGCTGCTAGGTGACAAAAAGACTCCATCTCTTAAGACATGGCAGCCTTGAAGGCCCGATCCCAGGAGGGACCTTCCAGGCAGAGTAGTGGCGGTAGGGAGGTGAGTTAAAATGACCTCATGTTCTACTTGTCTAGAGTTCTGTTGAGTTTTTCAAACTCTTCTCATGCAAGGGTCTCACACTGTGAACCACTTGGGATGTGATCACTTCAGGTGGCCAGGAATGTTGACTGTCTTTGGCTCAGTTCATTTCAAAAAGTATCTGTTGGAAGATCCTCAGAGCTGTACATATGTGTTACGTAGGACCTTCCTTCCGAAGCCTGTCACCAAGAGCTGATGTTCAGGCATGTTCTTGGCAGCACAAATTTTCTTACTGCTCAGAAAATTGTCCTTGTTCTTTCTGTGTGTGAGCGTCAAAATGAGCTAGGCTTTTAAGGAAAACAACACACTCCTGAAATGCTTGTCTTTTTTCTGTTGCCGAAACAGCTGGTCCTCTTTCGGGAATTAGATGTATAGTGTGTTTTGTATGTAAACATTTCTCGTAGACGTCACCATGAACAAAGATATATTTTTTATTTATTTATTATATATGCACTTGGAGAACTCTTGTCTGAGAAATGAAGAATTGTCTTGAATGTCACGTTTGGGGATGTCCTTTGGCCACCTTGAAAGGAGGGCCCCAGGGCCTTCTGCTTGCATCAGAGGACGTGGCTCTGGTGTGGAAAATCTCGCTGCGCCACAGTAAACATACAAAGGGTGTCAGTCCCCTGTCTGCTTCTTTGTTTTCCTTTAAAGTGGGCCTTACTTTAAGCCAGATAGCTTAGGAAAATAAGATTGATGAAATGCCCTATGGGTCTGCCTCTTTCACTTCCAAGTCCTACCTTGTCCTGCCCCCAGGGGGCGCCCATAAGAGGAGGTGGAGAGGTCCTGTGAGAGAAGATGACAGTCAGGTGACTGCTGTGAACACAGCTTGGTACATATGAAGCACATGGTAACCACAAACCAAACATCTGTGCGAGCGATGCAAGAAATAAAGGGAAAGGGATCCAAACACAAACTACAGAAAGTCAATATACAAGGGAAGGGAGCAAGAGAATAAGAAAGGAACAGAGAAGCACAAAAAAATCAGAAAACAATAAAATGGCAGTAACCACGGACCTATCAATAATCACCTTAAATGTCAGTGAATTAAATGCTCCAGTCAATATACACAGACTGAAAGTGAAGGGATGGAAAAAGAGATTTCATGTAAAGGGAAAAGGATCAAGAGCTGGAGTAGCAATACTTAAATCAGACCAAACAGACTTCAAAGCAAAGGCCATACATAACAAGAGACAAGGGCATTCTATAATGATAAACGGATCAGTCCAACAAAAGGACAGAACCCTCTAAACATCTACACACGTAGCGCAGGAGCACCTAAACACACGACAAAGCAGACGCCGCTGGGTGAAGCGGACACCAAGGGAACGGTCAGCAGCAGTACATTGACAGTAGGGGCCTTGACGCCTCACTGACGTCAGTGGACAGTTGTCCAGACAGAAAATCAGCACACCCAGGTAGAGAAAGAGAATTACAGGCCAATATCCCAATGACCACAGATGCCAAAAATGTCAACAAAATATTAGGAAACTGGATTCAGCAATGTATTTGAAAGAGATCAATCACTATGAGCAAGTGGGATTTTTTTCCTGGGATGGAAGTTTGGTTTCAGATTTGCAAATCAATTCATGTGGTAAACAAAATGGATACAAATCATAGGATCGTATCGATAGATGCAGAAAAAGCGTTTGACAAAATCCAGCATCCATTCATGATAAAAACTTTCAGCAAAGTGGGGACAGAGGGAGCACACATCAACACAACAAAGGCCATATATGACAAACCCACAACTAACATCCACCTGAAAGTCGCTGGTCTCGGCAAACAGCATGGTCAGCCTGCCGTGTCCTGTGGCGTGGCCTGGACGGGGTGGCCGTGCCCCTGGCCTTCGCCCTCTCGGGGCGAAGCTGTCTCACCGAGGGTGCAGGCCCTCAGCTGTGCAGGTATCTGAGGCTGCAGCGCCAAGGAGGTGGGGACAGTGCATGTTCTTGCTTGCAAGGAAGCCAGGTCAGGATGTCACTCTGCCTCTTCCCAGCTGTGACCTTGCGAAGGGTTCAGCCCTTATGAGCCCTCATTATTCATCTAAAAGACCAAACAGAAAACCCCACGATGACAGTTAAGTGCGGAGTGCCGTGTGCAGCGCGTTACGTGGGTTCACCATGCAATCACAACTTCTCTGAGGTGGGCACTCTCGTTAGCGCCCCTGGTCAAGGAGGTGCTTAAATCACGTGCCCAGGACATACAGCTTGTAAAGTCAGGGCTGAGCCGTCCCACTTCAGAGCTGGGCCCTAACGGGCTTCACACCCACTGCTAAGGCCAACCTTGTGGGCTTACAGAGGGTGAATGAGGTGGCCCAGCCCACTCCACATTGTGAGCAGCACTGGGCGTCCGCTGATGCAGTCTGTAAACAGCAGGCAGGCAGGGCCCGCCTGCCCCGGTCACCTCTCCTTCCACCTCACCTGCAGTTCCAGGCATGTGCTGGTGTGCAGCACGTACTTGGCGAGTGAGTGTGCAGACACGTGGGTGTGCAGCGAGCCCGGAGGACAGGAGCAGCTACCTGAGTACAGGTCCTGGCCTTGTCACTTCCTAGTGATGTGACTTTGGGAAAAATGCTTACCTTCTTTGAGCCAGTTTCCCTGTAAGATGGGGATGATGATACAGTAGCTCCGGCCTCAGGTTGCTGTGCTATAGTTAATACATGTAGAACAGCACACACAGATCAGAGTCAAAGAGAAATTGAGAGAAAGAGGTGTCTGCAGATCTTCACAAGTACTTGGCATTCACAGACCAAGCGTTCTGTTAATTAAAATGGGAGCTGAACTGTCCTCAAAGGACAGGGGACAAGTCAGAGCAGCGTGTGGGGACGCCGAGGCAGGGTCAGTCTCTGCTGCCCCCTAGAGGCCACTCCCTTCATTTGAAATTTGTTTCTCTGTATGGGGACACGGTGACGACAACGTGGCCACATCCCTTCCCCAGCTGAGCCACAGTTCTGGAGAGAAAATGGACAGTTCTGCCTCCCTGAATGGGGGTCTTAGGAAGGGGCTCAGCACAAGCCCAGCCCCTGGTCTGGCTCCCCTGTCCCCGGGAGCTGCCCACACCTCCTGGTCAGGCCGGTGTGAGGTCCACAGGAGGTGGGTAAAAGGAGTGTGTGTGAGTTCCAAAGCTCCATGACATTAAAAACAAAATGGAATTCAAAAAAGAATAAAACATTCAGAGCTAAGAAAAAAATGGGTGCCACACACACGCAAAACTAAAAATAAGTTCACGATAGAAGACAAATTTTTCCAAAATGATGGGAAAAAAATGTGAATCTGCAATTGAAAATGACACACCATGTTCTAGGAGGATATTAAAAAAAATTCCTAAAAAATCAACTCTATGACTTTTCCAGCAAAATGACTGGATGTTTGCAATGAGGAAGGATTCCCGGGCAGGCAAAAGGCTGGCCTCAGACCTCACCAGTGGAGCAGTGGATATAATATACATCCTGTCAGTGCACAAGTAACACTTGGAGCGAGAATTGGGGAGACGGGACAAAGTTCGTGGATTCCCTCACCTTGGCTAGTGGTCCATGCACTATCTAAGTTGGTTTCACTAAAAAAGACAGAGGTTTACAATATAAAAACCACCAGCACTTAAAACGTCAGCATAAGCACCAAACACCAGAGGGCATGAGGATGAAGCGAGGTGGAAGGATGTGTCTAAGGTCTCGTGTTTCATGGCTGACAGTCCAAAGATACCATGGACATGTGTTAGATCAAGACATTAAAACGAAATGCAAAATGAAAAATAATAAATTTATATATGTCTGTAACACGATGTTTCTCTTGTTCGTGAATCTGAATCCTCAGACTGGACAGCTCCTCCCTGCCTCCCATGCCCCGGGACGTCTGGAAGGCTGGGGCGGGAAGCCTTGGAAGGCTCAGTCACATGTCTGAGCCAGGGCTGGGGACCCACACAGCTGGGGCTGGAACAGGTGGTGCTGCCTGGTCATCTCTCTATGTGGCTTCTCCAGTATGGTGGCTTTGGGGGTGCCAGCTAGGACATGGCTTTAGGTCGATGAGATGGGTGAGTGACATGCCCGTGCGGGCAAGGTCGTTCGCACCACGTGAGAGCGTGGCGCGGCCACACACGCCCAAATGTTGAACTGTGTTCCAGCCGTTGTACCGCCAGCAGTTTGCCCTTCAGAAAGAAATAGGTTCACCAAAATCTCTTGTAACACGTTTAAACGTCCATCACGGCATCGTGTGTACTGGCAAAACCCTGAAAACCCGAGTGTCCCTCAGCAGGGACTACACAGGGCAGCTGCGGGCCGACCCTCAGCAACCTGTTTCCCGGGGCCACTGCACCCACGGCCTGAGCTGCTGGAATCTCTCCCACCCCACCCCAGGCTCCGGGCTGCCAGTGCAGACCAGACTCTTGCACCCAGCCCACAGCAGCTTTCGATCCTTCAGGACATGCCAGATCCCCACACCACCCCGTCCCTGTGCCTCTCACCTGTCCAGCCCAGTCCTCTTCGCAAGCTCCCCCTTATCTGCTGCTTCCAGCCACAGGACCTTTGTGAGGACCCTTCCTCTGCCTAGACCATGCGGAGCCTCCCCCCCCCCACCGACCATCCCCACCTCCCTCCCTCCTCCAGCCACCTCTAGCACTGCGCACTCCCCTCACGTTTCTAACAGTTGTCATGTTTATCTGCGTGTGACTATTTGTCTTCCTCATCAAATTATTAAGTTTCACGATGGCAGGTGCTATATCTACACTGTCTCTGGCACTTAACAGTGCCAAGCATGTCACTCAATGAATACTGACGGAGGTGGATGCACAGTCTGACATGGGAGAACTAAGTGGAAGGAAGCACAGCGCCGGGGCAGTGTGCCGGCGATGCTCCTCTGTGCAGTCAGGACAGTTGTTCTGTGCTGGACCACCCAGCTGCAGATGGCAGAAACCCAGCCAGCTGCCCCATGTCGAAGCAGGAAACACCTAGGAACAGGGCCTGCTCCAGACACACCCAGATTCAGATAGCGCCACCAGGACCCACTGTCTCCCCACGTCCCCTCGCTGTTGTCCTAGATCTGCTCGGGCAGCTCCTCCGAAGGGCAAGGTGGCTGCAGCAGCCCTGGCCACACGTCCAATGAGACCACCGCTGAGTGGGCTGGGGACACTCACCTGGGGTTATTAGCTCTTCGTCCTGGAGTGGGGTGGCCCAGAGGCTGGGGGACCACAGAGCAAACACCTGCCCAAAGCTGAGAATGGAGGGACCCAAATCAGGACACAAAGACCAAAACACACAAACGTTGCTACAACCTGGGTAAATGCACATATTTTTGGAAACAAATTAACAGCAGGTTCCACTGGGACAAATAGCGGCAGCAACAGTTAGGCACAGACCTGCTACTTTACGCCCTTTTAAAACATTTTCTAACCATGTACATGTGCTATTTTGTTAGTCACAATGGAAGGTTTTAAAAATAATTGTAGTTCTTAAAAATGACAGGTGTGTATGAAGTCCATCACCCTTACTCAGAGCAGGCCTGACATGAAAAGCAAGTCAGACATTAGCAGGTAGCGCACCGCGGGAAGACCATACACGACAGCACAGGGCTAGGCACTTTGTCGAAGAAACATGTATGAAATGAATGGCGTCATCCAGCCTTCTGCCATACTCTGCAGAGGACCCCGCAGAGTCCCGATTTACACCCTTTAAATCCGTCACAAACGGAACCCTCGACACCGGCATCACCGTTTCCTAAGTGAGGACACAGAACACCAACACCTGGCGGACAGCAAAAGTCCTCTTTAGTTGACGAGAAGGAGTCAAGTGCAGGAAGTTCGCGGAAGATGACGGAGGGTCTCCAAGTTACATTACACTCTGTTCTCTGCATCTTCTGCTCAGACGTGGGGTGACACCTTGGCATCCCGATGGTACGTTTAAACACCAGAGCTGTGTGCAGTGGTCCCACGGCGTGTTTTGATTTCACAGTAATGAAAATAATGTTTGTGGCATAAGAGCCTGGTCTGTTTAAATCACGAGTCTTAACGTCTGTCCGACTAGAACCTGGTACCCTTCCAGGGCACAGAAAATGAAAGGTGCAGGTACCACAGACACCAGCTCAGGGCAGGTGCAGTGGGGGCGTGACCCCCCCACCCCCAGTCTAAATGGGAAGAAGCGGCACAGCCAGGTTTCCATTTAAAGTGATTTTATAGTAAACCTGAATTTGTCAGTCTCCAATGTTAATGACAAAACCTGTGTCCTTACTGGAAGCCTTTCAACATAATTCTCGCACTGACCACAGACTGGTCACGTGACAGACCCTCTCTAGAAGGTCTCCCTTCTAGAATTGCATCTGGTGTGCAGTTTCCCATGCCCGCCCCACCCCCGTGAGCCCCGGTTGAGCTCCATCCCACATGCCCCCACAAGGGACCACGGCCACCCCATTACAGGTCTTCCCGTTGACTCCCAGCGCGGTTATTTTCCCTCAAAGCCTGAGATTTCGGGTCTCCCTCCTTCTTCTTCTTGCCCTTCTCTTGCTTGGTTTTGTTTGTCTCCTTGCTGCCTCCTCCTTTGCCAGGGTACACTTGTCCCTCCAGAGTCACGTCGGCACACCTGTCCTGACTGACCAAGAAGTCCTTGATCTCCCAGGCGTAGGCCCCATCACGAAGCATGAAGATGGCGCGATTGGACCCCACGATGAACCTGGGCGGGAGATGCAATCACAGTCAGTGCACAGTGGGGAAGGGCTGATGGGGCAGAGGCTCTGCGGCACTTCAACCAGGAAAACAACTCCTTTCACATTCTGCATGAATACAGAAAAACTGCCCTTGGCAAAGCGCAGCAGCCTGACGTTCCACGTCAGGCTGAAAGTCCCAGCTGACTGAACTGTTTAACTCCTCAGCTCAGGTCAGTGTAGAAGCACAACTGGCCTCGTGTGGGGAAGTGAGTACCCACGTTAAGGGACAGCAATAGTGACATACATCCGCAGGGTGCTGCAGACGTGCCCAGGGCCACTGTGGGGGAGGCAAGGGGCAGGCTGCGTTGGAACCCGTTTCACATTCTGAAGTGCCTGGTTTAAGGTTTCTTCTGACCGAAGGCTTCTGCCGACTACGGCTGAAAACCGCTGCAGGAGGTGCATGAAGGCCCGAGAGGTCACCTGGCTACAGGACAGATCCCCAACCACGGAGGGTAACAGCAAGCAGCCCGAGCACATCTGCACTCGGCACTGGGCAAGTCCCAAGGGGCAAAGAGGAAAAGAATGGGCTCCAGGTGGACCACCCCTCAGGTTCCAGTGCCCGCCATCTGCTGTGCTCATCTTGGACCAGTTGTCACCAAAACACTCCTGAGTGTCTAGTTAAGCTAATGAGGCATTCTGCCAACCTTGACACTAAGTTTTCCTTCATTTCTTTTTTTACTTTTAACTCTCCTAAACTAGGACATTTGAAGACCCTAAGTTTTAGTACCGTTATTAAGGAGATGGACCAGAGAAGCATTCTCCACTAAGCAGAAACTTCTAAAGGAACCATACTGTCAGAGTAACTCATTCAGCCTCTAAAGAGGCTGAGCTAGACAACTTTTCACTTAGATAAAAGTTAAAGGTAAAAAGATAGATAAAACTTTACGATCAAGTGAGTTATTAAGAAACAACAACAATTTACTGGGTTTGACCAATAATGAGATCTAGAGCCTAAGAAAAAGTCCCAGCACAGCTCACACTCTCCGCAGCAAGGTGGCTGGTGCTCACCTCTGGACGTCGTAGTTGGCATTGAAAAGACTGCCCTGCCAGAGGCTGGTGATCTCCTCCGTCTCCTTCTCCGTAGGGCTTCCCGACACGCTGACAAACATCATGAGAGTCTTCCCTTTCTTCGTCATTTTCAGTATGCTCTCAGGCTTGCCCGGGTCCACCTGCGAGAAGTCGACAGGTGCCGAGGGCCTTTTGTGCTCCGGGAGATCGCCTTCTTCTATGTCATCATCTTTCTGTCAGGAGGGGAAAAGCACCAATCATCAGAAAGCTGCTTCCAAGTGGCAGAGGCAAGAACATCCACATGTGACGTGGGTGCAGGTTTAGGACCCACGTTATAACAGAAAGGCACAGCCGAATTCCAACTCTATCTGACTTTCAAGCCAAGCCTAGAGTTTCAGGCCACACTTACTTCCCGTCACTCCAGGTCGGCAATCACAGAGAGCCCCTGTGTGATGAGTTTCTAGAGCTTTCACTTGCAAAGACTTCACTTGCAAAGACAGTAAAAATGGCCACATTCTGGCTTGGGCACATAAGGAAACTGCATAGCAATGAAGAGGACACGTGTTAACAAATACTGACACATTAACAAATCTCAAAAATATTACATTGAGTGATAGAAGTGCTAGCAAGGAAGAAGTGGGTGGATTTAGTCATCTCCACCAGGGGAGAAAGTACTGTTTCCTACAAGAAAGCACCCATGGAGATGGATACACCGTCGCAAATCGCTCCTGCTGAGGAAGGGCGCTGGCCGTTTGGAGACTCTGCAAACATCCGCTCATTTAGTCTGCATGACACCCTGCAAAGAGGGGCGTTATCTGGCTTTATGGGTAAGGAAAATGAGGCCCCAAGCTGGGTTCAAAGCCTGTCCTTTCACTGCATTTTGCGGTCCCTTTATGGTGACACAGTCAACCAACTCCCAAGGCCTGTTGCGAGCACAATTCTCACACTTCTCCCTTCTACCCCATTCCCGCACTTCTAGCTTCATCAAGGTCCTCCTCATCACCTTTTGTTTGCACTTCTGTTCACCCATGTGTATGGCAGTGTAGGAAAATGGTTAGAGAAAAAAAAGGCTTTAAAGTTAAGTGACTGATTTTGAAAGTCGACTAACTTTGTGTATCTTGGATATGTTACTTGACCTCTCTGTGCCTCAGTGTCATCATCTAGAAAATAGGGATAAGTACCCCCCTCATTCGTGTGGTAAGAGGATTAAGTGAGAGGCTGTGCTCAGAGAAGTCCTGACAGCTAATGAGAACACTCAGTACATATCAACTGTCGTGTTATCTCTGCCTTCAGATCATCCCCCTGCCCATGCTTCCTCTACTTTGCCAACCAATTAATCTTCCTCAAGTTTAGCCCTAACCATGACATTCCACTATTCAAAAAACGTAAACAGCTGACACATCCACCCCAGGGCATATTCTGAAGCCTTTTCAAAGTATTCTGAAGACAATGCAGTAACCTAGGAGATACCTGATGTATAGACAATGAAAACAAACAGAAAATCCACTGATGCTATGCTTTCAACTGTAAATAACTGCATACAGAAGGGGCTCCAAAGAGAAAGTATGTTTCAGGATGAAATTATGAATGATTAAATACCACACTCCACTAATGTGACATTAGGATGACACAACTTTTCATACTCATCAGGGACTGCATATTTTCTTCCAAAGTCCAAACCCCACAGCATTCAAGGCCTAGCATGACCTGGTTACTACCATCTTCTTACTGCTTTGCTTCAGACATAATCTGTTCCAGCCCACCTAACTCATTTGTATTCATGTAGCTAACGGTTAGAGCCCCACTATTCTCGGTCCTTTCCATGTTTTCTCAGTTACTCTTCAGAACTATTTAGGTGGGTGCTATTAACACCTCTATTTTTCAGTTGAGGAAACTATCGTACAGAGAAGTTCTTTACCAGTCAAAATTCACCCGTTTCCGTCTAACTCCAGAACCGAGGCTTGTTAGTATTTGCATTGTCCTGCCCAGTTCTCACATGTCGCACCCTAAGATCATGCCGCTGTTGGTAAGGCCCTTCTGCCTCCTTCCCTTGCCTATCTAAAGATGCCATTTCCTCCCTTTAGTCTTCTGAAATTCTCACAGCAGTTCCTTTCTTTATATAGCACTCAGTAATTCCTACTTCGTATCATGGTGATTTTTAGTTATCTGTTGTTCCTAATGGTTGGATTCTCTGTTCATCTCTGCAGCACCCTCTTTTTCTAGCTCAGGACTATTTCCAGGGTAGGATTTCTTCATGAGATGGTGTTCTCACTTTGGTAGATCAGAAACTTGACTTGCTAGAGCCCAGAAGGGACTGAGAGATCGCAAGGGAGACAGGAAGTGGGGGAATCACACATAGTTCTCTCTTCATCAGTGGTCTCCACACATTCAAATCTATCCCCATCTTTCTATCAGCTGCAGATACTCATGAAAACAAGTCTGCTTTCTTCTAGTCAAATGCATCAGTTGGTATTTTACACTCAGATCTGAAAGCCTCTATTGAGGGAGAGAGAAAGAGAGAGAGAGAGAACTAAAGTAATGAAACATCAGTGTTGGAAGAAATCATCCAGTAAAATCTCATTTTGCAGATAAGGACCCTGAGAACCTGAAGCCTAGAGTGGGCACATGACTTGTCCAAAGTTACACAAGTAGCACCCAAGTTTTCGCCTCTACTCCAGGAGCTGCGTAAATTAACCAGAATACGACCTTTGGTAGGAAAACAGGCAGCGAGGTGCTTTTGGCTAGTGAACTTTATCTAAAAAGCTTATTACACACGCCTTGTAGTTACACACTCCAGTGCACTGAAGTAACAAACCGGTAAGCGTACTCGCCAAAAGTCGTTCCTCTTTTAAATGAAAAACGTTGAGTTCCGTGAGAGCGCCACTAACCTTTGATTACTGCACCGACCACCAAATTACAAAACTCTCAGCAGGGAAATATACCAGAAAGACTTCTGATTTGGGAGACCAGAGAACTATTGGATCTGAGATGACCCTCTTGAAAAGTAATCTTTACCATGCCCCTCACCACCCACTCACCCCGTTCTTAAGGAATGCAGCGGAAAACGTCTCCCTCCCCATTTTCAGGGCTCACTGACCACCGGGAACAACGCAGGGGCGACCAGGGCACTGAAGGTGAAGTAGGGCTCACTAGTGAGAGGCTGATCGGTGACAGGAGAGCCCCAGAAACGGTGGAAGAGGACACTAGAATGGAGGTCGGAGGCGGGGGTCAGGAGAGGCTCGAGCAGGTCAGTAGGACTCATGGCAAGAGCAGAGAGGTTAGGGGGTCGGAAGGCACCGAGACGGAGGGGGTGAGAGGTCAGCGGGAGCGGGGCCGGGGCAGAGCAGAGCCGGAGGGTGTGCGCGCGCCGCGGACCTCCCACTGCTCCAGAAGACGCGCCATGTCCGCATCATTGTAATCGCGAATATCCTTCTTCTTCTTCGGGGGAGGCGGAGCAGCCTGGCCGGGAGTCCCGGCCGGACTCTCGGCCGCGCGGGCTCGGGGCGGCAGCAGCAGCAGCAGTAGCAGCAGGTCAGAGGCGCAGAGGAGGACCAGGGCCACGCACACCCAGCCAGAAGCCGCCATCTTCGCCGCGCCGCCGCGCCTGCGCGAGCCGCCGGCCCCGCCCCCGACGCCCGTTCCGGGCCCCGCCTCGCGTGGCCCGCCCCTCCGCCATCTTGAGCCCGCCCCGCGGGCCGCCCCGGTCCATCTGCGGCTCTGGCCGGGCGGGGCGGTCGTGGTGCCCTCGCCCGTCTGCCGCCAGGGGACGGCGTCTTCCTGTGTGGGACGCGAGGGCTGCGGCTGACCGTTCCCGCAGGTCCCCGCGCGCCCCGCGGCCCCTCGCGAGGCCTGTGTCTCGCCTCTGAGGTGAGTCGGAGCTGCCTCAGCCCCGGGACAGCCGTGCGCGGGGCCCGGCGCTCCCCGAGGCCTCCGAGCAGCGTGTGAGGACACTTCTGAGCGACTTGTTCGGGGGTTCCCGAGTCCAGCGGGCCCACTTTTGCTGCTCAATTCAGTTTCACCAGCTTTCAATATATTCCTTATCTCCTGAGCGCGAAAAAGCTTTTCTTTTTAAAAAATTACTTTTCATTGCTAAAATAGCATCAGTATTTCTTCTGATTTGAACAACCTCGTAGACTCTGACTCATCCTTTTCAAGGTTGAATCATTCTATTTTTTGTTTCTTACTTAAAAAATTTCTGGCCAGAGGTGCCTTGAAATTCGAGTTTTAAATGGCTGGTCTGCTGATTTCTTTTAGCTATTTAATTAAGAAACACACGAATCATTTATTGTAGTTATGAAATATCCTCTGCAAAGTTCCAAGCGTTCTACTGCACAGTCACCAGTTGTTGGTTTGTCATATACTGTGTACCTTTTCCTGTACATTTATAAACATCAAAGTGGCTCCAGACATGGTTTTGTTGTATTTACACATGTAAGTGGCAGTATGCTGTACAAATTGGTAAGCATATTGGCTCCTTAAGTGTTTTCCTCTTCATGACATGAAGAACTTCCATTCTCTATACAGGTAAAGTATGCTCTGGTATCAATATGCCAATAGTTTATTTCCCTATTGCCCTATTGATGGACAATTATGACCAATCTTTCTGCTATTACAAAAAGAGCCGCAATAAACCTCTTTATTCACGCCTTGGGTTATGGTCTGAATTGTATCTCCCTAATTTCATGTGTTGAAGATCTAATCCCCAGGACCTCAGAAGGTGACTATTTGGAGGTAGGGCATTTAAAGAGGTAGTTAAGTTAAAATGGGGTTGTTAGGGTAGGCCCTACTCCAACATGACTGGTGTCCTTATAAAAGGAGGAAAATTCGCTATAGTCCTGTATAAGGGGGAAGACATGTGAAAACATGAGGAGAAGATGGCCATGTACAAGCCAGGGAGAGAGGTCTCAGAGGAAACCAACCCTACCGACACCTTGATCTGGGACTTCTAACCTCCAGAATAGTGAGAAGATAAATTTTTGTTGCTTGAGCCACATGGCCTGTAGTTCTTTGTTATGGCAATCCTAGCTAACTAGCCATCTTGCTTGGGTAGGATTAAGAGGTTGCATATAACAGAAAACTTTTTTTTTTAAGTGTTTTAAATAAGAGGGCTCTGTCGTTATTAGTTGATTTTTTTTTTTCCACAGAAGCAGCTGGAAACTAGGCATCTAGGGCTAGTATTGTGGCTCCTCAGTCATCTGGCATCCAGCCTCCATCATACTGGCCTTGATTTCCATCCTCAAGGTCACTACCAGTTCCAAATGGCTACTGGAGCTCCAGCCATCAAGATGACTTTCATCCAGAGGAAAAGGGAAAGGAAAGCCAAGAGGAGAATACCTTTCAATGGAGTCAGTTTCATTTAAGCAGCCTGTTTGGACAGTGCACACACTCTGTTTACATCTCCTTGGCTGGAACCTAACCCTCCAAGGTAGGCCAGGAAACTGTCTTCTAGCTCTACTCATCACCCCGAATGAAACTCGGATTCTGTTATGAAGGGAAGAGAGGAAGCAGAGGCTGACACGGCAACTAGCTAACAATGTCTGTCTCACCTTCACTCTTAGGAGCACTGCATTTTACATTCTCTCCCTATAGTGATGGCCGGTACAGCACATGCTCATGCATGCATCTGTATGTAGACCCAGCATGGCGTTTTCTATTGACACTGAGCAGAAACAACACATAAGAAAAGAAGGTTTTTCCTTTTCTTTTTTGAAATCATAGGGGAAATATCATAAGCTTTCTCCCCAAGGCCCATTGCTCCACCCAGTGGCTCAGAGCCCTGTCCTGGTGCAGTCATGCTAAAAACACATGCACAGCTGTGGTTGATCATGTGCTCTGCTGGGAGGGGTCACCCTGGTCACTCATCTTGCCAGCTGCCAAGCGAAGGTGCAGAAATGCTGGAATCCTGGTCCACAGTATCTAGTTATACAAAAAAAAAGTGATTTAGTGTTTTACAAAATCATTGATTGTATAAAAAATTCCAGGGCTACTGACTTTCATCTAAAGAAGAAATTCATTTTATAACCCACTGATGTAAAACATCTAGATTGATTGTGTTTCTACCAGTTTGGCATTTGGAACTTGATTCAGTTCAACTCTGCGAGAATTTATTTACTAGGGGCAGACTATGAGCCAAGAACCAGGTGAAGCACTAATGGCAAGGTGAATATAACAAGGTTCTTGCACTAAACAGTTTGCAGACTAGCAAAGAAGATAATACAGCAGAGAACAGGAGTTTAGGACCTCAAGAGATGACATGATAATGATAATTCCCTGTTTAAAATAAGAGGAAACCCTAAGCAGTGGGATTGTGAGTCAGTTGTATTTGAAAAATACCTTGAGGATGGTGGGGAGTGCACATCAACACACCAATGCTTCCAAAGTATTGACTGATACTGTTCTCTCTGCCATGGTATAAAAAAAGTCTAATTTCAACATTTAATAATACACTTAATTAATATGACCTATAATAATGCAATTGCCTTGAAAATTTCCTCCTGTATAGGGTTCTTGAAAATGGAAAACATATCCAAAGATAATCAGCCAGTAGGGAAATGGGGTGGAGAATTTATCTGTGAAAGCAAGCTTTAGCTCCATGCAGGCCTCTGGTAAACTAGACGGGAGGAAATTCTAGGTCTCCCAGATCTTGAGACCTGAATGCTCAGGTGTGCCCACCGCAGTATAGCTGGTCCAGCACGGAGTGCTCCCCGACCCACTCCAGGTGAACAGAGAGCACAGAGGGAGGGAGAATGGGAGGTGGGGATGGGAAGGCTTTAGGACTGAGAGGTGAGATCCTGCCCACATGTTCTTACTGAGAGCAAGAAGAGATGCTGGGTAAGGAGTGTGACCTGTCACACAGTGATCCTGCTCTCCAGTGAGCCACGGACCCATGAATGTCAGAATCTCATTCACCACCTGTGGGGATGAGTACATCAAGGAAAAGAGAGGGGAGGTGTAAATGTTCCAGATCTAATAAATTCCCCCCCTTTAAAAGAGCTATTGAAAATATTAAAGATTGATGTTTGCCTGTCTGTAAGAAAGATTGCCTGAGTCTGAATTTGCCCATCTATGAGCACAAAAACAAAACAAACACTGATGCAAAGGAAGGATACATTAAAGCAGAGAATGCCCCCAAACTGACCACCAGGTGGCACTGTGGACAAGGCACAGTTTGGTTGGTGGTCCACTAAGTCCGGAGTGCAGTGTGAAAGTTGGGTGTGAAACCCAGCATGCCTATGTACCTCCATTGTAGAATGTTATTCTGTCTTAAAAGGGAAGGAAATCCTACACCTGCTACAATGTCAATGAAACTTGAAGACATTCTAAGTCAAGCCAGACACACAAGGACAAATATTGTATGATTCTACTTACATAAGTTACCTAGAGTAGTCGAATTTATAGAAAAAGTAGAATGGTGGTTTACGGGGGCTGTGGGGAGAGGAAAAGGAGGAGTTAGTGTTTAATGGGGACAGAATTTCTGGGAAGATGGAAGATTGCTGGGGAGGGATCGTGGTGATGGTTGCACACCAGTGAGCATGTACTTACTACCACTGAACCAAGGATAAGATGGTAAACTTTATGTTATAAATATTGAATAAGCAAGCTGAAGTGTTTATACTGCTGTCATATTTGCCGGTAGCTGCACTGTCTAGAATAGGCAAGGAAGCGGGCAGAGGATGTTTCCCCACCCGTTGGTTCCTTCATTCCTCCCCAGATCTTCGGTCAGCTGTCTGTTTGCATCTTGTTCTCATTTATTAAACTCCTACTGAGTGGTGGCCTTGAGCCAGGCACTGAGAAGACATTCTCCAGTGGCCGAACCTTTTTCTGCACGGTCTTGGCTTTTGTCTGCTCCATCCACTTCCCCCAGCCAATCCTTCAGCCCACATATTTTTAGTTTTCTTCTCTCACTCAATTCCCATCTCAGTGAAAAACACTTTGCACAGTACCTTTGGCTCATTAATTTTAAGACAGTGTTAAAGGGGTAATGGGTGGAGGTTGCTACAGAGAACGCCCTTACTGTGGTGGCTCTATGGCAGACACAGACTAAATCATACAGCAACAGCTGCGCCTCCGACCTCACTGGCTTCACACTGAGTTCACCTTTTGCTCACATTCTGTGCTCAATGCAGGTTACAGAGGGTCTGCTCCGTGGTCCCACAGGCTTACAGACGCCCCACCCCCGATGCACCGTCTAGAGCACAGACTGCTGGGGTGGCTTCAGCAGGGGAAGAGAGCCCGCAGACGTGCAGACGGCTTTCCACTGCCTCGCCTGGCAAATCACCTCCACCTCTGTTCACGGGCAGAGCTGATCACAGGGCCCTGGGAGTCAAGGCTGGACTATTTGGTAAGCAGTGTTATCTTTGCTATCGTTTCTTCACTCTGTGCTCCCCATACTGAATGGTGCCCTCGTTTGCGTGATTTTGTGGCCCTCTGAACTCTACTTTGATAGAGCCTGCATTTTCCTAATGTGCCTAGCACGGGGTGGACACATTTGTGGAGTGAATGCACAGTGGCAAAAAGTAAAGATGACCTAAAGGAAGGAGGAAATGGTACCTGTAAGGATCAGTTAGGAGGAGCCACCCTGAGAAAATTGGGCAGGAAGGACCAAGAAAACAATCCTGTGAGATTTTTAAAGCTAAACCAGAGGTCCCTGCATACAATGGGACAGTCTGCGTAACGGCACTTTGCTGGGTACAAGGTCCCGGCAGCAACAGCAAAACAGGCTGTGAACGTGACGTAAAAGAAAGTAGGACACTAGGGGCACGGAGTGGCTTTGGCAAGAACCCCTGGTCCCAGAGCCGTTCATGAATAAATGGGTGGCAGGACTTCTTTCTCATAATGTTTGTGGAGCCCAGAGGGAGTAGGGTGCTCCTTCTGGGTTACCACGTTAGGACTGAGATTTATCCACCTGTGTCCCTCATAACAAAATAAAAGGGTTGACCCTACACAATTGCTGCTTGTTTAGAAAATCGTTAGTTTTCTTAGCCTTGGTTTGCAACACAAGTGGGTTTATCCAGGTTTTAGGAAGTGCCCAAGTACACTTTCAGTTATAAGTAGGGTGACCACCCATTCAGGTTTGCGTCTTTCGTTCCTGGTTAATTTATTGACGGCATGTCTCACGCTTCGCTCTCAAAACTGTTTCGATGTGATGATAAATCGCAGGGTCATCTTAGTTGTAAGTAACATTGACCACAGGCTGAAAAAAGGTGACTCCGGGCCTTAGGCAGGGACAGAGGAACGAACCTGTCCGTTGGCTGGACATGCCCAGCGTGTGCGGACGGAGCAGCTGGGGCGATTCAGGATGAGGCGGGGCCCTCGGAGGGGAGGAAGCCCAGGTGCTTCAACCACTTCCGGGATAAGCGCGCCGGGTACAGTGCGGAGGGGTTGGGTGTGCTCCTCGCCTGCCGTGTGCCATCTCCCTGACCTTAGGAAGGCGCTGAGGGAAACTGCGCGTTTCCGTGTCTGGGCAAGGATGATCGCGTATTCCTCCAAAGGCTGGCCACTATTACCCCATTATGGAGCCAAAGAGCTGGAAGTTAGGAGAGGGCAAACTGCCGATCAAGGCTCATTCTAACAGCTACGATTTATGAGCCAAGCGCTCAAGTGTCAGTGCACAGTATCTGATTTCGAGATGAGAAAACGGATACTTGGAGAGAGAACTTGCACCAGGTCACATAACTCAGGTGGCTGGGGAGACGGACCCCGGGAAGTCTGACTCAGAGCCCGCGCTCTAGGGCGTAAGGGATGTGGGGGTAAAGGGAGCGGCCAGCATCCAGCCGTGTCCTCCGAGTCTTCACCCCGCCCGGGCCCTTGGCCCCGCCGGTGGAGAGGACCAATCACACAAAGGGCAGGGGACAGCTTGGGGAGCCGGACGGCGACCCAGAAGACGCGGGGACGGACCCCAGCAAGTCACTGGGGATGCTATCCAGTGACCTCCTCCCTCCAGCCCAGAAAACAGGTCACCTTTGAGACTCGCTCCGGGCGGGGAGGACGCGAGGAGCCCCTGCCTGGCTGAGCGCTTACGTAAGGCCGACAGGCGGCGGCGCCCCATCTCCCCAGGGCGCGCGCGGAGCCCTGGCCGGGCGGCCTCCCTCCCGTCCCTCCCGCCTGTCCCTGGAGATCGCGGGCAGGCCCGGGGCCACCGGGCGGGCCCGTCGTCCGCGGTGGGGCGGCGGCGTCCTCCCGCAGCCGCCCGCTTCCCGGGGAGGAGCAGCGCATCGCGCAAGCATCCGGGAGCGGCGAGGGGGCGGAGGAAGGCGAGAGGAGGAAGCGGGATTTAAACGAAAGGCGGTGACGCCACACAAAAGATTTCTATAGGCTCCGGGGAGGCTGCGGCCGAGGCGGCGGCGGCGGCGAGCGGGGGCGAGGCCGGCCGGGACCAGGAGCCCCGGCGGCTCGGCGGGCAGGCGGCGCGCCCACGGCCGCGCTCGGAGGTGCCGCGCGGGGAGGAGGCGGCGTTTCCCTCTGCCTTTCGGCCCCCGCCCTTCCTTTCAGTTTCTCGGGCTCGCTCGGAAGTTGGAGGTTGACAAAAATGGCAGGAGCCGGGGCCCGGGCGGGTGGCCGCAGCGCCGCGGGGACCTTCTGAGTTGGCCCGGCCGCCGGGGACACGCGCGCAGGGCGTCCAGGGCCCGGGGTCCCGGGAGAGCTGAGCCGCTGCGGGCCCCCGGCGAGGAGACGCCGGGCATGGACTCGCGCCGACAGCCAGCGGCGGGCCGCGGGGCGCGCGGGGCCGGAGGCGTGCCGCCCGGGCGCCGGGCCGCGCTCTGTGAGCCGCGAGGCGGGAAGGGCCGCCGGGCGTGGCGGGCGGCCGGCCGCTGTGCGCCATCCGTGCGGCTCCCGCCCGACCCAGTCGGCGCGGCCGCGCCAGCACCGGCCACACCCTCCCCGCGGCCGCCGCCGGGCCGTTTCCCGAGAGCCCGAGGCAGGAGATGCGCCAGCCCCGGCCGCCGTCGCGGGGAAGTGCTGCCGGGCGGGGTCGCGGCGCCCGAAGCCCACCCGCCGCTGACAGCTCCGCCCGGGCCGCGGCGCGCGCTCCCCCCGAGGAAGGGATTTTGACTTCAAAGAAAGGAAGGAAGGAAGGACAACTCCCAGCTTCCCCTCCCGCCCTCCCGCTCCGGCGGCCGGGCCGGGCCATGCCCAGGAAGGCGGCGGCCGCGGCCCGGCAGAAGGGACTTTCCTGGCGGCGCGGCGACGAGGAGCGCGGACTGTGAGTTTGCGGCGCCTGGTTCATGGTTCCTGCAAGCCCCCCGGGACGCCGAACGCCGCAGCCCCTCCCCGCGCCGCGAAGAGCCTCCTGCGTCCCCCGGCCCGCTCCACGCCCTCCGCCCGCGGCGGTGGATGGCACGATGGTGCGGGGAAGGCACCGCGGCCCTGGCCAGCTGAGTCGCGACGGCCGTGGGGGCGGCGGCAGTGGCAGCGGCGGCGGTAGCGGGGTCCCCAGCGGCATGCCAGTGCCCCCCGGGCGCGATGGCTAGCGGCAGCGCGGGGAAGCCCACCACCGGCGAGGCGGCTTCTCCGGCTCCTGCGAGCGCCGTCGGCGGGACCAGCTCGCAGCCGCGGAAGAGGCTGGTGTCCCTCTGCGACCACTGCAAGGGCAAGATGCAGCTGGTGGCCGACCTGCTGCTGCTGTCGAGCGAGGCGCGGCCCGTGCTCTTCGAGGGCCCCGCCTCTGCTGGGGCCGGCGCCGAGTCCTTCGAGCAGTGCCGGGACACCATCATCGCGCGCACCAAGGGGCTCTCCATCCTCACCCACGACGTGCAGAGCCAGCTTAACATGGGCCGCTTCGGCGAGGCAGGGGACAGCCTGGTGGAGCTGGGCGATCTGGTGGTGTCGCTGACCGAGTGCTCCGCCCACGCGGCCTACCTGGCGGCGTGGCCACGCCGGGCGCGCAGCCCGCGCAGCCGGGCCTGGTGGACCGCTACCGCGTGACTCGCTGCCGCCACGAGGTGGAGCAGGGCTGCGCCGTGCTGCGCGCCACCCCGCTGGCGACATGACCCCGCAGCTGCTGCTGGAGGTGTCGCAGGGCCTGTCGCGCAACCTCAAGTTCCTGACGGACGCTTGCGCCCTGGCCAGCGAGAATCGCGGGACCGCTTTGCGCGCGAGCAGTTCAAGCTGGGCGTCAAGTGCATGAGCACGAGCGCGTCGGCGCTGCTGGCCTGTGTGCGCGAGGTCAAGGCGGCGCCCAGCGAGCTGGCGCGCAGCCGCTGCGCGCTCTTCAGCGGGCCGCTGGTGCAGGCGGTGAGCGCGCTGGTGGGCTTCGCCACCGAGCCGCAGTTCCTGGGTCGCGCGGCCGCCGTGAGCGCCGAGGGCAAGGCGGTGCAGACCGCCATTCTGGGCGGCGCCATGAGCGTGGTGTCGGCCTGTGTGCTCCTGACCCAGTGCCTCAGGGATCTGGCTCTGCACCCGATGGGGGCGCCAAGATGTCGGACCACAGGGAGAGGCTGAGGAACTCGGCCTGCGCCGTGTCTGAAGGCTGCACCCTGCTATCTCAGGCTTTAAGGAGAGGTCTTCGCCCAGGACTTTACCGCCAGTGAATTCCAATTCTGTGAATTAGCACCCACCCACCCCCAACCACCCCCCTTCCTCCACCCCCAGACTAAAGGAAGATACTTAAGGTCTGCCCCTCTCCATTTATACCAAAGAAATCATAGCCGAAAGTTCCCCCCACCCCCGTGTTAAATGCTGGAGAGGAATCTTCCAGAAAGCAGGGCCGTGCATCCAATTTACAGGCACGTCGGAGGGCTCCGGGTGCACAGCAGCCCATATGCGTAGGGAGGGACCTGGAGATGGAAGACGCGCATCTGCGCATCTGCTGGTCGTGGCGTTACCCCCGTCCCGCCCCCCTCCAGCTCCTCTTCAGGAATTCCTCAGCTAAATTTTATTATTAATTAATTGGGCAGGAAGGAGGTCATGGGTTCATTTCTTTTTTGGTCTTTATTTTTCCTAATTAAAAGAAAAGTTACCTCAGTTTTCACTCCTTAGACATGGATGTAGCTACCTTTTTTGTATGTTGTTATTTTTTTAAGTTGGATTAGGCGTATACTTGGTGTGGAAAGGGTATGACTTTGCCATGTGATTTGCAAATGGGGGGAAAAGCTACTGTGAGTGTGTGTTTTATTTTTTAATTTACACTATAGAGTGATTTTTTCCCCCCAGTGTCAAGTTTTTACCTTGCATGTACTGGAGTATTTATTTCATCTATTAAAATGTTATGTTTCTCAGATGACTTTTTGCACTTACTATGGATTTTCAATAATTGCGATGCTGCGTGCCACGTGTCACCTTTGGAAAGGCATCCTAGAAAGTCGGCTTCGGTAGCAGTGAGGTGGGTCCCTAGTCCCTTTCTTTTTTTTCCTCAAGAGCTAGTTCTTTGAGCAGCCTAGAGTTCAGGAAGAGGGCAACTCCGATTTGTGTCCTGCCTGTCTCAGAGGAAGGCCCTTCTTCACCGGGTGGGTAGGCCAGCCTCCCCAGGCCAGAGGGTCTGCAGCAGAACTAAAGGTACTGTCCATCCAGGGAGAGTGCCACCTCTCATGTAGACGGGTCTGTTTAGACCTGATCCGGTCACTCAGGATGTCAGAAGAAAGCAGAGAGGGTTCTGCACTGCTTAATAGAGGGACTTGTATTCCGGAAGTATTAAGAACTTTCTAGGATCACAATGTAATTTCAGGCAAAAGGTTTATTTTGTGACCTTGATGTAAGATATGCCCTGGTTGACTGTATGCTGGAAGAACGCTTTGTTAATTGAAATTTGGAGTTGTTTAAAGTTCATCCTTTCTACAAACATTTTAAGAGAAAAATTTGGAGTCGGGGAAGGGATATATAATTTTGCTGAACCTAGTGACGTTTTGGACATTTTCCCCACTGAAAGTGCAACAGATTTATTTGGAGTGATTTCCCTGGGAGAGCCCCGTGGATAAAGATTGATATTTGCTTTAAACTTGCTCAGTGTACATTTTTTTCGGATTTGTTGTGCCTAAACCTTTGCAGTTCTCACGGATCTGAAAAGAAAGAATTTTTCGCTGTAATATGTTAGAGGGGGAAGTCATATTGACTGTTTCACTTGAATAGGTGTCTTTACTGTGAGAAAGTCATGTTCAACTTGCCAAACGTCTTGTAAGGCTAAGACTGTTTAGTTTCTCTGAACTTGAAGTTTGAAAAGTCTTAAAATCTTTTGAAAAAATCAGTCAAGGAAGCCGTTTTTCTCTTAAGTCCTGAGAGATTTAACTTTTGAAAATCTTGAAAAGATGAAAATGACCTTGAGAAAGCTTTATCCCCTCTCCCTACCCATCTTTGCAGTCCAGATCAGTCAAGTTCAGGAAGTATTGGGGGACAGGAAAAGCTAACTCATGTGCTAATTACAATCCTGCGTGCTTATAGGGATTCTTACTTATTTCTATGTATTTGCATTTCCATAGTAATGCTAGAGTTTATATAGGTCATTGACCCTCTGCAGATCATAAAGAATGAACTGAAAGGAACAAAGAAAAATAAAATTAAGGCCAGAAATCTGTAAATTTGATTAGGAAAAAAGAATTGCCAATTGTTCTTTGGATGCTTTTCTTGCAGGAGCAATTTGCAATTTTCAGGACAATGTAAGCCCTCCCTCCCAGACCCCCAATCACTTTCCCTCTCTATTTGGGTACCCCCAACTAGCTACTCATGCAATTAATTGTGGAACTTCTTTTTCCCTTAGTGAAGCGATAGTTGCCGTTAACATTCTGTGTATTTTTAAGGTTTTGACTTACTAATATTCAAAATCTCTGAAACTGAAGTTAAATTTCAGTGGCGTGTTTACTTTTTTTTTTTCGCCTGCCCCTAGGATAAAGGTTAGGGGTTTTCTTTCAGCAAGTGGCTTGAAATGAATTCCGCTTAGAAACCAGCACGAGGAACGCACAGCATCCGTGTGTTTGCGTTGCTCGCTTGGCATGGGATCTGGGAAGGGGTCTTCGGCATTTTAACTTTCTTCCAATGTACCAGGTTGCTAACCTCGTTTTTAAAATAGCCCTGATTTTTAAAAAGGAGCATCTCAGACCTATTTACTGGGTTTTAATATTGGTCGGCAGAGATACTGGTTCCAGGAATAAAATCATGGTGGCCTGATTTCTTTTCTTTCTTTCTTTCTTTTTTTTAATTAAACCACACTAGAGTTCATTTTACAATCATTAGGCTCGTCTGACTTCCCAGGGTAAGTTATCTTGCACAGCCTTAATGGGCACCGTCTTGATCAGGGATGTTGAAAACCTTCCTTTGAATGGTCACAAGAGAAGGAAATCATTATGGCCAAGTTCTCAGAACAAAAGCCATTATTTCTGACAGTCGCCCCAAGTAAATGGGATAAAGGCTTTCAAACACAACACTTAACTAGAAGAAGGCACAGCTCAGTCTTTCATTGGTTGTTTTAAGCTTAGCCTTTTTCTGTTCATTCTGGGTCTGTGTTAGGAAATGCAAAAATGGCGCGCACACGCGTGCATATGTGTATGTCTGTTGCCCCCCATCTCCACCACACTTGTTTTTTCTAATAGTCATATTTCCCAAAAAAAAGTTTTATAGTTCTGTAAGCATCAGTTACATGTGATTGGTTATTTTACAAAACTTTTAAATGCTGGCATAGAGATCTAAAATATTTGGCAGTTTGAAACAGCTAATTTTAACAGAAACACCTGTTTTTCAGAATGACTGTGACTATGGTAACATGCAGATCAGGAGGAGGATTTGAAAACGACTGCTTCGTGACTATGAAAGGACTTAAGGACAAATCCCCCAAAAGCCTCAGTAGTACTTTTACCTGTGGGGCTACCCTCAGGACTCAGGTTTTTGGCACCTGGACGAGCCCTTAAGGAGACCATCCCTGGGTTTCCAGCGTGGATGTGGATGATGGTGTCCTCTCCAGGCAATTTTTTTCATGAGTATGTGTGCAATAAATTGGCCTAAATATGGTATTTTTTAAGGGTTGTTTGTATAAGTGAAATAGATGTGTGTGTACAAGATGCCAGCAACGAGTATACGAAAGCAAGTAGTAAAATTGTTTGTAGAAACGACCATTTTAGTGGTGGTTCATTCAGCATATATTTAGTGGGGGCCAACTGTGTGTGCAGCGCTATGCTGGGCCCTGGGTGCAGCTGTGTGTGGGACATGGTCCCTTCCCGAGCAGACTCCGTGCACCTGCGGCGTCTGTCTGCAGCATCCTCGGCCCTCCTCCAGGCCCACTGGGTCAGAAACAGGTGCAGCAGTGTGGGTTCGTCAGGCTGCCAGTGATTCTGGTGCATGCTCAGGCCGAGAGCCACCAGCCTCGGGGCCTGCTGCTGTCTGTCCCCAACCAACTTGAAGTCTCTTATCAGCGGCACACGTGTCTGCCAGTCCTGGTTTGCTCAGGTGTCAGTGCTCCTGGATATTGTGAGCCCTTTCTTCAGATAGAAAAGTAAGTTTCGTCTCTCCCGCCAGTTGGAATTAGCAGGTTTTTTACGTCCACGTGTGTTCATAGCTACAGAGTTCTCTCCCTTCATCTGCCAGCCCTTCGAGATGAACTGAAGTCCTAGTAAACTGGCACACGTGTTTTCTGTGTTTCTGCATGTTGTTGACTCCTGTCCTAGAAAACGAACCAGCAGACAAACTAACTGGAAATCAACTCTGTGGCCCTTTGGCTGCCCAAGAAAGGGCACTTCACTTTACAGTTTGTAAAGCACTCTGTTCAGAATCAAATGAGGTGCAGAGGACTTCAGAGCTGTAGGGAGCACGCAAGGAGTGGCCCTTCGAGGCCCCATGGGGAACCAAGTTTCTGATCCTTCAGAGCCTCCCTGCACACAGGGTTGTCCAGGGAGCCGGCACTGGCGTCGTCACCCGGGAACTTGGTGACCAGCAGACGCTGGGCCCCACCCTGGCCTCCCAGCCCGAATCTGCCCTTTGGCAAGCTCTGCAGGTGACTTCTGGGCACGTTAACTTTTTTTATGGATAATTTTCATTTTTCGATTACAGTTGGCGTACAATGTTATATGAGCTTCGGGTGTACAACATAGTGATTTGACATTTATATAACTTACGAAGTGACCACCCATATGTAAGTCCGGTGCCCACCTGACAGCGCACTCAGTTATTCCAGTGTTATTCACCATGTTCCCCATGCTACACTTCACAGCCCGTGACTCCTTTGTAACCGCCAATTTGTACTTCCCAATGCCTTCCCCTTTTTCACCACCCTGGGCGCAGTAACTTTGAGAAGCACTGTTTTAGGAGAGAAATGTCACGGCCATGACCCCATCGCGGCCATGACTCCATTATGGCTAAATTCTTGTGGAAATTTAGCCATTTCTGAGGTTTATTTAGACCGCTTCAGTCTATCAGGCACATTCGTATATGCTATGCCATTGTGGCCTTAGAGCAATCGTGTGAGGTGGGCAGGTCTTACTCATCATGTGTCATCTAAACATTCGTATGTTGTTTTCCTGCTGTACAAGTTAAATATGATGAACTTGCGTGACATGGGATGAGCTCCATAGACCAGTTCTGTCTATTTCTCTAAGACACTTCATGTTAATATCAGTTTCCTCTGATAACCGTGCCTTTACCCTCCCAGTAATTTGACAGCAGAGACTGTTGCGATGGCCTCAGGGTGGGCCCACCTGAAGAGTATGGCCCAGTCTTCTGTTCTGTGTGGCAGACCAGCGGGTCTCTGAAACTGCATGTCTTCAATTCTTAACACCACAGACTCTCTGACATTTCAGGCTTCAGAGAGGAGTTTGAATGCTGCTCATCTAGACTCGTTAGCATAACTTAAAAGATGAACCCATGTACTGATTCTCACCTTTATTTGTTAATAACAAACCTGTATCTAGGTTATGCTAAGGGAGCACATTTAATGCTGTGTTTCAGGAAGGGAAGTATGTGCTCTGCGGTCAGGGTCAGCGAGTGCGCCCTGAGACCCTTCTCACCTATGTGTTAGGTTTCTGACCTCTCCTAATTTTCCTTAGTTTCAGATGCTGCTCAAGATAACTAGTAAAAAAATCAGGAACTAGCTCCTTGGTTACATCATCAGTCAGTGTTTTAGGAGATGAGACCGAGGTCACACCTCTGACGTGGAGGGGACTGTAGGACGCCATGGCCAGTGCCGTGCTGACTGATGCCTTTTCTCTTTTCGATGACCACCAGCTTCCTGTTCTAAATTAATTGTCAAGTCATTCTCACACCTTCCTTCAGGGAGAATTTTGGTATACAGATTTTTTTCCTCGAAGTTTTCTTGGTGGCTAGGTTTTGCTTAAACATTCCTTTTCCTATAAGCTTGATGGTAAAGATATTTTTAAAGACATAAATACGGTTCTAGTTTTGTTGTCACTGGGAGTTTTTAAAGTGGTTAGTAATGCTATGGAAATTTGTCTGTAGAACTGACAAAAACAGATCATCTGACTCTCTCAGCTCTCTTGGCAATTTCTAAGATCCCGTTTCGTTAGGTGGAGTCTCTGCTCTCTGGGCCTTAGATAGATGTGACTTGTGCCTGCAGAGAGTCCTGTGAAGATGGCTCTAAATCTAATTTGGCTCAGCTAGAGTGACTGATAAGTCAGGAAAAAATAGGAGGGCTGTCCTTGGACTGGGTCTGCTCAGCAGGAAGCGAAACAGGCCCCTCCATCCCCCAGTCATGCGAGCTGCTGGCCTGACCCTGGATCAGGAGCCCTGGGTGGACCGGGGGACCAGCTACCTGCAGCGGGGTCCTGGGCCTGGCTGTCTGCCGTCTTTGCAGGTGGCTGGGAGCTGAGTGGGGCTGGCTGATAGGCTGGGAGCCTTCCAAAGGAAGAACCGGGTCTGTGTTGTGGGGCTGTGGTGTGATGTCACTGAGTGAGCCGGCTTCTCTCGGACGGTGGTTTTCAACTTTGAAAAGAATGCAGTGGAGACTGAGTGAAAAGCATAAGGATCTTAGTGTCCCACTTTAAGCACAGGGCTCAGAGACACCACGTAGGGGCCTGCTCTGTGTGTGCAACCCCTGCCCTCTCTCCAGACACTCCCCAGATAGCTCCTGTCCCGGGAGGCCTGCACCCCCTTCCGCCTGTCCTTCCATCTGTCCTTAGAGATTAGCTCAGCGGCCTTCGCAGGACAACCTCGCCTCCGACTTCTCCAAGGGCAGCACTTTCTCAGCTCGCTGCTCCCTTCCTAGCAAGTGGGGCCTTCGGAACATGCTGGGAGCCTCTCCTTGGCCAGCCTGCACCTGCTAGAGCCTGTCTTTCAGCTGGCAGGTCCCTGATACTTCTGGGGTCAGGCACTGAGGACACAAAAGTGAGACCCATGCCCGACGCTTACAGGAAAATGGATGCTCACATCTCAGTAGGGGTCCCTGGAACCCCCAGGCCTACAGAGCTCAGAGGAATGAATTTGACGTAGTGTTTTGGGGGCAGAACGTTGAAACAGAAGTCTGGACTCAGCGCCCCTTAGTCGCTCAGGCATCTCCGCTGGCCCTTTGTCCTCGTCACCTCCTCCACCAGCGCTGACTTCAGGCCTCACCCTGGCCCCACACAAAAAATGAGGATGCCTTATTCTGTTCCCAGACCATCCACCAACTCATAACTGAAAGTGACAAAACAATCATTGAGAATGCACCTGGTGACTTGTCCCCTTGGAGAGTTTAGAGTGTTGGTCGTGCTGGGAGGGCGTGTCTGACTCAGCGTGACTTCTGCCTTCAGAAATGAACCTGACTTGTGGACATTCGTAACAGCGTGCTCTGGCCTGGTCATTATTTTTAATAGTGAAGATGAGAGAAAAATGTGCATTATGCTGTAGACAGGAAATAGCTAAGCCTTGAGGCCCACGTGGAACTGGCTCGGGAAGGAGTAGGAGAATTTGTGAGTGGTAACAATTTGGAACTGAAGGTTACAGCAGTGCTTATGCGTTTCAGCTTCTGGTGCTATGTGGGAGGCTCTGGATATGACATAATGTCCTGGGGAATAGAGAGTTGGCCTTAATTGTCACCCAGATCAGTGGTTCCGAGATGCTGGCTGAGGACCAGATCCTATCTGTGACAAAGATTTCACCAGTGTAAGCAAAGTGGAGAAAGAGGACAGTGAAATGTAAGGCTACTAACAGGACTTTCACAGACTATATATTCTGAGGTTAATCCTTTCTTGTCTTTATTGTTGAAATGTTATCTCAGGAAAATAAGGTTGGTGGCTGGTGGTAGTTATGATTTTTAAAAATATTCTTACATTGCAAGATTAGGCATTAATCTTATTTTGGTGCTTCTAACATTAAAAAAAAAATTATCATGTGCCCTCAAATCTCAAACTCTGGGAACCACTGACTTGACTGCCCATGAAATATTTTGAGCTAGTGTTTTCCTCTCGTAACGTGTTTGAGTTAGTGCAATCATTTTTGGAAAAGCCTATGTAAAAAGGCTTTCAAAGGCGAAGGCAAGCAGAGAAGCATTTCTGGAGAGCCGTGGCATACCTTGCTATAATGAAACCACTACTTCATTTTATTGATAATTTTTATCTTCGATTAACCAACTCGAGGAAATATGATGGTATAATTCAAGGCCTAGGGGACCACACAACCCCCAGGCCGGTGCAGTCTGCGCCATCTGTTCCTGCCGCAGAGAAAGGGCTGGCTGGTCGGTGCTTTGGTGACCCAGGCCAGACGCGACACCAGTGCTCCATGTCGCAGGAGATGGGTCAGAAGTGCTGACGTGCTCCGATTGTGAGGGAATTAGAGCGTATATGGCATGTGGGAAGCAGTCAATTTCTCTGCCTCGGTAATTCCCCGGTACCGCGAGATCTCATGCAGGTACTCTACTGGAAAGTGACTTCTCAATTGTGACTTTTACAATGACTTTTTTCTTCTCTCATAAAATGCTTGCCCACTACAAATGATGTAGCAAATACCAGAGAGCCTAAGGAAGAGAAATCCCCATGACCCACTACCTAGGGATAACCACTCTTAATTTCTTCCAAGAATTTTTTTCTATACGTATTCTTTAACACAGTTGTTTTTTAAAACATTATTTTGTAACCTGCTTTTTTAACTTAACATTTTCCCACTTTGTTAAAATTAAAATGTTATTAAACTACAATTTCAATACTATTGCATGGATATACTACAATATAATTGGTCATTCTCTCATAGTTAGGCATTTTTGTTGGTTTCTTTTTTGGTCAATAGTTTACTATGACAAGTATGACTTGCGTGGACATCTTTATGAATGACTTTTTTTCCCTCCATATTTCTAATCACTTGGATAGATTTTCTAGAAATTAACGAACAGCTTTATTTTTTTGAGTATCGGTTATTGCACAGAAACTGTCTTGCACTTAGCAGTGCATATGCAGTGAGTATAAGGCACTGGTGGAGAAATGGTTGACCTTGGCTCCTGTGTGCAGTGAGCTCTGAGTCTAGGGGTGTAATGAATGAGATGGGAACACAAATAGCTCTAATCTCTGAGAGAAGGGGGCTGCTGCTCCCTAGACCAGTGGTTTCTGAAGGGCCTTCCTTCCTGAGCTGCCTCACGCTGAGAGGCAGAGTTCCATGCTGGGGGGATTTGGGGGTGGGGTGGGGGGTGCCAAGGACAGGGTTTCCATGTGGCTGCCCTTCACTTGCTACCTGACCTTGCACAGGATGTCCTCTGTTAGGCCTTGGTGTTCTCATCTTTAAATGAGGCCATTGGATTAGGTCACCTCTAGCAATGGCATTCTGTGCCCCTTACATCGCTGAAGGGTGTGGGTAAGCATGAGTGGATACTTTCCTTTTTTAGGTGTCTAATTACATCTAGTGATCTGGGCCAGTTCCTGTGGGATGTTCTGGGAGGCACCGAAGCAGCCCGTTTCCTCCTCAGCACTCGAGGCTGACACCTTCGTACAAACCAAACTGCCAAAGGAGCAGAGTCCAGGCTGAAAGCAAAGTCACAATTGAGAAGCCGCTTCCCAGTAGAGTACCTGGATCAGATCTCGCGGTACCAGGGAATTCCAGAGGCAGAGAAATTTACTGCTTCCCACATGCCATATGTGCCTCTAATTCCCTCACAAAGAGGAGCTGGGAAATGTAGCGCTTTTCAAAGGAGGAGCTTTTAAATGAGAAGCGATTTATCTGACATCGGAAATGAATAGTAATGGCAATAGTATAATTCACCAGCTAGGAGTGAGCTTATCTCCCTACTCCTTACAGGCGTTATTCATTTAAACCATCTACAGCTCTGGGAGGTGTTTTTATCCCTGTTTTACAGATGAGGAACTTGAAGCTCAAAGAGGAGCCGAGAACTGGTGTTGCCCCAGGGAAAGTGAGCTCATGGCCAAAATGCAAAGAAAAGCAAAATAAGCCAATTCTTGTCTTTTGAATCTGAAGGCTGAGGTCGAGGTCTCATAAGGGCACTGTGTGGGAGTTCTTTAGAAGGATAACTGTGATCTAAGAGCTTTAATCTTAGGTGCTGTGTTTATAAAGTGACAGCCCCCTCCCCCAACTCCAGTGCATTTTTTCTTCTGTCACAAACTTTCATCTTTCTCCTGCGGTTTCCTGTTTTCACGGAGATGTTTTAGGATGAGCCAGATAAAGCCTGGATCCGTGAAACCGTTGGTAAAGCTGGTGGTTTGCAGCCTCAAGTGCACCTGGCCTGCTTAGGATGCTCGGGCCACCTCAGCATTATGTTCCCCCAAATGTGGCCGGATGGTCAGAGGGGGCCTTACTTTGTTGACAGCCAAGGACTATGGAAACAGGAATGGCATGATGTGGCGGGGACAGGGACTGTGGCCAGGCCCGGAGTTTGGAAATGGGAGAAATTTATTTCAGGCATCATCTTCCTTCTAGTCCAGTGTCCTTTGCCCCAGTCCCAGTTTCTTAATAATAACCAGCGCATGAGTGATGCCACGATTCGGGCTCAGTTCCCAGCGCCCACACGTGATAACTCATTTCATCGTCACGACGACCCTCTGGTCACCGTCCTCATTTTACAGGTGGGAAGGCTGAGGCCCAGAGAGGTCCAGAAGTTCTCCCAAGACTGCATATGGTAAGGGGTGAAAATGGGATTTGGGCCTGGGCAGTGCACTTCCAGAATCCATGCTCTTAAGGGTGCTGCCACCCAGAGTCTTCTGGGACAGGCTCCATCTCTCTGAGTGGTCTCTGCTCCTGTGGCAACTCACCCCCCAGCTCCCAACTGAAACCCTGAGTCCTAGCTCATGGCAGATCGCTGACGTGCCACTGTGTGTGAGATACCATCTCCACAGCTGGGCTTCAATTTAAGCAGAGGATTTTGGGTCCCCAGTGGATCAGTAGAAGTTCAGATGAGAGGGTGTGAGGGGAGAGATGTTTAGGAATAGACTTACCATGCCCCCTGGGCCAGCTCTGCTAGACCAGGCTGCGCAGGACAGCACCTTCACCCTCAATTACCCGTTTTCACAAGGGCTTCATTGCTTGCAATGACACAAGACAAAGGAAGCAAAAACTTGTGAGGTTTTGCACAAAGAGGTTGAATAAACTATAGACAGCAGGGTTCCTACAGCCCGTGGAACCTAAGAGCCATTGATTGAGTTCCAGCCGCGTGCTGTGCTTTTTACCTCCATTCTCACTTTACACAGCACCTCTGAAATGCACACACTATTTTCATCATCTCACAGGTGAGGAATCAGAGTCTCAGAGACAAGGCAACGTGTCAATAGATTTTGGACCCAGAGGTATCTTGACTCCCGCATTTGCATTCTTCAGGACAGTCTGCCGGCCTTTTCTGGTTTGTGGATGAGCTGGGATTACATTCTGGGAGGGTCTTCTGTGCAGGGCCAGAAATTTGGAGTGACACCTATTGTTGCGTGCAAATGACCGCTTCTGCTCATCCGTCCCTTCCAGGCTTCCCACCGCCTGCCACCAGACCACTTTCCTTGGCTCCCTGGGCGCCTGCTGGGCCAGCATTGCCTCATTCTATCTCCAGTCCTGCCGCCTGATCTGGGGAAGGGCCGAGAGGGCCTGGCCCAGGCCGGCAGGCCTGGAACTCCAGCCCGGACTCTGAAAAAGCGGGGTTTTCTCAGAGAGGCTTTTCCCAAGAGTAGGGACAAATACGGCAGTTGAGTTTCAGCTGACCTTAAAGCCCCTGTGATCGTCATCCCTGTCATTGGGTGAATCCCACACATGACTCAGCTGCTCCGTGGTGTAGCTGGAGCAAAGACTCAGGCGTGTCATCTGTGGTGGCAATGGGCGGTCCTCCCGGCTAGTTTACTTTTCGTGTATTTTGAAGTATCAGGACCAGACTGGGTGCCTGGCTCAAAAAAAGTTCAGAACCTCTTTTCTCTCAGCTCTGTGCTCCGTTCAAGGGCTGTGTCACTAAACGAGGGTTCACTGCCTGGTGGGCGTAGAAGCCACACCTATGACAGCGGTTTTTGAGAAAAGAAAGAGCTATTTATTTGTTTACTGCCCAGTCAGCTTGTAGGAGACAGAGGCACTGCTGAAATCTGACCCCTTTGTCCAGGGTTCAGGGCAGGTTTTGAGGGGCCGGGGAGCAGGTACACGGAAGCCCTGGGGGGCGGGTTCTGACTGCCCAGGGACTTAGAACCTGGCCATCTCAGCACCAATCTTCCTGGACAGTGTACCCGTCACTTCTGAAAGGGCCCTGGGGTTCAGGCTCCGCCATGTCCCGGACAGGGGAGGGCAGACTTTGGTCAGGTGCAGCTGGTGGGCCAGGTCCTCTCCCCTGTGTGGTTTGCTCTGTTGTCCCTGAAAAGCAACTCAGCATCTCGTTAGGACTATTTTGAGCTGGTGGAGTGCTCGCAGGCATACCCTGCTCAGTTTGCACAGTAAGCCCATAAGGCCAGCTGGTGCTTAGGGGCAAGGGGTTGGATGACGCTAAGGTCGAGGCCTCAGGAGCCTAAAGACACCCAGGTGTGTCCTTCTGGAAAGAGTGAACAAGCCCGAGGGGACCGGACTCTGTGGCCTGCATGGGTGCAGGCGGCAAGCACAGGTGGGGCGGTGACAGTGTGGGAGCCGTTTGGCTGTAGACCTGGTTCCTAGGGGAGCATCGTGTGGACACAGCTGGAAGGGAGCCTGCGGCCTGCTGTTTTCCAGGGGGTACTTGAGTGCATGCGGAGGAGGTGGGTTTCGGCCTGCACTTGGTGGTGGTGTGGTGACCCTGCAAGCTTGAAAGGGGGGGGGTCATGGCGAGAGCAGAGGCAGAGAACAATTGCCTTGGAAGTTGCTGGAGAGAGAGGCAGGGAGTGGGGAGCCCAGTGAGGCAGCCGTCTTGCTCACAGCCAAGCTGAGGGGCTGAGGCCTCAGCTGGGGACGTGCCGGGGGAGCAGGCAGCAGAGCAAGGCCGGTCACACAGAAGGTTCCAGAAAGCTGGACCACAGCAGGGGCAGGGGGAAGATGCAGCACCTTCCACCTGCCGCCTCAAGGTCGTTAAAGGAAAGAGGTATCGATTTAGAGAGGAGAGGTCAGCTTCTCTTTTGTAAAGTAAACTTTTCAATTCTAGTGTAACACATATTTGTGGAAAATGCCCCAATTCTGAGCATGTGTTTTGATGAATCTTCACACAGTGAACACACTCATGTGACCAGTGTCCAGGTCAGGAAACTGAATGCAACCAGCACTCCAGACACCTTCCTGCTATGTCCCCCTCCCTCCCCTCTTGCCTTCTGCCCAGGAGACCACCCTCTTGACTTCCAAGCCCTGAAAGTACTTGGTCTTTCATTCAATAGGGGCGCAGTCCATCCATATTATTGTGTATAGTCATAGTTCATTCATTCACAATAGTTTGCTCTATAAATTGAGCATAATTTGTTTTTCCCATCTGTTGTTGGGGGACGTTTGCATTGCTCCCAGTGCAGAGCTCCGAGGAGTGGGCCTCTGTGAGCAGGCCTCCCTGTCTCTGGCACACGGACGGGAACGTGTCTCTCGGGTGTGGATGAAGCGGGTTTGCTGGGTCTCGGGGCCTGTGCACACTCCGCTCACGTAGCCGCAAATACACTCTTTGGTTTCGAAAGGCTGAATTTTAAGTGGCAGCTATGAGACAAGGTGGGAGATGGGGTTCAAGCTGCAGCTCTTGACAGATGAGAGATGAGTTCGTATTTAGTGTCCTGAAAGAAAGTTATGGCAACGGCTTCCTTGCTTTTGAGACGCGGCTCAGAGCCCCTTGTGTCCTTGAACAGTGCCATGGAGCTGTCAGGGGAGGGGCCACACCCAGTCCCAGCACAGAGCTGCCAGCAGTCATTTAACGTTTCCTAGACTCTCATCTGGGACAGTCTCTAGGCCAAGTGTCTTTGCCCACCCCTTTCTGGAATATGTGCAAAAAACCCCATTTGTTTTGATTTTTGTTTTTCCTGAAAAGTTGGACTTTCCCCTTGGTTTCTGACATGTGCTCCACCGTACTAATCCACTTCTCACAGTTCCATCTCTCACAGCGGCTGTCGTAATCGCTGTGATTTTAGCATCTTGGGAGGCATGTGCAGGGGGAGGATGTGAGGAGGCCAGACAGTCCTGCTGCGGCGAGCTGGTGGCTGGCTGGCCAGGACACCCACAGACACCTGGGCGACACTGGGAGCGTGCGCCTCAGAGCAGGCTGTGCAGGGAGCCGCGTCTGGCTGGGGCGCCTTCTTTCTCCACGGAAACTCTGCTTGCAGCCGGAAAGGGCACTTCCAAGGTCCTCTGCATGCTAGAAAAGAAGGAAGAGACTCATGTTCTGTACAGCTAAGTACTTGTGTGGCCCAGATGTTAGCCGGAGGCCTCCCTGCCCCACAGGAGCCATGTCAAACCAGCTTGAATCTCCCCGGATTCCTCAGTCCACAAAAGCCAAAACCCCGGGGAACCTAAGTGGGTGGGGCAATGTTGTCCTGTAAAGTCTTGTCTCCAAAGAGGGCGGAGACACAGCCACAGCCGTCCCCTAAGCACCTATCTGCAACATGGGCCCCAGGATTATAGGATGGTCTCTACCTGCTCAGTCAGGAGCTGCGCTTCCACAGGGTTCCAGGCGGCTCATGGACGTGGTGCCGCTGGAGAAGCATGGCTTCAGAGGCAGGGATGGGGCCCTACAGTCTGACAGATTTGGGTTCAAGTCCTACCTCTGCTATTTACAATCTGGTGACCTGGAGCCTGTCACTGAGCTCAGTGTCCCCTTCTGTAAATGAGGATCACATCGCTAATGCCGCGGCACAGGCCAGTTAGCCAATTGCCACTTGAGTAATGCACAGAGCCCAGCTTGTGCACATGCTCCAAAAACGCTCTCTCGGTTCTGCAGGCCCAGCCGGCTCAGGAAGCAACGGACCACATTGTCCCCCATGTCAGGAGGCTTCTTGTGGCGATGTTTGGGATGTGACCCCAGAGATGCCCTGTGGCCTGCCCTCAGCAGGGTGTGCATTTGAACTAGTGGACGAGGTGACAGACACATGGTGCTGGCACACCCTCCAGTCCCTCCAGTTTGAGGACACGAGATGGGGGAGGAGCAGGGCTTTTCTTCCCCCCACCTCAGTCCATTGTGAGCATCAGAGTGTGGGTGCAGGCGGCCACACCTCCATTTCCAGTGTTTGAGACATGAAGCACCCTGCCGTGATGAGGCTCTGGGCCCATCCGAAGGTCGAAGGTCAAGGTCGAAGGTCGTGACTGAGGAGGGGGAGGCCACGCCTTGGAGGAGAGTGTTGTTCTCTTGGCTCCAGCTTGAACTCGCTTGTGCCCAAGGGGGTTGGCTCGTGGCCTCTAAAGGGCTGAGTCAAAAGGCAGAGGGGTCGCCAGGCCTCAGGAAGGGTCTGTCTTCACAGCCTTGACTGCTTAGAGAATTGGTGTCCATTTTTCTGCGTCTTTTGGTGAGTTGGCCCACCAAGATGGCTGAGCCCTGGATTCTTCCACATGGTGAGGCACAAAGGCACCACTTAGAGTCACTGTGGCGGGAAACGGATGTTCTCTATCTGTGCGTGAACAAATGAGAAGATATCTCTGTCTGCCTCTGTCCTTATCTGTCTACGTCTGTGATGATATGAAGTCATTCTCCAGACTGAGAGCGAAACCAGCCTGTGTGTCAGAAATGCAGGTAACAGCCCTTCCTTGCCATGAAATCAGTTTGCGTTTCGTCTTCTCATTTGGGATTTATTCCCGACTTACCCACAGCTCAGATGCCTCTGTTGAGGCCAATCGAAAGTAACCCAACCACCAGCAGGAGGGTGCGGAATATTCTGTGAACTTGGGGCCGTGACCTCTTAAAATGAAGAAGAGTGGTGGTGCGGACGGGGTGGCCAGGCCAGTCCAGAGAGAGGAGACTGAGGGAATGAGTGGTCAGAAAGCTGGACGACTGGACGTGACGAAACCAGACACTGCCGTCTTGTCATCCTCAGTCAGTGGGAGCGAGAGGGATGCTTCCACCCTGACACTTCCAGGACAGAGAGCTTGTGAGGGCTGAGGACGCAGGCGGCTCTTGGAAAAGGGTTCTGATGTTTGCACTTGCACTGAAATGACACACTAAATTAGGAGAATAACAATGGCATTTAAGCACTGCTCAGATCAGTAATGGTATTATGAGTACTTCTTGTTTATTATTCCTAATTTGGTCAAAGCTTTTCAGAATCTGTTTCCTCCTCAGTTTAAACAAGACGCTTATAAATTCATTGTGTTTTGCTGCCGGAAAGACGTGTGTGACACCACCACTGCTGGCACGGTCTCTGTGCCCTGGAGGTGACAGTTTAATACCGCTGTTTTCGAGACACGGGGTGGCTGAATTTTGTCCACCAGTTCTTACTTCTCCAGGTCGTCCCTGCCAGCAAGCATGTTCTGAAGTGCTCCGATGCAGGGCTTCTCAAACCGGGGGTCTGGCTCAAATGCAGACTCAGAGTCTGGGCTGGGGCCGAAAGCCAGGGGATGCCGGGCAGCTGGTGTAGGGAGCCCTCTCTGAACACGTAGGCGATGTCCCTCTCAGCCCGCCTCCCGCCTCCCAGTTCTTCAGCAGAAGCCTTCGCCCTTTCGCCACCTGCTCCCACCTCTCTTGTAGCCCCCACATTCTTGTCTTCTGCTCGTCCCCAACAGGGCTGTCTTGCTCTGATCAAATTTCCTTCAGGTTGCTCACAAGGACATTCAGGAATCAAGTGAGAAGAGAAGAGTTTTTTGCCAAGATCTCGCCAGTGAGGATAAGGAATGAATGGGGGAAGGGTGGGAGTAACCAGACACGGAACACAGATTCTAGAAAAGGGAAGTTGGCAAAGAATAGGTGTGATGCTAGGGTCAGAGGAGCTCAACAGGTTCATGGCGCCTAAGACCTGGGAGGGTCAGAAAAGCTTCTAATTGTGTGATTGTGACTGCCTGTGGTATGAATCCTGTCCGCTAGTGCTCGCCCATATCCGCCCCTCCTTCTGGGCTCACTTCCTCACTCCCCTTACAGTTAGATGGAGACTCATGGCAGGTTCTGGCCATCTTGTTGTGAGTGGCTGTGGCACGTGCTTCATTGGTGCTGTGCAGCTCGTGCCTTTGTCAGCCCACTTTGGGTAGTGTGCCTTGGCTGAGTGAGCAAAAATGAGACCACTGTTTGTTGTTGCTTGGAGACATGGGTGGTGGTTGTTACTGTAGCAAAAAACTGGTTTATCCTGACTGATACCTTCTTGGGGGAGAGGAAAGGGGGAGGTGTTTGGGGAAGCCCGGGGGCTGCACAGAAGCTCTCACTAGGCCCAGATTTAGACTGTAAAGGAAAGGAGGAAGCGGGGCTCTGCGCAGACTGGGAGCCTGGGAGGAGCACATGGGGGAAATGCTGAGCTCATCAGGAGGGGCTTTTAAGGCTCTGCTTAGATGGAGAAGGACAAGGAAAGGCGCATTGCTTGGAGGAAATAATGTAAAATTACCAGGAGACTAAGAGGAAGCAAAACTGCTCAACTCCTGCTTGAGCCCATTCTCCACGGGGAGGAGAATCCTCTTTAATCTAAAAAGGACGAGGCATGGCATGCAAAGGGAGCTGACGTTAGGCCACACAGACTTTGTCTGGCCAGCAGCTAGCTGACCGTGCACTGGCCTAGAGTTCTTGTGGCATGAATGAATAAAGGTGTGTGGTAGGGAAGGAAGAGGGTGTCTAACTCTTTGCTTGGATTTAAGTCCTTCAGTGCAGACTAATTGAATTCCTGCAGCCTGGGAGGAAGTGCAGCTGTGAAAGCAGAAGCTGTGTCAGTACTCTCCAGAAGTCAAGGGCAGTGGGAATGGGAGGGGTCAAATCAGAAACTGGAAACGGTCAGCATTGCTGTGAGTTCTTTTAATAAAGGGAAAAGAAAAGGGGGAATCCGTAAACTCTCTAACAGTGAATTAATTTTTAACTTCTGGCACATCTTCTAGAAGAGTCTATGAAGTTGAAGAATGTCCGGGAAATATAATAAATATTATTGGGAGTCTACATGTACTTAGAAATTTGCTAATTTTTATGGAGGGCTTGCCAAGTGCCGATCAGAGTGCTTACATGGATTTTTCTGGTCAGTGCTCACGGTAACCTCATGGGGAGGGTACCCTTTTTTGTAGCTGAAGACATGGGCCATAGAATCAGGGTCCACAACCTGCTGTGTCCAGCTCTTCACCACTGCTGCCCCTCTTCACGTGTCCGAACGTATCCCATATGCTGGGGTCCCCACCTGGCAGAGGAGCTGTTGGAGGCGGGGCAGAGGGTGGGAGTGGGTCAGTGTCTTGCCATGCGTGGCCACGAGGACCACCTAGGTGCCACCCTGGACCTACTGAGTCAGAAGAGCCCCGGACGGCCTCTGCATCCCTTCCGGCCAGGACGGGCCGCAGAATTTCAGAGCCGCTGGAACAGCAGGACGGGAAAGGCAGTCCTCTGGGATCTGAAGGACGTTGGTATGAAGGGAGAAACAGGGAAAGTAGCCAGTTTCCTCTTTGTTGATTGTTTTCTTTGTTTTTCCTTCCCTGTAGACTTATTACCTTTAAGGCTAAACCTTGGAGCTCAGGTGCCCCTAGGAAGGGGAGGGCGGGTCCAGAGCAGTTCATGTAGCAGGGTAGGAAGAGTGGGAAATGGCTGTCAAGTCAAGCAGAAATGGAGCACAGGAAGCCCTTTGGTGCTTAGAGGAGAGAAAGATAGGTAAAACTGTGAAATCACAGCGTCCTGCCAGTGCCTCCACCCTCCTCCCTGCCCCAGACACCACCAGTGGCTAATCCTTGAACAGGGCTGGAGAGGGCCAGGTAGAGGCAGACACGGGTGTGCAAGAATTCCATAGCATGGGGCACGATTGCAGCATCCCAGAGGCTGACCTGGGAAAATTCCAAGCCCTTTAAGATCCACCCCCAGGTCCCCAAAGCCAAACAAATCAATGTCTTGTCATATTTAAGATGTGTGGCATCATGTTCCAGAAGCCTTAGTTCTAAGCTTTAATATAGAACTGTAAATTAAACAAACTAACAAAAAAGGCCATTTAAAAATTACATACACTTCATTCATACTTACTGAATTTGTGACTTTTGAACAATACATTTTTTATTAGGAAAAAAAGATCAGTTCCTCCTGCAGATGGTAAAAATGGAATGAAACAGAAGATGAAACATGTATTTCAAATTCACAAAACTAAAAAGGTCTAAAAGAAACCTGAATAATTAACAATTCAAAGGATTTTAGGGGGTACATTTGCAGCCTTTATTTACACTTCCGATATGATTAAAGCTTAAAACAGCTCTAGGACCTCGGGAACGCTGTCAGAAGCAGCGTCTCATCCTCTATCCTTTACACTGTGGGACTAGTGGCTTATCAGTGACCCATCAGACTCTGAACCTTAAAATCCTGCAGTCAGTGCCAAAGCCTCATGCATATTTGGGCTTTTTGTTTCTTTGGCTTTTGTTTCCCTTTTTTAAAAATGAATTTTGGTTTGTTTTGTAACTTCTTATAAGAACACTGAGTACTAGGTAAGCCTATTCCCATAGTGAGACAAAGGACCTGTTGATATTTCTGGTTTATGTAGCATGGAAGCTTTTATTATTATTTTCCCATCCCCCCTCTCCCTGCCCTTTGGCATCCATCAGCTTGTTCTCTGTATCTCAAAACTCTGTTTTGTTTTTTCATTTGTTTTGTTCTTTAGAGTCCACATACAAGTGAGATCATCTGGTATTTGTCTTTCTCTGTCTGACTTATTTCAATGGCATAATCCCCTCGAGGTCTGTCTATGTGTTCACAAATGTGTTAGGATTTCATTTTTTATGGCTGAGTAATATCCATTGTAAATGTGTACCATATCCCCTTTATCCAGTCATCCATCGATGGACACTTAGGTAGCTTCCATATCTTGGCTATTGTAAATACTGCTGCAGTGAACATGGGGGTGCATATATCTTTATTGTTTTTGGATTTCTCCAGATAATACCCAGAAGTGGAATTGCTGAATCATGAGGTCGTTATAGTTTTAATTTTTTGGAGGAAACTCCATGCTATGTTCCATAGTGGAAATCCCACTTTCCACTATTTCCCAGTTTGCAATCCCAACAACAGTGCAAGGTTCCCTTTTCTCCACATCCTCACCAATACTTGTGTTTTATTGATGATGGCCATTCAGGCAGGTGTAAGGTGATATTTAATGGTGGTTTTAATTGGCATTTCTGATTAGTGATTTTGAATATCTTTTCATGCGTCTGTTGGCCATGTGTATGTCCTCTTTGGAGAAATGTCTGTTATGCTCATTTTTTAATTGGATTGCTCATGCTTTTTTTGGTGCTAAGTTGTAATGAGTTCTTTAAATGAAGTTTTGTTTCTTTCTGTTTCTTCTCCTTCTGGGATCCCTATGATGTGAACGTTTGAGCACTCGATGTTATCCCAGAGTTTCTTTAAAGCATCCTCATTTTAAAAGTTTTTCCCTTTCTCTTCTGATTGATTTCCACTAGTCTGTGTCCCTGGTCTCTGATTTGTTCTTCTGTGTTAGCTAATCTATCATCGATTCCTTCTGATGTGTTTTCATTTCAGTTATTGTATTTTTCAGGTTCGCTTGGTTCTTTCTTATACTTATTTTATTGCAGTTCTTCCTAAGTTCCTCTGTCCATTCCCAAGTTTGGTGAGGAGCCCATGACCTTTTCTTTGAATTCTTTATCAGGCAAATTGCTTATTTCCTTTTCCTTCGGGTTCTTTTTTTTTTTTCCTGGAGAATTTTCTTGTTCCTTCACTTGAGAGGTTTTCCTGTCTTTCCATTTTGTTTGACTCTCTGTTTGTTTATATGATTTAGACAAAGTGGCGGTCTCTCCCAGGCATGGGAAAATGGCCTGATGTGGAGGCAGGCTCTGCCCAGGCTGCGTGGCAGGTGGTTTGGGGAGCAGGTGGGAGCCGAGCAGGTGCCCAAGGCATCCTGGGAGACAAAGCGGCTCTAGGCGGGAAGGCCGGGTGCATATTAATGTGCTGTTGGACCTGCTTGTTCAGGTTGGACCTGCTTGTTCCCCGTCCGGGAACAAAGGGCACAGGGTGCAGGCACGCCAGAGCGCCTGGACGGAGGCCGGCGCTGCCCGTGAGGGCGCAGGGGCCGCGCTCTGCGGTGGCCTCGGGCTTTCTGGCGGTGCATGTGCCGCGTGCGCAGCAGTGCGTGCGGACGCCGGGGCCGCGCGGGCTCTGAGCATGCGCGCGCGTCGGGCGCGCGGCCTGCTGGGAGGGCAGCCCGGTGCCGGCGGCCGGCAGTGCGCGGCGCCTGCTGTCGTCCCGAGGTCCCCGAGTTCGGAGGCCAGCTTTCTGCGGCCACCTGGCAGGTAGGCGTGACCCCCGAGGGCGCTCCTGGGGCCAGGGCCTGGGCCGCGCGAAGCCTCCGCCCGCCGCGGCCTCGCGGGCGGCCACTGCTCCTCAGTCTCTGCTCACCGGAGGCCGCGGGCCGGGCCCTTGTGGCGCGCTAAGGGCGCTGTGCGGCTGCGGCCCCACGGCTTGGGGGGGGGGGGACCGGCGGGCAAGGGCGGAGGCCGAAGTGCCTGTCCTCGCCCCGCGGCGCTGTGCGGCTGAGGCGACGTCCCTGACCAGGGAGGGGGTTTGTGTCGCTGAAGCCCGCGGCCCCCGCCCTCCCAGCGACTTCGTCTCGTCGCTAACCCTTCAAGGACCCCGTGGTTTCCTCCTTTCCCTGCACAGAAGGAACTGGCTGTCCATCCTGGAGCGCGGCCATCTTGCCCTTCGCGGGCACCACTTGGGAAAGGGCAGGGGCAGGAAGGCGGAGTGCGGGAGGGATCTGTCGCTCCTTGGGGACACCTCACCCTGGAACAGCGTTTCCCCATACTGGTTCTACACACGCCCACAGTTCTGAGTAAGGAAGCGAGAGTTTCCACAAATAAAGGGCCTCAAATTAGTTTTGGGCGTAACGTATCAGCCTATTAAAAACTTTTCGATGATTTATAGTAACAGTAGCCCCATTTAACTTTGCTTTGTCCAGTTTATTAGTGGAACTGTTTTTTAGGCTACCTATTAATATCTCATGGGATACTAGCAGTTTATGAAACAGTTCGGGGAATGCTGTCCTAAAATTATTCCTTCCGGGCTGGAATCTCAGGGTCGGGCGAGCCGCCTCCCCCAGCTTGCCGAGGGCCCGCTCGTTCTGTTTGCAGGGCAGGGGGCGATGGGAAATCAAGCCAGCGTGGGAGCAGCTATAGGTATGCGGTGGGATTGCAGGACACGTGCTTCTGGAGGGCCTGTGGGTGGCTACAGATTAATGTAGGCAAGAGCTGTCAGACAGCACAAGGCAGGGTTTACCTGCATCCTGGGGGCAACTCCAGAACTCACAGAGGTCCTTTTAGGGTCTTGAGATGGGGCCAAAGGAGGCTGGCTGCTGCTCTGGTGGCCAGTGGCTTAGGACACAGGCTTCTAGGCCAGGGTGACCTCAGACCTACTTTCTGAGGCTCATGGCCAAAGGGCACATTCATTCTTGAAAAAGGAATGCAGAGACTACCAGCTCCAAGGAGTATATGTTGGCCCAGGAGTTAGAAGAACAAAGGGTGATAATCCAACATGTGTGTACATATGTAATGATCTTTATAACATGCATCTGGACCTTAAAAGGCTTATAATTTTACGTTTGCAAAAATATTTCCAAAGTAGGTTGTGTCAAAAGACAACTCAGTGTTTAAATGATTTCATTACTCGCTTTTAGTACTTTTAAACCTATGTCTTCTCCAGTCCAGAGATCCTAATCTTGATTCATCCTCAAAATTTTGTAAATACCACGCTATTGTCTGCTTGGCATTCAGCTTTGTGGGGACCAGTTTGACTTTTCTTCCCAATATACTGTATGTTCTTTTTTTTTTTTTTTAAATAGATTCTTATAGAAAAATGTAAAAACTTTAAAAACCTTTTAAGCTTTTTATTTTGAAATGATCACAGATTCATAGGAAGCTGCTAAACTAATATGTAAAGCCCCATGGACCCCAGTGGTGACGTGTTACAGAGCTACAGTACAATATTAAAACCAGGATACTGGCATTGGCATAGTACTGTTAACTAGATTTCAGACTAATTATGCTTTCAGCAGTGTATAAGTGCATTGTGTGTGTGTGTGTGTAGTTGGAATTTTAAATTAGAGTCCAGCATTTATTTTACAAATCTCCTTCCTTTGAGCCCTGTAGCTGCTACCTTAGTCACGATCTCAGAGTTCTTACCGGTGAGATTCCAATAATCTTCTAGCATCCTCCAGACTTTCTTCTCTTCTTTATCTTTCCTATCTTGTACTCTCCTGGCAGAATTCTTTTCAAACCATAAACTTGTTATCTTCCTGCATGAAAGCTTTTTAGGACTGCCCTATTGCTCCAAAAAATAGGGTCCAGACCAATTTCTGATTTTTCCTTTCCCTTTCCTTCCATAGTTCTACCTCTCTTTCACAATTCGTACTCTGAATGTCTGCTAGTTCTCTTGACTGTGTCCTTACTAGGTCTGTGCCTTTGCATATGGCTGTTCCTCCTACATGGAGTGCCCTTCTTGCCTTTTTGTGCATTTGAAAACTTCCAAGATTTGCTCAAATGCTACCTTTTCCTGGAAGCTTTCCAATTCTTTGCTCCCATAACTTGAGTTTATTGCCTCTTAATACAGCATGTCTTGCATGGCTGTTGTTCCTTTTACCGATATATGTTAGGAAAGTCTTCAAGCAATAGAGTCCTGGCTACAGAGTGCAGAAGCAGGCAGTTCATTGCTGGGAAATGCACCCAATGTCACCAGGAACTTGGGACTTTATCACTCCCCCTCCACACGTCTTGGCTTGTCACCTCGTCATTACAGAATGACTGCTGCATCATGTCTGTATTCCAAACAGGAAGCAAAAAAGTCGTGTCTGTGGCCTTCTTTTCATGTAATAGCAGAAGCTTTACCAGAACACCTTTCAACAGACTTTTTGCAGTATTTCATTGACCTAAACTGTTTTACATAGCCATTTCTAGCTGGAAGGAGGGCAGATGAACAAGTAGTTAGCTCTCTAAACTCTATAACAGGAAGGTGAAGGGACAGGAGACTTGGAATTAGGTACGAAGTGCGTGAGACCACCCTGTCAGCCACAAGTAGTGCTCCCATCAGACTGAGAATCATCTCTTGGAAGACAGGAATAGTCTACTGATTTTTTTTCTGGATCCCTAGCGCCTGGAACAGTATTTGGTCCTAGGTAGACACCATTTGAAACTTCGTGAATATTTGAGTGAAAACATGAATGTAGTATATCAAGGCTTAAGAAAAAACATTTAAGGGTTGTCATTGTTTTGGTTAGAGAAGATTTCCCATCCTGCCAGCTAATGCAATGCACAGGTAGAGGCAAGGACTTGTGCTGTAAGGCAGAGGACCAGGAGCAGCCGGCATCAAGCCTTAGGTCCCTTCTTTGCCTTTCTCTCCATATTACTGAATTTTGCTCGTTGGAGGGGAGAGGTGTGATTGTAGAGCAAAGCAACAGACCTTTTGTGCAGCACATGAGGATTAGAAGCATGGAGTAGAAAGGAGACAAGTAAACTCGAGAGGGGAGCAAGCCTAGGAACTGGGGTGTGCCCACAAACCATCACTCCTGGGAGAGATGATTTTCTCTGGGATGGTGGGAACATTATTTTGTGAACTGCTGGATGTTTCTTTTACATTTTAAGTCATTTTAATTATTCGCACTCTTCAGTAAAATGAGCTTCCTTATACAGCCTTATGAGGAGATGTTGTGGGGACCTCTGGGATAGGTCTCTAGGGGAAGACTTTGCTTTTCCACATCACCCGCCAGGAATCCTGTGTGACAGTGACAACTTTGTATGGACAGAGATAATCCTTAACTTGCTGGAGCTGGACCAGTGTGAAGATAGTGAGGTAACAGCAGTGTTCACAGAAGCAGGATGGTGCACACTGCCAAGGAGATGGCTCAGGACCAGACTTGGGGGTTGTGGCAAGCCCATCATCCCCTGATACACTGAAGAAAGGGGTCTCTAGAGCGGGGGTAGAGATGTCGAGAGGGATGCCAGAATCTAGCTCTGCCCCAATGAGTGCGACCTTCAGGTAGTTATCACCCTGTCTGAACCTCACAGGACCCATATCACAGGGTTACTGTGAGGATTAGGTAAGAGCATGTGTGGAACACACTTAGAATGGGTTTTGTGCTCAATACTCCTTACTGCTATCTCGGCAATATCTTGGAAAGTTCTACTTCTTATGCATACCCTCACAAACAAAGGGAATCAACCAAAATGGTATAAAGACTGGCCCAAGGCACAGCTATAGGTTTTCTTAGTACTCCAGGAAAGCCCCATTTTAGCACTTATCATGTTATTCAAACATTATTTTTGCATCAGCTTCCACTGCTGAGACTGACTTGAAGGGAGAGGAGGGCCTGAGCCCTCTGACATGCCCAGGAAGCAGCACAGTACCCAGCACGTGGAATTGCTCAACAAATGTGGAACTGTAGATGATCTTGTCACACTGCCTCCCTCAGTAACATGACCTCTCCCCAACCTCCCACCTCCCCTCTGTGCATTTGGAGTGTCTGGGAAGCCCTTGAGCTGGCGTTTTCATTAAACAAGGACTTCCAAGGGACGACCACCCTTTCCTTTCCTGTACGTTCCTGGGCAAGCCAGAAACACTCCGTTCACAACAGGAAACCAATAGCTTTGTGCTATCAGAAGACATTTCCTTCACAGCACAAAACGTCTGAGTAATAATTTTGAGCTGGGCTTCACCCATTTCCTGCAAAAAGGCAAATTCGCCTATCCTCGTCCTGCAGAGCCCTGGCTTTCCAGCCGGCAGTGATGCTGTGCCTTCTGCTCTGGGAAGATGGGTCCATCTTCTGCCACACCAGATCCGACATCCTGTGGAGCAGACACACTTGGCATGGCCTCTCAACATTTGTGCAGAACAGAGAGTCACTGTGGCTAATCTGTACCCTGCTTGAATATACTTCATAGGCACCTTCAAGAGTAAAAACTCCTGGGATAAAGTCACAACTTTCTCTGAGAGTCAGCCATAAAGTAATGGATGTTGGGGGCTGATGTTGGGGACTCACTCATGCTCAGTAGCTCCCTTCTGACCATGAAATTGTAGGGTATGAGTGAGCTTTGCTTGATCATGTGGTTCATTGTCCTGTTTCGGGGCAGTGGTTAGAGCACTGTATAGTCTGCAGCTCCTAAGAGAGGAGAAATACAGTCTTACTAATCACATTAGAGCTTTTCCATATTCAGCCTGGGGGAGTTAAGAGATATCCTTGTTCACTTGCCTGCACTTTACAGAAGGGACCGTGGAGGCCTTAAGAGGCAAATAACCCCACAAGTTGCAGAGCAGGTCAGTGGCAGAGCCAGCTTAGAATCCAAATTTCTTCATCTTCAGGACCTTGGTGCCTCCAAAGATGAGCATTTCGAATGCCTTTCTTCCGATACTTTCTTGGTAACTTCTTATGTGGGTTCGGGGGCTTGCTACAATGTAGCAGGATGTTATGTGTTTCTAGAAGAAATAGGTGGCAGACACTCCCTGCTTCCGCAGAGAATTCAGACCGAGCTCTTGCTTCCCCAGCAAGTTAGCAGGAAGCAAAGGCACAGTGGCAGGTTCCTGGGAGTTTTCTGAGCAACCCCCGCCAGAGATACTCAGTCACGTCACGTAGGAAGTGTTACTGAGGGCCAGTTATCAGCACACTTACCTGGTAGAAGGAGACCCTGCCAGAGATGGTTGAAATGCCCCTCCTGTCTGTGCAGCAGCACACATACCTCAGTTTAGAGAAGCAGCAGGAGCAGCTTGTTCATCTGCAGTACAGCTAGTAGTGGAATCATTACGTTTAGTTTGCAGGGATGCAGAACTTGTAAAATCAACTGCCTTAAGCATTGAGCAGCATGAAGCCAAGACTAAGCAATCACAGTGAGTTTGCTGAAGCAGGAGGGCACGTTGCAGATCACATGGGACAGCGGTGGTGTAGGAAATGGGCCATCCTATGGGTTAGACCAGAGCTGTTCCTCTCTCACACTGGTCACAGGTTCTTTCCAGCCCCTTAGGATGGAGAAGGGTGCATGGTGGTGGATATAGGCATGTGTATACTTTTTCTACAGTCTTCAGTTCATAGAGTGGATTTTACTATTTTCAACACTTGGGTTTGCACTTTACATATTAAGTCCAGAGAAGAGATAGATCCCCTTTCCGGTATTTTTATAACTACTTTACCAAGCAGACTCCCTACAGGAAATAAATGGCACACTCAAACATGGATAATAGGAGGAGGAGCTAATCAGAGGAGCGGTTTGTATAGGCGTAAGGTTAGAGTAGTGCAGCGACTTGGGGGCTTATACAGCTCAGATGGACAAGGGGAAGGAATTTGGAGAGAGTCTTGTAGGAAAGATGCTTTGAGAGGAGCAATGACTTTTGGTCAGGAGACACAGCCACTCACAGGAAACTCAGAGAACCTTGGAGAATAAATTCCCTGACTTCACCCTCCTCCTCCCTCTTGCTGGGGCCTCCCGTTGGCCAGACCCAGCAGGAAGCCAGAGGCCAGGGAGTATGTGGATGCAGCATACGAATCTGCTTTGTGGACAGAGTAGCCAGTAAGAAGATACATGTCTCTGAACAGCCTCAGTAGGACGCTCTGTGGTTACAGCGTAGGGTCTGTCCTGCCCCCTCACACATGGCTTTGGCCAGAAGGCCTTCAAAAGAGGCATCTGCCAGCTGAGCTTTGCTTTGAGAATGCAAAGGGGAAAAGTGCCCTTGTGGAGCAGACACCCTCATCATTGATGGTCGGTAGATAGAGGCAGAAGCAGGACGAGCTGCCTGGATGACACACACTGGGATCATGTCAGAATGTGATTGGGGAAATGAGACTTCTGCTCGCACTGAAAGCAGTGAAGAGAACCATAAGCATAAGTTCAAGGAGGCCAAGGGAAGGTGTTAAGGATGTTTGGGGTGGGGGTGGGGAAGACGAGGGCTCAGTGGATGGGTCACTGTTCCAGGAAACAACGTGAAGAAAACAGAAGACTTTAAGGAACTGACTATGCCTTTGTTTCATATTAAGTACAGTCCAATGACCTGGGTATCTGAAGTAAGCTGCTGACTGAGCCAAAAGAAAAAGGTGGTAAAATGGGAGTCATGGAGAACACAGTTGTGAGTGCCCAAAAGGTAGGCATCCAGGTGTCATGAGATGGTTAAAGGCATGTCTGGGACAGTCAGCAGCTAACATCGAGTAGATGACATTTTCTCTGGTGTTTCACCCCTTGCCCTAGGACCAAGATAGTTAAGGTTAGGGCAAGCTTTGGTGCTAGGTCCTGGCACAGAACCAGAACCTGGTTTATGGCAGGGAAGAGCCAGAGCGTTGGGGGAACTCTGCTCTCACTCTTCCCCAGAGTTAGCGTGGCTTACTGATTATTTATTCATCTTCATTGCAATCTTATGTTGAAAGCTGGAGATAGAGAAACAGAGTGTCTCTCAAGAAGTTCCCCAGTCCTTCTCTGAGAGTCCTGTGACATCACAGCATGAGCTGTGCAAGAGAAGTCAGTCCTGATTCATTGTCCCTTAGGGGAGACATAGCCCAGTGAGGCCAGGTGAGAGATACCTCCAAGAAGGTACTATTTGCTAACGCACACGTGTCTGGGGACAACAGAGTTGCCAGGGACACACAGTGACAAGTCTCAAAACAAGACCAGTCATTGGTGGAATTATAATTGAAACCCAAGTCGATATTGAGCAGTTAGGACACACACCTCTGTTCATTGCTAAGTTTTTCAGAATTGATATAGAAGATTCCTGCCCAGCGAGATGACAAAATAAAATTTAAGGATTTTTCTAATTGAGTTACTTACTGTACTATTGGCTAACTGTTCAGCGGCTTCACTGGGGAAAAAACATGAAGAAATGGGCTTGCATTCTAATGAGAAAAGCGTTTGAGTAAATTATAGGATGAGGAGTCATTCCTCAGTAGTGGGAGGGTTTGGAGACCATTCTGGGAGGTCTGGAAGGATGACATCAAGAACTGTCAAGGGTGTAAGCCTTGCTTATGGCAGGAAACCAGAAGGTCCGACTTGTAACTTGACAATATAGCAGGGATCACTGTGGCCTCATTTGTTCGTGGGCTTGGGATGGAGACCCAGAGTTAAGGGTCTTTCGCACTCAGACTACCAGGAAGGGGCTCGGACATGAGGGATGCACTCAGTGGACCTGCCTAGTACACCCATGTGGAGCTAAGTGTGAGAATCTCATCCTTCTCCCAGACACCACGGTCCCATCTCTTGCAGGTTGAGAACCAGCAATGCTGATCTAGGATGATGGAAACGAGGACTGTGGTTGCCTGCGGCACAGACAGGGCGGGTTGACAGGAAGTGGGCATGAAGGAATTTCCTGAGGGTGATCACGGGTGTGTTCATGGCGGTGCAGGTGTATACATTTCTCAGAATCCATCAGATTACAACCTAAGATGTGTGCATGTCACTGTATGTAAGTTTTACTATATGAAATTGTAAAATATAGAAATAGTAGGAGAAATTATTTAGAAATATTCCTGTATGGCCCACACTTCAAAAGGAAGGGAAAGAGGGTATCCTGAGGCTACAGCCCTGACCTTGAGAGGGTGACATGATGGGTAGCACGCAAGACTGGTACCAGAGGACCTGGACTCTGGACCTGACTCTGCTGGCCATTCATTTTGGATAGTTGTGTCTCCCCCTCTACCTCTGCCATTGTGTGTAAACTGAGGGAGTTTTACCAGGCGATGGCTGAGTTTGATGGTCTGAGACTCCCTGTCCCTACTTTCTGAGACAGAGGCTGGCAGACGAGCTGTGGGTGTGACCTGATTTGGTGATCCTTGTGATCTGAATCTCTTCCACATGTCTCGTGTCCGCCCAGTGCAGGGAGTGGGAGGGAGAGCAGGGCAATCTGATATCTCCGGGAAGTCCAGCGCTCAGTTGTTGCTAAAATTAGAACCAGCTTGCAGCTCAGATCAAGGCCATTCCTTTCCCGCCCGGTGAGCTCACTGTCTCCCTGCACCCAGCCCCGCAAATGCGCTCAGAATTACAGCAGCCGTCACGTGAGCGCCACAGGATCCCGAGCCTGGAGAAAGCAGAAACAGAGGTCTGGTCTCAGAGACCCTGAGTCTTTTAGACAGATACAGAGACAGAGTAGGAGAAAGAAGAAGAAAATGAAACCAAAGAGGGAAAGGACAAAGGAAAGAAGATAAAACAAGTGAAGAAAAATAGCTTCTGAGCCCAGAAGGGAGCATGTGTGGAAGACCACTGAGTCTCTGCTAACCCCCTGGCAGCTGTGCTGTGTGCCCAGCGGCTTCCCCACAGACGGCAGTCCACCCTTGTCTCAGAAGAAAACTCCAAGAGATGAAATTACAGTTTTTCGTGATCACATATGGGCAGACCTCGATTTATTGTGCTTCACAGATACTGCATTTTCATCAGCATCGAGGCAAGACCCTCCACCTGCAAAAAGATGACAACTCACTGAAGGCTCAGATGGTGGTTAGCATATTTTAGCAATAAAGTATTTTTTAATTAAGATATGTACATATTTTAGACATAATACTGTCACACACTTAATAGACTTTTATAGTACAATGTAACTTTTACGTGAACCAGGAAACAAAAATTCACATGACTCGTTTTACTGCAGTATTGACTTGTCTTCAGTGGTCTGGAGCCGAACCCACGGTATCTTCAAGGTATGCCTGTATTTCAGTAGCTTGCACGCACACAGGTGACAGCCAGGAGTGGCCCTGGGGCTGGGCGTGAATCCTATATGTGTTCCAGATTAACCAGGGTCTGTAGCACTTCACCTAATTGTACCTCATGTTCCCTATCAGCAAAACAGAGAGAGCTAACGTAAAGGTATTGGGAGGATGAAGTGAGGTGACTGGATGGGAGCCCCTGGAAGGTTCCCACGCAGGCTGGCTGGAGGTCCCGTTGGGAACGTCTGTGGACAGGCATCTGGTCTGGCTGGTCTTGATCGACTCTACCTCTGGGCACTTTCCTGGCTGGTGGATCTCCCTTCCCGACGCTACTCTGGGGAAGGTCTCTCCATCCCATGCTTGCCCAGTCCTCTAGGTTTGTGTGGGAAAGCAGGACGGAAGCGCGTCTGGCTATATTTTTTCTTTTTGGCTGACCATGAAACGGTGACCAGTAGCTCCTTAAGAACTGCCTACCCGGGCCCTGCCTGCGGGTCCCTGGTGCCTGCCTCCTGTGGTGGGAGGGGCTGGATCCACCCGCGCAGCTCTGGAGAGCAAATGCAGAGCGGGATGTGAAGTGCCTGAGGCTGTGGGCACAGGGTAGATGCTTAAGATGACAGGTGGTTTGATAGGGTGACTTATTAAGAATTTTTAAAAGCCATTTAATCAGTCTATCAGTTTGACTTTTCAGCTGAATGAAAACATCTAAGTTCTCGGGAAAATACATGTCTTGATTCTGTGCTTGACCACTGAGCTGGTCACACCTGTGATACCATTCTTATTGTTGCTGTTGGTAGTGGTGATACGTAAACCATCACCCTGTTGGAGCACCACTTAGTGACACAGCGTGGGGGAGAGGGCAGAGAGTGTGTCTTCAGAAGTGCCCAGTACCCTTCACGCGCACAGTGGGGCTGCTGCCCTCACTTCAGGCTCAGCTTGCAGTACTTATCCGTCTGGCCACCTAGGCGCTGCTGACAGCACCCGGAGGCAGTGCTCCATGGGCCCCACGCGCGTGGCTGCAGAACATCCACGGTGTGGTCACCTGGAGTAGGGCTGCAGTAGTGTAGTGTCCGGAGTCACTCTCCTTGGCATCCTGGCTGTCTCTGCTGTGGACCTTTCAGTGCTGTCTGACCTCTCCTATCTCATGGTAACTGCTGATAAGGATGACGGGAAGTCTGTCTCTGCCAGTCTTGTGTCTGTGGCGGCCTGGGGTGGCCATAGGGTCTTGATTCTGAGGTCTTACTAGCGTCAAATATACTGAGAGACGCTACCTTCCTAACCAGAAACACCTCAGAGAGAGGGAGCCAAGCGTCTGGAGTCACATGATTGAGGGACTGAGCTAGCATGTCAGGAGGTGGTTCAGTGGCAGGAGACACAGGAAAGACAAACGAGAGACAGTTCCTCCTAGACGTACAGATCTCAAGCTGTCTCCAAAGTCAACTCTCGGAGAGGCTGTGTATGTCAGGCCCCGGAAGGCCAGGGCTCCCCCTTTATGCAGAGGCAAAACAGCCAGCTTAGAACCGAAGCCAGAAGAATTTATTGCGGTAGCCACAGAGGTGAGCCCTCAAGCTTGTTTCTTTCTCTGGCCTTACTTCCTCCCTTCATAATCAGGAAGGTAGTTGAGATGGTCAGCCCCACCTTTCTTTCCTGCCTCTGAAACTCACAGATGGACACCCCAGGGCTCCCACACTCTGGCTTAGCAGCCTGGAGGTAGTGTAAGGCCAGTGCTCCAGGAAAAGGCCCCAAGGATGTCAGGTCCCTGCCCCTAGCTCCCACCTGCTTGCCACCTGAGGCCCATGGACTAGTCCGAGGGTGCCAGGACTACACTTGTGGTGCCAAACGGCTGCACCAATGAAAGAGCCCCACACTATGCTTTGCCTTTTTTGAATCTTCCCCTTCCTGGACACGACCCTTAAAACCCTGCCCTGACCCACCCTGGTATGACTTCTCTGGCCCCTTTCCTTGGGACCAGAGAACCTGGCCTGGGACGGCTTGCCTTTCAATAAAGGACACCTGTTATTCCTGAGTCAGACTCTGTCTATTGAGCGGCGGAACCTTACAGGTAGGAGGAGTAGGCTGTCCCCGGGATCTGTGATCTGAGTGGCCCCAGAACTTAGTCGTTCCCTCAGCGCTGTCTGGCGTCACTGTCAGGAACTGTGCTTTCACCCAAGTGCCCTTCTTCACCTACCCTGACGTCCAGGAGGCCCCTTCCCCCCATTTCTCTGAGTCTCCTTTGAGGCTAATTAGGCCTGGGCATGGCCTCCTGATGACAGTGGGCCCTGTGACAACATCCTGTCTAGGTTCCATGAAGGAACATACACCAGCATCCAGCTTTGTGCACCTCACACATTCCACTTCCTCTGGAGTCTGCCCCTTGGCCGGGGTGGGGCGGGGTGGTCTTTGTCCCAGCTTCCTGTCTCAAGCTGCTGTAAACCCAAGTGCAAGACCCTTAAAATAAAGCTGTATGCGGGCTTTGAGATTGGCTATCAAACAGTCACCAGCCTTTTTTCCTTGGTTCTCCAGACTTCTGCAGGGGTAGAGGGACCTTGTATGGGCCTTGTCCCGTTTCCTTGCAGAAATCCCTTCTCTCTGAACTGCAGTCGAACCTAGGAATTGGCCATCTGAAGATGCTTGTGTCCTTTTGCAAAATGCCGGTTGGAGATGCTGCTTAGCGTTACCTCATGTCTGTTATATAAGGACTCACTGGATAGATTTCTCCTTGAACATGGTGCCAGGAAAAATTTCTCTTTCCAGTCTGATTCCAGAGTTATTGTACAATGCGAAGTGGGTGAGCCAGTGCAGCTCCCTGTCATCCCAGAAGCTTAGAGATGAATCCAGCGTTCAGCTGGAGTAAACAGCTCAGCTCAGGTGCTGGAAACGTGTTTTCTCTTTTAGTTGAAATTGTTCTTCATTGAGTTGTGGTCAGTTTCTAAAGTTTGCTTAGACTCTTTGAGAAATAGCGAGGTGTGAATTTCCCTGGAATAACCGTGTGTGTACGTACGCACGTGTGGCGCAGATGCCCTGGCGCCTTTCTCACCATTGTCACCCCCACCCCCCGCCCCGTCCTCGGTCCATGCTGAACACTGGGCACTGGAGGGGTGGTGAGGAAATGGTGCCGCTTGAATTGCTTAGAGTTGGTCTGCTGGGAAGATAAGCAGTTGTACAGAGACCTTGAAGGTGAGGCGGAGGGGTCAGTCTGAAACCGGGGGCAGAGGAAAGGCTGGAGGAGTTCAGAGAAGAGTGAGGAACTCTGAAAAAACATGTCAGAATGGGGCAGCTTCTTGGGAGGGAGGGGGTTCTAACTGGCCTGTGAAGGACGGAAAGGGTTTCAAAGGCAGACGTAGAGAAGGAAGAACACTTCAGGTCAAGGGAATGGTTTGAACAAAGACTTGTGCCGGGAAAAATAGATTGCCTCCACGATTGGCAAAAACATTAGGAACTGAGCCCACGGGGTAGGTAAGATACACTGAGGCGGCAGTGGGAGCTAAGGGTGTCTGCTTGGCTACTTATACAGAGAATCTGGGGGCAGTGTGCCCATTTGTTCAAAGCCCCCATCCCCACCCGTGAAATAGGTAGAGGAACAGTGATGATTCCCTTCGATGGCTCAGGAACTCAGCTCCAGCCTGGGGCCCAGATCTAGAGCTTATTTCGCTGTCAACTTTCACCTCTAGAGAGACAGGAGGAGAGGTCCTCTGGGGCCAGGCAGCTCAGCCCACCCTGGACCTGGGAGTCAGCTTCTGTTTTGTTTCCCTGAAGAGGGGTGGGGTGTTGCGAGGAGGAAAGGGAGGAGCCCCCAGTGTAGCTTAAGGCAGCCATTCCCTTAACAACTGGGAACCTGTGACCGCTGCTGAATAGATTTCCGCGCAGCAGGGTTCTGTGTTCCTTTTCTGTCACTGAAGAGGAACAATGAGGGAGTGAGGGATAAGCAGCTATGTTTATCTTTCCAGCACTGAACTTTGAAAGGCTGGAATCCCCCTGGGCTGGGAAGAGTGGGTGTGGTCACTTCCCACCATTGCCGAAGGTGGGGAGACACGGCCACTCAGCTGGGGAAGAGGGGGTGTGATTTCCTCCCAAATAGGAAATTTATCTCCCGAATGGGAGGTGGCACAGAGTCATCAAGCACTTATCTCCAGAAGCAGACAGCCAGAGAGGAGCCCTGCCAGTTCTTTACCCCTACGGGACAAAATTAGCCAGAGGAGGGAGGCAGAGGGTCACCAGCTGAGGACCGGTGACCAGGAGAGCACCCTGTGCCACTTGTGTTTTAATGAAGACTTCTTCCTGCCAGACCATTCAGCACGGGACTGATTGACAGCACAGGGGGAGTTTGGTCTCAGCTCTGGCGACTCCAGAGTTCTGGGGTGAACACCTTCAGCTCTTAGAAACTGGCTCTGGAGGTGCCCCGAGCTGTGGGCTATTTGTGGGGAGGAAGCACCCTCTCACCACACCCAGAACGTTAAAACAGGAAGGAAGTCCCGCCCCTTCTACAGTGACAGCACTGAATGGCAGGGAGGCAAGGGAGGCCAGGCATGTTAGGCTTATTAATGATGTCATTGCAGTTCTTCTAAATCCTTATTCTAAAAAAATCTATTTTATTAGACACGAAGGTATGCAAATCTCCCTCTCCTACTATCTTTCTCCTGTCTTATTTGTAAAGATTTTTTCTTTTTTTTATTTACATAACTAATGAACTTCTCTGCATCTGTTTTGTCATCTATGGAATGAAGGTAATCCTTACCTCACAGATGTGTGAGAAAGTAAATAAGACAATATAGGTAAAGTTTAAAACAATTCATAAGAGTTCTGTAAAAATCATGAGGGGAGAAAATTTCCATTTTAAATTTCTTCCACCTCTGCCTGCCTCCCAGAGTTTTGGTATGGCCTGGGATTTTTTTTAAAGTTTATTTTTAATTATAGTTGACAAAATATTATATTGTTTTCAGGTGTACAACAACAACTATACATTTGTTACCTAACGAAGTGGTCCACACGATACGTCTAGTGCCCACCTGTCATCGTACATAGTTACTACGATATTATTGATTCAAGTCCATGATTTCTGACAAAGTTGTATGTTCATTATTATTATTTTTCATCAAGATTTATTTAACTGCATAATTTGTCACTGCATTCACAATTATTTCACCTTAGTTCTATGTTTAAATTATGCCAATGCTTATATAATATGTATTTTCAGTATTTATGTAATAAGACTTTTTATATACAGCTCCCCATGACTGAATTCTTTAACCTGACTTACAGGCCAGTTGCATAATATTTTTCAGGAAAGGTGTATGAGAGGCTTGTTCGGAACTGGTACATACCTTAGAATGTCTTTCTGCTGCTTTCAGTCAGGAACAGCACCTGCTGGGTTTGACATCATGCTTGGCAGCCTTGTTCTCGGACTTTTGTTGATCCGTTAGACAAGGAGTTGGCCAGCTCCATTTTTCGTCCTTTGCCTGTGATGTTTTATGTGCCTTGGTGACTATAAGCATCTTCCTTTATCCTTTAAATTAAAAAAAAAAATTCTCCATTTTTTCTCTCAGGAATTTTTAACAAAAAACAGTTTAACTTGGTCAGGTAGTTCCTCCCCATATGTGCACTTGTGGTGTCCTTGGGTCCCCAGCTGATTTGTCCTCCTGAATGTGGGCAGTGCTGGCTTCGATTCCCCATGGCAGAGGGCCAGCCGATCACGTCTGTGTTACTAATTCAGGAATTTGGCCACTAGAGTGGTGGGCTCCAGGAAGGAATTTAGAAAGTCCTTACACCTGTACGCTTGTTTTTCACAATACTGCTTCACGGAGGCAGACTTTCCATATCATATTTCTGATCAGTTCGGCCAGCCTTTTGTGGATGGGTCCAGCCAGGGTTGGTAGCTAAAATATTTAACAGCCTGTCCTAGCCAATCAAAAAGAAGCAGAGGTAGTGTGGAGGCAGAGGCCGAGGGGCCTCCTCTTGTGCCAAATGTTTATCCTTAATTATTGAATAGTGGTGGTGGTAGCAGGTGATGTCTGGGTGACCTGAGAGGGAGGGGCTGGAGAAGCCATCACAGCAGAGGGACACTTAGGCAATTCTGGGGCAAGAGCTATTTGCCAACCAGTGTGGAAGCGTATCAGTATGTTCAAACCAGAGTAGCTGTGCCAGTGTGTTTCCGGCCTCTGCTGTAAGTGCTGATCCCTCTGTCTGTCCCCCCAGGTTCTCCACTAGTGCATCTGATGGCTTGGAGTCCTCTTGGCGGGGATGCTCTGCAATGCCACTTGGATACCAGCGGCGTCCTCCAGAGCTCGGGGTAAGGACAGACAACAATGGACCTTTTGCAGGAATCCAAGTGCGCTGCACTACTGCAGACTCGGCCCCTGCTCTCTCCCAAGGTAAAAGATATGGTTCCGAGCGTATTTGGGGGCTGGCACGTGCCACATGGACACTGAGCTGAGATGGGCATTTATGTGGTACCAGATCTCATCGTACCCTCGAACGGAGCCAGGGAATGGCTCCATCACATGGCAGCCAGGCTGTTAGGTTAATGGTGCCAGGAAGTACGGATGTGTTTGGCATAAACAGTACTGGGCTCGGGATACTCTCACACAGGGGCAGGACTGGGAAGTGGCTGAAATCTTGGCTCCTGTCCTGCGGCGTGAGGTTCGAGTCTGAGCAGGTGCGGGGATGGGGCCACCGCCAAGTCTTCAGAGCCCATTTCTGCACAAGACCTCTTGCAGGAACGCGAGAGGAGATGGTCTATGCAGAGGATGTAAAGGCAGTGTTGAATTGGCTCACAGAAATTCTGTAGACATCTGGATTGCTTGGGGAGGGGATGGGCTGGTGTCTTTGTCAGGCAAACCCAAAGGGACACTGGCTTACCTGATAAGACCTCAAGATAAGTGGTAGGGTAGGACAGGTGGTGGGGCCAGACACACAGCTAAGTCAGATCCTTACACTGGTGTGGCTTTCGCAAAGAAGAGTCCGGTGGGTGGGATGGGTGATAGCGAGGAGATGCTGGAGGCCTGGGACATGCTAAGGGTTGAGGAGAGAGGAGGGTTCCTGCGCATGTTTCAGATAGGCCCGCAGGGAGCTGCAGCACCTCAGTCCTCTGCGGGGCCGTAGCTGGAGGGACGGCGGGCAGAAGGAGCATGCCCCGTGACGCTGCTGCTGATGGGGGCTTTCCTGAGCACTCCATGTGACCTGGCACTGTTCACGCTCACTAACTCATTTACCTGCTGCTGTAAGTGTGGGCGGCGTTACGGTCCCCATTTTACAGATGAGAAAACGGAGGCAGGGAGAGGAGCAAGAACCTGCTCAAAGCACAGAGTTGATAGGGGTTGGAATCGGTTGACAAGGTCTTAACCACTGAAGACTGGGCCCACAGACTCATAGTAAAGTAATAAAAATCGGGAATTTTTCTGCAAAGCTGGGAAAAGAGCAGTAGAATTCAGCATGCAAAACTCGAAGTGGCTTAATCAGATGATGTCGGAGGCAGCCACAGACAGGGAATCTTTAGCCAACTTCCTCCCTCAATTCTTTATGCTCCCCCTGATGCCATGGGGCCGGGGGTCAGAAATCCGTGATGGCAGACATAGGCATGGAGGCTACTGCATGGGCCTCACAGGTCTCGCCTGCTGCCGTGCAGGCTATTGACAGACGCAGGGGCAGCAGGGGTTCCAAATTCCAGGTGCAGGAGGTAGCACTGAGGTGACGTTGAACGTCACCCGCAGAGAGCTGGGCCCTTGCTGTGTACCCAGTGTAGGAGGGTGGGCACGTGGTGACACACTGCGCAGAGGAGGTGGAGGTACCCGCCAGGCGGGGCTGGCCTGCAGGTCATCTCCACATCCTGTGAGAGGCCATTGGTCCCATTCCCTGGTAAGACTTACGGGGAAAGTGAGTGTTGGTGAATTGGAGTTTCCGGATGAGCCGTGAGGGTGAGGACAGCAGTGGGCACGGCCGTATACGGCTCTGGTATCAGTAGCAGAGTCCACACTTCTCTGGAAATTCTGAACAGACTGCTGCTGCCAGTAGGCTGGGAAGCCAGGCTCAGCCCTGCTCCCGACTCAGGCTATGTGCCAGCTAGTGCAGGAGGTCAGATAGATGCCAGGGACAGTAGAGACTGGTCCCATCTGTCCCCTTGGGGGCAGGGTGGGGACCTGAAGTTAGATAGCTCTACCCTGAGCAGTGCAAAGTCTCAGGACACGGAAGGGGACATAAAGGGAAGCTGGGAGCTGCAGGGAAGGCATTCCCTCCTATGAGGGGCCGTTAGGCTGTGCCAGAGGGAGGCAGCACCCACAAATGACTTCTGACCTTCTTTGGAATGTTCTGGAATGATTGCCTTTGGGGCGCACAAACCAAGGAACCACATATAAGAATTCTTTCTGAATGTCTTATATCTAAGTCTTATATTTTTTCCAGTGTGCAAGTTTGGGAAAGTTAATACTGAGAAAAATAGGTTGTCATGCCCCCCAAATCATGAGCTAGTAAGGAATCGATGGTTTTTACTGTTAGGTTTCATGATTTACAGAGAAAATACAAAGTTTTGTGAGAGGCAAGGGGGGCACACCTGGCTTAATCCAGTCGTGATATTGTTCAGGGACTGGGCTTTTGGGCGGTCTTGATGAGTGAGTAGAACTTGTGTGGAGAAGTGCCTTGAGTAAGGAAGTTCAGGTAAAGCAAACCTCACGGGCAGTGAAGCACTGTTGTGGGAACCTCAAACACTGGTACTCTGAGGACATGATGTAAAGCAGTAGCGTTTATAGGAGAGGAAGCCGAGACGGTAAGTGAGCAAAGTGGACAGCGATTTCATAGGCTTTTGACATCTGACTGGCTCTAAATCTCATTCTTTGCTATTGATACGGAGGATGCCTTGTAACTTCTAGAAGCTCACCTTACAATTTTGTTTGGGAACAGAGACTCATTTGTACACTAGTCTCCTATCCTGAGCCTGCAGACCATCTTGGAACTCATTTTCTTCGTTGTGGACAAAAAGCTGTCCCACGATGTGCCACACGTGGGCGCAGTTGCCCAATTATGGAATCAGACTCTCCCAAAGAAAGATCAGAAAAGACTTTGTCCTCATAAACTCATCCTGAAGACAGGTGACCAGCGCGCGAGGTGCGTGGAGGCATCGTAGCAGAGAACTGCTCCCACTCTCGGCCCTGGCCTCTGGAACCAGTGAGACATGCTCTCTGTGAGTCCGGCTGTTGCGACACGGGCCAGAACTGTAGTTTAGGTGGGAATGTCACTGGGTCAGAATATCCAAATGTTGTTACGATTACAAAAATGTCACATGCTCATTACAGAAAACCCGATGCTCCCTCCCCATCAGTTACATGTATGTGTATTAGGAATGTGTGTAATTACATGTTTATATTATGTGGATTATACATGTGTGAATACATGTGATACAGTGTATTATGTAGCACACACGCTTATACATGTAAGTGTACATGTGTCAGGTTTATAAACTTGTTTTTTATATGAATACACATTTTTAAGTACACATTTTAATTGTTAAATGGACATCTTACATCATAAACTCTTTTGCAATCTCATTTTAATATATTATGAGCATTTTCCAAATCACTGAATATTGCTCTTATATCATGATTTTTTTTAAGCGAGGCAACCCTTGGTTGACCGTGCAGATTGCAAGGACCGTGTCAGCTTATAATCCCTTATTTTTTATTTTTTACACCTACAGCACCTGGTCTTCCTAGGTGCTCTCCCATCCAGGTACTAACCAGGCCTGACATTGCTTAGCTTCCGAGATCAGACGGGATCAGGCTTGTTCAGGGTGGCATTTATATCATGATTTTTAATAGCTGCATAGTCATCCAAAATATAAATGCTCTCATTTACCAAAACCACCCACTACTGTTGTGCATTCACGTTGTGGGTTCTTTACAGTTTTTTTCCCATTACAACAAACATCTCCTTGGTGTAATACCCGTGATGTGGAATTCAGAGACATCTTAAAACTCTTTAAGATTTTAGGACCCTATGAAAGAATGATAGACTTAAAGCTTGTGATGCTTCTAAGGTGTTTGATAACGTGAGGCCAAATTGCCTTCCAGAGTCATTGCTGCTGTTTTCTGTCTCAGTGGCAGCAGATGAGAGGGCTTCCCATCCATTCTCAGGGTATGTTATCAGATTTTGATAAATAAAATATCCCTGTCCCCAGTGAAGCCACAGGTCAGTGGAGCTTGCTGGAGTCCCTAGGAGGCTATTTGAAGGAGACAGTCAAGAACTCAAGGATTGTCATGGGTGTAATTTTTCTCTCATCTCTTGGAGATTGTCATAGTTGTGTGATGTAGGGAGCACTGGACTTGCAGTCAGAGTGTCCAGGGCTCTAGCCAGGCCATAGACTGGCGCCAGCGGCATCCTTCTGGGCAGTTCAAGTCACCCCACTGGGCCACAGATCTCACCCCAACAGAGAGGAGAATGATGCCCCAGTAGATAACTGACTCCCCGAGTAGCTTTGTTCTTTGCGCCACACAGAGCCCTGATGTCGGGCGTTACTGTCATGAGTGTCTGGCTGTGAGTTAGGCCACGAGACGTGCTCCCCTTCCAGCGGCTCCTGCTCTGACAGCACTAGCTGTGTGACCTTAGACGCTTCTCTCCCCTTGGCTGGGCCTTTGTTTTCTCACTTGCGAAATGAAATATTCCTTGAACTTTAAGCTTGTGAGTCTGGCAAACAGAAGACTACTTGGCTAAGCCGCTCTTGGTGTTAGCCTTTTCAGAATAAAAGGCAGCAATACCTGCGGAGTGACCACCATGTCCCAGGCCCCATGCCCAGGCTGTTCCATGCACCCTCGCTTCCATGTCACAGCAACCACACAGGGTGGGTGTTGTCACTGCCTCGCGTTACAGGTGGGGAAACGGACGTTGCCCAAGGGTCCCACAGCCTGTAAGTGGTTAGTTCTGGGGTGCGAACTGGGAATGTCGCAGTCCAGAGCCTGTGTCCTCTCACGGAACTGGTCAGAGAACACAGATGAAACGGTGTGTAAGGGTGGTGTGGAACCAGTGAGCGCTCTGAAAACACGGCCTTCTCTTCTGTTTTCTCTGCTTTCTCCCTTCCTCCTCTCCTCTGCATTCTCGTGGTGGTTTCAGTTCTGGCTCTGATGCTAACTGGGGTGTTTCCCATAACCTCTCTGTGCTTTAGTTTCCTTGTTTGTGAAATAAAGGGACACCCTATCCTTTCCCATCAGATGAAAGGAACTGGAAACGCTGACAGCTTGGGGAAATGTGTCCTTGAGTTGATACGCTGCTGTGCACGTTTGCAGAGGATCCTGAGAACCCCCTGGAACTGGCCCACTTCTTAGCTTTTTCCCATCCTACTGTAAGTGTGTAGGTGGTCGCCTTGCTTCAGACCCGTGGTATAATGACTGGCTTCCATATTGTGAAAGAACAGAACTTGACTTAGGTTTATTATCCTTGTTGCATTGTGAATCTTGCCCTGAAGGTGTGAGGCGTTTCCATTTACATCTTTCTGAAGCCATAAAGGCCAGAACTTTCTTTTCGCTGGCAGGACAAGATTAATGGTCAGGGGTAAAGAGATGAGGGTTCCCGCAGGTGGGGACCAGTAGGGCTGGGAAGTAAAAAAGCCCTGGACCAAGAGGTGGGTGAGGTCACCTCCAGCTGCCGCTTTCCTGGAAGAGAGCTCTTGGTACTGCAGGGCCCGCCGCACGCACCGGATAGCCTCCCTTCCTCCCCAGTGAGGTCAGGCCTCGGGCGCGCCCTATCAGCGCTCTCCACACTGTGCTCTCTCAGGGTGGGCCTTTGGGGCTCACCATTAGGCCACACCTTTCTATCTGTTTTATGTGATTGGGTTCTTTCTTGCTTTCGTTGGAAAAGGGGGCTCCCTTACTTGACTTTAAAAAAGGGAGAGGGAGTTTAAAGTAAATTTCTGGTGATTTTATGGGAGTGAATGACAGTCCTATAGCCTCAATATCAGTTAGCGAGCCTCCCTCTGTCTAAGACCTGGAGGAGGCGGCTGGGAGCCCTCCGCCTTCATGCTGTGGCAAGCCCTGTGTCCTCCGCAGGGAGCTTCTGCTCTGGGTACTGGCCACTCCTGCAGAGCACACTATCCCATGGGAGCAGGCGGGGCTGTTTGGCTCTCCCTAGCTCCGCCGCCCAGTCCACCCTGGCATTTCCAAACCACCAGGGAGCCGAGTAGAGCAGATGGGCTTCTTCCTAACAGAATCCACGCTCCTCAGGAGTCAGTGGGGATTGTGAAAAGAGGGAAACTTCTTGTGCTTTCAGGACTTCAGAGTATGAGTGAGCATATCACCTGAGGTCAGCTTAGATGGAGGGCCCTGACGGTTGGTGGCAGGACTGCCAAGATCAGAAAAGAGTGCCTGAGAGAACTTAGTCCCACGGTCTGTGCCTGGGGTGAATGCTGGGCTCTGGTGATCGCATCTGGCCAGCGAGAATCAGAGGTGCGCCGTTGGTGGTTTTGTTCCCAGGGGTCTGTTGCAACCAGAAGGGCAAGCAGACTGAGACAGAGAAGACCAGGAGACCCTTTTCTGGTCAGACATCACCTTACTCTATCTAGTCCTTGGAGAGGTGGGGAATGGGCGGGCCTTACGAAATGATTAAATAGTCCTTTCAAGACTGCCAGTGCCCTTTCTGCCTTATCCAAGGACTGTTATTTAGTGGGAAAACATTTGCGGACATCCTTTTGGAGAGGTCCGCCCTGCATTGACCCTTTGGCCCCATGCTTCACGTGTAGTAGTTCAAAGTTGTTTCCTCTCTCTGACTCTCCCATGATTCTCTTATCCCTGTTCCTGGATACTGAGCACAGTGTTTGGAGTACAGTGAAATCCTGGCTGAATGAACAATAGAATCATCATTTTCCAGGAGCTGACAATACTGACCTTACTGGTTCTTTTCTCATTCCTTTCTCCCTGTCTATCCCCACTGCCTCCGCCTTACTCAGGCACACCCAACACCTCCCCAGGCTGTGTCTTAGCCAGCTTCCTGCCCCCCACCCTAGCCTGCTTGCCTGAAGTCCATGCTGCCACCTGTAGCCCCAGCAAAATTCCGAGACTCTGCTCTGCCCTTTGTCAGTGCCCTCTTCAGACACTTTGACAGCTCTTTGCTCCTTACAGAAGAGAACACACAGTTCTCACCTTGATACAGGCCCTTTGCCCTCCCCTCCCCACTCTCTTGTTGCCCTGTGTCCTGTTCTGGCCCTCAAGATAGTCCTGGTGTCTCTGCTTCCATGCCCTGCCTCATCCATTGCTTCCTTCTCTGGAAGGTGCTTACCTTGGTTCTTTTGTCTGCTTGTCCACATCCTACCTGGTTTTCATATCATGTCACGTGAGCCTCACAGACGCTGAGTCAGTGTTTCTTAAAACACTGGTTTTACGAGATGATTCTTTATAAAGGGATTCACAATGAACTTAGCTGGGGCAATGCTGTACGTGTTGTCATCCTTTTGTAGGTACGTGGTGTGTGCCCTTACGTTCAAGGCTCTAGGAGGCCTTCTGTAGGAAGCCTGTTCAGCCAGCATTTGTCAGATGTGTGGACAGCAGAACTCCTCCCTCCCTGTCAATTCACATGTCAAACAGCATTTCAGAAATGCCTCCTAGAGAGCTGTCAGTGACATCACTGTTAACCCGTTTTTATCATGAAGTTACTGAGGCTCAGAGACAGAAATAGTTGCACAGCTCAGTGAAAGGGAGGCTACAGTCCCACTTTTTTCTTAGCTCTGTGATGACCTATCACATTTGTCATCCACTGAGGACTTTAAAACTCACTCTCAGCACCCTGGAAGTTCCTTGCTTCTAATGTTATGCCTCTCATTTCTTTTTCCCAATATGTGAACTTTGTTCCACTTCTCTTTTCTGAAAACGATTCTGTCCAAGTATTTCTTTGGCTTTTCCTGCCAGATGTTTCACAAGTAAGTAATAAAGGCCTCCAATTAAATGTTTTCAAGAGCCTCATCAAATCAGGAAAAAAATAGCAAATAAGTTTTCCAGTGTATACCTGGTTTATGTCAAAATCGTAGTAACTATAAAGTGGAAGGAATTGGGGGCCTGATTTCAAGGAGATGTTGCTAAATAAGAACTGAGTAAATTACTCAGCCATTAGCAATGTGTGAGTGCATTTCTGTTTTAATCTTAGCTTTGAGGATTTTGAGGAATATGAATTTAAAATTCTTTTATAATTATAATAAATTGAGCATTTTAGTATTTTCAGAAATGAAAGTAAAAATTTATAAAACACGCTTTTATAAAAACCTCCTTGCATATTGATTTATAGTTCTGTTATTACCTGAATTTTAAATCCACCTGCATTGTAAGTAGTGAGATCCTTTTTTATGTCATTGTTTATGGTAGGTTTCATTTAGAGAGTCAGGGGACTCTCTACATGCTCATGGCTGCACCCCTTAAAGGTGACATCAGAGGGTTGCACACTATGGGGCCTAGATCTCACTTAACTCGTCCAACCTGGGTCATGAAACAGACAGGCAGATAACAACAGGCACCGGGGGTGGAGAATCTGTACACAGAGTCACTACAATAGATTATCTACAATGCTTAGTTTTCAACAGAAATTTATGAAACCGACGAAGAAATGGGAAAAGACAGGCCTTGGGAAGACCCAAATTTTGGACATGGCAGACAATGCTTCAAAGCAGTTGTTATAAATATGTTCAAAGATCTGAGGGAAACCATGATTAAAAGATTTAGGGAGGCTATAATGCAGTGTCCCAGCAAATATATCGCTAAAGAAATGAATAATAAAAAAAAAGCCACTGTAGATTCTGGAATTGAGAAGTATCATAACCAAAATGAAAAATTCACTAGACAGATGGAGTCATAGATTTGAGATGTCAAAGGAATAAATGAGCAAATTTGAAGATCAATCAACAGAAATCATGCAATTTGAAGAACAGAGAGGGAAAAAATAAAAATCTATATAGCCTTAGAGAAATGAGGGCATTGTTAAGTGAACCAGTGTATATGCATTATACACATAGGAGTACCAGAAGGAGAAGAGAGATAGACAGAAGCAGAAAAAGTATTACAAGAAATAATGGCAGGTCCCAAATTTGATGGAAAAAAACATTAATCTGTGCGACCAGGAGACTCATCAGATTCCAAGTATGATAAATGGAAGGAGGTCGCCATTCAGATCATGGTCAAAATGATGACAGACATAAGGAGAGCGTCTTAAAAGCAGCAAAAGCACATGCAAGACAGTTAGTAGACTTGCAGGGGAACCCCACTAAGGTTAAGAGTTGACTTCTCATGAGAGACACGGAAGCTAGAGGGCAAGAAGATGGCACATTTAAGTGTTAAAAAGAGAAAAAACTGTAACGAGAGTCTTATATCCAGTAAAAATGTCTTACAAAAATGAAGGTGAAATAAGCAGATAAATGAAAATGAAAGAACGTGTTGCTAGCAGATCTTTTTATAAGGAAAACCAAAGTAGCTTTTCAGGTTGAAAGCAGGTAATACCAGGCTGTAATTTGCATCCACATGAAAAAACAAAAGAGCACCAGCAAGATAATTATGTATGCAATTGCAAAAGAGTATTTTGTATAATGTGTATTTTTTCTCCTGAGTGATTTTAAAAGCAATTGCATGCATTTATATCAATGCACCTAGAACATGCAGAAATGTAATAAACTTAACAACAATAGTGCTAAAGAAGTAGGTGAGAGCAAAGCTGTAAAGATTATTGGTGTAAATATTTACCGAATAATAATCAAAGCTTAAAAACCTTACTAAATCATGTGGAAACCAGATGCCTTATATTCCTGATCTTACAGGGAATATGGAAATACTTAAAGAGAAAAAAACAGCATGGACTTCAGAGTCAGAAAACCTGGGTTGAGCCTGTGCTTTGAGCAACTTTTAGCAGTTTGAACATGGATAAGCCTCTAGCATATTTGAGCCTCGGTTTCTTAATTCGTCAAATGTAGTCAGTGATATAATATCTACCTTCTTTGTTCATTTACCCTTTTGAGGTTTCCTAGAATATGGTTCTGTGTTGACAGAGCTGGCAGATTCACAGGTGTTTGAGAACGTTCCACTTGTGTCCCATGCTGAAGCCTGCAGTCAGACCCTTAAGTTCAGCAACTCTGAACTTTCATTCTCATTCTCACAGCCCCCAGTCTCATTCTCACAGCCCCCAGGCAGAAACAGGGCTTCCTTCATCCCTTTCCTGGCTCTTCATCCTCTTCACTTGCTCTCACGCGTTCCCCCTGAGGTGGTGTGTTTTCGTGGATCACCTTCTCTTTTAGGCTGGGGTTGCTGAAGGGAGGAAGGGTCCCGGGTCTTTCATTTCTGTCCTGAGTAGACCGAAGCAAAGGTGAATTAGTAACTGCCTTTAATCAGCAAAGCTCCAGGCAGACCTACAGTAGCTGTTTATACCTCTTAGTCATGAAATACTGTGTTTAACAGATGTTGGCACCAGCATATTCCAGTTTTATCGAGAGCAATGTAAATCGTAGGCTTGTCCTTTCACTTGGAGACTGGGGAAGGGGAGGAGAAATGCTGTAGAGTCCATAAAAATACGGACCAAGTCAGAAACATATAAATGGAAATATGCTAACATGATATTTCTTGCTTTTGAGGCGGTGAAATCCTGAGTAACGCTCCTGCCCCCTCTTCCTGCTATGCTATTTTGGCTTCTAAATTTCAGCATTGAGCATGTACTGTTTTATGATCAGGCAGAGACTGGTGGGGCAGCTGCTGATTATAAAAATAGGCTGCAAGCAGGCTGTGCTTCCATTTAAAAAGCTCCTCTTTGCTGCCTTAACAAGTAAGGAGAACTCTACTTTTATAGCAGGTTTCATTTAGATTCTAAAACAAACAAAAAGTTTTACATTTTTCTCTACGGAGCAGTTAGGACTGTGAGGTGTGTAAGCTCCAGCTTCTCCTTTCTCCTACTTTGCAATTAAACACCTGGACCTCTAAGCGGGGTCAGTGGGGCGGGGTGGGCAGTCGCAGACGCTGGAATCAGACGCTGGGATCGGGCCACCTGGGCCCTGGGCAACTCATGCACTGTCTCTCATTGGCCAGCAGGATCTGGACCTTGGCCAATCGCAGAGGGCCGGGTCGTCATGGCTACGGCACGCTAACTGGCAGCAGCCAGGGAAGGCCTGTTCGTGGGGGAGCCGGGACGATGGCGCAGAACTTGTACGGCCCCGGAGTCCGGATGGGCAACTGGAACGAGGACGTCTACCTGGAGGAGGTGCGGAGGATGTAGCCGGATGCCCCTCCCCTAGCTGCCTAGGAGCACCCCCACGCCCTCCCCAAGTCCCGCCGGCTTTGAGTACCCCAAGCCTCCCTTCTACCCAGCACTCACCAAGTTCTCCTACAATCTCCCTCTTCTCTGACCGTGGGGCAGTCTCGCCTGCAGTTCAGCTAACCCAGGCCTATGCCTTCTACTCTTTCCTTGGGTCCCTTGGCCTCCCAAAGTGCGTGTCTTGGCTCTCTAAAGCCCCTAGCCTGTGCCTCCCTCTTAGTCTAGGGCTCCACTGAGTTCCTCTGTTTGGTGGAGACTTACACAGCCCCAGAGGCCATGTTGGGATGAGGAGGGTGGGCAGGCAGATTCTGAACAGAAATACTTGCCCTCCTCATGCTCCACCCTGTCACACATACCCTCCTGCTTGTCCCGTGGTTTCCCCGTTACTGACCTTCCATTTGCTGCTTTGAGTTCTCCTTTGGTGGTTTTGACAAGGCCCTGGTGGGGGGACTTGGTAGGTGAACTTTCAGTGTTAATCATGATTGACGCTGGCTGAAGTAATTGTAAGTGATGTTTCCTTTTTCCACCTTTCTCATTTTCTGCAATGAAATAAGTATTCTACAATGAAATAAAAATGTTAAAGTAATGCTAAGAAATTTTCCACTATCTTGATGCTCACATTTTTATTCATTTCTCAAATTTTGCTTTTTCAACTTGACGTGGTTCTGACCTAAAAGCTACTAGAATCTGTATTAGTTAGGACTGCTGTTGCCCTTTGGGTTCAACCATTTTCTCTTTCTTTTTTCTTAATAAATTTAATTGTTTTTTTTTTATGGAGACGGTTAATGAAATCCGGTAAGTTTCAGCTGTACATTTTAACAGTAAGGCACATATGTATTTATATTCTGTGTTCATCTCCCATAGTTAGATTTCTTTCTGACACCACATATTTGACCCCTTTTACCCCATCTACCTCCCCTCTCCCTGCTACCCCCTGGTAACCACTAGTCCATTGTCCATATCCATGAGTCTGTCCTGTTCGTTTGTTGCTTTTAGGTTTATATCCCACAAAGAGTGATATCATGTGATTTTCAACTTTTTTTGTCTGGCTTATTTTACTTAGCATGATTATCTTGAGGTCCATTATGTTGTTGCAAATGGCAGTATTTCATCTCTTCTTATGGCTGAGTGATATTCCATTGTATATATCATTTTCTCTTTCACCAGGAGCTCATGAAAGACTTCTTAGAGAAGAGAGATAAGGGACAGCTTCTCATACAGAGAAATAGAAGACTAAAAGAGTGTCTTTTGAGACCGGTAATTTTAAATTCAGACAGCATTTTCAAAATTTTGTCAAATTAAGTGTGAGTTTATGTTAAGCAAGTGAAAATTCCGTAAATGAGTTCAAAGTTGGAAAATACCAGTTTTTCTCTTTAGATCTGAAAACTGCAATGTTAAAAATTCTCTAAGGTTTTAGACACACAAGAGAAGTTTGTTAAATTATGTTTACCTGCATTTTCTAAAGTAAGAAATAAGTAGATTAATGCATTAGTAAAGCACCCTTAGTTGGTGCTCAAATTTTCAATGAATGTAGAATAAATTAATAATGAATTTAACCTAGGTGATTTTTCATCAGTTTCATTTTACTTCATTTGGGATTATTAGGGGCTTCGCTTCAGCACATTAGGAGTGGGTTGGTCGCAGGAAAAAAGAGATTTGGGTTTTAGGGAATCCCAGTGAATCCCTTATTGACATGGGTTGCAGTCCCAGTAGGAGAGAAGATCTGTCTGCAGTGGCCTGGACACTGGTGTTTTGGGTTGCACGGTGTATTAGGAAACCCCTATTTAAACTGCAGATGCAGCTTTCCATCACTGAGGATGGATACGTTCACAATGGCGACAAAGTGATGCTTGTGAATCTGGACCATCCTGAGGTAGAAGCTGATCTGTTTCTCCGCGGGGACCTGAGCCTATGTTTGACTCCAGATGAGATTAGAGCCCATCTGAGTGAGAAATTTGAGGTGCCCTGTGGCCTGAGTGCAGCGCCAACCAAGATCCCTGTTGGCAGAAACACGTTTACCATTTTGAGGTAAAGACAATTTAATTGTTAACTCATTTTCACCATCAAAGTCTGTTCTCACTTGGAGCTTAAGGATGCCTGGGATTGGAGCAGGGCTGACCGGAGGCAGAGGCTCCATCGACATTCTCTGTGGCTCCCATCTTTGCTTTTTCATCTCGAGTTATTTTCAAGGAACCTTCATAATCCCTTTATCTTAAACATCAGGATAATAGATAATTTGTGTTCAATTCAAGATGCTTCAAAGGCAGTGGATCCAGGGACTTAATCATTCATATATTTGTCTGGAAGCGTGGTGGGTTTTTCTAATAACATTTCAGAATGCCTGGGGCTCATATGACTGCTTCTGTTGTTTTTAATGTTGCTATGTTACTTTTATTCCAGAAATGTGTAGTTTAATGCAAGGTGATATCACATGGGGATTTGCTGTTTTAAAATTCTTTGTCCACTATAAATGTACTTCAGGAGATGTTGAAAATGGGCACTTAGATCCTTAGATCCATAATCACAATTAAAAACATTGTTTTTACTTTGTTACTAAATTGTGATGGCCATGTTTCTATTACAGAGGAACATGGCCAGCCCTGCAGGTCTTCAGTTTAGACCCTAAATGCAGATAGTTCACATGCAGACAGCCTGTTTGCCGGAGAGCCACGAGGGCAGGCTGTGTTAAGCGTCTGTGTGTCAGCTTGGCCCCTGCTGCAGGCGTCCCTACGCCTGACCCAGCTGCTCAGTTCGGGCAGCGTGCCGTGCTCCACCACTCCACTCAGGGCTGGCAGTGGGGACACACTTGCTCTCACTGTGTGGGAGGCAGGGGTAGGTAGGTGGCTGGCTGGATTCGAAGGCCAAAAGAAAAGACCTTTTGTGTAGGGATTTAATTCAGGTATGATGCATAAACATTTACCATCAAGAAAATTAGAGCTGTACACACAGAGAAATAGAGTTGTAGAATGATCCTGACTCGGAGACTCCCTACTGTTCTTGTTCTCCACTGACAGTGCGGATAGCGAGGCCATCGGTCAAGTCCTGAGATACGGGCAGAACTTTCGCCTCGGGATAACGGGGGGATTTGAAGACACCATGGTGAGTAGTCATGTTGGGTGTCTGGAACCTGTCATTTTGTTTCCATGTGGGCTGATGGCCACCCGCTGAAGTGCACAGAGGACTGTGCAGGCACACGCTCCATCTCTGATGATTATGAGTCCAGACTGCAGCTTTACCAGGGGATTTTAGGCCAATTCTTTTTTTTCTAACTTTGCAAATTAAAAAAAAACAAACAAACCACACCCTTAAAAGCTAACGAATAAGGGAGAAAAACCTTTTTGCAATGCAGCTGGCAAAAAGCAAAAATTTCTACCACCTCCACCTGTAAGCTAAATGATAGGATTATGTAATAATGATGTGACATCTGTTTAATGTCATCAATGCTGGAAGGGTATGTGTCTGGCAACTGTTTTTTGTTTTTAGGGTTTTTTTTTTTACTTTTCATTGTCAAACTTTTACTACAAGAGAACAATATGAGATGCTCAAGTTTGCATAAATCAGCATGTATCTTTGATCTCTACCTCCGCCTGGGGGACTAGCAGGTGTAACAGAACCAGATAAATGTGGGTTAAATTTTAGCTGAGGTGCATACCTATGGGGTGGGACTTTGGGCAAGTTATTCAACCTTTTTAAGTCTTTTTAATCTATAAAATGGGGATTATTACACCGTACTACACGCTTAACTACTTCACATATATTAACTCATTTATTCCTCCAAACAAGTCTGAAGTAGAGGCTATTTTACCCTTATTTTACTTCTAGGGAACCTGAGACACAATGAGGGTAAGTGACTTTGCTCCAAGTCACTCAGCTACTAAGAGGCAGAGCTGGCACCATGTAACATTTTTCTCTGAATCAAAGAGTCCATCATTGTATGAAGTGGCACTACTGTTATTTTTTTTTTCTAAGAAAAGTCAATGCTAGCGGCTGAACTGTGGCACACCATAGATGGTGAATGGCAGCCGATCATAAACGTAGAACTTGAAGGAAGCAGGGAGGTGAATCGTCACTGTCTTTCTCACCCAGAGACTGGCACTACAACACTTGGGCTTATATAAGTTCTTCTGTAAGGACAGACTTCATGTGCAGGGAAAATTACAAGGACTGCAACATTTAGATACCATTTCTTTCTTTTGTTTCTTTTTCCTTCTTTCTCTCTTTCTTTTCCTTCTCTATCCTGTAAATGATATGTTCTTTGCCTGATGATCAGTTTGGGTTTACACATCTGCTCTTCTACAGACCGTAAAATTCCATTTATGTTTTTGCCAGTATTTCCTCCCATTTGTGCTTGGCTCTTAAATTAGTTGCTCTAATATATCTTTGAGTAAAATCTATCAGTGTTTTTCTTTGTAATTTCCATTGCTTAGAGCTTTAAAGTCGCTCCAAAGATATGATAAAAAAACAAAAACAAAACACAACTCGTATTAACTTCAAGATGTCTAAAATTAAACTTTTGCTTAAGTTTTTCTTTAGTCCATTGGGGATTTATTTTGAGAAGGGGTTTTATGTGAACATCTACATTTCCCCCAAAGGACCAGTTGTTTCTGTGTTATGGCTTGACTATTCCTTTCTTCGCTGACACATGCCACCTTATTAGCATACGTAGAGTTGTTCTATACACTGCTTGCTCTTTCTGAAATTCCTGTTTTGATCCTTTGAACTATAGCTTTAGAATATACTTTGACAGCTTGTAGGGCTAGTTCTTCCCACTTTTCTGAATTAAGAATTAATCTTTCACTTAAATATAATAATATATTTTTTTCATGTTCCTCTGTCCCTGTGGGGAAAAACATCACTTGGTATTTTGATCGACATTGTAAAATTAAGTAAATTCACATTTTTAGTCACTTTATAATATTTACTTTTCTGAGATGTTTCTCCATTTATTCACTTCTCTCTTGTATCTCTCCATAAGGCTGTGTGGTTTTCCTCACACGGATCTGACCCCAGTCTCGTTAAGGTTTTCCCTTGTATCTTCTATTTCAGATGCTGTTGTAGGGAGGTCCTTATGACATTTGCCCAAAATATGAGAATGCCATGGATTTTTATCTTCATCTTTGATAACATCACTTCCTCTTATAATTTGAATAGTTTTTCAGTTGATTCTCATGACTTCTAGGTAGACAGCCATTTCATCTTCAAATGATGACAATTTAATCTCTTCTCAAATTCTCATACCTCTCATTTCTGTTCTTGTCTATGACTTAGCAAGGAATTCTGAGGCATTCATAAATCTGGTGACAGTGGCCTTCTGGATTTGCTCCTGATTTATCATTTTTTTTTTTTTACATTAACAAGACAGTTTGTGGTTTGAGATAGATGTGCTTTGACTTTTGAAGACTGGGTCTTTGGTTGCTCTGAGTGCACTGTCATTCTGCCTATCACCCAGGGACTGAGCCACAGTGCTTCTCGGAGCCATCGGCCCTTCCCACCCACATCCAGCTTGTTGTCATGTCCCACGGCACCCGGTTCATAATGCACTTTGGTTGCCTTTCGCCCCATGGCCAGTGCTGCATCCAGGCCCACACAGGCCTTGGCACCATGCGCTCCCGCCCCTGCCACCTGCAGCCCCATGCATCCTCGCTCATAGCCACACACAGAGGCTGACAGGCGCTTCCCACATCTCTGCTCGGTTGTTCATCCTGTGAGTCAGGAAACTTCCTGGGGACAGCAACTCATTTTTGATTTCTCCGTAACACCTCATGGCCTTGCTTAGCCTATGAAAACCTATCAAAATAGGCAGAAATGACCTCTAGGTTCAGGGTGAAGGTGAATGGGTAAAGAGCTACTAACAAGGAATCAACATTTTGGACTAGCAGCAGAATAGGTAGTTCTTGGCAAAGTCACAGGCAGCCAGATAGCTGCTTAAATAAACTCCAGGTATAGATATCAATTCCAGAGGGGCAGTTCTCTCCCTGCCCCCAGGAGTGAAAGTCAGCTGTGGGATGTTGGTTGTAAGAGCAGTTCCTTCCTGCAGTGAGCTTAATGCAGCATCGTTTATCACAAGTTAGATGCTGATACAGGCAGGCCCCGTGCCCTGAAAAAGAGGACATGAGATGAGAGAGGGAGATTGCTTCTGGTGTCCCAAGGAAGGAATAGCAGTTTGAGGTGATTTGGGACCTGAGATAGTATTTTTAAGATGGAGAAAAACTGAGCGTTCACATATAATTGGTAAGTACAGGGTTTTGAAAACTGCTTTTGGACACAACATCCAGCCAACCAGTCACTTGCTATTTCCCAGCTTTTTGAGTACTGTAACGTGGCTCATCTGCTTTCTGTCATTTTCAGTTATATTTATCAAGTGACCACAGGACCCTACTGAAGTCATCTAAGAAGTCTTGGCTGCAGGAAGTGTACCTGACGGATGAGGTCTCCTACCTGAACTGCTGGCAGGCCGTCCTCCCCGACCCCAGCTGCGCCTGGAGTATGAAGGCTTCCCTGTCCCGGTGAGTCCCCGACCTGGTGAGGCAGCATAGGGGGACAGCATGGAGGGGAAGCGTGGTGGAGCATGTGGGCAGTGCCCTCCCGCCTGCGGATGGAGGCTTGTCATGGCCCCAGGCCTCTGGACTTGGTCTCTGTCTGTCTCTTCCTCTTTTCCTTCATCCAATGCCAGGCTTGGAAGCATTATTTTGCTTTGTGGCTGCAACCTGCACTGGTGTTTCTCAACTCTGGCTGCACCATAGAATTGTCTGTGGTGCTTTATAAAAATCCTGGGAACCAGGCCCTGCCCGAGACCAGGCTGAAAACCCCTGACTGTGGTTGGAAGGATGATGACACCGCTTTCTTCTGGGCCTCTGTTAAATCCTCTCTGATAAAGAGACTGGGGAAGTGAAGGAGACACAGCAGCCACACAGGAGAACACGGGGTCCCACAGGTGGCACATTTCTGTTCTCATGCTGAGTGTTTTCTCAGGACCAGGGGCCCTGTGGGCAGGGCTGAGGTGCAGTCCTGACAGGTAGCAGCTTGGTGGGCACAGAGCTATTCTGGCTAGGAGACCTTGCTCCTCACTCCCAGGCACCCGACGGTGAAGGAAAGTGAGGTGTTAGAAGTTACGGGGAGTGTGAACTTATAGCACGGAACAGTTTAAAGGGTGGCCGGTCAAGGTGGCTGTTCAGGAGGAAACCCCAGTAACAGGTCACTCTGAATCCACCAGACACAGTGTGCTCCCCCAGCCCCTGAGCTCTGCAGTGGCCCGGGGCACAGGCCCCTCTCCCAACTTGGACCATGGACTCAAGGTCCTCAGCGACACTCGCCCGACAGATTGCTTCTCTTCAGCTGGCCTTTGCCAGGCTCTGCGGGAATTAGGGTGGTGGCTCCTGTCCTTGGCTGGCTTAGGACGTACCTGGAGAACTTGGCAATGACTGATGTCCAGGCCTGCAGAAATCCTGAGTGTGTGTGTGTGTATGTGTACATATATATGTGTGTATATATATGTGGTAGAGCTACACGCTTTTGCTTATAGGAAATCAAAGGCCTTAACTCGTAATACAAATAAAAGACTTTCTGTATCTTTAAAGGCAAATGTAAAAATTCTCATCAATCACTGCCACACGAATCGGGGACTGGCGGCTCACCGGCATCTTTTTTTAAGGTATTGTGGTACAGGGTACAGCAAAATGCCATGTGGGGGTGGGGGGTTGTGAGTATAAGCAAAGAAGCTCCATTTAAGGAGTGTGGCAACACACAAAAACAGTCCTTTGATGAAATATTGTCACGTAGAACTTTGATGGTGTAAAAAGTCCTGTTAGAACCCCTTCTATTATACAAGTCCTTCAGCAGCAAGAGGATGTCAGCCACACGGGAGTCCATGCTCTCCATCCTTGCCCGAACAGGGTGGGACCGCACCAGCAGCCACGCTGTGTTCTAGAGATCCCCAGGGGCTTCACGTAGCAGTCTGTTGAACTGGGCGTGTTCGAGGTGAAAGGGACAGCTTGCCCAGGGCCTTTCTCCATTTCCAGTCCGTGTTCATTCCTTCCTGCTCCAGTACCTATTTTGGAAAGGAAGCCGAGGTCGCTGCTCACACACACCTGGATTCACACAGAGTGGAAAAGCCCAGGAACCATTGGGTGTTGGTGACGGGAAGCCCCAGGCAGGACTCGCCTACCATGCTGCACCTGCCCAAACCACCAGTGGAGGACACCTGCGCCCTGGAGCAGGCGGCTGACCCGGGGGCCCAGTGACACACCAGGTGCGCCTACGGCCGATGTGGCTTTTCAAGAAATCAGCAATATTGGTTATGCCTCAAGCTGGTTTTAAGGAAGGCAGAGAACTCTGCATGCTGTATTGAAACAAAGAAGATTATTGAATTAGTGGTGGGGGGCCTGGGATGCAGAAGAACCGAGCTCTGGGGAGTATCTCAGAAATTCTGAGAAACTCAGCTTCTCTACTTAGATCCTGTGTGGCAGCAGCTTCTGCAGGGCAGTGCGCTACCTTTTAAACCTGTGTCTATGTAATAAAGCTGTTGGACTACACTGTGTTTTTGGCACCACCCTTGGTCCTCACTTAGTACAATATACTAAAAAATCACCAGTGTGTAGCTGTGAGCCATGGCCTTACCTCAGAGTTCAACAGTTTCCCGTTCTTTTTTTGTTTCAATGTCTGTCTTAAGAGAATTGAACTTTCACCTGACCAGTATGCATTATTTTGTCATGGTTTTTAAACTGTAGTCTATCGCATTTATCTTTGAAATTGGCACATTAGTTGTGGCGCCCACATGATCAGAAAGTCCCTGACAAAATGCACATGTATCCTTCCATATATTTGTTCATCTTTTCCTTCTTTGCGGGGTACCTATCGTGGTAATGTGTTCTAATGGGAAGAAGAGATGCCCTCCCCGCCCTCACCACCACCCCCCCACCCCCCGCCCACCAGCCTGAAGGTAAAGGTGAGCTCTAAGGCCGGTTCGTGTATTTATATACTGAGAGGCAGAAAGTAAGCCAAGAGGTGATGTAAATGTGTTTTAAACTGATGCAGCCTCAAGCCAGTGTGGATTGACCCTCTTCAAGGAGTTAGGCAGGTGCCATCAAATTCTGCAGGAATTAGGGTGGTAGTTCCCATCCTTAGGGGCATAGGATTTGACCTGGAGAACTTGGCAATGACCGATGTCCGGGCCTGCGCAGAAACTGATCTACTCATGTGAGGTGTAGCCTGGGCACTGGGCTCGTTCTGTGCTCGTCAGACAGCTCTGATGTGCGTCAGGAAGTGGAGGAGGGAACAGGGGTCCCCAGTGCTCGGGGAATGCATTTCTCAGTGGGCATACCCCTGGCTCGTAGAAGTTAAGTGATTCGCTCAGGGGCACACAGCTTGTAAATGCAGCATGAGGCGGGACCCGTCAGCTCGTCTAGACCTTCCAACGCAAGGTTCCCAGTCCTGGGCTCTCCACATCTTGGTGGGGGCCGTCCTGCGCGTGTGACGATGGCTAGTGACATTTCTGGTGTCAACCCCTTAGGTGCCGTAGCACAGCTCTACTTGTGACAACCAAAAATGCCTCTAGACATTGCTCAGTATCCCCTGGGGGAGGCTGCCCTTTGAGCACCACTGCCTGTGTCCTCCGGATCTTACTTGCCACCCACAGAGGATGCTGAGTGGAGAGGGTTTTTCCCTTCTTATTTTAACTTTCTCTGTAGAGCATAGAATTTGTGGTCCCTAAGGTAGCTTCCAGGGATACTGATAATCTTTTAGCACCTGCTCTGGTCATTGGTTGGAACCTAGAATTTTGTGCAGATTGGCCCTCGAGGACAGGTTCACCATGTAGACCTGTGCATGGTGCTGGCAGGGCACGCTGCACCTTAGCAGGGCCTCCAGTGGGGTATGCAAGATGGCCCATTGAGATGTGAAGAGAAAGCTTAGAATTTCTACATACATCATTTTAACCTTTAAAATGCATTAACGTGTATTTTCTAATGTCCAAAACAGTAGCTTTAGTGTACATGAGAGTTTAAGAGGCATAAGTGAAATTTATAAATATAAGTGTGTGTGTGTGTGTGTGTGTGTGTGTGTGTGTGTCTAGCTGATGCTGAAAACGTACAGGGAAGGATGTACAGTGACACTGTAGGAGGCCATCGTGGATGGTGGTGGTTGCACAGAAAATGCCGCTGTTAATGTTGCTGCATGGTTGTGTCTTGAGTTGTGGACAGAGACTCCCCCAGCCCTAACGCTCATTTTTGCTCAGTTGAACAAATGTTTTAACTTATCAGTCACCATGTGCCGATTCTCTTGCTAGGGTGGTTGGGACAGTGAGAAACCAGGCAAAGACCCTGCCAGTGGGGGAGGGAAGAAGAAGCCACCAGTGTGATTGTCCACGGAGCCCCTCCAGGATCCTGGTGGAGGAACAAAGAGCTCACTCACGCCCAGGACTAGTGACAGCTGACCTCAGACGACACTTGGCTATGGAACCGGAGGACTTCATTCCAGGCAGAGGAGGCCCTTTGCTGTCCCTGACTCAGCCTGGCAGTGGTGGTGAGAGCTGGGGACTCAGCAGAGGCACGCTCACCGTGGGCTATGTGCAGGGCCGACACGCAGGGGGCACGCAGTGAGGCTGCACTGGGCGTTAGGGCGCCGGATGCCTCCCTCTGACTCTGGTTCCCGAGGTGCCCCTGGTAACCCTGCCACCACCTTGGAGGGGACCCCAGGACCACCCTACAGCTCAGCAGCCAGAGCTGAGGCTAGGTCCCACGGGGACCCTGCAGGCTCTGCCCCGGCAATGTGGCCTGTGGTGGGAGTTTGTTCTGTCTGGTGCCCAGTGATGTTCGAGAGAAGCTGCACAGGCTGCACTGCTGGCTGTGGATGTCCAGTTACTGAATTAGAGTTTGACCTCGAAGGTGATGGTCGGCCATCACAGAGTGTTAGGAGGGACGTAGCATGCTCTTCCTTTGCCCAGGAGGGTCGTTAGGGAAGCAGCAGGGAGGTAGAGGGGGCCTAGCAGAGTGATGGGTCTCAGTACTGAGGGAGCATCTGGAGTGGATGGGCCGGAGAGGGTGGGGAGCATGCCTTCATGCCCTGTGGGGTAAAGCACGAGGACAAGAAGGTGGACCCTGGTGCGGGGCACACACAGGATGCGCTTTGCAGGGATGCCAAGCTGGCCACCCAGGGAGGTCCGATTCTGAGGGAAGCTACTGTTGTGTGCGTGCAGCCACAGCTCCTTCTGGGCGCACAGCCGCCGTCAGCTGGGCTGGTCGGCCCCACCCAAAACCCAGCTAAGTGACAATGGCCACAAGTAAAGTTTTAGGATTGGGTAGCACCCTTAGTTTCCTGCCAGGGGCACCTGCAGGAGTCCAGCAAGCCTGGACTGGCCACTTCGAGCTGGGGGAAGGTCGCCTGTCTGAGAATCCGTGTATTGTGGGTGAAGCGGGGAGCACGATGGCCGTCGAGGGCTGCCAGGAGAATAGAGTGTGGTATCATGTGTGAGCAGGTGCTTTGTGCGTGCACGTGCCTCCCAGCTTTCCCTCTGCCTTTATACGGGAGGCTGGTAAGTGCACGTCCAAGCCAGGAAGTGATTTTGTCTCTGTCAGCACACTTGGTTCCCACGTGGGAGTGGACCGCATTCTCTCCCACACACAGCAAACCTTTATGCATTTGACTGAACCCAACAGACCTTACTAACTACTCTGTGCCAGGCACTGAGCTAGACCCTGGGGCCCAGGGAGGAATAACCATGTTCCTTCTTTCAGGTCTTCAGCTGGGGAGATGATGCTTAAGGCAGGAAGAGAGGTTATCCCTGTTGTTAGAGAAAAGAAAAGAGTCGGCAAAGCCGTGGGCTTGGGGACGTGCAGGGTGTGTTTGGGGAGCAGGCCGAAGTTGGCTCTGCCCACGGTGTCTAGCAGCGTGGTTGGAAGGGAGAGTGTGGAAGAGGAGGTCCGAATGTGGCCTAAGTGATTAATTCAGCAGACACTGAGGAGCCCCGTGTGTCTGAGCAGGAGCATCCACGCATCAGGAAGGAAGGCTAAGCTGGGGAGAGGTCGCGGTAAGTTAAAGGTGCATCGTCTCTGTCCCTGATCAGTCGGCAGCCAAGGGCTGTCCCAAGGGACTGCTGATTGATGGCTTTTAGCAGATGAAGTAATTTTTTTCTGCCTGTCCTAACCAAAGGCAAAAATAGTAGAAACTATTTTTGTTTCTACTATTGTTTTTCCCCTTAGTAAATTCATTCAGCATCTCTTGATAGCACCTGGAGCTCTCTGAAAGAAAAAGAGCCACTTTATTGTAAAGTGTAACCATGTAGACCCATTTACAGATCTGCTAACGATTCAGTTGGTATTGTGGAAATTCGGCCTGAGGGGAGCCTGACTCAGTGGCCGTGTTAACTGCTGGGGGGTAAGGGGGTCACCATGATGTGGGGGAGACAGGGGTTGATGTAGGAAGAACTTTGTGGTGCCTGCCTGTGAGCTCCCAAGGGTGGGGACACTTTCAGAGTGGCGTCTCCAGCGTTGGAACGCCATTGGCGTAGTTAACATTTATGGAGCGGTTACAAGCACTGACTAGTCACTTACTAGTCACTGTTCTAAGGGAGAGAGAAGACCTACAAACACCCCGTTAGAAAAAATAAGTCAAAGGGTTTGAACTGGAAATGATAAAGAATTCAGGTGTCTAGGAAGCATTTTCGAGCATGCTCTGACGAAGACAGCAGCAATGCCATTTTCCCTTCCTCTGACAGGAAGGCAGTGACAGAGCCGCAGTGTCGGAGCTGAGTTGGTCTCATGTTGGTCGTTTTACAGGTGGGGGGATAGAAGAGATCAGAGGAGGGTCATACCCAGGCACAGGAAGATGATGGCGGGGCCTGAGCCCGCTCTGGGTGACAGGGACTGCTACCACACTCAGCTGAGTCCCTAGGGGACAGGACATACCCGGGTGAGACGCGCACAGGCGGTGTCTCCTGGAGGCTTCTGGGCTTCCTCTTGCAGATTCGATCATGCACTTCTTAAAGGTGGCCACAAGATGTCACTGGTAAAACCCTTAAGTCAACGCTTGCAATTGCTCAACTGCTGAGCTTAGTTTGAAAGTGTGAGGGAGTTTCCAGTTTTCAAAATGTGCATTTTAAGAGAGGAAAAACCGTAAAAGCGCTTTGGTCAGGGTATCGGTTCATTTTTCTCCTTATAAAAGAAAGAGTGTGTTAGGCAAATGTGAGCGTGGCCTTAACAGTGTTCCGAGGCCAAGGGGAGTTCCAGTGCGAGTACGGCCCCTCTGGGACTCCTTCTGGATGTTGCATCTGGGGCCTGGAGTCCTCCCCAGGAAACTACTCAGAATCCAGGCCTGGGGATGCTGGGCCCCAAAGCTGCCCCAAGGGACTGCAGCATGGTGTCAGAGTGGCTGCTCGCCAGCCTTGCTGAGTCTGGCTCCTCATCTGGCCTCACTTACTCTCCTTGTCACTCACTGGCTTCCTCTCAGACTTGTTAGAAGAGTGAGTGCAATGAGAAAACATTCGAGAGAGGCAGGAGGGGACAGCGGTCCTGAGCCCCAGCCATGGGGTCAGACGAGTCAGTGGAGGTGCTGGTCACTTCCTAGCTGCGTGACCTCGAAAGTCACTGCACCTCTTTGAGCCCCCTCCATTTGCTCACAGGTTAAAAGAAAAATTAAAACACCACCCATCTCATGGGCTTGCTGTGCAGATGGTGATGATGTGTTCAGCTGGCCACGCCCTGTCCAGCTCTGTTGATGAGTGTGTCGTCGGGAGTGGGGTCTCTGAGAGACTATGTGTCTTGGGTGCCGCCTGGCATTGCTGCGTTCTCGTTTTAACATCTCTCTCATCCATGTGCCTATGAGCTCTTCGAGTACAGAAGCTGCGTCTACATAAGAGTGATTTTAGTCTCTCACCCTCGGTACTCACGCCACTGAGTGCCAGCTTTCTGCCCCCACATTTTACAGGTGAACTGATGAGAGTCTAGACAGGTGACGTGACTCGCCTGGCATTGCGCATGAGTGAGCACTTCCTCTGTCACAGCACTTGTCACTCTGCACTGTGGCTCTGTATTCTCTGTCTGTGGTGCCTGACTACAATCTCCCCATTGACATAGCTAACGTTTAAGGGGTGCTTACGAGCACTGACCAGTCGCTAGTCACTGTTCTAAGCACTTTTTTGTGTATTAAACAGTCAAATCCATGTATAGTCTGGGAGATGGGTCCCATGGTTCTCTGAACTTGACAGGAAGAGAAACAGATACAGGAAGAGGAGCCTACCATAGGCTGAGCGACAGCCCGGAGCCTGGCAGCAGTGCCCCCGCCCTGGGCAGAGGCCTTCCCAGTACTTTGTGGGACTGAATCGAGTCAGTAGGTTGGAGACCGAGTGACGGCACCATGTGCAGTAGGGAGCGGCTGTGGCTATGCGTGCCGCCTGTAGTTCAGAGCTGTACCTGCCAGCCAAGGGGCCTGGTGGGATGAGCAGGAGGGAGGCAGTGAGGGGAGCCGCTCAGTTCAGGGCGCAGCGGCCATGGAGGAGGGCTGGGAGCCACCTGGAGCCCACCGTGGGACCGAGGCAGCGCTCCTCTGCGGGAGGCAGCGTTAGGTCCCGGAGCACCTCCGGCCGCCTCAGCCAGTACACCTGGCAGCCCCAGTGCCTCCATCCCCGCAGGACCAGATGGGTGGTGCCAGCTCTGTCGACGAGAGAGAGGTACTGGAGCCCTGCACTTAGCAGGATTTGGGGCCACATCCAGTCTTCGTGGAGAGGACACCAGAGATGCCCTTGTGAGTTCTGGAGGAGCCAGGTATGCGGTTTAGCCAGCCGGGCCCCATGCCTGCCCTTTCTGACAGACCCAGAGTCCTGCAGCTCCTTCAGGCTGCCTAGCATGGGGCCAAGGGCTCCATCTGGGGCGCTGAGTGCGACAGGCTGACCCTCCCAGGCCTCCACCCCGGAACACTGGCACTGCGCACAGGGCACACATGAACACTGTCCCGCCCTCCTCTCCCAGAGGGAGCGGAGGTGGTGTCTCCTGTGGCTGTCCCCAGCTGCTGAGCCAGAGCCTCCGCCCTTCCTCCCTCCTCGCAGTGTCTGCCGTGTCACTGCTGGCCGACGTGAGGAGGTTGAACTTGGGCCAGACATCTGCTGCCGTCTCCTGGATGTGCTCTCCCCAGCTGGTGGCAGGAGGCAGCACCACCCTTGCAGTGAAGTGCTAGGGCTGGGAGCTGCCGCCATCCCCCTGCCCCACCCAGATGCTGCTTGGCTTGCCAGGGGCTTGTGGGAGCCCCCTGAACTGAGACCGGGTCTCTGTGCGGGGCTGGCAGGGTGGCAGGGGAGGCCTCTTAGTTCTGTGTGCTCTCTTCCGGAAGGCTTAGTCTATAGGTCAGGGTCATTTAACAGAAGGGAGATGCCAGAGATAGATGGCAAGGGGGAAGGACAGAGGGAGAACAGGCCTGGGGAAGGGGCACTGTTCTGGGTTACCTCGGAAATAGACCCTGAGACAGAGATCGGGTGCAGTTTATTTGAGGTCATGAGAAGCAGGGAAGAGAGAGAAGTCTGTAGATGGCGCTTTATCAACAGATGTTGTTGGGGGCAACTGGGAACCCACTGAGGAACCTTGGAGACGGTTGAGCCTCAGTTGCCCCCCAGGGTGGGCACTCAGGAAGCTTTGCCCTTTACTCCCGTCTGCCACTGAGCGAGGGCTGCTGCTGGGCCACAGCTTCCTGGCTGGCCTGTCCCGCCATGGGAGTGGGCAGGAGGGTCCCAGGTGCTTGCAGGGGCACCCACAGAGGAGCCACGGGTGGTATGCAGACAGGCCCCGTGACAGGGGGAAAGGAGGTCAGGGATGAGGGCAGTTAGGGCGTTGACCTGTCGGTTGGTCTCTCCCCTCCTTCTCTCCTCCCTCTTCGTTGCCCGTCCCGTCCCCTGTCTGCCCTCTTTTACCCCACGGTGGTATCTGGGGCACGCTGAGGGCCTACTGTATGTGTGTGGCAGCAGGCAAGAACACTGTGCTCTGGGGGCACCTGGACTGGTGCCTGTGAGGGGTGACCAGCTCCCTCCCTGGATGTTTTGTGGTCATTGATGCTGGCAGTCAGAGACTGAGTGGTTAGTGACCTGGTCTCTCCTTTGGCCTGGTTTGGACTTCATGGTTCTTCCTGGTCGATGTAGTTCTCAGTGGCTCTGTGGCTGCCTTGATGCCTTCCGGTATAGACTACTTTGTCCCTGTAGGTCTCCAGCCAAAGCCACAGCTATCTTCTGCTTCTCCTCTTTGACGGATTGGGACTTCCTGACCATGGGCACAGCACAGGGAGTGGTTGCTAGTGCTGAGCTCGTGGCCTCTGTCCCTGGTCCTCGCCCCTGAGTTCACCATGATGGGACCCCCTCTGGGCTGTGCAGGTGGTGGGTCGCCCTGTGCTTGTACCCAAGAGGTGAGTCCAGCTTGAACTGGGCTAAAGCATTTTTCTCAACTTCCTTAAAACCTGAAGATCAGTATATCTCACCCTGTTTCCCTCTCTCCAGTCTCGGCTGTCACTGCCCTTTGGGACCAGACGTTGGGCTCCAGTTTCTCTACTTCTCTCATGTCACCCTCGTCCTCCAGGTGGCACCTTCGATCACAGTCTCCCTCATAGGCTGGAGGTATTTTCTCTATATTATGGAAGAAACTGAGAAATTTAGCACCCAGGCCTGCTATGCTGAGGAAGACAGCGGGTAAAGAAACCAACTGGGAAGTCCCTGTTATGCAGCTGGTTCAGCTCAGAAGACTGCAGTGAGGCAGGAGACCCCAGGTTCTGTGCGATGTATCAGAAGCTGAATGACTTGCTTCGCCGTCCCACTTCCTGGCCCGTTTGTCTTTTGTCTCATCTGCAGCCAGGCATATCCCTCAGATGGTCTAGGCATGGAACAGAAATGCAAAAGAGAAAAGCACATTAATTATTTTAAAATATTGCTATCCTGTCCAAATGCTGCCATTCCATAAACAGGAGTACAGGAGAACAGAGGATGGAGGGGCTCTGGGATGCTTTTGGAATTAGGAAGACTTCACCCTGTTAAGACCAACCCAGTAGAAGGTTGGCCTAGTGTGTAATTTTCAGTGTGCTTCCTTGACATATGTGATGTATGCCATAGAGCCCTGTCAGACTCACATCAGACTTCGTGTGAGCAGGTGACTTGCTGTGTTAAACCACTGAATTTGGGGGTAATTGGTGATCATAAGATAGCCTAGCTTATTCTGATTGATTCAGAAATCGATAATGGACATAATAAGATGCTGCTGCAGCTAGAACTTAAAATCCGTGGCACGGACATACTGGTTAGGCTGCTGGCAGGGAGGAAACTGAGTCCGAGGCTGCAGAGTGTCAGCTGCATGGTTGCCAGACTGGTCACCTGTGCTAAGAGAGGCACGTGTGGTTCCTCACAGACTGGCGAGGGGAGGAGGGGATGTGGCGTTGGCAGAGCGAGCTGCTTGTTACCGGCTGTGCTGAGCAAGGTGTCACAGAAAGGGATGAGCAGAAGAAAAGTGACGAGTGTCCAGGAATGGTGAGAGGGATGGAGAAAGGCCAGAAATGGGAGTGGGAAAGTTAATTGCCTTTAGAAGGCATGTCATCTGTGGGAGTAAGGAAGACTCCAAGTGGCCAGAGGCAAATACCACATGGGGGGGGTGCGGTGTGAGCAGTTGGAATGGAGCAAGAATCAAATGAAAGGTATGGCTCTCACACCTGGGCATCGTTATCAAGGTTATGTAAAGCCTCAAGGTGGCAAACTTCGCAGGGATTGCTGCAGGTTGCCTCAAGGTAGCCACTGTGTTCATTGAGGAAAAGGCTTAGGGCATGGAATAAAGAAAGAAAGCAGATCTGAGAACTAAGTCTGGAAAGAACAATGGGTGTGGTTCCTGGAAGACTGACTACTGAGAGTCACTCTGCCAAAAAAAAAAAAAAAAAAGATTCTGGGAAAGCCTGTGTTTATTTGAGACCTTTAACTCTATAAAGACCGGAGATCCCAGCCATTTGCAGGGAGCAAATAGGCTAAGAAAACACCTGCCAAGGAGCACACACTTGTCAAAGCCCACTTCAGATGTGGCCCGGGAAGCCATGCAGAGAGAAGGACCCACCCGTTCAGCTGTGCGCTTGGGGAGCAACCGGCAAGGCATGCCCTCCCGAGAGCAGGGTGAAGGCCATGACATCCGTCAGCAGAGTTGGGGAAGAGCCTCCAGGGTTTCAGGGTTTCTGTGAGCCACTGACTGCTGGCGTCTCCCACTTTTCCTCCTCTTTGAATGAGACGTTAAGGCTGTCGTCCTGTCCTTGCGGTACCAGTTGGTGAGGAGACAGCACCTCACTTGAACTTTTAGATCAGCAGTTGAAAGACTCCTGCCCACTGGCCAAATCCAGCCCAGTGCCTGCTTTTGTAAATAAGGTCTGATTGGGACACAGCCATGTCTGTCACGCACAGAGTGTCTGTGACTGCTCCGGGGGCTGCCGTGGCATAGTTGAGTAATTGCAACAGAGACTTCATGGGCCACAAGCTGAACATATTTACTTTCTGGCCCTGTAAGAAAAAGTGTGCCGGTACCTGTTCTCGAAAGATAGTCCTCTGGACCAGGAGGACCAGATGCTGGGTGCCTTTGAGCTGGGTGGATGGAACTGTGGGTCGTCTCCCCTGGAGTCACAGGAAGGAGATGGCCTGGATCCCTATGTCACCCTCAGAAAGTGCTGCCTTGGAGAGTGGCCTGACATGCGTTAGACTGTGTGAATGAGATGAAAGCTGCTGTTGGGTTAGAATACTGATCTGGAGATTAATTTTTGGTTACCACAGTTGAAACCAGTATAAAATATATATCACATCTGTGTCACAGTTTATACTTGTATGCAGTTGATATTCAGTTACACAATTTTATGTTTAGAGTATTAATAGTCTCCCACACTATGTAAAAATAGTCTTTGAAAACAGGTTGTTAATAACTTTCTAATATTTCCTTGGATTATTTCATTGATGATGTACAATACTTGGGAAGATGTGGTGAGAAAGATAGCATCCTTCACTGTGTGTAAAAGGGTGACAGTGCAATTTTTCTGAAATGCAATTTTACAACAGGGTTGTCCCCTTTGAGCTAGCAATTCTATTTTGGGAAGGGTACCCTCAGGTAATAGTAAGAGATGTGGGCCAAAATTTATGGATGAAGATTTTCGTTTTAGCTGTGTTTATAATATCAAAATTAGAAATAGTCTAAATGTGTAACATAAACACAAACAGTTACATAAATGGCAGTGCTCCCTAGGCACTGCCTGTTGTCGACGTTTCTTGTTTAGTGTCAGATGCCTGCAGCTTGAGACACGGAACATGGATCTGATCTAATAACTGTCTTCCACGCTGTACCATTCACTCTCTGCCGACAGCCTCGGACTGTGGATGGGGCCAGCCAGTGTTTGTCTCCTTTTCATTTCCTTGGCAACTCATGACTTCTGGCTGCAGAGATTCTTCAGATGGGCTCTTGGACATCAAACAACTACAGCCCAGCATTTGCTTACATAAAGTGCAAATGAATCATGAACACGTGGATTATATTTTCGTTCAAATGCTCAGGGATTTCAGTTTATGGGAAGAGGCTCTGTGGGCTGTACAAATCAGCACTAGGCTTGGGAAATTCATTGACCAGATCCCTTTGCTCTCCCCCCCTCCCCCAAATCCCATCCTTAGCACCCTAGAAATAACAGCTATTTAATTCTAGGGGTACCAAAAGTTATTCTTCCTTCCGAAAAACAAGGGAGGGGAGAGGCCAAATGAGTTTGTCAAAGGTTCCTGGGGTTATTGGTTTTGTCCCAAAGCCAGTGAAGACTAAACAAACTGCAAAATGGACCTTCCCTTTTCCTTGGCTTCTGTGTTGGAACTTCCTTAATTTTTAATCTCTCTTTAGTCTCCTCTGCTGTGATGTTGCCCATCTTCTTCATCTCTTGTCTCCTAAGTGTTGGGGTTTCCCAGGGCTCCATTCTGAGCCCGTAGCTCTGACTGTGATGTCTAGATTATTTTCAGTCTGAGCTCCCGGCTTCAGCTGGTTTCTATACATGGGTGATGCTCTAGTTCTGGCCTGGGTCTCTCTCGACTTCTAGTGTCTACACCCATTTGCCCACCAGGCATTGCTGCTCGCTGGGGCCCACAGATGCTCCAAACTCACTTTGTCCAAACTTCAGTCCTCCTCCACCCCCACCTCTCATTCCAGCCATTCTCCCTGCCAAAGGTTCTGTTTTATTACCTGGAAGTACCAGTCATTCAGTCCTCAGTGCCATAATTTTATTAGTTCAGAAAACTGAGTTTTCATTTTATGCCAGGTACTGAGTCATAAGGGAACACGGAGATGAATAAGACCCAGCTCCTGCCCTCAGTTTCCCTACAACCTCCAGTGTGGAAAAGGGGCACATGTCACAGTGCAGGTGGGGGACACTCAAAGAGGGATTTATCAGGGTGACGCCCGAGCCGAGAATTAAAGGGCGAGTTGGATCAGGAGGAGGGGAATAGCATGTGCGAAGGCATGGAGGTGAGAAGCAGTGGCTGGGAGCAGACACAGGTTTCATCGTCAACCTGAGCAGGGACTTTGAGGCAAGTGTGTGCTTCACTGAGGCTGCAGGCCGTGCAGAGGCTACATAGTAGAAGTCTTGCATCCCCTTTCAGAGGTTTGGATTTTATCAGGTCGTTTGTGTGGAGTCTCAGAGCACAGTTAAGTAGAAAGTATAAAGCTCTGGTTTCTGTGGCTTTGGGAGAGGATGGATTTGAGGAAAAACAGAGGAAGGTAGGAGACCCACTGAGTTCTGTCCACCAAACAACCACGCTGACTCAAGGTAGGAAGAGCAGAACTCAACCCTCCAAATGATGCGCTTACCTGTTGGCTTACTACCTATCCACCTTCTCAAGGGCTTCCTGTGGCCTTTGACCTTGGTTCTGGTACCCAAGTCATTCCTGTGCCCTCCACCACTCTGAGTTCCCTGTTGCTTCCTGGGCACTTGCCTGGACTGCTCCTGGAGCCACTGTCCTTATTCCCTGTGCAGCAGCAGATGGCCTGGCTGAACCTCCATGGCCAGCCAGTCATCCAGACAGTGGTCACTGGTGTCTGTCCATAACATGTCGATTCCTTCCTGCCTTTTAACTAGGTTGGAGGAGATAACCATGCTTCAACAGAGGCATTCTGCATGTGATGCTGACCACAGTTTGCTGGGATTAATAGAGGTAATGAATGCAAAGTGATTAGGACAGTGCCTTGCACACATAAAGACCCAGGAAGTGGTAACCTCTTCACCATCATCATCACCACTGTTATTGCCATCGTCATCACCATCATCACCATCACTACTACCACCAGCACCACCACCACTATCATCACCATCTCCATCATTACCGTCACCACCGCTACCATCACCACCACCATCACCATCACCATCACCATGATTATTATCACATCAATACCTTCATCCTCATCATTACAGCTATAATTACATACAGTCTCCAGGCCTGTAATTACAGGCCTGTAATTACATACACTGTCCAGGCCCAATCTGAGTGATTGTATGCCATCATATAGCACTCAGAGCAGCCGGTGTCTTGAATCCAAGGCTCTGAGACCACAGAGGGCAGGGCTTCTGGTTGGGGAACAGGAGCAGGTAGAGGGCAGGCCCTGAAGTGGCCTCAGGAATGCTGACACCACTGTGCTGTGTCCCTCCTACCAAGAAGTGGCTTGGGTCACACCTGTGAGGATGAAGAGGACAGTGCTGGAGGGCAGGCACGTGAGTTACCTGTGCTGGTACCCCCACAGCACGGTGCCCAGCTTACTGTAAGGGCCTGTGAAGCCCTTGCTTCTTGAATTGACTTCCTGATGCTACATGTTATTGTGAGCGTCTTCCCTGTGGCCTGTGCTTACTTCTGGGTGGCTTTTGGGGACTTACATGTAGTCAACTTAGTATCGTGGAATTTTGTGTATTGGCCATGGGTAAATACTGAGAAAAGTATGTGTGTGTGTGTGTGTATGCAACTGTATATACACACATAATGCGAAACATACACACGATGCAAAATTTTTGCAGTGAAACTACAAGTTTTCAGAATAAAGCTTTTATATCTTCGGGTCTGTAGAAGGTATCTGGTGATAAGTTAGAAACACGAGATACTGTGGACGTGCTTCCAGCAGTACGAAGGTATGGAAGATGGACAGAGCATGTCCTGTCAGCCTCTGCGCTGCGCCGGGCCGTCTCCCTGCTTAGCTTCTGCAGACTAAGGGACCAGCAAGGGCGTCTCTGGGCTTTTCTTTCTCATCTTGGTGTGCAGCAGACTGATCACTAAGGGCTAGTTGAAAGGGGGTCTGGTGGCAGAGAAGTGGTTGGCCTGGGTGACCTTAGGACTCTCGTCATCTCGTGATCCTTTGTCCTTGAGCAAGTCATGTTCCTCGCTAGGGCTCAGCACCCCTGTGTGTGTGATGAGGGGGTTGCTTTAGGACTGGGGTTTCCGGATGTGCTCAGCAGAGCTCTGGGGTTGGGGGAGGGCTGCTGAGGGTAGTAAAGGGGGAGGCTGGGAGCCAGGGCAACAGACCTGCCACTCTGTCTTCAGCCATAGCAGCTTTGCATTGATCTGTTTTATGTACTGACGTTCTAGGTAAGATGAAAGAAGGGATCTGGTCCTTTTAAGAGCTTGCAAACTGTGTGGCTTGCTCATCCGCAAGTCCTCCCAGTATGACTTCCATGGTTCCCTGATGATGCTCACCCAAGGCCTGGAGTAGGTGCCAAAGATACCTTCCTTGCCATCTGGGAACAGTGGGGGTAGGTCCTTTTCACTGATGCGTTAATCTGTCGTGTTCTTGATTAAGGAACTGTAATAAGCAGTTTTCTGGTCTTTGTATAAGAACACTGGTGTCTCACCTCCATTATTTCCTGGTTCTGTGACCTAAGCCCCTCCACTCTCTGAGCCTCCACTTCCATCCACATCTGTGACATGGACACACAGGAGTATACCGTGACGTGGACAGGGTGGTTCTTTCTAATGAGCATGGAGCGTGTCGACCATCATTGTTAGGTGGTGAACAGTTAGGCAAGCTTTGTGGTTTCAGCACGTCACAGGTGACCTGATGCCTGTCAGGACTGTCTTCTGAGAGCTGAGATTACCCAGTCTGGGTTAGAGAACCAGTCTGTGTGTTTGCCCTTGCGATATTGTAGGAGGCTCAATTTGTTCTTAAAATAAATGTTCAAAAAATTATAAAACATTTTAAATGTCACACATACTGCACCTCTGGCATGATAGGCTGTTTTTGTAATTTTCTGAGTGTGAAAGCAAATTTTAAAGGCAATCAACATTCAGAAATGAATGGATTGGTTAAACAAGAAAATTGATTTTTAGCTGGATTTACGATGCTCAGGAGTGAAGGTATTCAGGTTAATGATTACACGTTGGGCTGAAAAATAGTCTACTGGCTTTCACTGAGCCAGCCAGGCCCCCTTGGGATCCCCATCATCAGGCTGTCACGTGTTCCTCCGTGCAGCGTGGCAGCTCCGTCTCGGAATGGTGGAAAGTGGCCAGGGTTCGAGAGACAGAGCGCCCCCTCTGCCATGGAGCAGGCGCGCGCCGCACAGAGCCCGGGTGAAGGAGCAAGGCCTCTGAGGGCTGCGGCCTTGGGACAGGCTGCCTGCGAGGCTCAGCCCTGAAGGGTTAAATGTGACGCTGGGACGTCAGCTAGGAGCTCGGGGCCAGGCGCAGGGAAACAGGAGGAAGTGGACTGTGGGCCCAGCTCCATGACCAGCACGGACCCAGGGTGGGGTCGGGACTGGTGGAGCTGGATGTGGTCCCAGCCCGGGAAGAGCCTGTATGGAACCTGGTGGGGTGGTGGCCGGTGGTTTGGGAGAATGGAGCAGGGCAGGCTGCACAGTCCAGCCTCTGGGTAGAGACCGCTACCCGAGAGGGAACGGATGGTCAGGGGCAGGCTCCAGTCAATGGAATTGGGAGCAGGCTTGGCTGAGCAGGCCACCCTCAGGAAAGGGGAAGACTCAGGGCTCGGTGCAGGCACGGCAGACCCTGCGCCCACAGCCGGGAGGGTCGTCCTGGGCTCAGCAGCCAGACTTTCTGAGCCCCCAGCAACCTGGCTGCCTGGTCAGAATTGGCTCAGGACTGGGTAGGGCCCACTTTGCGATGGGAGGTGTGTGTCTATAACCCTGAGGGGCTGGTGGACACAAGAACCAGTCAATGAAGGGGACTTGATCCTCTGACGTGAGCACAGTCCAGAGGGGCACTGAGTGCATCACCCTAAGACCCTAGTCCTGGGGGGCCAGCAAGGGGGCGCTGCTGGTAGAGGCGAAGCCGAGCCGGAGATAGGTGTCAGAACACAGGTGCTGGGGTTGCCTCTCCCGGGGATTTCGCTAGTAAGAGGTGGGACCTCCCTTCTTTGTTGCAGACCTCGTGTGACAAAAAGCTATTCCCTCAGCCATCTCATGCAGGAGATGGACATGTGTGCAAGTGCTCTGGCCTCCCCGGGACTGCGGCTTCCTGTGTATATCCCTCCCACACACCTCTTTCTTTCTTTCTTCTTCTTTCTTTCTTTCTTTCTTTTTTTCTTTCTTTCTTTCTTTCTTTCTTTCTTTCTTTCTTTCTTTCTTTCTCTCTCTCTCTCTCTCTCTTCTCTCTTCTCTCTCTCTCTCTTTCTCTCTTTCTCTCTCTTTCTCTCTCTCTCTTTCTCTCTCTCTCTCTCTCTCTTTCTTTCTTTCTTTCTTTCTCTTCCTTCCTTCCTCCCTTCCTCCCTTTCCTTCCTTCCTTCCTTCCTTCCTTCTTCCTTCCTTCCTTCCTTCCTTCCTTCCTTCCTTTCTTTCTTTATTTCTTTCTTTTTGCTGAGAAATAAATGTGTGTGTTTTGGAGAGAAAATAAATTAGGAAATACAGAATAAAAAAAATAAAGCGCACTCATAATCCATTAGCCACAGATGAATTGATAGGCTGTTTACAGAGAAAAATCACGTATAAATGAGCAACCTTTCTTATTTCTCTGTAACTGAACTTAGAATTCTGAGATCCTGTTTGCACAGATGACAGGAAATCGATTTTGCCAGTTCACAGTATACCCTCCATCCCCTGCCCCCAGCAGGGCAGCCTTTCGTCTCCTTTCGGATGAGAAAACAACTTTTTGTTATTGTTGCTTGGGCTCCCATTCTATGGGTTTATGGTATACAATTTGTGCTTTGAACATTCCAGGTTTTGCTCTCTGTAATCAAAACCACGCTTTGGGCATCAGAGAAACAAAATATAAACAGACCCAAATGTATTAGTTTACTGTTGCTGCTGTAGCAAATTACCACAGAATTAGCGGCGTAAAACAATACAAATTTATTTTCTTAAATTTCCGGAGGTCGAAAGTCCACAGTGGGTCTCATCGGGGGTTGGCAGAATGAATTTACCTTTCTGGAGGCTGGAGGGGAGGACCCACATGTTTGCGTTTTGCAGCATCTGGAGGCACCTGCAGCCTTGGCTCACAGCCCATTTGTCCATCATCAAAGCCAGCAGTGTGGCTTCCTCAAGTATCTCTGAGACTGTGACGACCCCCCCCCCCGCCTCTCCCTCTCCCTCGGACCCTTGTGATTACATTGGGCCCAGCTGGACAACCCAGAATAATCCCTTCAAAGTCAGCTGATTAGCACCCTTAACTCCATCTGCAGCTGGAATTCCGTCGTGCCGTGCAGTACAGCACAGTCTCAGGTTCCTGTGGGAGGACGTGGCCTTACTTGGAGGGACCATTACTGTGCCAACCATACCAAACCATAATTTCTTTGTCAAAGGCTTGATTCTTATGATCAAAAGCTATGACTTTCAAAGGTGTGCCTTTGGTATTGATTTAACATTCTGCTTAGGCGTTTCAAGGGCAATGATTTGAGTTAAACAAACTTTTAAAAAGTTTTTTTTTTTTTTTCTATTTTCTACATGGTATGAATTGGAAGCTGTTGCTGCTCCCTGAATTGTGGGGATAACGGGGGTTATTGGAAAGCCCAAAAGTAGATATTGGGAAGCTCATGGAGGGAAAAAACCCTCAATGTCACTTCTCCAAATTTAACCTTATTTCACGTTTGTGTTTCATACTGTACATCGGTGTTTGTGACCTGATTGATTCAGTCAGCAATGTAACACGTCTTTCTGGGATAGTAAATCTTACCCGATCACGTTGTGTCAGCTTCTGCAGTGTTCCCTTTTCTCTAGCCCACTGTTGCAGCAGGTGGGACCACTAAGGCAGAGGCAGGTGTGGGCCCCACGTGATCCTGGCACAGCTGCGGCATCTCGAGATCTCGGGTCCTTTAAACGCAAACTAGGCGGGCAGCGGGAAGTGCCGGCTCTGGCTCTGAATAGTCGTTCTGGGGGTAGGTGACACCCGGGAAGCTCGTCTGACTCCCCAGGCGCTGATGGCAGAGGTTTCCTGGCAGCCTGCGGTACCGCCTGGAGGAATAAGTGTCAAAGGTGTGTGCGGGGTGGGCGGGCAGAGGGGTCACTGTGACCTGGAGGTGGTTCGCGCGATGTGATGGTGACACCGAAGCCTGTGACTTTGAGGCCCCGAATGGTGGGAATGACCGTAATCAAGGGGCCTGAGGCAGCCACGGCTGGGGTGGCATCCCAGGAAGCCCTGGGACACTTGTGCAGTCACAAGTGTTGCGAGTTTAGGTGTTTTGTCCCTTTTGCAGTTACATAAACAGTTGGGTCCAAAGTTGGACCAGGGTCCGTCACTCGCTCGCTCTCCTGGTGACCATTTCCTTCAGACAGAGCAGGCTTCTTCCAGCCTGTCTGACGCTGCTGTGTCCCCAGTCCCTGTGTTCTTCCCAGTTTTCAGCTGGGTCTTCACCCCCTTATTGTATTTCCGTTTGGTCTTTTCGGTGGGGGATTTCAAGGGTTTATTTAACCCAGCAATCAAATTGGTCATTTAAAATAATAGTCTGTCTTGTCCAAGTCTAAAAATAAGTTCTGCTGGGATGAGGAGGCTAGCAGGGGGAACTGGGCAGAGCAGCGGGGGACTTTTCCGAGCCAGGTCGGCCAGGCGCATCTACGCTTACTTGGTCCCTCCTCATCTGCCGCGTGGGAGTCAGAGCGCCTTCTGTTTGTCTGGATCACAGTCGGCCTCCACCTTCCCCCAGCCCGCCCGCCCTTCTGGGGACACAGGCTGCATTCACCACAGTCGCTGCCCCAGCCCTGTGCAGATTTTATGAAAGGCGTTTTCACTGGGATTAAACAGGCACCGTGTTTGTGTGTCGTGTGTGAAGGAGAAAAAGAACCACTTTGGGGTGGCAAGGGTTTAGGTGTTGTTTGTCCCTCACAATTACGTAAACACACTTTAGAATTAATCTCTAATTACGTTAGAAACAGAGTGGGGGCGGGGGGAGCAGAGGGCAGCGGACGGGGCAATGGCACAGCTGAGCAGTTTCCGTGCATTAGACATCAGAAGACTTGTGTTCTGCCCTCTCACAGCGGACTCCGAGTCCAGAGGAAAGTTTGAGGTTTTACATTTCTGTTTGCGGTACAGGAAGAGGCTTGTGATCTGAGGGCACGATTCAGTGGAGTGACTTGCTCGCACACACAGTTGCTTCGCGGGGCGGGCAGGGGCTGGACGCTGAGAGCTGCTGGCGGAGGGGACGGGATTCCCTCCGCCCTGCCCTCGAGCTGCTGCGCGCTGTGCCGGGAGTGGCTTTACTCCTCTCCTCACCCCCGCCCAGCAGCTGCCGGACCCCCGCGACTCCTGGGGCCACCAAGGGACTCACCCGCACCCTGCAGGCCCCCGGGATGAGTCTGCAGAAGAGGATCTTCCCCCGGAGGCAGACCGGTGAGCGCTGCTTCTCAGGGATCCCTGGGAGGTGGGGCTGGATGGAGGGTGTGAAGTGACACCCGGGGGGCACAGTTTGGGTTTCGCAGGGTGGCGTGTGTGTTCACAGGCGCATGTGTCTACGTCCTGTCCTCCTCCTGGAGGCTGGCTGAGCACTCAGCAGGCTGCTTGGCAGACGGTTGAACCCAGACCTCCTAGGGGCTGTGAGCCCCGAGGGGCAGCAGCCTTCTCAGCCCTCACCTCCTCCCCCCCCCCGCCCGCCCCATGAGCGTGAGTGGTGAGCCGGCTGGCAAGGGTCAGAGGCAGGGGCGTCAAGGTGCAGATGCGACAGCTGCAGGCAGCGTCCCCACCAGCTGGGCTCCGCCGGGCTCCGATTCCGGCCAGAAGCAGACGGGTGCGGGGCTCTGGACCAGGGACCCTCTGCGCCTCCCGGACCCGAGACTGGGCGTCTCTGGGTGCCCTGTAGCAAAGCCCCGTTCAGCAGATCTTTCTTTGAAACAACTTCCCCCTGTTGCTCCAGAGACATAAACAGGCCCTGGGGAGAGCAGCTCGGCTGCTGCCCGGCTCTGAGAGGCGAAGCTGGCGAGCTGTCAGCCGTTATAACTTTGGCATAAGAGTAAACACATGGTTCTCTTTAAAGAGAGAGAACAAGGCAATTCAAAGGCTCATTCTGGCTTCTTCCACTCCAGGGAGATAGGGAAGAAGTGGCTGGAGCCCTGGTCAGGTTCCCTTGAAGCATCTTTGAACTCTGAAGCAGGGAGGTGGGGGGCGGTGGTCGGCCCCCAGGGGCGGAGGCCTGGCTGGGAGGTGAGCAGGCCATGGGCCTGGAGAGGGATGGGGCATCGGCGGCTCCGCCCCCTCCGCGGCGCGGGGTCACATACCACACAGGACTGTGCGGCGGTGAGTGGGAGTGGGCTTGAAGGGGCCTGAGCAGCGTGTGTGTGACATGCTGACACCCGCACACGGCTGCCCCCTATTGTGACACAGTGGCCCTCACAGAGTGCCCGGGCCTTGGGGGAGGAAGGCGTGCTCCGACGGCACTCGAGGCCCCTGGCCTCCCTCTCGTGAAGGGAGACCGGGCGCTCAGAATATCTCCCTTGGAGGCAGGCGATGCCGATCACTTACTTTCACGAAGGGTCCTCGGGACTGGACAGGACCTGCCACAGAATGGGTGCTCTGTGTGTCGTGAGGCCGTTTCACTCGTGGGAGGTCTCGCCACTTCCTGTCCCTGGCTGCATCTCTGTCTTTGGTCCATTTCCCTGGTTACAGACTCAGATCTGTGTGTGAGAAGGTCACTGGCAGTGTCCCTGGGATCAACAGCTGTGAGGGCGAGGGAGGCAGAGCTGGACAGAGGGAAGAGTTGGTCCCACTGACCCCAGGGGGCCTTGTATTGTGCAGTGGCCAGCCACTGGTGTGGGCTGCCCCTGGGCCAGCGCAGCCTTGGCCAAGTCGGTTCCTGGACAGCTTTGACTGTGAGCGTCTGAGACCCTGTGTCACCTGTGGGAACGCATGCTTCCATGCCGGGACTCACCTGGGTGAGGGATGCCGTTTGACGTCACTCGGCAGTGCTGACTGAGTTCCTCCTTTCCTGAGTTTAGATGAGGGAAGATTGGGGATTGACTGCGTGGAGACCTGTCCAGTTAAATCCTCACATAGCAGGTGACCTCAGACGCGCCCCCTCCTGTATCTGGGACCCCCCGTCCTTTCCAGAAAGCGATGGAAGGGTGTTGGAACAGGCATGGCCTCTAAGACCCCTCCCACCTCTGCCATCTCAAGTGCAGGCTGAGTGTGTGACGGTGGTGGTTGGCTGAGTCACCAGTTATAGCTCACAGGACCTCCACAGGTGCCTCCATTTTTTCCGCTGAAAACACAACAGTCAAGGTCCTTGGGCCCCTACGAGTCCCATGGTCAGCTGTCACCAGGGGGCCACTAGGCTTGCAAGATGCAGAGGGAGGCTCTGAGCAGGGCAGAGGGAGAATAAGTGGGTCTGAGGCTTCTGTAGCTCCCCCGCACACGCACACACATTTCTTCCAAGGAGAAAGTAAAGCCACATGCAACACTGCTATACACTTTGGATAGTTAAAAGACATATAACAATGCCTGGAAAAAACATGAATGTAGCTAGATTTGATTGCCTTCCCTGCCCCACCACCCACCTATTTTTCAATTGACAGGGAGTGAAGTCACTTTCTCAGAATACTTGGAACTCACTCTCAACTAATTCTCTAGAGCATGCTCTGCACCAGTGCTAGGCTCCAAGGAGCTAATAGGACACATTGGACAATCGCACACTTAGAAGTATAATGACAAGGCTCTAACTAGGTAACTGACCTCGTTGGAAGGATCAGGGTGGACTTCACAGAGGAGGTGCTGTGTGAGCTGTTTTCTGAAGGGTTTGCGGGAGTTCGGGGGAACCAGGGTGGAGAAGCAAGCTCTGGGAACAGCTCCTCATAGAGAGGGATGACAGAAGAACCATTTCAAATCTCAGCAGTTGAACCTAGCCACTGTGAGCTTTGTGAGTGTGCTTCGATGCAGTCGTGTCACAGAATGGTGACCTGCTGGCCCAGGGAGTAGAGTTTGTGTCAGTGGGGAAGACCTCACGGGCCCTTGTGTCTGTTCCGCACACCTGGTGGCCAGCCCGCCGGTGCTCATCCTAAAAGCCGCTGTCACAGGGCCCCGCCCTCCTGAGTGCTTTCAGCACCAGGCACTGACTGAGGACCGTTCTGGGCACCGAGGGAGGGCGTGTGTCCTGCTGGGGAACGGGGGGGACTGAGGTCTGAACCCAGGACGGTTGGGTTCATTCTCAGCCCATGCCTTGGCACGCTGTGCGGTGGGGGAGGCGGCATGGTCCCATGCCACCTGCCACTTCATGTGCAGGTGTTGCCCCCCGGGTCGGGGGTCAGCTTACAGGTAACTTCCCTGTTCCTATGGAGTTGTCAGAACCACGTGCTCTGTGGCCTCAAAACCACAGCAGATGCCTGTGCAAGAATTGATTTTCCTGTTCATTTACCAAATCGTTGACTCTTTAGCTTGCTTTCTGATTGTATTTTTTCCAGAACATCATTATAGAAATTTTGTACACATACAGAAAAGTGGAAGGAATTGCAGCCAACAGGTGTCTACCCGCTGCCTAGCTTCTGTGGGTGACATTTAACTCCATTTGCCTCATGACATATCCATCCACCTTTTCATCCCTCTGACACCCATGTCTCCATCTTATTTTTCAATGCTTTTCCAAATTTCAGACATCACTATAGTTTCACTTCTAAACAATTTAGCATGTGCATAATTAACTTGAGTTTGGCATTTGTTTACTGTTCTTTAGGTGTAATTTACACACAGGGAAATGTATATATCTTAAGTGCATTGTTCTGTCAACTTTGAAAAGTGGAGACTGTCGGCTCTTAACATGATATGGATGCCCTCACCCAGAAAGCCCGCCCTGCCTTTTCGCAGGTGCTGTCGGTTTTTCCTCTGTGTGTGTGTCTGTGTGGTGTCATTACATGTAAAGTCCTGGCTAAATAAAGCGTGCTATTGCATTGTCCCCTCGGCCGTGAGGGCAGAACCCTTGTGAAGGCCCCGATGCTGCCGGGCAGGCCAGATGCTCGGCTCAGGTGCAGACATGGCTGGGCCCCCGGGGAGGGAGCGGCAGCGGGCTCCTCTAGGCTGAAGGGAGGCCGCAGCAAGGTCCGGGTGCGGGCTGTCGCGGTGTGGGGTCAGGGCAGTGGGGTTAGGGACAAGCCCAGCCAGAGGAGGCGCAGCCAGTGCCCTGGGGGGGGGGCGGGGGGATAGGACTCCGGCTTTTAGGGGGCGGGGACAGCTGTGGCAAACCTGTGTGCGCGGTGTTCCAGGCCCTGACTCGCATGGTAAGGGGTCATGCTGTTCCCGCGGGGGCTACCTCTGTATTGTGGCCCAGCAGCCCAGAGGCTGGAGGCCATGGGTGAGACTTCCGCTGGGAGATGAACACTGACTCAGCCAGGTTGGGTGGGCATCCAGGCCCTCTGGCTGCTGTGCCGTGCTGCTCTCCTCTGTGAGGGGCGTGAGGTTTGTGGGAGCCCCAGCACGAGTCAGGCAGGGAGAGCAGTCTCAAGTCTGACCAAGCGCGTGGACCAGTGAGCACTCTGATGGGGCTCACCCCAGTCACCAGCGGTGAGCCTGGGTGGGGTCGCAGGCACCAGCTCCCAGGACAGTGCGCCTGTCGTGCCCCTGCCTCTGTGGCTGTCAGGGCCCCTCTCTGCAGTCTGCATTCCACGTGTCTGTGTGTCTGGCACGAAGGTTCCACTCTCCCTCCTCTTTACCCCTTGCACCCCTTTCTCAGACACTTGTGCCAGGCACTGTGTAAGGCTACAGAGAGAGAAGACACAGGCCCTGGTGTCCAGGAACTCAGTTACTGGGTAAGACACGGCCCAAGGAGGTCAGCGTGGGGCGCTGGCAGAGGGCAGAGGGCAGCTCCTGATTCAGTCAGCGAGTCGGAGGTGGTGTCAGGGAAGACTCCCTGGAGGAGGTGACAGGGAAGTGGGAGGTCTGAGCTGGGAAGGGCAGCATGGGCGTCCTGCAGGCACTGAGGGGCAGAAGGCGTGGAGCGTCTGGAGCAGCTGCAGGCTGGGGAGATGGCCTGCAACCTTGGGCAGGGATCTGAAATTTTTACTTATTGAGTCAGTTTTGTCATGACAATAAGAAATTAAAAGAAAGTAGGGATTTTTTCATCTTTGAAAATGTGGCTCTCTGCTGCAAAGCAGGAAGCAGCCTTTTTCAGATAGCTGCGTGGGCAGAATGGCTGCAGGCGGGCAGACTGCTGCCCTGCAAGGCCCAGCATGAGGCCTGTCCAGTCTGACAGTGCACAGGACGGGCCCGGCCCTGGCTGGGTGGGGGCGGGGGCGTCTGCTATCCATTGAGTTGGGCTCAACCTGTCCACACCCTTGTAAAAGACAAGACCCCAAACCCCTGCCAAGGCCCTGCTGAGTAGAAACATTCTCCCCCTGGTGTGTCATTCATTGATACCTGGCGTTTTCCTGTGATCTGGTGCAGGGGAGGCCTATAGCGAAAATGTCCTAATCTTGGCTTTGAAAAAACACTGCCCAGCATCCCCCTTGCCCCGTGCTCTTTAACCCTTTTAAGCCCACCATGTGCCTGTTTACTGGGCATGGCTTATTCAGCTTTTATTTCAAGGACAAGGATTGCCTAGACTTTGTTGTCACATGTAAGCTTGGATTTAGATCCTGGCTCTGTGCCTCAGGAGAGTCGTTTTTCCACCCCGTTCTGCTGCCTCCTTCCTTGTCTGGAAAATTGGGAGAACTCGTGGGGCCAGCCCTGCAGCCTGCTTGTGGAGAGAGGGTGTACAGTCTGGACTCCGTATCTCCAGGAGTTTGCCCTTTGTTTTATAGCTGTGAGGTTGACCAGGTGATCTGCTTGTCCTACCCAGATGGTCTCCGAAGCTCTTGGAAATAAACTATCTTCCCCCCATAGAGAGCATTCTCACTATTTCCTAATCTGTGGCCTCAAGGTGGTAGGAGAAAGAATGGAATATGTTATTTAAGTTCCATCTAAATCTGAGTCTAATCACATATATGAAGAAAATGTAAGAGCTCTTTGAACGCTCTAAACTAAAATACTAACGTAGATGCTCAGTACATGGCATGAGTCATGTTTCATTCATTCAGTTTGAGTCAATTCATTCAGTAAATGTTTATTGGGCCAGGTGAGTCCTAGGGCTGGGGACCCTGCAGTGAGCAGGCCAGTGAGTTCCTGTTTGGGGTGCCTGTCGTCAGGATGGGACAGACAGATGACACATGAGTTACCTGAATAGACTAATGGGACACTTTCAGGTGGCAACAGGTTCCATGAAGGAGTGCCTGCAGGCTCGGATATGGAGGCAGGAAGGAGCCAGCCATACGGGGGTCTGAGGGGACCTTCCCGAAATGGGGAGCAGCTTGGACCAGAGCCTCAGGGAGACAAGTACTGGCTTCTTAGAGAAGGGAAGACAAATGGGTGAGATGGTGTAAATCTTTGGGATGTAGAAAGGAATTTGGATTTTATTTCGAAAACAAAGCCAACCCTTAGGCACAGGGCATTTTTAGGGCAATGGCACTTTCCTGCAAGATTCTGTAATGGTGGCTACATGACATTATGCATTTGTCACACCCCATGGAGTGTGCAGCACAGAGTGAACCCTGATGTAAACTGTGGACTTGAGTTAGTAATAGTGTCAATATTGATTTGTCAATCGTAAGAATGTTCCACACTGATGCAAGATGTTAATAATAGGAGAAGCTGGCCGTGAAGTCTTGGGAACAGGCTGTACTTTCTGCGTTAATTTTTCTGTAAAATTAAAACTTCTCTAAAAAATAAGGCCTCTTTTTAAAAATTAAAAAAAAAATTGTGAAAGCCGTTAAGTTCCTGGAGGGTTTTATGCAGAAGAGTGCCATGATCTGTTTTATATTTAGGGAAAAGCCTGCGTGGTTTTTGTGTGAGCGTGGGTGGCAGAGGCCCAGGTGGAAGGCCAGTTAAAGTGAGTGTGGGGAGAAAGCAGAAGGCAAAGGTAGTTGGGTCAGGACGGTGGCAGGGAATATGGGGGGACGTGGATGAATTTGGGGTACCTTCTGGGGCTGGAGCTGCCAGCAGTCACTGATGAATGGGGTGTGACATGCGGGGGAGGGAGGAGTCAGGATTAGCAGTTCTGGACCCACTTTGAAGAGTCATCAGCGCTCAGTGAGGTGGATCCTCACGTGGTGACTTCCGTGTGTGTCCGTGAGTAGCGAGCCCGTCCCAGGGAGGTTCTCATCACCGGTCCAGGGACACACCTGGGACACGAGTCTAGGAATTAGGGGCTCCATACTGACGTTTTTGACTGTGCCGCCGAGTGGATGATGGTGGAAGTTACTAAAAGGCAGAAGCCAGGTGGGGATGGCTTTTCCTGTGTGAATCGAGAGTACTGCTTGGCGGCATTAATTTCAGAATCGCCGTTAGACCTGCCCTGTGGAGGTGTCAGATAGGCAGCAGGGAAAAAGGGGCGTGCAAGGCTGGAGACGTGAGGCTGGGAGTCACTGGCATGCGGGGGGCTTGCACACCTCATTGTTACTGTGCGTCGTATCAGTGATGAACTGTGACAGGCCGCAAAGCCCAGTGTGGGGACAGTGAGGGGACGGCTGGGCGAGGGCAGCGTTGTCTGTACAAAAGTGGTACAATGTTATTTGAAACTTTTCATTTTTCACAGTTGCCATTCAATGTTATGTGTCAGGTGTACAGCATAATTTACATAACTTATGAAGTGATCTGCATGATTTCAGTGCCCATGTGACACCACACATAGTTATTGCAGTGTTATTGACTATGTTCCCCACACTGCCCTTCATATCCTTGTGACCGTTCTTACGACCGCCGGTTGGCGCTTCTTAATGCCCTCACCTTTTCCACCACCTCCAAGCCCCCTCCATCTGGCAACCATCAGTTCGTTCTCTGTGAGTTTGTTTCTGTTTTGTTCGTTTATTGTGTGTGGTAGATTCCACATATAAATGAAATCATATGGCATTTGTCTTTCTCTGACTGACTTCACTGCGCGTAATACCCTCTAGGTCCTCCATGTGGTCGCAGATGGCAAGATTTCATTCTTTTTTTTTTTTTTTAATGGCTTAGTAGTGTTCGTTGTATGTATGTACCTCTTTATCCATTCATTTATCAGTGGACACTTAGGTTGTTTTCATATCTTGGCAATTGTAAACAGCACTGCAGTGAATGTAGGGATGAAAATATCTTTTCAAATTAGTGTTTTGGATTTCTATAGCTAAATGCCCAGAAGTGGAATTGCTAGTTCTTAAGGTAGTTCTATTTTTAATTTTTGGGGAACCTCCAAACTCTTTTCCATAGTGGCTATACCAATTTACAGTCCTGCCAACCGTGCACAAGGGTGGTCCCTTTTCTCCACATGCTCGCCAGCACTGTGGTTTGTTGATTTACTGATGATGGTCATTCTGACGGGTGTGAGGTGACATCTCATTGTGGTTTTAATTTGTACTTCTCTCAGTAGTGACACCAAGCATCTTTTAATATGTCTGTTGGCCCTCTGTATGTCCTCTTTGGAGGAATATCTGTTTAGGTCCTCTGCCCATTTTTTAACCAGATTATTGTTTTGTTTTGTTTTTCGGGTTTTTTGTGCTGTTCAGTTGTGTGAGTTCTTTGTATATTTTAGATAATAAGCTCTTATCAGATGTTTTATTGGCAGATATCTCCTCCCATTTAGTGGGTCATTTTGTTCTCAATCCTAAGGAAAACGCATTTAGCTTTGCCCTGTTGAGTGAGATGTTAGCTCCGATTTGTCATGTGTGGCCCTCATTACGTTGGGGTACGTCCTCTATTCCTGCTTTGCTAAGAGTGTTTATCAGAAATGGATGCTGGGTTTTGTCAAATATTTTCCTGCATCTTTTGACTCAATCATTTGATTTTTAGCCTTCGTTTTGTTTATGTGGTGTATCATGTTAATTGATTTATAGATACTGCACCAATCTTGCGTCCCAGGAATAAACCCCATTTGCTCATGCTGTATGCTCTTTTAAATGTATTGCTGAATTTGTTTTGCTGATATTTTTTCGAGGATTTTTGCATCTGTGTTCATCAAGGAGATTGGCCTATAATTTTCTTCATTTTTGGTAATGTCTTTGTCTGGTTTTCAAATCAGGGTAATGCTGGCCTCGTAACGTGCTTGGGAGCCTTCCCTTGTGCTCAGTTTTCAGAATAGTTTGAGAAATTAATTCTTCTTTGGTAAAATTCACCTGTGAAGCCGTCTGGCCCAGGACTTTTGTTTGTTGGGAGTTATTTGATTACCTATTTTATTTCATTAGTAGTTATCGATCTGTTTGGATTTTTTGTTTCTTCTTGATTCAGTCTTGGAAGATTGTATATTTAGGGAGTTACTCATTTCTTCTACGTCATCCAGTTTGTTGCACATAATTATTCATAGATTTTCTTATGATCCTTTGTATTTCTGTTTCTGATTTTATTTATTTGGGTCCCCTCTTTTTCTTGAGTGTAGTTAAAGGTCTCAATTTTGTTCATCCTTTCAAAGAATCAGCTCTTGGTTTCATTGATCATTTATACTGTTTTTTTGTTTTGTTTTAAGACTCGATTTCCACTCTGATCTTTATTATTTCCTTCCTTCTACTCACTTTGGGCTTTTTCTTCTTTTTGTAGTTTCTTTAGGTGTATGGTTAGATTGTTTGAGATTTTTCTTGTTTGTTAAGGTGGGCCTAGGCCTGCATTAGAACTGTTCTGTCTGTGTCCAGTGGATTTGGGGTCATCATGTTTTCATGTTCATTAGTCTCAAAGGTTTGTTTTGGTTTTTCCTTGATCTCATTAACCTTATTTTGAGTAGCGTGTTATTTAGCCTAAATGTGTGTATGTTTTCCAGTTTTCTTTTTGTAATTTTCTAGTTTCCTACCATTGTGATAGAAGAATATGCTTGATATGATTTTAGTCTTATTAAATTTTTCGAGACTTGTTTTGTGGCCTAACATGTTATGTGGTCTATCTTGGAAAATGTTCCATTTGCACTTGAAAATATATATTCTCCTGCTTTGGGGTGAAATGTTCTAAAAAATATCAATTAACTTCATGTGGTCTAATGTGTCATTTAGGGCCACTGTTTCTTTGCTGATTTTCTGTCTGGACCATCTGTCCATTGAATATCAGTGAGGCGTTAAGGCCCCTACTCTTACTGTATTACTGTGGCTCCCCTCCTTTGTGTCCATCAGTATTTGTTTACGTGTTCAGGTGCACCTGTATTAGGTGCGTAAATTTCTACAAGGGGCACGTCCTCTTGTTGGATTGATCCTTTTATCATTAGGAAGTGTCTTTCTTCGTCTCTTACCACCTTTGTTTTATAGTCTCTTTTGTGTGATGTAAGTATCACTACCCCAGCTTTTTTGCTTTTGTTTTCATGAAATATCTTTTCCCATACCTTTACTTTCAGTCTTTGTGAGTTGCAATCTGAAGTGTATCTCAAAAGCAGTGTATGTAAGGGTCTTGTTTTCTTATCCATTCAGCCAATCCTGTATCTTTTGATTAGAGCATTTAATCCATCATTGATAGGTATGTAATTACTGCATTTTATTAGTTGTATTATTTATCTTTTTTTTCTTAAAGAAGTCTAACATCTCTTGTAATACTGTTTTAGCGATGATGAACTCCTTCAGCTTTTTCTTGTCTAGGAAGCTCTTTATCTTGCCTTTAATTCTAAATGATAGCCTTGTTGGACAGAAGAATCTCAGTCGTAGGTCTTTGCGTTTCATCAATTTGGATATTTCCTGCCAATCCTGAAAGGTATATGTTGAGAAATCAGCTGACTGTCTTATGGGAGCTCCCTTGTAGTTAACTGCTTTTCTCTTGCTGCTTTTAAGATTCTCTCTTTGCTTTAACTTTTGGCATTTTCATCTTGACGTGTCTTGGCATGGGCCTGTTTCGGTTCATCTTGTTTGGCCTCTCTGTGCTTCCCGGGCTTGTATGTCTGTTTCCTTTGCCAGATTAGGGAAGTTTTCTGTTATTATTTCTTCAAATAGGTTTTCAATTCTTTGCTCTTGCTCTTCTCCTTCTGGTACCACTATGATGCAAATGTTTGTACACATGATGGTGTCCCGTAGGCCCCTTAAAATATACTCATTTTAAAAATTATTTTTTCTGTTCCAGTTGGATGTTTTCCACTACCTTGTCTTTCGGGTAGGTGATTGATCCTATGCTTCATCTAATCTGTTGATTTCATCTAATGTAGTCTTCATTTTAATTATTGTATTCTTCATTTCTGACTGGTTCTATCTTTGTGTTAGTTCTCACCGAGTTCATTTATTCTTCCCTAAGTTCATTGAGCATTCTTTGAACCAGTGTTTTGAACTGTGTCTGGTAGATTGCCCCCATTTTGTTCTTTTTATGGAGTTTTGTCCTATTCTTTCATTTGAGAGATACTTCTTTATGTCATCATTTTGGCTTTCCCTTTGTTTCTATGTATTAGGTAGAGCTGCTCTGTCTCCCAGTTCTAGTAGAGTGGCCTTATGTAGTAGGCGTCCTGTGGGGCCCAGTGGCACAGTCTCCTTGGTCACCGTGGCTGGGAGCACCAGGGGTGTGCCTTGTGTGGGTTGTGTGTGCCCTCCTGGTTGCCGTTGGCATGTCAGTAGGGGGACTACTCTCAGGCTGGCTGGCTGTGAGGACTGGCATGACAACAGCTGATGAGGTGCTGTAAGGGTCTGACCCCGCTGAAGAGGATATGCTTTTGTAGGGATCCGGGCCTGACAAGTCTACCCTTTGGATGTGTCTTTTGTGGGGATGATTGGGTGATGCTCTGGTTTGGTCTGAAGCGGCTGCCCAGGTGTCGCTGGGGCCTGTGGGGCTGGGCCTCTTGGGAGGGGCCTAGTGCCTGTGCCCGTGCCTGGCCCAAGGCCACCTAATAGGAGCTACAGCGCCTGTGCTCGCCTGGGGGCAGCTGGCAGAGGCTAAGCTGGGAATGAAGGCCAGCTGCCACTTGTGCTGGGGTTGGGGCCACTGAGGCCAGCCTCTGATTGTCTGGGGTTTATGAACCTTTGAGACGTTTTAGGGAAGTCTGCAGTTTGGGCCAAGGCCAGCCACTTGTGAGGAGCAGCCAGTGAAAGAGGTGTGGACTGGTGCAGGTTGGGTGGGGCGAGCAGTGATAGCCAGGTTGGTGGACACTCAGATTTGACGCTTGCCTGGGCCTGCATTGTGGATGGGGGGGGGGCTCAACCAAGGGACATTGGCATCTGCCAGCACTTCTGTCCAGCGGAGCTAACCCTCTGACCCTCACCCAGAAGTCAGAAAATTCATTTCCTCCCTGTATTTCCCTGGTGCTTCTTGGTCTGCTGTCCCTTTGCTGAAACTGAGGGCGAGCGTGTATGAGTGTGTGCGTACGTGCTCAGGCCCTTTAAGACAGTGCTAGGGTATCCAGCCACCTAGTTTCTCGCAGCAGAGTCACAAATCTGCACAGCCAGATGTTGTGGGGGACCCCTCTCCTGCCACTGGTGCCCTTGGCTTGGCTGGGACCCTTGGCTCCTTGGGGCAACCTCCTCAGCCAAGCTCTCTGATTCTAATTGCCACACTGTGGGTGTGGGACCAGCCTGCTCCGTGTCTCTGCCTCCCCGATGCCTCGACGTGGCTTCTCCCACACCCGTAGCTGTAGGAATTCAGTTTGCCTAGTCTTCAGTGGTTCCTGGGGCGAGGGTTCCATAATTTCGCTGTAAGTTGGATGTGGCCGTGATAGGAGGAGAGCTCAATGTTTCCCTGCTCTGCCGTCTTGACCAGAGCCACGTTAGCTGGAATTTTTACGTAGATGAAGACCTTTGGTGTGGAGCTGTGTGGTGTTGTGGCTGAGGGAGGGAGGGGAAGAGCCCGGGAGTGGCATGCCTGTGTGCCCGTGTCATGGCCATGTGGCTTCCTGGGCCTCATGCTGCGTCCATGAGTGAGGGCTTCTGGTTCCGTCATTGCGTTCTGGTCTTGGCCCTCACATTGTCAGTCAGTGCTGAGTGGGTGGGACTCTGTGTCGCTGTCGGCGGAGCTCCGCTGCTTGTTGCGCTGTTCCATCGTGTCCTGCATCATGACAGGCAGGTCACAGCGTACAGACCTGCCAAGGAGTTTTAAAGGACACTGGACAGCTCCTTGCTTAGATGCAGCAGCCCTGTCAGATGGTGGAGATCGTTGCATTTTGTGGAGGAGGAGGCTGAAGATAAAAGGACTTCCCCACATTGACAGAGCCGCTAGTGCAGAAGCTGCCCTGACCCCAGGCGCTCTGCATTTGCTTTGCTGTTATCTGCTCAGAACAGGAGGTGACCTTGCGGTGTTCCAGAGAGCAAGCACGTTTCCTTTTGCCTTCTGAAGGTTTTGACTTGCTGCAACAAACATGCAGGACTTTAGTCATTAAAGAAAGGGAGGAAAGTATCAGAAGAAATATAGACATATAAAATAAAATAATTAAAAAAAATATATCACCTCATAGCTAGATCATCGTGCAATCCCAGAAGATGCTGGCTCTGTAGGGGGATGTGTGGGAAAGACCTCCTGGTCCATGGCTGTGTGTGTGACAGGCACGCAGGAGCGGCTTGTCACTTTGTGCCATGGTGTGCATCATGCTCTGTGCATACCATTTAGGTGTTTGGTTATAGAAGCTTAGCAGGCATCAGAATTGCTTGCCAAGCGGATCTCTGGGCCCTGTGGGCTGTCTCCCCTGGGCTGTTCACCTGTCCCAGGCCGGCCAGGTGGCACTGTCTGTGGCGGCATCCAGGGGCTGCAAGGTGCCCAGACGCAGCTTTGTAGGCGGCCGCATGCCAGCACCTGTGTGCTCTGGAAGGGCGAGCTGCTTGCTCTCGTCACCCCACCCGTGCAGTGGGCATGAAAATAGAACCTACCCCATGGAGCTGGCGAGAGGCTGAAATGAGACGCGGTGCTCATCAGAGCGTCTCGTGCATGAAAGCCATCTGCAGATGGTCCCCGTGCTCTATACGGGTGCAAATGGAGGGGTGTGTATGTGCGCACGTGTGTATGCGCGTGCGTGCGCAAAGTCTAGCACATCCCGTGGGGTGAATTTTGATTTGTCTTCATTCTATAAGGAAACAGTAAGGAGCACGTGGCGATCGCTGACAGCATGCAGCTGAGAACTGTGAGCGAGGGGTCCCCTCTCCCTCCTCCTCAGTCTCTCGGGGGCTCCCTGTGGTGAGGGGGTCTAGTTTCATTTGGCAAGTGAGGAGACCACAGCTGAGATGCGACCAAGGTCCCACGACACGACCCCAGCTGAACTTGCCATGAACTCGGTGCCCTAGTTCTACCTAGGGGGCTCCGGACTGGACCTTTGTTGCCCTATCAGGCTCGGTGAGCCGCCTGTGGAGACTGGGATGCGGTCAGAGACCCCCATTCCTAGAGGAGGTCCTGGGGCACAGATGCTGTAGGTCCCACTCCAAGGCACAGACCGGGTGCCCTGCACCGCTGAGGGTCTGGTGGCGTCTCAGCTGTACTGTGGACTAAACTCGCCGTCTGTGAGCCCAGCTACGGGGCGGGGGGCCGGCTCTGATTCAGGCACCGCTGATGCGGGCCTCATGTGGGATGCCTGCAAGGTGGCCCTGGGGGCCGCAGCCCCAGGGAACTGAGGGTCTGGGAGTGAGCAGAGCAGGCAGGGTGCCTGAGGCCCACGCTCCCTGCACTGCAGACAGTCCTGCAGCATGGGACTGTCCCCCACACTCACTGACAAAGGCAGCCTTGTCTCCAGTGTGCCTCCCTTGGCACCACGGCCTGGTCCCACAGCAGTGGCCGGGTTTCTGCAGCCTCATGTGGCATTCCAAGGGCTCCTACGGGTGGCACCTACTCCCTCATTAAAACCCCGGGAAGCCCTGAAACATTTGGTGGCAAGTGACCGAAAGCATTCTGTTCCGCTAGGAGGGAGGGGCTCCACCGACGGCTCACAGAGGCTGTGCTCAGGAATGACATGTGGGACGGTCGTCAGGGGGCAGATGCGTTAAATGTCACCTTAGACTAGGGCTCTCCAAGGGCACATGCGTGGGGGAAGTACCCTGGTTACATGGCCTCAATCCTGATAGGACAAGCAGAAGTGTTGTGGTTCTTTGTCCTTTTGTGTTGTGGTTCTTTGTGCTGTGCCAGGCCCCTGGCTCTCAAACCCGAGCACCCATCCAGGGAGCTGGGTGACCTTGCTGGGCCAGTGATGGGCTGAGACTCAAGGTCACCAGGCCTGGTGCGTAGTAGGTGCTGAACAAATTTTTGTGTAGTGACTCACCTGTAAAATGGGTCCGATGACGTTGACCGGACGGACGGCCGGATTATGCGGGTGGACGTTTCTATAAAGCTCTGCGGTGTGCAAGGTGGTTCCCTTCCCGCCTTCCCAGCTGCGGGCTGACCCGGGAGGGCGGCGAGGCTCCCTGGGGTGCTGGCCTGGCCCCCCAGGTGTTTTCTGCCAGCCCAGCAGATGGTGGCCTTTGTCCCGAGGCCGGGGCCCCGTGCTAGCAGCCCCTCCCGACAGCCAGGCTCTTCCTGCAGGGAAGTCAGATGGCTGCAGCGGGGGTCCCCGCAGATCCGCGCCAGGTCGCACTCGTTCATCCCAAATCACCTGTCTGGAGCAGGTGGCGGAGGCAGGGCTGACCCACAGCGTCCCGGCGTCAGCGCCTGGGATCTGACGTGCAGCCCTGCCCCTGTGAGGAGAGCGCATCCATTGCACACTCTGCGCTGTCTCTGCCCCAGGCTGTCCTGGGTGAACAGTGCCCTGGTCCCTGCTGGGCAGCTGGAGAGAGAAGCGAGGGAGGTGGCAGCCCTGGGGACTGTGAGCAGGAAGGCAAGTGAGCCCAGGTGAGTGAATCCCCGGGCAGCCTCTCAGACAGGTGGCTGTTCACTGAGATAGGCGGCTGGCCTCTCTGCGGCGTGGGGAGGGTCTGGGCTGCTGGAACTTAGTTTCCTCTTTGGACGCTGTGCTGGGGTCGGGGTAGGAGCAGCCGCCAGCATCACCTGGGAGGGAACCGTGTGCTCCGTGTTCACAGTGAGGTGAGGAGGAAGTAGCTTCGGGAGGCTGGGTGTCATGCATCCTTGCTCTACAGCCCTGGGAGTGTCTGGTTCTAGGATTTTCATAGTATCAGCCTAGACCCCATCTCGGAACTGGGCTGTGGAAGGGGAAAGGGATGGGAGGGACAGGGTGGGACAGGGGTGGCAGGCACCCGGAGGAGGCCTCCTCACTGCCTGCAGGCTCCTTCTGCCCAGGTGGCATGTTCACGAGCATCCCCGCCCCAGACCGGGGTGGGGAGGCTGCCCTTTGCTTGTCAGTCACTCCACTGGCTCTAGGCGAGGGACAGGTGCCTCCCTGTGCTGGCTCTGTGCGGCGGCTGGCAGGCCTGCCGCTCTCTGCTGGGGCCTGTCTTCCAGCAGATGCCTCACTCCCTGTGCGACACGGATCCATCCTCCTCCTGCCAAGCGAAATCCTCCCGGTGCAGGCCGAGCCCACTCCCAGGCTCAAAAGCAGAGAGAGAGAGAGAGAGAGAGAGAGAGAGAGAAGATAGAAATAATCTTAGATGATATGTAACTTCTTACCAAAATGCAAACCAAATATTACTTTACAGACACACATTTCTTTCCACTTCTGTCTACATAGCACGAGATTTACCTTGTTCTCACACATGTTTGCAGAGTGTTCCACGTATCTTTGTGGTCAGTTGAGCATGGGCAGCTCACAGGCTTGTTTGAGATGGGGTTTCTATGCATGCTGTTCCCCATTTGGAAGAGGCCAGGCGAGGGTGTTCAGATGTCTGGTTCTCCTTGACAGGTATCATTTGGTCAGGGAACACCTTCGTGCTTTAAATGCAGGCATCCTTAATCATTTGACAAATACCGAAGATCTGATAGGGGCCATTCACTGAGCTGGGGCGGGGGGTGAGCGTGTCATCACAAAAGGGCTACACAGATGTGGGAGCAGGGAGGATAAATTTGGAAATCCAGTGGCGAAAAGTTGGGAAAATTGCTATCTCACGTTTCTGTGAAGAAGAAGGTCATGTTATCTGTTTATGATGAAGAGAGATTAAGTCTGGTTTTTAAGAAGGTAAAGTTTTAGTCAAGCTAATGATGGAACTGTAGTACATTTGTTGGCAGAGCTGGAGGCCCCGTTGGTGGCAGTGATGGCTTATGGTACCTGGCTGCTCAGGTGTGGGCGTGAAACCTGCAACCTGCGGCTGGGGCATCACTGTCATCCGAGATGGAGGGACTATAGTGCAGGACTTCGGGATACTGGGGGGTCCTTGAAGAAGTGGACTGGCACTGAATTAGCCCAAAGAAAAACATCTCGAACAGTGCCTGGGGGACACTGGGCTCTTAAACATTCATTCATCTTAATTCATCACTATTCGCTGCTCTAGATGGTAGGTGAATAAACCGTTAAAATTAAAAGGCTAATAATGCTGAAAAAAAGTAAATTTGTGCAACTTGGGTGTTGAAAACAGAAGTTGCATGTAGCAGGGTTTCTGTCTGATGGAGCCGGAAGCCTCTGCTTGTCCTGCCCTGGGGCTGGGTATGCACAGACGGGGCCCCCTGGCCATGAGTGCCTGCAGGCGCTACTGAGGCAGCAGGCTTGATGGGTGGCCTGGGCCGAGTTGCTCACTGGGGGCAGCCGCAGGCCCCTCTGCCACCTGCCTCGTGGAAACTGACTCCATGGGTGGCACCTCTCGGCAAAGCTCGCTGCCAGTGACGCTGGCGACCTGCAATGTGAAGCCAGGCTTTGGCCCGTCAGGCTGTGAGGGGTTGATCTGGTGGGCATGGGTGACAGTGGGAGCCCCTAGACCTGACTGTGACACTGGCCAAGGGGTGACCTCGGGCCTAGGGAAGGGCACGCAGGTTTGCCAAGGGCCTGCTGCGTGCTAAGGCCTGTGGCAGGCACTATCCGCCGTCTCATTTCTCCACGCTCTTCACCCCAGGCTCCCACCCTTCCTCTGGGACTGGGGGCACAGACGTCAGCGGCCTTCACGCCGGGTTCCATGAACGCTGGGGTTTCTCTGGAGATGCCACAGCAGTCCCCAGGGTCAGTGCAGGGGGGTCAGCAGGTGCGGCTTACTCGCCTTTTCCACCTCTGACCTGTAAACTTCTGTCCGAAGAATGGCTTTCCAGGTTAAATGTTGCACAAAGCACCGGTTCTGATCTCTGAAGCCCCTGTGACCAACTGTTGGCTTTCCTGTGGGTGTTCGCTGTGGCTCTGATTTTGTACCTCTCTGGGCCTCCCTTTCCCTGTGTGTGGGGTGAGGGTGTGGATCAGAGACGCTCTGGCCTCCGTGAGCCTTGGCAAGGAGAGGATGGGGACCCCTCGGGCTCACTTAACCTCAGGCTAGAAGGGTCAGGGACCCCGAGGGGCGACCATCCTGTGCCATGGGCCAGGCACGCGCGGCTCGGCTCCAGGGCTCTGGCTGGCTCCACTTGTCAGCAGCAAGTCTCGTGGCTTCTTCCTGTTTCCTCCTCCAGGGACCCACGAAGGGGTGGCTAAGCCAAGTGCAGCCACCCCACGTCAGCCGAGGGCCAGAGACCAGGACAGGAAGAAGGGCAGCCTCACGTCCTCCCTGAGGATGGAGCCACACAGCCGATCTGGAAGGAGCAGAAAAGCCACCAAGTTCCGGTCCCTCTCCCGGTCGCTGGTCCTCTGTAATGCCAGGGCCAGCGACGACGGCTCCAGCCCCGACGAGCAGGGCCCCGGGCCCTTCGAGGTCTTGCTGGGCCGGGGCGAGGAGGGTGTCCTCCACTCGCTGTGCAGCTGGCAGACACGTCGGAGGCTGGGCCCGGCAGTGTCCCCGACCTGACGCTGTGCTCCGAGGCCGCCGTCCGAGCCGCTGGGAGGGACCGAGGCAGGAACGGCAGGAGGATGTTCTTCACGAAGGTACTTCCGGGATGCGGGCTGGTGTCTGGTGTTTTGAGCTGGAGGCTTTGAGCCCTTTTATTCCAAAGGGCTTGATGGGTGGCCTGGGCTGAAGGCACAGGGTTCGCATTCCGAACAAAAACTAGAAGAAACTGGAGGCAGGGTCCCCTGGAATGACAGCAGTGAGCAAGGTAGTGACTCAGGCTCAGTCGGTCAGTCTTGTCTGAGATTGGGCAAGATAAGGTGTTGCCTGGACATCACCTGAGCCTTGGGCCCTGCTGTGTTGGCTCCTGACAGGCCGTGCGCAGCAGACCACGGGCAGCTCATGTCACTCCTAGTGGAGAAGCTGTCAGAGACTGACTTCCAGGGCTGGGCAGAGGTGGGCACCTTACATCAAGCAGGGCAGGGGCCCCTGGGTGTGTGAATGCGTGTGGGGAGCGTTCCCATGAGCCTCCTGTCCCGTTCAGCACGGGCGTGAGTGCCGAAGGGGCACGTGGAGCCCCAAGGGAAGTGAGGACGGAGGACCGAGTGCCTGAATTCAGAGTGTTTTTTCTTGTGCTGGGACTATATTTCCATATTTGCTGTCACAAAGAGGTAGAAGTTGCAGGGTGCCATGAGATAAAGGCTGACTAAAGAATCTGACCCTCCTGTTGTCCCTCAGGTGCTGGGTCTTCAGCCTTCTGTTAGAGGTGGGATTTCTCAAGGGTTTGAACAGCCCCGAACCTTGGTGCTAGCTGGGTTCACTAGGTGATGGGCCAGCCCCAGGGTTTCTGCCCCTCCCCCCCCGGACGTTCCACTGGGCACAGGCATGTGACTGTCAGCAGCCAGTAGGGAAGGCGTCCCAGCACCTTTGGAGGACCTGGTCCCTTCACACAGCTGGTCTCCTTGAGGAGAAAATTATGGCTAGCATGTGTCTGATGAACATCATCATGTGACAGGTCAGGGGTCACAGAGAGGGATAGTCCCGGTCATCTCCAGACACAGGCAGCTTTCTGCAGGGCCCACCCAGCCCAGGCTGCTCCGTCACCCACGATGTGACTCTATTGCAAGTTAGGGTGGAAGGTGACCCACAGCCCCAGGGGATCGGGGGAGCCCGGATGGGCTCTTGGTTTGCCATGAATCATGTGACCTGTTTGCAGTCCGACAGCCGAGAGTCAGATGCATTAGAGACGGTCTCCACGACATAGGCTAGAGTGCAGGCAAACGGAACTCAGAAGTCGTCCCCAGAGTCCAGCAGACTCCACGATGAATGTCGCTTGTTTCTGCTTCATTGTGTGCGTGTGGTCTGAGCAGCCATTCTGCGCCGGACACAGTGGGGATGTTGTCTAAAGCGGATCAGGAAAAACACCCGGGGGCTATGGGGGCTCCAGAGGAGGGAGGCCATCCCGGGGCTGGTGTGCACCCAGTCAGCACATGGCGAGGGGGCACTGGGCTGTGCCCACTCGGGCCTCAGGCATAGCCGGGCAGACTGTCTGTGCCCCCTGCTGCCTTGGTCCCGGCGGGGTGAGATGTGTGTTAACTCTGTGATGTTGAGCAGCGAAGACTTCTCTAAAAGTGGCGTTTGAGTAAGGAGCGGAGCGGTGAGTCATGTGAGCGTCTCGGGGAGGAGTGGCCTGGCAGAGGGCCTGCATCAAGGAGGGCAGGGAGAGGGGTACTGATAGCAGATGAAAGCGGGGTGCTCGCCATGGCCAGACTTGGAGTGTTATTCTCAGAAGGAGGAGGAGGTGGGAAGGCTGAGTGGGGGACAGGTGTGCTCAGGCTGCCAGCTGGACGGGGCTGGATGGGGTGCAGGGGCGTGTCAGGGAGCCCTGCAGCTGTGCCGAGAAGGCAGCGGGAGAGGCCCGAGCGGGGTCGCATCGGGACAGAGTTTTGAGGCAAAGCACACAGGCCTTGCAGACAGAAGGATGTGGGATGTGGGGTGCGAGCGAGGGACGGGTGCGAGTTCACCTGCAGGTTTTGACCCTGCAGTTCAGGTAAAGGAGGTGCTGAGCTCTGAGTGTGAAGCTCTTGGGGCTGGAAAAGTGGTCAGCAAACAGGCGAGAGGTGCCCAGGAGGACAGTAAGCGGGCCAAGGGGACTGCACAGGCAAAGGCCTGGGCTGAGGCGACCCCGTTGGGCGCTCCGTGCACGTCAGTGGTCCTGCAGTGAGATGCTGGATGCCTGCGGAAGCCAGGGCACCGTGTGCAGGGGACAGTGGTCCAGGACAAGCTGCCCCGGGCCATCGCTTTGTCCCTCATACGTGCACACTGTGCTTTGAAACACGTTCCCATGGGTCCTGTCCTGTCATCTCATCCCCAGCAGCCCTGGGGGCAAGGTGGCCAGCAGCGCTTTCACTGCGGGGGCGGGGCCTGTCACGCTGCCTGCGTGGGTGCAAGTCCAGCTTTCTCACTTGGTACCATGTGGTCCCGGACAAGCCACGTCACCTCTCTGCCTCGGCTCTCTTACCTGTGAAACGCAGGACCTTAGTAACGTGTGTGGTGTGCGTTAACAATGAATCATTCGTGAGAAGATCTCCCTGAAGCAGTCCAGCGCACCTAGCACTTGCTTGATGAGTATTATTAATCTTTTTGTCTTGGGATGGGGACACTGCGCGATCCTGAGCAATTAGGTAATTAATGAGTTCAGTGGCGTGATGAGTGCTTCCGTGTGCCAGGCGGTGAGAGTTGGCGCTCTCGCGCTGTCGTGGGCCAGCGAAGGAGACAGGGACGAGGCGGGCCATCGCTCTTTCCAGACGTGGCTGCAGGAGTGTGGGGGAGGCCAGGGGCACGCTCAGCAGGGACGTGCAGCTGCGTGTGGGGGAGGAAGTCCCTAGGTGCTGTTGAGAGAGTGACATCCAAGCGAAACCCACCCTGACGAGGGGTCTGAACATGCGGAGGGCGTGCCAGGGGCTCCATGCTGGCTGAGCGTGGGGGGCGGGGTGACGGGCAGGTGGACTCTGCTGGCCACGTCAGAACCTGCTGTCTTTTTCCCTTTTTAAGCAGCACAGGTGACCCTTACCTGTCCATTAATGAGTTTGAAGCAAGTGAGGGATTGAGCTGTCTGAGCAGGTCCCTTATCAAAAGTGCCAGGGCAGAAAGGTCAAAGGTGACAGCTGGTCCCATCTTGTGGAGACCCGCCCCTCTCCCCCTTCCCCCACCCCCCGCCTCTGCCCTGCCTCCTGCCTAGTGCTGCACCCAGGCGTGACTTAGCTGGGCCTCAGCAATGGCATGGACACACTGGTTCCAAGACAGCATCTGGAAGGCGGGTGGTGACATCAGTGTCTCCTCTAGAAACGCCCAGCATGAATGTGAATGATGGGGAAGTTACAAAGCCCAGTTTAAAAAAGCCTCACTGGCTGTGTTGTGCTTGGCACAGCCTGGCGAGTGGCTCACGGCCCAGGGACACGGAGCCGAGCGTGGCAGCGCCTGAGCTGTGTCCTGCCGAAGGTGCCCAGGGCTCCTCCAGGGCACTGCCAGGCCTGGGGAGGAGTTCAGACGGAGGGGCGTTAGAGGCCAGACTCCCTAACCTAACAGACACACATCCGCTCAGACCTTTGCGGAGGCTCTGCGCTACTCCAGACCACCGTCTGTTCCCAGCGGGAGAGAGCAGTTTACCATGCCCTCCGCTCACGTGCCATGGCCACGGCCAGTCCAGGGGAGCCGAAGTCCACTCAGACTCCCCCTCTTGCTCTCTCTCTCCCCATTCGTGCCCCATTCCTTTCCTCCTTTTTCTTCAAACACCGGGAAGCACCTGCTGCGAGCTGTCCTCTAGGGAGTCAGAAACAGGATTGTGCCCTTGGTGGTGGGGAGGAGGACGGGTCCAGCTGCATGACTGTGACGCAGAAGCAGTCTGAGAGCAAGGAGCGGGCTCAGGGCAAGCTCAGGTCCGTCCTGCGCACAGCTGCCCATGGCTCTGCAGATGGGCACGGAGGGCAGACAAGGGGCCTCCTGGAGAGTGAGGAGGGAGCCAGGCGGGTGGGCGAAAGCCCAGAAGCGGGGAGACACTCATCCTGCAGCTCTAGCCTGGCCTCGCGTTTACCAAAGGGTCTTTTTGAAGAAGCTGTTGTCTTCTGAACGACCATAAAGACACTGGCCCATGCTGCTTCAAGAAGCCTTGTGTGTTACTTTTCATATTGGAATCTTAAATTCATATGAAATAGGTTTTCCTATGCATTGTAAGATATAAATGAAAAATATTTTTGCTGTCCAGTTGACCTCACACTGCTTTTTGAAATGCTCGTCCTTGTGCCATCACACCGTGTCGTCCTTTTTTATGGGTCAAGAACCATGTCTGTCTGTCTGTCTGTCTATTTCTGGATTCCTTTCTGATCCATTAGTCTCGTTTCATTTTTCCTTACAGTGATGTCATAAAGTTTTCATTTTGACAGGCCTATTAGTTTTTTGGTATCTGGTGATGTAAGTCCTCCAGCTTTTTTCTTCAAAGTAAACTTGGCTGTTCTGTTGGAATTTTTATTGGAATTGCATTGACTTGATAGATCTACTTGAAAAGAACTGAGTCTTCACAATGTTGAATCTCCCAATTCTTTACATAATATATTTCCCCAAAGTGTGACTGTAGTTTTTTGGTTTGTTTTTCAGCATACACAATCATTTTTTGGCCACTTAAAATTTTTCTCCATTACAGTTCATATTCAGGATTACATTAGCTTCAGGTGTACAGCATAGTGATTAGACCCTGACATAACTTAGACAGTGACCCCCCCCACCCCGTAGGCCCACTGTCCACCTGGCGCCACACGTAGTTACCACGATATTACTGACCACATTCCCTCCACAGGCCTTTGCACCCCGTGACTATGTCTGTAAATGGCAGTTTGTACTTCTTAATTCCTTCACCTTTTTCACCCACCCCTCCAAATCCTTTACCCTCTGCTAACCATCAGTTGGTTCTCTGTATCTATGAGTTTGTTTCTGTTGTTTGTTCCTTTATTTTGTTCTCGAAGTTCCACATATAAGTGAAATCATATGGTATTTGTCTTTGTCTGACTGACTTCACTGAGCATAATGCCCTCTAGGTCCGTCCATGTTGTCACAAATGATAAGATTTGATCCTTTTTTATGGCTAATATCCCATTATATATATGAACCGTAACTTCTTTATCTAATCGTCTGTTGATGGGCACTTAGGTTACTTCCATGCATTGGCTATTGTAAATAGTGCCGCAGTGACCATAGGGGTGCATAAATCTTCTCGAATTACTGTTCTGGGTTTCTTTGGATAAATACCCACAAGTGGAATTGTTAAGTTATAAGGTAGGTAATTCTATTTTTATTTTTTTGAAGAAACTTTGTACTATTTTTCATTACGGCTTCACTAATTTATAATCCTACCAGCAGTGCACGAGGATTCCCACATCCTGGCCGCACTTGTTTGTTGATTTTTGATGGCCATTCTGATAGGCACGAGGTGATATCTCATGGTGGTTTTAATTTGCATTTCTCTGATGGTTAGTGAGGTTGAACATTTTTTCATCTGTCTGTTGGCCATGTGTATGTCCTCTTTGGAGAAATGTCTATTCAGGTTCTCTGCCTGATTTTTAATCAGATTGTTTTTTTTTTTTGTTTTCTGTGGGTTGTTTTTGGTGTTAAGTTGTATGAGTTCCTTATGTAGTTTAAATATTAACCCTTTACTGAATGATCACTGGCAAATATGTTCTCCCATTCAGTAGGTTCTTTCTGTTTTGTGAATGGCTTCGTTTGCTATGAAAAAAAAACTTTTTAGTTTGATGGAGTCCCATTTGTTTATTTACTTATTTTTTGTTTCCCTTGCATGAGGAGACATGTCCAAAGACATTGCTAAGGGCAATGGCAAAGAGTTTACTGCCTATGTTACCTTCTAGGAGTTTTGTGGTTTGGGGTCTTACATTTAAGTCTTTAATTCGTTTAGAGTTTATGCTTATGTTGGGTGCAAGAAAGTGGTCGTTTCAATTTTTTCCATGTCTGTGCAATTTTCCCCACACCAATTATTGAAGAGACTGTCTTCACCGCATTGCGTACCCTCGTCTCCTCTGTCACAGATTGACTGACCGTCCAGGTGTGGGTTTACTTCTGAGCTCTGCTGTTTTATTGATCTGTGTACCTTTTATGCCAGGACCATGGCATTTCGATGACTCTAGCCTCGTGCTACAGTTTGATATCAGGTAGCGTGATGTCTCCAACTGTTCTTTCTCAAGATTGCTTTGGCTATTTGGGGTCTCTGTGGTCTGTATAAATTTTAGGATTATTTCTTCTAGTTCTGTGAAAAATTCCCTTGGTATTTTGATAGAGATTGCATTGAATCTATAGGTTGCTTTAGGCAGTGCAGACATTTTTAAGGAAGTTAGTTCTTCCTACCCATTAGCATAGTATGTGCTTTTATTTATTTGTACCTTCAGTTTCTTTCTTCACTGTCTTATAGTTTTCCGAGTACAGTCTTTTACCTCCTCAGTTAACTTTTTTCCCTAGATATTTGATTTTCTCTGATGCAATTGTAAATGGGATTGTTTTCTTAATTTCTCTTTCTGATAGTTCATTATTGGTATATAAAAATGCACCTGATTTCTCAATATTCTGTATCCTACTTTACTAAACTCGTTTATCAGTTCTAATAGTTTTTTGGTGGACCCTTGAGGGTTTTCTTTGCATAGTACCGTGTCATCTACAAATAACCGCAGTTTCACTTCCTTTCCAATTTGGATGCCTTTTATTTTATTTATTTTTGACTGCTTTGGCTATGTGAAAGTGAATATCCTTGTTTTTTCTTTTTCTGATCTAATACCTTAGCTTTTCACCATTGAGTAGGACATTAGCTGTAGTTTTGTCAAATATGACCTTTATTATGTTGAAGTATGTTTCTTCAATTCCCACTTGGCTGAGTTTTTATCATAAACGGATGTTAGATTTTGTCAAATTCTTTTTGTGCATATATTGGTACATGTTTTTTATCATTTTCTTTATGTGCTCTATCACATTAATTGATTTGTGGATATTGAACCACTTGATACTGGTGTATGGTCTTTTTAATGTATTGCTGAATTTATTTTGCTAATAAGGATTTTTGCACCTATGTCATCACAGATATTTGCCTACGATTTTGTGTTTTCGGTAATGTTTTTGTCTGGTTTTGGTATCAAGGTAATGCCAGCCTCGTAACACGAGCTTGGGAGGTTTCCCTTCCATTCAGTTTTTTGGAATAGTTTGGGAAAGGTAGGTGTTATTAATTTTTTTTTTTCCTGAATGTTCAGTGAAATTCACCTGTGAAGCCATCGGGATTAGGACTTTCGTTTGTTGGGAGTTTTTTGATTAGTTACTCAATTTCCTTAGCAGTTATCGGTCTGTTTCATTTTGACCCTTTCTGAATAATCAGGCTTCTGTTTGTCCCTTCCAGTGTTTACTCTCCCTGCCCGTGCCGCTGGCCAGGGCCTCCGTCCACTGCAGTGCTGGACGGAAGCAGAGACAGTGGGTGTCCTCATCTCATTCCTGAGGTGGACGAAGTTTCACTATTCTAATAAGCATGATGTTAGCTATACTTTTTTTTTTTGTAAATACTCTTTATTGGATTGAGGAAGTTTCCTCTATTTACAGTTGGAAAAGATTTGTGTTTCCCCTCATGAATTGTTGAGTTTCATCAAATGAATTTTTTTTCCTGTCTTAACTGAGAAAATCTCATGGATTTCTCTACTTTATTCTAATTAATACGGGTGGCACCGATGGACTTTTTTGAATGTTAAAACAGCGTTGCATTCCCGGAATCAACTCAACCTGGTCATGACATATCATCCTTTAAAATAATTGTGGACTTGATACGTGGCTATTTTGTGTGTGAGTTTTGCCATTTGTGTTTGTGAGAGAGGTTAACCTAAAATGTTCCTTTCTTTTAAGGTCCTTGTCTGGTTTTCATATTGCAGGTATGTTGGCTTCATGAAACGAATTAGGAAGTATTTCCTCTTTCCAGCCTCTGGAGTAGTTTGATTATACTTTTTTCGGTGGTTAGGAGAATTCACCTGCAAGCCATCTGGGCCTGGAGGTTTCTTTGTGCAAAAGTTTTAATTTACTATCGAATCTATTTAATAGATGCAGGACTATTCAGTTGGTTTTTTAAAAAATTTTATCCCATATGTCAGTTTTAGTAAGATGCATTTTTAGAATTTTTCTTTCATCTGAATTTCTAAATTTATTAGCATAAAGTTTATAACACCTTAGTGCATTTTAATTAAAAATGTTGGGATTAATTGTAGATTTACATGAGGTTGTAAAGGGTGCTGCAGAGAGATCCTGTGTATCCTCTGCCAGTTCCCCCCAAAGGTAACATTACAGAACTGTAGTATCACAAGCAGCATATTGACATTGGAAAAACCCACTCACCTTGCTCAGATTTCCTGTTTCCGTGCACGTGTGTGTGTCTCTGTGTGTGCGTGTTACTTTGAAGACCGTGGTCAGAGCCGTAGTGATGCCCATTTCATTTCTGATATTCATTCTTTGTCTTCTCCAGCCCTCCCCCTCTCTCTCTCTTTTAAATAATCTTTCAGTCATTACAGGGATGTATTTTATGTCTTCTCAAAGAAGCTTTTGATTTTGTAGAAGTTTCTCTGTCCTATGTTTTCTACTTAATTTATCTCAGCTCTTTATTATTTTTCTTCTTCATTCTAATTTTTTGTCCTTTTTTTTTCTAGATTTTTCAAGAATGGAGGGTTGGGTGGTTGATATTCAGCTTTTCTTTTTTCTAATTTAAGGCTATAAATTTCTCTCTGAATTTAGTACCTTCATCTACAAATTTTGATATTCCATATTTTCATTGTTGTAGCTCGCTACCTTGATAGGTAAATATGGATGTGGGTCTTTTTCTGCTGTGATTTCTTGTGCAATTTGTGGTTTATTTAGAAATGTATTATTTAACTTCCAGGCAGTCGAGGACTTCCTAGGTTCTCTGTCTCTCGGTATTAATTCCTACATTGATTTTTCTGTAGTCAGATAAGTGAACATATTGTGAATGATTTTCATCAATGGGAATTTGTTGAGACAGGATATTAGGTTGTTTGATAATCACATTTTACACATCTTTTTAATCCATCTTTCAGTGTTTATCTTAAAATAGTGGATAATGACACAAGTTACATCTAATGACATTGCAGATGGAAATGAGCGCTCTGTCAGTTCTCACGCAGTACTAAGACCTGGAACACATAACCCTGTTTCCACCTGCCCGTTTCCCGATGTTACTGTCAGCGTTTCAGTTCTGCATGTGTATAAAACTGGAGAACGGGTCACGATTGTGGTTCTGCAGCCTCAGGAGTCGCCCATTGTAATCCATGTCTCCCCTTCCTGGTCTTCATTCCTTCCTGCGTCCTCTGACTCGTGGTGGGCATGTGCCTCCTGCCTGAGCAGCCCAGCTGCCAACACGGGCGGGAGCAGGGACGGGGCGCCAGTGCAGCGCCCCACGCCCAATGTCTAATGTTCAAAAGTTATCAATCAAGGTGAAATATGTTTGAAAACATGTTTTGTCCCCTCTAAGCACTTAGACAGTCACGTTCACGTGAACCCTGGGACTCATCTGAGTTGTGCCCTGGGGTGTGGAAGCCCAGGGAGAACCCCTTCCTCTCTTGGCCTCTGGCCATAGTCCCCTTCCTCCTGTTCCCAGGACTGACGGTTATCACACGGGGCCTTACGTGCAAGCGTACGGACACCTGCGTTTCTCTGACTGTCGCCCCCGCACCCCAGCAAACAGCCACCTGGCCCCCTTCCAGCCGAGGGACGTGCGCACCAGTGGTATGACTAGCTCTCCATAGGACAATCCCAGGGGAGAGTGGCTTTGGGCACACGAGCTCCGTGACACAATCCAAGGCCTCCCACGTCATTTTCTCAGTTTCCCAAACAGGCCTGAAGCCCCACGTTCACTGACTCTAGAGCTAGCATGCTTTATGTTAGCAGACGGGATTGGGGCGGCACATAGTACTGGCTTTGTAAATACTCATGGGGGGGGGGGTGTGGACGGCCGGGCGCCGTGGTGAGCACTGTGGGGCTGCCCCTGGGGCGGGGTGTCTGCGGGCTCAGCCCGAGCTCGCATTGCCTTTCTGAGCCGGCACGTGGCCTTACACTGGACGTGGCTTCAGGCACTCCCACCGGCTGGGGTCCAGAGTCACTGGACCCTGGGAATAGGACAGCCCAGATGAGACCAGACGCGTGGGAGGCCCTCCCTCTGGGGCTGCCCCCTAAAAGGGTGCGGAATGCTTTGGTCCACAAGGGAACGGCCTCAGCAGTGTGGAAAATCCAGCTTTCGTTTTGTTATTTTTTCACAAATTCAGAATGTTGGTTAGGCAGAGTCGCCACTCATGTAGCATGACTCAGGCTGTGATGAGGTCAGATCAGCCATCTGTGCCATGGGTGGAGCCAGGGTGGCCACGGCCCCCATGAGCAGACGAGGCCTTTCCTCTTATTGCCTGTGAGCAGTTCAGCTTGTGGCTTGGAGGCCCAGGTTTCCTTGACAACTGGGAAACCCAATCCTCTGGCCACTCGCCTCTTCCCGCCACAGCAGAGCAGCCCCTGGGAGAACCATGGGCTCCTGGGGCACCAGCCGCATGCCCTGTGTGTGGAGGGGGAGGGGCAGGCGGCACGGGTGGTCCCCGCACAGGAAGCTCTGGTCCCTGCAACTCCCAGTCTCCCATACTCCACGTGAGCCCTTGTGGAGCTTCCCTGTCAGAGGTGGCGGGAGTGATGTACCTGGGGGCAGCTGGGCTCCTTGCAGGTGGCGGGCAGGGCTTTGGTGAGAAGGTGCGGGGGCGGGGCGCATGCAGCTTCGTGTTCCAGAGCCTTCACTGGGCTGCTCTGTCCGCTGTGTGGGGGGCACTGTCCGGCTGGCCCGGTCACGGGTGACCATCTGCTGCTGGCGGTGGTGCAGGAGCTGCCGGCCTGGGTCACTTTTGCCCCTGAGTAGGGCGGGCCCGTGAAGCAGGCAGCTGATGATGCCCCGCTGAGTGGGCCCTCCACCTGCCTGTGTCCTCGCTACAGAGGGTGCTGGGTCAGCCTGGGGCTTCACTGTCACCACCACCGCAGGGAGATGGGAGCCCTGCCTGAACCCTTGCACTGGGGCGGGGCGCAGCTCCGTCAGGTCTCCGCAGCTCTTCCCCTGTCCCGCTCGCTGGCCAGGCCCAGAGAGCCTTGTTTCAGTTTTATAGCTTGTCTTTGCCTCTTGGCAGTTGTGGGTGGCAGGCCCCCAGCGCGTAGTTAGGGTACACCGTGGGTGAAAAGAAAGCCCGGGGAGTCACCATTTCTCAGTCCTCAAGTCCCGAGGTTGCTGGCCATCAGCCGTGGCCTCTTGGCCCCTGGAGTCGTTTCTGGGGTGCCTGGCTGTGTTCAGCAGAAATGGAGAACTGCGGCCTGGAAATGGAAGTCTCAGCTCTGCTGATTTTTGAAGGTGACGGAAACGCACAGCTATTCCTCTTCGGTAGACTTGCCTCTGTCACTTAGTCGTGTTCCCAACATTCGTCCATTCGTGTTGTTCGTTTTGTCATTGGTCATTGATTTTCTTTGCTTTGTGATATTCTGTTGCGTGAACACAGACACTTCATTTACCCACTCCGCTGTCAGTGGACATGTGGCACCTTTACTGTCTTTCCCCTTCAGTCAGAGACCACCGCCCTGGATGCTCACGTGTGCCTCCTTGGGCACCGGCAGGTTTCAGCAGGGTGTGAAGCTGGGGTGGCACCCTGAGCCGTGGGGCGCGGGCTTCTCGCTCTGTACCAAGTGGTCCTCCACCTCCCTCAGCAGGCAGGGTCTCTTGTTGCTGGGCATCCTGGTATCATTGGGCCTCTCAACTCTTTCCAGCCCTGGGCCTTTCAGTTGGTTTCCATATTCCTTGCCGCTGGCACGTCTTTGATCACTTGTTTCCTCATACTTGGGACCTGCTGATGACTTTTTATGTGTCCAGACATTTTCTGTTTTAATTCAGGTCGTTGGTCTTTTTCCTTTCCCATCTTCTCCCTGCTTTTAATTTGTCATTTTACTCTTTTCATTGATAAGTAGAAGTTCTTTGTGTTCATGTGGAATTTATCAGTCACGTCCTTTAGAATTTGTGCCATTTGCATCCTATTTAAGAAATTTATCCTTTTTTAAACATTCTATTATAATGGTTGTTCTCTGCTGTTGTCTTCTGAACTTCTTAGTTTTACCTTTCACGTTTATGTGTTTAATGCACCAGGAATGGATGCTTGTGAAGTATAGGGTACGTTGGCATTGTCCCCACATGGCTCACCAGCTGTCCCAGCACCTGTGGAAGTGTCCCTCTGTCCCCATAGTGCTGGGGTCTGGCATAAACCGAGCTTCCCCATGTGGAAGTGAGGCTGTTTCTAGGCTCTCTGTTCTGTTTTATTGGTCAATTTGTTTCCCTCATGCCCCAACTCTACTTCTTATAAAGTCATTTTTGTTCCTTTGTATGGAAGATTTTCCCTCTTTTTGCTTATTTAGGTATGTTTATTTTGGGCCCTTTGCTTCTTGATAGTAAGGATCAGTTTGTGATATTCTAAAAAATACTTGCAATTTTCTTAGTACTACACTAAATTTATAGATGAATATGGGGGTTGATATCCATATGATATAAAAGTCTCCTGTTTTCATAAGTATCTCTCCATTATTCAGGCAGTAATACCTTTCAGTAAGTTGTATAACTGTCTTCAGAAAGGGCTTACATATTTTTCGTTAGATTAGTTCCTGGGCTTTCTTCATTTTCTGATACAATTGTAAATGTTATCTCTTTAATAATTCCATTTTCTAACTGCAGTTTTCCGACGTATGGAAATATGATTTTTAAACAGTTTTTAAAAGTCTTTAAGATTATTGTAGATTCATGTGAAGTTGTAAGGAGATAATCCACAGAGATCTATCTGCCTTAATTTCTTCTATTGGTGGTAGCTGGTGAAATGATAGTGTAACAGCACAGACAAGGTACTGGTTTCATAGTCAACATGCAGATACTTCTGTCACTAGAGGATCCCTCCTGTTTCCTTTTACAGCTGCACTCATTTTCCTCCCACCCGATAACTGTGGGAGTCTGCCACCCAGGTAGTGACGGAGCACCCCTCCCACAGACTGGCCGCCTGTGCCACGTCTCTGGTGAGCAGCAGTGGAAATGTGCGTGGAGGTGACTGCCAGCCCCGACCTCAGAGCAGGAATGGAAGAGTTGTGTGTGCAGGCGGGAAGGCTGGCGGGGGCGCTTTCACAGGCTCCTCTGATGAGAGGCCACCCAGGACGCCCTGGGCTGAGAGTGCCCAGGGCCCTCTGGGCGCCAATGAAATGCTTGTGAGTGGTCTGCTGGCGCGTGCTTGTGTTGGAGGATGGCGGCCCCTGAGCTCCTTAAACATGGTCAGCGGTTCCGGTGGGAGCTGTGGTGCTGGCAGCGCTGGCACAGAGTCCGGGTCAGCCGTCCACCTGCAAACGAGGACTTGAGCTCAGACGATTCGTGCCAGGTCCAGGGTCACGAGAGATTTAACGCTGCTCAGCCCACAATCCTCTGTCCACTCTGGCTCTTCGTGCATTTCCGATGAAACACCAAGGTCAGGGATTTATGGACAAAAAAGCTGAACGAGGCCTTGAGATGATCCCGAGTTGGCTGAGTCCTGGGTCCTGGTTGGTGTTCAGGAAAGAAAAGGCCCACAAAATGCGTATGTTGCCTTGGTTTCGGGAGCTTTTGGGGCCATGTAGCTGTCATTGTCATTGTTGTCGTTGTTTACGTGACCTATAGAAAATTGGTACTTAGGTCCCAGCTTGGTTCGGGGTAGCACGTGCCCATTCTTCCCGTGGCAGCTGTCCAGTGAGCCAGGCCAAAGGGAAGCATGTCAGTTTTACACAGCTGCCCAGGGACCGACAGTCGCCTGGTTAGACGCAAGTTATGGGGGCCTCCAGCTGGTTCAGAGACTGCTGCCTGGCAGGGGGAAGGGACCAAGCCCTGTCATTGTGTCTGAGACAGCTTTGATAGAGAGCCGCGAGGGGCGAGGCTCCTCTGCGCTGCCTTGTCCGTGACCTCCACGTGCAGGGGGGCAGCCGGCTGGCTCCTGGCGCCGTGACAGGGAGAGGCTGAGCCGCCGCACATGCAGAACGGAGGGGTCGGGGGCTGACCTGGCTGGGTATGGACAGGGTCTTCCGCAGCCAGCCTTGAAACACCCAAAGCTTCCCTCGTCTGAACATGACATTAATCGTTTCCAGATAATCTACACCAAAAAAAAAAACACTCCCCCCCCAAAAAAACCCCCAAACCCCTCTATTTTCTATGATTCTCTCGTCATTAGTTGGCTTTACTCGCCAAGCAATTTCTAAATCATGTTTTGGACAGAGCTTTACAGAGAGTAAAGGAAATTTAACAATGGAACATACTGTTTTAGGTCTACTAGGGTGACCATTGAAATGTAAAACTAATCCTTTGTTTCTGGTCTCATTGTGAAAGTAATGGATACTCCTTGTAAAAAATGTGGAAAATGTAAAAAGTTGTAAAAAAAAAAAAAAAAAAGTACCCACAACCCCTTCACCAAACATCTTCTGGTTCATGTGGGCAGGACCTCGTCCTCGGCACTCGGGACGGTGCCCAGTACGGTGTGTAAGCTTAATGAGCATTTGCTGAATGAATGAATGTTACTGTCCTGGCGTATTTATTTCCGGTTCTTTTTCTTGGCCTATTTTGCACGATTATAGTCAGACTCTACTATATATCTTTATATTTACTTACTGTGATAATAGAGGTATAGCACAGAAACTCGTTATGAATATTATTTTAAAGATGCTTAGTATTCCATAATTTGTGTATACATATTTACTTACGTTGATCTTATTAGGTATTTGGGGGCGGGTGAACACATTTCAAAGATTCTCTGCACAGGGAGACACGGGGCCGCTTCATGAGGCCCCTGTGCTCAGGGACAGGGCCTGCGAGAGCACCTGAGAGCGGCTTTGACTCTTCCCTTCCAGTCTCACTGGCAGCGTGACAACGTGGGCCTCTCCACGTGAGAATCAGGACGCGACCTCAGACCACTGTAGTTCAGAATATCTTTTGAATGTTGTTATTATATGAAACAATTCAGTTCTAGAAATGTAGCATCTAAAGAATTCAGCCGAACTAAGCCCCTTACCAAATCCCTGTTGTTGCAGCCACCTCCTGGGCGGTCTGGTGGAGGTGGTTTTGTTCAGGTTTGTACAGCGCCATCTGCTGCTGAAAAGGAGAATGAGTGCCAAGGAAGACGGAGTTTTCCGATTTGAAACACTGACATGGACAAGTAAAAGGGAACTGATACTTGGTTTCTTGCAGGATCCTCTTGTGTAAGAACTGGATAATGTTTTAAAAAGAAAAAGGCTGTAAGTGGACTTCTATCCGCAGATGGCTCCAGAGTGCATTTACTAACTCTCCCTCCCACCTCTTAGCAATTCCTATCAAAATGCACATAGTGTATACGCTAACAGGGAGAAAGACGTGTCAGAACAGGGGCCAGCCTCCTTCTGGACCCATGAGGACTTTCTGCGTGATATAGTGTGGGTGAGATCGGTTGGGGGAGGGGCTCATTAGTGTGCCGTCGGCCAAACGGGAGGGGAGCCTGGGAAATGAGTGGGACATATGCCCGCAGCACTGGGCAGAGGGGGCGGGCTCCTGGGTGGCGGTGCGCCTTTCCTCCACTCTGGGAGGTGTGCCAGGTGCGGGATGTCCTCATGGCCTTGGCACAGGACACTGACCAGGCACAGCAGGCCAGGGTGGTACAGCGAGCATGTAAGTCGGCGGAGGGTGGCAGGGCCCCTGACGAGCCTCTGCCCTGGGGCACAGGGTCCAGGGAGCGTCGAGCTAACTAGAGTTTCCAGCCGGAAGGACCTGCACTCACAGACCCTGCGCCAGCCGGCGACGGCATAAAGTCGTTTCAGACACGCAGACATTGCGAGAGCTGTCTCTCCGCGTAGCTCTCCTGGCGGCCGGCCCTCCAGTGTGCACACAGAGACTCAGGACTATGCGTGAGCATGAAACCAGCATAACTGGAGGATCAAGTCAAGGTCACTGTGGTTAATAAAGTTATGAAACAGGAAAAAATATGAAAAACAGTTCTGGGAAGAGAAATAAAATGATGAACAGCATCATCTTCATTACCATCCTCTATCTATTCCTCTGTCCCTGACATCCCAGAGTGAGGACAGGGAAGAGAGTGGTAGTGGTCTCAGAGTCTCACGTTGCCCAAGGAAGTCACATGTTTCCTGTTTCACTGCTGACGACAGACGCAAGTCTAGGCTGCTGGGTAAGGCCATGCCGACAGGCTCCGTGCGCTGGGGCCACTTCCAGGTCCTCAGTGTGAAGCAGCAGCAGGGGAGCTTGATCGCTGTGGCAGAGACCACGTTTGACTTGATATTGATCGTAGAGGCCTATATAAAGCCTTCAGCGAGAAATCAGCAGTGTAATAAAATCAAAGTGCTCTCAAGAAGGCATGGATGGTTCCATAAAGAAACTATTTCCATAACACGCGTTCACGAGTGTCTGTGAGTGACAGCCAGAGCAACAGCATAGACTCGGTGGGGCACCCTGCTTCCCCAGCCACAGCACCCCCTGTGACTCCCTCTCGGTTTTAAGTGTCTGCGTCTTTACCGCTGGTCTTCCGTCACGAAAATGCCATTTCTCCAAGATCAATGTCCTTGTCTGTCTTGTTCACAATTCTACCCACAATGCCTTATAAAGAACCTGACGTGTAATAGCTGACATAATCACTCACCATTCATTGCATTAGTCCAATGTTTATGTAGTGTCCTCTTCTTTAATATTCTTTATTCAGTGAATTAATACGTCTGTGAATTAATGGATGACAGTATTTCTAACTGTACAGAGCCTGTAATTTTGTGGAGAAAACAGACATTTCCAACAGGTACTTCAGTGGTCGGTGTCAAAATCTCAGTTTTCTAAGCATGTTTTGTATTCTAGCTAATCTACTGAATAAAAGATGGGAAATGTTTTGCAGGAAGCTTCTACAACTTCCTCTCGAGAAAAGTTTGGAAAACCAGAAGCACAAAGTAGTACCTTCCTGTTTCCCAAAGCCTGTCACCAAAGGACACGCAGCAACTCAACCAGTAAGTGACTCAGCACATGTCTTCAGGTTCGGGAGTGGCTGACTGCAGGGATGGCAGCGATGTGGGACACGGGGGAGGGCCGGTCTCCGCTGGTCCAGCTGGGCACAACCAACACTGCTCCGCTTGGCGCTCTGCGCGCGTCCCCAGCGCGTTCCCCTGCCTCACGTCAGCTCGCTGGTGGACTCGGCTCCTCCTCCAGCGGGACTTGTGACAGGATCAAAGACAGGGCTTTACTCCTGCGTGTCATGTGACATCCTCCTTGATCTAGCAAGGCCACTGTCTCTCCTCGGCCTGTGACCTCACCTGTCAGGGTGGGTTGAGGCTGGAAGGTGTCAGGAGCCTTGGCTGGTCCAGGTAGGAGGCTGCAGGAGAGCATGCAGGAATTAGAAGCGCGCCAGATCCGGTGTCGGAGGCAGTCTGTGTCAGCGTGGGCAGCTGTTTCCTCCTGTGACTGGACACGCCTGTGGCACGCATACACCTCTACCTAATGTCGTTGGCAGTTCTTTTGCAGACGCCATTTTTAGTAGATATGTTTCATTATATGAACGCACATTAGCTAGCTAACCAACGCCCTGTTTGGTAAGTGATTCTCGGCTTTTCACTAACATCCTCAGCATTGCAGAGGTTGCGCGTGAAATGTTGTTTGCATTCGGGGTGGTTTTATTGGGGGAGATGTCAAAGGCGTTGGATGGGTGTGTGGCTGCGAGCTCACGTTTGGGAGTGAAGGCACCTGGTTTTAGACCCTGCTTCCGGGAGGAATTAGGCGTGTGACGGTGGGCGAGTCCCTTAGACTAGCTGTTGCATTAAATTAATAATTTCTATTTTTTGACTGCTAATTGCTTTTGTTTACTTATAGAATTTATTTTCCAGTTTTAGTTGACATACATTATATTAGTTTCAGGTGTACAACATGGCGATTAGATATTTTTATATTTATGAACTGATCACCCCAATATAGTTTTTTTTTTATCATGAAGCTTTTTTTCCTGTTAACACAATTTCCTAAAAGTGGGGTTTTAGTGGGAAGTATACCTTAGATTGTGACCTGTGCTGCCGGCTGCCAATAGCTCATATTCTAACAATATACACGAATGCCTGTTTCTTCAGTCAGGCCTGCATGGATTATAATTTCTAAAAATATTTGTAGGTTTTTCTCTAGTTTCCTGCCCTGAGCCATTATTGCCCTTTATTTCTGCCTTGTTTTGCACCCTGAACCAGCTACACAATATGTGGGGATTGGTGTAAAATGAAAATGTGAGACCTCTCTTCAGAAATGTAGAAATTAAAATGGCAACAACAGTGTGTTGAACCTTCTGAGTGTGGGGCTCTGATGTCACAGGTCACATGGCCGTGAAGCCAGTCCTGCTCCCGTCCTGGGCACCGACTCTTCCTGGTGGCGGCACCACCCAGGCCCCCTGGGCCTCCGGTCCCTGGGGAGTGCAGTTAGTAGGATCAACAGGTGGTGGAGGGCCGCGTCCCTCTGCAGCTCCGGCAAAGCTGCCGTCCAGCCCACGGGCTCTGGCAACACCTGTCCTGCCCGGCCCTTGCCAGCCCCGGGGTGTCCCGAACCCTGTCTCTGCCTTCGTATGTGGCCTCTCATTCCACCTCCTCACAGCCCTAGCTGAGGTGCCTTCGGCTGCTTGTTAAAACCCTGACTGGCCTGCTCGCCTGTGTCACGCGTGAACAGCAGCAGCCGCCCTCGCGGGCGCTGAGGCGGCCTGCGCGTCCTGCTTTCCCGTCCCGTGAGAGCGCCCGTGTCTCTGCTGGGATGAGCACTGCTTTCCCACTAGTGTATAAAAAGCCTCTTGGTTAAGTTAATATTTTCCTGTCATATTTGTTGAGCATACTTTCCTCAGTTTGTTTTTAATTTAATTTTTTTTGCATGAAGATGTTCTCATTTTTATATACTCATCAAATCTCTTGGTCCCCCCCTTCTAATGTTAAGGTTTCTTTTACATCCAGAGAACTATTAAATAATTGGCTATATTTTCTTCTAGTTTTTAAATGACTTTTTTCCTTATCTTACTAGATCTGAAATTTATTTTTGGTGTTTGATATGAAGAAAGAATCTGGACAGATTTTTTTTCCTAAGCAGGCAGCTGATTCCAGTATCACTTACTGATAATCGGTTTCTGCCCATCCATTTGTTTTACTCTTTTTGTTTATCTCTTGCAAATGATATGCAGTTAGATCTTGAAAGCAAATGTGGCTGTCTCTTTAAAGACAGAAAGCTCAAGCCATTGATATTAGTATTATAAATAATACTTTTTTATTTCTATGCCTTCTCTTTCTGGTCACTTGTCATTTGTTTTCTGCCTCTTGCTCTATGCATGTGTTTAATTTTTGCAGAGATTTATTTTTTTTAATGGTGACATTGGTTAATGAAATCCAGTAAGTTTCAGGTGTACAAGTCAGCAGTAAGGCATATGTATATTGCATGCGTGTTAACCACCCATAGTTAGATTTCTTTCTGTCACCATAAATTTGATCCCTTTTACCCCATCTGCCTCTCCTCCTCACCCTCTGGTCCGTGAGTCTCTGTTCGTTTGTCCTGTTTGCTTGTTGCTTGTAGGTTTATATCCCACATATAAGTGATATTATGTGGTTTTCTACTTTTTCTGTCTGGCTTATTTCGCTTAGTATGATTACTCAGGGTCCATTCATGTTGTCGCAAATGGCAGTATTTCATCTCTTCCTATGGCTGAGTGATATTCCATTTTATATATGTACCACAGCTTCTTTATTCAGTCATCTACTGTAGGACGCTTCAGTTGCTTCCATGTCCTGGCCACCATGAATAATGTTGCTATGACATTGGTGTGCAAATATCTTTTCAGATATATGTTTTCAAGTCTTTGAGGTAAATACCCAGTAGAGGGATTGCTGGATCATATGATAGATCAATTTTTAGTTTTGTGAGGAACCTCCATACTGTTTTCCATAGTGCTGTACCAGTATGCAGTCCCACCAGCAGTGTATGAAGGTCCTTTTTCTCCGCATCCTCTCCAGCACTTTTGTTATTTTGTCCTGTTGTGACAGTTCTTCTAACAGGTGTGAGATGGTATCTCATTGTGGTTTTGTTTGCCTTTCCCTAAGAGCTAGCGATGTTGAACATCCTTTCATATGTTTGTTGGCCTTTGTATATCTTCTTGGTAGAAGTGTTTGTTCAGGTCCTCTGTGCATTTTTTAATTGGATTTTGTTGTTGTTGTTACTGAGTTGTACGAGTTTTTTGTATATTTTGAATATTAGGCCCTTATTGGAGGTTGTTGCTTGCAAATGTATTTTCCCATTCGAATGGTTGTCTCTTTACTTTGTTAATGGTTTCTTTTGCTGTGCAGAAGCTTTTAAATTTGATGTAGTCTCATTCATTTATTTTTGCTTTTACTTCCCTTGCCTTTGAGGTCAAATTCATAAAATCCTCTTTAAGTCCAAGGTCCGTGAGTTTACAGTTCCTTTATTGTGTCAGGTCTTATGTTCAGGTCCTTAATCCATTCTGAGTTGATTTTGGTGTGTGGTGACAGACACCAGTCCAGTTTCATTCTTTTGCAGGTGGCTTTCCCGTTTTCCCAGCACCAGTTATTGAAGAGACTTTCCTTTCCCCATTGTATGTTATTGGCTCTTTTGTAGAAAATTATTTGCCCATATAAACAGGGGTTTACTTCTGGAATTTTTGTAGAGAGTTTGAAGGTTTATTCAGTTTTTATCTCCAGTTCTGATTTCCTTTAAGATAGTCAATCAGGTTTAATCAGTTAACATTTGAGACTGTTTCCGAATTGTCCCCGTAATGAAAGATGGTTATTCATTTCTAGTCCCAGTTCCCACTTATTTTTCCATTTCATAATTCAACTTAACCTTAAATCACAAACTCATTATATAATCATCACAGTATGTAATTTCCCTTTCAAACATTGCTTTGGCTTATGCATTGGATTTTATAACCACATTTTCAGTGAACTCACTGAGGGCTACATGTTTAACTGGTTTCCACTTCCGCTTTCATGAGAGAATAATTTTGATGTATTTCCTTGCGGTTGGAGAACATCCATGAGTAATTTTCAGAAAGCGTAGGAGCAGGCGCAGAGGGTCAGAGAGGCTGCGCCCTCCTTCCCCACGTTCGTCCCCTCCGCCTCCCCGCTTAGGGCCCGCTCCCCTCAGTGACGCGGTTCTCACTTCTCAGCCCACTCCGGCCAGCAGCTTCCTTTCTGCGGCCAACAGACAACCCTGGGTTTCTCCCACCCTGGGAACGAAGGCCCTGCTCTAGCCTGCCTGCCCCGGAACTGCCACCGGTGTCACAGCGTTCTGTGGTCGACTGGCCACGCAAGCCTTGTCCGCTCATTAGCGCTGAGGGGCTCCGGGGAGCCCCTGTCCTCTCTGGGCCCCTGGAGCTGGGCCTTGCAGTGCAGGGGGCGGTGGCGGCCCCCACGGAGGTGGGCAGGGGGTGAAGAGCCGCTCCTGCCCGCAGCCTGGCAAAGCTCAGGGTGCGGATATCTCGTCCATGCCACCTGTTGTTGATGTGTTGCGATCCAGAGTCTGGGTGTGCCCAGCAGGACATGCGACCAACCTCACCTGCTCACTTTGGCTTCTGCTGTGACTGCAGAACCTTTGAATCGGTGCGCGGCGTGCAGTGCGTTTCCAGCAGGGCCCCCGCCCTGACTGCCGGTTGGAGGGAAGAAAGTCGGGGTTCCCAGGAGAGGGGGCGGCAGGGCCCAGGTTCCCGTGCACTCCCGGGCCCTCACGTCCTGGGCGCCCCTTGTGCTTCTGCCCTCCTGTCCTCTGTGGGCCCGAAGATGCCCTGACCTGCCGGCAGGCGCGGTGTCGCAGGGCGTCATGTTTCTGGGACGCCGGTGCGCCGCGGGCAGCGGGGGCGCCTGTCAGGGTGAGCTGAGGGCTGGAGCGAGCCGTTGGCACCCTGCGTGTGTGGCCTAGTCCGCGCAGAGAGCACCACGGTCCCCCCCTTTCCCTGGGCCCAGGTGTCAGCCTCCTGCAGCGAAGAGCTGGACTTCCCCGTGGCCAGGAGGCCTGCCGCCCGCCAGGACGGGGCGCCGCGCACGCTCTGCAGCGACAGGAAGTCTCTATCTCAGCAGCTGGACTGTCCCGCAGGAAGGACCGTGGTGAGGATTGAACGAGGGCCTGGGCAGAGGGGCTGGGGCTGCTCTCATGGACCAGGGGACCACGTCAGGAAATGGCCGCCTGCACAGCGCCCTCGTGTGTCCAGGGGTTGGAACTGCCACCACTTCTGTGCTGCCATATGCAGACCTGAGCTAAGACTGCATGTGGGCCCTTCATGTCACCTGCACGGTCACCCTGAGAGGTGACAGGCCTGGGGCTTTGACTAGTCCCGGAAGCTGGATGGTGATGTGGCCAGTCAGAGACAGTGCCCGCAAGTAACAGTGGATCCCCAGGACTCCAGCCCCTGGGCTTTTAACCCCTGTGACATGTGACTTGCTTTAAGCCTCTTGCCTCTGATTCTTAAAACCAGCTTAGAAAGGAATGTAGCATCAGCCCATCTTGCCGGGAGGTCAAGGCAAGGCTGTCTGAACTCGTGCATCTTTAAACCCAGGGGCCAGAGTTGGGACCAAGCCCTGGGTGGCCCCCGCCTGGGCCCTTTGCACTGGGGTGTGGGCTTGCAGATGAGATGCGCCAAGCGGCTGGGAAGCGCGTTGTCCTCCACGCGTCACTCTAGCTGGCCTGCACACGGCCTCCCGTGTCCCCCTCAGCTCCACCCAGCGCACAGAGCCGCCAGATGCCTCCTGCTACCACTTAGGGCCACACAGCGCCCTCTGGCCGCTGCGCCTTGCCCTCCCCAACCCCGGTCTCTTTGTGGAACCCTACTGCCCCTGCTTGCCCCAGCTGCACGGACCGCAGGTCCCCATGCCCGTCTTCTCTCAGCACGCACCTGGCCCGCCCCATCAGGGCCACCCCCCCATCAGCGAGCACCTTCTCAGCCCCTGAGCTCCCCACAGTCGGGTGGTGGTGCCTCACCCTGGACAGCATGCAGTAGATGTGCGAAAACTCTCTCTTCCCTTTTCCTTTCCTTGAGTTTTCATGTTTTTCGATCGCAAATGGGAAGCCCCGTGTTCCACTGTTAGAAAAAGGTGGATTCCCAAGTGACGGATGACGTTATAGATGCTGAGACATGGAGGGGTTATGCCCTGTCCCAAGGTCACCACTTGATTGGTGGCAGAGCCAGGACAACAAGCCAGTCAGCGGGACGCCAGGCCTAAGCTCTGACCTCCGTGCCACCCTGTCCCTCACAAGGCAGCTTTTCATGCACGCAGACTGTGCACCTGGCACCCTGCCTCCCCTGCGCACGGAGTTACCCCTGTCTGCCTCCCTGACCTTAGGCTCTGCATCGTCAGACCTTCGGGTTCCTGCCCGTCACCCACCACCCCGTACTTGGCCCAAGAGGGGTCTCAGTTACTGTGTCTTTGATTTCGTGGAGGCTTTCTTGGCTGCTGGCTTTCTGACCCGTGCCTGAGACTCTGCTCTGCAGGGTGATGGGCCTCCACAAGGCTTGCTCCTGGGCCACCAGACTCCCACCCATGCACCACTAACCAGGTCCGGGCGCAGGTCCTCTGCTTGGATGCCCCCACCCCCCAGCGAGCTGTGCCCTGGTGTCTCGCTGACCCGCCTGCTCCCTGCCCCGGTTCCTCGTTGCAGGGCACGGCCAGACCCACACGGTCGCTGAGCACGGCTCAGCTCACGCTGCCCTCGGGGGCCTCCAGGCATCCGTCATCTCCAGCATCGTGCTGATGAAGGGCCAGGCCAAGGTAAGCAGGACCATCGCCCGCTGAGACCTGTGGAGCGACACCGGGTCCTGAGGCCCCGTCGTGTCAGAGGAAGCAGGGGGATGGGACGGCGATGGCTCCCTCAGTGTGGCATGGAGAAGCCTTTGTGGGGCAGGGGCCCCACCACTGTCTCTCGGTCCTCCTCTCTTGGAGCTCAGCAGAGACGAAGAGAAGACAGGAGTGACAAGTGCTGAGATTATTGTCCCTGTGGTCATAGGACTGTCTCCTGTGCTGACTTTTCGCCTGACAGTCTCACTTTCTGGTCAGTAAATTGCAGTGCTTGTTTTACTCCTTGATCTTGGGTAGAAGTATTTTAAAACTCGTTGACTTTTGAATTGTCGGCTGTGGTCAAAGACAGGCAGAGTGGAAAGGGGCACTAAGACTCGTGCAGAGAAGGAACAAAATGGTTCCGTTGTGTTGGTGTGTGCCACATGCACACTCTGCCAGTGTGCTTTGTGGGCACGTGTGTCGCTGGACAGACTGGGCTGGCTGCCCGGGACCTGGAGTACAGAGCAGGGTGACGGGTTCAGAAACAAGGCATGCCTCCCGCCGTCTACCCAACACTGCCTTTGCACCCACGGCCTGGTCGCGGGTGGGGAGGCCAGTAGGAGTGAGGCCGAGGCTGAGTCCAGGGGGAAGGGAGGCAATGCAGAGCCACAGGAATCCACAAGTCAGACGGCAGAAAAAGCAGCCACCGAGCTCAGGCACTGTGCTCGGGGCATTGCAAGGGTGACGGCTTCATCTTCATGACAACACTTTCTCCAGTCCCTTACAGAGGAGCCTGCAGCCTGCGAGGTTGCAGGACTGCCCACGGTCACTTGGTGGGCAGCCAAACCGAGACAACGACCCAAGACTTCCTGACTCCTGGGCCTTGTTCTGACTGCCAGGCATCCCAGGCCAGCAGGGCAGTGAGAGTTTGAGTCCAGAGCAATTTTTTTAGCCAGGGCAAAGCTGCGGGCCCTTCAGGGAGCCCTGAAGCCACTCCCCCCTTGTTTTTCTTACCCTGTTACTCCTGGTCACCATTTGTCTCTCCTGTCCTGGGACACACAGCGCCTTCACCAGAAGCATAGCGCAGCGGCGGCCCACACAGCTGCTCAGTGCATGCCTGCCGGTCTCCCGCAGCACGTTGCAGAGGGCTGCCAGCCCTGCCATCCGGGTGATGCACGTGACGTGACAGGCTCTGAGCCACCCCGGCCTAAGAGAAACTGCCGAAAAGTACTGGCCCCATCCCAGTGGTGGCCACCACTCTGGGGGATCTTTCCGGGAGCCAGGCCGCTGACCGCTGCTTGGCACACCTGCAGGTTGGACGTGAAGGCCCGGCCCCCAGCTGGCATCCTGTCTCCTTCAGCATGCCTCTCCCGAGCATCTGCTGGGGCCAGACGCTGACGCACGCGATGTGTTTCCTGCCTTCAGGGAGCTCAGTGTAGGAGGGACTCGGGCAAGACCCAGGCTGAGCCTTGTTGTGAAGTGGGGGGCTCCCGGGTCACCCACAGAGGAGAGCAGCTGCACGCCAGCTCTCATGGGCCTCTCCATTGTGTCCCGGCCACGCTGCTCTGGGGTGGTCCTCCCCACGGCCGCTGCCAACGCCACCACACTGGGGATCAGCGCACGACCTGGCCAAGGGCAGGCCGGGGCAGGCCTGCGCAGTGTCCTCGAGCAGGGGAGCCCATGGAGTGCGGGACAGGGCTGCACACGGCCTTGCGTAGAGGGGCGTGTCTTCCGCGGCACGCTGCTGCTCACCCCGTCTGTCGCTGATGCTTCAGGGGTCATTGTGAGGCATATTACTCACTGTTCCAACCAACCCCCTGAGTTGAAAGGTAAAGTTAGGCTCAGAGACAGGAAGTGACCTGCCCAGGACTGTTGCTTAGAAGGGCAGAGTCTCCATCCAGAGTCCCTCATGCAGAAGTTCCAGACGCCACGCTGCAGCCAGTCCCGCCAGAAGGTGGCGGCTCCCCCTTCCTTTATTAAGTCTGAGGCCTGTGAGCCCAAGCACCCGGCTCCTGAGTCCTGTGTTTTGGTCCTCGGGAAGTGCCGTCAGGGACCCCCATGCCAGGGGCCCCCTCCGCCTACCTTTCCTTCCCCTCCGCAGGGCCTGGGCTTCAGCATCGTTGGGGGAAAGGACAGCATTTACGGCCCCATTGGAATTTACGTCAAAACCATCTTCGCAGAGGGAGCGGCGGCAGCCGATGGCCGGCTGCAAGAAGGTACGTTTCGCAGCCCCCACTCCTGCAAACCCACCGGGCTCCCGCAGGCTGCCCCGCCAGCCACATGTGCATGCAGAGTCCCGTAGCGTGGCAACAGCCGCTGAGGCCCCATGCATCTTCGCTGTGCCTGCCCCTTTTTGGGTCCCTTCTCAGTCCCCGGCCTCTTCCGTTCTCCGGAACCCACAGACAGACTAGCAGGCCCATGATCTCGGAGCTGGTGGGTTCCCCTGAGAGCCAGGCACCTCCTGCCCTGTGTGATAGCTGCCAGCCACCCTCTCTCACGTCTGCAGGGCACAGAGCCCTGCACGCCTGAGACGAAGGGGCCTGGAAGCCGAGGTGCCTCCTGAGTGCCCGTCCTGTCGTCTTGTCCTGGGGGCAAGGTGTCCCCCCATGCCGGCTCCACCCCGAAGCTGTGTGGGCCATCGGGCAGTAGGCTCGGCTGGAGCAGCTCCCTGGGCTGCACCCAAGGGGCAGGATTCAGGGTCTGGCCATCGTGGAGCAGAGGGTCCCTGTGGGCCCGGCAGCGGGTCACACACGGCAGGCCTGGAGAGGTGACATCACCGCTGTCGCACTGTCCTGCCAGGTGGGTCCCGGAAGCTGAACGAGAGCCTGACCAGCTTTGGTAGCCTGCTGTTGAGGTCAGGATTGGCGGATGGCCGCCCACATCTGCCCGTTGTCACAGCTCATGGGCACAGAGTAGTTTGCTTCCAATGGTTGAAAAGTCAAAATAATTTTTTTCTTTTGTGACACATGAAAATCAAATGAAATTTGAATCTCGATCTCTCCAGAAAGCTCTGCTGGGTCACAGTTCCACTCATCCGTTTGGCTCTTGTCTGTGCACGGCTTGAGGGTGCAAGTGCCACGTGGAGTAGTTGTGACACAGCCCGGGGCCCACGGGGCCCATAGTGTTTCCTCCCGCGCCCTTTATGGAGAAAGCGTGGCGCCGCTGACGTTATGCAGGATCGCGCACTGGGGTTTTATCGTGTGGGCAGTGGGAGCCTTTGACGGTTGTTTAACGTGGAAGGGACCTGCTGTGACCCGGGTGTTTAGATTTGGGAAGCTGCGTGTAGGCTGAAGTGGGCAGGCAGGGACCAGAAACAGTAAACGCACTTCTGAGGCTGTGGTGACAGCTGGGCTCCAGCTCCAGAGGGCCCGTCCTGAGGAGACAGACTAGGAGGGAGGAGATGCTGATGGGACAAGTGACAGCCTCCCTGCAGGGGGCAGGTGAAGGGCAGGTCAGAGAAACCGCAGAGGTTTCTGGCGTTAGGAGACCAGAGCACGACGGGGCACCACGCGGAGTGAGAGGCGATGGGGGAGGAGGAGAAGCCACAGCACGGGGCCCGGGCTGCGCAGCGCCCACCGGGACTGCCCAGGGTTCCGTGCCAGCCCTCACACCCGCGACGCGTGGCAGTGCATGCTTAGTCCTGCCCCTTTCACCCATTACCCAGTTCCCCTCCCATCTGGCGACCGTCAGTCTGTTCTCTGAGTTTGTTTCTGGTGTATTCATTTATTTATTTACTTATTTGATTTCCTGTATAAATGAAATCATGGCATTTTGTTTCTTAGACTTATTTTACTCAGCACAGTACCCTCTAGGTCTATCCATGTTGTCACAGGTGGCAAGATTTTGTTCTTCTTTATGGCTTAGTAATATTCCATGGTATGTACGTACCACCTCTTCTTCATTCATTTATCAGTGGACACTTAGGTTGCCTCCAGGTGTAAATAATGCTGCAGTGAACACAGGGGTGCGTATGTCTTTTCAAATTAGTGTTTTGGGTTTCTTTGGATGAATATCCAGAAGTGAGATCGCTGGGTTATAAAGTAGTGCTAGTGCTAATATTTTGAGGACCCTCCAGACTGTTTTCCGTAGGCAGCACCATTTGTAGTCCCACCAACAGTGCACGAGGGTCCCTTTCTTCCATGTCACACTTGCGGTTAGTTGAGTTACTGATGATGGCCATTCTGACAGGTGTGAGGTGACATAGTGGTTTTAATTCGCATTTCTTTGATGATTATAGTGACATTGAGCATCTTTTCATACGTCTCTTGGCCATGCGTATATCCTCTTTGGAGAAAGACCTATTCTCCAAATGGTCCCCTGCCTTTTTTAATTGGATTTTTTTGTCTTTTTGGTATTCAGTTGTATGAGCTCCTTATACAGTTTAGATATTAATCCCTTGTCAGATATACCAGTGGCCGTCTTTTTGTCGATGGCCTCCTTTGCTGTGCAAAATCTTTTTATTTGAGGGAGTCCCATTTGTTTCCCTCGCCTGAGGAGACCTATCCAAAAAAATATTAAGAGCAATGTCAGAATTTACCAGCTATGATTTCTTCTAGAAGTTTTATGGTTTTGGGTCTAACATTTGAGTCTTTAATGTACTTCGAGTTTATTCTTGTATGTGGTTGTGAGAAAGTGGTCTTAGTATTTTTTTCTTTTGCGTGTATCTGCCCAGTTTTTCCCAGACCCAGGTATTTAATAGTGCTGGTGAGGACAGCAAGCCCTCACCGGCAACCATCAGGCCAGAGGTTCTTTTAAGTTAAAGCAATGTCTCATCTTACTTGCCCAGAACAGTGTTCACTATAGAGAAAGTGTTTCTTTTGTGTGTGTGTGTGTCGAATAAATGGAACAAAAGGGAGAAAGTGTTTTGCCATCAGATAAAAACAGATTTCTGGAGACAGGAAAAAGCTGTCCTTTTAGGTGTACAGTGTCGTGAAGAAATGACTTGGAGTCACAAGGTCTGAGTCCTGATTCTTTGCCTGGTGTGTGACTGCACCCCTCTGAGCTCACTCTCTGTGAGACTGTCACTGCGTTCTGGGGGTACGGCTTCTAAAAAGACGAAGCCCCCGTCCCCAGGGAACCGCTGTCCTGGACAGGGAGAGACTGTCGCGGACACTGATTACCATTCAGGCGATGCGTGCGGTCATGGTGGTAGCTGTAGGGTGCCATGAGAGCACAGAAATAAAGGCAGCAGGGACTGAAAGGTAGGAAGGGGAAGTGGGTTCGAGAGGGACGAATTAGTGAGAAAAATGGCACAGAAACAGGCACTGAACCACGTAGACTGTTGTGGGCAGGGCCAGGGGCGCTGTCTTATGAAGGGTTCGTGGGAGCAAATGGTGTGAGGATCAGGGAGGCAGGAGGGGAGCAAGTGAAGCCAAAAGGTGGGAGGGGAACCGCTGAGACCTGGGATCTCTTCCTGGAAGGTGGGAGGTGCCAGAGAAGGCCCACCACCGCCCTGCCTGCATCCCGGTAGGCCTGGGGGCGGCACAAACACACATGTCTCAGGGTGCTCCGTGAGCTGTGCAGACGCGGCAGAGTGGGGGAGACTAGAGTTTTAGGCGAGGTGATGGCCCTGAACCAGGCAAATACTCTTCAAGCTGCAGGTTCTCCCTCTCCCAACAGGCGATGAAATTCTGGAACTCAAAAACGGTGAGTATGAGCGGACTGACTCATCAGGACGCTCTTGCAGAAGTTCAAGGTCAAATCAGTTGTACTATCAGGACGTGGCCCAGGCCTCCGGCATCACCCTCTTTATTCCGTTGTGCAAATTCAAAACGGCTGATGCTGGCGTTGCACAGGGTCAAAGAGAGCCCCGCCTCAGAAAATAACAGAGCGATCAGGATTTTACGGGGGAGTTTCAGCTCCTTAAGGTTTATAGCCCGTGTTTTAAAACATGGTAGTATTTATATTACTATTTACAAATTGCTTTTAAGGTCAAGGCAATTGCTAGCAGGCATTTTTTGAGTGTCCATCCAGTTAGTTGAAGACTCTGTTCTGTTTGCATGAACATATGCATGTCATTTGCACGTGTATGTGTAGGTGTGTGATACGTGTCTAACACACTTCCATCACACATTTGCGGTCAACTCACACATCTTGCTGGAGGTCACTCTAGAATGCCGAGGCATCCTCGCTTCTTTTCAGCAAGCCAAAAGGGGCTCCTGACGCTCACGGTGAGAACCCGCCTGACAGCCCCCCACTCCCTGAGCAGCACCCTGTCTCCCCCGCTGTGCCGCTCACTGAGCTCCAGCACCTGTGTCGCCGAGGCCAGCAGCTCCGTCCTCCTGGAAGGCCCCCAGCTCCTGCCGGCACGGCCACGCCCAATCACAGAGTCATGGTGGAGGTTTCCCTGCGGAAAGGTAGGTGCGCCTTCCTCACGCCATGCCCCACCCAACTCCTCCCCCACGTCCCGGGGACAGAGCAGAGCCATCTGTCAGCAGGCTGTGTGGCCACTGCTTGGCAGAAAGCCAGGCGCTCTGCCCGCAGGCCCAGGACACAGCGTCTGCGTGTGGTCCTTGTACTGGGACCGGGACGCGAGGAAACGCGAGCAGAGCATGCACGCCTGTCGCAGGCCCCACCTGCCCCTCCTCTGTCACTGACCTAGAGCTGCGCACGCCACGGGGGTGCTCCACAGAGATGGGTGATGAGCAGGGGACGGTGCGGACCCCTGAGCTCAGCCCCCCTTCTGCCTGCAGAGGCCGGCGTTGGCCTGGGCATCGGCCTGTGCAGTGTCCCCTACTTCCAGTGCATCTCGGGCATCTTCGTGCACGCGCTGTCCCCGGGATCTGTGGCGCACCTGGACGGACGGCTCCGGTAGGTCCTGAGTCCCGTTGTGCAGAGGCCCCTGGTTCATGGCAGGCAGGAGGCGCTGCTCAGGCCGGCAGCAGGTGGCTTTGCAGGAGGCACATTCAGAATGAGGCAGCCATGGCCGAGAGCCTCGTTCCTCAAGTGGGCCCGTGGGCCAGGGCCTGGCGGTCCTGGGGACTTTGATAGAGACACAGAAGCCTCGGGCCCCTCACCACTGAATCAGACTCTTTTTAACGGGGTCCCAGGGTTGGCACACACGGAGCGGTGGGAAAGGCTCGTGTCAGACACGGGAAGAAACAGGAAGTGCGGAGAAAGCCAGTCTAATTCAGATCTGCCTGGTAGGGAGCGAGCAGTGACCAAGTGGGGCACTGTGCACTCTGAGTGAGAAGGAAGCCCGCTGTGCACATCGGCTGCGTCGCTCGGCTTCCTGGTGGCCTAAAGGAAGTGCATTCAGGAGCTCCACGTACATTTTACAAGTAGCTCCTGGGAAAAGTGCAGATTGCAAACTTCTTTTCAGTGAGTGGCCCTAGTTTGGTGACCGCGTTTTTTCCCGGTTTAACTTGCTGCACTCTTTGTGCTCACCCTAACGTGTACATGTAGTACATCTCTTCTCGCACGGTCTTCCTCGCACGTCGTCTGTCCTCTCCCTGGGTCAGGGCTTTGCTGGGTCAGTGAGCTTTGCTGCAGTTGGGAGGTTTTTCTGATGTTGCAGTGTGCGCGCGGGTGAGCCCTGTGCAGGACGGAGTGTTGGTGGTGCTCCGAAGCACGAGGAGGGCGAGGAGGGCGTGCTGTCCCTCGGTGGGGCAGGGTGCCGCGCTGGGCCGTTGTTGCTGAGGGAGCCGTGACAGCACAGGGTGATCACCTCAGTCCTGACACCTGCAGACAGCTCTCCCTCCTAGGCCTGCAGATAGGTGGGGATGGTTCTGGAAGCTGCTGCTTTCTTAGCACCTGGTGCCACACGGGCGTGGTCCTCAGCTACATGGATGGAAACGTGATTCCAGGTTGAAGGTGAAGGGGTCACCTCCGCAGAGACGCAGGGAGGGGCGGTGCAGTCAGCATCGGGAGACCCGAGTCCCGTCTGTCCTTGCTGGGAACAGCGAGGCGAGGGGCTGGCGGACCGCGGCCCACTGCTGTCGTTTCTCTAAATCACGTCGTATTGGAGCAAAGCTACGCTCCCCCGCTGCCCGTGGCGGCTGCTGTCACGCTGCGTTTGAGCGCGTGGCTGAGACAGAGGTGGCGTGGCCCGCGGAGCCTCGCGCTTTCCAGAGACAGGTTCTGATCCCAAAGCGAGGTCTCTGAGATGACATCACCCTCTGCGCCTTCGTCCCCACCTGAGGCGAGGCGGGGGGGCGGGGGCTGTGCCATGTGTCACGTGCCCACGCGGCTGCCTTTCCTGCCTCGCCCTCCCCTCTCAGCTTTTCCTCCGCCTCACAGGGACAGGCGTGCGCTCTGCCGCCTCCTGTCCTTGCTGCCTTTGGCGGAACCTCAGCTGACCCTCCACCCCCCAGTTCCCCTTCACTCTGAGCACGTCCCGCCCTCCTCCCTCCTGACCACCGGGCACCCCGAGCCGGGGAGAAGCGTGCTCGGCTGACACCCTGTCCTCCATCTGGACGGGGCGTGGGTGGGGCGGGAAGAGGATGATCACTGACAAGAGTCCTGTCCAGCTCGCAGCTCTGCATGAAGCGTGGCGAGCGACACTGCTTAGGGCCGCCCTGTCCCGAGCCGGCAGCCGAGCGGGTGTGGGTGGTGCGGTTTTTCGGTCTCATCAAGTGGCCAGGCAGGAGCGGCCCCAGGGGAGTGAGGGGCCGGGCACTGTGTCGGTAGCTCGCCCATGGCTTCCTGTCTGTGCCCCCACAGGTGTGGAGACGAGATCGTAGAGATCAACGACTGCCCGGCACACTGCATGTCGCTCACCGCCGTCTACGCGGTCCTGAGCCGCTGCAACCCCGGCCCGGTCCCCATCATCGTCAGCCGGCATCCGGACCCACAGGTAACGCCTGCTGTGGCACCCCGTCCTCCCACGCTCGCTCGCCGTTGCACCGCGGAGACTGGGACACGCCACGCCTCGCTGTGGGCCCGAGTGTCCTAAACCTGTCCCCAGCAGGAGCGGCGGTGGGGTCGGCAGCAGGGGCCCAGGTCGGCGCCCTGTGGCGGGGTTCCAGGGTCCAGGGCGGACAGGCACCAGAGCCAGGGCCTCGCTCGGGGAGGCAAGAGTGTCATCCAGGCGCCCTCTGCGTGGCCTGTGCAGCTGGCCCCGTGTAGAGGGGAGCACGCACTGTGCTGCCCTGACCCGAGGTCATGGGCTCGCCAGAGAGACCGACACAGAGGGCTGCCGGGCGGGTGGTGGGTGCTGTGGGGCAGCGAGGGGGGCTTAGGGGGCAGGTGATACCAGAAGTCAGCTCTGCAGGCAGAGGTCGGGGAAGGCCCTTCCCTGCAGTGGGAACACAAAGCTCACAGTGCGGAGTTATGATGTCCCTGAACAGAGGCGCTGGGTTCCTCGCCTGTCATACACAGAGGAGCCGGCTTCAGAGGCAACAGGTTCCCACAGAAACAGGGTTCACAGGAGACACAGGTAGAGCTCAGGTCAGTCTCCCCAGTAAAGACTTGAAACCAACTTCAGGAGTAAGATTAAGAAGGGACCGTACATATTTACTGCATTTGATTCAGGGGTCTGGGTGGACAGCCCCAGAAGTAAGCCATCTAAGGCACGGAGTGCCCAAGGGAGCAGGAGGGGATAGGAATTCCAGGTTGGCAATGTGATCGGTTACCCCCGTGTGTCCGTACTTGGTCTGGCCACCCAGTCTTTCTTAAAGGGCTCCGGCAGCAACAGCAGCACCTCTGTCACCTGAGTTCTGTAAATCTTGGTTCTGCCGTGCTCTCGAGGTCTAGTTAGGGTCATTTGGCTGCTAACCACACAGACTCCAATCTGCTGGGCCATTCCCGGTTGGGCTCTGCTGGTTTTGAGCATTCGTACCGATTGCTAATGTCTTCAGATCTGTGGGCTCAGTTTCAATGAAGGGACCTGTCACGGAGGGAGAGTGATGGGTCTTTGGGGCTGGGTGAGATGTTGAGAGTGGGGTGTGGCAAGGCACTGGGGTCCCATCGGAAAGGGCTTTAGCGGGTTAAGGAGTGTGCACGTTATTCTCTGGGTAGTTGAGAGCTAGGTGAGGTCTGTCACTATTCAGTACAACATTTCAGACTAGTTTCCTGTGTCCTACTGGACTGCAGCAGACAGGATGGCGTGGTCGTAAAGTCCCTAGGAGGAAGGAAGCTAGTGGTGACGGCCTGGACCGAACAGGAGATGTAAGAGAGTGAGGGCAGCAGGAGGTGACACTTGGGAAGGATCCCAGTGCCCAGAGGCTGATCAGCTCCGGGGTGGGAGAGGGCTAGGTGTGTTACATGGGAAGAAGACTGGTTCACCAGCACAGGGCACAAGTAGCGGGCTTGGGAGGGAAGAGGATGAGCCCAGTGTGGGACAGAGAGGGGCCGAGGTGCCTTGACACACCCACGTGGATGTGGCCAGTGGGAAATTGGACGTAGGGCTGGTAACAGCTGGTCCATGGGGTCCAGGTTGGACCTGGGCTTAGATGAGATCACTCAGGGAGCCTGGTGGTGATCACCGTCACTGTTTCACATGGAGGACGTGCCAGGTGTGTTTGCCACAGATGCAATACCTGCCATCACGGTGAGCGGTGCAGTCCCATCCGAAGTCACATGACTTTTCAATCTGTAAATGATGAAACTGAGGCTTAGAAAGGAAAAAGACAAGGAGCTTGCCTGTGCTCTGAACCTCAGACTCCTGAGCGCCCCGCAGGACCAAACTGGGACAGAGCATAGGATCAGGGCAAGGTCCGCCCCCACTTCCCTGTGCCTCCAGGCTGAGGGTGTGGCCAGTGGGGCACTGAGGGCTGGCGAGCACCTGGGGAGCGCGCTTCTTACTCAGGCCCACGGCCTGTCTGTGTCCGCATCTGCGTCCCTGTCTGCGTCCGGGGCCAGGGGAGGGAAGCGGAGCGTGTCAGCGCTTGCCTGCTCTGCAGCCGTGGGGAGGGCCGCGGGGCGGGCGGCGGGCCCCAGCAGCTCAGCTCGGCTGGGAGGGAGCTGGTCGTGGAGGGGCAGCAGAGGCAGGCCCCCCGCGGGCAGGGAGCCCGAGATGGCAGAGCCCTGCGTGGCGGCAGAATCCTGGGCCGTGTCCAGCTTTGCTACTCAGTTGTGGTCACCTTGGAAATTCACTTGACCTCCCCAGAGGCTCCGGTTTCTCAGCTCTGACGTGGGGAGTGGTCTTTACCTGACAGATGGGCAGTGGGGGGTACATGCGTGCCTAGATCGCTAAATGATTTATTCAGTGTCCTTTTTTTATTGTGGTGAAATGCACCTAAGAAAGTTCACCACCTCAGCGTTTTGTAACTGCAGTGCAGTGGCATTGAGTACGTTTGTGTCGTTGTGTAACCGTCACCACCCTCTCCAGAAATCAACATCTTGCAAAAGCGGAACCCCGTCCCCATTGAATACCCACCCCGCCCCCCAGCCGCGCTGGAAACCAGCATTGAGAGCACCTCACGTGACCTGTCAGTGGGGTCGTGCAATGTCCTACAGGGACAGCCGTGCTGTAGCGTGTGCCAGACTCTCCTTCCTTCCTAGGGGAGGGTAAAGGCTCGTACGTGTATACCCTTTTTTGTGTACCCATTCAGCAGCTGGACACGGGGGTCGTTTGCACGTGTTGGCTGTTGTGAAGGTGGCTGCACCGATGCCTGTGTGTGACCGACCCTCTTTGAGTTCACTGTGGGGTAGGTGCCCAGAGGTGGCTTTGCTGGATCATATGGTAGTGAGCATTTCAAGTTCACGCAGGACCGCCACAGCGAGCCACAGCAGCCGCGCGAGTGTCCATGGTCACCAGCAGGGCTCAGTGGCTCCAGTGTCCGCACGTCTCTTCCAGCACTCGTTGGTTTTTATATTTTTTGGTCTTGTTTTGATTGTAGCCATCTGATGGGTGTGAGGTGGTACCTCACTGTGGTTCTGATGTGCATCTCCCGAACCATCAGTGATGTTGAGCATCTTTTCACGTGTTCGTTAGCCATTCGTGTGTCTTCTTTGGAGAAACATCCATTCCAGTCTGCTGCCCATTTTTAATTGGGTTAATTGTTTCTGTTGGTGAGCTGGAGAAGTACTATATTTGCGACCTTTTTCCCCATTCTGTGAGTCGCCTTTCGCTCTGCTGCATCTTTTGTTGGCAGGTTGATTTTTTTTTGATGGTAGGCAATTTATATAGTTGTCATTTTGTTGCCTGTGCTTTTGGTGTCTGTTTTTTAAAGCCCCCTGTCCACCTCGCCGTGAAGCAGATTCCGATGCTGTCATTATTCTACAGAAGAAGACACGAGGCTCAGGTCACATGACTTGTTCATGTGCACAGTCAGAGGGTGAAGGAGGGCTGACTGGATCAGAAGTGCTTGGCTCCGGGACTCCTGCTCCCTGTTAGTGTCAGTAACGCCATGTGACAGGAAATGGGTGGCATGGTGTGTGACGATGATGGCGATGTCCCTACAAAGCTGCAGAGGAGGGCGGTGGTTCCCAGAGGGGCGCCGTGACGTGGCGGCTCTGCCTGCAGCTTCGCAGGGAGCGGTGGAGAGCTGGCACGGGCCACCTGGGGAACCCGTCCGTGGTGCCCAGGGTGTGTCTGGGTGTGGCATTTGTGAGCTGTCTGCCGAGCAAGGTGGCAGGAAAGAGACTGGAACCCATGCGCCCGGCTGGGAGCTGGTGCAGGAGTCGGAGGCTGGCGCAGGGGTTTTGGGGGTTCACTTGAGATGACTGACGTTTTCTAGGTCTCTGAGCAGCAGCTCAAAGACGCTGTGGCCCAGGCTGCGGAGCACAGGTTCGGGAAGGAGAGGCATCAGTGGAGCCTGGAAGGTAAGGAAGTCCCGCTCTGCGACCTGAGTCGTCCCAGATATGAGCTCACCCCCTCCGCCCGCAACTGTTGGAGCTGGCCACTGCGGGCCTGCGGACAGGGCCTCAGGCTCGTAGCTCGCAGGCGCGTGCGGTTCCTGGCTGGTGTCAGACAGAGAGGGGACAGATGTTCGCAACCTGATGCCTGCCATCGAGTCACACAGTGGGCTGGGGACACACCCTGGGGGAGGGCGGGGAGCAGCCAGCCGGCAGGTGGGCTGCCCATGGCTGTGCGGGCGGGGTGGGCGTAAGGTCTCCCCCGGCTTAGGTGTGGAGTGTCACGCGTGCTTCCACCGCAGGTGGCAAAAGGCTGGAGAGCAGCTGGCACGGGCGGCCGGCCTCGGAGAAGGAGCGCGAGAAGCACTCGGCGCCCCCGCACCGCCGGCCGTGAAGGTCCTGGTCCGCTCCAGCAGCGACAGCAGCTATGCGTCCGGGTCCCCCGGGGGCAGCCCCAGCAGCAGTGGGGAGCAGCAGCCATCAGGCCCGGGAGCAAGGACATGCAGCCCTGGGACCCAGGACCCAGGACCGCTTCCCGGGGCATCGTCCGGGCCCCCCCAGGACAGTCCACCCCCCCACAAGAACCAGTACGACCAGCCGCCACCGAGACTGAAGAAATCTTTTGAGATTTTTGTCAGAAAGCCTACGTCCTCCAAGCCAAAGCCCCCACCCAGGAAATACTTTAAAAGCGACAGTGACCCGCCTAAGAGTCCGGAGGACTCGTGCCCTCCGGGGCCAGTGGTGCCTGCGCGTGTCCAGGTGAGAGCGGGCTCCTGGGGGTGGCGGCCGAGTGCGGAGGTCGCCGAGCAGTAGGGCGTGCTGGCAGCGGGGCAGCAGGGGCCCTGGCACCCAGTGCTTTTGGAGCTCAGGGTGGCTTTTGGGCAGGTGGCTGTTGCAGGAGCCGGGAGGGAGCCCCCAGAGCTCCCAGAGGTGGCAGGGTGGGGCAGGGATGCGGACGCCCAGGTGCTCGGCTCGCGGGAGGCTCATGGAAAGACCATGTTCGAGGCCTGGTCTCCCTCTGTTGTGACTGAGGTGACCACTGGTGCGGAATTGCCTCGTCATCCCCAGAGAGACTCCATCCCGCTTCCTGAGCCTCAGTTTCCCCGTAAGTCACCCAGGTCTGAGTTCACTGCAGTGGGCCCTCCACCCATCCCTGGGTGCACATCCTCTGCGGCCTTACCCAGCACGTGGCGGGAAGGCAGGCAGCCACTCCGTGTGAGGCTGCAGCTGTGCCGGTCCCATTAAAGTCACCGGCCTCGGGTCAGCCCTGGGCCAGGCGATGCGCCCCCTCTTCTCCAAGCTGCCCAGCAGTAGAGGGGACGCAGGGTGGAGGTGGCCGAGGAAGGTCCTCGGGGTGGGTGAAGGGTGGACTCCACGGAGTCCGCAGGGTGAGCAACAGGCACTGGAGACTCCGGGGATTTCATTTGTGAACGTTTATTTGACTTGGAAACACAGCGGAGCTGTTGTCAGGTCGGGGAAGTTCACGTGGTCCAGCGAGGACATCAGATGCCACTCTGTGCCCAGACTGACGTGAGCAGGGAGGGGCTCTGAGGCCTGCGCGGCAGCCGTCCTGGGTCCTGCAGCCTCCTTGAGCGTCTGGCCTGTCACAAATGACCATTAGGAAAAAAGGTTAGAGTGAGGCTCTCAGCACAATAAAGAGGAGAAAACTATGTCCAACTCAGTCACTCTCACCCAGTCCTGCCTCTGTCTTTCCATTTCCCCTGAGTCCAAGTTCTCTGCCACCTTCACATCTCCAGTCCCCTGTGGCTATGTCCCCTCCTCACCTCTCTTCACAGTCCTGCCTCTGTCCACTGCCTCCTGGTTCTCCGTCTCTCACTCCTCTTTCCTGTTTGCTTCTCTCCCTCCCCCCTCCAACTCCTCTCTGATTCTCCTTCTGTCTTTGTCTCTCCATCTATCTCATCTTTTTTTCTATTAAGTTCTGTATGTTCTACTATCTCTGTGTCTATATTCTCTCATCTGTCCTGTCTCTCTGCCTGTCTCATCTCTCTCTTCTGTCTAGTCTCTAGACTCTCTCCTTCCTAAGTCTTCTCTCTTGTATCTCCTCTAAGGTTTCTGTCTCCTCTTTGTAGCTTACTGCATCCTGTTTTCTAGGTAGTCATGAACTTACCTTCTGGCAATGGTGATCTCACATTATCGTAGACAATTTCAATGTCTTCACACAGCATGCCTTCAGAAAGTGTTCTAATGTGGAATAACCCCTTTTCCTGCAGGTGTTCATTAACCCTCCCACATACTAGGTGGATCCTCACAGCTCTTAAGTACTCACCTGTGCTGCTGCGTACTCCATCAGTACTCTTCAAGAGTCTACTACTTAAGGCCACCACAGCCTAACAAAAAGGAAATTGTAAAGAAAATCCAGTCACCACTGTGGATCTGAAGCCACGTCCTTCCATAATATAGTTCTGCGTGTTGCTGTATGTGTACTTTATTAATTAATGAGGTTATTTTGGTATTAAACAGTACCACTGACTTAACACCCTAGTAGCCTTGTTACTTGCAATGACCACGTTTTGACACCCTCTAGTAAATAAATGTATATCTGAAAATAATCAAGCACATATAACGTGGCTTGCACCCAAGGGACTCACCTTGCTCCATGAAATTCTCTCCAGGAGACAGCACATTTCTGCTGTCTGAGCTCCAGGTAACTCTCCTCTTTCCTGAACCCCCAGCTCCCAAGTCTCATAGCATCAAAGTTCTGTGACTAGTCGAACTTAGAAATGATGCCAAAAAAGCACAACCACTGAACCAAACCCTGCTGGTTACTTTAGGCAACAAAAAAGATTTCAACTCTGAATAAATTACTAAGTGTGCTTATTCTACAGCAACAGCTTACTAGAAGCATCCCACACAGGCTTGATTCGTCAACCCCGATGACTGTTGTCCCTGATGTGTGATGTTACCTTGGTACCAATGCGGTGTCCATGGCTCACGCAGCTGCCCCAGGATCAGTGCTCATCACAGTATCCACACGGCGTTGACTGTGTGCAGACTCTGCTAGCAGTTCGCCCGGCTGTTACCCACGGTCATCAGACAACCATACTCTGAATCAGTTCATTAACTTCTTGGGAAGCGTATTCATAGTAGGTCAATCTCACAACCACCTCTTACTGATCATTTTCTCTGATCTTGTTAACACTGCCAACAAGCTTCGCCTCACCAGACTCCCTCACTGACAAAAACTACACATCACCATATGAATTATTACAGATGTCCCTAACATTTACTGCCGTAGACAAGACTCATTTTACTTCACATCCTGATTGTTAGCGCCGCGAGGTCAGACATAAAGACAATACAGGAATGCATTTCTCCAGATTCCTCCGACTTTGCATTAGCCCAGGACTGAATCCAACCCCTGCCTGCCTCTCCACCTAAGATTTTTCTAGGACTCTCATGCATGACACATTTATCACACGCGTCCCTGTCTACAGCCTCCGGGTATGACCACCAAAACCACACGTACAGACCCTGTTGCTGTTTCCAGAACACCTGCCACTGTCACAGTAAAGACGGGGCTGCGGTCCACGAGGAATCACAGACGCAACCCTCACAAACTTCCCGGCCCACCCTTCCTAACAGCAGCCTCACAACACACCAGTTTCATCTCTGCACCTGAAGGACTTCAGGTCATGCACGCACAGTCCTCCGTCAGCAGCTTACACACATCCCTGGGGCTGAGCTGTCACGGGGCTGCCGGGGACCCATTGCCCTACTATCGCACACGAACGCTCATGCTGGGCACGGCCCACAGCCACAGTGGCCGCAAAGTCTCACCACACTTCCTTTACCCCTGGAGATGAAGTTAGTGGAGGAGCTACCTGTGGTTGCAGCATTTCTGTCACTCGTACAGGAGGTAATACTGTTGCCCACCACCTGGCACTCCCTGTTCATGTTGTAGCACGAGGACATCACACACACCTAACGTCATCAACACATCCTCCGCACGAGAAAACCACTGAGACCAAGACACTTACTCCCCCTCCTGCTCCTGACCCGACCCTCCCACCTGGTGTACTTCTGGGAGCTTTGTGATGTTAAATCTTTAAATTGTGGATTTCAGACTAAAAATTCTCATTTACCGGAAGTATGCAAGAACTGCTATCTTGTCCTCCATGTATGCACATAGAATGATATGACTTCCAAACCCGTAAAGGGTGGGAGTTATCCATTGGACTTAAAAACTAAAACTGAGTGAAACTTTAAGTAATAAATCTCTTTGCTTGCTCAGCAATAATTGTTCTGCTTATATGAATCCTACCAATCTTAAAGACCACCTCCACTATCTACAAGAGCAGGAGACACCGACATTCTGTAAAAGCCACAATTGCATATGCCTTTGCCATTAGCCTCATTCCTACGATGGTCAATCGGGCCAAGAAATAGTAGTAATCTTGAATTGACACAATAATTATTCAGACTTTAAAAAGAACATTAGGTTCACATGTTAACTCCTCAGTCAGTAATATGCATTAGCAGCACTACTCATCACATGACCGATCACAGAATCCCTAGGACATGCATACTCAAACCGTAATAACTGATTTGTAAGGACCTCCTTACATTTCTCATTGCGAATTTACTTGATTTTTATCGGAGGAGGAACTATCTCCTCTGATGGGATGATAACATGGTTGAACAGATGCAAACGCCCAGTGAGCTTTCACAGCGGCATCTGGGATATTGGATTTATCATGTCAATGGCATGATTTTTATTCAACTTTAAACTCACGAGATCTTTTTACTCAACTGACAATGCCAACTCCCATGAGCTGGACCCCTCCTAGCTGCAACCGGAAAATCTGCCCCCTGGGACTTCGACTGGGACCCGCCTCGGCCGCAGAAGGCCTGCACCTGCCTCGGCCCTCCTCCCACATGGCGGCCGTAGTGGGCATCTTCCTACGAACCCAGTTTGGGCCGTGAAGAGATAATAAGCTTATCTGAACAGTAACACTACGCGCAGGAGCCATCCACATTCACGGCAGTCTGCACAGTATTACAAAAAAATCAGTCGCCCTTTCTATGTCAAGCAAGTTAGCTATGTCAGTAACCACGTCGCTGCCCAGCCATGCCGAGCGGTTCCTCCGCGTGTTACACGTGCCCTGCTGTTACGTTTCTGTCATTCGCAGCCTAAAGGGTGACCAGGAGATTCAAGACAGGTGGCCTATCAAAGCATTCCTTGTCACCACGCCCGGGACGACAGTGTGAAGCGCTTGCCACGACCACACAACACTGCACCCTGCCCATGCGCTGGCTGCCGTGCCCTGGGCAGCCTGCTGCTGTGCCAGGACCCCAGGACCACCGTGCCTTCCTGCTCGATTGCCGCCAACGGCCCTCCCCCGACATGCCAGCCGACGCCGCTCAATTGCAAGTACCTGCTGGTTTCGTTCCAACATCACTCCGACGACTGTTCCACAGAGGACTGTGCCTCATCATCTGACACTAACGGCCCTACCTGTGCCTGTGCTGTGTTCTGTCCTGGCATGTGAACTCCATCTTCTGCCAGAAGCTGAAATTTAATTGCCGTCCAGCCTGTTGGATCCTCTACCCTCAGATGCTTTCCAGCTGTTCCACCCTGCCTCCCGCTGTGCAGGCACGTAGCTGCGGGACCGGAATCAGCATCCCTGTTACGAGACAGTGGTTTTAGCAGAGTCTCCCAATTTCAAATAAAATCTTCTCCACTAGTGTCCAACCATAAAGGCCCACCCACATGATACTTCTGCCCTGTTCTCGTTACGTTAACCCTGACCCTAATCATGTTTCCATGAGTCACCTCTACACCCACCAGCAACACGGACCGACTGTGACGAAGTCAAGCTGGGAGGCCCGCAGGCTCCTCACTGAGATGCCCCAAAGCCCCACTGTGACAAACAACGCCATCTCCCAACCCTTGGCTTACCCGCAGCTTCCACCAATCTGCGTAACACTAGCATAACTTCCATAGTTAAACGCTGTGCAGCAGCCGTAGCAGTGATAAACCGAGGATGGCCGGCATCCCCGCGAAACAAACCAGAAGCACCATCGAGCTGCGAAAAGCCATCGGAATTCGTCACGACCCCACAACCGAGCTCTCCATTCCCAAGCAGCCAAGTCCCCACATGGTGCGGAGGGTTTGGATGAAAACCCCCAAAACCACACAACAACACTACGAAATGCAGGCCACCATTCTTACGTGGCCTCTGTCCACGACCTACTTCATGGAAAGTCAGTGTTCTTGGCCGACTCCATCAAAACTGGCACGTGACCCACCAGCTCCCGCACAGCTCCTCGTGATGACATCGCAGATCTTTCGGGGGTCTGGCCAGCCCTATAGACCCGAACACAACGTCTCCTAGTGATACCCCACTCATCAGAGGCTACTGCTGCATCCTCTTGTCACTCACACCTGCCAGGACATAGATCACCACTCGCTTATGCCGCATTTCCATGCCGACGGAGCATCCACATTCTTCATCTGCCTCTTGCTGTGTGTGGGACGAGCTGTGTTACAGACACGTTTACAGAAACCGGAGACGTCAGAATCGTCTCTGCTGTGACGGCAATGGCAACTGTGGGTCACACACGAGCATGAGGTCGAGTGTTCTCCTTGGACCGGCATCGTCACTGAGCTGCCCCCGGTGAGCCCCCCCTCAGACGCCACCGTGTGGGGTGCATCGGAGGGTTTCCTGCCAGCAGAGCCACGCTCGCCCCTCCATGCCTCCCGCTCCACGTTCCCTCTCACTGTCTCGGCTCGGGGCGTGGCATCCACTGTTCCTGTGGGACACATGACCCCGTGACCCATCATGAGGCGCACAGGGCATAGCCAGAGGACACCCTAAACGTCTGATACGAGTCCAGTTTCTACCGGCCTGCCAACTACACCCTGGCTAACCCCGAGTGCCACCGCACAGCACACATCACGGCCGCGTGGTCCTCGCTGTCTGCCTGTGCGATCCTACCGTCCACTCCGAACACACCAGGCCCCGGCTATAACGTAACTCACGCTCCAGGACGGAACTGCAACCTCAGATGATGAACGCGCGATTAAGGCGCTGTTCACTGGGACCACACAGCCACGCAGGGCAGTTCGGGCCACGGTTCCCGGACGTCATGCGCACACGCGCTGGCCTGCACCGCTGACTGGCCTCACAGCACCCCGCGCCCACGCCCAGAGACGGCACCGCTGAGCACGCAGCTACACACACAAGCGCCGTGGCACGAGACGGAAGGTGCCAGACTACAACTGGAGCATGTTACGGGAGTTTCAGTAATTCAGTTAAAGTTTTCCTAGACCACAGAAAGCTGCAGCCGAATGGAAATAAACCCCACGACAGTAACTTCAGAGACCTCGACCACCCGACAGCTAAGACCCAGACCGGGACTAGAAACCCCACTGTGCTCAGCCCTAAACCCAAACACTTTCTATGGCAAATTATTCACCAGAGTGCTACTAGCAATCGCCTGAAGCTCACAGGACGTGGCGGTGCCGTGTTTCCCTCTAGAGGACCCTGTGCTAGACACCCTGACAAGCCTCACCGTCCCTGGCTCACACGGCCCACGCACCCGCCACCCTCACAAACCCTCAGAAGGAACGGCAGCGCGCACACGTGCAGCGTAAAAGACTTCGGGGTTGGGGTGGAAAGAAACGGGCTACGTACATTTTGTACTTCGATTATTATTTCTTACACAAAAGTTCTTGTGAAACCCAAACCTAAAGGATTAGAAGCAAACTGACAAGAGCGCTTCACCGAATCATACATGACCCATCCCCGTCACCCTCCTCGAATATCAGAGATGTGTTTAACAAAAACATGCACACATACACACGTGTGGGTGTGCTCGCCCGTCTTCCGCCGTGCTCTGTGAACCTGTGCTCACACCACCTGTCCTCACTCGCATGCAGCGCTGCTGGGGTTGTGTATCATGTTCACGTGGCTGCAGGCTCCTGCAAGGTGTAATGTCAGCTTTTCTGTTGCATTTTTTTAAAGAACGTTTTGATATGCATTCTTACAGAAGCAGTAAAACGTGGCATTTTTCCCTAATTAAAAAAAGAAAACCCATTGTTTTCTATTAAAAAGGCGACATGACCAAAGACCTCACTTAAAATCATTAAATGTAACATGAAGAGCTGAGCCATAACGACGGGCTCGGGGTCAGCACAGTGCAGGGGGACCCCATGCGAGGCTGGGGAGCTGCGCATCTCTCAAGCCCCCCGCCAAGGGCAAGCCTCGCCTTCTCACAGCTGACGGCTACCGTTTTGACACTGCCTCGCTTCCTGTTTACACCACAGGAAGCCAGAGAGCTGCTGCCACCGCTGCCACCGCAGGAAGTCACAGCAGGGAGAGTCTCCCATGCCGGTGCCTGCTGCCCGGGACCTGCCGCCGGCCTGCGGACAGCGCGCCCCTCGGAGGCTGAGCCGCGGACAGGAGGCAGCCCAGGTAGGGTGGTTTCGCTCTTCCACAAGGAAGGGCCTTCCGCGAAGACGAGAGGATGTGAGTGCGGCCGGGGTCGCAGTTCTGGCCGACACGATGGCGGAACTGGGGCTGGTGCAGTCAGGAGCCCTGGCTGCGGGACAGTGGGGTGCTGCCTGGGGCAGGGTCCTCCCATCTGCAGAGGTGATGCTGCGGTGGGGGTGCAGACGGCCGCGTCATCAGCAGAAGAGAGCCCTTGGGGGGAGGTCCAGAGAAACGGGCGCCGGACCACGGGGTGGCTGCAGCGAGGGTGACAGTAGGTGGCACGGGGCAGTTTCCGCGTCTGAGACGGCAGGTCGGGGAGGAGGGTCAGCGCTGGGACCTGCATGAGGGAGGAAGGTGGCCCTGGTTATCAGACTTAGAGCCTTGGGAGGAACAGGGTAGGAGTTTGGCCTTCATCCCCAGGCATGGGGAGGGGCGAGAATGACCGTGACTGTGACCGTGACACAGGGGTCTCACCCTGGCTGTTGCCGGCATAAAGACGGTCACTTACTCCACTCCGTGTTGGAGTCCTCAGTTCTAAAATGCCGCACAGCAGACAACGCTGCGTCTGAGAACCCTCCCCGCCCCCAAACGCTAGGATGCTGTGAGGTTCACTCCCACTCGCTGCACCTCAGCTCAGGTGGTGTGCCTGGGTAGCTGCTCACCCAACCGGGGACTGTCACCTCTGCCACTGTCCTCTAGAACCCCTTGCCTCTGAGAAGAGAACTAAGGTGGAGGCTCCCACCAGGTGCCATGCACAGCTCTGGCCTGTCTCTCCCGCAGCTGCCCCACGTCCCCGGCGAGACACCCAGCGCTCACCAGGCAGGCGCGGGTGGACCACAGCCTGGACAGCACCGCCGAAGACCCCTGGGTCAGGATTTCTGACTGTATCAAGAGCCTGTTCAGCCCTGTCATGAGTGAGAACCACAGCCACGTGCCACTCCGGTCCCCCGGTAGCCTCGTTCAAGAGGACGGGGTGCAGGACCACCGGGACGGGAGCCCCACAGAGCTGGACGCCCCCGGCGATGCTCCCAAAGTGTACAAGTCGGCAGGTGGCAGCACTGTGAAGAAGGGGCCGCCTGTGGCCCCAAAGCCGGCCTGGTTCCGCCAGAGCTTGAAAGGCCTGAGGCACTGCGGTCCGGACCACAGGCCACTGCCCGCCCCCAGGGAGCGGCCAGGGCCCCCCGCGCGGGCCTGCAGCTCCATCAGGCAGAGGATCAGCAACTTTGAGACCTTTGGCTCCTCCCAGCTGTGCGACAAAGGCGCTCAGAGACCGGGCCTGCAGTCCCCGGGGACCCTGGGGGACACGGCCAAGCCTCCCGGGAAGCCAGAGAGGGCAGGGTCCCAGGCCCTCCGGCCGAGAGGCCCTCCCTGCTGAGCAGCCACCCTCTGGCTCTCACGGGGCCACAGAGGCCAGCGCCCCACGTGCACCAGGGACCCCTCCCCCAGAGCAGCCGCCCAGTCACACAGCCCTTGCCCTGGACCTTGTCCTCCGGCCACCGTGCACGCAGACTGCGGCCCCTCAAGGCCCGGTGGTCAAAGTGCCCAGCCAGCGGGCGCGCAGCTTTCCCCTGACCAGGTCCTCGTCCTGCGAGGTGCGGCTGCCACAGGAGGACACCTGCCGGCTCTATTCCATCAGCAGCCGTGTGTCCTCTGCCGTCATGAAGTCCCTGCTGTGCCTCCCGTCCTCACCCTCCTGGGACCAGACGCCCTGTAGCCCCCAGGAAGCGCCATCTCCAGTGTCCTCACCTAGACCAGACCCGGCCGCCGATAGTCCCACGGGAACCACGGCCTCTGACACTGGCTTCTCGCTCAAGTAGGTGTCGGCTGCCTGTCTCTAACCCCACACAGCCTCGAAGCTGCGCGTCTCAGAGCGGAGGGTCCCCCCACCTGTGCTTTCCCTGCTGGTGGTGTGTGAGACTCCCCTGCCTTCCCTGCCACACAGTTGGTGTGGGGGGGGGGCAGAGAGGGGGAGCCTGTCCCCTCATGAGTCCTCTGTGACTTACTGAGGTAGAACAGGTCCCACCCGCCAGAGCTCAGATGAGCCGCCTGCACCAGGACGTGACCCCTTGGGAACTCTCGCTGCAGGCCCAGCTGGGGGCAGGGCGTGAGGACATCTGGGTCCCCGCTCGGCACCCACTCCCTGGCCATAGCAGGTCCCCCTGCGGGCACGGGAGGTGCTGACCCCGAGCCTGCAGCACTCGGGCTTCCCGCGTGGCCTGCTCCCTCCCTCGTGAAGTAGGGCGCTCCGCACGCAGGCTCAGTTTCCGTTCTGCCAAGACCCAGTGGGAGATGCCGGGCCCAGCGAGCGCTGTCCGGTCAGCCTCTGCAGACGGCGAGAGGGTGGCTCCCTGGCCACCACCTTTCGCCCTCAGCAAGATGTGCAGCCAACAGCATGCGACTCTCTCTGGCCCACAAGCTGTAAGGGACCGCAGGGCTCAGCACGCGACCTTCCCGTACAGGGAGCAACCCCGTGACCATAACCACAGTCTCACACGAACCTGAAGCAAAGCTGCAACCAAAATGAGCTAGTTCGAAAGACCACGGCAGGCCGGTTGCTAAGGGGCGCGCTCTGTGATCCAGCAGGGACCACAGCCGGGAGGGAGGGAAGCAGGGAGTGTGGTCTCAGGGGTGTCTGCCTGACAGGCAGCTGGGGGCGGAGCCTGTGACATCGGCCCTCATCGGTCCAGCCTCAGCTGGGGCCTGTGACTTCAAGTCCTGGGCCTCAGGCTTTGACAGCAGGACCAGAGACGGGCCGTTGGCCTCCCGCTGGAGCCCTGGGCAGGGGGGAGGGCGGGTCCCCCCTCGCTGTTCCTCACGCCTCACTGGTGCTGTTCTCCCCCGAAAGCCTTTCGGAGCTAAGGGAGTACACGGAGGGCCTCAGCGAGCCCGCAGGAGCCGACGACTGCGTCCCCCCTGCCACCGGCCAGTCGGTGATCTCCCTGCTCAGCTCCAAGGAGTTGCAGCAGCTCATTGAGGAAGTGCGGGTTCTGGATGAAGCAACGCTGAAGGTGGGTGTCTCTGACGGGTGCCGTGGGGTGAGGGCCCAGCTTGCGTGCAGTGCGGTCACTGCCCAGGCTCCTTGGGCTGGAGAAGGCAGATGCCGGCCCAGGGCGGGGTCCTGTGTGGTGGGTGGCCGGGCACTGCACCGTAAGGCCTTCGTGGGAAGACATCTTGTAGCTGCTGAAGTGCTTTCAACCCCTGGCTGATCGCACCTTTTGAGTTTTATCAGTGGTGAAGACCAGACTCTGTCCGGGTCCAGCTGCTTCCTGTCTGGCAGGCCGCTGGCCTGAGCACGTCTCCAGGGAGCTGCTGCTCTGTGGCAGCGTGGGTCTGAGCTCCCGCCCGGGACTTTCCCTGCACCCCGAGAGGTGACAGGTCCCAGGGCCCCACATCAGTCATTCTGAAAGTGTCACTTCCCTTAGGCTTCCTGAGCACGGCCCAAGCTGCATGGGGGGCGGCAGAGGGAGGCCGCTGCAGACCCCACCCCCGTGGGCTGCCCAGGCCGCCTCCTACCAGGATGAAGAACAGGGTCAGAGCTATGTTCTCCAGGGTGATGCCCTGGGCGTGGCTATCCCCAGGGCTTTCTCTGAGAGGATAACAGAAGCAAAGTGCTGGGTGACTCTGGAGCCTGCCTGCTGTCACAGGCAGTGTTCCTTGGGACCTGACAACAGTCCTCAGGGCGAACAGGCGGCCCCTTGGGGAAGAGAGTGGTGATCCACCTGGGCCTGTGCTGGGTAGAGGCAGGACGGTGAGGTCCATTCGTCCCTCAGCCCATCTGGGACCTGGGGACTCCAAATCAGAGGGCTGCGGCAGGGCAGGACCCTAGTGGTGTTAGAGCACTGTGACTCTTCACCGTGGGTCTGTCCCCAGCCTGAGGCACAGGCTGGAGCCCCTGAGCACATGGCCTCCAGGGCGATTTCCCAAAACACTGCTGTGCTCTGAATGTGAGAACCCTGAATCGAGACCTGGATTTCTGAAGGGGGCGACCTGGGGGTGCCGAGTCTGCACCCCGTGCCCCCGCAGTCCCCGCCCCCATGGCCGCCTCCACTCTGCCTGTCTCGCTGTGTAATGACCTGCCTGGCTCCGGCATGCCCCAGAGAACCCAGAGCGAGGCCACAGTGATAGTCTGTGACTTCAGTCAGTGTGCAGGGCTGATCCAGGCTCCAGGAGAACCCATGCGTGCCTGGGGTGGGGCCTGGGGTGGGCCCGTGGGTGTGTGCGGGTGCGTCCACACGAGTGGCCCCCTGCAAACCAGCTCTGACCCTGGGCTTGCTGACCTCGAGCCCCACGCTGAAGGGGCAGTGCTGCGTCACCCAGCACGCGGGGCTCCCTGCTGACTGGCTGGCACCTGGTCCTCTTCATACAGGTGTAGGTGCGTAGGGGGACGAAGCGGGGAGGGCTTTACAGTTTTCCCTCTGAGCTTCATGACTGCAGCACTAGAGTCCTCTCTTCATGGACGGTAGCTGGGGTTTGAGCCTGAGTCAGCCTGGCACTGAAACACGTGTCAGACTGCTCACTCCGCTGCGTGACTACGTTTCTTACGACATGCATCTGCTTTCGCAGCAACTAGACAGCATCCACGTCACCGTCCTGCACAAGGAAGAGGGGGCCGGCCTTGGCTTCAGCTTGGCAGGGGCGCGGATCTGGAGAACAAGGTGGTTACGGTGAGTGGCCCAGGGACGGAGCCCCGGAGGACGACCACTCAGCAGGAAGGGTCTTGTGCTGGATCAGAGGGATGCAGGGCAGCCGGCCACTGGGGGGCGGTTGGCTGTCAGGGCACAGTAACCATCACTTATGTGACCCCTGATTCAGCCCACATCACGATCCTTTGTGAGCAGGGAAGGTCCTTGAGCACCCAAAATGACTTCACCGAAAACAATTAGTCACTGTGGGCTGAGCAGTCACAGGCCTCAGCCTCCTCTCTGGACCTGAGCAGTCAGCACGTCGCACACCCTGCTAGCACTGCACGTCCAGACGAGAGGGACCAGTGACCGTGGCGGGGGGCCTGACGGAAGGCCGTGTGTCCAGGATCGAAGGCCTGGCCGTGATGGCTAGCATAGCACTCCTGGACGGAGGAAGACGGCTGTATGCCTGGCTCTGCCCACCTGGAGGGCGGGGGTGTCCACTGGGACAGCTGGGAAGCTTCCTGGCCGGTCGGTTGAGAGACATGCAGGAGAGAACACTTGGGGATAATGACGTAGAGCAGGTCCGAGAAAGGTGAACAGCCAGGGGCGAGGACCGGGGCCACGGGGTCTGAGACACTGTGTTGAGAAGGACGCTGAGGGCCAGCCCGTCATCACTGGCCTCTGCCCCATGTCCAAGACACGGCTGTGCCATCCTCGTCAGCTGGACTTGTGGTTCAGGTCCTCTCCGGCGGGAATCTCTAGTCTGAATAGCAGCTGGGTCTGGGGTCCCCCAGGTTCACAGGGTGTTCCCCAGCGGCCTCTCTCGGGAAGGGACCATTCAGAAGGGCAACGAGGTTCTGTCCATCAACGGCAAGTCCCTCAAAGGGGCCACCCACAACGATGCGCTGGCCATCCTCCGCCAAGCCGGGACCCCAGGCAGGCCGTGATCGTCACAAGGAGGCCGACGCTAGAGGCACACCCGACCTCGGCTCCACCACTGACTCTGCAGCCTCTGCGTCGGGGGCTGGCGACGCCTCCACGGAATCCGGTAAGTTCTCCCCGTGCGGCGGGGCCCGTGGGCCATGCTGCCTTTGACCACGGTCCTGCTGGGGCTGCACTGTCATTTGTGGCCCCGAGGACACACAGCCTGCCGTGCGCACGGCTAGCAGTGTCCGCCAGGCTCGCCCGATGCCAAGGGGCGTCCGCAGCGTGGCGAGTGTCCCTGACAAAATCCTTGTCCTCTCTCGGCAGCGGAGGCCACGGTCTGCACGGTGACTCTAGACAAGACCTCCGCAGGGCTGGGCTTCAGCCTGGAAGGCGGGAAGGGCTCGCTGCACGGGGACAAGCCGCTGACCATTAACCGGATTTTCAGAGGTGCGCTGTGCATCTGTTTCTGCCCTGTGGCAAGCAGGAGGTAACCTGCCATGTTCCTCTGTCACCTCTCTTCCTCTCCTTCACCCCAGGGCAGCGTCAGAACAGAGCGACACAGTGAGGCCAGGAGATGAGATCTTACAATTGGCCAGCACGACCATGCAGGGCCTCACGCGGTTCGAAGCCTGGAACGTCATCAAGGCGCTGCCTGACGGGCCCGTCACGCTCCTCATCAGGAGGAAAGGCCTGCAGTCCAAGGGGACCACAGCCTCTGGAAACCCACAGGCTGAGCACCAGCACTGATGCCACGGCCAGTGGCACGCTAAATTCTCAGCATCACTGCCGACCCACCGAGAGGGGACAGAGCACAGGGCTGCTGCCCAGGCCCAGACCCTCTGGGACTCCGCCCGGCAAAGGGCTGTCCCAGAGGTAAGGGCATTGTGGTGGGGTGGCCGACAGACTACAGACGGTGCAGAGGGCTTGAGGCGCACATTGTGGTGCTGTAAATAAAGGCGATGGGCCCCAACCCGCCGTGCTGTCCCTGTGTGCTGTGCAGATCTTATGGGTGGCACAACTGTAATGAGCCGCCCCCAACAGCCATGCTGGGTTTCCTCAGGAACCTGCAACGTGGGTAGGGCTTGGAAGGGACAGCTCAGTCCTGCCCCATGTGGCATCAGCTAACGCCACTCGAAGTCTGGGGACTGGGACCACGCGAAGGGTCCTTGCTCACTCAGCAGGCACTTGATGCTGGCCTAAACACTCACAGGCCCCTCCCCGTGGCCTGGGCTTTCTCATGACGTGGTGGCTGAGTGCCCAGGCCACGTGTCCCCGAGAGCACAAGAGCCAGTGGGCCTGCGAGCCGCGGTGGGTGGGCGGCCTCACCTCCACCGTGCGCTCGGTTGGAGCGGCACAGGCCGGCCCAGGTGGAGGGCAGAGTCACTGGCTGGAGGACGCATGTGCAAGGTGGTGCCCACAGAGGGAGAGCGGGAGCGCGGGAGCACGTGAGCCACCTACCTCACCGCCTTCTGTAGGTTGGCGTACAGCCCAGCCATGCTGCGGGGGAAGAAGGAGTCCACCACACTCTGTGGGAGGTAGCCACTCAGGTCAGTCTGGAAGAAGGTGACCACCTTGGTCTTGTTGGGCTCCCTGTGAAGCAACAGCACAGGTGGTTATGCCTCTGCAGGACGGGCTCTAGGGCCAAGCGTCTGGCCGCCTGTCAGTGGCCACCCCAGGGCTTACAGCTGGGACTTCACAGCCCAGGGGTCCCCTCTGGACCCGACTATTCTCAGGATGGAGACGCGCTCTGTGCAGGCTCCGTGGCCGTGCGGGCAGCGAGCAGGGGGCAGCCGGTCCCCACTTCCAGCCCAGCAGGGCTGCCAGTTCCCTGCACCTGCCTCCCGCAGCTTGCAGAGGGGAGGGCTCGCTCTGCTCGTTGGGCCCTGGGAGGACCCAGGCAGCGGTTCTCCGTGCAGCCTGGGCATTCCTGGGGCCCTGACACCTCTCCAAGGGGTCTACAAGGTCAGAGCAGCCGTCACGGCGGCACTGAGATGCGATGCGCCTTTTCCACTCATTCCCACAGCAGCGTGTGTATGTTTCACAGGCCGCACGGTGCGAGACGTGGCGCACTGAGGGTGGAAGCAGCCATGAGCTTCTCTTACGCCTGACGCCAGAGAGATTGCAACAACAGGAGATGATGCCACGCCTCGCATTATTTTCTTGTTTGGAAAATTAGTTATTTTTCATAAAAATATTTGTTCATATGCAATACATTTGTTATTTAAAAATGCTTTATAAATTTGTTTTATTTTAAATAGTAAATACTGATGGATAAATCCATATGAACAAAAGCCCTCTAAAGCTCTGAATAATGTTTAAGAGTATGCTTTTTTACACACCAATAATGACTATCAGAGAGGGAAATTAAGGAAACAACCCCATTTACAATTGCGCCCCAAAGAATTAACTATGTAGGAATAAGTTAAACCAAAGAGGTAAAAGACCTGTGCTCGGAACGCTGCAAGACACGAGGAGCTCCCCGGGTACCCCCGAGCAGTCACAGGCAGCAGCCGACCTTGGCCTATTCGGGAGCCCCGCCCAAGGGGATGTGAAACCAAGGCGCCCGGAGGCTGGCGCTGGACCACAGCAGAGCGCCACCCGACCAGCCCCACACCCAAAGGATGGAGCAGAAGGTCGCATCAGCGAGCTGGAGACAAGGCAGCAGAAAACACCCAACTGGAACAGCAAAAGGAATATTGGGAAAAACAAAAAAAGAATAGTTTAAGGGGCTTCTGGGACAACGTGAAGTGTCACAATATCTGCATCATAGAAGCACCTGAAGAAGAGAGAAAGCAAGGGAGTGAGACTCTATTTGAAGAAATAATGACAGGAAACTTCCCCAACCTGACAAAGGAACTAGACATACCAGCCCGGGAAGCACAGGGAGGCCAAACAAGAGGACCCCAAACGGGCCCACACCAAGACACATCATAATTAAAATGCCAAATGTTAAAGACGACGCGAGAATCTTAAAAGCAGCAAGAGAAAGGCAGCTAGTTACTTACAAAGATGCCCTTTGTAAGAATGTCTGCTGATTTTTCAACAGAAACTTTGCAGGCCAGAAGGGACTGGCAAGAAATATTCAAAGTTATGAAAGACAACAATCTACAATCGAGAATACACTACCCAGCAAGTCTATCAATTAAAATGGAAGGTGAGATAAAGAGCTTCCCAGACAGGAAAACGCTTAAGGAATGCATCACCAACGAGCCAGCATTACAAGAAATGTGAAAGGGACTTATGTAAAAAGGGACCAAACCCCATTAGTATGACTAAAATGGCATAACTATGTACCTATCAATAGTTGCTTTGAACGTAAGTGGAGTAAATGCTCCAATCAAAAGGGGAGCCGAATGGGTAAGAAAACAAGACCCATGCATATACTGTCTACAAGAGAGCCACTTCAGATCAAATGACAGACTGAAAAAAAGGGATGAAAAAAGATACTTCATGCAACGGAAATGAAAGGAAAGTCGGGGTAGCAATACTTACATCAGACAAAACAGACTTTAAAACAACGGCTATGACGAGACACAAGGGCATTACATGATGATGGATCAATATCTCGAGAGGACATAACCCTGGTAAATATATATGCGCCCAACTCAGGGGCACCTACATACATAAAGCAATTATTGACCAACATAAAAGGAGAGATCAACAGTAATACACTTACGGTAGAGGACTTAACACCCCACTGACACCAATGGACCGATCTTCCCGCCAGAAAATCAACACGGAAACGAGGGGCTTAAATGACACACTAGAGCAATTGGATTTACTCGATATTTTTCTGAGCATTTCACCCCAAAGCAGCAAGATATATTCTTATCAAGTGCACATGGAACATTTTCCAAGACAGACCACAAACTAGGTCACAGAACAAGTATCAATCCATTTAAGAAGACTGAAACCTTATCAACCGTCTTCCCCCATCACAGTGGTATGAAACTAGAAGTCAACTGAAAAAAAGAAAAAAAAGGAAAATACACAAACACATGGAGGCTAAGTAACATGCTACTAAACAATGAATGCGCTGACAATGAGATCAAGTAGGAAATAAAAAGATACCGAGAGGTAAATGAACATAAAAACACGACTCAAAATCTATGGGATACGGCAAAAGCAGTCCTAAGGGGGAAATGTATGGCAATACAGGCTTACCTCAAGAAACAAGAAAAAGCTCAAACAACCTCACCTTACTTAAAAAAAACTAGAAAAATAACAGCAAAGTCCAAAGTGAGTAGAAGGAAGGAAATAATAAATATCAGAAAAAAATGAAATAAAGTCTAGAAAAATAATACAAAAGATTAATGAAACCAAGAGCTGATTCTTTGAAAGGATATAAACAAAACTGATAAATCTTTAACTAGACTCATCGAGAAAAAAGAGAGGCCCCAAATAAATACAATCAGAAATGAAAGAGAACTATGCACTCCACAGAAATACAAAGGATCATAACAAAATACTAAAAGCAATTATATGCCAACAAATTGGACAACCTGGAAGAAAGGGCCACATTCCCAGAAACATACAACCTCCCAAGACTGAGTCAAGAAGAAATAGAAAATCTGAACTAATTGCCACCAACAAATCAAATCAGTAATTTTAAAAAACTCCCCCCAAAACAGAAGTTCTAGATGGACCAGATGGCTTCACAGGCAAATTTTACAAAAATCAAAGAAGAATTAACACCTATTCTCAAACTACTCCAAAAATTCAAGAGAGAAGGCTCCCTAATTCCTTTTATGAGGCCATCATTACCCTGATTCCAAAACCAGACAAACACATTACAAGCAAAGAAAACTATAAGCTGATATCCTTTATGAACATTGATAAAACCCTTAACAAAATATTAGCAAATCGAATTCAACAATATATTAAAAGTATCATATGCCACAATCAAGTTGGATCTATTCCTGGGATGCAAGTTAGTACAATACTCGCAAATCAATTACTATGACACACCACATTAACAACTGAAGGATAAAAACCGACCCCGGTGTCCCACTGGGGCCTCGCCAGCTCTGGCACGCTGTTCTGTGCAGGAGGCCGTCCTTACCCAGGCACGGGTTCGCAGAAGCAGCCGCAAGGGTGGTTGAAGCCTCTGACGTAGCCTGGCTTGGGGGGCACAGGGCGTGTTCCACATTGGAAGCTGCAAGACAGAGCAAGAGGTCGGCAACCCAGGCTGTAGACAGTGTGGCCACTGCCATGGACACACCTTCCGCCCCGACCACCTGGGGCCCAGGGAGTCAGCAAGGGGACCCCGCCACTGGCTGAGAGCCCTGCACCCCGACTGCCCCTTGTCACACACACTAGGCCCCCTGCTCCAAGCCGCCGGAGCATGAGAGGAAACATGAGAAGGAAAGGCCTGGGGGACAAGGGGCTGACCCTCAGTGGCCCCCACCGGCCCCACAGGAGCATTGGAGGGGGGCTATGGCGCTCAGGAGGCCACACAACACAGGGACTCTGCCCCTCGCTGGGACCCCAGGAAGACACACCCCTTGAGCTCAGGGCCCGGGGCTCCGTGCAGCCAGACCAGGACCCGGCCGTGCGGGTACCGCAAACCGCAGCAGGGCCTGAGTGAGTGTGGGGACGCTCAGCCCGGACCCATAGGGGCTCCGCGGCGCCGCCGCCACTCACCGTTGGAACTGGATGGTTCCGTCCTCATACTTCTGACCAGCACCAAGTCCACAAAGTCTCTGGGAGAAATGAGCCTCATGGCGGCAGAGGGGGTGGCGGTTCTGGTGATGCACAGGGTCTGTCAGGGCCGGGGGGGTCGTCCACATTCATGATGTTATTATTTCAAGAAATTACAGTCAGATCCCAATCCAGATTTTTAAAAACATGGAGTCTCATGGTTACAGGAAATATGTGATCGTTAAAAACTTAGTTTCACTTAATACACATATCTATGACGTAGAATGACGGTTTTCAAGAGTTAACATGTTAGGATAAAATCAGCGAGCCACACAGAATGAAAATTCAGAGGCAAAACCGACGTATCTAAGGAAAGTTTGTTCCTGTGTTTTTAAAAATGGATGACGGCAAATAAACTTTGTTGTTTAGATACTTCTAAAAGAATGCTGTCATTGTTTCGTCCCAAACTGTCAGATGTATCACATTAAAAGTGACACTTGGCGATCTATGGTGTGAAGTTTAGATGCCAACTGAGCGTGTGGGGATGACGTATAGTTTCTCAAGAATCGTTGGGGTGCGCGAGCGCAAGTCTGAGGATGCCTGCCCCGAGGGCGGGGGTCCTGGGCAGCCTGGTTCAGGGGCCCCAGACAGGTGCCCAGAGGACACCCTTCAGCGTCACCTGCCAACGCCCTGGCAAGTCGGCCAAGGAGGCGAGAAGGGCGTGCAGCTGCTGGTGCGCGCTCTGCACTGTGGCAGGATCACGAGTGTGGCCACCGGCGGGGGTGAGGGCAGGTGCCCTCTGAGGGGTCAGGTGGGCGGGACCCAGACAGGAGCTGGGGTGAAGGCTGGGGGTTACTGGCAGGCGGGTAGCGGAGGGCTCTCAGCACCTGCTGTGCTTAAGAAACTGGGGTGAGGCCGCATCCTTTCCCTGGGGGTTTAGCCGACACCCTGAGCCATAGCACAGTGCACAAGGACCAGCGAATGACAGTTCTCGTGGTTTTAATGGTGATTTTGGCAGCTCAGGCCTTTCATTCTCTCTCCTGTCCCCAGTCACTGTAGCAACACCAAGTCTACACACGCAGAAAAAAAAAATGCAGCCACTTTTACCTTCAAGAAGAAAAGTCTACGCAGGGTGGTCATTCTGCATTATATTTATTGTTTTAAAGGGCAGTAACCCACGTTTCCTCGACTTCAAGCATAATGTGGACAAGTGTAACCGTCCGTTTTACAAGTTTTCACTCGCTCTGGTATCCTATTACCTAAATTTTTATCTAAATGTGCTCATTTGTAAAACTTACATGACTGTAAAAGGAAGCTCTTTAGCTTTCAGAAATGGAGAAAGTTATCATTTGGTATAATTTCAAGGCAGTTAGAAAACACACAGAAGCCGCTGTTAGAGTCTAGTCCTGATTCGGAGCCTGAGCCCAGCCATTTTGTGAAGGGTTAGCACAGGCCGAGACACATCGTACCTACCTGACACTGCCCCTTCGAGTTGGGAGAGTTTAAGGCCAAACCAAATGGGGTGGCCCCACCACGGGGGGCGGGGGGGTGGTCTTTGGACCTCTGCCTGGACTGTGAGGGGCCTGGGGGCCGCCCGCCCCTCAGGAACCACTACATCAGCTGCTGAGACAATGAACTGGGGTTGAGCTGGCCAGTGGGTCCTCGGTCGAGACTGAGAACATCGGGTCCCACTGACCACCGGCCAACGACGGGCCACTTGGGCCTTCACGCCACCATCTGCGTCGACACCCGAGAGGGTGCCAGGCCCACAGGCGGCAGAACGGAGGCGCCGTTCGGGCAGGGGGCCGGCGAATCTCTCCCCAAGGCCCCTTTCTCACCAGTGTCGGCTATGCCTTTTATTTTCCTTCCCAGCCTCTGTAATCAAAATGCAGTGGGGTCTTAACCGGACAGAGGGGCCCAGGACAGGGTGCTCTGCACGTGCAGTCCACCGGGGCGCCCGCGGGCTGCACATGGCTATCCAAACTCACACTGGGTGACTGGAGAGACACGGAAGCAGTGGTCCCTTTCTGCAAACCAGGCACCTTCCAGGTGCTTCCCGCAGGGCGCTGGTGGCCACCGTGTTGGGCAGTGATGCAGGACGCTGCCATTGCTGCCTAACTGATGTACATTTCACCCCCAGACGCCGCCCCCCCCCCGGCGGAGACCAAGGCCGGCGACGCTCCTGACCCCTTGGCTGGCCTCTCAGTTACTACCATGGCCCCAGCAAGGGGCCATATTTCCCACTGGAGCCAACGGATCAACTCCGGACACTGCTCCTGAATCCAGAGCTCACGCTCGCCCAGCTGCCCGCTCTGCCAGCCGCTGCTCTGCCTGGGGTCCCTGCCCCGCTGAGCCACACTGTTTGCTACCTGCCTCTGGGCCGGGGCTGGGCTTCGGGGTCGCAAGCAGCGGGCAGCTCGTGCCCGGGCTTGGGAAGTGCTCCCCTCGCCAGGAGGCGGCCCGGACCCTCTGCACGGGGGACAGGCCCCTCTCCGCTGCCCATGGCTGACGGCGCTTGGAAAGACTCACGTCGGTGAAGCTCTGGAGAACCTCAAAACTGGTGACGTTCTCATCCCACTTCTCGCGAAGGCTCCCGGCAAGCGGCTTCACACAGTCCCACACGCTCCCCGGGGTCCCATCCACGATGCCTTCTCCTCGGTACCTGGAGCACAGAAAGGGTGGACCCCGAGATCGCCTCGATCCCACCTGTCTATCCTGGGGCAGCAGATAAGGACTGGGTGTCCTGCCTGTCGCCGCCTGCAGAGCAGCCTTACAGAGGGGACAGAGCTCACCAGCCTGCCTGGGCCTGCAGAGACGGATGGCGAGCTGCCACAAGAACACGCTGCGCTGGAAATGATTTAGGTAAAAACAAAGCTTTTCTGGAAGACTTGGTCCCAGGCTTCTGGGGCTCGCTGGAACCTTCTAGCTTCTAAACCACAGGGACGGCAGGAGGGTGTGTCACCTGACCACGACACTTACAGATTGCCGGGGAACTCCACGGACGGCCTCCAGGAAACAGAGACTCCATCCTGGCAAAGGGAAGAGAATCGTGGTTCAGAGCAGGAGGGGCTCTGGGGGTGACCTGGCCCATCCCCTGCTCGGAGGAAGGGAAGTCGGAGCCCCAGGAGGTGTGGCTCCCCACGGTGACCAGGCGGAGAAGTGGCAGAGCAGGGCTGGCCCTGCACGGGCTGCGTGTGGGACGCGACGGAGTGTTAGCCGGCTGGCCACAAGGTGGTGCCACGACTGAGTTCCATTCGTTAAAAATCAGAAGTGTCAGGAAAGACAACTGTCCCAGGCCACCTTCCTGGGACAGGGATGGCTCCCGCTCCAGCCCTGACCACCACTTATTCACCAGTCAGGTGACCCTGGACAAACCACTCCAGGAAAGGGACAGAGACTTATCCCCCGACTGCAAGCACGATGACCCGATATTTTTTAAGGAAACAACCCCCACGACTCGTCTCTCCGCAACCCAGCGCCAGGGGGCTGCAGCGAGCGCAGAGGAGCAGCCCGGGGGCCCCTCCCGCCCCCACTCACGCCCTGCCGGCAGGTCCTCCAGCCCGACTCGTCTCGCCTGTACCGCAGCACCTTCTCGGCCACCGCCTCGCCCACCTGCAACGCCACGGCCGCGTCCATGGCGGGGTGGCAGGGGGACTGGGGCCCCGGGGACAGAGGCTGGAAGCCCGAGCTCAGCGCTGACCCCGCCCCCACCCCGGATTGGGCTGATTGCTGGCCCTGGCAGACCCGCCCCACTCTGAGGGCGGGGTGGGGACGCGGAACCGGCTGGGCAGAACACGTGGCCTGGAGCCCTGCAACGCCCTGCGCTGTGGCCAGTGGGGTCAGCCTCGCCCTGCAGGCCCTGGGCGGGACCCTGAGACCACGGGGTGGAGAGCCAGCGGGCTGGGCCAGATCACAGAGTGAGTATTCCTAGGAGCCAATAAGAGAAGACCAGTAAGTCACGCACACGTTAAAAAATGTAAGCACGCCAAAAGTATCATAAAAAGCTGGATAACAGAAAAATCGGAGCGTATCGTAACTAAAAATAAGTTCTCGTAATGTATAAAGTGCTCTGACAAATCATGAAGCCATTTTCAAACAACATAAAAGACAAAAAGAATGCATCAAACATGAACAGACACTTTGCAGAAAAGTTAATTAACATGACTTATATGAAAGGATCCGTCACCTTCCGTGTTGTTTGAGAATTACAAACCAAAACAAGGGGCACTTTTCACACTTAATCTGATTGAAAGGGGTTTGTTAATTTTCTGAGTGCATGGAAAACAGTTGCTTTTATATACTGTGGGTAAGAGTGTAAATTTACGTAACCTTCTGGGAGCAAACGAACTTACTTGTTTTTTTTGACCCAGCAATCCTGCACAAAGGTCTTGCAACTGGAAACAAGCTAGCTGTCAATACATTAAACAAAGTTACAGGACATTCATTGTGTGGAATAGTATGGAGCCATTAGAATAATGTGGCACGGACGAGGGAAGGTTGCAGCCGACAGGAAAAGCTCAACAGAGCCTGGGCACAGCCTCCAATGTGAGTTGATATGAGTAGACTATTGTCATCAACAGTAATTTACTCTCTAGGAAGGAAATAAATGGTATTGAAACCTTAACTTTAAAAATAACTTAGTATTTTTAAAATCAATAAAATGCCTTGTGTGCGCCGACAAGGAACAATATCCGTGATAATATATATGTATGTACGATATACATACAACGAATATGAACTGAAAGAGAACAGTATTGCAGAGAAGAGTCAGTGCTCAAATCAGACTACCCAGGCTCGAATCCCACCACCACCACTTACTGGCTGTGACCTTGATAAGTAACTGACCATTGAGGAAAACAGTGCTCACTCACAGGGCTGGCAGAGGGTCAAAGGATTTAATAAGTGAACAGCAATTAGAATGGTGTGCACATACAGTAAGCGCATATACTATCAGATATGCTCTGTGTTACTTATATTTCTTGAGAAACAAACAACTGGAAACATGTTTACATTTACATACATGTTTAGAAGATTTACTTCCTGAAGCTATAACCTGTTAACGAGGGACGTTCCCTTTTTATTTTATATCATCACAGACTGTATAATTATTTTAATTAACACGTCAGCCTTTTTAAATTAAAAGTTTCTTTAAACAAATCACTGTATGATGTTTCTATGAAGCAGTAGCTTGAGACCGTGTCAGGATGGGGCCCATTAGGGTTTGGCTTGGGCATAAAACTGTATGAACACAAAGCTAAGGGAAGAAAGTCCTGTGGAAGAAAGGGACTCTTGTTAGACATCGATCTCTTGGCGAGTTTTATACTTATCGAAAGGAGCTTGGGTGTGAAGTTCTTGTAGCACTCTAAGTCTCTGCTAAAGAAGGGGAAGCCCTGGTCACGTGAGATACGTGCAGAAGCAGCTGTTCACCCCTGAGTCCAGTGACACACTGGCAGTGGGGGCAGGGAGGCCAGGGCAGCCTCGGGCAGGCCTCCCATCTGGAGGCAAAGGGCGGGCGGGCACGGCCCACACAGCCTCACAGTGACTGCAGAGCTGAGGGCTCGCCGGGGTCTGTCTCTGATAGTTCTGCAGACCAGAGCCCCTGCCATGAGGTCCAGGGTGGACCTCACTGAGTCCTAGTGAATGTTCAATAGGTGTATATGGGTAAATAGCCCAGGAGCTTCTAACCTACCCCGTGGAACACCCAGGGGAAGGGCCCAGGTGTCCAAGCGCTCTGAGGTGGGGTGTCTGCGTGTTTCCTAACTTAGTGCAGGCAGGTGCTAGGTGGGTCTGTAAGCATGTGTTTATTCCTCACTTAGCAACAGCTCCGGTAACTCAGCACCTGCTACTTGCCAGTCTAAGCACTCAACCTGCATTGCATCATCCACCCCTCGCAGCCACTCAGCATTGCGAGGTAGGGACCTCGACGCCCACCAGTTCACGGGTTAGGACACCCGGCCCACATCTGGTATGCCCAGCCAGACAGCGAGCAGACGGCAGAGCTGCGAACACACACCCAGCGTCTATTTCTGAAGGCCAGGTGTTCACTCACATGCTTTACTGCCTCCTACTTCCTCTAAGCACATACGAGGTTTACCAGGAAATGGGCGAAGAGAAAAAGCAAAAAACCAAAACAATGTACAAACCCTAAAAAGAGGGAAACGCACACACAGAGGGGCTGGAAGGCAGGAATACGCCCCGGCCCGAGAGAAGGTACTCCTGACAGAGGCAACCTGCTCTAACTCGGCTGCCACTCGGATTCAGAAACACGAGCCGTGACAACGGGAGACACCTTCAGGGCCCCAAGACGTTCGCCAGACTGGTCTCTAGGAGGGCTGATTCCCTCTTTATCCTAACGGGGACACCTGCGATGGTCCCTGAGACCCACGAGGACTTTGTTCCGTAAACAGTCTTTGGAGAGATTTGTAACGACCGCCTGGCCCACGTCCTCAGTGAGCCGTCTCGCCGCCACCTGACTGGCTCCACGCCAACAAGGGTTGTTACGAAACCAGTTACGCAAAGGCCGCCCGGGACGCACAGGGTGCAGCTCTCCGTCGCTGCGGCTCTGGCGGGGGCCGGGGCGGACGAGAAAGGAGGTGGCACGGAGGATGCGCACACGAGGCTGGCCCACACAGGGCAAGACGCCCTCGGGACAAATGTAATATTAGAGGGTTGGTGTCCTTTTTTCCCACCAGTTGGCAAAAATTCAATTGCAGGGCAATATGCAGTAGCGGTGAGGCTGCAAGAAAAAACAGTTTGTGTGTGGGGCAGGGAGTGGTCTGGGCACGTGGGCCTGACCGGGCTCGGGTCCGAGAAAGCCAGGCACCAGCCCCCAGGCTCCGCTGACACTGGCCCAGGTGTCGGGAAGCCGGGTAGAAAATACTTAGGTCGGCGGCATCATCGTCGCCTGCAAGGGAGCGGGCGATTTCAGAGTCCATCAACGAGATGCAGCTAACTACCGTGTTGTTTATCTCCGTGCGAAATGGCGTGCATGCCGTGACTGAGCTCGTCTAGTATTTTCTTCAACAGACCTCAGAAACGGCGACGTGAATGGCACGTAGCACGAGAGCATGAATTAGGGAGGACGCCCTGGATGCGATTTCACAGGGGCCCATACGTGTCTCACACACACACAACACACGTACGTAGCCACAGCCATCACGGGACGCACGCCCAACTCCTGGTGCTCAGGGGAGGAAGGGCGCCGTGCACATCACGGCAGACCCTGACGACAGCTGTGACGTGTTCGTCACGGCCCGCTCCGCCGCGGCTAACGACCCAATGACCGGGTGGAACTCAGACTCCAATGGCACCGACGCATGGGGCACGGGTGCCTGGCAACCGGTCTCCGCACTGCTCTGCGCATCGTACGTTTCCCTAGAGACACAGCCATGCGAGGTGCCGGCCACACTCAGGCTTCCTCAGGAACCTCGCGTGGCACTCGGAGCGGTGGTGGGAAGCCTCAGACTCCAGAGCTGTCACGTGAGGAACCGGGAATGGGCCGCACATCTGGCAACCACGGTGGGTTGAGCACGCTGCCGCCCGGGCCGGGCACACAGGGGCCACAAGCCCGGAGCTCCCGCCTGCAGGTCCCCCTCCGCCCCGCCTGGAGCAAGCCCGCCCGCAGCCGAGGACGCGGCCTGCAACGCAAGGAGAGCTGGGACGGGGACAGGGAGCCCCAAAGGGGCCTGGCCTCCGGGCCAGCTGAGCCTGTGGCCGGCTGCACGCCCGTCCTGCCCATGGGCGTTCCGTCCCCTCCCACCACGCGTCCTGGCGACCCCGACCACAGCCCCGCAGACAGGGGGCAGCCTCGGAAAACTTCGGGTGCTGCCGTCGTGACTGAAGAGTCGCCTGGGCCGAGCGCTGTGACACCCTTGAGGGGCGGCCACCGCGGTTTTGGCGCTGGTCAGAGAAGGCCGTGCTCTCAAAGACAGCAACGCGGCACAGACGGCTCCCTCGGGGTCAGGGCCCAGCGGCCAGGCCCGCCTGTGGCTGGGGTCACCCTGCGTGGCAGCAAAGCCCTGACAGTCTCTGGGACGATGGCCTCACGCGCCAGGGGTGCTGGATGGGGAGGTGCCCTGGGGGTCTCCAGCACCCGCACACAAGGCGGGCTCCCCGCTCTCTCCAGAAGGGGGGGCCACACTGTCAGACACGCCTGCACCCCAGGACGGCTCTGGTGTCTGTCATTGGGACGTCAGAGCCGCCGGCTAGATGTCCGAACAAACCAGCTCATCCAGACCCACGGCCAGCTGCGGCCCCCACAGGCCCCCAGACCACGGGAAGCTGTCCTGGCCATGGTGACCCGGGGGTGCTGGCCGGCGCCGTCGTGGGGGTCACTGTTGGACGCTGCCGACGTGGAATCGGACTCCGGGGAGGCAGGCTCGGGCCTGAGCTGGACTCGGGCCTGCCGCGGGGGCCGGGGGGCTGGCGGCCTCTGCACGTACGTCGGCCTATCAAGGGGACCCGTGAACCCCTGCTTTCGAGGCTGGCGGGGGCATCGTCCCTGGTACTCTGTGCCACTGGCACGGAATGGGTCCCGTGCAAGGGAGCCGAGGAGCCTGGGTGCCGGGGCCCGCGGACCCACGGGGCCTTCAGTGCCTCCTCTGCACTGGGCTGTGGCCAGGGCGCCGGCCACAGGGCCGGGGGGTGCACCGCCACATCCCCCAAGGCGTCCGTCTCCACACGCCCTGCCAGCCAGAAGGTGGGACGGGGTCTCTGGGGAGAGCGGCATTCACTAACAAGGTAGTATCTGTGGGCGGGGGCCCCACGACCCCGTGGCGCCGAGGCCCCCCGCACACGGAGAGGGGGGCTGACCCGCTGCACGTCTCCCCGGAAACGAGGCTCCGAGTGCGCATGTTCCACGTGCTCTCCACACGGCACGGGGGTGCAGGGTCTGGTCTCATGGCAGCCACCGCTGCACCGCACAGGGGCCTCGGGGACACCTGCAAGACAGAGCCCGTCAGGCCCTGCGGCCTCGGTGGGGTCGGAGCCCCACGCCCTCCGAGCACCGTGAGCAGGACGCCAGTGCCACGGGCGTCCGAGACCCACGCGCACGGGGCCCCGGGGACTGGCCTGGGCAGGCTCCTTCCTGCTGGGACTGAGCCCCCCGCGTCCACCCGAGGACAGGCATGGCCCAGGGCGGGCAGAGGGGCGCGCCGGCCGCCCCAGGAGCGCTCCTCCTGTCTCCGCACAAAGCTGTCCCCACGGCCCACGGGGACGCACGGACCCCTTCCTCCTCGTCAAGACCCCAGGAGACACGAGGACAATGCCTCGTACAGGGAGATCCAAGTTCTTCAGTAACTTGTCTTCGAAAACATCAAAACCAGCTCCCCCAAAGACAAAACCCCTGCACTGTATCTGCTGCTTTCACTGCTGCACTTGGATCGCCGGCTCCTCCCCACGTGGGCTCGGGCCCGTGCCTGTGCCTCACCCGACGCCGGCCTCCGCCACCGCCGTGCGTGTGCACACAGACGACCGACCCCCTGACACGACTCGCCCCTCGCTGACCGCCAAGCACCCGGGCTGCCGCGCAGACGACCTTGCCCACACCACAGCCCGAGGCGCAGGCGCCCGCTGTGCCGCGGCCAGGCTCACCTGCCGACGGGCGCTCTGGCCCGGCCGGGGTAGGCCAGGGAGGGGCGGGCTAGCGCTGCGAGGCCCTGGCCGTGGGGCGGCCGCCTCCGCCGGCCGCTCCTGCTGCTCCAGGAGTCGCAGCTGGCTGCGTGGCTGTTGTTCCGGGGCGTCCCCGAACGGGCCGAGGACCACGGGCTGCTGAGGTCGCTGTCCTTCGGCAGCCTCCTGGCGCCTCCCTCTTGGGTTTGGATTCGTGCTGCAGGAAGGGGGAGGGACGTGAGGTGGCCGCGAGGGGGTGGGTGGTGGCACGGGCAGAGACACGCCCCCGCTGGTCCGCAGCGATGGGGGTGTGGGCGCGGCCGCACGGACCCGGAGGCTTGGCCAGTGCACCCAGGAGGCCAAGCGGGTTACTCCCCAGCTTCGGGACAATGGACTTCGTAGAGCTTATGACACTGACCAGGTTTTGGAAACAGTTCAAGAAAATGTGGCCTCGAGCTGGGAAGCGGACACTGGGCAAGGCTGCGGTGCCCTGAGGACATCTAGGGAAAGCCTGCGTGTGAAGGTGACCCCCGCCTCGGGCCGCGCCAGGCCTCTGCTCTGACGCGCTCACTCTTTCTGGGGGGCGCTCCCTGCTCCGAGCCTTGGCGGGAGGTGTCTGTCCACGTGCAGCCTGGCAGATGGGAGCGGGGGTGTGTGCCCTGGCTTTCTCACTAGGGAACCTGTTTTCGGGGCCAGGCCGTCTGTCCTGCAGGAGTGGGACAGAGCACTCAGCTCACGGGGCTGGACCCTGCGGGAGGCCTGGGCGGGGCCTTGCAGGGAAGCCGGCCCCGGGGAGTGAGAGCACAGAGACGAACAGGGCAAAGACACTCTCGCGGGGTTTCCCGATTTCTGTGCTTTCTTCTCCTACTTCAAAATCTTCTGATTTTAGACACGTTTTGGGGGTTAGTAACAGGCCTAAATGATGTAAACGTTGTAGACTTAAACCAACATTTACATCCTAGATTTTACTTTCCTGTTCCTAGTTAACGGTGAAAAGCACAGTTTGTGGGGACTTTTCAGAGCGGCGAACCCTTACACTGCTGTTTTTAATGCCCACCGACCCTGACATCACGTCTTTTTCTTTACACTTACCTTCCACCATCTGGGCGACCTTTTTCTTATCCTCGGATCTTGCCTGAAAGGTGAATGATGATAATTACACGTTTGCTTGGACTTGGCAGGAAGCAGTGGCAGAATCTGTGCTGGGGAGGTGAGGTGCCATCACACACCTGGGCGCGGCGAACTAACCACTGCTCCCCGGGATCAGCGTGCTCTGCACCCCGCTTCCCACTCGGGTGGATAAACGCTGGCACCCGAGAGCTGGATTTCGTCCCTAGAGTTTCTTTTTTGGGACAGACAGCTTAGAGCACGTTTAGGTTCTCTGCAAATTCGTTCGTATCCTATCTACTGATGAGCTGGTGTTGCTCCACCTGAATTGAGATTCATGGGAGGATTTTTTTTTTAACGGAAAGAGTGTAAGTCTTTTTGCAGGGGATGGACTGGGGGCCAGTGAGGACTCAAATATAAGGTGGCACTCGCTCTCGGGACTGTGAGAGTAGCAGGCTCGGTGTGACGAGACTTTGTGGCTCCTTAAATTTGGTACCTGGTGCCTCTGTCACCTTACCCAAGCCCTGGCTCTGGGGAGCCCCTGGGGTGTACAGAGGAGGAATTACAGAAGGACTGGGGAGGGGAGGCCTCCATCTGACTGTTTTAAGCACCAAGGCCTGAGTCCCACATGGGAGGGAAGAGTAAGGACAACTAGAACCTAAAAGGTGCGAAAAAGGCAGGCCTTGGGTCTGAACAGTGATCTGGAGCTGTGATACCCAAGCAAGCACCAGAGGGCTGGGTGTGGCCATGGGGGGGGGAGCGCAGAGCTCAGGGTGAAGGGCAGCCACCCTGGTGCGCTCAGAAACAGTTCCCGGAGGTCCTGGGCAGGGGCGGCCTGGCCCCCGGCGTTCTGAAACGTGGCCCGGTGCAGCGCCCTGCTGCGGAGCCCGGGTGGGCTGCGTGGTGCTTGATACTCACATTCTGGATCTGCGCCCTGAGCTGCTGGTTGCTGAGCCGCAGGGACCTGGCGACGCTCTGCAGGTAGTAGATGAGCATGCTGGGAGGAAGGGCGGCCGTGAGGGCCCTGTCGCTGGTGGCAGCACCCGGGCCACCCTGGCCTCCCCTGAGGCAGAGGCCTCAGCCCCAGAGCCCTGGGCAGGGCCTGCTCCCCTCCCCCACCTGGAAGTCCTGGTCTGTGACAGGGCGGGAGCGGGAGGGGCATCTAGGGCTCTCAGGTGCTGGGGTGGGGCAGCCCCTGCTGCTAACTTTAGGGTTAGGCCACAATAAGCAGCAGCCGCTGAGCTGCACTGTGACACTCCCGAGACTGTCTCAGCCTCTGGTGAGCGGGCCGATGACAGTGGCACTGACCCCTCCCGGTGGCCACGGCGACCCCAATGCTGTGGGTGAGCCGATGACACCGGGATCCCGTGTGACGCGGTTCTGCTCAGGGCCTCGGGCACACACGCAGCTTTCGGGTAAACTCACTGCTTTTACGAGCAGCATTTCTGCAGGGGCCCCACGCGCAGGCCCCCGCGCTGGCCGGGAGGCGTGTGTGGCGTGTGTGGGACTCACAAGAGCAGCAGCACAGCCGGCAGGATGACCACGGGGCTGCTGACGGACCCGGCCACCGCACTGAGCCACGCGGGGAGCTCCTTCTCAATCGTTTCCGACACGACGTCGTACATCTTCTCCTGCCCGCTGCGAGGAAGCCAAACACAGCCCGGGTTACACCGCTTTCGGCAGAAGGTGCTGCTAGCCACCCCGAAACGGCTGGGTGGCCAGAGTCCAACCCTCAGGGTCAGCGGCAAAACTGGAGGGAACGTCTGGATGTAAAGGACACGGAGCATTCCTCAGGGAACGTCCTGCGAGGTGGTGTGGCATCGAAGGCGGGGTCCACGACCACGCTGTGTGCGCGTTTTAACGGCGTCCCCCAAAACAGACTCTGCGTGCCAGGCCCACGTCCTCTCAGCACTTCCTTAAAGCGAAGGCTCGGCGCGGTGTCTGGGGGTTTCTGCCCTGAGGTCGCCAGGTGGCTGCGTCAGAGCGAGAGTGACGTGGACGCTCGCCGGCAGCTTTCTGAGTCCTGGACGGGGGACTGACCGAGACGCGCCTCTTTCCAGCCCCGAGCGCTGCTGTTCCCCGTTTTAACCCCACGTGGGCCGCTTCTTTTTAAGAGGAGGACAGAGATGGGGACACCCGCGGGCCCCCTGCTACCTGACGGGACGCTCGCCTTGGACGCCAAGGCCCGAGTCTGAGACCCCGCCCTGCCCTTGGCCTGGTCCGTGGCCCTTTGGCGTGGGGTCCCTCCCCAGCGGCCGGAGGAGCCGACTGCCGACGGCCACGTACCTGAAGGGCCCGCAGTGTGGAGACGGCCGGTAGTGGACGATGGCGAAGACGGTGGGCAGCATGCACAGGAAGAGCATGAACAGGAGCATGGCCAGGTAGAAGTTGTTGGACCTGCAGGGACACCAGTGCCACACGCTGCGTTCAGGCTGAGGCCGCCCACAGGGACCCGCGTCCCGAGGGACAGACACCGCAGCCCCGACTCTGCCAACGGAGGAGCCGTCCACGCACCGCTGTGGGACAAAGGCCGTGCCACAGGGCCCCAGGCAGCTCAGCCAACTAGAAATCGGGGCCCAGAGACGCGTAGAGCACCCCGCCCACCTGTTCACCTGCTAACCTCAAAATGAGAGTGGTGAGTGAACCCAAGAAGCTTAATTCGTGGAAAACTCTTAGCCCCTCTGGCGCGTCCCCCGGGCCCCAGCTAACCGTCCCCTGTCCTGTTCCCAGCCTGGCCTCCTGTGGTCGCGACCCTTGACCACGTGGGTGCTGTGTGCATTCACCTCCCGTCCTCTCTGCTGCCGGTCAAGCCCTGGGCCCTGAGCTGGCACCCGGGCTCGCAGGGAGGACGAGAGGTCGGCCGCCTGGACTGTCCCACGCTCTGCCTGTGGACAGAAACAGCCCCGGCTGGGAGGGAAGGCACCGGGCCGCACGGAATGTGGCACGCGGGTCAGTGTTACCTGTGGAACCTCTCGCTCTACTCTAGGCCACCCACAAATGCCACACACGTGTGCACACTGCACACGCACCAGCTACACCTAGGTCCTGGTCGAGGAGTCTGGATGCCACTCAGATATGGCCCCATGAAAATAAAATGAATGAGCTCCAATTGATTTTTTTAAAAAAGCGCGCACGCACGGTCACTCTCCTGCCATCTACCCAGTGAGAGAGGCCGGGGAAGGCCCCGGGAGCCTCCCGCGTCAGAGCTGAGGCCGCCGGGGAACGGCCCTGCCGACCGGCACCGCAGTGAGGCGCACGTCACAGGCGCAGCGTGCGGGGTGGGGGTGCATGCCCGTGTCAGGTGTGTGGGCGTTTGTGCACTGGACATACATGATGTGTGCACCTCGTTAGTGGTCATTCACATGTGACAGCAGGACGGGGCCGGGGAGTGGCACTCAGGGGTGGGCACCGGGCCGTCCGTGTGAGGAGCGGACCAGGGCAGGGAGACGCCGACAGGCAGCGGATGCGCAGCCCCAGGCCAGTGTGCAAACGGCGGCCCTCGGCCCGAAGCGGCCTGGAGCCCACTGACCTACCTGGATGCCCGGAACAGCTGCTGGTGCGGCACGTTGCAGGTGAGCACGGCCCAGCTCCGCAGGTACATGAGCCCCATTAGTTTGAGGACGTTGAATGCGGGGAGACACGGGGAGAAGAAGGACCCCATCCTGGAACCGACAGGGGCGACCGGTTAGCCCACGTCCACTTGTCCGTGGTTGAGACCTTGGGGTTTACGCCCTGCGCTTAGAGAACTGAGGGGGAGGCCCCAAAGGTCTGAGACCCCCAGCTCCCCGCCCTCCAGAGGGAAGGCCAGGCACGTCTGCAGGTGAGCGGCGATCCGTTTTAAAACACCCCCCCTGCCCTGGACGGCTTGGTGCTCGTGTCCTCACACGCGGCAGGGGACTGGCCCTCTTCTGGGGAAGCAGCAAACAAGTCTGGGGCACAGTCTGCATCCGCCTGTGTTAATGAAGTGTGGACTTCCCAGTTTAACCAGCTTCTGCGGAGCGGCCCCTTTTGCTGGACCTCACACATTTCAGCTCACTTCATCTTCCGCCTTCAGGAAGGAAGCAGCAGCTGTCCAAAGTTTACAGGCACGGACGGGGAATCTGGGAAAATTAGGTGTTCTACCCAAAGACATGTTGCTGAAAGGGGGACCCTACGCCCTCCAAACTGAGACACTTCTAAGAGTGACCGATCTGGGACAGCAGGAAGGCTCGGACCATCCCAGGGAGGCAGACGGCCAGGCATCTCGCTGGAAGGGTCCCCCAGGGCACAAACCCAGGTCCCAAGCCGCCTGTTCCGGCTGTGCGTTCACACGACGCCGGTGGGGCTTGGGCTCGGCGGTGGGAGGATGGGACAGGGACGAGCACACGTGTAACGAGTAAAGACCTTTCAAAAGGAACTTTCGGTTTCTCACCGTGAGCAAAAACATTACTGCCTGTGTGACAGGAGACGTGACACTTAGCTTCTCTGTGTCTCGTCTTTAAAATGGAGAGCATAATACTCTCAGAAGGGCTTCTGTAAGGATCAAGCCAGTTACTACGAGTTACTACGGGTATAAAAATGCCCCGTGTCTAGCAAATGTGCCGTATTACTTCTGACACGTTATCTGTGAAAATACTTTGCAAAGCACGTGGCCAGGATGCGACCGAAGGAACATTACTCCTGTGTCTCGATCTGCAGACACGTCACTGAATGGCTACGAGGACAGGGTGTCATCTGAACGCACGGAATAGCCGAGGTTCTGTTTGCTTATGTTTTAAGAAACGGAAACGCGGGGTCCAGCAGCTTCATAGCCAGAGACGGAGGCACGGCTCGCTTAGGGGGCTGTGCGCTGTGCCCCACGGATGCGCGTCCACGGGGATGGCGGGGTCCCCCTCAGCTCTTTACGGGGGTGCTCTGGGTGAGCAGACTGCCCCCGTTCCCAGCCTTCCCTGGGGAGCACCTTGGTCTGGGGGTGGCCGTGGCCCTGGGCTGTCTCTGTCAAGACATGGAGGCCTCAGCACAGGGCTGGCCAGGCTCCAGCCCAGACCGGTCACTCCGGGCATCAGCAGCCTCCTTTTTCTCCCCAAATCCTGCCCAGCCGCTTATCCTGCTGTCTCCAGCACGTTTTGTTTTTTTGTGGGTTTTTTTTTTTTTTTTGCCTGAAAAAAGACTATTTCCCCCAACATTCCTTTCTGCAAGATGCTTAAAAAACCATCACTACCATCACTATGCACACGAAACCGTTCTATTAAAAACTGTTTTTCTTAACTGTGACGACCGCATTTTGTTACGGTCACGTCCCATCCTAAGTAAGTGAAAACCTTCGCCCACGTGAGACGGGAACGAAGGAGAGAAACAGCCGTACCTACCAAATCATTCCCTGGTTGTAGATTAAATGCAGCACGTTCTCTGCGATCTTGAATTCCCCATATTCAGGCTACGCGAGAAAACGACAGCCCTAAATAGACGTTCCAGCCTGGGCACGAGCCGGCGTCACGGTCCCATGCGGGGAAGGCTCTGCTCTGCCGACGACGGAGGCCACCGCCCGCGCGCCCGCCCCCCGCCCCGCGGACGCCCCGCGGCGCAGCCGGGCACGCACAAACTTCCTCTCCAGGTCCCAGCAGCAGTAGTCACCCAGGTAGCGCACGAAGAGGCCGCGGCAGAAGTCGATGAGCAGGACGCTGGCCACGGTGAAGAGCATGTCGATGATGGACAGCTTCAGCATCTCCTGAAACACAGCGGAGTGCGCCCCGGGCCCCGTCCGCCCGCCGCCCGCCTCCTGCAGGGCCCCCGCAGTCACGGGGCCCTCTCACTCGCTTCCGGCAAACGACGGGTGCCTAGCAAACGTCTGTGCGTCTGAGTTTTGAAATCCAAGGTCAGCGTGACAGGAAACCCGGACAGCCTGGGCCTGTGGTTCTGGCCGCAGACCATGCAAGGCCACGATCCCGCTGTGGCGGTGAGCACCGGGCCGGACTCCACACGCGGTGACCGTGGGAGGCGGCGGGCAGAGTGGGGCAGAGCGCAGAGGGCCAGTGGGCGCCAGGTTCGGGCCTGAGTGGCCTGCCCTTCACTCTCGGTGCCCCTGGACAAGTCGCCTAACCTCGGGTGCCTCGGCGCCCTCCCCACGCCTACAAGAACGGCGGCAGCAAGACTCTCCCCAGGACTGACCCCTCCGCACTGGGCCAGCACAGTGCAGGCTGCTGAGTCTCAGCACTGGGTGTTTTATTAATTTGGGGGCCTGGAAAACCACAAACCCTCACGGAACCTGGTTTTCCTTCTCTATACAAGACAACACTCGAGCCTCTGAGGTGAGGGGGCCCCACGGGCGTGGGGGGCTCTGGCGGGGGAGGGGCCCCACCTGCCCCACGTAGGTTTCCCAGCACGGGTTCTGCGCACTCTGGGTGTGGACGGCGGTCCGGTTGGCCTCTGAGAGGGGCGGGGTGTCAGGTGGGACGCTGGCCTCCCGCGGGGCCCATGCGCTGCTGCCTCTGGGCGTGGGCCACCCCTCGTCCCTCGGGGCTCTCCTGGTGGCAAGGAGGGTGGTGGAGTCCCCCCAGCGACTTGTGCCATTTGGGGCAGCAGCTTCCTGCAGAGGGAGGGCGAGGAGGTGGGCGCCCACGTGTCTGCAGGAACCCGTGGTCTCCCCGTCCCCGTCTGCCTCCCCCCTCCCCTCCCCTTTACACGACCCTCTCTCCCCACTGCCAAGCCCCCACCTGCCCGTCTCTCCCCAGTTCCAGCTCGGCACACGACCATCCGGCCGCGGCAACGTCACTGCAGGAGGAAGAAGCCGCTGGCCCCTGGTCGGGGTCAGAGACTGTTCCAGTGAACACGTGCTGCATCTTCTCGCCTCACCTCCACTCCCCCACGTCACACGTGTGGGGACTGCAGCCCAGCCAGGTGAGGGCGCGCCCTTGCGGCCACTCTGCTCTCAGGCAGGGAAGGGCCAGCCGCGCGAGGGCAGCACCCGGATGCACCGCGTCCCTCTCTGTGGCCTCTCTGCTCGACGCGCCTCGGGCGCCAGCAGGCGTGCGTGACTAAAAACCCTTGAAACCCCCTCCACCTGCCGCCTGGCCCGCTCCCGCCCGGGACGCCCTCCAGGTGGGCGGGCTCAGAGCGCGCCCCACGGCCCCCCGAGGCTGGGAGCGATGCCTCCACTGTGTGGGGACGGCGGCTCCCTCGGAGCCGTTCCCACGAGAGGGCCATTTCCTGAGCGGTCTCACACCTGCCCACCTGCCTGGGCTCGCCCTCTGCAGCTGCGGACCGCTCTGACCAGGGTCGCAGGCGGAGGAGACGGGTCGGAAGGCCACGCTCTCGCCCAGCACTGTCCTGACCCTCGCGGGCCGCGAACCCTGGCCTCAGCATCTCACCCTGGACGTGGGCTACTCTTCCCTCTTTCCCTTGAGAGGACCCCAAGGCGGAGTGCAGCTATGCACAGTGACACTGACAGCAGTGACGATGACCCCAGTGTGTGTGCGAGACAAACAGACAGACAGACAGACGGGGCAGGGCGGGCAGCTGCCCAGGGTGGCGCTACCTCAGCACTCATGCTGTTGACTCTGTCCAAGAGAGCGATGATGAGGCTGTAGAGGTTCCCCAGGTACAGCACCAGGACCCTGAAAGGCACGAGCCCACCTGAGAGACAGGACGGCGGCCCGCAGCCCCGCCAGGCCCGCGGCGGGCGGGGGTGCCCCACGGGGGCTGCCGGGCTCCGCTTCCTGGTGGACCGCACTGGGAGGCACTGCATGAAAGCAGAGTTCCCGAATCGCCCACTGCCCCGGGCCCAGGCGGCGCTGCCCGGCGGGCACAGCAGGGCCCTGGACCAGGGTGCACACGCCACGCGTGCAGCGGGCCTCGCGGGTGGCCTGAGGCGCGGCCCCCACCCTGTTCCGTGCCACGCGCCCCAGCTCACGAAGCGATTTCCCAGGCTCTGTCTCGATTGGGTCTCACGACCCGAGAACCCCACAACGCGTCGTTATGATCCCAGCTTAGGGGACGCGTGAGCTGAAACACGGGGAGGGACGAGTGGCCAGCTCAGGCTGACGCGGGGCGGGGTGCAGGCGCGCTGGCGCTGGAGCACGGGCAGGGCGTGGCGGGCGCCGGGCGGAGGCGGTGAGGGCGACACCCTCGGGCAGCCAGCGATCAGAGGCCTACGGCCACCTGCCCCGGAGCTGGGGGCTTCGCGACCCTCGCGGAATCCCCACGGCGTGGCGAGTGCCACGCCAGACACCAGTCTGGAAAACAAGACGCGAAGGACAAGTGGCAGGCGACGGACCCCCCTTAGGGCCGGGGTCAGCGAGCTGAGACCCCGCACCCCGTGCCAGTGTGGGGGGGAGGGAGGACGACTGGGCTGACGCTCGGGGGGCCAGTACGCCGCAGGCTGCGTATGTGCCGCGGAGCAGGGGGCGGGGGAGGGCGGCCCGCGGGGCACCGCTGCGGAATGGGGCAAGGGGGCCTTCGTGCCTTCCTGGCAGCCGGCAGGGCACCGGGCGCACGGTGAGCAGGCCGGAGCCCCCGCCGCCTGCGCCCATCGTGACGGCTCACGGAGCCCAGGGCCAAAGGGAAGAGTCGGCTGGTGAGTCGGGGGCCCTGAGACAGCACGTCTTGCGCTCATTGCCAGAACCAACGGGCCTCTCGGGGCCTTCGCCCCCTCCCCCAATCTGAACACAGAGGACAAGGCCGTCTGAGTGACAGGCCCCCCCTCGACCCGACAGTGGCGGAGCCGGTGGCCAGTGCCCGGCACCAGGCCGGGCTGTGGAGCTGTGAGCAAGGCCGGGCCCAGCATGGCCCACGGGCGGGGGTGCCCGCAGCCCCGCTCCCCACGGGTCCTTCGGTCCCTACCTGCCCGTGGGATGTGAGCAGGCGGCCAGCTCCGGCCTCCAAGGCAAACCCTGCCCGCCCCCGTTTCTGTGGCTGAAGTGCAAGGACACCCCCTTGACCACACGTCGTAGGCTGGTGGCAGGTACAACGGAGACCGTGTGACCCGTGAACCCTAAAGTGGTTCCCCTCGGTCCTCCATGGAAATGCCTGCGGACGCCTGGAGGTCAGCGGCCCCTCCCAGGGGTCAGCGGGGGACCGTGCTGCAGCCTGTGCTCAGCCATGGGGGACGCAGGGTGGGACGACCCAGACCTGGGCAGGCTGGAGACCAGGAGCGGGCGCCTCCCCCAAACCGCCAATCCCACTCAGAGGTGAGGCCACCCAGGGGAGCGCTGTGGAGGGGACGCGGGTGCCGAGCCCCCACGGGGGAGGCTGTGCGCTAGCTTCGGGGCGCGAAGCAGGTCCTGGCTCTCGAGGGGCCCCTGTGGCATGCCCTGCGGGGCTGCAGTACCTGGCCAGCTGGACGCGCAGCGTGGTTCGGGGGTGGTACCGCTCCAGGGCCGCGAGGAGGTCGAAGGCGGAGGGCGCCAGCATGGTAACCAGCGAGACCACCACGCTCACCTGCCGGGAGACGCCACGCTGAGGCCCCCGGCGCTACCGCCCCCTCCCTCGCCTCGGGTCGCGCTGTTCTGACGAGAGACCCCCCACCCCAAACCTCTGCTGGTCAGCCCTTCCCAGAGGCTGGCTCCCTGGAGGGACGCGCCCTAAGCTGACGACACCCCCGTGTGCCATCCACACGCACGTCGCCCGCGACTTCCAGCTACATCTTCCTAGTCCCGCCTCCCTGCCCCGGTGGGCGGTGGAAGCACCTGCGACCGTGAGGAAGGAGAACGGGCGGCCGAGACCCAACGTCCTCTACGTACGGGGAAGGCTCCTCGTCGGAGAACCGGGCCTGGCCCTTCCCGTCCCCTGTACTTACGGCAAATGACACGGGACGTTCAGCCGGCACACGAGGAACGTGAACGACTGTGAGAGTGATTCTGACTCTTGCGTTCAGAAAGTTACATCAACGCACACGCCCACATTTACATAATCCACTTCACCGACATGAAATCGACAGACGTGTGGAGAAAGGCTGCCTAACGCAGCCTCGGGCCTTGAAAGTCCCCGTGCGCAGAGAACAAACTGATAAGCCTCACACCGGCCACACAGTATTTCCGGGCCCCTCGGCGCCCACCACCTCACAGACGTGGTTGGAGCAGCATTTCTGCTTTGCGCCTCTCACACCTTTACACTGACCCTCGCCCTCCAGACAACGATCCCGTAACAAACACTACGAGTCACAAAGCTGTTCACCATCGTCTTCTTGATAACGTTCTACTCGTGAGAATCTTCACGTAAAAGGGAGGGAAACGGTCTTTTTTAAGGAAAGCCACCAGGCATGTGGAGCTGGGTCACAGGGCATCACACGCGGACAACACGGGCACCACCCATGTACCCCGGCACGGGCTCGTGGTCTGGGCTGACCGCGTGGTGGACAGCGGGGACGGTGGGGACATACCACGCCAGAAAAGCAAAGCACAGGCAAAAAGGCTCAAAGGCGAAACACATGCAACGCTTTAAGCCATTTCTGAATCAAAACCGCCCCCGAGACCAGAGGACATGCCTGGTGTGGCCGCTGCGTGACCCCTCGGCCGTGCTCCAGAACGGGGGGGGGGGGTGACCGCAGTTCCTGGTGGGGACTCGGTCGCTCGCCAGCTCAGCAGCCGTGGGGCAGGGCGGGCGGCTTCCCTGTGCCTACCTCGTTCTTTTCCCAGAGCGTCAGCTCCTTCTTGGACTGCTCCAGCTTCTGCGACCGGTCCACCACGAAGTAGATGAGATAGATGCTCCCGGCCAGCGAGACAAGCACCAGGATGTTGGCGATGACCCTCAGGCAGATGGCCACGGCGCTGCGGGGAGAGGCGGGCCTGAGGACAGCGCCCAGCCCGGCCCCCTTCTGCGTGCCTGTCCTGCCGCGGCCAGACCGCTGCATCGGCAGCGATGTGACCACCTACACACGCATCTCCAGTTTTAACTGACAAACTCGTCTTTCCAGCCCTGGAGGGAAACCCGCTGACTCCCACTGGCTTCTGAGGCTGTGGCTTTCACACTGGAGGGAACACAAAACCACCTGCTAAAGAATGTGGATCGCTGTGTCCCGATGCTACATCAAACCAGTCTTTGCTTAAAAAAAAAAAAAAAGATTGGTGCCAAATGTGTCTTTTAACACCTCAGAAAAAGAACGGGAAGCCGGCAGACCTCAGGCCTCTCGCCCTGTGTCCGGTCTCCGCGGGGAGGAACCATGCCGGACACCGGGGCTGAAACGTGCTGGTCCCCGCAGGGCACGTGGCAGGGGATGGAGTCTGAGGGAGGACTAGCTGATGGCGGGGGAGGGGGCGCCGGGCAGTGATTTCTGCACCGAGCTACGCCGGCCGGCGCGGCGGGGCGGGCCGATACGTACGGGTTTCTGTTCTTCTTCTTCTCCTGCTCTTCCAGGATTGCCTCCTTCAAAGAAAGACATGCGTTAAAAGCTCAGCATCATCACTACTGCAAATCCTCAGAGCTTTTTCACAACTGGAAACGATGCACCCAGTGTTTTAACTCGTGACTTGGATATCTAGACTTCATTCCAAGATTCTATTGGTATCAGTGCTTCGTGTAACAAAAAGCAGATAAAAAAGGCATTTGGAGTTCGGGAAGAGGACGTGGCTGAGTAAATTGTTCAGACAACTGAAGTGGTCTGGATAGCGTTTTCCCCAGCAGGGGGCGCCATTCAGCTGCCCGTCTGGAAGCTGTGACTGCACCGTCTGCGTTAACACCACCGAAAGCTCCCACTCCCCAGGTGGCTGTGTGCGTGCATCCAGGTCACCCACGTGCAGCCTGGCGCACGTCCACCACGCAAATTACCGAAGACACTCAAACTGATGTCAGGAGGATGGAATAAGGATGACAGTAAAGAGGAGTGCCTCCATTTCCTCCCTGTCCTTGGTGGTCTGGGACACGTCCCCTCGCTCTGGGCCCGTGGGAAGAGGGCCAGCGGCTCCGAGAGCCCAGGCGGCCAGCCCCCGAGCCCCGCGGGCCTCGCTCACCCGGATGCTGTTCACGATGGCAGCAGATTTGCTCTCCGCGGCTTCGGGGTTTCCGATGAGGAAGTCCCAGGCGCAGAACACCCGCCAGCAGAAGGCGTAGCTGTCGCTGGAAGCGCTGGCGAGGCTGGTGCGGGAATTCTTAGCCATCCTGCAGCAGCGGACGGCTGCGTGAGGCCGGCGTGGGGCCCACACGGGGACCCGGGCGCCCCGCGGGGCTGCTGCCAGGCCCCGGGGCCCTGTGTGGCTCCGACGTGCTGCCCCCAGCAACACACGGGCAGCAGCACGGGGCGACTCGGCCACACTGGGCCTCAGCAACCCCGCTGACCCACGTGGAAGTGGCAGTGGCCACCGCAGTGGCCAGGAGGTCACTGACAGCGTGTGGGCCTGGGAGCCAGTGCCATCTGCATAGCTGTGACTGTGAAATGAAGTTCCTTCCCCTGAGCAGAATCGGGCTGCGTGGAGCCCCTGCCCAGTGCGGGTGCCTGCCCCTCCCCTGTCCCCAGCTGCACAGCCTGCTCTGTCCAGGTCACCGTGGCCTCTCCGGACCCACATGGAGGCCGGCCCAGAGTGGCAAGTAGCCGGGAGGGCTGGTGGGAACAAGCACCTTCTTTCGCCCTGGGCCCCGTCTGTGAGAGCGGCACCATCAGGCCTTAACCTCGGTGGCTCCCCGAGAAGACTGGACGCGACCGGGCACGGGGCTCCTGGCGTGCGTCCCCGGGATGGGCGGCCATACCTCTTCAGGAGGACGAGGAAGCTGTACGCAAACACGGCCACGCCCACCAGGAAGTAGGCCAGGGGCAGCCGGTAGCCGGCGCTGCCGACCCGCCGCTCGCTGCCGTAGTAGCCGTAGAAGAGCACCGAGTACTGGAGGTAGCCCTGCAGGGGGCGCCCGGTCACCCTGCTGCCAGTGCGCACCCCACCCCCGCCCGGGCAGACCCAGGGCCGCGCCGCACCCCAGGGACCACACGGTGTCCAGGTCCTGCGCAGATGCAGCGTGGGCCGTGGGGATGCTCTTGCTGGCGGTGCTTCCAAAGGGCTGGCCCGCTATGAGCTGAGGACAGAGGAGAGGACGTCGCCTGGCCCTCCGGTGGGACGGGACCAGAGGAGAGGGTCGGCAGGTCCCCCCTCCCGGTAACAGCTTTCGTCGGTGACAATTAATCACGGGAGGCCAGATTTTCATTTGCCTTGTGAGACCGGGCTGGGGTCCTCTCCCTGAACTCAAGTGGCCTCGGCGGGTGGCTGGCGGAAGTTGCTGGACTTGCTAATGGCCTGGGCATGGCCCCGCCGCTGCGTGAGGGTGACGTTTAGCTGAGAAACGGGTGTTATTTTAACCCAGTGTCGACACACAGCCCGGTGCCTTGGCGCGTGTACCGTCGCTGGCTGCTCCCCACACGTGGCGGATTTGAGCCCCGACAAACCACACGGCCCCCGACGCCTGACGGGCAAGGCCTGGTCGCTGTCAGGACGGGTTTGTGGCCCGGTCTGAACACACGCATTCGCCCCTCGCAGGGACTGTGAGGGAGGCCGTTCTATGGTGCTTCCCTAGCGTCCTGTCCTCTTAGCTGACGGCACTTACCTCTGGGACGACAACGAAGGCACCTGTCATCACGGTGAGCGCAACATTAATTCCGAACAGCCATCTCAGGAAGATGAAATAGGAGGCGACCCCAGACCCAAAGTGACCTAGGGGGAGAGAGAGAGAATTCAGGCGAAGCCCTCGCAGCGGGAGAGGCTCTGTGGACAGTGCCGCCCCGAGCGCAGCCGCTGGGGTGTCCCCCGAAAGACGGCCATCAGAGGGGTTGGGTCGACCTGCGCATCACTACCCACCAGTGTCTCGTGCAGAAAACGTCCCTAATTAAAAAGTTTCCCCAATGTCGTGTTCGTCTCCAATGCTTTCACTGAATTTATAACATTTTATGTACGTTCAGAAGTTTCGAGAACTTATCTTTTTATTTTGCATAATTCTGAAAATTCCAAGAATTCCCCTAAGGATTCTTCGGCCTTCATTTCTAGATGATCTGCTAGATGCTGACCTCAGGGGGGAGACTCTGGGGGAAGGGGTTACGGGACTGTAACCCCTTGCAGCTTTTCTCTACGTGCAAATTTATTCTAAAATAAAAAGTGTATTTAAAAACAAATTTACACAGAGAAGATAAGGCAGCAGAGAAGTTACGAGGACACGGGTGACACTTCGATGACTTACTGGAGCAGATGAATTTGTCCTCTATGTAAAAAAAAATAACCTCTCGAATTAGTTTCAAATTTAGTTTCTTTGTTATGACAAGTAAGAAAAAAATAACAAAAAAACCTAGTCCAAGATCACTAAATGAAAATCACTAGAACCAGTTTCTAGTAAGCATTGAGCATAACCCTATGTTACTATTGCATAGGCATAAATTTTCACATAAAACTGGCATCTCGCTACAGCATGCATCTTGAGTTTTCACTATATTACAAGCATTTTTTCAAGCAGAAATGTTCTTCTATAAAATGAACTGCATCGCTCCATCATGTGACTTTTCCACGGTTTGTGCAGGCGGCCCCCCACGACGTGACATGGGGAACCTAGGAAAGGCGGTGGCCGTCACACGGTGACCAGCAGCTTGCAAGGTCAGGGCGCCCAGCAGAGCCTGAGGAAGGGGTCGGCTACAGGGCTGGGGAGGGAGGGGCCGGGGAGATGTGGGGGTGGCGGAGCCCGGCTTAGCCTGAGCAGCCACAGTCACCGCCTCCAGGGACCAGGGACACGGGCCTGGCATCTGTAGTGGGGGACCCTCCGGGGCAGGGGCGAGGGAGCAGCCAGGAAACGCAGACTCTTGTCTTGCTGTTGTGCAGTTGCCCACGTTAGTGTTATTCACCGGTTTTCCATGTGGTTTGTGCTGAGTCTGACTGATGAGTGGAATGCGGAGTGAGGGGCTGTTCTCGTCCTGGGGTGGTGGGGACAGATGCGCATCCCACCCCGCCCCCCACGTCCCATGTCCAGCGCAGGTCGGCGCCCTGTGCCCGTGTTCCTGGCTGCCCGGTGAGGGCCAGGACGCACACGGGGCCCCCCCAGCCCCCGCCAGCGGTGGGCACAGCTGCACCCCGCCCCGCTCCCCCAAGCCCCAACTCACTCTCGATTTTCTTTATCCTCATCTCCCAGGGAATGAAGACGACCACGAAGTTACGGGCCAGGCGGGCAAACCTCCGCCACAGCTGGAAGGGGGAGGGGGTCAGAGCGCTCCCCGCCCAGGGAGCCCTCTGCTCCGGGCCCAGGGCCGTGGCGTCCACGCCGAGGGCCCGGCCTGCCTTGTCCCCACCACCCCTGCCTGGGGCCTAACGGCCGGAGGGATGGGGTCCAAATGCTCCCACTTGACCCGGTTCGGGGAGTCGGGCCCAGCACACACAGGGCTCACGGCCCCGCCCTGACGACAGTTCCCACCCCCGTTCAAGGGCCGGAGTCTGGGGCGTAGCGTACCCAGAAAACGGGCACGCCCACCGGGTGCCCCCCAGCCTGCAGCCGGCGCCCGTCCCAGCCCCTCCCCGGCCAGAAGCTGCCTCGCTGAGCTCTAGAAACGTGTGTGTGTGTGTGTGTGTGTGTGCACAACACACAACTGCTGCACCGTCAAACACCTCAGTGGTGCTCGACTTGCACGGGGATCACCACACCCGGCACGGGGTAAAGCAGTGCGGGTTCTGCAGGTGGAGGCGTGGAGACCCCGCCCCCACCTCGGGGGCTCGACTGAGGGGCCCTGGGCTGGACGGCCCAGACGCTCACTCTGCGAGGACACCGCTCAGCCGCGTGGAAAACTCCTGACGGTGCAGTGAAGATGTACACTCGGTGACGGAGCCGTGAGGTCCTGAACAACACACTGTACTTGGCGGAGAGGGCTCAAGAAGGGGACGGGGCTTCTTTGTCTTCTAAACAGTCATGAAGACTGTTTCACTGTCTTGACAAATAGGGAATTCCGACGTATGCTAAAGTTTAGCTTTAAGCGGCTGAACGAGACACCTCAGCACCGTGTGAAGCGGGGCCGGAACACGCCTGTCACTTTCTCACTGTAAGACACACCGTGAATCCAGTCTGCACGGACGGGACTCGGCTGGGAAAGATGCTCGGTGGTGCCCTCTGGGGACATCCACTTCTGGAAGTCAGGCGTACCCAGGGTCACAGGAATGTAAGTGACGGTGCTGGGGACCGAGGTCCACGTTGTGGGACAGGAGGCCCGGCAGCTCAGCATACCGCCGCACGGCTGTGCGTGACTGATGGGCACACCGACGTGGCAGCTGCAGTGACAGGTGCGACGCCCCACCCCCGAGACCCCAGCCCGGGGGCAGCGCCCGCGTGCGCCCTCACCTCTGCACCAGCTGCCTGGTAGCCCCGCGTCCTGGTCAGCCTCCCCTCAAACTTCAGCACGATCTCCTTCGCTCGTCTGGGAGGAGAGAGGCGTGGTGGTGAGCACGATTTCATCCCATTCTAATCTGGGCAAAACATGTGAACACCCAACAGGACTCGGTGGCCGAACAGGGTGGGTGGGACAGAACGCTGCGAGGGGTGGGGGAGGTGGTGAGTCTGCCAGGCTCTCATCTCCTGGTCTCTGGAAAAGGTCCTCGGGAAGCACTTTCCGAGAGGTCCGACTTGGGGTTATCAGAGGTGGGGGTGCGGGAGGGAGGGGAAGGAAGGAGGTTACAAGGAACAGACTCCTGGTCGTAAGACAGAAAGGTACCAGGGATGTCGTGCCCAGTGTGGTGACTGTGCTCAGCACTGCCGCGGGGCACGCAGGACACTTGAGACAGCAAATCCTAAGAGTCCTTGGCACAGTCTGTCTGCACGAGATGATGGTGTCAGCTGAACTTCCCGTGGAGACCGTTTCACGACGTGTGTACGTCAGACCATGGAGCTGCATGCTTTGTACAGCGATGGCCATTAACTATGCCCCAATAAATGGGGAAAACGTATTTTCTTTAACATTCGAATGGATTAATTCACACAAAACGATGAGTTAACACGGAAACCAGTCACGAGGGATTCCTCACTGCCCTCCCGGCTGCCACTGGAGCCGTCTGTCTGTCGGGAAGCCCTGGTGGTGGACACCAGCGTCCCGGCTCCCCCCGAATCACGTCACCCGTCCTCCTCGCTCGGTTCTTTGGACCTGAGAGCCAGACCTAGCTCAAGGGCAGTGTCTGCTACTACGAGCAAGAAACTTGCGTCTACACAGCCACGAACCACTGATTCAGCCCAACGACCTGGCGACACACTAGCTGACCGCTCTGAGGCGGAGCTGACGTGTCTGCTGCAAAGGTCACTGCTTGAGAATGGGCTGAGCTCACTGGGGTAGAAGCTGGAGTCGCCCCGAGAGGAACAGCAGGGTTAGAACACAATGTCACCCACAGGAGACGAAGTCGAGCACTCTTAGAGCTGAACGTCACCCCCAAGGTGACCTCGCCTGACACTGTGCGACGCTGACGAGAGCCCCATGTCTGCCCGGCCACCCTGGGGGTCGCGCTCAGTGTCAGCTCCGCCGGCTCGCAGGTCACCCCGCGCGAGCAGCCAGACGGCCCCGCAGCAGCGTGGTTCTCCGCACGGGGCCGCGCCGCACCGCTGGGGTCTGGACCACGCGCTCTGCCCGCACTGCAATGGCAGCGCACGGGCTTCATCCTGCTCCAGACCAGACACGCGGGCGGGGTGGGGGCCGATGCGCGCGCCCACGCAGCAGCTGGACGACAGAGGCCTCCGGGGTGAAGCAACGCTGCTTCTCAGCCGTGACCTATCGCGTTCCCCTGCCAACATGCCCCGCGCACTCGTTCGGTTCAGGCGCAGAGGCACGTGAGGCAGAGTCGGCCACCTGCTGACAGGGGCGGACGAGTCATGAAGTGACGAGGGCTGAGGGACGGCGGCAGCGGCCGAGGCAGCAGGGAGGACTGGCCCTGACCTCGCGAGGCACAGACCCCTGCTCGCTGCAGGGCGGGCGGACGAGCACTCAGGGCGTGAGCCCCTGCGCCCCCGGGTCGGCATCGCCCCCCAAGGTCCCCGTGCGGTCAGGGCTCAGGGCTCGTGGCCTGTCCTCAGACGTCTCAGCCGGTACCATTAGTGACGTGTCGCTCCGGCAGCTTCTCAAGGTGACAGGGAGGACTTGTGACAGGGGATGACAGATGCAGGTGCTCAGAGGACAAGCGGCTCTCTGGGAGCCTGCCCCCTGGCCGCCCGGGCTGAGCGCCACAGCCGGGCTCGTGGACGAAGCCTGGCTTGCTCTTCTGCTCCTCCAGCGTTTTGACAGAAGAGCTACTGTCTGCACGGCTCTGCCCCGGGCTGAAGGCCTTTCTACGCTCAGATCACCACCACCCTTCAGCACTCCATGCCAGACAAACTGCTGCGCTAACCACTTGGGCCCCCCCCTGTTTCAGGAGGATAGGGCTTGGGAGCTGGGGTCAGGAAACCTCAGTTTAAGGCTCAATTCCATGCTCTGAAGCTGTGTGTCCTGGGGTAAGACCCTCAACATCTCGAGTGTCTTCTCACCTCAAAAAACACCTAATGGTGGTGAGGGCTGGAAACAGGCACGGAGGATGCCGGACCTGAGAGCCAGCCCTGTGGGTGTGACCTTGGCAGGAACGAGGGCGGCGCCTGAAGTGGGGGCCTGGGGAAGGTGCGAGCCGATGGGAAGGAAACGCGGCGCGTGGCGGGTTTGGGGGTACGGGCCGTCTGCTTGGCAAGACAGAGGCACCGAATGGGAAGGCAGGGCAGCGGCCCTAACGCTGACGAGCAGGCGTCGTCCTGCTCCTCCAGGGACGTCCCTTCACAGGTCAGTGGCAGTGGTCCCTGTGGCCACTCTACTCCCTGCCTGCGCTGTGAGCCCGGACAGCGGTGTCACGGGCACTGCTCAGCCACAGGGCGTGGCCGCCACACGGCAGGACAGTGCCGGGCCCCCGCGGGTGACGTCACGCCACCGGGGACTGCCACGGACGGGCCGAGTGCGCCTGAGCCACACCTGCACTGTGCGCTGTCCCGCGTCCTGACTGCGCGGTCTGCGCCCCCGGGTCCGTGGCAGGCACGGTTTGGACACCCCGCTGCGGGAGGTGGGTGCCACCTTCACCGTCCCTCCCACTCTGAAGGGAAAGGCGCTGGCACTTAGAGGAACTGAGACAACGACCGGACGTCCGTGGCCGGGGGCGGCCAGCGCAGCGTGTGACGCCGGCCGCATCTGCAAACCTCCAGTGCTCCGCTATCGCCTGAGCAGCCTGACAGGGCTGCCAGTGTCCCGGACACGCGGCTTCCCGTGCAGAGTCCCCCGGGGAGGCACCGGTCCGGCGGGTAAGATGAACATGTTCTCATGTGGATCGTGCACGGAAAAGGGGCGCAGCGCCATGAGTGCCCAGCGGGCGGGGCGCGGTGGCTCATCCTGCCCCCAGCCTATAGCTCCCTCGGGAAGGTTTTAAGCCAGCCCCGCCCATCGTTCTGTGTGACTGTCCTCAGCTCAGTTTGGCGCCAATAAACTCCTAGAGCAATTCTTTACAGGTCTGGATGTTTCTTACATCAACAAAATTATACACTTTTCTTCAGGGCGTGGGGGGGGCGGGATTGCTTCTTTTGTTCACCTCTAGACACGCTAAAATCTAGTGTTTGAAAAGGCGGTAGGAGACCCCAAACTTCCAACACACACCCCAACCCAGACACACACAAGAACGGGCCACCCCGAGGCCCTGCCGGGGGCGGCCGCACCCCACAGGCATCCCTGTGGCCCATGGCCATGGCCGGAAGCTGCCGCGGAGGCTCTTACCTCAGCGCCCTCAGCTTCTGTCCCATGGTCCAGGGTCTGCAGCGAATGTTCGCCATGAGGTCTTTCTGGAACTGGATGCTCTGGAAGATTTGCTCTGGGTCGCTGCTGTCCCCCGAGTCATCAGCACTCAGGCTGGCATCCAGGCTGCCGGGCAGACCGGGGCATCAAGGGAGAGATGCGATTAGCAGATCCGTTCAGCGGGACCCTGCCCCGGGGTCACCTGCCTGGAGGGTGTGTGACGGGTGGGGGGGGGCGAGGGAATTCAGCAGTGTCAGCCGCCCCCTGAAACATCTGCTTCCTGTCACTACGTGGGTCAGTGAAAGAGGACAGTGTCTTGGCAAGAGAGATTTTCAGAAGACGTCGTAAAAGGAGGCAGGAGGGTGCCTGCTCATCCACGACTCCTCAAAAGCAGCGTCTTGGGTGGCAAGACGCCTTTTCAGGGTCACTGAAGGGATCAGCTAATCTTACCCACAGGACTCCTCCCTGCTCCTGCCCTGGATGAAAAATAACGAGGAACCAAACTCTGCCACCCAGAGACCCCTCCCGCTTCCCCACGTAACCCACTTAAAACCTGACCTAAGGGAGGCAGAGCAGGGGGCCACTCCAGTGAACCAGACACCACCTAAGCGAATTTACAGCACTGATATTTCAGGGAAAGAGTTCCTCTCTAGGAGAACGACTTTTCAATAAGCAGCAACATTTACTCCCAGTAACAGCTACTATGCTAATCTTAATGTAACTTTCCAGGAAGGCACATAATTTTCTCCTATGGCTATGAGGCTCTTAAAAAAGAAAGAGGAAAAAAAATTATTTTTTTCTAATTTAGATTGTTTTACTCAGAGGAGAATTTTCTTCCATTTCTCTAAATTCACGAAGGTTTTCATCCACCTTTATAAATATTTAGCAAATGCGAACAGAGTCCCCCACGCTCCCAGCCTGAAGCCGTCCCCAGGACACAACTTGTTTGCTAAGTAAGACAGACGCATTATGCGCTATCTGTTGACACTGCAGACTGGGTAAGAGAGAGAGACAGATCCAGCATGTCTGTGGGTCTGGCCAAAGCTCGAGCAGGTTCAGGTTCAGGCTCTGGGGTCTGGATCCCCCGGGTCAGGGAGTGGGCAGAACCACCTCCCTCTGTGCTGAGGTCACCCCCACCCCAGCTGTGCAGGGCCTGCAGGGGGAGTCTGAGCTCATCCGGAAGCAGCGCCGAGTGGGACGGGGCCGCAGGCCTCTGGAGGCATGTGCGGGGGACCCAGGCTCCCCTGCCCCACACGCCTGCCTTTGCGGTCCGGCGGATGGACGGGGCAGGCTCACCTGAGCAGCAGGGACTCGGGTACGAGCAGAGCTGGCTGGCATTTCTCCGGACACTTCTGTAGCGCTGTGATGCCTTCGAGGGTCTCATGGGTGCCAACGGGCTCCGAGCCCACTCGGGGTGAGCAGGGCACTGGGCAGCCAGCAGGCGGGGTCTGCTCCAGCCGGGCTTTCCGGACTGGAGCTGCAGGCTGCTGGTCCTCCCGCCTCAGAAGCAGACTGGCCGCTGCACTGGTGCTGGAGCAGGGCAGAAGCCAGAGAGCCAGTCATGCATATGCACGTCCGTAATGAATATGCATGTTCAGGTGGCTGCCTCAGCAGACACGGGCTGGGGCTGCACAGCTCGGGTGGGAGGCTTGGCCAGGTGATCTAGGGCCACCAACTAATCACATCAGTGACCCTTGTGCCCAGACAGGGCTCTGAGGTTTGCAAAGCTTTACATCAGTTACCATGGCTGGTTCACAAAATATTTAGAACGAAAGGCATAGCTTATGCTTTCTTCCCATTTTTACCTCTTAAGAAAGAGGCTTAGGGAGAATGAGATTCTTGTCTGTGTTCACACAGCGTCATCAGGGAGACATTTTATTTGTTTTTATGTATTTTTTCCTCATCTTTTCCCCCTTATTTTTGAAAAAATCGCATCTGCAGAAATGTTGGTAGGATACTATGAATACTGTATACTTAGCCACCAATTGCCAACATTTTAACCCATTTGCTATATTTTTACTTATATACTTCCTCAATACCACTTAAAAGGCTTCAGAAGTAAAGACACGCCACTCCTAGATGCTTCAGCATGATGTTAATAATAACCTGACACGTTGTTATATTTTATATTGACTAAGTATGGTCATGTGATGATGCTACCAAGACCTCCCAGAGCTTCTCGTGAGGAAGTAAGATGCTGAGAGACCGGATGGTCACACACCTGTTCTGAAAACGAACCACCTGCTGAGCACGGGGTGCCTGGCCAGTCCTGGCCTTGGACAGAGACTGGCAGCCCCTGCCTCTGCCCCCAGGGAGAACGGTCCCCAGTGACCTTGTCCCTGGCCGGTTCCCACGTTCGGTCATCTGTAACCACTCCCGTTCACCAGGATTCCTCGCCCACGAAGAATCTGTCCCCAAGCCCAGGACCGCCCGCCCCCCCCCCCGGTTTCACGAGAGAAGCCTCTGCTCAGGTCCCCTCGACACACGCTACGGACGCAATGGACGGGCGCGTGATGAAGGGGGTGGGCACCAGACACCGGGCAGAAGGGCCCCCGTCAGCGCTCCGGGGGTGGGGATGTAGGAGAACCTCATCTCTCCACCCTTCCTTCCCTCCTTCCTGTTCCTCCATGGAGTCGTCAGCAAAAAATTAGACAGCTCAGTCAGCACACGGGACTGACAGGTGCACACCAGAGCCAGAGGTCCGGGGGTGTCTGACAGGTGTTCTGACCCAGGGCGCAGGTCGCGGGGGCAAAGTGGAAGCAGGTGCCAGAGCTGGCCTTCGGTCAGGGACAGACCTGGGGCCTCGGAGACCAGGTCGCCTCTACCAACTTGCCTGAGGCCATTGGGCCTGATGTTCTCCCTACATCAATGCTCTGCTTATCATATGCACAGAACGGTATATATAACAGATTATTCTTAGCCCCCGAGTTTTGGGTGTTCTTTCAGAGATCTTTACTAACATGGCCTATTCCCGAGCATCTCGAGGATTTTTTATTCATCCTATATTTGCTAAAGGCCCCTCTGCCTTATTCTGAAACATTTATTCAAAAATTGAAATATTTTATATTAATGTAATTAACTACTTAGAGCATTTCTGTCTCTGCATATATACATTTGTGTTTTGAGGGTAGAGAGAGATCACAGCAAATTCTGAGATAGTACAGGGATTTATTAAAACAGATTAGTGCAAACCAACTATTTTTTAAGTATTTATTTAGATATTCTGTTTGATGGTATGGATGAAATAAACTAGATTAATCTGAAGGTATTTCGCTGTTTTTAATATCCAAATCATAAATTAACTGGGATGATTGAGAAGGAATAATTACACTTGATAGGAATCAATCATGCCATCTTTTTGTGTAATTTTTTAAAAAACGTAGATTTGTAAACAGTTTTATTATGAAAGTTGCTCGCCTTACATCACACTGATACGATGTGTGTTTATGATTATTGGTAAAAATGAGTTCCTAATGTGATCAAACTTGTCTGTGGACTCTCTACAGTTTTCCTGGTCTAATGTTTAAAAATTCCCTTTTGAGGTCGACCTGGCATCCACATTTACAGCTCCGAGCTCCCAGCCCTGGGGCTCAGATTCACTGCCCAGTGCCTCTGTGTGCCCACCCCCAGCCCTCCAGGCCCCCAGTGGCCGGGCCGGGAGGGATGCAAGCAGGTCCAGCACCTGCAGGCCCTGGACTTCCTCTGACAATCTCGTGAGACACTTTAGATGTGCAGGATGACTTTAGGTTAAACCAGCATGTGTACAGACACAAAATGACTAAAACTCCCTCAAATGCTTACAGCTGGAACATTAAAAGAATCAAGATCCTGTGTCAAATGAGCTAACGCTAGCACTTCCTCGACCGACTGCTTACAGGGTCTTTGTGGAGGGACAAGGAAGGTAAAGAAGGGCAGGAGCAGCAAAGACCAATTTGTATAACATAATTTGTATAACAAAAAAAAAAAAGGGAATAAAATTTTGTTATAAAAAGACTTGGAGGGTTTAACAGAAATTATCAGATGGCTTAGCTTACAGGAACAAAAACATCCATTCCCTACGTCACCAATTACAGAAATTTTTTTCCGTTGCTAAATGAATTCTACTCTGAGACATTAATATCCCTGAAGAGGCCGGAAAGTGTAGCATCTGAGTCCCGTCGGCAATGCCAAGCTCGCTTTTCTATGATATCAGGTTTTTAACTCCGGATTTTACAAGATATATTTACACGCTTATTATATTGTTTTGGTGACTCTAAAAGCTTTTGTTTGAAGTTCAATAATACGTTTTAGGTCTGGAAGACGTTACGCAGGAAAGAGACTGAAGAGGAGATTGTTTCCAATTATGTGAATAACCACCGAATTTGTTGAGACATGAGAATGAAGGAATTTTTTGAATTCCTCCTGAGATCATCAGCTGCGAATAAGCTTGAGACTGAGCAGACACCCGAGATTTCCATCAGAGTCACGTGATACCCCCGTCACTCATATTAGACAGACCATCATGAGCGCAGTGATGTTACACCAACCATCCTAATGGCCACTTCTGTCACCGTCACTACCGTTATTTTAACTTCATGTAGCTTCTGGAAGCTTTACAATGGCTTTTGAAATTATTTCTTGAGAACTAACCTACTTTGCGCAGAGAATCTGCAAAGTCTATTGCAAATCTGTTTATTAACTGCATGGCAGACACACGACGTGTGCTCTTTAATCTAGCTTACAAAAATTCTAATAACAGAAATCATCAGAGCTTAGCCTCCCCCATTCTAAAAAGCATACAACTCTAATAAATAAACCTTAACAGTGGCCAATTCCACGTAGAGGATTTAACTGGCCTTGCAGTTACACCAGGTGGCTGCGGCGGGGGAAGCGGCCGGCCAAGGCCCAGAGACACAGGTACTCTCAGAGCTCCCGAGACCCAGGCCGAGGGCCGAGCATGACGCACACTGCAAATGACCCTGTGGTCCCAGCCACATCACAGGAAGGGTGAGATCTGGTGAGCGGTCTCTCTCGTGAGGTTAAAAAAAGGAAGACAAACGGTCATCCCTCACTATGATAGGGTCTTACTAAATTTCTACCCTGCTGATCTAGAAACTGTGGTAAGGCAGACCTGGCGCATGTGACAGGGAGTAAAAATGCTGCCGCCTGGAAACCGTGGGCTGTGGGGCATGGCCAGATGACACAGGGCTACCTGCCTGCGATGTAGATTTACTGAGCTTCAGTTCCGTGTAACTATTTTTAACGCCGTGCGCCATCTGTAGATGGCTGCTGAGGAGCAGGGCCTGTGTTGAACCGTGGATACAGAATCCTGTAAACAAATTAATTTCCCCTGGGACTCCTGAAAGCATCCTAAATGCATTATCATCTTTCTGTATAAAGGAAGCTTAGTAAGAAAATAATTATGAATGGACTTCAAATGATCTCCAAACGGCCATGAAACAGAAGGCTGCCAACGGAGACACAGGAGGAAAAAGCGGACGGTTTTGCTTGCTAAAACCTAGGGTTGACTTATTCGGAAGGTCGCACTGACCCTTTCCTGTCCTTTCTCTATCAGCTTATGGCAGAAATCCTCTGTCACCTTCATTTAAAAATTTCTATTCCTCTCCTTCTGTCCATGGTCCTTCTGCTCTGACCCCTCCCTCCTCTCCAACTGAACCACCGGGCCAGGGAAGAGGAGCAAGTGAAGTGACACATGCATGCGCGTGGCCTCATCGAGCATTTACCAGCCACCTGGGTTATGCCTGGTCCTGTCTACTTCCTTAGGGATGAAATCACACACACCCTCTCCCTCTCCCCTCTTCCCTCTCCCCTCTCCCTTCCTCTCCTCTCCTTAAAGCAGCTTGACACTTGGTGGGGCGGTTGGTGAACACAGCAGGAATGACAGACAGGGCAGTGAGGGAACTGCTGGCCTTATTGCTGCTCCCCACTCTGTCCTCGCCTCCCTGGACTCCCCCCACCCCCGGTCTTTCCTCCTGACGCCAGCCTGGCTGCCTGTCTCCTGAACACTGTCTCCCTCCCCTCCTCTCCACCTCCGGGCTGAGTGGGGTTAGGGCCGTGCATGCAGGCACTGCACAAGATGCACGATGCCTGGCCCCAAGCCCCACAGTGCCACACCGCGGCCAGCTGCAGGCCCGCGTCCCGGCTTCTCTCACAGGAGCAGAGCGCCCAGGCCCAGGTCAGGCCTCCTTTTCCTAGCTCTTCTTTAAAAAGACAGAAGCGCCTGCTGGCTGCACCACGTCAGGGCCTGGAGACGTCAACGGTTTTGTCAGACCCCTTTGCTCTCGGTCAGCCGAGCGTGGAGCAGAGCAGGCGAGAGCGGACGGCCTCCCGGGGACGAGCCAGGGCCCAGCTCCCTTCATGCCCGGGTCACTGCGCCATGTCCCTCCCCTGGCTGTGCCCCCTGTGCCCTCCCCATCCCCCCTGGGTGAGCGGGCACCCTGATGGGTGCCACACCCCAGACCACGGCTCAGGGGGCCACACTGCTGCGTGGCCACGCCCCTCTGAGCTCAAAGCTCACATGTCCCACCACCTTGTCGCCCGCTCCCCACCTCCACGGCCTCCCTGTCGCCCCACGCTGCAGAGCACGGTGTCTGGGAAGCTTCACGCTCTTCCCCCAGGGGACTTCTGGTCCCTGCACCTAGCCAGCCACACGCTGTGCTGACCCTGCCTTCTGGGAGCCTGAGGCCCCGGTCACTCTGTCCCCCACACCGCCAAGGCCCCGCCACCCCCGCTCTCAGCTGGACGACGCGAGAGCCTCCGCCCCCACCCTGAAAACACATCTGCGCTGCCACATGCCCCGAACCCGCCTCCAGAACATGCCCAGGCTCCCAGCAAGTCCACACGTGCTCAGGACTCGGTGCCGGCCACCTCCCAGGCTTCAGCCTCGCCCACCGGCCCCCGCCTCAGCCACGCGGGCCCTCCCCCTGCATCCCTGACCGCCGCGGCCAGTCCCGCGAGCTTGGCGCCCAGGGTCACGCTGGTCGCGTGGCCTGAGGCACGGCCCTCCGTGCCCATGTCCACCAATAACGTTTCACTAGAGCAAAGCCACGCTCCCCCGCTGCCCGTGGCGGCCGTCACACGGCGTTTGTGCACGTGGCTGAGACAGAGGCGGCGTGGCCGCGGGGACGCGCGCGCTCCAGAAAAAGTGATCCTCGCTGCGCCTTAGTCCCCGTCTGAGGCGAGGCGGGGGGCTGTGCCACCTGTCACGTGCCCACGCGGCTGCCTTTCCCGCCTCCTCCTCCCCTCCCAGGTCGCCGCATACGAGATCATCACAAAAAGTCCGCTGCTGTTCTAGATACGAGCAATGGCCAACAGGAGTTTGAAATGAAAGAAATAAGACTATTTACAATAACACCCAAAAAGGCAAATAATTAGGTATAAATCTGTCAAGATATGTATGTGATCTGCGTGTGAAACCTGCAAAACCGTTGCAAAGAATAAAAGCTCTAAATACGTGAGAGAAACACGACACGTGCATAGCTTGGAAGACTCAGTATGACTGAGACGTCGCTGCTTACCACACTGACCTGCTGATTAGCAACATCGCAATCTGAATTTCAGGAAGCTGTTTTGTGTCCATCAATAAACTCGTTCGCGCGTTTATGGAGAAGGGCAAAAGACCAGGAACAGCCAACACGACAGCGAAGAACAAAACCGGTGGACTCGCACTCGCCGATTTCAGGACCGACTCTGTCCGCAGCTACTGCCATCAGGAGAGCAATGATACGGGTGGGAGAACAGACATACGGATCGACGGGCAGAAGCGACTCAGAGATAACCCCGCACGACACAGCCGACTGACGGCCGGCGAAGGAGCACACGAACACCGTTGCTCCGTCATCGGGAAGGGCCGAGGACCAACCACAGCCCAGTCTCAGCGAACAAGCCCGGCACCAGATCGGAGCTCCCGATGCCGTTCATCAAGAAAGAACCAGGGATCCTCGGAGAAACGGGCGACCCTGTGACCAGGGCGAGAGACCCCCAAGATGAGCCTGGGACACCGTACAGTGCAGGAAGCAAAGGACATGCCCCATGGAGGGAGCCGTGCTGGGCAGCGTCACGACCCGGCAAACGGGAGGGCTGGCCGCGCGGGCCAGGGATTTATCCACGTGAGAAGCCGAGTGGCTGGACGGTGTGGAACAGAGCAGGGCTCTGGCAGGGAGTCAGTCCTCCCCAGGCAGGAGCTGAGCTAAAGAGCACGTGCACTAACTCCTCCGTCCTCCTGCGTGATGTCTAATGTGACGAGGACAGAGGCAACGGCCTTCTCTGCCCTGGACCCAGACAGAATGCGAGCGGGGAATGGACCCGGCCGTCGTTTTCAGCTCTGACACAGCAGGAACAGGTCAAGAACATTCCGTCTGGGCTGGGCAGGCCCAAAGACGTGTTCGCTGTGTCTGGATGGCAGGGTCACCACGTGGGGATGAGGGTACCCCAGCAGGAGCCACCCAGGAGCCTGGTAGATGACCGCTTTGAGAGAGACCGAGGGTTCCAACCCCTTGAACCAGAGGCAGGGCCCTCCCCGCTGCCCGTTCACCAGGGAGACTGTCCTGCGTGAACCCCACGCCCACTCCTGGACCCACTGATGGCCACACGCTCCGACATTACCCCTCTGTCTCTGGTTCTACAGGACACGACTGATGTCTCATTGTCCGGCCTTGCAGGAGAGTGTGCCCACGGTGAAATTAGGTGATCCCGGGGGTGTGTGTGTGTGTGGGGGTGTGATGCACACGGCCTCATTTCGTTTCCAGACTCTGAGACTCAGTGACAATAAGTGACTGGAGCAAGGCCACTCTGGGAAGACAACTCCTGTCATCTCGGGCTTGGAGGACTGGCTTCAGCACGCCGGAGCCAGAACTGTCTGCTTCGCTTTGAGTCCCTGACCGGGAAAAGCCTTTCCCTGCGAACACCAGCTGATCCCAGGCCCTGCCCACTCAGTGGGTGTGGGCAGGCCGGAGAGGCATCTGGAGATGCAATGACTGCTGAAGAGACCACCTTCAAGGCCAGAAAAAGGAGCGACGGTCCCACTACCGACGACCCCATCCCATCCGGGGGCGGGGGAGCTCGTGGGCGGGGGGTCCAGGAGGTGTTGAGCCATCTTGCTAAAGAGACCGAATGGAACCATCCCCTTCACGCCATCTGAATTCCTCCAAATCCAGCCGACACCCCTGCCCAGTCTGCCCCGCCGCTTCCCCTGCCACGGGGCCCTGTCCATGGGCAGTGTGTGTCATAGCTGTTTACTCTTCAAGGTCAGCAGGAGGATCCCGCCCTCCTGCCTGCCGAGAACGGGTCCTGCGGCCTCTGCCTCTGGCACTCAGGTCTACCTTCCCGCAGCCGGGGCCTGCGGCTGGACGAGAAGCGAAGGGACGCGGTTCATTCTGAGACTCTGAGCGCAGAAATTCCGGGAGCGGGAATGGTTTTCAGGACTGGGATAGAGTCTCCATCTTGTGGCTAACTCCAGGTCTGCAGTCCCCCTTGTGAAGATCAAGCCACCCATAAGTCACCTTAGGGGAACAGCCCAGAGGTCAATGCTGTCTGTGAGACGCGTAAACGCACCCTCTTAACTGACGTGCAGCAGGACAGGGCTCACGCGGCCCTCTGGACGGGGGTTCCAACTTGTCCAGGGAACTGCGCAGAGATATCTTTTTGTTCTTTTACTCAAGAGGGGCCTCCGCGTGCTGGTTAGGGAGGACACCAGGGTGAGCGAGACACGGCCTCACCCCGACAGGTTCACGGTCTAGAGGGCAGATGAGGAGACAGGAAGTTCGCACAACAGACCCGACGTAGCAACCCACGGGAGAGCATTCTAGAAGAGGCCTCTGAGCCGGCCCCCCAAGCAGGTGCAGGAGCTGAGGTGGGGAGGGAGGGGGCAGCGCGCGGAGGGCGGAGACTGAGTGGCTGATCATCACTTATGAGGTCAGAGCGGGGAGGACGTGAGCAAAGGCGCAAGCCTGCAGACTGCGCTGCGCGTTGGTACCAGGTAAACGCCCGAGGTGGGGGGTGGCCCGCCCAACAGGACGCGTGCTGTGGAGATGACACATTGAATCACGTCCTGCCCTGTGAGAAGGCTGCACCCACCCACCCCTCGGCGAGTGCTTTCTGCGTGGGCATTTATCTCCCAAACATCGGACAGCTGTTTTAATCCTGGGTGGAAAAAAACCACCATAGTGTGCTTCACACTGGCATGTGCTTGTTTGGTAGGTGAACTGGATATGTAATCTCTTACACGTCCATAATCTCTTACACGTCCATCAGCCAGTTGCGTTTCATGTCATACGTCCTTTTCTTACTGGAACAACTGTTGCTTTACTCATTCTTATTGGTAAACTCTTTTTGGAAGGATATAAACATTAATGCTTGGTTGTCCAGTCTCTCTCCACACCGTGACTTACTTCAGTCAACAGAGAGAACTGCCAAAGGCAAAGATCCCCCCACCCCCGCTCAGCCTTCTCCGGCTTTGAGCGCCTCTCTGCCAAGTTCCTAGTTTTTGCTGGTTTTTTTTTTTTTTTTTTTGTGCCACAGAATAAAAAATTACAGAGGAGGCTAATCTTGGAACCTAGAGAAATAGGGAGACGGATTTAAGTGAAGAACTGGAGCATAAACGTGACAGAGAGAGTGAACTCTGAGAAGGACTGTACAGACTCACTTGCCTGCCCAGTTTGCACACCACCTTGATGCTCACCATGCCATGGCTCCTTCTAGGAAAGAGGCGTGTGTGTTTGCCCCTTGCGCGCCCCTCCCCGCCCCACCCCCCCCCACACACACTATCGTCTTCGTCTGCTCAGGCTGCTATGGCATGATAGCATGACTGGGTGACTAACTGGGTGACCCTGGCCGGGTGCCAAGGTCAAGGTGCCGGCAGGTGTCTGGTGGGAACACACCCCCTGGTTTGTATACAGGCGTCTGGCTCTCTAGCGCAGCGCTCTGGTCTCTCACTCCTGTGAGGGCACTAACCTCCTCACAGGGGCTCCACCATCGTGACCTCAGCTAAAGCTAATCGCCTCCTATCATTGCCAGGGATGACTTCACGCTCCCTCTTCAAGTTACTTACTATCTAGCTGAACACACCCAAATTTAACTTTGTTACTACCTCGTTTCTGAGCCCACACACTGTGAGGTTACACGCTTGACACGCTCGCCTGGATATTTCTGTCTGGTAAAAAGATAATTCAAAAGTGACATTTTTTTTTTATCACCTCGTGGGGGGACATTCTACAGTTTTACATCTATTAGCAAATTCACCTCAGCATTCCTTGGACTCAGTCCCTCAATCTTCATTCCCTGAATTGTTCTTTGAACCAGTTTTCCCATCTTCCTGGTCCCTCGTTAACTGAGTCAAAAAACACTTGGCACATGTGCAGTGTGTGTGTGGGGTGGGAGGTGGGCACTGTTATCTGACAGTGTGGACAGCGGTCGTCATGGTTTAGGGTGCACTGCAGAGCAGAGTCTGCCTGGATGCCATCGGCCACAAACCTCAGGCCCAGGGGCTCCTGCCTTTTCGTCACAGTCCTGGACACTGACACCTGTCACTGCGAGGAAGCAGCAGCAGGCTCCCTGCACAAGTCTGGCAGCAAGATGGCAATGCCAGGGAGGGATAGGGCATGGCTAACACGCCCCAGGGAAGAACTGGAATTCAGAAAGGCCACGGAACACTGGAATACCAGGTTGAACTAGACTGCCAGGTGCAACCTGAATCAGACAAGTGACAGTTGACGGTTCATGGTATCAATTGCTAAATACGTGAATCCCTTGGCTCTGTAGCCCCACGTAGATAAATCTATCCTGTGAATAATCAAAACCATGAAAAGAGATTTTTGCAGAAAAATGTAAATGCAACGTTAGGAACAATGAATAACAGGAAGCCATCGGAACGGCGACAAACATGAGGATGATTAAGTCGGAATGCATCTAATTCATGGATTTTTTTTCCTCTAGCAAATTAAAAAGAACAGTTACTGTGAAATATAGCATATGATAGAAAAGTGCGCAGCACACGAATGTGCGACTTGCTGAATTATCAGAAAATGAGCAGACAGATCACCAGCACGCACACCAAACCCTGAGGCATCCGTTCCCTTCACAGGTTCCCTCCAAACCCAAACACAGGGACCGTGTGAGTCTCCGACGGGTTCTAACCACACGAAGATTCGGCATTCGCCCTGAGCCACAGGACTCTCATGGGGGGAGGGGCAGGGGGGAGTGACAGGGACTCCAGGGCGGGCGGCCCCCCGGGTGCTCCGTAGGCTTCGAGAGGAGGGACCCCACCATCCTTTGCTGTGGGGCTCCTGCCAGGAGAGAGAAGTCCCTGGGGAACAGGTAAAGGGACTAGTTCAGGAAGAGCTAGATCTTCCTTGGATTTAGGCCACTGGGTCTGACACCTGCACATTTTTTATCTGAATCTGAATCTCATCGGCAAAAAAAAAAAAAAAAAAAAAAAAAAAAAAAAAAAAAAAAAACCAGGGAAAGTGAGACCCATCGCACAGCTTGTGGCCAGGATTAAATGAGATGGTACGTGTGAAAGGCAGTGAAAGCTACTCCAACAGAAGGGCTTATTATCATGACCTAGAAAACATCCATGAATCTGGGTCCCGAGACAATGCTGCCGCCAGGAGGCATGGACTTTTGTCATTCTTGGTGCAGACCTCACAAGTTTCAGATTTAATTGGCCTTGGACGTGTGTGTCCTGAGCATCTGGGGTTTTTGAAAAGCTCCCCAGGTCAGGTAAGCTAGCTACTCAGGGTAGCTTCATCCTGTTAAGAACAGTTAAAAGAGAAGACGACTTCAAAATCACGTTTTTAGATCCCTGTTTATTTCCATGGCTGCAATCGACAGCTTGGGTTTTGCTTCCAGAAAGCTTAAAAAAAGAAACAAAATCAACAAATGTGTGAAAACAGTTCTCGAAATAACTCTTAGAGATGCTTGAATCGACTTAAGTGAGAATTAGAGATAAAAAGACCAGCATGATTCTTTCACTGTTCTGGATTTTGTGTGTGTGTGTGTGTGCTGAAAACGAAATATCACCTAACCTAGATATGGCTATTTTTATTCTCTCTTCAGGATTGTATCTCCTGTAGCGATTTCTCCCACCGTTGTAAAATACTTTGGCAGCAACAACCATCTGAACACGTTTAAATGATGCAGAAGAAAACGGTGTTTGCAGCTGTGACTGAACACAACGTGCATTCTGTTCTCAGACGAAACTGCTAATAGCTATCTCAACTCCTTTCATTTTGAAATTTCTATAATCTTTTAATTGTCTTGTTAAAATGCTGCAATTCTTTTGCTTAAAAAAAAAAAAAAACCTTTGTATTCAACCTCCCTATTCTCTCCTCCATTTCTACCTCCCACCAAAATTTAACAGGGAATATGACTAGAGTTGCAATAAAACCAATACGATTATCTTAAAGGAAGAGCAGGAATTGATTGCAGATACTGAGTTTCCCCCTATACGAATATGTCATGTGCTCCTATATCCATATTGAAATCTTGCCCTTTTTTCCCTGAATCTTATCTTCCAGTAAAAGGTTTAAACATTTTTGCCCCCAAATCTGTTATGATCCTTAAATTCTGTGAAGTTTTGTCTTCTACATATATGCTTTGATCTGTTTACACTTGCTATCGTGCGCTGGGTCCAGAGACTCTGACTGCAGTGCCACAGAACGAACAAGGCCATGGCAATGGCTCTGGGGAATGATTCTCAAGGGGACTCTTTCTCTGCAAAGTTCGACGGCTGGTGATGGCTTCCAAGTCCCGGTGGGACTGCCTGCACTGAGGAGGAGGTGCAGCACAGAACCAGTGGGGAGAAGGGGCCCCAAGAAGGCACTGCTGGGAGATGGACCGGGGTAAGTGTAACTGATTTCCCTTCAAAGAACAGACTGCCTCCACCCCCAAATGGCCAAATGCATCTTCATCAGCTACCTTTCACGGAAGGCCTCCACTCCCAGAAGCTTTGGCTTATTTCTTACTGGACATAAAAGGACATGAGGCCACCTCCTTACCAGTTACTGGGAAACGAGAGTGAGATTTCCATAAGGGGGTTAGAGACGACTGGTCCTAAATCCTTTCCTGGGCCTGAGCAAGGTGTCACCTGACATCTAACAAGTTCAGGGTCCTGTAACCAGGAAAGGAAGGTCCCTCCCACCTGTCAGGTGGGACAACCACGGTGTTCACTCAAACAGATGAGCAAATCTTAATAGGAAAAAGAGCTCCTTCAAACTGGTAAGTGAAAAAGCCTAATGGAAAACTGGGTAAAAAGATAAACAGGCATTTCCAACAAAAGAGACTTTTAAGAGTCAGTAAGGCAAATGAGAGTCTCAACTTCACCAGCTGGCTGCTACAAAATCAAGCAATAAAAATTCAAAAAAAAAAAAAACTGTAATACAAAATGGGCCTGAATGGGAAAGTTGCTATAGCATTCCTAGACAACAACTTTATGAAAATTTCAAAGTACCTTAAACCTCTGACCGAATAATCTAATTTTGGGGACCAACAGTACCAGCAGGCAAGGGTACAGGAATGAGAATATCTACAGAAAAGTTGTTTATAGCAGCCAAAAAAAAAAAAAAAAAACACTGAAATCACAACTTCTCACCCAGGGGACGACAGAGTAAATTGCAGTACCAACTAATAAAAAGGGTAGGTCAGATCTATAGATGGGAAGGAATCAGGAGATAAGGGAAAAAAAGTAAATAAATTAAGAAAACCCTCAAAAAAGTACACAAGAACATATGTCACTGATTCCCTTTATTAGGGGAAAATTCTGGAACAAAGGTGCAAATGCCCAGGAAGTACTCGGTGACCTTGAAGGTGGAAACACATTGCAACCCCAGAATCCCACGCCAAGGGACGTGGACTCATGGAGGCCCATGCGCAGGTGTTTACTGCCACAGTCCCTGACAGCAAAGTTCAGAAACAGCCTCGGGCCCAAAACGATCGAATGGATAAGTCACTTTGCAGCATAATGTACAAACGCACTATAGTTTTATATGAATATTACGATACAGTAAAACCAATACCTTAAAATCCCCATGAGAACATATACTCACTGTAAAAACACGTCGAATAAACAAAAGCAGCAGCAGAATATGCACAGGGTGATAGCTTATGTGAAACTTAAAATCAGGGAAACAAATGACGTAATGTTGATTTTACAGAGAAAAACTTAGATGACAAGGAAACAGGCTACCTTCAAGGCAAGGGTTACTGCTGGGGAGGAAGGTGGGCTGGACCGTGGATTAAGGCTCCTTGCCTCTTTAAAAATACGGAAAATTGCTGACATGTGTTGAATCTGGCTACAGATACATGAGAATTCACAATACTATTCTCCATATCTTTTGAATGTTTGAAATGTTTTAAAAAATATATTTTTTAAAGAGGAAGTTTAGATTCATTTGGTTTGTTGATTATAACCCATGAGATTTGTTCCTTTCACCCAATTTTTTTTTTGCGATCTCAACTATTTCCTATATCATTGTATGCATTTAACCTCAACAACCCTATCAAGAATACATTTGATGCTCTTTTCTTTTTGATGCAGTAAAATAACTGACCAACAGCAAGCATTTGTAACTTAAACATGAGTTTGTCTGACACCAAGTCCTGTGTGCTTAACCACTAAGCTACGGGATGAGCAAGCTACATAAATGCATTTTGGAAGGACATGAACATTCAGTCTACAGGACTCTCTGTCTTCAACAGCGTCACTAACCACACATCACGCTAAGACAAATGGAGCACTGACCCTAGACCCATTCTTGGGCATCCCTCACACCCAATAAGACTCCGCCAATTCCTCTTCTTGAATTCCTATCGCCCATAGCTTAGTTCAGGATCCCATGATCTCGCCTACCTCTGTCAGAGGTGTACTTTAAAAATGCATATCTCATCACCAAAAGCTTTTAGAGGTTTGGCTAGTTCTCCAAGGACTGGAGAATTAAGTGAGGTATTATCATCCACACGTGTATACGCATTAAGGCAAAAATGACTCCTATAAAATTTGAAAATTTTCTATGTATTCATGTATTCATTTTTGCCCAAGTAGCTTTAGGGTTATCAATGTTTATACCAAATAAAAGGAGAGATGAATGAAGTAGAAATGAAACATACAATAGGGAGAATGAACAGGCCAAGAGTAAGTTCTACGACAGATAAGTGTGGAAGATAAAGCTATTAAGCTTTTAGAGGAAAATACAGAATAATGCTCATGGCTTTGGTGTTTGGGGGAATCGTAAGCAAGATACAAAGCACAATCCAGAGTAAGATGGAAAAATTTCACTGCTTAACAAAAGGCCCATAAATGAAAAGATAGTGTATAATATCCAGGATATATAAATAATTTTAACCAATTAGAAAATAGAAAATGGCTCAGTAGAAAAAATAAGCAAAGCCCTGAACACGCATCATATAGAAGAAGAAATGAACAGACAATAAAAATCAGAAAAGATGCCCAATAATCTTTGTAATTCAGAAAAGGCCAAGCGAAACTACAATGAAATTCATTTTACATCACATTGGCAAAAGTATTTAAATGTGTAAAATCAAATGTTGATAAAGACATGGAGAGACAGGAATTCTTATGACCATGCTGGAGGATGTGTAAGGTGGTGTAACACAATAGGAATACAATCTGGCATTATCTAATAAGGTTCAAGGTGCATATTCTCTCAGATTTGACATCTAGAAGGCCTTGCAAATGTGCATCAAGAGACAAGAATAAAAATGTTCATAACTTAGTAAAGAAAAAAAAAAACCTGAGGAAGATCTAAATATACACAAGAAAAGACTGGATAAATATTTTCTTTAAGATTGCATATGCAAGTGGTAAACAATGAAGAAAAAATTAAGGAACAATGAGCCCCAGATTCCTGGCGTGACTTCCTCTGAAGGAAAAAGGGAGGAGTTGGGAGTCCCCCTTTCTCACATGGGGTCAGACAGACCCGGGGCTTGGGCAGGCAGCAGTGGTCTGACCAGTTGGTACCTGTGTCTGAGTCTATTCTGATAATTAAATAGGTTTAATATGCATCCTGGTCTGTGGATATCTGCTGTCTAGTTACACTTTTCCTGTTACAAATATTTTTGACTATTTGTACTAGTAGAATTCAATGGAATGGGAGAACCCATGGTGAATGGCATGAAGATGCCTCAGGTTTGGTCTTCCACCCTTTCCTATTTTGCACCTAAATAACTGGTGCAAATGAGTAAATAAAAAAAAATGACACAGTATGGTAACATGGAAAAAGAAAGAAACTGAAGCTTATGAAAAAAACAGAAATTTAAGAACTTAGAAGCTAAACATAGGGAGGTTAAGGAACAAAAAAAAATGCAAATCAGGCCTTTGAAAGGTAAAATTAAAAGTTTAAACATGAACAACCGATGGAAAAATTAAAATAATCCTTACAGATACAACCACCACCTCAGAACTTGCAGTGGTCTAATTATGTCAAAATTAAACTACAAAAGGGTGAATAATAAAAATTAAAAGATAAATAATTAAAAGGAAACAAAACAGATTAAGGAAAAATAGGAAAGCTAGACACTCACTCATTATTTAACAAACATTAATTTGGAAGTTTTTGTGTGCCAGGAAAAGTGCTCACTTCTAGAAATCAAATCTCAGACATTAAAGGACATAAAAATTATGTCAGTGCTAAATTATTAAAGGATAAAGAATAAAAGGCATAAAATACTTAAGGGACAAATAGACACAAATTTTAAATGATTGTGAAGAAAGAATTACAAAATCCAGAAAGCTTCAAAGATTAAAACGAGATAAAACAAATTGAGACACTTTAAATGTGTCAGCGCAACACTGACAAACCAGAACCCTTAGTGCCGAGCAGCCTCCCGGTGGCGTGGCCCTGAGCCAGCTGCTCATCTGCCTCCCACTTTCCTCGCCCGTGAAAGGGAATAACTGTGGTTCCCACCTGGGGGTGTGGGGACCAAATCAGGCCACCAACATGATGCACCGCACAGCGTCTGGCTGAGGTCAGCCCTCAGCAAGAGTTAACTGCCCCTAACATAAGCCAAATTATGATGAATTTTGGAAACCACAGGACTGAGAAAGGAACATGCTTGCTGGGGGGGGGGGAGCGGGGTGAAGCGTAGGGGCAACAAAGAGCTGACCCCAGCAAGAGGGTCACACCTCTGACATCTTGCTCTTCTTGCCTTTTGTTTTTTTCCAGGTTTGGCCCCTAGTGGCTGCCCCAGATTCTGAAATCCTGACAGGTGGAAATAAGGCATCCCAGAGAGCAGCGTCCCATGCCATCCCCACACCCCCACATGGCAGTCAGCCCTACTGACATTCCCAATTCTGCAACACTGCCACCCCCCAGGAATCCATAAGTTCGCTTTCGGGCCTGTTCCTGCAGAGCATGGAAAAGAATGTCAACCTCAACAACTATGCTCAGGCAACCTCGGGCCACCGCCTTCCCTGACGAGATGAACAGACACACCTGGGAGCTTCCTGCCAAGATGGCGGAGCAGGTAAACTCTGTGCTCGCCTCCTCTCACGACCGCATCAAAATTACCCTGAACTACAGGACAGCCATCACTGGGACTCGCCTGAAGTCTGGCTGAACAGAAGCCCCACAACTGGGGACACACAGAAGAGCCACCTGGAGACTGGCAGGAGGGTGAAGACGCGAACAGGCCAGTCCCATACCTATGTGTGGCGGTGAGCATCGGGAGGGATGTCTCAGCTGGGGAGACCCCTGGAGGAGCGAGGGGTCCCGGCCCCACCCCGGGCTCCCCAGCGCAAGGTTCCAGGGCCAGGAAGAGGAGTCCCACAATGTATGGCTGTGAAAGCCCCTGGAAGTGGTAGCTGAGTGAGACAGAGGGCCACTGGAGTCACACGTGTCCCTCAGAAGTTCCTCTTACCCGCCGCGCGCGGACTCACCGCTGACAGACACGCTCCTTCCCAGCTCCAGCGCTGGAGCAGCAGCTTCAAAGCCGCCAGGGACCCATGTGTGGGGTACGGAGTTGCTGGCTTTGGGGCGCGGGCTGGAGGGGCAGCTTTCCCCCAGGCAGGGCTGACGCAGAGGCCACTGTTCCTTGGAGAGCCTCCCCCGCCGCCATATCCGAGTCTCCTGCGGCCACGTAACAGCCGTGGCCCACGTGATTCCGAGGCCCCGCCCCTCCCGGCCTGCACCTGCCCAAGCCGCTTCCCGTGGCCTTTCCACACAAATGGCCAGTCTTTGTTCACGCAGTGGACTTTCCTAAAAATCTCTCAAAGGCTCACAAACCAAAACATGCAGCGTCTGGCCTTGGCCTGCCCTGTACCTCTTGCTGAGCAGCCCCCAGCCCGCCACTAGTGGTAGCCGGCCTCGGTTTGTGGCTCGGCCTCTAGAGGCACATCCCAGCCCAGCGCGGGCTGCGGTAATCTGTGCACTGCTTGGTGGCTCATGCCAGGGCACAGGCTGAACTTGGCCTGCATCAATGTCCCTCGCTGGAGGCCCCGGTCTGCACACCGGTGGCCAGCCTTTGCTCTGAGCTGGAGCACAACCCAGCGCAACATGTGAGGATGACACACCCAAGAGGCAGCCAGGGAAGGCACCAGAGCCCTGCTAAAGCGAATCCTGCTCCATAGTATCAGCCCCTGCACAACAGTTCCCCACTGTAGTCATGGCCAGTCCTACCAACCACCTGGCCTGGGGTCAATCCCTCCCACTGATGTGCAAACAGCAACCAAGGCTCAACTACAACGGGAGAGCACACATGACCCACACAATGGACATACGAGGGGCACCCAGCTCAGGGGACCAGGGAGACTGCACCACTGGGCCCCACAGGACACCGACTACATTAAGGCCACTCAACTAAGACCGGGAGACATAGGAGCCCTACCTAATACACAGAACCAAACACAGATGGGCAGGAAAACTGGAGAAACAAAGAAACATGTCTCAAATGAAAGAACAGAAAACCTCCAGAAAAAGAACCAAACATAATGGAGACAAGCAAGCTACCACATGCGAAGTGTAAAACGCTGGCTGTAAGGATGCTAAATGAGCTTGGGGAAGAGTAGGTGAACGCAGTGAGACCAAAGAGAGAGAAAACATAAACGTGGAGCTAGAAAACATAAAAAGAACCAGTCAGAAATGAAGGCTACGATAAATGAAATGAAGAATGCCTTAAGAGGAATCAACAGATTAGATGAAGCAGAGGATTGAATCAGAGATTTAGAAGGTAAGGAAGCAGAAAACACCCACTGAGAATGGCAACAAGAATCCAAAAAAAAAAAAAAAAAGTGGGTAGTTTAAGATGCCTCTGTGACAATAACAAGCACGTCAACATTCATGTCGTAGTGGTACCGAAGGAGAAGAGAACAAGGAATTGAAAACCTAGGTGAAGAAATGGAAAACTTACCTAACCTGGTACAGGAAATAGAAATACAAGCCCAGGAATCACAGAGAGAGCCAAATAAGATGAACCCAAACAGACTCAAAACCAAGACACATCATAATTAAAATGCCAAAGGTTAAAGACAAAGAAAGAATCATAAAAACAGCAAGAGAAAGGCAGCTAGTTACCTACAAGGGAGATCTCATAAGATTGTCAGCTGATTTCTCAACAGAAACTTTGCAGTCCAGAAGGGACTGGCATGAAATATTCAAAGTGATGAAAAGCAATGACCTACAATGAAGGTTACTCTACCCGGCAAAGCCATCATTGAGAATCGAAGGACAGATGGAGGACTTCCCAGATAAGAAGCTAAAGGAGTTCATCACCACCAAACCAGGATTACAGGAAATGTTGGAGGGACTTCTTCAAAAAGAAGAAGAAGATTAAAAATATGAATAATAAAATGGCAGTAACCACTTATCTATTACTAACTACTTTAAATGTAAATGGATTAAATGATCCAATCAAAATATAGGGTGGCTGAATGGATAAGAAAACAAGACCCTCACATACACTGCCTACAAGAGACTCACTTCGGCTCAAAAGACACACACAGACTGAAAGAGATAAAAGAAAATATTTCATGAAAATGGAAACAAACAAAAATATGGGACAACAATACTTATATTAGACAAAATAGGCTTTAAAACAAGGGCTATAACAAAAGATAAAAAAGGACCCCATAATCACATTTCTGGTTATTTCTCTAAAGAAACTCAAAGCATGACTTCAAAGGGACATGAGAATAGATACGCTAATTGTAGCATTATTTACAATAGTCAAGATGTGGAGGCGACTTGAGTGTCCATAAATGGATGACTGGATAAAGACGAGGTGGAACACAGATACAATGACTACTCCTCACGTCAGAAACAGAATGGAATCTTGCCATCTGCCCCGACATGGACGGACCTAGAGGGTATTGTGCCGAGTGAGTCAACCAGACAGAGAAAGAAACAGCTGTATGATTTCACTCGCATATGAAGTCTATAGAACAAAATAAACAAACAAAACAGAAATAAACTCACAGATACAGAGAACATTTTGATGGCTGTCAGATGGGAGAGGGGTTGGAGGGTGGGTGCAAAAGGGGAGGGGATTAAGCAGCACAAATTAGCAGTTACAAAGTAGTCACGGGGCTGTAAAGCACCACATAGGGAATATCATCAATAATGCAGTAGTAACTACATATGGTGTCAGATGGGTACTAGGTTTGTCTGGACGATCACTGTGTGATAGAAATGTCTGACGTACACCTGAAACTAAGATAATGTTGTATGCCAACTGTAACTAAACATTTAAAAAACGTATTTAAAACTATGCCGCGGAGAGAGGTCTGTCGGTGTCCAGCCTGCAAGTCCCACCGCTGTGTCTAGGTGGCCAGGGCACCCAACGGGACCCACTACGGGGCCACTGCCTGCCACACAAACACTGCCGACAAACGCAAACCATCAGCCTGGGGGGGGTTTTCTCCTCTCCACCCTCCCCCCCAAACTTTACTTTCATAATCTCACAGGAAAAGAAAAGGAGCTTTAAGACATGCATAATTCTGGACGGTCTGTACCATGGCATTTGTGTCCTGCATGGCAGTATGTTAACAGTGAAGAAAAGACAGGAAATTGGCGGAGGTCAGGATCGAACCACAGAGGAGGACTCAGGGCTTGCTAAGTCAGAGAGGAGCAGCTTAAGTGACCGCACAGTCACGGGAACTGGCGGTGTCAGGGCGTCCCGTTCCATCCTTCGGCGGGAACAAAACTTGCCAGTTGGCAGAAGGAAGGATCCCGAAGTGCTCTTAGCTCTCCTCACTTTCTTTCATGCAAAGCGCCGATAAAGAAAAACTTGTAAATTGAAGGAGGCGCAAAGGCGAAAACAATTCTAGCCTGCTGTCTACTGGGTACTGGAGAAAATTACGAAGGCATCTGTATGCCTGGCATTGCACAATCACACAAGAGAACGTCTCTTCCTTTTCTTTTTTTTTTTTTTTTTTTTTGGTCAATGTCAAAATTCGCCAGAGAGCAGCTATGAGCCCCGCCTAACACCACAGAAATGATCCTAGAGCAGAGACTGCGCACTCTCCGACGACCGGGGCTGGAATTTAAAAGAATCTATTGGGTCGCTGAAAACATGGCCATCTGAAACCGTGTATTCACAAATGCATCCTCTTACACATCTCCCTTAAAATGACCATAGGTAAGGAAAGGTTTGTGTCATTACTCAAATCTTTGGGAACTTCAAAAACTTTCAGTAAACTGCAGGGAGATTAAGACGACATTAAGAAGAGATCACATGTGAATTTCAAGAGAAGTAGTTGAGTCCACCTGGGTAAAGCCTCACCCCTCCAAATTTCCACTGAAGTAACCAAAGAAATACGACGGGCAAATTCAGTCCAAGTATTTAACACGGGGAATGGCACCTGTATGCCGAAAACTGTAGGCAAATTCTACAGGAAGTGCACCCGGGACCAGAGTGCGGCGAGCACCAGGCGCACCGTGGCTTCTCAGACCTCAAGGTCACGGCAGCTCGGGCTGCGGATGAGGCAGGCAGTGGCCACTGGAGCGGTAAGGAAAACGGTCTGGAGGTTTCTCAAAAACTTAAAAATGGATCGACCTTTTGACCCAGCAATTGCACTTCTGGGTATTTATGTATCCAAAGAAAACCAAAACGATAATTCTCAAAGAGCTATGTACCCCAATACGCATGGCAGCACAATTTACAATAGCCAAGATACGGGAGCGACCTAAATGCCCATCCACAGACGATTCGGTAAAGGAGTTATGGTTCATACATACAATGGAATATCACTCAGCCATCAAAAAAAAAATGAAATCCTACCATTTGCAACAGCATGGATAGACCCAGAAATTATTATGCTGCGTGAAATAAGTCAGAGAAAGATAAGTATCATACGGTTTCACTTATTTGCAGACTCTAAGGAACAAAAAAACAAACTAATCAAACACTGACTCACAAATATAGAGGACAATTTGGTGATGAACAAAGGGGGGGGGGGCTGGGGAGCTGCGGAATGGGGTGAAGGGTTAAAGAAGTACAAAGCAATAACTGATAGATGGTCACGGGGATGGGGAGCACAGCGTAGGGAAAGCAGTCAGCATTAACGAAGCGGCTAGGCGGAGGGCCAGAGGAGAGAAGGGCAATGAGGCGGATCATTTTATAAACCATACAGATGTCTAACCAATGAACTGTGTACTTCAAACTAACAAAAAAGAGAAGACATTGGGAAAAAAAAGAAATAAAGAAATTCTATCTTAATATTTGAAAAAGAAAAAAAAAAGGTTGTGCTTTCCGTATAGGTTGGGCTCACCTGGGGGAGGGCAGAGGGCTTACAGATGCAGCCAGGGCCACCCCAGGAGGGGAGGGGAAGAGGGACTCAGGCCTCCAGCCAGGCCGCTCCCCCTGCTCTGTGTTCACGCTGCCTCCAGTAACACACTGGCCTCAGCGGAGGTGAACGTCCTCCGCTTCCAGAAGCATGGCTGCTGCCACCTGCAGCCTCAGGTCAGGACAGGTAAAGGGAAAGTGTTTTTCTCCTGTTCAGTTTTAAGTGTGATAAGAAATACAGGAAAAGGTGAAAGAAAAGTATTAAAGTAAACTTAGCATTTGTTTGTTTGTTGGGCTTCAGACCACGGTAACAGAAGCACCGAATTTTACACACTGAAGAACAATCATTTTCACAAATGGAATGTTTTAAGTATGTAGTTTCTTTTCCTTGGTATGATTTATTTTTGGAAGTTGTTTGTGGTTTTGTAAAAATGATCATCGTTGTAAAAAAAACATTAACCATGCATATAAAGAACAAAGAAAAAAACCATGGCAAAGCCCCTAACAGAATTTATATCCCAAATAGTCACATATAAAAACAAGCAAATAAACAAAAAACAAAGGACAATGGCCTTTGCTAGAGTATTTGTCTCTCAAGAAACAGAAGGATTTCACTCACTGGGACCAGAGATGCTACAGATTACAGGAGGGCAATTACAGTTCTGCTGAACCCGGGATTTGCCACTCAGTGCTCACCCTGCAGGGTCTCTCATTCTACTCTGGGCTTCGGTTTCCTCCCTGGGAGGGAAGTGGGTTGGACAGGACCCTCTGCCTTCCAGGCCAGGAGGTGGGAGATTCTGCTGTTACGGCAAACCCCACGAGGGGGCGGCTTCTGCACACTCAAACGTAAGCTCTGCACCAGCAGCATGGGGCCCGGGGTGCAGAACTGTTTCCCGGGACGCAGAGTCCACCGTGATGAGAACAGTGCAGGCAGGTGGGGACTGGAGTCCTGCAGGAAGTGCCACTGGGAGGAATAGCTGCCCGTGCCAGCCCCGAGGCCCCAGGCAGAGGGGGGGCCTCTGACCCCAGTGCTGATGAGGAGTCAGCCTTCCCGACCTGGTGGCTGGGATGGGAGGACAATGTGCTCCGGAGCCCTGTGGTGACGGCATTAGGAAGTGTGGGGACAACCGCCGTTCTCCTGCACTGTCTGTGGATTTGCAAACCATCGCATCTTCTTTCCTGGTCAGTTTGGCACTAAGCATCAAAACACAAGACATACGCAGCACCTACGGTCCGATCACTGCGAGGAATTTCCCCCGAGCAGATAAACGCACAGATGTGACAGGTCCATGTGAAAAGCTGGTCCTCACTGCATCATTTCTAGTAGTCAACAATTAGGGGAAAAAATCTGCGTCTCCTTCAAAATGGAACTCAAATGATGGAACTCACACCTGTCAGAATGGTACCATCGATAGGACGAGAAACAGCAAGTGCTGACGAGGCTGTGGAGAGCAGGGACCCCGGGCATGTGCACTGGTGCAGCCACATTGGAAAAGAGTAGGAAACCGCCTCAAAAAATTAAGAGGAGAGCCACCGCGTGGTCCAGCAGTCCCCTTCTGGCTGTACACCGGAAACATGGAAAACGTTTCTTCACAAAGAGACATGCGCCCCGATGCCCACGGCAGCATTATTCACCGGGGCCAAGACCTGGAACCACCTACGTGCCCTTCGACAGACGGCTGGACACAGCAGCTGTGGTACCCAGGCGCAAGGGAAGCCCACTCGGCCACGAGAGAGGAGGGAACACTGTCGTCCCTGACGGCATGGATGGGCCCTGAGAGGTACCCTGCTCAGCGAAGTCAGTCCGATGGAAAAGGACAAGAACCACAGGATTTCCCTCAGGTGTGGGATGTAAATCGGAAAGCAACCAATGAACGAAACCAGTCTGGTGGGTGACGGGGAGGGGGTGGGGAACAAGGGCATCACGCGCCTGGTGACGGAAGGAGGCTGGCCAGGGCGCTGAGCACACAAGGCGCAGCACAGGTAACGGGCTACGGAAATGAACACCTGAGGCTGACGTAAGGTCGTTAACCAAGGAGACCCCAAACACTTACTCTTCAAACACTTTAGACAAAAACATACAATATAGGTGAATTTCTATAATTATGAGGTAGGAAAGGTCTTTCTAAGTAGGTTACTAAAGTCGGAAATCATAAAACGACTGATGGATGTGTATATCATAAACATTTAAAAAAGCACAAAGTAATTTTTTAAAGCAATTGAATAAGCAATATATTTGCAAAATAGACGGCACACAGTGATTCAATACACGTCTACAAATTAATAACAGGAAAACTTCAACATAGCATAAACGAAAACTGTTTTATGCATTAAAATCTCATACATAAATGAAAATTGTTTTATGAAATGTACAGTATTTGTTAGGTGTTTTATATTCAACTATTTTACTTTTATTTTTCATTTTTTTAAGTAAAATAGTTTCGATAAATGTAATTCATTGAGCTTTAACTTTGTGACTTTTCTGTCATTTCTAGAAATGCGATGGTCAATTTGATGTAAGTTTTGGAAATATTTTATTTTCTATAGTTTCTATAATTTCATTTTTATAATTTAACTCTAATACTTTTGGACTCTCTTGCGTATGCTATAACTTTTTCAAGGTCGTGCCTTAACAGTTCTAAAATCCTGCATTAGATGTTTACTCTTTTTCTAGTTCTTTCCGTCATATGCGAACGGACACTCCTTCACTCATGCGACACAGTTTAGTGAGGGTTTTGGTGGGCTGCATGCTTTTTCTTCTGTGGCACTTGTTTTTCCCGGGCACGGGGCAGCCTGAGTGCAGACCCGGCCCACCGCGGTCCTCGGCAAGGTCCAGTCGCCTCTCGTCCTTACACAGTGCGGCTCTCGTCACAGAGCACACTCGCTCTCACTGAGCCCGTGGTCCACACGCACCGCGACTCTGCAAAGGGCACTGACCGGGGGTCGACGTGCTTTTCCTGTAAACGTCCCGACCGTAAATGTTTTACGCTCTGTGGGTCAAGTGGCCTTTGTTTCGAGCCCTCGACCCCGCCCGGGCTGGGCAGGCGGCCCTGGACACCGTGTCATGAGTGGACATGCTGTGTTCCGGTAAAACCTCATTCACAAAAGCAGGTGGTAGGCCACCCTGGGGGCCACGGCTCGCGTGTCCCTGAACCCCGATGACCTGCTGCTGCCACTAGGGGTGCGATGCTTAGAGGCTCTGTCTTGTCTCTTTAGTCACTTACACTCTAACTCGTTATTAAAAGGATTTTTTTTTTTTTGGCTACTCATTTTGGACCCGACCATAATAGTTCACAATAATCGACACTGGACAACACGAGTGACCTCCAGCCCCACTCCGCCCACTGTGACTGACCGAAGTTGCTGGCCATCGTGTTCATACCAGTGACTTGCGGAGGGAATTAGCTAGCGGAGGGCCAGAGTCGCTCACCACCCGCGGGCCGGCGACTCTGGAAGACCTGTGAGCGGGGCACAGCTGTCCGCTCCCGGAGCCCCTGGGGCCGTCCGTGCTCTGCCAGTCAGCCCTGCCAGGAGTCACGCCCTCTTTGCTAAAGATGAGAAGCCAAGGCCCAGAGCAATGAAGCGTGCTCCTCGAGGGGATACACAAGGTCACGTGCAGGAGGGCCCCTCGTAGGCTCGGTTTCATGCTCTGCTCTCATCACCTTGGAAATCGTAACACATTCTGGAGAGTCCTCAAAGAATTAAAAATAGAACCACCATGTGACCCAGCAATTCCACTCGTGGGTATTTACCCAGAGAGATCAAAAACACTAATTCAAAATGTATGCACCCCTATGCACACTGCAGCATTATTTACAACAGCCAAGACATGGAAGCAGCCGCCATGCCCACCGACAGATGAATGGTTGAAGAAGGGGTGGTACGTCTACACAGCGGAATGTGACTCAGGCACAGAAAAGAATGAAATCTCACCATCTGCAATGACACGGACGGGCCCAGACGGTACCATGCTATGTGAAAGAAGTCACAGACAAATACAATATGATTTCACTTATGTGTGGAAACGAAAAAGAAAATCAGTGAACAAACAAAACAGAGCCCGACTCACAGACACAGGGGGCAGACTGATGGTCACCAGACGGGAGTGGGGTTCAGGAGAAGGCTGAAAAGGGGAAGGGGTTAGGACGTACAAACTCCTGGCTATCTCACAGGGAACTTCAGGGAACAAAGTCAGTGACACTGTAGTAACTGTGTCTGGTGCGTGACGGGCACTAGCCTTACTGGGGGGGATCACTTCATAAGGTGTATAAATGTCTAACCACTACGCTGTTCATATGCAACTAATATAATACTGCATATATCAACTGCAGTTGAAAAATTGAACAAAAATATCTCAACATGCTCTGAACACAGAGCTGGTCCTGGCCACGAAGCCAGTAAGAGAACAGCTGGGACTCAAACCCAACCGTCTGACCCAAGTGGCTGTCACAAACCCCAGCTCTGCTCACCCACCCCTTGGTGACTGAACTGAGTGGGTATGTATGTCACCTTCATCCTGAGACCTAGCTTTGCTGGAACAACATTTTCAAGGGAAAAACAGAAATGTGCTGAATCCGTGGGACTTGAATAAAATATGCAAATCTCAAAAAAATCTTACATCACATAGGCCAAAGACGCACCAATGTAGAAGACATCCTGCATGTATTCGGGGTGTGTGCTTATATTATCTGACATCGTTCTCATTTCCCCTTAAGTGGACATCTTGTCTCAAGGATTGGATGAGGAAACGGAGGCCCAGGGAAAGAAAACCGGGGTGAGAGCAGGGGGGTGTCCATCCCGTTCTCTCTCTCAGAGCAGAAAGGGTCTCCTTTTCCAGGGTGCCGTCGCGGCCCTCAGTTTGTGAGCGATTCCTGGGAAGGACTGTAATCACTCCCAGGCAGGTGCGGTCCCAACTTCCCAGTGTGGCATCCCCTCCTCCTCCCCCTGGACACACACCCAGCCCGGCTGTCCCAGGGCCAGGCTCGGGGGCCGGCTGGCAGAGTGACTGCCAGGGGCAGCTCCAAGGCAGTGCGCGGCCTGCTGCTCGTGTGCCGGGCCGGGCCGCCCCTGCCGCCTGCACAGACGCCGAGGACGCCCTCGGCCGGCCGGCCCCACGGCTGCGCCGTCCCCTCCGTGACTGTCATGTTCACTTCGTGTTGCCTCTGACCTCTCCCACCTGCTTCACCTGGATTCGGCTGTTCGGGGAAGGGAGAGGGCCCTGGCGTAGAACACCATGAGTCTGTGTTTCAGAAGAGAACGTACATAAATTCGGAAAATAGATCATCTCTTAAAAAGAGGCAGTCCCTGGAGCAGGCACCCTGGACCTCAGACCACGTTGACGCATTCACTGCATCCGAAGTTTCTTTGTTGTGCTGATAAAAATGCCGAAACAAAGGGTCTGGATCATCTTACCTGACGTCCCAAGTCATACTACATTTTACTCTTTTATGCTCATTTATAGTGGCAGAGTTCCTTCCTTGCGTTTTTCGGCCACTTAGAGGCATAAGGCCTCTCATTACTCAAATAAAATCTGAAGACTGTGACCGGACACTGGGCACGATGGCTGTGTCCACTCCGCTGTGACTCCCCCGCACCCTCCCCTGTCCCACTTGGCCCCCAGTCACCAGGGCCTTTGCCCTACGGTCCCCTCTGTCTAGAACATTCTTCCGCAGAGCTCGCCTCTGCACTTCAGGGACGTCCCCTCGACTCTCATCTTGTCAGAGGTCTTCCCTGACCACCCCCACCCAGTCTCCCCGGGCACCCCGATCTGTCTTCCCAGCCTGTAAGTGCGGGGAGATGGGCGCCTCCCACCTTGGCTTTAACTGGGTGGGCATGACGGCTACCTCACGTAACGTTCACGCGACATCCACCTAACCACAGACGTCAATACGGTAACTCAGCGTTAGCGAGGCAGGCCTCCTCTCCCGTGAGTGGGAGACACATGCCCACCCGCCCACACCCCAGGCAGACTCCACACCGAGCGTGTAGGACACACGGCCCCACGACTCAGCGCCCGAGGACATACGGCGGGGAGGGGGGATTCCTTCCTCGGTGACAGAGGAATTGCGGGCTTCCTGCAATCGGGGACGGACTTGGGGACGAGACCTGGTGCCGGACCCCAGGCGGCCCCCGGGTGCAGCTGTCTGCTCGGGGCCCTGCTACGCCCCACCCCAGGTATTACCAGAATAGATGACGCTGACTGCTGGCTGGGAAGACGGGAGGGGAGGGGAGGGCGCGGAACGTGGCAGCCATTTCAAGTCCAGGACGTGGGGGCTGTCACTGGGGGCCCCGCAGAGGATCTGATTCATCCACAGAGCGCGCCCGAGAGCTGGGGCCGTCCCTCCCCCAGCCCTGAGGGCCTGACACAGAAGTGAGGCCCCAGGGACAGCCGCATGGACACAGACAGGACACCTGTCTGGTTCCCCATCACACTGGCCAGGACATAGCAGCTGCCGCTGAGGGGCACCCAGCAGGGTTTGACTCCGGTTCAAGTTCGGAGTTTTGATTCTTGCATAAGAACAGGCATCCTGACTACTCAGCTGATATTGACGACCATAAGACTTTGTCTGCTTGCTGTCTGCTTTAGCTGAGTGTGCGCAGAAAAGTCTTGAACTTGCTGAATGGTCATCTTGGGGCCCAGGAAAGATGTGCTGCTGACATGCAGCTGCCCTGAGGGCAAGGCCTTCCCCGTTAACTTTTAAGCTAACGGACCAATTTCTGTGGTGAGACAGATGTTTCATAATTGTTAAATATGAGATGCCATCCAATCCTCATTGAAATTATTTTGAGCTTATGGAGCAAGAGCACATGTCATGATAATTCTGTCGCAACACTGCAATTTCCAGTTTGAGGAATGTTGAAAATTCCCCTAGAATCAGTGGGGTGTTGGAGATGCACAAGGGCTAACTGTGCGCATCTCTTTCCAGTGATGTCATGTTGGTAGCTTGAAATCAATGGCAATTGGAGAATTTACACCAGGGACAGTGGCAAACTCTATGCATCAACACTTTCTTTTGGCCTGATTAATACATTTCCCAACATGCCACTGAGTACAATAAACGGATGTGTAACTGAATGAGGTTTGCAATGTGCTGTACAATTACACACATTCTTTGCAACAAACTGCATTTTTCACGAATCTGAAGAAATGTATTCACTGAAGCACTAGACACTACAGATTCCTTGGACTGCATGTTGCAGGTCACATTTCCTGTCTCGAATCATGCTTATCTTACAAGTGAAAAGACAGACTGTCATGTCCCTTTTAACAAATGTGAACTGGTTGGCAAAGCTTCTATAAAGTAATATATTCTTTTAATTATCGTTATGCATTCTAATATGAAAATTAAAAATGTAGTGATATATATATATCCAACCCTTTCAGACACCTTTGAGCTCTGGCAAAGTGATCTTGTGATACGGCATGTGGAAATGCCCCCTGCTGATGTCACCGAGGGCCCGTTGTCTCCTGACCCGCGGCCACACGTTTTGGCTGCACGCACCAAGGTGAGCCCCACGGCCTTAACCACAACCACTGGCAGGGCACCTCGGACCCTGACCGCTGTGCATGTACGATATCAGTGATCATGGAGTCACGTAACTCATGAATTGTCTTCTATTAATGAGTCCGTGTCTAACAGCTATGTATGTCATGACATGTACTACACACTTAACGATTCCCTGACTCGACTGCTTTTCTCTACCACATGGTGTTCACAGGGCGAGAGGCGGCATGGCTAGCTCTGTTTCAACCTGGACTTGTTTAAGTTGTGCTTCTCCACTGCGTACTCTGCCCAGACGCACCTGATCATAACTGACTTAACTAACGTCGACAGGACACGTGTTATAAGAAGTAAAATAAAAGTTTAGAAGAGAACACTCCCCCACAAACACACTCAAAAACAAAAGACAAAAAAAAACAAAACAAAACAAAAAAACCAGGGGAAAACAGCAGGAAAAGTCGGGGTAAGAAAAGCATGCCCGAGAAGGCAGTCCGGGTTTGCACGCTGCTCCTCCTCCCCACCGGTCTTGGGCACGTCCCGACGCAGAGCCCTGTGGAGGTGCAGAGGGAGGCGCCTGCTCACTGAGACCTGGCACGTCACGAGTCCTTGGTCACGGCAAACATGCGTGTGCGGCAGAGACACACACTCAGCTGGGCACCGACATGGGAACCCCGCGTTCGAGAAAAGGCAGGCGACAGCTCCCGGAAGTTCAAGGCTGCCTAGGCGTAGAGGGGACACAGAATTCCGGCTCTTCAGTCTATAAAAGAGGGCACGGCTTTGCAACACCCTTCGCTGTAGTTCTCCTCTTACAGCTTGCAAGAGACTCGGCGGGGTGTTCATTTTTGCTTCGGGCGCCCTGAGCATCCCTGAGTCACTTCTCTGAGGTGACGAGCACCTGAATTTCCATGGGTTTCATCTCCCACCCTCTGGCTTGCATGAGGTGTGCAAAGTGCTTGCTAACCGCTGTTCATGAGGCACAATCGGCGGGCCGTCGCCACAGCGGTGGAACGAGGTGACTCAGACCCCCCTGTTACGGCAGAGACCGGGGGATGGGATCCATGCGGGGCGAGGGCACACCGCGGCCCCACCGGGGGAAGGCAGGCTTCTCCCGGGAGTCCTGGCAAATGGACACTGGAGGCAAAATATTTGACAGGACCGTAGTAGTCGTAAACCAGTATCCCACCCTTAGAGGTCTGTTTCCTAGGACGATGGCTAACCCTTTATCTGGTAGGGCTCGTCATCAAAGTGAAAATTGTAATGGGTATTTCAACTGAGGGAATTTAACATGGCAATTGGGTGCATAAGAGTTGGTACCGGGGGTGGGGGGGAGGGGAGTGGGACAGAGAGTCCAGAAAAGACAAAACAAAAACACGAGAAGCAGTTACGACGCACAGGGCTGGGAGGGAGACGACAGGAGAACGGGTGGGGTGATCAGAATCCGGAACTGGGGAGGCAGGGCCCGCGGAACTGGAGCGCAGGCCTCTGCCATGGGGACCTCCCCGGCTGCGTGTGAAATGGCTCGGAAGGTCTGTGACGATAAAAGTCAGGACTGCTAGGAGGAGCTGGACTCCACGGCTCGTGTTTGCGCTGGGCAGTGGTGCCACTCAGCGTGATGCTAGCAAGGACGGCACGCGGAGAGGAAGCGGCGCTCACCCCACCCGCCCCCCACACTCGCAGGACCCAACAGGACGTCTTCCAGCAAAGACACCCCAAGACCCGAGTCACAAGATGCAGCCCAGGAGGGTGGGCCCGTGAAAGGCAGCAGGCCAACGGCGGCCACAGCATGCCTGCTTTTAAGAATCATGAAGAATTTAATTTCTCCATTCAAGGAGGAAAAGAGAATTTATGAATAAGCTTTCTATAGTGAATTAGCACGGGTACTGTTTGGGGTTTTCCGAACCAGCATCTAAGTGAGTACAGCGAATGTGAGTTTAACACCGAATTAGTGCAATTATATGAAGTGATTGAGATCACAAGCCTCCTGCGAACGTCCTGACTGAGTCAGACAGGGAAATTTACATCTGCAAGTGACAGAGCAGAGCCAAATGCGAACAAGAAACAAACTGACAGCATGCCCTGAAGATCAGCAAGCAGACCTTCACATTAAATGCAACCCTATCGTTCCGGCGTGTTAATGTCATTCAAGCTTCTCTAATTTCCAGAATTGCTTTAGAGTTATGAGGCTGTCCAGTCACATCTATCCTCCTTCCCAGCCTCTGAACTGTAGTAACTTGGTCTCTTATGCTTAGATAAACACCTGGGAGCTCTCTTGGGAACGATCCCAAGTCTAGACATCGTTTAAAAAAAAAAAAACCTCACATATGTTTCTTATTATGAGAAACTATTACTCTGCAGACAAGAGAATCCCCATGTCCTCGGTGAGCTGCTGATTATGTTGCATTCTGTGATAAAGCACTTATGAGTCATATGTAACGCTTGCCTCCAAAAAGTAGAATCATAAAAGGAAAGATAGAGAAGAAAAACGATTTTGTCTAAACTGCTGGAGCACCTATTTCTTGAATGCAAGACTTAGATTATGGGAAGGGAGGTAATTCACAACAGTCTCCCAAGGAAATTGTGTTGTCATGTTTTATAATTCTGACAACACTACTTGTGAGAAATCTGATCACAGCACTGCAGGTTAAGACAATCTATGTAGATACGCTTAGCTATTTTTTCTAAAATTTAAACTGAAGTATAACATTATTATTTAATTATTTAATAGGAAATCATCTATGATAATGTTCAATTCCAGAAAAAAAGTGCAATGCTCAAATCAGAAATTCTTAAAATTTTGTCAAAATACAGAGCTATTGAGGATGGATTCAAGGAGACGGGCTACCTACAGTTACAGCTCCATGGACATGAACTGCGAGTGCCGTACTCCCCCAGGGCAGCAGGACGGACAAACGACGGCCTCTGGACAGGGAGATAGGACGCAGACCGGGACCTGGCACCAAAGCCCACGAAACGCGGGACGCCTCGCCAGGGCTGGACTCTCGCTGCCGCCGTGCGGGTGACGTGCTGCGTGGAGCTGGACAGCCACCGCCACCGGGCAGGGATTCTGACCGCTCCGGAGGCCGTGACTCAGGTGACTCTGGCAGCCATAACCACCACGTTAAAACAAAAACTTGAGAAAGAACCGACACCGCTTCTGTGGTCCCTTTGGCAGTGATTCGCTCCCTCATTCTGCCAGTCCCTGGATCTCTAATTTTACGGCCTAACGGTCTCATCAGATTGAAGCGCCACATCGTTTCTCTCACCCACGCCTCAGAGATCGGAAGAGAAACGTGTACAATTTGTGAGAAGGGAAGAAGTCACCTCGATGCACGGTACTCCTCTGTTTTTAAGTGAATGACAACACGTGTTCATGAACAGCTATTCGAAGAGATTCCGCAACAGAGAGAAGACCCATCCGATGTGCCGGGGACATACTTCCTTCCCTCGAAGGACCACGGCCTGAAAGACGATGCCTGATGAGCCTCTCGTGTCGTTCACAAAGCCACAGCCAGGGCCGCGGAGGCGGGGACGCCGACCGCACAGGGCTCACGCTCCCGACGGCAGGCACGCAGCTACGCTGAGGACCCACGGGCAGTCCCGGTGAGCGCAGAGTAACCGAGAGTCCTCGGGGTCGTGGGGCAGGTCGACCCGGGGGGCGCAGGGCTCACATAACGGGACCTAACTGGACACTCCCAGGAATGACCGGAGCTGCGGGCGTGGACTGACTGATGCTCCAGTGACGTCGACGAGCCAATCCCGTCTGGGACTACATGTGCTCCTGCTTCCTTGTTACTTTGGCCCCATCTTTCTTACTCTACTCAGACTTTTAAGGTAACTGGCAAGATATCCATCAGAAGCCATACGCCTCTAGGAAAAAGCAAACAAAAACCCCCCCAAAGTCCCCATCCCCCCAAATCTCCCGGGGAAAACTCTGGCCTTGAAAAAAGTTATACTCCATGCAGAAGTCTGACTGTATCTACTGAGATGCAGTGTGAGGACTGTCATGTGCACCCTCCTGCTTCTGGCCCTGGGGTCTGGTGCCATGAGCGACAGCCACACCAGCCCTGCACAAGGTCGCGAGGTCCCCGTGAGAACCAGAGGCACGCAGGCTCTCATGCTCGCTGACACGAAAGCACCCACAGTCTCAAGAGACGGCGCCTGGAGGTGGCCTCTCCCCTGCAGCGTGCAGGGGCCTGCAGAAGTGCAGCTCAAGATCTGGGGGCCACGGCCCGGGCCCAGCGAGCCGGTCCCTTTGGTTCACCCAGGACTTACTGGGTCAATCATCCACTTCCTCGCAGGAGCCGCCCCACCAGGCCGGTCCCCTCGCTGGTGTGGGGAACACGGCTCACTGTCCCTGTTTAACCCACAGAACGGCAGTGACATCAAATACACAAACGCATTAAAAACTAACAAAAAGCTGATGAGTTCCAACTTAAGATGACAGAATAAACCTGAAAAAAAGACTGTCTCACAATGCATAATAAAATGAACATAAATTACAACAACAAGGAAATCCATCAGTCTAAGAAAAGACAGGAGGATGAATCTGAAGCCACACACTCTCCCCATGATGACCGGCCGTGGCTGCAACTTCTCCCGACCCCACCCTCATCCTCAGAACGGCCAGGGTCATTTTTTTCAGTCACACCCTTTAACATTAGTTGACATTAACTCCCTGCGAACACAGATGCAGCTGTTAGCATTCCCACCTGTTATGTTGCTGATTTCATCGATCTAAATGTATGCACAGAAAGGACTGCTAAATAATATTTAAGGCGAAAAAAGTCATTTTTTTGCCTAAAATAACCAACTCCAGAGGGTCCTGGATCTCGGGGACACCTTGAGGCTTTGTGGACAGAGTGGTTCCCGCGGTGCAAGCTGGGTATGCCGGGGCCTGCCTGCCGGTCCTCACACAAGGATTCAGCCTAAATGCTTTCTCAGGTCCACGGGCTCCAGGCAAAGGCCAGTCCGGAAGGAGCCCCTCCTGTCGGGACACCAGGAAGCTCGGGTGACTGCCAGCACCCCTGTGATGCACTGAGCTATACGCACGGTCCACTCAATGAGGTAATTACAGCACACACTTAACAACAGTCTGCAAGCCACATGAAACACAGCCCAGGCATTAACTCCTGACCCCCTCCCCAGGGCACACGCCAACGCCAGATCCGGACGCGGCTGGCAGAACTGGTTCTGCTGAGGCCCAGCCCGAGCCCCGTCCTCCTCCAGTGCTCTAATCCTGCTTACCCATGGACTGTCCTTTGTGCCCCCGCCGGCCCCCTGCCTACCGCCGCCACTGCATGGTCCCCGTCCGGTTTCCGAGACGCATCAACAAACAATCCAGCTTCCCGAGATTTATCTTCATCGAGTGCAGAGTCTTAAACAAGCCTTTACCTTTGGGCACCTTGATTCTGAGCCAGGCATTGACCTCTGCACACAGCAGGGCACTGGGTGTGCGCCCTTCGAAGCCAACACCGGGTGCCTGTGCTACACCGACGTGCCCGCCCGCCCCGGCCGCGTCCCTCCTCTGGCCCGCACACTCTGTAATTCGCACTTTGCCCGCCTCCGGACCGTGCCCTGGTGGCGGGTACAACTGCGTGGCTGTGAACTCGTCTGCCTTTTGTGAGAAGACGACGGATTCGGGACAGGACGCGACGTGACAGGCCACGCCGCGTGGAAGTCGCCGGGGCTCCGGTGCCCCCAGCATCGCGCTCTCCTAAGCGCTTCCCTGGCTTTCGCACGTGACGGGTTCCCTCTGGCTTTTTTGAGTCAACCTCCCCATAGACACTCTCAACTTCCTAAATGTGCAAAGAACCGAAGGACAAAGACAGGTCTGGGCTGACCGCACAGCCCTGAACCAGAGGCACTTCACGGCGCTGCTCCGTGAGGAGCTGTCGGCCCTGGTTTCGGACCAGCGGTTACAGTCCCAAGGCGATGCCTACGCCACTCCCAGGCTTACCGGATAAAACCCAGACTTCTTGAATCTCCACGTGTCGGGCACTAGACTTATTCCTCTTATTTAATTATCTTAACAACCCTACAAGTAGGTACTATCCCCGAAGCCAGAACAGTCGGCATGTTGTTTAGGTCACGGCCCAGCAGTCGGGACTGTGCAGTCCGTCCGTCGGACTCTAAAGCCACCGCTTTTCACACTGAACGGGGTGCATGCACCAGAACTGAGGGGGCTGGGGGACCAGTTCTTAGAAGCTCTCCAAATGCCGCTAACACTCGTGATTTCAGACGGCCCGCTCGCGCTGCGAGGCTGCTGCTGTGGCACAGCTGGGGCCAGGGAAGCCAGGTCAGCGTCCAAGCAGGACCAGGCGCTTCTTGCTAGGGTCTCAGGGGTGCCCAGGAGGCCACGTGGTTCTTGTTAAGATGATGTTGCAAGTGAGCCGCTCTGAGGGTTTCAGGGAAGGATGTCGGGCTGGAGACCCTCCCGCTCCACATGGGCTGCGTCTCACTCAATGGGGTCTTTGTTCGCCTGCTCCCCACTGGAGGGGGGCGGTGGGTATGGGGGGGAGGGAGGTCAGGCCCTGGGCAGCTGGGGGAACCGCGGGGAAGGAGCCCCAGCCCTGAGTGCTGACTCCCCCCTCAGCTCCCGACGAGGCACAAGGAAGCCTTTATAGGCTGGTGCGGTGAGAACTGATGGAAGCCAGCTTTGTTCTATTTTTGTAAAGTATTTCTGGTTGAGCTAATTCTATGGAAAAAAACAGTCAGTGGGTTTGTGTGTTTGTGCAGGCCCCTCACATGGCTGCTCTGTGCCAAGCTCCCCGAGTCTGCAAGGAAGCAAAGCCAGACGTGCTCGGCGTCCTGGGCCCTCACCCCGTGACCTCGTAATCTTTCCAAGTTTACCCAGCTCTCTCGCAGCCGTATTTGCATGGAAATTGATCTCTCGGCTCCTGGCTTTTGGCAGGAGGACACTTCCTTCATATGGAAAAGTGTTTAATACCGATTTTATGGTCTGTCTGGCCACTGTACGCCCCTCCCCCTGCCCCCTCGGCACCCACTGGCGCGGAGCACGGAAACCTGGCTTCTAATCACCCGTTTCTAAACGACCCCGAATTTTCCTTCCAGCATGTCCACTGCTTTTCTGATGAGGGGCTGCCCCTGCCCCCTTCTCATCCTGCAAAGGGAAAGGCTGCTACAAAGTCAGACGACATTCCAAATGCATCCGCGCGTTCTGTTCTCGTTAGACACGACTGCAGGCAGGGAGGGGCCGAGTTTGGTTTTTAATGCTCACGAACGAAAGCAAATGGAAATTATTTTGTTGGGGACACTGACAAAATGATGCCACATGTTTGAGTTTAAAGAATCAAACTAATGAAGACCAACATGAGGAAAAAGTGAGCATTTTCGGGACCTGAAGAATCAGACACTAAATGACACCTCTAAGCAAATCACTGCGTTAATGGGCTGAGTCTCCTTAAGCAACATTATGTACCCATAGTGGAAAATTATTAAGAATGCTGGAAGACTCAATATAAATACAATACAGTCAGAAGGTAAATACGATATGCTACTTATTACTTCTATTCCTTAAAGGTGAATGAATTATCAATTTAATGATTTATGCCTGGCCAAGCTGTGTTTCTGTGGGTAGCTAGCTGCTGCTTTTCAAGTGCTGTTATTGTTGAAACTGTCCAAGTTCTGAATTCGGTCAACTGCAGTTAAAATAGCTGTGTTCCACCCCGGACCCCAGCAATCCACTGTGTGACCTTAGAACCACGCGCTCCTTCCGGGGTCCCCAGAGAGGCCTTTATTCTCTAACCTGTGATGGCTCTTGTCGCCCCCAACTGCCTCCATGAAGTCACAGGCCTTGCAAGGGCTGACTGCGCCCTGAAGCCCTCGGCTGCACGCTCACTCCTGCTCACCAGCCCTCCTTTCCATTTTTACATACTGCACGGACGCCATTTTAGCGGCGTAGAGAAGAGAGCAAAATTAAGGAAATCCCCCCGAAGTCCCCACTGTCATCACGTCTTCCCATGTCTGGGAATTTCTGCTCTACGGTTCCACACATATGTGCCCTCAACTGTCACCCAGCTATTTTCACAGTTTGAGCAGAATTTATTTTGCCTTTCACTTAATATTATAGTCTAAGCATTTTCTGTGTTTCTGGAAAATCCATTTATTTAACAATACCTGTTGTATGGGCTTCTATGAGCCAATTAATATAAAAAAATAATTACGTTTTTAAAAGGCTACCTAATATCTGCATAATATGCCATTAAAGCAGCATCACTTATTGAAGCATATGATTTTTATTGGATGTTTAAGTTTTTATTTTTCTGTTTTATAAGTAAAGCAATAATGTAGGGTTTGATTTTGTTTTGTTTTGTTTTGTTTTGTACCCAGTTGCTCTCTCATCTTGACAGCTCCTCACCCCATATCCCCCTTCCCAGGGAGACGAAATGTTCCGTAGCTTCAGTTTGATAGTAGTTATCCACGTGTACACATGTCAAAACTCATCAAACACGTTTGATGAGTTTATATATGTATTTTATTATGTCACTTATAACTCAATAAAACTATAACGGAAACAAATAAAAAAGGAATTAATAATCATTCTGCCCCCCCCCAAAAAAGCGTTGTTTTTCGATGACCTTTTGGTATTGTAAAGAGCCCGGGAGAAGGAGCGTCGGGCACCGCCATTCCCTCCGCCTGTAAACTAACTGACACCGTAGTCAAAGCCACACACAATCACGGAGAACCATCTTCTGCCAAAACCGGAAAAAGCGTTCCATGTAAAAAGATTTGGGGGTTATCTGGCAATAGATAATGGAGTGTTGAGTGTGTTATGTCATTCTCGATCTCCAGTTTGACTGGCTCGGCTTAACCTTGGAGACGACTGCTGGACACATTTCTGTACTGAACAAAGGTTCACGCTGAACAAGAAGGCAGGATGCTCCTCTCTAGGAAGTGTCCGGCTTAGCGCTGGGTTGCCCCAGACGGTTCCAAAGCCTTGGCTTGAGTTTGTACTGAACTTTTAGATTATGGCTCTTTACCAAATATGGCTTCCAAAAGTTTTTGTAGGAAACACAGATTCTCTCGCAGGGCCACCGTTAAGGGCGCTGTAATACAGAGAGAAGAGCTTCCCAACGCTGTTTACTAGTCATCGGGGAGGGGAGTGAGCGCATCGTATGTTTCTCCGCTCCCAGAATTCCCTTGACAGGTGAGTGTCCCAGCAATTTTGCCTGGGCACGTCTTCCGCTGACACCCACGTCAGAGGGTCCTAAGCGGCAGCAGAGGGACCGCCAAGGTCAGTGGTCTCTCTGAGGTCGCCGTCAGCAACCTGTGTGTGACCCGTCTGCCCCGGACCCGACGCGCGCCCCTCCCCAGGTCGGTGCTTCTGGAGCAGAGCGCTGACCACCGGTCTGGTGCTCGCAGCTGGCTGATTTCCCTCTGGGTCAGGAGGCTTCCTTAACTGAGATCAGGGCCCACACCCATCCTGCTTCGAGACTCTCTCTTAGCATCCTCAGCGTGATGCACTGGCTGCATGCCTTGGGGGTGCACGCCGGCGGACAGCACGCTGTGCGTGTCTGGGGCGGCCTGTCCCTGGGCAGAGGTTGTGTCACTGTTCTTGCCCGGCCTCCATTCCAAAGTGCTTCTCACACTGGCTTCCCGCCAAAGCATGAAATCTCCAAGGAAACCCGGGGCCGGTTGCCATGGTCACTCCCTTTGCTAATGAGCCAGGTCGCACCTCCCCACTTCCAAGCACGCTGGCCCGGCGGCCCCGTGGAGCCAGCCCCCGGGTGATCCGCTGATTCTATCCACTGGTATTTCCAGCACTCACAGGCTCACACTCATTTCACGGGCGAGAGACAGATGTACGACGGGGCCTTGCAAATATCTGGAGCTGCCCCAGCTCGCGTGGAGCAAGGCCATCTTCGGAATAAGGAGGCTCCAGCAAACATCGGGCCTGAAGAGACCGACTGCACCGCAGTGATCAGCAGCGGGAGTGAGGACCACCCGCGAAATCGGATGCCTACACCCAGACATAACTCATGCACTTCCACTCAGCCGAGGGGCCCGGTCCTCCGTTTCCCCTGGTGGTCCACAGTGGGCCCGGGTCACCAGCCGGGGTCATTCATACCGGCGGCGTCAAACTATTTTTAAACGGTGAATGCTTTGCTTACGATTCTGGAGTGATTAAAAACGAGAGGCCACCATATTAGCCTCTCACAGAAGGTTTTCTCTCAGTGGACACTTGGGCTGCGTCCACGTCTTGACGATTGTAAACAGCGCTGTCGTGAACGTAGGATGTGTGTATCTTTTTGTTTTCTTCAGATACTCGGAAGTGGGATTCCTGGATTATACGGGAGTTCCGTTTTTAGCTTTTCGAGGACGCGCCACACTGTTTTCCACAGTGGCTGCAGCATTTACAACCCCTATTCTCCACATCCTCGACACCTGCTGTTTGTTCATCACTGATGATGGCCATTCTGACAGCTGAGACGTGATACCTGATGGTCATTTGAATTTGCGTGTCCCTGATGATGAGTGACATTGAACATCTTTTCATATGTCTGTTGGCCATGTGTCTGTCCTCGTTGGAGAAACGTCTGTTCAGGTCCTCTGCCCGTTTTTCAATCAGATTGTTTTTCTGCTGCTAAGTTGAATGAGTTCCTTATGTATTTTGGATATCAGTTCCTAATCTGACGTACCATCTCTTAGTTCAGGAGCGGTGCGGGTAGTGGAGAAGCAGGTTTTACTCAAAATCGGCAACTTGATCTGTTTCCGAGGACGACACACTTTGAGCCATCAGTCTAGCTAATTCTGCTCAACTAAAACGTCTGTATTACAACAGAAAGGGATGAGCACTCTGGGACATGGTCCTCGGTTCGGCTGGCCACATGGTCTTTTACTCACCCGTTTGCCCTGAAAATTAACTGTGAAACAAAGGGGCAGCAGACAGGGGACTGTGGTTCTGTGTCCATGCACAAAGACGAGGGCACGTGTATTGACATGCTAAACACAAGCTGACAGTGTCTATGAACGGACAGGGATAAAACTAAGGAGACAAACACCTTAAAACACAGTGAAGCTGACTGCAGGCAGGACTGCGGTTTAAACAAAAAAAAAACCCATAAACCTCTTTTGAGACTGTAAATCGATATATATTTTCTAGAAGCCTGTCTTGTAGCGAGAGACTCCAAAACGTCCCTGTTTTCTGACTCAGTAGTCCTAAGGTTTCCTCCTGAATCGAACATGCACACATGTCCACTGGGATGTCCACTGGGATGCCATCTGCACAAACCAGGTCACGCGCCACGTTAAAATTGTGTTTCTGAAGGGTTACTAAAGCCAGAAAAACCTCACAGGAAATAGGCCGCACAACTATGTTTGTAGTACACACGTGTTTTCTGAAAACCATATGACATATATGCCAGCTATGCTTTTCCAAAGAACGTTCGCAGATTTTTATTGCACGGAAAAAAACGTATCAAGTGGAAACCCATGAAACTTACCAGTGGTCAACTACACGGATGGCGGCGGAGAGGATTCTTTTTTTAATATTTTATTTTTCAAATAGTCTCCTATGGATGTATTCTCCTGTAATAATTATTGGAAAATGTTATTTTTAAAAGCGAGCCATCTGGTTTGATAGCCTCTCTGACAGATGGCATGCCAGCCTCAACACCAGGGTGGAGGGGTCTCCACATACCCACATTGCCCATGCCACTGTGTGACAGTGACAGTGATTAGAAAACGTCCCTTCTATCGAGCCAGAATCCCTCTTCTCCGTTAACTCCACCCACTGGTCAGCAGTGTGTCTGCTGTTCCACACGGCAGGTCCAAGGCTATCTGCGGACAGCTGTCACGCCAGCCCCGAGATTTTCCTGGTCAAGTCCCCATAGCTTCTTTTGCCACCCCGAGTACGGACAACGGCTAGCTCACTGGCTTCCAAGCTGCAGAATTATATGTTAGGTGAGAAAAGCTTAATTGTCGAAGCCATTCCTGCCGTGCTGAAAAGGAAACACCGTGACTGTCTGTGAGCATCGCTGATGCCCCAGCCTGGCCTTCGCTCTGCCCATGGTGAGCCGACCCCAGAGCTTGTCCGAGGGGGCAGCATTCGCTCCAGCCCCGCCTCCACCCCCTCCTTCACCTGGCCAAGTCCCAGCATCCTCCCCATCAGGGCAAAACTCAGGGTCTTTGTCACGTTCAAGGCCGAATTGCAAAGTACTGGTTCCTGGTCTGCTATTCTCTTTATGCCTCTTGTTTAATTTTCTCTCAATTTCCTGCTTCTTCAGACTACCCAGCACTGGCTGCCTGTTTCCCCACCACATCCTGACCCTCATCACCGATATCCAGAAGTCCATGGCTGATCCCATCGCAAGCCAGGCATGGCTTCTGGCAGCTGGCTGCACACGCTGCCCACTGCCCCAGCCTCCGTGGGGGCCGTGACAGCTCTGGCCGTTGAGGGGGCGGACCGTGGGGGCCGTGACAGCTCTGGCTGTTGAGAGGGGCGGACGGGCCGCTGCTGCCTGAGCTTCGCGCCCAGAAGTCACTACTCCAGTGAGAGGTTCACAGATGTCACCCGGAGAAGTGAGATATAGCTCGCCTCTGCTCTCGGGGTCTCCCTACAGCCCTTGGGACCCCATCTGGGATTTCTCCTGAGTGCTGACTTTGTTTCCTTTGGGGCAGGAACGAGACCCTCGAACAGCACGCTTTCTCGCTCCAAACACCGTGTCTTACAGAATCCTGACGCCTTCTCCCTAAGGTTCCTGTGCTGTCTCGTCTCAGAGACCTTCTCGCTCAAAAACAAACGAGCACACAGAAGACTTACGTTCCGCCGCTGAGAACCAGTGGCTTTACAGACCGTGGTTACGAGTCTAACAAAGCCATTCAGCAACTCACTGACGCCTAGGACCCGGAGACCGTCCACACTGCAAGTTACCGCCGCCCCCCGGCAAGCAGGGGAAAGGACACAGTGTCAACCAGCATGAGAAGAGAGTCTGGTTAATGCCTCAGAAAAATCTGGGTACACACACGTGGACTTCAGACGGGAAACGGACGGCTCTGCAGGTCAAAACCGGATGCACGCTGGTGCACTCCTCACTGGCCTGTCGTGGGCAGGTAGGTTTTCACAGCGAAGCCGGTAACAGCGTGTGAGTTCACGGCCCCAGGCCCTGCATCTGTTTACACCACTCACTGACTACTAGGCTAATGTAAGCCAGCTCTTACTTCAGTTTCTTTACCAGCTAAATACAGCATTTAATAAAATACCTAAATATTTAGTGGCTGTTATTCATGACAGAACAGTTGGTTTTTTAACTTCTCCTTTCTCATCACATTCTCCAAAATTTTTAATGGACGTGAAATATTTAAGCAGACTTTTCCCTGATTTTCAAACAACGTGAAATGTGAGGACCGCTGTGTCATGGGACTTGCTTCTGTACTGAAATACATGTGCTATAGCCTGTTTTTAAGGCATGATGGCATTAAAGAGAAATTTGCATATGGGCTCCATATGCAAATGAACATGCTACATGCCCAACCAGGTAGTGATGGCTTTAGCATGAAGGGGTCACCAGGTAAGGAGGTCACCTCTTAGTCTGAGGGGCAGTATTTTTATGAAAAAATGTTTGAAAAGTGTATGTTTATAGCCCAGCCAATGCAATCCTTCCTGTGCCCCAATACGCCTCACATGACCTGGAAGAGGGTTGACGGGTACTAGGTCTGCCGTGTGGCTGAGGACACAGCAGTGAGTGCTGTAAAACACTAAAACACGCTAAGGAGCAAGGCAGCCCAGCAGCGAGTTGGGCTGATGGAGGAAACCGGAGGAAACAGGCAGTGGAAAGGAGGGAGGGTGGGGAGGGAAGAGGGGCTCTTTCCATGGGAGAATGGGGCGTGGCAGGCAGCCTGGGGCGCAAGATCCAGGAATGGAGGCTTTGTTTAAGCCCTGGAGAGAGGGATTCCAGGTTGGAGGGCGACTGCTCTATCTGGGTATGTGTTTTCCTTTCCCAGTCAATGGTCAACTGTCCCTGAGTTCTCCTAATTTTGTTCTCTACGGTTCTCTACATTTCTTGGGGGTAAGTTCCCAAATGCTTCCACGTAGAGAGTGGAGAAATGCTCACAGCGATTCTTGCATAGTGGGTGAAACAGGCATTTTTTTTTAAAGCAGGTTAACTACGGCTGAACCTTGGTCCAGGACTCAAATGAAAACAGGTTGTGCTTGACAGAGGACGGACGTCTTGATACCCAGAGTGACAAACTGACCCTGCCGGACCTCTGCGTCTCATACTCGTTGCTCTCGAAATTTCACTCTTAATGCAAAAGCATCATCAGTAAACGTAACCATTAATCAACACTAAGACTCCTATGGAGAATTTGGGGCAGGCGAGTCTTAGCGTCTGAGCCAGAAATACTTCCCCTCCTGGTCTAAAGGCTGACTTGCTGGTCTTGCAAACACTGTCCTCAAACATGGGATGTCAGGACGAGGCCCACCCTCACGCAGAGGGCCGCCTCTAAGACAAGGTGCTGCCCAGGTCTCCGGGGACCAACTCCTCCTCCTCCTCGTCTCTATGGAACCCCCACCTGCTGCCCCATCTCCAGGCCCAGGTCCGTTTCCCGCTCACCGCCACCGTTCTGTTTTTATTAACCACGTGTTCAGCTGCCTCACACGATGCAGAGAAGAGGAAATCCAAGACATCATAGTGGGTGGGAAAATGCAAAGAAAGAAACCCAAAGAAATTCAAAAGAAGGCAATACTGACATAAAAGCCGAAATTAATAAGATCTCCCCAGCCACAGAAATGTGATCAGCTATATGAAAAGCCTGTTCTTTGAAATGACCCATAAAAGGATAATAAACCTTAGTCAAACAGGATCAAGAAAGGTGAGGCACAAATAACATTAAACTCCCATCTCCCCCAAAACCAGACACACAGATAAATAAAATATTTGGAAGTTATAAGAGGCTACTATGAACAACTCGGTAACAAATGTGAAAGCATCACTGAAATAGACAATTTTTTCCTGGTAAATGTAACATCAGAGTTGGCCCAAACTCGCACACGTGCAGGGCCTTGCTTTCCTGGAGGAGCCGCTGCACCCACAGCCCCGGCTCCTCCTCTTCAGAACTCGTGCTGTCCGCTGCACGCTCTGCCAGACGCCTGCCCCGGGGTGCTGCCCCCGGGCACCGCGGAGGTGGGGGGGCGGTGCGGGAGCAGTGCCATGTCACTGCGCCCCTCTACGCCAACACCCCCGTCCAGTGCCTGCGTCCCGGCCACCGCCCGTGTCCAGTTCCAACACGCGGGACACCTGGCGCCCGCCTCCCCTACTGCTTGCTGTTTCTCCACAAGGTGTCAGCGGCCCACACGTCCTTCCTGAACTCTCAGAGCGCACACACCTCCGTTTCTTCTACGTCTGCTCACTGCCACGTTGTCCACCTCCAGGGGACTACTGCGGGCTGCGCGCACGGACAATGCCAGAAGAGTGGCCAGCGAAAGGCCAAACGCAGCGACCGGACTAGTGCGCAGGACCAGACATGCTTTGCCTCTGTGTTGTCGGTTTCTACCTGGAGGCTGGATTATTCTTCTAAAATGATTCACTTTTTAATGCAAAGGTAAAATCTGAAGGAATGTATACTCTTTTCTAAAAAACTGGCGATAAAGTTGCTTTTGACCCCACTCAAAATCGGAGCCCCCTTTCTAGAGGAAATTACCCACTTGGTGGGTATCTAAATGCACCTTTACTTTGTACTTCAAATCTCTGTGTGCCTGCGTGTCTCCATCTATTTCTCTGTGTTTCATACGTAGGAGGGGTTGATTTATCACCGAGTCTTGTCATAGTACACGTCTTGCTCTGAAAATTGTATTGTTCTCACCTAACAATACTGTTTGAAAACCTTTCCACATTGCTACACGTAGATTTTTTGTGTGTACCGCGTAGCCTGGATGTGCTGTGCTTCCGGTTCTGCCTGCTGGACCCCCCCCACCCGCCCCCCAGTCCTGCCATGGCCACACGTGCGCTGTCACAATGCAAGTGCAGCTCTAAGGTAGGAACTGAGGCGCGGAGTGGCTGAGCTGTCGATTGTATCTTTTTCTCATCCTAACAGCCACTGCCACATCTGTACTGTGGAGTAGCTAGAAACATTTACACTCACAAAGGCACAGATTAAGAGTATCTTTTTTCACATCATCCGTATTTGACATGACTTTGTTTCTCTGAGGAGTAACTTGCATCCCCTCATTATTGGTGAAGGTGAGTCTCTTCGTGTACCTATTAGTCATTTGTATTCCACCTTTGAGAAAGAAACCACCTTTTCGTGACTTTTATCCATTTTTCCATTAGGATTTTTTGTTTGTTTTTGAAGCGATGGTATAATATAACATCTTTTTATAAGTGTTAACTTTACTTTGCTGATGCGCCCTTTCATAATTCACTCAGCAAGGAATGACTAATGGACTTGCAAGCCCATGCATTTCTGAAGCGTTAGCTAAGATATACGTAAGGGTGACTGTGCTTAGGTGCATTTACTCTGGGATTCCGGGGAATCTTGGTGGTTGTGCGTGTGTGTGTGTGTGTTCTGACAGCCATCTTGAATGGGAAGTCTTTTGTGATCAAAAATGACACTAGAAGCAAGCAAACACAAGCAAACATGCAAAGCTTAAATCTCTGTGTTACCCCTTAAAAATAAAGCTACTTCAGCTAAAAAATACATTTATCCGGCTACAGGGCTATACACGGCCCTGTGCTTGGCGGTGCTGATTGAGCTAAGAGTCTGCCCTCTAAAAGTACGGAGCCTCAGGAAGAACAGGATGAGACAGATCAGCGAAACATGCTTAAAATACACTGCATCGGGGTGGCTTAGAGACAGGCTCTGCCAAACACTCGCGTCTAATTAGTAATTATAATCAGGTCTCTTCCACAATAATAACTAGAGCCATACATTATAATGAGCAAAATCATATTCATCATCCCATTTATTCTGCAAAACAACTCTGTAAGGTAAGAGCTATTTTTACCCCACTCTGCATAGGGGAACTATTCTGATACCCTAAGCGCATGGTATTTATCCGCCCCTGGGCACAGTATGCCTCAGGAAAGGCACAATGGACAGACCGCTCGTGGTGGGAATCCTCCATGGGAAATCAGACACCCTGAGTAACTCGGGGACCCCACCAGGCTCGCACCCTCCTCCCAGACCTCCTGGTAACGGATAAGGCCTACGTTTGCCAGTGATATCGCCGCTCTGCTAAGCATTTCGTATGCAGTAAAGTGTCAGCAAATCCTCGATCCTCACAACGCCCTCTGAGGGGAGGGCTGGGAGGACCCCCATCTTCCTGAGCCATCGGCCAGTTACGTTCTCACCAGCGGTAACACAGCTAGCTGGCAGGGGGCGTGCCAGGACCTGAACCCGGGTCGGCTGGCTTCAGACTGCACTGTGCACACCGTGGCTGTGTCTGCACAGACTGCAAGCTAAGAGTGAGTGTAATTTTACGAGCTTATAAAAACAAAGAACAACATGTGGCCCCCGAAGCCTGAAACGTGTACTCTTTGGCCTTTCCAGAAGGCAGCCGCGGACCCCTGCCCGAACCAGCGTACGGGACAGAGAGCAGCAGCCCCTGCATCGGCAGAGAGTGAAACGAAGCGTCCAACTGCACTGAGAACCATCAAAGCCGTGACCCAATGCTCAGAAAACAGTGATGCGTCGTCTCACGGAATGCTGTACGCGTGACTATGTCTGTTTTGTTTTTTTTTTTGGGGGGGGGGCCAAGGCCACTGTCAGGGGAGCGGGCAGGAAAGGTGGGTCCTTCCCGAGGACCCAGCAGCGACACGCCTTCAGATGGCGTCTTAACGTTCACCCTCCGGTTTTAGCAAAGATGCTGCCTTTAACAGGTCCAGTGACAACCAGCGGGAAAAGAAAAAAGGCATTTAAACCCTCCGCTGTGGCCAATGTCAAAGCCAGCACACGTCCCTGAGTGCCGAGGCTGGAAGGGTGCACACCGGCAGCTCGTACACGACAGCGGGGCTGGCTCCACACACGCCGACGACGGAAACACCGTTCAAATAAATGCCGTTTCAAGATAAAAGACACCACGTTGTGACAGGATCCTTTCCTCTTCTCCTGCACCTTCCCCGACTCATGGTATGGCAGCACGTCACAGGGAGAAAACGGATTTCGAGTCAGAGAGCTGAATGCCGGGTTCCGAGGGGCTGTGGCTGTCGGGGCCCCAGCTGCTTCGTCTGTGACACGGGCGTGACGCCAGCTCTCGACCCCCCTCGTAGGAGCGTCACACACACGTAAGAATGCACTTGCTCCCAGCCCTCCCCATCAGGGGCTCGGGACTCAGGGACACCGCCAGCCAGGTGGACGAGCGAGGGCGGGAGCCGGGCAGTTATCTACGTCACCATGTCAGTCGTACCTACTCCTGCATAAGAAACAGCCCTCAGCTTAGAGGGACTTAAAACCCCCACCACTTGTCTTGTCCTTGGTCCTGTGGGCCAGCAGCGTGGTTGGGCTCAGAGAGACAGTGCCCGACTGGCCTCATTGGGACCACGCGCCCGGCCACAGTCACCAGGAGGAGCGAGTGGTGGCAGGCCGCTCACGGGGACCGTGGCTGGAGTCCTGGCCTCACCCTCCAGGAGGCTGGCGTACAGGTCTGCACGTGGCGGCCTCAGCACTGCCAGGAAGGCCAGGGAAGGGACAGCAAGATCTCCCGAGGCCCATTCCCCACGTCCCTGCCACCGCGTTCTGTTCTGCCAGTCAGACCAGGTCACAAGGCCAGCCCAGGGGTGGGGAGGTGGCCTCCTGCCTTGATAAGAACTGGTGGCCATTTTAATGTCCTGGACTCACGAGAATGCTGACCTCTGCTTCCTCAGTCACACCCTTGCTTCCTATCCGTCCTCGTCACCTCCCAGTAAACGCAGAGCACTGAGGGCCCCCGCTCACGATGGCCTTGACTGGATCCCACTCCTGCCAGGGTCCTTCCCTCGCCCCCGGCTGCTCGCCAAGCACCTGCATCACCTACCCTCCCTTACCCCAGGCCGGCTACCAGAGGAGCCACAGCGCCTGACTCAGGTTCATGGTTATCCGACATTCAGTCTCTTTCCGGCAACATTTCCTACACACATTTCCATTTTTCTGTTTAGACTCAGATCACTCTATGACTGTTTCGTGCCCAGGTTTCACTGCAGAACAAAGAAGGTCCGAGAAGCATGTGAAATTGCTCTGCTCCTAATGGTCTGCAAAAAGTCTGCTATGGGCTGCGGGTCACGAGCTGGTCAACACGGGCAAAACCCTTCCAGACTTGTGCTGCAGTACTTCTGGCCAGGAAATTGCCTGATCACTAGGTAACATGTTTGTGATTAGCAAAACGAAGCTTTCTCAGGGGTGGAGTGTGTGCATGCATTTGCAGTTGGAGTTAGGTCCCCCCACCCAGTTTTAAGGTATGTGCAAAGCGTTCTTTACATTGCCCATAAAAACGCAAACTGAAGTTTTCCCCCTGCCGTTCTGTACGAGCTTGTAAAAGATGCCGCAGCCGCACCAACGACCGGCAGGTCCATTCTGCAACTGCCGTGTGCAATAACCCGGAAGTCAGGGGCCAAAAGGGGATCAGGAGCTGGTCTCTGGCGCTCGGACACGCCAGCCTGGAAAAGCAGTTGCCAAGTGGCGATCTGCAAAATCCCCGCCGCGCTCAGGCCAGACGGTGAGCCCTGTGAAAGGGAGGCAGACCTCAGGGACTGTGCGTGCGATTACTGTTCGCCCTCACGGCGGCTGAGTGAAGGGGTGTGCTGGTCCGTCTGCACCCCGACGTGCTGAAGCCAGGACCGGTGGCGTCTGGTCCCACTCTACCCCTGTGCGGAAGCCCGGACCACCTGCCCCCAGAATCCAGACGGGAGCTGCCCCAAGAAGGGGGGAGGGTACTCGCCATCAGGAGACCGAGGGCCAGGACCTCAAGGTAAATACTGTGTCACTCAATGTGTCATCGGCATGGAGACACATGGCTATCTCCCCGGGCAAGGTGACCCCGGCTCACTTCCTCAACGCCCTCTCTACCTGAGGCTCTCGGCTTTTATCCGTCCACGTTTAATCCTGTCTCCTTAAACCTGTGCCCCGCTTGTCTGTGATGAAACTACACACTACCTTTGTCTCTAGTTTTTGTTTTTCTTTTTTTAAGGCAAGAACCAGATAGAAGATTTACCCCTGCCTTTCTCTCTGCTCTTGGGTTAAAAGACGAATGTCAGCAAAACTCCTCGGTCAGCTCAGCTTTTCATTCCTGGTGGCCTTCCTGCACCCCCCACACCCCCTTGAGCAGGTCAGGCGACCGCTGAGCCATCTCTGATTCCTACCCTCCTCGCCCACATGTCGGAGTGGACAGTTAACGAAGCAGATCACGGGCAGGGGCTGGCTCTGGTACTAACCACGGCTCGGCGGCTAAACACACGTGACACACTATCCACACTGACAGAGCTCGGAAAACCAACTGGCGCGAACTAGGAAATTCACCCTCCAGCCGCCTCCCACAGCGGGCACGTCCTTCCCACTGCAGAAGCAGAGGCCCCTGCAGCACGGCTCCCGTGAACGTCTCCTGCTGGGCGGTATCTATTCGTTTCCTGCCAACTGACGGGGACTGAACCACCACCCCTCTGTTCGCTTGCTCGAGCGGCCGACACTCACTGAGCCTGTACCGCGTCCCACGCACCGTCCTAGAAACGCGGACCGGGAGATGCAGAGGAGGCAGAGGAGGCAGAGGAGGCACCCACACCAGTTCACGGCACCTGGAATCGCTCTCAGTCACACCCTCCTCTGAATACGGAGCACAAATCCCCAGGGGGCAGAGCTGTAGAGAGGCTCCTTGAGGGGCGGCTGTGGCAGACGGCAGTCGGGAACCCCGTAACTTCACATTCAGAGACCCCAAAACAAAGAGCAAAAGAGTTCAAATCCAGTCGTGCTCCTCACAGAGTTAGCGTCACTTAAAGGTGTCAGCGTCGCAGACCATAGCCTCAGATTTTAAGACAGTCTTCGGAGGGGCTGTGCTAGTGGACAGCGGCCGTGGCAAACGGTGGTTGGTGCCCACAGGGACAGCATGACCTGACGGCCGAGTCTTCCAAATACCAAAAAACTAAGAGTGAAGAATGACAGACAGCAACAAAACCTACACTTGGAAGTAGGTAGAAAATACTTTCGCTCTATTCTACGCTTATAAAATTTAGAGGCGTGCCCATTAAAAGTCAAAAACGCTAAGACTATCGCAGCCGCTCAGAGTGACCGCTGCCCAGGGCACTGTGCTTACCTCCCACCCCCCTCCCGCCCCCACGTCTGCCTCTGACCTGGGAACCGGCAGAGCAGGGCCCCTGCCCACCACCCGGATTCACACAGCCCGAGAGCTAAGAACCCTTTTTGTGTGTTTTACATGGGGGGTGGGGGGACTGTTTCGTGACATGTGAAAATCACATGAAATTTAAGCTGAAGTGCCACAGCCGACAGCCAACAGCCGACGGATGGGAGAAGCCGCGTCCTCACGAGGCTTCATGTACTGGCTGTTTTCATGCCAAGAGGCTGAGTTAGTAGCTGTGACAGAGACCACGTGGCCCTCTCAGAGCCAGGCTGTGGGCTGTCTGTGTCCGGCCGGGCCTCTCCCGACCCCCCGAGCACTGCCCGTGCACGTCCAGCGGGGTTCCTGAGGGCGGAGAGGCCAGCCGAGCCCCGGCCCTGCCGAGTGGACTCTCGCAGAGGCTGTTCTCAGTCACTTCTCCTCTGGCTTGGCCTTGCTCCCCAGGAGGACCCCACGGAGCCCTTGCTACACAGGCCTTGGTCCCAGGAGCCCTTGGCTCTCGAGCGTCTCTTCTGGAGCCTCATCCAGACGGGGACACGTGAGCATTTGCGGTCACAGTGTGACCGTGACTCCTTTCCCGGCCTTCCGCCTGAAACTCTTGGCTGTGCTCAGAAATGCTAAGGGCTCCAAATGTTTTTTCCTTTCTCTAAATGTTTTAACATAAACGCATCAAAACTGTTTTTCTTTGCTAAACTGTTTGGAAGTTTTTGTCAGAGTCCTATTAAAGCCACATGCTTAGGACACATCTGTGACTAAAGTTGTCAGCATTCCTCCGGCCCCTCAAAGCTGTTTTTCTAAACAAAAATCTTTAATTTTCCAAGGAAACAGGTGAGTGGGAGGGGCAAGGGCCACGCACCGGCTGCCCGCAGCGGCTGGGGCTGAGCGGCAGCGGGTCGGAGACTGCAGACCGCCCCCTCTCCTCCTCATCCCCACATGCCGTGTGACTAACCACGACGGCCTCGCACGTGGCCGCCACGCGGGGGGAGGAGCAGCAGTGAGAGCCCCCGACAGGCCTCCGGGCCAGGGGCTGAGGGTCCGGCGTCCCAGGCCGGCGGGGTCAGGAGGGAGGCACGTCGGGCTCTCAAGGCTCGGTGAGCAGCGATGTTCTTCATCACTTCCACAATTAAAAAAATTATTTAAAAAGCAAGAAACGATTTATTTTGACCTTCTTAGAGAAGAACATACACAATGTGGCCTTAAATCATCAAGATGAAATCTGGTCATCAGACGGGCACTGATTTATTTCTGGTTCCAGTTAAAACTGCATGAGTGTCAGTGTGTTCGAACGGATAACTCTCAGAGACCTGGGCGGGACCCCCACCCACCCACCCACACACACACACACACGAGGGTGACAGGACACTGAGCCCGCAGGGTGGGGCCTAGCGTGGGGTGGCCAGCTCCCACGGCCCCGCCGTCTGTGCACACCCTCCCGAGAGCTGAGAACACCCACCGCACCAGCGCTGACTTCTGCCAACGCCTTGTCCTGTGGGTCTTCTCCCGGGAGACGGCGGCCACCGAGCCAGGAGGGGTGATGCTCTGGTGTCTGGGATTCCCCCCAGTCCCTCCCAGACCAAGCGTGTGCGCACAGTGTGCACTCTGACACAAACACCTTCCGCTGAGGACCTGCCGGTCGCCTGGACCCTGCTAGGCCAACGCCACTGACTCTACCGACCTGCACTTGGCTCCTTTGTGCAGATCGCCAACTGCGCACACGCTGATGGGGCCGTCAGCCCGGAGAGAAGCTGGGAGCTCGGTGTAAGGAAGACGTGCGCGCCGGAGCCCACTGGTTACAGTCTCCAAGCGAACCTCGCCCGTCCCCACCCTCCCCGCAAGCTCTGTGCACTGTGGTCCGGACCACAGTGAGTACCAGTAACGAGTGAATGAGGCTTGTTCTCGCACACGGTAAGCAGTCCTGTGCAGGCAGGCGGTCCGTGACCCAGCTGTTTCCGTCCCCTCCACCGCCTCTACCACGCCTTTGCGACCTAATGGTTGTCGTCGTAAAGAGAAACGCGCGGCTCCAACTCCAGCCTCGATACTGGGTTCCGAGGAGCAAAATAAAACGCAGCGAGGGGAAAAGGAAACACACGGCGACAGAAAGAACGAGACGAAAACTGGACCGTGGGCCGGGAGCCCTTCGCTGGCTTCCGCTCTCAGCTGCCCGTCCGGAACGCTGCCGCGCGGCCATGCCCAGCGTCCTGCGAAGCGGGAGCAGGGGTCGCAGCGCACGGATCACGGCACTGGCGCGCTGCTAGTGGGGCAGGGAGCGTGGAAACGGGGCGGACGGCGAGTGGCGTCCGCCGTCCACAGCTGATCTCCAGCGGAGCGCTCACAGGCAGCCCGTCTTCAGCCCTTCTGCAGGGATCCCGTTCCCAGGAGTGCCGACCATCTAGCTACGCTAAAACCCTCTGAAACACGCTCGCGTGCGACGGACGTCTGGCACGGGGGAAGCCCAGTGTGAGCGTGCCGACTTTACCTCGGCCACCCTCAAAACACTGGCCCTCTGGGTTGCTGAACTAAGACGAAGCACAAGGCTTGCCTTCCATCGGAACCAGGGAGTCGTGCCAAAACACGGAGAGCACGTATGGCATGGTCTGTGCACGTTAAAACACATGATTTGTTTGGCTTTACAGGGGATATAGTAAATCGTTCTAAACTAGGTGCCAACACTGAAGTTTCTGCGAGTGGGAGGTTGATGCACCCACGCTTTGGAAAACCCAGCGTTAGTCGTGTTCCCGTGTATCTTGGGACTCTGCATTGCCACATCCCACGGGGAGGAGTTTCAGACCCACGTGGAGGTGACTGGAAACCTGACCTTCTGCAAGACGAGGTCTGGCTGACTGGACTCGCCACGCCTTCATAAAATTATCTCTTTTTTTTTTTTAACGTCCAGGTAGAGCTGACACCCTGGCATTCTGAAGCATCCGAAGTTCACACGCCTGGCCTTCATTTCCGGCTACTAAGTTCAATACCACCACTACCTGCGACCTACGACAACAGCGCTGAATATGTTTCAGTGAAATGCAGTAATTTTCTGGGGGTCTGGGAGAAAGAAACCAACCTTCACTGACTACATAGCGACCATGAGCCAGACCCCATGCTGAACTCTCTGCGCGTCTGCCAAGCAGGAGGACATCTGTTGAGCCTTCTGGGAAGACACCTGTGTCGTGCCAAGGTCGGCCTGAGGGGTGGCACGTCCATGCCCCGGAGCGGAACTCTGCGTCCTCTCCGCCCGGAGGAGGCTAACTCGCGGTCAGCCTGGCTCAGCTACTTCTCTGCAGGCCTTTCTGCGTTTTGTTCTCCACCTCCTTCCACTGTTCCCAGCTGGAAAAATCACATGTCGTCTTGCTGACAGATTCGGTTCCATGTATTAAAGGGGGGGAGGGGTTGTCCATTTAATTTAATATTTGTTTTTAACCATAATCATGGGACAAATGCTTTGCCCTCATTTTAAATTCTTGAGTCGAAAGGCTCGCATAGGTCAGAAAGTTTGACTGGCAAGTTCAACAAAATATTCCGGCACAGAAAATCCCGATGTGATATAGGATGTTCAGAGCACAGGCGAGAATGGAAAACCCCTAATTTACGCGCATAGCGAAACACTCATAGCAAAACCAGGCCAGAATCACCAAGACAGGAAGACTGTAAACCGCTTTACTTCCAATCATAAATATTCAAAAAAAAAAAAAATGGCATCCAAACACATCCACTGGTGGATTAAAGGAACAGTACAAGCAAAACGCGTTCCCCGGAACACAACAACGATCCAGCATTAGGCAATCTAGTAAGATAACCTGAACGTAAATTTACATGTGAGAATTACACACGACCTCGTCTCTCTGGAGCAGGACTGAAGAGAAGCAGAAAGTTTGCCACGCCGTCAGGAAGCAAGGATGAAGGAGCCCAGCGTTCACGTTTCATGCACGCTGGCAACATGCTAGCTGATGGCAGATAACATCCAGCACAGCCAAGCATGCGAGGAAACGGAGCCTGCACGCTAATGGGGGTGCGCACACCGGCACACGCTTCACACGTGACAGCTCAGCAGCCGGCTGTGGGAACACGGAGCACACGGACCCTACGGACCCAGCCACCCGACTGAGGAATCCGTTCTACGGAAACACGTGCACAAAGATACAGGAAGTTCTCTGCTTCTGCACTGGGAAAACTAGAAGAGAATCCATGCCCGGCAGTACAGAGGCTGGTGCACTCTGAACGTGAAATCCTCTCCACGGACCTCAAGTGCAAGGAGGCGGCTCTGTATGAACCGGCAAGAGCACGGCAGAACGTTCTAGGTGATGAAGAAGCTGCAGGCAATGAACAGCGGTCTCGATTCTGTCATCCTCTCCTTGAGTGCGCGCGTGCGTGCACCCACACGGCAGCATGACGGGCGTGACAGCTTGCCGCTTTCGGCACGTTCTACCGGTGTGAGGCGGGCCGCAGGTCCCACACACCCAAGGGGAGGTGACTGCAGACTTGGGCGTGGGTACCCCAGTCTCTCGGCCGCAGGGCTGTGGTTTCTGTGTCCCGTACAGGCCTGGGCTGTAGGGGCCAGCCGACCCCTCCTGAATTTCATTCTGCAGGGACGAGGAAAGCCACAGCGAAACTCGCTCCTCTCCTTAAAGTCCCGGAGACTTTTCTGCCATTCCTTAGAAGAGGAATACACTCGCCTTAAAAGCGAGAATGGATTTTCGAGTCTTAGGTAACTTCAGTGTTTTAAAACGTACAACAAGTCTTTGAGCCTTATTTCTTGACCTTTGCTTGTGACTGCCGTTAATTTTTACCTACACGTCGACTCGGCGGCTCTTCTCAGGTTTCACGGAAGGGGGAGACTCGCTCACAGCAGTGCCCTTGACACCGTCATGAATGAAAGCTCCAGAAACGCAGCATGATGTGGCAAGCCATCCGTCAGGACGTAATGGTACTCAAAATCGCGGGCTGCAAAGCATCATGCTTCAACTGAAGGGAATAATGGCTACAGAGCATAGCCCTTAGCCTCCCCCACCCCACCCCCGCCACAATCCCCCGGAGAAGTGGAGGGGCACACGCCCTTGGCACTGGAGTCCTCTCAAGAGAAGAAAGTTCTCAAAGGAGGCAGAATGACTCATGTTTCCACAGGCAAAAAGCACATTTCTTTCCACAGAAACATAAAGCCACTTGGCCCTCAGTGCAGATCAGGAGATTGACACTGAAGAAAACAAAATGGATAAACATGGAAAGGACAGCTGAGGTCGAAAATAATAAATCTGTTCCCCAGGTCACAAACACCCTCAAAACCAGAAACGGGGCACTCTGAGGACAAACCTTCCTCATCCGGGGGGTCGGAGGCCTGTCGGCGGAGCACAGCAGCGTCCTCGCTGTGGCAGCAACGGTGACGCTCAGACCCCGCGAACGGGCCTTTTACAAACAAAACGTGGCGACTTCAGGCGAAACTTACCATTACCGGGACTGCAGTGAGACCATTAATTACCTTGCACACGGAGTAGATTCCGCTTGTTAATTCGCATCCCGATGTCACGGATGCCGAAAGCCGCTTGGCAAAAACCTTGCTGCCAAACCCCTTCCCTGGGGTTCGCCACAGGCGACCGCCGTGCCGGGAGGGGACAGCGGCCTCACAGCGTCCCCCAAGGGACGCTTCTGCTCGCACGCCTCGGAGACGCCGACCTCTCCCTTCCACACCGAGTGTCTCCCCTCCACGCGGGGCCCTCGCCTCCTCCGCCTTTCGGCGGCCCCAGATTCTCCAGGCCCGTGAGAAGCGAGCGCGGGCGCTGGGCTGGAGAGGCCAGGCTGCTGGGCTGAGGCCCTCTGGGTGAGGGAGGCGCTGTGCACCTTGCTGACTGCAGGCCTCCCGACTCCACACTCCTGGGGTCCCAAGACCCTGCGAACAGTCAGGGGAACCCTCTGCTGGCCTGGAAGTGAGCACCCCTTTCTGAGTGACCAGAGAGAAGAGAAGGCAGGAGAGAAACGAGGACGGAGCCTCCTGCTGCCTGCGCCTGCGCGGCAGCGCCTCTCCAGACGAGACGCCCATCGCGGCCCCCACGGCTCCCCACGGCCCCGCACCTGGCAGCTGTGCTCGTCAGCTTCCAGTGTCGGGTCCTGGAGGCTGTGGGGTTGGCCCGGTTGTGGGACGGTGGCTCTGCGGGGAACCAGCTGGCCGCTCGGCACAGAACGATGGGAGGGTCCCTAGAGCATGGGCGGGGGGGGGGGGTCGGCATTTCCAGCCATGCTGTGGTCCTGCCCTGGCAGGGGGGCAGGAGAGGACAGGGACGAGACGGGCTTTGGCTGCCTGCCAGGCGACACGCCGGCTTCCCAGGGCAGGTACCGTTAAGAGAAAAACGAGGGGCTCCGCCAAGCTCGGCTGGGGCTGAGCGAACACCGACCTGCGGGTGACCCCCGCCAGGGGCTCTCAGCGTGCGAGCGGCAGGGAGGGCCGGGGGTGGGCTGAGGCCCCCACACCTGCTCGCCACTCATCTGGGCTGGCAGCTCTTGGCGACAGCTCCCTGGGCTGTGCATCGCGGGGAACCGAGGTCCCCTGAGCAGGCGAGCGGAGCAGAGGCTTCCTGGCGGGTGTGGGCAGCGCCTTCCGCACAGGGCAGGGGGCAGGCTGCATGCCACGGCCCGGCACCCCTGAGTGCAGGCGGCCTCTGGCATCCTGCTCCCGCACGGCCAGGCAGAGCTCTGGGGTCGGGGACCGAGGCGACTGGCGCCCAGAGCTGATGGAAGCATGGTCTTGCTGCTGGCGCACGTGGCCTCCGTGTCTGTCCTCACAGACTGTGCCAGTGCAGATCGGCGGGCGAGCACCAGGGCTGGGCGCCATGGGGGCAGAGGAAGCCACGCTGCTCAGCTTCCCAGGAGGGAGAGGTCAGGGCACACACAGGCCTGGACGCTGCGTCACCTGCTGCCCGAACCGCCTCCCCTAAAGCTAACGACAGCTCGAGAGAGGGGGGGACGTGGTGCTGATTCCTAGCCCAGCAGTGTCTGCTCACACCATCAGCAGCAAACGTGCACCCCGGTTCACCACTGACCTGGGCACAGTAGCTAGTTGGGAGGCAGATTAAAAGAGCGACGTGTCTTCCTGCCAGGGAGCTGCCCCTTCCTGCTCCGTAGAAACAGCCCCCAGGGCCGCTGGTGCCAGCAGCGCTAAGGAGAGCCTCCGTCCCCTGCCCCGGCCTCCCTGCGGACTGCCCCAGGGGCCCGGCCTGGGTTTACACACAGAGCAACACTGTCCTGTGGCCATTTCTGCCCAGAGCCCAGGTCGTCATCCGTCAAGTGGGGGGGTCCCCTGCTGTGATGTCATCGGTCTCTGACTGCACAGGTCACCTCTCAGGACCCAGCCACACAACTGGGCTGTGCTGGCCGCACTTAAGCGCGGCGGCTAGCACCTCGTGCGGAAGGCGTGAAACCAAGCCTTTGTCCTAACCTGAAGTCAGTGGAAGAAAGTCGTTTTTTCCCACTGAAAATGCATATGAAAGCAACACTTAAACTGCAGAGCATGATACAAACGCCAGAGGCGGTGAACAGCAGAACTAGCTGCTTGGGGGCTGGCATGGAAACGTGAACGACGCACCCTCCCGTCACTCTGAGGCTCGTCGTGCGCATCAGGCCTTTACTGTCTTCCTGATGCGCGAGGCCAGCTCCTCAGAGGACAGTGGCGTTAGGCTCAGAGCATGCACCGGGAGGGAGCGGCTTCCACCGCCCGCTCGCCTCTGGACGTGCAGGCGTAGCGTGAGGCCTCGGGACCTCCCGGGGCCGACGTAGTCCTGGGACAGGCTCAGCACCCTGCATAGGGCAGAGTCCCTCCCAGGCTTTCTCACCGGCGAGTCCCGATGCTTGTCCAGGACTTGCCTTTCGCATGCACACAGCAACGAGGAGACACACTCTGAATGCGGTCCTCCCACAGGCTCCTCGCCTGGGCCACCTGTCTTCCTCCACCTCCCAGGTGAACCTTTTCCTTTCCCAGGTGCCGGGAGGGGCATGAATCTATCCCACCACCCCACTCTCCTGATCCAGGACTACCCCCCGTGATGGCTGAATGGGCAAATCACATGAACCAGTGGTTGGGAGCCTCACAGTTCAGGGGAAAAAAAATTCTTTGAGAAAACTGCTTTTATGAGGCTCTCCAAACAGGGATCTCTAACTTGCAGTGGCTGGTCAGGGCATGCGCACAAGCTCCACAGAGAAACTGCACTTCTCTTAAGAATGATCGCTTCCTTCCCCGCCCCATCTCCTCCTTTAAAGGTAAAGCAACCACCAGAAGGAAAAAAAAAAAACATCTTCCACCAAGGACACACAGATTACCGCTTCCCTGACTCACACTTTCCCCTTGATTCATTCAACAAACTCCCAGATTGATTTCCACCGATCAGGAATAAGAACTCACTAGGAGTGAGGTGACTGTGAAAAGAACCCTCTCGCCTCAGTTGCTTTTGTGTAACAATGTAACAATACAGTAACAAACACGAACGGTCATGTGACGGTACAATTACAAAGCATCTTCCCAAGAACAGACAGATCACAAGCGGGACAAATCACGGCAAACGCTCATGTCACAGAACCTGCGTAGCTTGTGATCTGGCTCCTCGAGTAGTTACACGGCTTGGACTGAATTATTTTTTTTCCCCAGTGTTAGACAATAAGCTGATTATCTCACATGTTTCAAGTCTGTTTCAAGTGCCTTTAAAAAAAAAAAATCTGCGAAACGAGAACCTGGAAAGGAATACAAAGTCCTTCCTGGAAAACACGTGCCCCTTCCTGCCCCCTGCCAACCCCCCCTCGACAAACAACATGGGCGCACAACGCTCTGCCGACAGCAGCGCCAGGCGGGAGGCACAACATCTGCTCCCGAGACACCGGCGCGCCCGCGGAAGGCGCGCTGGCTGCCTGCCAGCCCTCAGACTCCAGATTTCTGCTGACAAGGCTGTCAATAAATGGGCAGATGGCATCGGCTCTGCTGGCAGCAGAGTGCAGTTAACCCAACGCGGGACGTCAGTTCAAATTCACGGTGTCGTGGGCCGAGCCCTCTGTCGGGGCGCTGAAGCCTGCCCTTGGTGGAGCAGGGAGAGCAGGACGAGGAAACCAGGAGGCACCGGCTCCGCTGAACGAGATCAAGCCCCAAGAGTCAGCAGCCGAGCAAGTGCAGCCCTTGTGACCGAGGGAGAGATGGGGGAGGCGTGTCTCGTTCACACGTTGCATTTTATGCCGTTGAAGCTCAGGGGTCCGACTCCGCCGCTGTGCACAGAACCTGGCCTGAAATGCACACTCTGCATCTCCTCTGCCAGCACACGCGCGTGCCAGGACGCCTTCTAAGAAGCGTGTGCAGGTATGTGACATCGATGCTCGCAGCTCCCCCCCCCCGCCACCCCCCAATAAAAAGCCAGTGTGGGCTTTAAGCCCAGGAACAGCGTGAGGACGCTCAGAGGCGTCCCCTGGTGGCGACTCGGGGACAGCATCCTTCCTACAGCAGAGACTCAGCAGAACCTTCAGAGCAGAAGCTCGTGCAACTGCAGAGCGGTGGCTGTGAGGAGCACCAGGGCGTGACGCAGCAGCGGGACCTGCAGCGACATGTCCCTGTCCCCTTCTGCAGACTGGGAGCGTCAGAGACCGGTCTGCTGTGGAAGGAGTGAGGTCGCTTCTCATCTCCGCAGAGCGGGTTAGAGCTACCAAGTGCTTTTGCTTGTTCTAAGGCAGTGAGTCACAACTGGGCGTGATGTGGCCCCCAGGGGACAGTTGGCAATGTCTGGTGATACTGCTGGCATTGTGTGGGTGGAGGCCAGGGGTGCTGCCAACACCCTACAGCGCCCAGGATGATGCCCAGCCACAACGGCTTACTCAGCCCCACACGCGGACAGCACCCAGGCAGAGGCAGCCAGCCAGAGGGCGGTGGCAGGGGGTGCTCTGCACCCCTGTGAATGCCAAGCGGGGCTGGTACCCCAGGGCAGTGTCAGGGGGCTCTGCACCCCTGTGAATGAGCGGGGCAGGCGTGGGCAGAAGAACCTCCGTATTTGCTCCTGTGTCTGCCACTGGCACACTGTCAGGGTCAGTGTTCCCAGCGTTATTTGCTATTTTTAACCCTTCCCTAAACCACCAGTTCTTCCAGCTCTTCCTGTACATTAGAAGGGTGAAACAGCACGTGAAATTTCAGCTCAGTTTCTTACTATCGCATGAGAATACATCTGCCTAGTGACCAGGCCTGTGAAGAGCTGAACAGAGCGAGGTTCGACACTGGACATCGGCATCTGAGACGGGAGCAGAGTTTTGGGGGCCGAGGGGAACTAAGGTAATTTCAGAACTGACGGGACTGGGCTTTGGGATGTGGCTGCAGGTGGCTTCTTCTCACTTCTGCTCGTGGGTCTGAAGCACTTTGGACAGACAGGAGAAGAGGCATCGTCAGCGACTCACTCCCAGTTTTAAAGGCGTGACTAACAGGTGTGTCTCCGCCATCAGTCCGTAGACCTCTGCCTGCCTGACGCTGTCTCCCGCCCCACCCCAGCCACGGATGCTCCTCTGCTGCAGCTCCTAAGTCCCTTCCCCCATGTCTTGGCTCCTAGAGCCTCTACTCATCTCGCGAGCTGCAGCCCCTCTGACCTCTGGTCTGAGTCCGTGCTCCTGAGAGCTCTGCGGGAACCTGGCCACGCTCCCGCAGGCTGCCCGCTCGCTAACTGGTTAGTGGGGAGGACCAACTGCTTCTTACCTGAACCTGAGGAGACAGCCAGTGCCCTGAAGCTTGTGGAGAGAGAAGGTGGTGGGTGTGACGCAGCCGCGGGGCAGAGGGCCCACTAGGATCCTCCCCGCTTCCTCCCCAGTGATCACGACCCCCTAACTGAAGGTTCAGAAGATGTGAGTGAAGGAAGTGCTTTCCTTCAGTCACTCAAGAAAGCTTTCACAATAAAAGAGCAAGTTCCCCTAATCTCTCTTTAATTCCTACCTGAGGCAGCCTGAGGGGCGTCTGATTCAGAGTCTCCTTGTGTGGAAAGAGCACTCAGCTGTCAGGAGCGGCTACAGCTCCTGATCCAGGGGAAGGAACTATAAACAGGAATGTGATTCACATCAAAGTGAGCTGCAGGCCCCTGTGTCAACAGCAATTAATGCGGCCAGTTCATGAAGCCCAACTCTCTCCATAAAAAGAAAGAAAAAGCAGAAATTTAATCTTACAGAGGATCCCAGCAGGAGAATTAAACCCCTCTCCCATTTCCTTTCCACAACTAAAATCAGAAATTCCTTTCACCCCTCTGGCTTGGAGTCTTGGGCCTTCTAAGGGGGGGAAGTCTGCAGAGAAATGGGAGTGGGGCTCGGGCCGGGGTCGCTGGACAAGGATGACCACGCACCCGGAGGCTGTGTGGGCAGCTCCGTCCCCGAGAGCTTGCCTCTGAGCACAGACGCGCTGTGGATGAGCAGCTCGGGCCAGGGGCCCAGGGCAGGGCTGGCCACAGGCAGAAAGAGAAGGAACTGGGGATAGGAGCCGAGTGTCCGCCCCAGCCAGCCGTGCTTCCTTTTCTCACGAGCCGCGCCCAGAGAAGAGCAGGCCGGCCAACAGGAGGGCCCCCCTGGCACGCCGCCCATGCCTCTGTGACTGCGTCAGCTCCAAGGCCACAGGAAGCCCCCGCAGGACGTCCTGTGGCTCCACGCTGGCTCCCCACTCCCGCCTCCTGGGAGCTGGGGTGGAAAGGCCCACTCCCGGCTTTCACTTTTCCACTTTTACTTTCCCCCTTTAAACAAATACGTCCACACGTGCTTCTGGGACCCGCGCCTGTCCAGGACACTCAGCCGGGGCTGAGCTGGCGTGGGGGGCTCACTCCCTCTCCCCTCCACCGTGCAGGAAGTGCGGTTCCGAGTGGAGGTTAAAAGCACGCCCCTAGATCCGAATTGCGATCCCAGGCCCAGCTCCACAACTTCCTGGCTGTGCAACCTTGGACAGGCCACTTAGCCTCTCTGTGCCTTCCACGTCAGAGGCTCCTAAGAGCCCCTGCCGCGTGGGCACCTCCCGTGGCGGTGACGAGCATGAGAGGCGCCGACACGCGTCAGTGTCTGGGACGCGAACGGCCGTGGAGCGGGCACTGTGCGTGTGGCTGCGGTGGCTTTGGAGGGGGCCCTGTCACAGCACCCAGCGCCCTGTGCACCAGCCCCTCTGGGGCGGTGTACTGTGGGCCAGGAGTGCTGAGTGGCTGACAGAACGGGGCCCAGCAGAGGGGAGACACTTGAAGGGGATGCTCCCAGCAGCCTTTGCATCTCTGCTTCTGGGCGTCCCTGACATTCACAGGTTCCCACGAGCTTCACCCACACCGCAGCCCTATCCCCTACGGAAGTCTAGTGTCCACTGCTGGTAATAAAAAAGTCGCACTTTGTCTTCAGGGGGGAAATGGCCCCACTAGTAGCTGTTACTCGTAGAATAACCAACCCCAACGCAAGATGCCATGACACACACACACGAGATGCAAACGTTTCCCCCCATTCTGCGTGCTGCCGTCTCATTTTGATTGTTTTGGTTTGCAAGCTTTTGGCTTGACGTAGTCCCACGTCTCGATTTTTGCCTTGGCTGCTTGTGCTTAAGTGGTTAACATCCAAAACATATAAAGAACTCATACAACTCAATAACTAGAACGATCCACTTCGAAAATGGGCAGAGGGACTGAACAGACATTTCTCCAAAGACGACATACAGACGGCCCACGGCTGCTGGACAAGGTGCTCGCCGTCACTAACCCCAGCAAAATGCGAGCCGGCGCCGCGGGGAGGCCACGCCCCGCACCTGTCCGGACGGCTGCCGGCGGCGGGACGGAGGGCAGGCTGGCGGGCGCCACGGGGTGGTCGCACGAACGTGCCACGTCCACACAGCGACCCCTCACACGTTAGGTGGTGCTGACGGCTCAGGTTTTAAAAAGCTGCCAGCGCACAGCACCCGGGGGAGTGTCAGCAGCCGGGCTGCCGCGGTTCACCCCAGCAGTGCCTCTGGGCCGCTCTCCGCCGCTCCCGCCGGCCGCATTGCGGTTGGAAGGTGCTACATACGCTCCGGCTCTAACACAGGACAGTTTGCCCTGGCGACTCCGGCCGACTACTCGGATGCAACGTTCTTGGTTATTTTATCACTGCAGACTTTGCAATGCCAACTCTATGCTCCAGGATTAATCACTGGGGTCCGACCTTTGTCACCGACACTCTCGACACTCTCGGGCGAGGAGGGCTTGGGGCACCCTGCTTGGTGTTTTCCAGGGATGTGAGGCATCAGGAAAACCAGCAACATCTCCTGCTCGCTAAGTGCCCGGGGCACAGCTGAGTCCTTCTTTGGCAAATAAGGAAAATCCCAAACGAGTTCTCGCTGAACCTATACTTAGCCCCGGGGGGAAAGCCTAACACCTGCAGCTATCCATGGTTTCCCCGGAGCATCAACTCCTTAGAGGAGGTCACGGGTGCGGCTCTCAGCACGTGGCTTCCTGACTGACCTGAGACGCACATGGAATGGGATGAGCAGCTCAGCGTTCAGTGTGCAGAGGCCTCTCAGTGCCGTGTACCCCGTCAGCCTCTGAGCCTCGGTCTCTCGTCTGTGACTTGCTTCCATCAGCCCAGGAACAAGGACTCCTGACTCCACGGTGGACGTGCACAGCTCAGGACGGACGCGGGGTCCAGGAGCACCACACGGCCTTTCCCCCTTACGTTCGTTCAGAGTCCACCCAGCACAGCGGGGAGGGTGTACTAAGTTGCAAGACAGCGGCACCCCTAAAGCAGCCATCGAATGTGCACCACACGACCCTGGACAAGTCGCTGCCCTCGCCCCGCCTGGATCTCCTCACCCCCGCAGGGTAACTAGCTCCACCCACTGCACCGGGTTAGGAGACTGGTGAGTTAACGAACGCACCGTGAGTCCAGGGATCCTCCACCAGCACCCCACTCACCCCCGGCCCTGGTAAGGGGCACCCCAGGAGTGGGACGGCTCTGAAGCGGGGTTTCCTGGCTGGGGCGCCCCGGGCACCCCACCCAGCACGCCTGCAGCACCATCTCCCAGCTGACAACTGAAAGTGGCTCCAGACATCTCCAGAAGCCCCTGGGGGTAAAACCAGCCCTGCTGGGGACAACTGGTGTGCAGGGCCAGCGCTGTCTGCCCGTGAGGTGAAGGGATAGTGGGCAGAGCTGAGCTCTTGGGGGGAGGGGTGGCAGTGTCCCCTCTGAACACTGGAATGGGCTCAGGGCAGCCGTGGGTGCCCACGCCGCTGCTCCTGGAGGACCTCCCTCTCTCCTCCCAAACCCTCCTGCCCTGTGCCCGACGCCATCGGCCCAGTGACCTGCGACCCGGCGTCTACCCCACAAAGTCCAGCACGTGTACACGAACCCCCTGCTCTGACTTCTGGGCCCGCCGGGCAACCCAGGACCAAGGACAGAGGCTCCGGGCCCCTGGCTCTGCCCCGGCGGGCTCTGGCATCCGCTCAGCCCGGGAGGACACCACCCAAAAGTGGTCAGGGAATCCACCTCCCACCTTCCAAATGCCACCATGTGGGTCACCACCCTTCCCCAGAGCCGCCCGGGAGGAAGCCAGACCTACCGTCCTCTCCGAGTGTGTGTCCTGCCTGGCTCCTCCCAAGAGACGGGGCCCCCTAAAACACCCGGCTGTCTCTTTCCTCCAGAGACTCCTATGGGTTGTGTCCCGTGTCGTCGACGTTCCTGACCGCGATGCTGCGGGACGCCTGCTCCAGCCCCCGGAATTTCTGCCCAGCCCCACCCTGGCCTTGGCGCCTGGACCCCTGGCTGGGGTTGGGGTGGGCGCTGAACCCTTGCCCTGCCCTAGGAGAGGAAAACAGTAGCCCTCCAGCACGCGCACACGGGTAAAGGGCTTGAGGGATTCGCATCGCAGACACGTGGTTCCGCCCTTGGTGCACCGGCGAGCTCCACCGTCCTCGTCCGGCGCGTCCGCTGCTGCCCGGCGGGCACGGGGGCGGAGGCACGGTCGCACGGCCGGGGCCTGCTGTCCCACAGCTACCGCATCACCATGCGCCTTTCCACGCTGCTTCCCACGTTACCATCGTCGTGACCACTACGCTTCCCCACAGCGCTTAACAGCATCCTCGCGCGACCGTTTTTCCGAAGAGTTGGCCCTTTTCTCTTTGTCCTGTTAAACTGACTGCTGCAATCAGCACGCAGCATCTTCCAGAACTCGGAACTTTCTTCTTCTCAATTATTTCCTTGGGATAAATAGCGGACGTCCGGCGAGAGCTGAAGGGCGCACACGTCCACGTGAATCTGAGGGCCCGCTGACCGCCTGCCCAGAGGACGGCCTCACGTGGCCCTCACGTGAGCTGCGTCAGTGAGACCGTTTCACCACAACCGTGCCATCATTTCTACCTTTCCGACTGCAGCGCGTTGTGTATCATTTTTCGCCGGCATCCCTCATTACTACTGAAGACGGATATTTTGGCTATGTGAATTCTGCGGCTTTATCGAGAGCTCATGCACGGGAGAGAGAGGAAGGGACTTGTGTTTCGGGTCCTGTCACAGCCACGTGGACACGCACACGGGCGTGCCGTGGACGCCTGGCTGGGCGGCCGCTCACTCCCCCCTCCCTCGTGCTCACACGCAACACGGCTGCCTTGCCAACAGCTCCCTCTCACTCCAGGACCTCCCAGTTCTCATGCGTTCATTATCTAGCACGACTCAGCTCAGCTCGAATCCACAAGGGCTCAAACGCCCCCAAAGGCCCTACAGGTAAGAGACCCGCCAACACAGGAGGACAGGCAGCGGGCGCCAGTGTCCTGTGACCCCGGCTCACTGGCCTGGGCTGCACCCCTGGAGTCAGCCCTGGTGCTTCTGAACAAGCAGAGGGGTGACCAGAGACTTCCGGGGAAGAGCGTCTCCTTTCCCTCATCATAAACCTCCATCTCTGGAGACAGGCCACGTGTGTCTCCTCCTCGCACACCTGAAGACCCTCATGGAGAACTGCTCCATGCTCCTAGCAACAGGTCTGGCTACGTTTTCCCCCAGATGCAAGAACAAGCTCTTCCACACTGACTCAGCCCTCGCAAGACGCGCACGAGTCAAGCACGCCACTACCCTGTCTGCAGGTGGGGGAGCTGGGACCCACGGGCTGCATGCCACCGTGGGTCCTGTGAGTCACAGATGGCTGGGAGCCGGCAGGATGCTGACCCAGGGAGCAGAGGGGTGGTGTGGGGGGCCGAGGAGCCCCGTCAAGTCCTGTCAGTTCCTCACGCGAGGCCACTCAGAAGGGACACGTGGTCACAGCTGCCTTGGGCCCAGGCCTCTCCAGGCTCAGACACACGTCTGCAGAGACACACTACTGTCCCGTTTCGCTTTGTTGGCTAGTGTTCGGGTTGGAGCAGCTGTGGTGGGGTAACAGCTCAGTCACCACCACCCGGCAGTCACGTTCCACCCCTCCGACGCTTCCTCAAAAATCAACCCCACGGGCACGAAAAGAATGTTCTCATTAAACACAGACGGGACATGCTGAGGGGCCTGTGCGTGGGAAACTAACGTCACGGGACGAAGTCAGCAAGTGTGCTGAGTGCATCCTTCACTGCCCTCTCTCCTCCCTCGAAAGGGTCAGGCCCTCACCCTGGCTGTTGCTGGTTAATTACCAGTAATTACTGCAGAAAAGGAAGCATGGCTACCCGCATGACAGCCTTGGGGTGGGGTCTCCGCTACGCCACCTGGGGCAGACCCTGTCACATCTCCACGAAACGCAGGCGGTTAAAAACCTCCTCACTGCCATGTGGGGCTCTCTCTCCCTGAGACCCAGGTGAGGGCACGGACGTCCCCGCTGTACCTGTAGCCTAACTCTGGGATTTGTTTTGCAAGTGACATGCCTGTGAGATCCTTGGTTTGTCAGTCAAATGTGGATCCCAAACATGAGGCTGATAAGGGACTTTTTAATTTTGTATAATAAAACACGTCAGCACGTGAGAGAGCTGCACGACCCAGTGAACCAATATTTTCCAAACCACCAGTACACGGCATTACAAAATCACGGACGAGCGATTCCTTCAAAGGATGAGACCAAGCAACGGCGTGTAACGTGACAGGACAGAACGGTCACCGACGTGACCTCAGACCCCGCACAGCACGCAGCCTTCAAGAAACGACCACTTGTCGAGTTTTGGTGTAGTATCAAACAATATCCACGGAAACGAAAAAACTACTAAAACACCCCTCCCGTTTCCGACTTCTTATAAGATTTTCTTCATGTACAGTAGCCAAGACAACACACAGCAGCGGATTGAGGCACAGTCAGATGCGAGAACCAGGCAGTGTTCCCATAAGCCAGACGGTCAACGGCTTTCCTGCGCTGTCCCCAGAGCCACGTCGGTGCCCTCCCTCACTTCTTTTTGACAGACTCTGATCCTTCTTGTCCTCGGAGAGCACGATGGTCTCCATGGCAACCTCGGGCCGGCGTGAACCCCGCCTCCCGAGGAGTCCGAGCCCTTGGTGCTCAACTCCTTCGCAGGCTGGGAAGCTGCGCCTTCTTACTGCCCGTCACAACAGCGCTGAGAGGGACACGAACGGATCGTGAGGCCACACACTTTCTCCCTGCCACCCACACGGCCCCGGCGCCACACCGCCAGAGGAATCAGAACAGAGAGACTTGCCAAGAACATAAAATACCTCTTTCCTTTTCAATGGTGTATTTTGAAAAAGAGAGTTAATTTTTTATAAAAATTATGTGAACGTGGAACGGTCACGTTGTATCTATTTTTGACCAACTTAGTAAATAAATATTTTAAACATTTCCCAGTTTTAATGACTAAAGGAGTATGTCAATGAAATTCGGAGCACACGTACGTGATGTACTGTGCAGCTACGAAAAAACGGTGAAAAGCTGGGAAGACGCTCAGGGCAAACGGTCAACTGAAAACGGTAGCTTATGAATTCACATCTGGGACACGGCCCCGTGTGTGGGAGCCACGGCGAGTACTCACCAGTATGTGCGCGCCTTCCTTCCTGGGCAGAAAGCCATGCTTTTCCGTGTCATTGCAGGTGGGCAGGGTCGCGTGACCGGCTCCACCAACGAGCTGCACGCGGAAGTGACTTGCGTGGCTTCCACGTGGTGCACAGGGCGCAGTCGCCAGGCAGTGCAGTGTCCTTCGGCTTGGCCTGCGGAATGGCCGAGAAGAGCAGGGTCCTTGCCAACCTGAGCTGGAAAAGTATAAACTAGGAATCAATCTCTGTTCGATGAAGCCACTGAGAATCCACAGTTAATTTACTGCTGCGGTGAAACCGAGCTAGCATGAAAACACTATTTTTTTTTTAATAAAATCACAACAAAAGTAGTCTGTGAGCGCGTGTGCACATGCTTTGTGCGCAGGCTGAGTAAAGTCCCCGCAAAACTACACTATACTACAAAGTCTAAACTGTGAATTTCTCTCGGGGATGTAGGTTCATAATCATAACTTCACTCTGTATTTCTTTCCCTCAACTTTCTATGAGAAACATGTACGACGTTCACAATCAAAACTGCTGAAGCCGTTTCCGGTTAAGAAAGGGAGAAGCACACGGCTGAGACCTCAGGGGGCTCGGGTCTGCTCGCACGCAGCTGTCACCGGGGGAGGACAATGACCCTCTAAGGACGCACTGCTCCATAAGCGAGCATGCTGTGCCTGGGCGAGAGTGTGTTTTCCTTGGGGACCAGCACTGAAGTGAAATTCAAGATGGCCGACGTGAGTGGCTGCTGGACGGGGCCAACCCTTGAACCTCAGGCTCCAAACGAGCAGCCCTGAAGGGGAGAAGAGAGAAGGGGACTGCACAGAACCACACAGGACCACGGAGCCGCGTGACCCCGAAGGTCCTGACTCTGCTCGGACAGTGTCCCGGCAGCATGACAGCAGACCCGTCAGGATCCGTGAGGTCGGCCGCGGAAGTCGGGGTGCTATCTGTTCGTCTTTGCTCACAGAATATTATCCATTCTGTGACAGACTAAAAGAACGCGGCATATCTTTTTCAGGATATAAAATAAAAGCAGAGACCCGTTTCCACAAAGACGACGCACACTCCCTGCGCACACCTGTGCTCCGCCTGCTCCCGCCCCCTCCTCCGCCTCGGTCGGTCGTGTTGCTGACGGCCACTCAAGGCAAGGTGGGGAGAGGTGAGGACGCAGGAGAACGAGGCCTCGGAGGCGTCCAAGGACAGGACGGAGACTGCGCCTGAGACGGGGGCTCGGGGCGACGAGGCTGTGCCCCATTTTCGTTTTACTCTCCCCACGGACTGGCAGGTTCTGGAGACGGCTGGAATCTTCAGGATTTTCCAAAATGTTCATCGCCCACACCAGTGTCAGTCGTCCCGCGGGTACGAGCTGCCAAACACGCATCTAAAGGGCCTTGTGGGAGGGAGGAGATGCAGTGACGGTACTAGCGCGCCAGGCCTGAGAGCAGCACCCCTCGGCCCCAAACCCACCTGTCCACCCTTGTCTGCACCACTCTGCAAGACGCATCTCTGCTCTGCCACCTAGACACAACTCAGGGAAGTGTTCGAACCCCAAACGGACAGAAGTCCTCCTGCAGCGGACCGAGGCCCGAGAAGGGGCAGGCGCGAGAGCAGGCGGATGCTGTGCTGAACTGGAACGGGGTGCTCGTGCGGGGTCAGGGAACAGGGCGCGGAGGGGTGTCTGGGAGCCACACGCGGGAGCTGTATTAGCTTCCTAATCGCTGCTGTAACATGGCCACAAATTTAGTGGCTTCAGACACTGAAGTTTATTGTCCTGTCGTTCTGGACGTGAGAGAATCCAAAATGGACCTCCTGGCCCCAAAACGAAGGTCAGCAGGACAGCGTTCCTTCTGGAAGAGGTAGGGCACAACCTGCTGCCTTGCTCGTGCAGCTTCGGAGGCTGCCCGGTCCCTGGGCTCGGGACCGGCATCTGCCTGGCCCCCCTCTGCTTAGGTCCTCACGTCTGAGATGCTCCCCCGTCTCTGCACCACTCGGAAGAACCCGTGTGACTGGAGGTCTCCCAGATGATCTAGGTGAGTCTCCCCATCTCGAGATCTGTAGCCTTAATCACATCTGGAAAGCCTTTTTTTGCAATATGAGGGAATAGTCACAAGCTCCAGGAATCAGAATGTGGACAACCTCGGGGGCCAGGCCACAACTCCACGTGGACCAGGCCCTCTGACAACTGCAAGTGGATAGGGCAGTCCATACAACGACTCCACAGTGCAAGGTGGCAGTCACCTGTGGGCCATCTGGGGCTCCAGCACAGGTGACGATGAGAAGCGTGAGATAAATGCTAGCTCAGGTCCCGTCCTAGAATACCCACGAGCTCAGAGACAGGTCATGTGAACAGGAGTGGCAGGGGGCAGCCTATCCCATGCGACGCGTCTCCATGACCGCTGACTGGAAGAGTCCCCCCCTGCAGCCAGGCCCTCGTGGCCACCGCAGGTGGGAGGGAGGAGACGGGAGGCAGGGGCGGGCTGCGTGGGGGGTGCTGCGTGGAGCATCCGCGTTTCGTTCTGCCCTGGGGGCCGTGCCCAGGCCCTCGCCAGAGGACAGATGTCCTTCCCCCGAGAGCCAGCCCGAGAGGGGCCAGCTGGCAACACCGTGCCCACAGAAGTCTCACTCGTGACTTCGCAGCCAGGACGCGTGTTTGCGAACACCTGCCAAGCCGGCCGGCGAGCCAGGCGTCCTGCACGTGCCAGGCCAGGAAAAGCAGCCTCAACGTGCTCCACGTGGCCCTCGGTCTAACAGGCTCAAGAGGCACCAGAAATTAATTATCTGAACCCTAGCTTCCCAGGCGGAGTAACGAGGGACGGAGACGTTGGTTAGCAGCTCCCGTCCGACATCTGGAGAGAGGCTGGAAGGCAGAGCCCTCCCGGGCACGTCACAGGGTGGCCACACCTGTGTCGGAAAACAGACTAAGAAGCCTGTAACAAAAGAAGCTCTTCATATGATAATAAAAGAATCGAATTCATCGAGAGGATACAAAAATTGCAAATACATATGCACCTAACACTCCAGGGCCTACAAATATAGAGCAAATACTAATGGATCTGAAGGGAGAGAGAAACCACCATCCAACACTCGTTGGAGACTTCTCAACCCCACTTTCAACAATGGATAGATCATCCAGACCAAAAAAAAATCAAAAAGGAAGCATCGGACGTGAACTCTAGAGCAAGTGGACGGACATGCACAGAGCACCCCACCCGCAGCTTCACACAGAACGTTCTCCAGAAGAGGTCAGGTGCTAGTCACAAAACGAGTCAGAGCGAAATCAGAGAGCCTGAAGTCATACTAGAAGTCATACCTGAAGTCAAAATTAGAGAGCATGAGGTCTTCTCCAACCACAGTGGTGTGAAACGACAGCTCGATCGCAGAAGGAAAGCTGGAAAAGTCACAGGTGTGTGGAAAGGGTCACAGCTGAACAACCGGTGTCATGCAAGGAAAGACCGGCAGACCATTTCTCTGACAGGGGTTCAAGACTCAGCAAGAGAACGAGATTGCTTGGTGTCCCAATTCCACTTCGAGAAACTGAACCTATGAAACGGAAAATATATAGTCACGAAACTTAGAACACGAGGTCCTGCGATGCTACAACATTGGTGGAAATGGATGTAACTATATATACTTCGAAAACGGACACAGTAAGAACATTCCAAGTGCCACAATGCCCACTTTTGAAAGGGGGAATGAAAATGGTTTTGTTTTTTTTTTTACCTTATACTGTTTGTGCTATTATCTCTTTCCCAATTTTCCTTCCATCACAGTCTACTACTCATAAGCTTTCTATAAAATTATGATGTCTATCTATGAAAAAGAACAAAAAACATTAATTCAAAAAAAATCCTGACCTGACTTCGCACAGGCCTCATGGGAACCTGCTCCGCTCCACCCTAATTTGAACAAGGCTGGCTGGAAAAATCTACTCACCAATGACAGGTACTCTTATTGGCTGGGTGTGTGTGTGTGTGTGTGTGTGTACACGTACGTACGTACGTATGTACGTACGTACAGCTGGGATGAATCAATGTGCCCGTGCAATAGACTTATCACATGGCAGACATACATCTCAGGCTCGTGGCAGTGAAGGAACTTCGCAGAGAAGTTACTAAATGAGATGGAATTGGGAATTCAGAGGGAAGGAGCAGAGAAATGCGGAGGGATCTGGAGCAGGCGCAGGATGCCTCGCCAGCGCCGCGGAAGTGGCCGTGGTGCAAAGGGCAGAGGCAGCGCATGAAGCGTCCAGGGTGAGGACCCCGGCCGGGGCCCGGGGGGCAGCCTCACCGGTCACAGGCATCTATCTCCTCAACCCCAAACCAGGTTTGTCTGCCCTGCAAACCACCGAGGCTTCTGCTCACGGGGCAGAGGCTGCGCTGGCGGTGTGAGCGTTCAGACAATGGTCAGTTAGCTCAGGGCACGCAGCCTCGACCCCCAACAATCCCAAAGTCGCTCATGGTTTTCATTCTCGGTGAGGGGTAAACGAAGAAAAGATAACAGCTGAGAAATTCTGAAAAGGAGAGAGACAGGACAATAAAGAAAAGGACAGGAAGAAAGGAGGGAGAAGAGGAAGGCGGAAGATAGGGAGGAGAGGAGGAAAATCACACGGTTGATAAAAAGTTTAAAACGCCACTGGCAAGTGGAGAGAGTCGTGTATCGAAGTCAGTGAAACGGGCCCTGGCCCTGTGTGACCTTAAGAAAAACCCCTTAACCTCTGCGGACCTCGACTCTCCTCCGGAACAGGCAGGGCAGCCCGCGGGCTCCGTAGGCTGCAGGGGGCAGTCGCAGAACAAATCGTGACAGGACTTAACCAGTGCCAAAAGCGCCTTGTTTCGGTCCATGGTGAGCAGAGCAGGTTTGTACGCATGCCTTCATTTGAACGGGGTGGCCTTGGTGGACAAATCAGACCATGACCTTCCTCTCTCAAACACTCCTCGGTGGAGTCTTACCCAAAGAGAAAGAGACTCTTGGTTCATGTGCCAAATACCACCGAAAGGGCTAGAAATGGCCTGTGGCTTTAGCAACAACAAGGACATCGACTGTCCTTGGCAGCGACCGCTTCAGCAGGCGGGGGAGCAGAAGACATCCCGGTAGACACAGAGACATGTGGGAAATGCAGAAGTGGGAAGACGAGGGGACTGTGAGCCACACTGTGCACAGGCAGATGTCACGACACAGCTGTGCGACTGAGCACCACTGTGCGCACGCAGACGTCACAACACAGCTGTGTGTGTGACTGTGAGCCACACTGCGCGCAGGCAGACGTCACGATGCAGCTGTGTGAGTGCAGCAGAGCCAGCGTCCTCTGGTGCGATTCCTGCTTCCTTGTCGTCTGTCTCCAGGGAAGAGAGACCCGCACAGGACTCTGGGCCACAGGGCAGGTGACAGTGGAGAGGGCGGAATGCCAGGCTGGAAGCCTGGGAGGGCGTGGCGTCTACGTCACAGACGGAAGAGGTGTGCTTGGCTCACAGCTCGGCCAGACGGGACGGGGACGTGGAGGGAGCAGAGGGAACAAGGGGTGGCCTGGGGCCCTGTGCAGGGCCCCGCCAGCCGCAGGAGAGGCCGTCTGCCCAGATGGTGGGCGAGGACGGAAACCCAGGACAGGGTGGCGAGGGTCTGCTGGACGTGCTGACGCAGACGGGACAAGGACGCGCCGGGTTTGCGTAAAAGCCTCACCACGCAGGACCTGCACTGTTCAGGGACTTTTCTCTGTTGTTGCTTGACAACTCACATGTAGGGTTGAAAGGTAGGTGACCAAAAACATCCAAGACTGACTCAAACAGGGTGGACACTGGAGAAGGGCAGAGGGCAGCGAGGGCTGAGAAGGTGAGCGAGGGTCTGGCTCGGGCTGGACTGGGGGACGAAACGAGGAAATGACGGCAGCAGGTCTCAGGCCAAGCGGCTGGGTTAAGTCCCCCTCGCGACACCCCTGAGCTCGTGACAACCTCCCAGCGACAGCGCCATTCCACCACCAAGCATCGTCAGTGCGGCGGGGGGAAGCTGGACACGGCACCACGTCCGACCCACGCTGCAGGGGGCTGTCCCCAGAAGTCCCAACCACGGAGACACAAGTGACATAAAGGACGTTATTTCACGGACGTTCGTTAACAGAAGGAAACACCGCGGCTCATCCAGTTCCCGCCCTGTCCGCCTCCACGCCCTGCGTCCCCGCATGGCGCTCAGCGGCTGCTCGGTCAAGTCCTGTGGGGGGAACACGATGGGAGGCAGGAAGGCCGAACGGACCTGAATGCAGCTCCATTTCCGGGAGACAGAGGTTCCTTCTCTCCGGACCCCTCACTGCACGTCACGCCATCGCACGGCTGAACCACGTCCAAGGAGAGCCCGAAGCGGAACCACTGACAGTACGAACGGCGAAGACGCATCGTGATGAGCGACGGGCAGCTCCCCGCGTCCCACCACTCCAGCCGGCCACGTGGCGCTTTTCTCGCCTGGAATGTTGCCAAAGAGAGAAGCAGCTACTAGTATCTCTAACTCCCTTGGATGGTATTAACAGTACCGCTGTAACCTAGCAACCGTCAGGACACAGATATCAAGCCGGTGCTGGAGAGCAGACCGCAGGGCCGTGCGGTCCGTCCGCTGTGGCCGTCTGCGCTCTATCCATCACCGCTTCTCGTTTATGAGAACCGCGTCGTGCCGTGTCCCCCACTGACTTCATCGGGACGCCTTCGCCCTGCTCCTCAACATCCTGACGATCTAATCAGGGCTGGGGTGAGAGGAAGACCAAGTCCGTTCAAAACACAAAAGTGACAAGTCCTCCTTGACGGTGTGAAGGTGTATCTGACCAGGTCCCATGCCGTGACCTGTGCTTCCTCTTTTTAGACTTAGGACGGTGGCTTCACTGGTGATGAAACCTTACTGCGTCCTTGGGAGGCCCTGGGGTCCCTCACAGCTCAGTCCGGGGGCTGCCGCTCACTGAACCACAAGGTGAGGAGCGATGCCATCCCAGAACCAGGCGCCTTGGGAGCTGCGTCCCCCACACTCTGGCCTGAGAAGCACCCGCCGTCCTGGGTGCAGGCAGGACCCCCGCCGGCGGGGTTTGGTGCCGCTGAGGGGAGGGGGCTGAGACCCAGACCGAAGGTGGAAGGGGACCTGGAGGCCTCCATGTCTGTGAAAAGCTTGGCTGTGAACAGAAGAAAAAACACTGGGCTGAAGTATCCTGCGAAGGCACGGGGCAAGTCAAACGCGACCCTTTTCACTCTCTCACCCCCACAGATATCTGTGACGTTCGCGGTGAATCTATGGAGATCCACGGTCCGCGAGAAAGATCGCAGAAAGGGGGTGCAAAGCAGGAGGCGGTGGAGTCAGCTAACACCACAACAGGTCGAAAAGAACAAGAAAATCTTTTCAAAAGGAACATAATTCCTACAACTGATAAATGAATTCAGTAAAGTAACAGAATGAAAAATTAATATTCAGAAATCCGTTCCATTTGTATACATCAATAACGAACTATCACAAAAAGAAATTAAGAAAACCATCCTATTTATGATTGCATCAAAAGAATAAGACACCTAGGAATAAATTTAACCAAGGAGGTAAAAGACCTGTACACTGAAAAGTGTTAGGCATTGATGAAATTAAAGACATATAAATGGAAAGATAGTCCATGCTCACAAATTAGAAGAATATTTGTTAAATGTCCATATAAATTCAATGAAATTCTTATCAAAATACCAACGGCATTTTTTTTTCTTTTTTGCATAACTAGAACAATCCTAAAATTTATATGGACCCACAAAAGACCCCAAATACCCAATGCAATCTTGAGAAAGAAAAGCAAAGTTGGAGATGTACAATCCCTGATATAAAACTATATTACAAACCCTACCGTAACCAAAACAGCATGGTACTGGCAAAAAAATAAATAAAATAATAATAATGGACATATACATCAATGGAATAGGATACAGAGCCCAGAAATATACAAATATGGGAAACGCACAGGAAAGGAATATAAAATAATTGAACATGGAGATACGTTTCTAAAAATGCGTTTCACTTACTTGACTTTGATTAAGCCATTTCTCTCTGCCAAGCACTGTCCCAGGCACCGGGGTTAAAAGAGGACGATGCCCCTCCTCACCTCGGTCAGGTGACCTCCGAGGGGAGGCGGCAAGCGACCGTGGTGAGGGGGACCGACCCCGTCGGCGGGCTGCAGGCACGCTCTCGCCACACACGCTCTCTTGTAGCTGAGAAGGATGGAACTAAGGTGTCACGTGTAAGCCTAAATAAATAAGCGCGGAGAGCGTGACGCCGTCCCCAAGGCCACCTTCTGCACCAGGCGGGGCACTCAGCGCCACGCTAGGGACCGGAGCTGAAGAGCAGACTCCAGAAGGAGGTGAGCGGCCGGGACTGTGGGAGGCCACGGGGGCGCGGTGTCTGGAGTGAGGGCAGCGGGGGGGTCCAGCCTGGAGCAGGAACTGCGGTGCCGGCGTCACTGCTGAGCAGAGACGCGAAGCCCTTCCCACGACCGACCGCCGCAGCCTGGACCCGCAGACAATGAATGCCCCAGCCCCAGCTCCCTGGACGAGCCGACCTCGCGAACCCCAGATGAACGGCTGGGAAGGTGCAGGTGAGTGATGCCAGCCTACCCAGCCTCAGGAGAGTGGCCAGGGGGGTCATATGCATATGTGTTGGTGACACCAGCTACCGAACCCACTACCTCTGATTTTTATACAGCTCCCCAAGGCACAGGCTGTGAGCAGACTGTGCTGTTTTAAAACCCTAAAGCAAAACATCAAACACAATCACTTCACCCCTTAATTATTCCACAAAAAACCACATCCAGTATAAATGTGTCATTTGGCAAAGCCACAAAGACAAAGAAAAGTGCCCCTAATGAATAATCTTTTATACAACAGCCCTGGAAAAATCTTAGTGCTTTTTGGAGTACGCCATTAAAAAAAAAAAAAAAAAAAAACTGCTACTTTATTTTTGCATTTTTTTCTGCAGGTTTCAAGTGGCAGAAGCAATCTTACGGGCTTACAGGCTCCGTATGTAGGTCACTGGCACATTTGCATGTCCTCCCAAGAACCATTTTCCATGGGATTTTTGCTCAGGGAGCAAACATACCTAAAATTGAAACTCTCTTTGGTGAGGCTGGTGCCGAGCAGACAGCAGCTCTAGCTACGCTCACGAGGCTGGTTCCGTCTCAACGTGTGTGTGCTGACTCTGAAAAAACGGCGGAGGTGCCCGCAGACGCTCCCAAAGTGTCCGACAGCCAAAACCGTATTTGGGGAGGCGGGGGGGGGGGGAGGAAGTGGTGTCATTTACAATCCGCACGTGCCCTTTCTAGATTTGTGCCCAGAGGCATCTTGTCATTTACTGTGTGGCCAGTTCCTCCTGGAGATGATCTCCTGTGATTATTTCCGTGCAGTTTCACAGAAGCATCTGCTCACAGCTCACAGATGGGGACGTCTAAGGAGAGAATTACAGAGGCTGTAAATCCAGAAAGTCGTGGAATCCAAGTTCTCGAAACGAGAAGTGACAAAAGCCAAGGGAGGACATGGCAGCTAGTGCCACCTCCGTAGACAGCCGCCTCCGCTGAGTCACTGGGGCCGTGACAGAAACGCTGGCAGGGCTGCCTGGGCTGTCCCCTCTGCTGCCATCGACAGAGGTTAATGACACGAGGTTCACTGTGCGTCCCCTGCGTGGGCCGGAGGCTGAGGCAGCCTGCCGTGTCTGCCATGTGTCTGTCACTGGGCACCACGTGGCACGCTCACCTCGAGGAGGGCCTCGGGGTCTCGCCGCCTCCCTGAGGAGCAGCAGCAGCCAGGGCCAAGGGCTCCTGGCTCCCCGGCACCCACAGCTGGCAGAGCCGAGAGTGACGACGCGGCACCCACCTCTGCGCCAGGCGGCGTGGGCCACCTCAGACGGCGCCCCTGGTCTGGCGGCCTCACACGCTCAGGTGTGGGGCGCACGCCCCGCCCCGCTCGGTCCCAGTGCAGCCCAGGGAAAGGGGATAAATTTGGTCTTTTGCTGTCTTGTGAGTGGGGAGGTCGGAGGAGAGTCTGGTAAATGCCCACACCACCTGCCTTGTCCCCAGTCTAGGCCCAAATCAGAGGCACACAGGGGAGCGTGCGCCCGCACATGCTCCCGAGGGTCCCCTCAGCTGGTAGCCCCAGGCGCTGGGGTGTGCCGTCTCCCGTGTGCCCTGCTGTCCCTGGGCCTGGCCAGACTACAGATGGACAGGCTTGTGCACATTCACTTCCCGGGACCCCAGCCGACCTCCCAGTCATGGGCTCCTTTACGCGACAAAACGTCACCGGCCTTGTGACAGGCACCGGCGGGACATAAAGGATCGGAGGGCATGACCCTGACGTGAAGGAGCACGTGGTGCAGTGTGAACAGAGCTGTGTGCACGGATGCCTGCCCCCCGGGGTGGTCCACGCAGGCCACGTCAAGATTGACACCACATAACGAGGCTGCCCTCGACCGGCCGTCCTGCTGACAGAGACGACGCCACGGGCGGGCCAAACGGCAAGCAGGCGCCCACGGTGTGAGCCAAGCGGGAAAGGGTTCCAAGCAGGAGGAGCAGTAAAATTTTAAAATACAGAACACGCAGCACAATACCCAGATGGCACATCATCGAGCTGCACACCTGAAGTCTACATGACTCTATTAACTATGTCACCCCCATTACTTTTAATTTAAAAATTATAACAGAGAGGAAAAAAATACAGGTGGGTGTGAAATACAGTAGGTTTTTTTTTTTTTTGGTTTTGGGTGTGCATATGGCGAAAGACGCAAACCCAGGAGAAGTCGGGGCAGGTGAAAGAGCCGGCCCAGGCCCGTGGGTCGCACGCGCACCTGTCCGTGCGTTCGCCAGCATCGACTCAGCACCCTCAGCGCGGGCCCTGGGCACAGCATGGGGACGACACCCATGACGACATCACTCCCATGGCACAGAGCAGCCAGAGGCCACAGACACGGCCTCACGCCTCTGTCCACTCCTGCGGGCTGCGCTGACATTCTGTCCAGCGGGTCACCAAACTGATGAGGACGACTGACCAACGTGGCCAAATCTGCCACATTCCCTCGTTTGCCAACGATGCGCTCAGTCACAGTGACGACCGTGATGGCTCTAAGAAGGCTCAGTCTTTATTCCTGAAGATGGCACATGGCTCCCTAAATAGGAAACATTTTAATATCGGCAGCTAAAACTTAAGACTGTTAATGTGAGAATCTTTCAGTCGACACTAATTTTTTAGAATTGATTTTGGAATCCCTTTTCATGTCTTGTTTTCATGAATCTTTGAGCATTTTTAAGCCTCCTTTCTCGATTGCATATTTGCAGTTGATGGATATGAAATTCGAAGTACACACGTACAGTCCATTATGGTAATTTCTTTGAGAATTCTCATTTCTCTTCTCCTAATTTGAAGGGCTTTAACTTCTCGTGATTAATTTGCTGCAAACTATTAACAAGTCAACACATCTAAACTGTTCCTTATTAGGAATGAACATCTCAATTGTTTAGCGACATGTCTTCAGTTCATTCTGATTCCTTTAGTAGTTTTCATTCAGTTTTTCTTTACAAACTTAAGTGCTAGAAATACTACAAGGCTGATTTGAGGGATGAGCAAAGCAAATACTGGAAAGCTTTCAAAAATAGAAAAATGCATTTAAAACCATCACAAAACAATCAGAAGTAACAAAGAAGATCTCGTCATATTTACAATGCAGAGTTTTGAGTTAACAGAAAAATAGTATTTTACATGGAAAATGTTCGTATGTAGTGATTTCTCTTTGGCCAGACTTTTAGAATTTGCTTGCCAGTTTGTCAGGTGGCAAAATAATTTTAGATTAGTTCATAATTAGAAAATCTCATTATGTAATCAGTAACTAAAAAATGAACATTCCTGTCAAAGCTATTAAAATTCACAGTAAGCTTTTACGCTGCAAAGCGACAATTGATAAAGATGGTGAGTTTAATGAGTGGTTACCTGACGCATTGAATTTTGAATGACTGTGTTTTTGAGAACTAACTTTTGACCGTATCACGTGATTCTGCCCTGGGGCGTCCCCACAGCCCGCTTCCCGTGGGCAGCTGGCTTCCAGACTGGCTGCTCTCATCTGTCCACTCCTGCCACCACCACCGATTAGATCGTACACCTTGGCCAAGCCCAGAGCCCTCTGAGGACCTGCCACTCCGGCTTCCTTAAGACGACGGGACGTGCCCAGAGCCATGTGCTGTAGCGAGCCTCAGCTGCTCTGGAGGTCACTTCTATTAATCCTCCCCTACGTCACCCCTTCTGTCAGCCCATCAGCGCAGAAAGGAAGCCTCTGGATTTCTGCTGAAACGCGGAACTGTTTTTTAAGCGAGTGACAGGCCCCGAGGCCACCCCGTTTCGACTGAGTGCGTGATACTTCTGATACCTCGATCCTAGCGTTCTTGTTTTGAGCACAATTCCTCTCCATTTTACTGTGCTAGTGTCATCCCAGGTTGACAAAAGGGAAACCAAGGGTTTTCCCTGAAGTTAGAAAATCTCTCTCTGCCAGTCAGCTAGGAGAATGACGACACAGGACAGAGAGGCAGGCACTCACGGTCGGGCGGCTCCACCCAGGACGCCAGTCGGCGGGTGATGCTGAGCGCTTCATGGTGGGGCCGAGGGCCCTGCAGCCACTCTCGGGGTTCACGCCGCGACTGCTACACGCACAGGTCCTGCCCACGTCCAGCAAATGAGAGGCCCTCTCCCCAGCCACTGACGGGGTGCTCCCATGCTCCCTCCGCTTCCTGTATTGGGACCTGGGACTCTTAGTGACGACCTCTACCCCAGAAATGCCGCACTTCCAGGCGGAGATGGCAGGGCCAGAGGCGGCGGTGTCAGCCACCCAGCGTCCCATGAGGGTCCACCCCAGCCGGACCGTCCGTCGAGAACAAATCCCACCTCGGTGCTCCGCGGTCCTTGTTAACGTGGCGATAATGACACTCTACTTAGCAATGACCGTGTTATTCTTTTAATACAATGGTGAAAGGCTAAATTTAACTCACTCACTGATTTGTTCTCAACGTAAAAGATGTTCCTCACCTTTTTTAGGTTTAGGTTTTAAAGTACTTAGTTTAACGTGTATCTCTAAGAAACGGCATAGAATTAAATTACGTTTTTGATTGATGGAAGATGCTTTCTATTTTCGCAGAAGTTTTCCACCCAATGGCATTTCATTTCATGACTGATTTGGGCCATCTTCCTTCTCTCGTCCATATTGCATTTTCGTTTTTATCCGTATTGTTTCCTGTGCTGTATTTTTAACTGATCTTATCTCATGTGGCAGTTTAGACAAAAGTTTTAAAACTTTACAAATGCTTCTATTTGTTTTCCTTCAGTATACTTACTGTAGTGCAATATTTATTCACTATGACCATGAAACGTGAAGAAATTGGTACTTTTACAATAACTTTCATAATTCTGTACCCAATCTTTCCTGATTCCAAAAATCCGCTAGATTTTTTTAACCCAGCTTCTTAATGAAAAGATGTTTTTACTATCTCATGAATCTTGTCTTTGAAAAATTACATGTGGCATTTAAATTCTCTTTTAAAACCATACTTACAGCAATTCTTTAGATTTATCTTGAAAATATTTTAAGGCTTTCTTCTGTTCCTTTCATGCCCTGACTTCTCTACGCTTGAGTTCTTGTTTTGATTAATCTCACAACTGCCTGGTGTTATCTTCAAATAGAGAATTTTGGGAAGAATGTAGAGGCAGCATATTTTCCAAGAGCTTGCAAATCTGACAGTGTCTTTCTTTTGCTTGTATTCGTGGACCATAAATTTGGCTGTGAACAGAATTTTTGGATCATGGCATTTTAAACTTAATAGTCTATGGACCTCACTTGCTGCTTTCTGTCACTGAATTATGGCCCACTCCCAATGTATGCTCATCTTTGCTATAGCACTTCCTACATTATGTGGTGATAAATCCCTTTGTATAACACCCTGCTACCAGACAATGAGATTTTGAGGTCTGTGACCATATCTTATCGACCTTTGATTTCCCCAAGACCTAACACAATACCTAGCACACAGTAGGTTCACAACAAAGGCTTATTTCATTAAGGAATTTGTGACTAAAATGAGCTGCATGAATTATAATATTCCACATAAGCAGAGGCTCTTCAGTACATATGAAAGCATATAAAATTATATTTACAACCCTTTCTACTAAATTTATTTTAATTCTATTTACGGATAAATTGGTTTTGCAGGTGAGACTGTGGCTGAAGCTAAAGGCAGAGTCTAGAACAGAAACTTCTTTCTCCTAGGACTTTGCTGGTCAAGGTTGTGACTTCTCCGAGAGATGATCATTGGGAATGACCATTTAATGAAAGTAAATTAGTGAGGGCTGAAAATAGCCCAGAAGAGAGAGAACCGCAGGAAAGGCCGGCATGCCATCACAATGGAGCCGATCACCAGGCAGAGCGCACGCACCCTAAGATGAGTGCAGGACCAGAGAGCGTGCATCAGCAACAGCCAAGAATCTTCTCTGAGACAGCACAGCAGGGTGGCAGGCAAATTTCAGAGCCTGACAACCGTGGCACAAATGCCACCTAACTAGTGTGGGACTGTAACGTGTATCAGGAACTGACCTTCAGTTTGGTTGCCTCAAACGCAAACTTGTACTAATGCAACCTATGTCTTAGGAGTATTACGAGAATGAACTAGGATAAGGTACTTAAAGGACTTACATAGCACAGTACCTGTGAAATTATAATTCAGCTGAATTCTACTTCTTTGTCACATATGCATGAGTTTTAAATAAGGACACAAATGAATGAGTAATTCAAGTTTAGGAGATTATCCCACAGCCATGATGAGTATTTTGCATGGCCATTTGTCACTAATACCTGTTCAGTGAGGAGCAAGCCAGCATGTGTTTAGAACTGAGTACGGTGCCCCAAAGTTGTAGATCTTTAGTAGAATTATTCTTTTTTAATTTCGTCTTTACTAGTTTCTTAGCTATGTCAGAAGAATTCCATCCATAAGAGTGGCATTTTAAAAACAGAGGCCCTGGAATCCAAAAGACACAGCCATGCTTCGAACTCAGTAAAGGTGCTTTGAAGATAAACACTGAACACATGCAATGTTATGATGACGACGAATGGGTGAGGTGTTCCCTGAGTGTGAGGAAACGCGAAACACGAGGACACACCTAAAATACGAAAACAATGTCCACCTGACTTTCTAGAGGAAAACTAACTTTTGAAGAAGCAGCCCATCTGACAAAGAAACGTATGAAAACGAAGAATGCCAAAACAGGGAAGTCACTGTCCCAACGGCAATGGTGATGAGGAATAAGTCAGAGCAACTCAGCGCGATGTCCAAGGAACCGTGAACGCGACTATGAAACAAGGCAAGTGTCTTCGGGAAAGGCTTCCTCAAGTAACTCTCAATATGATTTGACTTACATTAATTTACTTAAGATTAATAACAAACATAGTGGCTAATATAAAGTCAGAGATATTCCGACACACAAAAAAAATGTACAAACAAAACCAAACAAAGGAAGCATGTAAAGGCCAGGGATAAAGTTAAAGCGTGATAAATGTCTCCCCAATGGAGCAATAAATCCTATCCATTCTCGCTTTTGATAGAAAGATATCAGTTTAATATATATTTTATCTTACAGTAACTAGAGTAGAATGAAAAAAAGAGTACATATATTTTCTAAAATACTGGAAAAAAATGAATAAAGTTTAAACAAAAGACCACTTTAAGAGGTAGGAAAAGCAATAATAATAATAATAAATCAAGGAACCAAAACTAGAAAACACAAAATAATTTAAATTAGGAACTTACCACAGTAAATATATTAAACGTAATTAAAAAGTCAAAGTCTCTAATTCCAAATGAAATAATAAAATTCAACTTAGCTGTTTGAAAGAGACATAACTTATTTAAACTATACGTAAGATTAAAAAAAGGATGAGTGAATAGGTACCACGGAAAATTTAAAAGAACAGCAATATGATTATAGACTAAGAAAAATTCGAATCAAATAACACTTCATAATGTAAAAATAAATCCACAATGAATCCATAGCAACTAAAAAATTTTATGCTCTGTATTACCGTGAAAATATATAAACCACTCTATTAAAAATAGAAGAAAAAGCTGAGAACCAGTCACAGTGAAGAGTCTATTCATATTTCTTATGTTGGAAAGGGCAAGATTTTTCAAAATTACATGATGACACAGAATATTTTGACAATAAAACTAATAATCTTCAATAGTAGCACGTTTTTAAACTTTGTAATTCGCAGAATACGTATTCTGCTCAAATGTTTCTAGAGTATTTACAAAAATTAATTTCATATCAGAGAAAAAGTCAGTAATTTCAAAAAAACAAAACTGAAAATGTTACATTCTTTTGCCACGATTCAAGAAATAACCCTTTTGAACAAAAATAAGTTGAGAACGAAAGCTTATCCAAACAAATCCAAACACCTGGGAATTTGAAAATATTTAACATTGATACGAAAGATGAAGGTTCCCACTCCGAGCCAACACTTCTTACAAACACACACAGACACCCGTGTGCAAGCGGCACCCTGGGCGGGACCTCACTGTTTACACACTGTCGCTGGGGAACAGGGGCAGCACCCTGGCCGAGCACCCTGCACCACCCCGGCTTCCCACCCCGCCTGCCTCAGACCGGGGTCCTGGTGGGACGGCAAAGGACGTTTTCCTCCCAGCTCCTCCCGAAATTACCTGACGTGCCCTCCTGCCCCCAGTTCAGAGCCTGTTTGTTCTGGAAGCTTCACTCTGTTGTATAATCTTTCAAAAGTCCGGGTTAGACCCCCTAACCTAACAGCAGTTCTTCCATTTTTGGTCTTTTACGGTGTGGTCCCTTTCCTGAAGCTGCAGGCTTTAAATGCCATAGTCACGGATGGGATCCAGGAAGGGCAAATGTAAAAGGAAATTTCAGGAAAAAAATAGATAAAATTATAATATAAAAATGTAATTTTTATCCTGCAATGAGTGTAACCTTGATTTAAAAAAAAAAAAAAAACGACTCATTAGGTATATAAATGTCTAAACACTATGTGGTACACCCAAAACTGATAATACTACATGCCAACTATACTTAAAAATTAAACTTCAGCAAACACATCACACACGCATGAAAAACTAGACCTCGCTCAAAGAACGGGATATAATATTTAAATAAAATATTAAAAATAAATTCCAGAAGTATATAAAAATAACACAATTTGCCACAAACTGGCAAAATGTTCATAACTGTTGAAATTAGGCATAGGGTTTGCTATGCTCTTTTCACTTTTTTTTTTTTTGAAGATTTTCCTAATAAAATAATTCCTTTAAACGAATTTGCACGGCATGTCAAGGCAGAGTTTATCCCACTGCATTTCCACCATTCATCACATCAAAGGGAGGAGGAGAAAAGACATTTGATCGTACAAACATCCGTTCCTGAAAGGCTCTTAGTCAGTGAGGAAATATGCAATGTTTTGTTAAAATGATTAAAAACCGTTCCGAGCTAGCAGACAGCGCGTTTACGAATAGCGGTACCCAAGCACGTGCATTTGATGTGCCGCAGGCCAGCCTCTCCTCGTGGGCTCTGCACACATGGAAAACGTTTCATTCTCCTGCCAGCTCCATCAGGAACACACGTCACACACGTCATCAGGCCCGCTTGACAGAAGCTGGGACCAAGGACGGAGAGCTGGAGGAACGTGCCCGGCATGCCCAGCGCACCCGGCCGGCGGGCAGAGGCCCCGGGCTGGAACACCGGCGTCTCCGCTGCGGACTCCGTCTCTCCCCCGCCAGCCCCCGCCTCGCGCTTCTCGATGTGATGCTCACTTAGGGTAAAACTCAGGAGAATTTACCCTCAGCCCCGGGACCGCACCTACACCATCCACAGCTATTCAACAACCGAACGACATGAGGAAAAAAAGTGGAAAAAGAAACAGGCAAATATTGGAAAGGAGCTGACCACATTCACAGTGTTTTAAAATAAAAAGAATAATTTCTCTAGGGAATTCGGGATAATCAAACGGGAAACTATTAGAACAAATAAGCAAGTGTGAAACAAATAGCACACCAAGGGAGTTTTCCCATATTCCATAAATATTTAGTTAGAAAACATAATGGGAAAAAAATTCCCTTTGGAATGGCGAGGAAAAAATCTAAAATGTTTAGAAACAAGCTATATGCTGTACGTAAATGAAAAACAGATTTTTAAATAAGATATGAAAAATTAAGACGTGTCATATTTCTAAATGTGAAGTTTTCATATTGCAAAGACATCAATTTCCCAAAATGACTTTATAAAGATGATACGATTCCAACTATAATCCCAATACTCTGGACTGTGTCCCCTCCCTCTCCCCAAAATTCATGTCAAAGCCCCAATTCCATCTGCTGATACTGGAGTTAAGGCTCTGAGGAAGTAATTAAGGGTTAAATGAGGCAAAAGGTGGGCCTCTGGTCTATCTTATAGGACTGGTGGCCTTACAGGAGGGAGGTCTCTAGTATGTGAGAACAGAGAGAAGGCTGCCCCTCTGTGACCGAGAAGTGGCTCACAGAACTGACCACACCGGCTCCTAGTTCCGCCATCCAGAACAGCAAGAAAATGGATTTCTAAGTCACCTGGCCTGCGGTGTTCTGATATGGCAGCCTGAGCTGACTAATACAGCCAATAAGGTTTTTCATGTAAATATTTAATAAAATTGTTCTAAAGTTCATCCAAAAGACCAAACTCTTCTGTTCCATTCTAGAAAACCATCATGTGCCAACTGCCATGGCAACAACGGAATCAGGCAAGAGCCATCAGCAGGTCCTGATGAGTAATAGGATATTTATAAAATTTCCCCACAGTGCTTATTAAATACAAAGGAAAAATAATAACTTAGTGGGGAAACCCGGCAGATGCCACCTTCACTAAGTTATCCAAGTCACCAGCAGCAGGAATAGGACAAAGAGGACAAACAGGTCTCTCAAGATGGCACGCCGGGAAGAATACAGTGTCCCTTGCGTGACGTTCCCGCCCGTAACTGCGTAACCGGCATGTTATCGTGAGGGCGCGTCAGGCAGGTCTGAGGCCGGCTCACATCCTCGTCGCGGTTTTTCTTTTACGTGCTTGGGAGCCCAGGAGGCGCCTGGCTATCCTTGCTCGGCATCTCTGCATCCCTGCTCCAGCAAACAGGCAAAGACAGAAGAGCGGGTAACTTATGCTGTCCTGACTGCCTTCTGTGACAGACTTTGTTTGAATTAGGTAGGTTATGTCTTACAAATCCACTCTCATTGTGAAATGAGCTGATCCAGCCACTTCTGTAAGCAGAAAGCCCAGTGCGACTGAAGTGGGTGTTCTGATACCGTCGTGGTCACAGGAGCCTCCTCTGTGCCTGCGTGGTCATCACAGCACCAGGCCGCCCAGCAAACCCCTCGGCAAACTGCTGAAGTCAAAGGCAAGTGGAAGACGTGACGGACACAGGACGCACCGCTGTATCATGAGACCGTCTGTACCAAGTGAGAAATCCGGTCAATGGTAAGTCTCTAAGATGGTCTTTAATTCCGCCAGAAAGAACAAGCCTGGTTAACGGCACTTCTGAAGAAGGTAACTGTTACAATTCGCCGGTTATAACTCACTCTTTTGCGGCGTAGAGAGTCACTGAAAAGCTCCCAGGTTTCAGCACATCAGCGATCTCTGTGTGAACTGATGGGGCGACGCCTCAGGGCGCCACGAGCCTGGTTCGCGGGGAAGCGCAGGCGGGGCAGCCGGTTGCGGGTGACACAGGAGTGGCAGCCAGGAGGACTCGTGTGCTCCTGCAGACGTGCTTTCTGATGAGGCGGGGTGGGGGTGAGCGACTTGATTTTAAAAGCAACTATTGATGGAGCCACGGTTGCTCCAACCGGGGAGGGCTATGAGGAAGTTCTCACCACCGGTTGTTTTGCAGAAAGCTTACCGTTCAGCCTCTCCAGAAGGAGAGGGTATGGGGCCGGAGAGTGGGCAGACATGAAATTATAGCCTCAGTGCTCGGAGCAGCCTCACGTCAGCTAGATCGATGCTGCACTTTGCAGACGAGGTGGCTGCAGCTGAGGAAGACGCAGGGGCCTGCTGCAGGTGTGAATGGGGGGGGGGGCATACCTCCCACTCGTCCAGGTCCAGGCTCTCCCGTTAGCAGCTCCATAGCGACAGCTAATACACTTGAGATTTTTAATTTTGGGTCAGAGCACACTGCTGCCTTACATTTCAGCATCACCAGTTGCTCAAAAGACGATTTTCCACATAAATGCATTTAACTTTTTTTTAAGTGCCAGGTTTTGAAGCACTTTGGGGATGAGGATGTTTCCAAAATAAGCTAATCTCCCACACCACCTTCCAGAGCAGAGAACAGTGACTATAAAGTTCAGTCCGCAGAACAACGAACCCCTGCCTCCAAAGCTGCCTACACCCTCGTACGTCGACGTTGCAGATGAGATTAGGGGTCTTGAGCTGGGAGATGGTCCGTATCACCTGGGTGAGCCCTGAACGTAACCGCCGGGGCCCTTACAAGGAGGCAGAGTAACAGACCATCTCTAGGGGAGATTTTGTTTAAACTTGAGACTTAAAAGATGCAGAGAAATCCGATAGGCGGGGAAAACCATTGAAGGTGCAGGACACAGGATATGAAAAGACCCAGTTTTTGGAAAGTGCAGGAATAATTCAAGAAACTGAAAGCTGATGAACAGGATGGCTGGACCAGAGCGCAGGGGCCTGACCACGCACGGCCTCACGGGCCAAACTCGTAAAGAGGAACCTCGTCGTAAGGGCGCTGGGAAACGCGCGGAGGGTCTGGACAGCAGAGTGTCACTGATGCGTTTGCATTTTTCAGTGGTCAGTTTGTCTTCGTGGTGACGGACAGATTGGAGAGGGGAAGGAACAGAAGTGGGTAAGCCATCCAGAAGCGTGATAATGGCGGTCCACTTAAGGTGGGGTGATGACAACGGGGATGCACACAGGGGCAAGGCCGAATGACCTTAAAACAATGTAATCGACAGACCTGTGTGCTGATTAGAGGTGGAGAGTGGGGTCCTATTAAGGCTCCTGGCTTAAACGTCCCCAGTTTAAGATCTAAGAGGGGCCAGACATAAAGGGCCCGGGTGAGAAGAAGACTTTTCATTGTATAATTCCGTGCTACTTGTATGTTTTACAGTGCATGTGCTGCCTATATACTTAAGTTAAATTTCATATAAATGCATAAACTGATGCAAAATATATACCTAAAAGAATGAAGGGCATGAGAGAATGCCAGGAACGCAAACAAAAGACACAGGAGTGACAATTACAGGCAAATCAGAATTCCTGGATAGAACAGATTATTTTATGAACAGAGATGTCATGCAAAATTAATATGTAATTATCTTGAACCTTTATGCACCAAGTCGTGCATCACAGCCTAAAAGCATATGGAATTTAAAAACTTAAAAATATGAAGATAAGTGGACAAAACTAAAATCACAAAGGGAGATCTAACTACCTCTTTTTAATAGAATGAAAAATTTTAAATTGAATAAAATTTGAAGTATTATTTACAGAAAATGACCTTTGTAACTTACAATCTATTCGTCCCTCTCAAATGTGCACTGTTTATAAAAAAAAAAAATATTATCTTTTAGGGCAACATGAAAACTACAATGAAGCCCCTAAGTGCAACTGCACGGGATTCATTCTCTTCCCACAAGGCCGCGAAATTAGTGATTAATGTTTGGAAAGCAACTGCTTGGAAAGTTAAAAACCATCTCTGAGACAAAACCTAAATTGCAATTACGTGTCGTTTAGAAAATAACAGCACTAACACAGCGAAAACATCACATATCAAAACCAGTGGGGAAACGTGGCTAGCACTGTACACAGAATACCCCCAGCCCTAAACGCTTTCATTATTTAAAAGAAATGGTAACAAAATGATTAAACCTAGATCAACTCAAAAAGCTAAAATGAAAGCCAAAAATAAATCCAAGGCAAAACTGACCTAATTGTTTTTTTTTTTTTTAATGAAACGAGTGAACCCCTTGATGTTCATATCTTACACACCCACGCACCGAGGAGGGGAGGGGAAGTCCCATTCTCACACAGCTCCTGAAGCTGCCAGGAATACGCCCTCTTCTCCGTTAACCGCCAATCTGCATCAGCTGCTGCAGCTCTGCAAACTTACGTTTGCAGGCGACACTCTAACTCAGCACAACTTCCTCTCCTAGCACAATAATGATACAAAAGTATCAACCAGGATACATTTTTTTGGAGATAAATTTGTTAATATGTAGCTAAAGGCATAATTTAATTGGTAAATTGACTTTGGGATAAATATCCTAAATAAATAATTCTAGAGATGTGTAAACATCTAGCTCAAAGGGTTTCCACAAGAATCATTTTAACAGCAGAAACTGGAGACCGTGTGCAGCAGTGGGCGACGGTGACCGGCTCGTGGGGCCGCCACTCAGTGACACTATTTAGATTCCTGTCGAAGGTTCCCTGACGGCCATCTGGGGAGGCAGCTGATGCACACGGTGCGCAATGCCCTGGTTACTTCAAAAATAAAACCTCCGTGATAAAGACTCAGAGATTTCCAAGCAAAGCCACCTTTTTACGTTAGGAGAACCGAGGTCCTGGCTCTGGCCCTAACTTGCCGCATGGCTTGGGCAGTGTCTTTGCTTGTTCCTCTGGATTGGTCTCCCAGTCTGAGGGGGCTAACGTCAATGATCCCCCCCATGTAGGATTCTTCCATTCTATGCATTCAAAACGATAACACCATCTCAGGGATCCCGTACACACTCAGATCTAAGCGCTGGTGTCCTGTGAATGAATCGCCGTGGTGGAGACGGCTCAAAAGCGCCGACGTGACTCCCCAAACTCTAAGATATGCTGACGACCGAGTTACAATAAACCAGTCTCCCTCTCACAGCAAAGGATGCTAATCCGCTAAGCCACCTACGTCAAGACGTTTTACTGTGCTGATGAAGCTGCGGCAACACGAGCCTTGGCTGCCTCGCAGAACGGTTTTAACAGCGGCCGGCCCCAGCGCCCCCTCGGCTTTCAGGTCGTTCTGACACAACCTCCATCGAATTATTGCTGCTTCCACGGCGCACGGCATGTGCATCCGGTGACCTGTGCAGCTGCCGTTTCCTTTCAAAGATGATTTCTCCTCATTCCCGAAGAGTAAGCATTTCTAGACTTTCGACGAAAGCTTCTAAAATGCAAAACATTTTGACCCTCGGCCCTGTCACCCTGCTCTTTTCTTTTTCTCTCCATTTCCTTACTTCTTAGTTCAACTTTCAATGGTTGGTTTCCAGTGAGTAGAGAATTTCCCCCTTCGGGGACATCACGCCGCCTTCCCGGCGGGGACGATGCCCTTTCCTGCAGGCCGGCTGGCTGCCTGTGAGGAGCCGGGGGTCAGGAAGCCTGGCTCTAGTCCTCGCCTCGCGGTATATCTCACAATGTGCCAGCCCCCCCCACCCCAGGTCTCGATTTTCTCATCTGTGACGTAACACGAAAAGGTGTGGAGGGGGAGGGGACTTCTTCCAGGGGCCACAAGCGGGAAATGCCCCGCGCATGCGGCCTCCGCGAAAACGCAGAGCGGCTGTGTGGAACAGGAGTTCAGCGGGGCACATGCCATACGCTGTGTCCCTAAGAGGTTTCCAGCCAGGAAGCAGGGCCCTTGTACCACAGGGCCTGAGTCCCCCACCTGAGTGTGGCATAACGAATATCACCAAAACGCAAACTACACACGCCCCCCGCCCACTCCCCTGGCTCCCCACAGACCTTTCCCAGGCAAAGGCGGCTTCTCCTCAGGGAGAGGTCTGCTCTGCGCCCTTCCCCCGAATCACGGGGCCTGGGGGAGACTGACAGCTGGCCCGGCAGGAGCCCCAGGGTGCTGGCGGCACAGGGCTCACCCGTCCTGTGCTGTTTACGCTGTCCATGCTGGGGGTCAGTGTCCAGGGCGACCTAGGGGAGACCAACTTGCAGAATTCGGGGTCTTTTTCTTCAGTTTTCCTGGGACATCTGGAAGTGTGACAATAAGGCTGTGACACTGCTCTCTCCTAAGCTCCATCAAGTTTTCTTAAGACCAGATCAGGAGAAGGGGAACGCGGTTGCCTGAGACTGATTCGGAGAAGGAAAAACTTGAGGGAAATTTAGAGCAAATCTGGCTTCCCTCTTTGCTTTTCTGTGGGAATGGAAATAACATCTAAGAATCTCATTAGTTAGGCACTGGCTGAGCGGGAGAGGCATCGCTGCAGCCTCCGGCCCAAATGTGACTCCAGCGAGGGCCCCGCAGGGCGGGGGCCGGGGCGGGATGGGGGGGGCACCCTGCAGAGCATGGCCCTCTGCGCCTAATGCTGAGCCGGGCGCTCTGCGCTGGGGCCCACCGGCAAACACACGTCTCTGCATCCACCATTCTGATTCGTTTTGGTTTTAATCCATTTTCTAAGCTAATGTAGTGTTTTCAGTATGATTCCACAGTGTCTTGGCACAGGAAAGACCATGATGTCATATTTGAACTATTCATTATGACTCTAATACGCGAGGGGAAATGGCCAATTCCTTTCTGGCTCCGTGCGCGAGGGCAAGATGAACAGTCCGTATCCAGCTGAGAGCAAACCCAGATGGAACGGCCTGCGGCTTCCCAAGCAGGGCTGCAGCCGACAGCCCACATCAGTCAGGAGTTGCTTGCTTGGCAGATACATAAACTCAAACACTTTTAGGAGTAGATAGCTATGATCAAGTTAAAGAATCTATGGACAGAAAAGGGGGAGGGAGAGACAGGAAAAGAGACAAAAAGTAAGGAAACGGAATCCGTCTCGGGAACATTGATTCCTGCGTTTGCTCTCAGCGGCGACGGTGAACGGCCAGACCTCTTCCATGTGGGCCCTTTCCAGGCGGGTCCCCGGAGTCACCGGCAGTTAATCCTGCAAGAGCCTGAGGCCCGCAGATGGGAGGTGACTTGGCTGACTGTCTGGGTGAGGCAGACCAGAAAGCGGGTGAGAAGGCGGGTCTTCTGGTCTCGGTCCAGGGGTCGGCTGCCCCTTCCGCTTGACCGAGGCGCTGTGCACTGCGGGATGGCAAACGTGCGGGGACGGGCTTCGGGAGGCCAGCCCGGCCTGGGCCTTCTGCCACTGCTTAAAACTACCCGGGGTGTGTGTCTAGGGGGTGGGGTGGGGGTCCCCTCAGGAGCAGTGAGGGGCTGGGAAGGCATCCAGAAGGCAGAACTAGAGCATCCAGCTCCCGGCTCAGACCTCCCTGCCCCTGGCTCGGGGAGCCTCGGTCCCTCCTCAAGGTGAAAGAGCCAGTCACACCTCACGGCCAGCCCCGCTGCGTTAAACGCGGATGAATGAGGACAAGAGACGCACCCACGTGCGGTGCTGGCGTCTGCTACGATGTCGGACCTGACGGAGAAGTCTGCCAAACGGCATGGGGGCAGAGCCGTAGGCTTCGGCTGTGCGTGGGGCTCGGCAGCCAAGAAAACAAAGAGACCCAGGGTCCAGCTGCCTCCACAGAGGGAGGGACAGGGGACCCGCCTGTGGGGTGATATTCCCCACGGGACCAGAGGACCTCCCTGACGCGGATAACACGTGCTCCACGCCCGGCTTCAGGGAGCTCATCCCCAACAGCCAGGCACACAGCTCACCACGTTGCTCCAGGCAAAGATCGCGCCGAGTCGACTTTTACCTCGCAAGCCCCAACCCAACAGGTCTCACATGAACGATTTGTATTCCCTAGAACGAGAATGGCTGGTCTCCCTCGTTGGGCCCCTGATGAGACAGCTGGCTGATACTTTGGGCCACACGGCCGTAAAGGCCAGAATCCCACCCCAAACTCTGGGGCCCTGGAGACCAGCGGGGCTGAGAGGAGGAAGGGCCACGCCTTCCCCCCACCCCACCCCGTGAGCTCAGGGTGTGCTCGCTCCCCTCTCCTTCCTGCCACTGAGCCGGCACCTTGACACACCCTCCTGAGCAGGTGCTGGCTCTGGCCCTTCCCAGGTCACTCCCCCAGCTGCGTTTACCCCTGACGGTCCCTCAGGCCTCAGAACGTGCACCGAGAATGGACTGAAGTCAGGGGGTCAGGTGTGGTCAGGTGGGGCACCTGACCCAGGAGCCTGTCCACCGTTATGGACGGGGGCTCTGGAGAGCCGGCGGGGAGCCTCTGCCTTCAGACCCCGCGAGAGTGTCGAGGCAGACCTTGTGTCGAACACAGCAAAGGACCACCTCTCCTTAGAGGTCCCCTCTCTTACTGCCTTGGCTCTAGGGACATGAGCTGTCCCGTCTGGGCAGAAACTCTCCCCCTTCTGGGGTCTCTAGATTGCACAGGTGCTCCGAGCATGTCCCTGTCTCTAACATCCTATCTGATACGAGCTGGAACTAGACAATTTCAAGAGAGTCAGCATGCTGCACACATCCGCCTATAGCAACACTGTTATATCTCTGACACGATTTTAAAACATCGATGTAGCATCTACTATGGACAGACGTTGTTCTAAGTGCTTTACAAATATTCTCTTAGTCCTGGTTACGGCCCTGTGAGGAAAGCGTTATTATTATTATCCTGCCCAGTCTGAGAAAACCCGAGGCACTAAGAAATGGCGACACTGCCTAAGAGATACCGCTAATAGCAGATACGGCTAAGAAGATCCTGAAGATCCTGCTTGGTAACAGATCTGCTCAGACTTGACGTGAGTGACATGCTGACAGGGGAGAGGGATGAGCCGCGAAATCCCCAGGGAGGGGCAGCACGAAAGCTGGCCCAGGACTTTTGATACTCAAGCTCCTGCTTTATCTAGCCACTTCCCAGCAGTTCTCGTCCTACTTTTTTCCGAAAGACGTCCACAGGCATTTTGCCAGCCTGTGAAGAGGACACGGGGGCGGGGCTTAGCGAGGCGGGGCCCCTCGCGGTGAGACATCAGCCGATCTGTCAGTAATCACTCTGACTGTCCCAGGGAGGTGACAGAACACACCTGCTCACAAGCGTGGCTGACGCTGGGCCCGTTTTCAAGGAGTATCTCGAGGGACAAAGCTCCAAAAAACACGTTCTGAGAACAGCGGCAACGGAAAAGCAAAAATAGACTGCTGTCCTTTGAACTCTCACATCAAATCATCCTCCCCTTTTCTGAACGTGCCCAGCTGGCTGCTTTGAGCTATGTGCCACACCCCGTCGCATGCCCACTGTTGGGGGGCAAGGCCCTCGGATGGTGTGCCTGTCATCTTCACAGTGACGAGCACAGCGCCTTGCGCACAGCAGACATGCAGATGTTTGTTGAACGAATACACGAGTGTGTTTAAAACCATTCCCCCATGAGAATAACAGAAACCGGTGTGTCTCAAGAAAAGAAAGAAAAACACTGAAACTGAGAGCACGCGTCTGAGGTTGGGTTCCTACGCAGCAACGGTGTGAAAACTGTGAGGCTCCGGAGGAAAAGCTGCTTCTCCCCTGGGAGTCGGTTTACTGGAAACAGAAAGGGTGGGGGGAGCGAAACAGGCGGCGGGTGACCTGACTTTTAAAACGGAAGGGACACTGAAGGTACACCTGCCCAAGCCTGGCACTTTATAAGTGGGGAAACTGAGGCCCAGCGAAACAGAATCACACCTTCGAGGACCAAAAAATGTCAATTCTTAGCCTTCGATCATGCTATCAAGGATTTAAATCCAAAGAATCTTTCAAAGCTGACCGCCTGAATTATTTCCAAAAAAAAAAAAAAAAAAAAAATGGCATTATGGATAGGCGGGGGAAAAATCCACGTCTCACTCGCTTCTCCTCCTTCTTGGAACTGGCATGGGACTCTGCAACTTGGAAGCCAACGGGCGGCCTGCTGCCAGTCCAGCCCCCCGGGAAGCCCTCCCTCTGCATCGCCCCGCTCCTACTGAGCTGCTCTGCCGCGGTCGGACCCAGGCTCCCGACGGGAGAGCAAGCCTCAGACCCAGAGCCCTGACCTTCTGCCCGTGGGCACCGAGGCCGCAGAGCAGCAGGCTGACCCGAGGGGCTGTCCCCTCCCTGGCCTGCCCAGATCACTTTCCGCCTGGTGCGCTAACAGTTAAAGAGAGAATCATGTTTTTCATTTAGGTCTAGAATAAATCAGCAGCAGCTGACTTCCTCGGCCCAGGCACAAAACTGCAGTCACGAAACAAAAAGCAACCGAGGCCGCCAGGCCGGGATTTTTTATGGTTTCCTCTGGGATATCACGTTACCACCCCGCGTCCCGGAGCCCTCACCGGGCGCGCTGGAAGGAACCCCGGTCTGACGTGGGCGGGGAGTCACGCGCTGCCCTGACGCCGGGGCCCCGACACGCGGGAGACTCGGGGACGGCTCTCCTGGAGTTCCTCTGAGGTCAAGGGCACGTGCGTGTGCACAGGAACGTGTGCCACAACGAGCTGTGGACGACCGGCAGTCCCCACCCGCTGCTCGGGGAGGAAGGTGAGTGCAGCCCGAGCCCCGTCGGGGTTCCCCCGAGACCCCAGCGCGTGGGAACCCAGGAGGCCAACCCAGTGGAAGCCGACTGCGAAGCGAAGGTCGTTCAGCAAAAACACCGCACGTTCCAGCTGCCGGCTCAGCCGTGCAGACCACAAGGCCTTCCAGAACCACCCCGCACCTTAGGGCGCTGTGCACCGACAGGCACACGCCACTACGGGGCCGCAGCCAAGGCGGGCTCGGCGTCCCCGACCGCGTCTGCGCGTAGGTCACCGTCTCTGCTGCCTGGACCCGCCAGGCCTGACAGCCCGCGGGCCTGTGCGGTGCCGGCGAGAGGTGGGGAAGCTGCTGCCCCTGCCCCGGCACGAGAGACCAGCGCCTTCAGCAGAGGGCTCCATGGGTGTCGGGGCCCAGGGCATTCTGCGCAGCGGGGCCTCTGTCCTGTGTACTGCGGACGGTTAGTGACACCCTGTCTTCCACCCCCAATGCCAGGAGCACCCGAGCATGAGAACTGAGAAAGTCTTCAGACACTGCCCGGTGTCCCCAGGGAGGACGGGGGGCAACACCGCCCTCAGCTGAGAGCCTCCACACGGACCTTCCGCAGTCTGTTTTTAACTTTTTTTTTTTTTTTTTGCAAGCCATCTCCTCCGCACTGCATGTAGGCTTTGGGAGCACCACGGTGGCCCCGGCCCACGCGGGGTGGGGAGAGGAGAGACTGCGCTGCAGGTCCGCGGCCACCGGCTTCCCGGCCTGGCACGGCGCGGAAAGGGGGCGTCTCCCTCCCCACCGACTCATCAGCAGCACACGAAAGCATGGCACGGGTGGCTTCTAAGACAACGTCGCCTTCGCCAAGGCAACGAGGCATCGCCACCAGCGTCTGGAGTGAGAGTGAAGGTCCCTTCCAGGTCGCAGCCCGGCAGGCGGAGCTCAGCTCACGAGTGTCTCCCTTCACTTCCGCCTTCGTAACTCAGCCAGTCTGAACCACGGCTGAGCCCGTTACACCTGACTCAGAGGGCAGGGGGTTACTTCTCTCAGCCTGGCATGGCAGAGGTAGCGACTTCTCATTTCCTCCCTTGCAAGCAAATCTTGAAGCGAGAACTTAGGAAGACGTCTAAAGAGTCCATGGATATTTGTAACGATTATTGGCTCGCATTACCTTCCCCGCCAACCGCCTGGAGGAACATGGTACGTCTGCTCGAACTTTACGGTAACGTCAAACTAGCCCACTGGATCCTGGAGACCAAGATGTAGCCAGAAACACTGAAGCTCACCATGGTTTGCTTATTTGGTATTTTTTTTCCCATGACTATGCAAATTACCCCACAAAATGATTAAAGAGAGCACAGCTGAGAGGCCCAGTCAGGGAAGAGAGGTTTTACTACACAGAAAAATAAATTTCTGACCCATTCGGTCCTCCCTTCGCCCTATATTATTACTCATCATGAAAACGTTTACTAAGCCACTATCTTGACCAGACTGGGACGGGCAGATGACAGCAACAGTTAACAGTTCCGATGGGACCTCAGAGAGCCTCCGCCAAGGGGGGGATGCACGGGGTGGGGGGCACGCCGACGAGCGATGACCCGAGGTGGAGAGTACGCGCATGCGTCGTGCAGTGAGGCACCGATCGCGGCCGAGGGAGGAGAGAGGCGCTGGAAGGTTCTGTGCAGCGATCCTCACGCTGGAGATGGAAGGCAGGGTAACCCCGACATCACGGCTAAACGAAGAGCATGGCGAGGGGAAGGGGGTGTGCTCCACCCAGAGAACCCAAACCCCAGAGTGCCTGAGGCCGAAGGGACCTGCGACACCTCCTACCAGAACGTCCTGAGGCGCACGGCAGACGCTGCCCTGCATGTAACCAGCAGAGCTGTAAGCAAACCACGGCAGCCCTCTCCCCCGACTCGTCCCCCGCAGCCAGGGGGCTGGCTCACTCCCCACAGACGGCCTCTGTGCATTTCTGATGACGTCGACGTGGATCTGTCACCGCCTCTGCCTTCGAAGACCGTGCAGCAAATCCTAACGATTGAAGACAGAAATTGCTGAGAACAAGAAGAACTTCTGTCCACACAACACCTGCACAGGGATGTTTCTAGCAGCTTTGTTCGTAATTGCCCAGACTCGGAAGCCACCAAGAAGTCCTTGGGAGACGAGTGGATAAACGGGGGCACCTCCGGAGAATGGGACATCCTTCGGCACAAAGGAGAGACGCGCCATCGCTCCATGACAGACACAGAGGAAACTTAAATGCAGATCGCTGAGTGAAAGAAGCTGGTCGTCTCCTGTGCGGACCTCCCCGCTCCCGCGTCCACGCGGGCAGCCGTCCCTCAGCTCCCTCCTCCCTCTGTCTTGCGACGGACGGACTCTCCGTACTGACCGTCCGCTGTGGCCACACCTCTGCCCTCTCCCGCTCTTCGCCGCCACAATTCTGAAGTGCGGCGTGGACATGCCAGCTGCACCTGCTCTCCCTACTCCACCGCATCGCTCACGGTCACTTCGTCCATCTCCGCAGCACGTACCCAGGCCGTCAGTGCCGGCGGCCAACACGCACTGAGCGTGCTCGCTGCGCTGCCCGCCCCCTTTGCCCATCGCATGCTTTTCACTCGGACCTACGCGAACGTGATCTCCGATACCCACCCCGGACTACCCACGTTCCTCTGGACAGTGAGAAGAAAATGCACACCAAACCTGAAACAGAGGGGAAATAGCTGCATCTGATCCGGCAAGTCAAAGCACGCCTAACTCTCCTCAACAAGTGACAGCCACAAAGTCCCGCGGCAAAGGGGCCTGTAATGCCATTCGACTTTGCTGGTTGTGAAGGCTGCATTTTGCGACAATTCTGGTGCAACCCTCGGGGTGCACAGTGGAAGCAGAACACGCCCGGAGCTCCGTGTGGACGCAGCAGACCTGCAGCGAGCCGTGAGGCCACCGGGCTGCAGCCTCTCAGCAGGCCTGGCGGACGCCGGCAGGCTGGAAAGGAGGCCCCCCACCCCGCCTCAGCAGAGCAAACGGAGGCCGGGATTCCAGTTCCCTGGGAGCCAGAACCCTTCAGGGAGCGCCTCGCAGGACGCCTTACTTAAGAAAGGTTTAAGGGGATTTGTGCTGGAGTATTTAACCCGGGAGCCTGGAAGCACCCCAGCAGTGGCTATAGATTAGGGACAGCCGACTTCACACACTGATATTCAAAACAAAGTCACAATTCTTCAAAAAGTGGCAGAGGGTCTGGTGAGCGCCAAGCACCCCACACGGCATGCAGGGGCACAGAGCGCCCTCTCCCACAACCCCCAGGGGCGTCTGGAGTCCTGAGCAGCCAGCGCTGTGCTTAGCAGAGGTCTGCCCTGAGGCCAGACTCTGCAGCACCCACCCCAGGCCCGGCTGCTCCCAAGGAGGTAGCTCTGTCCTCTCTCTCTCTCCGTTTCTCTCGTTCTCTCTCTGTTGCCTTTTCTGCATTACTTCACGCCACAGACTAGGAATGTTTGCACTTGGCACTGAGCCCACACTCATAAAACTCAAGAAGGGTTGTTTATTTATAATTCTGCAGTTAGGGTAAGTTCAATAGTATGTTTCGGTTTTAAGGAAGCAGGAAGCACTGGGTAATCTATCACCAATTTCTTTTTTTCCATTGAGAGAATGGCATTTCTCATCACCTGCAAACAGCCACACACTCCCTCTCCGTGTCTGCCAAGCCAAACACCTGGCCAGAGAGTGTCAGACGACCCCAAGAGGACGCAACACATAAACCCAACCTCAGAGTTTGGGGGAACGAGTGCGGACACCTACAGAGGCCCACGAAGTTGCGAGACAGTGACCCTTGGTATCCAAAGCTGGAAAGGATGACTCTTCGTGCTTACTACCGAGCCTCAGACAGGAGCAGTCCCCGGCAAACGGCAGTCTGTAGGGCACAGTGGACGAGACCCAGGCAAACCCCAGTCCCAGAGGCGATGTGGAGGGTGGTGGTGTCAAGAAGGCGGCGCGTGCCTGCTCCGGAGGAGGCTGGCAACGTGCACCGCCTGTAGACACCCCGGGCGGAACGGGGGGCCGGATCGCACCCAGACAAAAGGGGGCTCAAGGAACAGGAGGGCGTGTGTTGGGCTGAGAGCAGAAGTCCTGGCTCCTGACTCGGCCAAGATGAGGACCCAGGCACTGGAACCCCAGCAAAACGATGCTCCCCATTACCGCGCGTGTCTGTCCGGCAGTCACACAGGCCGGTGTCATCCTTCTTCCTTCTCCGTCGCAACTCCGTGAAGAGCTGACGGCTTCCCTTGTCATTCCATACCCCCACCTGACACACCTAATCCCAATCGCCTGCTATATCATTACTGTGATACTTAGCGAAAAAAATGACAAAGACAATAGAAACCCAGGACGGAGTTTAAAAAGGGTTGCTATTTAGCACAGCAGGAGGAGAAAAACCTGTGATGACAAATGCGTAGAGCCCAGAAGGCTGGTACTGCAACGATACCCCCGTGACTACAACACCAACACGACAGACAGGGGGCCTCGGCCAGGGGACCTGGGGTTGGGCACCGCCCCTGGCCGAGGAAGAGGAATGAAAAGACAAGACAAGACTCTAGTTCTGCGGAGACACGGCTCAAGGCATGCATCCTGAACCGGAAACAGAAAAAGTGGAGACAAAATAATGGTAATGAGAACTAAGATAATCCGGAAGACGCGGGGGAGCAAGGAAGGGATCTGGGGTTCCCAAACGGGACCATGTAGCAAGTGATGGGAGGCCTGCAGGAGAAACCATTCTCCCTCTACCCTTCTGGTGCGTGGCTGAGATCCCTGGAATAAAAGACGGGTTTGATGAGAGAAGCACCAAGAGGCGTTAATTCACGTGCATACTCACACCTCGGGTAAACGTGGGAGACACCCAGGGAAAAAGGAGTAACTCAAAGTAGTGGCTTCTCACTCAGGCTTCTATAATACCCTCGACAAACAGAACACATTTATGGAAAAGAACAGGACAAAGGAGAGTAGTTCTGGGCCTCCAAGGGCAGCGATAAAGGCTCGTTAGTAAGGAACATTACACGCTGTCTCTAGTGACCGACTTTGATCTTTTCTGGCAAAGCAGGGAGGAGAGACGCCCCTATAAATTTGCGTCCTGCTTTCAGGCGCACAGGAAGAGGGGAGGGAGCCCTCCTTGAGTCTGCTTCCTCTCAACCGCCTTCAGCTCAAAACCATCCCGTGCCACAGCGGCACACGTGCAGCGGGCATAGCTGCTACTTACTCTTCATTTGCCTCAGATATTTGAGTGATTTTTGTGTAAACGACCACGAAATCTCAGTGCCACAGAAAAGCGGGCACTTCTTTAGCTCGCACATCGGTGAGTGGAGAGGAAGCTGACTGAGGGAGGCTGTCTCCGCTGGGTGGCTCGTCCCGTCTTGGTAAAACCCCCTCATGTGACCGCAGCTCGGCGGGGGACAGACTGACATTGCCTGGCTTGGCTGGGCGGTTAGGCTGGGGCCACTCTGCCCCACAGATCTGCCCTCCTCCTGCTGGGACCGGTGGCCAGTCCCAGGCTCATTTTCCTCACGGTGACGCCGGAAGTTCCAGGAGCAAGCCCAAGTACCAAAGGGCAGTGCTTGGGTCCAGCAAGTCCCACCAGCCCAGCGGCCGAGGGCAGGGGCAGCCAAGCAGGCGTTAAAAGGGAGAGAAGCAGACCTCACCCACAGAGGGTGCGGGGCGGTGAGAGGCAACCTATTTCCAGACAATTCACTTGCCCTCGGTTTTAAAACACAATCAACTCAGAAGCCACGAGGAAGGAAGGAAAGGAACGATGCTGAACGAGGCTACGTAGGCCCGACTCAGCTGTCATGTTTATCGTTCCTGCCACGGGCACCCAACCTCCGCCGCAAGACGGCAGGAGGCCCGAGTCCACATTTTGGCACTTCCGTCTCTTTCCCGCGTGATCCCCGTCTGCTCACGCAGCGCCAGGCGCTCCTGCTGCAGGGAATTCAAGCGCTGGCCTCACGGTCACCCCCTGAGCATCCACGGCCGTCCGGGGGTGCAAACGGCTCGGCTGTCACCGCCTGAACGACTGGCCCATTTCCCAGAAAGGATTACTCTTTAAGTGTGGGGTAAGGATTCATTCATTAAATCAATTACGGGTCAAGGACAAACAGGATCCCGAGTAAGGGCTTGGGACCAGGATAGCGCAGTAATTAGCGCCAGAGAAGTACTGCGCTTGAACACGCGCACTCAGCTTGCGCTACTTGATGGGGACAAAGCGCAGAAACAGGGAAGCCAAACGACATTAGCCAGCTCAAAATCAGACCGAAGTTTCCCTGGACCAGAAGAGAAGCAGAACTGTAAAGTGACGAACGGAAACGAAGAGGAGAAATTGCTGCGTTTGGGGCTGGGAAGGAGACAGCAGGGTCCGGAGGCTCCGTTCACGCGAGGGTGACAGGGACGAAAGTCTCTGTGGGAACCGCAATAAGGAACCGGTCACTGTGGGAAGTCAAGGGCCCCCCGCTGTGCTTCAAAGGAGGCTGAAAAAAGCTGCAAGCGCTTTCCCCCCTAAAGCCACAATTTCATAGGAATTCCACCGTTGCGCGAGGTCTGGGCTCAGGGACTGGAGACAAACGCCCAACAGGCTGTGGCCAGACCTCGCTCGGCACTGCACCCCGGGCATGGGCACGCAGCGCGAGGCTCAGCATCCGCTGACACCTAAAAAATGGTAACTTTGGCTCCAGAAGCCTCCCGTGGCGGGCTCTGGGCTTTGATTCTCCCTGCCCGCCCCGTTAGATACAGAGAACCCTCAACCCGCGTGGCAGTCAGATTCTCCACGTGTACTGGGGGGCACGGCCAAGCGCAGCCCCGTCGGCGTTCAGGGCTTCGTCGGTGACGCCTCGGCGTGCGCACCAGGGTGGGGTGGGAGGCTGTGGGCGGCGTGCGTGACCCACTCTCCGAGGACACGGAGGGACAGTCTGAGCAACTACCTCAGGAAGCTCACCCAGGCAACGTCAGCGGCCGCCTTTCGCAGATCGGGTTCCCCTCCGGGTAGGGAAACGAAAACGCAGTAGAAGGCAGCACGGCCACCACGGGTACCGGTCCTGTCTCACATGCGAAGGTCGCTGAGAGCAGACCTTAAATGTTCTCGTCACACGAAGGAGTCGTCGTGCGAGGTGACGGGGGTGGCACCGTGGCCACCGTTTCGCAGTATGTGCATGTATGAAGTCACGTGTACACCTTAAGCTTACACGGTGGCGTATGTCGACTGCATCTCAGTAAGGCTGGGGGAGGGGGCCATAGGGATGGGAACGTAAGCCTAACCCGTTAGCTCACGGTGCGTTACCAGCCACAGAGAAAAGGGGGAAGGCACATACGGATGGAAGCTGGGTGGGTGGGTGGCTGGGTGGGTGGATAAATGGATGAAAAACGTTTACAGATGAAACTCAACCGTTCCCATGCAGTGGACTGGGGGGAGGCCTGCAAGGCGTGCCACACAGATGCAGTCAGGACGGCAGGCCCGGGGGAGGGACGATCTGGCCCCCAGGATCCACACCCATGTCCGCCTCCCGAAAGACGACCCTTCGAAACCCTTCCCTGACCCGAACAAGCAGGACACCCCTTCCCTCGGGGTGGGCCGGGAGAACGGTCAGGAGAAATCCTTCGGGGAGTGTTACAGAGTGACCGGCGACCCTGCGTGACGGGACCGTGTAGGATTCGACTCCCCAGTCGCCCGGGGCTGCGCGTGCACCAGGCACCGCCTGCGAGCCGCACTCCCACGCCACGTTCCGTCAGCACCGGTTCAAACACGACCACGGCCGCCCATCTGCCCAAGCTCCGACCGCGCTGAGAAGGGGTCACGCGGCTCTCTCCAGCGTGTCGCGGTTTGAAACCAGACTCAGGTTAACGAGAGAAAACGGAGGCCACCACGTTTCCCCCACCCCGCACCCCCCACTCCTGGGGGCCCACCACGCCCACCCTCACCGATGTCACGAACACGTCTGCACGCCCACATGTGTCCCACGCGTTCCGGGAAGTTTCTCATGCACGTTCACAAACCGCTCGCGAGGTCGCCCTGAGCCACCTGCGGTCGCAGGCCCCTCTCCTGTAACGGCCCCTCAGCTGCGTCCCCAGAACACGCCCAGCGCCTCTGAAGCAGGCCCCTCTCCCCTCACGCGGGCTGCACTCCCGTATCCGCTCGTGCCCCCCGTGTCTCGCAGACTTCGGGCAGAACCAGCTCCTTCGAGTCGTGTGGGCGGCCCCGCATACCCACCACGGCACCAGCTGCGCGAACCCAGCGGATACTGGGCTGGGAGACACGTCTCGGTCCCACACGGCGGGCTCGAGGCGGAATGGCCCTGATGACTCAGTTTTTGTTCCCTGGCCAAGATTATTCTCCTCCTCCAAATCGGATTCTGTTCCAGCGGCAGGGGACTCAACCACTCACGGACATCATCAGCCCCTGGCAGGCCACCCCACAGGCCCCCAAACCGACCGAGACAGGCCTGAACCCCAATGACGGGCACCGCTGAGGCAGAGCGGGATCAGGCGTCAGTCAGCAACAGCATTTATTTCAAAACTAGGCAAAAAATATCTATATTTTTTTGAATAAATTGTTTAGGGTTGCCATCGTAGTCCTGAAGGTATTTAAAATACCTTTGTGGGAAGAACAAATGTTTCTAAAATCTAAAACAGGCAAATTGCCCTGGCCTACTTTGCAACAAGGCCTAAGGAGGAGCCGATGATAAAACCTTTGTTTTCTTTCACTCTTAACCAGGCTAGGAGAGCGACAGGACTTGGCTCACAATTTTCCACTGGTCAAGAGGAGCCACTTTCTCCAATGGCTGCCTCGGGGCACTGGCACCTATGACAGTGCCGCCCCGAGTCCCCCTCCCCCCAGCGGAAGTGCTGCACATGCTCTGTCCGCCCATGGCTAATAAATGCCTCATCTCAAAGAAGGGGGTTTTTGTGGACGGGATCAATGGGTTCCCTAATGAAAAGCACACGGCCGTACACGTCCCTAACGAGAGCTCACGGAGCGTCTGCACACGATGCAGCGGCCAAAGCCTGCACGGCTCCCCCGGAGCTAACTGCTTCCAGGTGCCCGAGCGGACGAGCGCTCAGCCAAGGCCGTTTCCAGTTCGGTGCCTGAGCGCCTTTGTTCCTGCAAGTGCGAAGTTCCCCCCCCCCATTCTCCTTTTTATGGCCACAGGTTTCTGAGTTGCATAACACCCAATAAGAGCACAGAAGGGCTCCGTTTTATTGTTGTTGTGTTGTACTGACTGCATGTTTTGTTCAGCTAATGTGTGCCCGGAGAGGCCGGCGGTAACCACTCAGCCAATCACACCACTCACGCTCTCCCTGTCCGCCCAGGGCCCTGCAGCCCAGCACACTTTTATTGCATCCACATGTGGATGCTAAAAAAAGAACAGCTCAGGGAGGGCTGGGAGGCACTCCGGTCAGAGCATTAAAGCTGGAACCAACGGCTCCTGGACCCGGGCGGCCCCATGACGGCCAAGCCCTTGCAGAGAGAAGAGAAGCTGCTGTCCACTGTGGCTGTGGAGTCGGTCGCCGGATCCCATCCTGGGGAAGAATGCTGTCGCTCCTTGGAGAGGAGCCGGAGGCAACCTTCTCCCCCCGTGGAGGATGAGGGGCGCTGGGGTTGTGCTATACGTGCCCAGCCGTTCCCGAGCCATTCACCCGGCCTTGGATTCCGTGGTGTTTCAGCAAAGGTGGAGGAGCTCGCTCGCACCCCCTTAGATACTTCTGTCATTAATTTTCATGATGTGTCACAGTAATTCCTAAGACATCACGCAATCAAAGCGTTAGAATCAGAGAGACCGGGGTGCAAATCCAGGCTCTGCCATAGCCACCTCCTGGCTCTCTGAACTTGAACGAGTTACCTAATTTTTCTAAGTTTCCAATTTCACCAGCTGTGAAGTGGGAATGCTACTCGCTTAGAGGCAGGTGACTGTGAATGAGGTGATGACAAAGCACGCGGCACACTGCCTGGATGCCCACTAACTGGCAGCACGTTACCTTTTCTTACGTAGTTATAAACAAATGCACTCAGTCTCTGTAGCGGTCACTTGCTGCGCTAAGAGGATATCTGGGGTCGACACGAAACCTTCAAAGTGATGGAAAGCAAGGACCTAGCAACCGAGACTACTCTCCCCAGCAAAGCCATCCAGGACGAGAAAAAGCTAAAGGAGTTCCTCACCACCAAATCAGGATGACAAGAACTGTTCGGGGGTCTTTAAGAAAAAGACGACCAAAAACGTGAATGATAAAATGGCAATAACTACACATCAACACTTACTTTGAATGTAAATGGATTAAATGCTTCAATAAAAAGACACAGGGTGGCGGAACGGATATGAAAACAAGACCCTCACACATGCTGCCTACAAGAGATTCGCTTCATCGAAAGACACACAGACTGAAAGGGACAATATATATATATATATATATATATATATAATATATATATATATTTCATGAAAACGGAAACAAAAAAAGCTGGCACAGCAATACTTCTACCAGACAAAATAGACTTTATAACAAAGACAAAGAAGGACCCAGCAACCCCACTTTCTGGGTATCTAGCCAAAGAAACCCAAAACCCGTTGAAGGCACATGTGCACCCACACGTTCACTGCAGCATTATGTATAGCCAAGCCCTGGCGGCCACCTGGATGTCCATCAATGGATAAATGGATAAAGAGGTGGTCCATATATACAGTGGCATGTTACTCGGCCATAAAAAAAAAATGAAACCTTGCCACCTGCAACAACATGGATGGACCTAGAGGGTACTGTGCTGAGTGGAATAAATCAGAGGAAGACAAACCCCGTATGATTTCACTTTTATGTGGAATGTAGAGAAATGAAATGAATGAACAAACAAAGAAACTCACAGATACAGAGAACGTTTTGATGATGGACAGACAGGAGGGGGTTGGGGGCTGGGTGAAAAGGTGAAGGCATTAAGGTACAAAAGTCATGGGGATGTAACGTACAGCATCAGGAAGTCAATAATATCGTAGTAACTATGGATGGGTCAGATGGGCACTAGATGTGCCGGGGTGGTCACCTCGTAAGTTGTATAAATGTCTAATCACTATGTTGAAGACCTGAAACTAACATAATATTGTCAATTATAGTTGAAAAATAAAAACTTTTAAAAAGAGTATCTTTGATTTTACAGATATTTAAGTTTTCACTGAATCATGACACTCCACTGAATGAAGGTACCAGAATGTTTTAGCCATTTTCTCATTGCTAAATATTAAAGCTATCCCCAATATCAATGTAAATAATGCCATAATGTACATATTTCTGCATAAATTTATCAGGATTAATTACTATATCCTTAAAATAGATTAACTCTCTACGGGTCAAAGATAGAAACGTTTTTAGGACTCAATACATATTGCTAAATCATTTCCCAAGGACGTTCCCCTGACATTTTACAGTGATTAATAACATCTCTTACTGGCCATCAGAAATGGGAAGAAATATCCCAAATTTGGCTTTTTTAATGAAAGATCCATATTTGGGCATAAAGCTCACATTCCCTTCTACGTAACAAAGAAAATGGAAAATAGTGTAACCATGCAACTAACAAGAATTATCCAGAAAACTGAAAGAAAAATTAAAATCGGGTTGCCTGAATAGTTTAATTTTTCACACTGCATTTCCAAACATGACGTCAATCGCACGGAGTTTGTTTCTACATTTCATGGTCCAAATGTTTCTATGCTAAAGGAAAAAGGGTTCCAAGCTAAGCCATCCAGCCACTCTGTGAAGACTTAGTATTCGACGGGCAGAACGTGGTGTCCAGTTAATGGACTCAGAACAAACTGGAGGTCACACAGGACGCAGTGCTTTCGATGCGGTCATTAGTGGAAGGTTAGCATGAGCGTCGAAGTAACGTACAGGTGATCGATCTCAACATTCTCATTTTTGCGAGTGAGGAAAATGAACCCAAGAGAGTGTGAGGGACTGCCCAGTTACTTGGCTCGGAAGCGGCACAACAAGGCCACCCACCGGCTTCTCCAATCTAGGGACCTGTCCTGGTGGGAGCTGCGACGTGTGCCCTGCCGAGGAAAAGCAAGAACCCATGAGTCTGCAGGTAGGAGGACTTATTGTTCAGTTCTGCTCCACCCACAGGAGGCAGGCACAAGAGCTGTGCTGAGTCGGCCGGGAGTCCCGGAGTCCGGGCTCAGGGGCCTGCTCCACCCTCCCTCAGTCACCTCAGTCACCCACATGAGGCGCCCTGCCACCTCTGTGCAGGTAAGAGATGGGAGAGCAGTTGCCCAGGGAAGCAGAGACCCCGGGCCATCCCGCTCAGGCCAAGCCCTGCTCTGCGAAGCCGGGGAGCACGGGCCCCACTGTCCCTGCCTGCTTGGCGGTCTAGCACCCACCCCTCCCTCCCCTGCCAAACCTGCCAGCAGCCTGTTTTCACATGGCTGTGAGCTAAGAATGATTATTACATTTTTTAAGCGTTGGGAAAAAATCAAAAATAAAACAGAAGAATATACAAGAAACAGTATGGCCTACAAATCCTAAAATATTTACTAGCTGGCCCTTCGCAGAAAAAGGCTGCCGATCCTACTCTAGATCACTGCTCGGGACGGACTTGCCAAGAATATTTTCAAGGCTCTGGTAACATTTATGCACTTACAACTCTCCTCATCTGTCAGAACACCTCTTCTCAAACGTCACAATGATGACATTAGGGAACACTGCTGCCAGTGGCGAGGGGCACTGCTTTCGGAGCCAAAGGGGCCTGAGCTGGACAGTGGGTGCCCTGTCACGTGTGAGCTGTCAGACCTAGGCAAACCCTTTCCCTCTGGGGACCATCATTTCCTCACCAGTGACATGAAGGAGATGTTACCAACCACCTCGCAGGCTGTGCTGAGGGTCGTGTAAGACCACATGCATGGCAAAGTTTTTACGCTCTATGCAGTCCTATCTAGATAAAGGCACCTTTACTCAGAATACTGGATCTGAAATGAGATTTTACAGTTATAAAACATGTTTACTTTTATTTTCAGATTACTTATATCGCCTTATTGTCCTTTTAACATGGAACGCAGGGCAAGCACAGGTGTCAAAAGATGCATTTTTTTTTTGGTAAAACTCAAAGATCCCCCTCTCCCCCCCAGTGTTGGGCTCATGGACAAACCACAGATGTTTGTGGTGAGGGGGAGAGTCGAGAGAAAGTGGGAGACCTGGGGTATTTACTACTTACTGAGTCACTGACTCATGTAACGAAGGAGTTTGTATCTGATGGAAAAAAATCAGGCTGTAAACAATGACAAGCATATAAGAATTTTCATTTTTTTTTTGTAACAAGAACTAAGAAGCTACTTGGGCTCCTTTCCTGTTGCAGCTCTGCTACCTGCAGCATCTGGCTTTCGTGCCCACAGCTGGCGACTCCCTCTCCAGGCATCGGGCTCACGGAAGGGCAGAGGGCAAAGACCCAAGGGTCCTAGCGGCTGAGCACTTCCCTTTTAAGATGATGCTCACCTTGTGACCTCAAATACATCGCATGGACTTCAGCTTCCAGGAAGCTGATGTGCTTCTCTTTATTCCTCCTGCTAAGCACAACTAAAACCCTTAACATTGCATTTAAAACAAGTAGAAGAAAACTCTGAAACACAGAGAGAAAAAGACAGATCAGCTACAGACCAGAGGAGCCAAGGAACAAAATGGTGGTGACTTCCCTGGACTTCCTATTTGCCTTATATAAATCAGACCTAGGGCCAAAGGAGAGGGCAACCAGGGAACACCAACAGGTACAGACAAAAAGCCCCATTAAGCCCCATTCTCTCTCACGTAAGGGGCAGCCTTTCTACTCCAGCCAATTACCACAAAAACCAACACATACGGAAAACCGAATGGTGCCTCCACAAGGTTATAATGAGGCGCCTGCACACACACACACACGCACGCCCTGAATGTCAGAGAAGGCTAAGAGGGGGGCCAGAACTTTCATCATTACCAGCTGGTAACAAGCCCATAGCCCACTGGGTTAGAAGAAACAATATGGAGGCCCAGATCCCACCTCTATCCAGTAGTAAACAGGACACCCCATGACCACTGGGGTTAACAGAGAACGAATGGGAAACCTGGACCCCCACCCTCACCTGACTGTCTAGAAGAGATTTAAATAAAATCTGTTTCTTTTAACACAATACAAAATGCCCAGGATTCAATAAAAAATCAGTTGTCATACCAACAACCAAGAATATCTCAACACGAAGAAAAGGCAATCAACAGATGCCAACATGGACGTGAAAGCATGACAAAAACACTTCAACAGTTATGAACATTCTTGAAACCAATGAAAAATAGAAACCTCAGTAAAGAAATAGAAAAACCTCAACAAAAAGCATCTCATTGGCCAGAATGGGTCACATGGCCATCCCTAGCTGCAAGAGAGTCTGGGAAAATGTTTTAGCTTCACGGCCTCTTTGGTTCATAAAGGTAAAAAGGGGAAAACAGGGGTTGTAAGTGGTTTGGAATAACCAATCTATAGTGTCTTCTACAAACCTACTTGCAAAACATTTCTGCGGCCTGCTACATTATTTTGATCCACCAAACTGGAGTTAGCATTTTCTATGTTATTTCTGATCCCTCTTTCTGGTGTTTTGTTGTGTATGTGTATATGGCCCCTAAATCATTTGTGAAAATAACTAACATTGATTCCTTCACAGGTGAGTGACGATGGGTGTTCATTGATAAATGGTCTCTGCAGAAAAAGACTATGAAGATTGGAATCCTTTCTCTTTCACACTATGTTCATCACTGATTTTAAGCAAGCTATAAAAAGGTTAATATTTCAAGAGAAATATGAAAGTGTTTTTTGAAATTGCTATAATACCAAAGGCTACGTGTTTTCTATGATGGAAGAGGTCATAACAAGCCTTCCCTCCCCCCCAAAGTGACTTTGAAACACATGCACTCAAACAAATGAATGTTTCCCTTGATTGACTCCTTCTGCCAGGAATGAAGTCACAAGCCAATCTGGATAGAGAAGGTGGAGCTGGCACAGGCGGAGGGCAGGAAGCAGAGAGGCACTTTATCATTATGTGAGATACATACACATAATGGCACATTTTTAAAAAAAACAAAACTAAACTAACAATAAAGGATGCGATAAAAATGTTTCACTGATAACACAGCTTCTTAGGCTCTGTGTGGACGTAACTTCAGAAGTTTTATTTTGAGAAATATGTTTCTAATACATGCTGCTTGTAATGCAAGTGGCAGGCAGGGAGGTGCTGCTCATGGAGGATTAATAAAGGGAAATCTGGCAGGGGACTCTCTGTGGGGAGAGATACTACACAGAGACAGGTAGGGGGAGGGAGACTTACAGAGGGGGAACAATGGCTTCTGGATGAGGGTTGGCACACTCTGAATCCGGGGACATGCCCACCACCTGGTGGTCCTCTAGTCTTTGGCCCGGCCAGGTGGGGAGAAAGGCCAGCGCAGTCAGACACTATGTTTTGCCCCCAGATGGTCATACTTAGAGAGCTAAGGAGGGCTAGAGGCCTGGTTCTGGCCCTGTCACCTGGTGTGTGAGCTACAGAGACAGCCTCCAGCCACAGAAGCACTAATAGGAATTCAGTGGAAGGGCTGGCATGGAATAAATCAGCTCCGAATGTCTTCCTTCAAGATTTAAATGCCCTGGAGAGAGCAATAATCAGCTTTGTGTGGCTCAGAGGCAACCTGGATGCCAAGGGCCTAGTTTTGCAATCCCATGAAGACTGAGAAAAATTGGAGCCGTGACTGCCAAGGATGGGGTCATTAACGCCAAGCAGGCAAACCCACAGACGTCCGTGCACTAGGAGGAGTCTTGGAGGAGGGGGCTGATTCTGGGAAATGAAATCAGAGAGTTTTTAGTTGATGGGGTTACAAATGAAGATTAAAAGAAAATGAGGTGATGGCCACCAGGGAAGAGGGCAAGGCAGGTGGCCTGCGGTCTTGCTCCGAGTGCACGTGCCAGGCACTGTGGGCCTGACCTCTTCCCTCTGTACAACCCGAGAGCAAAGCACTAACACTTATCTCTGCTTTACAGATGATGAAAGTGAGCTTTAAAGCAAGAAAGGGATGTTAAGATGGCATGACAGGTAGAGACCTGACCCTCGCCTGCTAAGAGTCACGGAGTGAACAAGCCACAGAGCAAACGCACAAACCCAGGCGTAACCCCAGCATCCTCTCTCGTCCACCCACCGGCCCCGGCCCGGGGCCACCACGTTCTTTGTGGGACTTCTTCTGGAAAGGGCAAAAGTGGTTCTGCTGCCAATCACGTGACACACAAGTGTTTTTAAAATCTCCGATCTAGGTGAACAGTACAGAGATCTGTAGTCCGGCCAGCGATGACAGACGTCACGCAGATTCTGTGACGTCCTGCTGGAACAGATGGGCAGGGGATTTCTTTGACAACAGGTGCAACAACAGGAAATGGTCTCATCAAGTATTTTATGCCACGGTGGCAGGAGAAAAAAAAAAATCTGTCACTGGTTAAACTTCCCGTTAATTCTTTACAGTTTGGCCATTGTGACAGCAGATGAGTCACTGAGCATATGTTTTCAGTCCTATCTGAGTAATGTACTATACAGTCTTAAATTGAAGCTTTTAAAGACAGAGTAAGAATTAAAAGCATTTTTAATAAAAAGGCTGAAAATTATTACATGTCACCTTGATGCTTTAAAATATATATTTAATGTTTTAGTTCTTATATCAATTATTGGTAGGAAATGTTATTTGGCACTTTTCAACTCAATGCACCCAAACTATATTCTTTGGTCCTTGTATTAATTGCAAATACCCTACGGGATCTGATTTTGTGTGCGGAAAACATACTCTTGAAACAACAACAGTATTCAATTTTAAAGTCTCTCTTACACTATTGTGAAAGGCATGACTTGTGCTCAGAAGCTTCTGTTACTGTTTCTGCAAACTCTGACTCTCTTACGTGGGTCTCGTCGCACCGCTGACCCCCACAACCCGGAATGCACGTCCACGTCCCTCTGCCCTCACTGAACGGTTTTCAGAGTCACTGTTTCTGAGTCCAGTTTGGCTGAAGGGGCCTCCTCTGGCTGGGGCAGAGGGGCCCGCACGCGGCCTCAGAGGGACAGGGACGGGGGACGGCAGGCCTGCAGCTCCAGCGTCCACTTTCTGAGTCTCTGTGATCATCTGTAAACGCATGAGGCAGGAGAGGACCAAGGTCTAGGAAACCATCTCTGCAGGCTAAGCTCCTTGGGGCACAGTCACGCCTTCTGTAAAATGGGGACAGTGACTCTCCCATTGCAGCCATCTGGAGCTCTGGCTTAGTAGAAGATGCACAGTAGCTATAATTTTTTTTAGGAAAGCGAGTTATGTGGAGGAACTAAGAGTTGAGATGCTCACACGGTTCTGAAGTCGCATCGAGCACATGTGCACGCTGCGTCACTGGTGACCAAGCAGTGCCACGTGCGTGTTCCCACGTGAAGCACTCGGTGACCCTGTGTGGTGGGGACAGGAGGAAGCCAGGACGTGGGCGCGCGCCCTTCACTGCTTGTGGCACGTCCCACAAGTGCTCTGCACCGCCGTCCCCGCCATCCCCGCACCGCCTGGCGAAGCGTGCAGCGGCGCCAGCGTACCAGTCCGAGGCTGAGGGTGTGGGACGGCAGTGCAGTGGCACGTGGTGCGTGCCGGGGGCCTGCGTGGGAGTGCCCGGCATCACCGCCACCTCACGACGCCTACCGTGTCCACCAGGACCCCAAGGTGCCAGCGTTGGGTGCCGTGCGTCACCTCGCCCTGTCCACGCCTGCCTACTCCTGAAGTCCTGGCCTCAGGCCTGCAGACGCTTCCCAGACACCAATACACCACGGTCCCCTTTGTTCCCACCTTCCTGATGGGTTTATGAATGGGGGGCGGGGGAAGGTCAACGCACTCAATTTCCTGGTGCGGAATCCAGCAGAGGAGCGTGGGCCTGAGCAGACAGCTGTGGAGGAAGCTTCCAGGCTGGGCCCCTTCCCGAGGCCCACGCCCTTCGGTGGCTCAGTTCCGCGGTCTGGTTTCGCGGTGGTTCCCAGAGGCTCAGGCTGAAGTCTGTTCCTTGCTCACGCCCTGTGATGCCGTGAGCTGCGTGTGACAGTGTGGAGGGTACAGGCCACCTTCCCTAAACCACAGGCACAACCCATGCAAGATGAGGTCGGACTCCCATGTCCGTGCCCATTTCACGACATCACGGGAAGAGAAAGGAAAACCCGTCCACTCACTTTGAATTCACCGAGTCTGTGAAACATGATCCTAGTTCTCCTACAGTCCTAAGAGCTGCGCTAGGTCCCGGGAACGTTTCTGAGTTCGTGTGTGGCTAAATGACTTTGTCCTCAAGGAGCTTTTAAGAAGTGGAAGAAACAAAAGCTAATAATAAAACTAATATCTGCTGTAAGCGCTTTCATGAAGGCGACTATCCTACAGCAAGACCACGAGGGAGAAAAGAACTCGCTCAGGAGGCGACAGGGCGGCTCCCTCGGGTGGGGGGGGGACGGGGGTGGCAGGAGGAATCCCAGGCATTTGCTGGGCCACAGAAGGCATTTTCAGGGTTGTTTCAATAGCCACATAAAAATCGGTATGATCCTATTTCAAAACTGGGTTACTTTAACACTGTGATACTGCATAACTGCTCTGAACTGTCTTGGCTAGGGTGTTTATTACAGGGGATTAAAACAACCAACACAGAAGCCCCGTGCTATATAGATGAGCCAAAGAAATGCACAGAGCTACAAGCATTTGGGTTTGCTTGATCGCGCTGCCACACACATCGCGCCCTTGGAGGAAGACCCGAGGCCCTGTGAGTGACGTCTGTGACGCCTAGGCGCAGCCCGCAAGCACCCCCGGGCACCGCACTGGGCCAGGAACTCACGCCCCTCGCCCTGGAGGAACTCACAACCGAGACTCAGGGGAGGGGGCTTTTCACTGCTCTAAAAATATCCAATGCTGGTAGCAGGAAGAAAAGGTTTTGAAAGCGCCACCCCCCCCACCCCCACAGTCCTTTGCCTGCGCCCAGAGCTCTGGTCGTCTCTTACCCCAGTGATGCTCACGTCTTTCCCGACCCCGAGGCCAGCATTCCTACTGCTCAGCGGCTTCCCATCCTCACCTGTCCACCCCTGTCCAACCTGACCCCAGCCCTCAGCGTCTCTCGGAAGTGCCCTTCGGTTCCTGTGTCCCGCTCTTTTACACCCGTCTCTCAGGGCCTCGGAGAACCCCACAGAATGCTGTGGTGGAGAGAACAAAGAAATGGGATTAGGGATGTGGGGTTCTTGTATTGATGAGCCATCCCCGTGTCCCGAGCTATAAAAGGGACCCACTGGGATAGACGACCTCCCAGGTCCCTCCCAGCACCAACGACTTGACTTGAATGCTCGTGTGTCCTGAGCCTGGAAATTTCTTTCAGATGCGGAGATGATTATGTGAGCTGAGGGTAACTGAGATGGAACAGGACTTCATTTCTTAAGCTCGTTTATCACCAAGTCATACTGAACTAACTATGGAGTTTCTCTACCTCTGACCTAAAGAGTTTAGTGGGGAAATCCAACAGTTCTGAAAATTCCCACTCTGGGAATGTTGGGTGGTCAACTGGATGGAATAAATGGTATACACAAGCCCTAGAGAATAAATAACTCCCCAAATTTGTAACTATTACCAATGACACACAAGGATAATTCTATAATTTGGCCAGCTGGCTTTGCCAAGCTCCCGGCGTCATCTTGAGGAAGAGAACATCTTTCAAAGCTAAAGCCGACCAGTGGAGGCCGAAATCAAATCCCAGACGCCGTCTGGACACGCCTTCCAGGGGCTGCCGAGGACGGAGCAGCAGCCAGGACACCAGCTTCTGCTGCTGCCTCTGGCTCCTGCTGGGTAGTCCCAGGCGAGCCGCCCCAGCTCCCTGGCTTGCCGCCCCTGAGCACAGAGCTGCTGGGAGTGGGAGCATTTCACCAGCTGCCCAGCGCCGTGTGTCCCCGGGGAATTCCTGCTGTCTGAGCACCCGGGACACCCACACTCCTCGTACACTTCAAAGAGACCTTCATACATGACCTTCCGTGGTAACTAGTGCTTTAATTACATTTTAATTCTCACGACAACACTCCAGCTCCATGTTACGGATGAAGAAACAGATTCAGAAAGATGAAGTAACTTGTCCAACTACACATGGCTGGCTAGCAAAAGCAGAGCCGAGACCCAAGCTTAGACCCAACTGACTCTAGGACAATCGGACAAAGGTCCATCCAAAAATGGGGACGAGGCTCTTTATCAGGCTAAAATGTGAGGATGCCCTATCGCTTTTCAGGTGATAGAGAGGCAGGAGCTACTACTATGTGTCGACAGACGTCCGACTCGCGGTCCGCAGCCCACACACTCCACCGCCTTCTCAAGTCCCACGGGAAGTCGCTGGCGCTTCCCTCTGAGGGGTGGTGGTGCTACCCTTGCCTGGGTGTCCGTCACAGGGCGGCTGCAGCAGCGTGGCCTCTGAGGAGTGCCCTAGCCACGCCCCGGCCTGGTCTGCCATGTGAGATCGGGGATCTTCGTGGTGTCAGACACCTCACGCAGGCAGGCACCGCGTGGCAAAGCGGGCCGGCAGGCGGGTCCCGTTTGCTTGCTTTGGTCCTGTTGTCTTCGCCTTAGAAGACACACCCGAAGACTGCTAATAACTACGTATGGTGAGGACAGTTGCTAGACTTATCCTGGAGATCGTTTTGTAAGATTCGTAAATGTTTCATCATGACACTGTACACCTGAAACCAAAAGGCTCCGACTGAAGGAAGACAAGCTAGAGAAAGCCAAGGGCCAACACAGTCAGGCTTCCTGCTCTCGGTCATTCCACAGGTATTTCCCCAGGCTGTCCCCGTGTCACGCCCCAGGTGTACCTAGCGGCAGTCTCTGCCCTCAGTGAGTTCACCCTCACGTGCAGGAGGTCAGACATATATAACACTGATGAGCAGACGCACTGCTCTTGAGAGACGCAGCTCATTGCAGGGTGCATAATGCATCTCACTTTTATACAAGTGAAGACCTGCAATCGAAGGTGCAGTAAAGTAAATGGAACGAAAAGCACTCTGCTCTCTAAGCTGACAAACAGCAGCTTGTCTAGGGCAGGGAGGGGGTGTCACATCCACGTTTATGCTCGGTTTAAAACCCAAGGCCAGGGGTCACGGCTGGTGGACGCGGACCGCAGGACGGTGTGTGCCCAGCGCCACTGCCCATCTGCACGACGGAAAGCGGGGGGCGGCAGCCACAGAAAAACCCCCACATTTGTAACTCACTGCTGCAATTTCTTGCTTTGAATGCAAGGAGCCTTTAGAGGATAGAGCGGAGAGGAAAAGAAACAGAAACCCTGCTTCTAGAATCACAGACCCCCTCTCTGTTGGAATGCTTGTAAGTAATATTACAGAATGTTTAGTGGCAACTATTCGTTTGGTAAGTGACAAAACGGAGGCCCTGGGAGAAGGGATGGTTTGCCAAAATCGCACGGCTGAAGAGTCGGGACTAGAAGGTCCTGTCTGCTCAATTTTGATGGCCCCCAAGGCAGTTTCTGTGAACTCGGAGGAGGAGGGAGGGAGGAGGGAAGGAGAAAAGAGGGAGGGAGGAAAGAGGGAGGGAGGGAAGGAAGAAGGAAGAGGGAGGGAAGGAAGAAGGAAGGAGGGAAGAGGGAGGGAGGGAAGGAAGAGGGAGGGAAGGAAGAAGGAAGGAGGGAAGAGGGGGGAAGGGAGATTTCTCACGGCAGGAAGAACATATTGATTTAATAATGTGTTAACTTGATCGCTGCATGATGTTTAAATGCTGAGGCATATGGTAAATGGGCCTCCATTTGCACTCTTGCCCCAGGCCCTATAAATAGCCCAAGTTGTGTTCTGCTGAAGCCTCCCCACGGAGCAGGAGGCAGGGACTGTAGGACAGTTCCGTTTTTTGACCCGGCGGAGGGGCGGGGTGGGAGCGTGCTTCTTTCTGCTCATGGTGTTTCCTCTCACGGGGAGAAAGCTCCGTTACTGGAACATTCCTAGCCTCTCTCTACTCTTCAATTCTGTCTAGCGCAGAAGAAATGGGGCGAGTTTTGTGATAAGTTTAGGAAGCACCAACTAGGCACTCCCTATTCACCCTCCCACTTCCTGCTGAGATCTCCTTTCTCAGAGGGAACAGAGTCATCCTCTGTTTCCAGTGTGTCACTGTTGCCGGTAACTGGGCAGGTACGTCTTGCTTCAGAGGCTGCAGGCCAGTACCTCCAAGGAGTACATGTGCAAAAAGTCAACTGAATCCAGATACCAAAGGCGCGATATAGGCCCGAGGTAAAGTCCCTTCTAGAAATGAAAGAATGATCTGATACCAGCAAATGTGTCAGCTACATTTGTTGGTCAAAGGAGAAAAATCATGATTACCTTGATACACAGAAATTAAATAAAAACCAACATTAACATTCAGAGTGATGGAATACCAGATAAAGAGTTTGGAAAATGACTACAATAAATAAAATTTTTGATGTGTTTAACCCTAAGCCAATGTGCAGAATGTCACAGAGTCACAAATAAGGCAAATAAGCCCATTATTCTACTATTCTTTATCTATCTGTAAAAAAAAAAAAAAAAAATGAAACAATAATTGAAATAAATCCTGGAAATTAAGAGACGAATGATTGCTTTTGAAGATGCTATGATTGTACATCTGAAAAAAGAAGAGAATCAACTAGAAAAACTAATAAGACTAAGTTAAAAGTAATGACAGTTCAGCAAACGGCCAATTACAAACAATAACATATAAAGTGCTCCTATAAGCCAGCAATAATCTGTAATGTCATAAATTATTTTAATACTATTACAGCAATAAAAAATATATTACTACCTAAGAATAACAACAAAAATAGCTTGTACATATAAAAAGAAAAACTATAGTTCTTTGCAGTAAAAAGCATAGGAGACTTGAAAAAAATTAGAAAATGTGCCAGACAGCTCTTTGGGAAGAGTCAAAATGCAAAGATATCAGTTGTCCTCAAATTAACTCATTAATTTAAAATTATTCCAGTCTAAATTTGAGGGATTTTTAAAAGTTTGTTCAAAAACATTCTAATCTTAACATGAAGCGTTAATAAGACTAAAAGAATTTTTGAACATTGAGTAAATAAAGGAGATACTCTGCTAGAAGTTAAGATCTAAGTATATTAATTAAGGTGTGATACCGGTAATGGACTCACGAAGACCAGAAACAAACCCAAGTACGAAGATGCAGAATTCAGTACAACCAGCACGTCAGGAAATCGCCGTTCCTCCTTCCCACCATGAGGAACCGCCCTCTCCTCCTCCCTCCCCTCCCTTCTTCCTCACTTCAAGCTGACAGAAACTGACTTCATGTTCAATACAAAAGGAACACATTCTGCACAGTCTTGGAAGAACTGACTAATCATTTGGAAAATAAGAAATGCAAATCTCTCCATCTCCTCGCACTTTTAAATTTTCAACAAAATACAAGATCTAAAAATGAAAAAAAAAACTACATTTATATGTAACATTAATTTTGGGGCAGAACATCAAGGGAAAAGGCAAACGAGCACGGGTTTACTCCGACCGCAGCTTTTTCTCCACCCACCACCGTCTACTGGTCTCAGGCCCCGCCGGGACGGTGGCCCCCACAGGTCCGCCCTAGCACGTGGCTACTGGTCCCAGCTGATAAGACGTGGATGGAGGGGACGCAGTCCATCTGCCCGGCTCTGTTGGAGAAGCAAACGACAAACTTCTCAGGCCTCCTCTCTCTTCCCTGTGTGCAGCCAGCCACCTGGGAGGCCACATGCTGATGGTGTCGTCATGGGATGGAAGAGCTCTCTCTCTGATCCTAGGGTCCCCCTCGGAGCAGGAGCCAGCCGAGGGAACTCCTGCCCACGAAACCCGCATGGAACATCGGTGGGCCAAGGAGACCGCTTTACTGCTCAGGCCGCGGCGACGGGGCTGAGTTACGGCTCTTACCCGTGTCCGGCCGCACGAGAACCGTTACTGGAAGTGGGACAGGCTGAGCAGCGGCGGCAGTGAGGAAGCGCGTGGCAGGCCGGGGCGCTGGCTGTCCTGCTACATAGGGGTAAAACACGCGTAGACATTGTCATCCGAAGTGACCGCGATGGCGGAACGGGCACCTACGGGGCCTAGCTCAGACGCAGAGGACAAAACCGCAGCGGTGTGTGTCGGCAACTACTTGCCGAATGTGGCACGGTGCTGCAGGAAAGGGCCGCACAGGGGAAGAGCGGGAACAGACAGAAAAGGTAACGGAAAGATTTCAGATATCTGTAACAACTGGAGGTGAAAAAGTCAACCGCTTCTGGGCCGGAAAATAGTACAAGACGGGACCGAAAACATCTGCGAGTGGCCAGAACCCAGCAAAACTTCTCCAGGACAGAGCGACAGCGGCAGTGACTGTGGCCAGGGCACACCCCCTGCAAACACTGCCCTAGACGGACTCCAGGCAGCCCCCAAAGGCAGAGTCTGTGTGGGTGGGGAGCAAAGACGCCAAGACACTGGGGGAGGGGACAGGGTGTGCTCGCACATAGTACTGAGTGAAAGCAAAGAAATCGGAAGCCTTCCAAGTTCTAAAGGGAATTTTGAAATGCTGAAAGAAAAACCTATGATGGTTGAAGACATAACACCTGGGCTTCAGGTGTGGCAGCTGGAGTTGGGGAGCAGAGGCGCACGGCTCCCAAGGAGGGGGCTGGCCTCCACACTCAGCCAGAAAGTCTTCCGAGGGCAGGAAGTCTTCCGAGGGCAGGCGAAGCCAGGGGCCTCCATGCTGGGCAGGACTCCAACAGGTTCCCTCCCTCCCTCCCCTCCCAGAAGAGAAAGGAGACTCAGCCCCAAAGCTTGTAAGTAATGAACCGACTCCTTCCTGCGTCTGGAACGGTCCTATCTAGGTATCAACCTTGGGAGACCTGGAAATAGCCAAACTGTTTTCCGCAGGATCTCCTCCTCCCATGGAACCCCAGCTGAGAGAGGATTCTGGGGAGTTCCTTCTCAAGGGGCCAAACCAGCATCTCATCAGGAAGCTTCCCCCACCGCCAAGGCAGGACACCCCAGGACTCCAGCCACCACGAGGCCCAGCACTGCCTGTTCGAGCAGGACGCTGCTGAATCGCACCATGGGCATGAGAACGCACTCAAGGGTTCTGAGGCCTTTAAAAACGTGTCTCTTTTTTCACTCGCCAGTCCACTGTTGGCAGTGCGTCGCACGGAAACACCCGTAGATCTGTGCAAGGCTGTTCGCTGAACCACCAGTCACGGGTGCGAGCGCCTGACTGCGTGGACTCAGACACGCACGGCCGGCCAGACTTTGCTAATGTCATCAAATACATAGAAATGGCATCCCCTCCCCCACTGTACCAGGTCGGCAGGAAATCGGCCTCACTTCCGGGGGTCTCTAAGGCAAAGGCATCAGGAAGCTTAAGACAAGGACGGCCTCCCTGAGGCCCCTGCGCCCTGCAGTGCTGAGAGCCGCCCCCTAGCTCAGCCGCAGCCGCCCGGGGGTGGGGGGCCTGCCAAGCTCAGGCTCCCTCCCACCCCTCGCCCCTCCCTCTCTCCACTCCCCAGCTCCGCTCCCACACAAAGCCACTTTGCCCTTGGTCTTTGCATAATCCCCTCAATAAACTGAGATTTACCTAAACAAAAGGCAGGAAGAAAGAAGTCTTCACACCCAGCACAAAGGAGCTCAGAGGCTTTTGGCTCCCCGTCGGAAAAGCCCTCGCACTGAAAAGGGAGGAGAAGGAACACAAAGAGCTCCTATCCTTTCACATTCTTCTCGAGGAAACATTAAAATGGCAAAGTTGTCTTTGTAAGTTATCCTGTGCCTTTAAGATAGCTAAGCCCCTGGAAATAAAGCATTCGATTTGCAGTGTGAGATGTTAAATTTGTTAATCAGCCGTAGGGAATGCTATGCAGGGATTAAAACATGATATCAAAGATTTAGTAACAAAAAAAAATGTTATTAAAAACAGCAAAAAAAAAAAAGGCAGAAAAAGGTAAAAAACAGGTGACAAGAAAGTATTTAAATGCGCTCCCAGTTCCACAGACACAAAGTTTATAGACGAGAAGGGGTGGGTGGGGGAGTGCGTGTGCGTGTGTGTGTGTGCGTGTGTGTGTGTAAATGAGTCTACACAATACCTGATATGCAAAGACATACTGTCTAGTGCTACAACTATAGCTGTGTGGTGCAACTAGACATCTTTTGTCTGTTTGCTTGCATGCACGTAATGCAATTTTATCACTTATTTTCACAATCGGGAGTTTGTAAAGCACCTGTGTCCACCCTGAGCAGCCACCCCGTCCCTGCGCTGCTGCCAGCACTTGCGGTGCCATCGCCTGCCCGACCCGGACTCAGAGAGCAGAGCCTGGGCCTGGGCCCTGTGACCAGGGCAGCCGCAGGGGCATGGCACGCAGCCCTGGCCCGGCCTGTGCTGAGGATGGGCCGGGCGTGGGCTCCGCGGGGACTGAGGGCAGGCAGCGGGCCTCTGTTGGGATCTGGAGGACCTTATGGGAAGGAAGGGGAGAGAGCAGGTGAGGCAGGTGGGAAAGGAGAGGTGGTTCCCTGAGTGTCACAGAGGAAGCAAAAGTCTGGGCCTGGCCCCTGTGCGTGGCCTCCAGAGGCCAGATTCAGGGCTGCCCAGAGGGCGAGGCTGGACAGCAGTGTGCACCTGCTTTTACCACGGCTCAGGGCCCTCGGGGGTCTCCAGAGCCAGACTGAGGGAAAGGCTTATCCAGGACGGTGGAGGGAAGTGAATGCTGGGAGGGTCCGGCCACTAACAAGTCCCGGCTTCGGTGCAGGGCCAGCCCCGGCAGACCTGCCTCCCCGTGAAGCCAGGAGGCCCAGGCCGCACTGGTGCCTGTCAGGGCCGGCTGCGGGAAGCCCCATGTGCCCGAATCGTCAGAGACCCCGAAGGGTGCATGGGGGTGGGCGCCGCCCTTGCGTGGGCAGCTCCTGTGTGGCTGGCTGTGTATCTCGTATTTTGTGAATTCTTTCGTGTCGCTTCTTTACGTTCGACGGCTGGAAAATGGTGTGGAAACCACGGCACTTGGTGTTTGCTCTCTTTCCTCTTCTGTCATTTGGTGGGTTTTGTTTTGTTTTGTTTTAATCCGTGGGGCAGCTGAACAGCATCTGGGGTGACACGCCACCCAGGTCCCCGTCAGGGGCAGCTGCATTGCTCATGGCCATCTCCTCCTCAGAGGGGCCGGCACCCTGGGTGTTAAGCCGATGCATCAGGAAGGAGAGGGAGGGAGAGGCACGGGGAGGGGGAGGGAGAAGCCGTGGCCTTGGCAATGACTGAACACAGGTGCCTCGTTCGGCCCCGGGGAACTTTGCATTACGTGGCCCCCTTGCTCCCTGAACCCGTCCTGAACATCAGGTTTTACAACTGCACTGACATGAAGACCAACATAATCTAGCTTTGGGTACATTCATTTCCCTTCCCCCGATTTTAAAAGACGGGAAGACACGTCCATGGGCCCTGACCCCCTGGGCCCTGCCAGCCTCTGCCCTCACCCACAACCAGCTCCTTCAAGACAGGGCAGGCCCCTACCCTCGCCCCACGCTTGGTGCAAGGTCCTCAAAGACCTGTGTCTGAAATGCTGGAGAGGTGGCAAGTTACACAATGTCTCGTGGGGAATTTTTAAAGCCTCTCTGGGAAAAAAATGATCACATCGAGGGTAAATACATTTGGATGAACAAGCTCTCCCTCCCCTTCCCCTCTCAACCCCTTCACTGTCGTTATAAAGAGAAAAGGGGTGAATCAAGAGTGGCCTGGAGAGAGCAGTGGGCCATCATCAGTGGGTGTCCTCTCCAGCGAACGGCAGTCACGGCCACGGCGGAGGGGAGAGACGCAGCTCGTGGTGGAAACACGACGGAGAGCAGTCGTGGTGGAAACACGACGGAGAGGTGTGAGGCCGGGACCAAGACGGAAGAGGCAGGGCCCACGCCAGCCCAATCGGGCTTGTTGACTGACTGGAGCTCTGCGGGGGGTCGGACACACACGCACACAGAGGGCAAGGCCTTGGAGGGCCCCACTGAAGAGCCGGGCTGACCCTGAGGACCCACGGAAAGGGGGAAAGGTAGCCAGAGGAGGGTCACGAAAGACGGAGCGAGTCTGCGTGGCCGGGACCCTCCACAGTGTCCTGCATTAACACCCCAAGGGAGGGCACGCGGTCTCCTGAAGGAAGTGGGCAGCAGCGCACACGGCCGAGCTTGTGTTTGGGGGCAGAAGGCGGCCAGGAGGTGAGTGAGGAGCAGGGTTCAGTGGGGCCCTGGACTGGACGGCCGGGCTTCCGGCACACGACGCGGCCGCGGGCTGGCCTTGGGCGAGTCCTTTCAGCGCCTGGTGCCTGCTCCCTCATCAACCAAAGGAGCACACACCTGTGCCCCGCGCTTTAAATCAGCACGCGCTCAGGGTTTGCCGCGATCGTTGCCACTGGTCTTAACAGTGTCATCGTCAGTATTTTCAGGCCTCTCTGGGGGACCTTATGGCTAAAGGGGTGGCAGAGGCAGGTCTGGCCTGAGGGGCCCCACGGGACAGCTGTGTTCTGATCCGGGCGGGACTGGAGGAGAACAGGATTACTGAGGAGGACCCGACAGGTTTTAAAGACCAACTCCCCCTCACACGCGCTGCTTTCTGCAGCAAAGTCAGGAGCTAAAACCTCAGGTACCCTGGAGCCAGATGTACCCATCAAATGCTGACTCCAACTGAGCGGGGCGCAAGGCTTTCCGCGCTGACACCCCAGCACTGTCCAGCTCCACGCGTCCCCCCACCCCAGTCCTTGCACGCCACGGGTGAGCACAGAGCTGGGCTCAGAGCGGGTGGCCCACCGAGGGGGCTGGCGCGGGGCCGGGTGGGGAAGGGGTGCGGCAGCCACCCCTGCTTGCTGGCGGGGCACTGGCTGTGTGCTCCGGCCGCCCTGCTACGTGAGCTGCTGCTGGCAGCGGAGTGTCTGACCTTGACCTCCATCCGCCAGCCCTGTGGTGGCTGAGGAGACACACGGGCTCTCCCTGTCCCCATCCTTATCAGATTTACCTCCCGAGTGTTGCGCTGGGAGGGTTCATCCGCCCTTCACCTATGGAGAGGCTCACAGCGTCAGCAGCCGGAGCCATGGCCCGATGGCCCGCGGCGGGCGAGGCACCGCACTAAGCACCGCGCTGCACCGTGTGTGCAGGAGCATGCAGGGTCGCTACCACGTTTACAGATGAAGACGGGAGGCTCAGAGACGTTATGCCACTCACCCAAAGTCACACAGCGGGAATTAGCTCACCCACAACTCAAGGCTGCCTGACTGCAGAGCCCACGCCTGGGGCGAGGAACCCTCAACTGGTTCATTAGAGGCGACGGCGACGCAGAGAGAGGAGGAACAGCTGTGCCACCGGCAAAGCCACCGTGAAAGCGCGTGGAGGGTGAACACGTAAAGGAGGGTGAGCCTAAGGTTTACTGCAGCACAGCCCCCGAGACCCGGCCACATCACAGGCTAGAACAGGCGTCGGGAGAAAGTGAGAAGAGGCTGAAGGCCCAACTCTGAGCCCAGACGAATGAGGCAGGCGCAGGACGAAGTCGGAGGATGAACAAACCCTCAGAACAACTCAGCAAACAGGGCGCAGGGGGCACCTAAGTGACACATCATCTGGTCTGCAGCAAGATTCGGGGTCCACGGAGAGCCCAGAGCTTGGCTGAAGGCCGGGGACTGGTGACACTGGGTAAAACCTAGAGAACAACGCGTCAGGTGACGGCGAGACCCAACTTCAGCTCTGCTCTTCCCTGCGGGCACGGCTGAAGAGCACCCCGGGAGGACTGTCAGCCCTGCTCCCCCGCATGGTCTCCACCGTCCCCTTCCCCACCTGGCTGGAAGGCCCACCTCAAGCTAGGTTCCTCCCCCACCCCTGGGGGTTAGAACGAACTCCCATTCTTCTGACATCTTCCTCAGATGGGCAAGGGGACCCAGTCCATAAACGGGGTCACCCGTCAATCAGCTTCCTCCCAAGACTCCTCAACCAGTCTCGAAAAAGGTCTCGGTCCTCTTTCAAGCGCACGGCTGTGAGAAGGGGCAGTTCCACCAGCTCGGTCTTCACACGGAAGAGCCCGCTGCTCCCAGCCACCGTCGGGACCCCCGCTCTGCACTTGGGCCCCGCTGCTCTGCGGCCGGGAGTCATCCCCAGGGGCCCGGCTCAGACCTCTGCTGCCTTCTGCCTTCTGGCGGCGGGAAGGCCCTCCTTGGCCTGAACCCCAGACTCCTAGCTGTGGCCAGACGTGGCTTCCCAAGATATATCGAATCAAGACGGATGGGCAGCTCTCCCGGCTGGCACAGCTTTCTGGCTCCGCCCTGCCCACCGGCCAGAACCGCCCCCCGCCCCCCACTGTTCTGCGTCCGCCTCACGGCCAAGCAATTGGGCGAGACAAGCACTGTGGACCTGCTTCCGGGACCCAGGGGCAGCCGAGCACCCAGCTCCTCAGGCTCTGAGCGAAACGCACTGGTTTCCCGGATCGGTTCTGACGCCTGCAGTTTCGTTTGAAGAAAGGTCTACCGTGTTAAGGCATGGAAACCTCTGGGCCACACGGCCACTCGAGGCCCTTCCATCAGTCTGTGACGACTCCCCTCAACCAGCACGCCAGGCCCGGTGGGAGGGGCCCCGGTGGGAGGGGCCCCGCGAGCACGGGCGGCTCACCCTGGCTGCTCCTTGGCCCCTGCTCTGCAGCACCCCAGGGACCAGCTCCGGGGACGCTCTGGCTGGCTCTCCGGCTGATGGACAACGGCTGCTCAGATGCTGATGGGAATTTCACAGCCTTGACGGCTCGTCCTCCCTTCTCCCCCACCCAGTTGCCCAGGCTCCCTCACGGCCCTGTGGAGCCTCCCACAGCTAGAGAAGACAGGCATTCGAGGCCTTTTCAGGTGGCCAGGACAGCCGCTGCACCCCGAGAGGGTGACGTGAGCCCGGCCCCGCAGCCACAGGGCTGCTCAAGAGACCCTTCCTCCACGGCCTGGCTGAGGGCAGGGACACCTGCTGGTGGCCCCGTGGCCGCGCGGGGGCACGGCCGCTGCTCAGACGTGCATGCGGCCTGCCCACCTGCACGGCCTCCAGCCTCCGGCAGACCTGCCATTGGGTGAGAAGTGTTCGCATCTTGGTGCTGCAGCTCACAACTTGGAGCGCTCGGCCTCCCTGCACTTCGGTTCCCGCTCTGTGACACAGACGTGGCGACAGCGACCTGGCTGGTCTAGGGAACTACTGGAAGAGCAGAACGTGACACCTGCACACAGTCATGCTCAGAATAATTATCACGATCTTTTAATGAGGCACGTGCCTCTGATGCTGTTAGAAAACGCAACATCTCTTTCCACGTGCATGCTCGGAGAGAACCTATAATTTGTTTGTCACAGAATCCAGGTGACCTCGCTGCCCGGTCCATCCCGGATTCCACTGCTGCGCCTGGACCCGTCTCCAAAACGGAGTGGGGGGACCAGCCGTGTGCTTCTCGCACGTCGGCACGTGTCGGCTTGAGAAAGGCTTTCTGGACCCACCCACGGAGCTTCCAACTCAGAAAGGCCAGGTGGGACCTGAGAGTCTGCATGTCCAAGCAGCCCTGCCGTGCTGCTGCTGGTCAGGACCACACTGGAACCACTGGACCGGGTCCTGACTGTCCCTTCCAGTCCAAATGTTTTATTTTGTATGCTTCAGCCAGGAACCACTATGCTTTAAATATTTATGATTTATGCTTTTAAGATTTTATAGTCTGTCTGGGGTCTTCACCAAAGTGGGTCTCCCAGGAAGTCAGCAAGTGAATCCTAGCGGCTCACAGAGCTGCTGCTGTGAGACCGTGGACAGACTCCGCACCCACGAGTTTCCCCATCTGTACCTGCAGAACACGGGTAACAGCGGTCCCCGCCCTGCCCTACATAGCGTGCGCCGGGGACCGGCAGTCGCCCCTGAGCCCCCGCCACAGAGCAGAGGCTGTGAGCCAGGCCCACGACCTGGCTCCCACCTGGTCACAGCTGGTTTCATCTCGCTTTGCCAGAAACCTGACACAATTCTATAGAGAACCTCTGCTGGGAACTCCTGAGAAAGATGCTCATCCCCGATGCTGAAAACCTGTCGAAGGGAAAAAAGCCCTTTCCCGCTGTCCCTTTCTCCACTGCTGTCCCGCCTGGGATGCTGTCCGAGGAGACGCAATGCTGGAGTGGCAGCAGCCACCCTGCAACCAACCATGAGGCCGCCCATCACTGACTCGCTGAGGATGGCAGCATGGAAACAGAAAGGACTGGGGTCCCTACGGGCACCTCTGAGCTGCTGGGCAATCCTGGCTCCATTAGCTTCCAGGTTCCTGTTCACAAGAGAGCACGCTGGCGAGCGGCCACCACACTCACAACACGCAGAATGCTGGAACCCAAGCGCCTTTGTGCTCAATGCCCGGGCACGGCACGGACTCAGTAAATGTGAGGTCTGGGCGATGATGGAAGTCCCAAATCTTCTCCCGTGGACGGCATTTTTTTCTCATTTTTAATAAGATTTCTGGGTCAAAGAAGCATATTTCCCCGCTCAGCCCCTGGCAACCACTAGTCTACATCCTATCTCAATAAATGAAATCCACGGCCTTTCGTGTCTGGCTTCTTTCACTGAGCATGACGTGTTTTCGAGGTCCAGCCCCCTCACAGATGCATCGGTACTTCATTCCTTTTTGCTGCTGAATACCCTGTGTGGATATCACATTTCTCCATTGGGCTGACAGACCTTGGGTTACTTCTAGTTGGGGGCTATGATCAATAATGCTGTTGTAAAATGTTCAAGTACACAAGCCTTTTTAAAATTACAGAAAAGGGTTTGTTCCACTCTTCTTCATAGTTCATTTTTCAGTTAAAAATCTATTGTGCAGATCTTTACATGTGAACACATACAGATTGCAGGGTAGAAAACTAAGTGCATTTTAACTTTGATAAATGTGATGAGGAGAAGGAATTCGTAGGAGAAGCCACCTTTTTTGAATTAGGCAAATTTATTGAAAAAGAAGCTAGCTAAGAAGAGATGGTACTGAGAGCAAGCAGAAAAGGAGAGGCAGGGGAAATGCTATTATCGCCTACCTTGGCAAATATGGAAGCTTCCCTTGACATCCCTGGCCTCATTTCTTACAAAAAAATAAAGAGGAAATAAAGAGGAGGGCACCGACAACGGGTGAACTGTCTGTCAGCAGGACAGATGGGACTGACAGGTGGAGCTGCTGGGCTCACGTGACCCTGGCCAGACCCGCCACGGCACACCAGCACGGACAGAGCCAGCCCCACCCACCGCTCTCACCCGACCCCTCCTCTCCAGCCCAGTCCTGCACCCACCCTCCTCACCTCAGCCCCTACGGTACAAGCCCCTTGAGTGCTCCATTCTCGAAAGCCTCCCACGTTCCTCACGAACAAGCCTGCGTAGTTACCGTGCAGCAGCTGCATTTTAATCACGGATGCAGCCCTGGATGCTCGGCGCGTCAGGAAGATGGAGAGATGGTAAGACCAGGGGGGAGTGATGCTCCACATCTCCCTGGTACCTGTTATTAAGGTCGTGACCTGTTCGCCCGCCCCAGGCACACCTCATGCAAAACAACGCAGGGTCTTCTTATTGCCTCTTCCCCCTCTAAGTCAGAATCAGTCGCTGTCTTTGTAAGAATTCATTACCGAAACATTCCACCTGGCGACCAGATCAGACTGGCAGCAGAGGAAGGCTGATTATACCAAAACCCATCTGTCCTCATTAATCTGGGTAATGATGTGCAGAAGCCCAGCCGGGGACCCTGGAAGTTGGCACCGAGGGCCCCCGTGCACCCTGCCTCCCTCTGTGACGTGCTGCACACTTATGCTGCACCAGAAGTGATGACAGCCCGAGGCCTCGACACAGCCCGGAGGCAGATCGTTAGCTGGTGCTGGAGGAGACAGGGCCAGTTTCCCACAAAACCCCAACCTGCCCCGACCCCGGACGCACAGGGGACTTTGTCAATCACGCCCTCCTTCCTGCTTTGCCACCGCCACCCGCCGCCCCCTCTTGCACTTGGAAGAACAATCTAGCCTATTTTTTTAAATGTGGCTTCATGACAGTACAGATTCTGAAAGTAAAAAAAAAAAAATACAAATTTACGTGCTGCAAATGTATATTGTCCCCCTCGCTGACCAACTCACATCCAGAACCTGAACCCCGACACGGCCCCCAGGCGGACGGGGTTCGGTTCCGGCTGCCTCGCACACCGCCGTGCACTCGCTCGCTGAAGGACCCCGGCGTGGAGCGTCCGCCCCTTCCCGACAGCAGAGACGCCGCCTGCTCAGCGTCCCTGCACCGCACGCGGAGCCACGAGGCACCGGCCAGGAGGTGGCAGAGGCAGAAGCTGTCATGCCAACTGTGGGTCTGTCCTCACCCCTGACTACCCAGACGCCTGCTGGACTCTGCTTCCGAATGGCCCACGGACGAAAGAAACTGAGGAAATGGGTCTCCTGTGCTTCCCCTCCCCCCGCCCGCCCACCAAGATGTATTTTTTGGAGTCTGCATTCAATTCCAATTAAGGGATGCTTTTATACCTTGTAGAGAGGAACGACTATATTTAACACCGCCATGCGCTCTAAATAGTAATTGGATTTTATATGGGATGAAGCTTTTGGAGCTACCTTGAGTGTCACAGCCGACTCTCTCTGCTCAGGGGCCGAGCCGGCTGAGCTCCGAGTGGAACGCAGCAGCCGGAGCTGCCCGGGCACCGGGGGACGCACATGGCACCTCCGTGGCCAGACTGCAGAGCCACGCACAAAATGTGGCCGTCACATCCAAGGAAGGAAGCAACTGCTTTTTTTTTTTTTTTTTTTTAAATAGTAAATTGCAGGAATTGGACCACCGGATTTCTTAAGACGTCAGAATTAGATTTTCAACATGACTGTAAAAAAGAGACAGAGGAGAAATATGCAGAAATATGTTATATTCTGTTGGAAAAAATATATATATCATCCTGGGAGGAAAACAGAGGGCTTTTGCAATTTCCACTGAGAATAATCACGTCTCCCATCTCTGCGTTTTTATGGCTACAAACCAAGATTTCTCCAACGTCGCACAACAATTATCTGTGCACAACTTCTAATACGTCAGAATGAAACATCGGTTGTGGCTACAGGACAAGTGTTTCAAAACTCAACCCTTCAGACAGCCTCTTCTGGAACGCGTGAGCCTGGCTTGCTCCAGCCCAGGCACCTGCTGTCACGCCCACCACTGTCCTCCACGTGGCGTGCAAGACTTGATGGACAAAGCTGCATCAGAACAGGTTTGCTGGACCCCGGGAAGGCGGTGGGGCGGGCAGCCCTGGGAATCTGCCTTCCCACCGAGACAACAGCCCCGGCAGAACGAAACTGATGTAACTGTTTCGGAACTCCAGGTTTGCCAGAAACCTGCAGCTTCCCGGGGAATGCTTGACAGGTAAATTGCCTTTATGTTCTGTCAGTTTTAGCTCTTAGCTCACCAGCAGTTACCCATCCCAACCTCCACCCCATGGCAGGCAGCTGTGCACCTGTTCCTAGAGCAGCTGGCATGAAGTGTGCAGGAGCCAGGGTGGCCAAGAAAGACCCTGTCCTCCAAAAATCGGGTGTGTATGTTCTGGTCACTGGTTGCTGCTTCTTGGTCATGAAGATGCAGACACAGAAGCAGGCAGCCACCCCACCCCACTGGGTGCTCATGCAAGGTCCCACGGCACCGTGGGACCCAGCGCATCTGAGTGGACACTGGGCGGTGATCCTGGTGCAGCCATCGCCCAGCCACCCGGGAGAGAAATCAGTAACGATGCAGCGGCCAGCACGAGGTCCTGCACGTACACACATCTACGACAACCCTCATCGCCCCCCAGAGCCATCAGACCGGGCACTCCCTCACTGTCAGCCCAAATCGTTAGAGGACCAGGGAGAGGGAAGAGGGAAAATCCGAGAGACTGAACATTTATCCAGGACGGACTCATCCACACGTTCTGCAAGTGCCAAGCCCTGCCACATGCGAGACACGGGGGTACAGCGGTGACCCACAAGAACCCGCACTCGCAGCTCCTGAATCCTGGTAGGCAAATACACATATCACAAATATCCAAGAAAACACGTCGTATCACAGGATGGTACATGCCAAGACGGGGGGTGGGGAGCGTGGGGGCTGCTGTTCCACACAGAATGATCAGAGTGGCCTCAGTGGTAAGGCAGCATATGAGGAGAGACAGGACAAAATGCGTAAGGAGCCACAGGAGGTCTGCAAGGAGGTGGCTCTGTCCTGTCCCAACACCAACGTCTCCTAAAATTCAGAAGCATATGCTGTATTCACACAGCACTGTACGTTCCCAGGGACACTGCGCTGTGACCATCCCTGAGGGGCTCTGCATTAAAACCAGTGGTTATGACACTTGGCTTGAAAGAGAGAAACAGAAATAGAAACTTGGTAATGTCGAGGAGGCATTTTCCATTCCTAGCTTGTTATTATCCCTCAGTAATTGAATTTAAATTTTAACAAGTGCCATTTCTGCTACTATTGAGATTTTTCTTTTAATTATAGTAAAATACTTCCAACATCAAATCATTACTGCATTCCTGGAATGGTGTTAATTTGGTCACGACTTCATTTAATAGAATGCTGGTCTCAATTTGCTAGTATTATATTTGCCATTTTTTTTTTTTTGCTTATTTTCATAATGCAAATCAGACTATAATTTTTTTTGTGTAGAGATATGTCATCACGTAAATTCTGTTACAAGATTATTAACAAATGAATAAGGAAATTTTCCATGTATTTTCTTACTCCGTTTCTGGTCATGTGAACAAACCTAACCAATAACACCATCTATCCCAGACCTCAGTCCATTTTTTAAGTGTAAATTTTAGCATTTGTGGAAATCAGTCCTTAATTAGTCTTTCAGGATTTTCCACATCTAACGTAAACTTTCACGCTATATTTTCCTTAAAAATTAGTCTGGATTTTGAGGTGTTCAAATTTATTTTAATTACCCGAAAATGTTCTATAATATTTTCTCCCTTCACCAAGAACATTAGAGATTAATTTCTTTATAATTTCGTTTGTCTGACTTGATGTTATTCGTTCTCCCTGCTTTCATTGGATTTCATTTGCTTCCCTTTTGTAAGCTGGATTCCATCGTTTGATCCGTTTCACTCCTTTCTCATTCCTTGTTTGAGCTGTAGTCCTTCCTTCCGTCACTGCCTTCATAGCGTCTCCATGTCTGCTAAGGATAACTCGCATTGTCACTGTTTTCTAAGATGTTTGAAACCACAAGTTGGAGGGGTTTTTGAGGGGATTTCAACTTTTTTCCCATGTGATTGAAGTTTGAGACCACAGAAAAGTGGACTATATATTTTCTCCCATTTGAAAGGCATTAAGGTTGTCTTTGTAGCTCATGACATTTTATCGTTGTCAATGGATTCTTTACCAAAGGGTATTCCACGGTGAGATACACATTCCAATTTGGTCTATTTAATTAAATGTGCTGATGTTATTATCCATTATCTTTATATTCTCACTTCGTTTTGGCATCTTGAGCTTGCAGAAAGGTAGGACGCTGTGTAAAATCCTTCTCTTCTGGGCTTCAAATTTCTTTCTTCCTGTGTACTTCACACAAAACTATTCTGTTGCATATGTTGATGGCATGGTGGTCACTGCATGTGTATTTCTGACCCATATGCACGTAGGGTACTATGTCCTTCTTGCCAAAATAAAATGATCTCCATCAATCTTAATGCTTTCACACTTTTAATTCTTACTCATATATAATATTAATATCGGAGTCATTTATTCGAGATTTTTGGGTTTTTAAAATTTATCTGCACTGATTAGCTCGACACTTTGGTTTTAATCTTCCTTTTTTCCTTTTTTTTGAGACAGTCTCACATGATTTCATTTGCCTTTATTAAATCCCAGACTAAGACTAATTTTCTAATTGAGTATCTATTTAAATTTACTGTCATGAATAATATGTTATGTTCCCCTTGTTACATGATCAGGGGGTTTGGGATAATTTTTTATTGGTGTTTTTCATGTATTCTTACAATTTTACACTGTTTCATTTATTGTCTTCTGATATTAAAATAATTTTTAAAATTTATACTAGTAATGAACTCTAAGCTTATAAAATCATACTTTAAAATATATTTCTCCAATGAACAAACTCAAAAATAAAACATTTTTTACTATTCCTCTGCCAGGTGATCCATTTAGTTCACACTTAGCTCTACGTGACTCTTGCTTACCCTCTCCCAGTTTTGTTAATATTATTTGGGATTTTCAAAAACATGTTATTGCAATGAAAGTATAACTTTTACATTATATTTGTTCTGACTTTTGCACTTACTTTACAGAATTTACATATAAAACAATTCTATTTAACTAGTTTATACTTCCTTACTCAATCCATTTTTATTTTGATTCACTTCTTGACCAACTTAGCTGTTTTGTGGACTAATATTTCTCAGAGAGAGATGATAGGTATTTTACATTCTGGAGCCTTCAGTCTCCCTCCTCTGTGCCAAAGAGAGAAGAGAAAAGGTCTCGTGGATGCCCTTCACCTACAAATGACTTTGCTACTAAATTTAGAGGCTAAAAGATTTCCTTTCAAAACAGTATTTTGGAGAAGCCTACTTCAAGCCTGAATATAAAGTAAAACCACCAAACCCTGCTATTTTTTTTGTTTGTTTTTTTTACGATCTACCTGGGTGACTGTCGGGGTACATTCATACTTTTATAAAGGGGTCAGGATACGTGGTGGTCCTGCTCATATCGCTGTTCCTCTTCTTTCCTTTTATTCACGGTAAGTAATCCTTACGTATTTGGCTTCCGACAAGTTTTCTTCTATGTCTTTACCATTACTTCTTTCTTCCCCTCTGGTCGCTTCTCCAGTGTCCTGTATCCACCTGTAGCTTCAATAGGGCCCTGGGCTCCATGTCTTCTTCCCTCACTGTTTTTATTTCTTGCACTTTTCCTGCAAATTTGCGAGGCTTTCTCCATCTGATGCGCAATCGCAAGAGTTTTCAAGTGGTTTTAGCCATGGAAAACAATTTCAAACAAACTCTCAATGTCAAAATTATGAAGAATTTTTTTTTTTTTAAAGGATCAGCTGCTCTGGTTAAAGTGAAGCTCAGGAGAGGCCCCACTCCCTAAAACCCACTCACCCCCTCCCTCCCCCAGCCGCTGAGGTACGTACGCGCCGTGGCTCCAGGGCACTTGGTCTGAAAATCAATGCTCTGCTTTTCTCCCTAAATTTTCTGCCATGTTAACTATCTTTACACTTCTTTTAATTTTGATTTGATGCTTAATTTTTAATGCAGAATACTATATTTGATTTATTAGACTCTTTCTAAACTTCCTGAAGCTGTGTACCTAATTCCTCTATACTCCTGTAACTTCGCAAAGCTTAAACTCTACATTTAATTGGCAACACATGCCAAAACTTTTTAAATTGGTCAGATTTATTAACATGTGGAGTGGTTTTAATAGCACACTAGGCATTCACTGATGGTAGGACCCATTGAAAAGCCAAAATAGGAAAGATCTTAATTTTTTCACTAAAAAAAAAAAAATGCTAAATATACATTTTAAAAATAAATTTGAACTGCTGAAAACATCTGTCCAAAAGGTGGGAGGGGTACAGGATGTGGGACCAGCTCCGATCACCACATAAATTGAAAAGGAATGCAATGTTCTGTGCATTTTTGTAGGTTTTTGAGTCCAGATCTGTTATCGACCATTAAAAAAAGTCATTAAATTTCAGTTTCCTTAGAAGCTTTCCCTATCGCAATCCTCTCCCTTTTCATCAAAGTCCATCTGCGTTTTCATGTCATCCTTGGCTTCCTGAAGTTTACTGAGCTCAAATTAGGTATTTTCTAAAAATTTTCTGCTCTTTCTGATCATAAATTTTTTTCCCAAAGGACACTATTCCTCGGCCTCTTGCGCCCCGTGCTCTCTTGCATGTCCTACTCTGTCATTAGGGAGAGACTTCGGCCTCGATACTTGCTCGTAAGAAGTGTGTGCTTTCGCCTCGGTCCCCATCCCGATCCACGGGCCTCCTCTGGAGCCCCACACCCCTGCTCGCCCCCACCAGCCTGCCAGCGATCTGCAGTTTACTCAGCCGAAGGAAGGCTCTGCCCAGTCATTCTTCCAGTCTGAAGCAGTGTGTACTTCCTTGGCAAAAACATGGAATGAAACAGAGTCTCCTGTGTGCACAAATCCCACAGTTTTCCCAGTGGCAAATTCTCATTTCCCCAGTAGCATACAGGGGATTGTAGCCCAAGAGGCAGGTGGAGAGAGACAAACACTTGACTCTATGATGGGGAAAGAATTTCCTATGGCCTCTTTTTCCCTATATAGCCTTACTTGGTTCCTTGGAGCTTCTCCTAAGTTCTATAAAGCAGAAATTCCTCTTGGCTTCCAGTAAGTTATTAAATAATATTTCTGGTTTCTAACTTTGTTGGAAATTTGAATCCCTTCTATATTTTCACAATTATGTCAGGGGGAAGCTGGGGGAGGGTGAATTTAAAGTCTGTAGTTTCCTGACATCATAAGCCACAAACTAGTAAGGTCGTTTCGACACATGAAGACACTGAACAAATCTATAATCTGGCTTCAAATGATTCAGAACGATCGGTACTAGTGAGTGAATTTTGTCTCTCGAGTGAGAAGATGACAGGGGAGGACTTGTGTGTATGCCTGAGCACATCTGTGTGCCCATGCGTGGAATGTGGACATGTACATGGGCGTACATGATGTGGGTGTGGTAAAATAATCAAAGAATGAACAAAAGAGAAATTTAATAGGATTTAAAATTAGAGAGTTTGCATTCTCATTTCTGGAGTGCTTCCCACGGCAACGGGTAAAGGCCACTTATTTTTCCTCCCCTGTGGACCCTAATCGGTTTGGTGTGTGACATTGCAAGGGTTCCTTGGTGGTGAGCTACCGGGCACCCACTCACCACCCTCACAGCACCCAGCTTCAGTTCAGCTCTTTGATGCCCTCAGGGGAAGCTGGCCCAACGCTTAGTGTCCAGGGTGGGGAGTGACAGACGGCACCACAGGGTGATGCAGGGCCCTGACCGAAGCCCTCTAGTGCCTGGCTTCCCCCGGGGCTCCGGGACTGCCCTAAGATGAGAGGTGACCAGTGAGACGTGAGGGGAAGTCTGCGGAGGAATTCTGGGAGAGGAGCCGAGAAGACAGGCTGAAAAGGATGCTTTCTCTTGAGCGTTAGAGCCTGACACCGAACCTGCCAGTGAGGTGATGGTACCGCTAACGGGGTGGGAGGGGGGGCAGTCACCCTGAGGCTGAAGGTGACACAGCACAGAGCAGAAATGAGGGAAGTGGCCAGGTCCTCGGGAAAACGCAGAGCGACTGACTCAAGGCCCTCCTGCGGTTGCCTGAGAATCCCGCTCGCAAACCGTAAGCCACGGCTTTTGTAGTTTCGGCCAGTCGGAGCTGGTTTTCTGTGATGTCCAAACGGAGAAGCCCAACTCGCTCAGGGATCAGGGGTTACGTTCACCTGCCTTTTACCCAAAACACGACTTGAGCTGTTTCACACCATCAGTTTCCAAAGTGGTCATGGGGCCTCAAAGGAAGCAGAGCCTGAATGGCCCAGAAAGCCAGCTGTGGACATCAGCCCAGGCGACTGGGCGTCTCGCTGGGACGAAGCCACGTCAGCCGCCCCTCTCAGAGCACCGCCTCATGACCCACGGAGGCACACTGGGCTTTTCTTCTATGGCACCATCAGTTGAGACCACAGCATTGTTGTGGCACACGGGCCCTCTCACAGAAAAGGAGATGACGGGTCCTCTAAGCTGAGACTTCCTGGCTGGACTGGAGTGACCACCCGTGTGGCCCATGTCTGTGTCCCCAGCGCTGAACACAAGGCCCAACTCACAGACCACATCCCAGTGTTTTGTGAATGATGGAGCAGGGCATGTGGCCATCTGGAAAATCACTGAACTCTCCTAAATATACAAATACTCCTTCTCTCCAATGCCCACAGTTACCTAATAAAAGGTACTGAATTAACTGTCCCCAAAGTGCACAGGTGTTGCGAGAAGGAAGAGAAATGGCCAACCCAATGAGAGGTGACAAACGCCGTGAAGGGACAAAGGGTGGCCTCATGACAGATGCACGTGGGCAGGGCGCCTGCTCAGTCCTGACCTTTCCACTTACCAGCTGGGTAATGGTGGGTGACAATTCTCATGCTTTGCACAGGAGTTTGCAAAGAACCTTACGGGACTGTGCATGAGAGAGGATGTTTCAGTGGCAGGATGAGTCCTGTGCAATTATGGGCGCTTGGTGGGGGCGAGACCCTCACAGGAGCTCTCGGCCAAAGAAATGATCACCCACGAACCTCCTTGTGGTGGGGGACTCTGAGCGAGCAGCTCCTTCCCGTCCCCAAAGCTGGCCTCACCAGAGTCCTGCTAAAACAACACAGTGGGGAAGGCCCTGGAGACGGTGATCACTACACACTCACGATGTAACGGCCAAAGGATCTACAGGTAAGAACTGAAAAACCTCTATACAGAAAGTGAAAAAAATGTTACTACAAGCAATTTTTACAAGACCCAAATATTTGTAGGAACATACCATCTCCATGAAGTTGAAGACACAATAGGATAAGGTCAGTTCACCCAGATTACCTACAGATTCAGTATGATCTTAATCAAATTCTAGCACATCTCGTAAAAACTGACAAGCCGAGTCTAAAACTTATATTAAAATGTAAAAACAAACTTGAAGGCAAAGAACGAGTTTCAGTGACGTAAGCTCCCAGACACTACGCTTGCTCTGAAGTCCCAGCAGCTGGGACTGTGCAGCCGTGGCACACGCTCGCTGCACGGAGTGGGGGAGAGAGCCGGGCCGCGAGGACGGACGTGCACGCTCGTGTTCCCGTGAATCACGACAGAGGCAGCGCTACCCTGGGGATGAGCTTTCAACAGCTGGTGCTGGGTCAATCCACCGATACCCAGAAAAAGCTCTGACTCGCGCTCTCTCTCTCTCACCATAAACACAAACCCTCGACACAAAAGCAGCAGGTAAAGCTTGCGCGGGAGAGCACAAGGTCTTCGTGACCTTGGGATGGGCAGACGGTTCTTTAAAAAGGCACTACCCCCCTCCCCGTCCCAAAAGCATAAACGTAAAAAAAAAATGATAAATTCAACTTAAGAATTCCTCCTTATTAAAAGACACCCAGAAGAGAGTGAGAGGCAAGCCAGCGAGTGGGAGAAGAGGAACTGCCCCAGCACAGACCCAGGACCTCACACAGCAGTTTGCAGAGGACGAGCAGGCGTCCGTCTAACCCCGGACAACGGTCCTGAGCAGGAGCTTCACGCAGAGCACACCCGATGGCGGGCAGCACATGACAAGGTTCTCAACAGCATCGGTCATCAGGGGAACGCATGTGAAGAACACAGTGAGACACCACTATGCACTGGCTGGAACACAGTTTTAAGCCCGAAGACAATGGACAATGGGAACTGTCACAGGCACCTGATAGACATTGAAACTGATACGATTACTAGCGGTATGTGCTGAAGCTGTAACTTATGCATATTGTGTGACCCATCAGCTCTGTTCCTATATATATGTGTGTGTGTGTATAAATATATATATATATCTCCCCCCAAAAGAACTGCATACATATATGCACCAAAATACATTATAAGAATGCTCTTAGTACCCTTATTTTTAATACCCAAAAACTGGAACCGAAGGAAATGTTCATCAATAGTATACTGGCTATATGGCAGTATTAATGTTCAGTAGAATATTATACTGTAGTAAAAAATGCAGAGCGCGATGGGTGCATCTCAGAAGCATAACAGTAAGCACAAGGAGGCAGACGTGGAAGAGGAGACTATGGCTCCCCTTACGCTGTTTTAAACATGCAGGATGCACACAGGCATCGGAAGAGTGTTACCTTGAGGGGCCGTGTCTCGGTGCAGGTGTGAGGGGGCGCCCGGGGAGCTGGCGATGTTCTGCTTCCGGACCTGGGTGCTGCCGACGCGAGGGCTTGCCCAAGGCAACCTGGGGAGTGGAAGAAGAATCTCAAACCTGGGCACACCTCACCTCAGAGTCCTGTCGATCACACTATTTCATCAACTGTGTACATGTGGTGGCGATGAGGTGGTCTACTTCAAAATGAACGGGAATAGGAAAATGTTCAAATGACCTCTCCCTTTAATCATCCATTTGGTGACTAAAATCACAGAAGCATGACTAAGAAACAACTGCCACCTAGTGACATGCTGCCCTAATTGCAGGATCAGATATTTGGGGCGTGACACTTCCAAGTGTCTACTGCCAACTCAGAGCAGCAGGAGACAGCAAAACCTTGTTCAACCTCCAAACACACACCCAATATTTCTTTCTTGGGCCATTTTTATAAAAAGAAATCACTTCCTTCGGATGGCTTCATCCCAGGAATATATTCACTGCATATCCTATACTCATGAAGTTAACAATGTTGCCCACCCATCACTGAACAGTTACTACGTGCCAGACACTGTATTCACCTCTTTGCACGGATGTCAGGATGTCATTCACTCGGCATGACAATTCTCTGAGGCGTCTACTACTATGGTACCCACTTTAGAAATGAGGACACAAAGTGCTGAGATTCTCAAGGTCAACACAGACATGGAAGTGATGGCGTTAGGACTTGAAGCCAGGTCTGTAGGAATCCAGATGTCTCACGCTCCTACTTTCCAAGTGTGAAAGCTGGACGGTCTCTCTTCACAGCAGGGAGGTCACAGATGCGAGTTCCAGGGCCGAGGTGCCAAGGACTCACGGCGGACTGTGAGCAAATTGCTTCACTTCTCAGGGCTTCAATTTTCTCATCTGCAGACTAAAAGCCTTGCCCAGATGATCTCTGAGGCTCCTTCCCACCCCATCACCTAATAACTCCCAAACGCAGAAGAAAGGAATTAATCTAAGTCACTTGCAATATTTTTGTGGTTTGGTACAACTATTTTTAGACCATCACAGAATAAGAGCTCATTTTATGGAGCCAGTCACAAATTTCCCACAATCTTTAGGGGAAATCCAGGCTTCAGGGATTCTCGTGCTTAATGAGATGATGTAATGCAGGAAAATATATAACTGGAAGAAAATTTTATTAGTGTGAGTAAATGTACATTTTCAAGTGAATTACAAGGCTTTAAGAAGTAAATGTAGATGCCCCATGGGGAAAATCACCTAAGCCTTTAAAACAGAGCATGCAGTGTTCATTTTCAGGCATTCTGAGAACTTCTGCAGATGTGAGTAAAAAGGAAAATGGCCCAGGACCTTTAATCCGAAAAAAGAAAAATGACCTCAGAAAAGTATCTTCAATTACACAAAGTGTGGACACCCTGTGACAGGTGCAAGTGTCAGATAAAGGAGCTTTATAAGGCAACGTGAGTTTCGGTATTCACCCAGCAGAAGGGCACGTATGTCAATCTGCTACTGTGACATGCAGAGGACCAGCAACACCACAGAATGGTGCAGGAACCCGGTCTGGCATTCGAACAGTGAAGCACACATGTTCTCATTCAACATGCCGAGCTTAGAAAAAAAAAAAAAAAGGAAAGAAAGAAAGAAAAGAAAAGAAAAAAGAAAAAGAAAAAAAGCATGTTGGCTCATGCCAATCCCAAAAGTAACATTCTGGGTCATATATATTTTTTGAGGTGCTTCTAACTTGTCACATACCTATAATAGGTTTGGCACATGCTTCCTTGCAAATTTCAGTCTGGTGAAGTCAATTTCAGAATGGACAACTGTGACAGACTGCTAGTGACTAGGAAGTCTGGTTCCCTCCATTATTATTTCAACAGCTGACCTGAAGTCAATAAAATATGAAGGCAAATCCTTGCACAATGAGAACTTGTCCTGTCTCACCTGTCTTATCTCTGCAGAGGCACTCCAGGTATGTTTCAGTCACTAAATAAGAACTGATCAGTGTGTAAGAATAAATTCGGAGAGTAGGCATCTTAGGGAACACCGCTCACTGATGCTTTCAAAACCAATAAAGCACTGCAAGGAGTCAAGGCACCACAGCTTTGATGGGACTAAAGCAATTAACACGCCCTTGATCCAGTTCCCAGCATGCAAAGGGCCGTGCACACACATCCACAGAGAGGCGGCTGCACACAGAAAGCAGGCAAAGCTGAGCCTGCATCTGACACACCCAAGGGCTGCAGCCTCCACGTGTGGCTGAGGAGTCCTCCGTGGAACGTCCCTCCGCCCCTTTTGGTCCTGCTGCTGCTGTTCACACTCACCCCAACAGCCAACACCCCCTTCCAAGTGTTAGCAGCTCACCAGGGCTGCCGAGCCTCAAGGCTTGCTCCAACCCTAGAGGGCCTTTCTCTCCCTTGCCCGAAAGCGATTCATAAATCTAGAGATAAAACAGTGGGAACGAACCTTCAAGACACCTGGCCCTCTCTCTCCACGTCAGCTAACTCCGACAAAAAGTATGGACCCCCGGCAACTGGCGTCCTGCCTGACACGTAAGTGACACTCAAGTTTTCCTTATTAGAGAGATTGACAAACTGTTCACATTTACAAGAGGAACAAGGCCCATCCCGCTTTCTCTGAGTCCGCAGTCCAGCTGTGGAGGTGGGACATGTTCAAAACTAACTCTAACTAAAGCATGAGGAACCACAGCCAGGCAGGGGGGCCTGTGGGAGGCAGCATTTGAGGTAGACCCTGAAGGACGAACGGTGAAGTCCAGCTGATGGGTAAAACGCTTCCTCTTTCCTTTACAATCTTTCCCTTCTAGCTTCCTTGCTCTCATTCTTCTGAGGACTCTGGCCATGCGTGCTTTTCTCTCTACTCTCCAAACAGACGAGCTCAGTCAGCAAGCCACACGGACTGTGTGTGGGCTGGACGGGTGGCTGGGTGCAGAGCGCACCCGGCTACTGCCTCTCAGGCTGGGTGGTAGCTAATCGTGACTGGTTTAACTGACTGAACCCACGGCACAGCGGGCAGGTGTCCTAAGCGCCTTGCGGAAGACGCCTTCTGCGAGACCCACCTCTGGGGTTTCCTGGTGGGTCCTCCCTCTGCTGTAAAACGGCTTGTGTACCCTCTCGGACATGCCACCCTCCAAAGCCAAGTTCAGGTTCCACTCCTTCCAGGAAGTTGTCCCCACGACAGGAGCCCGCAGGGATCTCTCCTGCCTCTGGCTTTCTGCAGGATTGGCAAGAGGAACAAGAGTCTGTTGTTCAAACACAGAATGCCTGGAATCTCTATTTCAGAGGAAATCACATTATCCTGCGAGAGACTGGTCTTCATGAACGGGACACTCTGCATTAAGATGGCCTTTCCTGGACGCTGCACGGACCTGGGCTTAGAAGCTGCGCAGGGCAAGGGGCGTGTGAGGGTGAACAGATGGGGATGGCGCTGAGTGTGAATCCAAGTTCCTCGTTCGCAAGTCGCTCACTGCTGTGAGACGCTTCCTCCTCATCTAAAACAAATGAGATCTAGATCCATCTACTGCAAACACGGCATGACCATTAAAGGAGACATCCTACGTGGATGCACCTGGCGCCGCGTGCAGTGCACTTGGGGCCTTCTACAAGCGTCTGACCCTTCTCCCGGGAGCTCTAAAACACAGGAAGGGGGTGGGGAGTCAGGGTGAGACCACCCCCTTCCTCCAAGGCTTCATGCTATGGAATTCTGAAACTAACAGTCGAGCGCTTAAATCTTTCGTTGGAGGGTGACTTTGAAAAAGTCAAGCTTGGCATCTGAAATCTGTTTTTGCAGTGTCAGCCTTCATAACAGAAAACCTTGCAATCCAGGAGACAACGGGGTGGTGCTCTGTGCACAAATAAATGTGCCACAACTCCGCAGAGCCAAGGATTTATCAAAACAATGCACGCCAAGGTCCCTGACAGCTACACTGTGCCTCCGTCACTACCTAGAGATGCCTGCGGGTCACGCTGGTGGCAGCCTCTCCCTGCCACTGGGGTCTCCTCTGGCCGCAGACAAGAGCAGCTACACTTCCGGGGTCCTAAATCAGAGGACTCACTCATCACACTGCTTCCCACTGGCCTGTTTACAAACCTCCTGTGACTCAGGAATTTAAACCTGCTTAAGCAAAATAACAGCACTAACCATCATCATGGTGACTGATGATGATGATGATGGTGGTGGTGGTGATGGTGGTGGCGGTGGCGGTGGTGGTGGGAGGGGAGTTAGAGATGGTGCAGCAGGAAGATCCTGAGCTCATCTCATGCCACAGACACGAGGGATCCACAGCGACGTGTGGGAACAGGCTAACACAGCCTCCACTACAAGGGGCAGCATGGAGAAGGGTGGGAGAGGCAGAGACGCGGCTCCAGCAAGACACACACCCCAGCCACAGAGTCTCCGGGAAGGGAGGGATTCCAGCTCCATGCCAGGCACCCCAGCCCTTCACCCTGCACAGCAGAGAGGGGCCCCCAAACCCTGGCTCTGAAAGCCGACAGGAATGTGCCCAGGAAGACTTCTGAAAGCCCCAGTCTTCCCCTGGAACCTCAAACCAGACATCTGATAACCAGCCTGAGCTCTCCACTGCAGGCAGTCCCAAGTCCTGTTCCGCTCCAGATTATATTCCTGTGCCCGACTCCACTGCCTCAGTTCAGGCCCCAGTCACCTCCCACCTGGCTACGGCCTCCAAATAAGGGTACTTGCCTTCAGTCTCCCCACCTCCTTCCAGCCCAGGCTCCAAAGGCCTTCAAGCAAGCACTTTCTAAAATATAACGGAGCTGTGTGCATGTTACACACCCTCGACTGTCCTCAGAACGAAGCGGAGGAGAAAAAGTCTGATTTTCTGGCCCAAGCCTGTTTCCCCGGGCTGCCACTGTGTGCGTGACCACTGATCTGGCCTCCACAAGTCTGCGGCTGCCCCAGTGAAGACGCTCTCTCCCACCGCTGCAGCTTGGCCAGAGATGCTTCTCTTTATGGGAGTGTTTTTCCTCCTCATTCATCCACCATGTCTCAGTGTGACCATTGCATTAGTTTCCTGGACCTGCCACAACAAAGTGCCACCATCCGGGTGGCTTAAACAGGTGGCACAACTGTCTCTCACTTCTGGGGGCCACACACCTGCAACCCAGGTGTCAGCAGTTCGGGTCCCTCTGAGGAATAGTCTGTTCTACCCTTCTCTCCTAGCTTCTGGTGGCCTCAGACGGTCCCTGGCTCACAGATGGCCTTCTCCTGTGTCTCCACATTGTCTTCCATCCTCGCACGTCTCTGCATCCACATTACCCCTAGCCATGAGGGCACAGTCACACGGGACTGGGGGCACCTTAATGGCCTTAATATGATCACTTTAACTTGATCATGTGCGAAGACTCGACTTCTGGATAAAGGCGCAGTCACAGGTACTGTGGGTTAGGACTGCAACGTCTTTTGGGGGGACATGGTTCAACCCATAACAGCTCAAATACCTTTCCTCTTCCTGCTCACAGTAATACCTCGGTCCCTTCATAGAACACTCCCCACGAAGCTTCAGGCACTTCTTGACCCAGTTACGCACGAGCCGGAAGTGAGGGGATCAGACCTGGCAAGGCATCCCAGCCTTACCCTGCAGGGAAATGGAACTGCTCCTGATGGCCTTCTGCGTCGAGGACCAGGGGACAGACGTTAAAGCCAAGGGTCTCCCAAAGTGAGGCGCCTGAGAGAGCCTTTGCACACCCCACATTACACCACGACGATGAGAAGCTACGCCCTTGGGGTAAGAGCGAGCCAGAAAGGGACTTCCTGCCCCCAGCCCAGCGACGGGAGGACAGCTGCTCTGGGGCCAGACAGAGGAGGGAGCAGAAGCTTCTCTGCCCAGAGAAGGGGCACGCTGCCGCCCGCCCCAACGCAGAGCAGCAGCCCAGACGGGCGCTGCCAGGGCGTCGAACCGCATCTCATCGATCCCTCTTTCTCCCCGCCCCCTTACATTGAGTCACTAAAACTGAAAATATCTAAGCATCCATGAAGATGGACATAGGCTAAAAACAAAATAATTGGTGAAAGAAATATATAGCACCTTTAGAAAAAAAAATTTAAATCGAAACCACATAATATTGATATAAACACTTTTTTTTTTTTAAGGAAAGTGAGTGAATGGAAAACTAAGTTTTTTTGGCTTGGCACTTTTTGAATTGATATCCTAACAGTATATCCTTTTTGTTATTAAAACCATATATAATGAAAATTCTTCATTCCTCTGACATCTGATTAAGTTTCTTCATTTCCTTTTGCTCTTGTTTTGTTTTTTTTTTTTTAAACTATTTGGGCTTTTATTTGGGGGGGGGAACAGGAGTTGTTGACATTGTTAGAGAAAATCTTATTGCTTGGAATCCCGTGACTGTGGAAACATCAAGCCCCGTTTTCGTAATGCCACAGTGAAAAGCAATCTCAGGCACTGAGTCCTACCAGCCTGGCCCAGGGGGGAGGGGGTGGGGAGTGGCGTGGCAAAACCCCCTTTCTCACCCCAACATCACAGGACAGTGTCCCCCTCTTAGTGAGGAGGCAGGTGGTGAGCGAGGTAACAGGACGGTTGTCAAATAAAACGAGATGTTTCAGAACTTGAAGGGCCTTAGGCATCGATTCTCTGTGCAAGCTTAAGTGGGGCACAGGTAGGTGGTGGCCATGGTGCTGTCTGCCACGCAGTGCAGGCCCAGGGGAGGAAGCCAGGGTGGGCAGCTCGCACACAGCTTCGGAGGCTGCGGCATCACCTTACGATGCTGGTCCAGGGCTTAGACCAGCATTCAGGGAGTTCTTAAATGCTCGAGTCCCCGCACTGCGCGGTTCCCCTCTCTAGCAGAGGGGAACAGAGGCCAGGCGCTCCTGCGGGCGGTCCTGCCGGGCACTCTGCAGAGCACCAGCAGCTGGGAAGCAAGCATCCCCTCCTCCAGGCATGCACGCAGATCCAGAAGCAACATGCTGGAAATGAAATGCCACAGCTAGTTACAAATGTGTAGCTAGTGAAGACTTTGTGAACGAAATGTGAGCTATTCACAGACAAAAAGCCTGAACGCTGATTTTAAAACTCAGATACAAGGAAGTGCCTCCTGAAACAGATCGCTGTGGGGTGTGGGAACGTGTGAGCCGTGGAAGGGATGCCCAAATGAACCGGAGCAAGAATGACTCAAGACGATGAGAAACAAAGGGCCTGGGGGAGAGTCCAGTCCCTGAGCCACACCTCGCTCGCTTGTTCAACTTGGCTGCAAAGCTCTTGGCTGTTAACATCGGACCCACCCAGACAGGAAGCAGAACTTGAAGATGGTTACTCAGCTTCACCTCACGGAGGGGTCACCCGTGCTCTTCTTTTAGTTGTCACTTGCTTAGGAGGGCCTAGGAGAGGCCAGAACAACCCCTCTCGGGACCAGCGACGGGCACAGCAGCTGAGCGCCCCCTCCGCCCGCCCAGCCAGGTCCTCCTCGTGTCTGCACAGGGCACTCGCACACACTGCTCGGGGCTGTGTGTCCACGTTGAGGTGAGGAACGGGTCAGGCGGCATTGGACGCAAGTCCCTTTCCACACCCCAACCATCCATCTCCCGTGGCTGCTACAACGAGCTACGGCACACACACAGCGGCTTAAAAGAGCACAGATTTGTTCCCTGACAGTTCTGCAGGTCGGAGGTCCGAGAGGGGCCTCACTGGGCTAAAATCGACTTGCTGCAGGGCGGGTTCCCGCGGGCGGCTCCAGGGGACAGTGCTGCCCTGACTTCTCCAGCCTTCCTTACTCTTCTTCCTCCTACCAGTCAGGCTGAGCCCTCACACTGCCTCTCTCTGGTTCTCTGTTGGGATTTCCTTCTCCATTTCTATGGACTTTTGTGATTACTTTGGGCCCGCCCAGCTAATCCAGGATCAGCTCCCTACCTTAAGGTCACCGATCCCACTAAGGTCACCTTACTTTTTATCTGCAACCTAATTCCACATAACAGAGTCCCAGATTCTGCCGACTAGGCCAGAGGCATCTGGGGGGGGGGGGCGGTGGGCGTCAGTATCCTGCCTACCACACTAGTAACGCAAAATTCTGTTTCTATGCTAATCATATTTCATGCCTATCGCCTACCCTTCCCCTACCTAGGGCTGCAAGGGTGTGTGCTGCTGAAATCAGGAATAACTATGCTGACTTCTGAACTTCCTGATGCAGGGAAAGGTGAACAGGAGGGAGGGAACTGACATTCATTAAGCCCATCAGCTACTGTGTTGCATGCTCCAGCTCCAGCATCTTAACTCGTTTCCACTTCCACAGGAGAAAAACTAAAATTCAGGTCACTTAATTAATATGGCCAGTAAGCCTGTAGAGAGGGGATTCAAATCTCCATGTATCCGGAAGACTTCGGAGTCTGTTCTTTTTCATGCTTGAGTCCTTTCCTCATCGACAATCCAACCTCTACATGGACACGACGAATTTTCAAAATGCAAATAAAAGAACAGCATGACTGAATATACCGCATTCGAAAGGCTGAACTGTAGTCTGAGCGTCTGGCCCTTCCTATTTTGTGGTTTTTGAAACGATACTGAGCCTACAGAGTGCTCTGGGGTGAAGAAGGAGGTGGCTGGCGTCATGCAGACCTGGGCTTGAATCGGAGCTCTGCTGCCCACAGCCTGTGCTGCTGCCCGGCCCTGAGCCTGTTGGCCTCTCTATGAAACGAGGGTCGAGGTTTATCTCGCAGAGCTGGTCAGAGGTTGAGACAGCACGCGGGCCTGGCTCAGTGCCCCGCACGGCTGACGTCCTCTCTCTCATCCCATCTTTGCAGTGCCGACCCATCACTCATCTCCACTGATCACTTTTTTTGCAAATGACCCCTGTATTCACATTCCCGAGCCTTTCTTCCTGGGCCTGATTTTCCCTCAGCCTGCTAAGCATCTCTACCCCGATGCCTCGGCGGTACCTCCAAAGCTGACCCTCCCCTCCCCCGAGTCTGCTGGCTCTCCCATTTAGTTTCGGTTAATGATACACACCCAGCGTCCAGTCACCCGGGCCAGTAACTGGGGTTTTGTGATCTGCTTTTCCCCTAACAGTCTCTGCCTTGGTATCACCTCAGCCCACAAGTTTCCTTTTCCCAGTTCTTGCCGTCACCACATCAGTGCCCACAAACGCCACTCCTGGTGGCCTTCCACCTCCAGCGTCTCTGCCCTGGGTTACTACTCGCCCTCCCAGCCCAAAAGCCTTGAGCAGTTTCCAAATGCCTGTAAAAGCACACCTGGACTCCTTGGCCCAGCTCTCAATGTTCTTTACAACCTCCCACCAGCCTCCCACGCTTCCACCCTGTCACCCCCCGATACGTCCCCAACGCCAGCTGAATTACCGAAGACCCACCTCTGGCCTCGCCTCCCCGCCTCGCTGCCTAGCTCCGTGTTTTTGTGTATGTCCTTCCTTCTACCAGGTCAATGCACGTCTTGACGAGACACCCCAGGTGCCCTCCCTGGGCCCTGTGTCCCCCAGGGAGATGCGCCGATAACCAGCCTTCGTCCTCGCTAGAGAGCGGACCCGTGAGCAGCTGGTGTCTGTATGACATAAAGCTGGGCGATGATGATGCACTACTGCGGATTTCGTCCTCAAAGCTTCGTCTGAAACATGAGCATGGACACAGGCTCCCAGCTACGTCTTATAAAGGACAAGTGGACGGCGACCGAACCTCTCAACACGTGCCCCCCCCCGCCGATAAGAGTTACGGCTGAGCCGCTCACTCTGTAGAACGGGCGGCCTGGTGGCCCTCTGGGTGACAGCTATTTTTCTGGCACACACCAAGGTCCAGTGACACAAGTATCACCTCTTCCTCACTCGATGACAAAGCCAGTTTCCTAGGGGTCCCGCAGGCATGCCAACAGTCCCTGCTCTTGCACCCACCTCATGAGCCCCTGCTTGTCCAGGGAACCCCTGGTTTAGACAAAGAAGAAGTGACTTCTAGCTCTGATGGTGAGCCCTTGGCCCCCTCCCGCCCCACACACTCACAGCCCCTCGCTCACTGAGCTCCGGTTCTAGGGTCCCCCGCAGTGCCGCCTCTTGCCTGCTCTCCTGTTGTCCATTCCCGCCCCACGTCCCCAGTGTACATCAGGACCATCCACTGAGCAATGTGAGCTCTGGAATGCTGGGTCCCCCCACCCTCGACGTGCCCAACCACCACCTCCAGGGGGCAGGACCAGGCTCCCTGCGCTTCACGTAACTGGGACCAATGCCTGACTCACCACAGTCCAGAGTGAGGACAGTGGTCCCCAGCAACCCCCGACCCCAGCAGCTACGCCCCTGTGGCCAGGAGTGATTCCCACCGCCTCACCAGGCACCTGAGGGCCCCACTGGTGATGACGCTCAAGGCCAGCTCAGCTCCGTTCCGCTGGAGGGATCCAGGACCCTCCATATCTTCCTGCCGCTCTGGTGAGAGCTGGGCAACCCCACCATTTCTTACAGAGCTCCCCGAGTTAGCAAACGAGTTCTGCTCTACCTTGAGAACTAAGTTGACAGTGAGAAATTAATTTTTGAATCCAAATTCATAAATTAAAAAAAAACTTTTAGACCCTTTCATTCTATTTTTCTCAAATTATTTCTTTACTACTGTATTTCAAGTTCCTGCTTCTGATGGGCCCCTCCTTCACTGCAGAGCAATCTGTGCATTCGTTGCCAAGTCTACCTGCTTGTATCAAATGCCAGGAACGACACATCCAAACCAACAGCAAAGACACACGCATGCTACCCTGTTGTTCATTTCTAGGAGGAAGTCGCCTGTACCTTTAGTTTGCTTCAAACCCCATGGTTCAGTTCAGCTACCACCAATTGTCCTGATGTAAATCCTTTTTTGCAAAAGAAAAAAATGAAAACAGTGCGAGATCCTTTGCTACCTGATTTCGGTATTACTAGACCTTGTCAAAGATTTCCCAATTTCTCTACGTACTCTTCTCAAATAGTTACTCTTCGTTCTCAAGTGCGCTTACATTTCGCCTGGGAACAAAACACTTCCCAAGGGACACGAGCCCAGTCGTACTCTGCGAGGCCACCGTGGGCGCCTGAGTCACATGCCACACGGGGCACGCGACGGCGAGAAGCGGTCCCAGCGCGCCTTCTGCCCGTTCGTCCACCCAGCTGCTTCCCAAACACTGGGGAAGAGCCGACGGAACACTCTCGGGCTCTGGCTAAGCCCCAGCAGGACTCTCCTGGGGACTGGGGGGCGGGGGGGGGGAGGGAGGCCTGCTCATTTTGTAGCTCGGGGTGGAGAATGGTCACTTGGTATCATTAAAATGAGGACAAGCTGCCCATACATGCGGGGCACCAGAAAAACGTGGCCAAAAGGAGAGGACTCAAGTCCTTCGAGCCTCGCGATGCGCGGACACGTCCACGTGCTCGTAACCCACCCGCACTGACGGAGAAGCGGCGGCGGCCGGGTGCTGCCAAGGGCACGCTGCAGAAATCCCCAATGACCAATTTACAATTTGCAGTTTACAAGAAAAATCATTATTACCGAAGTCTGTGAGAAACAAAGACCCTCACACGCCCCAGACCCCATCGCCTGTGCTGCCTTCTGAAGTGCGGGTGAGGCCGGACTGTGCGGAAGCCCCCGGGGGTGACGACGGGGCAGGGGCAGGGTGAGAGGCCAGGGCGGGAGGGATGCACTTGGAATATCTATCGCTGAATAAAATTTACCGAGTGGCTTAGCACAGCAAACGCTGCTTGTCTAGCAAGTTCTGTTGGTCAGGAAGGGAAGCCGCGGCGCCCAGGGGTTCTGGCTGAGGGTTCCTTGCCGGGTTGCAGCTATCTGGAGGCCTAACTGGGTCCCCAGGCTCACTCAAGTGCTGTTAGCAGGAGGCCTCAGCTCCATGTCACCTGGGCCTCTCGACAGGGCCCCGAGTGTCCCCGGGACCTGGTAGCTGACTCCTCCCAGAACGAATGATCAACAGAGAAAGCAAGAAGGAAGTCCGAATGCCACTGATGCCCTGAAATCAATACCATCACTTCCACTTTACCCTCCTCAGGAGAAGTGAGCTGCTCAGTCCAGCACGCGCTCAGCAGGAGGGGGGATCAGACTCCACCTCCTCAGTGAAGGAGTATCAAGGAATCCGGGTGTTTTAGACCCACCAGAGAATGGGTGGGGGGCCAGGAATGGAGTGAGGACAGAGAATTTTGTTGTGCACATTACTTGGCAGTGAAAACCTATTTTTGCATTCTAACAGTTGCCTCTAAGCACTCCTGTCCAAAGGCCCACTCCCTCGGACGTATTTGCAATCACTGGCGACTCAAGCAACCGACCTCTGACCCTGCGCTGTCTTGCAAACCACCTTATATTGGGGTGCTCAAGCCAATAAGCAATTGTACCGATTTATTAGGAAGGTGTTATAGGTCATGAATGGTTTTTTGGGGGGGGGCGGGGGAGACAGGTTAAGCTTAGTGCCCTCAGGCTGACCCGTAGGCTGCACTGACTATAGCAAGTCACACGGAATGTGTTGAACCATTCTGTGTATTCAATTCATATAATTTTACAGCAAGAGAGAACGTCGTCACTGCAACTCTCCCTGACTCCCTCTCAGATAAAAATAAGCAAAGCCGCTTTTAGACGCTTTGTACGCTGTTCCCGCTCCTGACAGTCTTCAGGTGGCAACATGTGATTTGGTCCCTGAGACATACAAAGTGTTTTAATTAAAGGTTGTCTAAAAATACAGAACACTTTCCACAGCCACATCTGCCATTAACGCTTCTGACATTCCGGTGGCGTCAAGTCCCAGAAAATTCTTTACATCTTAAAAAGAGCCCACGTGCCCCTGAACAGGGCTTGCTGTTTGCACGGACAAAAGCCACTGGCATGTTTACAGCTGGTGATCACCAAAACTGCAGGCATGTGGGGGGAGGCGGGGAAGGGGAGCCTGCAGTGTGTTCTGACAACCTGAAGAACACGCTTAGATTTCGTGGCATCTGGTCAAAGGACTTGACTTAAACATCCTGCGAGGAGAAGTAACGGTATGAGCGTCCACTGGACCACCCACTAGTCCCGTGACCTTGACCAAGCCAATGAGCCCCTATGAGCCTCAGCTTTTAAAACTGATAACAACGATGACCACTGAGCAAGGACAATGTGCCAGGAAGCATGCAAAGTGCACTCCACTGACAGTGCCTGATCGCAGAGAGACAGCTCCATTATGCCCGTTTTACACGCCTCCTTCCTCTCCCTCGTTTACGCCTCCTATGATAGTAAACTTTTCTCTAAGAGGCTGTGGGAAGCAGGGGTACACAGGGATAAACAGCATGTACTACGCCCTCAGTTCAAATGCTGGCTCTGTCACTGACGAGCTGAGTGACCTCGGGCTACCTACGGAATCTCTCGAGCCTCGCCCTTCCCATCAGTGAAACGTGGGTAATAACAGCCCCACCTCACAGTACTGTCAACATGAATGAAATAAGTCAATATCTGCAAAGCACTTAGGACGGTGCTGGGTTTATAGTAAGTTTGGCCTAATAATAACAAATCTGGTATGATCTCGGACTGGTTTTTCTTCTGAACAAAAGAAGTGGACAGGAAAATCAGATTTCTGAATAGCCAGGGGAGAAAAACGTGCTTTTGTGAATGGCCTCCTTCCAGAGGTGCCTCCCAGCAGAGGCAAAAAGGGGCAAAGGGTCTGGAGGCTGTCCCAGGAACCAGGCCACCTGCATCTGGAGACACGTCAGTGAATGGTGAGTCCTGCCAAATGCACTAAGAACCAGGTTAACTGGAGGGCAGGAGTCATGGCACTGCGTACAGAAGTCCATGCTGCTGGTACCGGTCAGGCCTGGTCACAAGATCCCCTTCCTCTTTCTCTGTAATCCCTACAGCAACCTTGTTAAATAATCCATCGAGACCCATGAGCCTCAGTCCAGTTTTTGCTCCTGGCCCATAATGAACAGTAGCAGTGCGTAAACAGAACCCCTGTTCTTTCCTTCCTTCTTCACCCCAATATCATTCCCTATAAATGGGAGACTGCTGTACCCATTCCCAAAGCTGTGGGTAGCACAGGCACGCCGGCCTTTGACATGATAGGTTGCAGGAACCCACTTGATGTATCTTTGCAGGGATAACTACTCATCAGAACCTAGGGTGTGAGAAGTGTTGATTAAGGAAAGAAAAGCAGTGTGAATGGGAGATGAGGAGAGGGGCTTATGGCAGCTGGAGGGTGTGAACAGAGCATGCGCAATGACCAGGACACTAGCTGCTTGGGAACACAACAGGGAGGAGAGGAAGGGGAGAGACAGGAAGTCAGGAGGGTCTGGGGCTGAGCACTGTTGGATGGGAACAGTGGGGTGCTCACAGTCCATGCGGGGTACGCACTCGGAGAGGAACATGGACAGAAAATTCCTAACAAGTGCTGCTATGCATTAAGAATGCATATTCCCCATGTTCCCCTTGGAGCTTCGTCAAGAGACAAAGTGAAAACGGGCAGTGTTTTCAGTTCCATTTTTCTGAGGGACCTGTCATTTGTAACTTCTACTACACAAAGATGGAGCCCCGTGGGGCCCCGGTGACGGCTAGGTTATGTACACAAAACACAGTGGCTTCAAGAGAACCTCACCTGTGGCGTTCCATAATTCTAAGAACATGACGTCGAAGCAAATATCATTTAAGTGGAAGGGTTTGTGCCATGCCCCCCGTAAGGAAAAGGTGTCTTTACATCTTTGGGGCCCCCAAAACCAACATGCGGACTGGCTCAGAAGGCGATGAACAAGGTGGAAGAATAGGACGTGCATGAATCTCCTAGAGACCCCCGCATGTGTCAGGAAGTAGTGGGTTCCAACAAAGCCCTGAGGAGCTAGAACATGTTGTCTCCCTTTGGTTACTATCATTATAAATCACCTGTACTGCTAGGCCAGGGAAAGACAACGACTCGTCAGAGTTCTCCAGCTATAAGACACCGTCACTTGTAAGACACAGAGCACACCGTTCATTTAAAAACAACTGGGAGGACCTGAGCCAGGGCCCGTGCCTTCCTGTCACTCAGGGAGGGACTGCCTGGGGTGGCTCTGCTCTCCTGCATAGCATTTAGTCTTCCCTTCACTCTCGAACTCCCAGAGCTGTTGACGAGCCCACCATTCAAATACCGATGCCAACAGACCTCATGGATATCATTCAGTCCTCATTTAACGGGGCTTCGCAGCAGCCTGAGGGCTGGTGGCACTCCGCCACCCAGACATCTCCACTCTGCCGTGATGTCGCACTGCCTCCCACAGCTGTCCTAACCCTCTGGCTGTGCCTTCACCACCTTTGCTGCCCTCCATTCCTCTGCACACCCACCTCATTTTTCCTCGAGGACTCAATTCCAGGCTCTCACTTTATTACCCCTGCCACACTGCCTGGAGTGGTCTCATGGGTGCAGAAAACTTCATTACCATCCAAGATGTCAGAGCAATGCTCAGAGCTCAAAAAAAGCCCTAATTGTCCACTTTAAACCTCCGCTCGGCCACCTCAGAGATAATTCATATTTGGTGTGCCCAAGCTGAATGTGTTATCGACCCTTCAAACTTGGTTTCTTCCAGGACCCGTCCTCTCAGGAAATGTCAAAAAAATAATGAGAGCAAAACGTACACCCTCTGCTCCCATGCCCCCAGCACTCCGCTACACACATTATGAGTGACTTCTAGAAAGCTCTTACTTTGCACAAGAATTCTGAGGACTGGTGCTTTATCAGCACCATTTTACGAATAAAGACACTACGTAACCGAGAAGTTAGATTATGTCCCATTGTTGGTAAGTGGTGGCTCCGCTGTCTACAGAGGTGTCAAGCCAGAAACCAGGGAGACCCCACGACAGCCCCACCCAGTAACCTCCTAACAACTCATTGCTAATGCTGTCCATTTTCACTTCTAAACAAATGTGTATCCTCTCTGCTCTCTACCCAAGACCACCTCTCTTTTCCACCACCCGTCAGCTCTTGCTGACGTGCCTGCAAGGTCCTATCCATTTTCCCATCTCCCCTCTTGTTCAAGTCTAACCCATCCCCCACACTGCAGCCTAAAGTACTTTCAAAATGAGAATCTGATCACTTAAGTCTTTCGCTATCTTCCCATTGCTTCTAGAATAAAGACCAAGTTACCAATGATAGCCTGCAACACTTCTCAGAGTCATCCTCCCTGCCTCCCAAAATGATGTGTTCCTTTTCTTCATGGCATTAATCTCGCCCAGGCATCTGCTTTGTGATTTGTTTGGCATCTGTATCCCTTGCTTGTTGGTAAAGTCCTTGAAGGAACCAACCATGTCTATTTTGGTCATCACTGCACCATCCTTCCACCAGATCAAAGCCTGCAAATAACTGGCACTCACTGATATCTGTTGGACAGGTGATGTCTGTTGGAAGATAAATGGAGGATGGATAATGGATGGATGGATGGAAGGAAGGAAGAAGGAAGATGGATAGAAGATGGGTAGAAGGAGGATGGACAGAGGATGATGGATGGAGGAGGACAATGGATGATGAATGGAGGATGGATGGACACAGAGAGGATGATGGACGGAGAGAGGATGGATGGATGGATGACTGAATGAAGAGGGACAATGAGAAGCCCAACCAACTTGCCCATTTTTGCTCTGCATATTTATCTAAACGACTTTTTTAAAAAATATTTTGCACACTTAGCCATGCCTTCAGCATGTTGCGAGGGTGTTAAGCATCAGAAGTCAAGTGATTCCTATAAACCTAAAAAGAGGCCAGCTGCCAGACTCATGATAGTGAAGAATAAAACTGAAGAAAACAGGGTCCTAACTGCAGCAGGAGATAGTACGGGGGTACGAACCTGGTGTTTGGGAAGGTGCTTCCAGTCACAGCACATGGAGCTCTGGAGAGTCTCTTTGCTTTCTCAGTTTCTTCAAATGCTAGTAAAAAAAAAAAAAAAAAAAAAAAGTTAAGATGCAATGCTGTCTTCACCTCTAAGAATACTTAGGTTAACCGGTTTCAGTTTAGTTCAATTATAGTATCTGAGTTCTTCACATAGGGGATTGCACGCAGGATACAAAAGGGAGGTGTAAAGTTAGAAAATTCATAGAGAAATAAGTATGGCATTTAAATTGCATTCGGTGTTGTTTTTAGACCAGGCACTAGAGTTTTCCTGCATTTAAAAGCATCAATTTAAACGTTCTGCTCCTTTGATTCGGTGGCCATTTGCTGCTCTCCAGACATTAAACGACTATAAAGGACGCCAAGGTTATTTCGTTATTAGAATTATTAACTCCTCTTTTATCATAAATGCTGCTGAGTAGTCATTTTGTACACTGCAGTTCATGGCTGCACCATACTGTCTATCATCAAAACACATTTTCTTTTTTAAAAAAATAAACTATAAGCACCACAAATTGAGCTTCATCTTCATTTTATAATGACTTAGTTCTGTTTGTGCACTTTCCAGAAATCACCTGTGAAAGGGAAGAGGCGCAAGCTTCAGATCTGTGCTAAGCCTGAGTAGGATAAGCATAGTGGATGACCTGGAGAGAGACCCACAGCACCGAGAAACACGGGTTCATTTCCTATGTAAGTGTAAACAAACACATCCACTTAGCTGTTAATAAAAGCAACTGGCAAGACAATGATAAACTTGGCTGACATGAATAAAGATGAAGTGATGAATGCTGAATGACAAAAGGCCCCCGTGAAGAGACACAGGCCTGAAGTGTTAGTCCAAGGGCATGAGGCTGTCCACCTGTGAGGGCAGAAGCTGTGCGTTCCACAGGAATGCTGCTGACCTTCCAATGTGTCGGAGCAATAAACGCGTCTTCCACCACGACTGATGGGTGTATCTCAGATTTCGTATTTTGCATGCAGGAGGGAAGCGATGCTCACGAATGGTGGGTTCGGTGTCCCTGTGCCAGGGGGTGGGAGGACATGGCTGAGGAAGGACCCAGGCGCCGACTCAGAGAAATGCCAGCCTCTTTTTTATAAGGGTTCACTCCCAATGTGCAGTTTTAAAAAAACCTGTTTCAAGTGTTTATACCCGGAAAATAAACAGAGGATCTATCCAGGGGAGGGAGAGAAATCGATGCCGTGATAAGCACATGCCGTTAGGGTCAGGCAAACCGCAGATTGGGGAGTAGATCGATTTGCCTCAGCTGGGAGACCCGGGCGGGCCAGTCCTTTCCCCACTCTAGGTTCAGCTGTACACGCTTTGCTTTTTAAGACAGGAACTCCTCCAGATTCTCTTTAGCCGGAATATTCCAGAAGGCTCTAAGAGCATTTTCATAAATTCAGAGATGCATGCCTTGCATTTTGGTTTTTTGGGTTTTTTTGGCTGCCGAATTTTCACCAATAAAACCTGGCCTCTTTGGATGGGAGCACGAGCACCTTGTAAGTCTGATCGTGGAGAGTCATTCCTGCATGGCAGTCAACCGCTGACGACACACACCGAGCGCCGGGAACCTTGTCTCTGACAAGTGTCCCGGCTAAAAACCGAGCCCTGAGATGTCCACCTTCACCTGGTCTCTAAGGGGGTTGGGTCTGCGCAGGACATGCTCCTATACAGCCACCTCTAGTTCACGCTTTCCTACCAGTACTGATACTTTCCACATTCACCATATAACTAACTAAAACAAGTTTTACATCTGCCGACGCCGTTTTTTTTTTTATGACGCTAAACACATTTTCTACAAATTTCGACAAAATGCACCACGCCACGACGTTTCCGCCAACAACGAAGCACCTGCACACAAAGTCATCCCAGGTCATGAGGAGGCTGAAGCGTCCCTAAGGGCGACCGCCACCTGGGCCGGGGCCTCACAGACCCACCCGCCTCCGACCCAGGAGCCCGCCGGGGCCGCCCACGGCGTCAGCACCGCGGCGAAGGCCCTCCAGCGATTGCTGCTGAGAAACTCTGAAGAATGAAAAAAAGGTTTTTACCTTCGGGCCCACGGAGTACATGGCGAGGCCGGCGAGGCCGCAGGTAGCGCGAGCGGGTGCGCGCGGCTGCGTCCGCGCCTCACGCACGCGCTTTACGCACGCGCCGCACACCTGGCCTGCGTCGTGTCCGCCTCTCGAGGTGGGGGGGGGGGGAGTGGTGCAGGCTCACTCCTAATAGGTGATTTTTAGACAAGACGGCGAGAATTTAAAGCGCTGGGCAGAGAAAACCAGCAGCCCAAAGGGTCGCTTATCAAAGCCATGAAGGGCCACATCAGAGGAGGCCGCCTCGCTCTTCAGGGAGGCCGAGGCCGGCAAGGTGTTGGTCTCAGGTAGAAACGGCCTGGTGGAAGCAGAGACGCCTGATGGAAGCCTGCCAGCCACTTGGATTCCAGAAGGAAACGCCACCGGCAGGGCTCACAGGGCAAGCGCCCAGGTGTCTGCGGTACTGCAGGGAGAAACACACCTGCGCTGCCAGCGTACGAAGCGTCGCACGTGCAATGATAATAGCGGCTGTACCTCGAGGTATGCGCACCCCAGGATGTTCCCCTCACGACGGGGTTCTCAGAACGTGCCCCCGGCACGTGACTATCTGAAAAACATTTTTTACTGACAGGGCTAAAGAAAATGACATGCAAGTATGCATGCAAGAAAAGGTTATCTAAAAAAAGAAATTAAGTTAAATTGGCTTCGGTCTTCTCTGCTACTTTAAATGCCACAAGACAATGGATTAATAGCTATAGAGTTTAATGGTAAATGCGGTGACCCAAAAATGTTTGGTCATATATCAAGGTAACAGAAAACCATCTGAGACGTTAAGGTCTCATATACCACCTGAATACAACCTGAAATGTATTTTCCATCGGCTGAGAGTTAAGCAACTCAAAGCCAAGAAATGGGACAGCACCATTAAAAATGAAACTGCAGTGAACCCTGAAATCACTTAAACTGAGACAAGCCTATTTATCAAACATCTGATCATAAAATGAAAGGCAAGTAACAAGAATTACCCTTGCAGAGAAAATAGTATATAAAGAGCCATCACTTAATATCCATCAAGATCTAAATTTTCAGATAATAGAAACTAAGATTAAGACCTAGGAAGAGAATAAAGTTTTAAAATTTCTGTTTCCGAAATCAAATATTACTTCCTTCTTGGGTCTGATGATTGTTGAAATATAGGTTAAAAGCTTTTGAAAAATTAAATAATCAAAAGTAAAAATTACAGCTCTATAGATATGTTTTTTCAAGTGATATAAAAGATATGAACAGTGAAGCCATTTAATAAGAAAAAAGAAAACTTTAAAAAAAAGAGATATATAAAGGCCAGATGTTATAAATTATGACTGAAATTAGGCCAAACTCATTTTTGAATGGAGATTTAAACGTGCTGTTTATAAAAAGCATTCTTAAAATGCAGTGGAAAAGATTAAAAGTGAAAGGACAGGCAAAAATATATTAAGTAAAAACAAAGTGAAGACATCAATTTACAGAAAATAAAGTTCAAGAAAATAAAGTATTAAAACTACAAAGATGGTTATTTATCCTGATGAAGAACACAATTTACAATGAAAAAGTAACCCCAATGAATCTTTTTGTGTCTCATATCCTATATCTGCTTACCTATAGAAATGTATAAAGTAAAAAAATATCTGAATACAAATAGAAATGGCTGAAAACAAGCAAGTCTCAAGTGTGACAGATCAGGAAGGTAAGAACTTAATATCAAGGTGTCATTAAAATTAGAAATCAAAAATGACTTATTAGAAAATCTATTAATATAATTTATAATATTAATAGTTCATAACAAAAATTAATCTTATTTTTTTAACATATATGAAATGGAGTTTTATAAAATAAAAGTTATTGCATCTATCAACATGACTTATTTTAACCTTGATCACCTGGCCAAGGACGTGTTTGTCAGGTTTCTCCACTGTAAAGTTACTTTTTTATCCTCGTTTCCAGTCACACTTAAGGAGTGAGGAGTCACTTGTACACAGTTTCCACATAATTTATTTGGAGTTCTTCTCCATGGGAGATTTATCTCTTCTCCTCCCTTTATTTACGCATTCGGTCATTATTTATATCAGTGTGAACTCGTGAATATTTATTTTATATTTTGGGTTCTAATCTAAATACTACTTTATTCTGTTGCTCAGATGGGTCCAGCATTGGCCACTGGGCTCTCCGCGGGTTCCTGCAAACTGTGACATACCCCATCCCTTCCTCTTTTGAGCAATTCCTTACTTTTGGGCTCTAGACTCATCCTGTATATTTTCTATTCCAGACCTACAATGAGTCACTTCTCCAAGGGGCCCTGGTTCTTTAGTTGGAGAATGGAATTAAAAACCAAGATGCCTAGGCACTAGGTGTTTAATTTTTTAAAAATCTGATATGATACAATGCTGACAAGGATGTGTTAAAACTGGCATTTTCATCCATTACTGATGAAGGAGTGAATGATACAATCTTTCTGGAAAAGCAAATTCTCGATGTGTCTAGAGCCTTAAGACTTTTTATACAAACTTTGATGTTGTATCTCACTGCTGAGACTCTAAAAACATTTTTTCCATAATACTTGTAATAGCACAATAGTAGGAAAGCCAAAACAACATGGAAATGGTTAAACAAAAGAAAAAAGTCATTAAAAAATAAGATGGAGCCACCTGAAGTTATTTGTTATGCAGGATGGGGAAATAAGAGATACAAAAAGTTGGATGCCATGGGGATATGGTTTTCATGTGAATGAGAAATAATTACACATGTGTGCATGTATATTGAAATATAATGTTTTATCCTGTATGCTATAATTTGTTTATGTGGAAACATCTTTAAAAGTAGAAGAAAAAAATTGTATGTTAATAGCGATGGCAATGGCTGGATGGCAGAATTATTTTTTATTGTTTTTGTATTTTGTTTTTCAAATATTCTTTAAAAGTTGTCCTTACAATCATAAGAAACTAAACGAAGGCTCCTGACGGACAGAAGATGGGGGGCGGAGCTTAACGAGATGGATCGACGCTCTCTAAAGCACACAGCAGATATGTGGCAATAAATGACCTCGACACAGCATGTGACACTAGAAAGAGCAGGACTATAGGCTGAGCGGTCACATTCCTCTCTGTTGATGGGCTTTGCCCCTCTTCTCTCAGACTCACTAACGCCTTGGAAAAGATACACATTCCAGGGGCACAGAAGGACTGGGGAAAAGAGGGGACAGATCTCAAAGTATCACAGCGGGTGGAGCACGTTGACATTACAAAGTCAGAGAAACTTGGCTTCCTGATGATGGCAAGTGGGGTAATTAATTCACATGGGACTCTGCGTTCTGGATTTGTTTTTCTCTTATGCGAATCTGGGTTTGTTTTGGTGGCGAAGTAAGTAATAAACTTGTGTCTGTCTTCCCCAGCTACAGCGCTAGGTCACGTGGCCCAAAGTTTTACCGAAAGCAGCACTTTTATGCTGTAAAGTTGCCAAGGCAACACCAGCTGCTTATGACATCATGTGACTGAGGGGACACAGACTGATTTTAGAAGCCTAAAATTATCACTCAAGCTGCTCACCAAAATTCTGAAACAGTGAAGATGGCCCCAAGCCCATAGAAAAGCTTCATAAATACTGTGCTGTGAAAACAGCAATGGTAATGAATTATGGATTGTTCTCTGGAGTCCGGTGCCACAGCCACAGATCCATGCTAAAAACATACTCGAGGTCGACCCGCGGTGGGCACGTAGCGCACACCTGCTAAGGTTCCTCGGAAAGGTTTTCCAAAACCATGATGCATGAAAACAACTTTTAGTTTTCATTAATGGATTTTAAAAATTAAAATCTTTTTTTTTATTATTTAAGTCAAATTATATCTCGAACTGTTCTAGTTCAAGATATATTGAAGATGAAGAAGAGGAATGATTCTTTCCTATTATATAGTAATGGGGGACATAGTCATACAATAATCTCTTCAATATTTTCATAATAATAAGAGTCTATGGACCATAGGAAAAGTCTAAATTTTAGGAGTCCCAAGAGAGAATTAATTAGAGTCAAGAGAACTGTAATACGATTCTAATCATCTGTCAGGCATTTAGAAGCAGGGAAAGTGGTCCCACCCCCACTAAGATCCTCCCATCTTAGTGAAGAAATAAATTAGAATGAAAAGTAAAACCTGGACTAACTGCAAAAGGCAAATACTTTGTCATATCACATTGCCCAGGCTTTACCCTTTTTGCCCTCAAAAAACTCACTTTTAAATTGAGATAGGTGCACTGAAACGCTTAGGTTTCTGACAAAATAAGATTATTGTTGAAGGAAAATATCCAAAGTGTACATATTTCTTGTAAACAGAAAGGCTTCTCTTTATATTTCACTTTGCAAACATGAATAGTTGAGCAGCCACTCTGTGCAGGACAGTGTGTTAGGTTCTATGGGGACCAAAATGAACAAAATATCACCTTTTCCTCCGAAGAGATAAGAGAAAGGGACAAAAACTAAAGAAGGATAAAAATCACTAAAACAGCAAAAAGGATCATGGGAGGACAGGAGCGGCTAAGACCCTTCTGGATGGAAGGACAGGGGCAGAGGTGTGGAGGCTTCACAGAAAAAGTGACATCTTGAACTGAACCTTGAAGGGCCAGCAAGGCTAACACGCTGAGTGGACAACAGTAACAGGCCAAGGACGAGAAACAGCGAAGCTTGCGGGAGGTAAGGTGAGAATCCGAGCGGGAAGCAGAGAAGCAAAACGATCCAGGATGTTGTTCGACGGGAGGATAAGGGTATCGGATTGGGCCCAGGTCCTAGATGACTCTGAACAGCATTCTGAGGTGCTTAGACTCGATTCTGAGCATAAAAGGAAGTGACGGAAGGCTTGGGGGCGGAAAAGCGGTATGTCCTGGACGAGATTAACCTGGGGGATGTCCACTGAGTAAGGGCTTGATCAGAGGCGTGGGAGTCTGTGACGGGCCCGTAGAAACCATGGAGGTGTGAGGCCACGTAGGTGAGCAAGCACATGGACTTGAGGTATCCAGGGAGGGCAGACACAGAGGCCAGCTGCAGGAGTGTGGGTGGAAGGGGGCGTTTCGAGGTACCACCACCGTGCATTATGTGAAGAAAACAGAGCTGTGGTCCTCACGCCTGCTGAAAATCCTGGCCCCATCCACTGAACCTCTCCCCCAACCCCACCTCCCACGGAGGGGTGTGTGTGCATGTCCGCTGTGGGAGTTCATGCGTCCACACGATCGGAATTAGAGGAGGGGGAGAGGAGAAATAGATGGGATAGGGCTGGAGGAGAGGGTGTCCAGGAATCCAGACGAGAGAGGCCAGGGTCAGGAGCCCGGGAGACCTGGGGACAAGGGGGACACAGCCGTGGCAGGTCCAACTCTGAGCCCGTGAACGCACGACAGAGCAAAGAATCAGATTTAAGTCAATTTTCTCATTGGATGATTAATGCTGGAGGCCACCCTCCAGAACTGAAACATATGGGTCGCCATTTCGAAAGGGTTCTCTACGTCATAAGCCAGGGTCTGGTTTCATCCGAGGATGGCGAGGGGGTGAGGACAGGTGTTAGGGTGATTTGGAACCCCACCATGACCCTTTAACTTGAAGGGGGAGGGTTCTCTGTGTGAGGACCATCGCAAGGTGGAGGCATATGTGAACTCGCGGAAGAGTCAGGCCACTGACATGGCCTGCTGACCCCTAGGACAGCGGAACACGCCCGTGACGCTCATCCGCGGTGCTGCCCACAGCCACAGCGACGCGTCCGCACGCCGTGGACCAGCGCCCCTCAGCTGTTGCCGCACCCGGGGACCGCCGGCAGCCCGGGTCTCGCCTCCAGAGCTCCTGACCCAGCCCGTACGCCGTTGGACCTGAGAATCTGCGTTCCTGACACGTTCTCAGGCGATGCGGCGCTGCTGGACCACGGACCACACTCTGAGAACCACTACTGTCGAGGGCGGTGCGTGCGACTGGATCACGACGCACACGTTCTACCCTCGATGGACGTCGGGCTGTTCTCGGGAGCTAGCGCCAACACTGCGCATACCCACGTGGACGTCGTTTACCGTGCAACGCGCTTCTGCGGGGTCCCTGGGAGCTGCTGGGTTCACCCCCAGCAGGTGCTGCAAACGAGTGCTCCAAACCCACTCGCGCGATTTACACCCTCGGGAGCCACGGGTCCCCCCGCATCACGCGGGATCCCCCAACGCGCACGAGAGTGCAGCTTTCCTGCGTCTGCCAATCGAGGGACCACGTGCGCGCTTTCCACTGTGGGTTTAATTTTCTTTCCTTGGTGACTAATGAGGGAGAGGCCTTTTTATGTATTTAATTTGGACTTCAGGATTTCTTTTTCTATGAAGTGGCTCTTCAAGATTTTTGCCCATTTTTCTAACTGATTTGAATGAGCTCTTTATCCATTTTAGATACTAAGTCTTTGTCAGTTGTGCGTGTTGCCTACATTTTCTTCCGTTGTGCAGCCTGCCTTTTCATCTTTCTGGTGCCTTTTGGTGAACAGCATGTCTTGATTCTAAGGGAGCCTATTTGAGTGTTTCTCAAACTCTCTGCAGTGAAGAACCTTTCCCCCTCCAAATTCATTGATACTTTTGAAAATACAATAAAATGACCCAAAAGAAATGTGAAGTTTTTAAAAAGGCGCTGAAAAAACTTTAGCCATTTTCTTATCGAGTAAGGCAAGTAAGATACCTCAATCTCACCCCTAGGCTGCACCCCATTTTCTGAGGATATTGTACCAGGAAACTCAGGAATCTGAGCGCAGAGTCTGACATGGGTACTCACTGACTGACCCTTAAATAAACCAACGTTCAGCTGCTAAGATTGTTTTAAATCCCCGAATCGAGTCCACAGTGGACATCCTTACCTCGTCCCCCTTTGCTCCTGAACCTCCTTCAATGCCTGCATCCTCACTCCATCTCTCCCCCTCCTGAGCCGCCGATGTCCCTGAGGTACGGCGACAGTTAACACCGTGAACGTAGCGAGTCATCTGCAAACACGGTACGTAGTTGTAAGAGAAAAATGGTTACGTTCTAAAATCATGTTGAAATGTCCCCGGTATTTTTCTTTGAAAATCTGAGTCAAGATGTCACGTGGACTAGGTGAGTGACAGGCTCATAATGCAGCTTGGTTTTCAGCAAAGCGTTTTATAATTACAGACAGACTGTGCCGAGCAGGAAGCTTCCACTGATAGGTCACAGAAAAGGGAATGTTTGAGCAATTTGATTATACAAAAAAAAAAAAAATTCAACACGATGACATTTAATTGATGTGACTCTTGGTGTCTTCTCTAGTAAGAGGACTTAAAAACGATCGTGCGACTCACAGCCGTAACTTTCCGTGCCTCTCTCTCACTGTGAACCCCTTGGGGCAGGCGTTATGTCTCACCTACCTTTGCGGTAGGTTTTGGCAAACAGTCTTCAATAGGTTAAGAAAGTTCCCTTCGTACTTTCTTAGAAGTTCATCATGAACGAGTGTTCAATTTTTTTTTTATCTGTTTTCTCCTGCATCTATATCAATGATCATATGGGATTCTGCTTTAATCCGTGAATGCAACAGAACAATGAATGGATTTTCTAATCTGAAACGATTCTTACAGTCCTGGGACAAAGCCGGTTTGGTCATGCTATAATCCTCACCTCCACAAGTTGCTGGATTCAGCTTGCTAATGTTTTTGTTCATTAGTTCACGTTTGAAACTGGCCTGAAGTTTTCCTTTTCCTTACTGTCTTTGTTCAGTTTTAATATCGACGTCATACTTGCTTCATTAAATGACTGAGAGAAAATTCTTTTTTTTTTTTTTTTGGAATAGTTTGTGTGAGACCGGGACGACATGTCCCTTAACCGTTTGTAAGAAGCCACCTGTAAAGACGTAAGCTTTTCATTTGAGAAAAGGGTTTAACTACTGCCCCCTCTCCTTAATGGTTACGCAACAATTTGTTTTCCATTTTTCTTGAGTCATTTTTGATATATTATATATATTTCTAGAAATCTGTTCATTTTACCAAAGTTTTAAAATATTGGGCACAAAAGTTATCATAATGGTACCCCATTATTTCAATCTCTGCAGTATATACAGCTATGCGGCCTTTCCCCCCCCCCCATATTGCTTATCTCAGCTTTCTATTTTTCTTAATATTGCCAAAGGTTTGCCAATACTATTAATCTTTCAAACAACAGATTTGACTTGTCTCTATGGTCTTTCAACTTCTAGTTAACTTTTATCTCCCTTACTATTTTCTTTTGGGGAGGGTTATTTCGTTTTAATTTTCCTAATATACTTAGAATTACATAGGTTATTAATTTTCAGCCTTCCGTCTCTTCTTATATAAAGTATTTAAGGCGTGAAATTTCTCTCTACCAAATTCAGATGTACCCCAAGTTCTGATATTCCATTGTGATAGTGTTCAACTTCGGGTACGTTTGAGTTTCATTATGATGTCCTCTTTGACTTCTGAATTATTTAGAAGTGTTTTTAACTCCCAGATGGAGATAGATGAGATTTTGTAGTTATCTTTTGATCTTGATTTCTAAGCTTAAGTTTTGTTATTGTCGGAATGTGCCCTCATGTCCCTGAAGCCCCATGCCAATGGCCCGAGTCACCTTCCATGGACTGCTCGTTTCTCCCTGTCTCCCACCAGTTATCACGTGCTCCTGGTTTACCTCCAGAGTTCATGTTTCCTCTGCGTCCATCTCATCTACCTGCCACTGTCTCGTTCTCTCTTATTCTAACAGTCTCTTCTCTCGTCTCTTTGCCTTTGACTTGTCCTCCGGAAATTCACCCTCCACAAACCTAAAAGTCATGTATATACTTAAAATCTAAGTCTGACAGCAGCACTTTCTTCCTTAAAACCATCTCAAGCACGCACTTCTTCACGTGACCTTCATGCAAGACGCCTTCTCACCAAGCGTCTGGCCCACAGCCCTGCTCAGCATTGCTAGCCCATGCCCGGGCCCCCGGCACGCAGCCTCTCTGTGACGTGAGAGGCTAGTGCTGTGGACGTGACCTTGCTAACTGTCTCTCACCTCTCGAGACAAGGCACGAGAGAGCTGGAGAAGATCCTATGTTGTTATTATTCTCACTTTGCTAATTAAAAGCTGAAGTTCCAAGAGTGAGGTGATTGCTAGAGGTCATACACTTCGAAGGAAAGGAGAGTAGATGGGAGTCCCTGCGTCTCTGAACATGGTGGTCACTGCTTGTCCGGCAGTTTAAAGTCGACAGCCAGGAGGGGGGAACGCTACCAGTATGGAATAAAGATGGGGAGCGAGGAGTGGGTGAACGGAAAAGGAGAGCGAGAATAACACACAAAAACTTTTTGAAACACTGTGATTATTCCCTTCACGTCCCATTAGAAAGGTCTGTTCTCCCTCGCCTGCCGACAAACCTCCAGCTGTCCTGAAAGACAGATGCTTCGTTCAGCATGTCAAACTTTGGGCCCCTTTAAAATGACAATTTATCGTCCCCGAAACACTCAATTCCCCAAAATAATTTTGCAGTACTTCATAAATCTTCAGCGATGCAGTAAGCACATGGGCAAGGCAGTATAGTAGACGTCCTACAACGAGAATCGTTATAACATGTGTGTCACACAAGTTCTTTCTGGAGTAGCCTCTCCTAGACAATACACACCCTGTTCCCTGTTCCTTATTTCAGGAAAAAAGTAGAGCCCATGAATGAATGGTGTCACCTTACAGGAAAGGATGTATATACTATATGATCTGGCCAAATGCCCCTGTCGAAGTCCCCAAGATAACTCCTGGCTGCCCTTGCAATTCTGGGCTCTTTTCTCTACTCTCGGCCATCACGGACTCCTCTCCGTTCCTTCATCGGTGCAGCCATGTGGCTTCCCTGAGCCACCTCATGTTGCATCTACCAGAAAGAGGGTACTGCCCCTGCCGCCCCCAGGCCCACCAGGAGCCTGTGACTTTACGCCACGGCATGGCCGAGCTTCCCCTCCCTGCCCTCTAAGCCGGACTCGGCCCCCAGGGCCCACGTTCGGTCTCATCCTTGAGACCCGAGCAGTCTCCCTCCCTGGTGGCCTCGGTTTTGTGGCTCTCCTGCACAACCATGGCAGGGAGCCCATCTTCCAGGTCCGAACCTCAGAGGCAAGCAGGCAGCCCGCCAAGGGCGGTGAAGAAGGCTTAGCCAGGCCCATCTCCTCGTCTGCTCTCTGCCGTGGCTTCCCGCCTCTGCGCGCCCTTTGAAGGGACACAGGCCGCCAACATCTTCATTCTGGCCCCAGAAGACCCATCTTCAGTCTTCCAACCTCCTGTGACTAAAGATAATCATTTTGGTTGTTTTCGGTCACTGAGTTTGTGTAGCTTGTTACATACAGCACGAGGGGATGCACACTCTGCCTCCCTCTTCAGCGGATCACGAAGACTCTCCCCTTTTTCTCTTTCAAACTTCTGCCACCGCCTTCCCCCAAACGAGACTGCCTCTGAGCAGCCGCCTCCAGTCCCCGCCGCCCCTGGAGTCCTGCTCCGCCCACATCCATCTGCAGGGAGGTCACCCTCAGCTCCCGACACGCCCCATGTGCGGGCGAGTGGCTGGCTCAGCTTGGGCCTCCAGGCCGGACGTGTCGCTCTGAGGCTGTCCTCGCCTCTGAGGCCAGCTGTCCTGCCTTGTCCCTGTGCACCGTTTCCTGGGCCCCACACCTCTGGTGCCATCTGGCTGGACTGGGACGATGGTGCACCAAAAGGTCTCCGCTGTCACTGGAAGGAGACAGTCCCCAAACAGACCCGGACCCGCTCTTTGCCACTCGCTGGACCAGACGGAAGAGTCTGGGTGACGTCCCCTGGGTGTCCCCCGTCAGTGGGAGGCCTGGCGGCCCACGGCGGTGCCTCGGGATCGCTGTCCCCGCCTGGCCAAGCCCCTCGTCACACGCAGCTGTCCTGCATCTAGTTTCCTCATGGTGGACACATGACGCTACCACAGCTCCATTTTTCTGCCATTTGAGCTCCATTCTGGGGGAGTCTTGAGTCCGCTCCTCCCTGAAGATGACGCAGCGGCTGACACTGCCCTGCACCCACGCCATTGTGCTCCAGGATGGCCTCCTGGGTCAGGGACACGGATGGAGGTCACGCTCCCTGCGCCCACCAGTCATGCCGGGGGCCCCTCCCAGCACCCCTTCTCCTGTCCTTCCTTAGGGACAAGCTCACATGGTTCCGCCACCGCTGCCTCCTCCTCAACGGGCTTTGAGAACCACCGCCAATAAATCAGAGCAAGCTTCAGAATATTAAAGGGATATGCGCCAAGTTTTGCGTTTAAACTTTCAGAAGGAGGGCGGGAAGATGAAAGCGAGGGACTCTTCTAGAAGTCCGCATCAACTCTAGAAGACCCGACAAAAACGGATTCCGGACAGACAGGTTAGAACGGGAGAATCCCATCCACATAGGAACGGAAAAGTCCCCCAGTCTCTTCAAATGAAAAGGCCCTGCCAAGCATTGGGGCGGCGTGACTGCGACAGGACCCATGCCCCTCGTCACGGCCAAGCCTCGGAGCCTCAGGAACGATGCAGATAACCCTAAAACGCCCCCTCTGCAGGGAAAAAAAAAAAAAAAAAAAAAAAAGCACGTCACCTAAAGAGAAGTGAGAATCAGACATAAGATTCCCATCCGTGATCCCGGATGACGGATGACAATGGAGCACCCGTTCCCTCGACGGAGCGACGCCCTCAGAAGCGGAGAGACCGCTGGTGGGAAGAAATGACATTCGGGAAACAGCGGCCCCAACCCCGCAGAGCAAACGGGGTGTCCACTAAGACGCAAAGGGCAACAGGCCTAGACCAAACGCAGTGCGGACTGCGACGAGCCGGCTGAGGTGAGTTCGCTTGATGCACGCCACGGCCTCACACCCGGTCCGCAGGTGCGGACCTGCTACGCAGCAGGCGATGAGACACACAGCCTCCAGGGCCGGCCTCCCTTCCAGGGACAGGGCGGCGGCTGTCCTCGGGCTCCACCCCAGAGCTGCTCCCGGCTGCTGGTGCACCGGCGGGAAAAGGGGGTCCCGCCGTGGCATGCTCCTTCTGCTTCCAAACCGAGATGTCTCCCTCGTGTGTTTCGCCACCCCCCTGCCTCTCTGGAAGGGGGGCCATGGGAGAGATTCATGCCATCCTCCGGTCTGGCCCATTCTGCACCGGGCTGGGCCGGAATTCCTCCGGTCTATGCCGACGGGCGGAGGGCCTCCTCCCTCAGCGGCCTCCCCCGCATTTATACCCGTTTGGATCTGCAGTCAAGACGGGATGGAGGTGGGGTGAACACGGAGATTGTAATTCTGCGTGTGCGTGCATGTCTGTGCGTGTGTGCACATGTGTGTGTGCATGCGCGTGTCTGTGTGTGCACGTGCGTGTGTGCATGTGCGTGTGTGTGGCTGCCATTTTACCCAGAATTAGAATGAGCTGCGGGATTGAAGGGAGACAGAAAGGAAATTGGGAGTTGCTGCTTAATAGCAGAATAAGGGACTGAGAATAGCTCGCTTTACTTATTAGCAGGCCTCCCTGAATTGCAAAATAAACAGGAACAAAACTTAGTATTTTCTCTTTGCAGACTAGAGTGTGACATTAAGAGGCTCTGGTAATTAAATTTAATTGGAACCAGATTTCTAAAACAGACTGTGAGCCGCCGGACAGGGACTTGGTCTCATTTACCTTCCTCTTCGACTAAATGTTGGCGATTTACTGTTGATTTTGGTGCTGTTATCTAATTATTATGTGTAACAGAATTTAGAAATGATTGCTCTCAGGAGAGAACTATCAAAAATGGGATTTCACTTTTATGGATAATTACAAGATTTTTCTAAGCAAAACTGGGCCGATCGTGCACCTCTGCGAGGGTACTGTGGTACAGCAGGACTGAACATTTCAACGCCGGGAATAACATATTGTTGAGGTTCTCACCACACTTAGTCATGAACAAAGCTTGTCTCTCCTTCTCTACACACTGCACATCCAGCGCTGGATGGACCTTGAGAAACGAAAACAGCGTTTCTCGGTCCCACCCACCTCCCCTCCTCCGGACAGACCTCTGACAAGGTGGAAGAGGGAAGCGGCGTGGGAGAGGCCGGCAGCAGGTCCACAGAGTCACAAACGGGGCACAGAGAGGGGGACAGAGGGCAGCAGGGAGGAACAGACCGCGAGACAGGGCCGCGCCCGGGGACAGAGCGCCAGGGCGGAGGGGACGATACAAGGACACGGAGGCGGCGGTTGGCAGAGAGGTGGCCGCTTGGAGGTGGATGACGCCGCAGAAAACTGAGAGAAACGTGTGTGAGCAGCAGCGCCGGCCAAGGCCAGGGTCGGGGACGGAGAAAGACGGAGGAGACCTGTGGTGTGCAATGGACGCTCGGGTCCTGTTCCTGGTCCCCAAGTTCCCGAACGCAGGGGCACCGTCACATCCGTGTTCGTGCACGCGGCAGGCACCGCGGCTGTGGGTCCCGGGCAGGGCACGGGAGGGCTGATGATGCTGACTGATGGTGGCGTTCGTTGGGCAGCCACCATGGGTGACGCTCTGCATGAGGCACACTGCTCGCGATGGCTCACTGAATCCTCATCGTCACCCTGGAGGGCGGGGAGCATGCATCTCTCTGCGAGGAATGGGAGGGAGATTAAGCCACTGTCCTCGTGCGTCGAAAAAGTCCTTGTCCTCAAGAACGACATGGTCTGACAGCAGCTCAACAGGTCTTATGTCGTCAGCTGTTTTAAAACACTTCTCTAAACAAAACAGGCAGGTCATTGAGTAGGACCCTGGCGGGACAAACGAATGAACCGGGTACAGGGCAGCCCCCTGGAGAAAGTGTCAGAACCGCGGCTACAGCCCCCGGGGCCCAGCTCCCTAAGCAACGCTTTTCCAGAACTCCAAGTTCGCGGACGGACGTGAGGGCAGCCTGCCAGGAGCCACCGCGAAGGGCGAACGAACACGTACCTTTTTTTCCCCTGAAATTTGGGGGAGTGGAGGTGACACTGACGGTTGCAGCAGATGAACCCTCGAATCTCGGCAGAGTGACAAACAGGGTTATCTCTCATCCAGCCCCCGGAGAGGTGCCCTAGCTCGTCAGGGGACGTCCTTCCTAGTGCAGAAGCAGTGGCCCGGGTTCCCCGCCCCTGCCGCTCCGCAGGAAGAGAACTGGGCAGGGAGAGGGGGAGGTTACAGAGCAGAGGTGGCCAGCCTCCTCACCCACGTTCTGCGGCTTAAACTCCAGACACCCCAATGGCAAGGGAGCTCAGCTGGAAGGGGGTGCGGCCGCCTGTCTGGGGAAGAGGGGACCCGGCCTGCAAACGACCGCAGCATCTGCCACAGCTGCCCTCCGGCCACCAGGCACCTGTTTCTCCCTCCTCGGTCCACGTGAAACACTCGCACTCTTGTGTCCCCAGAAGAGACAGCCCAGCTCTCTCCAGGGGCTGCGGCCAGCCCTCCATCCAGGACCTCTGGGAGACGGACAGGTCCAGATGTGGCTCCTCGTGGGGCAGCAACCCCCGAACGACGGACGGACGGGCGATCTGCACGCAGACACACGCCAGTTAAACAATGGCGGGGCCGGGGTGGGGGCGGGGGGCACGCGGTCAGAAGTCCCGTTCAGAAACCGCGCTGCTGGGCCGCAGCGGAGAGGACAGGCCACCGGCCCCTCTCCCCAGCTCCTTGTCAGCATCTGATCCGCCCGAGGCTGCTCCCCGCTGCACTCCCACAGGGCCCCCACTCGGCCCTGGGAGAGGGTCTGCTCAGCCATCGCCCTCCGTGGCCACAGTGCAGAAGGCACCAATGTGTCCTCCCCGCAGACCACCCCCACTCGTGAAAGGTTTGGGGAGACTGCGGGCTGTTTTCAGGTTCAGCCAAAAGCTTTTTAAATACGAGTTCCTTGGCACAATCCGACTTGCTCTGAAACTTAGATTGCTGATATCTTCTTTCCGGTCACGCGTGGATGTGCCCAGGCTCAGCGCCAATCCTTTCTTACACATGATTTCTGACTCTGATTTTCCGACTGGCTTCCTCGCCTTCATTCTCTCTGTCCGCCCATCGCCACATCCTCGAGGCCACCTCAGACCAGAGGCACCAAGGCCACCCCGTTAAGCCGATGGTTGGCACCGACCGAATCACGGCGTGTAACTGCTCGTCCGCGGTGTCTGACATCACCGGCTTTCCCCTACGTTCTCTTTCCATCACGCTTGCAACTATTTCCTCGGTGTGTCTGCACCTCGTATTGCAAAACTCCAACGGGAAAAGCCAACACGTTTCCCCAGAGCCACAGTTGCAATGCACCACCAAAGGGAACCCTGCTAATGAACGTTTTGCGACGGCATCATCACTGGTCTCCCCCATTCCATCATCCGATAGCAGTGATTACTAAGAAAGCCAAGGCCACATAGCTTAGGTCTTCCTTACAGCAGCACCTCGCCTACAGGGAAGGTACCGCTAGCTTGGACAGAGCCAGTGAACCATAGAATCTCATTGGCACAACGCGCCAGCAGTTTATTTCCGACGCTGGGAATCCAAAATTGGCGTTTTGGATCGGCAAACGAGCTGCTCTCCTTGGGATAATCCAGGAACCCAGAATCCTCCCACCTTGTAGCGCTCTCCCTTCTCTGGAGCTGGGGCGGAAGATCGAGAAGGCTGTGCAGGGGGCCCCCGCACACTGAGCCAATCCCTGTCGCTCACGCTGCATTGGCTAGAACTCGATCACACAACCCCATGCGTTGCAGAGGAGGCTGGGAAATGCACCCCGGCTACGTTTCCGGAGAGAGGAGAAAGTGCGTGCGGGATTAGCTAGCTCTGCCACGTGCACCCACCTCCCAAATTTTAATTTAGCTTTCTGTTCTGGTTTCTAGACATAGCAGGAGTCAAAATAATTATGGGCCGTTTAAAGTGTTCTTGCCTCAAACATTTATTGTGCGTAGACTGTATGTGAATGAGTGGGTTAGACGGGGTAGTAGCCTGGAGCCAAGGCTGTCCGTGGCAGGGTCTCTGTAACAGCTGCTGAGTTACTGGCTACTGCCTTCTTCCCAGGAGAAAGAGACACACTCACGTGCCATGAGCCTCATTTCAGGATCAAAGTCAGAGGCCAACTTACAGCAGTGAGGAGGCCTAGGTAGCTGCTCCTCAGACAACTAACTACACTTCCCAGGAGGGCCCCTGCCCACCCCAGAAACGCCGCGCGCCCTCCTGTGCTTGGGGGTCAGGATGCTCCTGCCTCTCAGGGACAGCCAGGCGTCACCCTGTGTCCCTCCTCCTCCTCCCCTGTGCCGTGGCCGTCACAAGTTCAAACTTGGCGGCGGGCAGAGGACGATGCTGCGGTCTCCCTGTGCCCGCCCCGCCCGGCCTCGGTGGAAACGCGGTGCCTTCCAAGAGGCCTGCCTGAGCCGCTTCGCGGTCAGTGCCCCAGACCTGGCCACAGACACAGAGAGCTTGGGGGCCTCTGAGCGCATCTGGCAGCTGCAACTGGGCGTCCTTTGCCCAGCCACTGGGCTGGAACCAGCTGAGAGCCAGCAACATGTCCCGACACCTTCGCTGAGGTCCAGACGGCCCCTTACCCAGGACCCACCAGCCTCTCCTCCCCCAGCTCCGTCGGGTGCCGCATCTCAGGACGGGCCCCGTCACCCCAATGAAAGAAGACCACCTCGAATACGATCGATGTCATGTCCAAAGCCAGTCGAGCCCACACGTTGAAGTCACCCACCGCCTTTCCCTCCCGGAAGCTCCTTAGGCTTCCCGGCGGGGTGATCACAGCAGAGACGGACTGATGACGTCACATGAGGACATTCCCCCTCTGTCACCACCCAGCATGCTGCCCCTGGCTGGCCTGGGACAGACTGAGCCCATCCATGTGCCACCTGGTCTCAGCCTTAAAGCTCCGCCCCCCTCCTGAATCACCTGTGTCTCAGGGATGACTGGAGCCGGGGCACAGGACCACCGTGGTCAGCCCGCCCCCCGCCCAGCCCCGGGTCCCTGCGAAAGAAAGCCACCGTCTCCGGCAGCCGGCGGACTCCCCTGCTCCCCTGATGGAGCCCGGCAGGGATCCAACACGCGGAGAGCGGGGTTCGCCCTCTAACGAACTCGCTCACTCCTCTGATCAATCTATAACCATGTGCCGAGGCCGTCCCTCCGCTGGCCCCTGGGGACAGGACGACATGGGCGGTCTCTCCTCCGGGGCCTCTCCTACAGGACTGTCTTGGTCCCTCTAGCGTGACTCCTTGCTGAACCACACTCTGACGAGCCCCTCACAGGGGCAACATTTTCGTGGACTTTTGTCCCCCAGAGGACTTAAACAAGGACAGTCCCCTAAAGGAAACAAGGGAAACGGCTGTGGACCACGAACCCTATTTCTTCGTGTGCATCACGGCCACCCCTCGGCTCTGTATGTGTGTGCGGAGGGGGGGTCTCGGGAGACGGATTCTCCTCCCCCTTGGGGAATGCTAGGAGGGCAGGGGTGTGCAGCGGCACAGAGATGAGGGGATATAGCCACACAACCTCCCCCCCAGTAACACTCCCGCACAGCCTGGTGGCAGCTCTGGTGCTTCACCCTGCAGGGAACTGGGTCAAAGGTCTGCCCCTCACCCCTGCACCCGACCCACAGAAACCTGTCCCACAGAACAGCGAGGCCCCTGAGGGGCTGGCCGCTCCCTCCCCGACAGGCCCTGGTTCCACCCTCTTCTCCTGGGCAGGGGTGGGCCTAAGCTCAGCTCTTCCCAGCCTCCCCCCAGAACCCCTGCACCTGGGGCCAGGCGGTGGGGAGCCTGGAAGGATGGGACCAGATGGCCCACTTCGCTGATTCTCTCATGGTTGAGGGCCTGACCCCCGGTCCCACCCGTGCAGCAGGGGCTTCCCAACCCCCTCCCAGCCCTCGGTGGCCAAGCCAGCTGCCTTCCCGCCCACGCCGCCCCGTTTCTGCCCCCAGCTGCTCCTGCAGGACCGGGCATGCTTCTCCCTTTGCCTCTGCTCTCTCTTGGCGGCCGGCCAAGCCACAGAAGCCTCCAGCAGTGACCAGCTACTTCGGCGGAGGTCACTGCCCAGGGCGCTTCCTCCTCTGTCTCGGGCACCAGCACTGCTGTTGCAGACTCTGCCTCGTGTCCAGCACACGCCGGAAGAGATGAGGCTCTCGATTGGAGAACCAATGCTGCTCTCCCTGCGGCCCAAAGGCCGGGTCCGGGGAGGCAGCTCCTCAGTGGGTGAAAACATGGCCTCTGCTTCCCATTCCATCGCCTCCTCCTTTGGGGTCCCCACTGCTTCTCCAGTGCCCTGTGGGGCCTAGGTGGAGACCCCTTCTCAACTGCCCACTAGGCTTTCCTAGCCGGGGCTCTGTCTGCAGGATCCTGCCAGGAAATGCTTTTTCTGCTAGGAACCCCGAGGGTCTGGACACCCCCCTCTTACCTACAGCCTAAGGCAGATCCTCAACCCGGGGCATTCTGCTCCCCAGGGAGCATGTGGCCATATCCCGAGACACCCCTGGTTGCCACGTGAGGGTGGAGGGGTGCGACTGGCCTCCGGTGGGTAGAGGCCGGGGATGCTGCTCAACAGCCCAGGATCCTCGGACAGCCCCCTGGACAAAGAAAACCTGTCCCCAAATGACAGCAGCGGTGAGGTGACCAACCTTGCCCCAAGGGGTTTGGTCTCAAGGGAGCATGAGGCTCTCCAGCTCTTCCCAGCTGGTGGTCTGTGAGACCCCATCAACCTCTCCCCTCCCGCCCCAGAGGCTTTGGATCCCCTGACCTCAAGTTTGGGTCCCAGATACCTGGGGGACTATCTGATCAGTGTGCAGCTTCAAACAGACGAAGAGTAGGAATTGCTAATGACAAAACTGTGTCACCTTAAAGAAAACATTCCTCGCTTGTATGCACGATGGCGTATGCTGGGCATTTTATGTTTGTAGAGTACTTAATGAGTTTATTTATTTTTTTTATTTTAGCATTCATTTGCTGAATGTTGTATAAGTTGTTCATTGGGCCTAGGAAAAAAATTTTTTACTCAGCAGTAACGCAGTTTTATCTCAACAGAGGAATACGTGATTTTCCTTAGTGATGGTGTAGTTCGAGTAAAGGAAATATTGACTTCTTTCAAAATAAGACATTTCACATCAGCAAAGTATTTAAGGAAGGGACGGAGCACGAATCTTATCTTTCCGCAAAGTCTCTTCTAAGATTTCCTGATATGGAGGTGGACGAAATTGCCTTTCTCTGAACATCTGCCTCCCAAGTCAGAGTCCTTGAATCCAGATTAACCTCTCTCAAGTGAAAGCCAAATAACAGACATCTGCTGTGTCTGGACACTTTGAAGTCACACGTCAATTCCTCCACCCAAAGGAGGGTCTGGGGAATTCAAAGGGAAGAGGTGTGTGTGTGCTGTTGTGCATGTGTGCGTGTGTGTGCGTGTGTGCGTGTGTGTGTGGCTGAGGTGGCCTCACAGGGAGCTGGCTGTGCTGGGGTGTGCGGCAGTGGCAGGAAGTGGGGGTTGTGTATGAGGGGGGGGGGGGAGGGAAGCAACTGAAGAGTGAAAGGGGAGGATGAGACAATGGTCTCAAAGGAGCGCTGGGCTGGCAAGGGACAGGAAGGCAGGTGAGAGGCAGTCGGAACAGAAGGGGTGACGGGGGCTGAGGGGCCAGGCGAGGTGGGCGGAGAGAGGAGGACGCCGTCTCACGTGAGGCAAAGCGGAAGACTGAATGAGAGAAGCCTGACTTTCTTCCTCGACAGCGTTTTGATCCCCGTGTGCAGGGTAGACGGGAGACGAGACGGAGGGCGGGGCACTCAGGCCCCCCCCCCCCGTCTGGCCAAGTCCGTCCTGGCTCTGCCGCCCTAGGACCCTGGGCCCCACACGCAGCGCCCTCGGGCTCCGGGCTCTGTCTGCAGGGCCCGCGGTCTGCCCCCACCCCGCTCCCAAGGACGTCGGTTCCCTCCTGAGCCCACGCTGAGGTCAGACCCAGGCAGCCCCCGAGCGCTGAATGAATGCGGGGGTCCCGCCCTGCCATCCTGCCCTCACCCCAACATCCCTGACGCTCAGCACCTGTTCTCCTCCTCGCTTTCCCACCATCTCCTCGGAGACACTCCATCCGGGCCTCACCGAGTGCGAGCCATCGCAGGCTCTCTCCCCCTCCGAGCGGGAGAGGAGAGGGGCCCCACCAGCCCCTTATCCGCTGGGCTCTGAGACTTCTCGGCACATCACCTTTCGGAAAGTTTTCACTGGGCTACAGGGTTCAAGAAGGGGTTCAGGCAGCTCTGGGCAAGGCTGCCACGTGCCTGACAGCTTGGAGACCCCATGATGCTGGCGGCGTCTAGTGTGGCAGGAGTCGCTATGTGCCTGGAAATCTACTTTGTGTAGAAGAGAAATGGCCGAAAGGACAACACAGACTCCTGAGGGTCCACCCGGCTGGTCGAGGACCTGAACGAAAGAGCGCCGGGAGGCGGGGACAAGGCGGTCCGATGCGAAGGCAGGCGGGGGAACGGAGTGGCACGGCACGTGCCGAGTTTTGCGCTGCACCTTAATTCCTGCCCAGAAGCATCCACCATGGAAGGGACAGTGGACCACAGAAGACGACTTCCGCCAGCCTCTGTCATTGCGCGCCCAGAACTGGCGCAGTGGGACCCGCGTGGAGGGATGCAGGCCACGCCGGGGGCCGACAGTGTGGCCTCCCGCTGACCGTGGCCAGCCCAGCCACCGCCACCTCCACATGCCCCGTCTGCACCAACGGAGGTCAGTGCTGAGCCTGGGAAGCAGCACTGTCCCTGGAGACCAACAGGGCGCAGAGTGGCACGGTGACGATCTAAGGGATGCTGTTCATCCTTCTCTCTAGGCCTCGGGTCCCCTGCCCAGCTCAGACAGGCCCCATCCAACTCCCTGGCTGATGACCTCAGCCTTGACCCTGATTTCAGCACATTCTTGGTCTGACTCCTTAAGTCTCTCTACGGCCACTTGTCCAATATTGACCCCCTTTCTTCTTTTTATCCTTATTGGAATAACGCAGATTTTTGTTCAAGATGACACTATGCCCAGGTAAGAATATTGGGTTTCACAACCATATGAATAGTTCTGGCCAATGGTGGCAGTCCCTGGACGACAAGGCAAAGGCTCACCAGGAAAAGTGACTTCATGGTCCCCTTTGCCCTTGCACTGGGCCTTTCACCCCTTCTTTGCGCCAGAACTACAGACAAGAGGTCTGGGTGTGCAGCAGCCACATTGTGACTGTGAGGCACCAAGCACAGTGGACAGTGCAGAAAGCTGTTAAGATCTGTAGTCCCCTGTTCCTGTCTGAGCCACCAGATTGCCTGCCCTGGGGACATCTGTAGGGAAACCCAGTCAAACTCTGCTTAGGCTACTACAGAAGTGTTTATGGGTTGAACTGTGTTCCCTACAAAATACATGTTGTTATTCCTAACAAACATCCCTAGGATCTCAGGAATGTGACTCGTTGGGGAAGGTGGGGCCTGGTTTTACAAAGGTAATCGAGTTAAAATGAACATCATTTGGGGTCGGGGGGGGGGGACCTTCAACCAATGTCTGCTGTCCTAACAGAAGACGGGAATTTGGACACAGACAGACACACATAGAGGAAAGATGGCTTCTCGCCTGCCCCACTACGAGACGGAGAATTTCTGTCGTCCGGGCCAGGCCGTCTGCGGTGCTGTGGCAGCCCCAGCAAAGGAGCACAGCATGGGGGGGGCGGGGGTTTGGTGCTAAACGAGGCACATTCCTGTATGAGGAGCGGGGCAGTTTCCCCGCTCTGCTGCCCCCCCCGGCCCCCCTAAATGAGACTCCACAAACATGTCGGATGGTCCACGTTGAGAAACCTTTCTGTGACTCGAGGTGACTGCGCATGAGTGGTAGGGACGGCCAGTAAACTGTCCCTGATTTTAAGGAGCCATCGAGAGCAAGTGGACAACGGGTGGGCCTCCTCCTTGGCCTTGGGGCACGAGGCGGGAGGCCGGTCCTGCCCTCGCACACAGGCCCAGCCTTTTCTCAGTGGTGTCCACGTGGGCACAGCCAGCCGGGGACACCGAGTCCTCTCAGGACCCAGGTGAGGACGTGTAGTAGCACGCCAGGACGTGGTCTTACGTCTCTACCGACCTGCGTGCTCTGATCTCTGCAGACTCACGTCTTCCGAGAAGTCGCTAAGTCTGGTTGACTGACTTTGGAGACTGCTTTGGATGTAAGAGCTTCCAGTACCCTCATCGCGAGGGCAGGGTTAATTGGGGTGCCCTGAAAGGGGCTTCATTCCCGTCTCCAAATGTAACACGCGGCCTAGTTCCACTGAGGACCAGGAAGCCTGGCCACTCGCTGTTTTACGGCGAACAACCTGGAGGCCCCAAGCCTGCGAAGCAGATGGCAAGGTGTTCCCAGTCACTTCAAAAAAACCCCACCACCTCTGCCATTTACTCAGTCCCAAACTTCCCAGCAGTGTTTCAGTGAAATTTGAGACGGCTTTCTCCCTAAGCAAGAAATATATAGATTGGGAGGATTTCATTCATTTTGATCTCTTCTTTGGAGTAGAATTGCTGGAATCTGACTGGCACTTTTCCAAATGTATATTAACGAACACTGAGCTGTCAGAATTAAACTTTTATGACAATAACACATTGATGTACGTGCTCACACAAAGAGAAGATTTAAAATACTGCTAATACCGACAAATGGGTCTTAAAAAGCTTCCTAAACAACTGTTGGTCTTTGATATGTAATTAACACGAGCAGGATTCAGTGTAAGACACGCTGTTTGGCAAACCTTAATAGATACTAATAAAATAACAATGCATTTTTATTTCTATATGCCATTTAAATCGAGTTAGCAATTCTTTTTCCTTCTCAGATAGGACGTTTAGTGAGACTGAGGGTCAAACCTGTTCCCATTGTGGGCACAGAGGTGCTTCCCGCTATCATGCTTGGACCTGCTTACAAGCTGCTGGTGGGTGGTTCTTAGGAGGGAGAAGGTGCCTCAGATGGTTTAAATGATGTTTTAACCCTTCAATGTGTTTTAACCCTTGTTCCCAATGACATACGTTTCAGGGCTCACAGCTGTAGCACGTTTCCTGTTTATGCTCTTCCTCTTAATTCCTGTTTGTGGACGGTGTGCATCTGGTACGCGTATGTGTTTAACCTTCCTCCCCTCTCCCAGGGATTCTGCTCTCCCTCCGTGTTCTCTGCCCATCTTTGCTCGTCCGTCCGTGTGAGGTCTCTAACACGTTGCTATTGCTCCTTCTCTGGCTTCCACCGTCTGGCTACACTTTATAAAAATTTAACCACATTTTTAGAAGCTACGCTGCGGCAGTTCTTACCAATCTCCAACCTTTGTGTAACGAAATACTCAAGAAACGCAAGATTTTTCTAGAAACACTTGGCTGTATCGTAAGTTCAAAGCAAAGGTTTAACTTTAAACGCAGAATTTCCAAACTTAATTTTGAAATAGCGTAAATCCATGAACCCTCAACAATGTGCTCGTTTCCTATAAACAGAAGTGATGTACCTGTCACCGATGGTATCAACATGAGTACAAATCAACAGTGGCGATTTTCAGAGCCTCTAATGGTATGTGCGTCGGTTAAGACAACTACGTCAAAACCACACCCATGAGAAGGCTGGGCGATGCTGTTAGGCTACACACACATGCACGCACACACATCCTGTTTCATGGGGGACAGAGTTGCAGTCTGGGAAGATGAAAAAGTTCTGGAGACGGATGGTGATGACGGTGACACAGCGATGTGACTGGCCTTCATACCACGGAACGGTGCGCTTTAAAAACGGGGGAAATGGCACAGTTTGTGTTACGTATGATTTTACCACAGGGGTTTTCAAGTAAAACTGAAAAAATAAAAAAGAGGCAACACGCCAGGAGGTCCCGCTCTGTCCAAAACCCACCTCCGCCACAGCGAACATGCCTGCTTCGCTCTGCCTTTCAGGTCCTCCTTGCTGGCCGCCCCCCGACCCCAGGGAGTTCATACACTCTACCCCAGGTAGACCTGCTTCGCCCTGGCTTCCGCCTGGATCTTTGTTTTTTAAAGCAGTCAACACTTCACAGGCAGAGGGGATGGTTTGGGCAAAGGCACAAACACGTGAAAAACCACAGGATGAATTCGGGGAACGGTAAGCAAAAGCGCCTGCTCAAAATCCCGTGACACCCATTCAGTCCTTGCCTCCAACATCCTCTTTCCTCTATTTGGAATAACGGTGGCCCCGCCACAGACACCTTACATCCCCGAATCGCCCTGTCCACCCCACCCTCGACACCCCTCTTGTCACCTCACACGGTCAATACTATCAGGCTGAACCGTACGAATTTGCAGTAATTGTGGGTCAAATGGTTCAATCTCGGCAATTTCATGTTATCAACCTAATAGAATTTTTTCAAGGCCCTTACAACTCTCTCCGCTTTACGCTCATCATCCCAAATGCTCTTCTAGCCCACGTCTCGCCATCTGCCCCCCGGATCATGGCCGTGGCTCCTCACCAGCCCGTCTCGGCACGTTGCCAGCCCATCTGGCTCGTGGTTACCCCAGAGTGATATGAAAACTGTCCCCTGATGCCAGCAAGACACATCCCGAAACTCTTAATGGAGCCTTCTACGCTCTCTGCAGTCTACATGGGACCCGCTTTTGCAAACTTATCTTCTGCCCTTCCCTGGACGGGATCTTGGAGCTCGCCCAGTGGTTCCCAAACCTGGCTTCACATCGGAACCGCAGTGCCCTTACTTTATCAATCAATCAATCAATCAATCAGTCTCGCCTTACATTCATTCACATATAGGTCTACTATGCTTAGCACTTAAAATCTGTTTTTAACTAACAGACTTTATTTTGGGGCAGTTTTAGGTTCACACTAAAGGTGAGCAGAAACTACAGGAGAGGTCACACATACCCCCCCACACATGTACACACAGCTCCCCACCATCAACGGCCCATATCAGTGTGGAATGTCTGTGACAATGAGCCAGGTGACGTGTCACGATCAACTACAGAAGTATGTTTTTGAGTGGGTAATATATACATCGTTTTAAAAGATCCAAACACTACAAAAGCGAACTTAGCAAAAGTCTGTCTGTCTCTAGTGCCTGACTTGACCCACCGTCTCGGTAGATTGGTAGATTCTAGTATATAAAATCAGCCCTGCAGGCACGTGTCCATACACAGCATTAGCACAAAAGAGCATGCTGTATACACTACAAAAAACTTCAGCATTTCCTCTTGAGAACACATACTGAAGATTGCTCAGCAGCCACACAAATTAAGCTGCTTTGTTCTTTCTAACCACATTCTGCAGAGTTGTCAACAGTGTGTATTTGTATCTTTACCTAACCATCCCCTATGGTAATGGGGGTTTTTTAAATTGCGGATTTCCAGGCCCCTTCCCAAATGTATTGGATAAGATTTTCTGGGGGCGGGGGGAGGTGTCTCAGGACTTTCTCTTTTATACACTTTTTCCAAGTGACTCTCATATAGGCATCTCAAGGTATTCATTTACAAAGCAGTAAACCCGTCCATCCTTCTAATATTCCAACTGAGAGAACACGGCAGGGTGAAACATATAAAGTGATTTTTCCCAAAGACTCACGGCAAAGAAGTGAGAGGCAGAGTTAACAGAACAGCAGGGTTTTCTGAACGAGCTGTGTGTGTAAATGAACCATCAGCGATGCACGCCATAAAAACACGGCCATGATGAGTAACCCCAATTGCCACAGTCCTGTTTATCAGGGGATTTTTAAGTGATCATTTCCTTGCAGTACTGATGTTGACCTGCCTTCTGAGGCGTCGAAGGAATATTAAGGTAAACCCATCATGATAACCTCTAAAACTTCGCTTTGCGCATAAAACTTTTCTCTTAAGAAAAGCAGGTCCTTTGCATTTTGCCTTTTCAGGCAACGAGGCGATGACCCTGTTTATTGTACCATCTAGAATTCCACTACGCAGAAGTTACTTAACTTAATATACAAGACCCCTATCAAAGGCCATGTAGGTCATTTCAAGTAACAGCCTTTGGTCACTGATTTTCCAAGTGTGTGTCACAACCCCCCGTGGGTTCCCTTAGGGGCACGGGGATGGATGGGTGAGACCCCTGCCCTCGAGGTGTTCTCAGGCTCACGAGAGAAAATACAAGCAAACCAACAGTTGTGGAAAGCCCGGCAAGAACGTGCATGTGAGCCCCGGAGAGGGGCTAAGCGTGCCAGATCATTCCAGAAGGGAGTCAAGCCTCCCTTTTCCCGGAGGAGCAGACTGAGTCGCGAACCTGCCCCTTCGGTCGCCCGCCCCTTTTGTGAAAACATGGGCTCTAGCTGAGACTGGCACTGAAGACCCTTTGGGTGGCCAGCGTCCGTGATGCCATTTTCACGGCGGGCCCCAACCCCGCAGGGTCTGGCAGATGCCCTGGCGAGTGAAAGTCAGTGGGAGGAAACACAAAGCCACCAGAGAGCCGGGCATTCCGGTGACCGACTGACGACATGTCACGCTTCAGTCAGGGTTCTAGCATCTTTTAGTCACGGCCGAAATTAGTTCAAGTGACATTTTGACGGAGCATTTTTTTTCTTAGAATTCTGTGCTCGTTTTATCCTCTCCAAATGCCAATGTATTTTGGTCTACCTGGAAAGGACATGTTACAGAACTCACGTAGTGTTCATTGCTCGCTTGGTCACAAAACAGTCAAGAGATAAGAAGGCTTTGGAAACATGTCACAGAAGTGCCCCTGTGCTCGGGAGATACCACACACATTCTTGCTTCTGCTCAGTGGCCTTGGTGTGTGGCCTGGAGTCACACACACACACACACGGTATAGCTGCGGGGCCCTATTCCGTTTCTGAAATCAGTTACACCTATGATGAAGGAAGGAACATCACTGCATAGCTGACTCTGCTGTGATGAACACAGGCTCACTTTCTCTGAAAACACCTCCCATGAAGGCCACTCATCTGACACCACAGAGATATGACCTCTGGACTTAGACAGACCCCCCACTGGAACCCGGGTGCAGTGCTCATAGACTCTGCGGCTTCAGTCAGCCATTTACCCGTCTCCACTCAGCTCCCTCACAGGGCTGGGTTGCTGTACAGCCCTCAGCACGGTGCCCGGTGCCCCATGCCTGGCTCAGAATGGGAGCTGGGTGACCAGGTGCAGTCAGGGACCAGCATTCTGCACCTGACTCCCTACAGTCCCCTCTCTGGAAAGCAGGCTGGCCTCCACAGCGCAGTGGGGGAGTGGGGGAGTGGGGGAGGGGAGCGTGGTGGGGGGAGGCAAGGTCAGGTGAGGGAGGACAGGGAGGCGGCAGAATTCGGCCTCAGAAGGGCCCTTGCTCCCTACCTGGGGAGGGACAGTACTCAGTAGGGTGAGAAAGGCTGAGCGTGGCCAACACCAAAACCAATTCCCGCTTTTCCTGGGTCGCCTTGCCCCATGAAGTCTCCAGAACAACGATGCCCAGCACTGCACTGGCCAGCAGGCTCAAAACCCCCTTCAGAGGGGGCACATTCGCTCGTGCTTCTCAAAAAGACAAGGCTAAAGAGATAAAAGCTCCAGATCACCTAGTGCCTTCCATTCCCCCAAAATAACACAGCTTTCCCCAAGGCCCAACTTGCGTAGGATAAAGGGGACCCGTGAAAGGGACGGGGGGCGACCTGCTGGCACAGATCCAGAGTGTCTGCACTATTCGTCTCAGGGCTGCAGCGGGTGGAAGGAGCACCCACCCGAGTCAGAACCCCGAGCCGAGTCTGGGGAGCACTCGCTCTGCGCCTGCGCGATTCACTGCGCACGGAAACCTCCCGCAGTCCTGGTAGCGGTGAAGCAGAGGAGGGGGTGGGACAGCGAGGGCTCGGAGCTGCCCAAACAACCTGCCACTCTTCGGCCAATGAAGGGTTCTTTCAGTTTGACCTCCTGTGCTCAGACCCCAGCCCTGGCCTCCCCCACGACACTCCCGATGTCACCGGAACGCCTCTGGGTGGCAGGTAACCCCAGACCAGAGTCAGCCTTTCGAGTGCCAGCACAACATCGCCACCCCCCAGTTGCAAGTAAGCCGCAGGGAAGTCACTCTGCTTGCTCTCCACCCGGGTCTCCAACCCCGGCCTGGGTAATTCCTTCTGGTGCCTTGGAGGAGGTTGAGCAGCACCCCTGGCCACCACCCACTAGGTGCCAGTAGCAGGAGCAAAGCTTTCACACCCCAAATTGTCTCCAGAGATTGCCTAGCGAGGGGGAGGGACTTTCCACAGTCACACCCAGCTGAGAACCACTAGTGTGCGTGAAAGCGGCAGGTAGAGGGACAGACGTCTCTTAGCTGCTAGTTTGCAGCTGCGGAGAGACTTCAAAGGGTCCCCAAGTAGCATACAGCCCACGAAAAATCTTCCCGCGTAAGAGCCCACGAGAAAGGCAAGCAATCAAGGGCTTTTGAAGTTTCCTTGCCTTCTGTGCAATCATTCTGCTAACGTAGAAAAGCGAGGTTACGTTACCAAGGAAGTGTAAAAACAATCTTGGTTCTGTTCTAGGCATTTCTGAACGTCTAAAGGGAAAGGGGGAAAATGGACTGGGATATTGCTCCTTGCCAGGCCTCAGCTAACCTCCAGTCCTTGAGGGAGGAGAAAAGGGGGAAAACACTGTCTGGGAACTTTCCAGAGTTGAAGATGATGCCAGGACTTTTCCAAGCAGGGCCATTCCTTCTCTTCCTCCCACCCACATGCCTGCCTCCCCTTTCCACAGCATCATGTAAACCAATCAGGAGCTGCGATATAGGCAAAGAGTAAATCTCTAGACAAAAATACAAATACGGAAAGAGGAACCACCAATACATATATATCACAGTCTACCCTTTGGACTCACCTGCTAAATGTCACCCACCAGCACAGATTAAAATGAAAGCCTGCCATATTTTGGCAGGCACTGTTCTCCAGAGGCAGCTCAGCCAGGAAGTTTGCTGGTAATTCATGGTCTGGTCATTCCTAAGTACTCTCCAGAGGGCAGAGTTCAGGTCGAGTGAAAGCTTGTGGCTCCACCCCTTGACAAAGCCCCACAGCCAGGGAGCAGGTGTAGCCTGCCAAAAGCAAACAAAAACTTCTCTCAAACAACAACAAAGTTAACACCAGCAGCCTGTCAACACCAATTAGCAAGCCCTGCAGCAGAAGCCTGTTAGAATCAGTGCTCAAATCCAGCTCCGTTCTCGGGGAAGCAGAAACTGCCTTCCTCCCAAGACACAGCCTTTAGGCCTGCTATACTTAGGGGCCCAGCTGGGCAGAATGATGACTCTCCCAAGCCCTAGGCCCTTTTGATTTCCTGGGCTGCCTCCTCCATAATATTAACATCAAAGTTTATTTTTGATATATAACTTTAGTTTTAATGTTTTTTCTTCGTGTTTTAGGCACATTTGAATAGGTTTGTGTGGGCCTGAAAACTAAAACATTTCTTTGTTGAATGTTTTAATTTCCTTTGGGTTTTTTTAATTTTAAAACATTTTTCCGGGCCCCTAGGCACTGTGCCCAGTATGTCTCATGGAGAAGTAAGCCTCAATTCAGTAGAAAGTTACATTAAAAAAAAAAAAAACCTCATAAAAAAATAAAAAATAAATATATACTGTCATCCATGGCCCATACATTCAACCAAACACAACTCTGGCCTTTTAAAAGTCCATTCTGTTGATGAAATTGCCAACAAAACATGCCTGGAAGTTAAATGTTTCAACTCATAACTTAAGAGTGATCTTACTCAAGTATACCGAGAAGCTTAAAAAGAAAAAAAATCAAGGCACCACACAAGATAGATTTTTCTCCAATATTTTATTTATATAGAAATACTTAAAAAATGAAGTAGCACCATTACTTAAGTTTTACCTTTATTATGTAGAACTTTAAATGTCAGAAAAATAAAACTCTTGATACAATTTCAAATCTTGTCTCAGCAAATATAATATTAGTATTTGACCATGAGGTTAAAGGCCCTTTATCATAAAATAAAATATATTTTCTTAAACTTTGCTCAGTAAAGTACATTTAAGCTCAAGTAACATCACCTACATATACATAAACAAGTGGTAAACAAATGTATTAAAATAGAAATACTAAAACTATAGTGGTGCAACAGAATTTTTGTAACTTGCACTGAATTCTATTTATACAAATGTTAGAAAGCATCGACAGTTCTTTTTGACATGTTTATACATTTCCGTTTTTTGTAATAATATAGAATAAAATATGCTTTATATCACTGAATAGAAAATATGCTGGGTGAAGCAGACCTAGAAGATTTGTCTGAACCTATAAAAATCTCCATCCCAACAGAATACTGTTCAAAACATTACACATTTTATGGTTTGTAATTCCGTCACAATTGTGATTATTAAAATAATACAGTGTTCTTTGCCATAAGGCCATACTAAAATAAAAAGATTTAACCCAGCTACAAAAAAGTTCACTGAACTTAAATTAAAATACTTGTAAACATCTTTGCAATATGAAATATAATTTTTCAAGTCAAAAAAGAATAAAATACTTCAATCTGTATTAATGCAATTTCTCTTTAAAACTTTTAAACGTTTTTTTAATATATAAGAGATATGTTACAGTTTCTTTAACTTTAATAAAGCTGCAGTATCCTGGTTTCACAGGAACTCCGGGCCCTTCCATGAGCATTCCGAAAGGATCCACTGTGTTCTAGAACAAGCATCGTAGGAATCCAGCCACAAAGGGGGACACACTAAAACAGGCCACACATCCCATAGCACTATTATTGTCGTCTTCATAATAATTACTGTTCATTTTTTTCCTACTTTACGAAAATGGGAAACTCGTGGGGTTTTCTTCTTTTGGAAGCTTCCTATTAAGTACAGTGTAAAAACTATCATTACTAGAAGGTCGCCGTTCCTATTATTTATAGAGCATGCATTTCAGGTGGTTTCCCAGGCTACAGTACTCTTGATGCAGATATCCTGGCAAGTTCCCTTGTTTAAAAATCAAATTTTAAAAACGCGCGGATACTACAGCTTTCCAAGCCCCTCTTGGATCTTGGAGCATGAGCAGGGCGGAGAGGAGGCGGCCCCGGGAGCTGGGGCCTGAGGATGGAGGGGAGGGTGCCCCGTCCCCTTCCCCGCACAGGCGCGCTGCCCTCAGGAAAAGATGCGGATGGCCTGAGTGACCGCCGTGTGGCAGACGGGGCACTCGGGCTCGTTCTTCTCGCAGATGCGGTTGGCGCACTCCATGCAGAACAGGTTGTGACCGCAGGGCACCAGCGCGGCGATCACTTCGCTCTCGAAGCACACGGAGCAGTCGCGGCTGCCCTTCCGGCGCAATCCGGAGGACGACGACGAGGAGCTGGAGGAGGAGCTGGACGACGACGAGGAGCCGGACGTGTCGGAGGGCTGCAGGCCAGGCAGCTGCGCCCCCAGCCCGTTGGCATAGGCCGCGTAGGCCAGGCCCCCTCCGCCGGGGTCGCTGCGCACCCGGCGAGCCAGGTGGTGCTCACCCGCCCCCGGGGCCATGTGCAAGGGCGGGGACAGGCGCGGGCAGCTGGCGCCCGGGTGCAGCCGGCGGTGCACCAGCAGCCCCAGGTTGGCGTTGGAGGGCGCGCTGGCGCCGCCTCCGGGAAAAACCACGGAGGACGAGGAAGCGGACGAAGACGCAGAGGAAGAGCAGGAAGACGACGCGGGGGCTGCAGGTCCGCCTCCCGGGGACCGCTCGAACTGCGCCCAGAGAAGGGGCGCCCCGGGCGGCGGGGCTGGCGCCGGGTCGAAGGTGGGCGGGAGCTCCGGACAGACGTCGGGGGAAGGCACGGAAGCCTCCCCCGCCGAGTAGGTGTACCCATTGCCGTTGTTGTTGTTGTTTCCGTTGTGAGCGAAGCTGAGAGCGGGGCTGGGGGGCTGTAGTCCGCCAGGCGCGGGGTGGCGGCCGCGCTGCTGCCGGTCCCCCCGCCGAAGTAAGAGTCTGTGGAGGCGCTGCCGAGCGAGCTGGAGCTGTCGTTGCGGTAGCTGGAGAAGGGCTTGCGGCCGGGGGTGGGCGTGATGCTGGGGGTGGGCTTGCTCCAGAGGCTGCCAGGGCCGGACCCGCCGGACCCGTGGTGCAGGTCGAAGCCCACGTCCGTGCCGTTGGCGTGGAAGTCGTTCTCGTCGGTGAGCTCGATGATGCCGCCGGTGCGCAGGGCGATGTGCGCCTCGATCTCCTCGCGAGCGCGGTCCACGTTCTCAGGCATGCCGGTCACCTCGAACACGGGCTCCTTGTCGCGACTGGGCGTCACGATGTACGTGTGCGTCTGCTGCTGGATACGCTTGATCGTGGCGCCCTTGGGCCCCACCACGAGTCCCACCACTCGGTAGGGCACGCGCACCTGGATGGTGGTCTGCCCGGGGAGGTTGGGCGGGCCCGGCACCGCGCCATTGAGCGCCGTGTTCTTATTCCGCGAGGCGCGGATCATGGAGAAGTGCTCGGCGGCAGAGATGATCTCCCTCCGAGCCATGGCCACATCCTCCTTCCTGCCCGTCACAACAAAGACAGGCTCCTCCCCGCGAACCGGGGTCTTGATGTAAGTATTGGTCTTCGCCCGCAGCGCTTTGATTTTACAACCTAGGAGTCGGGGTGCAGGGGAGGGAACGGGAGAGAGAGAGACACAGACACGCCCATTACCCCGGGAAAACCGCGGAGACCTGGGACGGCCTGCGGAACGCCAGGACATGCGAGGGGAGGAAGGGGGGCGGATCCCGCCCTGACCCGGCGGAGCCACGGGCCGAACAGCGGGTTCCACCCGCGAGGCGCTCGAGGAACACCCATTGGCTGCCTAATCCTCCCCCAGTGACTGCAGTCGTCCGGAGCCAAACCCCAGAATCCCAGAAAAAGTCAGCTGGGGAGACGCCGCTGGGATCCAGCAGGGCGCGCCGTACGCCCTGAAGACGGGGCGCAGGGGTTCGCGGAGAGCAGCCGGAGCCGGGATCCCCCAACGTGAGGGGACCGCTAGGAAGGGAGGCAGTCCCGGGACCCATTGTTCCTACTCTGGGCTCCATTACGCTCTGCAGAAATCCAGAACCCTCCTCCCCATCCGATGCTCACTCCTCCTCCTCCGCCCTCCCAAAGGACCGATCAAAGCCCCCCTCCCCCAAGCATCTTCAATGTAAATTACATTTCCGGGGTGGGCTGGGTGGGGGGCGCCCGGGGAGAAGGCCGAGGTTTCGGCAAGGGAAGTGCATCCCGCCGCGGCCGCGGCGCGGAGCTGGGAGACAGCCTGCCCGCACTTTCTTTGTCTGGGGCGCCGGCTCAGCGCGCGGCTCTCCCTCCCTCCCTAAGGCTCCCCGGCGCCGCAGATGGCGATCCTTCGAGCGCCCTCCCCGCGGGGCGGTGGCCGAAGACCCTCTCCGCTCCAGCTCCCCATCCCTGCGGGACCCACCTTGTCGCCCCACGATCTCGGCGACATGCTCGGAACTGGGCACCGGCACGCACTCGGTCATATTCACGCTCTTCTTGCGCGGCTCGCTGTCGTACAGAGAGGCGCCCTCGTCACTGTCCAGCCCCAGGAGGGAGAGCTGGTCCAGCGCGAGCTGCAGGGCTCTTTGGTCATCCAGAGTCTCGCCCCCCCGCCACCCCCACCGCCGCCTCCCCCTCCGCTGCCGTTGCGCTCCAGGTCTGCAAACAGCGAGCTGGGCATCGCTCGGCCGTGCGCACCGCGCCCCCGCCGGCCCTCGGCTCGGCGGCGAGAAGCTGCGGCCACAAAGGCAGCCGGGAAGCGAGCGACGGTCAGGGGCGGGGAGGCCGGCCGGCTACAGAGGGCTCCGTGGCTCCTTTCTCCGCGCCGGGAGGAGCGGGTCGCTCCGTGCGGTCCGCGCCGGGCAGTGACTGCGGGAGCCCCCGCTTGGATCCCCACCCCAGGTCTGCTGGCGGGTGGGGTGGGGGCAGAGCTCGAGCGGCAGCCGCGCGTGCCCCCCGAGTGCCCGGCTGGCTGGCCACAATGCCGAGCAAGAAGCGAGCAGGCGAGCGACAGCAGCGTTTCTTTAAGGAGCCCCTCCCCAGCTCCTCCACTCCCTCCCTCCCGCCCGCCCGCCCGCCCTCACTCAGCGCTTTTTCCTCCTCTGCTCCCCGCCTCAAGACTGAGCCTCTGCAGCCAGACGGCTCCGGAGGGGGACGAGGGAGGCGCAACGTCACCGGCGGGAGCTGACACTACAATGCTACTGACACTATCGCTGGGGGAGGCGATTGGCGCGCGCTGGGCCGGGGGCGGGCGGAGCCCGGGGACTGAGCGAACCGAGCGCGAGCGCCCCCAACCCTGGCTCGCCGCAGCCCGCGCGTCCGCCTCCCGGCCCCGCCCCGCCCCCGCCGCCGCTAACGCCTCTCTTTGTTGTCTAATGCGGGACCCGCAGGCTTGGGACACTTGCTTGTACCCGTCGACCGAGGGCAGGCACTGTCCCCAGGTCTCATCTCTCGCCTGACCGAGAAAAGAAACACGTCCAACTCTGATGCCATGGGCCCGGCTATGACAGTGGTCCTTAGAAAGTCCCGTTAAGGTCCCTCCAAAAACTGTCCCTGGAACCAAAGGTGCAACTGCGAGAAGGGTGTATTGTCTGCTCGAAAGGGTGGTACGCGCTCTTAACACAAGAAAGCAGTACTTTAAGTCCCGGTGCGCGCGGGCAAAGTGGCTCCCGGCGCGGACTGCCCACCTGCACGGGAGCGCAAGACACACAAAGGCATCCGCCCGTTCGCCCGCATCGCGACCCGCGCGCGCGCCCGCAATTCCGTTCCCTTGGGCAGCACTTCGCCTAACTGGCCCTGAAACTGGATCAGAAAGCCAGAATCCGGCTGCAGCGCGGACCTGGACCCCAGCCGCTAGCGACCTTTGGAATGCACCGCGCTAGGGTCCTGCACACACCCTGGGCGCCGGCCGGAACACCGCGGACCCTGACACGCGCACGAGGGCCGCGCCGCCACCGCGGGGACGCCCGCCATAGCGCCAGCCAGCGGCGTGGGGTGCGCGCCCGCTGTCTTCGGTCCCACCCCGCCCCACGGTCGAGCATGCGCAGTGCTCGCGAGGAACGGCGGGTGCTTTAAGGCGGGCGCGGCGGAGTGCGCCGGCCCCGCCCGCGGCCCCGCCCGGTAGGAGGTGTGCGCTTGCCGCGCGCTGCGCTTTGTGTGCGCCTCGGGTTGGGGCGGCAGCGGCGGAGGAAGGGTGCGACGGGACGGCCGGGCGGGGACGGCGAGCTGCGCCCCCTCCCGGGTGTCCCGGGGGCCGCCCAAGCGCGAGCGGGAAGAAAGGGGGCTTTGAGGGGCGGGCCAGGGTGGTGATGCTGCCCGCCTGCGCGCCGCTCGGTCCGTCTTGATCCGAGCCCCTTCGCGCCGGCCCCGCGATGCCCCCTTAGGCCCCGCGCGCTCTCGGCTCCTTTGTTCCGGCGCCGCCGGGCTCGCCGCGCCCCCTGCGCCCGGCCTGAGGCTGTTCCGCAGAGCGGCCTGGGCACGGCTCGCCGAGATGGCCAGCGGCCGTGCAGCTGGACGCCTACCGAGGACAATGAGGCCATGTGACCGCTACTGCGGACGGGGTTACTCGCGAGACCGCGTGGTGCCGCGGGGCGATCTCGGGGTTCGGAGCAGAGGCTCCCCAAGTTTGCCCTGCGCGATCCCGGGAAGAGTGAGCGCGTGCTCCCCTGGGGAAATCACACCTGCCGGGGCGACCTCGTGGGGTCTGAGAATAGCGCGCTTTGTCATCAGCGGACAGTTTCGCCAGGGCCCTCGCGTTTGAGAACAGGGTGTCCCCGTCCTCGCTCACCTGAAGCTGTCTTGGGGAAGAGGTGCTGATGATTTCCTTAGGGAAATGCAGCTGAGAAGCCACTCACAGTGGCTATTTCCTCAGGATGTTTATGTCAGCTTCCAGAGCGGCCGGTATGTGTTTCGCTTCAAAGGGAATGCTTGATGGGGGAACTTAGGGTGCTGACTCCTCCGGGAGAGCCACCTACAGCCTCAGTAGAGAATCTTTGTATTTTTTTGACTCCGGTTTATGGACTCAATTCTAATTTGGGAATGCGGAGGAAGTGCCCTTGAGGATTCCCAGCAAGGCTTCCCGGCTGGGGAGGGCCACAGGGCAGGCACGAGGGGCTCAGCCCCTCATTCCACTCCACTCAGGGCCTGGAAGCACCAAGGCATGCGGAAAAGCTCTCCAAAGGCTTGAGCATTTGCATCTTGCCTCTCAGCTCTGCTTCTAGCAATTGAATAGCCTCCAAATTGGGCCAACTGGGGTTTCTTTTTTCAAATAACGTGAAAGTCAAGTTGTTTTTTAGTAAAGGGACCTGTGTTACAGGCTCCCCCTACCTGCAGTGATACCACTGAGATGGGCTAACTCATTCAGGGGACTGGGACTTAGATGAATCATGGAGGCAGGAGCTGAAGGTCTGACCCCAGGAATTCATGAGAAGCTGCCAACCCTGAGGTGCCCGTGATGGTCCTGCAGCCCAGGACACACTCCATGGCCCGGGACACTCCAGTAATAGCTCCCCAAAGGCCAGCAGGGTTTTCTGAAGATACCCACAAAAAAATCAAATGCCCTCCTGCGAGTCTAGGAGGGTGAGGACCGTGGTGTAAGGAGTCCTGACTGCCGGACCTGGTCCCCATCCCAGCAAACGTGGGGAAACTGGTGCTCTGCCCACAGCTGTTTCTCTCCTCTGCTTGTGTCCAGCACTGACCGCTCGGTGGTTTCTCACATGTGAATGCTATTATAAAACTGTAGAAATTCTAATTTTCGATTCATGGCTTTAATAAGCCAAGGCATCATCGAACTTGCAAAGCCCTGCTGTTTTTAAATAGATAACACACCCAACTCTGTAGTTTTTGGTTAGGCTTTCCCAGGCTCTTTTAAGACCCCAGAGCTTAACTACTTTTCCTGATACAGGCCATGTTCCCCAAGGACATCCCCAGTGTAGCCATATTTTCTTATTAGCGCAAGAGAACAGCTGGTAATAGAGAAGTTCAGCTGTCACAAAATAAGAAAAGGTAAAGAGAGCCACGCAAAACCACCAAGATGAACACGGAGACACCCCACACACACTTGTTTCCAGGGGCCTCGAGCTATTTTGCACACATCTTGCTCATTTTTGCAAATTAAGTAGCTGAGAAAAGAAACATTCTCATGGAAAACAAGTTGGTACAGGTTCAGTCAACTACTTTCACAGTATGGAAGATGGACATACTTCGGACATACTTTGTCGCAGGCACAGAGAGGGAAGTGCTGATGACAGAAATGAACCAGGCGGGGCCCTTTCCCTGATCCCAGGCCATGCCCAGCCCAGTTACACAGCAGGGGGAGGGGCCCGGGTAGTAGGGTCCTGGGGAGAGTTCCCAGAGGCAGGGCGTTTGAGTTAGTTGTGCTTCCAAAGAATGAGGTGTGAGAATCCACCGAGACCCGTGCCCAGCATAGTGCGTGGTGACTGGCAGGGATTCAACGTTTACTGAAACTTTTAAGTGCAGAATACAGCAGCGTTAACTATGTCGTACAGCAGAAATCTAGAATGTTTCATTTTGCACAAATGATGCTATATTGATTGAACAGCTCCCCATTTTCTCCACTCCCAGTCCCAGGTAACTACCATTCTGTTCTCTGCTTCTGTGAGCTTGAGTGTTTTAGATCCCTCATAGAAGTAGAATCATGAAATATGTGTTCTGTGACTTCTTTCACTTAGCATAATGCCTTCCAGGTTCATCCACGTTGTCACAAATGGCAGGATTTCCTTTTTAAGACTGAGTAATATTCCATTTTGTGTACATACCACATTTTTCTTGATCTATTCATCTGTTTGTGGACATTTGGGGTTGTTTCCATATCTTGGCTATTGCGAATAATGCTGCAATGAGCATGGAGTGCAGATATCTCTTTGAGAATGTGATTTCAATTCTTTTGGGTCTATACCCAGACTGGGATTGCTGTATTATATAGTTTTAATTTTTTTGAGGAAACTCCACACTGTTTTCCACAGCGGCTACACCTTTAAACATTTCCACCAACAGTGTATAAGGGTTCCAATTTCTCCACATATTTGCTGACACTTTTGTTTTGTTCTGTTTTGTTTGTTGTTTTATAATAGCCATCCTAATGGGTATGCAGTGATCTCTCGTTGTTCTGCATTTCCCTGATTAGTGACACCGAACATCTTTTCATATATCTGTTGCCCACGTATATGTCTTCTTTGGTGAAATGTCTTTTCAAGTCATTTGCCCATTTTTTTGTTCTGGTCTTGGCAATGAAGTCATGAATGTGACAGCAAGAGCCCAGTCAACAAAAGCATAAACGAACATGTGGGACTACGCAAATCAAGGCTTCTGCACAGCGAGGGAAACAGCAGAAGGATAAGGCAACCTTATCATTCAAGATGGGAGAAAATATTTGAAAACCACATATCTGATAGAGATTCATATCCAAATAAATAAATAAGGAAATCCTGCAACTCAATGGCAAAAACAAAAACATTGACCTACCTGATTGAATAATGGGCAAAGGACTTGAATAAACATTTCTCCATCTTAATGATACTAGCTGAATTTTAGAATTACACATACACACCTGTGTCTCTAACATTTGTATACCACATATCTAAATATTAAGGTAATAAATCAAGTGACCAATGTTGAATAAAATGTTCTAACCTCATACCTAGACAAGTTGACCTTCATAATAACTTGGAATGCCAAGGTTAGAATTTAGAACTCTCAGCCTCCTTGGGATTCTGTCCTGGACCCTTGGTCACACATGGAGAGGTGGCCTTGGACAGGACCAATAACTCCTACCCCTTTCCTTCCCCTCACCTCCAGGCTCCATCCCACACCTCAGGGGGGTCTCAAGCACATGTCTGTAGATACCTCAGCTCCATTCATACTTTGTCACAGGCAAACAGTCACTGCCTTAGGCGCACCTTGAACCTAGAGGTGCACACGCTTTTGGTGGAAGACCTGGATGGTTATTAGAGAAGTCCACGCAGACACTGAGAGTAGACTGGAGCCTTCTGGGTAGGGAAGTCCCATTGTGACTTCATACTCTGAGGAGGGGTTCAGCCAGAGGACAGCAAGAGCAGGACCCTCTGAAGCATGGGGCCCAGGGTAGGGCTTCTGTTGTCTGATACGTAAAATAATTTTAAAAATGTAAAATAACTATTTGAGTTATAAATAGCAATTAAGTACTATTATTAGCTTCATTTTATAAATGGGAAAGATTACAAGTAAGCCTATGCCCTATCCGACAGGATGGTTATAAAAAGCCCTTGTAACATTTCTCACTGACAACCTCTTTCCTGCTTTCTTTTTTCTTTCTCCTGCTCCCTCCCTCTCTCCCTTCCTCTCGCCCCTCCTTCATTTCCTTCCTTACACAAATATTGAGAGAGTGCCCTACGCACCAGGCACTGCCTGGGCCCTGGTGTTCAAGACAATCAAGACAAACGTTGTTGGGAGTTTGCAGTCTATTAAGGAGACCAGCATCAATCACACACAAGTAACCTTATGATTACAAACTGGGGCCAAGTGCACCATCAGATAAGTATGTGTTGATCTGTTGGTTGCCTTTGATTTAAGGCTTCCTGCTGAGAGGGGAAGAATGCAAACTTGCTTTTTCTTACTTAAAGCCAGGGGCCATCCATATTTTCACAAACCTCCAAAATGGATGCATATTATACAGCTAACCAGAAATGGGTAAGCTTCCTGCAAGCATGCAGGCTAACTGCATTAAAACAACTCCACTAGTTGATTGCTATAATAAAACTTGACCAAAAATTTCAGAGGCACAAGTTCCTGACGTGTTGCAAAGCCAACTGTCCAATTATAGAGGGTGGGGGTTTTACTAGAGCCTCTGGTGTCAAATTCCTATGGAAATGCAGAAGGCAGGGTGGGACAGGTTCTCCAGGTGCTCCTAGAGACCCATTGTCCCTCTTAATGTCCCTGCATTACAAAATGGAAGAGGCAAGAGGTAATGAATAATGCCTGGTATCGCCTTACTTTTCTTCCAAGTACCCTATCCTAGACAATTCCTACTAAATGAAAGCTCAAGATGTTGGAAACAGGCAGTGGTCGCTTCAAAACCAGACAAAAACTAGGTCAGCAGGAAGCAGGGTGCTGGCACTATCTCCTTACAGCCATAGTGTCAGGAAACTTTTATGCGACTTAATATTCTTCACATGCATTTTGGCAGAGAAAACCTAGAAGCATGTTATTTTTAAGCAGCTTTGTACTGAGGGGGACAATCCTAGAAGGAAAATATGCCTGTGCCATTAGTATTGGCAATCTGGGTTTCCGATTGCCTACTGATCTTACATCTTTTTACCAGTGGTTTTCGTGGTTTCGTGTAAGGAGTAAATAAGCCCCCCATGAAATTCACCTTGGGACAGGGACAGTGGTCTCTCTGCATACCTAAGGCTCGGTTAGGCAGACACTCCCTACGAGGCCCAAGCAGCTCTCTTCCTTCCCCTCTGCCCCTCTCCTGCCTGGGCCTGAACATCCTAGCTCTTTCCCTCAGGGGAAAACCTTATTTTGGAAGCTGTGTTTCAGCACACACACATTTCACAGCACACTCTTTTCAGGTTTGGGGCAGGCGTCCCAGGTTGGCAAGAGCAATGGGAGGCGACCTACCCTGGAACTGGTTTCCAGCCCCTCGGTGTCCTGAGGCCACACTCGGGCCCAGCCAGGCCTGGCCACTGTGAATGAGCTGCCACCTCCCTGGCCACACACACACTGCTGTGCCCACCTGCTCCTCCCTCGCCACCCTGCGCCGTATGGCCACCTGTGATGTGCTTCTTCTAAGTTACCTACAAACTGCCAAGTATGGGTGGGTTGTTTTGGTTTTTTGCAGGATTTGGGAAAACGTCAAACACCAGAAAAGAATATCTAAGGGAGACTCTCCTGTCTCCAGAGTATCTTTTGTCCTGTGAGCCTGTCACTTTTTATAAACCTTTTAAATGCCCCTAAGCGGGGAGTGAATACTAAGCAGGTAACCAACCTGGTCAAGGCCCAGGCAGAGTCGGGGAGAAACCTGGCTCCCAGTGAGGCTGCTGATGCTCAGGGACTTCACCCCCAGCCCCCCCCCCCCCACCACCACCACTACTGCTAATACTGCCCTGACTGCTACACCCCGCACTACTAGTACCATCAATTCTCCCCCCCCACCCCATCTCATTACCATCATTATCACGTGTCTGTCGTCATGAAGCGCTTTTTAAGCTTGTGGCTCTGCTGCCACCTGCCACCTTCACATTTTTATAAATAAGGGTGGTAGCGTGGCCTCCTCAGAGAGATGGTGCATCCGCGGTGTTCCCCCAGTGCTAAGCACAAATACGGGGCACAAGAAATACTGCTCTCCCCAACTCCTCGTTAACGCTTTTTCCCTTACGTAGTTTTTATCATCCTCTTGGGCTCCACGCAAATGCCTCCTCCCCGCTGAAGTGTCGCAGACTGACCCTCGAGTCAAAAGTGGTCACTCTCCTTTTTCACTCCCCAGGCTAGAGTTAGTCTGTCCTGTGGGTGCCCCTTTCCTTCAGCCTGATGCCGATGCTTTCTGTAGACCTGCTCGCCTCCCCCGCGAGGCTGCAGGTGTGTTTGGGCGATCCTGCTCTGCGCTTGCTCCCTGTGCTTCAGCCCCATCTTTGAAAATGGGGATAGCAACTGTACTACACTCATGGAGTTGGCATAAGAATTAAATAAAATGCTACCTGTAGACACATAACAGTCTCCAGCATGGAAGAAGCAATCTCGCACAGCACATGCCCAGAGAAACGTTTGTGGGTGATCATCATGGCTGCAGACGGGGCTTCGCGCTGGGAGCAGGCGTGGGGGTGAGAGGTCTCAGTGTGGCGCTTGCGCAGTGTGGCTGTGGTGAACGTGGTCAGCAGATGTACGGGCCGCAGAGAGCCGTAACTGTCCCCACTTACAGTGGGCGAGTCTGCAGCCACATAGACGTTACTGTGCGCCCCAGCCTGTGGCCCGGAGTGGGGCGCTGGCTCCCTGCAGGGCCCACTGTTCCCGGGAGAGCCGCATCTGTGCCTGCCCCGATGCCGCGTGCGCCCCAGCCCAGCACGCGCTGCTGGCTGCTCGGAGGCTCAGGCATCACTGTTTTCCCAACGTCGCATCTGCGAGGAAACCCGAATGCCTCTGAGAGACCAAGGCCAACTGAGCTGTAAGCAGGTCCAGGGCGCGCACGTGGGGACAGAAAACCAGCCATTCCGGTGCGTATAAAGGAAGCCTTGGCCTCCCCAGGCCCCACTCACTGCAGTTCAGAGAAACAAATTCATGACACCCCCTCTGACACGCTCGTTTTTTCCAAGGTCAGCTTTTTTTTTTTTTTAACTTTTTGTTTGGACAATTTTAAACTTACAGAAAAGTTGTAAAAACAAGAATAGTACAAAGAACACTTATTTATTCTTTACCTATTATTACCATTTATCCTATTTGCTCTATCATTCTCTCTAGATTTTTTTGATGTTTTGTACATCCTGTTCCTTCACCCCTAAATACTTCATCGTAGATTTCCTAAGAATAGGGATATTCTCTTACAAACCAAGCCTATACTCCAGTTGACAACGTCGGTCCATTCGATATTGATATAATACTTTTATCAAATCTACTGTCCTGTTTCAATGTTGTCGATAGGGTCAGTCCTGTTAAAATTCTCTTCAGAATAAAAAAGATGAAAGTCTCAGAGTCATATTTAATTCAAAACCCTTAGCTTTTGAAGTAAATTTTAAAACACACACAACTGACAGCGCTTGAAGCAGCCCACCTAGGTTTGCCTGAGACCCTTCTGTGCTTCTGTGATGTGAAAATCTGCTTCATAGTCCTGTCTGCTCGGCAGGCTCGTGTCACAGGTGGTGTGGGAAGAGAGCCCTGGCAGGTAGCTGATGCCTCCGGGAATGACTGACGTGGACTGGGGTCTGCCCAGGCCTGTCGCACGCTGCAGACACAACTAAGATGGTCTCCGCCCTGAACCTGCCCATGAGGCGGGCAAGAGCACACACTGAAAAGCAGCAGCCCAGCTGCACCGACTCGTCTTGGACTTGGGCAGGTACTGAGCTCTGAGCCTCTGGCTTGAGCTGCAAACAGGGGAGACAGTGAAAGCAACCTCGGAGGGTTGCTGCGACGACCCAATGGGAACATCTTTCTGGTGCTGGCACCGTGCCTGGCACATGGAAGTCCTCACTAAGTGCCAGCCAGTGCGCCTGGCTGGGGAGACAGGCACAGACAGCCAATCTTAACACGACCAACCCAATGCCCTACTGGCAGTCTAGACCACTGAGACGTCCTCGAAGGAGGCACTTAAACTGAGACTGGAAAGGTGACACGCAAGCTGACGGAAGGGGGAGGGGAAGGGAGGTGTTCCACCTCCCATGCAGAGAACTTGAACACGTAAAAGCATGGTTGACCAAGAGACCACCAATCACTCCACTGTGGCGGGCCTCAGAGCCAGGGGGCGGGAGGGTTGGTAGGTGATGAGGCTGGAAAAATACCAGGGACAACCATGGCACAAGCAACCTTTCAGGTCAAATTCCTACGGAACAATTGTACACTAGTGCCATGAGCCACTACCTTGTGTCACTCGTGCATTAGCGGGCACAGGACGCCAGGTGAGGCGAGACCAGAACCACCTGAGCTGTGTGTGCAGGTCAGCCTGCCCCTCCCTCTCACTAGCAAACAACATCCAGATGCGTTTTTAAGAAAGACACTTTTTCTGATTGTAAAATAATGCTCACTATAGGTCATTTTGAAAATAGTTTTTAAAGAACTCTCGTCCCACTTTCAACTAAGAAACAAGCTCAGTAACGGCAGCGTTGTCATCTGTCACGTTAACTAAAAGGCTGGTGAGCGGAGTATTGTCACTGGTCCCCTTGCAGCCTCTCCCCCTCCCTCCTATCATCTGAAAGTGCGGAGGAAACCCGCCCCCCTCCATTGTCCTGGCACCACTTCTCACCCCCATTTCCTTTCTTTCCAGCGTGTAGAGTCTCACTGTGGTGTGTAACTGGCTGGTTTCCCCAAAGGTGGCCCACTGAGAAAGCAGTGGGCTTGGCTGAATGTAAAACCCCAAGCTTTTAGATAAGACCCATTAGCCAGTGCTTCTTAACCTGAACCTGGCAGCAGAGTGCCTGGGAACTTTTCCCTCTCACAGCCATCCCTCCTCTTCCACCTGCTTCAAGAAGACTGGGGGAGGGGCTGGGCCTGTGCTGCGGGCTGCAGCTCCCCAGGAGATCACTGGCTGGCGGGCAGCCCTGGTTAAGAACCTCCCCATCAGAGGCTGCTTATTCACTTCACAGTCAGTGGAGAGGGACCCTGGAGGGAGCGAGTCACTCCAAAGCCCAAAGCTGGAGTCCCTTCATTAGAGCTCCACTCACCCCATTGTTCCTTTAAATAGCACAGTCCCCTGGAGCTTTCAAAAAGTTTATTTTCTAAAAGTAACTGCAAGCTCCTTCTCTTCCAGATTTGCTAAGTGAGGTAAAGTGGGTCTCTAAACCTGGCCTTGAATTGGCTCTGACAGCAATTAGTGAAAACAGCATGAAGCAGAAATCTGATTCATCCAGATTGCTTGTCCTGTTAACTCTGTCTTTTAAAAAGATATATTTTTTTTGCTTTTCTGGTTGTAAACATAGTATTATATACAAATGCTAATGAAGGGATTGTGTTCTACTTCACAAAGGGACTGTAAGAGTATTTAAGAGGAGAGTGCAGGTTCCTCCAAAGCTGTGGAAATCAGGTGCAGTTTACAAACACCAGTTTTACACAGAATTCTTGGGGGACGCAGCACATGCATCAGAGAGGCCGGCTGCCATGGACGGGGCCTGGGTGTCCCACACGGTCCACAGTCCACCTTGTGGCAAAAGTGGATAAGAAGCTACAGCCTGTCCCGACAGCTCTGCCCAGTGTGTCCTCCTCTCCCCGTCCATGCCTCTTCTCCCAGACCTGGGACTCAACCAGGACTTACTGTTAGACACGCACGTCTCCCTGTCCCCTTCTTCTGCTATATGTGAAATATTAACATAGAAATCAAACGTTCTGGAGAAACGTGTGACGGAATTCTTACGAGGAATGAGAAAAAAACATTCTTTCCCCAACTTCGTGTTTTTATGTTTAGTGTTATCTGGGGTTCTTCATTACAATGTATCCGAGAAAGCTTCTTTAGAGACCTTTAGGCATCTAACAAGGCGTGACATCATATCCTCTGAAAACGATGACACTGCTGTCTCTTTGCAATATCGTACTCCTCTTATTTTTCATGTCTGATTACGTCGTCTAGTCTTTGTGTTGCTTCAAACAGCCATGCCATTCTAACAAGCTCAGATGCTGTCTAAATTAACAGGTCAGCAGTAACAAGCTGGGAACGGATAGAGGAACGTACCAAAGGCACTAGAAAGTGATGCCCGACAGCCTGAAAGGTCCTACGGGGAGAGCTCAGTAAACGAGAAGTCGGTAGAGGTCTGGGCCATCACATGGGAGGACGAACGGCACTGCACACCTCAAGGTCTTGCTATGAGACCGTCCTGTCCATTCATCTCGCCTTTTACCAAGTCCCTACTCCATGCCAGGCTCTTTGTATATTAGTTAGCTATCGCTTTTGGCTGCTAGTTACAGAGACCCAAAGTAAGAGTGAGTTAAACAAGCCATAGGGGTATTTTTCTCTCACATATAAATAGGAAACCCAGGGGTAGGGAGTCCAAGACAGTTATGGTGACTTCTTGATTTCATTAGCAACCTTCCTTCTATCTTTCTCCTTCATCGTTCTTAGCTTGCTCAAAATTGCCTCATGATCACAAGATGGCTGCTGCAATTCCTATCATCACAACTCAATTCCAGTTGGCATGGAGGAAGACAGGGAAATGGCAAAAAAGGCATAGTGTCCTTCTGAATTGGCCTCTTTCAGGTAGCTTCAATGGAAGCTTCACCCAGTTTTGCTTATACCTCATCAACCATCTCTATGTGCAAGAATGGAAAATGTAAGTTTTCACTACAGCTCCCAGCAATACAGAGGTTCTGTTAGTGAGGAAGAAAACGAGATACTGGGAAGACAATTATCACAGCTGGGCACCACAGGTGATGCTGAGATTAAGACACAGGTCTGTATTCAAGGAGCTCAGGCTTCAGAAAGAATAATTTTCTTTCAAACTGGTTAAAATAATAATTATGTCTTGAGACATAAACTTTCATCTCGATGAAGAGACTCCATAATTTAGGGCAGCACTTTCCCAGAAGACTCAAGACTGCAGAGACTTTTGCTGAGTTTAATTCTGTAAGAATTACATTTCTGTCTACAGAATCTGCTCGGACCCTGCTTCCCTCCTCCCCCCCCCCACCCCGCCCAGCATTACACTCCTTATAACTCCATGGTAGGAAATGAGATAATTTCTTGCTAATAGCAAATGTCCACAGAATTTCTTTTCAGATTACCATGAAGACAAATGACAAGGGCCCAAGAAGGTGCTGTATTCCTGTCTGTCTTCTGCACCCTAAGCTTATCTCAGTCTTATTTAGGTTGTGATTTCGATGGCTGTGGCATCTTCATCAGAGAGGAATCCGCTCCATGGGGCGTGAACCCTCTGACCATGCATTACGTGGCTGTAACTCTGGACACAGGGGACATGTGCTCTTCTATTTCATTCTGAACAAATCTGATATTTTCTTAGTGAATGTGGTAGATTCTGATGGTTTTCTGCCCCAGGGAGAGGGGTAGCTTCCAAGGTTACCTCCATTTCTATCTTGGCCAGGGGTGGGGACTTCCCCTAAGCCAGAAGCAGAGGAAACCGGCTAGACTCCTCCCTGAGGTGGAAGCAGGCAGGTGAGCACTCCACCGCTGGCGCACCTCACCTCTGCCACTTGCCTGTGCCCCCTGCCCACCCACAGGCTCAGTGGTAGGTGCGAGTGTCACTAGGGGGGTGACCCTGAGAGGATGGAGAACCACAGACGGCCTTGGGGAGTACGCAGAAGTGGGGCTGGGGAGACAGGAGGAGCATGCGCCGGGTCCAACCAGACGCTTGAACCACCCTGAGAATGAGTCACACACCAGCGGAGGTGTGTCCAAACCAAGCTGCCAGCTCTTCGCTACTCACTGACAGCATGCTTTCTGCGGGGCACTACGCGAGGCACCAGACACGCCAGTCCCTGCCCTAGTGGAGGGGGCGGTAAGGGCATGGAGGGCACCGTGGAAGCTTGAGCGGAAGCCCCATCGGGCTGTGGGGCACAGGAGGCTTCCTGGAAAGGTTGCCCACACTGAGGCTAGGGTGGATCAGGCAAGCAGAGATGGGAGCGGTGGAGGTGGGGCTCACTGACCTCGGTGGAAGCTGCCCACCCCGGGGAGGGGTGCAAGGTGAGGCTGGGCAGGACTGGCTGGGAAGGGTGGTGGGAGCTGAGGTCGTGGGAGACCCTGTAAGGATGGGGGCCCTCGAGCCCCAATGGACTTCAAGTAAGGTAAGGCCACGGTCTGTGTGGCTGGGCACAAGCAGCTTTGGAGTGGGGCCGCCTGGCAGCCAGGCAGTGGGCTAGGAAGCTGTCACTGTCACCTGTGCAGGGAAGGAGGGCCTGAACTCAGACTTGTCAGGGCCCAGAGACAAGGGGGCCAATGAGCAGGCTGCTGAAGAGATGAAATCAACACCCACTGGTAAGAGACGGGGTTCTAGGAGTCAGGAGTAGGGGAGGACGGCCAGGTGGGGGTTGCAGGAACCTCTGACCCGGCCTCATGTCGCGTCCAGGGTGCAGAGTTCAAAGTCTTACTGAGTGCGGGGTTTTGTGGGTCAGCTAATGGAGCCCTCCCTCTGGTGAGCTCTGGGGATGTGGCTGTGGGCATCAGGAGTGTCCAGGACTCGCAGCAAGCCCACCTCTGTAGCTGCGCCCCACAGCTCTGAAGACGAAATGCAGCTGTCCCTGCGATTAATACATAAGGCTCCCCTCGTGAACATAAGCCTGGGGTGGGCATCGCTACAGGGGTCCCCCCATTACTTACAACAGGGAACACATCACTTCAGGTATATCCCTTCAGAAAACCCTGACAGGGGAGTACAGAATTACCTCCATTTGACTCGTAATGAAGCAGAGGATCAGGAATGGACAGCGACTTGCTCAACATGACCCGGCCAGTTAGCGACCACCTGGAAGCAGGGCCCGGGTCTGCTGCCTCTTGGGTCGGAGCCAGTGGTTAGCGCCTGGGCTTGGGGTTAGGCAGGCGCAGTCCTGAGTCTCACTTCTACTCCTTCCTGACCTCTGGGCCTCCGCCTTGCAGGGCCCTGTGAGGTATGCATGCAATCACGTACAGCCCTAGTGCACCTCACACTGTGTCTGGTGCACAGAGCATCGATTACTGTCACTTAGTCAGGCACCTGGGGTGGCGGGGAGGGGGCGGTTCTGTTTCCTGGTGGATCTGAGAGCCTGACATGAGGCCTGGCAGTCAGAGCAGCTAGTTGATGGTGCGAGAACGCGAACGTCACCTGGGTTGCTTTCCTCACCCCCTTGGATCAAAAAGCTGGGTTCATCCTCTCTCCAAAGCCAAATGCAGGCCAGGGTCTGGCCCACAGATGGGGTTTGGGGAGACATGAAAACCCACCCTGCTGGTACGGCTGATTCTCACCTGTGCAGCACCTGACACTCCTGGCAGACACAAGCCAGGCTCCCCCACACGCCCGCTTGGCTCGGCACTCCGGCCACACCCCCCGCGCTCTTCCTCCTCACTCTCTGCACAGTCCTCCCCACCGGCCCCAGGAGTCAGACTCCATGGAGTCGGGCCCAGGAGTGGGGCGGCCCTGGGCCCTGGCCACAGGTCTGGCCTCAGGCGGGACACGGGCGGGGCAGGCAGCGAGGGCAGGAGCGGCAGCACTTTGGGCTCTGCCTTCTGGGCCAGGGCCAGGGCAAGCAGAAGACCTGACTCAGCCCAGCGTCCTCCGCGGAATCCCTAGTCACATGTTTGCGGTCAGGACCACAGGCCCCCGCGACGACGCCGTTCAACTGTGAGCGCGACACAGCCGATGACCCCTCTCTTCCATTTCTGGGAGTGCGCCAACCCTGTTCCTGTGGTTGCTATGGACCAGACACTTTTAGTTCTAAAGTTCATATATAGCCTTTTCGTTTCAAAAGAAAAAAAAAGGTCAGCCACAATTCAAAGTCAACTTTGTTTCTATAAAAACGAAAATACTAGTACTTAAAAAGAAAAAAACCAGAGCCCAAACCCAAATGGGAACATTTAAATATGAGATGCTACACAAATATGCATAAGCTCATAAAAACAGAGTGGTTTAGGTTTATGTTGTTCTCCTCCTTCACTGACTATCACTGGACACCCACCAAAAGCCACGCCGCGGAGCGTGGAGCCAAGTCAACACCTCCCCGAGTATGGCAGACAACTGTTAACACAGGGGACAGATCACAGAGCTGCTCACGGTCGCAGTTTGTAGCTGCAAAAGGTGTCCAGCTACGCATTCCCATTCCCAGGCCTCCAGGAGGCGGGAGGCGGGGGGCACCCCTCCACAGCCCCAGACAGAGCCGGGGGATAGAGGGCGGCCTGAAGGAGCCAGTGCCCAAGGATGCACGGGAGGGCTTCGAACAGGGGGACCGTGGGGAAGGCGTGGTGTCCTGTGCCCCTCAAGGAGGCGCCTGCCCCAGGCAGACACAAGGAAGTGTCTCCCCGAGGGCGAGGCAGACACGTTGTGCGGGGAAGGCCTGGGTCCGAGGCCTATTCTGCTCAGCACCTTAACGCCCCTGAGTCTCTCTAAACAAGAATGACCACACCTACCCACAGGAGTGATGCAGAGACAGATGGAAACATGCTTGTCCAGATGGGAAGAAACGTGGCCAGCCACTGGGTCACCCACTGGGTCACCCATGGGAGGGGCATTTATTTTTCTTCCTGAGAACTGAGAACTGAGAACAGGACCACGAACAGCCAAGAGCAGGAATGCACAGAAGAGGAGCGCGCGCCATGTCGCGCCACATGGTGAGAGAGCGAGCGAGCACACACGTGCACTCCCCTGCACCCAGCAGGTCCTCACCCTCGCTGCTGTTCCGTGTGGCTCTCAGGGCGCCGGAAGGACACGGGGCCGAGCCATTCCATCTGCCGGCTGTGTGTCTGCCCCCTTGCTGACAATCATCCCTCATGGGTAACAACGAAGCCACCATTCACTAATTAGCACCTCCGGAAAACATCTGTTTTTCTTCTTTCTGGCGGATATTTGGAAATAGAAATCACTGAGTAGCTAAACTGATCATGTGTGTCTTGGCGGGGTGGGGAGTGGGCGAGCAGGGAGGCAGCCAAGAGCAGCGGTATTTCAGACCTCCCTGCCACCCGCGTCTCACCGCTTGCCCCAAGGCCACGGGTGTAGGGCAGTTACAGTGGTCAGGAGCCGCTGACACAGGTTCGGGGTGGGAGATGGCAGGGGACAAATGCCAACACGTCCGTGCTGTAAGATTTCTTTGGTGGTAGCGTGAAGGATGACAGAAGGGTCTGGGAGCCTTCGAGCACCCAGGGTAGGGGTTCAAGGGGCTGGTGATGGGGCAGGAAGCGGCTGAGGGGGACCCAAGGTAGATGAAGGTGGAGACAAGCCCTTGAAGTGAGGCAAAAATGGGGGAGAGGGCAGGGATTGGGGAAAGAGTAAGGGAGTTGAGTGAAGGGGTATCTGTGGCACTAGGAGCCAAGCAGAAACTCCAGGTGTGGTCTTCCCAGCCCCCTATACAGACTGCATTTGTCACAGGTCCTGCTGCTCCGAGCCCTTTCTTCTCTCCAGCCAAGGCCTTCCACAGCTCCGTGTGTCCCTAAGGACGTTTCACACAGACTGGCTGCGTGGCCAGGGCCCTTGTTCAGCCAGCAAGGCCAGTTCGTCAGCATCAAGGCAAAACCACAGAGATCAGTGACAGTCTCGAGAGAACAAAGCTGGAGGCATGCAGCTCCTGATTTCAAACTATACTACAAAACGATAGTAATCAAAGCAGTATCATCACACTGGCAGAAAAAGACACGCAGACCAACAGAACAGAATCCAGAACCCAGAAACGAGCCCACGCACACAGGGCTGATTCCCGCTTGACAAGGGAGCCAGCAATACTCAGTGGAGCAGGATAGTCTCTATGACAAATGGTGCTGGGAGAACTGGATAGTCACACGCAAAACAAGAAAAAAGAAAAAGAAAAAGAAAAAAGAGAAAAAGAGAAACTGGGCCCACGTCCCTCTGACTGGGCTCCTGGGCAGCAGGAGCCCTGCAGCCAAGACAGCCCCGGGGCGAGCGGGGGCCTTCCCTTCCTCCTCCCACCCAGCGGGGCGGCACTACCATCGCAGAAGACTGCTCCTCCAGCCCGCGAGTAAACCCTGTCCCATGTGCAGGGGGAAAAATTACATGATGCTTTATGAAGTGGATCCTCAAGTTACATTTTTTTTTTAAACCATCACTTCAGACACTAGTTTTTGTCCTTGCAGGTGCCAAAAAAACAAAAAAAAAAAAAAAAAAAAAAAAAAAAAGCTGGAGTCATTGGAATCATTGCTAAGGCAGCTGCTTTTCTGGGAGGGAAAACGGGACCTTTCAGATGAGTGATCCAGTGTGCAATTCCAGTGTGTTTCGGAAGGAGAACCTGACATTCAGAGTTGACAAAACCGTCTACAGGCTACGCAGCTAGTAAGAAACAAAGCCTGAATGGGATCCAAGTCAGCCTGACTCCAGAGTCCTCGGTCCTGGAGTACTGAACCCCAAATGAGGCCAGAATCACCCTGAGAATGGGAAACGTGCTGAGGCTGCTGTCACTGTCCTCAGTGTCAGCCTCCGACCAGAAAAGCTGGGTTTACCCAGAAGCTGATGAAATTAAGCTGCAGGGCCCCCAACCTGCCCAGCCCTTCTTAAGGCTCTGCATTTTAAATTTGCAAAATTCAGGTTTGTTGCCTAAAGAGGACCCTCAAATATGAGCTCCAGACCCTACAAAACCTGGATTCACCTCCACTGACCAGTAGTAACAACTTAGAGGGAGTTCAATCTCAGAAGGAGAAGCTCCCAAAGCATCATCTCCAAAGCCCCCTCTGGAGTGACTCATGTTGGGACAGGGCACGGAGGACACTGCACAGATGGACAGGGCTATGGGCACAAAGAGGCTTTCCCAGAGCAGCTGTAAGGACCCCTGGTGCTGTCACCTGAGTACCCAGTTTATAAATGCATCCAGACAGCTCCCCTCTCTGCTTAACTGGGGGAGCGCTTTCCCATCCTCACTGAGGACTTTCCAGACTCCGAATCCCATCGGGATACCCATGTCCATGGACGGCATCCTTCCATCCAATCTAGTCTCTCAGACCAAGGAAAGAGGGCCAGGGGCCAGGGTGGCGGCGGCAGGGGTGGGAACACGTCAGAGGAAGACGTGTCTAAAACTCTGGAGGCTGGAGATCACCACATGTCATGGGCACCGGAACTAATGTGATGAGACAGATACTGGTCCAAAAATAAGCCTGAAAACCTTACAAGACTGAGCACAACTGCTTATCCCTGAAAGCTCATGCTCTTGAGGTTTGTTTGTATACATGTAGGAACCAACACGTAAGGCGAGAGATGCAAACTGCCAAAGATGGAACACCCAGGGCTGTTCAGAGGGGCCCCCCCCCCGCCGCCTCCTGTCATCTGACCAGCTCCCCAGGTGCTCCCTCCGGCTAAATGCCCTTATGGAAGCTCCAATCGGTCCCCCGGGAAGCCAGGCTCCTAACACGGTTCTCAGAGCTGCTTGCCAGACCCCAGCTATGTGGTTGTTGGTGGGAAGAGCTGAATTCCTTCCAGCCTCATGATGGAATTTAAAGAAAATAATGCAAGACCTTCACAGATAACTGCACATTCACCACCACAAATGGTAGCATCACAAAGACAAATATGTAACATTTCAGAATTTGGGAAAACAGCCCAGGAGTGACCCATGCTAAGAATGGGAGCAGTCTGGCTGATACATGGCCATCCTGTGATCCAGCAGAGGAAAAAAAAAAAAACCAAACTTTCTAATTACCCAGCCACAATACTGTATTTTGATGTAAAAAGAGAGGAAAGAGCTAAAGTCTCTTCTAGTCACAGACATGTCAAGGAGCCAAGCAAAAGCTCTCTGCCCAGACCATGGCTGGGCCTGCGCTGGCCACTGGCCCCAGCCGCCCGGCTCACGCTCCTCAGATGAACCTCCAGAAGCGACAGCGCCCCCCCCCCACCACCAATTTTGCAGCAGGCAGCGGCAGCGATTTCCTCCTCAAAGCTCTGTTATCCTCTTTGGTGTCCTTCCTCACACACATTGTTGGGGCGGGAGGACCTGGGCCCAGGGAGCTGAAGCGACAGCCCCTTGACTCAGTAATAAGCCAGTCGGAGCTCGTCTGCTGAGCCCTGCTGGTCGGGCCTCCCATTCCTCCTTCCGTCTGTGCTCTCCTGAAGCTCCTTTACCTGCTCCATCTCGTCTGAATAGCCATGAGGTAGGCCAAGATCTCCTCTGCTATTGGGCTGTGGCAGTAGCACAGTCAAGATTCAGTCACGAGTTAGGACGCAACTAAGATTCCTTCTCGAGGATCTGTCGTAAGCCTCAGCACACAGTCTGGCATGAACGGACGCTTGCTTCCCTAGAATGGCAGTCCTGCGTGGGAAGCCCGTCGCTGTGTCTCCGTGTCCCTGGGAACCCCCTGCACTGCAGGGGCTAGAACCTAAGAGGACTTGCGCGCACGATTATCATTATTCAGTCCCACTGCTGGCGAAGCACTGGTGAAAAGTGCACTCGCACGGCTGCCGCCATGATCATCAATACTCTCTTTTGGAAAAGCCACAAAGCAAAACCCGTCAGACTACCACATTCCGTGTCCACTGTACTGGAGGGACAGGACCCTGCATGAGGAGGGAGGTGTGTGACGTCTGGGTGTTGGCTTTGCAACCCTGCGGCAGGGGGAAGGCAGGGTCTTCCAATACGGGATCCACTGTGCCTTCGTATATGTGACCCAGCCCCACCTCGGAGCAGCTTCCTCCGCAGCACTGGGGTGGGCTGGGGCGCTGTGGGGCTGGGTGCTGCACTCCTCAGCCCAATAGCTTGGATCAAGGACAGGACACAGCCCTGCCGACGCCCTGGGCTGGTGGGAATCAGGTCCCAGGCCCTAGACAGATGGGCCCAGCTGTGCTCAGAGCTGTGCCCTTCCCAGAGATTCTTCGTTTGCTTCCAAGCCAGGCTGGTCCCAGAGGTGAGGGGTGTTGACATGGGCAGATGGGGAGAGGTGGCGGGCGGAGGTCCCTTGTCAGTGGAACATCCCTTCCAGAGCTGGAGTGCTCACCACCGCCCCTGCTGGGGCTCTCGGCAGTCAGGTCTTGACCTCCGGAAGCACAGCAGGAGCTGAGAGCACGTCTCTTCCTTGTCCCTTGGCCTATGCCACCTCTTTATCTTGGTGGAAGCAGCACGCCGATCATCCCACCACTCATGCATTGCCACACTGCAGCTCAGGAAGCCCCTGAAACCCTCACTGCCCTGCAGCACCCACCTCACAACTGTCAGAAACCAGTGTCTGTCTAGTGAGGGCCTGGCGTGGGACGGGGACTCAGTAGTATTCAGTTTTCTCCCTTTCCTTATTTTCACCTTAACAAATTAGAGGGGGACACCTCTGTGTGGTCTTCATTTTATATGATAAGGCCCTCCTCGTTTGGGCTCTACCCTCCCTCATGTTTCTCTTATAGGGACACAAATGCTGAACCTGGCCACATGGCCACAGTTTCCAGCTTGCAAGTCACCCAGAGAGGGCAGGGCAGTGTGGCCGGGCTCCCCCAGAAGGAAGCAGAGAGTGGGATCCACAGGCTTGGCTGGGGCTGCGGCTGCACACAAGCTCTGTCATTAGAAGTTGGAGGTCTGGGGCTATGAACTGGTGTCACCACACCGAAGACTTGAGAGGCAGGGACCTAGACAAGGGGGAGCCCAGCGTGGCTCTTAGACTGAAGAGGAAGTAGTTCCACAGAGGAGACCAGAAGAAACCCTCTCAGGGGGGAGAATAATAGCTGCTATTAATTGAAATAAGAATGTTACTTGGCGGAACCTTAAACCACTGTTTTCCCCCATGTTAAATCTAGTGCCAAACCCAGTGGCCTCAGGTCACACAGCTTCCTCCAGCACAGAGATACCATAGCACCACGGGCTCCAGGACTTGGGAAGAAAGGAGGGCACTGTATACAGGAGATTGCTCCGGGCAGGAAGAGGAAATGGAGATCCTGTTGTCCCCCCCTCCACCTCCGTGCACCATGAAGGAAGAGAGGCAGGGAAGCGATGCGTCAGACACACAGTGACACTTCCCTGTCCAGCGCCAACCACAGGATGTGGTGGGGGTGGGGCACGCCTGTGCTCTGCCTCTGGACGAGGACTCCGGGAAGGGACTTCCTTGCAGTGAGCCCTTCACTGCAACACGACATGCAGCAACCACACAGTGAAAATGAGACCCAGCGGGTGAGATCGAGGGAAGGCCTGAGTTAAGGCCCTTGGCCTTCCTCAGCTGGAGAAACCAGACAGCCCTGAGTGGAGCCCCAGGGGTCAGCCCTGGTGAGAGCTGGTGACGCCACCGTAAAGGCCACAGGGTCAGGCAGAGGCCGTGTGGAGCCTCGAAAGGCACCATGAAGAGCTGAGGTAGGGGCAGGTCAACAAGGGCGAACCGCGAGGCTCCAAGCCAGCAAAGACGACGCACTCTGAGTTAGTGCTGTACCAGGAGGCTGGCCCGCAGAGCAGGGTCCCTTCTCCTCCTCTGCGTGCCTCTCCGCCCCCTCCACGGCAGCCGCCTGGCCCTCTTCGGGCCATGCTCCTTCCAGCCACAGGGCCTTTGCACAACCCCTTCTCTCCGCCTCCAAATCAGCTTCCCGGCTCAGTCGCTTTCTTCTCTTCCATACTTCATTTCATAACTTTTGTCATTTTATCTGGTTGCAATTTCACATTTCTCCTTGCACCTCTTTGACTAACAACTGCTTTCTCAAGATTACAGCTCCACGGGCAAAGGACCGTGTCCGTTTCCACTCATGATTTCACGCCCAGCACCCAACACTGACGCGGGCAAATGACCGACCCTCAGTCAGCATTTGCTGAGTGACTGATAAGCAAAAAAGGCTGAATGAATGAATGACCTGTCATAGTTTCTCTATCTGACAACAACTTCCCCACCTTCTGAAGATAAAACTAAGGCAAGAAGGCAGCTGTCCAGCACAGAAGTCCAGGGGAGGCAGGACAGCAGGGGTGCAGGCCCACCCTCACTGAAGGAGTGGGCCTGTCCCCAGGCCACACTTGCTTTTTCCTTTACCTCAAAGTCAGAGAGTTATTTTCTTTTTCAGACAAGGAACCTAAGGATTTGTGGGGTCTTTTGGTTTTGCTTTTGCTTTTCATTATGAAAATTTTCAGCATACAAGAAAAGTAAGGAGTGTAATATCCTTCAGAGAGAAAATATTTTAAAATAAATTATGGACTTGACGACAATGTAATGCCAAATACTTCCATTTGCATCTCTATAAAACAAAGATGTTTCCCTAACTTAACCAAGATACTGTATTCACACCTAACTAAATGATCTGTAATTTCTTATTATCATCAAACACTTGGGCATTTTCAGATTTCCCCGGTGGCCTCCAAAATGTCTTCTACACTCGGCTTCCTGGGTCCAGGATCCAATTAAAGTCCTCACACAGGGCAGCATGTTTTGAAAACCATCTCACAGTGTCTAATTCAGACCATACGCTTACCCACGTGGGACACGGGCCCGGATGTCTCCCATGTGCATTTCGGCAACCTCAGTCCCTTCCCAGCACCGCCTGGCACTGGACGACATGCGGGTTCGGGGCTGGACGGCCGCAGATCCCAGATCTGTGCAGACAGGGCTCGGTGGGCCATGCAGAGCCAAGGCAGCCACAGAGACAAGGGCAGCCACACCGCGGAGGAGCAGGGGGATGAGCCACCGGCCAAGTATTTTCCTTTTCCAAGCACCGCCAGGCCTGCCCGGGAAATGGTGGCACCACTCCTGCCAGCACCGTGGGCTGGTCCAGGGGTGCAACTGTGAGGTGAACCCCTGAAAAGTCATCCACTCGGGGAACAAAGCACTTTCTCCAGTTCTCGGTCCCAGTGCAGCCACCTGCAGGCCGGCCAGAGAGGCTGCACACAGGCATTGTCCCCAGCATGTTTGGGGGTAGAACTGGGGCGGGGGGGAGGTCTGTGCAGGACTGGGCTGCGCCGGTGAGGTATTTTAATCTTAATGAAAACTTTGTGGTTTTCACATTGTCCCGGGACAACAGAACTTCGGTCCACAGCCCCCAAGTGTGTGGCTGCTAACTGTCCTGCAGGTGAACCTCTCAGTCCCAAGTCATACCTCTTCCCGGGGCAACTGAGGGTGCGCAGCTCGCCCTCGCCCCCTCCCTCGGCTTTCACAGCCCACAGCGAGGGAGATGCTGGGAGGTTTGGCCCAAGTGGAGGTTCCCCCGACCTTCCCCCACGACAGTGGGGTTTGACAGAGTGAGACACACAGGACACTTCTCAGTCCCTCTGTCCACTCCAGAAAAGCTGGGGGCGGACTGCGCGCATCCTAATTGCCTGCCACAGCCCCACTCGCCAGGTGAGTGCAGATGTGGCCATTCACAAGCCGCGCTCACTACTCTGCCCTCCAGGGCGGCCTGCGCCCTGGTGCCATCCGGCCTATCCCCCAACACCCTCCATGCAACCAGGCCAGGCTGCCAGCACCAGCCAGGGAGCAGTGGCACTCAGATGGGGTGGGGAAGCCTCCTCCCCATTCAGGTTTGGATTCTTATTTGCTATGGGGCCCACCCTGGGAGCTGTAGGATGTGTAACAGCATCCCCAGCCTCTACCTGCAAGGTGCCAGTAGTGTCACCAGACATCGCCAAATCTCCCCTTGGGGCTCAAACCATCCCCAGCTGAGAACCCCTGTTCTATATCTTAAACAAGAAACTTGTTTAAAAAGCCAGGTGAGTCCCAGGCACCGCAGTGGTGTCAGGACGGCGCCCTGTTCTCCTGCGGGACGCAGGCACACAGTGACAGCCCGCCAGGTCTGGTCCCTCCCGCGCCTCCATGCGCGCTCGGGAGGCTGCCAGCGCGTGCATGTGGCCCATGGGAGACATGTCGCCCTGGGAGCGTGACCGGGGCACTCTCCTCCTGACGGCGACCCGCACCACACCCCCACTCCTCCGTTCCCCCTCCGCTCTCACACCCAGGCCTCGACTGCCAGCTCCTGAGTGGCCTCATGCCAGACAGCTTCTCCAGCCACATCTGGAGCAGCCAAGAGCTGCACAGTCTGACAATACATTTTCCTACTTGGTGAAAGGTGAGGGGTTCTAAAGGCAATAACCACGGGAGGAGAGGTACAAGGCCAGGCTGTGTATGGCTGGGCCCCCGAAACCATCGGGATTCTGGCATTCATGCCACCAGCCAGTCCATCACAGCATGACGTGAAGCACCAGGAGAGCAGAGCCCAGCTGACAACAGGTAGGGTCAGGCACCTGACATGCTCGTGAGGGCCATCCATGGTGGAAGAATGTGACAAGGAGACATTCCCCGTCTCTGACTAATTTACATACGCCAATGCGTGTGCAATGCTGAACAAGTTCCCGGCCCAACTGTGCCTTGGTCCTACATCTACCGGAAGGGGCTACCTGGGAGTTATGGTGACGTTTGATGGAGGGAATACTCATAAAGTACCTAGAAATGGAGTCTGGCGCATGGTGCAAGCTCAAAAAACATAGTTTCGGAGCTTGTTTTCATATTCCAGTATGTCTTGGGTTTCTGTCATTAAATAAAGATCTTCCAGCTCTCTGATGGCTGTAAAACACACCGGTTTAATTACACAGCTCCTCGCTGATGGGCGCCGGGCCCTTCCTCGGGGGCCGCTGTCCGCAGCCACACTGGGCACCTGCGCGTGCGTGACGTCTGCAGCAGAGTTCCACAAGGCCGTCTTGGCTACAGTGTATGAGCAGCTGACATGTTGACACACTGCACACTGGGCAGGGCCACTGTTCAACGCTGTTCCCCTGTGCCAGGCTCAACAAAGAATGCCCGCGTCCTCCCGAGCTCTCTGCCACCACGCCAGTTAGCGAGTCTCAGGCTGCTGCCACCCTAGACGGACTCAGTGGGGATTCGGCCACTGCTACCAAGATATTATAACAGCAGTGGGGGTCTCGTAGGAGGAGCTCTGGGTACGACAAGGAGATAGACCGAACTATTTGTAGGGGATTAGAGAAAACTCCTGGAAGAAAACACTACAGGAAGGCGGTGGCAAACAGTCAGTTGAGTAACAGAAGGTGTAACAGTCTGAGTACAGTGAGTAACAGCCATTTGAATCCATCCCAGACTAGGCCTTGGGGGTACCTCCCTAGTCTTATGGAGAGCAGAGCGTCAGGGAGCTGATTCACTCAAAACTCCAAGGAACCTCAAGACACAAGGGCCCACTGCTTAGAGACCTTTCTGAAGTAACACGAAGAGGAAGGGACCAGAAACAAGATCCCATCTCTGCAGCTCTGGCAGGACCATGGCTTCATGAACAGTGAGCAGGTGGCAGGGAACCAGGGTGCAGGTAATGAAGTGACAGCCAGAGGAGAGCAGGCCCTGGTGCCCCACTGGGCAGTGCCCACAGGAAGAAGATCTGATCTTGACCCGACGTGAGTGCCCGGGGAACCTCCCGCAGCAGTGTTGGGAGAGCGAAGCAGCTGGAGGTCCTGCATGAGCAGGCCAGCAGCAAGCGGTCCCTTCAGGCTGGGTGAACTCAGGTGACCTCAGTCAGGCTCCGCACACCTAAGAAATATTAACCTTTTCTGGGGAACGGAATTAGAGTTCAAAGAGCGCGGTCTGGGGAGGAGCGTCTGACTGAGGACACGGTCGCCTTCTTCAGAGAAACATCTGACTAGTAAGCACCACTTTTTCTGTATCAGACACCATTCCAAATGCAAATCCTCTTTATTCTGAAAGATTGAGGAGGTAATGGTAGCAATTTAAAAACACTTCAAAGCCTCTGAAAATAGCCAAATGAATTGGCCTCTAATTGACATTCTGAAAGTGAAGTTGTTTTAATAAAAGAAAATATCTTTGGAAAGGGTGGCATCTAAAATGAAGTGTGTATTTTCAATGATCTTATGTGAAATGCGTAACAGAAAAATCTCCCAGCTCTGATTTTTCTGGACACTCTTAAATAAACAAACAAACAAATAAATAAAAAATTTAAAAAAGATAAAAGAAGGGGAGAAACCATTTATAACTAGACATCTCCTAAGGTCACTTTTTTAAAAATCAGGACAAATAAAGAAACATCTCACTCTGATGCCCAATAGCCCTGTGCAGTTTGGTCCACTCCTCTCCTCTTCAAGGACACTTACGGCTCCCCAGATCTCTGTGTTGCTTCCCCCCGCTTCCATGCTCCCACTGGGTCTGAAAGGCAATCACTTGTTCCCCCACCCATCACTGTTCTGTCCAGAATGAATGCGATATGGATGTTGTTTCAACTTAAATAAACTTTGTTTTCTCCTTTGACCTTTAGTCTCCAATCCTAAAATAACAGTGTACACATTTAAAAACACTTAAGAATTTCTATATCTACTTTAAAGTAGAAGAAACTTAATTATCCAATGAGGCTTTGCAGATTTTACTTAAAATTACACCCAAGATGAACAGTATGCATCGTCATGCGTGTATCACGAAGCCATTAATAAAAATCTCAAGACATAAAAACTGTAATTTTAAATAAATGTCAACCAAAATCTCTACGAGTGGTTCTCACACTTGAATGTGCATTAGCAGTATGCGGATGGCTTGCTGAGACAGCTTGTGGGGGCCGAGCCCAGTCTGATTCAGGAGATTGAATGGGGCAGAGAATTTGCGTTTCCCACAAGCTTCCAGGTGATGTGGATGCTCTGGGGACCACACTCTGAGAACCACTGCTCTAAAACATGTTCATTCCACAAAGAGTTCTCTCTCATGAAGGAGTATGGCATTCCAGAAGCCCTGGAATGACAGCCAGGAGACCTGTGTTCTGATAGAATGTACACCCTCAGCCTATTCCCTGCCCTGGCACCAGGATTACTGAGCATTTACATGTGTGGGCACAGAGGGTATACACGATTGTTACCTTCACACAGCTTTCGGGTAAGTCAATGGGGCAGGGCTGTGTGCACCACTGGCACACTTACCAGAGCATCCTGGCGCCACAAAAGACAGACGCCGTCATGGGCCTCAAAAAACATAAGCTCATTTGTCTGGCAATGAGGAAGGCAACATCCAAATAGAAATGGCACTGGACACCGGCTTTGAGATGGAAAAGATGTGGGACGGGTGTGGGGACAATGGGAACATTTTGGGGCAGGAAGGTGGCACGATGCAAGATGCTGTCAGGACTTTTCATTGCTTGTACTTTAAACTCGAACTGACTTCAACGACAACAAAAAAGGAGGCGATGTACTGCCTCACGTAACTGACAAGGGAGGGGGTAGCTCTCATTTAAGGAACAGAATTCAGATGCTCAAAACTTCAGAAACGGGTCTCCTCACTGACCAGCTCTGCATGCGCGCACTAGCTCGATCCTAGGCCGGTGAAGCCACGTGGAGATGAGGGTGGCACGGCAGCCCCAGGTTCGTTTTATCAGCAGAGCTACCCTAATCAAAGACACTGCCCTTTCATCGAAAGCCCGGCAGCTGACTCTCAGTGGACCCTTTTGGGTCACACATCTGTTCCAATCAGGCAGAGGGACTTGACACACTGTCCCAGCCTGGATCACGCACAGGTGTGGGAAGGTCAAACCCGCTCAAACCTCACGGACTGAGTGGAGATGGGGCGGTTTTCCAGAAGAAAGGCAGGGTGCTCTTTCCCAGAGGGTCCTGGGCAGGAGAACACACTCACAACCAGCATAGATTTAACAGCCCAATGCTGGGCTCCAACAGGTAACCATCGCCGCAGAACCTAAATAACAAAACATCCCTACCTACCTCTCAGGTCCTTTGCCAAGGGCCTCAGTACAACTTGGCGTCGGTCGTAGGCTGGTCTAGGGCAGTGCCCTCCCAGGTCCTGTCCCCTCTGACTATAGCTTCTCTTCTTTATGGCAGCAGGAACCCTGCAGGGGGAACCATTCGGCTCAGGGGGTGGGGTGGTGACTGCAGTGGTGGACCCTCTAGACCAGGTCTCCAGTGGACATGTGGTCGGTCTCCCAGTGTCTCATTAGGGAGGGTCAGCTCAGCCCTTGTGCAGCTTTCTCCTACGGCCTAGGGGTCCACTGCCACTTCCCTACAAGGCTCTGGGCCCTCCCTGTCCCTGTGGCTGCCACTATGAGCTACTGGCCAGAGCTGGAGCCACCGGTGCTCGAGTTCCTCCTGCTGTGCCCGATTCCACTGGGTGCCTGGCTGCAGGCGCTGTCCCCGGGGAGCAGCACTAGCCCTCGCCACCTCAGCACCAACTGTTCTGCTCCTTGAGAAGAGGCAGGGACAGGCCACCAGCCTGAGGAATCAGAGCAGGTGGAGGGCTGGCTGAGTGAGCTTGGGCTCCAGCAGTGAGGGCAGCAGGTCTGTGCAGGGACAGCTGTGTTTGGTGGATGTGGCTGTGTAAAAAGGGCTTCAAAATTGGGCATTAAAGCTGTTTTCTTCAGAGAAATGACGAAATCTGGGACAGCAGAATTAGAGCTGTTATACCTTTTGCCACGAACCCAAGTCAGACAAAATCACTTTAGCCAAACCCAAAGCCCTGGCAGAGATATGCAAATCCCCAGGCTGACAAAGTCAACCCAGACTACAATGCTCCAGCCCAGGGAGGCCCAGGTGAGCAGGGGAGGAGGGGCCTGTGGGGTGGAGTACAATTGCTGGCCCTCAGGGAATTTCTCAGGAATCCCAGGAGGTCCAGAGCAAGGCAACAGTGGGTCGGAAGTAACTCATCTCTATCGCTCAAGATCAAGTCTTTGGCCTGCCAGCTCTGGGCCAGCAGTGTTCCAGTCAGGAGGCCCTGGCCCCCTCATTTTGGCCCTCCAGGGAGCCCCTACTTCTGCTCTGCCCCACACACCCTCCTGCAAGACTTCTGAAGGAGCCACACTGCCTCCTTAAAGCCTGCTGCCCACGGCTATGCTTGAGACATGCAGGGCAGATACGCCCCAGGGTTAGAGAGCATCCCACTCCCCATTACTAAGTCTCTAGAAGATGCTCCCTGGGCTACAGGTTCCGCATCTGGAGGCCCAGGATCACAGGAAACCCTCAGCCCTCCCACGTTCCGTGTGTGTTTGGGTTCACATTCATAATCTTCTGTTTTTAGAATCGAACTTTTTAAAATGTTCTTTGCCTTAAAACGAAAGGATTAGTTTAACTGCTTCACAATTGAACCCTTCTAATTCTGATTTAATAATCCATTCACCTGAAGGGCTCTGAGCCTTATTTGGTTATGAGACAGAAGAGAAGGGAGTTTTCAAACCCAATTCCCTAGTCTCAGTTCCAAGTGCACACGTCAACCTAATTTCTGAAATCAATTATTTTCCTAAAGTTACCAGCCATAAATCTGAGCCAGTATAATGATTTTCAGTCTTGGACAGCGGGAGCTTACCTAAGTCTGAGGCACAGAACATAAACATCATAAACATAACGAGGCCTAAGTCCTCACCTCTGCAGAGTGAAGATTAAGCTTCTGATGACTTCTCTGATCCTACCACAAGCCAGGTGGCAACATCTGAAATCCTGTGTGCACTTGGAGCAGGGCTAACCGAAGGGGTATGACTAATCGGGAAACGGAACCTGGACTGTGAACTTGGATTTCCTCATCTCCATTTCATACCACGAGTGTGAGAATCAAACAATTCTCTCCCTCTCCATCCCTGTCTCTCTCCCTCTGTGTACTACCTACTCATCCACCCATCTACCTATGTACCTACCTCTGCGTATCACACATAGTCAGAAGAGGGTCATTATAGGAACTGTGTACCTCTCCTCAGGTCTGTGGACACTCTGACCCAGGCAACAGCCCCCCACCCCACCTGTGCTCCGTGCTGGCCGGGAAAAGGAATTGTGTTGTTGTTGCCTATGCCTGTCCCTGAGGACAGCTGCCTCTGGCCCTTGATGCAATGAGTCCTCCAGGAGGGGCATCCTGGTTTTGTGGCTTCCTCACTGCCCAAGGCCTGCCTATCAGTGACTATAAGAAGCCACCCACGCGTAAGAACAGAAAGCCTCCCATCCCACCCATCCCATGCTGGGACTGAGAATTTCCTCGCTTACTTCCACTGAATTCGACACTGAGGCTACGGTCAGGGCATGGCACTGGGACAGAGGGAAGACAGTTGTACTAGGCTGTCACACACGGATGGGTTTCAGTGACTGGGTCCCATCACAAATTACACGACAAGGTAGGTTACTCACATGGCAGATTAGCTATATCCCTTGGCCTGCCTCCTCGTGGTCATTTTACTGCTCATTATTGTCTCTCCTAAACATGGAGAAGGAAGAGAGGCAATCTATCAACTTGACATGTCACTTCCCCCACACGAGCACATCTGGCAGGGCCCAGCAGAACTGTAAAAAGAGTTCCAACTCTTTCTGGGCTCTGCCTCTTTTCTCCATAAAGCGTAGAGTCTAAGAATACTTTTTATAGCACATCTGGCAGTTTGAATGACGTTATTTACAAAATGCAATAAATCGATGTGCTAGCTTTTCCTATGTTATCAAAGCTTTCAGATAAACCAATACATGGTATCAATACTCTCCTAATTCAGATGTCAAAATTAATTTAGGCTTATACAGACAGTGAGTTATCTAGCCACACTTTTCCTAGACTCTGAGTCAATTAGATTTGACCAGTTACCCAGGGCTCTAAAGATTAAAGATAAAATGTCTACAACTAGTATTAAGAATGACCTAGTTTATTGAAAAAAAAAATCATTAAAGCATTTCAAAAACAAGGTCCAGTCTGATAATTTTATGAGTTCTGGAAAAAAAAAAAATCCGTTTTTAAATGGCTATAAAAATGATTAGTGTAACATCAAAAATGACGAAATCTATTTTTGACTAAATTGCATATGTTCCTTATGTGGGGCTCTCCCTGAATGAGGCAACTGAGGTTTCAAAATTAGTCGTACAATATAGGCAATAACCTCATCACATTAGTGAACATCCCTTGAGTAAGGAAGGCTAAGAGGAAATAGCAAAGAAAATTGTAAAAAAAAAAAAAAAAAAAAAATTAAAGCTAAACGTATTGGGCAAAATTTCCATTAACACTTATTCAAACACGAGTGATGCAATTCATGAATGTAAACACAGAAGGTTTAAAGGCTAACAACTGAGCATTACGTTGATTTGCTTGACAAATAATCCGTAAGGTGAATCAGCTATTAAGAATGACTTGGCTGAACTAACTGGAAGGTAGCTGGTCTCGAGCATGTGGCGTCTCCAAACAATGTTGAATGTTGTGATTCAATGATTAACTATGAAACACGTTTAAGTGGAGGACGAAAGCAGAAGTGTGACACTGTGATGACAGGCAGAGGTGTGGCTGCTCCTCACTATGGGGTCTGCACGTTGCACCCCCACCCCTGCGCTGCACAGGTGCCCCCTCCATGGCACACATCACACTGCTGGGGTTATGCACAGGTGGCAGGTAGTGAGTCACCACTGCAGTACTTAATGATAACTCTCTGTGCTGCACCAGAACCAATTAAAAGCTGCTCAGGAACCGTGTTCTCCAAAATCCCTTTTCAAGTGCTTGCATGGCTTGACTTTATTGAAAGTGAACGCACACAGATAACGCAGCATAAAGAAGTCTTCCAGGATCGAACCCTGGGGGATCCTTCTTAATTTATTAGAAAGAAAAGAATCTGCCAAGAGTAGTTACTTATTTTTGCTGAGGGTTCTCTGCTTTTCTGCGTGCTCCACGATCTTTTCTTCCACATAGAGACCCTTCCGCTTTCGTACCGCGTTCATGTACTTCCGGGCCTGGTTCTCAGAGTCGGCCTTTTCCCCAAAGTGCAGGTATTCTTCCTCGGTGGTTGGCACCCAGAAGGGGTCGCTGGGAATGATCTTGTAAGAGAAGGTGACAGAATGCGCTACATTAGGTATACGAATTTTCATTTCAAATGCCAACTCATGTAGTCTTAGGTAAGGAATAAAAGTTGAGCAATGAGAAGATAAGCTTAGAGAAACAGCAATAAACCAAGAGGATGAAAACAGGAGGCTGGGACAAACGGAAGCTGCCCCAACACAACCTGTAACATCTGTTATTCTTTACCACACAGAGCCATTACCTACCACTAAGGAACAAAGAAAACTGCTAATTTTGAATAATATAAAAGCTCTCCTTCTCAGTAGGCTACATTTGGATTCAGTGTCTTTTCATTAACTTTGCCTTTGTCCCCAGCGAAGATCAACACATTAGGTTTGTTCTTGATTACTCTGAGCTTTTGCTCCACAATTCAGTACAGCACCTGGTGACAAGACCAAGAGGCCCATGTGCCCGGACCAGGGGCAGAAACAGCAGCCTCCGGCCCCCTTTTCTCTGGGCCCATGCCTGGTTACTCTGACGGGAAGAGACACACATGTGGAAAAAAGCGTGCCAAGGAGAGTTTCTCTCTGAGGGTACTCTTATGGGCAAGGGCTTAGGCAAGGGAAAGCAGCCGAGAAAGGGAGCCAGACTAGGCAGACAGGCTTAGCCCCGAGATAACGGGCAGTCAAGTAAAGGTGTCCCAGGAGGTGTAGAACTTGGGCACAGTTTCCTGAGGCCCACGGCCAAGCAACTGACTTCTAGGACAAGACAGAAGACTGTGCATATGCTGAACAGTGGCCCCCATCCTGCTGTGGGAGGGACACCCCTCGACTGTTTCCTTCAGAGAGAGAAAGTGCCACGAGCCTAACAGACACTCCCAGCCTCTCTGTCCTCACCACAGTTCCTCAGAAGAGTCTGACCTCCTCTCCCTCCCCTTCCACTGGAAACAAGCTGTCCATAGGAAGCACAGAGCCTGCTCCAGTTTCTGCCACTCTGCTGAAGGGGTAGATGGACCGAGATCCTCCTCACACAAGGGTCATCTGGGGGCTTCCGCATAACCCTTGTCATCTGCAGCCCCACCTGCGGCCCAGGGGTTCAACTTGCCAACGTGACCCAGCAGGTAGGTGGTGTGCGCATTCACCTGGAGTGAGGCCGCCTCTGGACTCCCTCACCCCAGCTCCTATGCCCTCTGCTCCCGCCGTGGGCCTTTGCTGTGGCTTTGCCACAGGAAGATGCAAATGACTGTTTTTCTTGCAGGAAAGGCATCCTTAGTGTCTGCCTGATAAATGTATATTGTGCATGAACTGCTGCATACCTGCCTTGATTACAGAAAGCTCGGCTTATTACTAAAATGGGCATTTTCTCTCTTCTTCCTGAGTACCTGACACTTGTACAAGCAGATGGAGAGACTGGAGGCCCTTCAGAAAAAGATGACAAGGCACCAGAACAGTGGGTGCTTCTGCTGATCCAGACATTCCCACACCCTGCTGAGCTGACACCAAGGTGCTGAGGGGCTGGCAGGAGCCTGGAAGAAGGACAAGGGCAGACGCAGGCAAGAATTTGGGGGCTGTGGGGTAGCTAAGGTCCTTTTTTCCCCCACCACGCAGTCACAGTCAGATTTTCATGGGGAACCCTGGTGAGGAAGGAGGAGCTGGGAGTGCCCGTTAGCCTCATGAATGTTTCTCTCCCCTGAGAGAGAAGAAAGAGAATGAACATTTATTTACCAGGACAGTTGTCCTCGAAGACTGTCTATACTACAAGAACTACAAGAAAATAGTTTTAAGCTGGTTACTGGCAACATCCCTTAACCAGCTAGATGATAAATTCACCGTAGAATATAAAGAAGCTACACTTTCTTAGCAAGTATGATGAATAAATTTCTAGTCCTGTAATAAGGTGACAAATTTTAGGAAGAGAAATAATATGAGGTGCTACTTGAAAAATACCAGACTCAGACTGGTCAACTGAAGACCAAAATCCTTGTTTCAAAAATATAAAGACCCAAGAGTTTCAAAAAAGTTCCAATTTTGTCTGGGCCTCCAGAATACAGCTCGGAATTTGCTCTATTTCCCAAGACTCCAGCACTCTCTCCACACTCAGCTCCACCGCCCCGGGCTCCCCTGAAACCAGATGGAGACCGGCTCGAGACCACCCTCCCAGTGGTCCTCCTGCCCCCACAGGTGCTGTTTTCACCTCACAGCTCCTACATCTGTGTGGACATCTTGATGCATGTTGCCTCGACACACCCAATGTGCTCTCAGAACAAGGGAGATAAGTAACCCCTGACCTTGTCAGACCCACCCTGGATTTCCTCAGTGGGGCATGCACAAGGCCACCCCGAAGGCATTCGGGTTGTGTGCTGTGCAGAAAGGCCCAGCGAGGCCACAGAGCAGCTTTCTATCAATGTGAGGGAAAAGGTGTTTTTTCCTAACTGGCTTATTCAGAATTCATCTGTGTACAGTGAGAACATATTTTTGGCAACCCCATAGCCTGACAGAGATGCCATTTGGTAATTCACAGAAAGGAAGGCACCCAAGTGCTAGCTGTTGCCCTGGGCATTAAAAAAAAAAAAAAAAAGAAAGAAAAGCCTAGAAGGAAAAAGCTTTGGGAGTCCTATTTCAATTTTTTTGACCAATTTTCACCATGACTATAGCCGACAGGTAGGAAACACCACGCTGAAAAAACTTCTGTGGTGCCAGTGTAATCCCTTCTTCCTTACCCCGCACGACCTTCAGCCGACCCCTCAGGGTACTGGCAGTATTAGACGAATCTGCAGGTTATGCTGACATACATGCACGACAGCACTGGCTGGTAATGTTTTTTTTCTATGACTGTTATTAGCTCCTTTTTTTCCTTTTTCACAGAAGAGTAAAACATAGAAAAAGAAATTATGAGATTGCTGACTTCAAAGGTTTCCTCATGGAAAATGCCTGTAATTTTATTTTCTCTATTTTTTTGAAGCACTTTCTCTCAAAAGCTCTTGATTGTAAATTATATGGTGTGGTTGAACACAAATGGAAAAAAGTGCCTTGGAGGGAGAAGCCAGATCTCAACAACTGTGTTATTTCTAAACCTAACTATGGTGGAAAAACTGAGACAGCCAAAAAATATCAGTTCAATGACATTTAATTATAACATGGTTTTCAAGACGTTCAGAGATGTGAAGCTTTTGGGAGTAAGACTATGACAGGTGGCTGAAGATGACAGAAGGACGGTACGAAACTGGAGCAAACTCTTCTCGACTACATTTTTCTCTAAAGTTAGTAAGAGACTGATTTTTAATAACAAATTGTAACTAAGCCAGAAGCTAGTAATTTTAAAAAATCGATTAAATATATAAAAATCATTTTCAGCTTTTATTTTTATTTTTTGAGAAAGGAGACTTTAAAACCATCATGGTTTTCAAATAAACAAAAATCGCCTATTTGGTAAAAACTTGCTGCTTTTTAGTTAGATGTTCCTAAATATCCTTTCTCTTCCTTTTTCGTGGTGGACATACAGGCCACCTGGGTTTGGGGGTGGCCGTGGGAGGGGGAAGGTATACTTTTTGTATAAATAGCGGATAGTAAATGTTTTAGATGGCAGGCCAATGGTCTCTGAAGCAACTACTCAGCTCTACTTGAAAGTGGCACAGGAAATATGTAAATAAAGGGCACGGCCACCATCCAGTAATTTCATTCACCAGAGCAGGTAATGAATGGGGCACCATCTGCTGACCTCTGACGAGGTTAGAGATTACATTTCTCAGCGTCCTTGCCAGGTGGGACCTTGTTGGATGTGGCTACAGGATTGGTTCTGGTCAATGGGATGAGGTGCAGTGACTTGTGAACATCTATTCTGTGCCTGAAAGGAAGAGCAGATGCCCTGCTCTTTCCAATCCCCGTTCTTACTGGTGGAATGCACATGTGATGGTAGGAGGTGGAGCAGCTGCTCTGGACCGTCAGTGGAAGACGGGAGCTGATAGGAGAGGGCCAGAGGAGCGCATGCTCCGCAACAGTGAGCCCCACACCCGCGCTGCGCTGCCATCCAGGTACAAAGTGAAGCTTCTGCTTTACCTGAGCCACTGTTTTAAGGTCCCTTTGATAGAGCAGCCTTACCTGCTTCCTAACCAACATGGTGCTAACGAGGAAATGATGAGAACTTCAATTTATAGATTTTTAAAATGTGCTTTAGAAAATCACTTTCAAGGATAAAACTGACTAAAGCGATAAGGCATTTTACAAATTCAAATATATAATTCTTCCAATAGTGACGCCATTACCAGTCCTGCTATTTCTCACTGGCTTATGTTCTTATGTGAAGGGTGAGTGCCTAAAACCAAAACCAAAAAAAACCCCAGAAGTGTGAATAAGTTGGAAATTACTACCCATAAGTTTGGGGATTAACGAACAACTTAAATATTTCGTAGCTATTGTATCTCAAATAATGAAATACAGTAACGATATCAATTCACGTGTAAGCCAATAAAACCATCAAAACATCATTTAGTTTCTAGACAAAGATACAAAACACAAGAAAAATTATATAGCAAATCACTGTTAAAATGTAGTTTGTACCAAAAAAAAAAAAATGTAACCTAAATCGGAACATTAATTTTGATTCTGTTAAACATTAAGAATGTGACTTTAAGGCACAGACACGACTGACTTTTGAACTAGCAACTTCACTCATATCAATTTAGATGATATGAACTTGCCCAAGTAAAATTAAATCTGCCCTGTCGAAAGTCAAATTTTCTGAAGTGTCTGTCACCTTTCTTTACTTTGCCCATTCACTTAACTATAAAATTCATTTTAAAAAGAAAGCTCTCTCTCGATTATATCCACTCCCATTATTATCATCTAAATTTAAACAGTTCATTTTAGTGTTCTAAAGAAAGAGGAACCCATCTGGCTAAAGAAAGTGAAATAAATAAAAGCTCACTGAACCTAAACTATGAGTTTTGTTTAAATGGACTTTAAGGAAAAACCCTGGATTACCTGTGTGAAGCCTAGTGCAATGCCACACTGCTGAGAGCGAGCCAGAACGTCCGTGGCACAGACTCTAAGAAAGTCAACAAGAAAACCCGCACGCGGGTGAGGGCACTCGGCTAGGTATCAACATGCTTCATCTCAGGGGCAACACAGACTCGGGAAGGTTCCAGAATTTGTCCAAATAAGTGGCAGAACTAGTATCCGCAACCAGGACTCCCTGACACCAAAGCCCATGTTCCTTCAGCTGACCTGCAAACCTCCAGTTAACATGAAGGATGTGAAATTTAGATTCCCGATAAACAGTGACAACAAAAACTGCTTCCTCCAAACCTTTTTAGTTACATCCTACAGTTTAAAAATTCTATTCCTGACCTCAGGCTTTGTCTTGAAACATAATCGATTGTCCTCCTCCCTGGCCTTCCATCGTGGCACCTCCGACTCAACACCCTTCTCCTCCTTAGCTGTTAGCTTCTTCTCTGTCTGTACGAATTGTTCAGGAAGGCTGGCCTGACCTCCCTGCCCCTTGTTATTATTTCTCCCGTAAGTTAAAAAACCATCTTTTCTTCTCTCCCCAGCAATGTGTATCCGTGAAATTTTCATTTTGATTACCGATAAGGTTCTCCCTCTAAATGCTAGAAGTACTTTTCCCCAGAAAAAAAGTTCCTTAAAGTTTCACTTTCAAAAATGTCTGTGCTTTTTTAAAAAAAATCTATGATATATCTTTAGAGGGGAAAAAGGGATTAAATGCTCTATGTCTTAACCTTTATATCAAATAAAAAGAATGAACGTGTGTATTCTAAGCCTAAGGCTCGATCTGGATGGATAAAGACCATCTGCTTTCCCCTGTCCCTCTGGCTGAGCAGAGCCACCTGGAGGCCAAATGGCATGGAGACCTTTGCTTGCTACTCTCAGTGTCATCCATAGGAAGCACATCTGTAGCGAGAAGGCAGGCGTGGGGTTTGGGTTTTTACCTCCCAATGGCTGAACACCAGCTGTGGGCTGGCCAGGCCACTCGTTCTCTTCCTGATCTCGTCGGCGAAGCCAAAGCTCTCTGCGACGGGCAGCACGGCTTGATGATGAACACGTCCGTCCCCTCTTTCATCTCTTCTTGCAGCACCCGACCTTCTCTCTTTGACACCACGGCATACACCCGACCTGCAAGGCCATAAATCTTTTAAGTTCACTGACATGTCTTGAGCCACACAAAGTCATGATGACTCATATACCTGTAATGATCTACTACTAAGTAACTCTGTTCCCAAAAGTATGGAAATTTTGAAGCGCTTATTTAAAAAGCAAAGCACAATTATAGGAAAATTAGAAACAAAAGAACAAAAGTGCAATCACCCCAAATTGCATTACCCATATACAATCCTCGACGGCACAGGAAGCAGACTTTCAAAAACCTTTCGATACAATTTCACCCAGGAGCTGTCTTTGGGTACAAAATCCAATTTGATGAGTGTGGCTGGACTTTGTCAATATCAAAATATTTTAATAATTATAAGACACTAAAGCAACTGGCACAATAACACTTTTATACTAAAAATTAAAACCACACACACATAAATGCTTGCTCATATATTTTTTAAACTATTTAAGAGTTATTCCCAGAAAACTGGTCGTCTTTGTAATTAACACCTGATACCTATTTCTACCACATCACCACAGTTCTAGTGAATTCTCTTGGCTAACAGTTTTGTTTCATCTTTAGGCACAACTCTGTGGCCTATTCTCAGGAGGGAGACATGTCTGACTGGCTACCATGTGAGTGGCTGCCTCTGGGTGCTCAGAGCACCCCTTCACCTAGTGAGAACAGAGATAAACTGAAAATCACAGACAACTGTGAGGCGCTTTCTATAGCCAGCAGATACTCTCCTAAAAGCCGCCTCTTTCAAATAACACTTAGAAAAAATCATTTTAATTACAAAAGTCGTCTATGCACATAGAACCCTTAAAAATGTACGACAGTGCAGTTCGGCGGAGCGAAAGAGTTCCCTGATTGCCACGAGACCAGGACTCTTTCCTCTTAAGTAACAGGGTGAGGATGTGGTGTCTGCCACCCACCTTTACTTATTTTTAAAACTGAGAACTCAGGACACAGCAAAAGTACCTGACACCCAAACTTTTTTCCTTGACTCAGATTTCCCCTGGTGGTGGCGATTAGGAAGATAAGGGAAGAAAGGGACAGTAAACCCCTGGTGTCACAAGATCTTAAGAATAAAAAAAACCTTAACAACTCTGCTGAGCCTTCTCATCTCTAGGTTTAGCTTAAAAACAAAGAAATCAAAAACTGTATCAGTGATGAAGGCACCACTTTCACTCTGGGCTACTCTGAACAAACTCTCCCCTCAGAGCGTCAACTCATTTATCGTTTTAAATTATTAATTTTATGCCAGGGAGTCCTGAGACTGTTTCTATGCCAGGCCTCTTCCTTGACCTCCAATCCCACATTTACCACATTCAGTGAAGGCAGGGGCCTCACCAGAGCGGAGCCCAACTTCCTCTGAAGCTCAACAGGTCTGAGACAGGACACATTCCATAATGCGAAAGGCTACACCACGCCCCCAATTCTAAACAGTCACTTCCCCAGTCGTCCACATGAGAAATCGCAGTTACAGCGGGTTAGCAAGGAACTTAAGGGTCGGCAAGTTCTAGGCCAGTAGTCACTTGAAATTTGCTCCTACACTTCTAAAACTCACTTCCTCTCAGGGCGCCCACTTCATTTTTGGACAGCACTAAACAGTAAACAGTTCCCGAGCCCCAAATCTGTCCCCTTGAAGTTTCTAACCATTGGTCCAAGTTTTTATCACATGGGACATGCTCATCCCCTCGCTTCATCCACAGAGCAGCCTTTAAACGCCTCAGAGACAGCTCTCCAGCCTTCTCTCTTCCAGCCTGACACTCATCTTCCTGTGATGTGACCTTTCCTTCTTGTTCCAGCCTGACCACTTTCCCATGTGAACTATGATTTATTTACATTCTCTTGGAATGTGGTGCCTAAAATTGAAATCGACACTTCAGGTACAATGTCTGAAAAGCTCTCAGAATCGCAGAACAACTGTTGTCTTTCCTGGTGGCCCCTTTAGGCTATATATTATTTGCCTGAGATTTACATGAGAAAAAAATTTTTACTATGACAGCACGTGCGAACAGTAATCTTTATTTACTCTGCTACCTCATTCTAAGAATAGGTTTAAGGCGATTTATGGAAGCAAATACAAAACAACAAGGTGTGGAGGAAGAAAGACTATGTAATTGGGATAAGCTGACCATGAAAAGGTGGGCAGGAGGCCTGCTGCAGAGGCCAGCGGCTCCTCCCCCTCCTTCCTGGGTCATGCCAGTAGGCTCGGATCAATAATTATAACTGAAACTGAATGTAACTAGTCATGTAATTTGGAGCCACTCAGTTTTAATTCCACGAAAACGAAATCCTGAAACTGCGGCACAGTGCTGGATCATCAAACGTGAGAAAATGAAGCCTTCCAAATACACCTGGCTCTCGTGACAGGTCCGCCCAGCACCGGGACGCACTGGGAGACCCCCTGACCCGCCGCTGTCATCACTGAGAAGCCAGTACAGCCGCATCAGCGAGGACTTTCGATCACGTGGTCTCGGACCACGAATGTCCAGATGCGGAATAAAGGACAACAAAAAGGTGAATCGACTGCACCTCTGTGCCCCGACCCCACTTGTCAGGACTACACTATAACTCTCTCGACCAGCACTCCGGGCCCTTTAGGGCCCGGCAGGTGCCCACCACTTCAGGCCCGGGACTTCCAGAGCAGAGAGACTCAGAGCGGACTGTGCTGTACGCCCAGGTGAGCCATCACTGCCAGAAGACACATCGAGGCTTTCCCACTGTGGGCTCAGTCTCTTCAACCTACAATACGCTTGGCCCAACTCGACAGTCAAATCCCTTTCATAATTTTAAGCTCATTCAAAACCCACTTGCCCCATAAAGTCTTCTGTGAGGTCCCCAAATTAAAATAATCTCTTCACCATTCTTCAATGAACCTAATGTGTTCTTTTATGGCAGGCATTATAGATTCTTATACATACATCTCCTTCCACTGTGAGCAGTAAGACTGGTCTAAAGATTCTACAATCTTTAGACTTAGAAGTTTAGGTATAGTTGTTTTAGTTTTTCCAGAATTTAGGAAAGGAAATAGTTGCTCCATAAATGTTTTCTCTAATAGTAAACAAACAGGAAACAATGTGAATTTCCAATTTGAGAATGACAGTAAGGAAATCATAGCATATCAAACTGATGACATATTACTAGACTAAAATGAACATTATGAATACTAAACAGCCAAATGGAAGCATGCTTATAAAATAAATAATAAAAGTAAAAAGCAAAACATGAAACTGTTTCTACCATAAGGTTATAGTTATGCAAAATATACTATTATAGACAAAGACTATAAAAAAAATGGAAAACGACAGGTGGATTTCCAAGTAGAAAGACCTTTCTTTCATCTTGTGGTTTCTGTTATTTTTGGTAACACTGCAGTGTAACTCCAATTAAAAACACACAAAAAGAACATGTTGGGCACTTCTTCTTACAAACCAGACTAACTTCTCATCCTTCTGTCACAGAGTAACCATACTGCTAAATCAAGCAAGTGTGGCCGACAGGATGCAGATGGGTTTCAACCAAATATGAGATAAAGTATGTTACGGACATAATGGGGCACGTGGGCTGCTTGCTTTTATATACACAATTCAGTTAAAGATTTATAGGAAATGAACGTCAACAAGATGCCCTGACCCTGGAATGATGACCTCTGTGAAATGTCAGTGCTCTGTGTCCTTACTATGATGCTCAGCAACTTAAAGATTCAGAGGACATATCAAACCCATGGTTGGCATGAACCTGCTAGGGAAATAAATGCTGGGACAGAATCAGGATAACCAGGAAGGGGCTCGATTTAATGAGACATGAGTTAGCATGGGTAAACACAAGGTTTTATAGTTGGGTTCGACCAACCAAGCATCTAGGATGAGAAAGGGAATGCTGAGGGCAGTTCCTGCAAAACGATAAGGGCTGAGTTTACAAACAAAGCCAAGTGAATACTTAGTTGTAGAATCCAAAATTATTCCATCCATCAAAGCCCATTTCAAGGTACTATAACTTTCAAAAAGATCTACTCTGTTTCAAATTTTGCTAATTCCAATTTCTCATAAAATTTCACCAGAAAACCATATTTATTCATTAAGTTACTATTTTACTTTCTAATCGTTTTTATATAATTATGCTTTGTCACCTAAACTCATGTCTCAAGGCAGGAATCACATGTAACACAGTGTTGGTGTCTAGTTCAATAATTTTTTTTGTTGAACTACGAAATGCTGGTAAAATGTAAGAAGAACCCCAACTTTAGAATGAGAAATGGTTTGAAAAAATAAACAGTGCTACTTAAGAATGTTTCTGACATTAAGGCATCTATGTTTCTAATAGCATATGCATTTATTTCTATATGTAAAAGCAGATAGAACTTCAGAAATCACAGCTATGATTCAAACTCGAACACTGCCTAACAGAAAGTTATTTTTTATGTGAACTTATTGCCAAATATAAAAACAATGAAGAGCAAGAACGAAAAAAGTTAAAAGGCTAGAAAAAGAAATATGAAAACACAATTTACTAATCACATAAAATAAAAAACAAACTAATTCAATCCCATTAAAGGCAATTTTCGTGAGTGAAAAATGATAATCAAACCGCATCCTTAAGAAAGTAGATTTTGCAAATACAGAAGGTCATTTCCTTGGGATTATTTCCCTAGATAAAATGATTTTGAGATGATTATTTTTATATAAAATTTCCCATTCTGACCATAAGTAACTCAACCCATTTACAGAAGGATTTCTTGTTTTAACGATCTGTGTAGAAAGAAGTAGGTTATTAAAAAAGACTAAGGAAACTCACTTCTCTAAATAAAAAAGACCTGAATTTGTCTAATTGTCTTATACCAATTGCTGGAGAAGTAAAGCAACTGTCAGCAAAGTCTGAGGTCTTCTCAGAAGATCTCTGAGCATCATTTACCGGACCTTTCATCGCAGAACAGTCTATTTGTTGCTAAAGTTCTTTAGTAGTCAAGTCCTCTCTCCACCTGCCCCCTCCCCCTGCCCCCCCCGCCCCGTCCCACCTTCCAAGACTTTAATATTTAAGGCTGGCTTCAAACACCTTAGTGCCTTAGTAAATGAGATGGTAACGGAACTCCTGCGAAACAGTGTAAAACGAACTTCCAGTCCCGGCCCAGGAGACCCCTGTTACTCAGAGCACCCCTCCCTCACTGCCTCAACCTCCCCTTCCTCACCAAGCACATCGCCGGTGGCCATGATGTCACATGTGTACATCGCTGCCATCAGGCGCTGAGGTTTCGCCTGCAGTGCATAGCGACACGCTTCCTTCATGGTGGCGATCAGCTGTCCTGACAAGGGTCCGTAGCAGTCGGCGAGTGTCGACTCTCCTCTCCGGGAAGGCCCCTTCTCGGAGGGCCGGGAGGTGCCGTCCTGGAGCTCCTGTTTCCGTTTCTGCTGGGGCAGGGTTCACCTTCCCCCGGCTCCTCTCTGACCAGATGCTTTGTTCTTCATTCTGCTCATCACCTGCTCCTTGTTCCTCAAATTCACTTAGGTCCCATTTTTCCAGAACAAAACAGACACCCATGAGAGGCTCCTCACACATGGGTCCAGATAGAGCTGCTAGCTGGAAGCCATTGACGATGCTGTTGCCCATGTCTCGGTACCTACTGGCATCTTTTGAAGCTGTGCCAGCCGGGCCTGTCCACACAGAGTTCTGAAAATCTTCACCTTTATTTACTAATATGTTGGGCCCACATTTTCTTGGGCCAAATGACCAGATTTGGTCAACGGTGTTCCTCCATTTTCTCCCTGTTAGGTGTTGCTCAAGTTTTCTTTTGAATTCCCAAATTTTCTCTTGGGTCTTCTGGTGAATCATCTGAGTATTTTTACCCTCATTCAAAGATGATGTCAACTGTTCCATAGAACGAATCAAATCACTGTTTTCTTCTAAAATCTGAGTGACTTCTTCTGGAAGAGGCATGGCCCGCACACTCAGTGTGGCCAGTTTATTGGGAGTTGTCATGGTGACCAGGCCATCGGAGTCTACCTGGACTCCTTCGGGGATTTTGCTTTGCTCGTCTTTCATTTGGTGTATCACTGCGACTTTCTGCTGTTTGCCTATTTCTTCATTGACCATGTCCACTTTGGGGGGTTTTGTGATTGTCTCTCTGAATGGAATAATGGGTTCAGATACACTGATCTGAATCTTTGCAAACCTACAGACAAAGGCAAGAGAAATAACAGAAGATAATAATTGAAATGGTCTCAAAACTCCCACAAAACATTCCACAATTGAGATTCTGAAAAATACACAGAAACATAAGAATTATTTTACTACAAAAGATCACTAATTTACATTGTATCAGAATTCAAAAACTGTTTTCATTTCAGATTGAAAAGACTACCTCTAATGGGAACACACACACCTTCAGGGAGGTCTTTGCATGTAGAATTTCACTGCTTTGTTCATTCTCAAAACAAATAAACCATCTATTTAGATAGGAATTTTTGAATGGAAAATAAATGTTTTAATAAGATTTGACGTATGAGTTCTTTAAAATACTATTTGCCAATTTAAATGTCTGGAGAAGAAAAGCTCAATGATCATAACTGTAACAAAGAACTGCAGCAGTTCAGGACATCTAGTCACACTGTGACAATGTTTTTGGCTTTGATAATGAGGCTCATAGCAAGGCAAGCATGATCCAGGAGTTCGTTGGGGCAGTTTCTGCCGTGATGAAAGGTTCTATATATACGCTGTGGTTACTGAGCACTTGAAACGTAGCCAGTGCAACTGGAGAAATAAAACTTAATCTTATTTAATTTTAATTAAATTTAAATAGCCACATGTACCTAAGGAGCATTTGAAATGTGGTTGGTGTGATTGTTGAAGTGAATTTATTTAAATTCGATTAATTTAATTTTAATAGCCACATGCAGGTAGTGGCTACTGTACTGGACAGCATAGGTCTTGAACCTCAATCTGGAACCAAACTCAGAAAGCCCCTTCTTCACATGCTATCGAGTTTAGTTTCATGTTGCATTTTCTTCCAACCGTGTTAGAAGTTCACTGACGGTGGACTCTGGACACTGGTGCAGACTGATTCTAATGACAACGAAATGTGGTCTTCCTTTTTCTCTTATTTTCTGTCTCCCTCATCCCCAGTTAACACCAAAGCTTGGGTCTGGGCCTGTCTGCTACCGGCAGTGTGGGGGATATATGTATAAATGTACACACATAAGGGAACTAAATACTAAAGGTTTCTAAAATACTTTCATATGAGTCTATATTTGTTTCTGCTTTCTATATTTTGTGGGTGACAGGTATTTGAATTATCTGATTTTTTACATTTTGATAAATCTGAAAACTCAATAAATGGATGATTTTCTAAGAATGTTACCAAAACTGATGTTAGATTATAGAACCTGAATAGACAGTAATGTGTGAAAGAAAATAAAAACGTCATGAAAAAAAATTATTTCCAAGAAAGGTTCTGGTTTTTACCAGTTAGCCTGTTCACTTTCAAGGATTTGCTTATTTCAAATGTTACATAAATTCTTGTAGAATATACAAGAAAGACGTCTATCTAATGTATTAATTTAAAATTACTCTGATGCCCAAACCTATCAAAGAAAGCATATAGAGACAAAACTGTAATTCAAACTTAACCTAAGAATTCAGATATAAAATCTAAGATAAAATAATGAAAAAAAGGATGTATGTGTGTCTTCTTTATTTATTTACTAATCATTTATGTATGAGACACTGTGCTAAGTATTTTACATATAGCTTTTCTTTAGTAGTTGTATTATTATCCTCGTTTTGTAGAAGAAAAAACCAGATAAGAAGGATTAGCTTCTCCAAAGACACAGAGCTAGTAAGTGGGAAAACTAGGGTTAAATCTGCGTTCAGAATCCATGCTCTTACCTGTTATGATATACTGAAAAATCAAACTAAACAGCATATTAAGTAATTCACCATTTATGGTTTTTCTTTTCACATTTTAATACAAGACACCTAGAATAAATTTCTGAGTATGGCACAATGTTAGAGGTCAAGTTTCACTTTTTTCTATATGGATATCCAACTTGTGGGCAACCATTTATTGAAAAGTCTGTCCCTTTCTAATTTCTCTGCAGTACCACCTATTTCTGAACTCTCTATTCTAGTCATCTATTTGTCTATCCCTGTATCAATTCCATAGCCAACCACTATAGCTTTAAAAAATTTAAGTTTTGATTTCCAGTACAGTAAGACTTCCACCTTGTTCTACTTCTTAATAGGTTTTGGCTATTACTGGCCTTCTGCATTCCCACAAAAACATCCGTGTAAAGTTATTAGGATTTTGACTGGGATTGCTCTGAATGTATAATCAGTTTAGGGAAAACTAACATTATAATACTGAATTTTTCAAACCATGGAAAAGGTGTATAACTTCTTGTATATCTTTTAGTTTTTGCATAGAGGGCTTATAAACATGAATATATTTTTATTTCTAGGCATTTGACATTATTGTTATCATAAATGGTAACCTTAAAGTAACTGTCATTTTCTATTTGTTAATGGGTACATAGACAGGCAATAGATTTTACATATGAATTTGAATACAGCAACCTTGCTGAATTTAGTTACTGATTCTAATAGTTTCTATAGATTCTTCTGGATTATTAGTACACAATGACATCATCCACAAATGATTTTGTAAGTTTTCCTTTTAAATTTTCATAGCTTTCATTTTGTGTTCTTCATAATGCTGCCCAAGACCCACCTCAGAATGCTAAACAGAGCCTGTGATGGGGGCGCCCGTGCCTTGCTCCCGGTCACAAAAGGAAAGCTTTCAAAAATTTTACTAGTACACATTTGCTAAAGTTGTTCTGAATATTACTCATCAGTTTAATGAAATTCTCTTCTACTCCTAATTTGCTAAGTTTTGATCGTGCACAAATGTTCAATTTTATCAAATGCTTTTCCTTTGTTCACTCAGGTGATTTCTTTTTGCTATTAACCTGGTAATTTTACATTGATTGGTATTTCTAATATTATTCAACTGAATTCCTTTGGTAGTTACAGGGCTATCAGGTTTTCCATTTCTTCTTGGGTCAGATTTTTCTAGAAATCCTTTAATTTCCTTTAAAATTTAGTGCTATAAAACTTCCTAATATTCTCTTACCTTTCTTGGCCCAGGACAAGCTACCTAGTACCTAACCCAATGCATTAAGATGCCTGAAAATGCTACAAGGCACTGGGGTGCTTGCAAAGGCCTTTTGTCAATACCACCTGACTCAGCTTCCTCAGGGTTCCAAAACAGCACTTAGAAGTCTGCTGCCTGAGCGCCTGTGGTGCTTTGCCCTCTGCTCCCCCAGCCTGGGCCACCTGACTCCTCTGCCGACAGCCCAGACAGGTGCAAGAGGGAGACCCCGCCTTCCTGCGCTCCAGTTAGTCTCCCAGCTCCGACAAGAACACTAATTGAGCTCCAGCAACTCCTCCTTCACACCAGCCCCAGTGCAGAGGAACCTTTTTTTAGTGGGAGGTGTCATGCTTTCAGAGATTGAAATTTTAGAAAAAGCAGTTAAACACTCCAGAATTTGTAAAGTATCTTATTAAAGCAGTATATATGTTTTGAAAAGCAAATGTGTTATTTTTATTATCTTCATTTAATCAAAATTATTTTTAGATATTTAAATACAGTTTGTAATAAAAAGTTTATATAGAATGGTTCCCATAACAAGTTATTTATTAACACATTTTAATGTCATGTTAAGGGCATATTTCTAGAAAACTAGTTTTTCTTCTCCTGAGATTAAAAAGTACCCATGATGAAAACCATGAGACAAAAATGAAAAAAGTCTAAACAAAGAAACAAATAAATAATTCAATTAAAATTCGTTTCAGGCTTAAAGAGGGGAGAGTGTATTACTTGAAATGTCATTCTAAGTACCCCAAAAATATTTTTAAAGCTAATTGTCTGAGAAATGTAGGGTTAATTAACATGGATTTTAATTGGTAGCAAAGAGTGTGAAGAAAAAATAATTTAGTTCAAAGACCCCCCCAAGATAATGTTTAGTTTTTTTAAAAAAACCTAAGTTTTTATTTTAAAATATTTATGCATTCTGATTTATCCAATTAGCATTATTCCCTAACCAACATTAGAACTTTCAGAAATGCCAATAAAATGGTAATGAACATGAAGGAGATGGAAGATCTACTTTCTGATTTTGTACTAATTATAGCTAAGAAAACGTTTAGAGGAGGAAAAGCCAGACCCCACACTGACACTGAAGAACAGAAACGTCCAGTCCAGCAGAAGTGTGGACAGCGCCGCGGCTGACAGCGCCAGCGCGCGCAATGCTCACCAGTCTACTACGACTGCAGTGGTCGCCGGGGTCCCCTGCTCCTCCACCAACTTCACTGTGTTGTTACAGGGTTCAGTGAGACAGTGTTCACACAGTGGCCAGCAGGTAATATTTAGTATATAAGTAAATTAATTATTTATAGTTCTTATTTTAGCTACGATTATTAGAGTCCCAGAAATTTTAAAAATAAAAAGAAGGAAGGCTGTTACAGGACAATTCATTAAAGGAGAGATACTGATGGCCAGTAAACACACACACACAGTCTCATTATCATTAGTAAGCACAGAAAATGTATATTAACAATGAAATGCCACCTTTGGAGCCAGCAATAATACTTCCAGAAGTTTATCTTAACTAGTCAGAGCTGTGTATATGTATCTGCAGAGACCTGCATATGTGTAGAACAGGCGAGGGATTTGTGAACCCAGACAGAATGGTGGTTCTCTCTGCATGCTAACTGAATGATGCTTCCTATTCCTCTGTATTTTCCTAATTGCTACAATACACATACTTTTCTTTGGAATAAATAGGAAAAGTGATTTGGGACGCTTATATTATGACATGTACAAATCCCCGTGACAGAGGGATATCAAGAATTCCTGACAGTTTACTGCAGAGACCACACAATGAGGAAAGAAGTCAGCCCTAACCACACCTAAGTTTACAAAGATAACTGTGTTTTGTTATCCTGATATGCTGTGTGTGTGTGTGTGTGCCTAAAGTAAAATATACATATGTAAAAATATTTTAGGACTCAAGCTAAAAATACAAAATTATTCAAGTATAGACAGAAGTGAATGCTATTTGCCAGTCACTAAAAATTAAATCTATGCACCAATAACAAGTAATAGCTCATGTTTCAGGGCATTCCATTTTTCTCCAAAAACATCCATTTCTACCACCAGCTAACCTTTCTTTCAAGTCGTCCAAGCACCGCTGAAGATGGACCTCCCCTGCTGTGACTAAGACGTGCTCTCCTGTTTCCTGGATTAGAATCTGGACACAAGGGTCAGCTTGGTTCAACAGTTTCATTCCTTTGACCAGCTGAGGCATTTCACCTAGGTTCACAAAATGAAATACTGATTAAATACAATCTGAAGATGTTCCATGGTCACTGAAGGGAAAAGAACAATCAAATAAACTCTTAAATTAACAGTTTTATTTTCCTTCCAAATAACGTGGCGATGTGAAGAAAACAGCCTTCTGGTAATTTATTTGTACAGAGAGCTAACGTGAGAAGCTCATCACCAAGATGCCCAGCACTGAGCTGTGCACTTCTTCAGAGACTCAACACATATGAACTATCACCATATACTTGTGAATCCACCTAAACCTTATTATAAATGCACATAGTACATGCCCAGAAATGTAACGGAATTCCACTACAAACAGTACCTATATAAAATTAATCAAAAAAAGCATCTGATATGATAATCGACTCAAGAAACGGCTCCAGAGCCTTATACTTAAATTAATTTTCTGTGAAACTGCTGACAGAAGTGTGGGCTTCAGGATGAAGCTGCCCTTTGGGTCAGCTGTGACACACTAACTGGCCACCTCACTTGGTGAGTTCCGGCACTGTGTGCATTCTGTTCCGTTTGTGTTCTTGGTACACAATGACTTTTACCCAGATACTGAGAGTGGAGGTGTGGATGGGGCTTCTGATCCACATTTCAGGTGAGGCTGCTTTTTCGCTCCCTTCCATAGGTTCAGCAGCTCACGGTCTGTCAGTAGGGAAAGGGCCCTGGGATACACATCCCGTTCAGAAGTAAACAACACATCTGCCCAGCACTTCTCAGGGGCAGTGTTACTGGGGAGCCCTGGGACAGGAGGGCGGGACATCGCAAAGTCATTAAAGCCACAATCGAGGAGTGAGGTGCTACTACTGCCCAAGATAAGGATGGGCCTAAGAAACTAGGGCAAAGAGTAAACACATGGGAAATGTCCTCTGAGGGCTCATGGGAATGAGGGCAGGATAAGAGAAGCAGTCCCAGACACCCTAAGTGTAAAAGAAGATGCCGACACTGTAACCACCAGGATGACGAAAAATGAGTATAAAAATTCAGACACTGAAATACAGGAACAGGGCACTTCAGTGACACAATTAAGAATATTCATGGTTAATCAGCAAAAACAATATCCAGGATGGCAAAAAGTAGCAGCACTCTTTTTAAAATTATGAAAAAAACTGTGTGCCCCTTCTAAGCATTTTAGTTTATCTTTTAACCAAGTTCAGAAAAAAAATCACATTGGCATCCAGACTGATAATCCTAAATAATATTATTCGGCAGATTACCTGATTTACGAAAAGGAAATGAACTCTAGCAGAGTCTGCTGCAGGACAGGAAGTAGCTGGGAATGGGGACCCCTCACCTCATGAAGCCAACGCTGCATAGAAGCTGGTTCTGCTGCCCTTTAGAGCTGGGCTTTTACTCAGCTTGGATAACAGCGTGGAGTAGCACACAACCATCAAACAAATGTAAAAAATAAGAAATTTCTATTAAAATATTATGGCTTAAATGATTTCTTTAATTCCTATTTCAAAAATTTAGATCCAAATGGAACAGAACAAGAAATTAATATATAAATGCTAGAAACACGTAAGAATAGACTAAGGCTGCCAGACTCAAATGGGACAACTCCTTACACTACATGCTTTAGGGCTGGAGGTAGCCGACGCTGGCCAGAGCCAGCCCAGCAAGCAGAATAAAAGAACAAGCCAGGAGGGCCCAGGACCGAGACAAGCCCGCAAAGAGGAAGCAGGCACAACACAGAGTGGCATAAACCGTGCCGCACCCAAGGCACCACCAGCCCAGCGGCCACCCGGCAAGGAGGCCTGTCTCTCAGCCCCAGGCACAAAGACTGTTTACCAGGCCCGAACCTTTGAGTCAGAGACGCAGTCCTGGAGCATCTGCTCTAGCACCCAGGGCTCTATAAGGGCTAGGCGTATGTCTCAGAACTCGAGGCAGAGACAAGCTTTCAGAATGCCCCGGCTCTGGGGACAGGAGGGACATACAGGTGCTGGGGCAACAAGGCCATTACATACCTCAACGGAAAACTACCATTTATACATTTGGTCTCTGGTTCCTTCAGATGTTTTCACTGACTACCACAAAGCACTGAGAACAGCGAAATCGCAGGGGACAAGGGGTTAGTGGGAGTCATGGAAGTGAAATGCAAGAGTTATAACGAGGACTGGCCAGGCAAATGGTATAAACCCTTAAAGACTAAGCTCAGTCACTATGGGGTCTGGTATGTGTGTTCACATAGCCAGGAGGAGATGTCCAGGAAAAGCTCAGCATCCATATGCTGCAGCAGACCTGGAAGGATGATGGATTCTGAACCAAGGAGTTGGAGCTGAGACTAAGGACCAATCACACAGAACACAAGCTCTGCTGAAGTGCCGCCCTGTGCCAAGGCTCTGGGGGATGCAGATGACGCTGTCTCTGTCATCGAGAAGAATGTGCCCTCCCTGGAGAACAAAGGTGCCTAAACATGCCATGTTCCTGAGACGGGTTAGACTCCCTCTGAAGAGCTGGTGGTCTGTATGGCTCCCTGGCTGGGAACACTCCCTCTATTATATACCTGCATGAAAATTCACAGTATACTGTTGCAACGAACTCTGAGGAATCGAGTCTTAAATGCAGGCATTTAAAAAGTATCACGAACATCACATGCTTCTAAAAACAAGGTCATCTTACTTGGGTTTTTGGTTCAACAGCAACTCTCACAATAGGCGCAGCTTCAAAGCTGAGTGGTATGAACGGCGGGCAGGACGGCAAGCTACACAGCGTTGCAGATTTCAGCACGAAGTCTTGAAGGCCCCCTATTCCTGCAGGGAGGCAGAGATCCATGGGGTCAATAAAAATGATAATCTGAACTTACATTAGAAAAATAATAGCTTCGGCTCAGCACGCACGTCACAAGAGAAAAGAGCATGGATGGCATTCTACTTATGCATAGAAACAATTAAGGAGAAGAAAGCACTTTGCTGCCTCCAGCTGACACACGGAAGTACAGGAGCAGGGGCGATGGGATGCTGCACAACTGACTTTCAGCCCGGTGTGGGGAGCAGAGGCTTTGTACACACACACTCAGACGCAGTTGAGGGGCTTCTTTTTACCTGACCACACAGTGTGGCACCCCCTGACACGCCTACCCAAATGCATTCAGAATTCACCATCTCAGGCGCGAAGGGGTAGCTCCAATGGTAAGGAAATCTTCCTCCCATTATGCTAAAACCTGTTTTCTCCATCTTTACACATTCTTAATTTGGTTCTCCAAAGGGCCTCAGAAAACGTGCTGCTTCTACTTTACCAATTACCCTTTGGATTGTGAAAGCATTTGTTACACCCATTTAACCTTTCCCTGCCTCACACTAAATATCATTAGGTCCTTTAACTGCTCAGCTTTCTAGACCTTTTGATTACTAGACCTTTTGTTCGCAGGAGACCCTCTTCAGACTGAAGTCTCCGAGGTACTAGATCCAGTCCCTGAGCCTCCATAGTACTGATGTGGTCAAGGTCTAAGTTTATTACCACACCTGGTGGCCCAAGACACAGAAAGGTCTCTACCTGGGCACAGCGTCTTGTTAACGGGCCCTACTGGTACCACGATGCAATAGATCCAGGTCTGCCCATGTTCTATCCAAGTCGATTAGAAATAACATCTCCCACGAGGCCAGGCATTTGGGAAAACCCCACGATAAATACTCTCCTTCAGAACTTCATCCCTCCTGCTTCTGACCTCTGAGCCAGCATGCACTTCCTTCCTGCACACAATGCACGTGGTTCCAGGGAAACGCTGTTCTCTCTGTGCCACCAGGGGCACAGGCTGCAGATGGTCAGTGGACCCTAGACGCTGTTTCTTTAGCTTCTGGTTTACATTTTGCTGTTCAAATGATTAAATCCACTCTGCTATTTAGATATGCCCAGATTTGTGAACATGATTATAGTTCCCCTCCAAAAAATAAAAGAACAAAGTCAACACCACAGTATTCTTAGTCAAGATTAAAAATTTATGGATAAAGTGATGCTCTGAAGAATCAAAAACTCACTTCCTGCATACACATCATTTTTTAATTTAAAAATATAATTTTAAAATCTAGGAAAGAGCTTTTTTTTTTGGGTGAATCATCAATGGTGATTTAAAAATCACTTTGAGAATTTCTCGATATAGTATCAGACAGTAAGTGTACAACTCAGTATTTACACAAAAGTTTAAAACAAGGTTTTTGTTTTAAAAATAGTATCAAGTACAATTAAAAAAAAAAACAAAACAGAATACCCATAATCATCACACTGTTCTAATACCGCCACTACTTTCATTTTGATATTTTCCCTCTTTTTCTCTCCTTCTATTGGCATAATTAACATATTATACATAATGTCTGTATAATGTTTTATCCTTTCACTTTTACTTCAGTTGCTTTATAACTTTTATAATTAAGGAGGAATAATTCCTTCATGTAAAGTAGATTTGCTATAGTATTTGTCAACTGGGACTGGAGAGTGAAGGACATGTTCCCTCAAGGGAATCATTTCAGACTTTATGGGATAAAGTAATAGTTCAGAAAAAAAAGAGAAATCCAAAATTAGCATGGCACTGATTTGTTTCAAGGATTAAAGAGGGTGTAGGCTTGTTTTTAATGTTTATCAAATAAGGGGATGTGGCTTAAATGAGAGAAAACAGGTTGAGAAAACAGGAATATGGTGTGACAGTAACTTACTAAACACCAAGAACTCTAGCTTGTTTTATATAAACACTAGTAACTGTTGTCTGAACATAAATGACCCAAGTCCTCTCTGGTCCTGATTCTTCTCTACACAAGTACAATTTGACACACTAGTGTGTGAACTCCAGCTCAAACACTGGAAAACAAATGACAATACCCAAGTAAATGATAATACTCAAGTTCTTCCACTGGGCACAGGCCTTGCCAGGCTCTGTACCACACCCTTTAAATGCTTCTTAATAAAAAATCTACATTGAACAAACAAAGCCAGGCCAAAATGTTTTCCCAGCTCGCCCAAGTGTCTCCCTGTAAGGAGCATCTTTTACATTTCATCTTTTATGATATGAGACTGAAAAGCTGTGTGGGGCCTGAGAGACAGATGGCTTCCTACTGACAACTTCTTTCTATTCTTAATAAGTCCCAGTTGAATCGATCTACTAGGATGAGGTCACGCTGGCAGGCGGAAAGGTGGCAGAATCGTTACTGCATTCCAACACTGCTTCCTGGGGACAAGCCTGTTTGCTATCTGGACAGCGAACAGCATCACCATCTTCAGCAAAGCTTAGATTCGTAAAGTGTACTTTCATTGCTGGCATAAAAACATTACTGGAATAAAAAAAAAAACTATGGGAAAATATGTGAACGCTCTAGCTAGAATATGTCTCCTAAGCACTGAAGTTGTACTTCAAACCAACTTTAACAACCCAGCAACCAGCAACCATTCCTCTTAATCTATTTAATATGCCTGAGTTAGTGAATTCCTGTAAACCTTCACTGTAGATGACGTTACATGTCATGGACATCTACAGAGCCTTAGGCCTGTGACAGTATGAACATGACTTTGGTGGGGACGAAGAGGATTCAGACGAGTGTAACGCATGTTTTTTTTGAAGTACAGGTCCCCAGGGTGGTAGGAATCTGGAACCCTTGGTGTTGGAAGATCACCATCTGTTCTAGGACCTTCAGTCTTTGCATACTGAAGAAGCCCCTGTCCTCTGCCCTTAATTTTATGCCGTTATTCTGTATCTTTCACCTAAACTCAGATTCTGCTATCTCTGACTCCACTACAAAGGGTACTGGGGGACCCACACACTTTATAACTATTGTCATGGAGTCAGGCAGGCAGGCAGGTAGGTACATAAATGTAAAACAGGCCTTTCCAAGCCTGCTTGGCCAGCATCCCCAAGTAGACCAGAGCTGCTTAGCTAAGGTTTTCAGATGACTGGGTCAATCTGTCTGGGATGCTAAACAAGTCCATTAAATCAACTACCCTTCAGCCTTTCAGTGTTATAGGAGGCCCTAGGGAAAAAGTCTTGCCACGATGACATCACTATGTCAGATTTTTTCTTCTCAGAGGAACAGATGGAGCTCATAACAGTTAATAATAGTTCTTAAGCAAGTTACATCAAGATTTGGGGCCCCTTTCTCAGAAGACAGACCACAGTAAATGAGAAAAAGTAACACTAAAGAATAGAAATTTTTTTTTTAACATATGTGTAGGCTTGCTATCTTTGTCTATACCCAAGAAAAGGCAGAAACTTGCCCTTCTGTGTACTGACCAGGTAAGAGTTATAATGGTGTCATTCTGGGGTCTCCATTAGGCTCCAAGAAACGATCATAAGGGAGCCAGAGCACCTCCATTCCTGCAGGAAGAGACTGACGTGACAGAGCCTGGCTCTCGCCACAGGAGCCACACAGCCAGCACGCCTAGGACTGAAGCTGTGGAGGAAGTCCGGTCTCGGCCTGGAAGCAGAGCAGAATGCCTGCACATGCTGCCTAATGTTCACCTCAAAGCAGACGAAAGGGCGGTCAGCTCAAAACACCTGGCTATCCCTCGGTGTGTCACAGCAGGACAAAAAGGATCTACAGAGGCTAGTCCAGGGGAAAGGAGGTAGCACACAATTAAAATATTTAAATGCAATGTTTTCTATCAGAACAGAAAGAGATGTGAAGAATGGATAGGAGTAAGTCCTGTAATGTGGGGAAGGGAATGCTGGGCCAGGGACACAGCAGTACAGAGCCCTGGAGTGTCTGGGAACCCCTAGGACAGAATACAAATGAGGGGCTAGGAGCACATGAGGCTGAAGGTAAACACAGCGAGGTTACTGGGACTTGCATACGATGCTAAGCTGAAACTTGACTCGGAAGGCTATCAGGGTGTGGGGCGTAGGAACAACTTAGGTAGAGCTGTCAAGGCTTGGTGGCTACTCAGGAGCTGGGAAGAGGGGACATGAACAAGAAGAAAATCCAGATTTCTAACGGAGGAAATTAAGCAGATGACTACTTATTCAAAACGTTTCTCTACTCTTCTTTCCGGTTTACATTTTTTCCCTATCATTCGTATTAGTTCTTTATTAATAACATTTTCATTCCTATCAGATTTTTCCTCCACAATATAGTTCCCCTTTTTATCATGTAACTATTTTTCTCTCTAGTATCTTTTTGAGCCTTTTCTACTTGGTGTCTAAGCTTAAAAGCTTAGAAAGTAATGCCTTCAAAGAAATGATAAATATTTATTCAACTTCCTGCTAGTTTTTCAATGATTTAGTTTTAAGGCAAATAGGCACTTCACAAACTTTCTTCAATAAACAAGAGAACATAACACAGTTATGTCTCTGGAACTGAAACTCTGGAGAGAAACAAAGGCAAATAAACAGGCAATGGTAAAGTGCTAAACATTAGAATGGGGGAGCACACGGTTTGTCTATGTGGAGAGAGGAAGTGAGAGGTTCCAGGCTCCTGGAGAAGCTGATGTGCAGATGCACAGGGCTGCCTACGCCCATGCGGGAGGGCGCAGCGGTGTGGAGCGGCACCCCTAGAGGCCCAAGTGAGAACTCACAGTCTGTCTACAGCCACAGCGCGGGGCACAAGGCAGGAAGGAAAGGACATTTATTTCCATCCCACTCATTTCCACTTTCTGGAACCCTGCAACTGCTATCACTTCTTTTCTTTGTCACGCATTCCTGTGACCTTCTATATGAATCTGAGGAAACTGAACATAATTACAGTGCCACCCAATGCCAGCTCCCTAACTTCTCCCAAGTTTTAGTGTCCACATATATCCCATGCAAGGAAACACGTGGTACTTTCACAGGGTTACGGGAAGACAGTCATAGAGCTGGCACTAAGTCAGTGGCACTGGAGGAGATACAGTCATGGTACTAGTAGTAATTGTTTTACTACTAGATATGGTAATCAATTCTTAAAGTGTTCTCAGTGTATGATATGAATTGCATATTTATTTTCTTATATATACTATTAACTAGTTAACTGTAAAGATTATAATAACTGCTCTGAGGCATAAATTCATATTCATAATCATATCCAATTTTGAACTTTGTATCCTAGCCCACTGACCTAAATTTGTATTTTATGTAATAACATGTGGTTTTAAATGATGCTCCTTCAAGATGTGCATTCCAACTCAAATGATTTAAATAGATGGGAAACATGCAAAGTTTAGCAGCTAAGAAGCATAAAATGCCTGGTACAGTTTAAAGTAATCCTGGAAATTTGTTTTAAGATTTAAAAAAGAAAAGAGATATGGCTTTACACAACCAGGTAGGAAGAAATAGATTTCTTCCACCTTTAACCTTGAAATATTTCAAATTAAAAATAGGAAGGAAAGTCACTTCAGGATGAAATGGAACTTCATCACAGGTACACAAAACATTCTGACTGAAATGATCAAGAATGAAAATTAGGAAAAATGTGAATGAATACTAAAACTGGAGAATGACACTTTAAACTATGAACTACTTTTGTTAGCTATGTATCAGATTAAAGAAAAATAGCAAGGGTCACAACTCCTTTCTTGAGAAAGTAACAAAACTCAAGAAAAACAAAGCAAAGGGAGTAGTAATGGTGGCTGTTTGATAACAGACCCAAGGAAAGGAACGAAGAGCCCAGAAACACACATGTAGGAATACGGGAACGAAAGAGGGCGACAGCAGGAGAAAGGGGGGACCATTCAGTAAACAGCACTGAAGAATCAGCTAATAAAGAGGGAAAAATAATACAACTGCATCTCTACTATGTATCATTGAAATAAATAAATTTCACATGGATCAAAGACCTAAATGGGAAACATAAAAATTGAAAGACCATGAGATGATGCCATAAGACTAAAGACTGATAAATTTTACATTATAAAAACTACATAACAAAATATAAAGTTAAAAATTACAAAATAGATATTTTCAATGCTTAAAGGAGACAAAAGATTAGTAAACATAATATGTAAAGAGCTGGTACAAATCAATGAAAAAAAGGTAACCCAAGGGGAATACAGGCAAAGAATACAAGCAATTCCCAGAAGATTAAAAGGGACATAAGCAGTCAAAAATCAAACAAGCAAATGACAAAAAATCTTCATCTCATTAATAATAAGGTGAATGTAAATAAACGAGATGCTACTTCACAGCAGTACTACTGGCAGAAGTTGGAAGGAACCACGTGCTGGCAAGCACATGCCGGAAAAGTCGATCTGCTCGGAGATGGGAATGGGCATCTACAAGTACGAGGGAGAACTAGCCCGTGATTCTGGCAGAGCACCCCAGACTGCGACTCACCAGCCTGCGTCCCACCAGACACGCCCACAGTCCCAAAAACAGGCACAACAGCGTACCAACGGTGTACCACAACCAGAGTGCCACTCCTGCAGCACGACCTCAGCAAGTGGCAGCTGAAGGGGCATTTTTGACTAGGACTCGCCATTGGCACTGAGTGGGCAGGGCCAGGGACCAGAGCCTTGCAGCATGTGGAAACGTCCCCGCATGGAATTTCCCAAGTTGCACAGTTGTATTCTGCTGGACAAACCTGTTTATAATGCTCTGAGCTTAAATCCAACTCTATTTTAATAACGAAGTTTTTTTTTTTGCACAGTTTAATATACATTGAATCTTCAGGAATTTTGTTCTGAATATTAGTTATTTATTTTCCTAACGACCACCCGTGGCTGCTGGGTCATCAGTACTCTATGTCTACATCAAACTACATCTGTAGCTGTCCCATTCATGGTGGCTTCAAGAATCTGACTTGACATGCCAGCCAGTATAGTGAACTGGAACATTTACATACTGCAACAAACAATTTTATTGTAAATTTTTCCCTTTTATGTATCCTTGATATCAGTTAAGCTACTATATTGATGTTTTCAAAATGAGATTGGCAGGTAAATTTATTTTACTTTTCAATTTCATTTCTAGGAGGATGGGTATTCATGGATATTATATACTATTGTGATCATTATAAACAAACTTCTCAAAAACAGCCTTCCCGTGGCTTGTGCCTTGAATGCTTGCATTGTTGAATTTCCACTCAGCAACAAACCCTGGGATGACTCCGTAAACGCACTACATTTGCATCAATCAGTTTAGAAACTGAAGTTGCACTCTCCTCTCTCCGCTCTCAGCTCTGAACTGCCAGGCCTGGATTCCCCGGGGCCTGATGTCCGCATGGGGAGTCTTGGATTTCTATCTGATAAGGAGCTGGAATATTTCTTGAGGTGAATCAAGGTCCTGAGACTGAGCAGTCCGGAAGCCTTAGACTGAAGGCCCTGTTCAATATTAGTTTCACAGAAAAACCCAAATCTCCAGACCCACTCACAGGCCACCCTGGCATTAGTTGGGCCTGAGTCACCTGATGCCATTGCTGTGTCATTTATCATTTACCACACCAAAGGCTGGTATTTTCGTCAAAGTCAATTCAGGAATTACAAAATCTAGAGGGTCCTATAGAACCTTATAGTCTGATACATCATGTTTTATCTAAAAAGACGGCTCAAAGCAGCTGGTGAAGAAATATTTCATAAAATCTGTGCTTTTTTGGATGTTACCACCTGTTTAAGGGTCTGTGCTGAGCAACGTGAAGGAGACGGCGATGAAGGTCACCAAGATTCCACACTCTCCTTCCTCACGCTGTGACTCTCACTGCTCCCAGAGCATTCTCACACTTTGGTCACATCGCTGTTGTAATGTCTTCCAACTCTTGAGCCGCAAAGAGCTTGAGATTTTTAAGACTACGACCATGTGTCTCTTGATGTGGCACAGTTACTAGGGCACAGACACAGTCTATTCGGTATTAGAACCTACTGAAGAAATATCATTCCTAAAGGGAAAAAGTAGCAACATTAGGTTGTTAACTAAATTTTTGCGCCAACATTGGTCATTTTAATTCAAGCCAACACTTTTCCCAATGCACGCCTCACTTCCCTGTGAGAAGCAGCAACTTTCAAAGCAGTTCTGTTAATGTGAATTGATACTTCATAGATCAGTGAAATAAGGGTGAGAACTACAGGTTGAATTTAAGTTGCCATCGCTTTACATAGCAGTGGTGTTTTACATCACAGTAGTGACGGGTCCTGAAAGCACAGTTGCTTAGTACTGGTATTATAAACTAACCAAGCCCCTTTATAAAGTACAAAAGGATCTGTACTAGAGGATTAGATGAATGGAGATGCTAATTAAAGATGGGGCCCCAAATGGTAAATCCATTCTCATTTGCTACCCTCTTGTTAAATGACAGATCAAAAAATTTCTATGAGATAGTTTTCATCACTAAGAATATCCTAAATGCTAGCGACAGAGGACTGGCTAACTAAATATGCTATACCATCAATGAAATACCATACATATACACCTAATAATTTACATTTTGACACAGATAAAGCAGACTACAAAATACTATGTAGGTAAAACTATATAGAGAAATATAACTAAAACTGAAAATTATAATAGTGTTAATGTTGAGGTTATTAATGATTGTTTAAAAAATATTGTAATTTTTACCATAAAAAGGTATTAGACACCAACTACAGGAACTTTTGAGTTTTTAAGAGTCACCATTAACAAAATCAAATGACTGTAAGCTACGTAAACCAATACATGGCAAAGGTGACACTGCAGTGATAATGACTAACTCAATAGCATATCTGCACAGAAAGAAACAGTCTGCCTCCCACCTTAACACCACTGAGAAAAACCAGTTCAGGTGGATTACAGGCCTAAAACTCCTAAGTAAAACAAAAAGCTCACAGAAGAGTATCACAGAACTTTATGACTTTGGGGTAAGCAGAGTTCTTCAATGGGACACAAAAAGCACTCGTCATTAAAAAAAATGATAAACTATACTAAAATTAAGAACTGCTGTTCATCAAAAGATACTATTAGAGAGCAGAAAGGTTAACTCATCTGCCATAAACATATCCAACCAGGGACTTTTATGAAAAATATATTAAAAAATGTCTAAAAATCAATATAAAAAGGCAGAGAAAAGTTGACAAAGACTTAACAGGCATTTCATAAATGAGTAGTAAAAATCAATGGTCAATAAATACATGAAAAGCAGCTTAACATCACTATCTTCAGGGAAACCAACTAAGATACTACTCCACACACACCAAAATGGAGTGACAAAAACAGAAACAAGTGTCGGCAGGGATGTGGCGCATTGGGACTTTCAGACACTCCTGGCCGAAGCATGCACTGGTACATTCCCTAAGCTTGAACATACACTGACCCTCTGCTGTTCCAACAGCAATGTGCACAAATAGTCAGCAAAAGACATCTACGAGAAGACTCAAAGCAACAATATTCCTATAGCCAAACACTGAACAGAGAACAATGTCCACTAACAGAAGAGTGGGTAAATTGTGGCAGTCGCACAATACGCAATGAGAATGACTGGTCACAACCCTGTGCAGTGACACAGATGAATTTCACAAGAACGCTGGACAGAAGAAGCCAAACACAAGCAAATGTATGTGCTCTATCATTCAGTTTATATGAACTTAAAAACAGGTGAAATTAACCTGGGATGTTGGAAGCCAGGAGAGCTGCTACCCTTAGGGGCGGGGTGTGCAGACAGCAGGACCTGGAAACACACTCAGCCCGGGACGCTGGTAATGTTGCTTCTGGATCTGGAGGCTGGCTACACTGGCTCATGCTCCGTTTATGAAAATCTACCAAGCTATGATTTAAGATTTGCATACTTTTCTACATGCCTATTGTGCATCAATAAAAATTTGTTTAAAATGTTATTTGACACAAATTACATGGATAATTATTAAAGTGCGTCTGATCTTTCTTTTAGAGATGCCATTAACTGCGAATTAAAGATAAACAAGGTCAGAGCCTTAAAAAAAGAACTGGCAACAAAAGGAAGAGAATATGGTTCGCCTCCTATCTTCCCTCCACATCATCCAATGACTAACAAAACATGCCTTTCATTGCAATGTCCTTACAAGAATTCTTCCGACATGTCTATCCTATTGCAAATCACGTCCTTATTCGCATGGGTGTAGTCTGCCCCCGCTCCCCTGCTGGCTTCAGTCTACCCTCTCTGGTTCCTGACATTGCAGTTTACTCAGAGGTTGGTCCTTCTAAACTCCCACTGGAAGCTGCTTAAAAGGGTTTCTTGGTTTTTGGTCTGTTTCACTTTTCAGGAAAACAAAGCAGTCCCCAGCAAAGTCTTCAGGGGGATATGGGAGCAGCCAGGTTTTCAGACCCAATACCATATCAGGTTGGTAAACACATTATCTGGAAAATAATATCATCTCCAAACCAATCTGTTTTAGTTAACGTCAAGTGATTTACTTAAAACTTTGCAAACTTTTATAGCTTGCTTGTATAATAGCCCTGTCCTTGATTTAATGACAGAAACACAAAATGTCAAGTCGTCAGAGCTCATCCATTTTACAGATGAGGAACCCGAGGGGTACAGTGAGGGAAGATGGATCCCAGGTCACGCAATCCCTGGCAGTTCTGGAGAGAGCCCCGTTTTCCTGATGCTCAACCATTCCATGCCATGCTTCCTCAGTGTAGCCCAGACAAGTTACATTTTTCCAAGGCCAATAAATAATCCTAACAGCTCTGCTCCTTCCCAGAATCACTGAAATCTCATTCACATGCCTTTCCTCCACTGAAGGAAAAGTGAAAATACCAATTCAGGTAGAAAAGAGAGAAGAGGAAGAACTGGGGGCCACAGAGAGGAAGTGGGCTGCCCATTCCTCTGCAGAGCAGGTCGGCGCATGGGAACAGGGTGTACCGATGGAGGGAATGAAGCAGTAATCCCTGCAGACCCCAGAGACTATGCCCAGGCTGATCCTCGGAGAGGGACAAAAGGCCAGGAAGTGAATTCTGGGTGCCCTGCCCACAGTTACCTTCAAACTAGTGGAAAAGGTTTAAAATCAACATCAACTGGACCTTCAAGGGACAAAGAGAGGGAAAGTGCCTTGGGAACCTAAATGCAATCACGTGAAGAAGTGGGGACAGCTCTAGCTGTGTTTTATTCCAGCCCCGACCCCTCCACAGGCAACACTCAGAATCTCAGGTGCCAGTGACTTTTCCTTTTTCTGTTTTATTTCTTTTAGGTATTTTGAAGCTGAATTTTTTTTTGTTAGTAACTTTTTTTTGTCTTTTTGTTTAAGAAGACATGCATTATAATGAATTAAGCACATCAGCAGTGTATAAAGAAAAGTTAATAGTTCTTTCTCCTGATAAATATCTTCACTAGTGTTTAGGGTATTTGTTTATACAAACAAAAATGCATACATATGTCACTTCTTAATCCCTCTGGATTTTCATCTTGGCTTACCATGTTAAGGCAGACCTGTAATGTCAACTTTATTTTTTTATTTTCAAAAATAGGTGACCTAATGTCTAACCCTATGAATGGTGCACACGTGTGCACAAGCACACGTCATGCTTAAGAATTACATGTCTTCTGGGTGGGGTAGTATATACATTGTGACTTCACCTCGTAGTCAGAACTCACACTGGCTTTGTCTCTGAGAGGTCACTGTGGCAAGAGACTGACTTAAGGGGAGATTTCTTTTCCTTCACTGGCCCACCTGCTTCATGTTAGTATAGTTTGGAGAAATGGCAGCCTCCTAATTTTTTAGCTTAACAGTGATATTATATTATTCACCCTACTCTTAAGTTGTTCTTGTCTCTAAGTCCTCAGATGAGAAAATCTGATAATTCTTTGTTTTTATGATTACACAAATTTTGGCTATAGACTGTTTCACCCCATTTTATCCAATAATCTTTTTTTTTTGCCAACGTCCGAGTAAATTGGGAGTTAGGAATTTTCATCCTCTTCCTTATGATCTACTCAGCTTCTATTTTTCCCAAATATCGGGAAAATTGCCCAAATAACATGAAGGACATGAAGTGCTGGAGAGACACTGTGGCAGGCACGAGAGCACCACAGGGTCTACCCACGCTCACTCGCGCAGTTCCCTTTTCATCCATTTCACACTGAGGGTTTAGTGTGCGTGTGGTCAGTCCGACTGGAGGGTATAGCTGGGCCCTGACTTAGAGCCCCGTATGACTTAACCAGCAGCAGGAGGACAGGTCCTTCTCAGGGAGAAGCACGCCGTGGTCATGAACTCCCACCTCCAGCAGGAAACTGAGCTCAGTGGGTCACAGGTCAACCTGATTGCAGGGTTTTGCCCTTTCCAGGTTAGAATAACTTTTCTGAAGCTGACCACTGCTCCTAAATCACCCTCCAAGGAGGCTGTGCATGTGTGTTAGCAGTCATAGTCACGGTTCACACATTCCTGATGCTCCTGCCATGTCCTGTGGGCACCAGTGGTTACTATTCTGCACCCCACGCATCACAATGGCCCACATCCTGCATGGTAATGGAAGAGTCACCCCCTCCAAGATGAGCACTCACAATGACTTTCCTATCAGAGGCAGAATAACCAGACTACAAAGAACTATTAACCACTGACTGCTATGAGAGCTATAAGCTTGAGTCACTTTTCTTAGCCACTGTTCTAGCCTGCTTCACATCTCTCCTCACCTCGGAGGTCCTAGAGTGCCACGGTCCCACAGAGAGTAAACCCAAACCATGGGGATGACAGCCTGACCAGCTCTAGCCACCCTTGAAAGGTGAGCCCTGCATTAATACTGCTACTGCTGGACTGTTTTGCTCTTGGACTCCTAAAATCACCTGACATTGCTCTTCCGGGCAGACTTCCAGTTCTTAGGGAATCCTGTGCTTAGTTTTGGTTTAACATTGGCTGCAGTAACTCCCTAAGAAATTTAACCAGCTGCCAACTGACCCTATTCACAAACAGAGAACACAAAGGGCTATTGTAAATCCAGTGATAATATTCAAAATGGCCAAAAATCCAGTGCCTCAGAGCTACAGAATAAATTTTGCTGGACCATCCCCAAAACCTTTGTTATTACATTTCTTCCAGGTCCTTCCATCAGATTTAGGGAAGGTAGGTGCACTTATCACTCAACTTGTCCTCTTCAACTGGTTTCTTACAAGAAGTCTGTTTCAAACAGTCCTATTGCTTTTGTTTGAAAAGCTGCTGTTTTTCTTTTAAAATGCTATATCTTTCTATATGTCCATCGATTCCCTCTGCATTCATCCAAGAGAGGCAAGTGCCCATGTTTGTTTTGTGAGTGACAAGGAGCTGTGCTGGAGAGCACACAGGCTTCTGTTCCAGTCTTAAGACTTCACAAAAAGGATTTACTGTAAATTTCTTTGCCGCTGTGCCAACGCAGTCACCAATACACTATCAAGCAGTGTTGGCAAGCAGCCTCAGGGTTCACTTCTGTCTCAAGTAGAGTGAGTTGGTTTTTAACACTGATTTAATTGTGTGTATGTGTGTATGTGCAGATTATTTTTAATGTCTGTGGGACATTTTTAAAAGGCATATTAGGTCAGAAGCAAAAATCTCAATAAAGTCTCCAAAACAGATATTGCTCAGCTACTATTTTATTTTGTGACTCTCCATAATCTTTTCCACCCTAGTTTACACTCCCTACCTTGATTCAAAAAAAGGAATTTTTCTGTCATGAAAGTTATTTAAAATTCACTTCCACCATCTTAGGCATTTAAGGAAAACTGAAAGTTTTCTTTGCATCATCTTTTCTCCTGGGCACATCCACATCTTTCCATACATGTATTATTCATTATCCACATCTTATTGTATTATATATGTTTTTATTATAAAAATAAAAAAGAAAAACAACAATAACCAATGAGTTGAAATCTTTGGGGCTGTTAATCTCTGAGAAGATTAGCTGAAGCAGTAAAGTTTTCCTTTATAGAAAAGAAAGTTTAAAATTTCATCATTCAAATATAGCCCATCTAAAACACCTGGAAATGATTTAAAAGTTTTCAAAGTCACTATTCTAATAGTATTACTTCCAACCTAACCATTACTGGCCTTTGAAATACAGAAGCTAAAAGCAGACTAGACAGATCAAATACTACAGATAAAAGCATTCTGAAAAGCATACAGTGCTATAAAAACATAAGGTGGTAGTATTAAAAATGGATTTGGACATGAAATCCCAAACTCATTCATTTCAATGACTCCCTTAAAACTTGGATGAGAGCAGAAAATGGTAAGGCTTTAATCCAGATCCAGTTCTGCATCTTACTGGGATCATTTCAGGCCAGTTCACTGTATCAAATTACACTCCACACAGGATTAGAAACAAACTGTGAAGTTCTGGGCAAGTGCCACAGCTTTTCACGCAAAGCCATCGTGCGCACTTTCTTAAAGGACATTTGGAAAGTATGTGATCAAATTTTAAAGTAACTTCTCAAGAGCTGCACATAGTAGTCTTTCTGACAAAGAAGAGTTTTATATTTGTGGCAAAGTCAAAATCTCTGGCTGCAGCTAACTAGTGAGAAGTTGGTGATAAAACAGTCCCAAGGACAATGGGAAGCCCTCATGTGAACTGATAAAGGGGGTAACAAAAATAATGAACTCGAAACTGTGTCAGAAGAGACTGATTAATCGCCCAAGGGCAGAGATTATAGGCACCCACGGGTGCGTGGGTGCACAGCACCTCCCAACACCCTGTGAGCGGAGCTCAAGGCACAGCTGTTGAACTGCACCGAGCTCATAATATATTCAATACCAATTTTATAAAACAAAGGAAAGAGGCAAAAATTGTGTGCACGTATGTGCTGTATAAGGAAAACCTATGGAAGGCTACGTGCCACTTTGTTTTCAACAGTTACAGCAAAGAAGTGGTTGACAGTTCCGTATTGTTGGATTTGTACTATAAGCAAGTATTACTTTTGAAATCCGAGTGGGATCAAAATAACAACACATTACTTAATTTGCCAACAAAGAATATTATTTTTAAAACAGAGAACAATCCACATTCCATGTATATGTGTGTATATACATATATATGTACTTATTCCAAATAAAAGAAAAAAGAAAACACCCTAGGATTATGCTATGGTTTGTAATTAACTACTGGATCCTGAAAATGGAAGTGAACTTAATGACCAAATATACTTGGAGAAAAAAAATAAACAGATTCAACTAATATTTACTGAGCATCAATCATGTGCTAAGTAGTTATCTAATAACTTTGGACTTAGAGAATATTTGCCCTCAATTTATCCATAGCCTTCCTTATTTACACCCATTTATATCCCCTCTTCCAGCTCCACAGATAGCAACCCTTACACTCTGAACACAAAGTCAAAGATTACTTCTCATTATCAAAGGTTTTTATTCATGAGAATGTACTATCACATGCACTACTGCATGTAAGAACTTAAGTTGTCCATATTCTGCTTAACTTTGGAGGCGTTTAGACAGTAAAATTTGGCTAAATTTTAAAACAGACTAATTTTCCTGGTGCTGTAAACTACTTATCAAAGTGCAAGGGTGTATTTTGCAACTTAAACTAAAAAATGGGCATTCTTCCCACCTCTGGTTCCTGTTATCAAATACACCTTCCTTTCAAATTAAGAAGCCAAACCTATTCTTTAGAAATACACATGGCTCAATCAACTGAACACGCTCATAAAAATGTTTGGCCTCTTTCAACTCCTGCCACAGCTCTCCAACTCTTGTCCCACTTGGTCTCCCCACCTAACTTGGGATTCCCACTCTCCTAGCCCCAGACACTGCTGTCACCAATACTGCTGGCAGCCTCAGTGGCTGAATCAAGCTACTTTCCCTCTGCCAGGACACTGGAAAATCTTGCCTTTATATTTAGTAGCAATGCAATCTTTGAGAAAGAACTTTAATTGACAGAGAGTTTACTGAAAACTTGTTTGGGAGTCCCTAGGCAACAAAACAAGGTAAGTGGACTTTCTTCCAAAATTGGGTTTGGTTACCAGAGCTGCGGAGGCCGAATGGATCCTCAGCCCCAGCTCGATCCCAGCTCCCTTACCTGAAATACCCTACACTCTCCTCAGACTAGACCAATTTCACCTTCATTCTATAAGGCCGAACTATGTCCTATGATTTGTTCCATAAACATTTCTTGAGCATTTATTTAGTTTAAAGCATATTACTAGACATTATCAGAGATACAAAGATGGATCAGGTAAAATTCATTCTGAAAGAATTTAGAGTCTAAGTCTTAATCTGGTGAGATATGTAGGATAACATTTCAGTGTTGACTTTTTTTCCCAAATGCCTACAGCACCTTGTATTCCTAGGTGGTCTCCCATCCAAGTACTAACCTAGTGTTGACTCTTAAATGTCTAAAATATAATTTGAAAAACATGAAAGACAGCCATTCACAGGATTAAAAACAGGATATGCCTTCCAAAACATCAGAGAATCTAAAAATACAGAAAAATATAGTTTAAAACATGCACTAAAGAAGCATTAAAATCAAAGCATAAAATAAAATAATCAAGAGAAAAATATATCAGTTGTAACTACAATGACCACAGAAATTATCACCGAAACTCGGGTTTTCAGGAGGAAGAGGGGCACTAGTAACACCTTCCAAAATGACAGGCATACAGCATACACCAGGATGTAGTGAGCAAGCAGGCTGTGAAGTCTTCCTAGTTATAAAAATAGATAATTCCCTTTACTAAAAAAGGTGGAGTTAATGGGTTCAAATGCTCTTCTTCCTCTCCAATTCCCTAGAGTCTTGTTTTCGGATTCTAAAAATCGATAAGGCACACTGAAGAAAATGGAAAAAAGAATAGGATATATAAAAAATATTCCACGATGTATGCAAAGAACAAAGCTACAGATGTTAGTTACATTTTAAAATAAATTTAAATTTGGTCATAACGTTTGAGTTTTGCAAATATTTTTATATCATTTATAGTTAAAATCAATAAATTCAAATTACCTATAGCTCTACTAGTAAATTAAGACCTGGTTTGGGCTATTTTTTTTAAGATAATTTTAAATTTTAACATAGGTTTAACATACCTGGTTTCAGTTATAAACTTGTCTAACCTCATAAAGGGAAGCATTTTTCAAATTTAGTATCCAAAACACGATAGATATGTTAGACTTATGTAGAAAATCAGGCTTTTATGGTCCAAACAAATTCAGAAAACATTTAAAGTTACTCAAAAAATGATATTTTGAAAGATGTGAGTAAGACCAAATTTACATTACTTGCAAACACATGCAGCACTAAGCTATCTGGCTGTGGACAGCCCTATGGTATCTCACATCTGGGCAAATTAATATCTCTACACATAAAAGGCACACAAGCCACATGTGCACTCACACACCCAGCCTAGCTGTCTACTCCAATATCTGTACCCTGATATAGGCCATTGGGAGAAATTAATTCCTGGTGAACACAATGAACATAGAAGCAACAAAGGAGCAAAGCAGAAGCACATGACTGGTGGTCATATGCTGGAAATTCAAGTTTCTAGTACAAGCTGGACCTCCATTCTCCCTTTCTAATCTGTACTCCCTCAATTTTCCCATATATAATCGAAGCCAAACACCAGCAAACTGATGAATAACTGTAACAATACCTCCTAGGACTTCCATACTCTTCCTTCTGCTGACAATTCCGTTCCACCTCTGTGCTCAAAAGGAGCACGTGGGAGGGTGGTACAGTCAGCATCTATCCCCTCGCACTGGCACTGGAACACATGTCCTGGTAACGTGACTACTGTGACTACAGATACGCCCGAAGAGACACCAACGGAAAGCACAACCAACGCAATGGAATCCATGTTCTAAGAGAAATGGATTAAGAGTATAGAAGAAACTCAGAGGAAGGAGCCAGAAGTCTGTGCCTCAGAGCAGCTGGGGAAGAGGGGCGCTGGGCTGTGCTCTGAGCCCAACTTGGCTGGGCAGAGCGGGGAAGAACGCTTGAGCAGAGAGTCAACACTCAATGAAACACAGAGATGTGAAAATCCTGGTGCAGCCACTGCTGAAAAGTGTGGAGGTTCCTCACATAATAAAACGAGAGCTACCGTGCGACTCAGCAATTCTCTCTCTCCGTCACACGGAATGCAGGGTTTCCAAGAGGTGCGAGCGCTCCAGAGCTCAACACGACATTCTCTGCAACAGCCAAGATAGGGAAACAAGTGAGGTATCTGCCAACGATGGACGTATAAAAGACCTGGAATGTGTACACACATACACACAGTGGAATATTAGTCAACCGCAAGAAAGGTGGAAATCCTGCCACACGTGATACAGGGATGGACCTTAATTAATTGAGATGAGTCAGACAGAACAAGACAAATACTGAGTGATATCACTTGTACATGAAATCTAAAAGAGCCCAATCCATAAAAAGAGAGTAGAACAGTGGTTACCAGAGATTTTGGGGTAAGAAAATGAGGATATGTTGTTTTAGGGTAAATTACAAACTAGGAGATAAGTCCTGGAGACTGAATGGCACAGCAAAACTGTATTATAAACATCAAAGTTGCTAAGAGACTAAATCTTAATTGTTCCCGCAACAAAAAAGTGGTAATTATTTGATATGATAGAGATGTTAGATAACACTAGTGTTAATGATATTACAATATATATCAAATCAATATGTACACCTTAAACTTACACAGTGTTCTATGTCAATTATATCTCAATAAAAATAATTTAAAATCCTGATGTATTCAAGAGTGGTGAGAAGTGAAGCAGAGGGTCTGAGGTGGGGAGAAGCTGCACACGAAACCAGTCTAAACTAGAATTTGACATCGTCAGTGAGGAAGTCTAAGGGGCTACTGGAAAACCTTTCTCCCTGGGGATGAGACTGGGGTGGGGGTTTCTCTCATTCTCTCTGTACAGTGTCTTTCTTTCAAAATGGATAAAACTGACAAATTCTCATTGTTCAGCTTCTCTCTTCTCCCTTTTGAGAGCAGCTAAGCTATTTCCTCTCCAGTCCTTCCTAAGAGTCCTCTGCCCACCTACCCCCGTCCCACTGCCCTCACCCAGAAAAGACCAGGGTTCTGGTTTCAACTCTCACAATTCAAAGCTCAGAGAGACCCAGTCTCTCCCGGAGTCCCAGATTCCCTTTATATAGAAGTGGACTTCATGAACTATGAAATTCAGGGCCTCCATAAGCAGAACGTCAAAAAACTACAGCATATTTTCATTTTAACAATCATAGAAAGAGAGGGGAATCAGTAAGAGAAGCATTTAAAGTAATCTCAGCTATACAGTTATACAGAAAACAAAATCTAGTTAATAAGGGATGGCTGGAATAGTGCAATTAGTTGTCCAAGTCAAAACCTCCTCAGTCTCAGTATTATCGTCTACAAAATGAAGATAATAAGTTTACCACTAAATTTGTTCTGAGGATTAAATAAGAAACATAAACAAAACGGCTCACTGAACACTGCTCAGTAAACTTTGGTTAAATCTAGTTTGATCTCTCTCTCAAGTGCATTTATAAATGTGGCATCTCTTAGTTTAACAAAAGGCATGCAAGTATTATGACATTACGTAAATTGTTCAGAAAACGGAATTTTACAATTGTCATTTTGGAAAAATTGAAGGCCTGAGGCTTTGAAGAAAAACAACTATTATACAATAAATCTAATAACTGTTGCTTCTGTAGAGACCTAAAAGAAAAATGTTCCCCTCTCTACCCACTCCCATTCCCAGAAGACAGGGTCTTTGCCTTTGATTTTCAAAGCATATCTGATTTCTTCCAGCCATTACAGAGTCAAATAATAAGACGGGTTTAGATACAACAGTGAAGGAATAACAACCCTTTCTTCAATTCTGCACTTAAGACCCAAATCCTTTGAAATATGATCATCAATGCAATTATGCACTGAACTGCTGTAAGTTAAGTCATCTGGGAAACATAAAACCAGTGACAATGTGCTTCTAACTGCATGGGAGATCAGGATATTAGTGATATTTTATATTCTGCTTCACTGCCCACTAAGCAGCATATATTTTCATAATAATGCTCTTTCCAAGTAGAAACAACTCAAGGAGTCATAACTCAGTTTCCAAGATGAAGAGGAAACCAAAGGGAAAAAGTATACAAGTGAAACAATGCCTCTAGTATTTGAAGAAGTAGGAGGGGCAAAAGACAGAGAGGTCCAAAATAAATTTAAATGACTGCTCTGAAATCATTCTTTGGGTTTAAACAGCAAGCTAAACTCATCTCGACTTCTCAGTTTTAATGACTCAGACATCTCTGAATGCTGCATTAAAAAAAAAAAAAAAACAATAACAAAAAAACATGCCTGCCCGCCTGCCACGTGCAGGACTCTGGGCTGGGCAAAGGGGTACAGTTTTTAGTACCTCCACAGAGGAATACTGCTGTGTGAATGAACTTCAGCCCAGCAAAGCACACAACCCCCTCAGCACTCATACACCTTCGCCCAGCAGCTTAGAACCTTTACAAACAGTTAAAAGTTACTAATCCCACACGTGGGCTCCCAGAGCACAGGTTCCTGCAGGCGCACACAAAGACACCCAGTCTTTGTTCCCGTTTTCAGATAGGATGGAAACCCGTGGCAAAGGCTGCCCCCTTGTGTTCTCAGTGTTGCCGTGGCCCTCGCTAGAGCTGCAACAGGCTGCACAGTAAGCCTGAATAGCCTGTGATGGCTTCGGACAGAAGACCTAACCCCTGCCCAGAAATCAAGGCCACTTATGCTTTCAGAGAACACTCTGAGAATGCGGCAATGGTCGAGTTGGTTCAAGTCTGAGAAAGCCGTCTGGACTTCTCTTGAGACACAGTCATGTGTAGCTTGCTGGTCCTTGAACATCCAATCAGAATGAGGACTGTCCTTTTAAAGCTCCTGCTTACAAGAGATCTCTAGAGGGTTGGAATTCCTGTCTGTCCAATGCCCTCTGGGCCTCTGGCTTTCTGAATGTTACCTACAGCAAGCCATAGGTCTAGGAGCGGGCAGAGGGGCACTGAGAACAGCAATGAAAGGAAGCAGGGAGAGGCAGTGTGGAAAGCTTTTAGAAACCGAACAAGAGAGAAGGAAAGGCCACAGAGGTCACCTGACCCAAACTTACTTTATAAGCATATCATTCAGGTCTGGAAGTTCCCACAAAAGTGGCCAACTTGCTGGAAGTCTCAACTGGCAAACCCAGTGCTGTTTCTCTTATAAGAGGCTGCCTTACTGGTTAGTTTGGGATCAAAACTATGATGGCCCAAGAAATAACTTAGAAGATTAAGCTGAAGTAGCCAGCATGAGAACTCTAACTTAGTGGGTAGTATAGAACCAAACACATAATCAGCACGAAATGCATGTATTGAGAGAGTGATTAAGTTATAAAAGTAAGCACATAAGGTCTATCTTTTCAGAGCAAACAACAGTTCATTACATGTAAAAACAAACAAACAAACAAACAAACTACATTGTTTGTTTCTTTTAAGAGACTGGAGCCTGAGAAAGGAAGGCTTACTAAAGACACTGATATCCTTTCCTCCTTTCTCCAAATCCTCTACCCCAAATCTCAAGCAAAATGTCCAAAGAAGGGTAAAAATTAAGACAAGGCCATGTCAACACAGGAAAAGGTCTCATCAAATGCCAGAAACTTTGAAAAACGGAACCAGATCAAAGTTCACCTGGCCAAACTAGAATTAACTTATGCCACTGAGAGCAGCTGGTCTCTCCAGAAGAGACCCCAGACCTCCTGAACACCCCAGAGTAAGAAGGGAAAGGGCAGAAGTCTTGGAAGATCCTGCAGCAGAACAAGTAATCTGGCTGCTGCCAGAGGCTCAGTTTGAGATAGCTAGGCCTGGGGCCACAACCAAGGACCTTGTACGAAAACCAGACGGCATTCTCCCCAGAAGAGACTACTGCTAGTCTCATTTAGTTGTCTGAAATCGTTTGGTAATGGTAAAGTCAGAAGGTGAGGACAACATAGTGCTGGTTTAAGTCCAGCCCTTTCTTAGCTCCCTTACACTAGAAATGGCTCAATACAGAAAAGATGCAGATTCTTCCTAAGTGAACTTATAAATTTACACAAATAAAATTGTCTTACTACAGGAACACATGTATGTATGAATGCGTGTTTACACATGGACAGAAGTTTGGAAGAACATACATTACACTGGTAACGCCTATAGTAATTAACCATAAGAAGGTCCCTTACCTATTTTTTTCTATATTATTGGCTTTATAGTAATAGAGTTATTATGGTTTACTTATATTAGTAAAATAAAATGTCTTAATATGATATTTCATGTACTAGATAAGATAAAATGATATCAAGTTAATATGGAAGAATAAATGTCCAAGAACAGTCAACTATTGAAATGACTAGTGATAAATAAAACTTAAAAATGAGTTATTGAAACCATCAGAACCAAGCAATATAAACTGGCAAATACATCAGAAATGAAAATAGAGCACAGAAATAGACTAATATTTGTAGACATTTGTAATGACAAAAGTGGTGGCAAAACAGGAGGTGTATTTGATAAACTGTGCTGCCACAACAGCTGTGCATCTGGGGGGAAAAAAATGAACCTATCTGTAGCTTACAGGTAACCTGGTCCATGCCCTAGAACAGCTTAGATGAGCCCATGAGGTTTACATAACATAAAACATCCAAAGAACAAACAAATGCCAAAGCATGTAATGAGAATAAGAAAATTGGAGGGAAAAAAAAAGACCCTCGGTGGCACTTAAGTCCCCACACCTCACCTCAGAGAATCACAACTGGGGAAGTTAAGTTCTCCAGACTATGAGGTAACTGAGCCCTGCCTTCCCTTGGGTGCACCCAGAGCTCAGAAGACCAGAAAGGGACTTCAAGTGACTCCTGGGGGCAACTCTGGCCTTAGGAAGCCTAAGATAAAGCTCTCCTCATGAATGAACCAAGACTAAGAAAAAAGACTCAGATTCAGCATAGCTCTGCTCCTCCAACATCATACAGCCTTGCCTTTTTCAGCCCAGGATTCACCTGTGTGCCTCCCAGAACACCTGGGACACACTAAGAGGAGGAGACAGCAATTCGATTCCATGTACTGCATGTAAGCTAAGAATTTCAAGGGGTAAAATCACTTTTGCTCTGGGGGCCTGGACAATCTTATCACCTTAAAATGTCACTATCCTGATATCCTTTAATAAGAACTGTTCAGACTAAGAAAGAATTTTGCTGATCTATAAAATTCCAAAATATTCCAAATGAAAAGCAAATGTGTTTACTTCTAAAAAAATGTTTTCCACACTTGCTAATTTCCTTTTCTACCTGAGAATAGTTTAAACTATGAAGAAATAAATGGTGAACACTAAGGCGCTCTGGCTGTTCATGTGTTCTCCAACCTCAGCCCTGTGCTCTTATTAACTGATTGATTCGTTCAACCAATATTCACTGAACACCCAAAGGATCTTCATGAGAAGCAAGAAGTAGACAAGGTGACCGTTCCTAAATAAACACTAGTAGTTTCTGGCACACAGGCAGCCCTAACAGATGTTAACTTTTGATGTTATTACTAAAATCAATACTAACACTAGGCTCCAAGCAAATGAACTGGGTAATCAATCTGAAATCTATGATTATGTGTGAGAGCATGTAGTACCAAAATCAATAATAAGGAACAGTAAAAAGAACTTTGAATGGATAACAGTTGATAACAGTAACTAACAATTGATAACGGTATCAAATCACAACCTTGACAACAAGCCAGGGATATAGTTGGTTTCATGGCTGTTAATACCAAATTTTTTAAGGACCAGAAAATCCCTGTGCCATTCAAACTGTTCCATAAAATAAAAAACAAAGAAAACCACCCCTTAATTTGTTATTTATTTCATGAACCCAGTATAATGCTGATACCTAAACTCCACAAATAAACTTATAAACATGAAAAATCTGGACAACAGTAAATCAAATCTAACAGTGTATGAAGAGAATATGCAATGGTCAAGTGATGTCCTTCTCCTAGGAATGCAAGGATAGCTAAATAATCAGGAAATAATTAAATATTATTTAGGACATGAATTACAGCAAGGAAGGAAGCGCTACAACTTTGTCTTCGGATGCTGAGATGACATCAATTAAATTCGGTATCTGTTCCTGAATTAAAAAAAAAACAGTTTCATAGCATAATAAGTAAGCACTATGAATCAACAGGCATCAATCATCAAACCTGAAACTTAAATACTAGGAATTTTTTCATTAAAGTCAGGAAGGAACCAGACAGAATAGCAGCTATAGTTATTATTATCAGCCATGTTTTTATAGGCAATATAACAATAAAGACACATAACTATTAAGAAATATAAGACTAAAATCATGATCGTTTGTAAAAGAAAAATTATTAAAATCAGTTGAAACTAACAATGTTTAGAAGGGACTAGTAACACTGCTAGTTATTTACTGACTAAAATAGATTCTAAGTTGAAATACTGATAACAAAGTATATTTAAAAGAAATTCATTAGTAACTAAAAGTTTTACAGAAGTACCACAAAAGGCTTAAGAACCACAAACTTTTGATATTTCCCTTGAAATAAATCAAATTAAATATGCTAGTAAAACTCTTCAAAGACTTCTGACTCCTCAGGTCACCCACATTACTAGGAAACACATACGCTCTCATTGAAACCACACCGACTTCCTATTCACCCAGGAGTCAAGCATGGCGGAACTAAAACCAGTTCAGATAAAAACTAAATATTATTTTCCTCATGTTGTAAAAAGAGGAATATCATATTTCCTCTTATAATATGTCCCTGAAATTTTAAAGACTTAACCACATGGAAGAGATCTGAAAGTATATTAAGAAAAGGCTAAAGATTTAAAATCCTAATTCAATTTCCCCTCACATTTTAACAGGAGCCTGTAGCAAACATTTACTTTCAGAGAGATTCTCAGTAGAAAATTGAACAAAAGGCTATTGTGTGTTAAACATGTGAGGACTTTCTGGCCCCATCTATACCAACTCTTCAAATATCACACTGGAATTAAATTCTTTTAAACTTTAAATCAGCTGTTTCCAAACCGCAAAATCTATTCCACACGTATTAGTGTGAGTTCTCCAAGTGAGTTATAGCTAAGTTCAAAAGTGAAATATGCATTTTTCAAGTGCCAGTACAAGTGCTTTCCTTTAGACCTTGACTATATACACTGACTTGTTCAAGAATGCTATGAGGTTTCATTTCCTCCCCCAACAAAAATTCTTCTCTGCATTAGATAAATCTGACTCTATCATTTCTGATGAAAAACACATGGGTATCAGTCACACCACTCTCTACTATTTTCCTTAAACAGGAATTACAACCTTTTCTCTAAGTTAACCAGAGTTAAAAAAGATGAAATTTACAGGCCTGTCCTGATCACTATAAACATCAGTATGTTTTAATTTGTAATCTGTGTCTTATCATGGGCCTGCTAAAATATAAAAGAAAATGATAGATTATAATTAGTGATATAGTCGTTTTAAACCATGTCCACAAATCCTTTGACATGTCTCCATCAAAAGGTGGAGTTATTAGAAGTGAGTTACTAGGGCAGGCCCATATCCAGAGGGATATGGGCCTGCCCTAGTAACTCACTTCTAATAAAGAGAATGTGGCAGAAGTGAGGCTGAAGGCTTTGGAGGCTGAGTCACCAAAGCTGATAGAGCTTCCTCCGGCCTCTTCCCCCTGGGATGCTCACCTGCAAAACCCAACCACCAGGCCATGAGGAAGCCAAGCAGCCACAAGGAAGGCCACACGTTCCAGTCCCAGTCACGCTCCCAACCAAGGTCCCAGCAGACAATCAGCATCAACTGACAAACGCGAGTGAAAAGAGCCTTCAGATAATTCTAGCACTTCAACTGACACTGTGTGGAATAGAGACAAGCTGTCCCACCAAACCACTCCCAATTACAGACTCATGAGAAAATAAAAGTGGTCTCTGCCGTAAGCCACTACTAGGCTTTGGGTGGTCTATTATGCAGCAATGGATAACTGGAACATGTAAATTAGTTCAACCAAATTCAGCCACCTATCTTATGCTTCCTTCTCATTTCAACACACGCCCCCAAAGGAGGCAAACCTGTTTTAAGTTTAAAAACAAAAATACCAAAAAAAACAAAAACCCAAACTGTGCTGACATACCTGGGGTCTGAGACAAGTCAGTAGAGCAGCCCAAGGGCTGGAATCCCATCCTCCATGGCCCTCAGCTGCCAGCTGGCTTCCTCTTGAGCTCTTTGCTTTTCACTTAGTAACAAACCAAAATCCTTGGGCTTCTCCTTCCTCCTGCCTTAAACTTACTTCTAGCTTTGAAAAGTTGCTTTCATTAAACACCTGGTTTATGAGACTGTTGTTGCTGCTACATATGCTCCAGTTTTTAAATCAAGAAACAAGTGAAATGTGTCTAAAACGGTAACTGACTCTAAGGCTAAAGGAACTCCAGCTTTGGGTGGAGGTGACTTGAGGAGTATTTTCTTTTAAAATGGAACTACTACAATTCATAGCAAGTTACTGATCTATATGCTAATTACTTAAATGCACGAAGTTAATATCTAAGGACACCAGAAAAGAAGACCCCAGTCATTTCCTTCAGAGATTTCACTATGGTTGTGACCAGTCAGGTAACCCCTCAGGAGGGAGCACACATGTGATACACAGCACCACCCTACCTAGCACGTTTCCTGGAGGCACCTCTTCTAGGTCTTCCAGTTCCCTGCCCATCAGAAGGTACAGGTGTTCCAGAGTACAGCATGCCATGTGGGGGACGGGGGCAGGTTGTCCAGTGGAGCGGAGAAGCCTAATGGTACCTGGACAAAGAAAAATGGCTGAAGGTAAGTTAGGATGCCTTAAATGAAAACATTAGATAATATCTATAACATCATTAATCTTCATTAGTAAGATGGGCTGCAGTCACATTTCATGTCAACCTCAAACATGCAAACCTGAAATGGTGTTATATAAAAATATGTCTAAGAATAAAATCTGAACTAGTGAAATTTCTCAAGTATTTAAAAATTATCAAGAATCCCACACAATCATGAGCTTTATGGTGAAGTGATATAAATTCTGTTATGACCTGGTAGCACCGCATAAACTAATAAACAAAAACCCACGTCGCCCCTTGCTAGGATTCACGCGTATCATGTCACACACTAGTTCTGGTGACAACTATGCTATTCTTTCAACACTCATTACCATTATCATTTAAACTGATTTAACCTCCTTGTGATGCTCTTCAAGCATTCAAGAGGAGATGGAGCTCGTGCTGGTAACACATGAAGATGAGCACTCTGGAGGAGCGCTAAATGTCGACACGCTGCAGGACGACACGTTTCTGAGCTCCCCGGCATCACATTTATTCTTGGGGAGATATCAGCTCGAAATACTCAAGTTTTGTCAAGAATTATTCAATACCTTGAAAAATATTCAAGATATTGTCTTGAATTATTCAGTGACCTCCATATAAATGCTAGTGCCCTGAAAGCATTCCAATCACCAACTTATCTTTGGTAGCCACAGGCCCGAGGCACTGTGCTCGTGCTATGCAGAGAAAAAATTTTAGGATACAACATATACAAAGATAATTAACAACACAAACATAAAGTGAGTGACAAAAGGCAATGCAGGCAAGTAAATTCATTAAAGCTCAGAGGAGGGAGAAGCTGTTATGTTAGGTGAAACTCGAAAATTTCATGAAAATGATGGCCTGGCAGGCATATGTTACATTTAAGTGTATAACTTCTGATTTAATGACAATTCTGCAGGGTGCTCTAGAGACAGATTGGGAAGAAATAAAAAATAGAGTAAACAAGAAGAAAAAAATCACCCGTATGCAATATGACTATCCATCCACTTAGAACAAAGCGTAAATTATGAGTAAGACAGTTTAACAAGGTGGCTTGACACAAGATCAATATAAAAAAGTTAACTGTCTGTAGATCAGCAAAAAACCCCATTTTTTAAAACAGTAATGTTCAGGTATCTCTACCCACTTCTTTAGGCTATTTCAAATGTTTTTCATTGAAGTTTTATAATTTTCTCCATAAAGATATTTAATCACTAGCTATCTTAGATTTTATTGCTATTCTAATAAATTCATGAATAGAAAGATTTCTGTATTGTAAAATGCTGACTCATCCCACATACACGTACTGATTTAAAGCGATACCAAACAGTCTCACTGGAGCTTTTCACAGAACTTGACAGTTAAGTCCTTTCTTACTGCTTCTTGCTGATCCTGACTGGCGACCTGAACCTCTGGCACGTTCATCCTCCTGTGACCTTCGTGACTTACTTACTATATATGCACCTTGCTTATGTCTGAAATGCTCTGTGACAGCTGTAGCCTGTGATCTCCCTTTGCCCTTTGGCTCAAGCATATTTAGATGTTGGCTGTTCTATGCTTACAGACCCTCCTGAACAATTTTGAGGATCTGCCTGCCATGTGACTGCTGCATGTCACCTGCTCACTGCCCATGCCTTTAGCCAGCGACACTAACTTTTTGGACCTCCCTATTTCTTGAAGATCTGCCACTGTCTTCGCTCTAGCAGGACATCTGTTGTTCCCAGTTCCTTCCTCTAGCCTTGAAGAGAAAAGCCTTAAAATTAATTAAATAAGGCCAGGAAGCTTTGCTCATACACTGGTTTAGTTTCCTAAATGTTACTAAGTAAAACAGGTTTACCAAAAAACACAAGAGATATATGAATTCAGCCAAATGTGTCTTCCTAGAGATAAAAATAAATCTACCAATAAGGTAATAACCAACCTCGACAATTTGAAAACTATTGAAACCTTGAAACAATATGCTAATGTTTTATTTCCAATTCTTACCCGCTGCAAAAACTCAACAGGACTATATTTGGGCCCCAAGACAAAAATTTTCTTTCCTCTTCGAGCCACACCACTGAACACTCGAGCAAATGCAATAAAAGTCTCTTGGTTGTTTCCTTCCTGTGGCACAGGAGCAGCGGTCATATTGTCCACCTGTTGCTCATCACCTGCCAAAAACAAAAGAATAATGAATGCCAAGAATGCTCTCGCACTCGAAGAACTGCCAGGAAGCAGGGAACAGCGAATAGGATATAAATTTGGCCCAGTCTCATGAAAGAAACACCAAGAATAAAAGGATACTGATAAAAACCTACAATTAAAGCTAGAAGCTGGAGAGCTAAATGGTGAGTGTCCCACATTAAGTAACAACTATTTTGTGCCAAAGCCTACGTGAGAAAGATGTACCTTTTGGGTCCTCTCCCTCTGGACTTGTTGCAAGGGCACCCCCATCTGGGGTGGACTCAACAGGCGCCTGGCCCTGCGCTGCTGCAAGCTTCTCCGCATGCCTCTGTCTTGCACGCTCACGCCTCTGAGCAATTTCTTCTTGTGTGAGAGGTCTACAGGATACCATAAGCGTGTTAAAATCTGGCAACATCAGGCATCTCAGTCCACTCACAGAGAACAGCAGTATTAATGTGGCTGGGTAAGATGACGGTTGGTCCCAGGTCCCTTCACGGAGGTTTCTTCAAGTCCTCTCCCTAACTGTGGCAACAGGAGAGATGGCGTATCGGGCTTTCTCTGAGAATGCTGGGTCCCCAGCTATTCTGAATTACGAACCAACACGCAAGAGCTAACGTCTCCACAATGCGTCTTACACAACAGCTTGGACTGTTCTCAGATACCCACACTCCCAATACACCCCCACCAAACATACATCATTTCCCCGGCCCAGCCCAAGTTCCCCCACACCTTTACCTTGGCTTATTCTGAGGCAAAGCCTTAGCATCAACTGCAAACATTTTGGAAACAAAAATAATAACTGGAGCAGTATCTTCACTTCCACATTTCATGAAAGCTAAACAAACAAGAAGAGAAATGTCACTTTCCCCCCATTATTGAAAATCCATTTTTCTAGAAAACAATTAGATTTTAGACTACAGCATAATTTAAATATATGCAGCCTATAATCTTTTACAACCACAATAAAAATTCCATTTAAAAAAGTATAAGATTGCCAGAATAATAAAGCAAGAGCAAGCAAAACTGGCAGAAATGAGGAAAGAAAAGCAAAATTAACAGAGGAGGGCTGGGGCAACTCCTCAGTAGAGCTGCAGCAAGGAAACAGGGTACCCACCCACAAGCCCTAACAGATTTCCCCTGTACCCAGTGGAAGGGACAGAACTAAGGAATGTTATCAAAGGTCAGGGGTCAACAAGCAGCACTTTAACAAAATAGATAAAAATCAATAGCTTTTTCCAATCCCCACAAGTCAGAAAAAAAAGATGGGCAAAAATATCTTACCATGACAATAGTGGCAAATCTTAAAATTAAGATCCATTATTACAAAAATGGCAATTTTCCCTAAATCTATAAATTTTACACAACTTCATAGAAACACACTGACACTTTTCTTAACCTACACTGGAGGTACAGAAGTATTCCTTAGTAATTTCTTAAGACTGCCATGTCAAAAAATTGCTATGTAAGTTAAAGAATTCATCAGTAAAATCTGAACCAGAAAAAACATTCTGGAAGTCAGAATTAAACATGTACCAGAAGTCTTGCCTGGGAAAGCTCTGAAAGGTTTTGAGGGACCTTTCAGAGTGACACGTCCGACCTTCCATGTGAACAGATTGCCCTGGCTGCAGGGCTGACAAAACACTGAAGGGAACCGAGAGCAGAAGCTTGACTTTTCTGTGGGAAAGCTACTACGATGACTGGAGAGGCAGAAGTGGAAATGCTGACAAGTAGCTGAACTGTGGATATATTTCAAAGGAAAAATGACAGGATTCGCAGATGGACTGGATGCAGGCCTGTGAGATGAGCACGGCCATGGATGACTCCAAGGCTTTTGGACTGAGGCAATGAAAGAATGGAAGTCCCTAGAGCTGAAATGGGAATAAACAGAAACAGGCTGGGGGACAAGAAGCCCAGTTTGGGATAGGTTAAGTTTGCCATGCTTCTTAGCTGCATGGAGAGAGGGAGTGTGCAACCGGACAGAAGAGTGTGGAGTTCAGGGAACACATCTGCACTGGAGACACAGATGTGGGGATTATGAACATAGCCTTATCATGGGAAGCCTAGAGATTGGATACGATCACCTGGAGAGTGGATGCAGATGGAAATCAAGTAAGGTCGAAACACTGAGCCTTGCTTGGGGGCATCCCACTTAACAAGTCAGGGAGATGGAGAGGAACTGGAAAAAGACATTAAGAATAAGCAGACAGGGAGAAAAGTAGAAGCACATGGACACCTGGAAGTCTCAAGGAGGGAGTGACCACTTGTGTCGAATGGTCTGACAGATCTGGTCAGGTGATTTAACATGGATAGTCAATAGTAGCCCCGAGAACAGTAGTGCAGTGGTTTTGGGGGTGGAACACCAAATTCAGCAGAATGGGAGAAGTGGAAACAGTGAGTGCATACTGATGAGTATTGTGGAGCTTAAAGAGCCTGGAATGGCAGGCACCCCTCTCATGGGGAGCATATATGCAGGGCTTTTAAGGAGCCACACAGCCCCTGGAACCCTAGGGACACAGCTGTGGCAGTGACGCAGCAGCTCACGGACACGGTCCTGGCTATTTAGGAGTATGAATTATAGCATCGTGATGAGATTATGAAATGAAATCAGTGCAGAAAAGGGTCTCAGAGTCACTGGTCTCCCACCCCACTGGTGGGAAGAAATGGCTATAGAAAAAAAATAAAACCTTCGGAGAAAAACTGGTGAAAGGGTCATTTGTAAAACTGTTTATCTGTGGAGGTGGACATTTGACAACTTATCATTCAGCAGACTGGCAGTCCACAAACTGGTCTAGAGCAGCCTTGCCTTAGGACAATCAAGAAGAGGCTGCATGCTATGCCCATCTTTACCTCACCTGCTTTGAGCGCCTGGGTTTCCGGTGGAAGAGAGTCAAATGTGTGTGATCCTGTGCACATCAGTTTCTCCACTCTCTCGGCAGTAATATCAAGGGGACTAGGTAGTTTCTGACACACCATAGCTGAAGTCTGTTGTTAAGGATTCAAAACGTTGAGCAAGGGCCCTCCACCAAGGTACAGATCCACGGTGTGCACTAAATATCGAGGGAACAGCATATGTCTACAGAAAACATCTGGGTTGTAAGACAACTTTACTGTATGTGTCATGTCTCAAAACGATACAATTCCAGGGACTTCATGGACTCCCTAAAGCCCAGAAAGGATTCTTACGATAGCTATCCTAATATGCTGATGGCCCATGAAACAAGAGATGACACAAAGCTTACTTAGCTTAGCTACCTCTGACCATGAAATCCTGACAAGTTTTCATACGGTCTCAGTCTATATACTTTTATAGAACCAACGGCCACAAGCTATGATACCAGAAAGTCCCCTACCAGAGCAAGCGTCACTGTAGACGTAGGTGTCCATCAGAGCTCTGGGCTGAGCTACCACGGCCTGGTCCACTCCCAGGACACCGCACCCCCCCCCCCCCCAGTGAACCCATGGACACTGCCTGTACACACAGACCCACGAAGATCATTTAAACTCATGTGTTAAAATACTTGGGTTACATTAACTGTAATGAAGTCTTTTTGGAATCACTAACATGATGGGAAATAGTAACGCACTGAAGATAATATGACATTAGATGAAATGGTGATCTAATGCAAACATCTTAATTATCTACTTATATATAAATCTTAATAATATGAAATTTCTATTTCTACAGCTAACTAAACAAAAATAAAGAAAAAATATGTTCTTAAAACAGTATTCTTTTAGACTGGTATTAGTATGACTAATTAGTATTAATATATTAATTTTTAAAGTATTAAAGTTTCATAGGAGAATGCTAAATAACCACAGAAAACTTACTTTGGACTAGAATGCATTATTTCCAGACAATTCCCTGGCCACCAATCACATGTTCCTTTTTCTTGTTTTGTCAAAACTACGACTTCACTAAAAACCATTGAAATAAAGGATACCAAGAACAGCGTGCGCTATGGGCAGCCACTGACTGCAGATGGCACTGAGCTGGACTTTAGGATCTGAATGTCGTGCTTCCCGGGCTCCCATCTTCAATCCTAAAGAAGTCACTATTTTATCAATTTTTTCTTTGTCCCTACAGTAAACACACAAGATTGGAGAGGGGGTCACACAGGTGTGAAGGAGCAGCACGAAAAATGAATGCGACACTAATACACCTATTCCTAAAGCGCTACTTTTTCTACAGAAAAATAAAGAGAAACAAACGATCAAAAGGGGCTCCTGCTACTACAGTAGAGGACTGCTTAATCTCTGCTCTCATGCTTTCAAATGAGCCTTTAAAACTTCCCATAAAGCACCATTCCACAATCTCCCTACACAAATTATGTCAAATGGTGACATAGTTTTACAAATAAAATGCTTAAAAGGCACTATTCCAACTCTGGTAAACAGAAAGTAAATTTTCTAAAGCAAACTTTCTTTTCCACTTGTATCAGGCAAGTTTTCTCCCAAGTTCCTCATTAATGATCATAGATATCAAGAATTTTTTTTTTTACTATAATTACTATTTTATTTTAAACTGGCTATATAAAAGCAAAGGTCCAATGTTTCTTTCCGTCCTTTTATCTGTTCACCTCAGCACTCTGTAATATTGCCGTTTTGTCCCTCTTGTTACCCTTGACTTGGGTTACACATACTCCTTTCAACTGTCTCCAGCTCCTGAAATCGACTCATCTGTAAAGGCTTTCTTCACTTTCCCTGTCTATGTCAGCTTTCCCAAGTGCGATTCACCAAAATAGGAAGTGAGGCAAATTATCTTGTCCAAAGATAAAGTTTTATAACAGTCTTACTTTTTCAAGACAGCATCATATAAACTCCATATGTTTTCCAGGATTAGCTGTACAAATAATGGCTTCTTTCCTTTTGCCTATAAAAAAGAATATATATGTGTAAGTTTCCAAGTATGTAACAGGTATCTTAAATATTCATTCTTATATTCTATTATCAGTAAGTTTCATTTCTACCAGAAAATATTTATCCAACAGTAAAGTGGAGGAAAGTAGTTATAATAACCCACTATTCTCTTACTGTGGGAACTATGCACTTCACAAATGATGAAACCATTTGCGGACTTATCACTGCAGCAGCCCCACCACTGCCATTAAAGGAACACACGGTACCGAAGCTGAGGGCTCAAACTTCCTTCTGCATGCGCAGGCCTCTCCCTAGACTAAAAGCTAATGATGTTCTTAAATGGTAAAAACACTTAACTTCAAGAAAGAGGATATCAAATAAACAAAAAACCTATCAGTTCTCTTATCAAACTATGCTAAATAAGAGCAAGAGCACCTTCAGATGGATTCTCTCAAACAGACATGAGATGGAATATGAACAGATACTGCCCTTCTGAAGAGCTACCGGTAAGTGGTAGGAAATTAAGTCATTACCTTTGAAGCCTTGGTTTAAAAAAAAGTCATCAAGAAGACATAAAAACTTATGCACAAAGATGCCCACCATAGCTTTACTTTTAATACCAAAACATTAAAAAGACAAAAACAAAAACTATGTCTCCAATTTTAGGAGAGTGATTTCATGATGCACTCACAAACAACAGGGGACTTATCATGTGACAGGAACTGTTCCCAAGACTGGTCTCCGATGGTTTCATATCATTGCAACCACCTAGAGGTCAGTACAATGACCTCCATTTTTCAAATGAAAAACCTAGGTATGGCTCACAAAGCTAGTGAGCGTTGCAGCTGAGATTTAAGCAGAGACAGAATCTCAAACCAGCTCTTTCCCACTTCACACTGGCTCCTTTTTAAATACACTGTTTATAAAAAGCTTCCTCAGGCAAGGGAAGATGTTCTTGATTCTTTTTTTTTTTTTAAATTTAGATTAAACATCAAGCAAAAAAGCAGCTACGTTATATAAACAGAATATCAACTAAGGGATGTATGCATCTATCCAAAACGAAAAAAAGAAATTAAAACCATAGTATTAGCATTGTTGGCTTCTGATTTTTTTCTTTCCTGACCTTTATAGTACTTTCTAAAAGGAATATATATGCTCTTTAATGAGAATAATTTACAAAACCCTGAATTTTACATTAAAAGTGTCAAGGTGTCAAGAAAAGTATCATTTGAGGCTACATGACTCAGCAGTCAGTGCTACATCGCCTCTACCTACAGAAGGAAGGGTTCCAGGCAGCCCCTGCTTCTCCCCATCACCACTCATGGTGACTGGCATTAGTGAGAGACACCTCAGCTGAGACTAGGAGTACACTGTGGGCCATACAGTGGTGTGTAAGCCTCCTTAACGGTGAAAGGGACACACAATTGCATGATGCAAAATATGTGTCTTCAAGTGACCAGGATGAGATTTTTGCTCCCCTCCTAATAATAATTATTTGTTCTCTATATTTAAAGAACTCTGCTTAAGCAATACTTGGATCTGACTCATGAGCTTTAACCAAATACATACAGTTAAAAAGTCCTCCAGGAACTGACAACAAAGCCAAATTACATCCTATTAAGTGTGACAGTAAAGGTTTCCTTGGGGCAAGAATGTAACCGACATTCAAAAGGAACGTATGCACATTACCTGGTCAACCTTCATGATCTTCTTAGCCTTCATATTTATATAATAATCTCCCCACAATGTTTTCAAAAGAACTTCTTTTTTGATGCCAATTTTTTGACTGTAGATCTTGGCAAAGTGCTCAATTCTGAAACAAAAGCAAGTGTTAGGTTATTAATAACAACAACAAGTATGGGTATAGCTAACACTTGAGTGTTTCTGTGCCAGATACTGTTCAAAGTGCTTCAGATGTATTACTAACATAATAATTTCAACTCACTGACAAGGTAGGTACAAATTATCTCCCGTTTTACATAAAAGGATAAAGAAGCACATAGATATTCACAGGTCATAAGTGAAGCTGGGCTTCAAACCCAAGCATCTGGCCCGAGCCTGTGTTCTTGTCCAACCATCTCTACATGCACATGAATCAGTACCCACGTTACAGCTCCCATTCTTAACTCTGCACATGTAAACATGGGAGGAGGGGCAATGGCCAAGGAAATCCAGGCTCTAGTTGTCCATTGCAACTGTGCCAACGAAAATGGCTTCAGCCATTCACTGCTATAGCTGTCTGAAATCTAGCCAGAACCTGCCAAAAAGGGCTTTTCAGCATCTGCGATTAAACCCCAAACACATGTACTTAACTCCCTCCCTTAGAGAAACCAGTTAGCACCAGCTCTGCTCTCAGCCATGGGAGAGCAGTCATGACAAACACGGGTGCTGCTGCACATAGTATCCTCATTGTCTGGATAAAGGACCTAAAGGAAATCTTTTCTGCAGGGGACAGTATGTTTAACCAAAGGTTTGAGTCCAACTCTCAAAGCACCAGCATCTGAAAAGATGCAGTTACTACTTTATCCACTGCAGAATGAACCCAAAGTTAACACATTCCAGACCATTCTTTATACATCAGTCAGCAACTGTGGTACTACTGGAATCCGGAAGTTAACTACGACTCAGTCCAATGAGTTAACATTCTCTGATGAGACTGGAAGCCTGGTGAGGGTGATAAGCTAAAGGAGGAGTTAATAATTATGGTCGGAAGCAGGAATGTGAAGAGCATCAGGCAGTAGCATAGAAGCAAAAGCAGGCACTGCAGAAACTGCTAAGGATAAATATCCAAGTCCCCTTTCACTGAGGGCCAATGGACAGAAAAATATCCACTCAAGAATCAAAATTCAAATTATACAGTAACAGGTTGCTGACACTGTGGAGCTGGCCTCGACAGTCCATTACTTTCAAATTCACTATGGTAAACTTTATTTCCCATTTGATCCAACAGTAATTTATTTAGCAGAGTGACATTTTTTTTAATTTTCCAAAACTTTACTTCCTATTAATATATATAAACAAATGACAAATTATAAATTACACATTATTCCTACAATAATTTATGTAATTATGAGTTATTTTATTAGTACTACATTATAATTCTTTTGTCCTTCTGAAGAGGGAACCCGTCTTCTCTGCACAAGTTCTCGGCTTGCTCCACTGTCCGACAGCTCTCCCAGCACCATGGGCTGACAGAGCATGCTTAGTCTTGCACCCACTTCAGTCACCACTCCACAGTGAGGAGAGGGGCCGATGGCTGACATTCACTGGGCAGAGATCCCGAGCCTCAAAAAGAAAACTAGTCTTGTCCCGCTGCCTACTCCAGGGGTCAGTAAATCGAGAATTCTGTATTTTTTCTTACAATTGCCGTGCAGCTACAATAACCTCAAAATAAAAAGTTTAATTTAAAAAATCAGTTGCGACTTCTGAGGGAAGACGTTCATTCCAGTTTGTTCTGGGTTGCATAGCTTGCCTTCACTCAAAGTTCCAAATAACTTGCTCTGGGGAGAGAACAGGAGCTTTGCATAACTTGTTGGCTGCTGACCAAGCTTTTGGGTCTTTTTATTTGGCAGGAAGAGTTGGCAAAGTAATACTATTTTTAGAAGATAAGTAACTGCCCTTTAGAGTAAATCAAACAGTAGGAGAGGGCGGATATGTAAATTCCCAGGCACAACCGCAGACTCTTAATAACTGGTAGAGCAATGGCGCTTCCCACTGCCGGGTGCCTAGTGGGGTTTATAAGCAACTGCAGAAGGCACTGAGCATGGGCAGCTGTGATGAGCACAGTCTATGGACCTGGGAAACCCAGAGACCCTTCCAGAAGGCCTATGAGAAAAACTGTCATAATGAAACTAAGATGCTGTCTTGCCTTTTGCACCATTCTCAAGTAAATTGGGTTTTCTAACTACATAACTGAACCAACAGAAAACAGAAACCCATGAGAACCTAGGTGTCTTTTATTAAAGATGTCCATTTCTGATGTATTTATGAATTATAATAATGATAACCATATACATGTAAAAAATCATTTGTGTATCAAATCCACAGAGATGTAATAGATGCAAACCGACTCACCCGAAGCCCCACCCATCGACTGCACTTGTGAACACAACATTCCCCTGGTCTGGAGAGAAGTAAAGGTGGGAATCATCTGTGTCCTCCAAGCCAGCGCTCCAGTCGTACACTTGCTCTCCCGGGTCAGAATTTGGGTTCCCCTGGGATTCAGTCTCTCTCTCTGCTCTTTCTTCTAGGACTTTAGAAGTAAAAAGAGTTCCTGTGAGCGCATTAATCTAGGAGAGATGATGATACGGCAGACTGTCATTCAATGCTTAGCATGCCCATGGTGAGAGACACCCTGCCTAACCCTTAGGCCAAGAACCATCTGTCAGTCACAGTCTGGGCTCATATTAATAGTAATGTGACATTTATAATAATTAACTTACAAGTTATCAGCCCATTCTTTCTCAACCTAACAAAAGTAAAATCATTTTTGTGATTGATTATTCGTTTAGTACAAATACTGTTAAAGTCACAGCTTTAACTCATTTTCAGTACCAGGGCCTGGAGTCACTAGGAACTCAGTTTCCACCCCCACAACCCTAGTTTGAAGCCTTAGTCAAGTCCTTGGCCACTTCACACCCAGCTGTTTGAACTTTTCACCACTCTCTCCAGGCCTTCTTCCCAAACTCCAACTCCCAAGTAATCTTATTTCCTACCTGAGAGAAAACAGAGCCTATTATGTAGAAATCCTGCAAACTCCCCATATTCCAACCCATCAGCCTATCTGTATTTGCAAACCCACCAGCTCTTCTTCCACTGTGAGGCAGGGGCATCCTGCCTGTGCCTGTCTCTGTCCGTCTCTATAGGGAACGACAGCCACTGATCACTTTTTCCACTGCTACCTTCATCATTCCCTCCCTTCAGCAAATACATTTTAAGTTGGTCTCCTCAATGGTGCTCCATTTTCTTGAAGAAGAGTTCAACCTCCATGCATGGCGTAGAGGCTCACCACAATCTAAGGCCTGGCTGCCTTCTTGCTCACACTTCCTGTCCCTGCTCACCATGCTCTAATCCATTGGCTGTAAAAGACAATCTGCACCTCTCCGGATGAAACACTATGCTGTGTTTTCTCGCCTTTCTGACTTTGTGTATCCTGTCCCTTCTCTCTCAAACGCCTCTGCCATAATTCTCTACCTGCATACACTACCTTTCCTCCAGGTCAACGCTTTTGTTGCAAGACTTTCCCTAACTCTCTCCTCCCTCTTGACCTGGTCTGGGTGAGGTGGTCCTCATCTATGAAACACAACAGGGCTTATCTCACTGTTCTCCAAATGTCTCTTTTAACTGTTTGTCTCCCCTACAGACTGTGAGATTTTGAAAATAAGGACTTTGACCTGTCTGTCCTTACATTCGAAATACCCAGCACACAACAAATATCCAAAAATTCATTTATTCAACATATAGCTATGTAAATGTTTCCTGAATAAATAAATTAAAAACACTTGGGTAAAATTCCATGTAAAGACAGGTCATAAAAAAACCCAAAAAGCCTATTATCATTCTATTTCGGAACCAAACTACGAGTTTTAAACCAGAGAGCATTAAAACCTACTGTCCAAATTTCACACTCAAGGTTTCCAGGGGGAGGGGGGCTCCTGAAAGGATGCCTGTCCTGCTGCCTGTGTTGTGATATGACTCTAACACGTATCAATCTTAAGCAGAAAAGTTCTAAATAAGAATTTTCTATAGCAATGCCACACACACAACTTAGCAACTTCCTTACAATGACACTTTCTTGAGCCCCAATTTTTAAAATACTGAAGTAAAGGGTAATACCTGTTCTAAAATATTCTTGAGGTGAGAATATGCCTCCTGTGGGGTGAATTTCAGTTCCACTATCAAGATCTATCTTATTAATCACTAAAACTGGACGGATGTTTTCGAGCCAGGCTTGTCGTAGAACTGCCTGTGTCTGATTAAAAGAGAAAGGAAAATATGAAACTCATGATTCAAAAAAATTAAAGCACATTGGGATATCTGAATCAGTTAATTTCCTTTATCACAACTGAGACTACGCCAGTCAGACACAAGAAATCATCCTTGCCTTTATGGAACTGAGGAGAGAGAGACACACAGACACACACACACACACACACACACACACACACACACACACAACACACACATTTACTGAATAATTAAAAAATAAACATGTTGACAACACACAGGTCAAAAACGGAACATGCCCCCAAAGTCCCGTGTATACCTTCCCAACCATAACCCCATCTCTTAGAGCTAACCACTGTTGTGCTATATGAAAGCCAGGTGTGTTAATTTCACTTATCTGGTGAGGACACCTAGGACACTACAGACCAAGGAAGCGCTTCTTAAGCTGAAGTGCCTGTTGCGCCTTTAGGGGAAATCAGAGGGGAAACTATTTGATAATTATGGCACATCTTCTCAGAATTACCAACTTTCTTCCATTTGAGTTATTAAACCTTTTTTTATTCTTTTTATGAAACAAACAAGGGTATAGTAAGAAGTAGAACGGAAGTAAAATGGAAAAGGTGACAACATGTTAAAGATAAAACATAAGGTTTCAAGAAAAATTGTTAAAAGAGCTGAGCTTCAAGAGCCACTCTGAGCTCCACACCCACTGGAGCAAAACGTTCACTCTGGCCTTAGGAGTGAACTTTTTCAACTGTGGTGGAAAAGATAAGAAACACTAGATTAAGGATACAGAAGTGTAGGAAAGGGAAAGGGGAAGGGAGAGGAGGGACAAGTGCAGATTAAGAAGCGAACAGAGGAGGATGTCTGTTGTCTCAGGGAAAACTAGCCCAGGATTTTGCTATAAACAACCTCTCACAGTTCAGAAACCCTTTCCATTGGAGTAAAACCACCAGATCATCCCAAAATTCTTTTCTCCCATTTCTGCTCAGTCCCTCTGTAAGAGGATATCAGAGACATTCAAGGTATCTAAAGTCATCCTAAGATCCCTTCAAGACTCAAGTGATTTCACTCTATCACAGACTGGACTATTATCAAATGTGAAACGAAAACCAATGTCTGATCATTAGTGAAATATCTGAAAAGGCACATAGTAAGCAATAGTCAGTTCCTCCTCTTTCTCCACCTTCCCTAACCAGTTAAATGTTTCCAACACCGCAGCCCACACTACCTGCGGACAGACCCCTTCCACAGCATCAACCACAATGATGCATCCATCGCAGATGCGAACAGCTGTTGACACTTCTGAGGAGAAATCCACGTGTCCTGGAGAGTCTATGAGATTAATCAGGTACTCCTCTTTATCTGAAATGAAATTTGAGGACACAGATTGTCAGGTGTGCAGTATACAATACTCTTCCTTGAGCACTCCAGAATAAGAAAGCATCTAAGAAATTACTGTAAAGCTAAAAGAGGTGAAGGCTCAATCAGCAGCTGCCATTCTAACTTAGGCTGTCATTCCAACTCTCATTCACGAGCTACTGATTCCAAACAGCATCTACATAAAACAATCAAAGACTTCATTATTCTATCAGTTACCACTTATCGAGAGCCTACTGTGAGCCACACACTGTGCTAAATAAACACTTTTAATGTGCTAATCACATCACTGAGTCCCTGCAATGACCCTATTAGATAAATTATTACTATACTCATTTACAGACTAGCAAGTTGAAACTAAAAGAAACCTACAAGAAGAGAGAAAGCTGTATAAAGGCCAAAACAGAAATAACAACTTAAAGACACAGAGCAGTTGGCCAAATACTTCCCTACAACTTCTCAAAGAGCAGGCGTGAATCTGCTCAAAATGCAGGTTCGATTCTATAAAAACCTGAGTATTACTATGTGCCAGGCCGTGTTCTGTGCCCTTACATACGTTATCTCCTTCAATCCTCACAACAAACTGAAGAATTAAGCTCATAGCAAGGTGACCACTCACGCTGATGTGTCTTGCTTTAGCACTGGAAGTCCCATATCTCACTAACCCTAAGTCAGTCCCAGGCAAACCAGAACAACTGGCCATCCCAGGGTAGAGACTTTACATTAAAACATGAGTAAGTACACCACGCAGAAAAAAAAAATTCAGTAGATTTCTACACTCACTCCTCCATTTACTGCTAACTTGATATAATTCTCTTATAAATGCAAAATAATTATTTGAACGCTCAAACACCTGCATATATACTTTATGTCTGCTCCTCTTCTTAGCCCAGTGTTTCTCACCTTCTGCGGGCTCCTGAACTACCACAGGGATGATCATTATAACATGGGTCGTTTAAGGGATTTTCCCCATTGTAATTTTTACAACTTGAGGACGTGACCTATGCCCTAGGTCATACTGGTAACAATGAAACCACCACCGACACCAAGGACAGAGCTCACATCTGTGGACCACCTGTTTGTGCCTAGCACTGTTCAAAACATATTATAGACATTATCTAATGTCTACACATAATATCCCTCTGCAGTACTTACTACTATTAGCCCGGTTTTACAAAGCAAGACATCAGGACACAGAAGTACCTTTCTCAGAGACATCCAGCTAGAACCCGATTCTGAGGTAAACTGTCTAAGATCAAATAATTCAAAATAGTAGAGAGGAAGTTCAAACCCATCTAACTCCAAAGACATATCTTTAACCACTACAGTTAAGATGGCATAAATTTCATCTCACAAACCAAGAGTCCACTGGCAGTAAACTTCTGAACACTAGGTTAAGGGTTCCAAAGGTATCCTAAGGCGAGGGAGCCTTAGGATAACTTACTGATACGAGATTGCCACACTTATTCATCCCACAGAAAGACTTCCATTTCAACTCAGCTCTGGCAAAATTAAACTCCAAAAAGCTACCAATGACCTCTGGCCAAACACAAAAGCCCCTTTCAATTCCTAGAAGTGTTGCTATCAAATGACATCCTGATTTAGGAACAGCAAGCTGTAATGATTATGGCAACCCACAGTCAGAAAAATAAAACTCTAAATCTAATATGCAGGCCACAGGAGAGAATAAGGATCCATCCAGGAAATGGAACACTAAGGTTGGATGAGCAAGGTCCCATGAATTGTGAAGATATTCATACAATCATCTGGGGGATGGGGTGGGGAGGGCAGGTGTGAACTGCCAGTTTTTTTGTCCACAGGTCAGCCACAGGTCCTCAACTGCAACCAAGTCTGGACAGCCTGACTGATAACAGATCATTTGAGAGGCCAGAATGCTATTTATTGAACACAAAAGAAAGAAACTAAGGCATGCAATTAAGGCAAGAAAAAACAAGAACGTGCAAGATTCAAAACTATTCTTCTTTAAAAGACAGCCTTACCTTTGGCATAAAGCAGTGAAATGGCACTGGATTTCATAGTGATACCTCGGAACCTGTTCATCTTCTCTGCTATCCATGTACCGTAACTGCAAAAATGCAAAATAGCACCCTTAATTCCCAATGAATTAAAATGTAACATTAAAATAAACTGATTTGGACTTTTGTTTTAAATATGCACATTATAAACTAAAAAATCATTCGTGTTTTTCTCTAAAGGGGGAGGCACTGGAAAGGGAAATTGTCATGTGGAAGAGAACATAGACAAATTGAAAGACATTACCACTTTCCAAATCTATTCAAACACGCAAACCCTCTCCAGAGAGCTGCTCATTCAAATTTCAGCCATGATTGACTGGGTAGTCCATGAACAACTCACAGAAGGTAGTAACAGGGGATTCCTTTCTTCAAGAACACCCACTGCTTTCCTATTCACAGGCTTTGACAAAAGTCTGAGCAGAAATTCAAACAGAAGGTCTCTACAGGCAAGAGAAGCCTTCATTCCTTTTCCCAAATTAGCAGATTTTAAACACACTCTCAAAACAGAACTGTAGGATATAAGATGTTTCTAACATTACCACTTAGCTGTTGGCTTTCATAAAATGTTAATGCCAACAGATAAAGACCTGCATCTTTTTCCAGGCTTTGCACTGACAGTGGCTTCACTTAACCAGAAAATCTACCCTCTCCAGCTCCTCAAACTGAAGCACCTCACTAACCTCCCTCCTCCCTCTGCAGAATGTTCTGCCTTACTTCTCTCTGCCGTCAAACTTACGTTTACTCATTTCCTTCATTCGAGAGCCTTGAGGATAATTTTTTGATGCGGGATTGCCACAATTATTCATCCCACATTAATTCCTTAGTTGTCAGAAAGGCTTCCATTCCCACAGCTCTGGCAAAACCAAACTCCTAAAACTACCGATGGCTTCTGGCCAAACACAATAATCTCTTTCAATTCTCACTCTTCTTGATTTGTGTGGCGTTAAACATAGTTAACAACCCTTTGTATACACATGTGCTCACATGCATATGTGAAATTTCCAGGAGTCTAAAATCTCCTGATTACCTTCTTATCTCTCCTTAGATCCCACTGCTGGCTCCCCCTTCACTTCTCCAACCTCCCAGAAAGGCATTCCGCCAAGAAGTCTCAGTTCCTTGCTATTCTTCTATACATGTTTCTTCTTTTAGTGCTTATATGTTTTTTCATTCAATTTTGCTTCTCCATGTCCTCTCTGTCCCCAGTCACCTGATAAATATTGCTGATTGTATCCTGAATTCATTGAGGGAAGGAATATCTCTATTTTCCTCCTGCAAGTAAATTATTCCAAGGCTTTTTAAAGCACAGCTAGAAACAAAAATCTCCTCAACTTCATTTCCTATAAGACACGACTTTCATCGTGGCCCTCAGGCTTCAGAAGCCTTCCTGTGGTGCGCGGGCTAGCCTTCGAGGTCTCCCATGAGCTAGCAGAACCTCTCTATTTGCGTGTTCTATCCCAGTAGTCTCTTGACATATTCTCCTCTCAAACCAAGCACAACTCACAAATTAGCACTGTCCCCCTTTAAGCATATTATTTCTCCCTAACAGTTTCTCTGCCTTCTCACCCAAGTCATCCACCTGGGGAGAATCTTTTCCTCTGAAAATTTCCACAATTGTGCCAGGATATCATCTGATTAGTTACACTTATATTAGTATCAGGTAAAGTGGATTGGCAGCTTCTTAGATGCATGAACTATGCTTTACACTTCTTTTCTGGCTTTCTAAGAACACAGCAAATGGTTCATCACATTGTAGACAGCTAATACCTACTGAAATGTAACAAGTATTTGCCATATACAACAACATACCTTGCCTGCCAGGCGGCTGGAGATGATTCCATTGCTAGATATGAGACAATCAGCAAGAGTAGTTTTTCCTGTTAAAATAACAGCAGTAATTCAAATCTACCTCTTTTTTTACGGAGAAATGGATTTTATCTACAGATTTAACATCTAACCATAAAAACTGGTTTAGCAACGGTCTCCTATTTACATATACTGAGTGAAGAACACGTTAACAGGCATGTTAAAAAGTTTAAGTACACTTCTGAAGAGAGCGTCTGGAAGGACACAGATCTTAGCACTCTATAGTGCTGACCGTCTATCTCTAACTCTGTGATCTCATCAACCTCAACTCTAAAGTTGCAGGGCCACATTTTTTTTAGAGTGCAAAACTTCTTTTTGAATTGAGGCTAATTACACAGAATAAAATGCACTCTTAAGGGATGACACAAAACCATGCCAATCAAAATACAAAACATCTGGCAAACTTTTACGTAGTTACTAAAATCTGTCCTACAAGAATTTGACCAAGTTCATTCTAATTACGATTTCAATCATCTGATATGTGTAACAGTGACCCTGCCTCTAAACCTAAACCTTTGATAGCCCAGAAAGACAAAAAGATAGCACAGCAATAATTTTTGTCTTTGAAGGGTTATACCAAGTAAAGCAAGACTATAGACAAATCTAGTTCAAAAATTCTTATTCTAACAAAATCTCAAGTTCTCACTTAAAAAAGATGCAGTTTTACAAGAATGCTAATCACTAGTAAGCTGTCTTTATTTTAAATGTTTAACAGCGAGCTTCTCTGACATAAAAACTTTAAAGGAAGTAAGAGTTGCCTTTTAGCGAGCATCACTGTCAACCGCCCACGGCGTCACTCCACTGACACAGGTGGAGTCACAGCCTTAATTACTTAAAATTCTTACCATGGTCTACATGAGCCAAAACACAGATATTCCTGATGTTAGCGGTGTTTTTCTGGAGTTGAATCATCTTATCCAAACTATTGAGCACCATGGCTGCTCTATTCCCTGTAAATAAGAATTGCGAAGTATTAGGAATGGCTCAAGGGCCGAAGGGCGGGGTTTGGCAAATGCCGGCAGCTGACAAGACTCCGCTCTAGAGCCGCGAACCCAGAATCCGGCGAACGTGTGCGGACGGGATCCGCCCGCCGGGCCCAAGCCAAAGGGGAGCGCCTGAGTCAACACCGTGTCACGGCGGGACCTGCGGAGCTCGCTCCCCCCTCGTGCGGGACGAGCGCTCGGCCCACTTCTCCAGAGCTACGACCACAGGGAGGACGGGTGGCAGGGGGTGGGTGGCATGGTGGCAGGGGGGTGGTGGCATGGCACGGTGGGTGGCATGGCACAGCCCTCCCTTCCCCCGCGGTCTCCCCCAAGTCTCCCCTTGCACCCCGCTCTCCCACCTCCCCTGAGGTGACGTGCCCGGCTCGTTACTGCCCAGAGCCGAGTAAAGTCGGGGCCCTGAGCTCCGCCACTCCCCGCCGAGGAGAAGGAAACACCTCAGCCCCACGTTCGCTCCTCCGCCGCTCTCCGTGGGATCCCGGGTCCGCACCCAGTGGCCGCTCCCAACCCCGCTCGCCCCTGCCGGCCGCGGCGCCCCGCGCCCAAAACCCGCTCAGAGCCGGCCCAGGGGGACCCGGCGCCCGGCGCGGCCCGCACTCACCCGCCCGGCTGCCCGCACGCCTCACTCCGCCACACACCCGCTTCTGAGGCGCCCAGAACTCGGCGGGTCCGGAACGCCGGGGCGCGGGGCGGGGCCGTGGACTCACGACCTCTGACCTGCGCGCGCGTGCTGACGTCACCGGAAGCCGGCGTCGCGTCCGTCTCCCGGGAGCCTGTGTTGCCTGGACGACAGCGGCGCGCGGAACCCGGGGCTGCAGGCATAGCGAGGCGCCACGGAGCGGACGCTGCGGCGGACAGCATGAGGACCCGGTGCCTGTGTCAGATCTGCACCTGCGGGTGAGCCGCGGCCGGGGGGCGGCGGGCGGACCCCCGACGGCCGCCGGGCGAGGACGGTGCCCACGCTTATGCCGTGTAGACTTCCCGTCCCGCCGGGCGCGGGTAAATGAGTACCGGCTGCCGGATTCAGGCTGGCGAGTGGTGCGATCTGATCCGACTGGGAGCTGGGATGCCCTGCGAATAAATTTAAAAAAAAAAAAAAAGAAGGAAAAGGAATAAGACAACGGTGTGCAAGCCCATGAGTTCCCAGCATGTGTTACAGTCCCATCTCCAGCTTTCTGTCCCAGCCCGACGGACAGCCCGTTCCCATTCGCACCAAGGAAGGGCCTCTGGGGGGGCTGACAGAAAAGGCTGCAGTCTCTACCCTGAACCCCAGAATTGGCCTGTGAGCCCTGCCTGACAACCTCTCACCCCTACCTAGAAACAGTCTTCTTCCTCAGCTTCTCTGTTGACCCAGAGATTAGATCGATATTTGCTAAAGAAATGTGAACCTCAGTCCGTTTGTATTCGATCTCGTCCAAAGGAAAATCACTTGCATGTTGAAAGCATTCCCCTCTCCCAGTTTCATGATAAACGTTTCTTATAATAATTAGATGTAGATTAAACGATAAATTAACATTTGAGGTATGAATTTGAAAACTCTAATGTGCAAAAATTGGTTAATTTTTTTCTATAACATATCCAACCCAAGTTCCTGTCCCATCCAGCTGTCAGGAAATTCAGTCTTCAGGAGGTTCCCCTTAATTCCAGAGGCGTAGTGATCCAGGGAGCTGAGGCATCGCCAGTGTAGGGGTCCCCTCTGCACTCCAGCATTGGTGGTGTTTCCCACAGAAACGTCTCTTGCTGAAGCTCACGTGATTCCTTCAAGACCTGTGCCGCCCCCACTTTCAGGTTTATGTTGGAGGCACAAGTATCTTTGGCAAAGCTGGGAGCCACTACTGTAGGGTTCCATTTAGCCACCTCTTTTGAGATCTGGCTACCTCCTGGGACACTGATACAAAGTAGGGCAAATATCCCCCGGTCTTCTAAGAACCTTATCTTTTACCTCCTTCCTTTCTCTGGGGAAATCCATCTCTCTCCCCTCCTGTTCAGTCCAGGACAACCCTAAAAGACAAGTTACCTTTTATCAATCGCCAGAGGAACACCTGATTTTGTCTCTTTCATGGATTATTTTTTAAAAGACAGGAAAATGTGTTGACTTCACACAGCTTCTATTCTCTGCCTGGCAACAAGGAAATAAAAATGTCCTGACTACCTGCCTGAAATAAAAGAGGGGAAAGGAAAACAAGAAAGACAAACTCGTTAATATGTCACTACATTGCCTTTCTCTAGGAGGATCAAGATTTGTCAACAGTCTCTCCAGGGAAATTTTGACTTCATTCTGCTACTTTTTCATTTTGCTGTTTGAATCTTTTTCTTCATACTACATAACTAAATATTTTCAAAAGTCTATTTTTTTCACTATATCAGTCAACACAAACCATCCGTCTCCCAATGTAATTTTCTCTGCAGTGTGTATTTACAAGTGCTCATGTGCATTAAACTAAGATGGAATTATTTTATATTACAAAGCAAAGTTGTGGGGCGCTAGAAAAAAACTGACACTTGGTAACAATAACCAACTTTCTTTGCAAACCTGCTCTGAATGGTTGGGTGAGATCTGGAGGAAAAAGGAGAGAAAGGATATTTATTAAGAAGACAGGAAATCGTGTGACTTGTCTACATCTCAATTTCTTCATTCCTTTCCTAGGATCTACTGAAATAAAATTATAGAAACCAAGGTAGAAATAAAGCCCATATTATTGAAGACAATAGGAAGAGACTAACATGAAATCTTTGGTATCTATAAAGATGAGAGGAACGCTAATAGATAAAACAAAAAACGTAAATTGAAGTAAATATTCTGAAGTAGACGTGGAAGTCTGTCAGACAGGGCCTGGGACCACGACTTGGGTCTAAGCTGAGGACAGAAGGGCAGTGTATATACAGAAGGAACTTGAGGGCTGAATCTAAAACACCTATATTGCTTGGCTTTCCCTTCTACAATCTTCCCCACTAAATAAAGTACAGGCAGGTGACGCATACCCCTAAGGGCTGGGAGGAAGAATGCTTCCTTAAGGATTGCTTGTCTAAAGAAAGTTAAGACTCCAACTGTGGGAACTTACCATGAAAAAAAGAGGACTCAAAATAGATGGCACAATGGATAGGTTGAAAAGCTTCAGTGCATGTGAAATGCAAAGAATGTAAGAGGAATTAAAGGCACTAGAAACTACAGTAAAATAAAAAGCTACACAATAAAATTATAGTTCAAAAAAAGTAAAATTTAGAATGATTTTTAAGAATTAAAAATTGATAGCATGAAAGAAAAGGTAATTTACTCTCAAGGCTAGGAACCTTTGAATTTGAACGCTCTCGGGGTCATGATGGTGAACCCATGGATAAGAAAGTCCCTCCTGCCCTCATTAAATGGCTTCCCTTAAAACCTTATATCATAGTCACTGTAATATAACAGTATACCAGCTTCACAACTTTTCAAAAAACCTAGTTCAAAGGCATGGAAACTTGGTTGTGTTGAAGGACAAAATCTAAACAAACATGTAATATATAATAAATAAAAAGGTATAGCTGGAAAAAAGCCAGATATCTTGAAAGGCAGGTGGAAAATTGGAGAAAAATAATTAGGAGCTAATACTTTTCTCCATCGTCTTACAATGTGGAAGAAGTCAAAGGCAAGTATTTATGAGCTAATCTTGCAAAGTGGAATGTCCAGAAATGCTATCTGAAGTTAGTGGGATTTCTTTAAAAAGGATTTCAATGTGTCATATAAAGATACGAATGTAGTAAGCAAGGTACATATAATGCACGATCCTCTCATTCAGATCTTCACTCAAGTGTCATACTATCTAGAGTTGCACCTTGCTGCCCCAGCCCACTCTCTGTCCCACTCCCCCGCTTCATGTTAGTCCATTGCTCTTAACCATTACATGATACACTATATATTTTTCTGATTTATCTGTTCATTGGCTCTCCCTTTCCTCCTTACCAGGATGTTAGCTCAAGTAGAGGAGGGAATTTTTTTTTTTTTGCCTTTCTTTCTTGTTAGTGGATCCCTAATACCTTTGCATACTTGTTGCTCATTTAATGTTTGTTGAATGAATGAATGGCCATATGTCAGTAGGAAGTGAGTGGAGTGGTATAAATTAAATCTTTCTCTTTTATGTTGGGATTGGAAAATTAGGAATTTAAGCTCATAAATCAAGATGTTCAAAGCTCATAGATAAGCATTGCAGATGTAGCCCCCAGAAAAACTGAAAAACAGAGACAGAAGTTGGAAATGTTGGGGCAGGAGGCTTTTGCTTTCCTTTATAAGTTCTACACTATTTGATCTGTTATAATGTGAAATCAAATAAAAATCAACAGAAATGCCAAACTTTGACTTGATTCTTGTAACTCCATGCAGCCCTCTCAAACCTCCATGCATAACCCGTGTACCCAACCTTTTGCTAATTCCTCCAAACAGCCATGTATATACTAAACCACTTCAGCCCTTCCCCAAAACCTCACTTTTCAGCTGCTATTCCTGAGTCTGAACAACCCTGACTCTGAATTTTCGTTGCTAGCCCGAACCTCCCTTCTTCACTCCTCCCTGCACTGTGTTCTTTATGCTGTCCAGCTTCCTCCAAGCACCCTGACTTCTCCTGCGTTCTTCCTGAGGCCTCGTGGAGTCCAGATATCTCAGTTGGTCCTGATTCTCTACAGATAACTTTTCTTCGGCTTTCCCTGGGCTTGCGTTATCAGCCCTTAGCACATAGCCTGGGGGCCCCAAATGGTACCAGAGCTGGAAACTAAACTCATATTTCAGAACTTGAGAGTTTTACTTTTTTTGTTTGCTTGGGTTTTTGGTTTTGTTAACAGTTTTATCTCTCTTTTTCCCGATTATAAAATAAATATACATGAGGCATGGTATAAAATTCAAGTAAGAAAATAATATAGATTATATTATAGATAAAATAGATAAATATTATATATAATATAGATAAAACCCTCATAATTCTATTCCCCACAGATTACACATGTTCTTTAAGACTTCTACATTCGCACTCTTTGAGAGAGAGAGAAGCTACTATACATAGTATTCTATAACCCGCTTTTTCACTGCTTACAATCTTCCATCTTCCAATAGCGTTCATGAAGATCAACCACATTCTCTTTAACAACTATACACTATTACCATGCACTGGTCAGGGTTGTTAGTTGTGGACAATATACTCTGGCTCGTTTAGCCATAAAGGACTCTTATTAAAGAGTATATACAGCTCTCAGAATTGTTGGAAGAATCAAAGAAACAGTTGCCAAACTAAGCTTTCAGGAACAATTCCCAAAAATCTCCCCGCAGACCTGGGCTTTTGCCAGGGTAGCCACTGCCTCTGCCATAATGGGGAAACCGCAGCAGAGCTCTAGGCTTCAGAGCCACTTGTCACTGCCAAGGTCAAGAAGCTGCCGAGCCAGGAAGCCACCTTGCAAACCAGGACACTGCCTAACCAGTGCTGGCTCCAAACTCTGTGCCTCTACCACAACCCATGCAAGCAAAATGGACGTGCCCTGCCTCTCCCCCTGGGTAGCTCTCACGGGAGCTCTAAGTGAAAAGAAATTGTGTGTAGAGCCTGACTGCAAGGGGCCCAGGAAATTCACGAGTTAGCTTTCCGGTGTCCATAGTATAACGAGACACCCTACATAGTTGTCAGAATGAAGCCAGAGTTTTCACCATCAGATAGACCATGATTTATTTATTCATTGCTTTTGTGAACACCACTGCAGAGAAAACAGAGAGTTTATGTTTTGTTTTTTAGCAAAGCTACTCTTCTATTGAGAGATTCTGAGTCTATCAAAGGTCTCTGATGGAAACGCAATTATCATGCAAATGTTTTGGACGGTGTAAATAATCTCTCAGTTTGTTTGTGTTTGCATAGGCGACATCGCTGTCCACAGGGGACCACAAGGATTTATGAGCATTCTGGCGTGTATTGCCCCACAACTGAGTATCTGGAAAAATATCCTACATATGGCAATGTTCTTCCGCCTCAGAGTCTTAAACCCAAGCAAGCATTTCGAGCACACCGTGGTAAAATGGAAGGAATAACAACGTTTAAGTAAATATTGAGAAACTTTTTGTTTTACTTACTTTTCTCCAACTCTCTGGTCTTAATAAAGTTTTTTAACTCTTTAAACTAACTCTTAGTGGATTTAAGTTGAACCAACCCAAGAAGCAAGAAAATAGTCGAGTCGCAATTTAGAAAAACAAAAAGATGAGAAGTTAGAATGACAAAAAGCGAAAAGGGAAAAGATGCTTTATTTTATTTTATTTTTTTCCTGCCTAAGTCTCTTGCATTTACCCGCTTCCCACTGTCATTGGGGCCTAGAGGAATGCCTAATTGTATCTGCACCACCTCTGGTTTTTGCACCTCTGATCTGCTTTCTATACTTTAGCCTGCCAAGATGGTCTTTTTAAAACGCAAACCTAATCCCATGGCCTCCCCACCTAAAACACTCCGATGCTGTCCTACCATATTTAATACACGCCAAAAGCCTCACCCAAATCCCTTCGCGGTTTGGTCCTTACTTGCTTCTCTTGTTGATTTTTACCGCCACGCCTTTTGTCCTCTTACGTGTATATCCCACGGGGCATTTTTCATTTCTCGACAGTACCAGGTTTCCCTTTTCACAGGCCCTGCCCAGATACTGCTTCACCCATCTGAAATGTCCCCTCCTTCCTGCCCTACTTAATGTCCTTCCAACCTGTAGGTCTCAACTCATCATCACCGTGAAAAGCCTCTGACACCACCTCACCCAGTGTTCAGTCCAGGTCAAAGCCCCCGACATGAGCTCAAAGCATCTTTCTATTATTTATTATTAGGTCGGTTTCAGTGCTCCATGAAAGCAGGAACTATGTCTAGTCTTATCTCGGCATTCTGCTCCCAGAGTCCCAGGACAACGCCTACCAGCTCACGGTAGGCGCTTGGTATTTATTCAGGGTAATAGATTAAAAAAAAAAAAAAAAAGTCTTCCTAAGCCTAAACTTTCCATATGGACTTAGTTTTTCTGAGCGCTTTGTATCTTTATCAACGCAATAGGTTAATTCTTTTTTTAATTCTGTTAACATGCACCAACATCCAAGGCACAGTCTTAGGTATCAGGCATAAAAAGATCAATAAGTAGAGAGGTTCCTGCTTTCAAGGAACTCATGCATCAGATTTCCATAATTTGGAGTTTAAAAAAACTCTCTACCACAACTTTAATTTTTAGTGTTATCCATTTTCATTTCATTTCAGAGCTCATTCTGCTTACACAGCATAGATGATGGTCAGCATGACTCTGGACATGTCAGAGGTTTGGGGACATATCAGATGAATGAAAGTGCATGTACCCTTTACGACTTTTGTTTTTTCTTAAGAATTTTATAAGATTTTGAGCCAAACTGACAACAATTGCTGGGAAGCAAGATCTCAAATGCTGCTTCGCTTCTTCTGGTGTTAGAAAGTCGCTTTGGGGTTGGAGGTATACTTTCTTATGCTTAGCCCGACTGGAGAAACTTGGACATCTAAGCTTGCTCTCTGTCCTCTCCCTGGTGCTTCCACTCCCCACACGTGTTCTAGCCTGTTCCCTCTAGCTGCTACTTGGGAAGAGCAAAGAACAACTCAGATGTCTTGAGAAGCAGAGGTATGTGACTTCTACAACTCTTCATCCTCTACATAGTAGTTATTAAGCCTTTATTGTCAGGCACTGTGCTAGGCACCTGGTATACAGGCATGAACAAAATGACAAAAATGACCATGATCTCTGTGCTCACGGACATTGCACCTAGTGAGGTGCCAATCAAAACCATCTCTCAAAGTAAGTATAAAGTTGCAGCCGTGATAAAATCTAAGGAGGATAGGTACAAGGTAACTTAAGAGCCAGAGCAATTTATCAGGGACATGAGAAGAATGAGCTAAAACAGGAAGGACAGGAAACACAGGATTAAGCAGGTAAGGAAGTGCACTCCAGGCAGAGGGAGCCATGTGCAACAGCAGCATGGGGAGAAGGACATTCTCAAAAGCCAGCGGTCACTGCGAGCCCTCCAGCCGCATCAGGAGCGAGGCTGCTGGACACCAGGCTGAAGGGGCTGACGGGGGTGGGAAATGGAGTCCCAGCGTGAAGAGGAGAGGGATTCGGGGGGGGGTTCATTTTGTTTTCTGATGCTTACGGCATACACAGAACATGCTGCTTCAGGAAGGTTTAAACCAATCAAAATGAGTGACACAGTCGATAGGAGAGTCCAGAAAGGAAAAAAAAAAAAGCAATTTTGAAGACTTGTGGTAATAATAGTAGTTGCTACCATAGTGCCCTTACTACATATCAGGCTCTCGTACGTGTGTGTGTGTGTGTGTGTGTGTGCCTTAAAACAACCCTATGAGATAGATGACGTTATTGTCCTATTTTATATCCAAGGAAACTGGGGCATAGACAGGTAACCTAAGATTCCAGTCATGCGCCTACAAATGACAGAGCCGGGATTCGGACCTGGGCAAGTCTTTCTGGTCGGAGGCCGTGGTCTCTTCCTCACCACCAGACCACCTGGGCGTCTGCAGTCCCAGCTCTGCCACACAGCGTATAGTGCCCAGTGTAGCTGGGTTCCAGCATGGCCGCCGGCCACAGCAAGGGCTTCCAGGGAACCCAAGTGGGGGTAGGACTCACATTCACACTCTGAGTACGACTTCTGTGTGAAGGCCAGGGTTTGTTCTTGACGATGAGCTGGAAGACAGTATGACTTCAGGAAGAGGGAAACACGCCCAAGCAGGTGACCGGGGTCTTATGAGCAGGACGGAGGCAGGCTTTGATGAAGCAGACCTGGGGCACACACTTAAAACTTTTTTTACGTTCATTACATTTTTCACCTGAGATTTCCTTCCAGGTTAGGAAAAAATTCAATTACTGGAGGACTTTATGTAACATCCAGTTCACTAAGAATCCAGGGTAATGATGTTTTGAAACCAGGATCTCTGACACATTTATTTTCCTTGAGGTATTTAGTCACTGGATAGGACACAAGGGAATTCAATTATTTCTTTCAAGTAGTTTATCAACTATCACCATTTGATTTTCTTCTTAAACTTTTCAAGTAAAAACAGCTTGAAAATTTCAATACGGCACTGAAATAATTAGAAATGAAAGAACCCGTGAGGCTATGTTTTAACTTTATCTATTCCAGGTCTGATTATCGTCCTTATGAAATAGCCCCACAGCCTCGCCACGTACCAGAAGAATATAAACCGAAACAGGGGGACATTGACCTTGGCACTACCTACAAACGGGATTTTAATCCTCATAAAACGCAGCCTGTAGCAATAGTCCGGCCTTTGGAGAGGCGGCGAGTCACAAAAGGAAAGTTGGATACTGTCCCAACCTATAAAGGTAATTCGCCGTCTTAAACATGAGGGAGCCGGAAAACCAGAACTCACTTCCAGCTTTGACGTCTAACTTCAAATCATTATTTTGGTGTGTTGCCAAACTGAGCCCTCATGGCTTAGGAAAAATCTTATTTCTCATTGGTCAAAATAGCATTGTATAATGATAAAAAAAAAAAAAAGACCAATTGCCTGATTGAATGTTAAGAGACCTGGATTCCTGTCCCGCCACTTAGTTTTCTCAATCTCAAAACATATAAAAAGAAAGGAAGCCATCAAACGAGCATTATGCCACACTTGTCACATTTGTGACATTGGGTTAGCACTGTTCCTTTCCTTCCATCCCAGAATGAATTTAAACTCCACCAAGCGTATATACTGGAGTCTCTGAGAAGGTCAGATAAATAGTAACCCCCTTCAAAACCAACAAGCTATAGATTTTAATTCAACCATATCAATAACTACATTAAAGGAGAATGATCTAAGCATCAATTAAAAGAGATTGTCATGGTACATGAGGAAGAAGAACCAGTCCTGTCCTGTCTACACAAAATGTGTGTTAAACGCAAAGCTATAGACAGGCAGATGGGAAAATGTATACCCTGCGAACTCTAGCTGAGAGAAAGGATTGTAGGATTGACTATATTAATACCAGAAAATGTAGCCTTCGGGGCAAGGACTATACCAGGAATAGAGAGGGACATTGCCTAAGGATGGAGAGACCAGTTCGTGTTCCCGTTCGCTCCCTCTCCCCTGGTTCATAACAAGACTGTGTTTGACCCAGCTCACCTTTTCTGGCCAGGCTGTCCCCCAGGTCTGTGCTAGCCGCTGGATGGCCTGCTCCTGGCTCAGGTGTCCACCCTCACCCAAACATCAGCAGCTTGAGGTGGGAGTCACTGTTTGGCCCCGAGATGGTCATCTTGGCAGAAATGTCTATGGATGAGGAATTTTTCTCTTCAAAGGCAGTATCCACAGGATAAGCCTTTGAGTTGTGGCCTTTCCAGGGAACACTGCATGGACTTCAGTCTAGATGCTAATACTTTACCTTGCGTAGCTTCATAAATTAATTTGTTAATTAGGAGTACATATTTTGGGGTGAAGTCAATTCTATAGTATGTCTCAGCTTTCTGCCTTTCTCACCTAGAAACAGAAAACCAAATCGCCCTCAGTTGAAATGTAAGCACTTCGATTCCCTCCACAGTGTAGGTGAGTGGCAGGCAGCAGAATTAAGGCACTGCACACACCATCTCAGGCTGAGCTCCCATGCTCCCCTTGTGCACTGCACGTAGCATCCCTGACACCCCTAAAAAGCACTCAGTGTGGGCCCCGTCCTCCAGGCAGGAATGCCTTGAGGTCATTTCCTGAGGAGAGTTGAAGCCGGGGACCTTTCTGGGACAGGATGTATCACCCCATGCCTTTGCTCAGGGGACCCTGCATCCTTCCTCTCAGATGCACGTTGGAGTTGACATTCTCTCCCCTTTGAAGAGTCTCTCCAAGAGCGAGGAGTAATCCCCACGTCACTTCTGCCCACATATCAAGGCCCACGGTTTCATGTGAATTTCTAGGTATTAGGGTTCACTTTAGCATTTTACAAGTTACAGTGAATATCCCAACCAGTTCCTGGGGGCCCAAGCATCATCTCCCAAACTGTCTCCACGAAAACAGCCTTTTGGGCTTTGGACTCTCGCGAGTCAGGGTCAGCGGTTGCACTCCCTCGTGGTGTAGTCAGGTGAATCTGGACATGGAAAGTTCCGCGTATGGAAGAGGGCTGATCAAGAAGAGCAAGGGAGAGAGGAAAAACCCCATCTGACAGGCATCGGGAACTTAATACTTGAATATGTTCCGATTTCTAAAGGCGACGGATTTTGGGCAGTGAGAGAAGTCATGATTTTGAAAAGATGGTTGTTTTCTTCGGTATTTAAAATCGCTCTTTTCTCTCCCCCAAGATGATTATAGGGCTTGGGACGTTCCGAAAAGTGAACTGTATAAACCAGAGCAAAGTTACTATCCTCCTACTGTGAAATTTGGAAATTCAACTACATTTCAGGATGACTTTGTCCCTCAGAAGTTAGAGCTGAGGCAAAGCTTCAAACCCAGCTCTGTGGTGGAACGTTCCACATCCCCGTTTCATTGCCGACACAAGCCACCGCCTCGATTTCGTGCCTCACCAGCTCGATTCCAAGTCCCCACGGCCCAAAGAAGTCTACAGGCCGGCCGAGCAGCCCTTCGACGACCTCACCACGCACCGACGTGACTTCCAGGGTCTCGCTGGAGAAAGCACGAGGAGCTGCAGGCCCGCGGACGCCAGGGTGACCCGCCTCGCTCCGTTTGCAGGAAGCACTGAGTTCCGCGACAGCTTCCAGCCCTGGGAGATCCCGCCGCCCAGGGTCCGGGAAGCGCATGTGCACGTGCCCCCCACCGGGACCATGCAGCTGCACAGCACCAGCCACCTGGACTACGTTCCCTATCAGGCCAGACGCGTCGTCCCCATCAGGCCCGTTTCTCACCGAAGACTCGACCACCTTCCTTTCCAAGGGAAAAGCACCACGAAGGAAGATTTTCCGGCTTGGGAGAGTTGTCGCCGGGGGCTCATTAAAAAGCAACCGCAGATCCCCAACCCGTCTGGAAAATTCGACGGTCTAAGCACGTTCCGGTGCCACTACGTGCCACACGCACCGATCCCCGCGGAGAGCTGGCTGCAAGCCCTCGCAGGCTCCCTTCCGGAGCAGCGGCCCACTCGACGCCGTAACCACCTATGTGGCGGAGTTCGCGCCGAAGCCGCAGGAAGTGTGCCCGCCAGCTACGCATGCCCGCCGGGCCACGTCTTCGAAAATACCAATTCCCAAGGGCACAAATTCTTCCGCGAGATCGAGACCGGCCTGCACCCAAGGCCTCCTAACCAGCACCTCACACTGGCTTTCCAAGGGCCAAACCAATGGCTTCTAGAAGGAAAAAGATTATGAGATCTAAAACAAATCGTGTTAAATTTTTTAATCAAGACATTGGAAAACTTGTTATAGGGCATCATGTTCTTCAAACCCATTCTGCATCGCTATGCTAACCAAGATGGCTCCTTAATATGCTTTTCTGGAAGCGGAATAGTGAATGTTCCCCCTGGAACCCTTTTAATCCCCAACGTAGCATTCTTTCGGTAGCTTGCCTCCAACCTATCACCATTCATACCTGTGTGCATGACGATGGCCCCTGAACCGTGAGTCACAAACCAGTCACCATTTACCAAGTTGCTAGAGTTGTCTACCCAGCACCGAAAATGACACAGACCCCTCCTCCAAGGCAGCAGTGACCCTTCCCTCAGCCTGCAAGGCCCCCGCCATGGCCACCGAGTCAAGTTTTGGGGGACGGCGGCCACACGGCTCCTCACGTGCTCGAGCAGGGAACAGCCACCGCACTGCGTGACACGGAGAGGCTCCTCAGGCCGGGAGTCCAGTCTGGGTCCAAGCTCCAGCGACATGGGTTTGTACTCGTGCTGCCCTGGGCAGGTGAGTCATACCCGGGCCTCAGCGTCTTCGTCTGTACGAGGGTGTCCGCCCTGCCTACCTCGCGAAAAGTGCGCCTCGCACATGAGCTCACGTGACACGTTCACCACAACCCAAAAGGTCAAAGTGCTAAACACATGTCAGGGACTGTCAAGAATTCACTTCCTACCTCTCGTACCTGCTTTTCCCTTTTTCTAATCGAGGTATTCACCTACTCACTGATCGCTTCTGGCCTTAGCAAGGGTTGCAAAATAAACTAATTTGCCTCGAGCTTATGAGTAGGATGACTTCGGAGACGCTGTGCCCAATTAAGCGTCGCCAGCACCTGTTACAGAGGATGGAGAACTAGGACTGGCGGGGAGTGGGGAGGGGGAGGTGCATGTTTCAAACGACATTATTTCCAGACAGGAAATAATGAGTTGTTTTAGGAATGACTGAGGGCTCTGAAGAAACCTTCCAGGTGGCCTCGGGTAACTGTGTCACGCCCAGGGTCATGGTTCAGGAGCACTGGGCCCAGGAGGGGGCGTGACGATGCCCTCCTCATCCCCTCATCCCCATGAAACAGGAGAACAAACTGCATCTACGAGTGCTGACCCTTCCCGAATGAATCGTGTGCTTTTTTTCCCCCGCCCTTTGATAAATGATTGCATCATGGGAGAACGCGATTTATCAAAAAGTTTAGTTTTTTGTAGTTTTAGATTTGTTTCAAACTATACACTGACTTGAGAATAAGTCCATTGAGATAGCATATTTTTAATTACTTGAAGTAGTTTGTTTTTATTTACATTTGTATTTATCAGTGAAAATCATGTAGGATTTTATATGTCTATGTGACATTAATAAAGCATCGATAAAAGGAATGAATTTTCATGAAAGCATTTCTGTACCTAAATTTCTCCAGAAAATTGAGCTACTTAATAAAGTCTTATCTAGGTTAACCTGCACCTAATCAGATATTCTTACCTTTTTAACAGAAAATATTATTATACACGCAAGATAAAAAAATTAAGGAATACTACAGCACTGTCATCCTGGCCCATTTTCTGATGATCTGACGGGGGTGGCCTCCTCTCTGGACAGAGGTCACCCACAATAAGACATCTACTGGGGTTTCCGGAGGTAGTTTGCCTTGGGCTGAGGACACACAAAAGAATGATAGTGTCTCCTTGTAATCTAACACTCAATAGGACAGGTGTGAACATAGAGATTGGAACAGTCTACATGGGACATTAAGAGTTCAGGACAGGCTTCCTCAAGGCGGGGACAGCTGAGCTGAATCTTGAAAGGCAAGCAGGGACAAGCAAAGTGGGGAGGTGGGTACGGCAAGAACACAGGTACAGATGGACCCATCTCTCTGTGCAAGCATTAATGAGACTTCTAAGACGTGGAGGTGGAAAGCCAGTGACCAATTCACCATCTCCTTGGGTTTCCTTGAAAGACTGTGTGGGAACACACACACACACACACACTCACTCACTCACTCACTCATATACGTTTCAACGGCACCTGAAATAGTAATAGCACTTAACGGCCTGCCAGACTCTAGAAGGAATTTCCACCAAGCCAGAGCTCGATGCGTCTGATGAGGAAAGGAGAACAATTTGGGGAGAAAAAGCAGCAGGAAACTTCCGCCCGCCCCAACCCATCCCCCTGACACCCGCACCTTCTTGCTGTGGAAAATAAGACCAGACTCAGAGATTAGAAAGACAGACTTTGTGGTTTATGAAAACTGCACTGACAGCTGTAAGAGGGAACCCCAACACCCACTGTGGGCTCCGGATGACGATGACGTCAGTGTTGACCCACCATGGTAACAGAAACGCCCTCTGGTGCAGGCTAGGGGCACAGAGCAGCTCTCTCTACTTCCCGCTCAATTTGGCTGTGAACCTAAAGCTGCTCTAAAAAGACCATCAAAAGCAAAAACTGCACAGCCGGAAGAAAGGAGGAGAATGCTCGCCAGTCACAGGTTGGGGACCCCACACCCCAGCTTCTCAGTACATCAGATCTGCAGACTCTTGTATAAAACTGCTACCCAAGGCCCTCTGAGATCTGCCATGTGAGGAGCCTCGTAATAGAAGGGGTTCACAAGGGTGAACCTTGTAATTGTAGTGTGCAAACTTCAAAAGGGCTGTTTAAAAAGGGTGCTGACAACACACTCTTGAAAGGCTCACCGGGTCCCATAAAACCTCAAGAATCGTCCGCTTCGTTAAGGCTTCAGCTTTTTCCCTCTCCCCCCTCAAGCCTTTTATGCGATATGCAGGTTCTCACCGCAGGGCACAGACAGAGGACACCCACCAATGGCAGCCCTCCCCAACCCGCCCACCAGCACGGCAGTTTGACAGCTGCTCTCTAGGGTGGCCAGGGCTATGTCGCTGTCACCTCCCATATCCCTGCTGCTACTTCATGCGTAGCCCCTGTGGAATATAATGAGGCGGCGTGGGGAGCAGGGCCTCGACCAGCCGGCATTTATAGATGCCGAGCCTGGAGAGCAGTGGGAACTGTCTCTTCCTCCACAGACAGATGAGTACGTGACCTTGTGCAAATCACTGTCCCTCTCTGAGCCCTGTGTGTCTGCATCTTTAAAACGGACTTCAAAGGACATGTATTCAGAATATACCAAGAACTTTCAAGACCCAACAAGAAGGGGAAAAGAATGGGTCAAAGATCTAAACAGGTACTTCACCAAAGAATACAGACGGATGTAGGTATTACTGCTAAGGCTGCTTGAACGCAGCACCACTAGCTGGGTAGCTTGAAAACGTAGGAACGTACCATCTCAGGCCTGGGGTGAGAAGTCTAGAGATTGGGGTTGGCAGAGCTGGTCCTTCCTGAGGCCATGAGGGAGCGTCTGCCCCACGCCTCCCTCCTGGCTTCCGGAGTTCTGCTGGCCATCTCTGGTGCTCCTTGGCTTGTCCATCTCTGCCTTCACCTTCCATGGCATGCTCCCTGTGTGCACACACAGCCGTGTCCAAATTTGTAACAACGAATACCACTCGCACTGGCACTCACAGACACAGGACGTTCACTGGCATTCCCCACCCACCCTCAGACGATCGATCAACATCTTAAACGTGACCACTTGCAAAGACCCATTTCCAGCTAAGGTCTCAGTCTGTGAGTGAGACATTTTGGAGGGGACACAATTCGACCCATACAGTCCCCATCGTTAGTCATTCCAGAGATTTCTCCGAGTCGGAAATGAAGTTGCTCACTTTTCCTCTTTCTCCTGATGATGCTCCACTCTTAGACGGGACTTGCGGGGGAAGGGGGAAGGAAGGAAGAAGAAGAAAGAAGGACGAATGTGTGCTTTCCCACCAATCCCTGTGCTCCTCGCAGGGGACAGAATGAAAGGGTATTAGCTCCTCCTGCTCGCCCCGCTACCACCTGCTTCAGGCCGTCCATTTGGGACTTCTTTCCACCCCCCCCCCCCATGCCCTTGACATTCTGTTAACTCTGATTCACAGGGCGTAAATGATGGGATAAGGGACTTGGAGAAATCTCTGTGTGATCCACCTTGAATCTTGTCATCCCCGCTCCAAAGGACAGTCCACGGCATCAGACCCATCAGGGTTGCTCCTGGACTCACAAGGAGCTGGTCAAGGTGATAAGACCCAAGGCTCGCAAAAACATAACACGAGGAAGCCACCCACATTTATAAGGATGCCACTGAATAATTGGTCAATTTATTTCTGAATTACTTAAGGGTCATGAAAGAGAAACAGTACTCTTACGTTATAGAAACAGTAGTAAAATACAGTACACAGGAATGTCATTCGAATAAGACAAAAAAGTACAATAGCAAATGAAAAATAGCAACTTTACAAGAGTGAATCAACTTAATAAAAAATTTTGTTAATAAGAAAAATATATGTCCCATGTCTTTATTACACACTGTACAAAATAAAATATTGCACCTTGAAGTCATATAAGTATATACAAAGAGTATTTTACAAATGATCTTTCCTTTAATTTAAAAACCTCCAATGATCAAGTGTCGATTGATGATCAGTAACTGACGGGCTGGTGTGTCCTCTTCATGTACCCCCCCACCACCACTCATTCCCAGCCAGCACCCCCTCCACTTACAGAAGTGCTCACCCCAACGTTAGCGAGGGCGAAGTCGGACAGGAGAGCTGGTGCTCAGAACGTGGTAGAGACGCGGCCAGCTTGTCCGCAGACAAATCTGAAGCCAAATGCACTGTCTGCTTCTGAGTGACCAGGGACAGGGTCTAGCACGACCTGCTTCAGGTACCTCCGTGGCCAGTCGGTCGCAGGCAGCCTTGGGTGCAGGCAGCTGGGACACCGAATGAAGCAGCAGGATCGCTTCTTCCGGGTTGCGTGACTTCTGAAGCCGTGAGCGGTCAGAGGAGGAGCCCCACAATCAAATCGGCTTTGGAATTTGCAATTTCACACCAGCCCAAAACTCCTGCAGCAGCAATATTTACTCCGCCCTGACACCATCACTGACACCGGCCCTGGCTCCATCTAAACCCGACCCGATGCTCCTCTAACCTGACCCAAACCCAAACTCCCAAAGCCAACCCGAGCCTTAACCCTAACTCAACTTCCATTCTCACCTTAACCCAACCCGACAACTAAAACCAACGCAAACGTATCCCCCCGATCCTGACTCTATCCCTCGTCGTAACTGTAACTTTCAGACTAACCCGAATTTGCTGTGGATTTCCTGAAAAATAGGTCCCAATTAAAACAATTATTTACCATAAATGATTCTTTTCGACAACCATGTTTCGTATGTAGATTACTTTCTTATAATTCTCCCCAAATGAAAATCCCTAGGAACACAATTTTATGCATAAATTAGGTCAAATAAGGCATCGATGTTGCTGTTTGTGTGCAAGAAAATAGTGCTTAGAAAAAGTTTCGTTCACAGCTCTTAAAAGCAAGCTTCGAATATACTTCGGAATCAGTAGAAAAGGTTAACTTTCCTTCTCCTTCGGTTCCCAAGATGCCTCACTTGGTCACAGACAGACTTCCGTAGTTGTGAAAATGGCAGCGACATTTACGCTGCGTTTTCGCCCTTGGATGCTCTGAGGGCAAGGGCGGGATGCCACCTCCCACGACCCTCGGACCAGTAAGCGTTAGAAGCCTGTCTCCAACGACCGACCCTCTTTCACTGACTGAATGTAAGGACCCATGACAATGCATTAGTGCCAACCTATTAGCAATAGAGCTTCCGGCCAGAGCTTCCAAAATGTAAAATGCCTTATAAACCCGTGGAGACCCTAACAACGCTTGAGGGAAGAGGAAGTCATCAGTTGCTGGGATTCCCAAGTCTTCAAGGAGTCCCGCTCTACATCAGCCTAGCCGTCACAGGAAGCAGCAGCACGTGACAACGCACTGGCCGTGATGGCAATCTCCTGACTGCAAGGACGCGCTGTGGTCCCAAGCGCCACGGGAAAAAGGACAGTACACAATTTCAGCAGCGGCGCGTCCACACCGACCTCTGCTTGACTGCGGAATCTAGAGTTCTCGAGGAAAGACACGTGTCTGAACCAGCTACGTGGGGGAAGGAGCGTGCACACAATTTCATCGTCACAGCAGCAGCATGACCCCCGCCAAAGGTCTACCCTTCGTGACACGACTGGCAGCATCTTTGTTTGTAGAGGGCTAGGGAACACAGATGAAGGTGCTTTACGGACGTGCAGTAGTGGGTTGTGTCCGTGCATTCCCCTGCAAAACACAAGCGAAGGAAGCCCACGTCCGTTTACCACGCAGCTCATCTATGACCCAGGTTCAAATTCGTTCAATTTCACGAAAACTGTCAAAGGAGACCACAGAGCGAAAGGAAGAAACCGAGCTTGGGTTGGGGCCAGTACTCTGCACTACTCAGAAGCACACCGGACTCGGTTTTCGCCTAGGCCAGGTGGCCTCTCACTGCCCTCCGGGGACCTCACAGCCCTTCTGGCCCACACTGCTCCTCTTGGTGCTGAGAGCACGGACCCCCTGCAAAAACCAATGGAAGCTACGGACCTGCTCCCTAGAAAAACACGTGCATGATTAAACGTTACGTATCACTTCCAGATATTTGCTGCTTGCACTATCCCGCCCACGAGTGTCTGTCCAGAGGCGGCGAGCACCAGGCAGAAGGGGAGTCTGCAGAGAGGCATCCAGTGCTTGCTGGAGGACGGTCCCCAAGGCCCCTGACCCCTGACTGATTCAACATGTTTCTGTCCAGAGACTGGGTTGTGCCCACATCAAAGCGGCTCGTTTCGTAGTGTCCCAAGACACCACATCCGTCCCAACTGGCCCCTCAGACAAGAGGCCGACAAGGCGGGCACCACGGGGATCTGATACCTGGGACAGTCGTGATACCTGAGAGGGGTACGTACGGTCACAGGAAGGCCCCACGCAGTGCTGCCAGGAAGACGGCTTCGCGTCCTGCACACAGTGCCTCGCGGCCACTGGCTGGCAGCTGCTCACATGGACGCAGTCGACCTTCCGGGACTGGAAGCCCCTGCCACAGGCTGCCGTGCAGGGCCTCCACGGGCCCGTGCGCCAGCACGCGTCACAGGCCCCTGACGAGCAGTTCCTCCTCAGGGCGGGTCTGAATTGAACAAAACGAGAAATGGGGGAAGAGGGTGTCACTTCTGGCTGGGATCGAGCCTTTTACCGTAGGCCCTACGTTTTCGATATATTAAAGGTTCGATGGTTAGAACCCTGCTCCCTGGGAAACGGGTTTGCATTGCTCATGGTTGATGACGCAGAGTGACAGCGCAGCCGTGAACACAACCGAGGCAGCAAACCGTGAGGTTCCACTGACTTCCAACCCCAAGGCAAGGCACACGCCTCAGATGACAAGTTGTCCTTATGACCTGGAGTACATCCATCAAGGCCAGGGAGAGAAAAGCATCTCCCAATAAACCACTTCAGGTTTGTCAACAGACTTGAAGACTTGATCACACAAACGGCTGACATATACTCATGTATGACCATGAACTTGAACGTGGGCCATCCTGTCTGCCAAGAGTAATGCTCTTACATTTATACTCAGGCCACAGCATGGCTCATGGTCGGACCTGACAAAGCCCCTACTTGAGAAGAGGAATCTCTGTCTGGTTCCTTGTCCTTTAAAACAGAACAGAGAGTGAACGCCCTCTGATATTTGAAGGGGCCTTTAGGCTGGAGGGTCGAGTCATCTTAGAGGGGCCGCTTTGGGGTACAAACAGAGGCACAACAGAGGGCACGACAGAGCTCCTGGATAATATATTCGCACCCTGGAAGAATGTCTCCCCACCCCCCAAAGACGCCTGGGAGAGCACCGTAACTTGACCTCGTTTAAAACCTGTCCTTCTCCCAGGATTTTTGAAGTGGCTGGAACAAGACACTCGACACCAAAGCCTGGGGTAGCGGTGGCCTCATTCTGTCACATGGGCCAGAGAGGTGGCAAAAAAAAAATAATACTCAGAAAGAACAAAGAATGAAGCAGGAACACACAGAACAGCAGAAATGAGTGAAGAAAAGAAAAATAAAACAGTGCCTTCTCATTTCGTGGTTACGGTCCTTCTGGAAGTCATTCTCACTTTGGATTCTTGAGACATGTTTGTACGCCCATGAAAGGCTCCTTTCCAGGGCAGGTTTTCTATAAGGAGTGATGAGACTACCCTGGAGATGTAGTAAGATGGAGAAAATGATGATCATCTGGACTTTACTAACGGATATTGGGCAGTCGGAAGCAATGCCTGGAACAGCCAGTAGGGGGAGTCTCCATCAAAGGGTTCACTTAATACTGTCACCACGTTTTCCCCAGTGCGTATGAATTTTAGGGGCCAAAACTTGAACTGCTTTGGACAACAAGGCAGAGACTATGTGCTCGTCAGCTGTCCCCCTACACAAAGGCCAGCTTTTCTGCTGGAAAAGGTAAACAACAATTCAAAGAATACTCAAAATGCTTTTTTAAAAGGATACCAAACTGTTGTGCACAAGTGTTGGGTGGTCCTGCCTTAACAAGAAATCTCCCACCCTCTCTGCATAAGTCATTCTTTCGCTGCCTCTAGTCTCAAGGACCTTCACTAACATGGCCAACTCTGCTCTGATTGAAGGCAGGGCCAGTGGGAAGTCAGAAGGAACCACTGAGCTTCCTAAACACAAGATGAGAGGGGCACAGGGGGCTCAGAGCAACCAGGAGCTGAAGCCCAAGGGACTGGTCCCTGACGACCCAGAGAAAGGATGCGTGCAGGTGGGTCCAGCATAGGGCATCGCTTTTTCCCAGGCTGGGGACAGGGCTGCCTGAGCGAGGGGAAAGTCCGGGCCATGGGACTATATAAAACATGAAAGCGTAAATGGCAGCCAAAGTCATGGAGTAACCACGTTCCTACGAGTCTTTCTCCATTTCTCGTCCCTGGCCAGGCTGGCCCCACCCCTCCGAGAACCCCTCTCAGCATGAGGTCCATCTGTCAGGTGGGACGACTGATTCGGTCCGGGCCCAGCTTTAAAAAGGTGCAGCTTGCAGGGCTCCACTTCCAAAGATTCTCACTCACTACGTCTGAGCTGAGGCCCAGGAATCTTTCAAGAACTGTCCCAGGTACTTCTGATTCTCGGCTAAGGTAGGGGACCACTGCCTTGAAGAATAAGCTCCATGTCCTCGGGCATTTCCTCAGGTCCCCCTGTCGTCTCCTTGCCCCCAGTGTGCGCTAGCTCCACCCCGAAAATTCTCTCTCCCTCTGAAACTGTTTTCAACAGAGGCTGTAGCTCTCCATCCCTCCCCCGGGCCCACAGGGGCGGCAAGCAGACAGCCTGCTCACCACCGATCCTCTCCCTGAGGCCACCGGCAATGTCACTCCCTATAAAACACCGTCTGACGTTTACCAAGCCCTGCTGTGGCCCCTGGGGGTGTCCAGTCTGCCCCTGTCCCTCTCCATGCAGTGTCGGGGAGACCTGACACCCAACCTACCTCCAGCAGGCCCACAGTCAGCAGCAGGGCTGTGTGGGGAAAATGGGGGGCCAGAAACCCACAAAAGACACCCACGGGAGCTTGCTCAACTAACTTAGTTCTTCGTGCACACACCACTGGATATTTGAGGAAAGATAGCAGCGTGAAAGAAAAACGCCAGGAAATCAAAGTAGAACAGCCAGCCCTAGAGGAAGCAGAAATGGGAGGGAAAGTGAAAGGCGACTTGACTGCTCCCCCCCCCACCCCGCCATGCCCCGTCCACCCCAACCTCCCCCCACCCCCATTCTAGGAATTTTTCTCCTCTTATTTCTTTTTAAAATGCCCATCGTTTTCTCCAGCAAGAGGAGTGAGAGTGAATGACAAACCGAGCCTCTTCCACGCCCCCGGCTGCTGAAGCCAATGGAGCAGGACCCCCGACCCATGACTTCCTGAGGACCATACATCACGCCCGCTTTGCGGGTCAGGAGGGCTGGTAGTCCAAGGTCACGCGAGAGAGTGGAGGACGCCAAACTGCCTCTCAGTGTGCCCTGGGGTTCCGTCCTCACTTTCTGCCAGCCGGGGCACTCTCTGGGGACGGTGGAGCCACCGGATGGAAGGAGGCTGGGTCTCTGGGCTGACCTCGCGGAGCGAAGCGCTTCTGTCCCTAAACCGCTGACTGGCTCAGACAATTATACAAGAGAAAAGCAAACTCCTGTCCGTCTGAGCCCCTTAAGAAGATAAAAGTTTGCTTTATTCTCTGCTAAGCCACCGTGCCAATATCCTAAGTGAACTAGTTTCTAGACAGAAGCATAAAGCAGCTCACTGAAAAGAATCAGAAGGTTGACTCTGTAAACCTAACTGAACTACAATGAGGCTTAACCAACTCTGAATCCCGAGGGAACAATATCTGTCCGTTCTCAATGCTTCTTTTGCTTCTCCTTCGGTGGGGGGGGGGGCGACCTTCTCTGTATATGATGGGTATCCAAATGATGTGTGATCATCATCAATAGGTCGCATTAATTCATATTTCGGTCCAATGCACGCTCCTGAGAGGGGCACTACGGCACTACTAGAAGTCGTAGGAACTGTCGGGTTTCGAGAGATGGGAGAGAAGAGAAGCCACGTCATGCCCGGGGCGGAGCTGGTACCTCCTTCCGTCCTCGCAGCCAGAGTCGGCACCGTCATGGTGGCGGCAAACCGCACGATGCGTCTGGTTCGTCACGGCGCGGCCCAGGCAGCGTCCAGGACACTGGAACGGAAGCACAGGGCACGTGAGGGACTCGTGCGCCCCAGCACGTGGCTACGGGCCGGGCAGGGAGGCCCCGTCAGCATGGCACCTCGACCTGACTTCCAGCCTCCACAGAAATAAATTCCGCGGTTTCGGCCACCTCCCGGTGGCCCTAGCGGACGAGCAGAGGCGGCTCCCGCACATTGATTTAAAATTTCTTCCCAAAGATCTTTACTACAATATTATCTGAGGTGGCATTGGGGACGTCGTTCTGAGACATTGGTGGACACATCGCTAGTGTGTTTTGTTCCTTTCCTCGAAGGCCGTTCTCATTCCCACCGCCCCCAAGCAGTCTACCTTGGAGCTCAGTGCTACTGCAAACGACCCACCTTTTGTATTAAAAGACAGAGACACCACGACTTCCAAATGTAACCCCCGAGGTCAGACACATATATTCATGTGAGAGACTAATCAGATTTTCTCCCCCCAAATTAAAAAAAAAAAAAAAAGGTATTAGAAACCAGGGGGATGGATGACAGCCCGTCAAGACATGAGATCCGTGAGCTTTACCTGGCCCCCTGGTTCCACGACCCACTGCACACACGGGTGGCCGGGACATGGCCTTCGTCCCCGAGGCCTGTCTCTGGGACACGCTCTGGGAGGCATCGCCTGCACAGTGCCGCTGGCTTTGGTGCGCTTGCATGTCACCTGCCGACTCTGGGACCCTTCACCGCAGGACACAGAGCACTCTGACCACGGACTCGTGACCCACCTACGGACAAAAAACTACAGGTGCTTAGTAAGGACCAGGTGTCAGGCCAGCGCTGTGTTACAGGGAGGGCCCGCGAAAGACACGCCAGTCCCCGTGTAGTTCGGAGGGCCGTCACGGGCCCCTCCGAGGAGGGCTGGTGGCGTGGATGACGCGCAGCCTTGTCCTCAGACTTCCGTTCACTCCGGGGAGCAGCAGAGTCACCACACGGAGACAACGAACACCGGGGTCAGGGGAGAGCCATCTGCAAGGGCTGTCCCCTGTGTGGCCGCCACAGGGTATAGAGCAAGGGCAGGATGAGGTGGAAATTTCAAAAAGGTGGATTTCGACTCGTGGGAACCAAAGAGGAGAACACATTGTGAAAACACCAATGTGCTATTTGTTACAGGTTCTCATGTTCTTCTCATTCTTATAGAGAAGAAACCAGTATCCATGGGGTTAAGTAACTTGGCTGTGGTCACAGAACTAGCAACGTAGGCCACAAAACACAGCGGTGATTTTGTCACGTACAGAAACCCCAGACATTTTCACCCACCATCGCAATTGTGGCAGGCATCTCCAAATACGATTTCGATCCATCACCATTTCAAGATTGGTGTCCTGCGGGATCTCCGTATTCAGTGTGCTAACAGAGAAGCATGATACCATGCATTTTTTAAATGTTTCAGTGACTGGATTTGATATACTTGGTTTTCTTTGTCATCAAGTACATTTTATTTTACAGAGTTAAAACCCTTCTTCCAAGAAGGGGTCTGTAGGCTTTTCCAGACAACTGGTGATTCAGAAATGTGAAGACCACCCCCACTCACCACGCAGAGGGACCTGGGGCTATATGAGCTCGACCATCTCTGTTGGGATGAAAGACGTGACTCTGATCATTCTAGGAGTGTGCTAAGCCTTGAGACCATTTAATAAACAAAGCTGCTGATAAATCTCCCAACGGGGATTCTTTCCACTTTGTGAAAACCAAGAATGAACATAAAGCGGCTTTCCTGGATCGAGTCCCCCTCCATCGCAGCACCAGTCTGCTGCTTCCTGGGGTACACATGACTCTTGGCACGAGACCGCCCTCTGATGAATACCCTGGGGACTGAGACACCTGTCAATCACGGTGCCTGTGACACCCATGGCCCTCTGAGGACATGCTCCAGGGCACCTGTTTTGTTTCACAGTGTGACCCTGCCTTCCACTCTCCTCCAAGGCAGAGGTCACTGGACCTAGTGTGGCATCTCACAACGGCAGTGAGTGGAAAAAAGAGGGAACAGTGTTCTGCAGAGGGAACAGAATGCGCTAAGGCTCTGAGTCAGAAGAGTGAATGGCGCTTCTACGGGACAAAGACCAGTGTGAATAGATCAGATAACCAAGCTGGGGAGAAGTGCCGAGACACAAAGGCAGCCTGAGGCCCAAGCACGGAGGGACCTCTAGTCTTTCAGTTGTATATTCCACCAGGCAGCAAATACTGACTGAGTACCCAGTATGTACTAAGCACTATTTTAGACATGAGGGTAAAAAAATAAACAATGCTCCCAATGCTAGGGTTCTGGCCTTTGTCCTAAGAACAACAAGAAGTCACCGAAGGCTTTCAAACAGAGGCGCATCATCATGAAGAAGTCCCCTGGAATAGCTCACAGGAGAAGCGATGACGGCCGGGATGGCAGGGTAACCATGGAAACGGACAAAGGCAGCTGGGGGTATTGCCCTACACAGAAAGGCTGACAACGGGCTCCGCTCCAGGGCTGGACTCTAGGGACCTGTGGTTTTAACTTGGGCCCCTAGTGATCGCGGCCCACTGCCTCACCGCCCTGGAAACGCTAAAGTCGGCTTTGCTCCGCCTGTAAGGAGCAGGCGGCTCTGTGAGTGCTGGAGGTGGAGGCGGGGTCGATGGCGAGCCGGGCCTCTGAACTCTGTTCCCACCTGTCAGACAACACCGACCTCATCGGGGCTGCGATGTGATCCACACGCAGCACCTAGTGGAATGCCCAGTCCGGGGTACATGCTCAATACATCCCCAATAGCATTAAGTCCAAGTGGCAGCGTCTTTCAAAATGACCAGAGACCTGGCACCGATGAGACCAGCTGGGCGAGGCACGTACCTCGGGGGGCAGTCCCGGGTGCCGCAGGGCTGAGACCTAGCTGGCGGCTTCTGGAGGTGACCACAGAGGGACTCGCTCACTTCCTGCCCATTGGCCATCACACACTGGGGTCTCTGAAGTCGGGCTCCCAAGTGGCCGCAGGTGGCAGAACAATGTGTCCAGTCCCCCAGCTTCCAGGAAGGACCTGTGGAGAGGCAATGCAACATTATGACATCCCCCAGGAAGAAATGATCCCGGGCTGGCGAGGACTCCGCCGAGGACTGCTGCACACTGCTGCCTGCTGAGCTGCCTGTCCGGTCTTTGCGTAGCCATCACGGAGGGCAACGGGGTCCTTTAAATCTCATTTACCCTCAGCTAACTCACTGCAATGACTGGCGGGGAAAGCAGCCAGAACGAGGCCCTTGGATCACAGCCCGGGCAGAGGGCTATGGGAAGCCAGCTGGGTTTGCCAGAAAAGTCCCAGAGAGAAGGTGGAGGGATTCTGGGTAGCGTCCTCAGCATCCTCCATGCAGAGCCAAGGGGACGAGGGAGGGAGGCCTCTCCGGAGGGGCTCGGATGGGTTCCATTTCTCAAAAGTGGATCGGGCAGAGAAACAAAAGACGATTTAGGGAGGACCACAGCTTCAGCAAGAGGTTAGAGATGCACTTCCGTCCCATTCTTACTCTTCCACTCCTTCTTTCTCTCCACTGCAGATTAGCCCTGCAACTGCACCAATCGTTTGCCAAGGAGACAGCTGGAAAGGTAAAAGCAGGCACTTCCTTCAGAGAATGCGAAGCCGCCCCAGTGTTTGTATCTCAGTCCCCATCCCAAACTGCCTGTCCTTCCCCTTTGACACTTGGGAAAAAGATGAGGCGGAATGTGACGATGACAGCTTTGTGTATGGTCACAGAAGGCGCCAGATTTTCTTGTAGTAATCACAAGTAATTGATAGCTACCAGCTGTGTCCACACACTCCCTTGCATAGCAGAGTGATTTCTTCAACTTGTTTTCCAGTTTTTCCTTCTGATTTTTGCATGCTTTTTTTTTTTCGTCTGAAGTTGCACATGGCATCATTTGCAAAGCAGAACGGTACATATATTTAGTTGCCCTCACCCTCAGGAGTATAGTGTATTTAAAACCATTTTTATAAATAGCCAAGTGTATTCAGGACTTTGCAGGTGACAGGGACTGAGTGAAGCACTTTAACCCTCATTTTTCATGTAATCCTTATGGTCATCTAGTGACTCAGATTATTTCTATTTACAGAAGTGGAAACCGAAACAAAGCTACGCACTTGCCCAAGGTCCTTCACCTGTCAGCTGGACTGGAACCCAAGTGTGTCTGGCTCCATAGCTAACTCTTTCCACTATGTCACATTTCACAAAGACACCTCGACAGTTCAAGGCAGGATGCACATGTGTTTCTTACCAAAAAAAAAAAAACAAAAAAAAACCAAAATGTATTTTTTTTAATTGGGGTATAAACATGCATACACAATAAAAAGCTCGGATATCGAGTGTGCAGTTTTATGAGTTTTTCACTACTGTACGTACAAGGTAAATAACATTTCATCCTCCCAATGGTCTCCTCCTGCCCGTTTTTAATCAATTCTTCCCCCCCCCCCGCCAGGCAACCACTGGCTCATTGCTTTCAGCATATATTATTTCTACCTGTTCCTGAACTTCACACTGTACATACAGCTGACCCCCAGCACAGAGGTTAGGAGTGCCCGCCCCCTGGCACAGAAGAAAATCCACATATAACTTTTGACTCCCCCAAAACTTAACTACTAAAAAAAAGCCTATTGTTGTCCAGAAGCCTTGCCAATAACGCACATCACTGGAGGAAAAGCGATTTCGTATGTTATGTGTTTTATATCCTGTATTCCTACAATAAAGTAGGCAAGAGAAAAGAAAACGTTACTGCGAAAACCATGACGTTTGTATGCAAGTGTTTTCCAATTGTCTCAACTCTCCAAAACCTTTTCCAATATATTTATTGAAAAAAAAAATCTGTGGATAAGTGAGTCTGCACAATCCAAACCTACGTTATTTGAGGGTCACCTGCACACTTCTGCATTTGGCTTCTTTCCCTAACATCAGGTCTTGGAGATTCACCACACTGTTGTGTGTGTCAGCAGTTCATCTTCACTGCTGAATAATATTCCTCTGCATGAGGGGCACTTGCTCAACAGTTAAAAGGTTGAAATGGTGTAGCCACTATTGTTCCCGAGTAGTGCATACAATACAGCACAAGGTCCAATGGCAGTGTCTGTGTGTCCTCTGGCAACTTGTCCATTTTTGAGCTACAAAGAGCTGAGATCGTCAGTACTGGTTTCCTGTGATTCTAGCACAGCTGACTTTCTTAACATTACTTCTCTCCCTGGGTCTCCTGAAGAGTTGTGCAAGCTCGAAGTATTTCGATTAGGTTCTCCTGATAAAGCACTGATATCGACAACAAAACATGTAGGGGGAAAAATAGTGAAAAGAGAAAAAAATGAAAGCACCAATTCCAGAATTCTCAGCAATCTTCCCTCTATTAATACCAGCAATAGTTCTGAAACTGGGGAACCAATACCCTGTATTATCGCAAATAATGATGCACACTTGGGATATGAGTTCTGTGGGCTTCCTAAAGAGAGAATTTTCTTTTTCAAAAAATGTTTCCATATGGAAAGAACAAATCGAATCACAGAAGATTGAAGGGCAAGGGAAAAGCTGGCCGTTCTTAGAAACAATTTTACCTATTGCAAAGCAAAACATGGAGGGTCTTTTCACTAAATCCTTTTCCTTGCACATAATAAATTCCAAATAATAAATTCCAAAAAGAATCCAAATCCCAAACCTGGCAGTAGGGGTTCTCCCGTCAGGTCACTGCTATTGGTTCCAGTGTCGGGTGTCTGGAGCACATGCTTTTTACGGTCCTTGGGAAATACAGTTTTATTGTCTGACCATCTTTGTTCTGAGAAAAAATAAAAAGGATCACTTGTTTACCCATTAGAGCTTATGTGATTCTAGCTTGGTGTTCTTAAAGAGGGCAACGACCTGGAAATACACCCTTTCCCATCGAACTCACTCCCCCGGGTGCTCAGGCTCACACACCTGGGAGCTTCATGTGGGTCAGGTGTGCGGGATGCTGCAGGCTTCGCAGGAGTTATTAACTGTGCTAATATGTGGCGTCTCTGCATGTTGTCAGGGTTTACAGCCCAGCTCATTAGATGGAGAAACGTATTTACCAATTCCGAAAGGGACTGGAGAAGCAGCTGGGTCTGACAGAGCTCCCCCTCCCCACGAGAGGATGCATGGGGCAGGAGAATGGTGATGTTTTACGGGGCCTCCCCTGGTGAGGGATGAGGGCTTTTAGGAAGGTAGTGAAGGCTGAGTGGTGGAGGAAGGCCGTGCACGGTGTGGCATGAGACTGCCTCAGTTCCTCAGGCAGGTTCCCAAAGTCACGAACTGCTTGGCCAGAGGAATTTCGAAGAGAAGAGGTACAGAGCCGACCATGAGTGCACGGGGAGAGGCAAGGAAGGAGGCTAGGACTTCTCGGGGAGCCAGGGGAAGGCACATCAGGTTAGGGTGGGGTACGGATCAGGAATTCAACAGACGCAGAGGCAGAACAGGAAGGGTCTCGATTCCAGGCAGAAGGGTTTACATCCCCATGTAGGTTCTTAGGCAGAAAGTCACAGCCTTCTAAGAGAAGACCATTAGGACAGAGCACTGGACGCAGTGCCCGTGGGGAAGAGGACTGTGGCGGCAAAGCTTAAAACCACCGCGTGTCTATCTCACTGATGCCTCAGCTCCAGAACCAACACACTGGGTGGCCCTGCTCAGTGCATCTGACGGGACACACCTGGAAAACGACCGGGACCGGACACCTACCCAGCAAGCGCAGTACGGACGAAGCCACGGCCTCTCCAAGAGCATTGGTGGCTGTGCAGATGTAGGTCCCTTCGTTTTCAAGAGAAACACTCTGCAACAACAGGGATCCATTGAAAAGCAAGGAAATATTGTCACTCAGAGGTCCTCCTCTCTTCACCCAAGAAACAGTAGGCTGAGGGACACCTTGGGGATAAAAACAAATACGACAAAGGCAGATTCCTTTAAGAGCTGGGCCACAGAACCAGATGACAAACACCACTTAGCAGGCTGACCACAGTCAGCAAATGGATCTAATCCCATGGAATAGGGAAAATGGCTATTTCTACTTGTATAGCTTTCCTACGGCAGGTGGAGCATCCTCATGAAGCAAAGGGCTTTGGTGTAGCAAATGCCTTATTGGCTTACATAGATGAGTCAAGGAGCTGGACCCCAAGAGGATGGGTTCCTCTGTCTGGGGAAGGGGGAGAAATTCAAAGCCGAGGGGGAAAGAGGGGCAGCGAAGTCCGGTGAATGTGGAGGCAGAGACAGCAATTCTCAGTGCTCCGGTGTCATAAAGAAGTCTTTGGGAAACAAAAATATCTAATATGGGTCTTTAAGCTGTTCACTGTGCATGTGCCATGAAATGTTCTTCCTTCAGGATGAATATAAACGTTCCTCAATTGGTGAAATAGATTTTGTTCATTAATGCTTTTGTAAAAGAGGATAACTTCAGGGAACAAAAACAAATGTTGACTTTCAAGTCTGGGTCAATGTCAGGAGGTGACGGGACTGTAAGTGACATCTCCGGACACCAAGGGGAACATGAGGAAAGAATTTCTTTCCCCAGATCTTGAGAAGCCTTAGCATTTTGCTGGGCTGTAGAATGCGAAACTCAGACTGTCATTTGGTTAAGAGCTGGGGCATCCCAGACTTCTGAGGATGTCCTCTACTCCTGCAGGGCTCTGGTTAGAGAGAATGTGGCAGACAGGGCAAGCCTTTCCAACAAAAAAGAGATGTTACCACTATAAGCATGATGTTTGTGATGCACCACACAGTCAGCAAAATGCATACTCCACAAACACAGTGACACTTCGATTTTCACAGTTACTTCCAGTCTCTTTCCTAAAGCTGAGGAAGCCCATCAAGTCAAACGCACCCTGGGACCTAAATACCCAGAGCAGCACTAACCACATGTGCATATGTCTTTAGTTGTTTCTTCTACAAATACATACGCAAGAGAGATTAAACTTTCCTAAGGTCCACCGCCAGTGAACACTGGAGCCAACCAAGATGAACGCCCACACAGTATATTCCAGAATGGATATCTCAACCACAAATAGGTGGTAGGTCTTACGTGTTTCTCCATAAATTTCTCCCTAGGCATTTAATAGATTTTACTGCCATAGTAAGCAGGTTCTTTAAACATGTATTTTATAGTTGTTTATTGATGACAATTAAAAACTATGAACACATATATTTATCTTGTATACAGTCATCTTACCGAACTTTATTATTTTCAAGAACTCCCAATCGTTTTTTAAGCTAAACAATTGTAACTACACATAATGTTAATTTTAGCTCTTCTTTTACAACATTTAGACCTATGATTCCTATTAACTATTGCATTGTATTAACTAATATCTCTAGAACAATGCTGAGTAATGATAGTTACAGCAGGCATATCTGTTGTTTCCAGCTTTAAAGGGAATATTACTAATGTTTTACCCATAAGAATGATGTTTATTTTGGTTTCTGGTAGTTGTTATCAAATCAAAAAAATTTCCTTCTATTTCTATCTTACATAGAAATTTCGAAGTCTTTGAGTTAACATTTAATTTGCTTATTTTAAAGTTAAACAATTTGAGGCTATTAATTTTCTTTTGAGTACAGCTTTGACTGCACATCTGATACTTTGAAATGCAATACAACTACTGCCATTATTTCATTCATTCAAAATGTGTTAATGAAGTGCCTACTATGTGTGAGACACTATGCTGGTGCTAAAGAAATGATGGTGAACCAAGTTCCTCAAGAAACTTCATTTTTTTTTTTTTTTGGTGGTAGTGGGGCTTTGGAGGGAAACGGGCGATTGCAATAAAAGGAGTTAAGGGCTTATGATAAAGGTCGACAGTGGCTACCACTGGCACACGGCAGCTGTACTGACTGCAGACTGCATAGACGGAGAAGATTCTCACAAGAAGGAACATCTGAGCTAATCTATTAGGACAAGTAGGAGCAACACATCAAGTGAAGGGTGCGGGTGGGGAGACTGTTTTAAGTGGAGGAAACGGTGTGCATAAATAGTCCTAGGCACAAAGGAAAACACATGTGGGAAAACATAAATTGTTTTTTTATAACTGGAGCTTAAAGTACATGTAGGGGAGTAAGACGAAACTAAAGAGGTAAGCAGGTGCCCCTCAAACGAAAATTTACTATCCGTAGGAAGGAGTTTAGTTGAATTTACTCCAATGGAAAGAGAAAATGGCTTAATTATTTTTACGCGGTGGTGAAAATACCAGTTGGTGCCTTAGAAGCATCAGTCCGGATTGGTGTAAAATGGGGAAGAGGCGGCAGAGGCTCAGGAGGACCAAGCAGGGGGTTCCTTGAGGCAGCTGAGTGAGAGACAAAAGGGGGCAGTGGTCTAAAGATGAACTTAGTAAATATTAAAGAGGAAAACCATCAGGACTTAGCGACAGATGTTACATTAGGGGGTGACGGGGAGCTGAGATGCAGAGCTGGGGAAGGTGGTGTGAGCCGTGCTCGGGGAAGCCTGAAGTTCATCTCAGCAGAACTTCACTGCTCATCAGAAATTACAAAGGAGCAAGGGAGGGAGGGAGGAAGAGGGCGAGGGAGACAGAAAAAAAGAAAGAGAAAGACTCCTCAACATGATTTTTGAGTCCCTTTTGGTCACCTGCTATTCTGATGCTCTATTACGTAATTGCTTTAAGTCTCTCGGGCCTCTGCTTACTTCTTTCTCTCTAACACAGAGAGAAGAATTAGGGATTCCTACGGCAATCCAAGAGTTAGGGGTGAGGAGAAAAAGGCCAAGGGTGAGGAGAGCAGGAGCAGAAGAGCTAGGTGATGGGTGCCTTGCCCTAATTCCCGAGTTTTGGCCTTGCTTTACAAAATGTGCCAAATGCTTGGTGGTAATGGATGTCTTGCTAGGAGTAGAAGCCAGTCGAAGAACTGAGTTTTGCTTCCTGGTTGAGAGAGGGGAAAAAGAGAGACCACAACAGGTCAGTCCCAGAAGGGGCCAGAGGCAGAGGGCCCAGGCCAGGGCAAGCCCCTAGAACTTGCACAAGCCTATTCCGAAAGGCTTTGTAGGTTCAAAACTCTGGAATGGGCAGAGGTCAGAGACCATTACACTTAAACCTAAATGTGAGAATGGCAAGGCTATGCCACTGAGTTTGCGTAGACAGCAATATTCTACCCATATGAGGGATGTCAGAAAGCGACACAAAATTTGGCCAGTTTTTAGATGTAAAAGGGGAGACAAAGGTCTCCATAAAACCAGCCCTGTGACTCAGCACCTAGAATCACTGTCACACATGCAAACTTTCTCTAAGCACTGCAGGGGCCAGAGGAAACTCACACGCAAGCCTTCAAAACACTGCTCTTCATGGCCTTTCCAAACTGCGAATGTTTGCTCTGGGGAAGCAGCTTTAAAATGTCAGGAATAGTTTAAACTTATTTTTCTAACCTCAAAGATAGGCTATTTCTCCCAAGACAGCTCTGAAATATTCAATGTTCCATTTTTCAGAATGCTGAAATTGTTTTTGGAAGGCCAGTGCTGTGAGGAAAAGTTCGGATCTGGAGGGGCTGTGACACACGTGTTGTAGAGTCTGTACCTCTGGGGTGTCTTTAAAAGAGTCACTATTTAAAAACTAATTTCCTCCATCCTTGAAGGGCCCGTGAAATATCCTACACTCTAAAACCCTTGGCCTACTCAGACCTCTCTAAAATGCGAGGTTTTGTTTTGCTTTGTTTTTTAATCAATATGCCACGTAGTTCTCTACCTGTACATTTTTGCTTATTTATTTGTTTCCCCCGGCCACCCAACACGCCTATGATCGCCTGTATTTTTTCTTTACACATGGGACAACAGAGAGCGTATACCGCCCTTGGTTATCTCAAAGGCACAGGAGGACATGGCATTGCCAAGCGATGAGATGCAAGGCAAACCGAAGACAGGGCAGGCCAACCACAAGAGGGAGTCGTCGCCAAAGACTGAAGCCAATGAGCAAGAGTTCAGTTTCAGTGACGGAGAAAATGTCTCAAAGCCACTAGCACACGAAGTTCATGACCTCACCTTCCATGTGCAGGACACACTGACCTGTGTAAGGAGCTCTACTCTTTTGGCAATACACTATCGACACCCTGTCCCCAAGCTGGGCCACTTCCTAAGTCCTGACTCAGACCCTTCCCCCTTCTCTCCAGTTAGACCTCTTAGCTTCTCACTGCTGTCTCCAGCCCGGTCTCTTCTCCATCCAGTTCTTTCGGAGTCACACAGATCTGGGGGTAAATCCCAGCTCACACACTGGTAAGATACATCACCCCGGGTATGGAACCAACTGCATGCATCTGAACTTGTTTACTCATCGCAAAACGAAGACGATGATGACATCCTCCTCGAGGCCATCGGACCACCACATATTAGGTGCTCAAGGTGTTACCTTTCGATTTGGAGTTTTGATGGTTTTCAGTGGGTTCCTTTACTGAGATGCTGCCTGTCAGCATACACACCTTGGCTCTTTCCACGTTTAATTCAGCCTCTAAATGCCAACACCCCAGCCCTAGCCTGGGACAACTCGTCCAGATCCTCAATTAATGAACACCATTGCTAAATGCCAAAATGCCTGCTTTCTCGTGGATAAATCAGAGCGTGGAATCTAATTGAATAACTCGAGCGAATGGCCTGGCCATCCAACCGTTGGCCATGGATGCAATTTCACTGCGATTTATAACTTTTCTGCAGTTTCTTTTCCATCTAACTTTTCCATCCACACTGGAGGCAGAATGCGCCTTCTAAAACACAAATTGGCTCGTACTGCCACTCTGCTTAAAACTTTTCTTGTCTCTCCACTGCTATAACATGAAGCCCGGGGTTTTGGGAATGACATTAAAAGCCCTTCACGGTCTGGTCCCGACGTATACTTCCAAACCCACCTCTTCCCACTCTCCCTCACACCCTCCGTTCTAAGTCACACGGATCTGCTTGCGGCTGTGCCAATAAGCCGAGAGCTCTCGTGTTTCTATGCTTTTGCACGTGTGCCATTCCGTTCGCTTCGAATGGCCTTCCTTTTTGTTCCAAGTGGCAGATTGTCATATCGTCTATTCCGTAAACCTCCGCTAGCCCCTCGGAAGCCTGCACCCTTCTTTCCTCTCTGTGGCTGAGTACTTTATGAACGTTTGTATTTTTTTGCACTGGTTATTTCATAGTTTCCTTGTTATAGAGCTGCAGAAACCAGATTTCACTCACATCCATACACTCAAACACTAGATTGGGCTTAGCGATGGGGAGAGGGAAGGAATGTCCAACCATCTACGACTGATCGTCTGACTGAACGCAGGACTGAGAGAGGTGGTTGTTGGGGAGATTCCTGTACTACAGGCAGAAGTAAAAACAACAAACCAACAACACAAAGGGCAGGAGTATAGCCTTTTTGAGTGGGAGAAGAGGTTTGAAATACACTTAAAGATAATTCGAGCTATTCCAGGATAGCATATGGCTCAAAAAAGATAAACATAGTAAAGAAGAGAGGATATATTTCAAAAATCACAGATTAAGAAAAATAAATGACATTTCATTTAAAATATGGTCAAAAGCACACCAAAATGTCCGGCTCATAAAAACAGGAATAAGCAGATTACTCTCAGGTTTTCTTTTTAAATATTTGAAAAATTATATGCAAACTCCTGTGGGCAAATGTGTTTTTCTGGAGAACTGGTTCTTTTGGGGGGTGGGGGCGGGGTGTGGTCAAAGGGATTTGGGACAAAGATGTTAAATCACCACCCCTATACTCCACGCTCTATCATGTAAACCGACAGTTGGCGGGAAAAATCACTGTCAGAGAGATGAGGCTACGTTTAGGAATTTAACCACATAATCTTGCTGGACCACAAAAATGTTCTCCAAGTCCTCCCCTGTAAGGGAAATGATTAAACCCAGGAGAAAAAAAAAAAAAAGCCACTCATTCAGCGAGACACAACAAGAACCCTTTGGAGGTGAGCTGCCCTTCCAAGGAGCTCAAGGGACAAGAAACACGAGCGATACAGAGACTACACGCACAACAAAACCTGTGGGATAAGTAGTGCTCCCACTGAGCATTAACACGAGAGAAAAAACAAAAAACCATGGAGAATTTGCTAGTCAGGTCCTCAGATGAGCAATTCCCTTTCTCACCAGAAGGTGGCAGCGAGGGTGCAGTTGAAAACACTATTTTTCCCTCCCGTTTTTAGAAGAAACTTTTTTTTAAGAGCAAGACAAAAAAATTATTGCAACTGAGAACTTTTAACCTTTAGAAATACAGATTTTTGGGGGTTTTATTATTGAATGCAATTATTAGAAATATGTCCGAACACTAAAGACAGTCAGTACAGATTTCTACACCACAGGGGTTACAGGGTTAAATAAAGTGGGGTTAAGGGGTTAAATAAAGCACATCTGATCATGTCAAAGACCTATAAATCTATCTAAAAGGTATGAACAGATGAGCTCATTATAATTAGGAGAAATGTCTGAAGGGTAATCGGAAAATAAAAGGAAAACTTACACGTGCCACTGATGACAGAAATCATCTCAATGCACCATATGAAGACTGAATTTCATACAGCAGGATTCAAGTTTGCAAATGTGACAATGCCCTCATCCATACAATGAAAAGTCCCTTCTCCTACTAAAATAGAATATTTCCTATTTGAGAGATGATCGTTTGGGGCACACATGACTCACCTAGGGTCCTGTACAAGCTAGTGACAGGACAGTCTGCAAAACACGTTTCCTGACCATGCATCAGCTTCACTCTCTGCCTTTGAAAAGAGGGATCTCTATTAAAAAGCCAAGCCAGCTAGGGCTTCTGTCCATAGGAAAACACAGCAAGTTCATGACAGGTTTATTTAAAATGGCACAGAACTTAAAATGAGGAGGGTTTATTTTGAAAAGGGGGGAAAAAAACTGATGTGTTCCTGGGGTCCAGTCCACAGGGACGCCTGCCAGGTAAAGGAGACCAAACGGGACCGTTTCCCACAAGCTGAGTGTGGAGTGGGGAGGAGAGGGAGGAGCACCCCAACATGGAGCCCCATCGCGGCCCTGGGCTGCACGGTCAGGGGGAGGACGGAGATGCCTCACACGCCTGGCCGACCAGGAGGAAACTGATGTTTCGTGGTCTGTGCTGGAGGCGTCGCTCACAAAAAGTTTCTCCTGAACCCAGCACCACGCCCCCCCCCAACTTTTGACAGCAAATAACACGCCACAGCCCTTCCCAGGGTTTAGCCCCCCCAACACTAAACCGTCGTGGGAGTGAGCAGTTGAGGAACGATGTTAGGAGCTGAGGTTTCTCGGAAGAGAGAAATCAGGTCCCTGCTGCAGGCGGCGGTGCAGGTGCAGCCACTGGGACATCCGGGCTTGGCAGCTGCAAAGTCCCACCCCGCCCTCCTCCTGGCCCAGCCAGAGAACACCGGTCCTTCGGTGATGGAGGCACCTTCTGCCAGAAAACTCACATAGTTGTGGGTGGGGTCAGCAGGGAGGCTGAGGTATTTGCTCTTTTTTTTTTTTTTCCCCCAAAAAGTCTGTGTAAAGACTTCCAAGGGGTGGAAAATAATACCTCGGGGGTTAGCAAATTTCCACTGTTTGGGGAGCCAAAGGCGCAGCCCTGGGAACGTGGCCCTGGGGTGGAGGACAGTCTGCCGGCTGGCTGGGTGGGCGTTGCCCTGGAGCCCGCCGGTACCTGCGCCTGTGTCGTGTGACCCAGCACAGCCGCGAAGGCCCCTCCGGTCACCCTGAGACTCTCTGGGTCAGGGCCCAGGCAAGGCCTGACTGAAGTGGCTGCAACGGCAGCTACTCCAGTGGAACGTGGACCTATCGTCGTGCAGAGACTGAGACTGACCCAGAGCACACACGGACCCACGCCGGTCGCTGGCAAAGGGCAGACCTTACTTCTGAGGAGCCCACAGCGTCTCTGAGAAGCAGATCAAAGCCGTTCCCACAGCTCCCTCCCTGGCCCCGAGCACTGGCCATGTGTGTGTGTGTGGGGGGGGTTGGGGGCTTAGATACGAACCTCGTTTGGGGAACACCATTGGCTGAGCTAAAGCTTAAGACTCCAAGTCTTAAAGAGGCAGAACAGCCAGAGGTTAAAGCCAGGTCAGAGGAAGGTCAGGCTGAGATCTAGGCATCTCTGGCAACACTGGGCTGGCTATGTGCTGCCCTACTAGAAGTGACCATACTCACCTTTTACGGGACATCGGATCGTCACGTTAGCTCGCGGGGCTGCCTCCACGGTGCCTCCGACCACGACGGACAGATGGTCGTGCTCTGGTCCGCTGACGTGTCTTTCCGTGGCCAGGATGACGGGGGCCTCTGAATTGAAAGGGACAGGAAGGTCTGTTAGGTTCAGACTTCAGCTCCTGGAAAACCGGGTTGCGTCTGGTCAACTCTGATGAGCTGTCCGAGAGCAGGAGCAGAGGCCTGGCTCTCTGGATCCTCCTGGGAGGGACAAGCCTGGAGGTGCTCAGCAGATGGATGGACAGATGGACAGATGGATGCACGGACGGAGGGATATGGTCAGAGAGATAGCTACAATGGTACATTGCAGCCACTACGATGGACGATGAGGATATTCTGGTGATTCGAAAAAGACGGAATTTGACGTTTTGAAAAGGAAGGAATTTTTATGATAATTTGAAAAAGGAGGGATTCAGAAGTTCATGAGAAGCAAAGAAGGCCTGGCGGGGCAGGAGTGGGTAAAGCAGGACGAACACCAGACGCACGTGGGGCTTGGGGAAGGCGACACTCTAGAGAGGATGTGGGGGACACCCCTCTACCGGGCTGGTCTCCTGACCCCACCACGAGCAGGTGACCTCCCAGAGCGGAAGGCCACACTTCCTTTCATCGCTCACGCACAGAGCGGGAGCACCCACGTTTGGTGTGCTGCTTGGTTACCGTGCATTCAGGGGACGAGAACTGAGGACCGAACCTGCCTGGTGACCCACGGCCCATTCGCTCCTAGGGGAGGGCCTGGGGCGGTGACAAGCTCTCCTGAGATTTGAGAAGCCAGGGAGGGACTCTTGGCCTAGGGAAGGGCTGCTGCTGTCACGGCATGTCCCCTGGCCCCCGCGGACCTGGTGCCAGCTCTCCCGGGACTCTAGATGGTTCAGGGGTGAACGTCAGGGGAGATGTGCACCCTACAAGGGGGACTGATGTTCCTCTCAGGAGTTCCAGAGTCTGGAGAACGAAGTTTTCTGGAGAGAGGGTGAGGCTCGCCGGAGAGCACCTCCAGGAGGAGCAAGGCCTGAGGGCTGCCTGCACCAGGAACGCAGCCAGGGGAGGGACCGGTGTCCGGCCACACGGATCCAGCTGGATTCCACCCCACCTTGCCCTGCGGCCCACCCTCGTCCATTCGGGCTGCAGACACCAGACACCACTGCGCAGGCTGGAGGCGGACGGCTCTCCCATCTCATTTTAGACCCCAGAACATACGCCTGGCACAAGGAAGCACAGCCTACAGCTTCACCACCTAAAACACTCCTTCATGACAAAGGCACATTTTAATATTGAAATGGCATTGCCCCCTCCCTCGCCCCTCCGGAAGACACACGGTGACAGTGACAGCTGTTTTCTGAGGACTGGTGCGAACGCCTCTGGCAGGTATGCAGCCACCTGGAAGGGTCGATTATTCTCGTCCCTCCGCTGCTGGTACTTTATAAATGACACCTCATACTAGTGACCTGTCAGTTAAACCTTGTCTCATTAACTCCCGATTCTTAGAGAGCTCTTGCTGTTTTCAAAGAAGGCCCTCAGGCCAGCAGCATTGGCTTAACTTGGGAACATGTTAAGGATGCAAATCTATCTAGGGCCATGCCCCCTGAATAAGTGCAATCCTGTCTAATCTCAGATGCTAAGCAGGGTCGGGCCTGGTTAGTCTTTGGATGGGAGACCACCTAGGAAGACCAGGTGCTGTAGGTATGAAAAGTAAAAAATAAAGGATTGTAAGATGATGAGGTCCTTGCAATCTGTGAGATTAATCAAGGGTTGCCTCACCTAAAAAATTTTAAATAATAAAATAAAAAAGCAAATCCTTGGACTCCTTCATATACCTACTGAGTCAGAACCTCGGGGAAGGGGGTCTAGAAATCTGTGTTTTCACAAACCCCACCAGGTGATTCCGTGCACACTGAAGTGTGAGAGCTTTGCTCTAGGGTTTAATGTAAAAAAACGAAAACAAAACCAAACAAAACCCCAAACCAGGCCATCCAGGTCCAACAACGGGCGTTACCTGCGTAGAGCACGGGAGAACTCTCCACGTCCGAGCCGAGACCGTTGGCTACCGAGCATCCATACAGGCCCTGCTCCTTCTTTGTGGGGTTCCGTATCTGAATCTTCCCCGTTCCAGACCAAATTATTCTGCAGGATAGAGGGAAAGGGGATGCCATCATGTGAAACACTTGACCGCTCTAGAACCACAGCAGATCTCGGGAAAAGGAGACTAAAAGATTCGACTCTGGGCTGGCAAAGGTCCCAAAATACGACCTTGCCAAGTGTCCCGCTGACAGGCAGAAAACCACACAGGGCAGAGGCTGAAACGCCTTGCCTCTGGGCGGAAACTCACAGAAATGGTCGACAGAGCTGGCCAGCGTGTGGACATCCAGTCTCTTTCTCTCACTTTGCACGAGAACAGACTTTTCTGGGTGGACGCCAAGCTTCACCTACCATACTTTTCAAAAGACACATTTGTCACCCTTGGTCCGCTGGGTGTCGACCCCTCATTTCCTGCCCAAACCCTTCCTGACATACTGCGTGCGGGTGAGGGTTTTTCCCCCTGGGCAAGTGGGCGGGCTTCCCGCAAGGTTGGCCTGGCGACGGTCGCTGTATGTGTGCTAATGATGTGTGGGCAACGATGCGAAGGTTACATGGGACTGGGTCTCAATCGGGCTGTTCAGAACCAGGGCCGACTACAGGAGTTCCCCATGGTCCCTAAGTTATTGATATGCACGAATATGTAACTACCAGCGTCAGAACGAGTCGGTCTGGGGCACACTAACAGACCAGGCGGTCACTCACAGAATGGGGAAGGGTAGGGGAGCCTGTTCTGCTGTTATTTTAATTCTTTCTCTAGGCCTTCTGGTCCAGGTACTACTTCCTCCCCTGCCCCATAACGCTTTACAGGGACTGCACTGATGGCTATACACTGTATGTTTCTTCACAAACTCGGCCGGGCCACGTCTTCATTTCCTGTCACTTCACATGGCTTGCCCTATGCTCCAGCCAGAATGAACTTCTAACAGTTTCCAGAACGTTCCACGATCTTTCATCACCCCGAGCGTTTGCATATGTTGTTCACTTCATCTGGAACGTCCTTCCCCCTCTCTGGCAAAGTCCAGCCTACCCACTGAGTCCTGGATCACATGTTAATTTCCCCTGCAAAGCTTTCCCCAATCCTCCTGGAGTTATCTTCTGCTCCCTCTGGGCTCCTTCTGCTCTGGTTCATGTATTTAGTTGATGAAATATCTCTTTCTTCCCACTAGATTGTGATCTTTTCAAGAGCAGAGACCAAATTGTATTCACAGCTGTGCATTCTCAGTGCTTAGCACAGTGACTTTATACAGCAAGTTCTCAAAAGCCTTGGATGACTACATGCATGAATAATCCGAATAGAACAGACTAATGACACAGAATCAATGTGCTGGGAGGAGTCAAAGCCCCTGCAACACACACAGGAAATACACAGAAGTGCGTGGAAATCAACACAGCCGAACTGCCCAGCACAAAAGTGGGAGTGTGGCCGAATTACACTTCCATTTTCAAGTCCTGAGTAAGGGATCGTTAATTAAGAACCAAGATAGAACTAATAACTGAACTGGAAAAATAAATACGCCACAAAGTTGTAAGTTAGTTCATATATATGTTTGCGTGATTTAGCAATTCTCAAACCATCCCTTCGGTGTGCAGGTCTCGATGTAATAGCCCAAGGAGACAACACTGACTGCAGAAACGGTTGAGCACACGTGAGCCTGCACTGCCAGATGGAGCCAGCCACGTATCTGGCCTGGGTCAGCCCCTGGGCTGGACAACTGGCAGGTAGAATTCCTTCGGGGGTCTCAGGCTTGGGCTCTGCTCCATGACCTCGTTCCCAACAGAGTCGATCTTTCCACAGGCACCACGCCCCTGAACCCGCCCACAGCTTCCCTCCCTGGCTCGTGTCCCGACTCGGTTGGCTCCCCAATGCGATTCCAGGCCCACGTGACTTCCTCTACCGCACGGCGGCTCTCAAAAACATAAGTCCGCCCCGAGTGACTCTGATTAAAAAGATTTGTGAGATTCTGAAAAGATACAAAAGATGCTGCACAGCAACTTTACATAGCAAGATCTCAAAAACCAAAGGCCAGAACCTTCGTTAGGTAAAGGAAATCAGACGTTAAGTTGAACAAATTAATGAGGTATGTGTGTTTTTTTTTAAAAAAAAGGAAATAAAAATGAATCTTACTCTTTCATTTTCTTAAAAAAAAAATTAAAAACAAAATCTTTTAGAAGCCACATGAAATGGCTTCAACATCAGATGGCTGTTCCCGAAAGCATGCAGAAGCACGTTGAAGTGGGATATACCGTGTCATAACCTCTTCCTCCAAGACCATGAGGAGCCTCTGCCCTCAGAAACAATGGCAATTCCATTCTATCCAGTCAAACTATTTAAAAGCGACTCAGCAAATATTCACTTACGCTGACCACACTCTACCACGTCCCCGTAGGGCTTGCACGGCCCTCGGTCACCAAACAGGTCAACTTTCTCAGCGTTGTGTGCCTACAACCTCTAAAATGGAGTGGCTGAGCCAGAGCAGCAGTCCCCAAGGGTGGTCCATAGACACCAGGGGTCCGTGAGCTCGAACCTACGCTCACGACACGAGCACGCTATAACTTGCCTTCTTCCCTGTGTCAGTGCTGGCACTCAGAGCAGAAGCTGTGGCGGGTAAAACTGCGGGCACCTTAGCAGGGCCAGAGCTTGTGACACCGACGCATAGCGGTCGTCACCGTATTCCTGACTACCACCCACGCGCCGTGAAAACGAACCGCCGGTTTCCCTCACACACACTTTAATGAAGTGGGAAACTTGTTAATTTTACGTGGCTTGAGCACACACATTTTTAATATTCCGTTTCTACGTGCTGAAGCGCATTGGGGTGTGTGTGTGTGTGTGTGTGTGTGTGTGAACTCTGGCTGAACCAGCAGCTTTTGTCACGGATACCACTTTTCTTGGGAGACTGACAGACGAGCAAACTATGATGATTCGTCCTTGGGTATCTGGGAGATATTCTTTAAATGAACGAAAATGAGGTGCCTGATTCAAGGACAATGATGTGACAGTGTTTGTTGCCGATGATAAAAACAGAATTTTCAAGTGAAAATTAGAATTTCGGAAAATTAGTCTTCTCCCTGGTGACAGCTTCCCAAAGCTCAAAGACTTTTCTGATGACATAGAGGGGAGGTGACATTGAAGAATGAGTATTTTTAACAATATTTTTAGGGAAACATGTCAACATTTGGAAGACCTATATAAAGCAGTGAGCCAATTTTTCCCAAATGACCAATGTGTGTGATGTTATGAAATCTTGTGTTGATGAAAGAGCCACTCCAAGTATAAGATCAATCAAAAAGTTTTCTCGTGACCGAGTACCAAAATTCCATTAATGTGGTTTTAGATCCCACCTCCTAACTAACTTTAAGAGACGACTGCTAGTCCAATTTAAGTGTAGCGTCCAAGAGGACACAATTATCTAAAAGGACTAGTAAACTATTCCTTCTTTTTCCCACTAACTTATCTGTAAGAAGCCAAATTTCCTCTAGAAGCTTCGATTCAAACAACATATCACCACAGATGGAACACAGACACACGTGTGAAAGCCCATGAGAATTTTCCTCAGACAAAAGAGAGATTTGCAAAGATGTAAAACAATGCCCCTATTATCAGCAATTTTTAAAAATATCGCTTTAAAAAATTATGTTATTTATGTGAACACGTGAAGGACTTATTGTTATTTCTAAATAGATAAGTCAACAGATATTTTAAATGTTGTCTGGCTTTACTTTCTAATAAGGCAAACGTCAATAGATACACCCACAAAAACGAAAGCTCTTGGGGATCCTCAATCATTTAAAGGGGTCCTAAGACCAAAAGATTTCAAACTCCTAAGCTAGTTGATCTGAGTGGTTTCTCCCACTTCTAAAATTTCATGACATGCCTTGTGTTCGGAGCTCTAGAGCAAAAACTTGAAAATAAAGAAATTTGTTCGACCTTTTCATTTTAAGACAGCCTAATAATGCATTATCGAAAAAAACCTGAATTTTACCTCGATTTCTTCTGATGTTTCAAGTATTAGGCTCAATGCACAAAAGATGTGATAAAAATAAGACTTGCATTTTTAAAGCACCCCATCATCTGCAAAACAACTTAACATCTGCTGTTTTGTTTGTTGCTTAACCATCCCTGAGGCAGATAAGATGCAGCCTGAGCTCTTAAATGCAAATTTTAGAAAAGCAAAAGGTCTACAATCTTACACGTCCAAATAGCAAAATCTGGAGACAGCAAAGGATGCAAAAGTGAATCCGTATTTCTGTTAGTCTCTGTTATTTGACGGAAACTGAGTGAAATGTGATCGTTTTGTACGGTCAGGTCACGATAAGATATGACTGAAGATTTTGTTTTGAAGATCTCCAAAAAACCGTGATCCGTATCAGCTCAGCATTTGCGGGTAAGATGCCCTCCCTGCCAGACTCATGGGACTGACGCGAGCTCCCATGAGATTCCACGTGCCCTAGGCACGGAAGGGCACCGTGAATTCTGATTTGCCGTTCCGACACAAAACAGGGTGACCGCACGTGTCCTTACTTGTTTGATGGCCTGTCCTGACTTTATTTTTAACTGTGACGTGCTCTGCAAAGAGAACACATACATGTTAAACTCAGCCTAACCGTACCTGGTCTCGCTATCAGGCCTATTGCTCTCGAGACGACACGGTTTAATTTACAAAAAAAAAAAAAAAAAAAAAAAAAAATTCCAGTGCCTCTGTGAAACACACATCCTCACGTGTTTGAATTCCTTTCCGACAGAATCCTGCTGGAAACACACCTCGAGGAGAGAGAAGTTGAAAATGTTCTCAAGAAAACTGGAATGACCATTAAGAAGATCCTGCGAACGCTGGGTTCTTAACTCCACTTACTTTTCGGAGGCCTGCAACAACACTCCGTCCTTGGTCCACGTGTATGTGGCCTCGCTGGGGTAACGAGCTCACACAGTATATTGATGACTGCGGTCCTTTTCGTAATGTACACTGTATTGCCGATCCTGGAATTTACCGTTTTATTAAATGAGATCGCGGGGGGCTGGCTTTGCCTCGCGAGAACCGGTCCCTTCGGCTTGAAGGTCAGCTTGCCTGAGGTTTTTGCGTTGGAGTTTGGGGGGGCACTTCCTGTTTCCCCTCTCAGCTGAGCTGCGGGAGGCGTCTCTTCTCGGACACCCCCCACTGCACACGTGCCGGCTGTGCCTTGGCTAACTCTGCCACCAGCTGATAGATCACCTGGGACGCAAGGTCGTCGCTGACCTCCCCGGTCTCCACGAGCTGACTCATGTTTCTTATCAGTTCATCGAACTGGGCCGTGTCCATGCTGTAGGCTCCCTGTTGAAGGGCGGCTTCAAACTGCTCATGCTTCACGTCCCAGGAGTTGGGGTTTCCTGCAGAATGCCGGCAGTGACCCAACAGCGCTCTCAAGAAAGGCTGGTTGTGAACGTGGCCATCGTCCAGGTAGAGCTCGTTCTTATCAGTCCACATCTGTCTCATTTTGTGCCACGTGGCTCCCAAACGGTCCATCCCGGGGTGCTTCCTCGAGTGGTCCCTCAGGGCCGGGGGTGCGATGAGCCGGTTGTCGGTTCCGATGAGCTTAAGGACGAGGGTGTCCTGGGCGGAGCCTGCGACGCACCGGTACACGCCGCTGTCGGCCGCGGCCAGGCTGTGGATCTTCAGCGAGCCTGACCTGGTGACGCCCAGTCGTCGGGAGTTCTGCAGACAACGGCCGTCCTTCTCCCACCGGATCAGGGACTTCTGGAACCGCCGCACGGGGCATTTCATAATCACGGACGTGTTGGGCAGCAGGTAGGCCCTGCTGCCGATGGTCAGGTGAATACGCTTCTCTTCCCGTGTCTGAATGTAGACTCGCTGGACACCCAGGATCTGAGGGCCCTGCCCTCCGGGCTCTGCCTTCCCCTCTGGCTTGACTTCTGCACACACAAAAATAAATAAATAAAAATAAATAAAAGAGAAGGAAAGAAAGAGAGAAACACAAAGAAATATCTCAATAATAAAAGCTTTTTTGATAGTAATCTTTCAAGGCTGACGTGAGCCAACAAATATATCTTTTTTTCCCCTCTTTAAAAACACTTGAGAATTAAAACGCGAATGACGGTCTCCGACGTAGACTGTCACAACTGTCCAGGACTTGAGCGGCAAAGCAAGCAAGTTTGAAAGAACTGCATGGAACCTGCAAGTTATTTTACAAAGCTCTGGTTTGGGGAGGAAGGAGGGTCGGTGGTGAATGTTTCCATCGAGAAGGGTATGCTCGATATGCTGGGCTCCACCACCAGGCAGGGCTCCTGCCCTGGGGAGCTGTCCCCCCGATGAGGGGCACCCCTCTGCTCATCTGCAGGAAGGCTGAGAGGTGTTCAGGGTTGATTTGGCAGTGAGGGGGGTGAGGTGGCAGGCGGGGTTCCGCCTTGGTGGAGAACCAGCCCAAGCGGCCAGGTGAGCCGCAGAGAAGCCCAGCTGCCCCTCCGGCTGCGTGTCTGTTTGCTGGATGGTTGGCCCCGTGGCCCCCGATGTTTCCATGGCCTACCCTGCCATAGCAGTTGCTCATACGGGTGCAGACCGGTTAGTTAGTGGGCATGCCTAGGGGTGATCTGGGGTTCGGGCCCTGCCAGGCTGCCAGGCTCCACCGCTTGAGCCAATTCCTCTCTTTGGGGCTTCTGTGAACTTCTTCAAAGCAATGCCTGAGTGTGGTGTCATTTTTCTGCTTTGGGGTGGCTGCCTCCTTCTGCACCTGGATGCACCCCTAAATGCAACACTGGCTAAGCCTGATTAAGCAGGGGCACCGTCCGCCCTGCATCGTCCCAGAGGGGCTGTGGGCTGTGCAACAGTACTGACCCATCCCTCTGGCTCTCCCGCCGTGCTAGACGTGAGACACACCACATCTCTTGGCTCGTCTAGAAAATAAAAAGGTCTTGCTTCTGGATCTCCTCCTTTTGTGCCAGCCTGCCACCCCCAACGAAGGCCGGCTCTAGGTGTCCGAGGCCGTTCACGGCAGCTGCCTCTGCCCCTTGCCTGCACCTGTCCTGCTGTAACTCGTGCTGAAACTCCAGTCCTATCTGCACCGTGACTGGGAGTCTGGGAGCCGTTCCGGGCTGCTGCCCCAGCCATCGGGGCTGGGTGCTTCCACGTGGGCTCGCCAGCATTCGCCTCCTGCCACTCCCACATGGGCTCTGGCTTCGATGCAGCCTTCGGCCTTCCCCTTCCCCTGCTGGAACCCTGGCTCTCAGCACCCAGCCCTACATGTGGCCACTTGGCTGGACCTGCTTCCCGCTCCTTCCGCCAGCACCGAAGCCATGACAAGCTCGGGTGGGGCTCTGTCAAGACCCTGGGCAGCTTTTCGGGTCCTGTTCAGGCTTCACAAGGGTAGGAACACAGGTTACCGAGAGGAGGCTGTGACGGATGCTATGGGTGTGTGAAGGCCTCTGAGGCCCCGCAGAAGACTGCAGACAGCAAGCGTCAGGCTGAGCTGAAGGGATGGCTCCCACCTACTGGCTTCTCACTCACTTCTCAACCAGATGCAATCTGGCTTCTGGTCCCGCCACCCCACAGATGCTCCCTGGGGATGGTCCCCTCGTGACAAGTAGGGTACCTCCCCCTTCAGTATTCTTTCTTGACCATTCCTGGACACAACGCACTCTTCACCGCTCGCTGCACAAGGGAGCCCTTGCTCTGGCCATCTCTGACCACTGTTCGTGGCCAGTACCCTGCTGGCTGTTGGTGTCCTCAAGCGTCAGCGCTTGGCCATTTTCTTTCTTTACCTTTTGCCCTAAACTTGTCATTGGACAACCTTGTAAGTTTAACTCACAACTCCAGGTCGACGCCCCCCAAGGTTATCCAGCCCAGACCTCTCCCCAGAACTGCAGACCTGACTGTCCACTGCTCCCTAGAAATCTCCTCCTGGTGCCTCAAGTTCAAAATATTAACTCTAAGCACATTATTTCTGTCCCCTCCATCCCATCTCAAATAGCCGCCTTTTCCTATCTCCCTAAGTTAACGGCATCATCTTCCACCCATCTCCTCAAGCCAGAAAACAGGGCGTCATCTTGATTCTTTCACGTCCAGTGGTAACCTGGCCCTACCTATCACTGACTCTCAGGGCGGTGAGGCTGTTAGCATCTATCACCAACTCCACATTCAAAGAGGTCACACTGGGAGCTGGACATCAGCCACAAGGGGAGTATTTACACCACAGCAATGAGCAAAGACAAGAAATGAGACCTACCTCACTGCCCACACCCGCCCCGGCCCAGGGCTGGTTGGTGAACTTTTCCAGGGACACCACTAGCTCTCAACTCTAGCCGGGAATTAGGCACTTAGACCGACACCTGATACAGGCGGAATTCATCCCCATGCTCTCTCACGTGGACACCACCACGTTCCCTTAACTCAACTCCCTGTCTGCTGTCAGAGTAAATAGACCTGAATAAAATCTGACCATGTCGTCTCCTTCCCGGGTGAAACCGAAACCCTGCAGCAGGGAGTTCAAAACCCTCTACCGCCAACCTCGCGAGCTGTCCCGTCGGTCACCACGCATCCAGCACCTGTGTTCTAATCCCAAACAGACCTCTCTACTTGACACCCCCCCCACCTTTGCCACCTGATGATGTCCCACGAGAACTGGGATTTGAACTCGAGTGAGTTACATCTTACCTGCGGTGTCATGCTACCTTTCAGAGATTAAGTGCAACTGAGAGAGAGGACTGCGGAAGCTAGGGTTGTGCTGGTCCTTCAAAAATGGGAAGAATGTCAGTTACTAGATATGAGCGAGGGAAGAATTTGAGTGAGGAATGAACGCTTGAGGTGGGAGAAGGCAGGAATGTTTGGGGAGAAGCCGGCAGAGGCTGTCATTGGACCATCCGGTGCATCGCTGGCCCCTAGGGGGAGCTCAAGACACGTGTCCCACCTGCCTGCCACCCAGGTGTGTATAACGGTCAAGATGAAGACCAAGAAAATTCACTCCTCCAGAGACGATGGATTTTACTTCAACTCAAGGCACTAATTAGTACACATTTCTATAAGTGGAAAAAACAATCACAGTTGGATTTGTTTTTTCCTGACTTTGGACTCCCTTCCATCATGGGGGTGGAAAGGGGGGTGGAGTAGGCCTATAAAAAGACCATACATTTCCAGTCCAGAGAGCAGAGTGGGTAGATTTGAGGTAAAGTGGAGCGGAAGGTCAGAAGGACATTATATCATGCGGCCTTGATATTCCTAGTGAAATCAAAGACATGTTTGTCCACAGAGAAATGGGGCCAGTGCAGTAGTCAGGAAATAGCTGCTACGGTGAAACTTCTAGGGGATTCTTAGGAAATAGGAAAAAACCACATTATGACCCACTAGATTCAGGTAGCATAAATATGAAGTATGTCTAACCAGCATGGTGATGCTATTTCCTCTAGCAAATCCCAGTAGCTCAAGCCAGGGAACCAAACAACCAACGAAAACCACCTGAAAGATGCCAGGGCCGGCAACGGGCAAGGTGATTGAGGCAGTGGGTTGAGGAAGAGGGTGAGCACCCGCCTGTAGAATTGGTCATGTGAGTGGCTCGGGAATGCCAGCTAAGAGGGTAGTTTCCAGTGTAAGAGCAGGAGGTCGGGGACAGTAGGGAGGCATGGAGGACCCAGTGGCCACAATGAGGCATTAACTAAGCACGAAGGAGAGAGGTGGGGTGGGGGGAAGGGCAGGGAGCTATTCCGAGTGCCAAGAAGTGAGGAAGTCAAGGTGATGGGGGTCAATGGAACTGATGACGTTGGCAGAGTGGGATAGCAGCATGCTGCCAAGCTCATTGGCATGGAAGGCTGGAGAAGAAGAATGGACCCAGCGGCGATGTGTTCTGGGGAAGGCACAGAGCGGCCCACAGGTCTGCACATGATGCATTGGCAGGCGTGACGAGAGCCGTATCGGTGCTCAGCAGGCGATGACAGTGGGGGAAGGGAGGACGGGGTGGGGGGAGCAGCTCGTCCCTTGCTTGGCCCTGGGAGAGCGGGGTGAAGAGAAGGGAGGCCATACGAGGAGGCAGGGAGAAGTCACATTTCTGCAAGCGAGGCCCACAGAGCCAAGGTGACAGCAGGGCCGGGCGGGGAGCCTGCGTCCCTGTCTCCGGCTGCTCCCATGACCTGCACGTTTGACATGCTAGAAAATGTGGTGGGGCGAAGGAGAAATATTACTGTCTTTTTTCTTGCTTTTTTTTCTCTCCTTAAAACTCATCATTTTCCTCTGCTCTCTGCTGCATGCCATAATCATTTATAATTTCATCTCGTACCGCACTGCTTGCCCTAATAACCACGATGGATTCCCACATGTTATTCTGTTATTATTTTAGAGGAAGTTGCCAATATTGCTTTAATTTCACTCTGCTCTAAGGCAGTTTATGGTCTAGCCACACCGCCATAAAACCATCCACAATTAATAAAAATTAGATCGATAAGCGGCTCAAAGCATGACACCGCGCCATATGCCACAGACATTCCTGCATTCCGGGACACTATAAAACTTGGAATCTCAGTTTTTTGGAATCTCAAGATTTTGAAAATTTGTTCTCATTGTCCATGAATCAGCACAGAGAGGTGGCTAAGAGTGTGGGCTCAGGAATCAGACAGACTTGTGGTCAATGGGGCCAGGGGGCCAATTGGCAGCCAAGATCCTGGGTCTCATACCTTCTCTAACTCTTGAATTTCTCGTCTCTAAACAGAGACTGCACCTTTCTCACCATGTTGTGGGGACCTAATGCGTTAATGCATTTAAACAACGACACAGTATGTGCTCAATAGATGCTTTTTTTTTTTTTTAAGGTGATTATTGTTTTTCTCCCTTTGTTTCTGTGGTGTCTCCAAGAAAGTTGTTGGTAACCTTAGTAAATTATATATAGATATATAATTTTTTCCCCTAAGCAACATTAAAATAATAATTTCTGACTTTTTTCTTACCATAGCTCAGGAGGGTGCCCGAGGCAATTAATATTTTACAGGTGACTAATTAAAGGTGGTGAAACACAAAACAGGAAATGGGCCCTGAAGCTGCAAGTTCCCAGTGTGCCTGGTCCCCACCTCCCTACCCACCTGCCGGCACCACCTCCTACCGCCAGTCTGCAGCCTTGTTTTCAACTGCTGTAGAGACAGAGCCCTCAACTCCTCTGTCACCCTCCCGCATGAAACATCGGCATGCACATGCAAAGATGTAGTCTCTCCTGTACACTTAAAATACAAATGCTACACACGTGTCAGCTTTGGGATATAATGGAACCGCAACATGAACCCCTTACCCTAAGCTTATATAAGTTATAACTGAATAATTATAATTGACTATAATTTAATAATTAAAAAAATCTACTCCAACTGCTGTTTTCAAAAACCAAAGTTATTTCACGTCCTCTCCCTTGCCGGCCTTCGATTATACACAAGCAGGCACTCGTCATGGTCAGGTGGGAGGTTCAAGGAAGTAGGAAGTCCAGATGCATTCGATCCGCGTGTGGACAGTCCATAAAACTAACTTTTCTCAACACCATACCGCACGCTGCTGAAAACAATTCTGACTTCTGACTTCTGCTGCTTGGTTGGCTCAACCCCACCGCTGAGAAACGTGGTGATATCTGGGAAACGAGGCCACCGAGACACGCCAACCCGAAAGAGCACACCGTGAAGCGGGGACCACACGTACTTACTGCTGCACACGGGCGTGTGGCACGATCGGACGAGGGGGGGACTGGGAAGACCCCTGCATGAGGCCTCGCTGAGGGGGACGCGCTGGCCTTTGGCGGTCAGCCTCTGACACACCTGGGCTCTTCGCTGGGTTCCAACACCACAGCTGACAGAGCACTGCAAGGAGAAATGTGCGACAGTCAGATGGGGCGTGTGGGGACAAACATCCAGCAGGAGGCAGCTTCGCGCAGGGCTGCGCCAATACGCAAGCCACTGCCCGGCCTCCAACGTAGATGTGGAGTTTCCCTCTTTCTCCCCTCTCTCTCCTCCTCCCGTTCTCTTTTTCTTTATCTTTCCCTTTCCCTCCCCTTTTTCCTTCCCTTCCTCCTCTTCTGTCTTCCTCCCTTCCTCCCTTCCTTCTTCCCTTCCCTTCTTTCTCTCTGAGATAGTAATTAATTTCTGGTCATTTACCGTCATGGATTTTTTTTTTTTTGGCATTGTAATTGATGTCTAATTTATTTTTCAGCTGTTTACTTATATAATAAGATGACTTTGATTTTTTTTAAATGATACATACCTAGGACCAAGAATTCAAAAACTGGAAGGCATTTAAAGGAAAGTTTTTAAAAAATCACCCAAACTGCTGCTGTACATAAAATAACATTAATACCTGATACTTGTGTGCATAACATTGAAATTGGATAATCACTGTGTGCACATGCAATTTAAAGTTTTAATTAGGTGTATTAGAAATTTTGTATCTTGTATGTTAGCCATTTTATTAAGTACATTAGAAAAAAAAAACTAAAGTAAAATTTAAAAAGTTGCTGAATGTGTGATCTTTTTTTCACCGTAAGTGATCGATTCCCAAAGAACCTTCTAAAGGTAAGAAACAGGATGAAAGAAACCAACAAGAGATCCAAGAAGTTAATTTTAATGACATATTTTGACTTTTAGAATGTTGAGCTGCTGCTGAGAAGGAAGAAGAAATAAGCACATTTCCATTTCCTCCTTCCTCTCCTCTTCTAACTCCCCTCAGTTTTTGTTAAATTATTTGGGTGTCAGATTACTGATATTTACGGTCTGCTCGGAAATGCAATTGCTGGTTGGTTGACCTCTGTACCTAAATGAATTATCCCTCCTCCATCGTTTTGATCTGGGCCTGTGCATTCTGGATTCTTTCTTTCGCGCCATCCTGGCCCTGTAGGTTTGTCCAGAGCTGATCAGAATGACTTTCCCTTCTGCCTCGCTGCCTTTCTCCATGAACAGCCAAAACAAAAAGAAAATGCTTGGGAACTACCTTTCCCTTCACATTGTGTGGAATCTGTTCCTGTCTTCTCGTACTGAACGCTACCATGAAGATGTGTGAGGCCCGATAGGGAATTTCTATTAGCTGTTTGCCTTTTTTCTGCTCAGATGCCTGTGGGCTCTTTATCCACAAAGTCTAGCACTGTAAGAAAGCTACGTCTCCGTGGGTCGTATGCTCTTGGCACGTGGTATACCATTACATGCAGGTTAAAACTTCTGTTAAAGGCAGTGAACTTCTCTTATCATCCCTGCGTATTTTTCTGTTCCCTTTGTTTGGTCCTGATAAACACCAATGATGCTCACGTTTGAACGTCAGGCTCCCACATCCCTCACTGCCTCCAAAATCCAATTGTACATCTTGACTCTCTTCCACATCATTTTGAGTTACTCCAGCTTGAATATCGTGTCTCTCTGTTCTCCATCATTTTAATTTTTTTGGTGTTGCGTATAATGTAACTGTTATGTCTGTTATTTTTAATTTTTCTTTGCCAGTTTCCTCTCGATGATCCCAGTTGTCTGTCTCTTGCTATTGACTGATAATCAACTTTTGAACTCCAATCTCATTTTTAAGCTACCTTCTTCCTCAGGTGCTGTGATTGTCACTTCCTCGAGAACAGAGGTCGTTTGTTGGAACTTTGCTCTGGTGATAGCTTTGTGATGTCATGTTGTTGCTGTGACTCGTCCTTTCCGTTCCTCTCCTCCTTCCCCTTCTATTCTGTCCCCAGCCCTGTTTCGATACAAAGATTTTGTTCTGAAGCTTTGAATGGGGCTGGTTGTTCATGACCAACACAGGCAGGGGATAAGCTTGGGCAGTTTATGTGTCTGTCGTCCTCAACGCTGGGTCACCAAATTTCCCATTTCCTTTGACCACGTCTCTCGTCAGGTTTCGGGGCTCCCACGGTTGGCGTGACTCAGAGGAGAGGCTCTGGGGCCACTGGCTCGCTGAGTAACGATGCCACGATGGCTGCCCCTTCCCTTACACCACCTTGTCCCTGGCCGCCTTCCCTGGCAGGCGGCCCCCCTGCACGGTTTCTCCTTCGTCTCTCCCTCCCAGTTCTGTGGGGACATTCTCAGAGTTTTCGGGGGCAGCTCACAGTCCTTCATCCAGTCTCTGCAGTCAAAGAACTGTCGGCCAGGCCTTTCTGGACTGTCCCACACACTGCCAGGGAAGTGTGTACCCTGCTCGCGCCTGAGGAAATGCCTGTCAGCTCTCAGCCTCCCCTCAATTTGGTCCAGATCTCACAGTCTTTGGCAGGTGTTTCATGACTTACAGCTGGGGACTGTGGCCACTTCATTGTTCACTGAAGACGGAGTGTTCTCTCTTTTTCATTCTCTTGTGGGTTTTTTGTTGGGTTTCAAAGGAGAGGAATGGAATTTTTTTTTGAATGCCTTTATTGTCATCTTTAATGGAAAGCCGTAATTATTAATGTTTTTCAGTACAGAGAAAAGCCTTTTGGGAGCTTTAGAACAAATAGTTTAAAATGATCGTTTGTCGAACTACGAATTTCTTCACAAGTCAAATCATCTTCTAGGAGTTTCCCATATAATAAAAATTAGTGTTAACCTTTCATTAGACTATGATTGTTCGTCCTTTTTGTTCACGTAACACATAGAAATCGCCAATCATCACTCATAAGCCATTTCTAACAATAAACATTTGACTTCTTCTGCCCACTTTGAATGGAAGGATCATTTGTAAAAAAAATTCTTTTTATGAATAGAGGTCTTATGCGACTTTGCGTCTGCTAAGTTCAAAGGAAGATCACCATTAGAGAATGTTCGACTCACAGAGAGATGACAGACTCGGCGCCATCAACAGCAGTTCATGAAGCAGCCACCCTCGGCCAAAGACCTTGCGGTTTGCTCCACAGGAATCTGGGCCATTTCCCAGGCAGTGCTCGTGGGAACAGTGCACCCCGAGTTCCTGCATGTTCCTTAGTACGTGTCTGTGGCCTTTCAACCCGAGGGTCAGTGTGGCAGGGTATGCCATCCTGGGCTCGCATTTCCTGTCTCTGAGTCCATTCGATAAGTCGCTCTACTGTTTTGCAGTGTGAAGCGGAATTGTTGCGTCTGATGCTAATCTGATTTCCTTTCCCTGGTACAGGACTTGGCGCTTCGGTCTGGATGCACACACTCATTTTCCTTTACCTTGAAAATCCGGTCATTTTAATATAGACTAACTCTTAATATTGAGCATTCTGAGTCAACTTTCCCAGGGATGAGGTAGGTGCGTACTATCAAGATGGTGATTCGAGTCTTTTGTTTATACTTCTGTTGTTTCGGTTTCCTCTTCCTGATACACTAATTATATATATTTGTTGCATTTTCTTTCCTCATCTTTTACATCTATGGTTTTTACATGAATCCTTATCATTTCTCCTTGATCCTTTTCTTTCTCCTCTTTTATTTCCCTTATTTACTCGCTATGTCCAGTCATTCCTGTGTTCCTTCTGATTTCGTCTACCTTTCTGAAAGTTTTCCCCATCACTTTCCTAATTCTTTCCGGAACACTGTCAGCTATCTTGTCACATTTCTGACCATTTCTATTTCTGATTTGTTTCCCTAGCTTTTCTTCACTTCTTTTAGCTCCTTTTGTAACGGTAAGTTACATCTTCATCTGCCTCAAGGCCAGTGTTTCATTACGTTGGCGTGTTATGGATGCCTTTCTCTCAGAGTACCTTCGTGTGGGGTTTGCTGATACTCCTACTAAAACAAAAGATATTTTTCCCTGTACTTTTCAAAGCATACGAGTGGGTGAAAGCGTTTCAGGGTAGTTTCCCTCCTGTTAAGGGCATCCTCTGGTGTCCAAAAGAGGTGCCTTCCAGAATCTTCCATGCCCAAGGCTCTCTGAACATTCTCCTCCATTATCCCTGGCATTCTTTCCCAGGTATTTCTGAAGTCCTTAAGACGTGAGTTGCTCTGATGCTCTCTTGCCTTCTGGAGGCCTCCGAGTGGGTCTGCATGCCCCTCCTCACACTCGGCCACACGCTGGGGCCTGCATCCTTTGACCTCAGTGTCGCTGGCTGGTCTCAGACCTGCCCGTGGAGGGTCCCATTCAGAGCAGGACTATTTCCCTGCGGTGGTATTTACTGTGGCTGTCGGTCCTGTCTGTCCCGCATTTCTTTTTCTTATCTCTGGCCGCTAAACTTGAAGTTTCTACACAGTTCCTGCCACCTTGCAAACACGTTCTTTCTCTGCTTTTAAAATTAGCGCCGTCTATATCCATTAACTACCCAAGACAGAATTCGGGGATTGTCTTTTTCACTCATTTCTTATCCATTCAATTACCGAATCTGCCAGCCACATTCCCTAAATATCATTCAAAACTACTTATTATTCTGTCCCAACTCTTTCGATATCTCATTGATATCAATGCAGTTTCCATCTAGCGAGATCTCTCAAACTCCAGTGCCTTCCTCCTCTAATATATTGTCCACGTTGCAGCCAGAATCACATGGCTAAAAGCCTGCATTTTACCTCCCCGTTCAAACACCCTCCACCATCCCTCAGTGACCACAGGGATACACCTAAACGCCCAAGGTCCTTCACCGTCTGGCTGTCAACCTCTCCCTTGCATCTCATCTTCTGCCACTTCTTGAATGCATCCTAATCCCAAGCCACCGGAGGCTGAGCAACTCGCAAGCTGCGCCTTTGCACGCAGTCCTGTCACTGCCTATGCCACCTGTGGTCTCGTTTGCATTGTCCTCACTCGCCTTTGAGACCCAACTCGAAGGCTGCATCTTCTATAACACTTTCTGGGACCCAGGGCAACTTAGATGATTTCCTTCAATTTTCTTAGAGTTCTGTAGATGGGACACCTTTGTGGGACGTTGTACACATTATTTGTGCACATCGTTTCACCTACCTACCTTATTTCGTATTCAGGTGTGTTGTGTGTGTGTGTGTGTGTGTGCGCGCGCGCGTGCGTGTTTGAATAACCCTTTCATGAAGTTCTATGTTGGCTACCGTTTCACAACAGATGCTTGGGGCAGAGAGCCCTGATTGTAACGTTTGCCAATTCCTGTGGTGTAACTACCACCATTGTGGCGTGGCTGACTTCAAGCTGTCAACCAGATGTCACTGAGCTCAAGGTAGGGAGAGTCACAGCCGGTTCCCTAAGTGGCCGTGCGCTGGCTCCAACACACCACCACCTTCGTGAGTCACGGGTATTAAGTCCATTCAAACTGGAATGCCACACTTGGAAACCCAGGTATCTTAGACTTGCCTAGAATTGTGCTTGTAAAAGTTCTCATCGATAAAGACTTTTCCCTTTCTACTTTGCATGGGGGTACAGTTCAAGAACTGGAAGTTGGCAGGTCCCGGGAGCTGAACAGAGGTGACGAAGTCGGAGGTGGTCAGTGGTGTGAAGTTGCTGGTGCCCTGACAGAGACAGGGAGTGAGATGGAGGTGAAGAGGCTGTCCCTTTTGCTTTCTCACGATGAGGCCATGCCCCATTGGGAGAGCCAGTGACATGGAACTGAACAACTTGGAACTGTTGCTAGAGGTAGAGACTCACCCAGAGAGGTTAGAGAGGAGACCCGGACTCAGAATCAGCTGTGGCCTGGGGGTAAGAAACGAAGTGACGGAAATCGAAGGGTCGAGTTGTGAGTGTTTGGAGATGTGGGAGAAGACACACGAATAGAAAAGACACAGTCAGGTAAGCAGGAAAAAGAACACCAGGGAACGCCATGAAGTTAGAATGCCGAAGGCAGGCAACACGGTGGGGTGTTCTGTCAGCGTGTGGAGCGTAAGGAACAAGGAAAGACCACTGGGTGTCAGTCATGGGTGGGGTCGCAGAACAGCGTCGGGGGACCCGGATCACAGGAACCCGCCATTTGGGAAGACTGACGTATCCTAGTCAATGCTCCTTTAACCTGGAAAGTGGTATAAGAGCTGAAGGCTCTTTTCTGCCTAAACCTGCGTTTGGATCTAAGGAAATCAAGGAAAACCGATGAGCCACTGAAGAAGCAAGGCCCAACCAAGCCTGCGTGAGCACCGCCAGTGTCTGGGAGAGAGGACGGTTCCAGCTGCAGGCCAGAGGCCTGGCTCTGGGGCCAGGGTCAGGGGGCTATTTCAGCGGGGAATGGCTTCACCCTGAACCACGAGATGGACGGCTGTCCCCAAGTGCGCCATTCTATGGCAGAGGAACCAGCCTGGAAGAAAGCTTTAGGGACAGTGGCAATTTGGGGTCAGAGTCTTTGGCCAAAACAAAGCAACTCTGAAATGAGAGGAAATTTCGACTAACAGGAAAACAACAACAACAACACAGCAACAAATGAACCCAGCAGGAAACCCAGACTGCTGGGCAGCATGTGTGCCTGACTGGCCCCGAGCCAGAATGTCCCTGTTGGTCTCAAAGGCTGAAGCTAGCTCTGCTGTCCTGCCTACGTGGGCACGCCTGTTCCTCCCCTGCAGTGCTTATTTCCTAGAGAAGTGTTCTTGGCTGGGGCTGGCGGGGGTCTGTGTCACCTCTGGAATACGCAAGAGCTTGCTCTTTCCCCGATGCATGGTTACCTAGGGAACTGACTGGCCTCAGGTCCAACCGGCTCAGGCGGGTCACCTCCTCTTTCGTCTCCACCTGTGCCTCCCAGCGAAACTCCTCACACTGAATGATTTTCCTGTCCTGCGTCCGCAGGTCTGAACTTTTCTAGAGACCATGACTTCAACACTATTTTGTGTTTCCTCTGACTGTGCAAAGACTCTTGAGAAGAAGAGTATTTACCCACTCGGAGCTCTGTAGGACCTGTCAGCGATCTCATGGCTGCTGGCCTCAAGGACACCGTAAGCCAGATGGGAAGACCATATGGATGCGCAGGAAGTAGCTCCCCGTTGACATGCAATAATGATTGCAAGTTAAGGCTGGGAAATGCTCTATGATTTTAGGGAGTGGAACTTCACTACACCCGAGTCCCAGCTCTCATCTTGGGGAAGAAAGACTTAGAGGCTGAAACAAAGGAGGAACAAGAAGGCAGGGACGGGACAGGTGGGGACGGTGCTAACCTTCGACCAGTCTCCCACGGCTAAGTGTGGAGGGCAGTCGGTTCTGGCGCAGGACTTATGAGATGACGCCTTGGGTCCTTGGCATAATCCATCTGACAGATTCAGAAAGCTGCCATCTGTTAATAGCTGCCGGCAGGTGACCCTCCGATGCTGAGTCCCCCCACCACACGTCCTGGGACACTGAGGAGGCAAAGGGAGGTGGGTCAGCATGGGACTCTCGCAATGCCAAGCATGGGGGCTGGCCACGGAGTCACCAGGCTGCCATACCTGCTGCCATTCTTCAATGTGCCAGCTAGGAGGGCAGTCGAACTGATTGCACGCTTGTAAGGCATGGGGCTTCTCATCCCTGCATTCCTCGGCAGGGGCGGGGGGCTCCCCAGGGTGCAGACAGTGCACATCTCGGGTCTGGATTCCAACGCCACAGGTAGCTGAGCAGGGCCCCCAGGAGCCCGTGTGCCACCTGCATCGAAATAAAAGTGAGGAAGTTAGATGGTCCCATGAGGCCACGAGCAACAGTGAGAGCATGGACAATGTCAAGTTCTTCTCCGGGTCACCAGACCTCACACTCCACGCACAGCCTATGGCCACAGGACTTCATCGGTACACACGATTCAAAGACAGAAAGACGACGTGAACAGACAAGAAACATCAGTGTTTTAAATGCTTAAAAGCTGACAGACACTTCAAGATTTTACCCATCCGGGAAAGTCCAGAGTAAAAAGAAGCAGGTGTCTCTCTGTCTTCATCTGTTGCCATGTAGCCATAATAAAATCTTGGTTTTGTTTTGAATGGAGCTCCAAGGCAAGGATGATGTATATACAGGTGTCAGAAGAAATTTTAAGTGCTTAAAAGCTGACAGACACTTCAAGAAAATTTCGGGGCAACTGGATTCATTATTCGGAATACCCCTAGAAAAATTCTTTTGTGTTAGGATCGGATTTACCATACATATTTATAATGTGATTCCTTTCCAATAAGATCTTGGAAAAATTGGGGTTTCTCATGAAACATCTGTGAAAATGGAAGACCTGGGCAGCTGCTTTTCATGCGTATTTCTAAACTGCCTTCAGGGAAGGTTCTCTCAGTTCAGGCCCCCACCAGAGGCATGAGAGCCTAGTTCCCTACGCCCACACCGACACAGGTAGGACCTTTTAAAAGAGTCTCTGCCCATCTGATGGGTGAAAAACTGTGCACCGTGGTTATTTCAATTTGTGGATATTTTATTATTAGCAAACATGAATTTTTAACTAGTTACTATAGAGATATAACACGAGGAAACAATTTTAAAATGCTTAAAATGCACATAAAAGGGTGGCTTATAACAGTGGAAAGAAAGTAAAATTTTTATTATGAACTCCCGCTCATTACGCCTTTGTGGGAATTTTAACTTGCGAATGGAAGACACATTCCCCACATAGGTTTTGCACATCCTCTGTCAAGGCCAATGTGAATTAATTTTTCAGATCACAGAATTGGAATGAATATAAAGCCCCTTCCTACTTTAAAAACTCCTTGTTGTTTTTAAATTCTCAGGACAGCCTTTTTTTTTAAACTACTTTATTGGGGTATGATTGACATGTAAAAAGCTGTATTTAATGTATACAACTCAGTGAGTTTAGGGATAAGCGTACACCCGTGCAACCCTCACCGCCATCAAAGCCACAGACATGTACACCGCCTCCCAATTTCTCCTTCCACCTCCTTTATATCATCATCATCACTATCATTGTCATTTCTATTACATGGTGTGTGATAAGAACAGTCAACCTAAGATCTACCCTCTTAACAAATCTCATGTCTACAATACAGGATTGTCAGCTACAGGTGCTATACCGTGTAGACCCCCACTAGCTACTTGTCTTGGCATAACTGTAACTCCATACCTTCACCAACACCCCCCCTCAGCCCCTGGCGACTGTCATCCTACTCTCTGCTTCTCTAAGTGTATTTTAGACTCCATGTATAAGTGAAATCACACAGTATTTATCTTTCAGTGTCTGGACTTCTTTCACTTAGCGTAACACAAGGGAGCCTTTTTCTCTTCTTTCTGCTCAGAAGCAAGGCCAAGACAGATCCATTTGCTTGTGATCTCTCTTTTTGGAGTGTTATTGTTTGTTTGTTTGTTTATTTTTCTAATTTGCTTTTTCACTGAGGCTACCTTAGATTTATAAGGGAATCTCCATATAAAGCTCCTTGTCTCTTTATCTTCTGCAAGGTCTTTATCTTCTGCAAGGTCAATGATTTCTCTGACGGCAGGCAAGAATTGTTAAAGCCAAAAGGTGGGGATTCTGAGACTGGTGACTGTCCCCATGATGGCCTTCCACACACTGGGTCACTGCTTTAGATTCATGCTTTAGCCTGTTTTGGGCTTTCCCTTTCTTTCTTACCAGCTCCATTCTACATTTCTTTTTACATATTTCACCCAGTATTTTGGAAGCTTTTAGAAAAAGGACTTTCAGGATGTCTCATCCATCACAAAGCTAAACATGGATGTCCACATTTATGTACTGAAATAATAAGTTTGGCAAGTTTAGCTCTAGGCTGAGCATGATTTTCCCTCCATACTCTGAAGATATAGCATTCCTTTGTTTTCTGAAAACTCCAGCTGCCAAGTTCTTTGTCATTAATATGTCTTTCCTTTCCTGTAGCTTCACTGTTATGCACCTAAGTGGAGATCCATTTTCACGTACTTCTCTTGATACTACAAGTAGATATTTTTTAAATGTTAGTGAACAGTTTATTTCATAGTTTGCTTCTCTGCCATTAACTACATATTTCTTAACTTTCTTCTCCCAAAATCTTCAATTTTCTGTGCTTTGACTCATTCGACTTCCTCAACACTATCTTCAAGCCACCAATTCTTTCTTCAATTGTCTATAGTTTATCCTTTTATTTCATTGACTTGCATCTCTAGGTTTTTAAATTGATTCTTTTTAATGTCTATTCTTACTACATCTGCCTATTTCTGTTTCATAATGTCTAGCTCTTCATATGGATATTATTTATTCATTTATATCTTTGAAGATCCTAACAACACTGACCTTCATGCTCTTTTTTCAGGTTGTTCTTATATTTTAATTCCATCTGGAGTGAATTCATCGTTCAGTCGTGCCATCTGTTGACCATCTTCATTGGGATTGGATTTCTTCATGTGTTTTGGAATTTCATTTTGCAGGCTTAAGCCAAAGGCAGGTTTCTCTCTCTCCACCTCCCTTCTCCTCTTCTCTGTCTCTTCACGCCCGCTGTCTACAGTTTGGCCTCTGTCTGGCCCTTGAGGGTCTCCAGGACAAGGTCTGACAGGGACAACATGGCACGGAAGCACGGCCAGCACACAGGAGACCCGTCACTGAGCCAACAGGTCATCTGGGCCTGTGTCTGGTCACAGGGCTCTCGGCGTTTGTCCCCACCCCCTGGGTGAGCAGCCTCATAGACACAAAGGATTCTGGTTGTGATCAGCAGTAGCTTTTTATCTGCTTCCATCACAAAGAAGCAGTGAGCCCGGTCCTTCTCCTCATGAATCAGGAGTAAGGCGGTCCGTCCCTATGTACCCCAACTGCTTCGGGACCTCAAGCCTGGAAGAACCACAGGCTCAGTTCCCCTCACCACTTCACTCTTCCATCCCCTTCCTAGCCCAGGTGGTGGTTCTCATGATTTTTCCCTTGAATGTCATTTCAATTTCCCTTTTTATACGTCATCTACCATTGGTCTGCACTCAGGGTAGAGTGTGAAATTAAAACACCATTTTCCCTGGAAGCCTATTAATTAGTTATAGCCTAAGTGATTATATCTAAATTTCCAGTAGCTTTAGAGGTGAGGGAAATCCCCAACAGTAGATATATAGGTCATATTTTGATGACCATTGGACTACATGGCTCAATTTTTAGAAGGGTCTTTTGTTTGTTTGTTTCACTATTAAAACAGTTCAGCTTAAGTGTGTAACTTATTTGGAATGACTTCAGGATGAAGTCATCTTTCAAGAAATATATAGCTAGAAGGATCCATTAGAGGTGCAAGAGACTGGAAATGGAACCATTTTTATCCAGGAAACGGGTAATAATTTCTTATTAAGAGACAAAGGACTAAATACAGATTTTTTTTTTTTTTAATTCAAGAACTGGTTAACAGGTTGGTCCAGAAACAGATCGCTTTTCCCTCTTGCTTTCCAACTTGCCTCCCCTACAGTGCCGAATCCTGTCAGAGAAGAAGGCTCTCCTTAGACCAATGGGATCGTTATATAACCCTGCATGTTTCTTCAAGCTGCCGGCTCTCCTGGAGAAAGCAAACTCCATAAATAGCAGACACTCAGCGGTTACAGGCCAGGCCAGGCGAGTAACCCCACAGAGCAAATAAACAGACAACACCCTACCTTGCAGAGTCAGGGCTAAAACATCAAATGCATTTGCCTTTGGGTAAATAAAGATCAGCTGACCGTCTGACCGAACCTCGGTGGTAGGTTTCGCCCTGGGGTGATATCTGACTGCTATTGCCCTTGGAGTCAGTAAATATTTGTACGGAAAATATTACACAACACCCTGTTCCTGTTATTCCTACACCACTGGTTTCTAGAACCTAAAACATTTTTGTCAACTTACCTTTATTTTGGCATCGACCCTTTGTCTCTGCTGCTTTTTTTTCCCCCAACCATCAAAAAGTTTATTAAATCTACAACTTAGAAATGAGGAATAGTATTTCCCTTTTCATAAAAAAAACCACTCTTAATTTCGCAAAGTGGCCGAGACATACGGTGGGCTCTGTTATTCGTAGCTTGGCAGCTCTGTGAAGAAGACGCTGCTGCAGAAGACGATATGTAAAGAGCTCTGGCTGAGGCACAGTGATGAGGGGAAGGGGACACCACCCACTGCCGGTGCATGAGTAAACCCAAGAAAGTCAGTGGGCAGGGCAACTGACAACACCCCACTGTGAGCTCTAGGTAACACACAGGCAACCGCTAAGTCATCGAGGAATATGGGTTGAGCACCTGCTGTGTACCAGTGCCAGCTCGCCTGTGCTCCGTCATGTGGCATTAGGTGAAGACGGAGAGGGGAAAAGAGAACACACCTGCTGACCTCCAAGTTTTGCCACTTTGTGTTCATTCATGTGTGATGCAGAGAAGGAGAGTCAGGCTGAAGGGGACCCTGCTTAGCACGGCAGCATCTGCATATCGGAGCAAGAATCTGGCTGGGGCCTGTGTTGAACAGAGAAGGGGACGCTCTGACGTAGGCCTGGCCGCTCTACCGGGGTGAGGTCTCTGCACATGTGTATTCTCTGTAGGAGAGGGTGTCCCCTTCCAGACCAGTGTGTCCCAGGAGCACAGGAGGGCACGTACCTGGGTGGGCAGGGTTCTGTGTTACAAGCCTGGCTCATGGCTGGAGGGCGGTGGACCATGTCACACAGGGTTTCGTTGACAGTCTGCTGTGTCTGAAGGTGTAAGCACACTGCTATCGCTTCTTGATGGCCTGGAGGTTGGAAAGAGGAAAAAAATGCAAGTGATTTAGAATAACTTATTGATGGAAGGAAGGAAACCGATTCTTGGGACTGCTGCTCCTTAAGCCACTGCCCTCGTGACTATGCTGAGTGAGTGCAGGCTGCACTTAGGGTCCATGTGGGCAGCAACGCCGCATTTTCTGAAGTCCCCCAGGCTTCGATATGCTCTCAGGCACCTTTGCAATCAGCTCTTCTACTCTCTCCCTCAAATGCACGCACCCTGAAACATTAAGGAACATCCCCGACTTCTTTTCTACCTTCAGACCAGTTTACATTCCAGATATGCTCGGAGCTGGGAGGTCCCACAACGAATCATCAACGTGTTCCTCCCAGACACACACAGCAGTTTCTCTAAGAGGAACTTGCATTTCCGCTGCTAAATAACATTTCTCTGTATAATTGCATACGTGCTAACTTCCACGTAGAACCGTTATAAAAATTCTCATTATGGTCCGAGCTCCTGACCACTCTTATCATAATTAGCAATCGGTCTATCGCCATACCTCTCATTGAAAAAGTACTTTGGAGCGTACAAAGCGCTTTCAAATATATGATTTGAACCTCCCATAATCTTGAGAGGCCGAAAGAGTGATGTCGTTCTCTCCCTTCTATTTATTTAACAATAAGGAAATTGAGGTTGAGAGAAAAAGGAAGATAGCAGAAAACTGGTAGATTTGAAACTGAAAATTCGGTCTCCTGCCCCCTAATTCAGCAGTCTTTCTTTTGTATTCCTGGATTCCAAAAACGCAAGACGGCCCACCAGCTTCCCAAACAGGGCCCGCGCCTCTTTCAGACACGAAGGTCGACAGGCATATGCGTTTGCTCTGGGGCCGGACAGGTCTGCTTGACCCCAAAGCCCAAGTCTCCACCACTATTCTGAGACGTACACAGTTCCAGGGAAATCAAAATGGAACAAAATGCAGATCCAGCTCTTGATGGAAAAAATCAAAGAAAAACTGTGATAGCAACAGCTGATGCTATTTGAAATATGCAAATGCATTCAGTTCCATGTGAGAATGTGTGCTCCATTACAAGACTATGATTCTTTTTCCAACTGCCATGTTTCAAGTCAACCATTGTACAATACCTTACAGAATGCAGCATGGGCCCAAAGTATATATAAAATATGTATGTGTGACGTTCAGTTCTTTCGACTAAATTTTCGCCTGCGTTCCTCAGCTGTAATCTTGTGTTCCTGGCTATGCACGGCAGGATGCAGCTTTAAACCTCTGGGCATCTTCCATGAACTTGTTTTTTGTAAACACTGGCCACCCTGAGATACAAGGTGACACTTCTACGGCTTCATGATTCTGGTTCTGGTTTGCAAATGTCCAACTTCCTCAGTGACTTTACGGGGACACACATGTTCATGATGTTCTAGCAGGCTGCGTTTCCTTTTAATCTGAGAAAAATCTGATAATCTTCCACATCTGTTTTCCTTTGTCATCAAAATCCTTTAGAAAAATATATTTGGAGACTATTTTGGAACATTTTCTGAAGATTGAGCAGGTGGGCCTCGAAGCATCAACGTTATCTCATTTCAACCACTGTGGATGGAGTTGGATAACACTCATGACAAACTTTTCCATCTGAAAGCAAGTTACTCAAAAGAATGTAAAAGTTTAACCGAAAATTTAGGATACTTATTGAGGTAGAATGTATTTTCCAAAGACAGTCACAAGAATAACTCCCATCCCACAGACTGGACCTATAAGGTGATTTTAATACTCTTCACTTCAAAAGGTTTGCTCAAACCTTTATCTTCAAAAATAAAAATTATAAAAATAAGTTTACTTCATCTTGTACATAATGAAATTTGGGTAATAATACAAGGATGAATTTAGAAGATATAATATAAATCAAGTGTTGAAATTTTATCCCAATTTTTCTAATAGATTCCTCTGGTACCATGAGACAGCATCCTTCACTTAAGATTTGATTTCTGTAATGTCAAAATATGAAGGTTATTATTATTATTATTTTTGGTAAAAAAAAAATACTCAACACCTTCATTGACAATTGAATTAATGATGCAAGGGTAAAAACACAGACTCTAAGAGGGTAAATAGAGCCAATAAGTGAGCTAATACATTCCCTTTTGTTAGCTTAAGGTTGGTGTGAGTTGGGCTTTTTGCAAACAAGTCTTGACTAATTCAACCTGCCAAATAACACCCCCACACACACACACAACACACACAGAGTAATACACACCAGAGCAGTGGAGAAAATCTATAACCATAGCCTACTAGGTACCACCCAGTATTTACTACATTAAGTGGTAAAATAAATATGGGAAAACGATTGGAATAAGACAATTATGTTGATGCAATAACCAAACTATAGCCTTGGCCCCTGGAAATAGATATACTACGCCTTTCTAAGCACTTAATGGAACAGTAACAAAAACTGATCCTATCTGGGTCTATAAGGAAACTGCATAATTTCCAAAAGCCAGAAATTACACAGTAATGTTCTCTGACTGTTAACAGTGCCTGACCATAAATGAACAACAAACAATGAATCCCTCAAAATCCAACCATTAGAATTTGTAAGAAGTCATTCCCTATAGAACTCCTCAGTCACAAGAGTATAGAGAACACACATGGCAGGAAAAACGAGACGACAGAGCTTAAAGCAGCTTGAGACTAGATGAACAATCTGGATAATAATCACAGTATATTCACGAAGTGGGTAACTTTCTCCCCAAGGTAATCTAGATTGTGGAATTTACTTAAAAAGCTAAGAACTTGAATTGACTATAACAATAAGCTGGGGGGGAGGAGGCGGGGGATGAAGACGAGGGTCCGCATGGAGCTGGGGTGCTATTTCCCCTCCTGCTGCCCCAAAACGGGAACAGGAGGAAAGTTGGACTTGACAGCTGTGGGAACCAGCTCTTTCAAACTTTCTAAACAGTTAATTTCTGATAGGAAGCATTTAAGATTACTGAAGGGCGATGGAGAACACCAATTCACCTTACAATGCCATTATAAACCCATAAAAGAAAAACAAATAGATCTACTTCATACCGTGTTGCCTATGATGCTGTGTTGCGTGTGATGTTTTTATTTCAGAAACACGTAAGCAGCACAGACACATGTACACACGTGGAGATTATACAGATCCATGCCTGGGGCCATACTGAAAAGCCTAGTTAATATATGTTTTCCCTCTGCTGATTAGCCAGCATGATCAGGTAGGGCTACGATAAACTCCCAGGTAATTAAAAAGAGGGGGAGCTCTAACATGTTATGGACCTAGCGAATGAATAGTTGTTCAAGGACAGCATCGTTCTTGGAGTGAAAATGGAAGCCTCCAGACAGGTGGGTTCTTTTGAGGAGACACTGGTAGAGATTAAGGGCTGTCAAAAGCCAGTTGGCCGTCTGCAGGGCATCAAAAACATCACTGAAGCCCAAGAGGAGTGACCAGTTATCCCAAGAGGAACTGGAAGAAACTAACGGTGAGAGGTCTGTCCTGACGTGAAGTGATGTGGAAAAAACAGGACAGCCACTGGTAACATGCCACGTCGGCAGCATCTCTCCCCTCGCGTGGTGGGGGACGAGAGACCGCCTCTCTGCAAGTGGGAAAATGAGAATGAAAACTGAACTGGCCCGCCAATGTCCAGGCACATACTACTAGCTTGTGCTGTTGGGAGACAGCGAGGTAAAAATGAAAGGTCATACATGCCAACAAATATAGTATGAAATACAACGAAAAACTCGGATGAGACATTTGTGATGTAGAACATTACAAAGCCTTACCAGAGGGTATTAAAAAGTGAGCATTTCTTCCAGAATGTATGTGCGTACATACACACACACATACACACATGCAATACTACATGCATGCTTACATACATACACCCTGGATGCTGGAACCTGAATATGTCCAAATTCTTCATGCTTTGAGGAATTAGAAAAGAATTCTGTTGCCACTTCGGTATGAAAGCTGACTTCTGAATGGCACTGAAACATCAGTAATGACAACAAATGGGTTAATTTTCTTCCCTGTATGATGTGAAGACAGGTTAGAACATACCAGTACAAGGTAGCAGGACCTGACAAAAAGGTTATCGCTTTGGAAATCTGCAAATGGCATACACGATTTTTTCGATGAGAAACAGAGATGTCGAAGGAAGAAATATTCATGGAAATCCGATTTTCCTGTGGTGTTAAGTCTTTGCAGACTCACGCTCTCTTCACTGGTCATTTTCCTGGGGCAACTCCGGGTCTGCTGACACCCAAGGACACAGAACACGCCACGCTTCCCCAACGGGAGGGGGTCTTGGCAGGCAGGAAAAGAACTGAAATCAAGGATGAGGGAGGGCTGGGTGCAACAGTGCTTCTACCCACGTGGCATTTCATAGCAGGTCATGAACCTAAATGTCTTCTGAAGATGACTTCTGACCGAGTAGCATCCGACCCCGTAACCCCAGGCTGCCCTGCTGCTCTGCACCCCACGTAGGCACGAGACAGCCTCTACCTGTCGGTTCTGCATGTTCCTACTTATTTCTTCTTAACCAGGCACCTCGCTCCCTGTCTCAGTGATACGGCTGCTTGGGCCAAACAACGTAACATTTTTTTTGGTCAGGATATAGTCCCACTATCCTTTACCTTTCTAGGATAACCACGATTTAAAAGAAATAAAAGGAAAGGCATAGTTTTCAGTTATTCGAATGAGTTAACCTCTTTTAGACTTTTTCTAATTGGCATATTTGGCTTCACCAACCTAGTAATTTCTCAACCCATCAGCAAGACAAACATAACGGTCCCTTCAGCAAAGGATCCAGTACCTCCCAAACATGTCGCTGAGCAAGGGGTAAAGCCCGCATACTCCCAGTCGTAGGTCATCTGGCTGTCCTTCTCGTGCAGGGGGACGTGTGGCTCCGGGGAGGCAGGGCTGTCGTCACATGCTCGGAGGAGGCAAGGCCGCTCGGCGGGCAGCCGGGGGCCCACACACTCCTCCTCCGGCAGCTCCGTCTCCGTCTGCGTGAACGTGAGGAGCACGCGGCACTTGACCTCTCGGGCCTGGACGCCTGGGCCGCACGTGGTGCTGCAGGCGGACCAGGGCTCTGGGACGAACCTGCAGAACACCGGGGAGGCAAGCGGTCGTTACGCAGAGGCCACAAAAGGAGGGGCGACATGCATTCTACGAAGAAAAACGACAATGACAACAGCTCCATGCAGAGGGACGTCGACCCTTGTGGAAGGCTGCACTTCCGTTGACGCTCGGGTACGTACTTCGCAAATTTTCAAATCTTATTAGCAACAGAGGGACTTCTCCACGAGAGATACAAACTCTTTGCACCCATTTTATTATTCAAATTCTGTGCTCCGGCCTTTCTAAAACACCATGCATGAACAGGTTTTCTTTACTGTGTGGTAATAAATAAACCATTCTGTAGAGATAACTTCTAACCCAATTTCTTTTACGTTATGGGGATTTTCACCAATATTTATTCAACAAATCTCCATCGAGCTTACCCTTTGTTTGCAGGTGGAGTTTTGTTCAGCTTTCTCAATATTGAGGCTCTAAATGGTAGGGTGACAGACGCTTTCTACTGAGTAGAGGGAGCTTTAATATTCTTTTCTGTTTAATATATAAATACACTAAACATCTGAGTCTCCTTGAAAATATTAAAGGTACTGTGCAATGAGGCCAAATAAAGCACTTATTCCTTATCCTGAGTTATTGTCCACTGAAGAGAGGTCATCAATCTCTGGCCTCCAGGTCAAATCCAGTCCATTCATTTCTGTACAGACTGCCAACTAAAAATGATCTTTATGGACTTAAATGGCTAGAGAAAAGAAAAAAGGAGGAGGAAAATATTTTGCGTCTTGTGAAAACTACATAAAATTCAACCTAAAGGGTCCATCATTAAAGATGTGATAGCGTAAGCTTGCAAACTCTGAGCTCAGCAACGTTCAGCAGGTTTATTTACTGCAAAACATCCCCAAAGACGAAGATGCATGCATGCATGCCATAAATACTTAAGAAGGTGCTGGGACTGGCATCTTCCGTACATTTAAGTACACATTGGCCTCTAAGTTGGGGGGTAACGTTGCACTGAATAACCTCCAAAAACACTGCTGGGGTGTTTGCTGAAGTTACAAGGCTTAGTGTGTAAATCCTCGAAAGATAGGGCTGTAAGGGTCTCTCAGAGTTGTCCGACCTTCTTCCCCAGACAAGCCCTCATTACAGCACCTCTCAGACAGCAAAACAGGACATTGTGGCTCTATGTGCGCCTAGGAAAGAAATATCGGTTATCTTGGCTCCCAGACCCAGGGTTTGGCACGACAAACCAGGAGCTTTCAAGAGACGAGTGGGTCCTACAGAAAGCGGTATCAGTCGACTCATTTTAAAACTGGAAAAGTCAGCAAAAATGGCATCTCGGGTGATTGTGATTTAAAATAAAAATGTAAACGTGAGATGTGCAATTTGAGATGTGGCTCCAGGACCTGCTGACTCCTCCGCTGTGCCCTTGGTGCTGCTGTCACCCCTCCCCACCTCCACACTCAATACCTCAGCATCCGGGTGTGGCCATATGGGCCCGTCGCCTTGCCTGCAGTCCCCAACGCCGGACACACGGTTCTTCCGACACCCTGCGCACCTCAGGGCCTCAGGTGATGGACCCTGTCTTCCGGGCAACCATCCCTGAGCCCTCCCCCTCACGATACCTTCACGGAATCCCTGCATTTTCTGCCCCACGAGACCGACCTCAGGATGGGAGAGAGTTGAATCCGGGTCACCTGACCTGAAGCTAGAGTTCGCCCTACTAGCACACGACAGACAGTCACCGTCTGCCACCGGAGAGCTCTGAAGTGGTGGGCGGTTTCTTAATCTTCCTGTGCCTGGCGTTCCTCCGCCCTAAAATGACACCCCCCCCTCACGGGATCCTCGTGAGAAGGAACCCAGGCGATCCGTGAGGAACACCTGGCACAAAAGTCATCCTCCCTGGGAGTGGTTCTTCCTGCGGCCGGTAAATCACGGGTCGGAACCGGAACTCGCTTTGATTTCGGCAAGCATGATCCCCACAGATGGTGAAGTTGAAAGAGCCACGACGGGGACACACCCGGTGTCCTGACCTGTCCCATTTCCTCGGTTTTCACACGCGGGAGGCGGGAGAAGGGGCGTCCCGGCTGTGGAAACGTCGAGAACCCCACACAAAGGACGAAGGCTCCGGGGAGGAACTTTTAAAGCAACGAGGAACCGTACCAACTGCCGACACATTCCACGGCGGACAGCAAAGGAGGCCAAAACTGCTGTTCCCTTGGCTTAACTTTACACGCTATCATTTTTAGTTTCCTAATTAAAAAAAAAAAAAAAGCCTTCTGAACATCCCCTCCCTCTGTAAATTCAGAACCCGGGCCACGGCAAACCACAGAAGCAGAAATATTTATCTTCTCCAAGAGGTTTGGCAGGCGTTCCTCGGAGGATCAGCTATGCTCATCTCTCCCTCACTGTCAACAAGCAAGCATCCCAAACCACAAGAGACAGTGGTAATAAAAGGACGAACTGGAAGCTGAGCTATGTTGCGGTTTTGCTCGAAAAGCGAGGGAAAGAGCTGTCGGAAGGGGAGGGAGGAAACTATAAACTTCACACTGGACAGCCAGGGACGGGCCAGAAGCTGCCAGCAGGGTGCATTATGTGGGGATATGGCCCAGAGACCACAGAGGGAGAGGGGGGTGGGAGGTGGCCGCTCGGACCAGCAAATGGGTGCCGTGGGCTCCGTCCTCCATACTGGGGACAAAGGAGTGGCATCCTGCAGGAGGAGATGGCGTATTAGCTTCACTCTGTGAACAAGCAGAGGAAGACACCAGCGGCGAGGTCGGGGGGGGGCTGGCAGAAAATGCAGGGCTGGAACGAATCCAGGGCCTGACTCCGCCGTAGCTTACACGGTGCTGCCCTTCCCCAGTGCGTGAACTAAACAGTATCTCAGACCTTGAAAAGGGACAGAGGTGAGCGGCAGCTTGTGGTGGGCAACACAGCCAACAGGTCAGTGTGGCTGCAGCACTCCGTCCAAGGCAAAGCTAGGACGAGGTTGGGGATGGGGCTGGAAGCCAGGCAGGGAAATACCCTGCTCTGTCTGGTTGGTCGGTGACCGAGTGTGACTCTCTGGGTGACGGGGGGACATCGGGATAATGCTGAACACTGAAGAGAACCAGATTGGTGGCCCAGCTAGCCCACTCTGGTGCTGTGCTTTGTGAGGGCCAACTGGGTTGCAGAATTCGAAGAGTGTTGTAGGTGTCCTGGTCCCCGGCTTTAGGGCCTGGCAAGGACGGGGGTGGGAACAACAGCAGCACCTGGGACTGAGCTTGACCTCGGTGGCTTCACTTGGCGCAACTCAGTAGTTAATCACGCATAAGGGAAGTCTGAGGAAGAGGCAAGAACGACCCCAAGCTTCTAGTCCAGGGGACTGGACAGCAACCCCACCCACGGGAATGGACATGGAGAATCAGCAGCTGTTATCTAGCAAGGGCCTGGTGGGAGGCATCCCTCCAGACTGAGAAGGCCACGGTCTTCCTCACGTGACAAATGCACATGACTCCCTTCCCTTTCGGGCGTAGCTTACACGGTGCTGCCCTTCCCCAGTGTGAACTAAACAGTATCTCAGACCTTGAAAGGGACAGAGGTGAGCGGCAGGGGTCTTCCCAGGGGTCCCTTGCCTTGCAGATCTGCAGGGGGTCAGGGCTGGAAGAGTTCTAGCAGCAATAGGCCTAGCTCCCGCTCCGTACAGTTGGCCATTCTAGGATATTGACCAACTTGTCTAGAACCCTCACTCTCTTTTTAATATGCTTAAGACTGTCCCAACTTCAAGTGAAAACCAACGACGGCTAAATACGGTCCTTCCTCAGCTTTCTGTGAGATCTGAATACTGTTGGCTACAGCCCTCCTGTGACCTTCTGCTCCCTAGGTCTTTACAAAGGACAGTCTCCTGGGGTGCGTCCGCCCCTTCCTCTGCTCAAGACCCTCTTCCTCCATCATCCATTCCTTTCGACTCCCTTCTTCCTCCGAATCTCCAAGCTTCTGTCGCGAGCCCAACACTCTCCTCTCTTTCGATTGGTGATGGATCACTCACAGCGTCCGGGCCAGAGAGTGGTCCATGTGAACATGTGAAGGAGTCACGTCCTCAGCGTGACTGCCAGCCGCTCCTGGCCCATGTTGCCAGGGCACGGTGCCCTCCCACAGAGAGAAGTAATTAGTCCATGTTACCCTGGGGCTTGCTGCTGGGCTGGACCACAGGTAAAGGGGACACAGAAAAGAGCAAAATGAGGTTGGTGAGGGGTCTAGAACAACACTGTGTGGAGACTGTTGGAAAGGCTGAGAATAATGCTCTTAAGAAAAACAGCATCCCCAGGACCTGACTTCCTCCAAAGTTGTGAAAACCTGTCAACACAGGATGGGGCATAGATGTGGTTTTTCTGTTTCAGAAGTGGAAATTTGAAGGAGGTGTATTTCGGCTTGACGGGAGAGAAAAATCTGGCAAAGAACTCAGGTTGTTTAATGCAAGAGTGAGAGCTGTCATGCCTGGTGGTGAACTCTGCCCATGGCCAAAGGTGGGGGAGAAGTCCCCGTCTGAGAGGGACGAGCGGCCACATCACCCCTGAGGCCCCTTCCCTCTGACACTCCGGGATCTGCTCTCCTGTGGTGCATCGACACCACAGACTTGACATGTCTGACGTGGAATCCCCATCCTGTCCAACTGCCTGGTTTATCACTGGTACTGTCAATTAGTCCTCTGGCCTCCAGGACGCACGTCCCTACCCACCTCTGCCTCCAGAATGTATCTGCAAGGTGCTCTGGGGTCTGACTTTCCAGTGATACCATTTCAATCCTGACTTGCCAAGTCACACGCGATGGAGTTGTTGTGTTTCTGAGTTGCAAGAAGCCCTGAATTCCAACCTGCTCAGTTTACAGGTTAAGAAGAATGAGACGCAGAAAAAACGAAAGACTTGTCTAAGGTCTCGTAGTTAAAAGTGCTGGTTTTAGGCTCCAAAAACCGTGGTCTTTCCACTGCCTGACACCATAGCAGCTCTGTGACTTCTCCTTGTAATCCCTCGGGCCACCTTGTACAGATCAACCTCACTGGTTGTGCAGAAACCAGCCCCGACTTAACCTTGGAAGGTCTGGTTTACCTATATCATCCTGGGATGGTCCTTGGTCAAATGATGTGTGTTAACCTAGATCCGGGAATTCTCCCCAAACTCTTAACTGTAACAGACCACTGGGTCTGCCTCGAATTAGATAATGTCGTTCTTCTGGGTGCTTCTCACAGATACTGCCAAAGTAGGACTGCTGAATTGTGAAATAAAGAAGAATTCTAGCCAGTTCAGGCTCTCTAGAGTCGGCAAATCCAGGTCATTTGGCTTTGAAAGGCATCGCTGTGCTCCAAGGAGTACAAAAACTACATATGTCATGTTAACTAGCTATGCCCTGATCACCCCAGAAAAGGCCCTGGACTTACGTTGGTTCTTCTGTTGCTCTTCTGGTCTCTTCTAGTTCTTGTGCTTGCTTCAGCCAAGGCAATTTAGCTTCCACTGGACCTTTTTCTAAGAAAAAGGGAACACAAACAACAAGGTTAATTACTGTTCGTCGTTAAGGAGCTGGATACGTGGTTCTCCATCAAAGATTTCTGTCAACAAAGAGGTCATGTGTCTCAGATGCGGGCTGAGTCTTTTGGCATGGTACGTTAGGTGGCTTCTGGAGTGAACCAAAAATTTCTCTCGTGTACGTTTTTGAATGAACACATTATCAAAACGATCCCACAGCATAGTCGAATATATTCTCCAAGTTAACATAAAATGCTTTCTATAAATCGATGCCAACCTCTTGTTGGCATATTAAAGTTCTTACTTCAACTGTATCAGCTGGCTTTCCTTTGCCATAAATCCTTTTTGCCCACTGAATGAAGAATTTAAGGGAGAAAAGCAAGTGAGAGCGGGGTTTAGAACACTGGGAGGCAGAGAGCGTGTGCTCTGCTTTACTCCAACGCTCCCCGTTGCTGTGATGGTTGTGGAAGTGCGTGTCCATCACAGGGACCTGCACGGCAAGCTGGTGCCCTTCCTGTCCTCCTAAGACGTGAAGGAAGAAGCAATCTAGTCACGGACTGAGAAAAAGTGATTTGGGGCTGCTTCAGGGAAATCGCAGACACTAACGAGATGCCTGTGGAAACGCCATCGAGCGCCGAAGGAAAGAGAAAAACTTCACCAGTCAAGGTACGTCATCGGTCCCTGCACTCTGCATGGCAACTCGCGACCTTTCTGGAGGACAGATGTCGCCAAATAAACACTCGTTGGCTCCTTGGCACTGACGGGTGGGAATAATCGTTCTCCCATTTCCACAAAGGAACCACGTGTCATAAGGGTTGGCAATACCTCACTAATGTACACGGAAATACGTAATCACAGCTAGAGAGGAACTTCCTACCCGTGGATGCTACCCATTCCGGCTCATTCACATGGAACAAATGGGAACTACGAAAGGCATCCTAAACACATCCACAGATCTAGACTGGGGACTGAAAGTGTTCATTTGCTCCCTGGCAGGCAGTGGGACACCTGATGAAGACGATAGCGTCCCTCCCTCATGAAGCTCACACCCCCATGGAAGAAATGTATACAACTCTAGGGAACCGAGAAGAATGGGCAGCATGGGGGCGTTTTCTGTTCCTCTTTCTCTTCCTTCCCCTCCTTTTCTCTTTCCCCTCACCCTCCTCTTTTTTTTCTTCAAGGCGGAGGGGGCATCAAATTATTTTATGTCCACCGAGAAACGTTAGGATAAGCCTAGACAGAAAAGAACCACTCTCGCTGGACTGAATCAACAAGGCTCTTTTCCCTCCAGATCAATTCATCCCAGAGGTCCATCTCCTCTGCCTAGGTGGATGGGTCTCCTGGAATTTGCCAGGAAGACCATGTTTATAAGACACTTAGTAAGTTGAAATATAAACGGCGCGATATTGGAAGAAGAGCTGGAAAACACCACCTGATGATTTAACTTTAACCACAAACCCACCTTTCGGTTTATAACACGGGACGGGAATGATACACTCTTCTTTGATGTGTAGCTTCAATTGCGGGTTACAGCCGCCAACGTGCTGTCCACGATGGTTGATACACAGCACAACCCGGTAACGCAGCCCTCGGCCACACGTCACTGTGCACTTCGAAGAGGACAAGAGAAGCCAGTGAAATTCTTGCTCACCAAGAGTTCCATAAAGTAACAGAGTCTCACGCAAAGGAGGACCACTGACCTACACAAATGTTAAACAAAAGATTGAGGTCACAGTGCAAGAAAAAAAAATCGAAATGCCGGAAATCTTTTGCTCAAATATGAAAGAACTTGATAGACATTTTCTCAAATTTGAATAAAAATCAACATGACATTATTCAAAACAGTTCATGAGGATGAGAGAAACTTTTCTAAAAATATCAATTAAAAAATCAAATTTCGTTCAACCACATTGGAGGATTACTTACCTTCCTCTTCTGTCTGTACAAATCCATCTTGCCAAACTACTGTGATATGAAGAGGCTGCCAAAGAATATTTAGCCAAAAGTAAAAAAAAAAAAAAAAAAAAAAACACAACAAAAGCTCAAGTAAAACTAATAAGAACGTGACGCTATTTTTTTCCTGAATTTTTATGAAGTCTGTGCTGTATTTTGTTCTTGCTTATAAAGGGAGTATTGTCATGTGACATCTAGCATGTCTTTTCAATTTAGCTACATGTTAGTGAGTATATGTGGGTGTTTAGTTTTTTTTAATTAGACTTAGTTTTTTAGGTTTTTAGATTTACGGGATAATTGAGCAGAGAGGACAGAGTTCCCACACGCCCTCTCACCCCACAACAGCTCTCCCTGTTAGTAACATCTGGCTTGAGTGTGGTGCGGTTGTTACAATCCGTGAACCAACACGGACACGGCAGCGTCGACTTAAGTCCAGAGATCACGTCTGGGTTGTTGTCAGCTTCCAAACATCTGTAATTTCTTGCCACTTCTTTCCTTGTTCTAAATGAACATTCATTCAGATACCCAACATTTGTGTTTTGCATTCTTTTATCGTAAAGAGTCACTCCAAGATGCATAAACTTTAGGCCCCACCAATCAACTCCTGAGAGGAGCTGAGAGTCCCAGGGCAACTGTGACAGAACAGCCACTGTCTGGCAGATGTGACCGCCCTAATCCTCCCCGCACACCTGCATGTTAGTAGCTTCATTCTCACTTAACAGGCGAGCAGATAGAGAGCCCACCTTGCTCGAGGTCACACAGGGATGCCACACGAGGGTCTCCTGCCAACAAAACTGTGAGCGGGTTTCGCTCCCACTTCATAAAGCACAAAGATTCTTTCCTGAGTCCGTGATGCCATCTGCATTGTCAAAGGCAGGATTTAGAGGACACAGGAGGCCTTTTCCAGCATACCTGCCTCTCCAGGAAAGGCCGGACATCAGGTAACCTCTCTGATTTCCATCAGGCCACTCACGACTACTACAAAAAATACTGCAAAAATTGAGTGAGGTCTGAGATTAGACCCTATGTCTCAGAAACTGATTCACCTACCCCAAATTTATCCATTTGACATGCATGGAATCTTAGGGGGAGTGGGGGGTATGTTGGCCGAGAAAGAAAATGATATGACTATAAGGTATAACTCTACTAGAACTGGCCATTCCTAAAGACTCTTGCTTCCTACAAGACTATCCTCCCTCTGAGAAGCTGCACGCTCACCCCAAAGATGCCATCAGTGTTCACATATCCAGAACTCCTCTTCGGAGCTAAACAGATCAATAATGATAGCGAATCTCGTCACCCAGAATGAATTTGATTTTTGGGAAAAAAAATGAAAAGTATGAAATGCCAAGGAAGTAAACAAGATGGGTTGGTACTGACCCTCTGTTTTGATGTCATAAGTGGACACAGTCATGATATTGATGGGTCAGGGGTGGTACGATGGCTTTAATGCCAACACAAAACATATGGGCAAAGCTCAGAAGAGCTGAGTACAAGCTCAGCAGGTTGTAAAGTAATGTCAATTTTTGACGACAGGTCATGGCATGATTTTTGGCATATAACTCAGGAGTTCAAAGAATGGAATGACCTTGCTCTAATAAAATCCTTCTGCCTCGGTCTACTTATTTACATGAACGAGCTTTCCTAATGTGTCCATGCAAAACAAAATAAGAATTCCACAGTAAAATTAAGAATAAAATTATGGCCGAACTCACATCCTATTCTAGTAGTGAACTACTTTGTTAAGCCCTATTCATCTTCTAGACTCATTTCAGAAGAAAATCTACTTTCTATGTGGAATCATGATTTTCCAAAGTCTGAAATATACTTATGTTGTCTTGATTGTGTACTAAAGTTAAATATAACTTCATCCAGAGGAACATTGTTAATATTTAGAGCCTTATGACCAAAGGAATTTAAAATAATTCTAACCACTACACATTTTCTTAGAGAAAAGCAGAATAATGTAAGCAAGGAAAGACTTTAGAGCATAAAATTACATTATATTAGGACAAATTTCTGTGAAGAAAGTATATTGAAAATGTGAGTCCAATGGGAAAAAAACACAAAATATCCAAATTCTTTAGGAAGAGCTTGTCCGTATGTTTTTTTAAATGAAAGATGGCAACATGGCATTTACATCCAACTGGATGCATTTTTTAAAAAATGCTGTAACACATTATTTTAAATGTCAGCATTCATAACATATTAGAAATGACCTTTTTGATGTTCTTTTAATTTAAACTTGTGATTAAAAAAAAGTTTGTAGATGTCACCCAAATATACATGAAGAGACATATAACTTTCCAACCATCTCTTCGGGGGCATGTGAACAAAAAAAAGAACCAACGACATAGCAAATATTCATGACGATCTGAGCCGTGATTAACAGCGGCCGGTGGTCCCGTCTCACCTGAGACCAGTCCATGGCGATCCACTTGGGGCAGTCGAAGAGATTGCACGGCTGCATGACCTTGGGTTTGGGCGCGTACATGCACTTCCACTCCTCCACCTGCAGAATCTCCCCGTGCATGGACTCCTCCACGCACACGAAGCTCCGTTTCTGAATGCCGCCTCCACAGGACGCCGAGCACGCCGTCCAGGGATTATGTTCCCAGCTCGAAAGCAAATACATGAAAACACATTATTTACTTGTGGCTGGTGGGTTTCTTTCCAGTTTGCAAGAAGGGCCACGGTGGTGGCTGAGCTCAAGGAGCCAGGGGCATGGAAATGAAGCCTGCAGTCCTGATGTCCATACACCAGCTACGGGCACAGGTGTCTAACGCCCTCGTCACCTTCCATGGGGCCACTGTGAGAACCAAATTATTTAAAATACAGAGTGTGAAAGCAGCTTTAAGCTGTCTTCTACACTATAAAAACGCCAAAGGCCAGTATTACTAGAGAATCACAGAAACTCAAAGTCAGAAAGGACCTCACGAGTCATCTAGGTGGGAAAGGGGGTCCAAATTTCTGATCACTTGCAATGCTTGAGCTCCCTCCTCAGCACCCCTCACCCAAGACCCTCTTGACACGAACTCCTGGTGACAACGAACATTGCTGTGGAGGCAGCTTATCCCATCTAATGATTATGGGCCTGAAGTCTGTTTTGCCTTAGCTCTCTCTCTAAAGGGTCTGCCATCCATCCTCCTACATTTTAACTACTGCTATACACCCTACCATCCCTTGCAAACAACTTGGAATGAATTACAAAAAGTAAAGGCATCACTCACCGAGGAAGAGGCTGGAAGTGGTCATAGGGCATGATCTCTTTGAATCCATCACTACAAATGAAATCATTATGATACTATCATTTCTAAATCAATGAGCACATCTATTAATTTGACTAATATAGACTCGACATCCCAAAACACAGATCTCTTTCACATGGAAATCTATACAAAGTGCTATGAACATTCACCCAAAATGCAGCCACCATCTCCTTAATTTCCAGAAACATCTCTGACATATACCATCCCCGGTTTGATAACAAAATTTAGGAAAGGCAACCAGAGGCACGCATTAATCAAAGGGAAACGGTTCTCTTAATTTAGCTCAATCTCGTCTTCCTTTTATTCACCTAAAAAGATTATTATTTGATAAAATATATGAATGATATGAATACGGTCATATAGGTAGGACCTTCAGAAAAGCATTTTTTTTTCACAGACTCTGTCCTTTGAAAAGGTCTCTATTAATAATCATGGGACTACAGGAAATGGGCAGTTCAGTGGCAGGAAATGAAACCCGCTGAGAATGCCTCCTTCTCCACTTGCACACCTCCACGAGAGCAACCGTACGAGGTCTGGGGATTCTGGGACTGGTACTGTGTTGTATTTTAAGATGCTGTAGCAAAGCTAGGAAACCTCCCAGGTGCTCCAAGTCAGCAGGTGCTACATTATGCAACAGGAGGGTTTATGCACCACCTTTATGCTCTGGCGTGAAAACTTGTGACTTCCTTGCACAACGCATAGCTATCCTGAATTTAATGTGAACACTCCAGGAGTCTAAACGTGGTCATGGGTGACCTGACTGAAAAGCTAGAAAGGCGAGTTCAAGATATTCAGGACTGGCACCATGGCACCTGGAGGAAGAGATCTTTAATACCACAGATGCTAGAGATGCTCAGAGAGGTTCACTAGAAAGGGTTAAATATGGCGGAAACACAGCTCACGACAAGAGAGAGCTTGGAGCCAAGAAGCCTAACTCCCACCAACCACGGTTAGCGATGCCAATGCCAGCACCCGCCACCAGTGCTGTGGAAGGGGTCGCTCGGCAAGGAGCAAGCCGTGTCAGCTGCAGCCGACTTGTCTCTTTCGGAGAATGAGGAGCGTGGGCAGCGATGCTACCTGGAAGGGCAGGGGTCCATGCTGCACTCTCTCAGCTTGGGCTTGGGCTTCACGTTCTCGGGGTAGTAGTGGCAGTAGTGGTCAGGGACCACCCTCTTCAGGCGGATATCCACACACTCGGCCGAATTGAGCTGATAACCTGATGTGGGAGAAAGGAGATGGCTGAGTGTGGCACCTGCTTCGGTTTCACCTGGCAAAGTTATCCCTCATCACGCACATTTTTTAAAATTATTCTTCTTTAATCAACGGGGTGGTTCTCAACCCTGGCTGTATAACTGAACTGCTTGGGGACTTTTAATGTACATCGACGCCCAGATCCCCTCACAGTCCACTTAACTCAGAAACAGGGTGGCTGGATCCAGGGATCGGTTTTGTTGTTGTTTTTTAAGACTCTCAGGTTCTTCTAAGCTGACTAAAAGGCTGCCAAGTTCGACCTTGAACTGATTATGGTGGTCTCAGAACTTATACTAAGAAGTTATACTAGAGCCCTTTGAAAAATGCTTGGACCTGTGTGCCGAAGGCTAGTTATTCTTTGTCCTGACTTCGTTGTCACATCTCGCTGTCATCACGGCACTGTGCAAGGCCCACCTCCTGGTTCCTTGCATTTCCTGTTCTCCTCCCCTCCTCACTCCTATTCCCACCCCCCAGAGAACCTACTGAGTGTTTACATGCCCATGTAATGTTGTTTTGTGTGTATATCTGTTTTAACTAAAACAGGGACCCTGTCTTTTAAATCTTGTTCTGTTTTCTACTTTTCTGACTCCAGATTGCATTTTTGGGAGCCACGCTGCTCTGGGCTGTTGCTTCTTGTCTGCTGCCTAGTATTCCACTGCTTATAGAAACCACAGTTCACTGTTTCGCTGTTCTGGGTGCCTCAACACCAATTAACTTCTCTCTCTAACTGGGGATTAAGCACTGTCTATACAGGGAAGAACGGAATCCATCCCCCTGTATCTCCCTCTGCCGCATAGGCCTTTGACGGGCAAGAAATGAAGACTTATTCCTAGCTCTATTAAATTCAGTTTGTACCAACTCTGTGGAAAATGAGCATTCCACATGGATGAGTGCTATAAATTAAAATAATAATAATAATAATAAAAGCTCACAAAGGGACAGTTCCATTTCCTGAAAGAGCTAATTCCAGGTGTGCTGTCACCACAGAAGTGGCATGTTAAGTTTTCCTCTTTTTGTAAGGTAATTTTTCAAAACCAGAATGAGCTCTTCAGGGGGAAAAAAAAAAAGCCCAACATTGAGTTCTCAGTCTCAGCCAATCAGTCTAAAGATCTAAAAATACACTCAAAGGCCTGATTGCCGAGAGGAATCTGATTTTACAAACCACTAGACAGTTTTCTACGAGTCGTGGCTTGGATGGGACCTGAGCATGGAAGGACAGACCGGTATGCATTAAAAAAAGCAAGGACGAAACCACAGGAACGAAAATCCAAATGGAGTCAATACAATGTCGCTCAGGTGCCAATCTCTGCCAGAAAGCCCACAATCTCAGATGGCAACGGCAATCTGGTGCCTTCTGCAGACTGGCCGCAAGTGTCCCACGCAGATGATTTCAGACAAGACCAGGAAAATCCATCCGAGTGTCTTGGAGACCAACAAGCTCATTTTCTCGATTATCCAAAACAAAAAACTGCAAAATGCCATTTACACAAATCATGTAGATTTGATGACTAAGATAATTAAATTTTCATAATGCTTTCTTTGTGGGTTTTATATGTGTGTTTTCATTCCCCACAAACAAAATCGAAATGAGATTATAGCTCCTGGAATCAAAGAAAATTCTCTATTCTAAATGGAAACATACTTCTGGAAGGAGACGCAGCACATCCAGGGGTTTATAATTTGAGGAGAGACAGTTAAGTTTCCTCCTTATTTTTAAGGCAGTAGAGATAACTGAAAGGGAAAGGAATAAGGCAGACTGCCTTCCTGTATCGTGAACAAAGGTACTGGAAGTCTGCCAGTGTGCAGCAAAGGGTGGGCTGTAGGGGGCCCCCCCAAAAGCAGCCTCAGGTTCCCCTCACGTTCTCACGGACCACTGCTGTCCTTCGGTGCATGGTCTTGCTGATAGGTGTCCCATTTGTGATGCCAGCCAGACCGACTGTGTGTCCTTGGGTGCCCACGGAAGAGACAGATCTACTCTCCTCTCAAGAATGTCACCAACCGAACTGAGCTGAATCCCATTATAAATGCCCCTCCCAGAGTGCGGGCACTCTTTTATTTGTGAGTCCAAATGGGAATGTCTTTCTGAAGAACTGAGTGTGAGAGCCAGGGGATAAAAAGAAAGAGATATTTGTTTTTCTGCTGAGTAAGGATTCACACACAAACAAAAAAAGTCCCACCCTCTCTGAGGTTATAATTTGGGGTCCATGTCTTCCCCAAAGCTGTGGCCCACATAGGTCTAAGGAAGGGGGTGGGTTGTGCTTCTGGATATAAAATACACGTGAAGAATTCCACTGGTATCTCTCACTCACTCTAAGCCAGGTATGGACCTCATAACTTACCACGACAATGCCAGGATCAGGGACAGCCAAGAGTCATTTCTGACAAAATCAGGTTTAGATTCTGACATAGCAGATTATCCCCAAGTGCGCACTAATCGCCAGGCACTGTTCTGTGCTCCTTGGCACAGTTCCTCATCTTGTCCTCCAACAATGCCGCAAGGGGGGTCCTTCTACTTGACCCATGAGGAGACGAAGCTTCAAGAGGCTCAGAGACACCTTAGAGCTAATTCGTGGCAAATCTAAAAAGTGAATCAAGACCCTCCCACTCCAGCTCTGCTGCTGTCCCATGGTGCTGCATGGCTTCTGGTGTGAGAGCCGGGGGATAAGTTAAAAAGAAAGAGGTCCGGCTTCAGAGAGACTCGTTGGCTTTACCCAGATCTCAACTGCGAGCCGTGTCTGACCTCAATCAACTTTAAGAGAGGTCAAATAATTTTAAGAATTCCCCTTAGAGCCTGCTGCAAAGTCAGTGACTCCAAGAGCTGAAGGCGTGCTTGCCTCAGGACGATGCGTACGGTGTTCATAAAACACGTTTCCCCTTCAGTTGGAAACAAGCATCATTTGAGAGATGGCAAGAACTGGCAGGGACCTTCAAATGATCCCCTCCACTGTTTAGTTTCCATCGTGATTATTTTTGTGATTGTTGTTCTGTTTATGGAAAGAGATATCAGTTGCCCATCTAAGGTAGTAAGAGGATTTTTGTAAATGTGTTTAATTAAATTTTTTAAAAAGGTCCACTTAAAGGAAAAACTTCAAGTCAATAATAGTGCAGGGGTAACACAGATATGGCAAAAATAGGGGAGTGAATATGGCAACAGATGATACGCAAAGACACTGCTCTAACAGAGAGATGGTTCTTCCGATCGGGTGCACCATAGACTGCTGGGGGGCCTGCTGGACCACTCAGTTCAATGTCTGTGAACACCTTGAACCAAGTGAAGGGCAAGCAGGACCTTCCTGTTACATTAATCAGCTTCCTTTCTCTTTTTGCTAAATTTATACCCCTTATACTCTGAGGAAAGACAGGGTGGAAATCTAAGGGTTAGAACCAACAAATGTATGAACTTGATCAGCATGGGCAAGTCACTTGGTCTCTCCATTTCTCAAGTTTTCCACAGAAAAATCGAAATGATACAAGCTTTAAGGACAATCAAGAAGAGAAATGCAAGAACACCTGCAAAACCTGTTTCCCGATTTTTGCTGAAAGTAAAGGGCATTGTGCAAATCCAGTTTTCTCAATTATCTTTAAGAATAAAGGCCAGGGCACATTCGTAAACACCACTGCATTCCAGGCCGTGGGAGTGAGACCTCCGTGCGATTACACAGCTCCACACTCTTTTTAAAGTCAGCTTCACAAGTGCAAATGTGTCCTTTCTAAACCTGAGCTCTAAACGTCTGCGAACAGAGTCTGAGCCTCACCTCCTCCACACGTCACAGTGCAGGGGAAGAAGTCGGTCTGTCTCCACTGATGGCTGATGGGCTGGTAAAAGAAGAACTGGACCGTGCTGTCCTTGGCTGCGGTGTACCTGGTCTGGACAGACAGAACTGCGTTAACACCTCTGCACGTACAATGAGCTCGCGCTTCTCACATCTTCCATAACAAGGTGAATACGCTTCACCTACGCAGACAACCACACGTGTGTCACCGCCAACCACCGTACGTGAAGATGCCAAGACTTTTACGATATGATAGTGTTTCCATTAGATTTGTCACAAGTGGGTGCTCAGGAGAGCTACAGCCAATCTCCGAGAAGTCATTTTTTCCCAGATGATTCCATACCCGTGAATGAGTTCACAAAAAATGTAGGGGACTTCTTTTTTTTTTATTTATTTAACATTTTTTTTTCTTCCTGAGATATTCGATTATAATGTGCACAAGAGCAGGGATGAAGGCTTAATCTGAGTTTGCTTACAACAGGGCACATAAATAAATGCTTACGTTTTTAGCAATAACATCTTTAAGCAGATCCTCCTGAAAAATCCTTCTGAAAGCTCAGCTACAGATACTTGAGCGCACACACGTACCTGATGTTTACACGCAGCATTCTGGACCTAAGTGAAAGGGGGAAGGGACAGTGCTGAGACAATCCATAAACAGCAGACTGAGGTGCCTTTACTTCCACGTTATTCAACTCAAGCAGCAGTTTCTCTCCCTGCTTTTTTTTTCTTCCCTAGTGGTTAAAGAGAGAAGTAAACCGAGGAAAAGTCCCAGAATGCAACACAAAAGAGACACAGCAGGAACACAGTTAAGCTCATGGAGGAAATCCCAAAATGCAAGCATTGTGTGGAGTTCAAGACGGAGATGGCAGAATATGAAGAGGCAAGATTTGATTACATATTGCTGAAATTTTCCTAGACCTTAGGAAAGACAGGAGTCCTCGGTTTAAAAATAGTCATCAAGTTCTGAGCAGACATTTAAAAAATACAACAAGGATAAAAAACATTCTTCAAAGTTTTCAGAAAGAAAAAAATATGTACAAAAGAATAAGAATTAGATTGGCATCATATTTCTCATAGGCAATATCGAATACAAGAAAACAAATCCATATTTCAGCGTGATGAGGGACAACAGTATTTCATCTAGAATTCTCACCAAATTGCTAACCAGTAATCAGTTATCAATTTATCAGTCTATTAGAAAACTGTGATCAAATTATCAATCAGGTATCAGTGACATGAAGACATTTTCAGATGCAAAGGGACTAAAACTTTACCACTCAGTGGCCCTCACTGGAAAAAAAAAAAGAAAGAAAGAAAAAAGAAAAACCTACCAAAGAATATATTGAGAAAGAACAAATATAACTGTAGAAAAGAGTAGTGAGATGTAAAGAACAATAAGGATGAATAAATGAGCAAAGCTTATAAGTAAACCTAATTAAGGGTAGCTGAAAAATAATACTTGACCTATTTAATTATAAAATGGCATTAAAATTCCAGCCACGAGATGTCTGTGGAGTGTGGGAGGGGCAGGGCTATGGTGATGAGAGGGAACAGCACAGCAGTCACAGGGCCAGGGAGTAAGTGTAAGTTTTGCTTCTGATGACGGTGGAACCGCTATTTCTGATAACCCTCCCGGGAGCATAAGCCTGAAATATTTTGAATAATGCATCTGAAGGCCTCAGAGAGCTACGATATTAGTGAGGCTGTGCAAGGCCCAGACTCCAGACACAAAGAAAGCTCAGGCAGGTGAGCATAACACCTAGCACCACCTTTCCACATGTCATTTTCCATTTTTCAAGAGGCAACTGAATGGCTGAACAGCTGAGCAGACCCTTCACCAGACTCGAGCAGCCAGGGGAGCAGAGACTGGCGTCCTGGCCCGCTGAGGTCAACACCCCAGGCTCCCAGCTGGGACCCTGGAAAACTGTTTCCAGGGAATAAGTGTGACCTAGAAATAGATCCGTTTTCAATGAGAATGAAGCTCAGGTTCAAATTATCTTAATTCCTCCTTGAATGAAGGTGATTGTCTCCTAACCTGTCTTCCAGAAGCAAAATTAATCCAGTCTCAAGTCATATCTATCATCTTTCATCTACTATATACTGTAAAACTTAAGAATAACTACCTACACACACAGAAAAAGACAAAAGTTAGCAACAACCAAAAAAAGTGGAAAATCAGACATTCTAAACAAAATGACAGGAAATCCAGGTATGGGTATTTGCTGATAGAAACTTTAAAAAGTAAGTATGTTGTCACCACCTTGTGGCCTCGGCTTCATGCTTCGTTTCCCTGGTCGGGGGCCATGGTCACAAAACGTGTTAGCACGTGGCTTTTGCCTCAGGTTCTGTTGTTCAGATCATCTAGGCTAAGATACTACAGCTAAAATGTTCGAGAAATCAAATAAGTTGGAGAATTTCACTAGAAATTATTCAAAAACTATAATAAAATGAAACATAATTCTATAAATCAAAAGCACCGTCTCAGTGGATAGAACTGCGGGTTAGCCTGGGGTTCGGCAAAACTATTCTTAAAGAACTGGACACTGAGCGTGAGTTCTCAGGCCCCACTGATCCATTTGCAGTTATTCACCTCTGCTGGAGTCGGACACAGGAAGCCAGAAACACACCAGCAAGAATGGGTGGCCGTGTTCCAATAAAACTCCACTTTCGAAAACAAGTGGTTGACTTGCTGGCCAAATCTGCTGACTCGTAGATTATACACAGTGAACAAAGCATTAGTAACCTAATTTAAAGGAAGTAGAAATGAGACATGTGGGAAAAAGATATCACTGTAGTCCCAGGAAGAGAGAACGCAGAGAATGGAATAGCAGCCATAACTGAAGAGGGAATGAAGGAGTGTCTTCCAACCAAAACTCATGATGGATAGGATATAAAGCCACAGAGTCATGAAACTCCATGGACCTCAAGTAGAAGGTCAAATTGATGAAAACCTAAAACTACGAGAAAACACTTAAAAGTAGACAAAGCAAAAAGACACATTACCTTCTAAGGAACAAAGGAAGAACGGTAGCTGACTTCCCAACAGAATATATGGAAGCCAGAAGACGATGGAGCAAGATCTTCAAAATGCTGCAAGAAAATACTTCCATAAAGGTAAAAAAAAAAAAAAAAAAAAAAAAAAGCCAAGTCATTAGAAAAGGTGGCAATTCTAAAGGCGAATGCACCTAACACCATAGCCTCAAATAGATAATTCAGAAACTAACGGAATAAAACAATTAGACAAGTGTACAGTCACAGCGGTAGCCTGCCCATCTCTCTTGTGGTCACTATAGTTTCAGGTGGGGAACTGTCGGGTCTCTTAGCTGTCCTCTCCTCTAGACTGACCTCCGCTGTGGCAGTTTCTGGCCTGGGACCCCACAGAGGCGGGAGAAAAGGTGGCTTTGGATCCATGCGTGAAGGGTCTCATCCTGTCCTAGGGCCCACAGCTGTCTCTTGTCCCGCTGGTCACTGGCAGGGCCACAGGGAGCTTCAGTGCCAGTAAACTCGGCTGTTCTTCCCTGGCTGGGGTTGGTGGAAATTCAGATTCGGCTATGACAAACGTGTCATGACACAAAGGCCAGTATCATTCTGAGCTGGCTTCCCTGAGTTGTTGCAGACAGAGGTTAACGCCCTATGAGACTTTGTCCCCTGGGGATTCAGAATGAAAAGTAGAGTAAATGCTTCTTTTCTGTTTTTGGTTTTGCAACCTGCTTGCTGTGCTTTCCCTGCTCTGGGGAGTGAGTGCCATCATCACCCGTATCTCACCGCTTCGCTTCCTCCACCGTGTACCTCGTCTTAACTGTTACCCACAATCCCCTGAGGCAGAGGGAGCCAACAGTCCAGGCGGGACTCTTGCTACAGGGAACGTGCATCCTATCCTGGCTATGGGGCAGCCTCTCTGTATCATAGAAGAAACACCTTGATTTAGTGCCCCAAGCCTGGCCCTTGAAATGCCATGGGAACTAAATCAACTTACGAAAACCTTCTCTTTCTCCATGAGCCTGACTCTCAAGATGAATGTCTTTAAACCAACAAGCAAAAAATCCTACTTTAATCATCAGAAATTGAACATTAATGCTCACTCTTTGCATTCTTGCTAAAAACAGCCCAACACCAACCACTGCCTTCAAATCCCCACGCAGAGAGCTCCATCCACTGAGAAGGGGCGGGTCAAGTGCACAGAATGGCAAGGGAGGGACATAAACGAACATTTACAAAAGTGTATGACCCCTGCTTGATTAGGAAAATGGTTTTATAACAGTGGTAAGAAAAATGAATTCAAATTCAACTAGCTAACTTGGCCACGTCAAAATAATTCTCAAAATTTATGGCATAAATTTTTATATAAACTTTTTTTTATATGTGTGTACAAAGTTGCCCATATAATTTAGCTATGAATTCTGGTGACCACTAGAACAGTATCTGAACTACTTTAACCAAGACATTTCCCTCAACAGACCACATTATAGCAAAAATATGTGATATCTCAAAAGTTTCCACCTTTGTGGTAAATGGCAAACACTTAAGACGATGGAATTCTCATCAAGAGGCATGATGAAACAGGTAAATTTTCTTCTCCATTGGGCACTATTATGGGTTGAATTGTGTTCCCTAGAGGAAAAAATATATGTGTATTTCAGTCCTAACCCCCAGAACCTCATAATGTGATCTTATATGGAAATAGGGTCTTTGCAGATCTAGTCAAGTTAAGATGAGGTTATCAGGGTGGTCCCTAATCCAATGTGATTGTTGTTCTTATTAAAAAGGGAAATTTGGACAGAGAAGCAGACAGTCGCAGGGGGAAAGTGGTGTAAAGACAAATGGATACTGTCTGAGGCTATAAGAAGCTAGGAGAGGGCATGAAACCGATTCTCCCTCATGGACCTCAGAAGGGACCATCCTGCCCACACCTTGATTCTGAAATTCTAACCTTCATAACCGTGAGACACAAAAGCCTGTTGTCTAAGCCACCCAGTTCATGGTGCTTTGTTACAGTACCCTCAGAATCTAATGCAGGCACTGCCTGTAAAAACTGCGTCTTGCCGTGTTTTGAAACACGGGTGAATATATAGATTCAGCCACTGTCTGCACCGCATTGCAAGGCTGCAACCTGTTACTTGAAAGAAAGGAAAATGGGCCATTTCACATCTCCTTGTTTATGGATAAGTCAGAATGCCCCTGAAAGAAAAGAGACTCTGTGTAGGTGGAGAACACAAGTATATCTAGAACTTGCATAGCTGAAAATGACTAGAAAAAGCAATCAGAAAACACTGTCCTACAAAAATGCAAAATATCTAAATGGGAGGAATATGATAGACAACTAGATAGGCATAGAAAGGAAGATTTCAGAGCATGAGGAAAAGAATTTTTCTGCCTGAAGATGGACATATTATCTTTTAAAAGAGAGGAAAAGCTACTAGCAATTGTTAAAAATAGTGAACCATAGAAAGAAATGTCTTTATCAAAGCCACTTATTAGATTATTTTCATAGGCATCTAGTTAAAGCTGATAGTCACAAACAGCTCCTCACACATGTAAACGTTCAGCAAATTCTCACGGACTCAAGAGTGCCAACCCTACGATCTAATCCACCAAGCAATGCCAATCACCTGATCAAGACTCTCTACTGCTACCTGGTGGTGACACGCACACACTCTAGAAGCCAAAGGAGACCTCAGGGGCTCTAACCCAAAATACTGACTCAGCAATGCTGTGACAAAGGTCATCCACGAGAACCAGAGCATTCAGGAAAACAAGAATATGGAATGAGAAATCCGCAGGTAAGAAGGAAAAGCTCCACTTTCAAGAATGATCCGATCATGAAAACATAGCTTCTTAAGGGATAGAAGAAATTTTTGTCTCACTCGTGCAGCGAGTGGCTAAACTTCAGCATCAGAGAAACAGTAACCACAAAACAGTCTAACAACACCCACTGATGTCTTCATATCTAACGCTCTACGTAGGAACGTAGAACTTTTCACAGCTCATTTATTGACAGCCCATGGAATGAGGTGTATTCTATGAACCGTGTGACGGGGGGAATGGGGAGCCTCGAGACATCTCAGTGCACCCACGATGGAGCCAAATGAGCACTGAGCAAGCAGGGCGGGTCCTCACACCCTCATCCCTGCCCCCCACAGGTTCCACCAGCTCTGCCATTTTTAAGACCAGGTGCTCCTGAGACATGGGGATGGAACAACACATGGCTGTCCCTCAGCAGTGACCTCATGTGCATGTTTGACCTGCCAAAGTACAGCCATGCCCTCCGTACAGCCTGGGAGTAATGACAGTGTTCCAGGTGGTGGGGAGGGGAGCCCATGAAAGAGGGTGTTTCCTAGAAACCCCATCATTTGGACTTGTACATCTGGGAAAAGCCACATCAGAGCCATTCGTGATTCATCACAGTGCCTCTTCTTCTCCCAGACTCACTCGGCAAGCACGCCGTGTCCACGGAAGGCGAGGGCTATGGGCGTGAACACGAGGCTCTGCTTGCACGCGCATCACACGGGGCTGTGTGCAATGCCCGCTTTGATAAATATGTATATACATATTTTAAAACCTCTTCAGCCAAGAGAGATCAAAAGCTTTCCCAAAGCCGAAGTCAAAGACCAGAACTGTTGATTAAATCGGAGGGAACCAGAACTCGGAGGCAGGGAAACAGAACACAGAATCCTGACGCAGACGTGGTGACAGGCTGCTGCAGGTGTTCAGTCACAGGTGAGTGCACCACCCGGCCGGAAGACACAAGACCATTTTTGATTAGGCAGGTGATATGCACCTGGACTCTTTAAGAATTACTTTAAGTCTATGGCCATGCCACCCTGAACAAGCCCGATCCCATCTCATCTTGGAAGCTAAGCAGGGTCGGCCTGGTTAGTACTTAGATGGGAGACCACTAAGGAAGACCAGGTGATATAGGTGTAAAAAATATAAAAAATAAGGAATCATAAAAAATAAAAAATAATAAGGAATAAATAAAACAAGGTCCTTGCCATCTGTGAGGTCAACCAAGGGTTGCCTCGCCTAAAAAGAATAAATAAAAAAATAAATAAATAAATAAATAAGATAGAATTACTTTAAGTATTAGAATATTTTAAGGAAAACTAAGCTCACTTCCCAAAGCACCTATCCCCTCTAAAATAGCCATTTCTTGAGTATCTTCAGTGTATCCTTCTAAATCTTAAAGACAAAGTATGCACACATGTACATATTTATGTGTGTGCATATGTGCACGTGTGCATGTATATGCACAATTGTGGAAATATATCGTTTATGTGTATGTATGTCTGTGTTCATGGGGTCGACAAAGAGTGTATATACTACAACCAAATGATATCCTGGAATGTTAACCTTTGGCTATTTCTCTTATCCCATCATTGTATTTATGTCTCCTACCAGTTGAGATCTTAGAATCAATTTGAGAAACATACAGATATTCTAGGAAAGAAATTAAAGAGAATTTTTTTTTTACTGTGTGTGTGTGTGTGTGTGCGTATAGGACTTGAGAATCAACTGGGAAACCCTAAATGGAGTAAGACAAGCATATAACTTAGGCATGACAATGGACCAGAGAGAGAGCAGAAAGAAAGAGAAATGGCAAGCACTGGTCCCCACAAGCCTTTCGCAGTGCTGCTGTCAAAAAGGTCTTTAAATGTCTCCGAATGGCAGCCAACACTTACGCCTTTAAGATCAGGGACCCACAAGTGGGTGGTGGGGACCAGGCAAACGGGAGTGTGTGCTCTGGTGCCAAGAGCGGCTGTTACCAGCAGCCCAGTGCAGATCTTCCCGTTTCCAAGAAGCAGCAGAAAACACCTGGCATTTGTACGGCGAAACCTCTTGACTTGGAGGGCTGACCATTTGAAATCCAAAGTTTCACAACAACAACACAGTGCGGGCTGATGCCCGGCTGGTCATGCCAGGCTCACGTGCGGCATGGGATGGTGGTCTGCATCTCGCGATAACTCCATGGGTCCTTCTCTGCTGGCATGACCATTATCACAACGAGCTGGGACAGAGTCCTTTTGAAGGTACTGGGTCTTTTCATAGGTAAAGACAGCCTTCACAATTAGGACTATTTTCTTTCTTTCCTTTCCATTTTGGCGTGAGTTTATGAAAAGGGACAGGACAACCTCCCGCCCCTGTACTAGGTATTTTCAGTTTCATCAGGAAAATTTCGTGTTGGGTCACCTTAGCGATGACATTTCATATCCTCTGAGGGAGGATAGAAAGATGGTTCTGATTTACCCAGAGAGGGAACACAACAGGCTCTCGGTTACAGGGAAAAAGAATTCTTCTGAAGGCGCCTTGTGACAGGGGCTCAGACGAGTGCCCACCCTGAGACCCTCTCTGGGGGAACAGAAGAGAGGCTAAGGAACCAATCGCTGTCTCCTCTGCTCTCCTGCAATAGCACAGAACGGGTTTAGGACTTTGGAGCACTTAACCCCTGAGCACTTCACCAAACTCCATCGAGAGGTTACAAATGCGAAAACAATCTTTCCCCCATCAAAGTGACATTTGTTTCTTAGCTAACGAGGTTTTAGAGCAGAAACCTGAGACAGATGGACGATTGCTTTTGGAATCGAAGCCAGGATGGACATAGTCACGGTGCACATTCCATGTAAAAACAATCTTCAGTGACTTCCTGCTGGACACACATGGTTTTTAAAATTCAAGATGTGCCTAAAGTTTTATAAAGATCACCCTACCTTGAAGATGAAATCAGCCAGGAGAGGTCCTGGGATCTTAAAGGTTTGCCTCTCCGAGCCCTTCTGGAATTCGACTGTCGTGTTTTCCACAACGAAAACTCCGGAGCTGTTAAAGCTGTGTTCTCCTTTGTTTCCTTGAAGTGTTTTTGATTCGAGAACTAGAATTTCAAGATAAAACTCGAATGAGAGAACTGTCTTTTTTTCGAGCTACAGCTGACAGGACATCACATTAGCTAGCGTCAGGGGCAGCACGCGACGATTTGGTATTTGTACCTGCTGCGAAAGGATCACCACGGTTAAATCTCATAAACGTCCATCGCCCCGTGAACGCACAAATTTTTTCTTGGGCTGAGAACTTTCGAGAGTTTCTCTCGTAGCTACCTTCAAATGCACAATACGGTACTGTTAACTGAAGTCGCCGTGCTGTACATTACATGCCCAGGACTGACGTTAAAATGGTAAGTTTGTGCCTTTCAGCACCCTTGACCTGCTCTGTTCACCTCCCCACCCCAACTTCGGCCACCACCCCCTGTTCTAAATGTGAGAACCACCCTAAAGTCGGTTTTTTTTCGGAAAGATGTTTTACTACACAGAAAGCCTCAGATATCAGTACAATATCAATATATCTGCTCAGTTTACAAACCTTGATTCATATCGGTGAAATAAACATGGAAGCTTTTCGATTGACCATGTCGAGGAGCTAACAAGATGTTAAGTCCAGTGAGGTCTCTTCAACTCTTTGGAGCCACTTCTACCATCAGGGGAAGGAGAATATGTCTCATTCTTTATATACATATGTTTTTATGAGCTACCTCTTAGTCAAAGTAAAGCTATGTTACTCTCGTTCCTCACCCATTCAGAAGCTCTTAGTCCTTTATTTAGACAAAACCACAATGAATCTTGAATATTTATTAAACCTTTTATTTTGAAATAATAACCGATTCACAGGAAGTTGCAGAAATAGCAGAGAAGGTCCTGTGTATCTTTCATCCAGTTTCACCCAATGGTTGTGTCTCACGTAACCATGGCACCGTATCAATACCAGGTATCCTGGGCCCTACAGGCCTACAGCACACACGTCACTACAATCACACATCACTGCCGTCACCACACTTTCCTGTCACCATCCAGATGCCCCCGTGGATGCTACCCTGTTCTTCACATTTGCTTTCACACCAACGGAAGCGCTTTCACACGCTCTACAGAGAAATGCTCGCCAGTCGGTCGCTTCCCCCAAGTGGCATTTCTCCTTTATTTACAGTTCGTTCTTTCTTTCCCCCTTTCTTCTTCTCTTTCTTTTGTAAATGTCACCGTGCTTGGCAGACCTGGTGAGAGTGAGCGAGGCGGTCAGCCCAGGCCTCAGCTCCCTCCCCGGCTCACTGCCTGGGATTCTCACTGCCACGCTTCCAAAGTGAAGAGCCTGGGGTGCAGATGATGCCCCGGGTCCTGTCCGCCCGCCCGTGCAGCCTGCTCTTGAGTCACTGGTGCTCAGAGTTTCTTTATCCAACTCAAACATAGGACACAACAGAACCCGAACGCCACGTGGTCTCGAACTTAAAAATGGGAAGCTGATCAAACACGGCCAGCACACGGCCCGGCGTTCAAAACGGCAATCCCCACGCCACTGTGCTTCTGGCGCTGTCCCTCTGCAGGAATGCATGCGCCCAGGACAGACAGCGTAACCGGCACAGGAGACAGCTCCCATTATCCCTGGCAGGCAGGCTGGGGAATTTTCTGGGAAGATTCAAAGGTTGGACATGAGCTCCTCAATCTGCAGGAGTCATTAGCGGTCAAAGAATAATCCTGGCTCCTCCCAGACACACAAAACCCCAACCACTTTGGCGCTGGAATCCATGGCCACAGTAGGTTTTGGGACAGTGTCAGGTTAAATTCATTTCCTAGTTCCGATGAAGATATAAAACTCAGTGTCATAAAGTGAGTTGTCAGTAAAAATGAGATGGGAACTGGAGATAGTAAGAAGGCACTCCTCCCCCCCCCCAAACTGGATGAATTAGCCCTCTCAAAGAACGGAGGGAAAACGGCGAGCATTCAGGAAAGTATCAAAACACAGACCGAAGCAGGCCAAAATCCATCCTCGGGGAAGGCAGGCAAAGCACCAAGTTTCTAGGCTGGATTGAAGCAGCGTGCAGTGGATTCTGCGGCTGTGTGACTGCCTGACCATCACGCTCACCCTCCAGGTCGTGGCTCGCCAAGTTCCATCTGACGTGGCGCCCTCATAGGGTGTGTGTGTGTGTGTGTGTGTGTGTGTGTCAGAATCAGGGAGGAAGGAGCAACCAGTACAACACCCCTCCGCAAAGCCGAAGGCCAGCGCTGCCGTTAAGTTTTGTTCGGTGCTTGGCTTTTCAGGGCCACGTCCGTCTCGTGATTTCTGCAGCGCCCAAGATCTTCGGCGACCAGGATATATATATGTGAGAAGGCGAGGAGGAAAACTAGCTTTCGGCTGCGGGTGACGCCCACACCCCTCTTCCACCCCTGAACCACACGCTTATCGTAAGAGAGCTTTTATTCCAGTCATTTCACAAGGCGTCCAGCTCTCTGGGCCACAGACCCTGGTCGCAGGTAAGAGGTAGAAGAGGCAGGTGTTAGGACATCAACTGGGGTCCAAAATGGGAGAATAAAGACAGGTGCAGTGATTTGCTGAAGGTGGCGTTTGCGGCTGCAAATGATTCTGAGAACGTGGATTAACGAGGCCACTGTGACAAATCCACAGTAGCTCACCAAAAGGTGTCGTTGCTATGGATGGCAAACCTGCTCCTCTATAGGGCTGCGCTTCTTAAAATAAATGACAGAAAAGGAGTTTGCGGAGGTCAACAATTCAGATGATGTGTTTTTATTAATTTTGAGCACCCATTTCCACGTACTTACTGCAGCCCTGTGTTGTGACAACGTGTGACTCGTGGCCGTGACAGCTGCACAGGCACCCCCTTCGGTTCTTTGAGCTTTCGCTGACCCCTCTGTGGTTTCTTGCAGCAGAACGGCTAAAGCGGGGCGGAGACCCCCAGGAAGCCTACAGATGCCCTGCGATGGGAAAGGGTTCCGCAGTGTTTTGCAGTGCTGCCCACGGCTGACTTCCTGCTCCTCTCGAGGCTGAGGCTGGTTGCCGAGCTGAGGAAGAGGCAACACGTCGCCTCAAACGGTAAACACAGAGTCAGACACCAAGGCCCTCTTAAATCTCCAAATCTTCCCAACTCAAGTCTACATTGGCGTCTTTCAATATTGTGAGCCACAGTGGTTATTTTTCAAAGAAATGATGACTGACGGATGATTGATGCTTCTCACTGCTTCTAGTTGAAGGGCTTGCACTGAGAACAATCAGCCCAGGCTTCTTTCCAAAGGGACACGGGTCACGATAACCAACCCCAAGAGCTCTTCCTTAAATCCCGAGAGGGCCATGGGAAGCACTGTTAGGTAGACACGTGACGAACATTTAGTGCGGCTTAGTTGTAAACGCACCAAACTTGTGCTTAGAGTGGAGTGGTACTATACGGCGTGTGGGCACTTACTCAGCATTCGTCACCTGTGATTGGTCACTGCACAGCGTCCACGTTCGCATGCATACACCTCTACCTATGGTCATCGGACAAAGACTTAGAGGACCCCCAAACAACTTCTTCCAATCGATAATGCAGGTTTCCCACTTGTGGCATCATGGCTTCTTGGGTTTATTGCTAGTGAAACGTTTAATGCTGGTTTTGCTATAGCAATCTCTCTTTTGCAGGATCCTCTGGTAGCTTTCATTCTTGAAGGGTGCACGGTCAGGGGCTTTGGGGCTGTGTGCTTGCTGGAACCCGGGGTCAGACTGGGGGACGGGGCTGGGAAGTTTAGGGTCTGGACACTAAGATGTTCAGATCTGCACTAGGATCTGCAGCAGGTAAGACGGACATCCTGTAGTTAAGTTCCATTACGCAGTGAAGAGACTGACATCGACGTCACCGGCTCTTCTCGGCCCTTAATCCCGCCTTCTGGAGGGCTGTGGTCCAGGCAGATCTTAAAAGAATGATTTATCACTGCAAAACAAGCTGGGTTTCAGGACTCTATCTTTGTTAAAAATAAGAATCCAGAAACTAGTTGTATCAACCAAGAAAATGAAACGGCTCTATAGTTAGATGACCAGAAATGTTAAGTCCTTTGCAAACAAAGCCAGTGCTGTCCACCAGTGGAGGGTATAATGTTCAGAAGCCCTTCAAGGCGACCGTGAGATTGTTCAGAAGGAGACGGATCCTAAGCAACAGATCTGTCACCTTTGGAGAGAGGGGAACATTTCTGAACCCTGTTCTTGGGACAGTGCCAGTTTTGAGCATAAAGTTATGTTTAATATGCCAGGACATATGTACATGTAAATGAATGGCATGCTTCAAACAAGTCACTTTTACTTATTTTGTTTTACTTGTTTTGTTGACGGTCCACTTATTCTGTTTATAGGTTTATAGAACTATAAAACTATATTTTTGGAGCTGAATTTTTGGGAACTGCCTTTTGTACCAGCCATGGCATATGTTTTGTTTTTTAAAATATCTTTTTGATGTGCCATAAAATTCACATGCCATATAAGTCACCCATTTCACGTGTAGTTTAATGGGGGCCATGAAGCCATCATAACCACCTAAGTTTATAACATTTTTGTCATCCCAAAAAGAAACCCCATACCCACTAGTGGTCACTTTCCTCATCACCTCCCTCCCCCAACCATCCCACCCCTGGGCAGCCACCTGTCTACTTCCCACCTCCATAGATTTGCCTGCTCTGGAGATTTTCTATAAATGTGATCACATAATCCGTGGCCTTTGGCAACTTGCTTCTTTCACTCTGGATAAGGCACTCAGGGATCTTTTACACTGTAGCATGTGTCAGTACTTCCTGCTTCATTGTAGCCAAATAACGTCCCACATTTGCCACATTTTATTTATTAATTCATCAGCGGATGGAGAGCTGGGCTGTCTCACTTCATGGCTGTTACAAATGATGTTGCTATGAATATGCAGCTCTTCATATTTTCTAATCCCAAATGGTACTTGACAGTGTGATCACACAAATGATTCACGGCACTGAGGTCTGAATGATTCCGACCTGTTTTCAAAAACTGAATTGGCGTTTACAAGGAGGAAGGTCAGCAAGAGCCGTGGGCCTTATGCCATTTTTAAAAGCTTTAAAACATGTTTTGTCCCCACAACCACTTTACGTGTAAGAAATGCAGTGGCAACATAGCACTGGTCACCTTTCCGACAACAGTTTCCAGAGAATAGTTCTGATGCTTCGTTGCAGAGAAAGCCTTGAATGAAATGACCATACACGGCTGGAATCATTTTAGTGTTTTCATTTTTAAAAATCAGTCACACTCTTTCAGTCACAATTCAAATAATAAACTTAAGGGTAAATAAAAAGGCTCTCCAATCACTGTTCACTCCCGCTGTCACAAAGACAGTCTCTTCTTTCCTTAATTTAGATCATAATGAACTACAGAATTTCTCTTTCAAGTTTTTGATCTATATTACTGGTGACCTTAAATATTTTTATTTAAACATTCTGAGATAAGCTTTTCTCAAAGGACATTTCTGGTTGGAATATTAGTTGTGGGTCAAAAATATGCGCGCGCGCACACACACACACACACACACACACACACACACACACACTCTTAGAACCTACCAAAAATGTAAGATGCTTCTGGCCCTGGGAAATTATAGTAATTTAAAAATCTAAGTGGCTCAGAGGGAAAAAACGGCAAAATATACAGCAACTTTATCCAGCGAACCCTGATTAGAGGGGCTCTAAAATAGTTCTCATAGTGTTTTGTACTTTTTAGAAAAAGAGAAGGCTGAACACAGGAAGCTCCTCCAAGGCCAGGGGCCAGTCTTGGCAGAGACTCATTTTCCTTCAAAAAAAGACTCAAGAAGTCCAGCCTGTGGCCACAGGGAGACTTTGAGAGAGAAGGGGACAAACGTTGGTATTTTCAGTTCCTTAAGATTCCAAGAGATCAGTAAAATGAAAACAGGGGAGATGTCACCTGACTTTGGCCAAAGAAACGGTACGCTCTGCAGCCATTTCACACTCAGGGAAAGCAGCGTCTCCCCCGAGATCGTGATGTCTCAGCAGCAAAGCTCGCCCTCGTCGGTGACATTCGCTGATACGCTTTTGTGCTCTACCCTTGGTTTTCTGCTCCAAACTGCTGAGACCTCCAGCCCACTCTGGAATCCTAGCGTGTGCTCCACGTAAAAAAAGCTCATTTCACATACAACTTGATTTCCTTTCCTGTGCCAGGGATGAATCCCAAACTGGTACACTTCCCATTGGCGCGTGGAAACAGAAAAAGTCAGGGTTTGATCCATGTCCCCACCGATAGCATGACTCCTTCAGAGTCAACGTCCGTAAGATGTTTGTCGACACACCCATTCACACAAAGAAAGATAACTTCTTTTTTTTTTTGGAGAATTAAACTTTCGGGAAATAAAACAAGGTTAAGATTAAATTCTACTTACAGAGATGTGCAGGTCCTTTCACTGTAATCCTCACACTTCGACTTCCCAAAGGAACAGCAATTACATTTTCTTCTCCTAGGAGTTAACACAAGATGAATGTAAAGCTTGCACTCTGAAGCCCCATAAAATAAGCAAGTCGATTGGAACTGGGGGCATACAGCTCATAAAGCCTAACCTATTTACTATCTTGCCCTACACACACACACACACACACACACACACACACACACACACACACAGAAAGGTAATTGCCCATAAAGATAGATCCTGGTGTCTGGTGCTCTACATATTCTGAAATTAATTTTCATGGCCACATAATAATCCAAGTTCACATATAAAAATTCGTCCCACAAGTCCCCCACTTGAACATTAAACCTGTTACTAAATGACACCGATACTCTATCAGTGAAATAAATTACTTCGAGCAGGCATTTTTCATTTGTTTACCTTCTAGAGAGCAATTTTTTTCTTTTAGGGAAAAATTCTGGGGTGAAATCGTTTGATCGAAGGAGGTCACTATTTGCTGACTGGTTTGTAAGTTTATTATTGAAATAAACTGATATAAATAAAATATACGTTTATTATTGAAAATTTGAAAATGCAAATAGGCAAAAAAGAATTAAGAGTTATCAAGATGTCCCCTATAATGGGAGGGATTAAACAAATAATGGCACATCCTACTAAAGAATACAGGCAAAACTGATTGAAGCAATGATAAGAAACTATCTGACGTGATGTGGAGAGATTGCCAACATACGTGTTGATGAATTAAAAGAAAAAGAACAAGATGAAAAACAATTTATATGGACCATGATTTCCTGAATAGAACACCAAAAGCACAGGTAATGAATGAAAAAAAAATAAATTGGGCTACATCAAAATCAAACTTTTGTGCATTAAAGGACATTACCAACAATGAAAAGGAAACCCAAGCAATGAAAGAAATATTTGTGAGTCATGGATCAGATAAGAGGTCATATCTACAATATACAGAAAATCCTTACACCTCAACACCACCACCAGAAAAACCACCCAATTTAAACATGGGCCAAAGGATTCAAATAGACATTTCTCCAGAGTAGATAGAGAAATGGTCAATAAGCAAATAAAAACACCCTCACCACCACTGATTATTATGGAAATGCAAATCAAAACCACAGTGAGATATAATTGCACCTATATTAGGATGACCATTAACAACAACAACAACAACAAAATAAAAACTCCCCCTCAAAAAAACCAAGTGTTGGCCAGAATATAAAGAAATCAGAACCCTTATGGACCGCTGGTAGGAATGCAAAATGGTTCACCTGCTATGGAAAACATTCCTCGAAATGTTGACTATAACCACGATTCATCAATTCCATTTCTGGGGATTCCCCCAAAAGACTTGAAAGCAGGACTCAAACTGATATTCGCACACTCACGTTCACAGCAGCACTCTTCACGAGAGCCAAAGGTGGAAGCGACCAAGGGTCCATCACAGAGGAGTGTATAAATGCCGCGTGGTCAACATATTTGATGGACTGTTCTTCAGCCTTAACAAGGCAGGCAGTTCTGACACACACTACCTAACATGGGTGAACAGTGACACGGGGCAGTCCTGCTAAGTGAAATACGCCAGCCACCAAAGGACAAATGCCATAGGAGTCCACGTACAGGAGGCACCTAGATCAGTCGAGTCCACAGTGGCGGAAAGTAGAATGCTGGCCACCGGGGGCTGGGGAAGGCGGGGAGGGGAGTGATTATGCAGAGGGCACAGAGTTTCGGTTCTGGAGAGAGAGGGTGGCGATGGCCACACACCAACATGAATGCACGTAACCACCAAACTGTACTCTTAAAAGTGGTTAAAACAGCAAATGTTATGTTATGCATATTTAACTACAATAAGAGGCTCAGTGCATATACGTAAGAATGATCGTGAAACTACACATAACTCAGAAAGCTTTCCTTAGCTGAAGATAACTTATTTGGGCAGGTCCACTAGGCTTAGCTCTCTCTTACAAACTCTCCGTGAACTTGGGCTGGAGGGTCTCTGAGAAGCATTTGTCCCGTGTGACTGTGTGTGTGTGTTCCAATCATCAGCCATTGACAAATTACACATGCGAGTGAAACCTGTCAGACTAGAACCCTTGGCCTTTTATTTTAGCACAACAGCCCAAATGTGGGGGAAATATTTTCCCTGGGGCAGAGGGCAATGAACTCGAGCGCCTGGTGACATCATGCTTGGAGAGAAATGCACACTGCAGGCAGCCGGGCGGGGCTCGGAACGGAGGCGGCCTCTAAGGGGACCCACTTCAGGGCTTAACAGCCTTAGATTCTGTTCAGCTCTGTCACTCTCCAGAAAGTTCTCCTGCCCCACTCACAAGAATCCGAGCCAGAAGTGCCATGTGAAAGCCGAGAGGGGAGGTGGCCTATCCCCAGCCTCCAGGAGGTCCTGGTGCCACGCGTCTGTGACCACGTTTTGCGTGGCACCGATGACGGATGCAGGGACATGGTAAGGGAAAATGCCAGGCTGTAGGAACTGGAGGGAGGATGGTTCCATGGTCACAAGCCCGTTGGTGTTTCTTCACTGTTCTGCAGGAAATGGCACACCTATAGTTCAGACCGGAAAGGAAGTGAGAACCATGCTGAGCGAGAGGACTTTCAGGGAGGGACCAATGGCACATGTGTCTGTGGGTAAGGCTTCGCATGCTTTCTGAGGGAAACAGTCAGAAGACTGCGAATGGGCTTGTGCAGGCGGCTTTGGCTGAGCCACAGGCAGAGAGACTGTGGTGTGAGGAATAAATGATGATACAGTAGGAGCAGGAAGCACAAAGGTTTCCCAAACCCTGGCAGTAAGGGTAAGTGACAGATCAGAGTGGCAACCAAGGACGTGGAGAGTTAAAGACATAGACACACAGATGCACCAACATACACACACACACACACATACGTGTTTTAAAAATTACACTCTTATTTTTAAGATAGGAGACATTTGGTCATGCTTATGCCTGGTTGGGGGGCAGGGAGAGAAGGAAGCTGAGAAGGGGGAGATGATGAGAGGCATGAGGTCTCTGGGATCCAGAACCCAGATGAAGGGGTCAGCCAGCCTTGGAAGGAAGAAAGATGCTCACGCCTCCACCGGGGACGCCAGGACTGGGGCAGCTGCTGCAGGGCGAGGCCTCTCCAGCGGTCATCTCACTGAGACCTTTTTACTAGTATCTTTGTAATATTCCTTAGAGTCGCGCGTAGACTCAGTTTTTGAAGGCCCATAAATGCTTGAAAAGACAGTTTATGCCCTCGCATGCAACGTCGACACACAGCTGTTAATGGAGCATTAATTACATGTGTGATCCCAACATGTAATTTTTTACGGACTTCAGTGTTTTAAAGTCTCTCTCAGAAGTTCCACGTCTTTCGATTTCTTCTTATATATCCGTCGAATTTTTTTCTTTATGTATTTTGATGTAATGGTATTTGGTCACAAAATTTCAAGACTTTTTTTTATTATTATTATCAATGGATATACAATATTCATCCTTGTACTGTTTTGCTTTAAATTCGGCTACTTCTGATATAAATATCGCTACCCGGCTTTCCTTGTCGTACCTGTTACAATGAGCCCTTTCAAATCCCACTTGGCCCCCTGCTAAATTCCCTGGCAGTCTGGAGCCAGACTGAGAGCCGAAGGCCAGAAAGGAAGAAGGAGCTGACTATGGCAGGAGAGCAGAGCGGGCTTCTTCCATGCTTCAGGGAAGGCGACGGACAGACACTGAAAACCTCCCACCACAGATTCACGGATGGCACTGCCACGCGGGTTTGAGTCTGCAGCCGATTTAAAATACTAGCGTTGCTAATGGTATAGAATTCAGCGGTTGAGAACATGCCAGTTGGAGAAAAGGCTGCTTCTCCGTTCCATCCTACGATGTGGATGACAGCAGGCATGCTTCTTTTGGGAACGTCCAGATTTGTTGGTGGTGGTGGTGATGCTGGTGATGTTTGTAGTGATGGTGGTGGTGGGTGGTGGTGGTGGTGGTGGTGGTGATGGTAACTGCTGAGCACTTTCATTATTTGGAACTATTCTAAAACTTTTCGTTAAAATTTGGAGTACGAGATCTTTGATGCTGCGAGCCCCTATGCCATCTTCTGGGGTTCCCGCTTGGCACCCTTCCAAGTCATCTGCCTTATTTTCAGTTTATAAACCGCTGTGAGAGGCCGTATGGGATGGTGGTTATGCTCACAGACTGCGGAGCCAGAAAACCTGGGTGGACGATCAGCTCTGCTGCTAACAATTGGTGCATGTGACCTTGGGCACACGTTTCTTGCCCTCTCTGCCCCTCTGTTATGTCTACGAGAATATCTGTTTCAAGAGGTTATTGAGGTAAAATGTGGTAAGGACTGAGAAGACCACTTATCTACCATGCTGAGCACTTGGTCTGCCCGCAGACATGATGCTAAGTAACCTGAGATAAATTACCTCATTCGTTCTAAGAAAAACCCATTTCCACAATGAAGAAAACAAAAGTTTTGCAAGTTTAAGTACCTTGCCCAAGATCACGTTTCCTAATCAGGAGAGTTGGGGTCAGAGCTAACACCGACACTCTTAAGCCTTCTACTGTGAGACCAAGTTACACTGTATTAACCGAAACTCACCATCACACATCCGTTCATTACTGACATTCATTTTACGGGTATCGCTTGCTTGATTTCGCAATCGCTGGGTGGACATAAGGGCCCATTAAGTTTGCTCCACTCGCTCCCCTCCCACACATAAATGCTCAAGTCCAGCTGGCCTGTCATATTTTTTCTATGTCTCATTTCCTGCTGCAGATCACAGCTTTGCTAAGTAGCAAGATGTACAGGAAATCAATTGTCTGCACAATATTAACTAATCAATAAACGTCAGTTTCAGCCCCAAAGAGCTATAATCTATATCAGTTCATTTATTTGTACTATAAAGTCAACTGGAATGACTACATCAACCTAAATAAATACATGCCCAGGAAGTAACACAAGGAAGGAGATTTTAGTTACTCAGATGTTGACAACCTCATTCCCACTTTCACATGCCTGGACATCTATTATTGTTAAATCTGCAAAGGAATGACCTCAGCCTTCAGTCTTGCTGTCTGTGCAGAGCCATCTGCTCTCATCCTGGAGGTGCGTTAATTACAGTCTTAAGATGCCTGCACCTCAAAAGAGCATGGTAACGGGCGAAGCACCTATAGCAACACACTCCGAGCTCATCGCTAGGACCAGCTTTCGAGCAGCATGCGGCAGAGGGAACGATGCTACGTCCAGCCTCGAACCACCGCTTCCTGTCCAGATGTTCCCCAGACTCTTCTTCTCTGCCCGTGACGCTGCATCTAAGAATTCAAGAGCCTGGCGAAGGTTAAATGCTCATCTACCTTCTGAGTCTATAGTGGGACGGAGGGGTTCAGAACATGTCACCCCCAAATGCCACTTTGGCGTATTGATTATTTTGAATGCAACGTGCTTCAGAAGTGGCTGGGGCAAGAAGGACCCTCCGGCCCTCCTGTGTCCCTCTGAAGGCAGGAGATGCATGTCCCACGTGAAACGAAAGGGCCCTTCCTATACCGGGGCGGGGGAATGGGGGAGGGAGCAAGTGCATGGTCACGTAGAAACCATGAGACTTTGACAAGGGACTCCCTTTCACCAATTCTATTGCTACGTTTGTCAAATGAGAGGCTGTGGCGGCCCCTACTCCAAAGGATGAGAGTGATGAATAAATCATCTCATACGTGAAAAGGATTCGGCATGGTGCCTGGCACAGCCCGGGAGGCTGCGGTTCCTATCACCGCCCGAACAACAATTGTTATTAAATAATCTCAGCGCTCTCATCTGGGGTTTCGTTAGTGGATGTCGGGCCCCCCGGGTGACTCCAGGTGCGGCAGAGCTTAGAGGCCAAAAGGCGGCCTCTGCCTTTACCTCACGGCGTCCACAAAGACTGTTGCCATGAGCAGCTGATCCAAGCGGAGTCCCCCCGTTCTGCTCGACTCAAGTCGACCTGCCTTCACTGACAACATACAGGCGCCAGGCATCGGACCAGCTGTGAGCGGCCCTGGACAGGTCAGGGCACGCACGAAAATCCCTGCCACGCAGGTAGCGATAGCGGCACCTGAGAAGGTGCTCAAGTGGTAGTGACTGAGAGATAAGATGGGACTTCACAGCAGCTCACTCTGATCGTCTTTATATATATATAATTTCTTGGGCCCTTTAAGAATAAAAAAGCCATCTCTGCCAAACGTTTTCATTACAGCTTTAGAAAATGTCATCGTATAAGATCCTGGGTTTTACTTCTTTGCTCTCGATTAAAATCCCAAGATCTGTTTTTTTAAAAAAAGAAGTGTGTGTGGGGGGTATAAATTACAAATATACTCAACACACTCTCAGAGCCTAGAAAAGGTCTTAGAAATCACGAGCACTAAGGCTCTCAGTACGCGGATGAAAACACCGGGGTCCTGCTCAGTTAGTGCCTCGCCGAGGTCCCAGGTGGCAGACGGGACAGGCGGTTACCCCCGTCTCCGGCCTCCGGTTCAGCTTTGCCGCACGCGAGTTAGTCCCACTGACACCCTAATGGAACGCGGCATGGTCTCCAGCAAGGAGCCGGAGTTCAGCCTTCGACATTTACTGAGCTGCCGTGATGTGCTCATTCCGAGTGAGCACTGCGAATAAAATGATGACGGTGATAGACCTGGACTCTCCTCTCACGCCGCCTGACTAGCGGGGGAGACCAATTCGACCAAGAAACAAACGGAATAAGTACTTCTTGCAATAAAGGTTTAGCAGGGAAGATAAAAGGGAAGGGCTGGCTTCAGGTAGATTGGTCAAAGAGAGCCTCACTGAGATGCTGATGCGCGAGGTCCGGGGTGAGCGAAGACGCAAGGAGAAGCGTGTTCCAATCGGGACTGGTCAGCGCACAAGGCCCACAGGAGGAAAGGGCATTTGGCATTCTAGAATTTCCCGAAAGTGTGACTGAAGCCTGGTGAACAAGGGGCAGGATGGCTGCACATGACACAAGACAGGAGCCAGAGACTGCAAGACGTTGACGGTCATGGAAAGGGAGATGGATGTCACCCGAAGTGTAAAGGCAGCTCAGGTGTTAAGCCGGGAAGTTCCCGGTTGGTCTGGCTGGTCCGTGGAAAACAGAATCTCTGACATTCCTTCTCGGCGGGGTCCCTGTGTCACTTCTCTCATGTTTCTCTTCACAGAGGGCACAGAGAAGACACACAAAAACATGAGGGGAAAATCAAGGCCCAGAACGAGAACCCAGGCCTCTTTCTTCCATGCCATGATCCTTCTCGCTGTATTCAATCGAAGGGTGAGAGGGGTCCCAGTGACATTAGCAGGGTCTTTGGTCTGAGTATTCCTTCGCCACCCACAGTTCTTGGGGTAAGAGTATTCCCTCCAGGATCTCGCCATAGAAAGATGAATGAGGAGGCAGAAAGAGGTAACATGCGAAGACAGGAGGGTGAGCAAGCCCTTTGCAGCCGATACGGCCCTCCTTGTCACGGAATAAATTAAATGTATAGATGATCTGGGGGACGACAGCAAAGAGAAGTGGACAGTGTATGAAGAGAAAACGTCCTAAAAATCATCCTGTGAAATGAAACAGCGCCACGTCCACCTCACCCGAGATTCCTTTTTTGTCAGGAGGCACCGAGAGATGCTTTGTGAGATAGTGTGTTGTTGTCATAATGTAGAATGCTGAGTGGAACGCTGTGTTCCAGGCCGGCCTGAGGCATCTCTCTATCGACAGGTGCCACAGGTACTCGGTTGCTACCAGATGAAAACGTGCCAGGACCCAGACCAGACAAGCTGAGCTGAACTACTGATGTGTCTCGCACGTGCATGCCCTTAAGGTGGACAGGACCAAAACAGGGGACAAACCTGGGAAAGACAACGTGCCAAGACTCTCCAAACCGACGTGTCTGCTTCTTTGTTGCTGTTTTCAGAGATTTCTCTCTTTAAAAACTGAGTGGCCTCTAGTGCCTTGTCACAACACCACAGCTGTTGACGCCAGGGTGTAGTTCAGCCTCTCCTCCCTTCGAACAGGAAATGCATGTGTTGTATCTGGATGGGTTTCTGAGTTTTTCTCACAGCGAAGGTTTTGGCTCTGGGCTCTTGCACCTTGAATCACACAGCCTGTGAGCGACCTCGTGCTCCCGGTCCAGAGCAGGGCCATGCCGAGAGCATCCCACGGGTGTGTCTGCACTCCGTGTGTGTCCCGGGGTGCTCAGGAGGGAGGGCTTGGCGAGGTGCGGGCGTGGGAGGCTCACGGAGTCCGCGGGCCCCGTGCGGGGCGCTCGGGGAGAGACGTGGCTTCGTTTCCACGCTTCCCTCACTCAGAGCACCATTACAGGGAAGTGCTTCCATATGGCCCCCAGGCGATCCAGCCAACACCGGCTTCAGCCGGCCAGCTCGGCGCGGTGACAGACAGAAGGGGCTGTGGTGAACAGCAAGGACGAGACACGCTGCATTGTCACGGAGGCGGGCACCTCCGCCCCCTGCCACCTCAGCCCAGGCGCATGCGCACAGAAGCCGGTGACATGCCTGCGGTGACCGCCCCCTAGCCCCGCCCCCTATCCCCACCCCCGTTCGCGGACCTGTGCGATCCAGGGGCACTTTGTCCGTAAAAGTTAACCGAAAACATCATGTTTTTAGGGGCTCTTTCCTGGACTGTCCTGAACTGGCATCAGGCATCTGAGAACCCTCAGAAAGTTGGAAAGGCGGATGTGGGGCTTATAGGTAGTAGGTACATGTGCATCTTCCGGGAGAGACAATGTATAACTTTTCAATCGATTGTCAAGAGGATCTATAACCCAGAAATTGAAAATCAGTGTGTGTGTGTGTGTGTGTGTAAGAGAGAGAGAGAACATGCACTACCCCACCGAGCATGAAGAATTGCGGGGTGCAAACGGCTTGAGCCCCCTGCAGCCAACAGTGCCTCCTGCCCCATCTTATCCCACGTCAGCGTCGCCTCTGCACACTTCTCCAGAAAGCCCGGTTCCTCGACCCAGGTTCACTCCACCCAGTTTCACTTGGCTTCCACCCTGGTTTGAGGAGCACGGTCTCAATTTCTAAGCTCTTTTGGGTCCTGACGGGACCATGTCTTTCCGGTGACATCGCCACACTTTCTCAGGCCAGTGCGAAACCCCGGCAAGTCCCAGCAGGTGCTGGGCATCCCCTTCCACTTCGGTGCTCGCCCTAAGGTCTCCCTGAGTCAGCTCCTCACGGCCAGCTGCCTCTTCTCTGCCTTGCCCTCCTGCATCTGTCCCTCATTTTGCACCCTCCTGAAAGTCACTCTTTTTTTGATACTTTGAGGAGGCCTCTCAGCTGCTCGCTTACAAACAATACGGCAGATCATTGATTTAGAAATCCGTTGACAAATAGCCACATTTACGATCAATGTATGTAAGAGACGTGACACCCTTTGGTACCCAAATGAATAATATTTCTGACAAAAATACAATGAGCATTTCCTGAGCACCCCTAGGGCCACACACCGATGGTTACGCTTGGTCTGGCCGGTTTATTCAATCCTGACACCTTCCCACAAAGGCGGGGCTATCACTCTTCCCAGTTTAAAATCAGAAAACCGAGACACACATAGTTAATGACGTGCTGCCCTGTCACAGCCAGTAAGGGACAGGTCCGGACTTTACACCCAGTCCGTCTGGCCCTGGACCCCAATCCTTAACCACGCCCCTACGTCCTTGCTTCCCTCACCTGTGAAACGGGTCTGACACCAGGCCCGTGGTCATGTATGTAAGGAGACCATGGGTTTCAGCGAACACCGAGCATTGCAAAGCGCCAGCATCCGCGGTAGGGGAAGGGATGCAATGCTGCACACCTGGATCCCGGCCCCCTTAGGAGCCACGTGTCACCCGCCACAGTTCCGATCAGTAAGGCAAATTCCCCGGCAGGGACTGCCCTTCCTGGGTGACAGGCAGAGTATCAGAAGATCACCTTCGTCGCTGCCTCCTCCTCGCCCTTTGGGATGATGAACGTGATACCCGAAGGTTTGGCGGTGACTGTGCAGCCCTGGAGATGAAAGTCACGCTCTCTGAAGATGAGGGAGGAGAGCCAGACGAACCCGGCTCCTTACAGACACCAGGAGCTGCCCAGCCGGACTTCCGTCCAAAGAGGCAACGTAAACCCCACAGCGTGAATCTCCTGTGATTGCATCCCCATCGATTCAAAGCCGGGTCCGTCACAGGGTCCACGGAGGGAACCTCCACAGACTCACAGTGTCCCATCTCATCTGGCCACTTACGGCCACCCCTTCACTGCCTTCCATACGTTCTTTTCCGCCTCTCCTCAGTGGGAACGCTCTCAAGTCTCTGAGCCTTTACTCTGAGCCGCTGACTCTACTTCTTAATGAACAGAGTCAAAAAAAAAAAAAAGCCAACAGGCTGGAACGCAGGTGGCTCCTCACTACGGGTCCCCAGCTGTGGGGTGTCCAGCTCTTTGCCCAGTAGTGTGGTGTGGACCCCTTCTTCCGTCCTGGGTGAACCCTCCTCCCTCTGTTCACTCACCTTCTTTCTGCTCATTTCTCCATTCATTGCGTCAGGCTTCCGTTTCTGCCTGAAATTCATGGCAACCACGCCTGCTAATCACACACGGCCTTGAACTTGCGAAGAGAAACTGCCGGGCCCTTATTCCAGCTGACCCTGCAGCAGCACCTAACGTGGCTGACCACGGCCCTCCTTTCACTGCAAACCAAGGGTCAAACTCAGCCTGCAGCCCATTTTCATAAATCAAGCTTAACAGGACCACAGCTGTGCCTATCTGTTTACAGGCTGTCTGTGAGAGCTTTTGTGATGTTCCTGGTGAGTGGTTGAAAGGAACTATATACCCCACAAATCCCTAAAATATATCCTCTCTGGTCTTTTACAAAAAAAATAAAAATAAAAAGTTTACTGACCCAGTTCAAAGATTTTAAAAAGGCAGACCTTACCGAAATGAAAAGGTGGACCTCTCTGAACATAGAAAACTTAGAAACTATCGACTCTAGAAACACAATATTGAAAGTCAAATGACAAACGGAAAACAGTATTTGAAATAGGTGTCACAGACGGAAGGTTAGAGCGATGTAGTAAAACCTTACAGCAGTGAGGGAAAAATCCAAACCAGGAAAAAGAGTAAATGACTTCAGTCGCTGATTGAAGATGGAAAAGTTAAATGGGCAACACACGACAGCATTTTCGACCTTGTTAACAATCAAAGAGAGGCCAATAAAATAAATCACTTACTTCATGGTTGACCCCCCCCCAAACCCGGCAGTTATTTTAAAATGATCATTCCCCGTGGTGGCAAAGGTTTGAAGAAACAGGTATTCTTGGAAGAAGTAACGGGGACTAAAATTTGATGTACAGGTTTTGGAAGAAATCTGACTTTCAGAAAACTGGTCGAAAGTGCTTTCCAACTCGAACGCTTAGCACTTGGGGTCGGGGGGGGGGGGAGGGACGGGGCAGCACATTTCACTTTCCGGTAATAACAATGCAACGGGGTTGAAAACCTACTTTTTTCGGGAGACACGTGTGACTTGGACTGTCCCCTCACGAGCCTGCAGGTGGAGCCGTCGCCCGCACACACGCCACAGCTGTCCTCCTTGGCGTGACTCCCCAGGTGCCGATCGCAGCCCACCGCCTGCAGGCAGAAGCTGGGCGTCAGGACTGGCCGTGAAAATGGGGAGGCAGGACCCCATTTCCTCCAGGAACCTTACGTACAGGGCGATCCGTCCTAAGTTTATGCGTTGGCTCTCTCTGATGAGAACACGGTTTCAAAAACTACGAATGACGCTCAAGCTCTGCAGTACACCAGCATTTGTAGGATTCTAGGCGAGGCCCGAATGATTGTGCAGGCTCTGCCCCAAACCCCCCACTCTTATCTCTTATCTCTATTTTTGTTGATACTTTTAAGTGTCTAAAACGAATGAAACATTACAGATGTTTCCTCCCTCCCCTACCCCTACTCTAGCCCTCTTCATTTCCTCCCAAAACGACCACCACCCGCTCTGGTTGATGTCTAACCTTTGGTCCGTAATTTTACTTCAAATACTTTTTCTCTGGTTTTGCCTCAATCTCCACATACCTATATCATCTCAGCATCTGTATTTCCATCTCTGTATTCTATATATCTATAACTTAATATCGCGTCATCATTATTGATATCCATACTATATATATCGCCACCTGTTATGACATCTATATATTTGTCTTCATAAACCATTTTTAAAATGTCAGAAAGGAACGAACGAGACGCCTCATATAGAATATGCTTATAGTGCTCTTTCAGACTCCCGTGAATTATTATTTTTATGAGTTATTTGCGTGAGCGTATAAATTTGCGAGATTGTGAGTTTCCTTATACGAGGGCTATGTCTCATGTTTCCTTTTATTTGACAAATATGTCTTTTACATAATGTGCTCAATAATATTAACTAGGGTGATAGTTTGTCTCTTCCTCCCCATACCCATTCACCTTTATTTGTGTTTCTATACCTGATGTCTAAGTGAAGGGATTTTGGAAGCAGACAACCCACTGACAAAGCCTGACCCACTGACCACTTCTTTCCAGCTGTAGGATATGCTGAACAATTCAAATTTCTAGACACATTGTCCTCCAGAGAAAAATAGAGATAACCATACATACTTCTCATGGGGTCTAGTAAGAATTCGGTGAGGAAATATACGTAAAACTCCTAGCATAGTTAATTAGAACACATAAAGGGCTCAAAAAAAAGAGGGCCAGTTTTATTATCTCTCTGTTTTCATGGAGTTCTGACCCTGTGCTTCTGGAGATCAGACTATAATCCAGGGTGTTGAAGGAAATGCAAAATGAGAGGAAGCTGAAACCACCGATAGATGATGATTCGTGCCAAAATTGTGATCAAACGAAAGCTTTAGGGAGAGTTAGGACAAAGTCCAAGGAAGTGGAAGGAAACGCCTATGATTAGAGAGATTTTCGAATTCACACAGGGCTATCACGAGGAAAGAGCTGACATTGGTTCTCTGCCTGAATGGTGAAAGCTGCAGATTGAAGCTGAATTGAGTTCAATAGGAGCAAGTTTGAAAAGTCAGGGTTATCCAACAATAAATACTCCACCATGGGCCAGGAGACTTCCTGGTGGGAAAGAACACAGAGAGAGAGGATCAAATTGTTCACTGAGTAGCTAAATTCTGCGACCTGAGACCCTTTCATCCTCGTTATGATTTTATATAAAGATAGTTGGAACGTATTAACAGTAATAGGTAATTTTTCTTGAAGGTTTGCCACGTGCCTAGCAGCAAGCCAAGCATGTTACACACATGGCTTTAATCTCCACAGCAGCCTTCCGACATGCTTGACGCCTTTTCTCTCTATTTTGCAAATAAGGCCTGTGACTGTCACTGGGATTAAATAGCCTTCCAGCGCCACACAGCCAGTATGCCGTGTCCGTAACGGCTTTAAAACCGAGGTCACCTGACACCTGCATCTTAACACTGTGCTATGCCTTCCTCGACCTCGGCTGTCAGCAGATGGCCGACAAAGAACCCAGCGACATGGGCCATTATATGAATATTTACAAGTACATGTGGAACGACTTACGAGTGATGGATTTTGGAAGCACGACTTGCCTGGTTGGGATTCGATCAATGAATAGCTTGCGTTCGCGCAACTTTCTCCGCTGGGAGCAATTTCACTATGAAATTATAGAAACGGTGTTTCTGGGCCAAGCGCTGTCCTCACACATTGGTGTCCCCGAGCACTTTGCATTTCATGAGCATGAGAATCACCCTCTACAGGAAGGGCGTGGGCTTAGCAGCTAGGATGGGCTTGTTTTGAAGAGTGTCTAGGGCTTTGTGAGCGATCTTGGGCCATCGAATACCTCCCTGAGCTCTTAGATTTGTTTCGTAAGTTTTTAAAGTTACAGTTCATCCAAATCTTACAGCCAAAAAAAATAAAAGTGAAAACATCACAGAAAAATAAAAACTAAGAGAAGTTTCAGTTGCCCTGTGATTCACGGGGGTATCAGCCAGAACTGCCCTTGAAATTGAGGGACTACTGAATTCTGGCTCTCAGAATCCATCAAAATCAATAGTAAGAAACTTTTAAAAATGGCCTGAGGTGTTTGCAACTTCTGTGGCATCTCCTGAAGTCAAGATCTATAATTATAATGATTTAAAAACCACTAATGGGTAAGTACATTGATAAAATTTATTAACATTTATTTAATAACCCATTTCTATATAGCCAGGCACTGCAGAGTATAAGTTAATAAAATAAGATTTGTGTATCTTATTCTGAGGCAAGTTACACAAGATTGTAGATAACATAAACATTTTTTTAAATACACAAGCAGTGGCTTTTGGAATAAATGCTCATATATAAATCATCACTTCAGCTAAGGATCATTTCAGAGTTCCTGCATATGATCTCCTAACAGCTAAAAGAAGATAGTGTTTAAATAAGTGCCTTATTTAAACAAATTCAGCAATATATGAATTTTCTAGATAAGTCCAATTTGATCCTTCAAGAACTAAATAATGTTTCGAGTTAACTGCTGTTTAAAATTTCTGAAAATCAGATTCTACCTTACAGAAAAATTCTAACATTTCTGCCTTAAATATCAGACTACATGGAGCAATGGTAGGCATAGGGATTTTCATAAACATTTAGCTTCCCATTCCGGCCTGTGGGAAGTCTGAATTTCTCCACCCTATTAGGAGTTAAGTATGGTCATTGTCTTTGGCCAATGAGATCTAAGTGTCTGTGTCACTTCTATAAGAAGCTTTAGGGGTCAGCACATGAGTCACCTGACCCTCTTCTCACTGCTATTGTTATTATGTAAAACAAAAAGAAAAGTGTGTTTGAAGAAAGCCTCCTTCGGCCTGGGTCTCTCAGACATTCAAAGAGTAGAGACCCCTGCTGACCTAAGATGGATAAGCAGCATTAGCGAGAAATAATCTTTGGAACCAGCGAGATTTGGGGGCCGCTGGTTCCTGCAGGAACACCCAGCCTGGGTTACACAGGAGTAAAACCTAAGAATTAACAGATGAAGCAGGGTCATGAACAGGAAGGCGTTGTTTCGAATCAGATGTTTTACATTGAAATACAGGTTTCCGGCTTCTGTTGACAAATGAAAACTCTGATGGGTCTATGTACAATCCGGGAAATAATGATGTGCCAATGAGGGATTTTGGTAATGGGGGTGCCGTGAGGATGAAGGGGGCAGGGGAGACGTGGGGAATCCTTGTACCTTCCACTTGATTTTGCTGTAAACCTGGGGAATGAAGTCTACGTTAAGGACCGGTAAGGAAGAGAACAGTTCAAGAAGAACCACCTGGAAAGGCAAGTGAGAGAGAGTTCTCCCTGGTTCCATGGCAACGCAGTGGTGAGCCATCATCGAAGGATTCTGGCGGGAGGCGTGACAAACGCTGACTTATGTCTTTAGACAATTGCTTCGGACCCCCGAGAACAGAGTCAATAACATCATGATAACGACGTACAGCGACGGAGGATTCCTGGACCTGTCGTGACGACTTCGTGAGGTATAGCAATGCCTCATCACTATGCTGGGCACCTGAAGCTCATCTAACAATGGGTGTCAGCTAGCGTTTAAAGTAAATGAATAAAAAAATAATCATAATAAAGATGGTGTTTCCCAGCCAGGAAAAAAAAAAAAAGAAGAAGAAAAAGGACAATCACTTCGGCTGCTGTGTGAAAAATGGACCCGAGAGGGACGTGGAAACTGGGAGACCAGGAGGCTGTGAATGTCGTTTAGGTCGGAGGGGGCTGAGAAAGAAGTCACCGGTGACAGAAATAAATGGTGGCTTCAAGGGGGACTCTGGAGCTAGACTTGACAGGGCCCACGACGGATTAGGTATGTGGGTTGAAACTAAAGACTCGAGGAAGACTCCAGAGTTTTGTGGTGAGCCACCGGAATTCATTTTCTGGATGAAGGGAGGCGAGGAGGAGCAGTTAGCTCGTGGGAGGACCGAGCCTGCAGCTCATCTCCCAGCCTGTGAGGTCTGACGTGCCTGCCTGGTCACACCTGACGCTTAGTAGGTGGTCAGGTTGTTCGTTTGCTGTTGTTACTAATGTTTTGGATGCACGCATAATAGGGTTGATGGAATACTTAACCATTCATTATTTAAAATGTTTTTATTTCCCCCCCAGAATCAAGAGGAATAGGGGTAGAATCCTACCCTTTCTCTGCCACCCCCATACTATCTCAGCAACCCATCAAAGGGCCCTGAACCCTCACACCGTCATGAGCCCTGGGGGGTTTAGGCCTCTGTCATGCTCATCAATCACTCTGAAAAATCTTCTGGCATGCACTCATGCTTATTGTTCAGCAAAGAAGTCATTGCCCCTAAAAACCCAAAGCACTGAATGAATCTTAGCAAAACAGAGAATTAAAAGGCTCAGAAAACTACCACTATCACCCTGCCAAACCAGTGGCTCTCCAAGCTGTGGTCCTTGGACCAGCAGCACCGGCATCTCCTGGAAACGTGTCAGAAATGTAAGTGCTCAGGCCCTGCCTCAGACCCCCGGGACTGGAACCTCAGGCGTGGGGGCAAGGCACGCGGTCCTACGCGGTGATTCCGATGCACTTTCAAATGGGGGGGGGACCACTGACCTAGCGGACCCTAAGAGGTCCTCAATATATTGCAACCTTTTGATTTCTCCACAAGCAAAAATTACGCCGTTTTACATAAGCGATCCGTTAAGTCGCAGTCCCTAAAAGGTTGTTTTGCATTAAAATTATGACGACAATGATATCCTTTAGCACACAGCGGAAGGAAAAGAGGAGAAGATTCTCTCCACCGAGGGCTGGGCACAGCCCCAACGCAGGGGAAGGGGAGGCGGGCGTGTGACTCACCTGACAGATGCCACTGATGCACATGTCCAGGGAGTCCGTGTTGCAGCGAGTCCCGTCCAGGACCTTGGGCGCCAGCTCCACGACCACGTTCTGTCCCCGCGCCTGGCACTTGAGGGCGCAGGGGGCGGTGGGGTCATTGTGCCGCGGCAGCCACTCGTAGTAGCGGCCCTGATACTGGACGTCGTTGTAGGCCGAGCACTGCTGGGCCCTGAAGTCCTCTGCGTCCGGCGAACAGTCCTGGAGGCGGAGAGAAAGGCCACATGCACGTCACCCGCTGAGACGGGATGCAGGAAGCTGCTCCATTCACCAGACCCCACTCGCCTCTCGCCTGGGAGTCACCTCGAAGCCTTCACTTTTTTTTTTTTTTCTTAATTCAAAACTGAATCGCTAGCTGCGAATTCTACAGAAACCTCCACAATAATGAGCTATCCAGGGGACCGCTTTATATATTCTGATCACTCCTCCACCCTAGTATTATTTTTTTTTTTCCAAATCGTTCAAGCTTCCACCATGTACATGTCAAACGTCTCTCTAGTCTGACCATCCTGGATACACACTGTCAACTGCAAAACACGGTCTCCTTTTTGAAACCTGGGGAAGCGGAAGGCTTTTAACTTTTCCGGGGAGACTCACGGTCTGGTTGGGGGTGTTAACCATCACCCACACCTTTGGGAGCCGTTTCAACGTGAAGAGTCACTTGCCCCTATTTAACTGGCCCATAACTGCTGTGCTCTGTGAGGCCTTGTGTTGTCTCTCTGTTTGTGTTGGCTTGCTGTGTAATTCATCTGCCTGTCCTCCCCTGTTGACAGGGCCCCGGTCACCTCTCCTCGCTGCACCCAAGTGCCTGCTTTCATTGGGAAGTCAGATGGAAACAGAGAGTGAAGCTTTTTCAAACTCTGTCTACGACAAAAGCAAACGAATTCTACATAAACGCCCTAGGGAACTCTCATTGTAATAGCGCAAGTGGTATTTGCACAAGCCTTGATGACGTGAGGATATTTTTACTTAATTACTGGAAAATCGGGTATCTCCAAAGTAAGATGCTGAATGAGAAAATGTTCCTTTACTCGTCAACACTGGGTGCAAATGTCTCAATTAATGGTAATTAATTAACCATATACTAAATTCCCAGTTAAAGACAACAGATACAGAAAGGCATTATATTATTTTATATTTTTCCTTATTATAAAAATAAATGTTCATGGTAAAAATTAAAAAAATAGTTTGTATTCAATAAAAGGATAAATAGTAAAGATTCTTGTACCTAAATCTTTACACGAATCTTTGATCGTTTCCCACAAACAAATTTCTGGAAAAAAAAAAATTGGAGGTTTAAAAAAATATTGCCCAATTGCCTTCCAGAAAGGTATTATTAATATCAGGCTACAGAAGTTTTATTTTCTCAATACCTCTTCTCAGTTTGGATATTATAATTTTCTAAAATATTTTTTACCATGTGTTAGAATTCCACCATTGTAATTTTTTTTCCTTTTATCTTTCCAAGTTTATTTGCTTCTTAAATTAATTATTCAAAAACTTTCTTGTTTTGTCCTTCATTTATCTACTGGAATGTTTATCCCTTTTTTATTTTTAACAGCTAGAACTGTTCGACTTCATACTGAAGTTATCAATTCTTTGTCATTTGTACTGAAATAGCTTCCCCCACTCAATTTTGTTTTGGGTGCTTTGTGAAGTCACGAAGTTTTAAGTTTATATGTTGTCAGTCCTATTAATATTTCCTTTTAGGGTTTCTTTCCTTATTAATGAGTTTAGAAGTGCTTCCCACCCCCTGCCCCCACTCTAAGAACAGATAATACTTAAGTGTAATTTTCTTGTTCCTTCATAGTTTTTAATTTATACATATTTAATTTTTTTCAATTACAGTTGACATACGTTCTTATGTTAGTTTCAAGTGTACAGCATAGTGATGAGACATTTATGTGATTTACGACGTCACCTTGCTAAGCCTAGTCTCCATGTGCCACCACATACATAGTTATTACAACACTAACAACTACATTCCGTATTAGCAATGGTATTTAACTCTTTGTTACATCTGGAATTTATTTTGATGCATGGCGTAAGATAGGAGTCTAACTTTATTTTTCCCGTAAATAATTATTAATGTTATCAGCCGGAATTTAAAAATATAATTTCTTCTATTTCTCCCTTTTTGACTACTGACTTTTGTATTCTCCTGTGTTTATGCCTTTAAAAACCACCTAAAATCCTTTTTAGAAGTAGGTAAATAGAATAAGTAAAACAGACTCAATCAACTTTCTTCTGGGATTAATTATATTAGTTTGCTGTGAATCATTCCAAAACCCTACAATGCATCCACATTTTGTTGTTGTTGTTGTTGTTGTTAGCAAGATTAAATCTTCACCTCGGTCACAGCTATTGAAGAGTCACACTGAAGAAGGCTGAAACTGGATGACCTTTCTCTCTTGGAATGAAGACTGTGTCTTCCATCGAGCCATAGGGATGATCATCCATCGATAAAATTACAGGGCCTCCTCATCCCTCACCCATGGCCAGTTTCTCTACATCTGATGCTGAATCCCAAGCCAAAGGGTATTAAGAGCAGAGGGTGAAAATGACCTCTCCACTTTAAGCTCACCTGTTCTAGGGACTGAAAGAGCTGGCTGTCTGACTCTTGACTGCCTTCCACTCCCTTAAACGATGAGCATCCAGGAAATGACCAAGGGCTGATGAGCAGAAGACAGCCTAGCATGCCCACCCGAACTCAGTCCTTGCTAAAGGGGCGGCTGGGTCCTCAGGTGCGACCCAGCCTCCTTGGCCACAGCTGGTGGTCGAGGCAAGCACCTGGCCCACGCAGGTCAGCGCTTCACAGGGAGATGCACTGATATGCTTTGTTCTCTACCAGCCTTTGAGCTAGGTAGGTCAGAGTCGTCATGTCCCTCGTTTTTACAAATAAAGAAAACTGTGATGTCGAAAGTCTGTAATCACTAGCCCAACGACACACAGCTGGAATGGGACAGGGCCAAGGCCAATTCCCAGAGCAATGAGCAGTTCATTGTGTGACACTGCTTTCTGGTAATCCTGGGGGGCCCGGACTACTTACAGTAAACGCCCTGGTTGGGTTGGCACCCTTCCAGTGTCAATACTGAGCCTGCTGGGCTGGCTCGGCTGGGTCCCATGCCTGGGCCCAGTCTAGGGATTCTTGTGTCTTACACAGTTTAATTGACTTTTAGGAAAGCTAGAATGCCAAACATTCTTCTGCTTTCCTTTCCCTAAGAAACATTTCTCGATATCAGTTAAATTCAAGATGATGCTTCTTTATTAAGTATACTTTATGGGATTTGCCTAGCTCACCATGCTGTGGAGAACACAAAGAAGAAGATCATGCACCACTCGATAGCTCATCGAAGACGTAGCATCCGCACGCAGGAAACACACTGAAACGGTGGGTTATCACGAGTGTTTGCAGACTTGCAGTAGGACGTTGCAACGTAGGAAATAAATGGTTACTCAAGAATTAAGTTAAAAATGGGTGAAATGGAGTTCATAAGGGGGAGGAAAAAGATGTCATAAGAAAAGATCCTAGATCAGGAAGTCTTGACTCAGTCAGGAGGGGGTAGCTAGCCTGGGAAGCGCTGAAAAGGAGGAGGAGGAAAGGACATAGGAGGAGGAAAGGGAGAAAGGGGGAGGAGAGAAGAAGGGGAAGGGATACGAAAATAACAACTACCACCCATTCAAGGACCATCCTGAAGACAGAGGTGCTCTTTTCCGTCCAAAAGCCATGAGGATCCATAAAGCATCGCATGAACAACTTAAGGAGAAAGGCCAAGACAGGGAGATTATCTAATAAACTGAGTATTTTCATGCCAGAGAGACAGACCATTACCTAAAAGATGATTTACGGAATAGGACTGGACCAAGCTTTAAGGTGGATTAGATATGCAGTTCGTTTCCCCCACAGATAACCAGAGCATAGCCAGCCACTCAGGAGAAATACGATTTTTTTTTTTTTTTGGTATAAGCAAATTTGAACATTTTATTTTACCTTCATGTCCAAGTTGTAGTATGAGTTCAATTTCGGGAATCCTCTTACTTAACACATGCCAAAATCGCTAGCGTAAAAATAAGTGATGGTAGGTGGCCACACTGTAAGCTAGAGTAAACAAATAACACACCATAGAAAAGGGACGCTTCAGATGGGATTGAAAGGATGGTGTGAGGTGAATAGGGCAAGACATGAAAAACAGCGTGAGCGAAAGAGAGAAGACGGCAGGGCAGGAGTTAATCCCGCATCGACGAGGCACACCTCTTGCTCGCAAAGGGGTGAGCGAAGGAGAGAGAAATCTCACTTCCGGAGGTCTTGAATGAAGTAAGGAGGATTGAAAGCAATAAGGACCCACAGAGGAGAGTGACATGCGAAAGGTGGTGTGTTAGGGCCCCTGCGACGGCCGAATGGAGTGGAGCCTGGGGACAGATATGAGAGGAAGTGGCTCTTGCCCAGAGTAGCGGCAGTGGCGATGGCAAGAACCCCTCTAAGAGAGAACTGTCAGAAATTAGTCACCGACAGGGCACACAGCATAAAGGGTCTTTCGAGGATCACGTCAATGTCACCCCTTCTGAAAACCCACCGGGGAGCCTGGGGAGCCCGCTGTGCAGAACGAACGTGCTCCCTCGGTGCTCACACGGGAACGTGTTCGGGCTAGAGAACGCCCTTCTGAAATCCTGATGTGCTTATTTTAAAAAGCAGTATCCCTGTGCTCTCTCTTCCAGCCTTGCTTTAATCCCATAAACCCTGGTATAAAAAACTACATGCGTAGTCAGTGAATTCAAGTATTAGACCTTCTTGCTGACATGCGTGCCTTCCCCTGGAGACTCCCCATTTGCTCTGAAACACCCTCGATAAGAATAATTCCTTACTGAGGCCTCAGGGTCTACACTGAGTGCTCGTCAGAGGGTCATGTCTGAAGGAGGGACAGAGAGGGACGAAGCCCCTGTAAGTGAAACTTTTAAAATAAATTAACTACAGCCAACTGAGAAAAGTGGATTAAAAAACAAAAAACAAAAAAATCTCTAAATCCCACTTAGATCTCCAGATTCTCAAAATGTTGTTTTATTTCCTATCATTTTGATTTCCCTAAAAAGAGAAATGTTTTGAGTGGAAAAGAGGATTGGTTCTTTCTAATATTTATTCTGCATTTCAAATTTATAAAGCAAAATATCTGAATTTTTTTTTTTTTTTTGGTGTTGAACACTATAGCATAAAAGTAAAGTTCATACAGTATGGAGGTTCCTTTAAAAATTAAGAATAGAACTACTATCTGGATCCAGGTATCTCAGGTCTGGGTATTTATCCAAAGAATATAAAACACTAATTTGAAAAGAATTATACACCCCTATGTTCTTTACAGCATTATTTACAATAGCCAAGATAGGGAAACAACCTAAGTGTCCATTAACAGATGAATGGATAAAGAAGAGGTGGTACACATATATACTGGAATATTACTCAGCCTTAAAAAAGATGAAATATTGCCATTTATGGCAACACAAATGGACCTTGAAGGTATTATGCTAAGTGAAATAAGTCAGGCAGAGAAAGACAAATACACATGATTCCACTTATGTGTGGGATAGAAAACAAAACAGAACAAAGAACAAACAAAACAAACACACAGATGGAGAGCAGACTGGTGGTCACCAGAGGGGACCGAGTTTGGGGAGGGTGAAATGGGTAAAGGCAGCAAATTGTTCGGTGGTGGAAGGTTTGGGTGGTGAACACAAAATGCCTATACAGATGATGTATTATAGAACGGTACATCTGACACTTACATCATGGTATTGATCAATCTTACCTCAATTAAAACATGTTTAAAGAGTAAGGTTAATAAGCCCTTCCTTGTGCGTTAATTCTTGAGTGACCTACAGTTCTTCTCAACACATCGTGCAGTGGGCAGGGCAGGTGGTTGGGAGAAGAAACAGCACTAGATCAGTTCGAGTCTGCACTCTCCCCATATGGCTTTTGGAAAATAATTGCCCCTCCCTCAGCTCTAGTCCCCTCACGAGAAATAATCACACCTGGTGACCTCTCAAACACGGTGTGAGGGTAGCGTGAGACACTGTCTATAAAAAGCACTTTGAACTTTGAAGGCATTCACAGGCAGTATGTATTGTTTCTGTTAATTCAGAAATTATTAAATACTTGCCAAATTAGATCATAAATGTGAAAAGGTCTAAAAAGGTAATATACATGGAAGGTATGAGATATACAAAACCTGCTGTCAATTAAACAGATATTTGAATTTTCCACAAAGGGTACCAAAAAACCATCAGCTTTACAATACACATCATAATAAGTTAAAATGTGAACATATTTTGCTGGATTATTTATTTTTATTACAGGACTTACATGATTGCTGCATGTCCTATATCGAATATTCTGCCCTTCGCAATGCCTAAATGGTAAAAAGGAAAAAAAAAAAAGAAAACAATGACTTCATAGAAGTGGCAAGCAACATTAAAAAATTGTTTTTTAATTTTAAAAAAGCCTAAACAAAGCACTGGTAAAACTTCAATTGGTGCACATTACCTCTCAAAGATTAGAAATTAAAATTCTAATAAATGACTTTCAAGGATCAGGAGACTATAAAATCTCAGGGCAGAGTGACTTTAAATAGAGAGTGAATTCTCTAGTTGCATTAATGCAATAATATGACTTACACATGGTCTTTACCCCAGGGTCCACAGAATCACTAAAATAATGCATTGCCTGTGCAAATGTATATGTGTTTTTTTTTCCTATGAAAAATAAGAGAACTGTGGGCAGAAGCCTCTGTGTTTCATGTCACTGCAGGAGAATTTCTCTTCCTCACTTAAATAACCATCCCATGTTCGCTGGGCACTCCATGACCTTCTTAACTGATACAACTGTCCCTGTTAAGTAGTTTGCTTGAGGCAAAGCTACTATATTTTATTTCAACCACTGGCCTTTCTGAAGTGAGGCTGTTACAAAATGGTATTGGGTGGCTGCCCTAGGAGACCATACTTTGGGGTCTGAGGTCACATACAGGTTTGAGCATCCTTCATGGATGGCTGCCACCTGTGAGTCCTCCCCTCCGGCCGCTTGCTCTGGGACCCTGCCCACACTCATTTTCCAGGCAGCTGTCCCCTCGAGATGTCTGCAGGTCCACCTGGCGGGTACCTTCCTCCGTCGGTGCTTGCAGCTCTCTATTTTACGTTAACTCCTTAAAGAGACCTGATTTATTAATGGTGCCTTTTCCAACTTCCCAAGGGAGTCACACGTTTTTACCTTTTATGTTTGCTTGGTCAATTCAATGGCAAACTTGGAGCAAGAAAAGCTAAACACAGGCTTAACCCATCGTCTTGAATTAAAAGTCAATCGATACTATTTTAATTGTTTTTAAAATATTTAATTCTAGAAAGATAGGGGAAAAAACTTTTTTAAGCAGTTATGGAAAGATCATTTTTTCCTGGCACGATTTCAATAATGAGCCTACATGAAATGATCGATGGCGTCTATTTAAGCAATACAGAACTCATTGTACGCCTGGTCTCGCCACGTCTTCTGTCACAGAAGGCATATGGGAGAAAGAAGTTCTGAAGTGAAAGGAACAGCGTGACAGCTGCCTCCAAACGCCTCACCTGAATGACAGCTACATTTCTGAATGGAAAAATGGACAAGGTGCCCAATTAGTTGTCCCTCTTAAATAGCGTTCTCTTGACTGTGATTTTTAGGACATACCCCGAGATCATTGCAGTAGGTTGACCTGGCCTTAGCATTTCATCATACTGTATGTTTCCATCTTTGGGACTTGTCAGAGGTACATGACTTTGAAACTTATTAAAATCCCAAAGAGGCTACATCGAATCTTAAACATTCGAGGGTGACCAGACGTGGGGGCTGGCAGGACGACTGGATTAGGGTGGAGAAGGCTCTTTGCTGGTCAGGAAAATGGGAGCCACGGCTCTGCCAGTGGACGAGGCCACTTACTTACATGACTGATTTCACTGTGCTTTTTCTGTGTGGATAAAAGAAAATAAACTACGGAAAAGAGGAAAGGGGAATTTAAAGCGCTCTGCTTATTCTGGAAAAGCCCCAACTGAGGAAAGCGGCTGATAGATTCAGGAAGTGATAACCAAAAGCTGCTTGTATCATGCTGACTTATGACCCGAAAAAGCTCTGATTCCGATTTCAAGGGGGCAGGCAAATTCCAAAGTCACTGTTTAAGAGAGTATTCGAGTTGATCTAAAGACAGGAATGCAAAAAGCACTGAAACTTACAAGCAGTGGCGTTTTCTTTAAAAGTATATTAGGACTTCAGAAATTACTTTTCAGATGCATTTTTAGTAACTGTTTAATTTAAGCAACTTAAATGAAAAAACAAAACTCCTTCTGCAAAAAGGAATTTAAAAGAAAAAGGAATGAACTTATCCATTGAAGGCAGCTTACGGTTGTGTCTCGACCTGCTGTGTAGACCAGAGAGTTGTGGTCTCCACCCCACTGCCATCTGCTGTGTCCAGATTGTGAGGCAGCAAGACCTGCATCTGGAGTGTGGAGCCTGAACATCTAAAGCTAAAACGTAAGTATATCTCCACTCTAAATCCCACTACGACTGCAGCCATGTGATAGAGCAAGATAGCATTTTATTTTGTGAATTCTCAAAATGTAAAGAACCATTTTGGACTCCTTCCTTCTCTAGATCCTTCCTCCAGTGAACCTACTATGTACCAGGACATGGATCTAAAGATGCAAGGAGGCTCTCTCACCCCCCTCAACACATCAGTAGTAAGGTTTTGTTTTTGTGTTTTGTTTTTGTTTGTGTTTTTTTTTAACTCGACCATCTGGTCGGCATTTTTTAACATCCCACTTCACTTTGTCCAACCTAACGCACACTAAGCCCACACCGCCTGCCTGGCCTCTACTGATGTGGCATCTGCTTTGGTTACAATTTAGTACAAAAATGAATGACCGCTTTATGAAACAGGCATAAAATGAAATGCAAGTTATTTTAAAGTTAAGGAGACGGGAGCCCTAATTCCCCAAGCAGGAACCTGCCAGCTTATTCTGGAAATAATTCTTTTGGCGCAAAGCAAGTGAGCTGCAGGAATACAAACTTTTTAATTTCACCCTGATTATTGCATGCAAGAGCGAATGCTTATCGGGAGTCTATGAAAAGTCAAGAACATCATTTCACAAGTATGTATTTGCTATCCATTACAACATTCATCACACCCTGAAGCTGAAGATTTTTGAAGCCACACATTTATGAATATATAAAAACATATGTTGATTCCACATGAGGATACATTAAAAACATTAATAAAATCTCCCTGGAGTTTATAGCATAGTAATTTATTACATTCATTTGGTGATATACTGACTCAAAAACTAAAAAACTAAGAAGCATGTGTTTTGAAGAATAAAAATATATTAATTTTTTTAAATAGTAGTTAACTTAAACCTGTGTTTCCCATGGTTGGCACTTGACTAGAATATCAAGTTACAAACTTCTGCAGAGAAAGAGGCATTCTGGCTGGCATATGGTTTGCAGAGCAAAAGAACTGAGCATGTATTTAAATGTAATCAAACTCTGAAATAACGTTAAACAAATGAGCAAAATAACTACATTCATCCCATTCCCTAAATCATGAATTTAAAGGAGCACGCAGATCAAAAAAAGGAAAAAGAAAGAAAAGGCATGGAAAAGCTTTCTAAAGCTCTGGGATAGGTTTTTGTTTGGTTTTAAATGTTACCACCTCTCCATTCCTCTTCCAAGAAAAATCAACCACAAGGACTCAATATTTATGAAGATTTAATAAGTCTGTAAGGCCATTCGAGGATAAAGAGACCTGATAAGCCTTCCGAGGAAGCAGGTTTCCTTCTTAATAATGTCAGAGTACTTCCAAAATGACAGTGAAAGTCCTTCACATGGAGCGGGCAGGTAAGGTTTGGGGGGTGCTTAAAAGGCAGGAAAAGGGAATGAGTGAATTATTAACAAATCTGCTGCCCTTAATTTGAATGAACCTAATTTGATTTTTATGCAGCGAAATGATGGTACTGCCCCTGTCGAATGATTGGGTGTGACACAGGCTTGGCACCATGCCAGGAACCAAGCCAGAAAGAGGACAGAGATCACCACATACTTATTTTACTATACATACCACAGGACATACTATCCTCATTTAATGTTTTAAAAAATATTTGGTTTAGGACGTTTTCTCATCTCAGACATTTATTTATTTATTTATTTATTCATTCATTCATTCATTCATTCAAATTAGTTGGGAAATGCTGAGGCCTAAATGAAAATTTCAGATTTGTATATAATAGACTAAAGAACACTGCATTAAGTTCTAAAACAAAAAAAAGAAAAAGAAAAAAAGAAAAAAAACCCTAAGAAATGAAAAAAGGTAAGCAAGTACTACTTCAGAAATGGAGACTCAAAATAACATTGGGTTTTGTCTGTTTTTCTTTCTGTCCTTACCGACCAAACAAAAAATGGACAATCTATGTCATTTCCAAATATGGTTTTTGGAAATTTTACTAGTATTTGAAATTCGCAAGTCCGAGAATCGGCTTCTTTACCCTGGGCTTCTTCTCCATCACGGGCCGATTCAGCTTCCTTCCTTGTGTCACTTGTCCTCCAGGCACAAAAGCCTCATTTCCTGTCCGGCACAGACAACGGTGGCGCAGGCTTATTACAAACTCACGCTAAGAAGCTGATCTTACAGTTCACAAGTCATTCAACACAAACGTATCTGAGGGGTGAAAACGGAACAAGGAACTAACAGAAGTTGCCACAGCTCAAGTCAGAACACAAAAGACGTGACCTCTGAGCCCAGGTCTGGACGACTCTGCCAAGGTTCCCCAGGAGAGTGGGACCCCTTACTATGTCAGGCAAGTGACTCTCGGTTGTGACTGACACTAAGCCAGAGCAGATGTAGAAGCGCCATCACAGGACCCTCTAAAGCCAAGAGGCGGGGGTTCTCCCCGACCCAACCTGGCTCCCCAGTGCACGAAAGGCCCAGAGGCAGCAGGAGGCGTCCCCCACTCACCTGGCTGTCAAACACCTGCGCAGGGAGTACGACGCCCCGCCCCCGCAGCTGCGCGAGCACTCACTCCACTCCCCCCAGGCATCCCAGTTGCTGTCCTCCTCTTCATCGGAATGTGAGGTCCTCGAGGTCTAGAAGGTGAACAAATAAATGAATGAATGAATGAATGAATGAATGAATGGCAAATGCAGCAGAAAGATCCCGAAACTTCCTTAGGTTTCTTCTTCTAAGATGTTCACAAGACCAAAGTTACCTAAAAATGCTTTGAAATGGCTGAGTTAAAATAAATAAATAGATAGATAGATAGATAGATAGATAGATAGATCGATCGATAAAGACCATACAAGGGAGGTTTACGTGGAAAGGCATGGCATGTGAATACATCCCCACCTGACAAAGGTCTGTCCAGGTGGCGTCTAGCTGCTTTGAAGCTGACATGTTATCGTCCCAAAATTTAAATAAATTGGCCAACTATCAATAAAAACAAATATATCATAAATATACAATATATATTGACTATTGTTTTATAACTTGCACCTAAGAAGCTCTCACCCCGAAAATTCTGACATGCCTGTGTCACTGGTGCTAACTGCAAGAAAAACTTTTTCCATGAGGATCTGTGGAACCTCCTGAGAGAGAAGACAAAGTCAACAAAGCTTTAGGGTCCAAGAAGATAGGGGAGGGTCTACGGCGAAGACGGTTTGGTTCCGTTTGTTTTCTGGGCTTGCACCACTGACTTATGTCAGGATATTCTAGAGAAGAGAGACAAGGGTGGCTCACAACTTAGAAACATAGAGATAGACTCAGATATTAATATGAAAAGAAAGAATGCGTATTACAGCTGCAACACTTTACGAAGGACCCTAAAGTAGATGCGAACAAGCGGAGAAACAAGCCTCAGGCCTACGTGGGTAGACCCAATACTGAAAACATTAATTCTCTCCAAATTAATCCATAAACTGAGAGCAACGCCAATCAAAATCCCAAAGGCATTTTTTTTTGGAACCGAACAAAACGATTATAAAGTTCATCTGGTGGCGTAAATGGCTAGGAGAGCCAAGAGAAAAAACTGTAAAAGAACGGAAATGAGAGGGAAATTGCTCGATTAAAAGAGTATAGAATTGGCGTAGCAATAGCAGGCAGATGTATTAAATTTAAAAAACGAAAAGTCCAGAAACAGACTCAAGCAAGTATAAGGAGGTAGTAGGGGACCACAAGTCAATGTGATGAATGGTTTTAAAAAAAAAAATCATAGATAACATCACCAAAATGAATTCCAGATATATCAGAAATCTATGTTTAAAATGCTGAAACCATAAAATTCTAGAATAACTGTAGCATAATAGGTGTAGAGTCTTGATATAGGAAAGATTGCCCTAGATATGTCACCAAAGGTAGAAACTGTGACGGAAAAGACAGATAATTTTTAATTATGTTCGAATAGATACACACTTAGCATTTCCCACCTCTTCGGGTATACGGATATACACACAAAAACGCAGTGGGACCAGTACAAGCATAAGGGCCAGAAGAAAACCCTCCAAACTGTCTCTAAAAAATGGAGGGCATGAGATGAGGAGCGAATGCTATTGAGGAAAGGGGCACCAACTGAACATCTCGCCGCCCCCAGCCCCTGAAAAGACCTGAAGCCAATATGACGAAAGGTTAAATGTGATGAAGCCAGGGGGCGCTATAATTATTTTGTCTGAACGTCTATGGTTTTCGAAATTTCTTTCCTTTTTTAATGTTTTCAGGGTAAAGGGCACTCTTCAGAGAACAAGATGAGCCTCTGCAGGTTTTCATACAGGTAAACACGGATGTGCAGAGAGAAAGCAGCGGCTACTGAGGAGTTCCTTAAAATGTTAGCAGTGGCTGCCTCTAGGTTGAGAAGACTCGGGGTGATTTGAAGGTCTTTCGTGTTTGCTGTTTCTCTGCATTTTTGCAAAGTTGTTGTTGTTGTTGTTTAACCGAACACTTTAATACTTTCGTTAAAAACAAACAAGCAAGAACCGCATCCTGTTCACATACAGAAAGGTCCATGTCAGACAGAATTTAATAGGTAAGTTCTAAGTTGGGGACCAGGACAGCAGAATAAGGAAACCTGGACATATAGCGTGTGACTGAGTAGGTTTCTTTACGCCCTTAGGCCAAGTTACCTCATCCAATCGAAAAAGAAAAGAAACCTTTTCAAATTAAATTAAGAGAGGGATCTATAGAAAGGACCTTCAAATACGGAATGAAGAAATAAAGACTAGAAGCAATAATTTTCACCCGAGTCTCACCGGTCAGTGGGTTTCATGGCTTCTCGCCAAGCTACCTATTTGTAGCACCGTTAGGAGCCCAACTAGAGGCAATATTTCAGTAACAGTCAAGTGAAAGGAAAGGATAAGGGTCTGGCAGCTGATCAAATCTGTCGTCGGAATAAGGGCTAATTAAACCCATACTATTTACCGTTCTAATTAGACCTCTGTTCCCTTCAATTTTCTACACTAAACGTCACCAAATATAACCCTGTCCTGCCTATAACATAATATAGAGTTTTAATTCATAAAAAAAAATACAATAAGCAGTTTAATACGTTCATCTGGACTTTTAGGCGGCTAAGTCCAAATCATTTTAGGTAAACGTTTGAAATATACACAGCTGAAATGGATTTTTCATTTTGTCACTCGATACACTGATAGGCTGAATGTGAAAAGTTGAAAAACATCATCATATATATTTTAATGTGAAAGTTGAGAGTTCTTTGCAATATGTTTTAATTTATTTTTACTCCCACTATCCCATCTGTTCAGTTTATGGTTAGAGTCAGGTTTCTTTCCATAAGTTCTCCACCTTTACTCACAAAAAAAAAAAAAGAAAGAAAGAATCTTGATTCTGAAATAACTAAAATAGGCAAGTTATAAATGCAGGCATTTGGTTTTTCTGGTTGCACCAGTAAGCTATTTCCCTCCCTAAGAAAACAGGGAGAAAATGACATCTCAAGAGGGGTCCTCACAGTTTCTTTCTTCCCTTGGCGATGAAGATGGTCATGGTGTGATTTGAAATCCCACTGCTGTTTCCTGCCACTCCTCCTGCCCTTCTTGGGTATTCTGCTTCCCCAGAGTAGCGATGACATCCCCGACTTCTACCGAGTTCTCGTCTCTTTCCTTTGATGCCAGTGGCATGATGATAACGTAAATATTCAAGAAAAAAAAAATTCCGGGGGAGCAGATTCAGGTGCCACCAGGGTCGTTTCCGAACACTCACGTCTGTGAATTCTTCCTTATAGTGACATGAAGCCTGCTTCGCTTAAATCTGCATTCTTCCAGAAGGGTGGACAGCCAGTCTCCGTCCTCCTCTCCTACAGAACCTTCTTGAGCTTTCTCCAACCACCTGGTCCCTTCAGCTGTCCCAGCTCTGAGCACACATTCTCTCTGCACAGACGTGAGGCTGCACATTTTAAATCGGAAAATGTAGTATCTAGAAAACAGCACTGCGTCTGAGAATGAGACCACACAGTACCCCTATGATCCAGGCTTCTTTTGATGAAATTTAAGTTTTCTTCTTCCCTTCCGTCCTCTCTTTTTTCCTTCCTTCCGTCTTTCCTCCCTCCCTTCCTTCCTCAGTTACACCATTTATTAGATCCCATTATGGAAGTGGCATCACATAAGTTACAAAGCTGTTGCTCTAGATAAGTTTCTTAAACTTTCTAAAACTCACCTACCTATACAGTGGCGATAATCACCTTTACCCCAACGGCCTTTAAATAACACGTACAAATCTAAATCGAGCGACGTGGCATCTCGGTAACTGTAACGAGTGAATGTTTCCCTAAGTGTAAGCTGTTGTTTTTCTTGACAATGTCTTTTTTCAGAGCGTCAGCAGAGCCAACTCTGTCCCGTTTTCACTTATGCAAGACTTAACATTGATCACGACTGAATTTCCTCTTGTTGCTTTTGGCCTAGAATACTCCAGCCCCGCTGAGGTCTGTTTGAACCCGGACCCTGTCGCCCCATCTACGCCCCTCTGTGCTCAGCTTCGCAGCTCCCACGCTCCACCCACGCGCCTGATAAACGGGCCACACGAAGCTGCCTACTCTTACCAGACTTCCATGAAGGCATATTTCTGCTTTTTCAAAATAGTAAGCAGACCATCACACCGAGCAAGCGGTCAACTAATCCGACCTGGCATCTGTCAACACAGTTCGATGTTACAATAAAAATACATAGTAATGCCCATCACCGTCATCAAATGTCAGGAGGTAGAAAGGGTTGTGGGGAGGGAAGAAACCAGCCACTAGAAGGACCTGGATCAGACACTGCAGGGTTTTTAGCTGTGTGTTTCCTGAGAGAAGCATTCAGCTGAACACGTTATCCAGCCCCACCTCTGAAATCCAGTGACGGTAAAATATACTGGAAAGATATCAGCTCCATGTCTGGCCCGATGGTAACCCTCAAGAGGCAGGGTCTGTGTCTATCAGTTGGGTACCCCTATTTCTGACTCCCCCTTTCTAAACATCTCCAGAAGCTGTCTTAACTAATTACTTAAATTCCCTGTTATGAATAGGTTGTAAGGTAAGGGGTTATCGGAATCCTGTCTACAGAGTATTATTTCTCCCTAGTCTAAGTCAGCCGACATCTTGCCAGTCTGTGATGTGGCCTCAGGCAGAACCCCTTTCTTTCTGACCCCGGATGAGATACAAAGCCCATGTGTTCCCCAGGATGAGCCGCTGCTCCATGGGACAGGAGGACTCTGGTCAAACACAGCAGCTGAGCTACCCTCGCTCCTGGCTGGCGTTTCAAAGCGTCCTGGATGCAGTACGTCTGCTGCTGTGATCTGTGTGACCACGGTTGTCCCGTGACATTCCAGAGAAGCCTGCCACTGTTTGTTTTCTTTCTTTCTTTCTTTTCTTTTTTCTTTTTTTTTTTTTTTTTTTTTTGCAGTCTGTATTGCAAGCAGAACTACATGTCTGTGTTTCCGAAGGCTTTGGCTTTTACCGAGGTCATTTCACGAGGAGTAGGCATTCTTGCTTGACTGACTTCAACAGACATGGATGCATTTGTCCGTTTTCTTACCCAAATAAAGACCAAGGGCTTGCCAAGTTCAAGGCTTGGGGGCCTGGGAGGGTGAGCATGGTCCCCTCAAGACAGTGAGCAGGTGACAGAGGCTGAAAGGGAAGACGAGTCCCTTATTTTTGGCTCACCTCTACTTTCTAATTGTGATAGAATTCTAACTCTTTTCTATTTTATTCTTTTTGCTCATCTACATTTCCCAATTTTATACAGCAAGCATGTATAGTTTATGCAATACAAGACCCAATAAAGGCTTTTTTTTTTCAGTTGGAGGAAAAAAAAAAAAACCACTAAAGGGAAGCCTATGAAAACACATCTAGAGAAGCAAAATGCATGATGTGTGGTTTGGTTAAAATTTTCAGGCTTAAAGATCTCCAAGGAAATCATATTTTCCTAAATGAAGTTCTAGCTAGGGAATATTTGGGATGAAAAATTCCAAAAAGATATTGTTTACTCATTATATAATAGGACTGGTACAAGCCAAGAATATTTTAGGAATAAGTGTGTTCACAATCTCATAAAGACTCGAGGACTTCTTGCCTTTCTTGGATTGTTATGCATAAATCAAATCATAAAATATTTTCCTGACAAGCTCCTAAATCAGTGACTTATAACGAATAGCATAGTTCTACGTGTCTTGCAAAAACATTCGTTAATTAAACACAGATTTCACATAGAAGGTCACTTATTGGAAATAGTATATTAACAGCTCCATATTCAAAACAATCCAAAATAAAATACGTTCCACTGGGATATTACTTCCCAGACACCAAATAAATGTTCGCGTGCAACGTCACCACAAAGGTTACGCAAAGAGGTCGCAAACAGCCCTGGTTTGGTTCACAGTAAACACATCTTTAAGGTCCGCAATGACCCCAAACAGTTTTTTTTTTTTTAACAAATGGGGTAAATGACATAAAAATGTCCCTCAAGCCGTCACGCAGACTCCACAATTCTGTTCAACACCAACGTATCTGAAGCTGTGCCGAAGATACCGAGAAACACACCACAGCCCTCCCTGTAACTCGCCTCGAGACGCGCCGTCCTCTCCTGAGAAGTGTCTGCACCCCACCTCATCACCCGGACGGTCAGTGACCCTCAGGGGTCTGGTCCACCTCTGCCCAGCCAGTGCATACCTGATTACTGACCCTCTCCTCCGAACCCTTTGCTCATGCCAAGGGGACGTGTCTGATGCCTTCAGGCGCACATGACCAGCTTTGCCTGCGCCCACGGGTCCATGTCTCACGGCTCTCAACAGCCCATTTGTCCATCCGAGCACACCCCACTTCTCGCCATCCCCCAGCCCTCCCACGTCTGCCACGTCCCACAGGCCACACCGAGACCCTCCTCTTACAACAGCTGTTTGCAGGTGATGATGAGAGAGGGGACAGCCAGAACCAGCCCTGCTCCCCTGCACCTGTGGTCAGGAGGGGCCAGGAGGACCCCTGAGAAAGCGTCTCACTCCCTGGAGTCTTCCTGCCAGCCCCCCTACAGGGAGGCTGGCCCTGTTCTGTGTTCTGTGATTCCTCGCCTCACTTAGTCCCTCCTCGGCCTCACCCACCATTCACTCGTGCTGGGACTCCTGGGTCAAAGGCTGGTGAGACCTCTTGTTCTATTAAAAGAAAAAAAATCCCCCACCAGTGCTTTGAGGAGTTTTCAAATCATGGCAGCCAAGGGCTTCTCCATGTCAAGATGGTAGAACACCAAGTCAGCATTTCCAGACTTCCGAGAGGACAGTGCATTCAGTGGCAGAGTGAGGTCCCTGTGGGAAAGAGGGGGCAGATTCCCACAGGGTCACGGGAGGAGCATTTTTAAAACACACTGTGTAGTACCGTATGGACAGGGCACAGGGACACCCCAGGGCTGGTGCCAGGCAGGCTCTGACGATCGGATGAGTCACATCCTCTGCCAGGCCTGGTGTGCTGGCTGGGGTGAGGGCGGGCAGAGGCTCCTGTGAAAGGCTGCCTGATGAGACCTGAGGTCTGTGGTCAAGACCTCAGTCCGCAGCGACCCCACGGAGTGAGACCTGAGGAAATACATACACTTCTGTCTTCAGCATCTTCAACCCCCTACCAGGCTCACCATTGGCCAAACCCAACCAGGAGCCCGAGGGCAGGAGAGAAGATGCCGACGCCACAGGTCAGCCTGCCGGTGGGTGGAGGATGGAGCTGGGAAGCCAAGGGGTGCTTTCCAGCACAGTAATGGACTGACTCACTGGAATATTTTTAAGCAGAGAAGTGACTTCGGCAAATTATATTTTGGAAAAAATTACTCGGGCAGGAGTGTGGGGAGGACCGAGGGAGGAAAGACACGTAAGAGCATGGCCACAGGGCCACAAGCAAAAGACAAAGGCCCATGCTACACACAAGCCTCGTCTGGAAGAGAAAGGCACAGATGGGAAATCTCTTTGTTCTGGTTTTCTGCCTGTAAGTTTACTTTCTTAAATTGAGGGATAATGTTATGTTACATTTAATGTTACATAGAACATGGTATTCCTTTCCGGTATACACAACGTTTCGACATTTGTATACATTGTGAAATGATCACCACTGTCTAGTTAACGTCCATCACCACACATAGTTACAAATGTTTCTTTTTTCTTTCCTTTTAAGATTTACTCCCTTAGATGTGAAGTTTTAAGGGGCTAGAATCAATAGGGCCTGGCGGCTGACTAGACTCAAGGAATAGGAAGGAACTGGAATGAGGCCTGGGCTTCCCTATGAAGTGACTTGCGTCACATGCTTATGTCACTCGGGCTTCAGAGACATGATCTTCTCTGTGCCCTAGGCACAGAATGCAAGCAGCACCCCAGATAACAGTCAAGAGATAGGGAGCACCCTGGTGGTGATCTCCAAGAGAAATCCAGCTTGCAGGTCAGACCAATTTAACTATAATTATATATTTTACCTCCACCCCACAAAAAGGAATTATTTGCTAATGTTTAAAACTATGGAGATTTCATCTAAAAATCTAGATTTCTGACTTCTCAGGGTAAGAAAAAAAGAAATCAATACAGGACCCACATCCCAGCAATAATTCAAACTAAGAGAGGCCATAAAATTTCTAGAGGGCACACACTTTGCAATTTACATAGCCTCTGTCCGACCACGACGGGGGTTCACACTGCCTGCCTAGGCCCTGGGGACCGAGTGGGAGCTTGCTGGTGATGAAAGATGGCAGGTTGGAAAGTAATCAATAGCCATGTGTATTTATAACTGACACCTGACTCTTCACAGTCCTGCCACAGAACAACACCATGCCCCAGCCAGTAGGAAACACACTCACAAACAGCTTAAAAACAAAACAAAGGGCGTTCTGTTGTCTTCACTAGACACTGCATTCAGCAACGTGGATACAGAAGCAGAGTGTAAGAAGTTACCCCATGGGGCTCCGTGTCTAAACTCTACTCCCTTCCCACTCCTGGGCTTTGTGTCTGGGGTGTCTCAGATAAGACAGGAGTGTGTTGAATAAGCTCAAACAAAAATTCCCAGAGGGTAGATAAAGCATATTCTGGAACGTATCTATCTATGTTGGTGGGACACCACGGTCCCCAGAGAGTTCATCTCAGGAGTCACATGGGCCACCTCTCCCTGACAGTCCCCACACAATCCTATATCCGGATGAGTACATGCAGGTTATTTTTCCCCATGAAAGCAATTTTCATAGCCACTAGACGAGGTAGAAAAGAACCATAGCCAGGTCCTGCCTGACATAAGCACGAGACATAAAATGCCCAATACAATGTGCATTTGGTTTTGTTTCAACTTTTTTTGTTAAAAAAGACATTCCTAAATAGGATGATATTTGACATGAAGAAATGGTATATACCTGCGACATTTGGGGAAGTTATCACGGAGCCCATACGACATGACATCACATAAGACTGACCGAAAGGAAAATGAAACAACGCCAAAGATCAAAGTCTGATGGAGAGTAACAGGTGGGCGAGGTAACAGGGAACAACCATCCCGCCGAGGACAGCTAGAAAACCAAAACTATCCTCCATGAATGAAATAAGAACATTTTCAGATGATGGCAGACCAGTCTTAAAGAAAATGTGAAAAGGTGACTTTGGGGTGCAAGGAAGCTTGGAGATGCAGGAGTAAATGCAGCACCAAAATAAGAGCAATAAACTTGCAGGGAGATCTAAAGAAGAAACTACACAAAACAGCAATTTACACGGCTTATGGGATGTAGAATATTTATGTGGAATTAAAGCATTTTACAATGGCATAGGAATCAGAAGAGTGATAACTGACATTCAAGGGATCCTGAGACCTTGCATCATCAAGGAAGAGGATAAAAGGACCAATTACTATTTGACTTTGATAAGTCAGGGGTGCGTGTTTTTATCTCTAGTGTGATTACTAAAAGAGTGCATAACTTCCAAATCAATAGATAGGAAAAGGTACAATAAGAATACATATTTCAATCACTCCAAAAGGAAGCAAAAAATGGAGGGGAAAAAATATAGAAAAGATGGATACGTTCTGAAAACTCACAGTAAAATGAAAGATTTAAATGCGAACATATCAATAATTACCCTAAACCCAAATAGAATAAATGCACCAATTAGAGGGCAAAGATTGTAAGGATGAGTTTTGAAAATTCAATTATATTCTATTTAAAGAGACATTCCTTAACTATAAAGATCAGAAGGATAAAAATAAAGATACCGTAAGACTACTAACCAAAATAAATCTAGTTTGGTTACACTAATCAAAGTAGATGTTAAGACAAAGAGACAAAGCGATGCCTCATGATGCTGGAAGTCTGAATTCCTCAGAATGAAACAAAATTCTAAAAGTGTACCTACTAACATAACCTTAGGATATATAAAGCAAAGACAGAAAGAACTATAAGGGGAAATAGAAAAATCCAGAATCTTGGTAGGAGATTTTAACACAGCTCTATTACTTATCAAACAGATGAAAAATCGGTAATGGTACAGAATATTGAAATAATTCAATTATAAACTGAATGAATATACATGTATAAAAATGTAAACTGACCACTAAAGAATATATATTCTTTGTAGTTATAAAATGTTTATAAAAATTGATCATAACCTGGGCTATGTAGTGAATCTCAAGAATTCAAAACATTGAAACCATACAAGAATTTTCTCTGCCCACAAATCAAATAAGCTAAACATCAATAAAAAAAGAAAACTAAAAAATTCCCAAATATTTAAAAATTAAGAGATAGTCTTTCTTTTAAATAACCCAAATCAAAAATAAATCACCATGAAAATCAGAATATATTCATAATAAATTAAGGTTAATATATGACATATCAAAACTTGAGGAAAGCAGTAAAGCTGTGCCTAGAAGGAAATTTACAGTTTTAAGTACACATATTTGAAAAGAACATTGAAAAAAAAATCAATGATCTCAAGTTATTTCAAGACATCAGAAAAATGGTAGCCAATGAAGCTCAAAGTAGAAAAAAAATAAAGATGAGAACAGCAGTCGTGAAATAGAAAACGAATATATGGAAAAGAGGATCAATGAACCTAAAAATGGGCTCATTATAGAGACTAATAAATTGATAAATTCTTTGGCAAGACAATGGAAGAAAAAGGGGAGAGAGGAGCCACTGAAAATCAGTTCCAGGAATGAAATGTGGAGCATCACTACGGATTTTGAAAATGTAAAAAGTAAGAGGATGGAAGATAATATCTTTACACTAATCAGTTTCAAAATTTAGTTGCAGGTCCAGCTCCCTTGCTTTGAGGCAAGACAAACTACAAAGTAATTCATCCTCCAGAGCTGTCTACAGGATGAGGCAGAGGCTGGGACTCTACCTGAAACCCACCTTCATGTGCTTCCCTCCCCTTCCCCATCCTTTTCACCCTCTCCCTGACAGGGTGTCCCCGGAAACGGTTCTTGAAAAAATCACTTGAACATGAATCCTTACCGCAGCTCTGCCTCTCTGACCTCAACCCAAGAGACATCTTAAACGAAATACATGCAAAACAGCAGTAAAATAAAGACTGTGACCCAAATTTGACTAAACATCAGTACTAGTTAATTCTAGATGGTGGGTACACGCAAGTCCATTACACTAGTCTCTGCATCTTTTTTCTTCTTCTTCCTTAGATGTTTTTTCCTAACTGAAATGAAAAAGCAGGGACTCTTTGGCGGTTGCAGATAGGGAGAATCTCCGAGGCATTCAAGTCACCTGCAAAGGGAAAAATGCCTTCTGCACAGCAACATTTAATGACAGGGACAGAGAAGCAAAACCTACAAAATCCTATTTAACATACTTTCTTACCCTACATTACCGACCACAAAATAGTCTTAAGAAGCACTTAATTTCAACATACCTCAAACTATATTTAGAACATGCATATCTGACAATCCACAGTGGACTTCCCTTTCCAAGAAAGAAAAAGGCACAGGTTTCAAGTCTAGATACCAAGTTTTTTGAAAAATTCTTTTTTGACTTTTCTCGGTGATTTACTTCCAGCCATGGTTAGCCATTTCACATAGAAAAACACAGGTTCTGTGCCAACAACTCATCAAGAATATTACCCAGACCACATTTTAGGGGCATAGGCTTTAAACAAACTCCCACAAGAAATATTATTTGACAGCTATGAACGTCATAAAAGGAGCCAGCGTGTTGTTTTTATCCCACGCCTCTCCTTCTGGAATCGGCTGGCAGTCAGCATGCCCTGGGCCACCCGTGGGTGGTGTGTCACCCCAGGTGAAGAGAGAAACTGGGACACTGAACATCCAAGACGGGTGGCACCAGCACTGGAAGAGTTGACAGCAAAGTCCTAATTTCTTGACTAAAAATAGTAGAGCAGTCTCCTTGGCTAGACAGCAATGGCCTTGTGCAAGTCATTTTCCAGTTAGCCAAGGAATTTGCAGGCTTGCGAAGTTAAAATTCACTTACTCATTTTTATCTACCTGCATAAGATGACCTGGAATGTGCACAAGCTACATTTCAAGCACCTGCTAGGCACACATGTGGCCAGTACCACATGAGACAGTGGCAATACAGAAAATTTCCTTAACTACAGAAAGTTCTGCTCATCATCAATAGTATAATTAACTGTTGCAAATATGCTCACAAAGTTGAAAACAAATCTAAAATATTTTTGGAAAAAAAGTGTGTGTGTGTGTGTGTGTGTGTGCATATGTATACACATATACACATGTATGGATATATAATACCACCTTATATTAAATCAATAATTCATTTGTTTTAATCATGTAGTTGATTCGCTTTTGGGCCCCTTTTTCATCTCATTTTCTTATTTTCATCTCATTTTCTTATTTTCATACACTCAATGTTTTCTTCAATTTCATCAATAGCCAGTATTCATCAACAGCAAATGTTATTTAATATGTATTTGCGTTCAGCAACAAATTACCTTCTAAACATGCCTTTTTTTTTTTTTACCTCTTTGGAGTACACTTTGATGTTGCAATGAGAAATCCCTTCCCACGTCTCATTAGTCAGTCTATTCTAGGCGGGTGCTCCCCCAAAAATGCTGAGCGGAGCCTCCTCAGGTGGAGCGTTTTTACCTCTCACCTGGACACTACGGGGGAATTCCTGATGCCGAGGGGAGGCGATGAAGGAGGAGGAGGTAGGGAACCAAGGCTGAGAAAATGATCCCAAAGAGAGAACATCGCCTGGGCCATTTCGCTCTGTAGCCTCCTGTCCCGGACAGGCTCCACACCATGTCCAGGAAATTTCCTGGCACGGCTGCTCACCTTCTTGGAAAAGACCCACATGTGCTGGGAAACAACCTACATGAGCGGAGATCACACAAACAGCACGGGATTACGTTTGGCGTGGTCCCTGTCATGCTCGATGCACCTGGACCCGCACCGGCCAGCAAGGCCCCGAGCAGAGTGACGCCCCGCTCCCCGTCATCTGAGACTTAATTCCAAGACATCATAAATTTGGCTCGGCTGCGAACCCGCTGGATGACCTCCGACGCGTGGTCAAGTCAATATATGATCGTGCTTTTTCTCTTTTGTTCATAATAATATAAAATGCCAAATTATAATGACCTTGAAATTATACTCAGCGATGAGTCAAAGCTACAATCCAACGTCACCTAGTTAACTTGGTCCGTTGACTTTCTGTCCTCTGGGTGTCAGCCCCGTGGCCACTTCCTCTGAGGGACCTTACCTGACTGTGGTCTGTACTTAAAGAGCAAACCATGAGATTATGGGATTAACGTCTGACTGTAAGCTCCATTGGGATTTGATCCGGCTTCGCCTGCCAGTGTGCCTCCAGCACTTAGCACGGCCCCTGACACACGCAAAGGCCCCTGACACACGCAAAGCACTTCGTGAAACTAGTCACCAAACGAATGCAGGAATAATAATTGACTTAAGGAACAAACAAATGCACATAGTTAATACGTTCAGCAATAAAAGGATTTGGAGGAAAAGCCATGTCTGGAGTCAATTAATAAGGAATTAAAATTTCTCCAATATGGAAAAATTTCTCTAGGAACCACTCTGAAAGAGAAGGGGACCAGAGTCCTGAATGGGCAAGTTTTTCTCCTTTGTTTATTGTGGTTTTTTTCTGTCCTTCTCAGCTATGCCACAGAACCCACAAGGAAGAAAGAAACACATCTCACCCAAGTCCTCAGTGAGTATGGACTCAGACTGGCTTACTTTCTTATTGCCAGTATGAATCCTCTTTTCATTAGGATTTAAGCAGACGCTTGCGTAGAGACAGCCCATCTCTGTACAAAGGAGAGCTCATTCTGTCTTGTGTGGAGCTGGGTTGAGTTTCTGGTTACGTTGTAGTTGATTAAGACACAAAACCCGCAGGCTTGTAATAGCTGATATATGATTCTGGTTCAGCTTGAATCCATAATCCATTGGCTTCAAATTCTCTGTGGAAATACAGGGATTTGGAAAGCCAAAAGAGTGGAGGAACTAATTAACGTAAAAATACCCAAACCAAGCTTTCCAGAAGTCTGCTCTTACACTGAACTGGCCTTTACCATCTTTCCCAAGGATGCACTTAAAGGACCTAAATGAATGACTAACTTTAATGTAGAATCACCGACTGCTAGGGCAGGGAGGGGACCTCCAGGCTTACCATTTTTACAGACAGGAAAACAGAGGCCCAAGAGGGAAAAGTACACAGTCAATCGGATGACAGAGGGCTTGGGTGCGAGCTCACTTATCCTCTTCACTGACCATAGTATTCACTTTCACGGCTTCCTGGTCCATAGCCATCTCCCTGCCATCTTTCGACTTTGGCCACTCGTTATCCTCTCCCTCTAAGCCAGATGGGTCCCTTGAAAACGTAATTTCACATCTGTCACACCCACCCACTGCTCCAACTATTTAGCACACTCCTCCTACCCACAGGACGAAGTTCAAAGTCTTGCTTGGCCGTCAAGACCCTCCACCTTCTCCCTCCAACCAACACGGCCTCCTGCTGTGCTTCCACAGGTAACGGCCTCTCAGTTCAGCTGTTCTCATCGTCGCTGGTCACCGCGCTAGCTGTGCATATACCGCTGCTTATGCCATTCTCCCTGCGGTGACAGATGGCTACCCAGGATCCCCATCAACGCAGCTCTGGTGGCCTCGGCTGCAGGGGCGTGTTCTCGAGCAGCCATCGGCCATGTGGGGCAGCCCGCATCCTAGGACTGATTATTCACAGGTGAGTATAGAGGCCTGGCCCACCTCAGCCAACTCGGGGACGTCTGAAGGCTCTGCTGCTCCTGAGCGCCTTGCAGGGTGGGTCTGGGTCTGCATGACAGCCTGACTTCGCCTCTGCCCGTGCCATTTCCATCCCTCCCTTCCATGGGTGTCGATCTCGAAGGAACTCCCAAAGAAACACATCACATGCTAAACTCCTCTCCGAGTCTGTGGCCAGGAAAACCCAACACAGCACTCCCTACCCTCAAAGTGCCCTCCATCTTTCAAGGTTGATGGCCCAGACCACTCCTCTCCGGAAGTTGGGCAGCGCATAGAGATCATTCACTTATTTTATGTCATCACGAGCCATCCCAGGCCATTAATTTTTTACCGACTACGTGAAGTCGAAAGCATCTGCTGTGTCTGACGTCTGTGAGACCCCCAACAGTCAGCACCTGTACACAGCGGGAGCAGTCACAGCATGCTGACGGTGTTGTTGATAATGATAATGAAGACGTAACAGAGCTTGCATCGGCAATCATTTCAATCCCCGTGTCATTCTTCTTTCCCTCCTAGAGCACAGTTCCCTGAGAGCAGGGTACTCCTGTGCCCACAGGTCCCTTATCACAGGCACTGGATAAATGACCATCACACCTACACGCACCAACCCCTCTAGAATGACGGAGAATTCATTTGCTTTTTTTGTAGCCTCAGACATGGGAGAGGAGGAGAGGAGAGAAAGGGAACAGAGAAATGTTTTAAGGGGAATGACATAGGGTGACATCGTACAGAGTCACCCTTCCACACCTGTGAAGACTCCAGATGACATCGGGCAGACACCTGCTGACAGCCGCCACTCTGGGGCTAGGGGTCGGGGCCCACCATGCTCTGCAGCAGGGACCACATCTTCGTCCTCAAACAGCCACGCGAAACTACGCCTCTCGTCTCCTTCTCACTGAGAACCATGGAGGTTTGGTAGACGTGCGTTTGCCTTAATTAAAACTGGATCCGAATTGTGGCCGAAAGTAGACAACAAGTAAACAAAACTCCCCTAAAAGCCGTTCTGGCCCAGGCGTGAATGCAGTGACATGTGAGCATCTTCTGAAAAGAAACGAGGACTCTCCTCATCCTCCCAAGGGAAAAAAAAAAAAACAAACACGTGGGAGCCAGCCCTGGAGCACTTCCTTCGCCTCTGCTCTGAAACAGCACGGGGCCCGGCAGCCAGCCCTTCTCCTCCACGTGTGGACAGGCCCGGCTGCGTCCCTGACAGGGCTAATGAATGGGGAACGGAAAAACTCGCTGGAGCCATTTTTCCTGCCAGGGCGGAAGGTGCAAAGCAGGGACACGACTCCTGCCTCGAGATGCCAAATCACGCAATGCTGTTTCGACACTCTGGCCAGGCGAGGGGAGCGGAAGTGAGAGATGAACAGCAGAGGAAAGCAAACAGGACCGGGTTCGAGTTGGGGATCAGAGAAGCAGGAAACCTCACGGTGGTTACCACCAGTGCCTGGCTGCCGGGTATCGGGGGCCTGCGGCCAGAAGGCAGCCTAACACCCCCTCCGATAATTAAATTCCCAAATCCCACCTAGACCACATGACCTGAGCAGCAAGCATCCTTGGAAACCCTCTCTAGCCTGTCACTTCTGTTAGTGTTGGGCCTTTCCTGGGTGTCCAAGCAGAGCTAAATTATGAGAAAGTTGCCCCAGACAATCTCTGACAAGCTGCGCCTTCACATTATCAGAAATTATTCACTCCGCTGGAATGGTAAGTAAGGACACTTCCTGTTTTATTTCATTTTGTGGGGAAAAAAAAAAGAGAAACTACTTCCAACCTGCGGTGTCCCCGTTTTCACCGAAGGCTAGCTTCACCATGTGGCTGTCACTATAAATATCATTCGTGGTACCCAACGTCCTTCATAAAATGACACTGGTTTAGTGCATAGTAGTCAGGAGCATGGGCTTAAAAGTGACATCGGTTGACAGGCTGTCCCTCTAGAGCTGGTGGTTGGGGTCCAACTGTTTAGCCTATCTCGATCCAGACTTTTCCATGGGAAGAACAAATATGGGATTTGTGTCAGACACTAATAGTTGGCCCCCAATATCCACACCCTCTTTGTCGTTAGCAGACTGTGACAATCTTGTTCCCACCTCCCCAGCATTGGGTGGTACCCACACCCTCTTTGTCATTAGCAGACTGCCAGGTGGTGAGTCCTAATTCGACATGACAATCTTGTTCCCACCTCCCCAGCATCTGGGTGGCCACGTGACTCAGTTCTGATCGATGACACATAAGAGGTGCACTTGCTCTGGCTGTTCTGGGCAAACGTTGCTTTTCTGATTGAGGAGACACAGGTGCCTCCACACCTCTTCCCTCCTTTCCTCCTTGGACCTCGACGTGGCACCTTCCAGCGATGCGAGACACGGCGACAGAGTGCGGAGAACAGAGGAAAGGGACCCTGTGTCTGTGACGGTCTGGCTGAGCTACTGCAGCAGGCCTTATCTGTTTTCCCAGCTGCAGGCATAGCATTACGTGCAACCACTCGTACCGACACAGGGTTGTCGCCAAGATTAAAGAGGCAAATACGAAAGTGGCTTGGTGTGTCTGACTCCAAAGCCCACCCTCCTTCCACGCCCGCAGATTGCCATGGAAACTGCATTCATCCAAAGCACACACTGCCCAGGGGCATAAACCAAGTGTCACCCTACACACCTTTTTTGTAGCAAGTATTAACGCAAATAACCTCCTACAATAAACAAACACAGCCTTGGACATTACGAGAACGGCTCCTCTAGAAAGCACCAACGTCCTGCTGACAAACCACGTCAATCCACCCACTGGAAACACTCACACCGGTGCCTTCACTGGGGCGCCCGGGAGAGCAGCACAGGAGAGGCCTTGCTCATCACGCCTGATGAGGTGGACAGGGCTCCACTTCACATGGGGCGAGAAGGGAGAAACTCACGGAATCAGAAGAATGCAAACTTGAACAAGAGGACTGTTGGTGTCCTGGGCAAATATTAAGCGTGTGGTTTAACCTTTCTCTATACAGCAATGCTCTGCTTTCTAGAATGATTAGAACTGTCTTAGATTAGTAAACTTTCAACATAAAGTAAGCCCCTAAGAGATTATTAATTTCTTATTAATGACAATATTACATTATTACATATAACATAAAATATTGTTGTTACATATTGTTTTCATTATTTTATTATGTTATTATATAACATTATATTATATATTTACATTACATATGATATAATGATATATAATAAAACATAATTATTATGTTATTATTCTCATTATTTTATTATTATTATTCCAAGTTTGTCTCTTTAGGTATTATTATTTGAGTTAAAGAAATACCTTCTTGTTACACCTATTATTGTTATAAACATCAATTATTACACTTTTAATATTGTCATCAATCTCTTAAAATTCTCATCCAATCTCTTTGCACCACTATAATAAAGCTGTCTGTTATATTTTAGGGCACAGTGTTCTATACTAGTAACTCACATCTGTCTTTTATGTTTTAACCTAAAAAGGTGGACTCCACTTATTAATATTTTATTTAGATTTTTAGCATTTCGTTCATGAGCCTGCAGTATATTTTCCTTCTCTATGTTTCTTGGATGTTTTGGTATTCATATTATACTGCTCTTTTAAAAGGTTTTCTCTCTCTTTCTATGCACTGGACAGTTTATATTACTATACATTTTTTTGCAAACTGCAAAAAATATGTTGAGAACTTTTACCTACGCAGATGCATCATAAATTGTTGCCATAAAAATTACTATCTGGACTTAATGTCATTATGAGTCTACATTTTATAAACTGTTTCAAGCTGTAAAGCATTACTATACAACCAAAAAAAAAAAACCAATTTTTGTTTCAGAGACTCACTATTCCCTTTACACTGAGAGGCTCACCTCACATTCCTCTAGTCTGAATGCCAACCTTTAATTAAATGTCCGCATGCAACGTCTACTCCTCATACACCATCCCAGATGTCTGTCCAGCAGAATGGGGTCCCCTGGCCCTTCTGTGGTTCTCCAAGCCACTTTCCTGCTTTTACGAGGCACTAAGCCAAATAAATTACCTAAAGCATTCAAAATAGATGTCAAAATTAATACGTGTTTATGCATATGAAACTCAGGATTATGTTTTATGAAGTATAAGTGCTGTCAACAGACTAGAGAAGGTTTTAAAATAAAGTCATCCCCCTAAAAAACTTAATCAACATCATTTTCTCCAGATGGTGCAAGAGCCTCCATCAGACAAAGCTTACCAAGCATGGTGCAACCATTTGAAAGATTTGCACTAACATGCAGCATATTGCAGAATGAAGCTGTTTTCCACATCTCTAGACCCACACACTTTCTCTGGTGAGTCAAAATGAGATGACATTCCACCCATATAATGTGGGCAGCCCACAAAAATGTCAAAAGCACCAGGCACTCAGCACCGGCCCCAGAATTCCAATCACGCTTATGAACTGTGACTCACCGTCTCTCCCCACCAAGGTCGGAATCTAATTTGAAGACATTGGTGCCTCAATAAATCCCTCAGGCCAAGAAGAGAGCCTCCCTCTCCACTTCTCTCCTCTACAGACATCTCTATCACAGCATCAGAATGAGGATTCTTCCTGTCCGTGTGTCTCCCCCGCCGGGCAGTGAGTGGGTTGGAAACAGACTCTGTCCTGGTTCATTTTACCCCTGGGAGTTGGTGGAGGTAGGTGCTCAGCTGGCTTGACAGAATGAAGGATTCAGCTCATTTTTTTGTTCAGGGGAGTCTAAGAAGACATTCCACGTTGCTTCCCACTTCACTCTTATGGTTACACCCAGAGGTAAATTGCATGAAACGCAGAAAATGGAAATGAGTGGCAGGTCGTAATAAACGTCAGCTGAAGAACTCCTTAAATGTACCTCTCCCCAAGACAATACAGTATTGTGCATTTTCCGGGCCATGATTTACCTGGCCCGTTTCAGCAGATGCTAATGAGCCAAACATCATTTATGACAGCATCCAGTATCTGTGCTCCCCAAAGCCTGACAGGGATCACATTCAGTGATGCCGTATCCTCAGCTGTTTGTAAAGAAACATTCCTCTTAACACAAAGAAAGACAAACAGGCACATGTGATGTTCTGCTATAAACCAGACCCTATATAGGAAGTAGAAAGATAACCTAGCACAAACGAGGAAAATTCAGTAAATTCCACGAAATGTCAACGGAATGAAAATCATAGCATTACGGAACATAATCAAATACACAATCAAATGGTTAAAACAGAGCCGAACATTAATCTTTTTACAGTTTCTAATACAGTTCTAGAGTATTTCTTGTAATCCAAACTCATTAATAAATACAAAAGCTATAGCCCTGTTATATATTATCACCCATTATTATTCATGCAAACCAGAATTTCCTGGGAAATGTATTTTTAAGGAATAACAGTGACCTCAACCTGTTCCTTTCGATCCCAGTTTTAGCCACGTATGCCCTGACCGACAAAGGAAGCATCTGTCAGATGGATAAAACACACAATGACGACTCATCATCTAATGCCATCAGGGGAATGAGTTCTTCTGCAGGTAATGACAGGTGCCCCGCCCGTCGGTGCATCGTTTTTAGTGTAACGCTTTCTGAATGGGAGGCGTGCATTTAAACAAGGGGCCTGGAAAATAACCTAACACTTTTATCGTGCCCAGCATCAGTTCTGGAAAACCCCATCACCCTAAAAAGCCATGGGTCAGTTGGCTGCGATTATCAATGCTCGGACCGCGAGCTCGCGAGTCCTGGAGGCTGGTTCTCGCCTTGCTGTGAGACTGTGCTGCCCGTGACCCCAGTCTCCACGGCAGCGTCCAAGTCTCTTCCCTCCCTGGCTCCCCACTGCCACACGGTGACCCGGCACCCCTGAGGACGGCCCTCAGGTCCCAGCCCCTCTCAGTTCACTATCCCAGACGTCAGAGGTCATTTCAAATGCAACCCTTCATGCTTTATTCCCGGAGCTCCCACTGGAAACAAAAACCCATTCACGGGGCAATGTCCTAGGTGACTGGGGCGCCGAGCCTTCCTGACGGGGGCCACCTCCGGGCAATCAGCTCTGTACCTTCCATGATGCACCACATCTTTCTTCATGTCACCGGAGTTTTCATTTCAGTTTTTAGAGGGTATCCACCTCGCTAAGAAAAAAATTAGGACCTGCAGGTCAGACACCACCTCCATGAAGTTACCTGCTCTGTGACAATTCTGTCCCTCGGAGATTAAAGCAACAACCAGAGTCCCAAGTGATCTTTTTTTTTTCCAATTGAAATCCACATAGATATAGTATTTCTCCTGGTGAACTTTTTTTTAATGCAGACTTTCCATTTTGGAAATACTCTGAAAAATTCATCTAAGCATCCTACGGCTCGTCTGAAGGTAGGGGACATCTTATAGGCAAGTGATGTCCCTGTCCCCATTTGTATTTGTGTTCACAACTGTTTTCATGTTAATCGATCACCCAGTGGGACTGACTGGGTTTTACTTTAGTGCAATATCTCTCAAACCACCATGCAAGTTCTCAGGTTTGAATGGTATTGTCAAGGAGCATATCTAGGGGGGTTCTCTGCCCAAGCCAACCTACCCAACCTCGATTTTCTATACCTTTTTGAATCACAAAAATATTCCATTAAGTGATTTAACTTGAGCAACTTTAACGAGTAAAGCAAAGTATGCTTTCAAACCAACTCTTTGCAGGTTAGTGTTCGTTTTGCTAGATGGGTAGGCATATTCACCTTGATTTCACCCAAATGTAGACGTGTGGGGCTGGCATGGGTGAAATGGGACACCTGAATACAAGTGTCTCCCTAGGCTGAATACCGTAGACTTACTTGCTCTGGAAAATAAAGGAAGAAAAGGTTTCCCCAGAAAAACAAAGATTTTCTATAGAAAAAAAAAATAAAAAGGTAAAGTCTCTCATCTCAGTGAAATTCCTCAAAGAAAAACAAGGAGGAAATTCACCACCAGACATAGAAAAAGGTGGGTGCCATTAAAGAAGCATTGATTCTTGGGTGTCCATTCCCCCAATCCCTTTCTCTTTCGGCATTTCCTAAATCCTAAGATGCTGCTCCCTGCTTTTTCTTTGTTGTCGTTCTATTCTACTCAATACTATTGGGAGAGTTTAATGTACTTTTTAACTTAAAAACAACTAGGCGTGGACTATTTTAAGGCTTAACACTCAAGGGGAAAAAAGGGCTTTAGAAACATTTTAGCTGAAGGTTTACACCAAGTTCGTGGCATTATAAATCCACGTCTTGAACGAGTCGAATCTGGGAGGCAGCTCATGTTTAAACGGCACCACCCTGTAATGACGCAGGAAACGACGCTGCTTCACGTTAGAACGCGGAACAGACTCAACCTGTAAAACACGCTGATGGCAACACGATGTCACCGCCAACTGCCGGGCATACGTTGTCTTCAAAATAGTTTAGCACTTAACGTAGCTATTCAGACCACAATGCCCACTGACACATTTTAACTTTTGTAAATCCTGGAATCTGAAACACCTTTGTCACCCACCTCTTATCAATGCTTCTCGAACGTGTTCTGATGTCAGTGTGTGAAGCATCACGGAACGCTTTCGCAAAGCATGGAACGCTGTAAAACCGAATACTATGGAATGTTATAGAATACTAACACACTAAACTTTATCTTATCATACATATAATTTTGGACTAAATCGAAAACTACCACATATCACATGTTAGTGTGACAAAGAGGTTGGGAGCAAACATTTAAGATCTACAGAAGACACATCTAACTATAAAATGTTTTTCTGCTAATTAGTTTTTTTCTCGTTGAGTTTGATGTGTTTTCATTACATGATTTAATTTCAGGTAGGACAGCGAAAAGTGAGCATCGTTCCCATTGAGACAGACCTCGGTGTGGTGAGGGCAAGTTGTTGTTTCCTTATTGATAATGTGGAATGATACTATCTACATCACAGGAGTGGTGGCTTTTGTTTTGTTGTTGTGTAATTGTAACTTTTCTAATTTTTATTATGGACATTTTCAAATATACCAAAGGTAGACAGAAAAGCATAATGAGCCCCAAATACCCCTCACTCAGCCCCACCAGCAGCAACCCAAGGCCAATCGTGACCCTTCTCCTACTCATCCTCATCATTTTGAAGCAAACGTAAGACATTATGTCATTCCATCAGTAAATATTTCATGTGCATCTATAAAAGGTACTCCTTTTAAACATAATCACAATGCTGTCTTCACATCTTAAAAATCATCAATTGACAAAAAAAATATTCATTTTCCAATTTCCTTACCAAAGGGGCAGCTATAATCCTAGTCGAAAGTAGCAAAACCTAATACGAAGGCAAAATTTTGAGCCAAAAAGTCATGACTTTTCCAATTGAGAAAGGAAAATATGCTCAACTATTTTCAACCCTGCAGAATTAAAAACCTGTCACCTTAAATCCCCGAGAAAGGAATTAAGAGAAGGAGTCATCCAAAGGGACCCGGAGCACCGTCCTCGTTGGTGGCCTGCCACATGGAAAGAGTCGAGAATTAAAAGTAGAGCAGCCAGTGTCCAAAAACAGAGAACGAGCTGATCCTCCAACCAAGCCATTGGACTATTATTGTTGTTTACACGAAAGGAGATCATAATCACAGCTGCAGGTAGAGTGAAAAACAGAAACGAATATGCAGACAAATAGACACACGAAAGAAGTCAGGACACTGCTGTGTTATGACAAAGGATCGCTAACACTTGGGAAGAATTTATTTTATTCCTTGGGGTGCTCAGGAATAAAGCTATAATCAGAACGACTTCAAGTCCGGTCCCTCCTGGAAGTAATTGTCCACCCACTCTGTGTCCAGGGGAGGGGGAACGCGGAGAAATCACACGGGCTCGCTCTAGGACGCTTACTCCAGCGAGAGAGGGAGGACATTGCGTGAAGAATTACAGACTCAGATGGAGCCTTGGGCCATGAGTGAGGACGGTCTCTGAAGAGCAGGGAGAAACCGGTGGAGGCGGAGCCTTCCCTGAGGCTTGCTTCCTGAGCTGGGCGGTGCAGAAAACACAGATGCTCTGTGAGGAGCTCGGCAGGTCGAGGGCCTGGCATGGGCAAAGGTCAGAGAGGCCTGAAGTCCAGTGTGGCCAGCGTGCAGGGCACACACACACACACACAAATGAGGCTGGGGAAGACAGGTAACCGGGACACAAGCAAGGTGGGGACCTGAATGCCGCCAGGAGATAGAAATGTGATCCCCTGAAGGTCTCTGACAAGGGACGTGACCTTCCACGAGCAAACGTTCATGGTGCGTTAACGACGTGCCAGGCCAAGGAGTAAGGTCTGAGGCAGCCGTGATAAAAAGACAGAGTCCCTTCTCCCTACGGGGCCGAGTCAGAGGAGGAAATAATCGCAGTGCGGGGGGCAGAGGAAGGGGGATTAACGAGAACGAGGGGATGAGGAAGACTTGATGGAGGAAGTACTCAGTCGAATCCAGGTCTGGGAAGGGAGGTGTACGTTGCGTGATGTGCGTTCCTCTCCGCATAGCTCACGTGCGTTCGTCTAGCAGCCACGCATTTTGAACTTTTGGAAGCAAACACCTGTCCAAAGCAATTGTGCACTTGTGCACCTGCAGAATGAAGAATGGAACCACAAGGGCTTCAGGGGAAGAGGCAGGATTAAACCCTCATCAGTCACTGCCTGGAACTATCACCGCTGACCCTGGGGACGCGAGGCTTACAGAAAGTGCTCCAGACCTCAGATCCTGGATCGTGTTTTCTCGAACAGCTCACGAGGCAGCATCCCCGCTGGGTCTGCTGTTTGAATAAAAGAGTGACCCAGACTCGCACTGGAAATTCAAAGCGACGGAGCACACACCTCCTCCCGGCTCGCTCCCTTCCCCACCACCCACGAAGGAAGGTTATGGTCTGCTCAGGAGGCAGAAAGCGCTGGAAGGAAAAAATCCCCAGGGTGCTTAAAAGAAAGAAAGAAGAAAGGAAGGAAGGAAGGAAGCCAGCACACCTAATCTCACACGGGTGAGGAGGAGAGGCCGGTATCAGGGGACTTCCCTACAGAAACAAAAATCGTGTTGAAGGGTGAACAAGGGGTTGGACAGAAATGGTGGAGTGGGGGAGGAAGGGGGTCAAAGAAGCAAAGGGGGGTGTTTCAAGCCAACCTGGGACCGTCTGCAGCCGTGAAGAGCCATGGGAAAGGGCATGCGCGGGCTTCGTTATTCAAAGCAGGCCTCGAAATTCGCTGGAAGGCGATGCTGACAGAGGTCCAAGTGGGTCACCCCTAACAGCCACACGCTTGTCCCCTACTTAACCTCAGGATGTCCTGCCAAGCACAGTAGCCACCGCAGGGCTGCTGATCTCATGTGGTAGCTCCAGCCCCAGGGTGGACAGAAAAGCGAGGCTGAGAAGTTGGGGGAGGAGCCGTCACCTCTGTTTGCCCGGGACTAGCTCAGTCCCCAGAAAATGGAGACAGTTGGCCGCCCTACAGGTGTTTACGTGCGACTCATGAAGAATATTTAAAAAGGTGACTAAATAGAGAGGATGACACAGTAGACACTCTCGAGGTACTTCTCCGCCTGGCCCCACGCACCCGCACGGCAGAGCCATGTTCCCATTTCTGGGAGAACCTTCGAGAAGGCCTCAGCTCCCCAAAGTCCAGACCCAAGAAAATACGGTCCAGAGTGATTAAGTCCTGAGCATGAGCGAGCAGAAGCGTCCATGGAGTGACCAGGGCCTTGCAGAGCCGTGGGCCACCGGGAACCTCTTTGCAAACCATGTGCTTCTGTGACATAGGCTAGAACTGGCCCGACATTAGGATACGCTTCCAAACGCCGAACGAGCTCATCAAAACATCATGCCTACGGTCCTTCCTGGCCGGGAACAAATTCCATTATGGCCTCTACGTCGAGCCCGTCCAGGTCCAGCTGGGTGAGAACCGGCGAGGTTCCTGCTGCCCAACAAGGCCCTTGCACCTGGCGAAGCAACTCGCCTTTGTCTCTGTAGCTCTCTTGATCTCTGGGTTTTTTCTCCTTGACAGAGAAAGAAAGAGGATGTTTTCACTCGGTGCTCACCTGCCATCACTCCCCAGCCTCCAAGTCCCGTCTCCTGGCCCAACAGAGCAGACACTGATAACACCCACTCCCTGTGCCACCTGAAGAGGACAGACCGAAACGGAATTCAGGCCAGGCATCCTTCTAGATGCAGTAGCCGGGGAGAGAGGCGAGCCCTCGGGCTTCTTTTCATCCATGCGTGGAGAATGACATGGAGGATAACTGCCCAAAGAGACCTAGTCTCAGAACGACAGATGACTTTGAGCCTCTCTGAGCGAGACTGGCCGGATCTCGGACAGAGGGGATGTCTGGGCACAGGCAGCAAGCGCCGTGTCAGGACGAGACCTGTCTCTCACACCCCTTACCTCGGTGAGGGCTGTCTTGAACTCTCCCACCCTGCAGCCACCATTCGACCCATCTGATGAACGTGATTTAAAAAAAAAAAAAATCACACAGCACCCCCAAAATGAGTCCAAGACGACAGCATTCCAGGGAAAAGATGCCTGCACAGCTCAAAAGCAGGGGTGCCGCATCTCTGATCCCAGACCTGGTTCTTTCCTGCTTGAGAAATAACCAATTCTGCAAAAAGCTAAATGCTACTGCAACTCAGAAGTCTGCATGTGCCAGAGCCCATCGGGACAGCGTGTGCTATCACAGGAGTGACACAGGTGTGCCTGCTGGGTGCCTCACGTAGGGACAGACTACACGTTGTCCTGGTTAATGTGTTCCCGTCTCCTAACAGACCATGGACTCGCTTTCTCCTTAGATCACAAAATCTCTGGAATATTTAGGGCACATCTGACCAAGATTACTCACTGACAAAGGAATGAGCCGTCCAAACTCAGATGGCTTGTTGCTTAAGAATATCAGACACACAAGCCAGAAACAACACAGAGCGTCTCCTGTGTGCCGACCGGGTGAGTGGCCCCTTTTGACCGGTCAACTCAATGAGTACCCTATAGATCTGAGGGCTATGTCCACCTTCCTTTATTAGAAATTTCGGAACTTGGCATATACTTCCCAAGTTCAAAACTATTACATAAATACCTTGGAAATATCGAGTGATGTTTCTGAGGACTGCCAACAGTTTAACCACAATGAAGCTCCCAGCCAAGACATTCATAAAAAGTTCGGAAGAAGTCACTTTGAGAAAGATGTACTCACAGCAAACAGATTTTTTCTCTTTAGAAAGAATGTGTAAATCAGTAGTTAAACAAGGAAATGGAAAATCAGTTTTGTCATAACAGTCTAAGGAAAAAGACACTGGAAAGAAGTTTAGAAATGAGACTACACATAGCCTTCCTTATTAATATCCGATTGTTACTACTAGTGTGAAAAATTCATTCAAACGTTTCTGTCATGCTTTTCCTTTCCGCAGAGTAGGGGTAAAAATGTCTTAGCTGGGCTGGAGGACAAAGAACTGGCCTTTGACTTGGCTGCAGCCTGGCTGTGTGATCTTGGGCAAGATGCTGTCCTCTCCAGGCTCGAGTTCCTCACCCATAAAAACAGATTCTCTAAATGTCCTTCCAACTCCAACATGCTAGCATGCCAGATGCTGGTCAGGGCCACACGTCTAGCCCTCTGCCTCCCAGGCGGAGAAAATCGTGAAGAACATGCAGATTCAAGAGAGGCATTTTAAAACGAGGAATCACACCGACAGGCAGTCACTCGCATCCAAGGAGGGACAAGGAACAGTCAGCTATGACTCTGTGGATGATGTCACAATGCCTTGGGTTTTTACAAACACGGAATTTTACAAACGCGGCACTTGACCAATAGAGAACAACACACACCAGAATCTGCTTTTGACTACAGAAAAGTAGCTGAAATTCTTAAAAGAGATGCCCGTCTAAGGTGAGGGGTGTGTGGGGAGAAGAGACACTAGATGTCAGATTTTAAGAGCTAAAACGAATAGAAGAAAACATGAAAGCAATGGTAGATCAGAGTATAGGTAATCGCATTTTTAGTGTGGGAGGAAAATTCTTGAATCCACTTAAGAGACACAAACAAATGCTAAATTAATCAGGGGCTCCTCACCTGGGGTCAAGGACCCCTGGGACATGAATCAAGATGGTTCTCTTCCAAATAGCTGCAAGCTTACACGACATCCTAGGCTACATTTAGGAAAGTCAGAACCCACCACTAACTGAATATCTAGCTTTGTCCCATAAGCCTGGAATCCAAATTAACATTTTTTTTTCCTGCCTTTTGGTGATTCATAGCCTAAAAGTGGCAAGATAAACATTACACCAACATGAGTACACATAAAGACCATCCACAGACAACAGAAAAATGTGCACAGGCCCTAACTTGTATGGGTGCTGAACCCCCTCACCTCGCTGTGGCTGCCAATGAGGAGAGAGAATGTCACAGCCAATCCACCAAGTCTGGGAAGAAACACCTTCCACACATCCCTATGCCTAAGAAACAGTAAAAAGTAACACACAAAAAAAAGAAAGGAATCGGTGTGAAAAACAGAGTTTTCTAACGTGTTATTCTACTGACTTCCAACTGAGAAACACTAAGACTGAAACAGACTTTTAACTCGGTCCCCAGAATAACTTACGAGGCCCCACACTAAAGCTTCTGTGAGCTGAAGGTGAGGATGGAAAGACTGGCCACCCTCTCCCTCCCGGGAAGAGACCGAGGCAGAGGGTGACCGAGCAGCTCTCGGCGGTGCCTTCGTCGGTGACGGGAGAAAGAACAAACAGCAGAATGCAAGAGTCTGCCACCTGGAGTCAACCAACATTCAGCTGCTGGTCTCCAAACAGGTCCTGCATGGGGGCAGATCTGCAACACTGCCATGAGGCATGACAAGCAAATCTGCCCCAGAGCCTGGCTGGCTAACAAGGCTTTCGACCACAAGCGCTGTGGTGAGTCATCCCAAACGAGCACGTTTGAAGTACCTCGCACGACTGGTGCAACCGAACGGCAGAAGGCTCCCGTTCCAAGGGCACGTGCACCGAAAGGAAGCCGGTGAGGTTTAATTTCAGCTACATGCTTCACCTAGACTTTGCGGGGAGGGGAAGTCATTCCTATGGAGATGATAATTATGCTTCCGAGTGCCATCGGCATAACTAATTCCATGCTGGACGGGTTAAGCATGAGCGGATGAAGCAGCCCGTGAAGAGTAAATCACTCCCTTTGGTCGACTCAGGTCTCCAAAACCCTACTGACCAGGAGAGTGGAACCTGATGTTTAGGAAAAGAGATCATTTGCTAGGAGATTCTTCTGACCGATTCTTCTGAGCTGCATTGAGCTCCAAGTGGGGAAGCCTGAAGTCTGAAGGGTAACCATTGGTCTTTACACATAACCGTCTGGGTGTCCCCAAGTCCGTCATTTGTACATTCAGTGCCTCTGTGTTCTTGACTTGTAGAATGAGGCATTTGAGCCAAAGTCTCCACCAGCTATAAAATTCTATGTTTCTCTAAGTAACAGTATACCGCGTTGCTGGCAAGGTGACCTCGATCATCAGCATGATCCAATTTAACGCTGCGCCATGCAGAATGTTCCACCGGGGGTTTCAAAAAAGCGGCTCTTTCACAGAGTGGAAAGGTCAGATCATGAAATAAAGCCAGTCGCTTTTGTTTGTCAAAACGGATGAAGAACCCGCGGTCAAAGACGTGGACTACGTTGTCCAAACGACAAGCTAATGAGTGGCCCACGGAGACGAGGCCCCCTCACGCACGCTGTCTGCCCGGCACTGCAGTCACAAGCCCAGATGGCTTCAGGACCCTGCCTCCCTCGCGAGAAGCTGCTTCGGCCCCCTGTGTGACCCACTGTGTGGCGTTTACACGACTCATTAAACACAGCCTACATCACGGCCCTGCTTTACTGGCCTCTGGGTTATTAGTTTTCCAGACACGTAATCCAGGAGACATTTGAAGAGTGACCTAGAGGTTTTCAGGAAAATTCGCCAGGACGAAATACTCGAAGAAGTCCTCCGAGGAGCGCCGAAGAGAGCAAACGTCGACACTCCAGCCGTTGCTTATCAGATGAGTATTTTACAGATAGGAAAATCCTAGGGCACCCAGTGACTTCAGTGAGGCGACCAGACTGCGGCCTCAATAGTGGAAGAACTTTGTCCCTCTGGCTTCAGGCCGCTGTGACAACAGGACAAGGCCACTGGCACATGTCTGCAAACCCCACAGGTAGGTATGTGAACCATGTGACAGCACAGACATACCTCTGGGCGGCACCTACATGGACCTGCACCTATTTCTGGCCATGGAATGCCCGCAGCTGCTGGGGAACAAAGGCTGTGCTGGCCAACGGCCCCCCACTGCCCTGCTGTGGGCTCTTTGGTGGGACCGCCCCCGAAAACCTTATAGGGGACAACCTGGGGATTCCTGTGCAGGAACCATGCCGCATGCCACTGTCGTCCATACCAGCGTGAGACAATTTGTTCCAGAGAACACAACTGGCAGGCATTAAACCCTAAATTACACTGGATTCAACAACCTGCTCGAATCTCAGACATGATGATGTGTGAAAGAAGCCAGACACTGGTGAGTATGTGCCGTACGACTCCGTTTCTCTAAAAGCAAAAATAAAAATGAAGAACCAACCTGTAACAGCAATAGAAGTGAGAATGGGGGTTGTGCCTTAGGTCGGGGGTGTGGACTGCAGGGGGGCTGGAAATGCTCGATGTCTTGATCTGGGTGGTGGCTATGCAGGCATGAAAAGATTTAATAATTCAGCAAGTTCTATACTTCAGATGTGTGTGTACTCTGCTGTACGTACATTATACCCTCAGTAAAAAGGTAACTTAAAATATTGCGTGAGGCCCCATGATGTGTACGGGGAATACACTTCAGTGTGAGGATATCTGAGATTCTCTGAGCTGCATCTTGGCAAAGATATTATCGGTAACAGCAGTAGCTAGATTAAACACTTATATGCACCAGGCCCCGTGCAGGGAGACATGTGAAAGATACACCATATCTCCTTTAATCCTTAAGACATTTCCATGGGGTAGAGACTGTCCATATCTCCATTGCACAGATGGGGAAACTGAGGCACAGAGAAGCGGAGTAATATGTCCAAGCTCACGCAGTGAGTAGAATGTCAGAACTGGGATCTGAGCCCAAAGCATTGACTCCAGCGCCTATGTCCTTATACGGTCGTGACGTTTTTCTCCTCTGCTGCAAGATGAGGGCGTTTTTCCAGGTGGGTCACAGCTGGTCCCTTCCAGTACCTCCCGGTGCCTGAGAACCTCCCGACGGAACAATGCAGGCTGCACTCTCGGCATCGGAGGGGGGGAGAGGAATGGAGGCTCAGGACCGGGCGTGGTTGGTGCGAGGGGCCGCTTCCGCTGCCTCTGGGGAGCGTGGGCGCCGTTGTGGGTGTGTTATAGTTTGACCTCATTCCTTTCCCCTCAAAGAAACACGCGGTGGGGATGACACGGCGTGCTTTCATACGCCACTCGCTGGGCGGTTGGGAACACCACGTGCCACAGCGCACCACACAACTTTTACGGCCTTTTGAAAAGACTGAAGGGGCTTATTTTTTCTCCCCTCTTTCTCCAGCTTTTAGATTTGTTCTTATATGGTTACTATATTAAATATAGCCTATCTGTGGAACCTGGAGAAGGTATTCACCGCTCTTCCCTTAGAACATACACAGCTCGTGATCTTTCCAGACACCCTCTTTTATCCTTACTGCCTTCTCAATTCGTTTCCCTGAAGTCCTCGTAGGAAACCTGTTGAATCGAGGGTTTCTAGATTAAAAGGAGCCATTAATTACAGGAAGGGCTCAAACTGACTTAATAACGGCCTAGGTCCCACCACCAGGCCCGAATGCCTGTCCAAAGCCTTCACTGGGCCCCACAAAGCAAAGGCGGAATTATGTCCCTCCCCACCCCAGCTCCCGTGATAACCATGGATTTCAAGTAACTTGAAAAAAAAAAAAAAGATTCAATATTGAAATTTTTGATTAAAGAAATTGATCTCATCTCTCCACTGCCACAGGCCCACAGCCTGCCTCTCACCCCACCCAGTCCCAAGCTCAGGGTACCAAGCACAGGCCACTCAGCGACAGCGCGGAGGATCAAAGTTAATGGGGCGTCTCCACCCTGAGCTGGGACATGGAGGACCAGGCAACAGACGCCTCCACCTGCCCTCCGTGCCCCATTCTCCAGCCTCCGTCAGCCTGTTATGCTGCCTAAGACTTTATTCCTTCTCCCCAGTTAATTCCTTGGTCTGGTTCCTGCCAGCCCAGAGCCGGGTCTTGCTCCCATGTGTCGTATCTTCCATTTACCCACGTAGGCAGACTGACCTTCCCAGAGCTGCTACTTCTGAGTGACAGCATTCACCCCCTAACGAGCCCTCCACTAAGTAAAGCCAGGACATGCTGGCCTTAGTCACACAAGGACCCTGTGCCATCACCTTCCACCATCACGGGTCATGAGAAGATGTTCTAGCCCCGTTCCTCATTGCACTTGGCCTTGTAGGTACCCAGGTCCGCCAGACCCAGCAAAGCCCCTGTTGGCGCTGCCACTCCATGAATCCAGGCTCTATCTGCTGGAAATCTCTGCGTTTGGCAAAGTGGGCGTGCTCCTTTTCGAACGAGCTGGGGGAGTGATTGCAAAGTCATGTGCCTTTAACACGGCTCAGGCGTCAACGTGAATAGAGAATGGAAAAGAATCTGGGTCCCGGGTGCCCGGATTTGTGTCTCGGCCAAGTGCAGGCTTATTCTGTAGTTAGCCACCACAAAGTGATTTCAATACATGTTCATGCACACACACAAACGCACACACACACGCACAAGCATGCCTGCTTTGTTCTTTTCTGGAAAGTAAGCTTGGAAAAGAAGAAAAAAACAACTTTGTTGCTGGTGAAAGAAATGAAGTAAAAGCTAAGAGGGCAAAGAAAGGAATACTTAATCAGAAAACAGCACTTTGGGATAATTTCGGAACTGAATGATAAATTCGGTGATGGTTAAAATGGATGGATTCGTCATATAGTGCTGAGGAAGGCAAGGCACGGTGACGCTCAGGTTGATGTCCCAACCAGGATGAGAACCTCATGCATTTTGGGGTCCGACCCGGGTGTTGAACTCATTGGGCCAGATGGAAACTACAATCGTTTTGAAGTTACTTGTGAGAAAATATTTCCAGCCCGCTGGCAAACGGCAAAGCCGAAGGGAGGCTCTGTTATGAGGTCCTTACCTGGTCGTCATAGCGATAGGTGAGAAACTGCTCCCCCGTGGTATCTTCCAGAAAACTCCCCTGGGGGGACAGCGCAAACTCGGGGAGGAAATAGGCCCCGGTGGCCTTCTCCGCTGAGGTCTGAAAGGCAAGACCACTCGGTTACAAACCAGGCTCCAGTACGGACCTTGACAGGTGACCTCTGAGTAGGGAGAACCCCCAAGAACCGCCCGCTGAGGCTGTGGCAGGGAAAGGGAAGGGCCCTCTCTCGGCCAAGGCCAAGGTGTGACACACCAGGTACCTGCGCTGAGGCACCGTTAGACCAGGATATCGCCTGGTCCACCTCAACCTGGCACACACGGCATTTATTCCCTGACACCTGACACCCACTCCCCATGGCCTCCCAGGGGCCTGACCACAGGGTGGTGACCTTGCTTAGATTTTGTCATTGCAAATCCACTGTGTCTGGGATATTCTCTCTTTCTGAGCTTGCCTTCTCCCTTCCCTTCCCTTCCTTTCTCTTCCTTCCTTCCTCCTTTCTTCCCTTCTATTTTTGTTTGTTTGTTCGGTGAAGGGGTGATAAACTTTTTTCCACACTGCTACAGAAATGCACGTTCCCCGTAGAAAGTTCAGAAGACACGGATGAGCACAAGGAAAAGGAAAGTCACTCATAATCCCTTCGACCTGTAATAATCACTTTAACTGTCTTGGTGTATTTCCTTTGAGACTTTTTTCTCTATGCTGCTTTGTATGTAGGTATATTTTAAAAAAGAAAAACATCCAAAGTTAAATAAACACAGATTTTGCAGAAAGAGTCTGGTTCAAGAAAAGGCACCCCGGCATCCTCTGCTGGAGACTATGGCTTGGACATGATGGCCTGATGGGCTGGCCGCTGTCACCCCCATCCTGGGGGACACATCCGAAGGAAGCTGGCACAGGCCGAGTACTGACTAGGGCCGCTGCCTTGACTGGCCCCAGAAGGAAAGAGATAAAGGACATGGAACCCCACTGATCAGAACCCTGGATGACTGTGCCTCCGGCGAGGACCTCGCACCCCCTGCTTGAGAAGGAAGGAGTGCGAAGCAGAGTAAGAGGGCAGGGGTGTTCCTGCAAAGAAGCCGCTCTCTGCAAACAGACACTAGGGGTGGGGGGAAACTGTACCCCTCAAATAGCTCTGCTGCCTCAATGCCGTCACAGCCCTAGAGTGCAGCGGGAACTTGGGTTAAAGCGAAAACATCCACCTGAAAACTGCCCTTCAAAAAGAGGAGGAAGCCCGTGACAGCTTTGCCAAGGCACACAGAGCAGAAAACCACATGGCTAGCCCAAGAACCTCAAGGTTTCCTTGCTGAAGTTCATTGACCCGAGGGCATCAGCACCAAGTGAGCAACAGGTGTCTGTCTGCCCAGAGCCCTGTGGCCCCAGGTCTCTGTTGCCCTCCCCGGGACGGCTTGCTTGAGGCCAGGTTTCTCAGATCCGAAGTGGGAAAAACAGGAAAACCGCCTGTCAAATTCCTGTTAGGCGGCTGAGCCACCCTTGACACCGGCCCGTCACCCGGGTGTTCAGACACCGCCGTGTTCGGGGAGGTGTTCTCTGTTATGTCTCCTTCCTGCCCGGGGAGTCCGTCTGCCTCCACAATCCTACCAGATGCCCTGCAGCCTCGACCTGAATACCAGTCGTGACGGGGACCTCACTCTCCCCCAAGGTAACAGGGGTCTGTGAAAAACCAGCAAGTTCACAGATGCCACACGAGTCAGAAGTGGTCCGCTGCTCCCCAGGCGAGGTGTGAGGTGTCCTTCCCCAGTCATCCTCTGCCACACCCCTGCCCGCCCCGCCCCCCCACCGGTAAACACACACGTTCTAAGTTGAATTTGGGAGTCACAGGATTACGAGGAACCAAGCAACAGTGGGACCCCGAGCCCTCCCCTGCAGCACCTCCAAGAGTCAGGCACAGCAGAGCCGACAGCAGCCCTCTGAAAAGGAAGGCGGGGCAAGAAGTGAACACTCAAGTTCACTGAGCATCTACTGTGTGCCAGGAAGTGTGGAAACTGCCCCATTTGGGACCCGGAAGTCCCCTGTGAGGCAGGAGCCATCAGGCTCACTTCGCTCATGCAGAAACCCAGACGAAGGAGATCGGGTCATTTCACGGAGGACACGCAGACTCCCAGCTGCTGACGGCAAGTTTCCCTCCCATGGTGCAAAGCTGACTTAGCCCTGGCCGAGACACGATGGCCAAGTTCGTGTGCGGCTTCAGAGAGCGAGCACCCTGCCGATGCCGGGGCGAGAAGCCTGCACCGACGTCCTCACCCGGACGGCAGCTGGAGAGGCGCCCCATCAGGGAGGCTCGGAAGCGTGTGGCTCCTCACAGGACGGATGGGAGAGGTCAGGGTCCTGATGTAGCAGGAGCTGAAGGGAAGGTGCCGGGGAGGCCAGACCAGGAAGTGTGTGATCTCCCCAGGGCACAAAACGCGTCACCCCCAGCCACCGTGCACAGGTGCCCAGCCACCAGGGATGGGGCTGGGAGGAACGCAGACAGCCCCTCCAGGGACGGCGACTCTGAGGTGGTGCTGCAGCTGTGTGTCACACTGAGCGGGACCAGGGCTGAGACCCGGGCCCTTCACCAGGCCGAGCCGAGCCTGTCTCCAAGGTGATGGTGGCTGTCCCCAACTGCACGCCCTTCATTTCAGATGTCCCCATGCTGACCACCGGGAAGCCAAGAGACCCCTTCAAATCGGCAATGACGCGGGCAACGCACGGGCGTTAAGATGTTAGGTGGAAGAGATGAGCTCCCAGCAGACCCTCACAGGCTGGGACAAAAGCTGACCCCTCAGAAGGCAAAGCCCTGAGCCCCTGTGACAGAAATGGTCCTGGATGGGAGGTGAGGACCACTCCCACAGGTGAAAAGTCTCTTTACGTGACAACATTCAGGGATTCTGGAAGTGCCTCTCACAGGTGGAGCGGGCAGGACCCCCTGCCCTGGGAACAGTCTGAAAGGAGAACCTTTTGTGGGGGAATCTCGGGGGGATGGTTCCTTCTAACCTGGGTAGCACACAGGACTTTACAGTTTGTGCCTTCCAAGGCCCAAGAGGGAAAATCACGTTAACCGATACCATTTAAACTCAGCACACCAAGCCCATTTTGGTTCCAAACGGCACGATTTGCATTTCGTTTCCCGAGCCTGAACCGCAGCTTAAAAGAGAAGCCTTCCAAATCATTTTGGGTTTTCAAGTAGGAATGTCATCACTCCAAGACTGTTTCAAGTCTTCAGTGTTCCCCCGACTTCCTGATTTCATGTAACATATGTTTGTTTGCAGGGTTGGAAGGGTGGACGGACTGAAAGGAAATTCGGTTTTGCATTTTTTTTTTTTTTTTTTTTAAAAACGAATGTTAGGGCTTTAAGCTCTGCCATCTCTATGGGACAGCAACTAATCCATACGTTCCTATATGGCTGGGCCGACGGGCCTAACGTTGACGAGATGTCTGAGTACACCTCAGCCGAAATGCCACGCAGCTCCCAACTTCAGCTTTATTCCCGAGCCACTTTTTCTAAAGAAATATGAGCAGCAGCCCCTCCTCTGGATCCGTTCCAGAGCTGGGGGGCCGGGAGTGGGGGGGTGGCCTGTGCCTTGCGGGCACACACGTATAGAACGAGCTGCGACCCAGAGAAGGTCTTGCCTCGAATAAGTCACAGGAAGGCTCTTCGGCAAGCTGGAACTTGAACGTCAGAAACGGCCTTCGTAGCACACCGTTCGTCTGCCACGCAGCGCATATTCTCTCCCGAAGTTTCTCTCCTCTCTCCTCCCCTTCCCCTCTCCACCCCCCGCGTGCGCGCGCGCAGACACACGTACGTGCACGCACTCACACACACGCTGACGCACGCATCTTTACTCAGTGCTGTCGCCGCAGGGCCCAGAGCAATCAGTAAGACGATTGTGCTGGACCAGATTCCACCGCCCCGCTCCCCGAAATGAGCTAACGTGGAAACGCAGGGCTAGGGCTCCCCTACATCTCCACCTTGCTCAGTGCTCTGCAGACCTTCAACAATTAATTTTTCTTTCCCAGACACCCCGACACAGGCCGCCCCTCCCCGCCCCTCAGGGCTCTGTGTGTCTAGTGCCCGAATATCCTCCCCACCACAGAAAGACCGAAAATGCGCTGGCCGCATACCATGCTGGCATGTCACGAGAGGTTATTGTAAAACTCGACTATTACTCTGAATGGGGAGAGGAAAGAAAGCCTCCCTCTGCCAATACACCAATATGAATCCCTTTTCCCCAGAGCCCATCTCCCCCCACCAAAAAAATGTTCGAGTCCATTTTTCAGGACCTTGAAGTAAGCTGACCCATTAGAAACAGGTTTAATTAGCAAAATAAGGCTACAATGGAAATAAGGTTACCGTAAAATACCACAGGGGGAGGGAATGAACAGGGCTCTCTCAGTGAGGAACAAAAGCAGACGGACAGTTATCTCAGACCCTATGACACTGTAAGCGCCCTGCCCCCCCACTCACACGGTGACCTCTCTGGCAGGAAAAAAGGCCATCTTTGCCTTCCGCATCAAGTAAAATAAAATAAGCATTTTATTTTACCAAAGTGGTGGCGGGAGAATCCCCAAAGTGCAGCGTGTCCAAGTAATTCTTGGGGTTCACAGAGTCATTGAGTCACTCAGTTAACAGATGTTCATTAAGCACCTACTATGTACCAAGGCTATTTTTGACACAGAATTCAGAAGTCAGAGAAACAGACAAGAATTATTTTTCCCAAGGAGTTTACAGTCTAACTAGGGAAGCAGAACAGGAACGCAGTAAATAGTGACTTATATTTTATGTCATTCAGGGAAAAGAGATCGGAAGAGCCGGGGGTGAGGTACGAATTGCAGTTTTAGATAGGTCAATGCAGGTCGGGGTTCCTTAAAGAAGCACTTTTTTTTTTCCCTCTGATTTTCTAAACTAACGAGTTGGAGCCTGCCACTTTCCTAGGAGGCTGCAAAATGTCTACGCTCACGAGGGACCTGGCTGGGATCCGCAGGGCTCTGAGCTGTCTGCTTCTACCTACAGCAGCGACGTGACCCTTTGCTCCTCGGCCCCAAGTGCCTCTCTGCCTCCACAGCCTTCGGACTCCGGCCAGGCTAGACCTGAGCACTCCACCCTGGTTGTTCCAACACCTCCTGCTCCCAGCGAGAGACAACAACCCTGGCCCACCCGGATCCTGAGCACAAGCACCTCGTAAGTCTGCAGAGAACACCATTACCTGACAACTGATTGCGGGGAGGGAGGTGTCTTTGCTGCTAACCTCAGAGACCAGGGCTGAGTCCCAGACTCATCTGCGTACATCCCTCATGCATGAATGTGTGTTAACTATGGAGAAACAAAAGAAAAGAGAAAGGGAAAGAACTGAAGGAAGGGAAGAGAAGAGAAGAGAAGTTTCCAGCTCTTCCGGATTTGGCAGTGAGACACCACCTGACCTGACACAGTCCAGAAACCCATCAGGGACATGTTCCTGTTTATTCAAGGTCTTTCTCACCCCTACAGCTTTCTTTCTCGCAGGAAACAGCTCGTCTGTGTGGCTGAAATCATGCAGGCTTTCACAACGCAGTCTTCCAAGAGAAGAAAAAAAAAAAAAAAAAATGTGCTGTTTGCACATTTTCTGAAAAACATTTATATGCATCGTGAGCCGGTTTGTTTTTCTAAGCGCGGGACAGGAAGCCTTCGGTGCGAACGCGTCGGCAGAGCTGCCAACTTCGCCGTTAGGATGCTCCTGCCTTTCGGAATTCTTAAACAAGCAAGATGATAGGAAGATGGTGATTTAGAGCCATGTGTCTTTGCTCCATGTGCATAAATGACAGGGGGGAAAAAACCAACAACTGGGGTTTAGCAAAAAAGGTTGACGTCTTGAAAACAAAAGGGGATGCTTTTATAAAATTAAGATGCTAACATCAATCTCTGCAACTCAGTGGTAATAAAATCAACCCAGAACTGTCAATCGGCAGAAGAAATTAGAATGAACACACTATTTTTGGTTAAAAAAAATAAAGAGGAACGCAAATGAGAGTGTTTGGTCCAAGTAGGATATTGGGCGTGATCAAGGTTTACAGATGGAGACTCGTATCTGCTTAAGGCGTAATTTAAATGTTTTAATGATATACAAAATAACTCATCTTTTAAGTGCTTAAAACATCATCATGCCATTCCATATTTGTTTGACATGAAAACGTCATTTTAAGTCCCGAATAAACATAGGATTAGTTTTACTAATGGTACCGGATACATGGAAAGTCACATTCATAAACTAGACAAAGTTAGAGACAGTGCACACCTGTTAAGATTCGTGATAGCTGCTCCAGGTTAGAAAGGGGTCAGATCTGCAGTTGGGGACCTGGGGGTCCAGCCCACCTGCACGAGAAACTGTGTGGCTCTTGGCCACACAGTCCCTTCACACCTCCAGGTCTTACTCAGCACATGGTTAGACAGGGGAAACTGGGCTAGCTGACTCCAAAATTCCTCGTAACAGGAGGAAGATCAGGCATGGGGATGAAGGGGCCGCGCTGTTGTTTCTTTACCGTATTTTTATCCTACTGAAGTAACAGGGTTGGGATAGACTAAGAAAGTGGGGTGAATGGTGTGTAGCTCTGGAGCAGAGACTGTAAGGGAAGTGGGGGGAAGCTGGGAGCAGACACCGGCCGGCTCTGGAAGGGGTCTGGCAAACAGACCATGAAGACAGTGTTTATCCTTCTTAAATAGAGAAGTGAAACTATCAACATGGAGAACAGACTGGAGGGAGAGGGAAGCAGAAAGCAGGAGGCTAGTGAGGCCACTCTCATGTTCCAGGAGAGAGGTGATGGTGGTGACAGAGGGAGGGAAAGGAGCCACAGCAAAGGAGCGTGGCTCAAAATCAAGTTAAGAAAAAAAAAATTTAGGCAATATATTTGAAATATTGGGAGAAATGATGATGTTTTAGAAAACAATTCTAAATAATCAAACTCTACTCTTGAAAAAAAAATCTCTGTGGTCCTTTAACCACTAGAGAAAACAGCATGGGTATTTAACATTCTTCCCATGAAGAAAACAACAGATCTAGAATGTTTCAGAGGTGAGCCCCACAAAACATTCAAAGTGTAAATAATCCCAACCTTTAAAAAAACTCTTTCAAAGAGGAGGAAAAAAGGAACACCCAATAATTCATTCTATGAGATCATAACCTTGATAACAAAACCAGACGAGGCTAATACAAGGAAGGAATTACATATCAATCTCACCCTTGAAATGAATGCAAGATTCCTAAATAAAGTATCACCACGATAAATCTAACACCGTACCAAAAGAAGCCATCCACAGTAGAATGGATCGATAAATTGTGCTACACTTATGCCCTGGAACACAGCAGAGCAGTGAAAGTGAATGATCCCAACATCCCACCTCAGCCGAGAGGCAATGTCAAAGCAAAGCACGGAGCAGAATAGGCACAGAATGATTTCATTCGTATAAAAACCAGAGAAGACTGACACCATGTACTTATACGCCTTGGGAGAGACATACTCAAGTGGTCGAAGGAAGTGTAGACTCAAAATTCACCTGGTGCTGTGGTGGCTTCTGAGCAGCGAGGAGGACGTCTGACAAAAGGGACACCAAGAGGCCTCAGAGGTATTGATTAGATTCCGTTCCATCACTTTTGTGGCCGGGACACAGCTGTTTGTCACACCACCTCACATATGGCAGAGCAGGTTGGGCACCACATATCTGCATGGGGCCATTTTCCTATTATATAAATTATTGTGTGTGTGTGTGTGTGTTTGTGTGTGTGTGTATACGTGTGTATATGGGACCTCTGTGTGTATGTGTGTATATATATTATATAGATGTGTATATATATTATATAATATATAATATTATATAATATATAATATTATATAATATATATTATATATACATGTAATATTTGTATGTTATATATTTTTGTGTCTATGTACAAAAGTCATAAAATAAATATAATATATAGTAATAAAATAAGTTTAAGTCAGAACTATACATGTATATGTATGCATGTTTATATTTAACAATACATAAGTATAGCCTTTTATATAATGTGAAACTGGTGGGTTATTCAATAAATTCTTTAGGACAAGAGTAAATTAGGAGGAAAAAGGGCAAACTCAGATTCCTTCTCAATCAACACATTTAAATCAATTCCACATGAATAAAAAGTAAATGTGAAAATAGATAGTATGTATGTATGTGTGTGTATACACACACACACACACACACGTATCTGTGTGCATAGAATTCTACCATTTTCTAGAATCAAGAATTGTGAAAGAAAAGTCTGATATCAGTCTGTTTGTTTTCCCATTTTAAGTTACTTTTTCTCTTATCTGGAATTCTGAACATATTTATACAATAGCCAATTTCAAGTGTTTGTTTATAAGTCTCACATCTGGCTAGGAAGTTTCTGTTGAGTGCTTTCTTTTCATGTGGGTGGGCCACACTTTCTGTTTCTCTGTGTCTCAAATATTTGTTGAAAACGGGACATTTTTAACAACATAATGTAGTACTCTAGAAATCTTTCCATCTGCACCCTTAGAAGCCAGAAATTTTTGCCAGAATACGTGTTTGTCTCCGTTTGTGTCATTTTCATCGGTCCTGACAATAACAAAACAGCCCTTTCAGACTTAAAGCTTTCTTCATTCAAGGACACGTGGCTATTGAACAGGTGAAATGTGACTTACTCCGAATCAAAATGGGCTATAAATATAAAATAAACATCTGATTTCAAAGATTTAGTGTGGGGGGAAAAAAAAGCAAAGCATTTCATTAAGAATTTTTATATTGATTACACATTTAAATGATAATATTTGGGTATTCAGGGTAATGTGGCTTGCATTACATTTGTATTGAAGAAGGACGCCATATAGGATTTTGAGGTAGTTCTTACTTCCCCAATCATTCTAAGAAGCAGGAACCCCACTGATTAAAACAGGTGGGTGTTTGCAACTCTTCTCCCTCACCAAGATACAGCCTCGGGTTCAAGACTCAGCAGATGACACTTAAAGGGGCTTCAGAAGGCGACAATCAGGGTCTCGTAGCATTGCAGACTTTTTGTCTATGAAGGGCATCCCACCCCAAAGTCAGTTATCAGCCCACAAGAGCACGGCCACCGACTTCGAACTAGTGTGAAAGACCCAATTTCAAGGACAACCCTAAAAACCCCACATTCCAAGGAATGCCACAATGACGTGGAACAACCAAATTCAACTTGACTCTTGAACAAGAAACCGAAAAACAGCCCAAACGTTCCAGCCACAACATTGTGTGTAACCTCAGGCAGGAAACACCTCCCATGCCTTCCAGTGTTGGCAGCTGCAGGGCCAACAGAGCTCTAACAGGGCGACACCATCCACCTCTCCTAGTCAGCGGATGTCCGGCTGTCACTGCAAATACGTTTGTCCCCTCCCGTAGCAAGTCCACACCAACAGCAGAGCACAGACCGAGGCTGTCGGTTGCATTTAGTGAATACAACCATTGTGAGTGAATCACAACCATTCCTCGTCCTTGTTTAAACCAACAAGGAAACCAGTCTACGTCCTCATTTCAAAAACAGTCCCTCTCTGACGAAAAGTGTCGTTAAGTGTTCAGAAGGAAGCATGACGCAGCGGCTCGCGGCTCGCCTGCGTCTACTCAGGGTTTCATGTCAGGCTGTAAAAGAGAGACGTCTGCTCCTTGGCTTAGGGCAGACACGCAGGTTAAGGAGACGAGGCCTGAGCAGGAGGAAGGGGGAGGGAGGATGAGTTGGATGCCAGAGAAAGGCTAGAGAGAGCCCACTGGGGGTGTTTCCACACGTCCCCCGGGAGTCACCGGGAGACTCGGTTTCGTCTTCCTGGGCTTTGCTCTCCTCGGTGAAGGACACAAGGAGCAGGAAGAGCCACCTCACTGAGCATCTATAATGGGCCAGCCAGGTACTAGACACCTGGCAGAGCTTCTCTAAATTAATCTCACACCAAGCCTGCGAGGCAGTTAATAGCAGCCCCCCTTTTCAATTAAGAAAGTAAAAATGGAAGTTCTTGAGGTCGAGAGAGTGGTCTGGTATCACAGTTGGGAAGTGGCAGAGCCTGCTGGGAAACTCACTCATTTCTGCTTCGCAGAGCCATACAGGATATAACAGAATTTTCTTGGGGGGAAATATATATATATATATAATATTATATATTATATATAATGTTATATATATATATAATATTATATATAATATATTTTATATATTTATATTTATATATTTATATTTATATTTATATGTTTATATATATATAAACATTTAGAAGAAAATATAAAGGATCTAAGTGCATCGAAGTAAGAAGAGATATCTTTTAAAAAGACACACAAAAAGGCAAACTATAAATGATAGGATGAAAAAAGAGCATCCATTCATTCATTTAATAAATATTTTTGAACATCTGCCACCCACCATACATTGCTCTGGGACACTCTGTCCAACTAGGGCCAACATCCTTGCTCTCCAGAAATTCCTATGTGAGGGAGGAACTACATTAAAATTCAAATAAACATTTTTGTTCGCCATAAAATATAAAAATATAGAGAAAAGATACACAGCCAACGAAGGATTAGTATCTAACACATCTAAATGTCTACAAATAAATGAAAAGTAAAAAAATAAAGTAAAAAAAAATCAGGGCAAAAGGTACCAACAGGCAAGGTACAAAAGTGGAGATCACAATGCCAATAAATGTGAAAAGATGGATATTTCACTGGTAATCAGAAAAATACAAATTATACTATCGAAGAGTATAATTATGAAACTGGCAACAACGAAAAAGCCCAACAATAAGGAGTACTAGAGATAACGTGGGGCAAGAACTCCTAGATTTTTGGTCACACTATAAATTGGTACCATGACTTTGAATACTGATTTCTGCAACAGCCAAGAAAGCTCAAGACGGTTGTACCATTTTACTCGGCAATTCCATGTTTAGGCGCAGACCTTAGAGAAATGAATGTATTAAAAAGTGTACAGAATTATTCATAAAAACAAAGCTGGAAACAGTTAAATGTTCAACAGGAGAATGAATCAATGCATTTTGATATTCACATATGATAGAATATTACATAGCAGCAAAAAATAAAATGAAAGAATTAAAGCTGTGTTTAACAATGTAGATGAATCTCACTCGCACAATGTCGAACAGAAAAAGCAAGTGACAATACTCACGGTATAATTCCTTTTTTTTTTTTTAAGTTTAAAAACACAGGACTCCTCAATGTACGCCCCAAACATCAGAGTTTCAAAACAACACTACATATTTTGTTTAGGAATATGTAGTAAAATTATAAAGAAAAAGGAAGGGAATTAAAAATTCGAAATTCAGAACAGGGACAAAAAGAAAGGAAAAGAGGAGCTGTACCTAAATCTTTGTCTTGACAATGTTTTACTTCTTAGGCTGAGAGTAGTACATAAGTATACACTACATTATTATTTAATCCTTTCTAATTCTTAATTATTACATAAAAAATTTTAAGCAAACTAAGTATAAATCTAAAAAGGTAAACTAACGCTATTCTGGACAAGTTATGAAGAAGTCATCTTTGCTCTGGATTTCAAATCTAGAAAGCCCTGAAGTCAAAATATCGGCAAGAAGTATAGCCAGGGACACAAAACCCAATGACATAAGGGAGAAACCTTGAGTGTCCTTCCCAAAAGCAGAATGAAATGACAAAAATATTAGATTCGGTATGTCAAAGGCTAAGCCGGGCCTTCAATGTGTCTCGAGAAAGGCCTAGATTTTGAAAATATGGGGCAAGTGTGGAAAGGGCCCCAAATGGTCTGGAGACAGGGACATTAGTGAACCTGGAGAGGGAGGGCATGGGAGAAGCACAGGGCACAGCACTGGGTGGATCTGGGCACAGCTGGGTCAGAGACCTGGCAAAGCTGCATCAGGACCCGTTCGATGATTCTCATGCTATTTGCTTGTCTCCCCCACTCAACATGACTCTCTTCCGAGGCAGAGAGCATGTTCTCCAATGCGTCCTCGCAATGTCCAGAGATCCGTGCTAGTCTGCGAGGGGAGGGGACTGAAAGAAAAGCCGGCACCGAGCTGAAGGAGTGAGGGATAAAACTCAAGTGTGAAGTTCACAGGGAGAAAAAAAGACTTGCACAGAAACGACTCGATTACAAAGTAGAACATACCAGGGAGACATTTATGGTAGTGCGCGGATTGGGAAAGACCGAATGTCTTGAATCTAGGGTTCAAGATAACTAGGATTAAGAACAAAGAGGCAAGTGGAGGAAGGAGGAGGGGGAGGAGGGGAGAAGAAGCCGAGGACAGCACGAGGCGTAAGTTAAGTTTGACCAGAGCGTGGGACGTGGTCGACCACACCACTCGGAGGAAATGGCTGGCCACACACAAGGACAGAGTAAGAACTCGACGATGACTATCTCGATGATCGCCAAGTCCTGCCTGGCACGTCTTCCTCCCCTGCTGCATGAGGAAGGCAGTCTGGCCCACCTGCCCACGGGCTGGGTCACGACCCAGGGAGAAGAGTGGATGGGAAGCAAAGCGGAATAGATGCACATTTCTTTACCCGTTATAAACAACACTTTTTTTTTTTTTTTTTTTTTTTTGGTAACTGAAGAAATAAACACAGCTCACTTCTAAAAAAGCAAACATTTGTAGAAAGTCATTAGATGACATCTGCTCTCTGGTGGAAAATTTAAGGAAAACAGTATGGTTCGGCCAAGGCAAGAGAAAGACCAATTGGTTTTATTTAGACTACAGCACTATCAGGCTTCCTCGTACAATAAACAAACACTGAGCCTCTCCACTCACGAACACCACTGTTCTCCACCTACACACCCAGGGCTTCTTTCCTCCGACACACCAGTCTATCACACACAGCGCCAACACCAAAGATGAACAACATTGGTGGATTCCTTTGGGAGATCTTACACGTTGTGTGTGGGGGGGGGGGCACGATTAAAAGGGATGGAAGAGAAGTGTAAAAGAGTGAGAAAAGAAAGAAGAAAAGGACTATGTCCCGAAGGCAGTGACAGGCAGAGTGACTCGGCCACTAGCCACTGGCACTGCGCCGTAGGGTGTCCAGAGCAAACCATCAAGTGAGCAGACAAGGGGTTTAATTAGCTCTGACCATCGCTTGCTCTGAGACGTTGATTAGGTCTGTTTGGCTCTGTGATCTTTGGTGTTCTAGTTATCTGGTCTCTAAGTTTTTAAACACAACTGGTCTATCCCATATTATGCCATAGAGAAGGCAGAGAGAGAAGCCGGCTACGATCATGAGCCCACCCTGAGGGTTAAAGAGAGAGATATAAAGAGAGAGAACATTCAACCAAGATAACAGAGCAAGGCACAGGAATCCTAAATGTATGCCCCAAACAACGGAGTTTCAAAATCCCTGAAGCAAAAACTGATAAAATTGAAAAAAAGAAAATAAACAAAATCCACAATTAGAGTTGGAGATTTCAACACCCTCTCTAAGCAATTGACTCAATAACTAGACAGGAAATCATCAGGGATACAGAGGAACTAAACATCATCAACCAACAAAATGTAATTGTCGCTTAAAAGACACTCCATCCAACAAAAGCAGAATACACATTCTTTCCATGTGTCTGTGGAACGTTCGCCAAGACCATATTCTTGGACATAAAACAAACCTCAACAAAACACACAGAATGAAAAAGAAGAAATAAAACAACCCTCCTTTGCAGGTGACATCATTACCTGTCAATCACCTCCTAAGCATCCCATGGGTGAGGGCGGGATTCCGACCCTACGGTGAGAGGGAGGGTCAGACACGTGACACCTGACACTACACAGGTGACAACAGGTTATTAAGCACATATACTCACAGCCCAGGGGAAGGGGACACCGTGCACCACGCAGGGCCACACAGAGGGCCCACGTGGGCAGAGTGAACAGGAGGGGACAGAGCGAAGCAGGCTCTGTCGCATCAGGAGGGTGAGGTGACCTCTGACTCCTTCAGAAGGATGTGAGCGGCTTAACTCTTCCGGCTGGCAGGGAACGGAAACCCTCTACTCAGATATAAGCATGAACTGTGCTGGCCCGCTGGATAAGGAAAGTTGTTTGCCTAGGGGACATATCCCTGGGACAGAATGGGGAGGGGGACTTGCATTTAGGCCATGCAAGGCCCTCCTAATTTCACCAGATGTCAAGGCAACACATAATACTGGGCCTTAATTTTAGGCTTTATGCCACATTCTCTAGGTAGGGAATCCTAGGGAACCTATAAACAAACAAACAAACAAACAAATAAAATTCTAGAACTAATAAATGAATTTAGAAAGATTATAGGATATAAGAGCGATGCGCAAAAATCAATTGTATTTCTGTGTATTAACAACTAACGTGTGGATAATGAAGTGAAAAACCCAACACCATTTAATACCACACCAAAAAACAGGATATATTTAGGTACAAATACAAAAAAAAAAAAATCAAGATGTTACAAAACTTTTTTTAAGTCAAAATAGATCTAAATAATAAGACAAACCATGTTCATGGATCAGAAGACTCAGCAAAGAAAAAATGTTAATCCTCAAACTGATCAAGAGCTTTAACACAATTTCTACCAAAATTCCAGCAAGATTTTTTGTGTGTATGTAGACAAGCTTACTCAAAATGTGGATAGAAATGGACATGAACTGACCCACACAAATACTCCCAAATTATTTTTGACAAAAGGACAGAAGTCATTCAATGGAGGAGGAAAAGACAGTCTTTTCAACAAACGAGGACAGAAAACTGGATATCTGCCCACAAAAGAGAGTCCTGATCTTGACCTTACACCTCACACAAGTTAATTCAAAATGGATGACAAGTTTAAATGAAATAAGGCAAAGCTATCAAACTTTGGGGGAGAAAAAAAAGGAGACAACCCTCAGGACCTAGACAAAGAGTTCTTAGCTACAACACCAAAAACCATGAACCACAAATGAAAAAAAATTTTTTTGATAAATTGGACTTTATCAAAATTTAAAACTTCTGTTCTGCAAAAGACTCTAATAAGAGAATAAAACAACCAAGCTATAGATCAGGAGAAATGATCTAGAAACCACATATCCCAGTAAGGGAATTCCAACACACTGAAGAAGCTAAAACGCCTTCCTATAGACTCACTTCGCCATCAAAGAACAGGAAGAAAGATGAATGCAGAACACAGGATGCAGACTAGAACCCCATTTTCATTTTTACAGCCAACTCTAGTCTAACATTAGTCTCCATTAAGATCACTTTCTTTCCTGACCTCCCCGGGGATTGTTGCTCAATGGATTTTTAATTGAATCTCAGAATTATGTGCTAACCTCACAGTCTTACGCTTCCCTTGGTTATCCCTGCAGTGGAGAACACTGTCACCATCTCTGAAGGGTACCAGTCGAGGGCTGGCTAAGGAAGAACCTGGGAGCCAAGGCCTTTGCTCGAAGCACTTGTGTCCTGGGTGGGCATCAAAGAGAATCAGCTGAAGATGTAGGGAAAAATCAGCCCGGAGACCAACAAGGACAGAGACGCTGGCCTGTCACACTCGAGGGATTCACAGAGGTCTGCATGAGCACATCACCCGCACTGCCCTGCCTGCGTACCCATCAGCTTCACTCATTAACTATGGAATAAGCTGTGGCTGGTTCATGCCACAGCATGAGCTGGGCTCTCCCCCGCCCCACCCACCCCAAAACGTTCAGTCGTCTGTTAAAGTCCTGCTGCGAAGTGTGCTAAGGATACACCAGCAGTCACCAGCGGTCACCAGCCAGATGGACAGTGGGCACCATCCAGGCAAACGGGCCTCCATGCACCAGGGCCACCGGACCATGGCCACCTGCCACTCCACACGTCCCCCCTTCCTGCTCCTGGTGCCACGTGCTAGCCCAGCTCTGATAGCGGAAGCTGCTAGTGCAGAAGCTGTGGGCAGTGCTGACCGCCACATGGGACACCCCAACCCGGGCGAGCAGGAGGACGGCCTGAAGGTCGGCTCAAAGCCGCTGGCCACCTCCAAGATGCAAGGCCACGCAGCCAAGGCCTGACCAGGCCGGGGAGGGTGTGCATGCGGCAGAGGGCCAGTGGGGAGGGGCGTGAGTGGCTGTGGTCCCACTGCGCACAGCTCCAGGGCAAGGAGGCTCTGCATTCCAAGTGTGATGTGTTTGTGCCGGATTTTTGCTTGAACGGCCACAGGCCACTGGTCTCGCCCCCCTCTGCCATCCCACACATGTCCCCTTCTCTTCACTCAGCCTGAGCAGAGGATGAACACGAATCACTGCCGATGAACAGGCAATGCTTCCCCCACAAGCACAGTCGTGCCCCTCCGTCCACCACTACCTTCAACCTGCAGGGGACCTTTCTCCTGGACTTTAACACGTATGGGTCTCTCATCGATTATAGATTAAATTAATAAAGCATAGTTAAAGAATGCATGGTAAGGCATAATTAAATTACGCTTATCCAGTCTATAAAACGCTTACAGCGTACCCCTACATGAGCCACGCCAAGTCTCGGAACGCCCTGTTCCGTAACCAGGCTGGTCACTTCTATCTGGATTTAAGGGTGGTGGGGTGTAAAACGCATGGACTGCTAGTAAACTGATAACGTTTTTATAGTGATGTCAAATGCTGGTGAGACTGTGGTGAGTTGGTCACTCTCCCAGGCTACAAACGGGAGTGCCAACGGCCACAACCCAGTAGTGATGAAAAGTATTTGTATCTAAAGATGTGAAAGATTCCATAACTGATAACATGGAGAAGTGAAATATGGATCATACTGATCACTCAAAAACGAGCCAGAGATAAGATCAGCAACTGGAGGAGCAGGATCCGATCTTATCCAATGCCTGGGCCCGTTACTCCTTGAGGAGAGAATTGCCTCTGTTTATGGAAACAGTTAGACGAGCACTTTGTCCTGAGCTGCTGAGGGCAAAGGTCTGTACGAGGCAAGATAAAAAGAGATGGACACTCCCCGCTAAGACTAACCAGGAATTAACGTGGGGAGTGGGTCAAGAATAGAGAAGGCTGGCGAAGAGAGGGGATCATAGAACAACATTCCTTGATATAGAGGCAATGAAACGTAGGAAAAAATGTCAGGTGGAGCCAACATCCTTCCTGAGAGTGAGCACTTAAAAACCATACATTTCAAAACAAATCTTTAAGGCTGCATTCTCTGGAGAAAAAAAATAAATAAATCAGAAACCAAAACAAAATAATTTTTAAAAATTTGTTTGAAAAGTCACTAAATACTCCACTTAGCTGTGTCCTGCAAAGTTTTTAACTTGTGATGAAATAGAAGGTTTCCAGGAAAAGATAAACTTCCATAATACAATAAAGCAGCAGGAGAAAACCAGAATGGCCCAATAATCATACAAAAGGTTTTAAAAAGACTGACTGCCCCCAAAAGTTCTGTTCCCCATGTATTTTACTGCTGAGTTTTTTAAACCCTTCGAGGAACAGGTTATTCCTGTGCTATTTAAACTCAGCCAGAGGAGGAAAAAAAAAAAAAAAAAACAATGGAAAAAGCTTCCATCCATTTTATGAAGTTAACAAAAATCCCGATATGAAAACCTGAGGAAGACTAACCGATATTGCTCATGATACAGATGTACTACCTTTCAACAAAATATCTGCAAACCAAATCCAGCTGAATACTAAATGGACCATCTATCACGGCCAAGTACGGTCAATGCCAAAAACACAAGGATGATCCAATATCAGGAAACCTACGATTGTGATCATTCATGTGAGAGAGTCGGAGGAGTAAAAGCATACGGTCACCCAGATCGTCCTGAGGGACCCGGCTCACCAAACATGCCGGAAATTGCCGCGTGCACACCATGGGCAGCAGCTGGCCCAGTAAGGGGACACACCACTCGGGAGAGCAGAACTACTCCAGGTGGTGGCCAGTCGGAATCAGGAAGTGACGTGGGAGGTTCATTTATCAAGTGTCTCCCTCCAGCCAAATATCAAAGAAGGAGATTCAATATACAAAGGCAACAGATAATGGGGTCTCCTGGCTAGGTGGTGTTTTTTCAAACTGCAAATACAGCCCCTTAGGAGATCATGAAATTAACTTATTAGGTCTTAACCAGTCTTTTTTTTTTTTTTAATGGTATGAATTTTAAAAATAAAAGCAATATTCTTCAGGAAGAATCAGCATGGTTTCTTGAAACTTGTTCCGGTAATGTGAATGCATATGTATGTCCATGCCCTGAGTCATGATGCTAACTAATCCACTTCTTCCTGTGGGTTGCAGTCAAAAAGTTTAAGTAACTGTGTGCATTTGGACTTGCTCTTGTGTGTCCCTGTCATGACCAAGAGAAGAGCAAAAGCTCTGAGTAGCCTGCTGGTCTAACCAAAGAGAAAGAGATACGTGAGACAGAGCCATGGCCAAGGCAAGCCCTACCAGAACAGAACTCTCACAAGATAAATGCATACAAGTTTTTTTTTAATATAGGAAACATAAGCAGAACATAATCGAAAAATAGATATATCACTAGATAAATTACTCAAAAATAAACAAACAGAAAAAAAAAAACAGTCACAAATGAATTACAGACGACCTGATCTCTCACTTTCAAAAGCTCAGATAGAAATGCAAGAGTTTAAAAAAAATGTTTTAAGACAACGGAAGTGAGCTTAGGAAAAGGATGGCAAAAATAAAAAAAAAAAAACATATATTTTAAAACCACATTTAAAAATCTTTCCTGAAACACATATACACACGTGTGAAGATAAAAAGTTATTCACATAAAAATTATTTCCATCATGTCCAGATGAAAATATGGACTTCAGGATAAAGAAGACAAAAAAATGTAGGTATCGTGACAAAGTGAGGCACACACAAGGGAGGAAAAATCAGATTGGTCACAGAGTTCTAATCAGCAATACTCAAAGTCAAAAGGTACAAAATCAATAAGCACAAAGATCTGAAGAAAAAGAAGGAAAAAAGTTTTCTTTACTTATATTGTGGAATTTTTCCGTTCTTTTTAAGAAACAGTACTATCCATATGGTGGATCTCCTTCGTCATCGTTTTTCTACAATCGTTTGCTGCGTTTATATTTTGTCTTGTAGAAGACCCATTCTACAGGTCTAGCATCTTCCCCAATTGTGTTCACTCTCATTTCTGACGGGGTCAGCTGTTGGCTGAGGGCGGCTTGGACGGGACATGAGGTAAGAGATGGGGAATGAACCAGAGCTGGCCATAGCTTCGAAACTGCTTTGTCGTCTGGCTCATCCTCTCACTGAACGTGCTCTTTCCTCTTCTCTAGAGTCCCATCTTTTCATTTTGACATTCCCTAGAGACCCCCTCATCCCACAGCTCTCTGCTCTGCAAAGCGCGTGTGTTCCCCACTTATCTAGCCCCTTTGCCTTCAGCATCTTCCTCTGTACGAGGTTAGTGTCTCCCACCTGGACAACAAAATTTCCCAGTCAATGATTTCCCCTTTCCACTCTGTCCTTTGCCATTTTTGGTGTCCACTTGGCCTCTTTGGGGACAATACCCACTTCTTTTGTCCCATCAGGCCCCCAATTTTACGGATCTTAACAAAAATGTATGAGATGGGCACAAATGTGACTCACAAGCCAAGGAGACACATGTCAGCCTTCAGGTACCCATCTCACTGGATCTAGATTTCACAGGACTCAGAAAAAGAACTTCACAGTCTGTATCTGGGGACAGGTGCTACTTCCTTGTTTCCTTGGAGATAAACTTGGTTCTCTTTGTTGTTCTTTTTATGCAGTTTTGAGGAAAGGAACTCTCATTACTTTTCCATTATGCCAGGTGCCATTGAAAACAAAACATTTTTTGTTCTTGGAACTTGCCTAAATAATTGTGAATACCTTCTAGACTAATTAAAACTAAAAATGAAGAGAGATCTTGCCTTAGCAGACACTAAACACATTTCAAAGCTACAATAATTTTTAAAATGATGGAATTAGCACAGGAAGAAACATACGATTAGAAGAAAACATGGAGGTACATGGATTTTCTCTCGGTATGTGGTTATTTCCAAGCATGATGCAAAAGTGAGGAATTCTTAAGAAACTCCTAGAGTAGACTACTTAAAAATTTTTAAATGCCAGTATATCAGAAACATAAATAAAAATAAAATACTAACGATAAAATGGGAAAGTTATTTGCAACATACTAAAGACAAAAGCTAACTTTCTATGTAAAGGGCACATACAAATTATAATAAGTAATTCTTGGTAAAAAATAGGCAAACATATAAAGATAAAATCTGTTATTCTATTTCACAAAAAGCAGTAACATAAATAACCCAAAAATATTTTTAAGAATCTCTCACTGCTACATTTGTCTTAAATCTTAGATTGCCAATTACTGTGAAGTAAGAATCACACTGATAATAGCTTTCTGAAAGGCAATCTGTTGGTGTAAATACAAAAGCTCTTAAAGTTGCACATGCTTTGACTCACAATCATATCTCAAAATACAGTTTTCTAGACTATATTTCTAAAAATATATTCAAAGAAAATAATCAGAAATGTGAGCAACGATGATGGGTCTGCAAACATTATATTTATAGCAGCATTATTTGCAACAGCGAAAAACTGATCAGCTTGTATGTTCAGCAATAAAGAATTAGCTAACAAAATACTAACTAATGATGCAATAGTATGAAGATATTAGATATTACTATAGAAGGATACTTAACAGCAAGTAGAAATATTCCTCATGTTATGAAATTTTTAAAAAGTTTTAAAGATGGTATAATCACTTTTTATAAGACATACATTTATATTAGTCTTCTAGGAAAAATATTATAAATAAACACCACAAAATCCTAACAATTGGTAGAATTAAAGGTGATTTTTCCTCTGTCCTATCTTATGTTTTCCACATTTTTTATAACAGGTATGTTTGATGTTTTTAAATCGGGGGGGGGGAATGCAATGGAAATTTCAAAAAAGAATTCAGAGTCCTTTAACACTGTAAGTTTTTACTAAAAAAGAGTTACTCTTCCTTGTTTCTAAATTATTTTCAAAATAAAACACTATCATATTTCTAAATGAAGCCTTCGAGAACAAATGCATTTCTATTTGACCACAATAATTTATAGCATACACTAGCTGGAGCTGTTCGGTGCTGACAAATTCCAGAAAGTAATTGCATAAAATACTTGGAGAGGAAATTACTTTATGCTGCCATGCTATTTATGGAAATTAGCATCTCTGTGAAAATAAACTGAAAGCATTCTCAACCTCGAAATGTGGTTTCCATAAGACGTTAGCTTTGGTGCTTCAAAACCCACCAGCCGTGCTGTGGAGGAACACTGCCTCCCTTTTTTCTGTCGCAAAGAATTACCTATAATTGTTTGTTTTCCTCTTGTATCTTTAATCCCTCCCATTCAATTGGCGGCTTCCCTTTGGAGCACATATACATTGAGGTGTTTGTTTTGCTACAAACAAACAAACAAAAATACCAAACACCTTTCTAATGATGCTGTCTACCTCTCAAACAGTATTGTTCACTTCCTTTATTCAGTGCCTGACCTTTCACAATCCCCACCTTCTGCTGGACCTGGCTCCTTCAGATATAACTAACCCTTCCATGAGATCAGGGTGAATTTTCACCTTCACATGTCCCTAAAACTTGTTCAAAACCCAAAGGAATTTTTAAGGCTTAATTCTCTCATTCTCTCTCTCAACTTCATGTAATCACCTGTCAAGTCCTATAACTGCAGGTTCTTATATGGTGTCCATAGTGACACCCTTCCGTCTGCAACTAACTCCCACCTATTCACTCTCGTGAGCGAAGTTGAAGGTCTCCTCATCACCAACCTGGACCAGTGCCCATGGCCTTTGCTCAAATTGTCCCCAGTGGACCAATAGTGCCACACACACACACACACACACCCATCAATGCTCACAGGACTCCCTGTTGCTCCCTGAATAAAGTCCTCTTTATTATTTATTTTCTCAGCATGATCTTCAAGGTTCCCCCCCCCTCAGTGGAGCCACAGACTGTCTCTGTTCATCCTTACCTCACACCCCACTCTGCCAGGTACCCTACTCTTCAAACATATGGTGTCAATGGAAACAGAGAGAGGAAAAAAAAGACTTAAGAGATTTCTGAGATGAAATAAATGGTGCTTAGTGACAGAATGGGTACGGAGCAGGGGCAACAGAGAAGAAGGCATGCAGAATGACCCCAGGATTCTGACTCAGGTGACTACATGATGGAGGCCCTGAGACAGAGCTGGTGGGCGGCAAAGACTTGCATTTGGAAGTGTTGTGTTTGAGGCCTCCAAGGGAAGCCCCTAGGGAGGTAGCTAGTGGCCCCTGGATATACTGACCTGCAGCTCATGGAAGAGGCAGGCAGAAGCTTCTCGGAGCCACCGGCCTCTTTATTTTAGAGAGATCATTAAGAAGAAAGGAAGGGAAGGGAAGGGAAGGGAAGGGAGGGAAGGGAAGGGAGGGAGGGAAGGGAGGGAGGGAGGGAGGGAAAGGAAAGGAAGAAAGGAAGGAAGGAAGGAAGGAAGGAAGGAAGGAAGGAAGGAAGGAAGGAAGGAAGGAAGGAAGGAAGGACTGAAACTGAGTTATCAAAACTGTGTTTCATATTCAGTGTTTACATTTGAAAATAATAGACAACTTTTTATCTTTTCAGTGTATATGTAATCCCATATGAAGAGAACATCAAAAGCTGATATTTGAAAACCTGAATAATTATGAGGCCTGGGTCCCCTGGGAGAAACCCCAGGAGCCTCTGGAGAGTGACTCTGCAGAGAGCATACAAAGGGAGGAAGGAAGCAAACCACACAGCTCTGGAACCCAGTAGGGGTGAAAAAGAGCGGGAGAGGCAGAAAGACAAAAGGAGGGCTGACACAGACAAGTAGGAGAACTCCCTTAGGGCTAGCTCCCTAACAAGAGGACTTCAGATAAGTCCTACCGTCACCAGCCACCATCTCTCTCCCTCCCTCATCTCTAAGGACTGAGTGGCATGAAGAAGCGGAATATCACACATAGAGATGGGCTGTGCCTGAGCAGAGACTGGCAATGCACCCCCCAGAGGCACAGCTGCTGAGACCGGATCGGACCTGTCCCTGGACTTCCACGGTAAAACTGAAGGGAGCGGCAGGACAGAGAGGGGAGGCAGACCCTGCACCCCCAATCCGTACAGCAAGATGCAGGCATTTCCTGGGGCTCAGCTGAACAACAATCAAAGTGACCTGGGTTAAAACCATCCAGCCGGCACCCCACCCACAGGGTTGCTGCAGGGCAAGAAGACCCCAGCAGCCTGAGGGGAGGCAGAGCTGGACCGTGTGCTCTGGGAAACCTGTCCTGCAGACTCCTCTGCGGATCTCACACACGCCCCGCACAGGGCAGAAGAGTCAGCGGGGAGAAAAGCAGAGAGGGAAAGTGCCAACTAGCAGAGAGCAGCCTCCAGTTAAGTGAAGAGCTGTTTGCCCTCCTCCCCATCCCCTCTCCTCATTTCCCGCCCAAGGAAAGCTGGACCCTGAATAATGAAAAGCAAGACGTAGCCCAGAGCCAGTCCTCACTCATCCCTGGCCAAGGTGATGAGATGATAAGCCACAGCGTGACCCCATGCCAGCACCTGGAGCCACTTGTCGAGCCTCGACTAGACAGACGAGGTGAGACTTAAATCAAGTGGGGGTGGGGAGGGTCAGAGTTTTAAATTGGACTGGGCTTTTAATAAATGAGGGTGGATCTGCCAAGGATGTCACATCGGGATGAGGATGGACCGGGTTTGACGAAGCATCATTGGAGCCAGCGAAGGGCTCCATACTTGTTTCCCACGGAGCTGAGAGACTTCCCGATTAAGAGGCTGGGAGAGAGAGCTGCAACAGGAGCAGCTGTGTTCTCAGGGAAGATCAGGGTCCCTGAGGACAGGGCCCAGAGCAAAAGGAAGTTCCAGGGCCTCTGAGACAGGAAGACGGAGGTCCTTCCTCTTGTCTGGGTGAGAGAGGCAATGGATGCCTCCAAAAACGGCCAAGAAGGACTTAGGAAAAAACAAACTGCAGACCTCGCGGCTTGCTCTGCGATCTGTCACAATTACATGTGGTCGGTGAATGCAAGAGTTGATGGTTTCGCTGATTAAATACAGAAAATCTATTTTTATTAAATTAGTTGGCACATCCACGCTCTTTGACGTTCAGCCTCACACGGCTATTAATTCTCTGTCAGCCACCTGGTGGCAGCACTGCTAAGGCACGGAGAGATACAAAGGAGCATCTTACGGCCCCCTCCCCCAAACGCCAAAATCCCGAGAAAACTCAGAGGGGCAACTGTGAATCCCACCCGCGCTGACCCTAGAGAGATAATCAAGTGTCCACTTATGGGTAGGACCCAGGGACCGCCCGTCCCCTCACCCGAATTCTCCCAGGGCGGTGGTCGGAGGGCCTTGTCCAATCCCACCCACACCTGCAGGAACCTCCCCCCTAGTCCCGAGCCCACCCACCGCCTTCCAGCCTCTGCAGCCAGCGCCTCCCGAGTGCCCCCTGCAGCTCCCCAGCGTCACGACAGGCCCTGAGTCTGTTTCAAACAGGGCAGCAACTGGCTGGCTAGGGCTCACTGTCCACCCGTTAGGTGCCAAACACCGTTTGTTTGGGTTTTTTTTTTGGTTTCGTTGCTTTCTTCCACTCCCCAATGGTCCAACTGCTCCAGACGATGCTACGAGCTAGACACCCCCTCTCTACAGGCGTGGAAACTGCGACGCGCTGTCCACATTCAAACGGCGGGCAGCGCGGATAATCAAGGTGGCTGGCCCCACACGCCGAAACGGCGCTGCCAGCGGCACGCGGAGATGGAAAAATCCACAGGAGGTGCGTGATGCAAGCTGGCCAAACACTGTCCTTGGCCGGAGGTCAACAGACCACCTCAAGGCACATGGAAGTTTTCCAGGGGGTAAGAAGGCAGAGCAAGACGCTGTGCCTAGAAGCCTCAGCCCCACTCGACCTGAGGCTCCTGTCGCCTGTTTCGGATCCTCTGGCGGGACAGAAAAGCTAGCATCCACTTTTTTGCTGCACGCTACACCTCGCTGACCAGAGGAACCTGAAAATGACGCTGAAAACGCTTAACTTTCGTTCTCACAGAAGATAGCTCTTAAAATACGGTTGTGGAGCAACACTGATAAAAGGGAGTCATGAAAAAGATGTGCTTTGCTAACCCGTTCTCACGAGTCACAGAAATCACGGGGCATCAGGGTTGAAAGAAGCCTCAGAAACAGCCCCAGAGAGCGACGCTAGGGGCGCAGAGGTCTCAGCCACCCCGGCGTAGCTAGTTATTCATGTGCGCATGCGCACTTAGCAGACAAGCGCGCTTAGTCGTGTGCACTTCGCAGACGTCACTGCCCGCGTTAACAGGCCCTTTACACGCCCCGAAGGTGCACAGGCCACCAAGCCACGTGCAAGGAGGGACTGCCTCGCCCCAATTCACACAAGGTGCTGTGCGGGCTGGCAGCAGCCCAATGCCAAGATGGGCTCTGTCCCTTCAGATGTGGGCCTACGAACTGCTCGGCCGCAGCCAGGCTGCTCACATATCCGTCTGACTTAGAATGCTCTGAAACTAGACTTCATAGGAAATCTGGATGCTGGAAGATCTGGCCATCGTGGGCTTGCGTTCCCACCCGGCTGTGGCTGGAGCTCAGCAGAGGCGGCTCCTAATGGATGAGGCACATGCCGTCCACTTTGCCACTGTCCCCACCACGCCCTACTGTCTCCCAGGCAACGCCCTGTAGGATGCAGTGAATGAGCTGGGTGCTCCCGGGCCACTGGGGAAGACCAGAGTCTGAAGGAAGGACTGCGAAACGGTGCAATATGTGCACGTTTGGAATGCATACTTATTAGCAGGGGTGAGGCCAGACCCGAGGTCTGCCCATTCACTGGTCCTGTCCTCTGGGCACAAGCAGACAGTCATTCTAGACTGAAAAGACAGGGTGCATGGCAGCCCCGAGTCACCACTGGCACATGCCACCCACCGCGGGCATTAAGGCCATGGGTGTAGCTCCGAGGGGGGACCCTAAAAAATGTGGATCATTTTTACAGCTAAGTCAACCTCTGGAGGTAGGAGAGAAAACTAGATGCTCTTTGGTATGGAGTTAACGCCAGTCACACACCCTAGGAGAGCTAAGGAAGCAGAGGAACACCTACAACTCCTCTTCCCCTCTTACCTGCAGGAGGGCAGAGTGCAACAAGACCATCCACATGGGCAGCCGCCAGGGGCTCGTCCAGGAAGCCATGGGGTCCCGTCTCCTTGGGGTCTTATTTGTAGCCTACGAAAGAGGAGAGAGCTCTTCCCAACAAGCACTGACCCCAGCAGCAGCACCCATGACTTAATGAACCAATAACAGGGAGACTAGAAATGCCTGGGTGGGTCCAGGATGGGCTCCCTACTCCAGGCTCCGGGCTGGCTGGGGCTCTCTTTGGGGCCAGTCCACATCAAGGTCAGGAGGGCAGCTGGACCTGCCTCAAATGGGCAGCCCACACGTCCAGCCCTCCAGGAGCTGAGACGTCTCTGACCCGGCCACTTTCCAGCCCATTTGTCAGCAGCAGGGTGTGGCCACTGGCACGGGAGGCCAGCACAGAGCCAAGGGCTAGGGCACCTGCCAGCTTCTGCTACTTCAGGCAAAAATGCTTCTAAGGACCAATTAAGCCAGCCCAGAGGGAAAGGGACCTGACTACGGTCACACAGAGAGGCAGTGACATCCCTGGGGCAGAGATGCAGATCTTCTGACAGGTCAAGGCTTTCCGCACCAGATGCCACGCGCACCCTCAGAGCCCCCGAGCTGAGGTGAGGGGCGCCGGGAGGGCGTGGCCCCGCAGCCCGTCAGCGCAGTCTCTCCACACAGGTGGGGGCCCCAGGGACCCAGAGGGCAGCGAGGGACTTCTTCAGAGCCCCCCTGCCGGTGCCGAGGGAAATCAGTGGGAGTCGAGACTGGAAAAGCCGCGGTCACACTTGCCTCTCGCTTCGCCTCGCGGGCGCCTTGGCGGAGCCGGTGTCCGGGGGCGGGTCGGTGGCTCCTCTCCATCTGCAGAAAGCATTAAGGGCCTGGCCTAATGCGATCCGCAAATGTGCTGCCGCTTCCGACCCGGGGCGGTGACAGGGCCGCGCCGGGGTCCGCGCGGCCGTCCCCGTCGCCCCTCAAGCGCCCGCGGCCAACCTGCCGGACCTTTGAAGCCCCAGGCTGCCGGCTGCTCGCTTCTCCCCGGACGCCCCCAAACCTGAGAGACTCCCCCAAACCTGAGACCCCCCCTCAGAAAAATCTCCAGAGCGCCCCTCCGCCCGCGCGGAGCCCCGCGCGTCCCTCCCCGAGCCCTGCGGAGCCCCGCGAGGGGCCGGGGTTTTCTGGGGTTCAGTACTGGCCTGTCACCAGCACCTTCATTTTTAAACAAGGACTCGTCAAACCTGCCAGCAGCGTCCCCCGAGCCGCTGTGGGGACCGCCGTCGCCGCGCCGCGCCCGGGGTACCCACCTGGCGCCGCAGAAGCGTCTGGAACGGGCGGCGCGGCTGGGCGCGCGCTGCGCAGAGGCGGCCCCGTCGCCACCTGGTGAGGAGCGCGGCCGGGGCTCCCCGACGCCGGCCTCCCGTCGCCGCGAAGCTAAATGGGGCCGGGCGCGCCGCCCCGCCTCTCCCGCCCCTCCGGGCGCGCGCCCAGGGCGCAGGGCGCGCGCCGCCACCTGCGCCGCCCGGCAAGTGCACAGCGCGCCCCGCGCCCCGCGCCCCCGCCCGCGCCCCCCGCCCGCGCCCCGGGCCGTCGGCGCGCAGGGACCGGAGGGGCCAGGCGCTCGGAGCGCGCGGGGCCGCGGCGACGGCGAGACGCGGCTGGAACGCTCCTCCGCCCGCTTCCTGGAAGCCACTCCTCGCCCGGGCCGGCCGCCAGGCCTGGTGCCAGAGCCGGGAGTGCCGACGCCGCCGCCGCCGGGCGCGCGCGAGCCAGCCGGGCCGCCCCGCCTCCGCCGAGGCCCGCGCGGGGATGCGCCCCCCGCCTCCGCCGCCCCCGGCCCAGCGGCCCAGCGCCCCTCGCTGAGTCGGGCCCAGCAGCCACACGGAGGTTGGCCCGGAATCGCTGGCTCCTGCGTGCACCCGGGTGCTCCCTGCCAGGCCTGACCCGAGCCACAGACCGGTGCCCGCCCTGGCCTCCTGGCGCCCCGCGCACACCCGCACCCGGGCCGCGGGGCCCCAGTAAACCCGCTGTCTGCCGAACATCTGGTTGCCGGGGACCTCGAGCGACCGCGGAGGGTCACCTCGTAGCCGGGAACCTGGTGCTGCTTCCCACGAGCCAAGGGCCAGGGGACTGTTTGGGAAGTCTGCTTTATGTCCCCACCCAAGTTGGCATGTCCTTAGGTGCCGAGCGTGTGCCTGCCACTCTGCCAGCTTCCGTATGTGCAGCTAATGTCCCCTATGGCCTTAGTGGCATTATTCCCATTTCACCGACGTGGACACTGAGGCTCAGGGAACATAACTCGGATACGGTGCGTTGCTCAGCCAGCATCGGGCTGTATCTCTTCCCGCCACCCTGTGGTTGGCATGTTCTGGGCCGTGATAGGGCTTTACCGGGAGGAGAGGTCTTGCCTGCCTTCCCCCTTGTCGTCCCTTCCTCACTCTGGTGACCTCCGCTGGCCAAGAGGAGCATCTCCGAGACCGTCCCTACTCCACGCAAAGCGGCTGGAACCAGGTGGGGAATGAGTTTTGGACACTTGGTGTGAAGCGGCCATAGGGGCAGGAGGACAGGAGACCGGCCAGTGCTGGGCAGGTAGGGTTGGGCTGCACCCTACTGTGGGTGCCTAGGTGCCGCCGCCCATACTCACCATAGTCATGTTCTGTAAAGTCACTGAATCTGTGAACACAGAGTCACCAATCCTAGGGGAACCAGGGTTAGGTTCCTGCCAGCCTCCAGTCACATTTTTGTCAGTCCGTCAATACCTAACCTTATTTTATGTGTTTCTGTTTGAAAGCATCTTATTTTGCTACTTCGGCCCTGCTCTTGGGGGGCCCATTTGTAAACAGCGAGACCACCAACAGAACAGACCAAAACCGTGCCACGTGGCCCTGCCTAGACCATAGAAGGCCCCTGGCCGGTAAGAAGTGCTGCCTCCTTCCGCCTCAGCTGGGGGCTCACAACTCAAAATTCCCACCCCCTCATCGAGCGGCCGCACAAAGGCTGCACCTATCGATTTGGGGGCTACAAATAAATTTTAGCAAGTAGGTGAATTCACAGACATGGAATGTGCAATGAACGCATCTCACGTCAGAGGGAGCAGGGAGGAACAAGGGCATTTGAGACACCGGAGAGGCCCCCCGGCTCTGATCCAGGCACTTCACTCCCGTCAGCCCCGTCGTCACGCACCGTGGTTACCCCGTTTGACCAGGGAGGAGACCGATGCAGAAAGGGTTGACACCGCACGTTCTTAGCGACGAGACGAGATGAGCGTTCACGACATTCATATTCTCGAAGACCGGTCCTGCCTGCAGGGTCACGGACATCTACGGCACAAACCCCATGAATATTCAAGATGAAATGGAGAATTCAAAGAGATATTATGCTTTGCAGTGGCGAGCTGCGTCGAGCCGAGTTCCCAGTGCCTACAACTCAGGAAAGGCCTCTAGAGTGGGGGTAGCTGGGGACTTGGAGCTGCTCTACTCTAAGGTAGAAATGGCCAGCAGCACTTCCTGTCTTTTTTCCGTTGGGCACGTTGGGTTCCCGAGCCAGCCTCCCTCCTGCCAGTGCCCCACAGTAGGTATGGAGGCCATGGCTGAGCTGCCCTCTGTATGGTCTGTGTAGCATCAGGCCAGCCCCCCTCAAGAAACAGCGGGTCAGGAGAGCAGAAGAGAAGCCATCGCCAACACCCCTGACAGAAGTGACACCTTGCCGTTCACCTGGCAGGCTGAGCAGTCCTACGCGGGTGGCTAAGACGCCATGAGCTAGCATAACAGCGCCGTGGAGGGCAGCCTGCACTCGGGGAGGGCTAGCCGGTCCTCACAGGTCCTGTCCCCAGAATCACCCCCTAACCACCCCATTTGAACTCACCTTCACCACTCTGCCCAAGTGTAGACACAGAGCCCTTCCCTCAGTCACGCACCGACTCTCTCCTCCCACCCTTCGTCCTCTCCCCTAAGGCCTGGCCAAAATGTTTAAACAAGGGTGTGGAGGTGGGGGTGCAGACGCCCACCCCTTCTACCTCAAGGGGTTCAGACCCCCAATGAGACTCCCCACCACCTGTCAGTGCCTTTCAACTCTGAGAGGGCTGAGAAACCAAGTTCCATTTCCTCCCTGGGACCCAGTCTCTTGAGTTCCCGGTTTCCATGACCTGTCTCGGGCTCTGTCTCATTCCTGAGTGAGTTTCAGACATTTCTGCCCCTCCGCCCAGCACCGCCGGCCGACCCCAGCCAGACAGGCACGACAGAGCAAACTTTGTAGGGGAGGGACACCGAGAGGACCCGGGAAGGTACCCCTGGTGATGCTGGAATCAAGGTATGTGGGTATTCTACCCTAAGAGGGCCAACTTCACTTCGGCACATCGGCCTGAGTTTGTGTTGGACACTGATTGGCTCTTTCGGGTTGCAGGTCTCATGAGGTGGACTTGGGAAGCACACCCGAGCAGACTCGGTCGGAGGCCTGGGGAAAAGGAACGCTTGCAGGCTAGTCCTGGGGACTTGACAGCTGACTCCAGGAGGCACAAAGGATGCGTTCTCAGCCAAGGCCACCAGGGGATACCAGGCTGGGCATGTTAGGTGAGCAGGTAGGTGTCTGAGGGGTGTGTGGGAGTGCAGGGGAGGACAGGGTATGCCGGTGCCTCGGGGGAGACCATCCTCCTCCTGGTCACCAGGGGGCAGGAGCAGAAGCTGTAGCATGGAGCTGCCCTGTGTTAACACCACAGGACTGGGTCCTGCTACCCACTCTCAGTCGGTCATCACCTCCCGTGGAGCCGGGTGGCGCTATAACCTGCTCGTGGCTGTCACGAGCCAAAAACAATGCCTCAGAGGAGGTCTCGGGTGCAAGCCCTGAGCTGCCACACCTGCATAAGCCAAGGGGTAGGTGCACCTGCCAGTCAAGGGCTCCCACCTCAGCATCTACTGTCCACAGCTTCTCAGGTGTCCCCGGCCCCACACAGGAACCCTGCTCAGCTAGTGGTGGTGGTCTTCCACCTGTTGCAGAGTGGGGTGCTTCATAAAACCAGTTCACGTCTTCATCTGGCTCCTCTTCTGCTCCGGGAGCAAAAACAGCTCTAGGGGGGAGGGGTGACAGGAGGTGCTCTGGCACCCAGCCCCTTGGGGCTCAACCCATGACTTCAGGTTGGGAGCTGAGGGATTAGGGCTGCTGCAGCACCACACCAATCAAAACCTCTGTCAGGAAGGTGCTGTTGGACAGACTCTTTCTAGAAAGTTCCAACTCATTGGGGGTGGAGTGGGGGAGGGCTAGAGTCCCCTAAAGTGTTGGGAAGGAACTGAGTAGGGATTAGGTGACTCTTCCCAGGGCCAGCAAAGTCTCCTGGCCCCAAACCCAAGGCCAGTTCCCATCTGGCCCCCAGGGCCAGGCAGCCGTTGGCCTGACTCAGGTCTGTATGTGTCTCAGACCCTGTTAAGCATGTACATATTCACGTCCACGCATCCACTCACAGACCCTGCTGTCGAGCACGAACAAAACAGATACCCTGGGTTTGCCAGTGCCTTTGACCTCACCTGACTTTGCTTCTCTGAGCATCAACTTTCTCCATTGTAGTGTGAAAGCGTAAACCTTAGAAAGTTCCGGTAGGTCCTTCCAGTGTGGCCTCTGAGAGTGTGTTTATCCTTTGTGGGCACCTCACAGCAACACTGTCCTAGTGTAGAACACATCCCTGGCAGTCTCTCCTGAGTCTCCCCATGACGGGAGAAGAAGAGGCGGCCAAGGACCCAACCAACATCTGCTTCAAACCTGCTGCACAGAAGCAAACACTGAGGTCTCACCCGAGACTGCTGATTCTTTCTTTGCCCACCGCTCTAACTTGTTTGCTCATCTAGTTTTCATGAGTAAATTAGAGACTATCAATCAGAAAGAGACAGAACATCTGCTAAGAAAAGGCATCTGGACAGCAAAACGGTGCCAGAGAAACACCGTGCGACACGTCACAGTCTGAGGCAGCTCTGTTCACCTCCGTGGGGCGGAGATCAGAGTCAGTATGATGTTCACGTCCACAAATCCAGGTTATCCACGAACACATTTGTTCGTTAGAGTCCGTCTATGGAGATATGGAAGTACATGCTCTAATTCAGAAAAATAATCACTCATGAAAGGGTTAAACTTAAGAAAAATGACAAGCAATATATATATTCCTTTTACTATTCACTCTGAGCTTTCCAGAAAAACAAAAACAAAAACAAAAACAAACCATCGAGAGCGTCATCTCTGACTACTTACTCCAGGAGACCAAGCTTTTGTTCCAGAATCGATTAATTTGAGCGACCAGAAAAGAGTGCAAAGTACTCGGTACACTTTACTGTTTGAAAACAGGACATGCGTTTCCTTGCAACCCCGTCGAGAAGCATTTTCTGCGTCTTCAGGCCCTGCCCTGCATGTCACTCATCCTGCACCACAAAACGAGGCCCGCCTGTTTAGTCTGCTTCCCCACAAGCCCCGGCTCTCCCCGCTCGGCGATATTTGGGTTGGAAACACCACAAAGGAATACTTGAATAGTCTTTTTTCAACTATAAGTTCAATGAAAACATTTCTTATGTATTAAGTTTTGCAAAACACACTTAACTGTGGGTGGGTCTGGATAGCCAATTAAGCGTGTGTGTATCCCTTCTTTACCAAAACTCAGGCAAAAAGAAAAGAAGTGCTCAATGGATGAGTGTGAAGAACCAGTTATTCAGTTGGATTCTGTGCACTGCGGTGTGTATTCACTGACAGTCTGCTTTGTGCCAGGCAGGTGCTAGGTGCTGGGGACACAGTGGTGTGGTAAGGAGGAGCAAATGAGAGAGCGTGTGATAAATGGTGGTCCAACCCGGCCTCAGTGGTAGTGGGGACAGCAGGAAATGGGTGGATTTGAGAAGCATCAGAGAAGGGGAATTGCTGAGACGTGCTGAATGCTTTAAAGAGCAGAGTCCTGAGGAAAGACGAGTCGAGGCCAGCGGTGGTGGCCGTCAGTGCCGGTCGTGACATAGGGCACCTAAGAGCAGCGGCAGCATCCTGGGCAGGATGGGGCCGTCCCAAGATAATGGCTTCACCTGGGACCTTTTCGCCGGACGTCCCTGTGGGTCTCAGATCAGGAAGACAGCCTGGGCTGGAGGTTTCGATTTGTGACTTCTTGGTATATGGTGGCTACCTGAAGCCACACGGGAAGGGACAGAGTAGACATCTGGTGACCCCTCCCAGGAGGTGACAGTGCAGCTAAAAACAGCCAGCTATCCATTCGTTCGCCCTCCATCCATATATTCGTTTATCAGGAAAAGAAGTTCCATATTGTGCACGCAACAGGCGTATCATCTCCCCTAAACAGTGAAAACATCGAAGGTGATGTCTTTTTCTCAAAAAACAAAACAAAACAAAACAAAACAAAACCAAGCAGCAAAGGCTGAGCCCCGTGTGACTTCTACCTGTCTACACCCGGGCTGAGCGTCTACACCGGGCTCTGGCTGGATGGGTCTGGTCTTTGCTCTTCCAGTGTGGTCGTCAGCCTGAAAGGCACAGCATGACACTCAGTCCCTGTCTTGGGCTCTGGATCCCCATCGAAAGCAAGGGTGGGGGGTACGGCCCCTCCCCGCGACGCTGCTGAGTGCTCCCTCGTGAAATACGGGCCAGCGAGCTGTGCTTCCATTGTTGTTTAAAAAAAAAAAAAAAAAACTAAGAAAGAAACCACAAGACTTCACGAGACAAGTATCCCCAAATTTATGTGAGGGGTCAGGAAAATCGAGCACAAAATGCCCCGTGTTCTGCGAAGCATAAATAAGGAAAACGGGGACGTTTCCTTTTGTTCTTTAAACTGTTATTCGCATGACGTTTCAGGTCGGGCCACGACTTCTGGTCCAAGAATGATGATTTGAGCTCAAATGTTTTACTTAAACTCCCCCCCCCTCCGTTCCCTACGGAAGCCAGCAAATAGAGAGGACGGAAATGTCTGTGTCAGTGCTGGGCCCGGGGAGGGTCACGTGACAAGTGTATAAGAAGAGAGAGGAATGAATACAGGTGTGCGTCACTTTCCCTCCCAGGGCGGGCGAGGGAACAGGTAATGTGCGTTCTTGCCTGCCGCATCCATGCGGTGAGCCTGCCGGAGGAGGTGAGCGTCTGCGTACTGCGGGGCTCGGCCAGCAGGCCCTCTGACTCTCATCCGAAGCTACTTCCTCTGACATGGCCTCTGACAATGCAGGCGAGGGAGGGATCGGGCTCATCTCTTCCTCCCCTTGTCTAAGGCCTCAGTTTCTTTGTGACTCGGGAAGGAGAGAGGGGTGCCTTTTCTTGGAGCCTCACACGCTCCCACAGTCAGTGCTTGCCTGGTTCATCCCCTGAGACCGTCCTCTGCTCATCGAAGCACCGTCCTCAATCCTGGCTGCACCTTAGAATTACGAAGGCCCAGGCCTAACCCCGATCCTTTATGACGTAGGGGTGAGGACCAGATATACATCTTCTAAGTCGTCCAGAGTTTAACGCACAGAAAGAGCTGAGAACCTCTTAGGTAAACCATCGACACTGGACTGCAACGCATCAGCTCCACTCTAGGTCCCGCAGCCTGATCCCCGAGACTGAGATGTGTCAGATGCAGCCTCTTTTTCCCCAACGAAACAGAAGCCCTTTTCTTCCTGTCTCATGATAAAGCCCACCACGTTGCAAGAGATAAAGCTGTGATCGCAATCTCCGACCCTGACAGACACAGCAGGGAGGAGGCCCATGGAGGGAATGTCCGTGCGGAAAAGTCACATTATTGCTGGGTCCACCTGCCTTGGACCTGGATGGAAAAATCAATGCTTCTCAGCCCAGGGGAGACGTACCCCAATGGTGGACAGGCCCATCGGACCACACACAATAGAGGGAGTAAAACCTATCGGACTTGTGCCACGTCTGGACAGCTGAACGCTGGCCAGTCTCAAGTGGGCTTAACAGAAACTACAGACAGTTGTCACAGAGGAAATCCAAGGGCCCACACTCGGACATCCAAGGACGCATGCCCTGGCCGCACTCTGAGCCTCCCCTGTGTGCTACGGTAACCCCTGAACGCCCCCACCCGCCCCGTCCTCAGAGCTCCTGCACGGACAGGCCAGATGCTGCCACTTGAAGAGAACCAATAAGGACCAGCTGAGACGTGAGACAGACGATGAGAAAGAGGACACCAAAGCACCACCTTATTGCCGGAGAAGGTGAGACTGGGCCAGAGGCCACCTCCCTGAGAACCCCATAACCAGACGACTTACCCGCCTGGTCACAGAAGGCCCCCGCCCCCGCTCGAGTTAGACTCTTTCATAAATGAACTTGAGCATGTGAGGAAGGCTTTGCCATCCCCAAACTGGAAGGAGGGTGCCGCGTTTGAGTCGGGCTGAAAGGGAGGTCCTCTCCAGCTGGCGGATGACGGAGCAAACCTCGAGGTGCCTGCGCCGTGACCCCGTGGTCGGCCCCGGGCACGGGCGTCTGCGGCCGGAAGATTGCGCCTAAAAATCAGTGTGACGTTCAGACTCACCAAGGCCTTTTGCCAACACAGTGTGTTGTGTTTATTGGGCTATTCACAGGTCGGCTAAAACATGAGGGGATAAGACCAGATGCCACATCGGTCGTGTCCAGAAACAAAGCGCTTAGCGTTTCTCTGTTTGGAACATTGCACTCATTCCGTTGCAGCCGAGGAATGTGGGTGATTGGCTGACTTGCCTGCGAAGGGTGCAGCTTCCTTTTTAGCGACAAGAAGCACGAGCGTTAATTTAACCGATGACCTGTAGAACAATCAGCAGAAAAGAAAACTCTTTTCGTGCAACTACGACAAGAAAATCATTTATACAAATCGAACCGATATAAAATACATTATAAAGGGACCACGGCATACAAAGGGCACGGAGCTGGCCACGGAGCAAGGATGGCACAGACCACCACACGGAGAGAACGCGGGCGTGAAGTCATGTCTGTTAGGCAAGTCTGTCCAGAGTGTGGGAGTTCCACGTTGACCGAGGTAAAGGCACGATCACGTCAACATAGTTAATGGGGAAGAATCCGGACTCTCCACGCAGCAACCCTTCGTACCAGTTTTCATCTATCTGTTGGTGAGCGTGATGATGTCGCCTTCTTTGAATCCTAGTTCTCCTTGGTTTTCTGGCTCAAAGTCATAGAGGCCGCGGCAGCAGGGCTGGTCCCGGGGACCCTCAGGACCTGTCCACGTCACACAGAGACAAAAGGCACACGTTAACATGACGGATTACCCGCGGAGAACTGGAAAGGTGGAGAGAGCCGGTGAGACCGCCAACGGCAGGCGGGTGCTTGGCTCCCTGGGGCTGGACTCGCGCTCTCTGCTCCTCGGCTCTCCCTGCTGCCCTTAGCCAGGTGACGCCCTCGCTGACCTCTAGGGCCCTTTTCTCATCCGTCCTCCAAGCCAGAGATTTCTGGCCCAGCCCATCTCCTGGGAGCAGCTCTGCAGCTCTGCCCGGGGCATACGGTTCCTCTGTGAGACCCAACAATACAGTGAAACAATTAAAAGGACAAAGATGACGTGGTGAATCACGCACACCTCAAAGCTCAGAGAAGAAAATTACAAAGGCCTGAGTGGCTGGGGCAACTCCCACCAGCGACCAGGAGTTTGAATATTCACTGAGTTCCACCTGAACGTCCTGGGGTTCCTGTCCTGACCCGGACATTCTCCAAATAAGATTTTTTTAATAAATTATTTTTTAATCAAAACGAAAACATGGTAATAGTATAAAAAAAAAAGAAGAGAATTTCCTACATATCATAGTGAATATCTTTCTGGATTACTTGTAATTACGGACCAGTTATCACCTGGATCTCTTAACCCATCTATCGCTGGACATTTAGGAGCTGGCTCACCTGCCTTCTTCACTCCCTTCCGTCCTCCTTCCCCCCTTTCTCTCGCTCCCTTCTTGACTACTTCCTTTGGTTCCTTTTGTTTCCTCTTGGCGTTCATAGATAATTTGAAAAATATCCTCATCTATGTGCCTTTTCAAATACATACGATGACTTCCTGAGGGTAAACGTCTAGAAAGCAAATTTCGCTGTTCACAGAAACATCATTCCCTCCCCCACCCGCCCAGACTTTTAACATTAATATGTTTATTTTTCGATCATATCTTAAAAGTTTTAGAACCCATTAATACTGTAAATATGAACCCCAGGTCTGGCCATGTTTGCTATGAGCATGAGCCCCAGTTTATCATCTGGGTTTTTTTCATTTTTCGTTTTGGAGTGGATGCTGGCTTGGGGCAGTTGGAGGGCTTCTGTTTGCTTCGTCTGTTTGGGCACAAACAGAAATTTCAAAACACAGAAGTCACAAACAAATCAAACTTTCTCCATGGTTTCTCTTCCACGTTTATAAAATACTCATTAAATTTATCCCTTTTTTTAAAAAAAAATTTAATTCTTTCAGTGAGAGTTTCTTTTAATTCTTGGATTTTGGTAAATAAAGGTATTATTTACTTTGAAATAATGTTCAGCAGTTATTGCCACTCAAATGGATTAAATAACCATTCTTTCTCCACTGATTTCAAATACTACTTTTGTCTTTTATATAATTTATTATCATGCACTTGGATCTATTTAGGGTTTTCCTATTTTTTCCCACTGATCCATTCAATACTGTACCATATCTTAAAATGCTGTAGCTTAAAATAAATTAGCAACTGTAAAGTAAGTTTTCTCATCATTACTCTTCTTTTCAAAATTTCCTATTCCAAAAAAATCATCAACCCGGTCAACTAAGTATCAACGTATTGCGTTTTCCCGTCACAAAACCCCATTTCGATTTTAACGGGATCATAGTTAGTAATAATAATGATACTTAATTTATAGAATTTTTTTAAAAAAGTCAGTGACCACTGCATGCCCTGAAGAAACCACACTTATCTACACGTTAATTTTTATCCTACAGCTAGACCCAATTTGTCACTATTTGAGAGTTCTGTGCCTGTATTTAACAATGAAGTTACGTCCTTTTTATTTCTGGTCAGGTTTTGGTGTCGGAACATGTCAGCTTTATAAGATAAACTCTTTTCTATTTTCCAAAATAGTCAAACTAAGATTTGAAAAAAAAAAAAAAGTTGCCGCCCCGTGATGTAGGTCCTATGGGTTTCGGAACACGGAACGCTTCCTAGGCTACGACACTGGCTTAGTATGTCCGGGAAGACGTGGTCTCCCCACTCCAGCTCGCCACAGCCACCACCCCAAAGAGGCCACATGGCCATGGTGCCCAGCCACAGCAGTCCGGGGACTGTAACGGGGGTATCTGGCAGCCCCCAGAAATCCTCCTCTTTCCGAGAAGGGACAACAGTTCTTCTAAGAGGTCACACCAGCCTGACCCCAGTGCCCAGGGAACGCCAAAAGGACACACCAGGCTGTGCCTCCCTCTCGATGTCACCTCCCACATGATCTAGGGCACCGTCAAGGGTTGCCGAGACACTGTCACATGACTACAGGGCTAAGTGTGGGTGCTTTTCCCCCCAGTAACTGCAAGCCACCTGTCACGACTGCATGGCAGGCCTGCACGCGGCCCTGCCACCGCCTCCGTGTCATGCGTGTGCTTTCCCTGCACATGCACGGAACGTGTCGGGGAGAGGACACAGCGACTTCCTCACTTCGCACTCTGTCTACACCGAGCAAGGCACCACAGCGACACGATCCCCAGCAGCTCATGGACAGAAAACATGTCGTTTCTCTCCAGACCACTGAGCGGAGAGGCCCGGGGCCAGCCCTCCGGACTCAGGCAAGGCCGCAGCACCCGGCTGCCCGGCCACCTATGAGCAGCCCAGCACCGAGCACCGCTGTCACCAGTGCAGGCTGGGGCAGTCCATACCGGCCAGAGCACGCTGGCTGTCCTGGTCACACGTGCAGCAGGACGGCATTCGGAACATCATCCAAGCATCTGTCACGCGAGGTCATTCTGCTGTCCGGGCCCTGAACCCAAGTAGCGTGGCCTCCTTGACGGAAGGAGAGGCTGCTGCAACCTGCCCTTGAACACAGCAGGCAGTGTTTAGCTTTTCCGTTCCAAAATAATGCCATTTCAGTCGTGAACTGGTGTGAGAGCCAAGGTTTTCTGGCTTTTGTGCCAGAGCCAGATAGGCTTTTATGAAGATCTGAGAGAGAGAGAGAGAAAGAGAGAGAAGACAGAGAGAGAGACAGAGACAGAGAAAGAGGGAGAGAGAGACAGACAAGAGAGTGAGAGAGACAGAGACAAAGATGGAGACAGAAAAAGAGACAGAGACAGACAGACCGACAGAGACAGAGAGAGAGATTGAGAGAGAGAGATGCTACTTCTGGGTTCCAGGAACCAGAGCTTGGAGAACTCGGGGCACAGAGGTTCTATCACAAGCTGTGGAGAGCAAAGGGCTGCTTCCTGCCACCCAGAGAAGAGACACAAGCCTTTCCTGGGTTTGGGGAAGGGGCCAGGAGAGGCAAGGAGGTAGGCAAGAAGGTCGAAGCCCTCTCTGGATTCCACCTGGGGTCCAGGGGTCTGAGGCCCTGCTGTATCCTGGAACCCTGGGAGGAGGTGGGCTGCCAGGTACCCCAGACCAGCAAGGTGGGCTGAGCGCAGTGGAGGTGGTGGGCAGCCTCAGCACGAAGAGAGGGGGCCTGGCTCCCCGTGAACTGTGCATGGTTCTCCCCAAGTCCCAGTAGGACCAGTGATGGCGGGGGGTGGGCTCGAAATGCAAACATCGGGAAACCCAGGGGGCAGAGGGGACAAGCTACCTCAGTTGGGAGGCAGTCAAGACCGAGACAGGCCTCCTCGCCTGCCACCATGGTGTCCTGCAAACTCCCCACAGCACCGAGCAGCACCCTGGGGAGGAAGCAGGGAGGGGGGAGCCTCTGAGGAGACGCCGCAGCCCTGACTGATGAGGAGTTTCAACCAAACGAACGAATGTGGTTTGAGTCCTAGATGGACAGAGTCGTAAATGGACGGGCCATGCTTCCCACTGCAAGAGACTGAGTTACCTTGAAATGGCAAGATTACATTTTTTCCACCATTAGAAGAAATGGAAAAAAGATTAATTTTTTTTTTCTTTTTTGGCCAACTGCAGAGATGGAAAAATGATTAAGTTGTTTCCGCTATGGGTCTGAGCAGAGGCTCGAATGCAAGTTCCGTTCCGTTAGAGAGAGAGAGAGATGACGTTTCTGTCCATCTAAGGGACTGAGCGGATCTTCCCTCCACCAAGAGATGAGTCAGGGGCACCACGGACCGAGTCCCAGAGCCCAGGCCGCGCTGGCCACTGTCCTCCGCGGGGTCTTTCAAACCGGACTGGGCACCAACGTGGGCACGGTGCCTCAACGCCCAGCGTCCCACAGCCCGAAGCCAGCGCCTCTGCCGCACCCTCCCCGGAAAAGGACGCAGGTGCCACGCAGGGGCCCGTCTCTGCCTCCGTGCCACCTCCTGTTAATGCCCGGCACCTGAAACGCCCGGGGAACAGCCACACGCCGCCGGCGGCTGACAGAGCGGGCGGCCAGAACCCCAGCCCCGGGCTGTCCAGCCAGCCGGCCTCGCCCCGGCCTGGCCGGGGGGGTGGGGGGGGCCGCGCTCACTTTCTCTCCCTCCTGGGACCAGGCCTGGCACGACCTGAGAGCAAGTGGGGAAAAAAACACCGTCTTCCCCATGAAACCAATGAAACGAAGACGGTTTTCACGGGGCAGAGGGAGGGTCCCTGGTACATGCTCATTATCCAAGCCCAGTTCCACACCACTGAAGGTGGCCGGTCAGTCCGTGCGGGTGGGGGAGTCACGTTCTCCCTAAAATACATGCCCTTCCCTCTCGGGCAACACCGTGGTCCGGCTTCTCACGTCCCTCTGATTTTAAGACTTTTTTTATTTTCCCTTTACGGTCGACTTACTAAACCATCCTGACCGGATATCGGGTCCCCTCGTATTTTAACGGCAGGAACATCCTTTCCCCACCCCCACCTTGTCATCCCCCAGGTCCCTGAGGCAAAGCGGCAGCCCACCCCCACCCCACCCCCAGCCCCACCCCCAGCCCCGGTCAGCGTAGGAATGAAATCGTCAGCCGGGCTCCAGCGCCTGCCACGGGCACCGTTCTAAGTGCCTCAGAGACACGGGGCGGGTTAGCTTCGCAGAGCCGCCCTTGATGCAGGGCCACCCAGTCTGAGGGATGGAGACCGAAGCCTGCGGAGGCTCAGCACAGCGGGGCAACAGGGGCCCCCATCCACATCAGGGTCCCGCTCTGAAAACCCCTCGCTGGTGGGTTTATCCCCCCCACCCCACTCGGTATCTGAGCCAGCCCCGGGCAGGGGGAGCAGTCCGTCAGCCAGGCTGGGAACGAGCCCGTGCGTCCTCGGCTTGCCATGCCCAGGCACTCCCAAGCCTCGGGAGGTTGTCTGAGAGCAAGTGTCCGCCACCCACGCCCTTCGTGAGCCTCAGGAAGGTCTGCCAGGTTCCTCCTCACCGTGCCAGTGACACCTGAGGGAACTTACTCTCAGTCCTGCTGCCTCGGCCTGAGCACCTGCTTCCAAGTGAGCCACTCGAGGCTTCAATTAAAAATATAGAGAGAGAGAGAATGTAGAGAGAGAGGAGGCGCGTTAGACACCAGAGAGGAGCCTGCGTGTGCTGGGCCCGGCGTCCTGCGGCCTGGCCTTCTCATGGGCGGGCTGGCTGTCCGTCCGTCTGCCTCTCCTCCTCCCTCTCTCTCGGCCTCACGTCTGTTCTCAAGGGCTGCCTTTCCCACCCCCTGACTTGGAGGGGGAGTCGGAGATGGAAGGAGTGGTCAGGGCGAGGGCAGCCTCCCCTCTGCGGCACTAAGAGTCACGGCTCTCTGTCTCCTGCTGTCTCCTACTGTCCTTGAACTTGGGCTGTGTTCGACCACCCTAGGAGCCCACCGCTCTTACACCCCAGTTGGCCCTGATTCTGGAGGATCTCACCACTTAGAAGCATTTGGGCAGAGCGCCCCCACTGAAATGCAAACTAGACCCCCCTACACACACACATATACACACACCCCGATTTTTTTTGGTGGGGGGAAAGGGTGGGAGAGAAGGTACCTGCACCACCTCTGTCAGCACGAGTCCCTGTCAGGGTACGAGGTACGGCGTCCCCCGGAAACTAAAGACCTGCAGAGGGCTCTGTGTCTCTTAGTAAATGCCCCAGACTGCTGTACCTTTGTGGGTGTCTGGTCCTGCTTTTTATAGTGTTTCTCTTGCCTCCCTTGCAGGCGGGCTGCGTGCGACCTGTCACTTTTTCCTGCTGTCACGGGCCTTCCCGAAGAGTCCCTCCTTCTCTGCTGCCTTCAGTCGCACCCCGCTCCTCTAGACTACGTGGGCTGACCTCGCCCCCAGAACAGCCCCGTGAGGTCGGCTGACGGTTCGCACGCTTCTGACGGGGGCATCGACACCCAGAGGTCTGGAGCCAGGCCGCGGGCCACCCTCCGACGCCAAAGCCTCCTTCACGGGAAGGCCTGGGGGTGACACCATCTCGGCTCGCTTCCTGCTCTGAAGTCAGGAAGTTCGGGGGTGTGTCCTCATCACTGATGCCACCCAGGGGCCCACCAGGGGGCCGAGAGGAAGGTGCCCGACAACGGGTGGGGGGGGGGTAGCGGAGGGAGAAGGTGGCCCGACCAAGAACGGGACCCAGGTCCCCTCTGTTCCACCACCGCCACCCTGCCATTGGGCTGTCCGCACGCCACCTGACAGAGGTCATCTCTTAACACGGTGGGCGGAAAAACTGACCGGGACCACCCCATTTACCTCTGGTGCACGGGACTCACTCTCCAGCACTCACCAACCGAGTGGCGGCCAGGGCCAGGCCCTGAGCTCAGCCGATTCGAAGCCGGGGTCCCTGACCTGGAACGAGGCTAACTGGTTCAAGTGCCCCTCCTCCAGAAGTTGTCATTTCCTTTAATCCACTTTAAAACTCCAGTTCCCGTAGCAAAATTTTGAAGCTAACACGTTCCCTTTAGCTGATCCAAACACAGCATCGGTGTATAATTCTGACAAATGCCACAGAAACCATTTTGTTCGACATCTCTAAAACAGTATTTTGTCTGCTGGTAAGAACATATTGGAGAGAAACTTCTGCTCCTTGGGGGTCTAGCTCTGGACTGGGCCCGGATTTCCATATTTGCAAGATGGTTCCTGCAGGCTGTGGACTGAATGTCTGTGTTGCCCCCAAACTCATAGGTCGACGTACCATCCCCAAGGTGATAGCATTTAGAGGTGGAGCTTCTGGGACATGATTGAGTCCAAGGGTGGAGCCATCACGCGTCAGATAGTGACACCACGTGAGGACCAAGGAGAAGACAGCCATCTGCTCACCAGGAAGTGGGCCCTCACGTGCCACTGAGTCTGCTGACACCTTGATCTTGAACTCGCCAGCCTCCAAGCTGTGAGAACTACATGTCTGTTGTTAGGCCAGGTGAGTCTACTCCGTTCCAGCAGCCCAAGCCGGCTGAGACGGTTAAATCACAAACTACTAAGAACCCTCTACTTATTTATAGATGGGATTTATGAAAAATTACCTGTCAACTGAACTCGAGCTTAATCGTCACAATCAATCATGCTGAAAAATAAGCATTTGTGATTTGTTTTAACCTCGATGCCGATCCTCCGTGGCTTACACAGGTTACAGGAGACGGGCTGAACCTGTGAGCTCAGTGCCCTTCACTTCACCAAGCCCTGACTCGTACACAGCAAGGCCACCCTTATGCCACCACCAGGCTCTGCGACTCTGAGTGAAATGACATACAGTGACACTAATTTTGCCACAGGCTAATTGTGATAAATAAGAGCTAAGTTCCTGTGGCATCTCATCTACATGATAATGACATAACATTGAACGAAATATGATTCAAGGACCTTCTGTACTGAGGTGGCTTCTGCAGAGACATCAGAAGCCAGGTGCATTTATTGGTCTTGGGAGGTGACCCCTCTACCACACCAGGTCCAGGGCTTGTCAGACACCTCTGTCACTCTAAGTTAAGGAAAAAGGGGAAAAACAGACAGCGGCCTTAATGAATGAGAGGTGGCTTCGCGGCCACCGGCACAGGGTCACGGTGTTTTGTCTGCCTGCTCCTTACTTTGCACAGTGTGGCTTAGTGACCGATATTTAAAAATCAAGAGATTGCACCTAAATACATGGTTTCCGGCTTTTCTTGACAAATGTGAAGGGCTGCTCTCCTGGACCCATGTTCTCGGCACGCAGCAGCTGTGGTAACTCCGGCTGCCGCCTCCAGGCAGGGCAGGCTGCACACCTGCCTCTCCCTGGCACCCGCCGACTGCTGTCGGCCATTTGTCTCTGGCCTTGCTCTGCGTTCTTACACCTCCCTCTGTCATTCCCCACAATTGGCATTCGAGTTTGCACCTGAGGCCACACCCCCCGTCCAGGGCTGTCACTCATGTGAATTCTAAGGTAAAGTCCTCCACCGCCCTGTGCATGGCTGCCCTGTTTGTAATCGCTGGAAACAATGAGCTTCTATGCTATTTTCTTAAAGGTAAGTGTATACATAATAATAATAATACTTGGTTTAATATTTAGAGATGGTATTTTAAATTGTAGCTTAAAGACCAAATATATCCTGCAGGGTCTATATTAAGATGTTTAAATATGCAGCATTTGAGATTATATGATTCTTATCGCCATTTTAGCCAAGTAGTGTTAAAATTCCCACAACTAAGTTAGAAGTTCCGTCTTACAGGCTTTTCAAAAACGGACTTGTCAAGGCCTTTGACACGACTATTTAGAAGTACAGAAAATCTTGCAGCAAGAAACACCTGTCTCTAAAGCATCCTTTGGATTAAAAAACAAGAAAAGGCCTCTCTTCCCCTTTTCCACATCAATGGCTACCGGTAAACAATAATAATTATTGTTCACATCTTATTTCTTAAAATATTTTTTTAAATATGGAAAATGGAAAATGTTAAGGCGATACACTTTCAAATTTCTAAGGATGCTAACAAGAGCTGGAAAAGAACCCTGAACTGTAGTCAGACAAATCATGCATTCATGGGCATGTTCGAATCGTCCAGAGATGTTAGGAAATTCACACAAAGTCACACAGCTAGTGTCAGAATTTGAACTACATTGCAGGACTCCCGTTTCCCTGTTATTTTTCTCTTGTCCTCTTGTCGATAGCTAACTCTAAATCAGTACTGATAACACAGAAAACATACAGGGGGCAGGGGAGGAAAAAAAACAGTGAGGAGGGAAAAAAAGAAAAAGAAACAGTCTCCTGACTGAGCAATCACCATTGCCACAGCTCTGAGAAATTTTAATTGCCTCTGGAAATTCAGGTTAAAAAATGCACATATGTCTATTTGCAAAGTGCTTGTCCCTTTTAATTTTCAAACTTCACACTTCACTTTCGAATATTTGTTTATTTTCTCTGTAATCCTAGAGACTGGGTTCCAGTGAGGGGAATGACTTAGGCTCTAGACTTTATTTCTGAGCCCCCTTAGAAGTATCGAGAAACTTATAAAAGTCTCCTTTATACCTAAAGGGAGCTAGAATGTCTTTCTATAAGCCATTTGAGAGATTTATTTTGCCTCGCTCTGAAATGCCTGTAGCATACGTTGGGGACCCCCCATTTGCTCCCTAACCTCAGCCTTTCACATTTTTAAAGCCGATCCCAGTTTGGAGCATATTAACCCTTAGGTATGATTACATAGAGTGGTGCCCTCTTTGAGAACTTCAGTGAGAAAAAATAATAATATTCATACATCCTTGAGCTGATAAAAAAAAAATGGAAACTATACCTTGTCCTCTAGTCTTTAAATTTACAATTCGCTAAGTGACAACTTGGGGGCCTGATAAAAATGACCCGGGGCAGGGAAGATGCTTGAGCATAAATCAACAGTTTCCTGTGCTATTTTCTTAAAAAACCAGTGGTTTTCTGGGAACTATCCCGGCACGCAACTCGGTTCAAGGACTTTTCCTGGCCTCCCCCTCTCCTTTGGGGACACGGAGCCAGCGTGCGCTCATGGGCGTCACGACCCCACACTCGTGGGCTTGGACAGGCGGCGGTTTCTCCTCGCCAGGGCCCAAACTTGGACTTCGCCTGCAATCCATCATTTCGAGATGTGATTTCCACTCCCCTCCCCTTTCTGCACTTTGGCTCATGCTGTTCATTCTCTCAAGTACCTGGAAATGTATTATCGAAGATTCCATCTCGGCCCCACGATATGCCTTCTGCCTAACTGACCTGCATCCTTTCATCCACCCCTCCCCCTCCCCCCTTTTTTTTTTCTTTAGAAAGGCGAAACGGTGAAGAAAATGTTCTTGGAATTCATTTCTGGCAGAGTGCTACGAGCTTTGCTTTAAATTGTTAGTGAAATGCTTGACATTTTTCCTTCACTTTATAAACATTATGTGCAAATCATTCAGAATCCTAATGGAAAGTAATTTCCCATTAATGCGGGCCATAAAACGCCGTTTTCTTTTGAAACTGTGCCTTAGAAACAAACAGTTCAGGACCCCTTTACACTCACAAATTCCACCCACAAATCAAGGCAGCCCGAGGCTGGAGCATTGGGGTTGGGGACTGAAGCCACCGTCAAGGGCAATCTAGGAGAGGCAGCCTAAGAAACAGGAGAGTCAGGTCACTGTCAAACGGTGGCTGACAGCGGCTGACGGTGGAATTTGCCGCAGCGGAGAGCTCGGTATTGGGCACTGAGCCTTCTTAAAAGCCACCCTTAGCACATCTGTGATCTCTGGCTGACCATCGCCCTTCTCACAACTTAATCTGCCCAGCGACTCAGCTCCCAGCCAAGGAGGACGACGGGACAAAGCACTGACATGCACAGTCTGGATGAGGAAGCCAAAGAGCTCACTGCATTATCGGGGTTTTCGTCTCTCGAGTCTGATGCATAAAACAGACTCCTTTTGCAAACCCCTTGCTGGCCATGGATTCCCTGTGATCAAGAATCTTAGAAATAAATTTACTCCAGAGGCTCTTGAACATTTTACAAGTTCCTCTCATGTGCCTTCTGAATGATACAACATGAAATATCAATGAGGTATTGATATTTGGCTCTGCTGCTTACTATTGGCTCTGTGACCTTGAGAAACATCTCGAGCTCTCTGAGCCTCTGCTTACTGTTAAAATGGGAAGGATGACAGCACTGGAAATGCGTATGGAGTAGTCAGTACACGACCTGAACGGCAGTAAGAATCGATAAGTGTGACTGCTATATTGGCATGCTATTATTTTTTACTGTCTTATTTTACATTATTATCACTTTCTTGCAACATCCGTACAAGAATGGAACGAGCATCAAATAATAATGCCTGGCATATTTCCGGCTACTCAAATGCTGCACCCTTATGCCCTCAAGTGGTGCTTTAGTTTAAACACTTGGTCGGTTTCATAGAGTACAGCACTCTCCACACTGCCGAGGTCAGATTTAGTATTCCCAGAGTAAAGACAGACACCTTCGTCAAAGGAAAGCTGAGCTCTTCACAGTGGGGGAGATCATGGTGTCTTGGGGGCCTGACCTGAAGTCCTGTCTCCAAGACACCCCCCCCACACACACACACTTGGATACAGGCTGGAGGGCAGAGAAGGTGGGTAGGGACCGAGCCCTGGGTCCTGGGATCTGCTGCTTCTGTTTCAATCAGATACAACATACAGGGGGAGAGGGAGCCTGGAGCTGGACTCATTTTCCAAGTTTATAGTTAGTTAGTTAGTTAGTTAGTTAGTTAGTTTACATCAGCTGCTTTCTGAACTGAAATTTGGAAGTGGCTTACGATCATATTCAGAATAAACTTTTTCCAGGCAGAAATGGAAAAGCTATAAAAAGTCGCAAGATGATATATTTTCATCCCAATAAGAGAACTCTTGAAAGAGAAGGACACTATCAAAAATGGCCAGAGCAACAGACACACACTGGGGCTGTCCCACGCAAATGGGGCTGCAGGCCACCCTCGTCAAATGGGAAGGGCACATGCACGGCAGCCACCGTCACTCGAAGGGTCGCCATGCCTGAACATCATGCCTGGCACTGAGCTCCCTCAGGCCGGGGGAAGCGAAGGCTACAGTGGGGCCCACCCTGTCCTTGAAGGACGTACACCTGTTCTTCAGGAGCCATCGACGTTCCCATTATGAAACACGCTTCTCTGCTCAGTCGGGTATTCTTATTGAAATACAATTTAAAGGACACCTTGAAAAGAAAAATACCGCCCATAACCCTACCAGCTCCACATGCAGCTCTGGGTTTACAAAGCTATAACCACAGCACGCTTACGACTTTGTATCTTTCTCCTCTACTCACCACCAGCAGACCACAAACGTTTTTTATTACTACATAACTTCCACATTAATGAGTTTGAAAAGCTACATAGTATTCCATCTGATATACCATTACCTACTTAACCACTATCCTAACGATTGGCAAATATATATAAATATATAATATATTGGGCACAAGGTTGTCCCCCATAACTTTGTGTTTTTCTGGATATAGGGCTACAACAGACAGAGGATTTTACACTTTTGCTTAAATTATTTCCTTCTATATTTTCAGGAATAAATAAAACAGAATGTTAGCTACTCTTTGGTGCCTCTAGCAAGTTATCGTAAGAAAGATGAGACGTGGCCAGTGTGCAGGCAAAAATGAAAGAGAGAAAAATCAGAGATGGGGTGCCAGCACATTAGAAAAGCTAACTGCTTCTCTGTCAGAGATGCAGGTGGCCATCCCAAATCCTTCCCAGAGACCTCCCTAAAGCAAACAAAGGCGCCTTCTGCAGTGAAGATGAAAGGGTTGCCATCTCACTCAGCTCTGTTGAGTCAGGTGCCCTCAAGGAAGCCTACATAAACTGAGAGAGGCCTGAAGTGCTATATCTGAGAAAAAGCCTGCATTACACGCTCGTGTAACTGGACAACTCACACACCCATGGGTAACCAGAGACGTCAGGGGCCTGTCCATGTCTTCACCCAGAAGTAGAGGCAACTACATTGAAAGCAGCACCAGGAAGGAAAAAAACACATTCCAAGAGACCAGCATGATCACAGCAATGGTTACACAATGATGTTTACTCAATAAAAACGGTGATTATAAGGCAGAGGGAAGGAGAAGATGGAAAGCTAAGGCCTCATTTCCCATCGTAGGAATTCCGTAGATAGTATCCAAAACCGGAAAACCCACAAGCAGCAATATAAGCGTATTATTTAGAGCCGTGGAGCTACATACAGAACACGTAGCTGACAGAGGTCAAAGCGAGAGCAGGAAACCAAGACTTGGGGAAGAAATGGATTCGGGGAGAGTGACGTTCTCCACGAAAAACCTCGTAGGGTCATTTTCTTTGTAAAACTACATTTACACATTACTCCATCACTTTTATATTTACTCGAGGGGAAAAAAATAAAACATTAACGAACAGCAATCGTGTTGGAAAACTCGACTGCACGGCTTATGTGGGCAGATCCACGGACAGACAAAGTAGGTGAACTTTGACCTAAGCCTCACACTCACACAGAGACTAACTCTAGGTGGGTCACAGGCTGAAGTGTAAAAATGTACCAGAGTAAAACTATTGGGGAAAAAAAAAAAAAACACGAGAGGAAACATTCCAGGTCTAGAGCCGGGCAAAGGATACTGAGACTTCACTTCAAAAGCATGATCTACAAGGAAATATTGACAAACTGGACTTCATCGAAATTAAAAACATTTGCTCTGTCAATAGCACCATAAGAAGACTAAAAAGAAGTTCCCAAGTGGAAGAAGATATTTGTAAACCACATCCAGGTCAAAGGACTTGTATTTAGAATATATAAAGAATGCTAAAGATCAACAATAAATTGGGGGGAAAATATTCATCTCCCCATACGTAAGGAATTCTCATGAATCAGTAAGACAAAAGTAAACTACTCGAAGAAAATGCATCAATTATATGAACAGAATGTTCATACATGAGAAAATACAAATGGCAAATTGAAATAATAGAAAAAAAAATGTTCCATCTCACCAGTTATCACAGAAAGGCAAAATAAGATTGCATACCATTTTTTATCCATGAGCGCTTGGCGAAAATTGAACTCTAATAGCATGGGTTTAGGGGTGGGGGGAGGTATGACTACATTCGTAGCAGTGCGCCCATGGCAGTAAGTTGGCAATAGATATTGATCTGCTATCATTTAAAATTTGCATTCGCTCTAACTCCGCAATTTTGTTTCCAAGAAAGCCTTGGCCATCAGCATATATAGGATATGCTACAGAATATGAAACCATTAAAATGCAGTGGGATAGACAGATACGCAAGGCATGGAAATAACTCCGAGAAATGATAGTTACAAATATAATCTTGTATTTGAAAAGCAGAAAATAACCTGAAACTGTGTGGATGTTGCGTGGGGTGTGTATTTGTGTGCCTGTGCGCGCACATAAACAGGTGTGATGGAGAGCCCACGGCAAACTGTCAACCGTGGCCACGTCCACAGAAGGGACTGGGGTGGGCTGAGAGACCTCAGGGAACTACGGTCGTGCTCAGTTCGGTCATTTTATTCATAAATATGTCCGTCAGCACTTGAGACAGCATCTCAGATAGAGCAGGTGCTTAAACAAAGGCTAATTCGCACTTTTGAAAAATGAGCAGACGGTTTGGAAAGGTTAAAACTGTGTACGAAGAAAGGACAATGGGGCACGATGGGTCTACGGGGCAGGGCGACTGGGATGGAATTCTTCCCGGTGCCAGTTTTCAAAAACCGATGTAAGTACCCCAAACCAGGAGGCAGGAAAAGGGGCGTTATTAGGGGGAAAGGGATTCCCCAAATAACCAGAAAAGAAAGTCAGGGTCTCCGTGTAGTCAAGGGACAACAGGGACGTGTCGTGAGCGCAGGCTCCCAGCAGAGCCTGCCTGCAGGGGACACCCAGCTCATGCAACGGCCAGCTCACCTGTCGCCTTTGCTACAGAAGTGGCGGACAGCCCGTTGAGCTCACTGGGACTCCTCTTCAGGGGCCGCGGCTTGTATTCACGTCTGGGCAAGGCGGATGCCTCCGAGATCCTGCAATGCACACGGGAAGGTAAGACACGATGAGGCCGCACAGCCTCCGACACACGTCTGCTCTTCCTTGACAGCCTGTGGCCTAGGGGACAGGTGGTGCTCACACAGGGGACGACGTTTACACATTGATTCATTCAGCTTTTCAGCTACGGATCTGAGAGGTGTTTTCCGCGTAAAGCCTCTGAGGCACCCAGCAAGGGCTAGGGCATCGCGGGCACTCGGCCGCGTTAGCCACCGTCTCTCACGGCGTGACAACGCAGCCCGTATGGGCCGCGGACGGACCGCCTGCCTGCAGCCCGGGCGCCTTGGAGGCTGGACACCATGTCCAGCTCCCAGAGCCTGTCGTGAACGTGGCCTGATACCTGCAGCGGTGAAGTGAAACCATGTCCTCTTCCAGATAGCGACACCCTTTCTGAATATCGTGTCACTCTGAAGGATGATTTTCGACCCTGCAGCCCTGGCCCGGGATGCGCCGGGCACTCTTACCGTATCTGCAGCTTTTTCTGGAGCTCCTGCAGGATCTCCGTGGACTGTCTGTGATAGTCTAAAGCTGCCTCTATGAACACGCCAACTGGCTGACTTGTTCCACCTGCAGCGGAGGTGAGAAATTACTCCAGAGAGGCCCGAACCTGGGTTGTCCAGGGAGAGGACACACCAGCCGCAAAGACCCCGCGTTGGCCTCGGCTCCCGTCCATCTCATCTCATCTCGTCCCGGGCCCTGGTGACGACCACACAGGTCCCGGGATAGAGCTAGGATGTTGCTGGCAAAACATGTTCAAATTTAGTTGTGATTATAGAATTTGATGTAATTCAATAAAACGTCCAACGAGGCGACCATTCTCAGGAGATTCTGCTGCTCTAAGGGTCCTGGGTCGGAACACAGAAGGCTCAAGCTTTTCCGATTACAAGGGAAGCCAACATTGGTCGAGTGGACTGCTTCCTTAGGGAGGTGTCTCTATGGGTCCTTTCCAACTAAATCACGTCAAGAGACTAAGGAGACCGAGCTGTCCTCAGGGAAGAGGGGAGCCAGGGCACAGCGTTGCCAGGCCTCCTTGTATGGGGTTGGTGGCCTGGGCGCAAAATCTTCTCTCTGAGGCATAGAGCGAGCAGAAAGGAACGAACTATAAAGACAGTGGCACCTCTCCTTCCCATGATTCTGGACATTTGTGAAATCTATAACCCAATTAGAGAAGAAAAGAAAGAAAGAAAGAAAGAAAGAGAAAGAAAGAAAGAAAGAAAGAAAGAAAGAAAGAAAGAAAAAGAAAGAGAGAGAGAGAGAGAGAGAGAGAGAGAGAGAGGAAGGAAGGAAGGAAGGAAGAAGGAAGGAAGGAAGGAAGGAAGAAGAAAGAAAGAAAGAAAGAAAGAAAGAAAAAAAGAAGAAGAAAGAAAGAAAGAAAGAAAGAAAGAAAGAAAAAGATAGGACCTGTAGCCTGTAGAAATCCAGAAGCCCTTGGTGGCACAACCTGAGGCAGAGATGCCCAGCAGAGGCCTGAGAGTGTCCCCAGTCCCCCACACACCCGAGGGGCTACTGCTGACGCGAGGGACTCAGTAAGCTCACTTCCGGAAGCCCCCAAGGCAGGCCCACACACCATGGGCCCTCCGTTCTGCCACCCCACAGATGCTGCAGCCTCCAATACAGAGGCCGGGTGACTGGCCATCCCTGGGATGCCCCACCTCCCTGGGGCCAACCCTGGCACCAGCAGAAGCGATCCCGGGATGAGCTGGACGTCCCGAGATCTGAGATTTCAGCTAGGGACCTGCTCGATGTCCGGAGCTATTCCCGAGGCAGGAGAGAATGGTTACAGAAACTTCCAGAAGCTTTTCTAACAGCTAAGGCTCCGGAGCCTCGCCACATGCAGAAGACAGAGAGCAACATTCTCAGTCATGGGAAAGTCTCCGGATTGGTTTAAATACTTACATCATTTTCTAAAAAATTAAACATGCTTCTTTCAGCCAACTCCTTTGACTCTTCAAACTTTTCTACTGCTTGTCTGACTTCTTCGTCTGGAATCTTACCTACTCGCTTCTTTTTATAGTCGTAATCCAGGCGACGGCCTTCCAGCTTTTTCAGGTGGTGCTAAGGGACAGAGGAGACCGTCAGGGACGGCACGCTCAAAGCCCGGCACGAAGAAAGCTCGGTCGTGCCTACGAAAATGGTCGTTCGTTGCTTTTTCCCAGCCTACATTTTGTAGGACAGGAACCCATCTTACATTATGGATGCGGGCACCTCAGCATCGATTAAGAGGCTCCCTTCGCTGCAGGTGCTCAAGGAATATTTGTGGGATGGATGGATGGATGGATGGAGGGAGGGAGGGATGGATGAATGAGTGTCTATATGGAACATAAGGACACAGTATCAGTACTCAGATCCCATTTTCCAAAGTTCTTCATAGGACCCCCCCCCATTATCTGTCGTCCAGATCATTTCCAACTAAATTAACCATACCAAAAACAGGGATATTTCTTTTCCTACTATTGTCAACTCCTCACTAAGACGTTGGTTATAAAAAACAAACTTCCAGTATTTTTAGAATATTTCTGCATGTTCCATAAAGTTCCCCAACAATTACAGAATGAGCAGAGTAAATGCTCTTAACGAATGCAATACACACATCCTCCAGTCTATGCTCTGGAAGGCCATTTTTTAAAAATAGTTTTCCAAATAGAAAGTGTTGACTCCTAGAACCTGATTTCCTTGAGAAATCATGGAAAATAACGACTGCTCAGGCAACGTATCCAAGGAGACAACTAATACAGCATGATTCTGATGATCGAAAATCCTCAGAAAGGTATTGAATCGTTCGTTCTTTGTGACAAATGGCTGTAGAGACACACATCTTTACCAGCTTCTCGCTGGCTTCAGTGAGCTACAGGAAAAAGGGCTACCTGACCCTGGGATGCGTCCCAGGGAGCCAGGGGAACAAATTGGGTGGGTGTTTACTGCTCACAGTCAGATGATGCCTCCACTGTATGTATCCCTACAGAAACAGCCTACCGATCTCAAACATAAGCACCACCTTAAGCAGCAACAGGTAGACTTACAGCCGGGAACACTCACCCCAATCTCTTTTAAATCTTTGTCTTGCAGTAACTGGAGTGGATCAATGAAAGTTTGCTTTACGTTAATATCCAGAGAGTCTTTCACCTCGGCCATTAGCTTCATGGATTCACCAACTTCTATCAGAGCGTTGCCTGAGACAGAAAACATAAAGAAAGGTTCTCTACCACAGCACTCTAAGGTTGACAGTGAGTTACATTCATTTCATTCCCAAAAGTTTGTGGGTGATGGTGTAACAGGGTTCTCGCTAAGGGACGTTTGAATCTTGACTCGGGGGGGGGGGGAAGGGAAAACAAAAATAAAACGAGAAAAAGGTCTTCCTATTTTCTACGTTTTCCTCTCTACATTCTTCACTTTCTTCACTACATAAAAAATAAAAACCCTGAGGCTGACAGACCGAGGCACTCACCACTTTGTCCACTAGATGGGGATAGAGCTCCATTTTAAAAACTGGTACTGCCGAAACCTGGCACGAAGGGTTTCTCAGAATCCAGAACAAAGTCCCTCTTTGTAAACAATGAAAGGGTCGTGTCATCGGGCTAAGCACCAAGCAATAACGATTACGATCGAAACAAATGAACAGCATCTCCTCTCAGCCTTTCCTGCCAGAGCTTCTGAGGCCACACTCCCTGTGTCCTTGGGTTCTGAGGCCCCCTATCCTCTCTCACGTCAAAGAAGGCCTGGCAAGGGACATGCTTCAGCAGGGCGGGCAGGGTCTGCTCCCGCGTTGGCTGCATCCCGCCCTGGCGTCTGGGCGCCAGCTGACCCACAGCAAGTGGGCATCCTGGGAGCTCTGCACAAGGAGGCGGCAGGGTCTCTAGAAAACACTCTGGGACGTGTGGCACGAGACTGAACTGCTTTCTCTGTATCGGGGGTTTCTGCAACGAGTTGTAAAGAAAGGTGGAGCTTGGGGTCTACCTTTTTATTTTGTTCCATGGGAGTGGTACACATCGACCTCCGGCTTGAAAGAGACCTTCAAGTCTAGCCTGAGAATTTGCATTTCTAGCAAATTCTGACCTTCGGATAGTTTCTCACCTGTCCGTCAAGGGCAATGCACCTCTGAGTCACCAGTAAAGCAGGGACAGCACTATTGCCTTTATTATTATTATTATTATTATTAAGGAATAAACTAGATAGTGTATGTTACAGGCCCTTGCAAAGCAGAAGTGGAAAATGCTACTCTGAAATTCAGCGGGCTGGGACCTCTTCTTCACCCAGCGGCAGCTCCGTTCCTCCTGGAACGCCACACTTCCTTCACGGACTCTCTCTCCGGAGTCCGGGTCCAAATCGTGCTGAGAGGAAGCTGGCACGTCCTTTCCTAGCCTGGGGACGCTTTCCTGCCCAGTTAGTCGGGAACGGAGGGTGGCCCCGCCAGCCCCTCGCCACCAGTGCCCGTGCCCCAGCATGCAGCTAGCGTGGCTTCCACAGAAACCACATCCCAAGTATGTTTCTGTGAAGACTCCAAAGATGACATTCTGAATATCGGCTGTCACCTGCATGGACTGGACATTCCTGCTCCTGGCCCAAGATGAGTACTTCCAATCCCACGAGGGCGTGGGGCTCCGCCTCCATGCTAAGGTTTCCGCACTTTAGAAGGCACCCCACCCCCCACGTGGCCCCAAAGGCCAAGCATGCTGTGGTACAGCCCCTCCCCGGGAACAGCATGTAGCCGTCTGCTCCTGGTGCCCTTCTGAAGCCAGCTCTCCTCCTTATCCCAAGTTCCCTTAAGTTGCTGGGCATCTGAGAAGCTACCAAGTTGTCTGCCCGCTTAAGTCCTGTGCCCTGTCACCACGGCCAGGGACGTGGCAGGAACGTATCTGTCAGGGCCCACCTGGCAGCCTTGCCTGCCCTCCAGGGGTCTGCCTTCAGGGTAAGAAATGGGCCCCCTTTCTCCCACTCACACGGATAAAAATAAAATCCACATTATGTTGCTCTGGCAAATATTGTTACCCTCTATGACTATTACTGTTTTGGGATTTTTTAAAGTTTTCTAAAGATTTTTTCCTAGATTAATTAGTACAGCCAAATATCTGAATTCTCAATTTCCATATCCTGGCTTGTTACCATTACATAAATAGCAAACGTATCAAATTCTCCTGGAAGACTTAATATATTTAGCTCAATTTGCCTCCAATTTAATTTATTAATTTAAAGCAATCTCAATCAAAATTCAATGAGCTGTTTATATTTCAGTAGACAGTATTTAAAATGACTCTAAGTTTTATCTGACAAAATAAAACAGGTGAGTGAAATAAAAATTTTACAGTATCTAGGGGGAAATTTTAGTTAAATATATTAAAATATATTTTCAAATTGCAATACTTAAAACACATGACACTTGACCAAAACAGTACAGATCAGGAAAACAGGAAAGGCCAGAAACAAATTTATAATATAATAATTTAGCCTATAACAAAAAGGTTATTTCAAATCAGCAGAGAAAGGCTGAATACATTAGGACAACATCTATTTAATTGTGAAAAAACAAAACTAGAACCCTCTTGCACAGTAGTCATCCATTAAACTCAGATGCTTAGAAATTTCAAGAAAACATATGCATCAAAAGCAAGTATAAACAAACATTTACAGAATTAGTATAAATAAACCATTAAGGAAACCCAGTGAGCCCCACTACATAAAATGCAAAAATCTTTCTCCATTACAATGACCCACACTATCATGTCAGAGGGTAAATGCTTACCTGGGGTGAAACTTCACCAACACAGGCAAAAAGCAAATATTCTGACCACTGAAAGAGCTCATAAACCAGTAAGAAGAAGAAAAAAAAAAGGACACCTTAATAGAAAAATAGGCAAAGGAGCTAATATACAATTTGCAAAAAAATGATGACACACGTGAAAAAAATCTACCTGGTGTGTAATCCAAAAAATGAGGTTAAAACAGCACCAGATAATAGTTTTATATACTATGTATCACACAACCAGTTATTTAAAAGTAAACTAAAAAGATAATGCCGAGAGGTAGGGTCTATACTGAGAAAAAAATATTCTCCCCCACTCCTAGCTGGAGTGTCCAACTAGGGTAGGCTTTCTCAATATGTTCCAAAAGCCTGAAAAATAGGCACACTCTGGACCCCGCCATTTCACTGCTAGGCATCTCATCTAAGGACATAATCTTGGGTACCAAAGATTTGCCTGTAAAAATGGTTACTATAGATAGATGCTACGTAAGACTTTTTTTTTTAACATCAAAAAATAAAAATAAAAAACCTAAATCCCCAGTAAATGGGACTGGTTATGATACATGGAAATATTATGTGGCCTTTAAAAACAATAGTGTAGAAAATTAACGACTTTATGACGGGGATCACGACACAGTCAACGGGAATACAGAGGTTACCGAATGGCCTACGGGTATATGTGCGTACTCGAACTCCACGTGTAAGAATTAACTAGGTATAAAGGGTATATAACAGGGCGTCACTGGACCTGTCAACTGGATATGTGATTTTGAGTGGTGGTAGCATTTTCCTCTATTTTACCTGCTGAGGTTTCCTCAGCTTCCTGCAATGGATATATGCATGATGCTTCGGTAAGACGGAAAAAAGTGATATGGGCTGTTAAATAAAGGCTCTGTGCATCAGTGATGTTCAGCTATAGCTGCGTGCTCAGCACATGTGACACTCACCGAAGGCGGAGCCGTCCCCAAGCTCCTTGCCGTACTTGAGCATGCAGCCGCCCAGCAAGCCTTCCGTCTGGGGTAGCCGGTGCTTTTCACCTGCCCTCGGATCTTCGACACGGTGTTCAGCATGCCTAGCTTAGCTCTGTATGCTTAAAAACATCATCATTTGTAATTCCTGAAAGTGACAAGCAGAGCGGCAGGCACAGAGCATTTGACAAACGCGGCCGGCGAAATTGGGGTCACCCTAGACAAAAATGTCAGGTATCTGCGGCAGGAAGACCGTGTGTGGCCGAGAATGCTATGGTGCATAACCCATGAACAAAGAGCAGGCTGGTTTGACCTAAGAAGCAATTAATGCAGGACAGGTCGGAAGATAACTGTGGGGAAATGTGACTACGAATTGAACACCAAGCTAAGGATTTGGGATTTCATTCCATGGGCTACAGAGGGAATCATGTGCTGGCTTGTGGAGTTTGAGACGATTTTAAATGGGTACACTTTCAGTTGCTTTTATTCTGATAATTACATCATGTTTTAATGTATTTGAGACCAGCGCTTCCAAACTGTATGTACGATAAATCACTCGAGCATCCCGTTAAAATGCAGAGTCTGATTCGGTCCGTCTGGGACCAGTCCAGGATTCTGTTGGTCCTGACTGATCCATGGACCACACTTTGGGTAGCGAGGTTTTAGACACCTAGCCTTTCTGTGTCTTGCCCACCTCAGCCTCAAAGCCCTCACCCTCCTGGTCCCCAGGCACAAAGGCTTCACTGTCTCAACACACACACAGACACACACACAGATACACACACAGACACACACACACACACATGCCTGTGACCAAGGGCCACTCTGCTGGATTTGAGGCTGCTGGGCTTCGTTTCCTCCCCTCTGCCAAGTGGACACTTTCACTGTTGCCTGCATCTCCTTTCCCTAGCCCTATGTCAGTTCTTTGAGGACAGGATCTTAACCCAACTCATCAGTGTGTCCCAGAACCCAGGAAGCACCTGCTAAATATGTGTTGACGGGTTGACCAGGTAAAGGAACTTACGGGGTTCATCTCAACCACTGATAAGGCAAGGGAAGGGATATGGTATTATGGTTTTTAAAACTATAACCATCAGCCTCCCTAGACATGACTTTTATAAAATTTATGGTCTGCAATGTTTACTTTCTAGATTGTTAGCTGGTCCAGTCTGTGCTGATTCCTCCAGCGGCTACATGCAAATAACGCATGCCACAGAACTCAAGGACTGGATGCCCTCTGCTGGCTGCCATCATTTTACGACCTAGGATCAACCATCAAGGATGCTGCTTCCCGACCCGGGAATCGAAATCCCCCTGACGAGAAGCTGCCGGAGCACAGGACTCACGCTGCTTCTCGTGTCCTTGTGCACGTGAGCCGCCACGTGACAGCCATGTCAAATCAATATACATCTTTGGAACCGGATGGCAAAAAAAAAAAATTTTTTTTTTAAGGGGAAATGATTGAAGAAGCAAACATTTACACAAATGTGTAGCGGGTTTCTGAAGCAGCTCATAGAAAATGTCTGTGCTTGGCGGTGTCTGGCTGCCGGGTCAAACGCCATCCAACAGGTGCCTCAGGACACCTGCCGTGCGTGCCGTCAGCTAGGATTCACGGCGACTACTAGGTGGCTGGGGCCTTGACTTGGAAGAACTGAATTTCATTGTTGGGACACAGAGCACCTTGTCTCTGTTATTCGAGTCCGTGACAGCAAATGAACAATGGAATATTTAAAGACATTTTCTACCTTTACCTGGATTTGGCTGAAGATATTCTGTGGCTTTTGAAAGAATTTCTGCAACAGCTTTATTGGTGACATCTATTTTCTTAAACGAACAAACGGGAAAAAAAAAAAACAACAACACATGACATTTTGGTAAATGGTAAGCGATGAATTCGCAGAAAAACAAAGTTGAGCATTGCTGGCGACCCGGTTCTGCCCCACCAAGCTGCCCAAGCCGAGGGATAATGAGGAGAAGGAATCGGCATGCTTCCTCTGGAGGCTTTACCATCATGTCTGCCACGGGCCTGTCAGATTTTTCTAAATGCTTTCATACATATTAATTTTTTGCCTAATTCTCACAATCTCCATGTGAGGCAAGTAGGACACATATCAATCTTGTGTCACCGTCAGAAAAGATGACACAGCTTCCTCAAGTTCACATGGCTGGTTCTAGGGCAGAACCAGAATAAAAGTTAGTTGCTGTGGAGCTGTTGCGACACAGGGTAACAGAATCAGAGCCTTCTCCCCAGGGAACCAATATTTGTCTATCTGAAGGGCCTCGTCTCAGAAATACATTGGACTCTCAAGGATACATAATCGCAATGACGCCTTTTTAACTCAATATTGACCATCATTGGAGCATTTTGATTTTTGTCCACTGGAGAGAATCTTTACCAGGATCCCATCTCCAGCATCAGGGTTACTCATTATTTGGGCTTGGAATTATGAAAAAAATTGCCTTTTGAATTCCATAAGCCGCACCTGTATGCAAGCAGCCTAGAGTCCTCTAACACCTTTTACAGTGTATCTCCTATCCTGATGAAAGTTAAATTTGTAAGACAATGTACCCTGAAATGCTCTCTTACCCGTTCCATGTCAAGAAATTCGTCATCTAGTTTTGTTCCTTCCACACCACTTATTTTTTCACTAAATAGCTGTAGGAAAAAAAAACACACACAAATAATTGCCTTGTACAATGATGTCTTCACAGTTTCTAACCCAAATTATCACAAATATACATATTTTTTTAAAAAAAAAGAAACCTCAGATTCAGCTTGTTGGATTTTTTTGGACTAAGTCCTTTAAGAAAATTACTGGAAGGAGGAAGTATATCTAAGGACATGGGAAGATACACGATCTCACTCACTCAACAGATATTTATTATGTACCTACTATGTGTAAAGCACATGGTAGGTGCGCTAGCACAAACAAAGATAGGATTCTTGTCATCCAGGAACCTAGAGGTCGGCACAGGAGTTAATATGCATTCAGCTAAAGCACAAGGAGGAACAAGAAGAACAATGGAAACATATTCAGTTATATTGTGAACACACTTAGGGTGATTCCCAGACAGGATCGCGAGAGCCCGCAGTGTGAGGGACAGGCGTGGGGATCTTCCGGGACTATTTCCTAAAAGGCTTGGCATTTGAGCTGGCTTGTTAAAGACCAGGGGCGCGTTTCAGTGGGCAGCCCTGACGGAAAGGCACGAGGCAGCTCCGAAAAAGCCCAAGAGGCAGCTACGTGTAAAACGGTTTCTCGATCTTGCCACTTTCCTTTTTAGACCCAATTATTCTTTGTGCTGCAGTGGGGGGGGGACTGTCCTGTGCACTGCAGGATGTTTAACAGCACCCCTGGCCTCAACCCGCTCGGGGCCGGTAGCCCACACACCCCCTTGTGACAACCAAAATGTCTCTGGACAGCTGAAAGCCACGATGGACAGCGAATGTGCTCAGGACACAGCTAGAAGTCCGGTTTAGTTGTGATGCGTCATGTTCCGGGCGGGGGTGGGGGGATGGGGGAAGAGGAAAACACAAGCAGAAAGGTAGGCAGGGCTCGGATCGCACGGATTCTCAATGCCAAGGTAAGGGGTCGGGCTGCGAAGCCTCTCGAGATTCTTCACGAAACACAACGCAGGCAGGCAACCCTTGCAGGAGAGCGAGTGTGGCACCAGTGTGGAATGGAAGCGAAAAATATGTTTAAATTACTGCAAAGTGCCTCAATATAATTTGTTTATACCCTTAAAATATGTACATATAAAATATAAAAATCAGTAGTAAAGTGGGGCGGGTACCATCGACTAATGGTAAAAAGGATTGCAGGTTGTTCTAAGTGTTTTTAGAGTGTGGTTTTCTGCTACAAGTTAGATCACTACTGTTGCACACACAGTATGACAATTAGGAGGAATGTATGTGTAGATAGCGTTTAACGTAAACTCAAGGTGTAACTTAAAGAATTACTTAAAGAGAGTAGAGAGAAGATTACCAAAATGGCCACAAACTCCCGTCTTCCCAGTATCTGTCATTGTAATTCCTCCTCACCAAAGCTGGAGTCTATGAGCCTGGGCTGGGCTTGTGACCCGTTATGACCCATGGACATAAGCCTAGGACTTACCAAACCTTGGGCCCTTCCACTCATTCCCTGAAACCCGCTGCCACCATGCAAACCAGCCCCAGCTCGTCTTGCAACGTGGTGAGAGGCAAGTGGCCCCAACACCCCAGTCAAGACAACCAGTCCGTCCCCTCACTGACCAGCGACGCACGAGCGCCCAGCGGAGGCCCTCCTCGCGGGCCCATGGAAACCAGTCGAAGGCATGCCGGTTGTTTGAGACCGCTACTGGCGGGGTGCTCTGGTTCTCAGCGGAAGCGAGCCCGGTACACCAGACGACAGCGAAGGAATCGGAGGCATCGTCCTAACACCTTGATACAAGGGAAGACCTCCGACAGGTACGACGGAGCCTGGTTTCACAGATGTCTCCATAAAGTCCCCCCCGATATCTTGTCGTTCAGTAGTGAAATCATTTTAAAGTGTTGGGTCTTCGCTTTAGGGGTACTTTTCTAAGGTAAAATGATAAACCTTCGCTACAGCAATGGTTGAGACAAACACAACGTCTTTCACGTAATCATCGAACTACAGAGCACAAACCCTTCATGCCCCCAGATTAGGCATAAGGGCCGAATCTGTGCGACGTCCCCGCTTGTCCGTGGTGTCAGTTACCCACGGTCGGCTGTGGTCCGAAAACATTCACGGGAAAATTCCAGAAATAAATCGATTCGTAAGTTTACAATCGTGCCTTCCGCCTCCGTCCCTCCGGTCCCTGAGTCCCTGAATAGCTGTCCATTGCCAGATTGACAGTCGAGGTGCGGCAGAGCCTGTGACCGGGTCGCCCTGATTTTACTTCATAATGCCCCCGAGCTCAAGAGCAGTGATGCGGGCCATTCGGATATGCCGAAGCGAGGCCGTAAAATGTTTCCTTTAAGTGAGAAGGTGTGAATGTTAAGGAAAATAACACGGTATTTAGGGTTCGGCGCTCTGCACAGTTTCGGGCACCCACCGGGGGTCCTGCAACATGTCCGAGGATAACAGAGACCACTGTATAAGCAAAGCTCATTATTTTTTTCCCCTGAAAGATAGCATATCATGGCCATCGGCTTACTTTAAAATTCACAGGCTTCCCAACAGTAAGAGGCGTTTTTCTTGCACATGAACAAAGACATTTTATTCGTATGTGAATGAAGCAAAGGTCCTTTCTGTTCTAGCTACATGAAGCAATTCTGCAGTTCTATAGAAAACGAGGCGTTCTGCACCAGGCAGAGCCATGTTACAGGACTGGATGGGGCCGTCTGGTGACGACGGGACATGCCTTCAAAACAAAAAGCACTTTGTGCTACCAAGAGAGAAAAGAACGCTTAGGCCTCCTACCACACTCCATCCTGCTTCTCCCTCCTCACAAGGCTTCGGGTGCACACACGTGCATTATGTGTCCACGGGGGCCTAGCTCGGGCTGCGCTCCCCGGGGATAGAGAACACGAGGGGGCCGGAGGGGATGAGCCAACGATGAGGGGGCATGGGATGCTACACCGAATATGTGGAGCGCGTTTGAGGTTGAATTTTTTTTCTAAGGGTATAATTTAAAATAGGTTTTGCGAGAGAGGCCAGGGTGGGGAGGCATCTCTCCAAAGGGATTGCAAACACCCTCATGACAATGACAGGCCAGTTTCTGCTCATTCTAGGGTTACATCTCTGAATTATTCATATTTCTGGATGATAAGGAGGCATTATAAAAAGAGCGTATTCTTTAAAGAACTTTGCCTTCTTTCCTTTTTCCAAAAGTTTAAATCTTCTTCTAAAAGTGTTAATACATGACTGAAATTTCACAGGACCAACATTTATCACACCAACAAAATGAATTTGAATTATGAAGTCTTCGCTTAAAATCAAAATTCTTCATTATTCCCCCTGTTGAGCTACCTATTACTCAGAAGTTCTAGTCTCCTGGATAAATAACTAGTAAGAAGTGAAACAACAGAAAATATAAATGAATTTAAAGCCAGAATCATAGCCTTATGAGAATCACATACATTGAACCAACGACTATACTTAAAGCATTTCAGAGACATTTATTAACAGAATGTATAAATAGTGTTCATTGTTTAATTGGTTAAATCTGTAAATTGAGCATTGTTCACGCAAACTTGAACAATGAGTACTTTTCATCCAAACACAAATACTACTAGACTTACAAATGAATTTACAAGCTTCTTAGTGCCTTGTTTTTAAAAGTTGAAGATAGAATCGTCTTTCGCACTTATGACTTTAATGAATTAAATATTGGATAAAATTCTGGTAGTGGTCACAGGCCTCCCTCTCAGAGCCCTAAGGAGCAGGAAGAGACAGAGCTCCTGGTCAGGAAGGTATAAAACGCTGTAAGAACCCCAGGGATGGAGCGTCCAACTTTGGGGGGAGGCAAACACAGTGGACAAGGGAGGGGGGCATCAGCAGACACGGGGCACGGGCACGGTCCAACGGGTGACCCAGCAGGGCCTGGTGTAGGACCCGAGTGGTTCCGGATGGCCGGAGCCGGGTCAGCAGACACAGGAGAGGATGCAGGGCAGCAATGGACAACGGTGGAGGTTTGGCCTCGAACCTGAACACGGTAAGGCCGCTGTCTTTAAGAGCAAAAGGAAAAGTCGTCAGTAGTTCAAAAGAACAGAACCAATCTAAGAAGTGAAAGTAAGAACGCCCACGAGAATCAAAAGCAGTAGAAGAAAACATGAAAACACATTACTTGTTCCTGTCCCCATGCAGGACTCATGGGGACACTCCATCTCTGGAAAAGGGACAAACTGAGATCAAGATTTCTATCCGCAGAAAAACATACCTGTCGAATTAAAAACAGATCAGCCCTGAAGAACCAGCTTGAATATCAACGTAAACCAAGCAGAGACGTGGAAGACAAGCTTGAGAAAATTCTCTCAGAACTTAAAGAAAAAAGTCAAGAACTTATTATATTTGTAGAATGAAATGTGGAGAGCAAATCCTGGAAGAGGTTAATCATAATACTTAGTAACAAGAATTCTATAAGGATAGGAAAGAACAGAATATATAAAAAGGAAGGACTATTTTACGTCCCAAAATATTTGGACATAATTTGTAAAGAAGAATCAGAAAAGGAAGACCAATGTCTAATCACAAAGGATTGGCTACAAAAATCATGCACAGGACATAGAATGATGGTTTAATATACTTAATATATATAAAGACAAATTTGAAATTTTTGGTTTGATTTGATTCTACTTGGCAATCAAGGAGAACAAATGAAAAAAAAATATTAAGAGGTAATATACAAAAGAAGAAATGCAAATGGCCAGCACATATATGAAATCAAAAGCAACCTATTTTTAATTTTATCACGATGACAAAATTTAAAAAGAATAACAATGCCCAGTTGGCAAGGATATGACAAACAGCCACTCTCAAACACCGGTAGGCGAGAGGATAAAATAGAATAATCTTTTTGGAAATAAATTGGAATAAATCGGAAATGACTGCCCTTTTGAATGCCATCTTCCTTTAATAAGAAAATTAGCTCCTTTTCCCATAGCAGATTTCAATGCCCCTCTAGTGGTTTTCTGCAGTATTTGCCTCTCAGGTAGACCTGTCTCAGGTAGAAAATATCAAATCCGAGAGAGCATGACACCTGCAAGACAAATAGCAGGACTGGCTTTCCGCTTCGGCACCACTGAAGCCACATTTCTCTAAACAAGCGAAAGGAGGATTTCCATCAGAAAAAAAAAAAAAAAAAGATCAATCTCGAGTGTCCAAAACCTGTCACGCATACTCGGAATGAGGCTCTGCCATCAGAGTACCACTGTACTCTTTCCAATGCATGAGTAAAGAAAATATTGCACTGCTTCCTTTTGCCGGCCTGAAATTTCGGGTCCTGAACTATATGTTTGCCTGGTTTCACGGAACTGAAGTTAAAAACAAATAAATGAAGCCATTTCCAAAGTGAACTATATCCAAGGGGCGGGGGAGGTACGGGGAACGGTAGCAAAAGTAGTTGAAATGCAACTCTACTTCAGTAGAGAAAAACGGACAAGTTACTGGAAATCCCATACCTGCCTAATCCCCAGTGTCACGTCACCCCTGGTTCCAAAGTCATCCATTGAAAGATTATCTCAGCACATTTCTACTGTCCTGTAGAGGAATTCGTTCCCTTATTCTACAAAGAGCAAACAAATAAACAGGTGCCTGGGAAGATGGCATGTCCCAATGAATGTCCCTCCAAGGTGGGCCCATGTCACCCGCCCCAGAAACATCAGCAGAGGGAGCCTGAGCTGTGCCATCTTCCCAGGCTCATCTGGCCGCACCGAGTACCCGCCGTGTGCTTTGAAAAACACCGCATCATCTCTGTGTGCCTCAGTTCCGTCACCTGTCAAGTGGAGACAACAGCATCTTCTTCATGGAGTTGTGAGACCTGTCTGAGACAAGCCTGTGAAGTGTGCCTGGAACATGGTTGTTTTATTATTAGATCAAATCCTGATTTAAAAAAAAAAAAAAAACGAGTTTGTCATTATCATGACAGTGTAGTAATGAACTTATACTGACAGACTCCAAAGGAACAGAACGATAAAAATAATAACATAGGGTGGTAGGATTAAAGTGGATATTTTTTCACCCTTAAATTTTTTTTTTCATTTTTACAATTAAAAAATCGGAGAAATAAATTTCGATGCCAAAAAACAACTAAAAATTAATTTTCCTTCAAAGGACTTTCTCTTCCGTCAGAACGAACATGGCAAATGAAATTATACTGCCAAAGCACCTGAAAAAGCTCGATGAATAATTACACAATAATAAGAGCTGCATTTATTCAGCAATTACTAGGCGGCAAGCACGCTACCGAAGGCCTTACGTATACCCATTCGATGAATCCTCACCACAAGTCTAAGAAGAAGGCACTGTTGTTATCTCCATTTTACAGAGGAGAAAACTATGGAACAGGTCGGGTACCCCAGGTGCAGGGCTGGTAGGTGGCCGAGGCAACATGCATGGAGGCGGAAGCAGGGGCTGTCCGTATCCCATGCAGGGTCCCCGACGAGGCGTCTCTAGAAGCTCAAGACTGTTTACTGCAAACCTACAACTTTCAGGCTGGGTGGGTGGGTGGGTGTGTGTTTCCAGCTACAAACAAAACAAAACAAAACAAAACAAAACAAAAAACAAAACAAACAAAACAAAACACCTCGGCCCACGTGGCAGGCAAACTGGAAGACCCAGATAATTAAAGTTCCTGGGAGCAGCCCATGATGGCCAGCCCAGTTGATGGATAAATGTCCCGCCTCCTGCCTGGGATAATTCTCAGGTGGTGCAGAGCTCCCCAGCGGGGCTGAGACCCAGGTGCCCTCAGAGGTAACCTGGCAGTACACCTTCTCTTCCCTCTCTCCTCTCCACACCCCGCTGGTTTTCCTGGGGTCACCTCAAAACCACCAAATACCAAAAAAAACGACTCTCCACCATTCTTGTCTCAAAGTTTGCTTACGGGGGCCTCCAACTCAAACAAACACCACGCGTGGTCCCGCTGTCTGACCCACAGCCCGGAGCTCTAACCACAGGCCCTACCACCTCGATATAAAGGAACCAACAGGCATGTCCTTCAACGTGTATCCCAGCCGCTCACCTTGCAGGGATCCTGGAAACAGGCGCACAGCCCATACATAAGCCGTAAATCGCCAAGCGCAGACCTTAATGTGCTCAGTGTGGGGACGTGTGGCGTCTGGAGGGGCTGTGAGGAGAGACCTTGCGCCCCAGAAGCGGGTTCTCGTGGCGCAAAGCGCTTTTGCAGGTGCAGCCTGGCCACATTTCGATTTGTGGAGCAGAGTTTGACTTTCTGTCGCAGGCAAGAGGCTGGCTGAGAAAGTTACCCTCACGGGGCTATCATCCAGACGACCCTAAAGTTTCTCAATCCCGAAACCACACCAGGAGCTCTGGGTGCCAAAGGGCAGAGAGCAACGAAGGCCCCGCCCCGGCCCGCGGAGGCCCGCCCCGGCCTGCGAAAGCGCTGTCAGAGCATGCGCAGTCTTCCCCAATTCTTGACCAAAGGATAAAGTTTCTGCTCTACTGTCCCGACCTCAATCTCATTCTAATTTGCGCTAACCGCAGGCACTGGGCAGAAGGGCCTTGGTTGGAGTCCCTCACCCGGAAGGGTTGGTAACATTACCAGCTAGAGTTTCTTGCACGTTTGTTATGTGACCAGCCCTGTGCCCAGCATGCACGTGCATTCGCACATTTAATCCTCTGAGGCCGCTGTGCTGGAGCTGTGATTCTCCCCACTGTACAGAAGAGGACACTGAGGCTTACATAAGGGAAGTGACTCGTCTAAGGTCACGCAGCTACTAAATGGCTGAGCCGAGACCCCCCCCCAACCAGGTCTCCCCACCGGGTTGGGGCCCCGGGGTTCCATTACGCTCTTTGTATTGTCTGCTGAGAGACCAGCGCCCTCCCTTGCAATCCCTGCTTAGCGGGGTGACTAGGGCTGATCTGCATTTCCTGCCTGCTCAGAGTGACTTCACGCTGTCCTAGTAGCTTTGGGTCAAATGACTTATCTATCCCTCACTCTCCCTTCATCCTCTAGGCCCATGCAACCTCCCCACCTCACACCCACCTACTCTCACTGCCCCAAATGCCCCAAAGAGATCTAAGTGAGCAAATCAATACCTTATCAAAGAAAAAGCATATCTTGGATTATACCTTATTTTACCTAAGTCTATGGGGCTTTTCTTTCTCAGAGAATTAAATTAAATAAATCCACTAACATTTGTTCCTTAATAATCTGTGCAGGTTTCTGACATTACACTCCTTATTTGGATGAGGCGCTCCAAAGATTTTTTCAAGTATGGCAATTTCAGCGGATTTCCATTCCCAAAGATCTCCATCTAAGTCTCTCAAGGAGAAAACGACACCGTATTTCTTTAAAATATGCATGTCTGGCAACTCTAAAGGGTACCATCTGTTTCACATAATTTCTGCATGAGGTTTCTGAAAGGCCTGTAGAACATATATGATCCACTCCCGTTGCAAAAGCAGGCAGAACATTCCTTTCCTATTATACAAACGGACGCAGGTTAACCGAGGCTGAAAGTGGCCATGGTCCTTGCCATGATCCACCCCTGTAGAACACGGCTCGCAAATTAACACACACGCATTTAATCAAAGTCATGCTGGAAAGAGCAACGTGAACGTGACATCGCCCTCGGGAAGCGCCTCTGAGCCCTGGGAAAAGGAAGTCGTGACCCGGCAAGTCAAGGCACAAGCAAATCGGGACTCTAATCAAACTGAAACTGAGGAGAAGGCGAAATAAAGTCAGAATACCTAAAACAAGAAGGGGACAGATGACGGGGTGCGTGAACCCAGGGCAGGGAAGCACGGCTTCCCCGATGAGGAATTACAGTGAGGCACACGGCCCAACGACCTGCCACCAGAACACGCCTGTCCACCTCCGACTTCCTGTCCCCGTAGCAGACCACGGCCATTCTTCTCCAGCACCATCCACTCCAGATAGAGGAGCCCCGTGTGCGACACCACGGGAGGCAAGAGACAGGTGACTTTGGGGTCCTGGCATCTCCTGAATCCCAAAGTAGGAATGCATTCCAGAGCGAGTCCCTTTCCAGGTCCCCAGGATGCATCGGAATGGTGAAGTGATGGGAGATTCTCCAAAGGACACACAACTGCAGATGCAGAAAAATATTTTCAGTGTTCTGTCCAGGGCTTCAGGATGTGCAGCCCGGCACCCACGAATTCCCCAGATGGGTAGTGCAGAGCAGAGGTCGGCGAACTCTTTCCGTAAAGGGCCAGAGAGTAATATTTCAGGCTTTGTACTGCGTGCTGCCTCTTGTCACAACTGTTCGACTGCTGTCACAAGGGAGAGGCAGCCAGGGACAACTTGTGTATGAATGAGTATGGCTGTATTTCAACAATGCTTGATTTATGTACATGACATCTGAATTGTGTGTAATTAACATGTGTCATGAAATAGTATTCTTTTGATTTTTTTTTCAACCAATAAAAAAACTAAAAAAATCATTATTAGCTCACAGGCTGTTCAAAAACATAAGGATGGGCTATCTTTGGGCCATAGGCTATAGTTTCCAAGCACTGGTTTAAAGCTTCATGTAATACAGAGTCTAAGCAAGGGGGATCTGGTTCCCGTGAATGATGAAAACACCTCGAAGTTACACAACAATTAAAAATCATGAGGAAGGACAGCAATGGGTTTATCTCATGCAATGCTGACAAGTACTGTACCGTACTTGTCTTGAAACCACACAGACCTGTCCGTGAGTCCTCACAAGACCACTTGCCAGCTGTCATAACCGTAAACAAGTTATCCTTAACCTTGTCAAGCCTTAACTCCCTCCTTTGTAAAAAGGAGGATAAGAACAGTTCCTCCTTGATACAGTTGTCATGAGGATGAAATGTGACCCGCCCCTAGAAATACTTCGCACAGCACCCGGCACCTCTGTAAAATAAAGCTAATTAGCATATCAGAATGCTCACCGAATGACTGCATGGCTGACTGCAAAGCATTTTTCCTGGATTCGAAAATAAGATTTTTAGAAATCCTGATTCCTAATCTATAAAAGCCAAGGCTCAAAACAAGGTAGATGCCAGAGTTGAACACAAAACCAATAGAATGAAAGGAAATTTTAAATGTGGTGCAACACCTCAGTTATCCAGCTATTAGGAATCTAGAAACCTCGGATTTCTATAAACGTTGAACACTGGAAGTTAGGAAACAGGACACCAGGCGCTGACAGCCAGCACTGCCGAAGTCTCCTGTGTGAGAACAGTTTACCGTGTCTGGAAGGAGAGCCCCAGAACCAACCAAAATGATTCCAATGTGATAAATGTGACATTACTGACATGTGGCCATGCGGGCTCAGGGATCAACGAGGAAAGCAACAGCCTTGAAGAAGAAGAAAGAGGAAAGGACACAGAGAGCTGGGCAAGCCGGGGTTCTGTAGGCGTGGGGAGCCAGCAGGGGAGCGGGGCAGACTTTCCAGAAAGAAATGACAGAACAGGCAAAGGAGCGAATGGACCCAAGGCTGCTGGGAATGACGAGGTCACGTCTCGTCACGATGAGAAACCCACCCATCGAGAGACATGACCATGTACTTTAGCCAAGACTCTGTCTTTTCTTGTAAAGAGCACTTGGTCCGAGTCTTCAATCTGACCCGTAGAGATCCAGGGTGAATAACATGCAAGGATGCTGGGTAACTTCTTTTGAACGAATTTTACAAGTTCTATGCCATTTATTTAAAATCTGTTTCAAGAGACGTGACTTTTACTGATGGCAGGGTTAAGGCTCAGTGAGAGCACCAAAGGAGGGGTTTTCAAAGCTGCCTGAGAATATTCTAGAAACTTCCTCTTTCTCGCTTCCTCCTTCACAAAATATTCCCCGATGGGTCCGACCCGCACAGCACTAGCTCCACCTCATACCCCACCAGGATTTGCACGGTCGGGTGAGGCTGCCCACTCTCTTCGAAGCCTGGTTTGCCGCTCTGCCCACTCAACACTGTCAAGTCTGCATCAAGACTCGCCAGCTCTCTGCCCTCAGCCCCGACCCTGCCACCGTTCCCACAGGAAGCCAGCCAAGCTCTGCTGAAGAGCCCAACACAAGAGCACGTGGGCGAAGGTGGAGGTCACCCAACCTGCCCCTCCCCATAAGGTTTGGGGGGACAGCCCCAGACAAAAAGCCAAGAGCTGTCGCTACAGAAACCATATTCATCTCCTACACCAGCATTGCCGACACCATGGCAACCAGGAATCATCCTGTGACTGTTCAAACCTGAGGAAAAGCCGACCTGCAGGTGAACCAACTACTCAGCCACATACGCCGGTCTGAGACTTTGAGGCCAAAGCAGCCAACTGTCTGGCAGTAGAACATGTGAATTCATTTTATGGTTTTCTTTAGGCCTACAGACCTTTATTAAATTTTAAATTAATGGCCAATATTTCAAAACTAGGAAATTTTATATGAAATCCAAGTTTTGAACACCCCTCCCCCCAAATCAATGTGATCCAGGCCCCAACTTGCCATCCTGCTACCTGCTCACCATTCATTTGACACGAGTGGGGGCCTGCTGAGCACCTACTATGTGCCAGGCAGCGTTTAAAAGGCTTAGGATGCCAGAAGAGAGCCGTGGGCCAAAAAGATTATCAGACAATCATATCCGCCGAGAAGGATTTTAACTGGGATTTTTAATTCGGGGGCGGTGGAGTAGAAGCACTTTCCCCTGTCCTTCGGTATGCCAACGGTAGTGACCCGGGAGGGGAGAAAATAGATGCAGGAGAGAGGGACACCAACAAGAGCAAAACCTCTGGGAAAACGAGAGGAGACGGTGTGCAAAGCACAGCAGAGGGACCCAGGTGCACGGCGTCCTCGCTGACCTGGAGCAAAAGAGGTGCCCTTCGCTGGCGGGTCCCCCTTGCACTTCTGCATTGTGGCCCCTTAGGAAGGAAGAATGAGGACAGGGATGAGAAGACAGGACTCAGAGTCAGGTTCACCAGGGAGACCCCACGCCACGCGGCCCGAAGGAGCAGCGGTTTCTGTCTGCTGCGGACGGGCGATCCGGGGGAGGCAAGGCGCTCGCTGGCATCAATGTTTAAGATAAAGATTATCCAGTGCCGGGGGGAAAGGCTGCATCATCCGACGGATTAGAAAGCAAGTCGGGAGGAGCAACTCTGGGCTTAGAAGGTCACTGCCACTGATGCCGCGGTCACAGCACGTGAGGGTGGCCCTGAGGACCGCAAGGGGAGAGGCTACTGGGAATGAGTCACCGAAGAGCGAGCCTGGTTGCAGCTGCAGCAATGCCTCCCCGCTCCCACCCCTGATGCTTCATCCCCAGACCCATCGCCCCCACTCCACACGTTCCCAGGCTTCTATTAAAAAGCAAAATCTGATTCTCCACGTTTTGCTAATGCACACTCTCCAAAAAATCTTCACCTATTTGTTAGCTAAATAAAACAGCGTGTTGGCTCTGTTTACTGGCAGTTTTATTTGCTGGGTAAAGCAGGCCAACAATAGCTCCCCCAAAGACACTCCATACACCTCCCCCCACACACACACACTTAACTTTCCAAAATATAATCTACATTCCATTTGTTAATAAAGCTGGAAAGTTAACCTGAAAAAATCACCCAAAAAAGGCCCCGCTTTCAAATGCATTTTTACACAACTTCCAAGTGATACCCTAAGTTACATTTACTTTAAAGGAAAAAAAAAGTCTCCAGAGGTAAGAAATGTTTGGATTATAGTGTGATGACTATCACGAATATCAAAATCGATTTGGTTTAAACATCTACTCTGGGACCCTGACTTAAAAAATGATTATCATAGAGATTTATGAATTAATTTCTCAAGCAATCTAGGTAGAAAAGAGCAAGAATGTTTTTAGTTAACAATTGTCTGATGTATCTAAAAGAAAAAATATATAAATCATTATGGATTGTGCAAAGTGCATATTTATCTTTCTCTCTAGTGAGAAACTGAAACAAGAGACAGTCACTGTCTCCCGAGAGAGTCTCACAATTTACAGAGACCATCCTTCTCTGAAGTGTTTACCCATAAATGGCCAGCCTGTCATTACAGGGTTAATGCCCAGGCCCCTTGTGACTGCTTATTGTTTTTCCGGTGAATGCATTAAAAGAAAGGGGGGCAAAGTTACCCCAAAACGCTGTGCTACATTCCCACAGCCCCTGCTGTTGCTGGGTCCCATGCCAGCGGTTACATAGCACCGCTACATAAAGGCAGAAAGAAGTCAATGTAATGTGAAGCCCACAGGTGTCATCGCCATGGAGTGTCATGACTATGTAGTTTCAGGAGAGAAGAGGAAAAAGAGAGAAGACAAAAGTGTTCCCCACACGTTCGCAGGATGGGGAATAAGGCTCCTGGGCCCAGGAGTAAGACCCTGGCTGCGAGCGTCCAGGTCAGAGCAGGCACAGGGGCAGCCTCCGCGGCCCGAGCCAACAACAACTTGTCGAGAGAAGGACAGTGACATAAGCACGCCCGATACAAACCGCTGAGTGGCGATGCTGGCGCGGTTACTGTGAGTCACATTTTCACTCATCAGGCATCTTGTTCCATAAGAAGCCACAATGCCGCCTCCGAGCTACGTGGATGTATCTCCATGACTCAAGCCGCACCCCTACCAAGAGAAGAGCAAACCACTCTACTACTACGAAACCTTCTCCGGGGGGGGGGGGGGGCGCAGAATCCGAACGTGGAATAGCTGGGCTCCAGTCCCAAATGCTGAAGGAGAGGAGGAAGTGCCTTTTGTCCGTAACGTGTGTTCTTCTCATTTTAATTTATTCCTTCTCTTTCCTGCTGGTCTCCATGCGCCGCCAACACAATGCATGAGCCCTGAGTTTACAGTTCTTCGTTCTCAGCTGGGGGACGTTGCTCTCTCGGAGAGGAGCCGGGTATCATCGGGAAGAAGGACTGGTCAAACACAAGTTTGGCCACTGACAGCACCCGGGCCTCCCTTCCCCTGCCCTGAGAAGGTTCGTCATGAATCGGAACCTGCCGTTAAAACGCTGTGTGAGGAGAACATCTGGCATTTTTTTATTATCGTGCTCCCTCTTATGATATTTAACCCAGCCTAATTTCCCCACCGTATCTGTCGTAGTGCAAAGTTTCGTAGAAAGGCTTCTGGAACCGATAAAAATATCTCTAGTGGGCACCGTGACCACAAATGTGGTTTGTCAAGCCCAGAGAGAACCTGGGATACCTTTCTTTTCAGAAAATGTCACAAATTATTTCAGCTCATGCAAAAAAAAAAAAAAAAAAAGCTTTAGACCCTCTGCTCATTTCGTTTGTTATGGACTGATTATGGGTGATTAGATCAAATGGCCTCGTCACCAGCATAATATTTTTCCAATGCCAGTGACTTCCTGAGATTTGAACCACTTGCCACACTGGTTAGTGGTGAGAAGCCGACCTGAATCCTCCCGGGATTCAGCACTGTCCGTCATCTCTGAGACTCGCTCCTGTGAACTTCATACTCATAACAGAAAATTTTTCATAAAAGGAGGGTAGTCCCCTGCCAGTGCTGAGGAAGCCACCGTGACTAGCCCAGCCAGTGACGACTCTGGGACGGCCCTACCCCGCCATGGCACCAGCCGCCTGGCCTGGCGGGCCGGGAGCACACCTGGGTTCCTGGGTCACACAGCAGCATCGCCGAGGGCGTCTGCCCTTACACGTCCCAGCTCTGGGTCTGCACGACCCCACCATGCCCTGCGTCCTGCTGCTTCCCACGCCTTCCTTCCTCCCCACCCCGAGTCTCACTGACTCGATAAACACATACTGAGTGGCCCCTGTGGAACAGGTGCTGGGCCACAAGCTGTCCTAAGGTGGGTGCTCCCCAGGGTCTACAGTTAGCTCATGTGCATCTTCTTTCGTTTGCACTTTTTAATCTCCATTTAGTCTGGAAATGGCAAAAAGTCTGTAGCCCCTGTCTTGGCCTCAACCCCCTCCCCCACCCCCAGCCATGTTACAAACCTGCTCCCAGGCCAGTGACAACTGACGTCCCACAGACCCCTCAAAGTGCCCAGGGGCAGCAGTGCGTCCGCTGCTCACTGCCCCCTGCAGGACGGCTCATCGCCCCCAACAGCACTACTGTCCGCGCAAGGCCCCCCAGCCAGACACCGCGCGCATGGCCCAGTCTCTTCATGGAGGGATGATGACAGGGACAGCAGTGTCTTTCAGCCTGGGAAGGAGGCGACACGAAGAGATAATTCCCGCTGCTTTTCAGAGGCCAAGTTGCAGGAACAGTAGGGTGAGACCTCCTCACAAATGTGGACTCTGAATGAAAATCTATTCCACCCGGTTCCAGCAAGCCTGGGGGTCTGGGGGGGCAACAGACCCAGGGGTGCGGGGGCGCGACCGCTGTCACGGGGCGCGCGGAGCCAAGGCTGGAAGAGGCTGCAGTCTCGGAAGGCAAATCTGCTCGTCAACACGCGCGCCGCGCCGCACCCTCACCGCTCCGGGCCCCCTTCCCCGCCCCTCACCGCACCTGCGCCTCGCACTTCACCCTCTGGGGACGCCCCCAAGGTGTCGCGCGCCACCTCCGCGCGTGGGGGTGTGTCTCACCCCGTGCGTGCCCGAGTCTGTCTCGGCGCCTCGTCACCAGACCCGCGGCCCGGACGGACACAGGACGCGGTGGGGAGCGGGGCGCGCTGCAGCGGGGGCCCCCGGGCCTCGGAGGCCCACCGCGCGGGGACCCTCAGGCTGCGCGGCTGGGCGCGAAGGCGGCGTGGGTGCGGGGGGCCGAAGGAGCCCCAGGGCCCCGGGCCGCTGGCTGCCCCGCGCGCCCTACCTGGCTGGCCTTGTGGAACTGCTTCTTCAGCCCCGCCACCGACATCGCGGCTGCGCCCGGCCGGGGCTGCGCGGTCCCCGGGCTCGGCCGGGCCCGCCTCCCACGGCCACGGCCACGGCCAGGGCCAGGGCCAGCGCCGGCGCCGCTGTCACACGCGCGCGCGCGCGCGCAGCTGGCAGCGCCGCGCCCCGAAGCCCTCGCGCAGCCCATTGGCCGAGCCGCGGCGCTATGCAAATGAGGCCGCCGGGCGCCCACGCCTCATTGTGGCGCGCGACGCGCAGGACCCCGCGGCCGTGGGGCGCGCGTGCCGGGCTGGGCGCGGGCCGCTGGGGTGCGCGCGGCTTCACGCTGGCCTGGCATGCGGGGCCGGGGGGGGGGGACCTTGCGGTTGCTCCTGGCCCCCGTGCGTAACCTGCTTTCACCCACAGACCCGCGTCCCTCTGGCGCATCCGGCAGGTTTATGTTTCATAAAAAAGGGACGCTCCAAATGCGCCCAGGGAAGAAATGCAACGGGGACAGGGACCCGCGGCGGGGAGACGCGGCCCGTGGGTGGCAGCGCTGTTTCCTCCTGCCTCACTCGGTACTGCGGTTGCAATCTGCCTCCCTGGGTCGCTGAGCCCACTGTCCCCTGCGTTAAGAGCATCACCATCACCAAGGAGCCACGAACAGCGTGCTCGTCCCTCACGGAATTCATGAAACCAGACCCAGCTCCCTGGGTAACTCCTGCCAGGTGTCAGTGACAGTGTCATTTTGCACAGATCCCAGAGTTCAGGCGTTCACCACTGAGGCCCAGCCAGGGAGGCCTGGCGCGTGCTCATCCCTGTTGACCCTCGGGTCCAAGCTGCTCCCAGCCTGTTGGCATATGCCAATCTGGCCTCCAAAGGCCCCGGGGCTCCCAGGACTGACAGCCCACTGGTAGCCACGCCAAACACAGAAGGAACATCCTCCTCCTCCAGTCTCCACCTAGGAGAAAGAAGCACCTTTGCGGGCCCTCAGGAGACGCTCTCTGGGGTGACCAAGAGCCTGAGTTTCCTCTGGGTCCCCCAGTTTGCTGCCTGTCCCCTGGCGTCCACTCCCCATGCCCTGCCCTGCGTTTCTCCAGGACAAAAGTCAGGCAGCCTCTTTTTTGCCATTAGCTCCCAACGCCCTTACTAACCTGACCTCATCCAAGTGAGGACAGGTCTGTAACTACACCTCCCTGTGCCTCAGTTTCCCTGCATGCCCTGAGAAGGAGTGACCAGGCGCATTCTTCCTCTGATATGGGAGACAATGAATGAACTGGTATGACCTGGGTGGGTGCTGTGGGCTTCCCTAAGTTACCACCGCAGAGCCACAGGTAAGGAAGGTGTGAGCGTGGTGACAGCTGGGTCAGAATAGCAGAGCAAGCCGGCCTGTCCACACTCCGCAGCACCCCCCTCCTTCCGCCCAGGGGGACTGTACAGGAAGGCAGGTGAGGCTGAGGGCCAGCCTCCGCCCTTGTCTGGGGCTGGTCCCGGGCTGCGGGGGACACCTTACTCTGCCTATTTTCTCTGTGTCCAAGAGTCATTTAAATAGTACAGCTTTGGAAAAAACTCCCCCCTAAACCAACACGGCTCCGTGCACTTTGCGAAAGGGGGGATATTTTTGAATAACCTCTTGGCCTTTTTTCCCATGGTCGATAGAATATTCGCGTTTCCCACTTCAGCTAATTTTGGTAGTTTATGTCTTCATTTGATCAAGTCGTACGCGATAGTCTCATAGTCTGTACATTTCAGAATCTTTCACAGACACTTTTACTTTTGCAAAAGGTTTGTGCTTTTTCTCACGTTTTTCAGTGAGTCATCAACTTTATTGGGTTGTTTTTTTTTTTAAACTGTTCGTGAGTTTACCCATCATTGCCAGTTTTCTTTTTCTCTCATCAATTTTCGTCTTTCTCACACATTCCTTTCCTAAGTTTTGTTCGGGGACTGAAGGTGTTAACAGAAACTGCTCCTGGTTGACGTGAGCTGGGAAAGAATGTGCGGAGAAGGGTCTCGAGAAGTTCCGAGGCTCGGAGCAGCGAGGGGACCCGGTGAGGGGACTAGGACCCCCAGAGGTCAGATCCCCAGCGTGCCCAGAGCCAGCTTGCGGGGTGTGCCATCTCTGCCACTGGACACAAGTAGCTGTGGCTACTGGAAAGAAGGCTAAGCTGTCCCCGCTCCCTCCAGCCACTGGCTCCTGAAGATTCAGTGTCCCAGGGGGCGGGCGGCATCTCATAGACAAAGCCTCGATGGTCAGCCCAGGCTCCAGACGCCTCAGATCCACACAGGGTGGATTCCTCTAAGACAGGAAGACGCTTGGACGCCAGGCAGTCACGAAAAGTAAACACAGCAACACAAATGCTGGCTAACGGCGATCTCCACCTGAACGGGTGGTTTCTTGTTATTCTTCTTTGTTTTCTGATCGGCACGTATAAAACTATGAATCATCTTCCAGAGTACGGCTTTGTTTTCGTCGCCTCTTGTTGTCAGTGCGTAATGTGGCTCTTCTGATTATTTTCTTAATAATGAGCTTGTCGGAGCAGTTTTAACTTCCCTTTTGATCCAAATGTTATTCAGGACAATTAAAAACCATCCTTTCTAGGTGGTTTGATTCGTTGTACATTGAATTCTAGACTTGTGGTACCACGATCAAAAATAAATAAGTAACCTGTCTTGAAGTTTCTTTTTTACATAGCCCGTCACGTTAAAACGTATCAAGGTGCCATTGCGATCATGGTCCTCCCAGGTCCTAGGGTGCTGTTTTCACTTTCTCTGTAACGGGCACGTGTTCCACCACAGCAGATAGCTCAAAGGGGGAGTCTCAAACTCATGCTGGCTGGGGCCATGCCAGCCTGTCCAAGTCCTACACGTCACATCACTGTCACCCTTCAGTGACCCAAGGACCCGCAGCTCCTAATTTTGTTTAGGGAAGGAACATTCTAACGTCCTGACAGAGCTGTCTACGTGGGGTGAGGGTTTTGAGGCACAGACAAACATCACCATAACCTGAAGGATCTTTAGGCATTTGGGGGTCTTCACAGGGCAATGACGAGAGGGGTGCCATGATCGTCTCTGTCATTAAACCTGCGGCCAGATACACGCTCCAGACTGAAGTTTTTGGCAGTCCAAGTTCAAATACCAATGACCGAAATAATCCTAAAATGTTAGTTAACCAAGACCTCTTGGTTTCTGGCTTTGTCTCTCCACTACTCCTGAAAACCAGCCCCCACCCGACTCCCTTCCGAAGAGCCTCCCTGGGCTGCTCCCGCGGGAGAGGGTCGGGCTCCGGCCCACCGCGTGGCATTTGTGCCCCATGCTACGTGTGGAGGCAAAGCCGGACCTAGAAGCATTCTCCCCCTCAGCTCACCACCCACAAAGCCCTGGCTGCAGCCGAAGCTGAGGGTGTGGACACCGGACTGCTTCCCTCATAACTTCGCTGGTCTTTTATCGCTTGCACACCTGGGAAAGAGGTGTGGCCAACACTGAGGGAACGGAACAGTGCATCCCAGATGCCCGACAGGAACTTGCAAGATCAGCACTGGAGACAAACGTGTAGATTTTCTGCATTTATTGTTTTACATAAAGCTGATGGACAGTGAATTGATCTGTTCAAGAAACAACCAGAAAAATCACTTCATTGTAACCCTACGAGAAAAAGGACCTGAAGTATGTTCGTGTGTTTTAAAATGAGCATTGGGTGAAGGGCACCCTGTCGACAGCGAAAGCAAATATGATTCACTAGTGAGTTCATGCAGACCGGTTATCTCCACTACATGACTCCATCACTGTTAGACTCTAGAAACATTCACGAGAGTTCTGGGTCATGCTATTACTCAGGTGCCATTTTCATTGACCCCCAGAGGATTTATTTTTCATTTCTAATAAACCGACGCTCAAAGTCTGTGCTGGGGGAAAGGAATTAGCGCGCACTGAGGACAGTTTTTGTGAGTTCATGATGTCACCTTGTGGTGCTACTGAGAAACGGCAGAGGTGATTCTTCAGCAATCATAAGCTTCTGAGACAGTGGTTAAGTTTCATGCCATTTGCTTGATTTGTTATTTTTTTTAATAATTTTTTTAATTACGTTGATATACAACACTATATTAGTTTCAGGTATACAACATCGTGGTTAGACATTGATATGACTTACAAAGTGATCACCCCCTTAGTACCCATCTGACACAGGCACTTTGGTGTCATTGACTATATTCTTGTGCTGCACTTTATATCCCGGTGACTGTTTTTATAAGCGGCGGTACGTGCTCCTTACTCCCTTCCCCTTTCTCACTCATGTCCCCATTCCCCTTCCGTCCAGCAGCCACCGATGGTTCTCCGTTATCTAAATTTGTTTCTGCCTTGTTTGTCCATTTGTATTTTATGTCCACAGATAAGTAATATCACATAGTATTTATTTTTCCCTTCTGCCTTATTTCATTTCGTATGATGGCCTCTAGGTCCATGGATGATGTCACAAATGGGAAGCTTGCATTTTCTTTTTTATGATGGAATAACAGCCCATTGTGTGTATATGTATCACATCTTCTTTATCCATTTGTCCAATGATGGACACTGGTTGCTCCCATATCTTAGCTGTTGTAAATAATGCTGCCATAAACATTTGCATATGTCTTTTTGAATTAGTTTTCTTTTTTTCATCTCTTCCAATAAATAGCCAGAAGTAGAATTGCTGGGTTATATGGGAGGTCTAGTTTTATTTTTTTGAGGAACCTCCATCCTGTTTTCCATAGTGGCTGCACCAGTTTACACTCCCAGTGCATGAGGGCTCCCTTTTCTCCACATCCTCACCAGCACTTGTTCTTTTATTTATTGATGATGGCCATTCTGACAGGTGTGAGGTGATAGCTCATGATGGTTTTCATTTGCGTTTCCCTGAAGATTAGTGATGTTGTATCTTTTCGTATGTCTGTTGGCCATCTGCATGCCTTCTTAGAGAAATATCTATCCAGGTCCTCTGCCCACTTTTTAATTGAATTGTTTTGCTGGGAGTTTTTCTATGTTAACACAGAACTGCTTTCCTTGTAATTTCATTGGCCTTATATAATTTGCACACCTGGGAAAGTGTGTGCCCATTGATGAGGTAACAGAGCAGTCATGATGAATCCCAGATGCTGAACACGCCGATTTACCTTAAACTTGAAAGATCACCACTGAAGACAAGTGTACAGATTTTCTTCACATATTATTTTACATGAAGTTGATGAAAAATCAATGATCAGTTCAGAAAAAGCCAGAGATAACTCTTTTTTGATTCAATATTATTTTCTATTAGGTTCAGGTATACAGCATAGTGGTTAGACATTTATATAATTTACGAAGTGATCCCTCTGACGAATCTGGTAACCACCTGGCATAACATAGTTATCAAAATATTATTGAGAAGAAACTTTTCACTTTTAAACTACAGAGAAAAAAATGAAATATTTTCATGTGTTTAAAATGAGCATTGGGTGAAGGGCACATTTCAACAGAAAAGCAAATATAAATCATAGTGAATTAATGCAGATCAATATCTACAACACATGACTGCATTATTTTATAATCTACAAACATTCATTAGAATTCTGGGTCAGGCTGTAATTCTGATGAGCCTCTGTTGATCACATAGAATCCCTCACGATTTTTCACATTTATCCCAGAAGATTTATTTTTCAATTCTAATAAATTGATGTTTGAAGTCTGTGCTTGGGGTAAGGAATTAGTGAGCAGTAAGGGCAGCTTTTCTAAGCTAATGCTGACACCTTATTGTGTGACAGAGAAATGACAGTGATGATTTTTTAATAACCAGAAGCATAACACACAGTGGTTAGCATAATACTAAACTTTTGTAAGCTAATGCTGCCATCTTGTGGTGTACCTGAGACATGACGAGGTGACTTTTTAATAACCACAGCGTAACAGATAGAGCTTAGTTCGTGCCAATATTTTTGTAAGCCAATGCTGCCACCTCGTGGTGTTATGTAGAAATGACAGGGGTGAATTTTTAATAACCAGAAGCATGTGTCTTTCATTACTTTCATAAGCTAATGCTGCCATCTCGTGGTGTACCTGCGATATGACAGAGGAGACTTTAATAACCATAAGCAAAACAGTGCTTAGTTTCATGTCACTACTTTTGTAAGCTAATGCTGCCACGTTGTGGTGTATCATAGAAATGGCAGAGGTGATATTTTAATAACCAGAAGCATGACAGGTAGTGCTTAATTGCATGCCAATATTTTTGTAAGCTAATGCTGCCATCTCGTGGTGTACCTGCGATATGACAAGGTAGTTTTTAATAACCGTAAGAATAACAGACAGTGCTGTTTGTCATGCTATTACTCTTGTAAGCTAATGCTGCCACCTTGTGGTGTTCCATAGAAATGGCAGTGGCGATATTTTAATAACCAGAAGCATGACGGTAGTGCTTAATTGCATGCCAATATTTTTGAAGTAATGCTGCCATCTTGTGTTGTACCTGAGATATCACAGAAGTGACTTTTTAATCATAAGCACGTAGACAGACAGTGGTTAGTATCATGTTATTACTTTTATAAGGTAATGCTGCCACCTTGTGGTGTAACTGAGAAATGGCAGAAGTATTTTCTTATAACCAGAAGCATAACAGATAGTGCTTAGTTTCATGCTAATATTTTTGTAAGCTAATGCTGCCGTCTTGTGGTGTTACCTGCGATAGGACAAGGTGACTATTTAATAACCGTAAGAATAACAGTGTTAGTATCATGCTATTACTATTGTAAGCTAATGCTGCCACCTTGTGGTGTTACAGAGAAAGGGAAGAGATGATTTTTTTAATAACCATAAGCATAACAGCCAGTGGTTAGTTTCATGCCAATATTATTGTAAGGTAATGCTTCCACCTTGTGGTGTTACAGGGAAATAGCAGAGGTGATTTTTTACTAACCATAAATAAAACAGAGAGTAGAAAGTTCCATGCCCATATTTCCCAAGCTAATCCTGCTGTATACTTGGAAATGACAGATGTGATATTTTAATAAGCAGAAGCATAACAGATAGTGCTTAGTTTCATGACATTAATTTTGTAAGGTAATGCTGCCACCTTGTTGAGTACCTGAGAAATGGCAGAGGTGATTCTTTGAGAACTATAAACATAACAGACAATGGATAGTATTATGTTATTACTTTTGTAAGCTAATGCTGCCACCTTGTGGTGTTACAGAGGTCTTCCTTGATCATAAGCGTGTCAGGCAGTGGTCAGTTTCTTGCCAATAGTTTTAAAAAGCTAATGCTGTCACCTTATGTTTTTACTGAGAAATGACAGAAGTGGTCTGTTAGGAACCGTAAGCATGTCATCCAGTGGTTAGATTTATGCCATTTACTATATTTCAAAGTCTTTAAAGAGCACACTAACACTTACAGTCCTGTCACAGATACTCACGTGAATGGTGTTAATTGTAAAAACGTTACTACTGTTTGTGTACGTTGAGATCCCAATTATCTGGGACTTCAGTTAACCATGGAGACTCGTGATCCTCAGTGATCCTCCACGTTAGCATGTTAAGAAAGCTTATCCATCAATACGGCATTAGCCCAAGAGCAGAGAAGAACAAATAGAGAAGGAAGTTGTGATACCAAAGGAGGAATTTCAAGAAAGAAGAAGTGGCCATTAGAGCCAGTGGTCACCACAGAGCCCCTGGACACCAATTCCATCCCTACGTATCCCTTTTTACCATTTTATTTTCCCTTATGAAGGTCTTTACTCTATTTACCTATATTTAATAACATCTATTAAAAGGTTTTTATCACCTATCCCCACTGCCGATAGAATTTCCCATGATTATGGCAGTTTCTGTATCTGTACCATCTCATACCGATAATCATTAGTCAGTGGTAGCTATTGATCACCTAAAGGTGGAAACTGCAGCTCTCAATCTTTAATTTTTTTCATTTTAATTAATTAAATCATAAATAGCCCATGTGGCTGGTGGTAACTGAGTGGGCCGCGCAACTCTAGAAGTGAAAGAAATTATTCTGTGTATTTTCTGCAGTGCCCCCTGGACCACAAGAGTTCCAGGAGTCTCAGCGCTGCTCAACAAAAATAAAGTTTCCTTTAATAAATGAGTAAATGATGATGAAGAGGGCAGATGAGGACCTAGATCAGCAAGAAGCTGGGGGTGATGATGAAGGAAGAATTGTGGTAAAAGAAGATGCATTAAAGGCCCAGGGAAATGGGAGATGTCAGTCACGCTGCCTGTTCAAGGTGATGGGGGCCGTGGTCCTACAAGGACCAGCCTCCATAGAATGGAGTGAGTCAGCTCTGCAGCCAAAGGGTGGACTGAGGGCCAGGGATTCTGCCCAATGGCCAGCAGAGATGGGAGCACAGGAAACAGCTTTTTCCCACAGGCACATCCGGTTGAATGTTCACAGAAGTGCTGTCTAGTGGCCAGAGAAGTCCACTTGGTGTGGCTTTGCTCCTGACCTTTTGAGAGCCCCCGCTCCTTAAGCAGACTTTGAGGTTGATGACCCACGGGGTGCAGGGAAGCGTTTTAAATGCATGGAATTTTTTATCAGTATCATGACTACACATCCTCGATGCCTCTTACAGTCACTGCTCAAAGTCCGTGGGTTCTCACTGGCCGGGAGATTCAGGCCCTGGGCTCCATCCGTCCAAGTTTGTACATATTCATCTACCTTTCTCATCTTCAGGGGCCAACAGGCACTAGTGCTCTAACTGTGCCTATCATCCCCACTCCCCTTGGGAAAAAAAACGTCAAATTTCTCTTGCAAAATGTGCTAGTAAATAGAAAGTGTACCTTTCTGCACCCATTTTCTATGAGGCCCCAATTGACTTTCTAGTTCTCTTTTTACTGCCCTGGTGAGAAGAAATTGTGGTCAGTTCCCTTTAAGTGCAAGATTTTTCTGTGTTTACAGATGTAGCAGCAATGAACTTAGTACCTGGTATTTCAAGAATCTCCCACTTGTCCTGTATTTGCCTATAATCATACAAGAAAAGTTTGTAAAGGTCTCTCCCTGAATGGACTTGTGTTTTAAAATTAGTTCGCTGCTGTTATGACTTGTGGCCACTAGATGGCAGCAAAGACCGCAAAATAACACAGCAGACCTTAAAATACGTAAAGTTCACCTGTGTGACCGTACAGTTCCCTGCAGCAGCACTTCTCAGCCTTTGATGTGCACATGAACCCCGGGAATCTGGTTAGAATGCAGGTTCTGAGTCCCTGAGTCTGCAGGATATTCCCAAAGCCTGAGATTCTGCATTTCTAACAAGTTCCCAGGTGATGCTGAGGCTGCTGGTCCAGGGACCCCTCTGAGCAGCAGGGCTGCACGTGACAGATCCTGCAGAGTCTGTCAGACACCCGGGATGCAGCTGCTTTATTTAGTGAGTATTGGTTAGATGAATGGTGGACACACACCCCCCACAGCTCTCGTGTGTGATGAGCTGGCTGGATGGGAAAGGGCCGACTTCCAGACACGTTTTTCTCTGTGCCGTGGGGGCATCATTTTCTCAATGCCTCTGCTGGTACACTTCAGAAGCTCGTGTTATTTATCACCTGTTTGGCCCAGGTGGGTGTAGAATTCTGCTTTTGCCAGATTTGGCCCCAAGAGTCGAGCGTGCCCTCATCCCTGAAGCATGGAACTGGAGGCCTGCGGTCACCTTCCGTGGCCCAGGCCATAGGAGGCCCTAGATTTGCAAGGGGAGAGTGTGGGGGGGACCTGCCAGACCCATGTGTGCACTCGGGGCAACCCTGCAAGACACATATGACCTGCAATTCAGGGATGAGGAGGCCAGGCTCAGAGAGAGGACGTGTCCCCAAGGGGATGGGACTGGCCCAGCTCTCAAGCTCTGGCCTCAAAGGTCCACCCTAAGCCCCGGAGAGAATCAGGGCTTCGAGCATTTGAACATCCCTGGCTCGAATGTCCACTAAGGTTCCTTCATGTAACACATTTATTGAGCACCTACTGTGTACCTGGCCTGGAGCTGAGGCTGGGCCAGCAGCAGTGAAAGCATGTGGCCAGGTTTCCACGGACAGTCTCCTGAGGTCTCAGGAAAACCTGGAGTCTAGTGAGCTGACCGATATTTGTCCCTATCGCCGACCCCTGGAGCCAGGTCATGCAGGGATTGTCCGTTTGGCACGACATGGCATGTGCCTGGGGACTGGATTACTTGGTGCCCATCTGTGGCCCTCACCTCACTGGAGTGGGTTGTGCCTTCCTTCTCCTCCCTACCAGACTCGGAGCTGGAAAAAATGGCGTCATAAGCATCTGTGTCCGGCCCCGTGACGTCGCGTGACGCCTGAAGCTCACATGCACTCGCCCTCTGCCCATCTATGCCGGAGGCAAGTGCCGACAGGGCTGGAAGGGTGAAGGACAGACGGTGGGGACGCTGACACGTGCGTGCCGTCACCCAGGCCCTCCCGGACTGTGAGCTCCCCGTGAGCAAGCTTCTGGAAGGCAGAGCTCGCCTGGCCCATTTCTGAACACACACACACACACACACACACACACACGACTACCTCGCAACCCCATGAACTCTGTCACCCTGCAAAATCTGAGACAGCAAGGGATGACTTCAGATTGTCCCCATGGGTTAACAGAGCAGGACTGGATCGACGGACGATCAGCTCATTCCATTTTCGCAAACCTGGTCTAAGCTGCTAGAAATGGAAATGTTGGTTCCCCTTTGGGAGCGGGGGCGTCAGGCCTGGAGGGGTCACGGTGAGGCTTCCGAGGGGCTGCTAACGTTCAGTCCAAGAGCATTCACTTCGTGAAAACACATTAAACTCAATCCTTAAAATATGCACATTTTTCAAGATGCAAAAAGAAGTGACGTGAAGTTCATGCTTTGACAGAGCTTGACTATGTATAGCAGCGATTTTAAAAACAGGAATTAAGTCACGATGCTTAGATCAACGGCAATGAACAAACCACCCTGACTTTTCTCCTTTGCAGATCCGAGTCACTCAGCTTAAAAACAGAACAAATCACCAATTACCTAATCCTGCCCACCCCTCCCACCCCCCACGCAACACATTTAAGGCTAAAAACTTCAAAAACAGCCCGTCTTCTCTCTGTTTTCCATTCGGCTTTTGCCCTCCCCCCAACTGACACTTGCTGGATGACCTCACCTGATTTTTATACAGAAAATTGAGTCCATCTGGCGTTAGCTCCCCGCGACCCCCTCATCTCCACTTGAGTAAATCCTGGAACCCACGTTTTCCTCCCATACGTCCCTCTGCTTTTGAAAAAAAAGGAGCCCCATCTCTTGCTGGACCCTCTGCAGCCTGACTCGTCCCTGACACAGGCCTCCAGGAGTGGGGGTGTCCCCTCCCCACAGGCAGCAAACCCTGGATATTCCAGTGCCCCCAAACTTCCAAGGTCTTGGATTTCAGCAGAACTCCTCCAGCTCCTCCCCTCCCCTCCAGGACACACGTGGTACCCTCCCTTGAGATTTTTTCGGGGTTCGCCTTTATACAATCTTGACCCTTCACTTGTTATCTTACATTTCTTTAATTTCCAGACATAAATGGGGCCTAATTTTAAGTGGCTTTGGCAGGTCAGACGTTCAGGCTCTTGTGACTAGTCTAATTGACCGGACTGAAATAGTTGAGTTTCTCTGAACACCTCGAACCCTCTTAACTCTTCGAACGGGGGGGTTTCAGTCATGCAGTCTGAGAGTCCAAGGTCCAGGCCTTGTCATTCTGTCTCCCACAAGACCCACGACAGTGTCTCGCAGGGACTGACCAGTGCCACCTGGCTGGTTCCCAATCTGCCGGATGGCCCCAGAGAAGCCCAGTTTGTCTACGAGCCAGAGCATGACTTCCCTTCACAATGCCCCTCCTCTCAGAAGTCACAGTCGTAGGATCTGGTCTCGTTCACATGTGACAGAGGAGCTTCTGCTCTCAGGGCTGCCCCCTGGGGCCCACAGCCGGAGCCCTCCCATGGGCACCTTGCCTGGGGAAGGGGTGCACACCTGCTTTCTCAGCACCACACCTTGTCCACGGCGCCCTGTCCACACGCCTGGAGGTATCTGGATAGCTTTTAATCCCTCCGCTTTCTCTGCTTTGGATCACGTCAATAACCACCCGGGTCACTCCTTCCAAGGACACTTCGACTTCACTTTCCTGTGCCTAGTGCAGATTTAACACAGTCCCAGAATTTATAGCCACCATATCAGAATTACCTCTTTCAAGTGTCTTAATTCCACTTAACTGTTTTAAAAAAATGGCTTTTACGGAACTTGGTACACCATAGGGAATTATTAAGCAAATTATAGCATACAGAGGGTTTAAGCTAACTTAGTGAGGCCTGCCCAGATGCTTAGAATGGAAAGAGGTGAGAACGATAACGCCAAGTGTGTTAAGCTCCACTGCACTTTGTTTTTAAAGCCGCATAAATAAATAAAGGATTAGGGATCGCCACGTGCCAATTAATACACCCAGCGTTATTTGCTTGAGTGTGGGTGGCTTTTCGCTCCTTCGTCCTCTTCCTCAGAGCACCGGACAGAGTTCTCCCAACATAACCCACGTCTGGGGAGAAGGCACACAGGGTGACAGAACACGGGAGATTCGCCAACCACATGCGACCCCCGCCCTAGTGCACGTGGTTCGCCTGGAGGCCCCACGACCATCCAGGGCCGTTCTCTGTCCCACCAGCAGGATCCGAGCTTCCCTCCGACCTGTCTCCAGCATCAGCTCTGGGCAAAACGGAGAAATCCACCCCAAAGGCCCAGTCCGCAGACTGACCACGCACACCCAAGGCCACGGCCAAGAGCAGCCGAGAAAGACCAAGAAGATGAATGTGCCTGACAGTCCATGAAGGGTGCTTCAAAACTCTAGAAATACGGCCTAGCACTCGTGAACGGTACCTGGGGATGAACGGGGTAGACTAAGTCTACCACCCTTTTTACTCCAAGCGAGTCTACCGTTCGGAGATGAAGTCAGAATTGACAGACCGAAGGGGGATTTCACCTGAACAAGGCAGACATGACACGTGGTTGTTCATCTCCACCTCTTCCCCAAGTCCCACAGAAGGACACAGAAGACATGAGAACGGGAATGAGAGACGGGGTGACACCCTAGCGATGCCAACCCAAGCGGGGAAAATTGAGGGGGCTGACCACCCTCTGCTCCTCTTCATCGCCAGCCGACCTGTGGATCTTTTCAGGGTGTCAGAGAGGGAGTCGCGGGAAGACAGCCGAGCCTCTGACCAGTGAGACGGAGCCGCGTCGTGGGCTGTCCACCCTTCCTTCCCTGCGTGCCTGGGACGCTGTGGCCCCTTTACTCTGCCCATTGGAATTCCACACTCCGGGCAGCGAGGCAAATGCTTCCCGGGCCTGGAGGTGGCCCCGAGCTACGGGACAGGGGCGGTCGGCTGGGGACGTGGGTCACACCTTCCTTTGCAGCACAGACGCCTCTGCCCGCAAGGCCTCTCGGACGAGCTGCCGGCGTCCGTGGCCGGTAGAAACAGCGCGCGCGGCTTCGCTGTGTGGCGCACGCGCCGGGAGCGGGTGGCGAACCCACGGTCGCCGGCGGACCGCTGGCCACACCTGCCGGTGTCGGGCGAGGCTTCTGGGTGCTTCCTCCGTGTCTGCACGGTATACGGTTTCCCCCTTCAGCGTTAGCCTGCACGTTACTTTGGTTTAAGGTGGGGTCCTTGCAGGTAGCATATCGTGGCTCTTTTCATCCCATCTGCCCATCTCTGCCTTTTCACTGGGATTTAAATCTGCTCTCTTGCTATTTGTTTGCTATTTCTCCCCCTCTGGTCTTTGTTGTTCCTTTTTTCCTCTTTCTCTGCTTTCCTTTGTGTTACTTAGGTGCTTTTCAGGATGGCGTGTGACTGGGCGTTAGATGGGGGACAGGGAGGTGGTGGGGGTTGTGGCATCTGTAGGGCATGGACACTGGCCAAGCGGAAGCAGGGGAACCGCTGAACCCCAAAAGGGCAGGGGCTTTGAGGCTTAAGCTTCGTTTACTTCACTGTCGGTCCACTTCCAACACTACCGGACTGACCTCTGACCTGTCTCCAAAGGCTTTCGGATGGTTTCTGAAATTCTATTTTGCTCTCCTTAAAGGGCGAGGACATTATTCCTTTTAATTAAAAAAAAATGTCTTTAATGCTTAAGCACCTGGTCTTCCTAGGTAGTCTCCCACCAAGTACTAACCAGGCCCACCCTGCTTAGCTTCCGAGATTAGAAGGGATCAGGCATGTTCAGGGTGGCGTGGCCATAGATGGGTATGGGCATTATTCAAAGGACTTTAATATTAAGGGGATTTTTATAAACAAGCTAGACATCCAGACCCCTCCCAAGGGACTGTTTCAGCTGCAGTCACCATAACTCCAGCCCATTATTTTGGAAGGACATGGTTTGGTGAGCACTAAGCCATATCAAGGAGAGAGATTTTCATCTTCTCTCATCAACTATATCGCTCCTTTAAAACATGAAGTAACTTTGAAACAGAGCTTGCTGTGGTCAGAATCAATATTTCTCCCCGGGCTGAGCCCACTTCAGAGGACGGGGCATCTCGGCCCGTTTTGCTCAGATCTGACAAACCTCCACATTGCAGGAGGGCAGCTAAAGATTTTCCTCCCCCACCCCCGCCCCAGCGTTACAGGATCTGTAGTCTGCGCCATACTTTCTTGAATGGAAAACTAGAAAAATCTGACATGTTGTTAGCTATATTCTTACTTCCAGGTTTTTGGTTTCTTTCCCCCAGATTTCCTGGTTAGAAAACATATAGGCACAGGAAAGTTCAGGGCTATTTTTTTCCCAAAGGTTATTCTTAGCATGGGCTTGGGGACAGGAAGGTGGGGGAAGGGAGAGCATCTATCTGGTGAGAAGGGAAACTGAGGCCTCGGACGGTTTACCTGCTTCAGCCATGTCTCTGCCCTCTACCGGCATGCTCAGACCCCAGCGACGCTGGTCCTACCTTCTCTGCCATCTCATTCACATTTATCTCGATCAAAGAGAGAACTCAATTATCACTCATAACACAGAACCAATAATTTTTTAAATCGTATGATTTTAAAAATTAGCTAAGTGAAAACGCAAATGACAAACCGGGAAAATACCTGCAAACTTATGTCACGGACAATGAGCTTCTGTACCTAATGTAGCAAGACCCTAAAAATTCTGTACATCAGCAATATCCAAATAGAAATATACTTAGAAAAAGATCCCATTTGTAGTAGCTACTGATCCTTTGGGTACCAGAGAAAGGTGGGGTACAGGTACAGGTAGGGAAATCCATGTTATGCTTGGTCTCTTGTGAGGTGCCAAATTGTGTCCCCAAAATTCGTACTCTGAAGCCTAACCCCCTATACATCAGAAAGACTGTATTTCGAGATAGGGTCTTTAAAGAAGTAAGCAAGTTAGAATGAGGTCATTAAGTAGGGTGGACCTTAATCTGACTGTTTCCTTATAAGAAGAGGAAATTTGACACAGACATTCGCAAAGGAAGACCATCATCTACAAAAAGAGAGAGGCCTAGGAAGAAATCTACTCTGCTGATACTATGACCTTGGACTTCCAGTCTCCAGGACCGTGAGAAAATGAATCTCTGTTGTTTAAGTCCCCAGTCTGTGGTGCCTTGTTATGGCAGCTTGGGCAAACTAATACAGCACCGAAGCACTTCTGTGCCCGGAGAATTACAAAAGACTCCGTCTCCCTTTCTGTCTTCATGAATCTCCCAACTGTTGGCTTCCTTCTTTCAGCCCAGCCTCCAGATGGGGCTAGAAACATGGCCAGTGGCAGCTTTGGTGACATGAGTCGAGTCTCCATCAATGGACCAATCACTTTTAAGGCCAGGAAGGCGGTATTGAATGATCGGCTCAGATAGAGTCAAGTGCTCACTCTTGACTGATCACAGGTGTTGCCTGACACTCATCTCGCTAATTAAAGCACGCCAGAGTGCCCACCTGAAGCTCCTCACTTCTTGACCTTCCGAAGTGTCACCCCGAGCAGAGCCACTTGTATACTAGATGATACATACATTGCCCCATGGACTCTGAAAATCCATGCTTCTGATAGTGGCCATACATCAAACTAATTGTTGCTATGCTATTAATTTATTGGTTGCTTCCTTTTTTCTTTGTAGATGAACAAGCAGAGATTCCTAGAGATCGTGAAAAGTAAAAAAAAAAAAAAAAAAAAAGTTCTGAAAGAGGGAAGTGAGGTGTAAGAAATGAGTTTCACTAAGTTAAAACTTTTGCCGGGCTGCCTCTGCCTTGGGTTCCAAGAAAATAATTCTTCACGTGAAATGCAAAGTCAACACAAATATTTGAGCTTCTAATTTAGATGATACCCCATCTAGGTCCCCCGATGTATGCCTAGATTTACGAGTTCTTGGTAATCATCCCTGTCTTGGTACCATAATTGAACTATGTTCCCCAAAGATAAAGCCAGAGAAACATCACAAAATTTCAGCTTTTCTGTTCCACCACCAGTTTAAAGCGGGGGCAAAAACCTTGCCTTCCCCAGATCCCTGGCTTTTAGACGCAGCTTAATTTCAAGGTTTTACTTGTAATCAGTAGCAGCCAAACCTCCCGTGGCCATGGGAAGGATGGCATCATGGGAAAGGGGCTGAGACCGGATCAAGACGACAGGTGGTCAAGTTCCAGGTGAGCAGCCGGGGGTAGGTGATGGTGAAGAGGGTGGGGAGAGTGGGCAAGGGGTTGAGTCAAAGCAACCAGGGCAAAGAATTGGGGGAACAAAGGAAAGAGACCCAAAGTGTAGAATCTGGACCGTAAGACTGGGCCGATGTCTAGGCAAGGGGCCTGGGGAGCAGGCCTGGGGCAACAGCCGTGAGCCCGTTCGAGGACCTGGGCCGAGGCCGTTTTGCTGGGATGTTCCTTCCGCATCTGGCCCTGGCTGGATTCAGTGATAGATTTGGTCGTGTTTCTGAAAAGTCTCCATGGATCCACCTGCCTCTGAATCTCTTGGTTGGTTTGTTCAAAATACAGATTCTTTAGCTACCCCTCACCCAGAGCCACCTCTCCCCAGCAGACCCACCGAATCTAAATCTGTCGGCCTGTGCTCAAGAAAGAGCCTTTTCACAGCTTCCCACCATGATTTTTGCATATCTAAACTTTTAGGAATTTACTGGAGTAGAGGTTTGTGCCTTCTAAGAGAGGTCAGTAGATGCAGCTAGCTGGAGGGGGATTCCTGATATCAGAATAACAGTCAAAAGCAATGTTTTCCCAACTTATTAGATCTGGAAAGTTTTACCCAGGAGCCCTTGTCTCATGCCCTGACCTTGGCCCTTCCCAACTCCCCATTCTCGGTTTCCCAGTGTCCCTACTCAAAAGCTCAGCCTGACTCCTACACCCCAGAGTAGCAGACTCAAGGTAGGAAACCCTCAGCGGGCAGAGACGCAGGGTAAGGCCGTTGCTCCTGAAGACTGGCTCAGGACGAGACCTTCTCACCAAACCTGGCTCTACTTTCCACGTGAGGTTTAGCCCACAAGGTGGGCTGCTTTAACTCCCACTGTGACTGCGTCTCTGCTAGCGCTTTGGGGCATGAGGTCCTGGCCCCGGTTGCTGGCCATCGAGATGCTTGACCCCTGAACCATTTCTGGAGACTCTGCTTGGTTGCACATTTCTTTTGGACTCCATCCAACCAGCACCATCCCAAGCGTCTGTCTAGAGCCAAACCTAGCGGACAGAAGGCACTATGAGAATGGGTGGATGGACGGATGGGTTGTTCCTCCCCTTCCCCACTGAGTGGAGAAATGGTACTGGTCTAAGGTGAAATCTCAAGACCGTAGGTCTGTCTCAGAATGGCTGTCACTCTTGGGCAGCCTGTGGTCCCACTTCTATTACAATACATGGACAGCTGTGTAACTTTAGACCATCAGCCCATGAATCCAGAGGACGGAGACAGTGACTGTCCATCCTCACATCCAAGAAACTCCTTCGGGTGGTCCACAGAGCCCGTATACAGTAATGAATCAGTCCCCTCTCCGCTTCACTTTGCTGCTCCTAACACAGTCTCACTCATGGGCTCATTCAACCACCAGATTGAAATGTTAGATCCAGACACATGAAAGAAAAAAATCAATCCAGTTGCAAACATCAAGCATTTGAAGGAGACCACATACCCACTTACTCCACACAGCCGGGTCTCAGCTCCCCGTCCGAAAAGCCAGGCCCGGTGCACAGACCCCTCGGACGACCCGGCAGCTCCCAGTGCCAGGAAAGTGCTTCAGCAGCATCAGGTGAGCCGTACAAACCAGAGGGAATTTGACAAGTCAGCCAGCACGGGGCGGCGACCAGTCAGGTCAATGCAGAGTGCTCTGATGCACTTAAGAGCCCGGGAGCAAGACCGGGCTGAGTAATAATGGCCTAAACGCCACTGGAGATTTCCCAAGTCTAATTTCCAGACCCGACAGCCGTGGCGTTCCATCTCCATCGGGCTCATTAAGGCACGGCGGAGACAGAATCTGACAGACGAGCTCGCCCTGGCCTTGGTCTAGATTTATGGAGAAGAGAAGTTGCCAAGAAGGGAAATGAGACCTCGGTGGGGGTTCCCCAGGATGACGCGGTCTCGGGGCATCGAGGCTGAGAGAGCTAAAGTGATTACAGACCAGTGCCGTGCAGAGACCAAGAAGTGGGGGGCTACGGCAAGGACTCTTCCGTTGCTACCCAGGGGGTCTTGGTGCACTTCACCGTTCGGATTCTTAATTCCTTCATCTGTCAAATGCAGCTAATAGTACCTATCCCCAAATGTCCAAAATGGAATGTCTACAGAATGGCAGTCTTGGGCCTGACACAGAATGACGGCTATTTTTACATTACGTTATAGCTGTTGATTTTTTTTTCTGCTACTGTGAAATATCCACACAAGTGACCAGCCCTGAGAAGTAAAAGTCTGTTTATCTTTCAGACCCAAAGACTCAGCCTAGCCCTGAATGGAACATGTGCACCTCTGGGGGAAGGTATGCTTGCAAGGGATACATCTGTCTAGGGTGGTCACTGTACTATCGGCTTACTCAAATAACCAGCCTCTTTGGCCAGAACTTACACAGTTTATCTCTCCCCCAGCATTCCATAATGTTTGCCATAGGTGTCCCCACCACCCCCCATTTTCCCACCACTGCCATGTGGAAAAGCAAAGGACCCAGAAAAGACAAAGCAATCTTGAAAAAGAAGACCAAAGCTTAAGGACACACAGTAGGCGATTTCAAAATTTACTATAAAGCTATAGTAACCAAGAAAATGTAGTATTAGGGTAGGAATGGATAAACAGGTTAATGGGAGAGAATGGAGCCCAGAATTAGGCCCATGTATGTAATTGATTTTTCAACCAAGGCACCAGGACAAGTCAATGGAGGAAAGGAAAGTTTTTCAATAAACAGAGAAAAACAATTAGATAAAAGTACAGAAAAAAGGAACCTTGACTTCTGTTGCACATCACACAGAGAAATTAATTTGAAATGGATTATTGATTTAAACAGAAGCTAAGACTGTGAGGTTTCTAGGATAAAAACAGGAGAATAGGCAAAGATTTCTTATAAAAGAGCACAAAAACAGAAAGAAATTTTTGATAAACTGGACGGCATCAAAATCAAGATCTCCTTATATATACACATCACTGAAAAAATAATTAGAAGAAACACAGGCTAGGAGAAAATAATCACCATACCTAGATAAGTTCTTTATATATTCTGACAAAAGACCTGTGTAAAGCCTTGTATAAAAGAGTGTATAAAGAACTCCTATAAATCTACATGAAAAGACGAACACCCCAATTAAAAATGGGCAAACGACTTGAACAGACATTTCACAAAAGAAGACGTACGAATGACCAATAAGCCTATGAAAAGAGATTTGCAGCATCGTTTGTTATCAGGGAAATAAAATGCTAGTTAAAACCATAATTCGATACCATCTCACATCCACTGGAATGGCTACAATGAAACAATTTACAACACCGAATATTGGGAAGAGCATGGAGCAGCTGGAACTCTCGTCCACTGCTGGTAGAGACCTACGATGAAACAATGATTTTGAAAATGGTCTGGCGGCTTCTTGTAAACACACAACCATCCTATGACACTACATATTTACTCAAGAAAAATTAAAACACATTTCCTTAAGGAGACTTGTACGAGAATGTTTATAGCAACTGCATTCGTAATAACCAAAACCAACCAAATGTCTATATCAAAGGGAACAAACAGAGTAATACATTCATACAGAGAACTACTTCTTAGCAATAAAAATGAATGACCAGCTGATGCATGCACCAACGTGGATGAATCCCAAAGATAGTATATTGCATAATAGATGCCAAACACAAAAGAGTTCATACCATATTTTCCATTTATATGAAGTTCAAGACTAGACAAAAATAATCTGCGGTGACAGAAAGAGAACAGTGGTGGCCCGTGGGTATAGGATTTGTAAAAGGGGAAATTAGGGAATTTCTGGGCTCATGGAAATATTTCATGTCTTGACCATAATGATAGTTACATAGGTTATACGCCGATCAATTTTCAACAAACTATATACGTAAGGTCTATGAATTTTACCGTATGTAAATTTTACCTAAAAAGGAAATAGACCTCTAAATGCATATTTCATTCTAGTTAGTAGCTTTTCTTTTTCACAGCGGGATATGTTTGCAACGCAGAAGCTGCTTCCTGTGCATTCAGGCTGGGGCAAATGAGTAAGATCTCACTGTGTCCCCACGTGGCATAGGGGACAAGGGGGCTCTCGGTGTTAAATCTCACTCATGAGGGTTCAACCTTCCTGATCTAATCACCTCCCAGAGGCCACACTTCCACGTTAGGGATCAGGTTTCAACATATGAATTTTGGGGGGACACAAACATTCAGTCTACGTCAGAGGCCAATGTCTGCTACTTACTCTCGAATTGGTCAAATGATAGTACTATGCACTTATATATGATATATGTGTATGTGTATACGCACAAAGAGAATGACCAAAAAAACCAAAAAACAAATTGGGGCAATATACGAACAATTGGTGAATCTGGATAAAGTGTACATGGAAGTTCTTTGTAATTTTTGTAATTTTCCTAAACGTTTTCAATTCTATCAAATTAAGTTTTAAGCATTAGGTTATTTTGACTGTAATCTTATCAAATAGAGAAAGAACGAGTTCTTACTCGTTTCCCATGCTTCAAAACTCATGGGAAGCTTAGCGGAAAGGTGCGATCCTCGATGCATCAAAGCTGTACACATGTGTGAAATCTCGATGGGAACAAGATCGTGTTGTGAGCCGATACGGGCTCCTCCAGGCGGGTTTCCTAGAAACAGAGTTGGAGACAGAGTTGAAAGAGCAGGACCTTCATCGAGGATTAGAGATCAACACGGCAGGAGGGAGGGAGAGGAAACAGGCAGAGAAAACCGTGAACATGATGTTGTCTTGAGAGGGGCCCCAGTTCTTCCCCTGGGGAACTCAGGAGTGGGGATGGCCATTTGGAGACCACCCGAGTGCAGGCAAGGGGACTGGACCTTTACGTCCCCACGCCAGACGCGGTGTCAGGCAGACCCCCTGACACTTGGAGAAATGGCGGGCTGGGCCCAGGTCCGGGCTGGGCCCCTGAACCAAACACCAGAACGGTGAGCCTCTGCAGCACCACGGGCCTGTGTGCAGCCCGTCTGAGAACGTGGGCCAGGCAGCAGCCCTGCCCCTGTCTCTCCCCTGTCTGCCTCTGAACTTGGATCCCGGAGACTTGCAGCAGACAACATTCTTCATGTGGCCTTAGTGCATTTTTCTCCATCCCTTGACTGTGTCCTCGAGAGTCTCAAGAGCCACTGATTTTATCAGAGCCAGCGAGCAACAAAAAATGTGGCCGAGACAAGCTGGATGATTCAGCTCCGGGAGCTGCCTGAGATGCCAAGTCTCTCCTCTTGCTTCATCCTGAAGGCGAGTTTTACAGCATGACTACGGCTTCCCTCCCTCCTTCGGAGGGTTTAACTCCATGCTGCTCCCAGGAGTCGCAGATTATCGCCTCTTTTTACTTTTCGTGTCATTTCCCTCTATGCCAGCGTTTCTCAGCCCTGACGCTATGGACATCCGATAACATTGCTGGATAATTTTTGGCTGTTGTGTGTGGGAGGAAGGGTTTCTGTCCCCCGGAGGAAGCTGAGCAGCATCCCTAAACTTATGCCAGACACGCTCCCTCCCCGCCCTCCACCAGCTGTGACATCCGAACGTGTTTCTCGATCTTCCCAGATGTCCCCTCAGAGTCCAGATCGCCTCAGGTTGAGGACCGCCGTCTTACATTGAAATCTCACAAAAAGAGTTCAAACACTGTATAACTGCTACACTTTCTAGCCAGTCCGTTTATTCACAATGCCAGGCTTTGGCGAAAATCTGGGTGAGGTGTAATCTCTGCGTTCAGCTGTCTGCCCGGGCATCTCTCTCTCCGTCTCTCCGTATTGGCAAGTTGCAATGCCTCATTGATCCTTCCTTTCATAGATTCCATTATCCATTCATATTTTGATGCTGAGATGTTTGCTTGAATCATGTCTGCTGTGTCTAATGGTCTCAGCAATTTAAAAGCTTCCTGCCAGGAGGCATTTCTCAGTATTGACCGTGGTCTTCTAGGAAAAAAAAAAAAATAGTATGAGGACGGTTGGGTCTCCCGCTCCGTTCCAAAGCGTCAGGTGTCATCTTGTCTACAGACAAAATAATTGAAGCGCGCATTCATTTGTTTTCCATTTTAATCCCATAGAAATGCTGACCAGGCGATTCCCTCCTGGTGCTGCTACAGGGCAGACGGTAGCAGGAAGTGGACTTGGGGAGAAGGGCGAAAGATGACTGTCCTATCTCTGCCTCCCCGCTTCCCTTCCGAATGGCTTTCCTTTTTTCCGTCACCGGGGTCCTTCATTTCAGACAGGTCTCTTTGTGTTTCTTGCAGTGTTTGGAAATCTCCTTCGCATTTTGCTTATTGCAAACCGTATTTTTTTTCTTTTCTTTTCTTGGAGTCATTTGCAATCTGGAAATGCTTCCATATGGTAGAAGCTGGTTCCCTCAATTTTGCTTGGGAGGAAAATAAAGTGTTTGCTTAGCAGCTATTTGCCTGTAATACTGAGTGGGTTTAGCAAAGGCCTCCCCGCTGAGCCAACTGCTTCTCTTTCCATTTCTTCTACCGAAACTCCACATGCTCCTTTGATCTTACCTCAGTTTCTCTCAAACGCACCTGCTTTCTACAGCTCCACCATGCTATCTCTACTCCAAGCCCCCAGACGCTTCCCCCCGCAGCTCATCCTCTACCCAATCCAGTTCCCACGCCAGAGCAAAGTGAACCGTTCAAATCACAAACCCAGGAAGCCACACTGGGGATGGCCCTTCCCCTGCCACAGGCAGCACCCCTGAGCTGGAGTAAAGGAAATGCGTGGACGTGTCAGATGCATTAGGCTCAAGAGAGCCACTCCTAGTAAGCAGTGCCCTCCGGGCCACCATCTAGAGCTCACCCCACTGCTTCTGAAGCACGTTGGGCAGTACAGACCCTTTGCTGAGCACCTAGTCTCCTTCTGCAAGAAAAGCCCTGCAGGAGTGTCAGAAAAAAATATTAATTTATTGTTACCCTACTATGGACATGCATCTGGTGATACAATTTTTAAAAGTCAGTAATAAGTGTAGGCAAGTAGTATATTTGCCTACATTTGCAAGGCTGCTTTGAACTCCATAAACATATGTTCTTTTTGGTGTTTTTTTTTTCCCTTTAAATAATTAAAAATGTGAGACCCAGTGGCCCAAGAATTTCCACATGTAACGCTACCCTTCTAAGTGGATTTGTGAAAAGTTACCTCAGGACGTTTGCTTTCTCGCTGCTGTTACAAGCTGCCGCTACCACGTCTCTGCCCTGTGAAAAATGTGGTGTTTTATTTTAAAATTAGATCCGAGGGTTAATTTAAAGATTATGCCAAGTGTACGTTCCAAATCCGCTCCTCCCTCGGACCTGCAGGAACACACCTGACGGTGGCACACGTCTGACTCCTCTCATTAAAGGGAAGGGTTTGTTGGGACGTCACGTACAGCATATCAAAGCAGATCAAGTCAGATGACAAGAGCAGTGATCAGGACGGGCACAGCTAGGCAGGCGTGAAGCGTCCGACCTGGGGCATGAGTCATAACATGCAGTTTGGGTAATAATCAGGCCTGAGTGCCGGGGTCGGTGATATTCGGTGAAACCGAGTAACTCCCCAAGCCCCATCTGTCCCAAGCTGAGAATTCCAACCAAACTGTAGCACCAGCGTGGCCAGGGGGTTCCACAACATTTGGCAATCATTTTCCAAACCGGGGTTTGTCAGCTGCTCAGTTGGTGGACCCAGAGTAAGAACACGCCTTACCTTTAATCAAATCACGATGAAAAGCTTTTGTTTCTAAACAGTCAGGCTGCCCACAAACATCATTTTCACCTCTTTTTTTTTTTTTAATCAAAATGTACATCGTTTTCTGTATTTTTTTTTTTTTTTTGAGTTCTAGAGCAAACAGCTTCCACACCAGACCATCACTGGTACTTTCCATATCTCTGTGATGTCGGCTGTCCACCTGGGTGCTGAGAGATGGGACCAGAAACGATGCGTCATGTTTGGAGATACTACCCAGATTGCGAGGTTCTCGCTACGCCAACCGAGGGGTAGCCCAGCAGCACTGGCTCTTGTGGGAGCACGTGAGGCATGCAGAGTCTCAGGCCCGGGGCAGCCCTTCTGAATCAGAACCCAGATTTTACCATCATGGTTCAGGCAGGTTCAGACACTACGTTCTTTCTTTACATGTCCTGATTGTTTTTAACTTAAGAAAAACAACGTGTGGCTATGTATTAAAAATACAAAGCAGGACTTTGTAAATGGTTTTTGTCTTATTCCTCAAAATATATTTGTTAAGTGACAAGTATGTGTCACATCCAGTACTGGGAATGAAGAGAAAACTCCGCTCCCTTTCACACCTGAGGCTGAGAGGGCAGGTCTTCTGTTCTCTATTCTATGCGCCACACCCCTCCCCCCCCATCCCAGTTTTCCAGGCAGTTCACAGAGACCCCGCCCAGCATGCAGGGCAGAAACGCATATTGTTTCAGAGGATAAGGGACAGGAAAGCAGAGTGCAGGTCCGGATTTTAAGTCCTGCCTGTGCGTGGAGCCAGAAGGAGGCTTCCAAGGGCAGATTCTAGCTGTCTCCTCCATCTCAGTCTTAGCATCCTCTATGGAAGAGAGCGGTCTTCCCGCCTCCCTGATCTCTTTCGGGCAGAAGGGGGTGGCAGGCCTGGGAGGCTGGGGTGTGTGTGGGGGGGGGGGAGGCATTTATGTGCTGCTGGAAAGCCAGAGGGCAAGATGATTCTAGGAAAGGCTTGGTTAGTCCAGTGGGCAAAGCAGTGAGTTGGGGGCCGTTGGTGCACGGTCAGCCAAGGCTGGGTCTTACTTGGCGGTGTTTTACTGGAAAAGGCACAGAGGAGTTAGTCGTTAATCCAGCCCCACTGCAGCAGTATTCAGCACCAGTTCCTCCCGGGTTCTGACAGACACATGCTTGGTTTTATCTTGAGTTCCTGAAGCTGGTGGAGACCTTTCCTCTTTGCATATCTTCATGAATATTTAATAGAAATATGAGAAAGGAAACCCAGGTGCTTTTACTTACTCTGTCAATTTCTAGAGAAGTCAAGGGACTCCCTTTAAAGAAAAAGTTAAGTAAATATTGATGAAAAGCCTTCTTAACACAAGCGTGCCTACTTTAAAGCAAGAGCCAAAGTTACACCAAATGGCAAAAATCTAGAAGTAGAGCAAAAGAATAAAATAGAGATTCCCTATTTCCTTTCTTCATTCTTTCCTTCAATGTTGTTTTCTACCCCTTACTGAGGTGTGACGGACACACAGAAACTGCGTAAGTTTATGTGCACCAAATCATTTCCTACAGCTTAGACCTGCACAACGCTGTGTGTCAACTACATCTCAATAAAGCTGGAAACAATTGTATATACTTAGGTTTCCTGAATACATTTTATTCTTTTCTTTCTTCCTCCGATAGTTATTGAGCCTTTACTATGTAGAGCTAAACGAAGTGCAACCAAATGAAAAGCAAAGGCTATTTATTCTGAGCTTGCTGTAGTAAGGGACTTGGCCACCATCGCTTGCGTCTTGGCAGAGACTGAAAGGCAGGCCGGGGAGTGGGGGTGGGGGTGGGAGGGGGTGCAGAAGCTTGCAGTGGATGAAGGGAAGGGTCAGGTGTGGCCTGCCTGGAGGCTGTGGGCCTGGGGAAGCTGTAGGTGGGCTAACTAGAAGTGGGGCACCTGTGTGATCTGTTACTAAGGGCAGATATCTGACTTTCTCTAACTGGTCTTAAGAAGGAAACGAAGACAGAAATCATGGCAGCTGCCCATTTCTGGCAGATGGTTACAGAGTTACTGTCTAGCTTCCTGAATTGTTGCTAGAGATAGCAACCTGGCTTCCTGCAAGTCTGGCTTAGAGCAAGCCTGCTTCCTGGGTTAATTATTGTGGCTAAAAGGATTAGTTTCCTGGACAGGTTGGCTGCAGGTTGTGGGTCAGACTTCTACTTTTATATTTGGTCTGGCCGTTGTCCATTTGTATATTTAGTCTCTCAACTATGTCCCAGATGCTAGTTGTAGGGATATGAGGTCATAAAAATGTCTGCTGTCAAAGAGTTTGCTGTCTAATAGTTACCATTATTATTAATTTACAAAGTTTCTTCTAAAGCAATACGACATGAGAAAGAAATGAGTGAGGACTGGATTAAAAATTTAGCTATATCATGATTTTCAGGTGGCTTAACTGCCTTCTTTGGTATTAGCATATGAGGTAATACATACTTTTAGTCCAATGAGTTGATATTTGGGGCAGGAAGTCGCTTACTTTGTTGCTGAAGTTATAGTACAACACAGCAAAGATGTCCCACTCGTATGGCTCGGTGAGACCTGACCCTCAGGGGGAATCTATAATCTCGAAATACACCACAATCCCATATACATTTCAAACTCGGTCACAAGCAAGACATGCAGCACCCTGAAAGGCAGCTGGCACTGGACCAAGGAACCACGACTATCGTCCTAAGGCAAAACAAAAGATCTTCTCAAAACTCCTGTTCAGGATGTCATCGATATGCTTCTCTTTGCCACAGATGCTGGTCTAAGACACAGCTCCTAGATGGGGCTCCTTGGGGCAGAGCCCTGAGGAAGGCATGGGTGGGGAAGGACAGTCAACTCATTTTCCTCCTGTTCCCTAAAGAATCAACATCTCACCCCCTCCTCTACTCAGAAGAAAGAATGGACATCTCTTAACAAATAAATGGGCTTTCTTCTGCGAGGCGTCAGATGGCGGACAGGGAGCACATCCTTGAGGCAGCCCATGCCTCACGCAAGAAGAGACCGTGTGACAGCTGACCTATGACAGCATGAGCTGCCTCAGCAGGGACGTGTTTTCCATCCCTGGGATGGAAGCTGGGGACCCACTTGCCAGAGGTGCTAGGGAGAATGTGGTAGACCGTGTGATGGTGTCCTCGTCCCACGCCCCACTGTGTAGCAGCAATGAGATCTAAAAAGCTCCAAGGGTGGGCTCTGTTTGGCTCTGAGCCGACCAGGACAATCACAGATCCTTTACAGCAGCCGAACGTACAGCCTGAACCAATCGCCCCTAGCACATGACCCACTTCAGTTCTCTGGGCCATACGCTGAGGCACTTTCTGATAGTCCTTTGGGAAACTACACTCATCTGCTGGATGGCATGGTGTTGACATGTGAAGCCAGGAACTGCTGCGGCCATTTGAGACCGGCGTCAGGATGAAGCTTTCAGAAAGGATGAAGTCAGAGCATAGAGACAGCAAGAAACACCATCCTCAAGTTCCTTCCTAAGCCGCTGGATCGAACCCGCCCTGTCGCCCATGCCACTACTTCTGGTCTTCAAGTCACAAGAGTCAGTAAATCCCTGTATTGTAGGAGCTATTTTGAGTTGGTTTTTCCATTTCTTGACCTGGAACAGAACGTACGCAGAGGAGATTGCTTTCCCAGAAGAGAAACAGGCCCAGTTGACTTCTGAGGATATTTCATACCTCCAAACATTTCACAGACAAGATAAACAGCCCCATCAAAGACGAGGACTAAGCAAACAAATTCCGTCCTTAACTCTGAAGTCAGGGAGCTAAAATGGATACGTAGACTATACGGACATCAGGAGTGCTTCCTCCTCAAACAAAAACACATGGCGGAATGAACCGAACGGGGCCTGAGGAGCAGACACAAGAGGAAGGAGGCTTGGCCAAGGCCTGTGATATTCAATACCTAACAATATGCTTAATTTGCCCAGTATTTGACACTGTCATAGCAATATCCCGTTTGTTTGTAAATTCAGTTTTGTTTGGCAGCGGTAGCCCTGCTATTTTCTCAGGCATGTCAGCATCCCAGCCCTAAATGATGACTGAGGTCTCAAAAGGCCTATGCTCACCCTTTCCCTTAAATCCCTTAAATGACTTCCCACTTTTGCAGGCCACCTCCCACTGTGTGCACGTCCCACACCAGAGTCTGTGGTCGAGCCCTGCGGCCGATTGAAAAAATATAAGCTCTGAGATCCGAGATAGCCGTTTGTTAAGTAAATGAAAATGAGTGAAGACACCTGGGCTGTCCACATGGGTATTCCCTTTTCTGGCTGAGGGGATGAGCTGAATACTGGACCGGAATTTGAACCTAAGTGTGCTGTTAGGGTTCCAGAAACGCTGGGTCATATTTCCTCCGGAGAAAGGGCAAGGGACAGGGGATTGTTGTTGTTCTTTCGAGAAGGCATTTCAGGGGGCGGGGCTGTGGGAATCCTGAGAGTATCAGAGGCCCCAGCGGTCAGGGCAGGGAGGTGTCAGGATAACTCCTGTAAGCTCAAGTTTCCCAGGTGCACACTTGCAACACGGTACCAGAGTCTGTAAGCTTGGGAGCCTCTTCTGCGGCAAGCTGAGGAGGCGCTGACAAGGCTGTGGGGCCACAGCCAGCGGGTCCCTTGGTCCTGTGAGGGAGGGCACGGGACAGAGGAGCAGCTCCGAATCCTCGGGATGAGGGAGGACGGGCTGGCAGGCTTCAAGAGCTGCCTCTAACTGTCCCCTCTGTGGCCTCCAATCACACATCCCAGCCGGACAGTCCCCAGAGCCCGTCCTTCATGCAGCCTCAGAATGGTGGGTGTTAGCACGTTTCTAAAGAGTTAGTGACAGGCTTTCCCTGACACCCTGGGCAGAGCCAGGATCCTTCCTCCTCCAAGTTCATTCTCAGCTAAATCCGCCCCATGTCCTCCCCGATTCCCTCGGGAATCCAGCGCTGCGCATGATGCTTAGCATACTGTGAATGCCTCAGCAATGCCGGCTGTTACCGCTGTCATGGGCCTGCTCTTGCCACCTGTACCAACACACAGCCTTTAAAGATCGCCAAGGATCCACTTCCACCTGGATGGTTTTCTCAGCATGCAGCCTCGATACCTGGCCATCTTCAGCTTTTTACATTCCCCCCCACCCCCCACAGACCATAAATCACCAAAATGCAGACTTGCAAAGGGGCCTAAGGACAATGGTGTCGAACAGCTCCTCTCAGGGGTTCACTTCCATTCTTACCCCATCTGCACCTGATGACTCTGATGAAAAAGAACTGTGTGCAGCATCTTCTGACCTGAGCCTAGGCCCTTCTCATTAGATTCTATTCAGGGGCTGTATCTTCTTCTCCACTGGCAGCCACGGTGCCCAGAAGAGAAGCCGCCTCCAGCGCCAGCCCCATCTCTGCGAGGGGTCCAGCTGAGCTGCAGGAACTCTGAGGGCCTGCTGACAACTGCTGAGGCAGGGCCAAGTGGCAAGGGAAGGGTCTATTCTATACCTTCAAGGACCCTGAGTGACCATAGAATGCCTCTGGTTAACTGGGACACACTGGGCAGGGAGGATGCATCCCCAGCCAGAGTGGGTTTGGACTCTTGGTGACTAACGTGAACTCTGAAACATCTGCCAGAGATGTCGTGCCCCCCAGTGCCTGCATTGTGGAGGGCAGCAGAGGCATGGATGACTCAGAGCTGCGGGTAAGGGATAGGATTTCTGGTCAGGGGCTATGTACCTGGCTGCTAAAGTTGCAATCGTGTGGGCCCTGGAATTAGCTTCAGGCATAATGTTGGAGCTTAGAACTGAGGTCGCCAGCCTTCCCATTCGGGTCCCCCATACCTCCCAAGCAAGGGAATGGATGACAGGAGTGGGCATCGAGCCTTGTGTTCAAGATGTGTCTCCACCTGCATTGAGTTAGCGAGGTTGATTTAGTACCACAAAGCCTCAAATGGAGAAAATATTCTCAATATGTGTCCTATAGGTGGGGGGCCAAGGGGGAAGGGCAGTCAATAAATAATGCTCCTTTTTACTCTCTCCAATATGGAACCAATTGATAAATATAAGACATGGGAAACAGATGGATGGGCTGTCCCCTAACGCACTCCACGAGCCTGCACTGTCCGCCTGCCCGGAACTGTGTTCCTTTCCTTTGGAACAATTTTTCAGGGATGTGATTCTGTGTTGTTCGTCTGATTCTTTGGTCCGTTTCTGTTGGCCCCAATAGACCATCAGCTTCAGAAGGAGGGCAACCTGTTGGGTTTTGCTTCCGGCCGTGTTCCCAACATAGTGGCTGGCCCTCAGAAGGGGATCAAATACTTGTGAAACAGTTGACTCAATGAAGAGGTGAATGATTTTAGTGCCACACCAGAAAATGAAGGTTAAAACCAAGGTCACCCACCCTCCTCACCTGTCGAGACTAGAGGAGATCACACAGAGGAACAGTCAGGGACTTGAGCTACATGGCATGGCCAGGAGTCGAATCCACTATTAGTAGTGTAACTGGAGGCAAATGACATAACTCAGCCTCAGTTTCTGAGTGCACATGGGGAATACATCGCTCCTCAAGGGGAAGGGTGGTAGGTGGGTGGAGACTGAGAAACAGCTGAGAGAACTTATATTTTTCTTCAGGCAGAAAGTGGGGTTATCTGCTGGTGGGGGTAGAGGATGAGGGCGAAGGTGAGGGCCCGGCCGGGGCTGAAGACTGTGAATTTAGAGCAGGACCAACCATTAAAATGGAATAATCTCCCCAGCAGCTCTCAGGGCCAGAGAAGAGGATCAGGTAGAGTTAGACGGATCCACGGCTGGGGTTTTATAGGGTGGCAACCTCAGAATTGAAAACAGAACAGAGTTAGAAGTACAAACTGACAGTTACGAATTAGTCATGGGGACATAAAGTAAAGCATAGGGAATATAGTCAATAATATGGTAATAACCAGACTAGTCAGGGGGACCACTTCCTAAGTTATATAAATGTCTAACCACTCTGCTGCACACCTGAAATCAATATAAAATAATATTGAATGTCGACTGTGATGGAAAAATCAAAAAATGGAGGAGAGGGGGAAGGTGAGGGGGAATAAGAGGTTCAAACCTCCGGGTATAAAACAAATGAGTCACGGGGGTGTGATGTGTGGTATAGGGAATACAGTCAATAATACTGCGATAGCGTTGCATGGTGTCAAATGGTTGCTGGACTTATCCTGGCGATCACTGATAAATGTGGAATAACTATGGCACACACCTGAGACACATACAATATTATATATTAAATAAATAAAATAAAATAAAGTCATGATCAGTGTGCAGAAAGGAAAGAAGAAAGAGAAAGAGAGAGAGAGTGGAGAGAGACAAACCCATGTTTTGATCGGTATTTGCAGAGAGTTTCTACCATTTACATTCCTACATTTATTGTATGAGTGTCTTTCTCATTCCAATGCTACTGGCGTTGGGTTTAAAAACTGTTTTCAAAGACCTTTCCAATACAAGAGATGAAGGTGCTAACAGAGGAAAGACAAAGGCATTCACCAAAGAAAAAAATGCAAATGATTAATAAACGTATAAAAAATCAAGAATATTAATTGAAACAAGCATAAGCGAATCTTTAGAGAAAACACAGAGTGCGCAATCAATAATGTTGAGAAAATAAGATGAACTTTTGGAAGAAAATTAGATTAGGTTCTCACCTATGTCTGACATGCAAGAGGAATTCAAGATTTAAATGTAAATGAGAAAATTATAAATTTTCGGGGGGGGAATTATGTTTTTATATCCTTGATATAAAGAGAAAACCTTTTCTGATGTAACACCAAGGGTGACAGTTTTGACTATATAAACATTGAAAACTTCCGTAAGGCAAAAAAAATAAATAAAAAAATAAAAAGCTTTAAGACGAATAGGAACGAAGTCTTCGTAACCTAATAAGCAAGAGGCTAGTAATATTATATAAAGAGCTTCTGAAAATTAATAAGAAAAAGCCAAACACACCAAGTGAAAAAAAATGCTCAGTGTCTAGTACACGATGCACTGTCGATAAAATAAACAAATGATATAAACAGGTAATTTATATAGGAAGAAGAGAAAAAAGTAAAAAGATTTTTTGTTTACCCTTACTAAAAATCAAAGAAATGAGAATTTAAACAAACACTATTACTTTCTACTCTCAAACTGACAAAGATTGATTATAGCAAATTGGGGTGAGGTTGTGGAGAAACAGGCATTGCGTACTTTGTAGCTTGAGAAGCATAAGTTGAAACAAAACCTTTCTGAAAGGCGATTTGCCAACGTGCATCAAAGCCTTAAAAATGTCACACGTTTGACCAGCAATTATCCTGCTAGGAATTTATCCTAAGAAACTCATTAGGTAACTGCGCCTACGTTAGACTCATCACGGCTTTATTTTACAGCTAACGGTTGTAAGCCACCTTCGATAGAAGACTGGTTAAGTAGTTTTTGGCAGATCTACAGAAAGGAATGCTAAACCACCATTAAAAAATAATGTAAAAGAATACTTATTGACGTGTGAAAAGATTCATGATATACTTTTAAATGGATAAAGTAAATTACAAAACATATGTGTAATATATAATGGAAAGAATTGTGACCTGTGGGGATCAGCTTCTAAGTCATTTTGATTTTCCTTTTGCAGTTTTTCTATATTGTCCAAATTTTCTTCATAAATAAATGCTGATTTGTAATCAGAAGGCACACAGTAAATGTTATTTTATTTGGGCATAAATGAGAAATATGATAAATAAAATATCATAGTCTTTAAACACTCCACCTCCCTAGATCTCTCCAGCCTCTGGTACAAATGAGGATCCATTATCATCCTCCTGGCTCCTGAAATCCTCACCAAAATTTTCGAGAGTAGGCATGTCACAAGCGCTCACCTTCCTGACTTCCGTCCCCCTGCTTCAGGTCTGCTGCTGTGAAGCCACGTGAGGGCACCTGCGACACTGTGACCCAAACAGGATGCACACCCCCCAGGATACGGTCTCTGAGAACTCCAAAGAGCACGCCCTGGGTGAGGCCTCTGGCAGTGAGCAGCCCCCCACGCCCGCTCCCATTCTGGTCACGCTTTGTCACTTGGGCCCCATTATGCCCCAGAATCCCTGTTCCCACCCCACCCTGAAATACTCCCTTAATGAACCTTACAGGGGAGACCTGGCCCAGTTCCATCAGAGCCTGCTGCTTCCTTCCTCCCACCCTCCACCCCAGCACACACACGCACACGCACACTCACACACACACACGCATGCACACACATGCAAACACACACACACACGCACACACGGTGGGTCAAGACCCCGCCTTCCCCCTTAGCCAGATATGATAGGGCTCATGCCCTAGGAAAAACCACAGGATTAGTCTTCCTGGCTTTAAGGGTGGGCGAAGGGCTGTTGCACTCCTATTGTTTGATGAGACATGCTACCCAGGGACTTCCACCCTGGCTCATACCCCAGCGGCGAGGTTTGTGTCACCATCATCCGACTAGGGAGGGACAGATTTTGCAATGAGTACCCACATTCTTCGCCTAAGAGTCACCTGATAATTGCTGTGCAAAGCCTTCTCACTTCAAGGAGCCCGTTGTGCCCTTCGTAGGGCGGCCCCTCGGGCACCTTGTCATCAACGTGTCTCAGAGATCCAGGTTCCACCATCGACCCTGCTGAGCAGTGGGGGAGTGAAACCGAGATGGGACACAGTGGGGCCGCTGCCCAGGAAAGCTGGCTTGTGGCTTGTGTGGTGATGCCCCAACCCCCACCCGGCCGCTTTGCCGAGACTGATGGTGAACGCTGCCCCACGTCCACGGCGCTGAGGAGGCCCAGAGGGCAGGGCCTGGCTCTGCCTGGCAATGAACTGCAGAGGGATCAGTGAGGCTGGGAGCCCACAGGCAGGGTGAGAGGCGGAGCCCGTCTCCAGTCAGTGTTTAAGGGACAGGAAATTCCTACTAGTGTGATGACCTCATGCTGACGGTGCTGGGAGCGCCTGCCAGGGGCTAACTCCGGGAGTGGCACAGTGTCCTGTCCCAGGATGCATGAGGCCACCACCCAGGGTCCTTTGAAGGAGCGCACAGAAAGTCTGAAGCTGTCTACAGACTCCAGAGCCTGGATCCTGCTCAGCCCGGCCACCGCAAGGTCCAACCCCTTCCCGCATCCCCTGGTGTGAGTTTTTTGGTCCCTCTTGAGGATGCTGAGGGAAAGCCGGACCCCTTTCCCCCCACATGGCTGTAAGCTCGCTCCTTCCTCTTGAGCCCAGGTCTCTACACCTGCACGACCTGCGCCCTGGACGGGGTTAGGAACAGGGGGTGGAGGCAGGGTGAGCTTCCTGTGCTGGGGGCATGGACGCGGGGGAGGGGAGGAGGCCCACAAACGGGGAGCAGATCTGGCCGAGGCGGCCCTAATTCCCTAGAGGGCGGGGCAGGCGCCGTGGGTGACACCCAGGGAACTCTAGCACGCGCATCTAATCATGGCTCACGCTCGGCCCCTGCCCCAGGCCTGCCCCTTCCCTGTAACTCTGACCTCTGTCACCAGGACGTCTGGGGTAGAGAAGGGTGGCACTTTGCAAAGGCTTTGGCGGAGGTGACTTTTAAGCCTTCAGAGCCTGTCTGTTCCGTGCTTGTCTTTACAGTTCTTCAGCTATGTAGCTGAGCAAGGAGCATAGAAGACAGAATTCAGGAGATACAAGAAAGTTCGACAACAGACACCCAAAAGTGTCCCAGCATCGAGGCAAAATAGGGAAGGAAATAGGGACGGGAAACCCAGCAAAGTGCCCGGACAAAGGATTTGCTGGCGCCCCCCAGAATATCAGCTTCCTGTCTGCTTTCCTTCGCGCTGTCTCCTGGGTCTCCAGCAACTAAAAGAGTGAGCGGCACAGAGAAGACCCCCAACAGATACTTGTCAATGAATGAATGAATGGACGAATGAATGATGCAGGGAGGTAAACCCTAAACCCCTCACCTCACTGGGAACGGTCCCTGTTCCTGACCCGCTCTCTGCAGGGTCTCACTTCTCCTCGTCCCCTTGGGCATCAGTAACACTCCAGTGGTTGCACCACACCCCAGGGGCAGCAGGTGCGTGTCCGGGAGGAGACGCTGAATGGGGCAGAATCTCTGCCCTCTGGGCACGCCCAGTGCCCAGATGAGAAAAAAAGCCGATGGCGTCAGGGGCGCCATTGTGTGGGGAGAGGAAGCCAGTGCACGCACACGAGAGGACACCAGCGACAGGGTCTGGAGGAGTCCAAGGCCTTTTCGCAGTGCGGGACAGGGTGCGTTCCAGGCGGAGCTGGTCTCGAATCCTAGCCGCGCCCTCGCACCGTACGGGGCAAGTTACGGAGCCTACGCTTTCATTTCTCATCTACCAGGTGGACGTGATGCCCTCCTGGCTTTGCGTGAGGTGAAACTGAGGTAATTCATGTTGATGCTCCGCCCGGGTCCAGTCACCGAATAAAAGTTTGGGATGGCATCACACGCTAAAATGGAAGAGGCAAAAGAGACGCACTGCTAAGCGAGGCCCTCCCTACTGGATATGTGGAATTTAATAGATTCATGTAAATGGTAAATTATCACCGAAATATGCAAAGTAGTGACAGGTGGTTGGAACCGGTCACTTTGTTTAACTCCTCCTTACTTCCTCTGACTCCTTCCGGGAAGAGCCCAGCCCTGAGCCTGAGGACCCTCTGCTGTGACTTCATCCTTGCGCAGAGAGAGGCTGGAATAAGGTGGTTCCTACGATGCAGGTAGACCTGGGCTGAGTCCAAGCTCTGACATCCCCTGAACAGGTGTCCTTGGAAGTCACTTTCCCTCCTCAGTTGTGCCATGGGGATGACAGCACCTCGCGAGATACCACCCACCAGGCCCCTACCACCTGGCTTCAGACAGGGTGCCAAGTGGATGTGATCACCTCAGTGGGCGCTGCTGGACCACACATGAGGCTGGCCCAGGTGTGCTCTTGCACTGACAAGGCGCCGTGCAGGGCCGGCGTGCAGTCCTAGGAGGTGAGCAGCCAACGGCCCCTCTCCACTGACTTGTATGGTTAGCGAAGGGGTGAGGCAGACAGGGAGGTTGTGGGGGAGGGGCAGAGCAGCAAGGGATTTTGCCTTTGGCGACTGGAGAAACTACACCTCCAATAGAAAGACCTGTCTGGAATGTAAAAAGGTCAGGAACTTTGGAGGGAAAGCGATCGTGTCATTCAGGAATTTCTACAGTTGAAGCAAGGGCAGCCTGTGTGGGGTGACGAAGCTTTTGAGTTGGGCGGACCGAGACTGTACTCCCAGCTTGGTCACTTATCAGCGGTGGGGAGAGGGGGAGACACGGCCGGCGAGCCAGCTCCCTCCTGGGAGGATCGTGGGGAGTAACAGCCCCCCCCGGAGCACCCTGAGGTGGTGCAGACAAGGCCGCTCAAGCAGTAAACACCGCCACGGGACGAGACGACGGTAAGGTCAAGAATAGCTGGGTCCGGAAAGTCGACGCCAAACACTTTGCCGAAAACATAGTTTAAACCAGGGCGCTTGTGCCTAAAAGGAACTGTTCCTTCAGAAAAGGGAAATCCTGAAGATGACATTTCGCACAACCCAGATGAGCACAGCAATGGGAGAGCTGCTTGGGAAGAAGCTCTCTCAGGAGCTGGGTGTTGACACCGCACGTACCTGGGGAGGAAGGAGGCCGCCCAGCCGGGGAGGACTGGAGCAGCCTCCACTTCTGCTTCGTTGCTGCTCCCGCATCTGCAGAGCCAGCTTGACCTCCTTCCTGCTGCTCCGTCCTGTCCCGTTGCCGTCCCATCTCCCTTCCTCATGCAGCAGGGCCTCCACATCGCTGCACCGAGCTCCTCTGCCCCTCCCCCCTGCCTGGAGGCTGCCCTTGCCCAAGTCACACCTGGACCCCCCACTGGCTCCATTCAGCAACCTCCCCACAGTTCCCACTTCCCCTGGCCTGGGCAGCATTTCTACTCAGTGCAAACAAACAAACAAACAAAATACATTAGGGTGACTGTGATCTAGTCAACCACTTCCCTTAAGATTCTTGGTTTTGACAGTGCTTTTCTTTCACCCGCCTGTGTTGTTAGTTGGCTCATCTTCCCCAATCCCTTTAAAGGGGGTTTCATGTTGATTCCCTTCTCGTGGCAACTGACAGGCTCTTTCCCCCAGAGCTAAAGATCACATCCAGCCCAGATCCCGCTCCTCAGCTTTGATCCCCAGTTCCTGCTTCCAACTGGCATTTTCAGCGGAGACTCAGACCCGCACCTCAGACCCCACCTGCCCAAAGAAGACTTGTTTCATGTGGCCTGGGAGGCCCCCACCATCAGGCCGTTCCCCCCTCCGCCCCTCACTCTGTCTCTCCTTAGCAGCATCCTTTTGCTCAGGGCTCTCACCTCCTGGCCTCATCACCTGAAACAGGCTTCCACCCTCTTAACCTGCTTACTATTTCTCATCCTTTCAGACCCCCAAATCACCTAGTTGCATTATTAGACATGCAGGTTTTTCAAGACCCGCCTCAGACATCCTGAATCAGAATCTCGAGGGGAAAGTCCTGGATATATACATTTTTGTGAAGCTCCACAGGTGATTATGATGCACTCTCAAGCTGAGAGTCAAGTTGAGAAAAGAGAGGCTATATTCTGGACGCATTACAAGCAAGAGTTGGCAGGATTTGATGATTGTTGGATGTGGAACGTGAGGGAAAGGGAAGAAAGTAAAGCCCTCCGGAATTTGACCCTGGAGAACGACTTATCCGTGAGTGAACTAGGGGAACCCTGCACTGATTTTTGTGGGTAAAGGAAATTAAATTCCGTTGTTAGATCTTCAGCTGGACAGGCTAAAGAGACCCCGGCAGGAGATGAATAAAAACATCGCTGAGGTCTTTTCTGAAATTCATTATTTGTTTAAATCCAAAACTATCTTTTATTCTTTTTCTCTGCCTACTGTTGAAACCCAAGTTGTAAACCCAAATGAAAGGATAATACAAATGACCTTAAAGTAGATGGGTCTGCGTTGACTAGCAAAAGGGAAAAACGTCTGGAGTTAAAATTAAAGCGTGAGCTGAAAAAGAAGCTACTAATTAGAGCTCGAATTTATCAGCACATCTCCTCTATTTTCTAACACAATTATCCGAATTTATGTTTTCAAATTGCAAAAGGAATAGCTACTCTTGAACCCCACCTCTCACTTGCCAAAAAATATTTAAGCCCTCTTGGCGAGTCTTCTGGAAAAGGTCTCTTTTCCTGGCACAGTTGTGTGTTTGTATCTTAAAATAACGCAATACAATGTAGCGATAAATCCCTTCTCTACAATCGATGCTACCATCATTGAAATACAAGATCACATTATTCAGAGAAAAATATTTCTTAATTGTTCATATTATAAAGTTAACCCACCGGAATCCGAACCTTCAATTATCGTTTTAGCCTTAACGCGGCCTAGCAATACAAAAATTACGACTGAACCCAAGCTTGCACATCCTAAAGAGAATCAGGGATGGACAGAAAGTAACTAAACCACTGATGGTTAAAGGAAACTGTCATACACACGGAGCCAACTTAGAGTGCTTTATGTCAACATTTGTGTTTCAGGACCCCACGCTTTTGTAGATACGAAAGTATTTAAATTTGCTGTCACATTCCTTTAGGACCTTAAATCAGCAAGGCTGGGCTTCTGCCATGATAGAACCAAATGTTTTTTTCTAAGAACAGAGCTTCGGGATCAGGAAAGTGTCAGGCCATTCATCAGGAGAGAGGAGGACAAGATGCAAGACTAGCCCTTGATTCTTAGGGCACATGATTAACCTTTCCTAAAATAAAAAGGCTTTTTTTAATGGAAAAAAAAAGGCGGAATTCATGCTTTCTCCTCGATGCAAAGAGCATTTGGAGTCTGCGCTATAACTTAACTAGAGACAGAACAGGTCTGTAGGGAGGGAGTGATCCAGACCTTCCTTTGCTGGTGGGAGTGTGGGGTGGGGAGCCCAAGCCAGGTCAGGGGCAGAGCTGAGAGCATCCCAGCTCCAGGTCTCTGCGTGAGGCACACTGGAGCTTCCATCTTGTGAGACTTCTTTTCATGGAACCAAAGCGGTGCTTCTAATTCAAAGGTTTCTCCAGACACATTGCATTAACTTCAATGTGCCCAATCCTGGCATCAAATATGGATGGTACTGCTATGCGCTCGATCTAAATTAAATTTGTTTGAATGAAATAATGATTCATGTTACAACGATTTTCGTTTTGAAATGTCAGTTGCGTAGTGGGTGCGGGTATAGGATGTTTCCCAGCAGAAGTTGGGTTCGATGTAATACGGATATGAGAAGGAACGCTCTATGTAGAGTCTCCACTTTGCAGATGATAGAGGAAGGCGGAGGATGATGACGTGGAACCAGACTTCAAGGGTCTCACCAGCTGGCGAGAAGACGGCCAGCCAGCCAGCCAGCCACTGAATTAATTGGGGTACGTCTAGGAGAGAGGCAATGGTGCGCCGAAACCAGCGGACGAGAGCCCACTTCTTGCCAGCACGCAAGCCCCTCGCCCCGGCTCTGCGTTCAGCATCCTCATCTTGACACGGTGAACCTGAGAGTCTGAAACTGGCAAATGCTACACAATCGGGGGTCTGGAGGGACGACTGGTAAACACCAGTGCAACACCGACAGACGACGTCACCGAAGAGATGAGTTTTGAAGGCAGAAAGGGCGGGGGGGGGTGCGATGGAGACCCTTGGGTGGAGAAGGGTCCGGGGGGGAAGAAAAACAAAACCCTCCAGCTGGAACGGCAGACGTGGTGTGGAGCATCGCGTGTTGAGGAAATGCGAGCGGAGTAAGTGGCTCTCAGGCTTTAACGTGCGCCAGAGTCACCTGAAGCGCTCGTTAAGACAACATGTTGCTGGGCCCTCCCCGCTCCCAGAGTTTCTGACCTAATTATTCCAGGGTAAGGCCCAAGGAGTTGCTTTTCTAGCAAGTTCTCAGAGGGTCGAACGTTGTTGGGCTAGGACAGAAGTAGGTGGTAGAGCACCCGGGCATGCCAGAAAAACGTGGATTTTCTCCAGCTCCCCACCTTGCAAAGGGCGGTCTGGGGCCAGCGGCATCTGCGTTACCTGCTTTCAGACAGGTTGACTCAGAACCTGCAGCTGAACAAATCCTTAGGTGACTCATCTGCATACAGGCCTGATAAACGCTGCACAGCAGAGCCCAGTGCTTCTCAATCCTGGCCTTGAACTAGAATCACCTGAGGAGCTTGTCAAACCCACTGGTGCCAGGCCCTACCTCCAGAGACAGGGATCTGTTGCCTTAGGATGGAGCCTGGGCATGGGTGCCTTTAAAAGCTCCACGGGGATTCTAATGTACAGCCACAGGCTGCAGACCACTGCTTTAGCCATAACCCTCAGGTCGGAGAAGCGGTCCTTGTCAGGGCGGCTCTTGTGAGTGCTTCATGATAAAAGTTTGAAGGAGCCCCCAAAAAGCTGCAAAGGCGTCCCTCAGAGCCCCCAGACGGGGGCTGGGACAGACAGCTCTCTCTCCCTGTTCCCTGCACGTAGCTCAGTCACTTGTTCACTCCTCTCTTCCTCTGGCTTGCCTTCGGCCTTCTAATCTGTCTTTTACTTTCTCCTTCTCGCTCCCTTAGTGATACATAATATTAGTTGCCATAAAAAATACTTGCCCCATCAGCACATCATTTGACTATGCAAAGTACTTCAACATGTGTAATCTCCTCAGATAATGTGAAAGGGAGAGAGTTAAAAAGCCCTCGTATTTATTTATCGAAGGACGCCCCATGGCCTTGATCTGTCATTGAAATAACAGGCGAATTGAACGGTTTGGGGTTTTCTCTATCTAAAACAAAACCAATACCAACTGCTAATTAAGAAGCTTTGCATTTGCATATGGCCCTTGACTGACCCTCCTCCCCTGCAACACCCACCCTAGAACTTGACCCTGAATGGAGAAGGGACGTTCTCACCCCGTGGAATGGAGCAGGTCTAAGCAGCCTGGATTCTGAGAGCACATTCAGCAGGCACACATTAGATCATGTAGTCTTCTGGGACAGTTTGGCCATTGTAAAGGGCTTTGCTATGTAATAAAAAGCCATTAGCGCTGAACTTCAAAAGCATTAGGCTAAGTGAAAGAAGCCAGACACAAAAGACCACCTATTGTATGAATCCACTTGTACGAAATGCCCAGAAAAGGCAAATCTATAGAGACAGAAGGTAAATTAGTGTTTGGTTACCTGGGCAGTAGGGAGAAGTAACTATAGATGGACATCAACAGTTTCTTTTTGGGTGGGGAGGGCTCGGGGGCGGGGGATGATAGAAATGTTCTGACATTACATTACAAGTATGGTTGCACAAGTCTATAAATATACCCCAAACCACCGAATTGTACTGGCAAAATGAATGCATTTCATGGAATGTAAATTATACTTCAATAAAGCCACTTAATAAAAATAACGGCAGCGATGAAACATTAGCCTTATTTCCCCACCTTAAAACAAGCTTTTTCCATTCTCATCCTCCTCTAATAACGCACACTGAAGAGGAGGGCGCAAAAGTTTTAATGCAGACTTACTTAAGAAAGAAAAAAAATGTATATTACATTGCCTCTGGTTCGATAGCATTTTTTCCTACCTTAAAGTACATAGGTTTGGCAAGGCCAGGAAAGGAGAAAAAAGAAAGACGTTTTAAAAGAAAATAAATAAAAGCTATTTTCCGTTGTTAAGAATAGCTGCCTCAGGGAAACTTTGGGCGCAGGGAAAGGCAGACCTGCGGGAAAGGGTTAACCCCGCGGGAGCGGACATCTGGCAGCAGAGGGCGTTGGCAGAGCTCTGTCCGCCCGCCCGTACCAGTCTGTACAGGGGAGCTGTCCCGCCTGCTGATTTATCATTCCCTAATGTCACGGGGATGGGATGTTGAAATTGTGGCTAGAATGTGAAATACGAAAAACACGAAGATTATGATTTAGCGTCTGGGGAAGATCAGCGTTAGCCCGGGAACAGCTTGTAAATAGGAGGCATCCTTGACAATCGCCTGTGGTTTTCAGGGCTCGGGGAAAGCAAGCTCGGGAATTTTAGACGGCCAGAGGGTTCGTGCCTTAGAGTCGATGGAGGCAAAGATGGAATTAATAAGAGCAAAACCACGTCTGTGCTGTGATGGAGACAGTGTCTGTGCGCGTCAGGAGGACCAAAGTAAATTTTAATTAAACAGAGACCTGATGTTGAAGGATAAATAAAACAGTGTGGGGCGTAAACAGCGTAAATCCGTGATGCCAATGCCACCTGCAAGTGTCTAGACATGAGGTGCGTCCTGCTAATTTGGAGTCTCAGACAAGATGCAGAGAGAGGAGGAGAATATCCTCAAGTTCTGCTCATTAAAAGAAATAATAGCTTGGATTTTAAGGAGGTGCTCAGGAAGGGAACCAACTGGGAGAATGCTTTTAACAGTTATCTGTGGAGGCCAAGGTGAGTTAGCAAAAGAAACACAAAACTCCATGTGTAAAAACCTAGCCTCAAAAATATATGAGGATCCTTCATTTGCATGATCTCTTTCTTCCCGACCCGAGTTTACATATTGGGTTGGAGCTCTCTGCATTTCCGCATGTCAGCATGCCCCCGTGCACAGGGAAAAATGCAGTTTCCACATTGTTTGTTGGTTATAGAAATGAGTGTTGACAACCGTTCCTCAATGCTTATGGTTTGTTTTAATTACTTCCTGTCATGCCAAATGCATCTACAATATGGATTTCAAGAATTGGCCTGGAGACATGGGTGTGCTACACTGAAAGTTTAAAAAGTTAAATACTTTACTAGCATATCTACTAAATCTTGAATAGTCATTCATTTGTTCATTCATTTGTTCATTCATCCAGAAAAAGCACTGCCCCAGGCACTGTACAAATGGTCACGTTGGACCCTGTCTTCCCAAAGCACCCAGTCTGCCTGATGGAATGATGTAGAAAACTGTAGGGGTTGGGGTGAGGGGTGTGTGTACTAAATTCATTTTGCAACAATAGATGGAAAAAATAAATTACTATTCAGGAATTCTCTTCCTGTCTGGCATGTTGGGCAGTGAGACTTTGCCCAGAAAAGTCCTTCAGATAACTGAGGATAATCACTCTTCAGAACAATTTAAAAATTACAAAAGAAATTTTGCTGGGAATGACTCCCTCCCCTGCCTTTCTTGATCTCACTTGGTCACGCTGACCCTCAGTTATAGTCACCTGGGCCCAGCGAGCCGGGAGCCTGGTCGTTTTCTGTTCATTGGTTATTTTATATCACGGTTTTACTCTTATTTCTGCGTGAGCGGGGGCAGGCCCTTGAACCTCCCTCATTGTGCTTCTTCTCTGTGAAAGGGTGGATGTCGCCTGATGTTCGATTCGGACCTTTTCTAGTTCCGATGCCCTGTCCTTTATGTTTGTGCTGTCAGTACCGTCCCAGGTGCCTTTGCGGTGGAAGGTGTGCCCCCGTGGGAAACGCCCCTCGTGTGTGATGATTTGCGACTCTCGTCAGGCTCAAGACTGTGCTTATTGCAACTCTGTCTGGTGTCTGCCAAGCTCCTGGAGGTTTCCTGGACATGAACTGCACAGCATGCCTTTTTTAGCAGGATATACAAAGGAGAATCCCCTTTTTCTTATTCTTTTCTCCTTTTTCTTTTATTATTATTATATTTTTATTCTTGCTTGTTTTTGTCTTTAGTCATCACCTGGACGATTGAGGTTGCCTTAAGTCTTACCTGTAGGTGAACGGAGTAGAAGCACATTTACACGCCTGCCTCTGGTGCTAATGCTGTTTCCCCATCAGGCATCCCCGAATCTCCGGAACAACGGCATCGAACATAGCCTTTTCTGGGCATCAATCCACGTTCATTTCATTCCTAAAACAGATATAATTCAGCAAGCATTTGCTGAGGAAGTGGCGGCCCTGTTCGAAGTCCTGAGCAGGCTGCGGGAAAGGTGAAGAGGCCTGATCCTGCCTGAGTCAGGTTCATCAGGAACTCCAGGAATGTCCTCACAGAGACTTGCACGGCCCGCTGGCCCCGTCACACTCGCTCTTGGGTTTGTATGTTTTTCCCTAGATGAAGACCTAAAAATGCGGTGGAATCTCACTGTTCTATGAACAAAGAAAACTGGTTGACTCTGCCCTCCCGCGATATTTTACCATCGAAGGGCTATTGTTTTCTATCATCAATGTAATCCATGCTTACTGCAGAAAATCAGGGGGGAAAAATACAGAAAAATAGAAACACATCAGTGTTATTGGTAACATTTTGGCCTATTTTCTTCAGGTCTGTGTTCAACAAAGGAGACCCTGTGCCAGGCATGATACGCTGGGTTCTGGGGACGGGACAGTGAGTGCCATTCACCATGTGACTCACAGCCTAGTGAGAGAGAGAGAGAGAGAGAGAGAGAGAGAGAGAGAGACCCTGTGTGCAGTGTGATGATCAGGCAGTACACGTGGGGGGACTTGACTTTGGGACGCTTCCTCAGACCCTGGGTTCAGGACAGGAATTCAGAGAAAAAGACGTTTAAATTTAGACCTGAAGAACCACAGGGAGAGGGGAGCCGTGGCAATGGGGGAGGCATGACTGAAATGTGGGTTTCGGGTGGCAGGAGGGGAGAGGGCAGGGACCCCCAGGAGGAAGGGCGATAAGAGTCACTGCTGGGGAGGTAAACCAGGCCCCACCAGGCCGGGCATTTATCAACCAAGTTGTAGTTATTCTGCAGCTACAATGCTACATCTTGCTTCTCTTGTTTATTTGTTTTTGTTCTGGGACTTAACACTATCGCATAATCATATTTCACACTATTGTAACCTATTTTAATGGAGACATACTATTCCCCAATTGAGGGCATCATTTACTTAATTAAGGAAAAAAAAAAAAGACAGCTTATTTTTCTTTGCTTCACATTCCACTCCCTTTGTGGTTCTCCAAGGTCTTCAGATAAAGGCAAATTGGAAAATCCTGGGCAGGATAGATGCATTATTGTTCTTTTACCCCAAAACAGAATCTGAGTCACCCCCCCAGATCCTAGCACCTGCATGACTTCTGGCAGCAGCTGTCAAGATTCCCTCCCCGAAGTAGAACCAACCCTCTAAATCACCCACTCCCGCACCCAACGAAGGATAAACTCACAGAACCAGTTTCTGGGTCGCCCCAAGTCCCTTCTTCCTTCCTTCCTTCACTGGGCTCTGAGAATTCCCACCTGCCCTCCCCTCCTCTGAAGAAAGCAAAGATCCAATCAGTTGACAATATAGCAACATGTTATTTAAAAAAAAAAAAAAAAACTTTAGAAGAAAAACCTCAGCCAAACACAACGTAGGAAGAAAGAAACTCATTCCTTCATCCCTCTGGACTTCAAAGGAGCGACAAGCACTCATTCATGCATTCATTCATTCATTCTTCAGCAAGAGCTGTGTTGTCCAGCTGCCCTGAGACTATGGAGTAGAGGCGGATAGCTGCACGGCCACCGCCTTGCAGACCTTACAGCTAAGGGAGGGTGAAGTTCAGCAAATACACGTCAGCAAGCATTTGCTGACCCACAGAGGTAGGCGCAAGGAAGGGAAGCCTGCGTGAAAATGCAGCAGGAAAAAGCGAGGCGCCCTGAAGGAACTGGGAGGAGGCAGTGCGGCCAGGGCACAGCGAGGGAGAGGGAGGGTCTTCAGATGAAGAGAGAGAGACTTCCTCCTTTCCTTCTTCCCCCAGAACACAGCCCTAGGACGCCTTCCGAAGAGAGTGCTTCTGCCCATTTGGAAAACCGCCAGACTGGGTGGCCTTGGCGCTGGGGAAGAGAAACGAGTCACATCCCCGGAACCCATTCAGCTTCTATTTTCCTTTGGTCTTGGGAGCCCTGGGCGTGGGTCACCTGGTTATGAATGCAGTCCTCAGGACAATTAAAATACCAAAAGAACCCATGAATGAAGAAGTTCTATTGCTGTGCACGCCTTTTATGTGGAGCTCATTGATTATCCTTCTGTTGGTGGTTCTTCAAAAGTATCTTAAGATGGAATAGTCTTGTGAGCACAGCTGTTAATATTAATGCTGTATCCTACACCCGCAGATTCTCAGAGAAGTAAGGTTGCCGTTAGATTATATTATTGATTTATTCTGCCCAGCCGAAGCAGTTTGAACTCTTTCGGTCACAAGTGCGAGAAACCCTAATGCACGTTGCCTTAAGCCGAAAGGGGATTTACAGGCCGATGATATGCGACAGCCTGGTGTAGGGCTAAGTGTCAGGCACAGCTTAATGAAGGGGACAGACATTGGTATTAGTACTCAGCACCGCCCCCGTTCTTCCTGAACATTGATTCTGCCATCAGGCAGTATCGCGCCCCTTGGGGTCGGAAGGCAGCTGCAGCCGGTCAGCTTGAAATCCCACAGTGGAAAGACAGCGAGGACCACCAACGCCCGCCCGGGGCGCTGGCGGGGAAGATGGGCACCAGTGGAAAATACGAAGCCTGAGCATGGGGAGGAATGGGCCCCACGCAAAAAGCAAGGCACCGGAGGGGTTTTTAATAGAAGAAAGGTAAATAGATCTAAGAGTCTCACTCTCCCCAAAATCAGTACGCCGCAAAGCTAACTTTCGAGAGAACCCATTTACGTGACTTGATAAGAAGGGACACTCTGCGCATGGAGGGGCTGGGAAGCCAGTCAGGAAGTCATCTGGTTCCATCCCCTTTCTCACGGCAGGATCAAACCCAGATCTCTCCGGGCGGATGGAAATGTGTAAACGTTCTCAATGAAAGACTCAAGCCTTGAGCCTGGGCATCTAATAATTCTAGAACTTAACATCGCCCCTCTCACCCCTCCTCCTCGCCTTGCCTTCGACAGATGAAGAAATGGATTCTATTTTCATTTTCTCCAGCATAAACTCTGCTCTTTTAGTACCTCGAAGGCTTCAAATTCCACCATAACATTTCAGATTCACATCATTTTGTCATTAGTCATCCGGCTTCCTTCCTATTTCTTTCTTTCATCTTAATTCAGGTTTTGTGTCTTAAAAGCATTCCTGAATTTTATAGAGAGAATAAAGCGGATGCCATGTAAAATGTATTTTTTGCAGTAAATATTTTTCAGAAATGTGTTCTTGCTCTCCTACTCTGCACAAGCTCCTCAACCTCTCTGAACGTCCATTTCCCCATCTGTAAAATGGGGATAATAATCATAATAAGTTTCATAGGGTTTGGGGGAGGATTAAAGCACTCGGAACTTTGTATCTGGCATTTAGTAATTGTTAAATGTTAGCTACTGTTGCTAGTATTATATTATCGGCATCATTATGATCATCATTTTATAGATTTTTTTCCATAGACTCTCTTCTTCGGGTATTTCTCATCCGTGAGCAATGAGAGTTTTCTTCTGACATATGCCCCCACTCCCCACAAAACAAAAATCAAAACCGGATGGTTTGTGCTTCTTGAATCTTCCCTCCTGCTCAGCTTGGCCTTAATGTTGCTATTTGATTTGGTTCCCATTTGATCTTGAAGCAGAGGATGGTTCAGTGGCCCAGTCACCCAGGCATGTGGAGGGAAAGCTGGGACTCTTGAGTCTGGGTGCTCCTGTTCCTAGAAGCTCCACTGGGGGCCTGGTCTTGGTGCATAGACAGCCCGCCCCTTCTGCCCTCACTATGAGCCTCTCTGGGGACTCCCCAGTCCTGGGCTCCAGCCATCCCCTCCAACTACACCCCGGGGGTCGAAGGCTGGATGCAGAGGCTACCTTTGCACCAGAACTTCCAGTACAGCAGCCCCCAGATTTGCCTCGGGCAGCTGCTGGCTGCACATTTGCTTCTGAGTGGGGAACTTCCCTTCCCACCTCCCTGACTCCCCCAAACCTCCAAATTAGTGCCGCTTCTAAATCGTAGGCCTCAGCCCCGGGTCTTCCTCTCCCCTAACTCTCTCCCCTTTACACTGGACGGCACTCGTGACACCCAGCATCTGCCCCATCTCTTCCATGAGGCTTTGCTGCTTTCTTAGGGAGCTGAGTTCCAGGTTACACTTGGGCACCTTTCGTTTATTGTACACCATCTATTATTCTCGGTGGAACAGAAGTTCCTGGAAGTTTTCTGACATTTGCTTGGCACCCTTACCCAGCTTCTAGCATGAATGCAGACTTCCCTCATTTTTATGGACCTTCTTTAATTTAATTCAGAGTTGTGAAGGAGGGCCATGTTACCCTAAAAACTGGGTGTACTGTTTTTTGTTTGGCTTGCTCAACCTGGAAACTGTCTGAAGTGAAGCATTTCCAATATGAAACCTCTCTTCCTGTCTGCAGTTGTGAGAGAGGGCAATATTTAACATTTTTTGTGAAATTTTTTCAAATATTGGAGCCTAGGTAAACTCCTGCTTTTGGCAACACACAAGGGAAATGTGGAGGCAGTAATGAGCAAAACCCTCCTGAGAAAAGAGCACAGAAGGATGAAATGAGACCCGTGCGGGCCCCACAAGTCAGGGCTTCTGAAGGAGGCTGCTGTCAAGGGCTCTGACTTGCCTGCCCCGTGGGCCAAAGCCTGCTTTAGCCACACAGTTTACTGTGCACAGACAACAAAGGAAATTCATGAACAGAGAGTATGTCAACTGTGTGGCTGCTGCCAAGAATGAGAGCCAGAACCTCCTGGCCGGGCTTCTCCTCGGCCTCTGCTCGCTCACGAGTGGAGCCCGGCCAGGTGAACCGACGTGACCACCTCTCTGCGTACAGGCCCAGCCAACCAGTCTGCATTGCATGTGTTCTCTGAGGTCAAGAGGCTCTCAGGAGAAGGTTCTAGGGGCCGTATGACTAGGACGGAGCCACGCGTGTTGCTTAGGGCACAGTCATAGACGACATGTCTTGGCTTAGATTCAGAGCTGAGTACCCCTTGCCTGCTTTCAGGACGGCCTGACATGAATATGATGCTGGGCATGGTCATGGGGCTCAACTCCAACATTGACGTGTGGGTTCCCTTTGTTCTGCAGGAAACCTGAAGTTTGCTTAAATCCAGGGACTGTTCCTCACCTGCCTCTACATGTGAGTTACCATGCGGAAGACACAGAGAAGCAGAAAACGCAGTCTACCCCCAAGGAGATTTCTAGGTAATCAGAGCTTCCTTTAGTTACTCAATACTCCTCCCTTTTTTTTTTTTTTTTTTTTTTTTACTTCTAGGATTTTGCACATGCTGTGCCCTTAGCATGAAATACTCTCTTTATCCCGCTCTCGTTAGGACTGCTATGTACAAACACGCAGGTGACGGACTGCACAATGCTAGATCCACTTACATCAGAAACATCCAGTCCACAACCCGCACAACTGTGCAGCATGGCTTTGACTGCCACCTTCACCCCACTGCTCCTACCTGGAGGTAGCTCCTAGTCATCTCAGTTTTAGGCTTAGTCATTATCTTTCCTTCTTTCTTCCTATCCTTCTTCTTTTCCTCCTTCCCTCCCTTGCTTTTCTTCCTGTCTCTCATATTTATTAAATACCTACTGTGTACATCAGGAACTGTAGTAGGAGCTGGGGATACAACTGTAAAACAGGCAGGGCCCCTGCCCTTGGGGAGGTGACGTTGTCGTGAAGCATTTCTATTGTTCTTCCTCCAGGAAGCCTTCCATGCATCCATGATTGCATCCAGTGCCTACTGATTGACTGATGAATGGCTCTGACTCAGGGACCTTGTGCTCTAGAACAGAGAGCCTTTGGTTTGGAGGAAGTCTGACGGGGGCAGGAGGGGCTAAGGAGACCAACTTTAAGTCCCTTCTGGCTTTTCGCCCTTGGGAACACCCTGTGGCATTCGTGAAGCTTATTAGTGAAGCCGATATTAATGTGAGGCCCGGAGCATGGCTTCTCCCCACCAGGGAGGCCACAAAATTCCAGAATGTCCCAGGGAGGAACGGAGCAACAGTCAGGCCTGCCTCCCAGGGCTGCAAAACACTCCCTAATGAGTCCTCTCCAGGGGAGGGTGAAGTCACCTGCAAGGAGGCCGCTAAGCCTCAGGTGTTCTCCAGGAGGCTTAAAATAGCCAGGCTCCCTCCACAAACACCTTCCAACACTGTTTAGGATGGCGATTGCCAGGAAACTAATGAATCTGAGCTTAGTGAATTAATTGTTGATGAAATAATGTGAATACTGTGCTTCCTGTTCATCAGTCTCTATAGAAATTAATTAGCCCCACTTGGCAGCAAGCAGGATCAAAATTTCAACTTAATTTACGAATTTGGCCAAATTGTCTATGGGAAGCCTTGCCTGGAGGACCGTTCGTGGCTGCCTCGTGTCCAGACAAGCCTCGCCTTTCATGGAAGACAAGATTGCTTTAAGAGAGTCCCAGCAAGAGAGCAGGGTGGTGGAGGAGGGGAGAGGGAAGGCGAGGCTTGCCTGTGTTAAGCCTCAAGCAGACCCATGCCTCTCCCGCCTTCCTGCCTCGGCCCTCTCTGGTAGACACTTCTCCAAAAGAGATCTATTAGCTGAGTTGAGGGTGACGATGCTCAGAGCAACGGGGCAACTTTTGGGCTGAATTTGCATTCAATAATTCTGTGCTGTGTGCCCCGGTCGCCTCTACTACATAGAATTATTCAGGATTTTAAGCAAAAACTAAGCAGAACCATCCTGGGCACTGGAGATACAGTGGGGAACCAGGTAATGAGGCCATGCTCCCATGATGCTTACTTTCTATTACGAATGTAGACACAAGCTATCCACATCTGGTTCTTGATTCTGTTAAAACTTGGACTTGTTAAGAGTTTATTATGGGCCACATTACTGAACTCTGGGTTCTATGTTCATTTCTGTGTTTAAAACAAAATGCACATTGCCTAGGATATACATACATTGTCATGTCCCTTGCATGCATGGCTATTTAAATTCATATCTGTACAGATGTTCTCAAATTTCATCCAAAAAAGCTCATGCTCTTCTGAAAGGAGCCAGATTTAGCAACTATTTTGAGATGGATTAAGCCAGGGGAGGGAAGCCTGTTTGCCCGTGACATTGGCCAATCGTATTTGTCCTCAGGTCCCAAGAGGGACACCTGTAGGTCTGATTCTTGACTGAGAATCACATCAGATCAGGCTGCAGGGAAGGTGTCCCTTGTGCATCCAAATCTGCTGCTGTGGCCAGAGAAGAGCTTACTGAATGGAATGTGCTAGAACCTGGGCAGGTGCCTACTTCCACCTGGTGGGTATCTGCAGCTGCAAGCAGACCACCCTTCTCCTTAGGAATTTGTGATGTCACCACCAGCCCACTCTGTGACCTCAGGCCGCGTCTGCCCTCTGTTTACCTTTGTTTTCAAGCTACCAGGTCTGTAATTCCTCGCCCCCTGAGGTAGCTTCCAGGGAGAAGGTAGTGAGCACGCACAAACAGAGGCGTGGACAGGAACGGCTCCAGCCTCAGCGCTCCGCAGAGCAATTGAACGTGCCATAGGACCCGAGCATGGTCTTCCTGTAGCCCCGCTCCTCAGCCAGACCGAAGTCATGTTCCACAATAAACGTCCCCATGGCCCTCCCCGCCTCCTGTCTCCTGAACCGCTACTCCCCACCCCTCAGAGTAAATGCTTCTCAACCAGCTCACTTGCCAGCCCGCTGCCGGAGCCCTGAGGGTATTCCCTGGAAGCAATTTCTTCCTGTCTCTGGCCCCACACTGCTCTTGAAATACAGCTATTTGTGCATTATCTCACCTACAGATGTCAAGTCCTCCAGGAAAACCCATGCATTCTTAATCTTTTCTTGTCCCCTGTAGTCTTTGCACTGGACTTGGTATGTGTTTGTTCTGTGTCTATTCTACCCTGGGAACAAATTACTGTTTATAGAAAATGGTGAGATTTAATGAAAAGGTCTTAATGTTAAGTCCAATAGTGCTGAATGTCCAATTTTTTTCATTACTGAAAACAAATGAGCAGAATTATTTCCTTGGTGCACTATCGCCCAGAACTGAGATTTAGTAAGGTCTTTCTGTCTTCCCTCTCCCTCATTCTTTCTGTTGTTTATATATTACTCTGGCATAGGAGTGGAGATCAGGGGTTGGCGGTGAGAGCCAAGGGACCAGGGTTCAAATCCCAGCTGTGCCTCTTACTACCCGAGGGATCCTGCATGATTTGATCTGCCTAAGCTTCAGTTTGCTCAGCTGTGAACTAGAAATAATAATTCCTGTCTCACCTGACTCCAAGGTGGCTTTGAACATTAAATGAGATGGTAGAAGTGCAAATACTTTAACATGGTGACCCCAGCTTGTTCACTGTGTGAAAACCACCCAGCTATACTTGGTAACAGGTATGTATCTGTCACACTTCAGTGAAAGTTCTTTATAAGTTAACTCTCCATACAGACATTCCCAATTGTATCATTATTAGACTGTTCACTGAGGAAAAAGATGCAAGAATGAATTAAAGCTGGCTGTAAGGCATTTACAGTCTTGAGGAGGTACCGAGTGTATACGGGAACAGCCATTTTGGTGTACAGAGACAACTCAAAGTGTTGCAAAGTATTACTTCAGGATTCTCAATGTTTTAGTTTTACCGTGCAAAAGAGCCATCACAATTAAGGAACACTGGACTAAACACATCTGAGCACATTCAAGTCAATAAAAAGACAACCTCACAGGAAATGGACAAAGCATACAGACAAGCAGACATACACACAACTAATAGATACGTGGAGACACATTTAACCTCGCAAGTGATCAGGGAAATATAAAAAAATCTTAAAGATGCTGTTTCGGCAAAAATCAAACAGATTGATAATACCCAGTGTTAGTAAAAGTGAAGGGCATATTCTCATAAAATCTTCTAACATATATCCTTAGATTTAGAAATTTCATTTTTGGTTAGCTCGCGTATAAAAACATAGGTCCTCAAGTATTTACACACACGTACATAAAACTTCCTTAGAGGGCTATTTGCAATAGTGTAAAAGTCCAGTAATTATAGCATAGTTCAACAACTGTGACACACGCACATATGAAAAATCATTCCTCTACTAAAAGAATGGAGTAGAATTATAAGCATTGACCTGGAAGATTGCATCTATGCACATAACATGTATCAGTCATATGGAGGAAATAAAGCAAATATTCCAGAATAATACGTACGGTATAATCTCATTCTTGTTAAAAAAAAATGTTCTCATTAAACACACACAGAGACATATACTGACTTATGCACAGAAGACTGTCTTAAAGCTCTAACAGTAATTACCCCTAGGGAATTGGAAAGGAGAGTGGGGATTTTTGCCTTTTACTTTATATTTTGCGGCTGTTTTTACAATAAACACGTGTGCACTATTTTTGTAATGTAAATAGTCTGATGTGAGTTCAAACGGAAGCTTTATAAAGAAGAGCTTTCCGTGCCAGAAGGTCAGGGCCATTTCAGGGCCATCTCTTTACCATCATTTACACTTAAAAATCTTTTAGGGAACCCCACAGTTAAGACTATTTGGGGAAAGGGACTGGTTTCTTCAAGTTTTTTGGGGGATTAGTCTGCTCAGATTCAGAAAAGACTGCTATGCAAGTGATTCACTGCCAGGATAGAAATTCCCAACCTGGCTATTTTGCCATTGATGTTTTTGCCCCGTGGATGTTGGGAGCATCTGCTGCTGTTAAAGGATGATGAGGAAGATGAGACTGAAAATGGGGCCAGCAACTGCGAGGACATCTGAGTTGCACGGTGCAGAGATTTGTGTTCAAAGCCTAAGGTTTCCAACGCCACAAAAGATAAAGAGGATACAGAGACGATGCCTGGAGAGTGAAGAGGTGTCATCTCGCGAACAGACTGACAATCCATTGATTGTGATGTTTGGGAGTGCAAAGCCTCTGAGGCCATATTATGCCTCAGCTGGAAGGTCCTCAAGATCAACTGGTGAGGCCTGCCATGAACCCAGGAAGGAAGAAGAGAGACACGTGTTGTACAGTTCTCACAGGAAAGAAGCAAGAATTAAGAATGATGCGATTTCATTGTTAGGGTGAAAATGCGGTGTTCATGTCTTATACTCTTTGCTCCATAAAGGACAAAAAATTCTACTCGGCCATTATACCTCCCACTTCCAGTTCATAAGCATAATTAACAGTAATCGAATGACTTCTATTTGATCCACTCCATCTAGCGTAATGGTGTAGTTACACAGATATCAGGGTTCTTAAAACAGCCGCGTGCAACTTGAAAACTCTGATCTGAGCTATACAGAATTTCAGTTCTCTTAATAAAGACTTATTCAGAAGTTCTCATTAACTGGCTGATGAAAATGTGCCTGTCTCTTTGTGCCAATTTAAGCAACAAATATTTATTTTTACCAAGTCCAAGTGGTAAAAGAGAAGAAAGGATAGGAATGGTTTCGCCAGGGAGGAAGAAGTGATGGTCTGGAATAGGTACAGGAAATTCCCTGCTCAAACAAAACACAAAACAAAACAAAACATTTTCTATATGCTCTATACCAAATAGATTCATCTGGATGGAAACTCAAAAGCCCTTAGAGAGAGACAAACCTCATTCCAGCCGATCCTTCACTGCTGTCAGTACCTGAAGAAGAGGAATTTTGACTGGGTGAAAAAGTAAGAAAGGCTTCCGCCTGTCATTTGGCTGCCTTAGTCACCACCTTAATGCCCCTTCTACTCTAAGTGTGTCTTGCTCGCCATTCCTTGACCTCGGCGCACTCACAGGCTTCCGCATCTTGGCACATGCTTTTCCCTCTGCCTAGAATTCCTTCTATTCGTCCTCCATGGACAATTCCTACTCCGCAAAGTCATCCCCACTCCCCCAAGTGGGGAGGACCTGTGAGGGAAGACGACAACTCTTCCCACTGTTTCCCAGATCCTGTCTTGATGCTGCTGTTACATCCCTCCTGACAGATTAACACAAGTAGATCTGTGCAAGAACATTCATCGCCCCCTGGATGAGGGCAAACCGCTCGATAGCAAGAACACGTCTCCATCCTTGAACCTTCCCTACCCCTGCTTCTCCTTTACTATACTAGGCGTGAGTTCGTTAGCACACAGACATTCTCAGTACGTGGGAACTATAAAATACATCCTCCGCAGATGCAAGGGGCAAGCTATGGTTTGAGCGAGTTCCTTGATCAGAAACAACACTGAAATACTGTGACAGTGGAGAAGGCATCCTGTAAGTCCACGGATGGCGGTTTTGTCAGAAATGCTGGGTTCAGGGAAGGCAGATCCGTATTTGAAGTGTCTAGTCCAGTAAGAACAAAACGTTACACCTGCAAGATGCCATCCAAACCCCTGACAGGCACACAAGACACACCCAGACCCTGCTACTTCCCCAGTCTCACCTGTCATTACTGCCCCACCCCCCTGCAAATTCTCTGCTGGAGCACCTGGAGACACTTCTTCTGTCCCACCTTTGCCAGGATCTTTAATCACTGGGCTTTCATCTGTCCATTCCTTAATCCATCTGTTCATATGTTCATTAAGTATCCATTGGTGGGCAGGAGAATGTGGCCTTTGCAGAGAAGATGTGTTAAATAAGTTAATGCATCAGTGAGTGATGGCCGCCATGACAGGAAATTCTGGGCCCAGGGGGAAGACACCTAATTCGCTTGGTTTTAACGTGTACCTTATGAGCTACGTGTCCTTGGCTAAGTCACTCGATATCTCTGAGCCCTGGCTTTTTATCCACAAAATGGCGTCGCTGTCCCCTCTTTACCTCTTTCCTGGGGCCACTGTGCAGCTCAGCTCAACTCACAAGACGGAACTCCCTCTGTAGCTGGCACTGGGAAAGGGCTTGAAATGGCAGCCGCCACTGTTACACTGATTTGCAAAGTGTTAGTGATGTCCTCGGCCCTTGTCATTTCTAATTACTCTGAAGAGGTGGAACTTCGAGTCCCTCTTTCCTCCACCCACTCGAAGGTCACGCGTGCGCCTCTGTCTCGTGGGTCTTCCCACCTTTCTCCTTGACATTGTAGTTCTATGTTGTGCTAATGCCAGTAATGACCAGTTTCAAACACCCGCCTCGTAGCTGGGTAACCTCGGGGCCCTGATTTCGCCCCTCTGGACCTCAGGTTCCATATCTGCAAAATGAGAATACCAACCGCACCTGCCTCACATGCTTGCAGTAAAGAACAAGGAAGGCTATGGGAAAGCGTTTATCACGGGGTCTCAGTTCTTTGGGGTGGATACTAAGGAATTGTCTTATTTCCCTAAAACGCGCCATTAGTCCCGGTCTGTCAAACTCTCTTTTCCCATTGGGTCTCAGCACCCTGGACGAGATTTCATTCTGGGTCTGTAACGTCTTGGCTACTTTTTGTTCATCCCTTTTTCGGTTGTTGCTCCTTTGAAAAGTCTTATCTCAACTCTTTAAGATTTAATTTTCGTTCAGTGAAAACTACAGATTCTGGAGCCAGCTGCCCGGGTTGGAATCCAGGCTCCGCACTTACTTACTAGCTTAGGGCCTTGGGCAAGTTTCTTCACCTCTCTGTGCCCCTAGTTTTCTCCTCTGTAAAATAGGGGCAACTTCGTAGGATTGTTGCCAGGCGAGATGAGCGCCAGGCGCACCAAGTAAAACCATGTGAGCGTCGCTGTTACTATAACCGACTCGCAGCTCCCCACCTTCTCCTCGCCAGGCCAGGCTGGCCCTGAGGCTTTGTCTCCTTGCCGTTCTGGAGTTCTGGCCTCATCCTCCCCCCACCCCCTCCATCTTTCCAGAATGAGGCCGGTGCTGCGGTCTGGAGGAAATAGTATAGGATAGCTGTTGTCCCACTTGCCCCAGCCAGGGGACAGTCTCTCCTCCAAAGCAGTCACACGTTACATATGGGCTTGATGCTGGCAGTTGGTGCCTTCAATAGGCTTGCAAAGGAGGGCCCCCTCCCGCACACCTCCCATAGCCACTAATGGTCCCTTGAGACTATGGGCCTGGATCTTCCTGCCCCAGTTCACAGCATCCTGCTGCGTACTTATGAGGCCCCACTCGGGTCTGGTGACGGGTTCCCAAAGTCACCTGCCCTCAGCAGACAACTATGAGAACCATGAGTGCACACAGAATCAGCTTTACCTTCCAGCTAGGACTGAAATTCTAGGCCAGAGGCCAGAGGATGGAGAGGTAGGTCCCGCCCCGTCTCTGCCACAGCCCTCACCTGGCAGCCCCTTCGCTCCCCTCACAGGCTAGCTCCGTGCTCCTCCAGGCCGCTCTTACAGGCAGTGTCGAGGGGCTGGGGCTGCAGGGCAGCGCCCACACTTTCTGTGTAAATGGTTCTCCAGAGGCCCTAGGCTGCCATTACTAAAACCCAGGATGCCCGCTCTGTGATCCCTTTGTTTCTTAGCTGCAGCCTGGGTTACGCATTCAGGCACCTGGTCCCAAACACCACCCTGTGATACATACTTTTTTAAAAAGGGAATTGCACATTGCCTTCAGAGTATATGGGAATGAGTAAGGGAATAAAAAACATGCATATAACAAACTAATATTATAAATATAATAAAGTATAAACTAAGTGACAAGAACTAATGTAATAATGATAAAATGTGAAAATATAAATATAGTTGTAGAAATAACATATAATAAAACCCTTTTTCTTTATTATTAAACAAATTAGAATGAGCCATATAAAATGTCTGCGTAGGTCAAAAGCAGTCATGTGTTAGTGATTTCACATATGAATCAACCTAATGCTTAACTCTTTGGGCAGGTCGGGAATTATTTGGAAAGCTTTACAAATAAATACTCAGTTAATCCCCATGGTGATTCTACGAGGAAAGAATTTTTATTATCAAGACCACGTGACATCTGAGGAAACTGAGGCACAATTCCTCACTCTAGAAACTTGCCAAGGTCACACAGCCAAGAAGTACCAGAGCCTGAGTTTCAACCCTGAACCTGAGTTTTAAACCCAACGGGCCCCCAGAGGTCACGCCCTTTACCACCAGATGACCCTTCAGAAGCAGCATCTGATGAGAGGTAGCTTCCCACATAGATTTGCCATTCTTATTCCCAATTCAGGGGCAGATTAGGGAATCGAACCCTGGAAGGCAGAGACCCTGAGCTCAGCAGCAAACGATGCTCTCAGGCAAAACCAGCCACACTCGGTTCTCCCCGGCAAACACGGTGAAGCAGCCAGGGCACCATTTTTCTCCAAGAACATCTTTTCTGCCTACCTCCTCCTTGTCGGTCTTCACATCAGCAAAATGGGCATGCACAATAGGCACCCATGGCAACACACACAAGAACTAATTAGCGCCTGGAATGCGTGTTGAGATCCCCTTGTAATAAGGGCAGAGCATTCGCACATAAATTCCAGTTTTGCATCCTGCGGCCCGCTCCTCTCCGGGCAGGAGGTGGTGCCCCGTCTTGTTGAGATCTGATCTCTAAATGCAACCATGTGTTTTCTTTCATCCAAATGACTGTGCTCATCTCAGGAGCAGTCTTTAATTTTCTTCTTGGAACCAAGGACCATCCTGACTTACAGCAACAAAAGGTCCCAGGACGGTGAGGTAAGATTTGAATTAAGATACCTTGGCATATTCCGCTCCACAGCAATTAACAGCCAACAGGTTTTGAGCAGCACCCACTCTCTTGAGAGCAGTTACTCTTTGTCTCAAGAATCCCTGTCTACCACGTTATCAAGTCATCCTGATTAAGCAGCCCACGGCAGCTGGCTCCCGGCCAGGTGGCACACCAAGTGGATGTCATAGTCGAGACCTCCACCCTCTGAGGGCCTGGGCTGACGAAGCAGCCATGTGGTTACCAGGCCTCATCGGCCTGTTGACAGTAAACACGGCCAAGGCCTCAGGATGCGGCAGGGCCTGGCTGCCCTGCTGACCCATCGTTCAGCTTCTTCGGACTCTCACCTTCCTTTTGGCCACTATGGTTCATTAGCATCTCCCTCTGGAAGAGAGAGAGAAGGAAGGAAGAGCCAACTTTTGCTGGTCCGTTTGGCTCCCTGTCAGCAACTGTGGTAAGTGTGTAATCTGATGGAACTGTGGTCTAAGATGAGAATTTGGACTCTTTCCCTCCCTCTCTGCCCCTTGCCAGACATGTGAACGCCTACTAAGGCTTCAAGTCCCAGCATCCCCTGGGGCCCTCAGGCCAAGTCAGAAGTTAGACCTCCCCCACCCCCACCAAGCTCGTGGACCTCTAGGACAGAGAAATCTACATTGTGCAGTAATGACCACAGCCCTCGTCCATCTCCATGGCCTCCCAGGTGGGGCCGTGTTCTTTCAGCAGCTTAAGTCCCTCCAGTTCTGGGCATGGTGCTTCACACATGACTGGGGTGTAAGAAATGTGTGTTGAGTGACAAATAACCCAAGTGGACCTTCTTGATCATCTCAGAAAATAGTGCTTTGAGGGGTTTGGGGGGGGGAGGTGGGAGAAGGGGAGGGCAGGTTGCATGTGATTGTGCTTGTTTATTGTTTTTAAGAAAACAATATCCCAGAATTTCTAGAGATGGGTGGGGAGGGGGGAGCCTATTTAATAAATTGATTCACCTCATTCATTCATCAAATGTTTGTTGACTCTCAGTCATGTGCCAGGGACTGTTTTAGGTGCTGGAGAAACAAAATGGACCAAAAACATTAACCAAACCACCAACCAAAACCCTGCCCTTGAGATGTGTGCGTTCTAGTGATGTTCTTTCTCAGGTGTTGATTCTCCCGCACACTTTCCTACCTTCTATTTTCCCCCGAGTTCTTTTCCCTGAAGACGATGAACCATCTAAACAGTTCCCACTGAATATGCAGAAATGCCCAGGGTCCCACTATGAAATAAACACTTATGTAAAGTGACGGGCACCCCTTTTACCCTTCCAGTGGCCCCGAAACTCTATGCTGTTAAATAGGACGCTTTAGGAGACAGGGTGTGAGAGGGAAGCAGCCACCTGGGAGTCCTGGAGCGGCCGGCAGGACAGCGAGGCCGTCCCAAGGCCTGTCACCTCCTCGGACACCATGACAGCCAGAGGCCTCCTGAGGAAGGACTGGGGCTTTCCCGATGCCTGGTTCTGAGCTGGGAGACAGAACAGGAGAGGAAACCACCTCCGGTTCTGCCTGAGTCAGGTCTCTAAAGGGAAGAACATTTAGTTTATCTGAGGTGCTGTGAATTCCCACAGCCTAAGGCAGACCCACATCCGAGGGTGAGCACAAAAACAAACTCTGAAGCCAAGGAAATGACTGGTGATGAGCCACAGGTATGCATTATCACGACCACTGCTTTTCCCTGAGAATTCTCTCTGCGAGGGAGGGCTCCCCCTCCCAAATGTGAGGTGCGGCCAACTTTTTAGCAACCGCTTGCAGTGCTTGGTACTGACATGGTGACTGGTGGGTAGGTCGATTCCCACAGCATCCGGAGGGCGAGGGAGGCCCTCTGGTCTCACCGGGCTGTGGACCGGCTTTCAGGCAACCAGAGCCGTGATTACAAGGGACGATCTCCGTGTGGACGAGAAGGCAATAGTTTTTTTTGATGACTTGAAAGTGATGATTGAAGTCGTTCTGGCGTTCCCGCCGTCTGGGTGGAAAGACAACAGGTGTGCGCCTTTGCCAAAAATGACAGCCTCGGAGCTGCGTCGCCGCCCCCGGGGAACAGAGTCTCGTGCGTGCAGCACCCGTGAATTCCACAGCGGCTGGGAGGTCCGCAGACAAAAGCTCGGTGGGGACTACTCGCTAAGCAATCAGTGGGAACGACCGTTGAGAAAGGTTCCTGTCTGCCCAACCCCACTCCCCAAGAACTACACACCGAGACCCCTGGCTCAGAACAATGTTTGCGGCCACCGGCCAACCAGGGGGCTGCGTGCACACAGGGGCTTTCCTGATGAGGCTTTTGGCTTCATGCCCGGTGTCCCTTTGTCTCTCTCAGAGTGACACTGTATTAGTTGCCTGTGTGCGTGTGTGTGCGCGTGCGCACACACCTGTGAACGAGCACGCACTTTTTACCCTTCTGTAATCAGAGGAGCAAAGTTGGTCTCCACGAGTTTAGAACGTTTGGACAAAATCCCACTCAGCGCGTCCTATAAAGGGGAGCGGCTGATGCAGCCTGGAAGGCTTGCTGCGGGGAGGGAATGGGGGTTCCTGCAAGAAGCCTGGGGCCTGGAAAGCCCAGGCCAGGAGAGGGATCCCGGTGACTCAGGCAGTTCTCCCCAGACAGCCTGCATTCAATGTGGTTGCAGTCAAGATGATCCAAAATGACACGGAGCTAAAACTCTGCACACAGGGACCAGAGGGCTGCTGGCCACTCGTCCAGGGCTCGGACACACTGCCGGGCACAGGAAAGGGCGTTGTGCCATTCTGTGCCGTTCGAGCGCAGACGCTCCGGGCCACCTCCGGATCAAGCTGACACGCATCCCACAGGGCGACCGTGGTGTGCGGCTCCCGGGAAGGGCTGAGTGTGCGCATTAGATCACCAAGCTCTGTTACCGCTTAACTGGCCTCGGCCTGCGTCGTGGTGACACACATCTGCTGACTGGACGGATCAGTGCACCGCGCTGTCGGCAGACCGGTGGGCCACGCTTGAAAGACTCCTGGCATGCGCCCCTGCCTGCATTTTTCACTCTTGACTGAAAGCATATGCCCCACACAATCAGGACAGTGTTAGCATGTGGGTCTGAAGCTGCTTCCTACACATCTGGCTGAGGCCGGCTGAATCACTTCCCCCGGGAGGGTGGCTTCCAGCTCTGTGACATCTGGAGAGTGGCAGGAAGTGTCTGGATTCATCCCAGAATGATTTTTATCTCCACATGCTTTTCCAATTTCATCAAGGCCTCCGTGCTACATTCCGAATGACATGTCCACATTTGCCACGGACAAGAATGACAGATGGGGAGAAATCATCTTTGACCCTGAAAAGTCGGTCATATTTTATGAGGTAAGGGCTTGGGCACAAAAGGTATCATAGGAAAGAGCCCAGAGATGGCTTGAAATATATGTTACGTATGTTTTAGCTCTTGGGAATAAAAGCACCCTTCCCAAACTACTAGTTTATCAAAGCAGTGAAAACTGCATTTACATTTTTAACTCTTTTCTTACTGAGGCATAACTTACACAGAGTAAAAGGCACAAATCTTCAGTGTACAGCTTGGTGACTTTAATTTGTACACATGCACACACCCACAGAGCCACCACCCCGATAAAGGTTTAGAACATTCCCAATGCTCCAGAAGGCTCCCTTGTCCCCCTCCCTGTCAACAGCCCACCCACGAAGATCCCCACTACTCTGGCTCCTACCACCGCAGAGTGGTGAAAGGGCATTTTTATTTTGGGCTCTTAACCGATCAACAAATATCTCACCATACACAAACGACAGAAATTCTATAAATCGCCATGAACTTGCATAGAGGACCCAAGGTCAAGCAAGGTTCAGATGAAGTGATTTTGTAACACCCATATGTTACAGCCTGTGGGGTCCTCCTATACACGGTATTTCATGATTAAAGAACATATTTCCAGAAGAAAACTCTTGGTCTTTAGCCGTGGGGAGAATTCTCGATTTGTTCTTGTTTCTGAAGCCTATCGGTGTCCTGCGGCCAAGTTCACACATTTGTGAATGTGCAGCCACCTGCCTTCAGGCTCTCCCTTCTCTGAAGGACACCCAGGTCCAGGCTGAGAGCCCAGCTCGCATCCTCACTCTGCCTCTTCCCGGGTCTTACACCCGTCCAGGAATGAGGCCCTCGTTGCAGCTTGCTCCTCTCCAGAGAAAACGCTTAGTCAGACCCAAAGCTAGTTGCTGCAGGCCCCACACTGTCCTCAGGAAATACCAAGAGAAAAGGCCTCAGGAGAAAGGATTAAATGCTCCTGAGCATTCCCTGAGCATTCCCGTATCGAAGTCCTGCAGCTGTTGCCACTGGACTGAGTGGACACACATGGCCACTCTCGCCACCCAGTTCCCTCTCTCGCAAACAGCCTCTGCAGCAAGCGCCGACCTTAGGCAAACTGGCCTCACTAACACAGGCACATCTTTTCTGCAGGGTTAGACTCCTGCCTCTCTACTTTTATGTTCAGGTTTGAAGGCAACCACCAAGAAGGATTTTCGGTGACATTTAGGGGTGTGGGAATGGGGTGCTAGCCCCAGGAAAGGGGCTAAAGAAGACGCTTGGAGGAGTCGTCCAGAACCAGTATGACACCCTCTGTGGGACCCGAATAGGACACAGCGGCTCTGCCCCAGGTGCCCATCTGTCCATAAGGGCTAAGGGCAGAACTGTTTTGCTCAGCGTGGGAGAGGGGGACACCCACTGGAAATGTGGCTTCTAGCAGGGTAGGTTTGGGGGTAAGTTCTTCGCTGGCCTTCAGCTTCCCTAACTATAAAACAAGGTGTTGAACTCCCTCACGCTTCCAGGGGCACTGGCCCTCTGGCCATGCTGAGGACAGGATGGTTCTCCAGCTGTCTTAGAGAAAATGTTCCTTCCACTCCAGGTCACAGGGCAGGGCGTGCCTGACGGGTCGCCACTCCTGCATTCACAGGAGGACCTGGGTGAGGCGCGACTCTGCAGGTGGCTTTGAAAACCCCCAGATAGAGGGAGGGACATGTTTCCCATGTGCGAAGAGAGTAGACTTTTCCTTCTTGGTGGCCAAGTTCGCCATCCACGTATGCTAACCGCCAGCAGACAACTTTGTATAAATAAGTGTCTGAGAGCTGATCTTTTGGCAGGACTAGGACACAGCCATACACAGCTTCCAGAATAATTCATCACATGTGTCTGTCTTACTGTAATTCCAATGCTCTCCCACATTGGTTCTGATTTTCACGTTCACTTTTGCACCACTGAGGCCTTCGGCCATGTGTGGAAGAAAAAAGTCTCTTATGTGCTGTTTGAATCTCTTTTGTCATTGTCTGGGATTTAATCACCCACATGTCCCTTCCTAGGTCCTGTGTCATGCCATATTCAACACGGATTGAATGGGAAGGTCCCCCTCCTTGTGGCTCATTGTTTTCATGCCAACAGCAATGGACGCTCTCTCTTCTCCACCGTGCTCCAGAGTTTACACTGCAAGCAGGTGTTTGTCAACACAATTCATACAGCTCTGTGTAGACCTGTTGGCATTGGCCACTGCAGACTTGTGCACGTGCATGGGCTCTGGCACACACCATGCAACATGCCCCCTGCATGGCTCTGTCAATGCTATGTTCTTCGTACCATGCACTTCTTGCCCACAAAATCTTCCTCCATTCAGCTGTCTGCATGAGGGAGCTTTTATGATATCTGTGGGGTGTGTGTGTGTGTGCATGTGTGTGTGTGTGTGAGGGGAACTATTTCCAGGCTGAGAACAACTTGAGAATGTCTCCCCCACTGAGCCGATATCATCAGCTCTACCAAGCTTCCTGTGGCAAGCTTTCCCCTTCAGGAATCTGCCGCTTAACCATTTCAAAACCGCTCCATGTGGGCTGCAGGGCCATTTAAGATCACGGGGACTGGGTTGTTCTCGGGCCATCCCTCATTTCACGGGCATCCTCAGTAGGGTTTGGGACAGTGACTTACACATACGATAGACGTTCAGTTGATGAATGAATGAGTTCGGCATCTTTCAACTTAAATCGTCTCCATTTCAGACATACTGCTCTTTAATAAAATAAGATTTGGTTCAAAAGAAAGCTACATCTGAATGAAGTTAATTAGAAAAAACGATCGCCACACACGCGTTTTAACAATGGGGATGTTGGGGGTCGAGGGGCTGTGATGAAGACTTATTTTCCCCATCTATGAGAATCTTCAAAGCATTTTTAATGGAGGAAGGGGTTAGCTAAAAATAATGTTAGCTTCTGTGGCTTTTCCCCTCCCATTTTTCACCTCCTGAAATGTCCTTTTTCCTGCCCCCTCCCCAATTTTGAGTATCTAATTATGTCTTGTTACCATCACTCACTCCAGCATTCGCAATTCAGGAGGTCTGGGTGAGCCCTGGAAACTGCCACTTCTTATGGGTACACTTTAAGAACCAGTGAGGTACACTATTCCTTACTAGAAAATATGTTATAAAATTATAAGAATTGATGAGTATAATAATCTGTACAATAAAAACTATAAAAAGGAACAAAGATTGATTCATCCTACAACACTGATGAACCTCGAAAACATTACGCTCAGGGAAAGAGGCCAGACACAAAAGGCCACGTATAGCGTATGATTTCATTAATATGAAATATCCAGAGTAGGCAGATCCATAGAGACAGAAAGCAGATCAGTGGTTTTTAAGGTCTAGGACAAGGGGGACTGAGGAACAATGCTAATGGGTATGGGTTTTGGGGGGAGATTATGATGAAAATGTTTAGGAATCATACAGTGGTGAAAGCGCTCCGACCTTGTGGATATACTAAAACCCACTGAATTCTACATTTTAAGATGGCAAATTCTTGGGTATATGTGTTAGATACCAATTGTAAAATGCAAACATAAAGATATATATATATAAAAAAAACACGAGTGGCTCTATATATTCTTGGGATAACTAAAGATCCAAACTAAAAAATATATATACAGATTTGACTTATGTGTTAAAAAATTTTTTTAATCAAAAGGAAATCATAAACAGCAAAACATGATTTGCAACAAATATAGCAGGGTCAATCATCTTACCCTTTCAAGACTTCACAAGTTACTGGAAAAAAAAAAAGCCTAACACCTTTATAGAAAAATGGAATAAAGACACGAGCAGGTAGTTCTTAAAAAGTGAAATTCACATGGCTGGTAAACAGGTTCAACATAGTCAATCTAACTAGCTATGGAAAATATAAGTTAAACTAAGATACGTTTTTGCCTAATCAATTGGTAAAGAATTTAAAAATGATCTTTTATGGGTGAGGATCCAGACTTCTAGGTGTGGGATACAATGTGCATCATGCATATGAAACCTTTAAAATGTAGCAGCCTTTGCTCTACAATATCATTTACTTGAACTTATAGTAAAGAAATAATTAAGAGTGTGTCCAAACAACTATCCTCCAGGTTGTTGACCGGGCGACTCTCTTGAAGATCTCAAAAATCAGAAAGGACTTGTGCGTGAAACAATAAGGGTTGTGTTAGAAGGTGGTCCATCTACCAAACGAAATGCTATTCAGCCGTTAGACGCGATGTTGCAGAACTGATACTTATTGCCATGGAAAGATGCTCCGCTGGAGTGTTGAGTGTAAGATACAGGTTACAAAAAAAGCATCTACGGCATGAGCCAACTTTTGTTTCCAAAGCTGTGTATGTGACACGACAGGTCTATAAAGCCGTGAGCCTGGGCGTTACAGAGGGTGACTCTGGGAAAGAAGAGCAGGATGGGCGGGGTTTTCTTCCTTGAAGCTGTTCCTTCTGCAAGTACTATGTCGTCCTTTTTGTAATAAGGAAACGCTTACTTTTCACTTGTTAAAAAACTGTAATGTAAAATTGAGGGGGAAACTCCGTCTTCTGAGATGACACCCTGATGTGCAGGAAACGGAAAGCAAGAGTGATGTTGTAAAATGCAGAATCACACGGGAGGTGGTTTTAGGGCCCCCCCCCTTTCTGCCGTCTTCCTACCATGACAGCACAGGATTCTGCTAACCGAGCGTGCTCTGCTCCTGAGGAAATTTGGCAACTGCCAGGAAAAGACACTTGTTGAGGAGTATCGTGCATTCTTAGAGAAATGTTTAGTTCCATACACAGAGAATTCAGACAGCCCAAATCACTGAGCAAAGGACCAGGTAACGATATCTGACCTGGGCAGCTTACTGTGGTCGTCTCCGCTAACAGTAATAGCTAACATTTGGTCTTCACACTGCTTGCTGGGCTCCATTCCAAGTGTTTGCCATGTACTCGCTCACTTAATCCTCACCACAGCCCGATGTATTAGGTACTGCTGTAATCCCCCACCTTAGGATGAGAAACCGAGGCACAGAGAGAGTAAGGAACTTGCCCAGGTCTAAGCATTTCGCTGTAAAGACTTCTTAGACTTTTCGGGGTCTCTTTAATGACAACGCCACACTTCTGGTCCAAACACCTTGCCACTGTCATTTGGGGAAGCTTCCTTCTGCATCACTGGGCTGTGACCACTCTTCCCAAGATGGTCACAGCGGCCTTAGCACACTGTCCTCATCATCTTACATCTACAGCTCCTGCTCCCCGAGATGTGAGCTACTTGGATCCACTGGGTCTCCTTTCCTGTCCCCCAAGCTCACGGCCTGGTGGGTTCGCGTCAGGAGAGCAAGCTAGGAGTGGGCACTCATCGCACTGTGCCCTCGGGGGACTCGGTGTTTGCAGATCGATCTCCCAGTTTCTCCTAAAAGCCTATGTGCTAGGCATATTGCAAGCCAGAACCTGTTCGGAATCCCAAGACACAGGGGATGGTCTTGAATTTTCAGTGTTTCTGAATTTTCAGGAAGTTATTTTATTCTGGGACAAATAGGGTGGGGCTCATGGGAGGAGTCCACCGAGGGTGCACAAAATAAGGGGCCCCATCGTCTGTAGAGAATTTTAAAACAACAGAACTAATAAAACCTCTATCTGTTTTTAGGTTATCTCCATGTGCTAACAATTCTCAACAGTGTCAGTAACGGAAGACCCCCAACCTGGAACACTGGACCATATCCTGGGCCACTCCTACCATGTCCCCGCCGGACACACAAACCTTGGTACGCCACCGCTTCTACTCCTAGTTTTTCTTACATTCTACCATTTTATTTGTGAGTCTGATCATCAACTCCCAATGCCCTCCCTCTTCGCTGGGTTTCTTGGTACCCCAAGTGATGGGAGAGGAGGAGCAGAGGGTTTATTGGGGAAGGAGAGGGGTAACCTTTGGAAACCGCGTCTGCCCTGTCCTCTCCCCGTGAAGGTGTCTGGACAAGAGCAGCTGGGAAACCAGGCATGGGGCCCAACTCCGGCTTTTCCCCGAAGGCAGACCTTGTCCCCAACTTGGAGGCAGGCTCGTGATGGGAAAGGGAGTGCCTGTGAGACCCAGCCCTGATGTCCCAGCTTCGCTAAGACTTCGCTGTGCCCCAAGGCAGAGTTAGTCACTTCCTTCCAGAGCTCACACAGCACTTCTACGCCCCTTCGTGAAAGGCTGGGCACACTGGAGCATCTTAGATCACCCCACTCTCCTGGGGGCTCCCCGAGGGCAGGAACGTACGCATTCAACTTCTTCCCCCTGATTCTGACATAGCAACTGACACACAGCAGATGCTTAAAAATGTCCAGAAGAACTGAAAATGGAATCGCACACTGTCTTCATCTTTCCCCATGAAACGCGTCTACTATCAGTCCATGACAAACGTGGTCTAGGCATCATCGATTCGGTCATTCATGTATTCCACATTTTTTGTTCATTCTCCATGTGTTTGTTAATGTCATTAGCATTATGATAAAGTGTCGTTTGTTTTTCTTTATTCTCATTGATCGGAGTAATTTCATTTGTGAAAGATTAAACTGCAAAGCTGACGGAGGAAGAGCAATTCAATACAAAATGGGTAAGTTTCTGGGAAGAAATACGGGCACTACAGGTGGAAAACTGCTATAGATTCCCTCTGTGGCGCTTATGGAGACCTGCAGAAGGAACGGAAGAGGAAATGGAGTTTGGGTCATCCTCCGCCAGGGGCAAAGTCTGACGAGAACTGCTGCACCCTGGCCATCCCAGCCAAGGTCGTCCCTGCGATAAGGACTGTGTAGTGGCCTCGGCACAATTATTACTAATAACGGGTGGGGATGAGCTGGGAGGAAGATGTGACAGGACTCGTTCAGCCTTGTCCAGGCCACACCCAGTTTAGTCAACGACTTCTGAACCCAAAGAATGTTAGCGAAACACAGTGCAGCGTGTACCTGGGGCTTAAAAGTAAAAGCGTCAGCCTGTTCCTGCCGTGACACACAATCCCTTCTTCTACCAGGAAAGAAACGCCTCTCCCTGCAAGGGCAGTCTCGAAAGGGAGATCTGTCCTGGAGAACGTGCAGCTGCGCTGTTTTACTGGAAAAAACAAACAAACAAAACAAAACAAAACAAAAAACCGAGAGGCTGACCTGATCTACTTCCTTCCCTTTAAACAGAAGAACTGGTATCATAGCTTCAGCAAGCCTCATGGCAGCAACCATCACTGTGAAAACCTTCCTTCCAGGATGAAATTCAACCTCCACAGCCATGTGCTGCGTGGCATTTTTAAAATATATTTTCTCGGCACCTGAGATGTAAAAGCATGTAAAATAAATAAAAGCCAATTAAGAGGAGCATCTGGGGAGATGCTGCTGGGGGTGGGGGAGCGACTGGAATGCAGGGGAACTCCTTGGGAAGCACGCAGCTGACAGCGTCAGCGGCACTTCCTGAGGCCGGCACTGACAGGTCTGAGAACCTTCCGTGGCCTCTCAAGCAATGTTAGCACAGGCAGTGTTTGCAAGCCAGTGTCCCACGGGCCAAGCCCAGCTTACAGCTGTGTTTCGTTTGGCTTGAACAGTGTATACACGTTTTAAAAGTGGGAAATCTATAAATAGGACATGTGCTTTCCCATTTACCACAGTCTTCGCTACTCCCACTTGTCCACTGGTTTGTCCTTACGACCTGCCTGGCCTCAGTGGGCATCTAGGTCTGTGACCCCTCTATCCTAGGCTCTGGTTTCAAACTTGGCTGCCAAATGGAATGGTATAAGGGAGCTTTTGAAAATATGTCTGCACCCCGCCCCCCCCGTCCCCGCCCCCCGCTGAGATTCTGATTTAATTATCCCAGGGTGCAGCCTGAGCAGCAGTTTTTAAAGCTCCCCAGATGATTTTAACGTGCAGCAGAACTGGAGAACCCCTGCCCTTGAGAAAGTTCTGACCCCAGGGCATTTTCTACCAGACTGCTTCCCTTTCTCTCACCCTGGGCCACCTGGTCAGGTGAAGCATCACCTCACCCAGACTCCTGCACGTGGCCTTCTCCGAAGAGGCTCCAAGCCAACTCCCCAAAGGATCCCCGATGCCTTGAGAGAGAAGACTCCCTTTGAACGAACGAGTTAGGGTCATTTTTCTAGAGCTTTTAGTAGTTGGCGATTTAGCGACAGGCACATTCAGAATCAGTCGACTTTCTCATGTGATTCCTCATGCTAGATGTGGAACAACACCATGAAGAGGGTATTACTCTCCCACTTTACAGGTAGGAAAATGGTGATGCCTAGCTCTAGGTAAAAGCCCCGTGTTGTGACTCAGGCGACGGCTGAATGTATTTAGGTGGCCATTCAGCGCCTGTTCGGCAGTTCGGGGAGGACTCTCTTCTAGAATAGCTCAGACAACTGTTTACAGCCAGCGTCTGCCCTGGTTAGTCAGTGCCTGTGCCACCCCGGTGGGTAAACATTTGAGTTTAGAGACAATGGATTCACACTAGGCACCAGTCACTGGGTCATATCACCCCTGTTGCTAGAGCCATGACGAAAGTTATTAAGATGTGGTCCCAGTGCTTGAAGCCTGGAGGGGGAAAGAGATGCTGAAATACTGGCAGTAAGATATGTTGCACAACAGAAGGGGGTGTAAACTGAGTGTGTGAGAGCGATCAGAGGAAAGCAACTATTTCAACCTGGAAACACCAAGAAAGGCTCCACAGAGCGAGAGATGTTTAGACCTGCATTCTGAAGGATGAGTAGGAGTTTCCCAGGCAGACAAGGGTGGGCAGCTGGAGGAACTTGCTGAGCAAAGGCATGGGGATACAGTACTGCATAGCATGTTCAGAAAACTTGGCTTTGAGTCAGGAAAAGAACTGCAGGTTCCTTTGAGAGTTAGTTTATCCTGCTTATCTATAAACCCAATGGTCCTGAATGGCCTCGATGATTTTTTCAGTTTTTGGCCCATAGAGGTGAGTTGCAGATGAGTCTCCCAGCTGCAAAGACAGAGCTCACCATGGTAATGACATCCCTCGTCTGTTACCTTGCATCGTCTCCTTTTCAAAAAGCATTCCAGAAATCTGAAAGTGAACCCTATGCAGCAGATACAGGCACGGGGACAGTGGTATTGCTAACTGCCTTAAAGTGGCTAATTCCAGCAGCAGAATTATTTTTAAAATCACAAGAAAAGATAGAAATCACAGAAAAAAAAGAGCACATGAAGTACGCACTCATACTTTGGCAATTTGATTAAAATCATTTTGGGACGGTTATAACCCAAGTCATCCCACTAATTAATAAAGACACATTAGTGTCTGTAATTTCTCTTAGCCATGTCTTTTAAAATCCACACTGTGGCCCTTACTCTGGACATCCTTTTTAATGCCGTTGAATTCAGAAATTATGGATTTATTAGTACTCAAACTTAGCGAGTTATCTAAAAGCTTTTACTCGACCTAATTATGGTTCTGCCTTCCAAATGGATGCATCATCGGAAGTAGCATCATTGTTTGAGATCAGCCAAAATGCCCACCTGGGTCTGCACTCCCCTCTCCACTGCATACGTTGTAGCTTGTAGCAATGTACGTGACTTTGAGACTCTTTCGTATTTTCAGCCTGGAAGATGTGTACAAGATTAATTACAAATGGAGAGGCCTCAAGTAGTTCAGCCCTCCATTATCAGTAATGAACCTTCTTTTGTACTATGAAGAGACCTCTAATTGGGCTTATTTCTCGCAGTAGATATCTAAGTATCCCTCAGAAGTTCACTTTGCCAACCCATTTTGTGAAGTAAATCTGGTAATTACATGCAAACTGGAGGATCCCTTGAGAATAAGCAAATTTCGTGACATTAGATGGTTGGGGGTAGCCACAATGAAAATTCACTACATCACAACGTATACTTGGTTCATTAATCTGTAAATAGAACCTGGCCTTAATTATTCATGATAATAGCCCTTAATATACTAGTTCACCGCAGCATACTTTGTATCAGTAATGGAGGTCTCCACCCTTTAAGAACTTATTATAACTCTCTGCTATTACATCTTCACTGAGAGGTGGGGTAAGGGCCTGACCAGGTTTTCATGGGAATGTCATGTTCGCAGCCTAATAATCAGGCTTTACTCTTCTGAAGACACTTTCATCCTAAGGATCTCAAAGCGCTTTACGAGCCTTCATTAGTGCCAGGAATACCCCGAAGGCGCTGGGGTTTTACTATCTTTGTTTTATAGGTGAAGAAACAAGACACGGGCTGGTGAAGTGACTTGCCCAAGGTCACAGGACAAATCAGCGGGACACCTGGGAGGGCACAGGCAGGTTTGGGCAGTGACTGTTTTCCTTTAGCCTTACAAGAAACCATTTGTGTGTCTTTGAGCTAGAGGGCCATGGCCATGACTTATTTGAATATTTGGGTGGCCCCCATCCACTCTGGCACACAACAGTCCCTCGGCGCCTGCTGAAGGAAGGAATAAACTTCTGATCCTGGAATTCCTTACCAGTTACTCAACCTCTTTTATTCACAATTTTTCTCCCACTTCGGAGAGCTCATGGAAGAGTCTTATGAAGTATACTAATATGCTGTTGCTGTCACTTCCACATTTGCACTGTCTAAAAAAAAAAAAAAACAAACCTGAGTGTTTGTGGGGGGTTCCCATGAAGAGAGATTTCCATCTCCCATATCATAGGATTTTGATAAAGGATCTTTGCTTGGGTTACATTCAGCAATGGTGTTAGAGAGTTCTAGGTAATTAAGCGGCAGTTTCTCCTTATAAATCTAGCTATTCTTTATAAACCTTTAAGCTTCAAGAACACTGAGAAAGAGCTTTTAAAAATTATTTTTTATTGCTAGTAACATCTATAACATGGGTCCTACTTTGAGGGTGGGCAGGGGGAATCTCTTTTGTTTGTTTTGCTTTAAACGTGTGTATTTGATCCCAGCTCAGATTTACATTTAAAACATTTTAAGTGTATGCACTCCCAGTCGTGTGGAATGCCAGGAAACGAGTTCATTCCGCAAGGAATGAGCTTTTCAGCTCTGTCCTTTGTGACAGATTCCAGAGCGTCTCTACCTTAAGGCAGGCGGGTCACCAGGCCGCTTCTGTGACCCCCCCTAACCTGTACCAGGCTGCCGGCAAGCACTCCTGTCAGCTCTGTTTACTCTGGCAAGACTGATGGCATCCAGGTGGATTTCCCAACCCTGCGCCTCCTTACTCTCCGCCCCCACTTCTCTGCAGCCCATGACTGTGGTTGCATTTGCCAACTGAATAGTTAGGCAGTGAGCTGCTGTGCAAAACTCCAGTCTGCACAAGCGGCTTTGCTCCCAAGTGAAGCCACTCACTTTGCTTCTCAGAGTGCAAGGCCGCCACCTGATTCCTCCGCCCTCGCCCTCCCCACCACTGCCCAATTGTCCTCTGGCCCTCAGGAAAATGCGCCTTTGTGCTTGTTACTGCCCCTGCAACCCTGGATGAAGTCACTCGCCTGGGAGGGCTGTGCTGTTAGGCAGATAATCCTGTTAAGCATCTGGAGGGCCTGGTCAGGAGATGTCCGGCTCAAGAATGTCAGGAGTAGATGGAAAGGCGCTGGACGTGGGCTCCCGGCTCGGTGCTGAAGGAAAACAGGCTGCTGCCCTGGTGGACATCAGCCTCGGGTCTGCCAGCTCCTACCAGCTGGTGACAAGCTGCTGACCACAGTGGACTAATTATCAGTGAATGACTGCGCACCAGCGAGTGTTAACGTTAGCCCTTGGATGTGGCACTGAGCACTAAGCACTAGGGACTTGGACAATGAGTAAGACTTCATTCCTGGGTAATATGTGTGGAGCTGGGGGAAGCGAGGGTGAAGTTAAAGGACAAGAAAGCAAACACCAAACACAGCACAGAATCCTGAAAGGGAATGGTTCCTGAGGCGTGGAAGGAGTTTGAAGGTTAGTCCTCCTTCCTCCCCCACTTCTTTCCTTCCCTCCTTCCAGGACCAGGACATGGGGGAGAAAAGGGCGGGTGTTCCTGACAGGAGAAACGACACAAGCCAAGGTTCCGAGGCAGGAACTAATAAGCTGAGGTCAGAAAACGTCGACAGAGAGACATGCCTGGTGCCAGGGTTCACAGGAGGAGTAACAGAAGAGTAAGGCTGGAGAGCCAGGTGGGGCAGGTGAGGAGGGCCTCGAGTGCGAGGCAGAGGGCTTACTTAGCAGGCAACAGAAACAAAGTTCTGGAAGGATTAACCAGGAAGGTGGGAGGGTGACATAATCCAAGTGGTGTTTCTAGAAAAAGTAATCTGGCATCAGTGCGTAGGTGGAAGAGACAGAACACAGGAAGCCAGGTAACTGTAGTAACCCCCACGTGATTTTATAAGGGCTGGGCGGTTGCTGTCGAACCTATTCACGGTCTAGAGGCCTCTTCAGCCCCTCTATGCCCATTCACGGTTAACTTCAATCATTCCTTCGATCTTGGTTTAAATGCCACATCCTCCAGGGAGACCTCCCTGACTGACTGACCCAAGATTAGGCGGGTTCCTATTACTGTATGTTCCCACAGAAGCCTCTTCGTAATTAAATGTTTTGCCATAATTACCTCATTGTAGTTTTCATGAAGGGGGTAAAAATAATATAAAATTTCGCATCTTAACCATCTCTAAGTATACAATTCAGTAGTGTTCGGTATGCTCACATTTTTGTGCGACCACCACCACCACCCATCTTCAGAATTCTTTCATCTTGCAGAACTGGAACTCTGTACTCATTGAACAATACTCTCCATTTCCTTCATCCTCATCCCCTGGCAACCACCATTCTACCGTCTTTTTTATAAATCTGACCACTCTTAGGTCCCTCATATAATAAGTGGAGTCATATAGTATTTGTTTTTGGTGACTGGCTATTTTACTTAGCATACTGTCCGCAGGGGTCATCCATATGGTAGCATGTGACAGGATTTCCATCTTGTTGTAGATGAAATAATATTCCATTTTTATGTATGTAGATATATATGTAATATCTCATTTCATTTATGCATTCATCTGTCAATGACCACTTGTAGAGTTAAAAAAAATAAAATGAAATAAAATAAAATGGACTCTGATACAATAGAACAGAATAAAATATCAGAGTGCATTCTTGTAATAGGGGTAAGTATTGCAAGGAAGAGTCACCTGTCAGAACTCCAAAATACTAAGACTAGCAAAGTAGCAAATAAGATTTAAATATGTCTTCAGAATTTATGAACATGAAAAAAATTCCTTCTCTATCTTGCATGTACTAATGCTATCTGACTATCTGCACTTTAAAGCACCAAAATGAGTGAATGAAGAGTGACATTTTCCTGGGCATTCTCAATTCTGTGGCAGTATCTGTCTCAGAATATGTACAGGCGACTCTGTGGGATCAGCCATCCTGGCTGCATGATCCTGGAGGTTCTCACAAAACCGAATGCAACTCTCCACGACTCAGCGTCGCTGGCCACTGGAGTCTGAACTTAGCTCCTAATATGAGCCCTAGAGATCTTCCTCTCTCAATACCCTTCAGTTCTGGGCTCCTAGTACCTCAGGTTAAAACCTAGACAGGAGTCCTTCCTTTAGAGCAAGACAATGGATATAAGACAGCTCTCTGAAAAGTTCTTACCTTGCAGCTACAGGTACATAAGTGTGAGGGAGGACACACACATGTACATGTATGTACACACACACACACACACACACACACACACAACCAAGGGCCAAGGAAGCAAAGAGGAGAGGTTGCAATTATACCTTGGTGACTGTGGGATGTAATGCAGAGGTTATGAATGGCCATCACCTCAGATCCTTCCCTTAGTCATCGGCAGAGACTTTATCTCCCTTCTCCCCATGTTATCACTTTGTTCTGGCTATTACACAGATGCTTGGATAACGTAAGTGTGCATTGAGGTCTGGAGCCTCCCTGGATGCAGAGAGGGCCTCTGTTGACCTATGTCTAGTATACCTGATTGCCCCCAGGCCCCGGTAGTGCACTGAGCTGGAGCAAAGTCATCAATAAACATCTCTGCCTGAGAGAATCAACTGAACCTGTATAAACAAAAACTATGAGCTGGAAATAACTTACACTGGTAGTTGTTTAATATAATAGCTACATCCCTGGACATATATCCACAGTTCAAAGATTCATAAGGCATTTACATTTAGAAAGAAGCTGTGGTTGGAAGGATAATGTGTAATATGATTATGCTAATTTTCAATACAGGCAATAAAACAAAATCAAATTTAAAGAACCATATCTAATACTTGCTTCTTATAAGTGAACTTTAAAACTGTTCTTGGAAATCAGAGCATGTTATTAAGATGTAGAGATACTGAAGATATGAAATTGATACTGAACTTTCAATATAAACTACACTTGACCCTTGAACAACACAGGTTTGAACTGCATGGGTCCACTCATATGCAGATGTTTTTCAATAAATGCCTGTAACTGTCTTCAATCTGGCTGGGAGGCTGTGGATGCAGAGGACCAATAGTTTGTATCAATCTATACCATCCTATATAGGGGACTTGAGCATCTGTGCATTTGGGTATCCGCAGGGAGTCCTGGAGCTAATCCTCCACAGGTACCGAGGAACAACTAAGTTTTGGGGGAGTCAAAAGTTATACGTGGATTTTTGACTGCACGGGGGTCAGTGCCTCGTACCCACACACTGTCCAGGGTCAAACGTAAGCATTTGGAAGTAGGACTTAGTCAAAACTGAGTTCAATGCCCTCCTGAACTCTAATCACATGGCAATGATAAAATGTAAAAACAGAACACTAAAAATATATGGCTGTGCTCAAAAAGAAAATAAGCACCTCCATGGACCATAATTTATCAGAAATACAAGCTTATGAGTAGTAAGCAGAGTTGATGGGTTCAAAAGTACCACAATGGAGAAGCAAAGCCAGCATCATTGCGGAATAGCACAGTTCTGCTCTGAGCAATGAGATGGCTGTTCTCAGGTCCTGGGTACAAGGTGGAACTTCTCCCACCCCCATAGGTATAAGGTTTTTAAAAAAGCCATTGGTTCAGGTGACAGCCTTAGTATATTTCTTTCTAGGCTTCTTTAATGAGTAAGGGAGTCCCACCTTAACCTAAGTTTTATACAGTCATCTTAGATCTGGTCCTCACTCTTAAGTTTTAAATCAACAATAAGTAGATATATTTATTCCAGAAGAAAAGATAATAATAGAGCTGTCTGAAAATGAATTTTAAGTAACAATTTTAGGATCTTCAGGGATAAATGAACAACATCCATAAAAAACAAGTTATGAAATAAGAATAGGAGAATACGAAAAGAAGAACTTATAATAAAACCCAGAACTGAAAATGTATTCATTCATGTAAAAAGGATTCCTTTATATGGAACACAAAAAGAAAAGTAGCAAATTGAGAGATAATACCAGGAATATGCCCAGAACTGGACATAAGAAAGATACAGATAAAATAAAGAGCAATTCAGAACCCAGATAATGACTAGAGAGGTTCCAGCAATATCTAATCATAGTTTGGTGTAAGAGGTTAGAAAAAATGATGGAGGGCAATAGTGGAAATGTTGCCTGAGAACTTTTCTTCGTACTTAAAGAATACACCAAATACTGAGCAGTATAACTGAAAATAAATTATTCCTAGACATATATCACCATTAAACTGCAGAAAATCAAGGCTAAAAAGAATTTAAAGCTAGGTAAGAGGCTAGGCAGAGTCCTGTTACAGAATGATGGCTACACCAGCAGTGGACCACTCATCAAGAATATCAGAAGCCAACAGTGTTTTAATGGACTAACATCACCAATGTGCTAAAGGAAAAAAAAAAACCATCAGTTCAGAATTCCTCACATGGCTAAACTATCATTCATGAGTGAGAGCAAAATAAAATCTTTTTCAGATTTACAAACTCCAAGGGTATTTTCCATCCACAGATCCTCACTGAAGGACTAGCAAAGGATTTACTTCAGCAAGAAGAAAAGCGAACTCAAAGGGATGAAATGGGTGCAAAGACAGAATGCCCAAATGGGGAAAAGTATATTGGTAGATTAACTGGGGAGTATAAACTTGGGCCAGAGGTTACCTAAAGATGCATAAGACAAAAAGGAAACATTGAAACGTGGGCAAAACAAAGACTTAATTCACCAGCATTAATAAGGAAGAATTTGATCTGCCCTAGATTCTTTGTTCATCCATTCAGCAGAAGAGAGATTAGTGACCTGCATCCATTGATTGTTTTATACTCATCTTATTCCAAGGAAGATTTGGGTCAGCTAACTTGCAGCTATTCCTGGTCATTCTTCATTTTCAGATCCAAGAACTTCCTAAGGGAGTCGTTGGCAGGCTTTTGATTGAACCTTTGGCACTAGTCCCAGGGAGAGCTCTCCATGTTCAAATGAATCATGGGATGTGGGTTTTTAAGCAATCTAGTCCTTCAAGTCTCCCAGACAAACACAGCAAAGACTTTCAGAATAACTCAACTCAAAGGAAAAAGGAACATGGGACCTATGAAAAAATTCTGCAGCACTAAGGAATATGGAACATCTTCCTTCTCAAGTAGGTTAACTTAAAGGTAAAGCTGCCTAATATTTCCAATGAGATAAAGGAATTCATCATGTCAGTCAATGAACAGGTCAGCATAAAATGAGAACGCAACAAAATTATATCCATAATAGCTGAAATTGGGTCTTCATTAAAAACAAAAAAAGTGGAATGGAAACTACAAAGAATTTCCTATCCAAATAGATGACATTAAGAATGATATACCAAATGCAGAATAAGTCAGTATGAAATATTTTAATGAGGCAAAAGTAAACAATAGTATAAAAAACCTGACAGCCAAACTGTGACTAAAACATTCCTGATAGAGAAGGAACACCCGGTTAGGAATTAATTATCAAACTTCCCAGAATTTGGGAGGAAAAAACCTAACATTGGAAATCAAAAGGACTTTCTTTATCCCAGATAAAATCAATAAAAAGGAAACAAAATTAATATATACCCTGGAGTATTGTTCTTAAACCTCAAGAGGAAAATATACTTTTAATGTGATCATCAGTGGGGAGGGAGGAAAGAGTTATATTCAAAGGGGTTAAAATCAAGGTTGCATCATGTATCTCTTCTGAAATAATGTTAAAAGAGAAAAGAGAAACACCTATAGGCCGCTAAAATGTAGATGTGACACAAAAGGATTTTATTCCTAGCCGTTGATAGTTCATATATAAGGAAAACAGAAAGATATTTTAAGGTTTACAGAGATTCGAAAACATTACTAAGCCCAGTGCTGTCTATGCAGAGATTCTTCAAGAGTATACAAATCATTGTAGTAAAAATTAGTGAAAGAAGTATTAATTGGGAAGTTATGATTGAAAATAAATAGTGATTGTTACTGAAATGAAGATATGCAGATAGGTGTAAAAATCTGCATTAGGTTTTTACCAGTAACAAGGAAAGAGCGTTATTGATGTCTGAATAATTGATACAGATATTGCAAAAAAGGAAAGATATTTCGAAAGGATAAAAAGAGGACGTTTTATATTGTGGTAGGCAGCTTCTAAGAGGGCTCCTGTAGATTTCTTCCTTCTAGGGTTCAGGTCTTTGTGGAATCTTCTACCCTGCCAAGTGAGCTGTACCTAGTGATACTCTTATAACGAAGTACAGCAGAAGTGACGAGACATCACCTCCTGGATTAGGTTACAGAAAGATTCTAGCTTCCTTCTTGTTCACCATCTCTTGTTCAATCTTGCCGTCTCCCTTGCTTGCTGAGGGAAGTACTGCCACATTGTGAGCTGCCCTATGGACAGACCCAGGTGTCAAGAAATTGTTAACTACAGCAAACAGCCAGCCAGGATCTGACACCTGCCAGCAGCCTCAGGAGTGAGCCTGGAAGTGGGTCTTTTCAGGCCTGCCAACGACCACATAGGTGAGCGTGGATGCAAATTCTCCCCTAGTTAAGCCTTGAGATGATTGCGGCCCCAGCCAGCACCTTGACTGCAGTCTTATTAGAGACCCTGAGCCAGAGGATTCAGCTAAGCCACGTCCTGTAAGATGGTAAATGTTTGTTTAAAGCCGCTACATTTTACGATAATTTGCTACATGGCAATATATAACTAATATACCTATTGTCTGATCATATTTTAAATTTCAGAAGACTGGGAAGAAGAGAAGAAGGAAGCTCAGAAGGGCATATTTATTTTTTCATGAAAGCGAGTCAAAAAATACCAATTTTGATTAAGTGCAGAACAGCAAATTTATAAAATGTTTTAAGATATCATTACTAGAATCAACAAAATGGTGACTGGCTTATAAACAGCCACAAGTCAAAGAACATATTTCATATGTCAGCATGAAAATAGAAAAGAAACACTGAGAAATCCTGTAATGAAATCTCTCAAGTCAAAGCAAGAGTGGCAATTAGACCAGGCACCATTTTAGAGAACGAGGAATCTCAGGTTGGTTTAAAAAGAGAAGCCAACAATATTTACTTATTCGGTAAACAGATATCTATTGAGCAACTACTGGTATACCTGGTGAACAATGTTGATGCTTGAATACAAACAAGCAAATATAATACAGGATTGTAAGTGCAACAATGAGGGAAGTGCAGGACACAAGAAAAGTTGATTATTATAACTTAGTATTTTTACTTTTTCTGTTTTGTTTTGGGCTATCCACATAACAGTGCCACCCTCCAAGCAAGATTCCCAAACCCTAAAACACACGCACACAGGACTGACTATAGTGAAAATGTTTAATTCACTGTCATCACGTTGTGACAGATTAAATAGTGTATGTACCAAAAAAAGGATTAGAGAATAGGAACAACATAATTTTAAGGTGAAATTATATTACATTTTACACGCAAAAACACATTATTTTTACATAATACCCTCTCAATAAATTCCAATGATTAGAAATTCTATTAGCTATAATTCTGATCATAGTATAATAAAGTGAGATATCATAAAGTTTAAGCCAAAAACTCATTAATAAATGGGAAAACCTTATACAACAACTGGCACAAAGAATATTATAATACAATAAGAGATGATTTAGAAAAATGGTTATGGCAATATTACATAAGAAAACACAAAAAAATGTGGTTAAAGATACACTCAGAGCTGAATTTATGGCATAAAGTAATTTTTTAAAATGGAATTTAGAATTCTATTTAAATTTCTAGAACTAGAACACAAAAGAAATCCTAAGGAAAATAAGAGGAAGGAAATAATAAAGGCAAAAAGCTGACTGGTTAAAGGAACAAATAAAATACACAAGATAGTAGCAAATCTAATTAAGAGAAGAAAATAAAATTAGAATTGAGAAAACTGACATTAGTTATAATGTATTTTAAAATTATTATATAACTTATATAATTATGTTACTGAATTTAAAAATAGCAATTAGATGGACATTTCTTCCTAAAAAATAAATAAAATAATAGATAGAAGAAATAAACTTTGGAAAGAGTAATAGAAGGCATAGAAAAAAATTATAAAATTAAAACCTCTACCCCTACTGGGAATTATGAAAAAGTAAATACATAGGTGAATGCTATCCAACCTTAGAGAAACAGATAATTTCCAGGTTAGAAACCATTTTCAAGAGCATTAGGGAAAATGGGGAGCTACCAATTGATTTCATAAAATAAACAGGTTCATGGACTCTAAACATCTATCCTTAATAAATATAGATGTGAAAACCTTAGATGGAATGGGATTCCATAGGACATTGACTCCAATTCAGTCCTTCCAATGATTCTTTATCGAACACCTATTACTGGCTACAGATGATACACCAAACACTGTACAAACTCTGGGAGATACTAAGTTAGGAGATATGACCCTTGCCATCAAGGAGCTCGGAGTCTATGTGGGAGGGGACACATGAAAGAACAATTAAAATGTGTGAAATGCAAATGAAACTTATTCTCAGAAGACAGCAAAGCATGGGGACATCTAGCCCAGCCTGAAGAAAGAAGACATGGGGTTCTGGGCAAAGACTTCTTAGAGGACAGTGTGCTTGAATGAAGCCTAAAGGAAGAGTAGGAATTAGCCAAGAGGGAGATATGGGAAGCAGGGTTTCACCTCAGTGGGTGAGGCTATTCCAGGCAGAGGAGATGGGAGTAGAGGCATGGAGGTCAGGATGTTCAGAAAAACTACTACGCACTTCAATGGTCCATGAACCTAGGAGTATGCATACTGCTTTTCATATTGCATCTACAGGGTCTAAAGCAAATGTGGCAAAGTGTGAAGGGTAATAAAAAGTAAGTGGGGGAGGACAGACCCTGAGGAACATGAAAAGGGCAAGTGGAGGAAGAGGAACCACGAAGGACACGGAACATAGCTGGTGAGAGAGGAATGAGGAGCACCGGGAGAGGAGATGTCGTGGGAATTGTGATCCATAGGGACTAACAGCAGAGAGGTGGGTAGTGTGAGCCACTGAAGCATGCCCATTAGATTAGAAATCGATGAACTGAGACTACAAGTATAGACAACTTTGGAAAGCTCGGACAAGAAGAGAAAGTGGGGAAGGTGTGAGAGCAAAGGTACATTGTTTTTTGGTTTTAGGGTTGTTTCGGATATCTGCTGTTATATACCAAACCACTCTAAAACTTAGGACTTAGCACGAGGATTATTTCACAGGATTCTATCAATTAACAGAGTTTTTCCATTGGTCTCTCCATTGGTCACCCTTGAGGCTATATCAGCTAGTGGGTCATCTGATTGGGCTGGTTGGGACACTAGGCTTCTCTCTCCACATGAGCTCAGAACGCCCCCGCTACCACCCCAAAGTGGTCTCTCATGCTCCAGGGTCTCTTCCACGTGGCCATTCTCTCACGCAGGACAGTCTAGATTTCCTTATGACCTGGTAACTGAGCTTTAAAAGGGAATAATGCAAGAGAAATATGCTCAGTTTGAAGTTCTTCCAAGCCTTTTCTTGCATCACAGCTGCTACTGACCTTTTAGCCTTGACATGGTCAAGCCCGGGTCCATGTGGGAGGGGACTACACAGGCTCCTAGGAGAACTGGAAGGGGGAATCTAACCATCTAACAGTCCACTTTAAGGGTGTTTTTCCTTCTTAATAATGGAATTTAAAATGTCTTTAGGCTCAGCCCAAAAAAAGTAGCTGAGAGAGAGACTCTTAAGATACAATAAAGAGAGACCATTCATTACTAACAGACTCCCAGAGAGTAAGCTTGGGAGGGGCGGGGGGAGGAAAACCATCCTCTGAGACTGGAGAAGAGAGATTAAAAATGGACGTGCATGTATTTTGGTTAAGTCACTGAGGGAAATAAAAGGGATCAATGTCCATGGAAGTGTGGGAGAGATTTGGAATTTGTGATCACACCCACTCTCCCATCATTTTGCTTCTCCATCAATACTCACTCAGTCTGCATGTTGAAGATGAGGAGGCTGACGAGAGTATCGGTCCAGGTTTAGAATTTGGTCATTGGATGCTGCGGAAGGATAGGGGTGCCACAGAATTAAGGTTACTGGAGAGAGTAATTTGAATAATAGAAATTGGGTTCTGATCCCATTTAAGGAAGAAAGGCCAGGAGGGAACTGATAGAGGAACAAGAGGAGCCAGGAAACTGAAGGTCGCCAGGTTCAAAATACATGGCAGTACGAATAAAGATGTAAGAAAGGGCTGAGAAGTTGAAGCTCGAGGAGGCCAAGGATTGCAGGGCTAGATTCTGGGATGTGGACCTTATGACACTGAAATCTAGGAATTAGTGAAGGTCATGGTGAGATGGAAAGTTCTAAACCAAACTCGTCAGCAGTGACTGATGAGAGATGACCAGGAAGCAACAGTACTGCTGAGAGGCTGTGCACACACGAGGACAAAACCTGGTTCTGGCACTCAGTAGTAATAATTATTCACGAAATAAACAAATGGCTTTAATCTGTCACCCTTGCTTTACAGATGAGAAAACTGAGGCTCTGAAAGCTGAGATGGGATTATGCAGCTAGTGTTCAGCAACCAAAGCTTCCTGTCTCCTGACAAAACCACACTGAATGTGGATTTCTTTCCCAGCCTTCCCGGAGGCGACCCATGATTTTATTATTTTATTATCTCAAAACGATTTAAATGGCATTTGTCATTGCTTGGGTGCTGGGATGGAATATCCCATAGTTAAATGAGTAAAAGGAGTGGATACAAATCCTCCTTGCAGCCTACAGGGGTTTACCCACTTATTGAAAACACATCACATGTATTTTCAAGGCATATTTGTGGAAGCTGGTTTGTAACCATATCCTCCCCAGTCTGCCAACACTTCATGCTTCTCTCCTCTGGTACTATGGTCTCATCTTCCCTGTTAAGACTCAGAAAATCAGGCGCGTGCATGCGCGCGCGCACACACGCACGCGCACACACACACATACACACACCATAGCTGTCCACCCAGTCACCGTAGATTTTTCCAGACTCTATAGGTTTAAAAAAATTAATTAGCCTTCAGCTGAGTAGGTCTGACATGGTTCTATTATCCTGAAAGAAAAATGCAAACATCTCCCCCAAAGGCTATCGTCCGTTGTGGAATCCAACTTAAAAAGGAGGGTGGTGACATGCTCCTCTTTCCCACCGGACCACAATTTCAAAGCTTCAAACGTGTGGTAAATCTAACCAAAGATAAAGATTTGCAGGTGTTTTTTGCATAAAAGCAAGAGGGGCAGATGTATCTAAACGTGCTTCTAACCAAATGGGACATCTGCAAGCCATTAGGGGTGTCCTGAGGAGAGAAAGTGAGAGGGGCGGCTCCGGCAGAAAGCCTGCTCTGCAGAAACCCGAATGTGAGGACGTGTGTGGACCCTTCTGACAGCATCTGAGGACACTGAGGTTCGAAGAAAAGGTTGCCTTTCCAGAGGTAGACTCCTGCTTCTGCCAAATAACCCGGCTCCTCTTTTACTTCCCTTCGGTCATGTTATCTTTGAAATGTCAGTGCCTTCTCTTTACTCAAGTACACCTACATGTTTTACTATTTAAGACTTGGCAGCCACCTCAGAGAAAGAGAACATTCTCCTCTTTGAATGTGCGGACCTTGCTTTCCCAACACTTGAGGAGAGCCACCCGTGACCCGACTCTGCTTCTTACGCTCCCACACAACAAAGCAAAATTGTCACCATGGGCATGACTTACAGGTTACTCACCGGCTGTTATGCACCCTGTTTCAGACTCCCAAGAAAACCACTAACTTTTATTAAAGCGTGTGTAGTAAAGGCTGTTGCAAAATACCCACGGCTATGAAAACGACTTGGAGGTGTGTGATCGAGAATGGACACTAAGAAGGTCACACTGGGTTTTGTTAATAGGTAGGATCCATGGCCAGGGCTTGCTGTAGGCCACTGATTAAACTTTAGATTCAACTTCAGTGGCTGGGCCCACGTAGAGCATAACATGGAACCAGGATGCTCCTTAAATGAGTTCCTTCAGCAAGCAAACCAAGTCTGTTTCCTGCACAAAGTCTTCTACCTGCTTACTGGCCTTTTGATAAACCATTAGCACCGGGGCATTTTGATAATTACTAAACTCCCAGTGACAGACAAAACTGGCCTGTTAAAACTTGTACTGTAATTTGAGGATGAAAAGCCACACCTCTGGGAAACTTTGGTATCAAAACTGACTTGGTGTACGAGACGAGGTGTCAGAAGCCACAGACTGACAAAGTGGATTTCCAAGTACAGTTGGCAATTACATTTTTAGAAGTCTCCAATTATGCCATTTACAAGAAGGTACTTTTAAGAAGATACAAGTCAGAAACATGCTTTTAAATTTCTTCATTTATACATTTATAGGTAATGTCCATATTTATGAAGCACCTACTATATGCAGAAGAGTACAATACAGTAAAAATCAGCAGTCCTCAAACCTCAAAAGCCAATGAAGAAAAGTCTCTTCAAAAATTAAAGTATGTGGTCAGTGCACTTCTGGAAAGTATTTTACTTAAGATCAAGGAGAAAATCATGACTACAGCATCAATGTGCTTTGATTAGAAAAATCTCACTTGGCCTAGGGCCTGTGTTAGGAGATTTTCTCTTAATCCTCTGTCACCAATGTCATCTACAAGTGACCAAATGAACAAAGACTTGTGACCAAGGGCACTTGATATTTCACTTTTCCTTCACCCCAGAATAATCTTCCAGTAAAAGTGAATATGTTTCTATATCAGTTGAGATGCTTGCTATTGAAATTAAAGGGGAGATCTCAAATCGGTTTAAGTGATAAAAGTGACTTAATTGTTCACAAGTCTAAAAAGGCCAAAGGTTTCAGGCATGGTTTTCAGAGATTCAGCTGAATTTCCCTATAATTTTCTTAACTCTACTCATCCCCATGTACCAGTTCTGTTCCCCTTCTGATTTTCCTTTATTATTCGCAAGACGGTTGCCAGCTGATTTCATGTTTTCTTCACAACTATGAGAAGAGAAGAACTGGACTTCTTATAACCACTGTTTTGAGAAGTCAAAAATGACAACCAAGCAAAAGTCTTAAGCTTTGAGATGACTGGACCACCATGGAACCAATCCCTGTAGCCAGGAAAATACCTTGGTACCACTTGGTTTAAGCATGGGTTACCTGAACCAATCACCGGTGGGGCTGGAGCCCTACACAGAGGACATGGCTGTTACCTGCTAGGAAAGAACTGAAATGGAATTTGAGGAGGTAGTCACAGCATAGTGTCTGCTACAATCCTTCTTCATGCATAGACTCTGAATTACTAAGTGATTTTTATTCACTATCAGAGATAAGCTCTGTACAGAGGAACCTATTTCCTTTAAATTTGCTAAGTCGGACATTAAAGATGTCCTAAATGTCTTTTAAAACATTATTTTTTCAAAAGCATAACAATATAGGTAACTTTTAAGTTTGTTTTTTCATAGCTCTCTTTTCCCTTAAGAATATACTGAAAACACCTCCCCCCTCAAAAGAATGTTTTTAAAGTTTGATATCAGTTGTTAATTGAGAATGATTTACAATCTATCCTCTATCCCATCTTCCCCAACCCTTTCCTCCCAATTTCCAAAAGTAATACGATCTAATTTGGAATTTTCATTTCTAGTAACCCAAATATTTTCTCCTTCGACTTGGATAATGGAGCATTAAATATGCAGAAGACACCATGTCATGTTCTAAGATATAAGAAGCCTTGAAAATCTCCTTCAGATGCATGTTCACCAGCCTCCCAAAACTTAGCAAAGTAATGCCTGTCCTGTCCTCATAAAATGCACCCCAAATTCATCCACTCAATATGCAAAGTACTAGTCTGAAAGATTTTCAACAATTAAATATTTCTTTTACACTTTAATTATAAATACAGCTCCTTGAGTTTAGACATGCAATTATAATACTAAATAAAGTGTCCGGGGAGGAGTCCAGCTACAATATTTTCCTCCTACTGCCTTGTTGATGTGAGAATGAGCTGGTTGCAAGACAGGCCACATCCTTCTTTAAACAATCACTGTCATTGATTGTTTAAAGGCCATGGAGGACAGACTAAATGAGAAGCTAACTTCACATAACCTCAGATATTATCAAAACAATTGTAGCCAAACTTGTGATATTTTCTCCAAGCATTCTACTTGAAAGAACCATCGTACACTTTCAACTTGTGCAAGGTGAAAATGAGTATTCTTTTGCGTTTTAGAGGGTGCCTGCCACTGATGCCCACAACTTGCATTACTGGCAATGCACTCAGGGAAGAAGTTTACAATCAGGTCTGGGTATGTTTTCAGTTTGGAATTTATGACTCTATCGATCACTCTTCCTCATTGACTTCCCCTCCTTGATTTTAGCAGTGTTGGCTGCCAAAACCCAAAACGCAAGGCATAGTGCACTCCCCTCTGTGTATAGCAGGACCCGAAGGCATTTTGGTCTCTTCAACCCCTTGACCTTGAGTGAGAATGGAGGAAAAGAAACAGTTTTCTGCCACCAAAACCAGATGCCACCTTTGGAATGGCCTCATCTCCTCTCTCAATAGGGAGCAGCCCTGAGGTTAGAGGGAAGAAGTTACAACACCTGGGCCAGGCCTGTGGCAGGCCGGCTGCGCCCCCCCACCAAGCAGGCAGCTGTGTGTGTGTTGGGGGGGGGGGGAGGGCAGCTTGGCCCAAATGCTGCTTAGTCAGGCTCCAATGCCTCACTGAGCTGCAGATGTGCCCAGACCTGCCGTCACCAGGTGTCTATGTCTGGGCCAGGAGGTGACGGAACAACTGTGACTCTTGCCTCCTGGTGTTTCCCGACACTGTCCTCAAAGGAATGTGGAAGACTTAGGCGAAGCCACCTCAGAAGGCCCCTGACGGAGCCATAGGTCTCTGCCCACCCTGCCATGTCAAAGTCCTGCCCCTTTGGTTTCACGCAGTCTTTCTGCCAAGAACCCCAGGGCTGGCTCCTCCTCCAGGCTACCAATGGGCTCAGGTGGGAGGCAACTACGCACCTGTCCTGCTGTAATATGCCGTTCCCTTCATTAGAATCCAAACGGCCATAACTAAAGTTATTTTTTTTCTTTTTCATACAGTGGACCCATGAATTTAAAATACCTTTTTAAAAATTAAAAACAATTTTTTTCAAGCTCATTTGTCCCCACTGCGGAAAACTTTGTGAAAATTAGTTCCCCAAGTAGACACTCTTTTGTATTTACAAGAAATATTAACAACTAGAGAGCATTTTATCAGGGTGTAAATATTGTAAAGTTTATCAGCCCATTAGTGGACTCTGAATCCAACACAAAAAGGTTGTTACTAACCTCTGGGTGGCTTTCAAGAGTTCCATTTAAAGCTCAGGCGGCTGTGAACCACTCTCCATCAGGAGTGATATTCACTCTACAAATATTATTGCACACCTACTATATACTACAAGCCCAGGCCTCAAAAGACATCACTGTATGTAGCAGAGGGCGCAAATGAACAGCACATTGACCAGATTCAGCCAGCAAACACATTTTGTCCTACGCACACCATATTTATCAAAAATTTGAATTAGTTGCCAACTTTTAAATATCAGAATATTTCCAGCTTCTCTTGAAAACGCAGGAAATTTGGCATAACTGAGCCCACATTCCTGGCTGATGACAAGCAGAGTAACAACTGCCCACTGTAGACAGGCACTGGCCCGGGATTCACACCGCCCCCACCTGCCCAGACCTTCGGCATGTGCTGGTGGTTCTCGGGATAGGCAGTCACAGCACACACAGGGATTTTCTAACTTTGTGTCTTCTCGACTTTTCCCCTGTTTAATAAAGACTTTTTCAGTCCTAGTTATTGTAGAGTTAAACATTTTGTTTTTAGGCTCACGAAAATGAAGAACTTGACACAAAAGAAATGTGGCAAGGCAAAAGCACAGAGGCAAACAGCGAGGACTATGAGAGCAGTGTGGCACTGGGCACCTGAGGAAGCTGAGGCCCAAAGAAGAGCGAAAACGTACCCAGATCCCATTACTGACCAGTCGAAGAAAAGCAGTGTGTTCTGGATGGTCTTTGGCCAGCTGGGACGACATTCTTTTCTATACACAGAAGTGGGTTCTCTTTCGCAGCTTCTTCTTACGTGTTTCTGGGAAGTGGCAAAGAAGCCCATCAGATCTGGGAATAAATGAGAGGACTGACTTCAGAAGTCACACCGTGATAATCGAGTACCTGATTCTAAATGAACCTGCAGAAGATTAATTAGTAATTTTCATCTAGATCTATTGAGTCCCTATATGTGGGTCAAAATTATCATATATGAATGAAGAAATGTGGCTATTGACCCCTGTGGAGTGAGTTGGGTGAGGCAGCCTGTTTTCCAATTATGTCTTACCAAAATTTTCCTTGTATTTGTTACTAGAAATAGAGTTAGACAGGTTATCTTCATGTTTGTTGATAGTAGAAAGTTTTACTAAAAGCAATATAATCCATTTGCAACAAACACAAAGATACTGACCAAAATCTTTGAGAGGACAGATGACAGAAAATTTACATGGGCCTTAAGACATTTTGGTGTATGTATAATGAGCATATATGATCATTCAGTAGCCCTGCTTCCAAGGACTCTTCTGGTAAGGAACTTAAGTTAATACAAGAATCAGTTTTATGTGCAGCAGAAAGAAAGGGAGGAGAGTTTGCAGAACGAGCTGTCTTATTTAGCCCTAACGATCTGGCCAGAAGCAGGGTTTCATACCTAGTTTTAAAGATGAGGACAGTGAGGCCAAGAAAGCTGACCTCCTCAGCCAATTCCCAATCACTGGGAACCAGCTACACCGGCGTTATTCTGACTCTAAAACCTGAGCATTGTCTGCTACAACAACTCATAGCAAAGAGGCCACTAAAATGAATGGTCGTGACCAAAGAAGTTAAGAAAAGGACACGACACAGCTAGGCTAGAGGATGCAATAAGCACAAGAGAAAGCAGATACAAGTGTTTGGGGGAGGGAGGGCATGGTCAGAAGAGAGGGCAAAGGCACATGGGGTGGAGAGTTGGTTGTGAGTCAGGGAAGGCTTCAAGGAAGCAGTGCCATTTGAGAAAGGCCTTGAAGGATGCACTGTGTTACAACAGGCAGAGGAAAGAGGAGCAGCAAAGCGGGGTTTGACACCAGAAAAAATGGAAGAGGAGGAGTTTAGGCTTGGAATTCACAAAGAAAGCTTCATCATCAAGGTAGCCATGTGAAGAAATAAGTCTTCCAATACCTGTAAGGCAGGGTGGAGGCCCTTACATGAGACGAGGCATTCCCTGGACCCCATGAAGCCCACCCAGATACCCACACTCTTCCACATGCACACTCTTCTCTCCCTCCCCTCCTCCTCCCTCAGAGACCTGGCCTTTCAGAGGCACCTCCTGCCTGCCTGATCGCAACTCACTTCTTTCTCCCTTTCATCTCCCATCTTTGCCACAACCTCAGATTGTAGGAGCCTTGCGTTTCCTGTTGAAGGGTCTCCACCAGCAGCGAGGTGGAAGGAGGCAGCAGGCACCCCCAAGTCCAGCCTTCAGAGAGAATCCCTTTGGGCAACTGCAAAGGGAACAAAAGGCCCGTCTGTCCTGAGGTTGCGTGTCTGCCCCGCCCCGGGTCCCGCTTGGCCAGCTGCAGGCCATCTCCGGCAGCTCAGCTCGCAGGGGTCAAGGATGCTCCTGAGCTCGGCCCCGGAAGCCGCTTCTCCGGGCAGGCCCTCCCCAGGCGCTCAAGGGGGCCCAGCCCGTTTGGTGTTTGGGGGACATTTCATTTCCTTTCTTTATCCTTGGCACCCAATCACAAAGGTAAAAAAATCTGATCCCATTTACAAGCGAAGCCAGCGAGGCTCAGAGAGCACAGCCCCTCGTCCTGGGGACGCGCAGGACGCTGCTGGGGCTGTAACTCACGCGACCTCCGCAGGGAAGGGGGCGACCCCCGCCCCGGGAACGCGTCCCCACAGCGCTGCCGGTGGCGCGCGTGGCGAGGCGGGACCCCGAGGGCGCCCCGGGGGAGGCAGGCGGCGGAATCGCCCGCGACTTCAGAGCGCTCGGCCTCCCGGGAGAGGCAGACACGGGCACGTCTGCGTGTCGCCGACAAGTGCCTTCAAGCCCGGCGGGGGGCGGACTCCTGCGCGCGGCCCCGACCGGGGCTCGGCGGGCTGCGCGGACCCGAGGCCGCGGCGTGGCCGGCCGGGGCGGGGCGGGGCGGGACGGGGCGCCCCCCAGCGGGGCGCAGGGGGCGGGCGCGCGGGCACACGCGGTGCGCGGCTGCCGGGCGCCCAGGGAGCCGCCCACTGCGCCGCGTCGCCCCGACGGCGGGAGCTTGAATGCGGCGGCGCCCGCCGAGCCGGGGCGGACGCGGCCGGGGACGGGGACACGCGCCGGGAGCCGGGCCCCGCGGCGGCCGCAGGATGGCCGAGGTAAGCGGGGCCCCGCGCGCGGCCGCTCCGACCCGGTCCCGCCGCCGTCGGAGCCGCGCCGCTGGGGCCACCTCGCGAGGCCACCCGCGCGGCGGCGCGGCGCGGCCCGGGGAGCGTCTCTCCGGTTCGGGGGCGCCCCCTTGTCCCGCGGTCCCCCGCGGCCCGGGACGGCGCCGCGCGTCGCACGTGCGGGTCGGGCGGCGCGCCGCAGCCAGCCTCCCGCGCTCGGCGCCGCTGTCGCGCGGCGTTCGCGTCCCGGCGCGGCCGCTTTCACCTCAGAGTTACCTCAGCCCGCGGCCCCCGGTTCGACTCGGCCGCTCCGGCCGCGTCCTGGTGCGTGTGGAGCCCCGGGCGCGCGGCGGCGGCGGCGGCCGTCGGTCCCGGCGCGGGTTGCGGGGCCGGGGTCGGGGCTCGGGGCCGCTCGGGGGACACAGCTCTGCGTCCGGCTGCAGAGCAAGGTGCGGGCGGGGAGCGCCCAGCGCGCAGTGGCGGCGGCGGCGCCGGGCACGGCTTATAAGCGCGCCGCTGCCCGGCGTGCGCTCCAAGCGGGGGCAGCGCGGCGCCCGGCGCCCCCTCGGGCCGGCCGGACGTGGGGCGGGGGTCCACGGAACCGCCGGACGTACGCGTGTCCTTCGGACAGGGCCACCTGCAGTGGCAGAGGGGACGCGGGCGGCCGGGCTGTGCCGCAGGCGCGTCCCCGTTTGGAACCCGCGGGCGCTCGAGGGGCGCCGCGTCGGTTCCCTGTGGCCGCGTGTCCCCAACGCCCCCGGGACCCCCTCCCCCGGCCCCCGCCGGGCTTGGCTTGAGCCGCTCAGGATTTGTCAGCCAGATGTGACAAGATCGCGCAGAGGCGAGGGAAGGAGGAGATCTGATATTAATCAGCGCATAGCTCGGAGCCAGACTTTCTCGAATGCGGTGTAGGAACATGTTCTTCTCATTTAAGGCATCTCTTTGTGGCCGCGCGGCCGCCACCGGCCTGACTTTGACAGTTCAATGGAATGCCAGCGAACAGCCCTAATTGTAGGAGTGAAACTGTGTGTGTTGCGTGGGGGGCGGTGGTGGTGGTGGTGTGTGGCGGGGTGGGGACCAGACACTCTCAGGGTCGGTAACGTCCCCCGGTTTTATGGCCGCGCTCACCACAGCCCTCTGAAGACAGGGCATTTAAATCGGGCCAGATGCCTGGTGGCAGCCAGGCCTCTGCTGTTAACACTTAAGGGGCCTAAAGGAGGCCCCACTGGTGTCCTGGGAATCCCTGTCAGAGGAGGGTGTGTGTGTGTGTGTGCGCGCGCGCGCGCGTGTGTGTGTGTGTGTGTGTAAGCATGTGTTCCTACAGCTTTCTCCGCAGAGCAGATCTAGCAACAGTTTTGTACGAATTGATTTCTTCTCATAAAAGCGACCAAGATTCCGCCTTGACTGGAAGTGGATTGAAAAACAGCATTTGGCAGATTTTTTTTTTCTTCTGGTGTCCTTTCATTCCTTGTTTGTTTTAATTTGCTATTGGATTTCTTGGGATCTTTTCAAAGGATTTATTGGACTTCTCTTAGTTTGCAGATATATGTATGTGTGTTAAAGTTTTTGTTCTGGCTTCTCAATTATTCCTTCCCAAATGCATGGATATGTATTATTAAAACATCATTAAAATGGCATATGTCAAAGGAAAATATATGTACATCATGTAAAAGAACATTACTGCAGGTGTTATAAATTGTCCTGGATTTGACTTTTTGCTTTAAATAAGTGTGAAAAGATGGCCACCACTTTTGCTATGATGAATTTTGATAAATTCTTTTTGGCATACCTAAAAGAGTAAGATGTTAAGTCGTCATTTGATTTCTCATTTAATAAGTTTGTCACTTTAATGTCATGAAGATAGCATTACTGTTTCAACTCAATTATTGGTCGAACGTGTTCCTATTATACATACTGAGAAGAGGTGGTGAAATCTTCACTTCGCACAAGAGCTGCTCATACTTCAGGAACTCATAATGATGTTCAGACATCTGTGTAATTTACTTTGGCATATAATCTGCATCCATAGATTCTTCAGAACAGAAAAGGATTTAGTGCTATGGAGCTTGAAGTGGGTATTTGGCCGTTGATATCTACTAGGACGTGAAACAATGATCTCTTTGCTCTGGTCGTAATTCACATTAAAAGTATTAACCAACATGAAGTAATTGTTGTGGAAGCGTAAGGTTTGCATAGAGGGTCATTTTAATTTTTCTTATATCTGTCTGTTCAGCAATTATATGTGCATCCCAGGCCCGTGCCCACTTTCTATGCCTCAGTCATCAGCATGGAAAGAAGGGTGGTACAACCTATTAGGTGATAAAAGCCATATAGATTTCCCTAGGGGATAAACAATAATTGTCTATTAAGCATATACTTATCATTTATGAATGCTTAAAGGTAACTATAAATGGGAAAAAGTTTAAAAATTCAGTTTGCCAATAAAATTAAACCCCAGGATATGGGGCAAAAGGCAGAAAGAAGTGTCTTTAGCTTTTGGATATGATTTTAGAAGTTATTTTGACAGTGGCCGTTAAGGAGTTGTCTCAAAGGTTCCACAAGGCAAATTACTTGCAGGAGGAGTATGCTTTACCCCAGGGTGAATTTTCACCTCTACAGATGTCATTTAGAGTGAGTTACTTTTGTCAGAAATAGGCCTGTTTAAAAAGAGCTAGAAAAACCATAGCTAAGGTGAAAACTCGATGCTGAGCTACTCATCTTTGTGGTATTATAAGATCAAGATTTAGGGAGTCAATAAAATTTTTAAATCACCTTATTCCAACTATTCTACACAGATTTTTAGATTTTATTTATTTATACACTCTATTTTTTCATGGATTCTGCACAGAAGGGGCATCTGGAAAGGTTTGTTTTTTTTTCTTTTAAATCGGTTTCCACCTGAAAACCTTATTTCCTCTTATCTTGTCACTCTTTGAAGCCCTTTTTTCTAATTCTGGAAATTCCAAGATTCCTGTGTGGCCCCATTTCTCTACCCAGACACATGTCTTTTTATCCGAAAAGGGTGAGTCTAAACAGAGAGCAGACCTGCTTCGCCAGGGTCCAATCTGGGGCATTCTCAAACTTCATGTAGTTAGAAGCAAACGGGCTCTCGCTGTTACCATCCACACATGGACTCGTTATTAGAAACCAACCCGACGTATCACAGGAGGACTCTGACTTAAGATTGTGAGGTGGGGGTTAAGGTTGTGGGGTGGGGGGGGTGATAATTTAACTCAGCTAATGTGAGAGAAAGAGAGATGGAAAAATAAAATGTTATGAAGGCCAGTTCTACGTAGCCAGTGTGGAGGGGAATAGTTGTCTCAGGTAAAATCTAATTTAGGCTGCTAACTTTTTTTTTTTCATGTAATTCTATAGTTTTTCTTCTCTTACAGATGATTTGTGTGATCCTTTCATGTACTCTAACAAACATCAGAATTATTTTCCAGTTCTACACCAGCTTGCAGAAGCATTGGCTTTGTTCTGTAGCCCTCCAATTGTTTCTTGCATTACTCATTTTTAAGATAGAATTTTTATACGGACAACTCTAATGTTTCATGATAGACCACACTAAATTTTAAGATAGTGATCAGAATAGCATAGTTAACTGATATTTTCTTTTTGAAAACTTTATTTTGAAAACTTAGGGGACTTTTACACTTAGTTTTTAAAATCTAGTTCTCATTAAGTCCCTAAAAGAAATGCTTGCAAAATTTTCCTTAGAAATGCTCACAGTTTCATTGTTATTTTGCATCGGCAGCAATAGTGAAGTTGCATTGCTTATGTAACTGGCTACCTTAGTTAAAATTATCCTAAAGTGTAAATGTCTTTTGTTTGTTTGTTTGTTTTTGTTTTCCTCTAGGCTGACTGCTGTGTTCAGAAGTTCTGTACATGTGCAGATAATGTCTTTCTGTTTTTTGTTAACAAAGGTTTCTAAATATTACCACTAAGGTTTCCCAAACTTAGTTTATAAAGGGGGAAAACTATATTTGTATCATTTATATTTCTGTATAGTTTTGTTGCTGTTATTTTTTTTAAATGAAATAATTTGGTTTGGTGTCTAGGATATTTGCATATTTTTCTACTTTTTGTATTTTTTTGTTTTTAGAACTAATAATTTTAAGAAAAAAAGGCACAGGTGTTAAATTATTTTGGTGCAGAGTTTATTCTTTGATTTATAGAGATCAAAGAACAGTATTTTCCCCCATCACTCTCTTTGAACTAAGCAGCAAGAGAACACTACAAGTATGTCACGCATGCTTTCTACTCACAGGTAGATTTGGCCCGACATCTGTCCCCTGGGTTCTACCTCCCACCTGCCCCTATTCAGCCAGACGCTTTTCCATGTTTTCATTATCCTTTGACTAGTTCCTCTTATCATCTCTGTACTTACAGTGAGAAACCAGCGTGTCAGTTCTCCTTCAATGTCGTTTTTATATTGCAAATGCTGCCTACCTGGTTTCTGAGGCTTCCCGAGTCGTTTTTCAACCACGCTCATGGCAAACTGTGTCTCCCTATTGTTCAGAACCCTGACGGCTTCACAAACTCAACAAAGAGACTCCCATCCGATGTTGCCTGTTTAGGTCAGCTCTCACTGCCCAGACAAATCTGCTCTGTGGCCCAGCCTCCCGGGTTTGACACACACGTGTGAGTTGAGCCTTCTTTATGCCTAGGACTGTGGTATTTCCTGCACGCACTGATGCCTCATGCCTGCTGCCTCCTGGAAGAAGCCTCCCCTGGCCTTTCTCCATAACATTGTTCTCTCCCTTTCTCTGTTTGCTACCTCACTCAAAACGAAAATGCTGGGGAGAGGGTGACCTTTGATTGATCTTTTTTTTTTTTTCACTTTTTATCATAGAGAATTTCAAACAAACAGAATACTTTAACAAAGCTTAGTGCTATGTGCTTGGGGGTTCAACAGTGATCAACTGTGGGTCAACCCCGTTGCATCTATTATTCTCTACCCATTCCCCCACCATCACCAACACCGGATTACATTGAAACAAATCCTGGGCATCATATAATATCACTCATAAATATTTTAAAATGTAGCTCTAAAAGAAAAAAATTTCTATAAGGCAAAACGATATACCATATAGTGCCTAAAAAGTTAATAATACCTCTTTAATGTCATTACGTTTCTGGTATTCAAATTTCCTTGATTGTCTTCTAAATTTTGTATTACCACTGGATCAAATTAGGATCCAAGTAAGGGCCATATTTGATCTTTCTTAATCCACAGATTTATACTTTACTTTTTTCCTTGAAATTTATGTTGGATAAAAAAAACACAACTGGGTTGTTTTGTGCTGTAGAGTGGCCATCATGTTCTTGTTCAAGAAAAGAGGAAGGAGGAAAGGCAGAGAAGTCCATCAGCTGAGTAACCTCCTGTTTTTAAAGAGCCTTCTGTAAAGCTCCACCCGACAAACAAGGTCTGCTTGTCTACCATTGGCCACTACTTCATCACCCGGCCACCAAAGGAGACATGAAAATTAGGGTTCTTTTACCAAGGCAGATAAGCTAAAGGATATTGGGTGGGCATCTGTAATTAGTAAACTTGGTGCTGCTCTCTCATTGATTCATTCATTCTTCTCTCAAATACCAGTCAAAGGCTTACCAAGTGTCAGGCCCTGGGCCAGCTGCTAGCTGCTGGTTTGGAGTTTCAGTTGTTGTCTCTTTCAGGAATGATTCATTGTGGAGCAACTTTTATGGAGGTTTCTATCATAGGTATTGTTAGCTCTGTGTGTGCAGTCAGACCACCAGAGCCCAGGACCCAAGAACCTACTTGTTGTTGGCCTGGCAGTAACAACAGTCTCACTGTGCTAATTGGTCTTTTCAACCCTCCATCTGTATATTCTCATTAATATGCCTCATAGGCCTCTGAGGTATGCAGGAGCAGATATCCAGCCCATTTTATAGTCAGAGGCTCCAAGTCCTGGAGCTGAAGTTTATATGGCTGAACGGGAAGTAAGACACAAGCTGCCTGAGGCCGATGGTAGATTTTACTACTTCACCGCGAAAGATGCTCAGTGTGCTTAAGAGAAGGAGCTCAGGCTCCCCAGCTCCTCATCCAGAGGTGTCCTTTTAATAGGCATATCATATTAATTTCATACCTTTTTCAAAAGCTCATTGTTAGAACAAAATCCATACTACTTGGACTGCCTCACAAGATTCTATGCCGAGTGGTCTCTGTGATTTCTCTGGCCCCTGTTTTCTGCCATTAATCTTACTGACTCCACTCCAGCTCTCCTGGCCCCTTTCCTGGGCCCTGAACACTCCAGCCTCTATTGTGTTTTGAGGCCTTTGCACTTGCTGTGCTGCCTGCCTAAAACGCTCCCTCTGCTTCCAGTTCTTCACTGGCTCCTTGCCATCTCTTGGGACTCAGTTCAAATGTCACCTCCTCAAAAGCCTTTGATGACAACCCTGCAGAAAAGGCACTTACCCCTACCCCTCCGTGCCAGTAAAATTGCTAGCAAAGCTTTCTGCTTAGTTCTGTCATAGCACTTGCCTTATTCTGCAAAGATATCGTTTGTTTACTTGTTTATTTTCTTTCCCGTCTAGAACACAAGCTCCTGGAGGGCAGGAACCTCTTTAGACTTGTTCAGCACTTTAACCCCCAGAGTTTAGAATGTTTGGCTCATAAATACTCAGTAAATATTTATTCAGTGAATGAAGATTCTTTACCATATAGAACTTTAATGTCCTTATCTGCAGAATGTGGATGATAATGCCTAACTTTCAAAGTTGCTGTAGGGATTAAATGAACCCACAAATGTAAGTGTGGTTGGCACCAAATACTGATATTTCAAGATGTACTCTAGCTCCACTATCCATATTTGAGACCACCCTGGTAGTCTGTAAGTTCCTCAGTTTCCTCATCTGTAAAATGGGCATAGTAATAAAACCTGCCTCCCAGGTGGGTGTTAGAAATGAGGTAATACATGGGTGCTGCTTATTGCAGTGCTTCCCAAATAATAAATGCTCAATAAAGCTCACCAACTATGTGACCTTGGACAAATTACAACTCTTCGATGCATTTAAGATTTCCTGAGAATAATTCCCTTCTCAAAGGGATGTAGTGAGGATCAAACAAGATCACCTGTTAAATACAAATGCCACCATGAGGAAGGACAGGCCGGAAGAGCAGCTAGCCTCAACACTGGTCTCAGAACTGTCCAGTAGAACTTTCTATGGTGATGGAAATGTCCTCATCACCACCGTTCAGTACAGTAGGCACTAGCCACATGTGACTGCTGAGTACTTGAAATGTGGCTAGCATGACCAAAGAACTGAATTTAAAATTTTATTTGATATTAATTAATTATAATTTAAATAGCCATGTTTGGCTGGTGGCTCCTGTCTTGGACAGGGAAAACTGAGTAACTTGAACCTGCAGAGTTGCCTGACTAGTACACAGTTCAATTCTGTTCCTGCGCCAGATCACAAATGACTTCCCTCAGAGGGTCAATACCATGAATCTGGAGACCCCGAAGCTCCTCTATAATTTTTCTCCTCCCTCTTTTCCTTCTAGTCCCCCAAGAATTTTCCCCCTGGATTTATCTTTAGTGATATGAAAATATTGTATGTACTAGAGATGGAAACAGTTTGGAAGTAGATAATTTTCATTCTCAAGCTCAGTAATTCCCATCTTATCAAAGCCTGCATCGTCCGGCAGTTGATGTCTGCATTATCGACCCCACCGTGTGTCTGGCCTGGCCACTGCTAGGAATTTATGTCAGCAGCTCCTAACAAGAGACCTGTGGCAGTGTCTCCCTAAGCTAAAGGTAGAGCAGGGCTGTCTGGGAGAGGAAGTGGTGGACCCTCAAACCTACTTAAGAACTAGACCATAGCTTTCTATCCCAAGACTGCAAATAACTGAGCCATCTATCATATACGAGGTGTGTCAGTAATTTCTAGGTGAGTGAAAGAGCAAATGATGCTTAACAAAAAAGCAAACCAGAATTTTGAATGTTGATTTGTAGCACATCAAAGTGACTAATAACAATTTGGAAATAGTCTGATTAAAATGAGTGCACAAAAAGCAATAATCATGTCTTGATGAGTTCAGAATGTGGTAAACATCTGCTTTATGTTTCTGAAGAATGGAACATCTATCAGGATTCCGAAGGAAGGGATATAAGTTTTAAGAGTTTTCCATTTTGGTTTACATCAGTACTTTTCATCCTGTAATTAGAATTTTTTGGTTTGATTTCACTTTAGAAGTTTTCATTTGTTTTTAGATAATGGTGCTATAATTTTACTACATTTTGGAATTCTAAGATGGGTGGAAAACCTCAAGGGCTTAATATTAGAAGTTTTCTTAGACACCGTAATTGGCTTTTTTTAGTTCATAAATAATTCCTCTGAGATTTATTTCCATAGATGTCTAATGAGCTTTATTAAGCCGTATTCAATTGGGTTCATATAGAACCACATGAATGTTTTACATAAAGCAGCATTTATACATTGCAATTGTGGATAAAACTGCTTAAAATTCTGTCCCCAAACTAGAGGCTACTAAAACTGAATAATCAGGTTAGGTCAGGGGGTCTCAACTGGGGCTAATTTTGCCCCCAGTGGCATTTGGCAATGTCTGGAGACATTTTTGGTTTTCACAACTAGGGGAGGGAGGTGTTACTGTGGCATCAGGTGGGTTGAAGCCATGGAGGCTACTAGATACCTTGCAATACATAGGACAGCCCTCCACCACAAAGAACTATCTGTAATCCTAAAGTGCAGAAACCCTGAGTCCTGGACCAACAGATGCAGAAAAAAAATGAATTTCAACCTTGGGCTATGAAATGTGCTTGGAATTGTTCCCTGTGTTGTTTTTCTGTGCCAGGCCTCAAGTAGAGTTCCCTGGAGTGTCCTGGGGCTTTGCAAGAGTGAGAACCTTTTGCATAGAACCCTTGGGGAGTGAGGGCGGTGTGTGCTTGAGAACATCTCTTTCTGTAATTAAAGCAGGTCCTGTGTTCCTCTCAAATGAAACGTGAATTCACTTTGTTTCAACATCCTGTTTTTAAAGCGTGAGTGGCATTTCTAGGGACATCATCCAAAATAAGAACTTTTCTCCTTTTTAACATTTTCTCTAAAACGGTCATAGGATGTAGGTCGTGAACTCTTTCAGAGGCTTAGTAGTGAGTGTGCTGGCAACTGTTGAGAATACAGGTGATTGGCTCCTCGGTGAGAGTTGCAAGGGGCTGAGAAGCCAGACAACATAGCAGGTGTGCCACAAATTAATAGCAGTGCCCTTTGAACTTTTTGTCTTGACAATGTGATAAAAATTAAATGATTACTCCTTTTTATCCTTTAACTTCCAGTCAAGATAACTCTATAATTCTGTTTAAAGGTATATAGATGTATGTGTTCATGCATTGAACACATTCGTATATGTATATACAAATAGAAACTGTATAACGAAAAAGTAAAAGAATTTCTGACATTAGACCAATGTTTCTCAATCTGTTTTTCATTCCTCCTCCCAGCCCCACATCCAGGGAATCTTTAGACATTTTTTTCTAATTGTGCCTCCCCCAATGAAATTTTATTCTCATACCATATTCTATATATGTTTATATATGTATATCTGTGCTTTATACATAAAAATAATATTTTTTCACACACTCCCCGCAAGAACAAATATCACCCTTTGAGATGATATCACTCTTGATGGGAATGCGTGCATTATTAGAGTGAGTGTTCTGATCACCTGGAGTTCTTCCTATTATATCAGATGACTTTACAAAGGTCAGAAACCTTTTCTGCCTTGTTTTCTGTTTTCTGATGGCCTCTTGAAGGGATTACGTAACACTGTTGCTATCTGCTGCAGGCCTTGATTGTGAACAGCCCTGTTCCTCCACCTGAAAATCTATTTGTTCTGTTCACATTGCAATCCAATATTGTACATAATAGTCATATTATTGTAATTTTTAACCTGTATTTTAGCAAGGTCACTGATTTTTTTAAAGACTTTATTTTTTGAAACATTTTTAGGAAAGTACAGAGATTTCCTATATACCCCACGCCTCTGTGCATGCGTACCTTCCCCCAGTATCCTCAGCAGAGGGTATATTTGTATCAATGGTGAACCTACATCGACTGATTATCATCCCTGGAGTTCCATATTATACCTTAGAGTTCACTCTTGGTGTTGTTCAAATCCTATGGTTTTGAACAAATGTATGATGACATGTTTCCATCATTATGGTATCATTCAGAGCATTTTCGCTGCCAGAAAAATCATCTATATTCTGCCTATTTATCTGGTGTTGGTGAGGATGTGGGAAAATTGGAATCCTTGTATATTGCTGGTGGGCATATAAAATGGACAACAGTTTAGCAGTTTCTCGAAAAGTGAAACGTAGAGTTACTATATGATCCAGCAGTTCTATTCCTAGGAATATACCCCAAACCAATGAAAACATGTTCGCCTTAAACTTGTACACAGGGTTCCTTTTGAGAGTGATAAGAATTAGATTGTGATGATGGTTGCATACCTGAGTAGACCAAAAATCATTGAATTGTATAAGTTAAATGGACGAGTTGTGCCTATGAATTGTATCTCAATTTAAAGCTGTTTTTTTTTTTCAAAAGATGTAAACAAAGCATACCAATCTGCCCCTACTGCCACCAATTAGCAGTTAGTCGTCATTCCTACGTAGCCAAGTAACCACAGTTCTGCTTTCTTCCTCTATGGAGTAACCTAGTCTTAACATGTACATAGACTCAGATAACCGCTGGCTTTTAATACTTCTTCCCATTTTTGTACTTCTAACTTTAGCATCATGTTTTCAGGGTTCATCCATGTTGTAGCATGTATCAGTATTTCGTTCTTATTGCCTAGTAGTGTCTCATTGTATGGATGTGCCACATTTTGTTCATCCATCCATTCCTCAATTGAAGGACGTTGGGGTTGTTTCTGCTTTGGGGCTATTTTTACTAATGCTGCTATGAACATTCAGGTACAAGTTTTTATGTGGACGTAATGTTTCCAGCTCTCGAGCACAGCCCTAGGAGTGAAATCGCTGGTCACTCTGTTTCTGAAGATCTGACGGTCTGTTTTCCAAATAGGCTGCATTATTTTACAGTCCCATCAGCAAATGGTTTTTAAGTGAAGACTAGTTATATACTCCCTGAAGTGAGTTTCCCAGGTCCTAGGCCAGATTCTCCCCTTCCTGTCCCCACACAAGGCCACATAGTCCCTTAATTGACAGATGGAGGTTTAAATCTGTAATCGTAGGGCTTTTTCATCCCCTTCCCCCAAAAGCCACACACACTCCCCAGGTTCAAGGCTCTCTTGAATCATAGGGATTCCACCTAGCAGCTCTTCTGGGAACCACCTGTCATAGCTCTTGTGAGAGCTTTTTCTCTTTAATAATAGATTCCATTCTTCAGGCATCTATCCCCTTTTGAGAAATTCCTCTTAAAAATATATGTGAAGCTTTGTTGTTCATACTAGAATTTCGTTTTCTTTTCAGCTGTATGCTTGCACACTCCACACCCCCACACCACGCACGGCACTTCACCATGCACCTGGGCCTCTGTGCAGGGCTTGTCCAGGCTGTGTCTGTCCCTGTCAGTCACACAGTCCAATGAGTGGACCTGGGGAACCATCCTCAGTGTAGTCAGCAGTACATGATCTCAAATCTGTTTTGATACTCAGCCCCTGCTGTGTCTTGGGGGTAACACATTCCACATGTAAATGACCCTTAATTCCTGTTAATTTGTCCCAAGGCAGCCTCTGTATATCTTTCAGCATCTTTCAGCATTACTGCTTTGGTCAGTTTAGAGATTTGGTGAAAATGTGACTCTTCACCCTTCTATGTCCTTCATAACAAGCAAGATATTTCCTTCCAACCCATAGTCTTTTCTTATAAAAAGTTCTGGTGTTCATAGCCCGTTCTTGTATGTGGAATATCCATGCAATGTTTACCGTCTCCAGGTGGCGGGGTCAGCCACTCTTCTTTCCGGGGTCCAGTGTATGCACCCCGGCCTGGCACAGAGCGGGCACACATTGCTAATGAATGTTCCGAGTGGAAGTTTTGTTTTGTAAAAGTGGTGTCTGTCCCACACCTCACTGACGTGCTGTGCATACCTGTGTTCTCTTTGCAGGCTATCGGCTGTACTCTGAACTGCAGTTGTCAAAGTTTCAAACCAGGGAAAACAAACCACCGTCAGTGTGAACAGTGCAGACATGGATGGGTGGCCCACGGTAAATTTATTTTTCCCCCTCTCTTGGCTGGTAGTATTCCCTCTAAATAACTCACAGTTATTCAGGAATTGCTGTGATACTAGGAATGACCGCTAACATTTGTAAGTTACTACCACGTGCCAGGTGACAGGATAAGATCTTTATATATGTTAACTCTTTGAATCTTAACTCTGTATAAGTGTCTCATTATCCTTGTTCTAAAATGTAGACGCTGGTGCTTCAGCGCTCTCATTTTGCAACGATAGAGTTGTTCTGTGCTGTCTAATACAGTAGCCTCTAGCCCAGATAAAATAAGAAAATGCTCAGTGAAATATGGATTTCAAGTAAATAATAAATAATTTTTTAGCCTAAGTATATTCCAGTGAAGATTTGTTATGTGTGTATATAAGTATATCCTACTTATTTGTCAATTATCTGGAATGTATATTCAGATTTAACTGGATATCCTGTATTTTCATTTGCTAAACCTGATCCTATACTAGCCACCGGTGGCTACCAAATAATTGAAAAGTGACTAGTGTGACTGCAGAACTAATTTCTAATTTTATTAAATGTTAATGAATTGAAATCTAAAATCGAATAGCCATATGTGGCTGATGAGTGTTGCATTGGACAGCATAGATTTCGGTGGATTAATTTGCCAAGCCTGACAACTAGGAAGTGGCAAACCAGGGCTCAAACCCAGGTCTGCTGCATTCCCAAGCCTTAGTGCCTCCTGATTTTCCATCTTCTTGATTAGACACCTATCATCTTTGTTTTTACCCCCTTTCTTTACACTTCCCTACTTGTAGCTATTTTATTCCTCAGGGATGTCACAGGAAGTGGGGAAAAGAAGAGTCTCAGGCCAGTGCATTTTATTTTAGAAGTTCCTGTGATAGCTGTTAAAATTATTAATCATTCGCATAGTTGTGTTTCTTTCTGTTGGAACAGATAACTGAGAGATGCACTAGCCTACTTCTTGTGCCGAGTTTCTCTTAAAACAGAACTCTTTCAAAAACGATATGTCTTCCATTTGGTTTTTCAGCTCTGAGTAAGCTGAGGGTCCCACCCATGTGTCCAGCAAGCAGGTGGAGATTGTCCAGTCCAATGTGGTGTTTGATATTAGCAGCCTCATGCTCTACGGGACCCAGGCCATCCCCGTCCGCCTGAAAATCCTGCTAGACCGACTCTTCAGTGTGCTGAAAGCAAGACGAGGTCCTCCAGATCCTCCGTGCCTTGGACTGGACCCTTCAGGATTACATCCGTGGATATGTGCTACAGGTATAGTGACCACGGCCACCCTTCGCCTAGAGTGCCTTTGCATGCCCATGTCCAGGTAACTGATGTGACTCGTTGCCTCCCAGTGCTACAGCCGTTGGTGATTATTCTTGCCTTTAACATTTTTTCTGACGGGTTAGGCCCTACCTTATGTCCTGGGAGAAATACATTGTTTTTCTCAAGATATCTGTCTAACTTCAGGACATGGGCACATTGCATATTCTCTGATTGGGGTTTCCCTCTGCCAGCTTTTCCACAGAAAACCATTTGCCCTATCTTGGGTGCTGCCTCCATTTCTTTTATTATCTGCAAACCACCTGTTGACACAGATGCTGTTTGGAGATGAGAAAGGGAACTCACCTTATAGAACCACTCAGCCAACAATTGTAATTTCTGTTCTCTAAAGCCATCCGCCACGCCACTGCTGTTTTTTCCTTCCTAGGACCCATCTTGTTTATTCTCTCTCCAATTCTTTTCGGCTTCCTTACATTTTCTCTTTGTATCTGCATGAAGGAGAGATGAAAGGCATCTCACTGCACCTTTCATGCTTTCTCTCCTCTCACTTTGTGCAGAGTAGTTTTACCTCTTTCTAGAACAAGATATGGGGTAGGCCTTGTGTTTCATATTCAGAGGTCATTAAGGGATTATCACAAGCTAAGAACATATTTCCTGATAGAACTCTCTTATTTCTCTGACACATGAAACAGCTACAGCATTTTTTCTTGCCACAACACTAGAAAATGTCAGCTAACTTCGATAAACATTTTCAGTGAAATGGGAGACTGAATGAATGTCCAAGACTAACATACATTTCAGTCTTACTCGGGTCATCAAATCGTTAAAACGAACACTACTAACCATTTATTGACCTAGACTCTCTTTTCAGCTATTTTATTTAGGTAGGTAGATTATTCCAGTTTTCCAGTTGAAAAACCAGAGGCTCAGAATGCTTCTAAATATTTCTGAAGTCACTCAACTCATATGTGGCAGACCCCAAATTTGAACCTGCTTCTGACTCTAAAGCCCATGATCTTCCTCTGGAAACACATTTGCTCACCTCCAGGGCAGGAACCCCAGCAAGCCAGAAACAACCTTTTATGTAGAGTACCATTATGATCTTACATTATGACATAGATCAATATTTAATGATCCTAATAATCTTGCTTTCTAGTGTTAGGATTAAAAATATGGAATCAATTACCTTGAACCTCCAGTGCATGAAAAATTTATGATGTTACGTTCCTCGTCATCTTCAGAACTCTTACATGCACTGTGAAAAATCTCAGTAGGCCATCAAATACATGTTCTGTGATAAAATATTTATCGTAGTTTTGGGAAAAGTTAGGCCTTGCTAGAGTTTGAAAGATCTCCAACACTCCAGTGTAATTACAGCTCTGCTTGTGAACACGACGGCAATAGATCAATACAGGTTCATTTGTCTTCTGATGGTAGTTGCTTGGGAAGATTATTAAAATGCAGTGAATAAACACTCAAGCTATATCTAGGCCTGATTGCTCCATCTATACTCCTTAGATAAAGAAGTTACTATGGTTCAAAAGACATATTTTAATTTTTGTGGGGAAGATTATTATGCTTAATGTGAGACAACCAATAGGTTTGAAATAAGATGGAAAATAATCACCAAATTTCCCTTAGGCTTGAGTAATATAATTTTACGTCTCTCTTTTGGGCCTCTACTTATATTTGCACAGTATATTTTCTGCACAAAGTTTCTGGCCTAGGAGATAGGCATGAGTTGGGACTGAACTCATTAACTTTCGTGCTCATCCAGAGTGGGTGTCATTTCCTAATATGCCTAGAGGTGCCCTGTGGTGCTGGAGGAGGTCCTGACCACACAGCTCCTTTCTTGAGAAAAGGGTAAGGAGTAGTAAATTAATTGCAGGTCTCAATTCCGGTTTGGCTTTAGGATGCATCAGGAAAGGTGCTGGACCACTGGAGCATCATGACCAGTGAGGAAGAGGTGGCCACCTTGCAGCAGTTCCTTCGTTTTGGGGAGACCAAGTCCATAGTAGAGCTCATGGCAGTTCAAGAGAAAGAAGAGCAGTCCATCATCATCCCGCCGCCCACAGCCAATGTGGACATCAGGGCTTTCATCGAGAGCTGCGGCCACAGGAGTACCAGCCTGCCGCTGCTGTGGACAGAGGAAACCCCAGCAGTGTGCACCCCTTCGAGAACCTCATAAACAACATGACCTTCATGCTGCCTTTCCAGTTCTTCAACCCTGTGCCTCCTGCACTGATAGGTTCGCTGCCTGAGCAGTATGTGCTGGAGCAGGGACAGGACCAGAGTCAGGACCCCAAACAGGAAATCCACGGACCGTTCCCGAAGGCAGCTTCTTAACTTCCAATTCCGCACCTTTTCAGGTTGAAAAAGAGCGGTGTCTAAACTGTCCAGACGCTGCTGCTAACAAGGAAGACAATGCCCATTTAAGTGACTCCGGCTCATACAGCATTGTCACTAGGCTTGAAAGGACGCAGTTGTCCCCCGAGGCTAAAGTGAAATCTGAGAGGAACAGCCTGGGCACAAAGAAGGGCCGGGTGTTCTGCACGGCCTGCGAGAAGACCTTTTACGACAAGGGCACCCTCAAGATCCACTACAACGCCGTCCACCTGAAGATCAAGCACAAGTGCACTATCGAAGGCTGTAACATGGTATTCAGCTCGCTGAGGAGCCGGAACCGCCACAGCGCCAACCCCAACCCCCGGCTGCACATGCCAATGAACAGAAACAATCGGGACAAAGACCTGCGGAACAGCCTGAGCCTGGCCGCCTCCGACGGCTACAGGCGCCCGAGGTTCACGGTGAGCTCTCCGGACTGTAGGCCTCTCCCTGGCTACGCCGGTCCGGGGGAGGATTCCAGGGGCCAAGCAGCCTTCCCTGGCGTTGGGCAGAACGGAGTGCTTTTCCCCAACCTAAAGACAGTCCAGCCGGTGCTTCCCTTCTACCGCAGTCCGGCCACCCCTGCTGAGCTAGCAAACACGCCCGGGGTGCTGCCTTCCCTCCCGCAGCTGTCCTCCTCGATCCCTGAACATCTGATTTCAAATGAAATGCCTTTCGATGCCCTTCCCAAGAAGAAATCCCGCAAGTCCAGTATGCCTATCAAAATAGAGAAGGAAGCTGTGGAAATAGCTGATGAGAGGAGGCACGCCCTCAGCTCCGATGACGACATGGCCTTGCAGGTGCTCAGTGAAGATGAGGCGGAGGACTCCCAGGCAGACAGAGCTCCGGAGGAGCGGCACACGCAGCCAGCGCGCCTGGGGAAACCTGTCCCTGAAGGAGAGAGGGCCTGCCACCACCTCCCGTCAGTGATTGAGCCCAGTGGAGCCATCAGCCGAACCCCTGAGCAGGCCACACACAGCTCGGAGAGGGAGACCGAGCAGAAGTCCACGTTGGCCACAGTGCCAAGGGAGGCAGAGGACGGTGGCCCTGAGCGCCACCTCACGCCCGGGGTGGAGCCCTGTGTTCCTCTTCCCGACTATGTCAGACTGCAGCAGCACCTGCTGGCCGGGGGGCTCTTCAGTGCCTTGTCCAACAGAGGAATGGCTTTTCCTTGTTTCGAAGATTCTCAGGAATTGGAGCACACAGGTCAGCTCGCATTGGCGAGGCAGAAGGAAGAAAGCCGCCCCCAGTGTGACATCTGCAAGAAGACCTTTAAGAACGCTTGCGGTGTGAAAATGCACCATAAGAACATCCATGCCAAACAGACACATGTGTGCACGGTGGAGGGCTGTAAAGCCACCTTCCCTTCCCGCAGGAGCAGGGACAGGTAAGGCACCTGTTAGCAGTCATTTCTTCTAAGGCTGTGGTTCTTAAGCTTTTACCTTTCACGTATATCCCATCAGCAGGGGGACTGTGAGAATGTCCTGAGCCCCACCCCTGGGACTTCTGCTTCCATGGGTCCCTGGGAGGCTTGAGAGTTCTGCATCTCTGTGTTCCCAGGTGATGTCGATGTTGCCGTGCTGGGGGACCCACCTTCGGGAGACACTGTTCTATAGATCCACCCTCCTGGATTTTCAATTCCAAAACCCAGACTTATTGGGCCGCAAGACCCGACCTGAAGTGATGTGAGGCTATTTGTAATTGTTTTTAAATCACTTGTTGTGTGGATCTTTTATATATTCCGTACAGAGACATTAATGGATTTATAATGAGGGCATCACCTTGATATTACAGTATATGCATCATTCTGCTTTTTCTAAAGTCTGAGAAATTCTGAATTCAAACACACATCTGGCCCCAAGGGTTTGGCATAAGGAAATGTGAACTGGTTCTCACGTTAGAAGAGGGAGAAGGGTACTTTTTAAATTAGCTTCCCCAAACTTGTCTGGTTTTCATTTTCTAACATGAAACCCATCGAATGAAACGTTTTCTCTGATATCTAGTTAACCAGCTATATTCTAAAGGAAGAATAACTGCTCGATAGGAGTTTTTAAAATTTTAAGATCTCAAAGAGTAAGGGCACTTAGCAGGTTATTTCAGGGGTGCAGGGATGAAAGATGAGAGGTCTGTCGGTGGCGGGGTTTTATGACACACACGGAGTCACACTGTTCGCAGAGTGCCCGGGCATACAGTGTATCTCCTCACTCTAGGGACACAGCGCTGGCATTACTGTCTTGCTTGTGCTTTTCTTAATGAACTTGAGTCACTTAACCACTCTTCAGGTCACGTCCCTCCCAGCCTGTAAAGGGAGGAGCAAGCCAGCCTCCCAACAGAAGACCCCAGGCAGCCCTCAGGAAAGGATCGGCTCTCTGATGGAACACAGTGTGATAAATGCTGATCGCAGTTCACAGAATATTAAAATGATAATGTTTGCTCAAACAAGCACGGCTTGAAGCAGTTCAGCACCCTACCACCTTAGTCCAGGATGTAAGGCCTGACTTGTTAAGAGGGTGAAAATGCACGGACTCCCACACACCTTCCCGGACAGAGCTCACAAACACACGCGTTGTCTTCAGCAAAAAGGGGGGAGCACGGCTGGCACGAGTTAAAATTCCCGTTTCCATTGCTGGGATGTTGAACCAGACCTCCAGGAGACCCCAGTTAGTGACCCTGGCCTTCCCCTTCACCCTCCAAGAGCAGTGTCTATTTGTGAACAAGCTGTTACTGAAAGAAGAGAGAGTCGTGTCAGTCAAACTTTCCTTGACATTTATGATGCTGATCAGGCCTGGAGTGTCTACTAAATTAGAAGGCATATTGAATTTAAAATACAATTTTATTTTCTATTTCTTTTTTTCTAGTATTTAATATCTTCTTACTTTCTAATCTATGTGTAGATACAAGCCTCTTCCCCAGCACAGAAAGACACCTAGAATTCTAAATTTAAACTAATCTAGTAACCTAAGACATGGCTTGCTTTTTACCTAGGATCTATGATTAAAGTGGCATCATTTTAAATAGGACTTTGTGGGTGGGTCACAGGTGAGCACTGCATTGCCGTCAGAATAACTATCTTCCTCTCCTCGAGCCACTACTGCTGCCCACAGCAGAACCCCTGAATGCTCATTTAGCCAACAGATACTTAAGAACCTTCCATGTTAGGCGCTAGGGACAGCTCCCTGCCCATGAAGGCCAGTGTGTTTGTGTGGGTGAGAGAGAGTGGGGACAGGTCAGTAAACAGGCCATGACAGCTGAACGTGATGACTGCTCTAGTGGGAGCCACATAGGCTGCTGTGTGCACATGGGAGGATGCCTAACGAGACTCTGAGCAGTTAGGGAAGGCTTCCTGAAAGGGGGAATGTTTTGGTCTCACAACCCCTGTACAGGGCCTTAAAATCTGAGGACCCTCAAGAGTTTTCGTCTATTCAGGCGTAGAGCTATCAACATTTATTGTATTAGAAATTAAAACTGAAAAAAATGCTTTTCATGTCCCTTAAGATAACAAACCTAGTACATGTTAGCATAAATAACATTTTATTAAAAAATAACTATGTGTTTTGAAAATAAAACTTAGCCAAAATTGTGGCTTTGTTTTACATTTTCACAAATCTCTTTCAGCTTAGTAGAAGACCGCTGGATTCTTATCCTTAGCTCCTGCATTCAACCTGTTGCGATGTCACATGTCATGTAACCTCTGGAAAACTCCACTGTACATTCATGAGAGAATGAGAGTTAAAAAAGGCAAAGAATGTCTTAGTAGCCTTATGAAATGAGTTTTAACTTCAGGGACCCCCGAAAAAGGTCTCAGGCAGCACTAGGGGTGCCCAGACCACACTCCAGTCTCAGCTAATCTAAGTAGTCAGGAACCGGGGGTGACAGGTTGGAGGGGGACGTAGAGGATGCAGGGAAGAAATACAGACCTGGGTACTGAGCAAAGCACCAGCGAATTTCTAAAAGCAGAAAGCCTGGCATGAGGTGTGGAGGGTTTTTGCAGCTGTGGCCGTCATTGGTTTTAGGGGACATGGCACCTTGGGAAATGCATCTGACCCGCTGAGACTTAAGGGGAAGGTTGGAGGAGCCCACACATTTCTCACTTGGTGTCCATGGGACCCCTGAGCATGGCTCCAAGAGCTTTGGTTTTGTTACGGGAGGGACCTTTCAGTACAAGGCTCTAGCGAATGTGTTTGGCTTTTTTTTTTTTTAACCACTTTGTGTGTATGGAACCTGTATGTCAACCTATGTCTGGTTTCTGCTGACACATTCCTGCCCCTTCGACCCAGAATGCTGACATAATCATAGGTCAGAGTTGCACTTAAGAGGTGCTTGCAAAGTGGGTGATCTAGGAGTATAATTCTGATTATGCCCAGAAAAAGAATGTGTAAGGAGACAGAAGAGAGAAGTTGAATAGTAAATTTTATACGTTTTGTGAAATAGGATTAAACCTTCTCTCCCTCATATGTCTGGAGATTTAGAAGAGAAAATTTGATACTTAGTTATTCTGGTGGGGTGTTCTTCCCAGTTTGACCCTGACATGCATTCTGAGCTGTATTGGGAGATTTTTTCCCTGTTTGGAGTCATTCTCTTGTCCCTTTTAAGATTGTAGCCATTGGGAAGGACTGTGTTTATTAGTCAGGTTAGCAGGGGACCTCTGAGCAAGGCCAACGTTGATTGACAAGTTACATCCAAATGATATTGTAAGAGTCAAAGGCATGTGTCATAATGGATACTCATCATCTGCCCTTCAGGAGTAATCACTGGGTAGAAGATTTGTGGTGTGCTCACAGTGCTGCATTTGCTAAACTCCTGTCTGGTACACACTGAAACGTTGCAAATGTGAACTGAAGTTAATATGTGCTCTCCACCCCCACACACATACATACCTATTTCTAGCCAGATTTCCATGCCTGTAGAACTTCTGGGGTGATGTGCGTGCAAATGCCCTAGACCCTACTGCGAGCCACACAGGAAATTTCAAATTTTCTAGTAGCCATATTAAGAAAAGTAAAAAAAACTTTTATTCAACATATTTTATTTCATTCAGTCTATCCAAAATATTATCATTTCAGCATATGACACGGCCACAATTCAGGCGCTCAGCTGCCACATACGAGTGGCTATGGTATTGGACAGTGTGGCTCTAGGAGATAGAACTTTCTGGTTTCATTGAAATATAGCCCTCTGTTTAGTTCCGTATCGTCTGTGACCTGTTTTTCCCTGGGATCCCCTGGTTTGATGTCCCAGCTGAACTGGCCTTATTGAAGTAGTCTGGCCATTCTCTTGAGATGAGGTCTGGGAAGCTACGTGTCAATCAGACAGTGGAAGTGGAAGAGAACTACATATTCCCAGTTTCCAGACCATTGACTGTCCTGGTGGATACTGACATCTGACAAGCAGTGAACAGCAGTGGGCCAGCGTCCACTAAACACCCTTTGTGTCCCGTGCCCCTTATCACTTCTCCCATGCCACGAATTTTCCCTGGTATCTACCTTGTGTCTCCTCTCAGAATGATGACTATTTAGAACGACAGCCCAACACATTGCTAAACATCTTTTCACTCTTGCAGACACAGTTCAAACATAAACCTCCACCAGAAAGTATTGACCCAAGAAGCATTGGACAGCAGTGAAGACCACTTCCGTGCAGCTTACCTTCTGAAAGACGTGGCTAAGGAGGCCTATCAGGATGTGGCTTTCACGCAGCAAGCCTCCCACACATCCGTCATCTTCAAGGGAGCCAGTCGGGTGGGCAGCCTGGTTTACCCAATAACCCAAGTCCATGGTGCCGGCCGCGAGAGCTACAACCCTGGTCCGCCAAGTGAAGGCACCGTCCTGGACCTGAGCACTACCTCGAGCATCAAGTCAGAGATCAGCAGCCATTCCTCTTGGGACTCAGACAGGGCAAGCGAGGAAGGCACTATGCTCATGGAGGACAGCGATGGGAACTGTGAAGGTCCGAGCCTTGGACCTGGGGAGGATGAGTACCCCATCTGTGTGCTGATGGAGAAGGCCGACCAGAGCCTCGCCAGCCTGCCTTCTGGGCTTCCCATAACATGCCACCTCTGCCAAAAGACGTACAGCAATAAAGGGACCTTCAGGGCCCACTACAAAACTGTGCACCTCCGCCAGCTGCACAAATGCAAAGTTCCGGGCTGCAACACCATGTTCTCATCCGTTCGCAGCCGAAACAGACACAGCCAGAATCCCAACCTGCACAGAAGCCTGGCCTCTTCTCCAAGTCACCTCCAGTAACAAGATTGGATAAATGTTTGTCACAATTCAGGAATAAGGTAGTCCAAGGAAACGTTTCTACCTTGTCTAATGCCATTTGGGACAAGCCAGGTGAAAGGTATTTGAGTTGACTTTCTAGTATTCTGCAGCAGGATGAGCAAAAGACAAGCCTTGTGGGAAGTTGAGACTGGGACAGTCTTTCCTATTGTTTTTCTTAGCCCACGAGGGTTTTCACTGACATAACGAAAACTTGCAGAAGTGCAGTTTTCCCAGATTTGTTTACACATTCTCTGGGAGAGCCCCAGGTCTGCAGATTGACAGCAGGGGCCCAGGACCTGGGGGCGGCTTGGAGAGAGGCTCACAGGATTAAGGGTCCATTGGGTGTCCTGGGGAAGCAGGCTGTCACCACTGGTGAGGAGCCAGTCCCAAAGATTACATTTTTCAGTTTCTGCTTAATGAGTCTGAAATCCAGACTTCAGTTTGGGAACATGACTTTTTGAGACATTCTCTCCACTTGGAGCGGAAAATTGCTTTTTTTTTCCCCCTGAAGATCTCATGTGTTACTCCAGGAGGTCCTCAGAGGAAGCGAGTTGGCCTCTTAATAGGAACGTGGCTGTTACCAAGGCCGTTAGTTCTTGCTCTGTAACACATTCAGGAAGCTAGGGGGGAAATAGCTCATGCACTTAAAAATAGTGGTCTTCAATTTAATTTAAAATAATTTCGATAATATTTAATTTGTGTTTATGTTATGTGAGGACTTGGGGTGAGTGCAGACATGTCACAGTGTGACCTCTCGATCTCGTTGGAAAGCAGAATGAGTGACGACCCAGACTTTAAAACCACTGCCTGTTTTCACCTGGCGAAGCTCAGAGTCTGTTTGTTGTGATCCCCCGTGGATCCCACGCAGGTGTGACTCTATCAGGACCACTTGTATGTTCTCGGCCAAAGCATTTAGAGAATGTGGCTTTGACGGTTGTGCATTTTCCTTATCACTGGATCCCTTAGTCTTCACCCTTTATAAACGTGTAAGATTAGGGTGAACTTCCGAAGTTACATGGTAGAAAGAAAAGTAGGTCGTTATTACCATACTGTGTGTCTTAATATTTAACTTATTCTGAAATATATTCCACACCGTTATACATGTTTGCTGTTGTAGGAGGGAAGCTTAATCAGTCCTGTGGGATGAGGCCTGCTCCTGAAATTCGGCATTTAAACTACCCTAGAAGGCCATGGTAGGGAAAAAAGACTTGCAAGTTAACCATCTTTTAAAGTTATGGTTGGTGTAAGTAATGAAAACCATCCTTAAGAGAATGGGGGGTTATAGGAGATAGTAGTCTTCTGGCCTAAAGGTGAAAGGAGCCAGCAACCTGTTATTGATTATTTCAACATTTAAGAAAAATAAATGTGACAACTTAAAATTTGTCTCTACTGAAAGTGAGATGTATCTTTCATCTGTTTTTGTTACCCAGCTGTTCAATATTCCAGTTTCCCCAAACTGGAAAAAATTTGTATACAAATGAGTTTTCTATGATTTAATAAAAATATATGGCATACTTTTTGTTTAAAAAGGCAAACATTTTGTAAAACTAGTTTTGTTATATGAACTGCTTATGGTATAAGTGCTTGTGGTCTTGCATGCGTGCTGTGCGCGTGCGCGCACATACACACACAATGAATCTTACAGAGCTGAACCCCAGGGAGGAAGTAGATGGCATCAGTCACTACTGTCACATCAAGACAGCAAGTGCAGCAATTCAGAGAAATGAGGTGGTCTACGGCCATATCACCCTGAAAGTGCCCGATCTCATCTGATCGCAGAAGCTAAGTAGAGTTGGCCCCGGTTAGTACTTGGATGGGAGACCACCTAGGAGGACCAGGGGCTGTAGGTATAAAAAAAAAAAAAAAAAAAAAGAAAGAAAGAATGAAAGAAAGGAGCTGGTTACTTCCCTGGGAGGAGGGGCCAAGTAGTATTGACTTACTACAAAGATAAAGTGATTTTTAAAAAATACTGTCCTATGAAAGGTAAGTCTTTTATAGCCAATGCTCAAAACAGCATGCAATGAAAGATTTAAGCCACTTCTTTCATTCTTAAACATGCAGTTTTTTGAAAGGAACTTTTTGTAACATCCTTTTCCTTTTTTTCTAACTTCTTCACCTCTTTTTTCTACTCTTCCAATATAGAGATAAAAGCATGACTCCATCTACCCATCCAGGTCCCCTCTCAGGGGATGCCATGTGCCTGCTTTCACATTTCACTGGGAGAAAAGAAGTCAGCGGGAGAACTTTCTCATCTGCCAGCACCTGTACTCTGCCTGCCCCCTTGGCCACTTCACCTCTTGCCTGGATGACTGTCGTTGCCTCCTGCCTGGTCTGTTGCATCCATTCGTTCATACCTCCTACAGTATCCAAAATGGTCTTTCCCAGGTGTAAATCAGATCACGTAGTGCCCAGCTCAGACCCTCCAGTGGCTTTGCTTAACAGTTAGTGTAAGATCCAGAGACCCTCCCAAGGCCTACAGGCTCTAAAACACCTTCCTACCCCTGCTACTTCTCCATCCTCTTTTCCCACTAGTCTTCCATTACAGCCTTGCTCAGCTTTCTCTCCTTTTCCTCATTAGAGCTCTTCCACACCTCCTCTCTGCATGATCCCACCACACTGACTCATTCGCAGTAGCCCACCTCACTTCCTGCTCTCATAGAATTGGGTGAGAACCCCTTCGCTTCTCCCCAGTGCATGCCCCCCACCCCCGTCTATTTGTCTATACCAACGCCTGTCCTCATGTGCTCACATCTGCCTGGACCTCCTGACACTCTATCTGGTGGACAGACACAGCGAGCTGCAGATCTGTATGAGAAGGTGACCAAGATCCCCTGTACCCCCACCACCCATTTTTATTTCACACTCAGACCTGTCATGGCCTCCATAGTCTCCATACCTCTCATTGAGGAATCTAAATTTCCCTAGCTCAACCTTTCTGATTTCATCCCAGTTGTGCCTGTGGATGGCTGTATAGTCTTGAGTCCTCCAAGGAGCAGATGCCTACGAACTAAATGTGCAAATGTTTTATTAAGAGACCATTTTTTGAGAGGAAATAGGAGGTTAGGGGAGGGGATAGAGGCTGGGGGAACCAGGAGACGCAATGCAGGTCTGACCCCAAGTGAAGGTGAGAAGGAGGGGAGGTTGGATGAAAGTATTAAGACTGCCGGGTAGTCTAGGAGGTTCATTCAGCAAGGCCCTGGGGACTCCTTGAGCCCAGTGCAGCCATCAGAGCAGCCCTGCATCTCTCAGGTTGGGTTCCCTGGGAATCGTATCAAGTGTGGCCTCTGTGCAAACGTGACAGTGGATTTAGAGCACAGTATCAGGAGCTTTGGCCAAACCTTACCTTTCTAAAGCCCCTGAGTCCTGTTTAAAGTGGATTCAAAACCTATATTTTCACTGGACTCAACAGTATTTCTATACTTTTTGAAAGGTGATACTCTTACCTCACCTCTCCAGCTGCCTAAAGGAAGTCATTTCACTGCTTCTGCCCTCTCCCATTCATTATCAAACTCATCCTTTCTACTGCTTCCATCTCTCTAGCCTGTAACATTTGCAAATTTCTCTCATCCGAATGATTAAAAGGAAAAAAAAAGCTTTCTGGACCCCTGATCCCTTCTTGCCACTCTTCCTCCTCGCACAACTGAGATCCTTAGAATATTGCACTTCGCCTGATGTCCCATAATCACTGCGCTCTTGTTTTTTTCCTTTACCTAACAAGGACCCTATTCTCATCAAGGTTGCTGGTGACTCCCACATGGCCATCTCCAAGTGACACGTGGTGTGCCCTGGTCCCTCCTGGGCTTTCTTCTCTCTAATGCTCTCTCTAGGTTGTCTCATTGACCATTGGACATCATGGACTAATCCACAGCATCTCCAGCTCAACTTATCCTCAACTCAGTTTGTCACTTCCCCACCAATCAAACATTTTCCTTCTTCTCTTTCCTCGAATTGAAAGAGTGTGGTGGCATCACCTGGCCAACCCAGACTAAAAACCTGGGGCATTACAGGGTCTGGTTAAGAGCTTAGCTCTGCAAATCTGACTCCATGGCTACTCTGCCTACTAACCAGGTGACTTTGGCCAGGTAACAGCTTCTCTGGGTCTCTGTATCCTTGTCCATATAATGATAAAAATAGTCTACTTCGGTGGGTCGTCATGAGGATCAAATGGCATATGAAACCTTGAGCACAGAGCCTCAGCAGATGTTAGCTGTGAACATCGTCTTCATCAGCATCGTTACATCCTAGAATTCTTTTACCTCACTCCCAACAGCAGCAGTCGGCCACCAAACCCCAACAAATTACCTAAGAAGAAGACACCTCAAATCCTTCCCTTATTTTTCCTGCTCACCATCAATGTCAGTGCAACGAGGCGGTCCTCTACTTCCTTCCCTTTGTTCTCTGAGATTATTTCAGCAGCCTCCTCCTCCTGTTTCTCTCTCAAATCCATCCTCCAGATAGCAGCCTGAGGGGATTCTACCATAACCTGGATCTGACAACAGGCAGACCTTGCTTTGTGGTGCTTCGCAGATACGGCGTTTTGATCCAACATTGAGGCAAGACTCTCCGCCAGCAAAAACACGACAACTCACTGAAGGCTCGGATGATTGGTATTTCTTGAATGCAATGAAGCAGTTTTTCATTAAGGTATGTACATTATTTTTTTAGAGAGTTAATGCTGTTGCACACTTAACAGAGTATAGTATAACGTAAGCATAATTTTTATATGACCGGGAAAACAAAAAATTCGTGCGACTCCTTTTATTGTGGTTTGGAACCAAACCTGCAACATCTCCGAGACATGCCTGTATGTTGCCCCTGCCTCCAGGTGCTTCCCACTGCGGATGGGGCAGAATTCCCACGAGGCCAGCGCAGCCAGGCTGACACCCTGCAGTTGCTCCACAGCACCCTTATGGCCCTGCCGCATGTTGCTTCCTCTGCAGGAACTGCCTTTCCAGCCTCTGACCCTTGGTCCTCTTTTGAGATGCAGCTCAGGTGCCACCAATTTCAAGAGACCCCTTGTGACCTCCATCTCAGCGTAGAGTAAAGAGGGCCCATTCTTGGTACCCATGTGTTGTCAAGATTCGCTCACAAATTCACCTTTCCCCACCCTTGCCCCTCACTTGGCAGTCCCGCTGTCAGCATTCGCCCCTTACCAAGGGCTTTACTTGTGGCTGCAGCTGTCAATCCACAGACACATATCGAGAACCCACCTACTATGTGCCAGCCACTGCTGAGTATACAGTGGTGGATACAATAGACATGGTCCCTGCTCTTGTGGAATTTAGGGCCCAGCCAGGGAGAAAGTTGTTAAAGCAAAAAAAAAAAAAAATGACACAAGCTGAATTTCCAGACAAGGAGTCTCTCTATCTTCAACTTCTCTTGCTATCATCCTTCCTGGCTAGGCCTATCTGAGGGCATGGGGTCATGACCTGTCCCCCTCAAGGCCTAGCATGCTCAGCCTCCCCTCCCTGGTGTGTGGCTACATAAATATAACTTGACTGTCAATTGCCTGCACATCCCTAAACCTTCAGTCTTGAGGGGTCATCCTTCTGTTTATATTCAAATTAAATGACCCCATAGTTTAAGAAAACTGATCTCAGCAATCACTGTCTCCATCAGCCTTTGAACGTAAGCAAAGCATCAGCCTCCCAGATTGAGCGCATACTTTCAAATCAGTAGACCTTCAACTGATGATGAAAACCAGCTTTTTTGCCCTTACTCATAGGGATCCGATCATATGTACTCTTCTGATCAAGCTCCCAGCCTTTTACTCCCTACGCTAGAAGGACATTTATGGCCTACTGGTCTACCTCAGGGTGCTTCCTTTCTAAGTTGGCCAATCCACTCACATCCAAATTTTGCCTGATTTCTTAAAATCTCCCTCTATTAGGAAAGTGTATAGGTCACTGATTTTTTTTTTGTTTTCTTTATTGAAAAAAATTCACATAACATGAAATTTACCATTTTAACCATGTGTAAAGTGTATGATCCGGTGGTATTTAGTACATTCACAAGTTTGTGCAAACACCACCTCTCTCTCTAATTCCAAAACAACATTTCGTCACCCCAGAATAAAACCCCGCACCCATTAAGCAGCCACTGTCCATTCTCCCCTCACACCAGGCCCTGGCAATCATGAATCTACTCTCCGCCTCTGTGGATTTGCTTATTCTGGATATGCCTGTAAATGGAATGGTACAATATATACCATTTTGCATCTGGCTGTTTTGCTTAGTGTAATGTATTTAAGGTTCCTTTATATTGTAACATATATCATTTCTTCTCACAATTAAATAATATTCCATCGCATGGATATGCCACATCTATTATAATTTGTTTGTTCATTCATCAGTTGATAGACATTTGAGTTGTTTTCACTTTTCAGTTATTATGAATAATGCCCTGAACATTTATGTGCAAATTTTTGGTTGTAAATATGTTTTCACTTCACTTGGATACATACCTAAGAGTTGAGTTGCTTGGTAATAGGGTAACTATATATTTGGCTTTTTGAGGAACCACCAATTATTTTCTTAGATCACTGATTCTTAAAACATATTTTAGGATTTACATTTCGGATTGTGGATGAGTGGTGCCCTCTGCCGGAACTTCTTGATTATTACAATTGGTGTGCATTTCTCTTGACTCTCATCAGGCCTAGTTCGAAATGTGTTTGGAAATTCCCCTCGTGACCTACCATGTCCTCCAATTTCAAGGCTAGCTGAAAAGAGAGAATTTTTATTGAATGCTAAGCCCACTTCATAGAGACGATACCTGATGGTGGTTTTGATTTGCATTTTCCTGATAATTAGTGATGTTAAGCACCTTTTCATCTGTTGGCCTTTATATATATCTTCTTTGGAAAACAGCCCTTGAGAATGTTAGATATTACTTATGTAATGCATTATTTACATAAAACTAAAATTTTTAATTTAAACCTTATAATATATTTTCATGAAAACTATATTTGCCATTCAAGCGTAAAACGTTCATTTTGTGCCAAGGTAAAGAATTGATATTATATAGTTCATGGTCCATCTAGACAAATGTGAATATATACACAGTAAGATTAGCTTTTATTGTTTAGCATAACAAAATCCTTCAGCCATCCTGTGCCAATACCTTGCTAATTCATGCCAGAATGATGTACTGGAATACAAAGAAAAGAAGGAAATTCATTCCTACCTGGAAAAGATATTTTGTTATGTAAAACAATGTACTCAAGGTGTCAGAGGAGGATTTGACAAGGTAACCAACCATTCTTTTCTCTTACCTAAGTGGGTCTCCCACCCAGCTCTCCAGACTCCCAGCCCTGTTGATTACCACGTTGGCAGCAGAACCACCCCCAAATCTTCACTGTGTTTTAACAGTCACCTTTGGTTCTGAGGTCCTGAGCAGTGTTCGTGATATGCAGGGCCCAGGGCCAGGATGCCTCTTGCTTGGATCTGTGACTGGAACAGTAAGGAGTGTAGAGCAAAAAAAAATTCAGAGTCAAATAATTGGGAAAATGCTAAGTAGAAGCACAGTTATAAGCCATCTTGAATGCAGGGATTCTAAGAGCCTCTAACATGTTAGAGAACCTGAGAAAAGGAGAATAAACCTAAGAAAATTGTTTCCTTTTCTTATATTTTTTATTTTCTTACCTTTTTTCACAGGCGACAACTGCTGTACAATCTTGAATAGAAGTAATAGCAGATATTCTTGTTCACAATCCTCCGGGGAGAGTTATTTACAGATAAAATTTCTATCTTGAGTAGATTTAGGACTATTCACATTTCTCTTTCTTCTTGTGTCAATCTGGTAAGATGTGTTTTCCTAGTACATTGTCAGTTTCATCTAAAATTTCAAATATAATGGCATAAAGTTGTACACAATGCCCTTTTTCTTACTTTATATATCTGTAGAATTTGAAATGCCTCTTTCAGATTTGCCTTTTTCATCCCTTATTTTACAATTGGTACTTTTCCTATTTCTTTTGATCAGTCTTGACAGAGGCTTATTCATTTGATTAGCCATTTTAGAAAAACAAATTTTGGCCTTGTTGATGCTCTCTGTGATATATTTTTATAGTTTATTCATTTCTACTCTTTGTTATTTCCTTCTCCTTTTCCGGATTTACCTTTCTCTTCTTTCTGTAAATTCTTGAGGTGGATGCATAAATCATTCCTTTGCATCCTTTCCCCCCTAATATATGCATTTAAGGCTCTCTAAGCAGCTTTGGCTTCCTCTTGCAAGTTTAGATCCTTTGTGTTTCCGATATCATTCAGTTCAAAACACATTTTGATTTCTATTGTGATCCCTTCTTTGACTCATGGGTTATTTAAAATAAGTCAATAAAAATATTCCAAATATTTGAACATTTCCTAGTTTTCTTTTGTTATCGATTTCACAGCTTAATCCACTGCGCTCAGAGAATTTACAATGCCTCATTGTAATCCTTTGGAAGCTGTTGAGACTAACTCTGCAAGTCAGCATGTGGTCAGTTTTGATAACCGGTCCATGTATATTCGAAAATAATCTGAAGGGTGTTCTAAAGACATTTGGTACTATGTCCTAAATATCAATAAGATTATGTTTATGGTTATTCAGATCACCAGTAGTCTTACTAATTTTTTTTTTTTGGTCCACTTGTTCTATTAGTTCCTAAGAAAAACTAATTGAAATCTCCTACCATAATTGTGGATTTCTCTTTTCTCTTTTAGGCCTGTCAATTTTTCGCTTTATATATTTTCAGCCAGTGTTATTAGTGTATACAAAGTAAGCATTTTTCCTTTGATTTTTATGTAATGTCTCTTTATAGCAGCATTTCTCAACTGTGGCACTATTGACACGCTGGGAAGGATAGTTCTGTTACACGGACGTGGGGGTGCTCTCCTGTGCACTGTAGGATGTTTAGCAGTACCCTTGTTCTCTATGCACTAGATCCAGTAGCATCCCCACCCTCAGTCATGAAAGTAAAAACTATCTCTAGACTGTCAAATGTCCACTGGAGTGCAAAATCACTCCTGGTTGATAGCCACTCACCGATGGTAATGATTTGTGCCTTGAAGTCTGTTTTGTCTGTTATTAGTAAAGCCACTTTCTATTGATATTTGCAGGGTTTTTAATCATTTTACTTCCAACCTTCCGATACCGTTACTCAAGATATGTCTCTTGTCAGCATAAGGTTGACTGTCTTTTTCATCTAGTCTGACAGTCTTTTAATTATAATTGGAGTATTTGTTCCTTTTACCTTTACTGTCATCACCGATGTTTTGGTTTAAATCTACCATATGACTATTTCGTATTTAATCAATTATTGTTCTTTTTTTCTCTCCTTCCTTACCATTTTGTGTGACTTTACTGTTTTCTTATTCCCTTTAGCTGAACGTTCTTTTATTATTCTTTTAGTTGCTATTCTAGAGATCACATGTATCTTTAACTTATTAAAATGTAATATGTTAGTATTTTTACTACTTTCTATATTATTCTAGGACCTTAGACAGTTTAACTCCATTTACCTGTCTCACTTTTTGTTAATTTGTATTTCTCCATTTATATAACCCAAGTAATTCATCATTACTTAATTTTACAGCTAATGTTTATTTCAATTTACTCAAAATATTTTTTTTTCCATTGTTCTTCATTTCTTCCTGCATCTGGGATCGTGTTCCTGTAGTATTTCATTTAGTGCAGGCCTACTGTTGATGAACTCTCTAGGTTTATGTTTATCTAAAAATTGTCTTTATTTCACTTTTGATTGAAAGATAATTTACTTGCCTTAGAATTTTCGGTTGCCAATGATTTTCTTTCTGTCGATACAGCAGCCATCAGTCTTTTTGCTGTACATTTGAAGATAATGTGTTTCAGCTTCTGTCTTCTCTTTGTCTATGGGCTTCAAGTTTCTTTGTATTTATCATGATTGTAATTCAAAATACTTTTTAACCATGGCTTAATAGCTTTCATCAGTTTTAGAAAATTCTTGGCCATCACTGCTTCAAATATTGTTTCTGTCTCATTCTCTGTCTCTCATCATTATTTGAACTCCACATTAGCCTTTTTCACCATATCTCATGGACAGAAAATATCTTACAAATAGAAAGCTGATATACCTATACTATGTTCCTTTCTGGATTTGCCTCGCTTTTGTCTCTTGGCTTTGGTCTGAACATTTTTCCTTTTGACCTATGTTTAAGATCAGTAATTCTCTTTAGCTGTGTCTAATCTGCTATTAAATCCTGCTTCAGTTATCTGTTGCTGCATAACAACCCACACCCAGATTTTGTTGTTTAAAAAACTGCCAGCATTTACCTGTACAGGATTCTGCACTTTGAGCAAGGTTCAGTGGGATGGTGTGTCTCTGTGCCATGCAGGTGTTGGCTGGGGTCGGAGGGTCCAAGATGACTTCACTGACATATCTAGCACCTCATTTAGGGGAATCAAAAGAGTTGGAGCCACGCCGGGTCTTTCTCTCCCCCTGTGTCTGTCTCTGTCTCTGAAGTCTTTCATTCTCCAGGGCCTGTCTCTCTCCCTGTGCCCCTTCCTCCTCCAGACCAGCCGGGTATTTAAAATTCTTTACATGGTGGGTCAGTGCTCCAAGACAGTGAAAACAGAAGATGCTATACTTCTTAACACCTAGGCCTAGAACTAGCAAAGCATCGTTCTTCCCACATCTTTTCTACACATAGTAGCCTTTTAGATGGTTGAAGTTAAATACCCTCGCCTCCTGGGACTGCTGTAACACTACTTCATCTGCTGTGGTTTGATCCCCTCATCATGTTCCTTGTCCTCCGTGGCGCCTAGACCTACAACAATGACAAGCACATAGCAGTCCTCCACATATATTTGTTCAATGAATGAATGAAGGAATGAACGCTGACTGTTGATCCAATTCTCTCTTTGGCAGCATGCATACACACTATCGTGGAACAAAACGAGCCAAGGTTACAAATTACTAGCCAAATTTGCAACTTCTTCACATTTTAATATCTTTTACATTCTAAATCACCTCCCCAAATGCATAGTAACTCATTAAAATTCCCCAGTTTTCCCCTCAGCCTGGGACAGGACAGTGAAGAGGTGAGAATGAGAACAATCTCATGAAAATGGCCTGTGGACTCTGACTCTCAGGTACAATTCTTAGGACTTGAAATGATCCCCTTTCCCTCCCGGTAATGCTCAAGTGGTGACCATCGACATGATCAGAGACCATCAATGCCTCTGAGGTCATTACTGGACTGCTCTCTGCTTCTCTACTGGTGGCCTGGGTCCAGTTGCTGCTGTTACCCACCCTCACTCCAGCAATGCTGGCTGATCCCTCCCCTGTCCCATCATGGCCCATGTTGATTTAGCAGTGTGTTCTGCCAACATAGAGCTGCCCCGATGCTCACACGGTGGTGGGAGTTCTCTCTCTCATACACAGGTAGTATATTACAATTCTTTTACTTGACTCTCAAGAGGGTGTCAGTCTTACAGCCCTTTCTCTTCTAAGGAGTGAGGCCAGTTCCCCTGGGACTGGGACATTCGAGAGATACTTCTACTGGCAAAAGTAGTAGAAATCAACTCTGATGCCAAGTCCAGGGAGCTCCTTTCTGACGTGTGTGTGTGTGTGTGTGTGTGTGTGTGTGTGTAATGCCAAATTTTCCTGACTCCCTTTCCACAATTTTCATCATTTCATTTTAACAACTGACATTTAATGAATGCTAACTATGTGCCAGGAACTGTTCTATGTGCTTTATATGTATCGTCTCATACATAATTTAGGATGGAGGAATAGATTTTGGGCAACTGAAGAAGCAACATTGGATGGGTGAATTTGGGGTATAATATTTGAAGAAACTGTTAACAGCTTTATTATGAAGCTGAGTCAAGATATGAAAGAGGAATGTGAAAACAGGAGAGGTTCAACTGAATGTGTGGGTGAGTGTGAGTGAGAAGATGACTGGCAAAGAATAGATCAAATAACCAAGGAAGGGCAGGGAGAAGTAATAGCTCATAGGGATTTGAGGATGCTGAAGGAAAAATTCATCAAAGGAAGTGGAAATTATCCTCATTTGTGAATCGAGTTCTTCCCAAATTAATGTGTTTTATTTTGATACAGTAGTAGACCAGCTCTTGGGGCCACATGGGCTAAAATGAAGTCTATCAGACCCATTTACTAGTAGGTCATAGTGGTAGCCCTATAAAGGGTTACTTGTTATCTGTTAAATATGTGAGTAGAGCATTGTTCTTTGCATAAAAGCAGAGGAACCAGTCTCAAAGCTCTGTCTGCACTGAAGGCCACAGGGTAGCGGTTCATCCCCAGCAAAATTGTGATGACAAGGTGGTCCGCATCCAACCTGGCTGCACAGACAGATGGGCTCTCAGCCAGGCCCATTAGGAGATTCCTGATGACCAGTCAGAGGGACCCTGTAAGGGCATCCCACGTGCATGTGTTATTAAGTCTGACTTGCTAGGGCATGAGAGGCGAGCCCATGACGTGTGCCAAGCAGTCAGGCCAGGCTCAACTGAAAGCCTCTAACCAAAGCCTAGACTGGGAGAAATCGCCGCCTTCTCAGAATAACCAAACCCCATCAATTATCCCCTCTTTGGCCTCTGTCTTCAACCACGCTGCTGGTCCTTCGCATTACAGATTTCTCCAGTCGTTAAAAAACAGCCAAATCATCTGAGCGACTCTTCACGTTTTCATGGTCCTCCTGCACTGTTGGGAAGGAGTCGTCCACCCTTCCTGCCTCCACATGTTCACCTCTCATTCCCATCTCAAGCCACCGCTCTCTGGTTCTTCCCACCACCATTTCAGGAAGGTGGTTACCAATGAGGTCGCAAGCACTAGCTTCAGTGGGCCCATTCCTTCCTTATCGTACTTGACCTCCCTGTGGCATGTATGTGGAAACATCCCTCCTTCTAGAAATTCTTTCATCCTTTGATTCCTATAGCCCTACGGCCCTCTTCTTTTTCTGCCTGACCCTTAAATGTTGGTGTTACCTGGCTCTATCCTTTTCTCATTCTATACAGTCTCCTGGGAACCTCCCTCAGGGTTTCAGCCACTTGGATATTGATATCACTCAGACTCTCTGTTCTGCCTTGACCACTTTGCCTAAGCTATTTATTCAGCTTTCCACTGACCATGTCTCTCTGGGTGCCCCATAGACATCTCAATACACAAAACCACTCACAACCACATCACCAAGTTGCCCATTCTTTGTGGATTTCCTCACCTTGCTGAGTGTCAAAACTAATCATCCCGTTATTTAAGCCAGAAACCAGAGAATGGTTTTCGACTCTTCCTTCTTCCTATTTGCCACCAGATGAGTCAGCAAGCCCTGTCTCAGTCCTTGTCTTCTCTCCTGGTGAGAACCCCAACCTGAGCCTCTTACTCTCAAATCCACCTCCACACTGGCCACCAGAGCAATCTGTCTGAACCCGTCAAGATCATGTCCTTTCCCCGTTAACGTCTTCCCATATCTTCCAACTGATCTTTGCCCTCTAATTTCTCTCGTGTCTCCTATTCCAGAGAGGCCAGACTATAGTGGGCAAGCTGCCAACAGCTAGGACTGTGGCAGCTAATCAGAGGGATTTGGGTTTGACATAAGAGGATATAGGAACCATTCACAGGTTCACAAGCAGGGCGTGATGGCATGATGACGTGATGACAAGTACATACGGCAGGTTCTAGCAGTAGGAGACTCCTATAAACCGAGTATTTGTGTCCTCCAAAAATTCATGTTAAATCCTAATAATGTATTTCTAAGTGGGGCCTTTGGGAGGTGATTAGGTCCTGAGTGAGATTAGTGCCCTTAAAGAGACTCCAGAGTTTCCTCCCCCTGCTCCCCTTCCCCACCCCATGTGGGGAAAGACTGCTAAAAAGACTGTTGTCTATGAACCCAGAAGCCATCCCTCACCAGATGACAGAATTGCCCATTCCTTGTTCTTGGATCTCCCAGCCTCCATAAATGTGAGAAAAATTTCCATTGTTTATAAGTCACCGGGTCTGTGGTATTTCATTATAGCAACCCAGAGGGACTGTGAAAGAGACAGCAGGCCCAAAAATGTCAATTGTGCTAAGCCTATGTCACCAAACTGAGAATACCTAAGTTAATTACGATTTCAGCCTCTCCCAGGAATGAAATCTGGAATTACCTGGTCAGCACTAGCGAGGTAATCTATCTGACAGACCCCTGCAGTTCCTCAAAACAACTGTGACCTTGCTGGAAACAATCTACTAGTAATTTCCTTGTCCCGCCCCCTTCCGCCTGTAAGTCTTTCACTGTGTACAGCCCCTTGAAGCTCCTTTTTCATGTGCTAGATGGGATGCTGCCCATGCACCAATTGTTGGAAAAAGCCAATAAGATCTTTCAAATGTACTCAGTTGAATTTTGTTTTCTAACAGGACTAAGCCATGGGCTGTTACACTGAGGCCAAAGGACCTAGACCAGTCTTCCGGAGTGAGAAAAGAAGAAAAGGTGAACCTGGTGGACTGGTGAGGAAGGGTAAATATGTGCAGAGGAAGATCACCAGGTCAAATAATAAGGAGGTGCATTATTAGGTGACGTCAAGGACTGTCAACAAAGCAAACGGTCCACAGGACGTCAAGGGACTTTGAAGCCCCATTATTGGAAGTCCAGCATCAAGGAACAAGAGCAGGGGTGCAGGCGGGGGGCGGGTGCACGCGTGCACACACACACTTCTACAAGACAAGCGAGGAAGGCAGATGCTAGGAGAAACTGTGGCTTCTATAAAAGGGGGAGAGGGCAGGAAAGCCTACAAGAGGGGACAGACAAGAAGCGAGGAGCACTGTCCTTGTGCCAAGATGAAGGCCACAGAGTCAGCTGACCTCCTGAAGGCACGCTTCGGGATGATAAAAGAGGCAGCATTCGTTCATTGGGCAGATTCAGAAACACCTTGTCCAAAGGGTTGCCAGGACGGGAAAAAAGTGACTTGCCAGAGTAAGTCCCTTTCCCAAAACTGGCGGCCTGTAAGACCCACGCGTGAAGACGCACCACCACGAATGCACTTAGCAGCCCCGCAGAGCCACCTTGGCAGCCCGACAGGGCCGTTAGGCAGACCCGGTGACCCCCGTTCAACAGCTTGCCCGGGGCAGGTCACACTGCATTGTCAAGGGCAGGCCTGGGGCGAGAACCCCACAAGGTCGCCGGATCCAGAGCGGTGCCCTTCCCGCGGCCGGACGGTCCCCCGGGCCTGCAGCGCCCCCGTGCCCCTCGCCGGGGCGCCCCGCACCGGCGACCGGCGTTGGGCGCGGGGCCGGGGGCGCGGGCGGGAGAGCCCCGAAGTGGCGCGGCCGCGCGGGGAGGGGCGGCCAGGTGGTGATTGGCTGGGCCGCGCGGGCAGCTCGGGGCCGAGAACAAAAGAGCGCGGCGGCGAGCGGCCCCCGGAGTAGGCGCTCCCGCCCGCCCGGCGCGGGCTCGGTGCTGGGGGAGGACGCGCCCACTGCCCGCCGCGCAGCCGGCCGGCGCGCTCCGTTTCTGGGCGAGAGCCGGCCGCGTCCCTGGAGCCGAGGGCCGGCGCGGCAGGGGCGGCGGGAGCGGGCGGGCGCCGAGCGCGCGAGCGCAGGACCCAGAGCGCGGCCGCGGCCCGAGGAGGGGTCCGGGGAGGCGCGAGGCCCGGCGCCCGGCGCGAGCGAGGCCGGCGGCGGCATGAGGCCGGCGGCGCGGCGCCTGTGAGCGCGCGGCGGGCCGAGCCGAGGCCGGGCCGTGATTCGCGGGCCCGCGGCGCCCCCCGCCCAGCCCGCGCCCCCGCCGCCGCCTCGCCGCTGCCCCTCGTCGGAGCGCCCGCCCGAGGCCGCGGGGACGCGGCGCAGTCCGTCGGCCCGCGGGGGGGCGGCCTCCCGGCGTCTGCGCGGCGACCGGGAACGACCGGGGACGGGAGCGGCCGGGATGGCGCGTCCGCGGCCGCGCGAGTACAAGGCGGGCGACCTGGTGTTCGCCAAGATGAAGGGCTACCCGCACTGGCCGGCCCGGGTGAGTACGCGGCGGCGCGCCCGCCCGCCCACCATCTTCCCTTCATGATGGCGCGCCCGCCCCTCGCCATCGCCTCGGCGCGGCCCGCGCCCCGCCGCCGCCGCGCCGCCCGGGGGCCCGGGACTGGCGGGGCCCGCGCGGCGGCGGCGGGGTCGCGGGAGGCGCCGCGGGGCCCGGCGGACGTCGGGGCGCGCGCGGCAAATGGCCGTCCGCGAGGAGGCGGCGGCGGCGGCGGCCGGGACCGGCCAGGCCGCGGGGGCGGCCTCGGGGAGCCCGGCGGAGCCGCCTGGCGGCCGCTCGCCCTCCTCCGAGCATCCTCCGCCGCCCAGACTTGTTGAGTGTGCCCCGAGCGCGAAGCCGGGGGGTCCCGCCCGCTCGGCATTGTCCTGGCCTGCGTGTCCCCACCCCCCACCCCGGGCCCATGATTCCTCTCAACCGACGCCCAGGCGCCGCTGCCGGGGGCCCGGGAAGCCCTCGCGCCTTCTCACCTCCATGTTTGCTTTGGGTGGCCCCCAGACCTCCCTCTCGGCCTCCCGCCGCAGTCCACAATGCCCCCACCCCCGTCCTGGGTGGCAGGGTCCCTCGCTGGGCCCTTGCTAGGAAAGCATCTGCGGGTGACACAGAGCATTAACATTTCGTAAGCCCTTTGAGTGAGCAACAGCCACAGCGCTGCCATGTGTGCTTTGTGTCTTAAACTAAGTCGTCGCTCGACATGTAATGAGAAGGAGGGTCAGGGCATCTCGGAGGCTGTACTGGTGTCCTTGAGGGATAGACCTAGACGTGGGAGATACTGCCATAAATATGAGCGTGAGCGCCAAAATGTTGTGTTGTCGTCAGGTGACGATAGCAAAACCAAAAAAGAAGAGAAAAGATACACCCATTCACAGAAGGAAGTGACATCACGGGTGACCAGGCTGCAGTTCAGTGAAGTTGAAGGGATGGATGGACATAATCACGTTTGTGTGTGTGTGTGTGTGTGTTTAGTTTGCCATGACTGTAAAATGGCAAGAACTTTGGGCCAGGGATTGGGGAACCTGGAGTCTCATCTGGGCTTATCATTTTAACTGTCTGAATATCCATTTCTGCAATTACAAAATTATCATCTCTAGGATTCCTTTCACCACTTACACAACCTCAGATTTCAGGTGGAAAAAAACAGTCATCCAGGTTCCGTTAGGCTCTGCAAATAACTTTCTCCACATCCGGACTGTAGGTTTTGTCCTTAGATAAAGCAAAGTTTTCATAGTAGACTAACCGGTTATCTTTCGTGCTATAGTGCCACACAGCTTAAAGGGGTAAGATTTGTGACTTAAGGACCCCTTTAGGGAATCCCTGAATGTATTTGTTGAGTAGGAAATAAACAGCGATAGGACCATATTTATACATGGTGAGAAGTGAATTAAAGGTCATCACCAGTTGGTCATTTCCTTGTAACACAGTGACTTTCTATAACCTTAACTTTGAAAACTATTCTCAGAGTCAAAAAGAAAATAGTCTTAAAATTTCATTAACACGTTGCTTGCATAGCTTGGTCACCTGTAGTAATTTTGAAACAAAAAGGTGCTGCAGAAGTGATCCTGGTTGTATATCTAATTGTACATAAAATTCCTAGAAGTTATAATTCCAAACCCAGGCAAAATAGAAAATAAAAGGAGAACATAAAATCAGTTATGTTAGATAAGATAAAATACAGGAAAGAAAAACCTATGTTCATATTTAACTTCCTTAAAGAAGACCTAAGTCTTTTTTTTTTTTTTAAGTATTATTTCATAGTCAGTGGCATGTTGGCGGTTTCCAAGGAAAGGGAAATGTTAGCTAAAGAAGAAAAGGATATTTTGAGTTCCTACTCTGTTAGTTACAGTGCTGTGTGCTTCACATGTATACTCATTTTAATCCCAGTTCTATGAGACATTTCCCTATTTTACACCTAGCTATAGCTTTGTAGATGATGATGCTATAAAATACTAACTGGAAAACAAAATCCTACTCATTCAGATTTCAAATACTATCACTTGTTGTGAAGGCCAGTCCCATGGAGATTCTGTATGACCCCAAGAATTCAAATTTAGGAGGAAAAACATGGGGGAGGTAGATTTCAGCTTTCTAAGAGTCAGAGCTGGAATGGAGAATTGCCTGCCCTGATGTAGGGAAGGCATCTGGTCCTCTGCAGCCCCTCATGTGGAATGTGGGCCAAGAGGATTCACATGTCTTCTAAACGGTCAGGTTGAAATCATCTTTTAGCTGGACTTCCTGTTCTGGAACCTCAGGCGTGGTCTGTAATCTAAATTTCAGTTTATTAGTCTAAAATAGAGATAATTCTCACCAGATTTAGTGTATGTAAAAGCACCCAGCAGTGGTACTTGAATGTTTCTACCTTTTCCTTTTGAGTTTCTAACTTTTCCCCTGTATCACTACACGTTTTTAAATTTTCAGCTCTTCAGTAGATTTTTTTCAACATATTACCATGTAAATTTTTAAATAGAAAAGTGAAAAGGATTGTACAGTGACCACCTGTATATCTACCACCTAGACTCTGTAATTAACATTTTACTTGCCCTGTCACATATTTATTCATATATCTCTGTATCCATACAGCAGTCAATCTTATTTTAATGCATTTCTAAGTAAGTTGCAGACATCACTATAATTTACTCTTTGACACTTCAGCATACATATCATTAACTAGAGGTCAATATTTTTTTCCCTTTGAGGTAAGATTTACATGGACTGAAACAGACCTTAAATGTACAATTCAGTGAGTTTGACAGATGTGTGCACTGATATAACAAACCCCTACCAAGATGTAGAGCAGTACCAGTACCTGTGAAAGTCCATTTATGTCTCTTCCCAGTTTTCTGCTCTCTGTTCAGATGTGTTATTTTAACATTAAATAGCAGCTAAGTGTTTCGAATGGAGTATGCTTTATTGTCTATTACTTTCAGAATTAGTTCATTTATGCCTAAGGATTAACTAGCATAGTACTGAAAAAATATAATGAAACAAGAGTCTCTGAACCCTTTTGATTGTGTAGCCTCTTGGTTAAAAAACTTTGAGACTGCATCCCATATGTAAATTTACTTTAAAATTACATATACTCGTACCTTGTACTAGTATACACATTATAAAAACAAAAACTGAAAGGAATGACATGGTATAAACAGTATTTTATGTTTTAAAATTCTTTTTGGCAAAATATTACTATAATAGATTAAGTCTATTTTTCAAACTATTAATTTCTAGAATACTTTTTACCTGCTTCTTGTGATATCTGACTTAGGTGGTCACAGGTTTTATCTTCTAAAGATAATTTTTATAATACAACTGTCACCTCGGCCATTTCCTTGTTTGCTTGTACTTACATTATTAGAATTGTATTTGTAGGATTCCTTTTAGCTACTTGTTCGTTTGGCAAGAGTTCAGTTTAGAAGTAGATATTCCATAATTCTCAACCAGTCACAAACAAATGTCAGTAAATCACAGTATGCCCACAGTGCATAAATATAATCATCCAAATAAGGACACTAATGTCAATTTATATATTAAATATTAGTAAAATTCACTTTTTAGTTAAAAATAAGAAACTGAGTTGTGAACACTCTGCTTATGTTACCTTTGTTCTAAAAGATGAGAAAAAGTCAAAATTCTTGAGTTTCAGATGAGCTTTTTTTAAATTTAAGAACTGTATATGAGAACTCTCAAATGATACAATCACTTTAGAAAACTAGCCTGATCTACTGTAGTTAAGCACACGCCTACCTTGTGACTAAGCAGTGTGTTCTAGGCATATACCCATGAGAAATGAGTGTTTATGTCCACCCAAAGACTTGTACAAGAGTGATTCTACATAGCAGCTTTATCCATAATAGAAGACTGAAAACCCAGATGTCCATCAGGAGGGGAATGGGTACACCAGTTTGTAGTATATCAATGCAGTGGAGTACTACTCAGTAATAAAAAAGGTCAAACTACTGATACCCACAAAAATATAGCTGAATCGCAAAAATACAAGGTAGAATGAAGAAAGCCAGATACAGATAGTACATTCTGTATGATTTAATGACATTCAAAAACAGGTAAAACTGATTAATGGTGATCAGGTTGTGAGAGCTGGAGGTTGGAGGGGTGGTTACTGACTGGAAGGAGGCCCTAGAAATGTTTTGTATCTTGATGTGGAAAGTGGTTTACATGGGCATGTACTTCAGTTTAAAAACACTATGTATGAGATAGGGAAAGAAGAACCTAATACTCCAAGCTCCTTCAGGTATTTAATTTCGCCATTCTTAGCATTCGATGAACAATTTTTTTTAAGGCTTCAGGCCTGCCAAGTTGCTGCTTAGTATATTTTCGATCTACTTTCAACCTCTCGCTTGGTAAGACAAGAATAAAGCCTTTAATTTACCATTCTGTGACAGCTTAAAGAGCTGACCTCTTATTGAATTTGCATTGAGCACCTACTGTGTGTAAGGCACTGTCCTAGGTGTAGGTTTTCCTTTTTCCTTTAATAGGTTAAGTTTCGGCAATTTTAAATAACAGCATGATTATAATTAAAGTGCTTTCACATCCTTTATTTATATAAATACTGGTTGAGAATCCTTAAAATCCTTTGAATTTTTTTTTTTCTTTTTTGCCTTTGGTAATAAACTACTAGACTGTGAGACTTTCTTTCTGGAGGCCAGGCTACATACTTTCAGGGAATCACTTGAGACTTAAATTCTTTTTAATCTTAAAGTAAGGTGTTTATAATCATCATTACTTTGGCCCAAGTCCAAAGAAGTCCATCATTGGTTCATTCCTCAGGTAGAGTGACACAGGTTCCCTCAACCTTGTCCCCAGGGACTGTACTTACATTGCCAAGGAACTGGTAAATTGTCTCATTTTCTTCCACTTAATCCTGAGAGCAGATAGGCACTTAAACTCTCAGTACCAATATGTACATGTTGCAGTGCTCCCATTTCACCCATATGAATCTGTATTTCTGGCACATACCCTTTGGAATGCCCTAATGATGACTGTTTCCCCATGATTTGGAAAATATTAATTCCCTGAAGTCAGGTTTCTGCTATATGAGATTGTGTTTAGTCTTTTGGAAAATGACTGAAGGTGTAAAATTATATATTACTATCAACATGTCTATTAGCATTAAAAAAGCATAAAGTAGTAAGTATAGTAAACATAAGAGGAGAAGAACCCAAATATTACTATTTGTTGGAGAAAGTTGTCTTCTGTTGTGGAAGAGTCTCCAGATGTTAGATCAGAATCTAGTCCACAGCAAAAAGGCTTCATAGGCATTTTGAGCAGCGCCATTGAAAGCATGGTTTGCGGACTGTTACCTGTCAGTGAGAAGCTAGGTATAGGAATTGAGAGTAGGAGTTGAGACATTTTTTAGCAATTTGATAGAGTAACTTTATGAATCTAATTTTTAAATGTGATTTGTATGTATTTTATTTTTTTCTAATTCATCTTTAATATATTTTATAAAAATGTTAGTCTGCAACAAATTAGAAATTTTTTTGAAAGCTAGTTCTTTCCCACAGATAGCATAGAAGTGCTGACTATAAAGACCCTTAAAAGTCAGTAGTGGTCTTTGCACCAAAAATAGTTTGCTCATACTGTACACTGCTTAAACTACCTTTATTTAAAAGAGAGCCTGGGATGACCTTCATGTTATAAATACTGATTTCACCTATGTAAAGAATGTTGTAACATAAGTAGTAATGTTCATTGTAGGAAGCTTCATATCTGTATACCTAATTAGAAGCATCATGAATATGTATTTGCATATATGCAGGTACATAATTTTTGTAATATATACTGCTTTGCATACTTTCTTCCCCCAATTAAATACTATATCTTAGATGATTTTCAGTGGCAGCGAATATATTTCTGTAACATTATTTGTAATAGTCATCTGGTAAGTCATGATATGGACCTATTTATTATGAATAATAACCACTTCCTATTATAGGACATTTAGATTACTTCCAGTTTTTTTTCTTTTACTATAAAATAATACTCTGAAAAACATTTTAGCTAAATCATTAATTTATTTCCTTGAGAACAGGTATCTGGAAATTGTATTTCTGAGTTGGATGGGAGAACATGAGCATATTTTGAAGCTTTAGACTTATATTTTTATCATGCCCTCCCCAAAAGTTTTGACTATCTTACCTATTAGAAAAATAAGAGGATATCTTTCCCATATATTCATTAAAAATAGATGATTCAGATTTTTTAAAACCTTTGTCATTTTAATAAACAAATATTTAATTGAATTAATTTACTTGGTTACAAGCCAGGCTGAATATATGTCATACCTACTTATCAAATCACGTATATTGTATATCTTGATTACAAGTTAGGATGAATGTGTATAATAACTTTTATATACATTTTTATATAATGTATATGATAACTGTGAGGTAGATATCCACATAAGAGAACTAAGATTTGGCTTAAGAAATTCACCTAGGGTCACCTGCTTAATAAATGCCTTAATCTCTGACCATGAAGAATGCCACAAGAAATAAGAAATGTGATACTGGGTTAGGTGAAAGGGCTGAAGAAGCGTTTGGCAGTGTGTAAGAAGACTACAGATAAAGATAATTCACAAGTTGTGAATCTGGCAATTGTAAGTCAACATTTATTGTAACACTTATTTCTCTAGTCTTTACATCTTTGAAAGCCATCTGACACAAGGCAGTATAATAAAATAAATAAGACATTAGTTATGCATATAGAGAAAGCAGAGACCTGTTAAAACCCATTCTGAATGAATAGCATGGTGTTGATTTAGGTAAAGTGCTAAAACCTTTATGGTGAGAGAACACTGGTATTTGAATATCAGGTAGGTAATTTTGAGATTTACTGGTTCAGTAGAGCCTAGAGGCCAAATCATAAGAGCTGCTACTCACCTGTGTTGCTTTTTGCCAGTTTACTGCATTCTCAATTCCCATAACAGCATTTTCCTGTGTTATTTCACTGCCGTTCGTCATATACATAATCTCCTCTCAGCTGATTAAAATAGAGGTAGAAATTGAATTTTTCTGTTATACCTTATTCGTGTCTAGATAAGAATTTGCTGCTGTTAGTCAGGTAACTAACATCTATATAGTCACAGATAGCCACAGAGAAGCAAGAAGCATGGAGTAATCTAGAAACTAGTGAACTCAGGCCTTCTGAGTGACATCCTCCAGGTTCCCTGCAGTGTCTGGAAAGACAAGTACAGGAGTTAAAAGACAGGCACCTCATTCAGCTGCTGTCTTGGTTTGGTAGATCTGAGCATCTTTTTATTTACAACTTCTTTGTAAAACAGGGAGAATGATAATTCTTATTTTCTTGTCTTTATTTTTCCTTAGAGATCAAATGTTAAAATGTACATGAAAGAAGTGTTTGCTAATTAAATACCTAATAATTACCTCCCAGGAATACTAAACTTGTTATAAAATGCTTGGAACCTAGTAAAGTCTCAGTAAATGCATTTGTGGTTTGGGTGGTATGGCATGTCTTTCATCAGCTTTATGATGTGAGTTGGCTTTAGGCTCTGGGAGTTTTGGGGACTTCCCATTGTTATCCCTTGTTCAGATTCCTAAGTATGATGGGTCATTTCTAGAGATTCTGCATAGCGTCAGGGTTTGGGGGCAAACTGGACTGGACTGTGTTGCTCTACAGAGGGTCTGTGGATAAACTGCTCTCCCACTTGATCACTGAGACCGAGTTCTGAGTGGATTCTCTAAGTCTGATTATAAGAGACTCTTCTTAGACTACCCAGAGGAGGTACCCAGTCTCCAGCATGTGGGAGAATAAGCAGTAAACAAGGTTGCCTCCACGAGGACTGGAAAGTTCTTGATAATATGTTAGTAACTTCTCAGCTTCTATTGCAAACTGTTCAAGGTGAGAGTTATAAGTGATAGGTTCAGTAGTGGTTAGCAAATATAAAAATGAGTTTCACAGAAGATTCAAAAAATTTTATGTAGGGAGGCGTTAGGTCTTTTCCTCTTTTTTTGCCATTGAAGTAGAGCTTTTGTAGTAATTGGCATCTTTAATTTTGGAGAAATGCTTATTCAGAAGAATAGTGTTATAAATTCTCAGTTCATTTTTTTGTATTTACCGTATGTTGAATGGATTGAAAATTAGTTTCCTCTAAACCTCTGTGTGACTTTCTAAACAGACCAACTATTTTCAAACAAGGCAGAATTGTTAACTGTCTCCACTGGACTGCTCCATGAGGGTTAATAATTTTGAAAAACTATTAGATCTTGGAAATGAGTTGTTGCTGATGGATTCCAATACAGTATAGTCTAATGGCTTTCAAATTTTTTTGACTAACAACATTAAGAAATAAACATTAATGTCCTGTACACACACCAATAAAACTTTTCACCAAATCATATATATGATGCATTCTGATACATTTATATTTCATTTTGTATAAAATCAGGTTGCAACCCAGTTTCACTACAATTTGAAAAGCACTGGTGGGGTCTGTTAGGGAAATTAACATGTGAGTCGGTCTGTTTATATAGAAGAGTAGTTGAATTTGGGGGATGTGTTAACAGTCCTGAGTTTTTTAATCTGCTGTAGCCACAGCCTCTGTGAAGGTCGTATGAATATAAAAAATGAAAGTTACGTTATTTAACCATCCAAGGCACTATTTCCCTTGATCTCGTAAGTATACAGAGCAAATTTTGTACTCTCATCTTTAATCTTTGGACTGCAAATGTATCTATAATTTTCTTGAACCTAATTGTAGTTTTGCACACATGCCTTCTTAAGCGTGATAAGCTCCCTACATTTGCTAGCTATTGTACGGTTCGACTGTATTCTGTTCCCTGGCTGATAGTAATGAGGCTCTGGGGTTTTCTTGGGTCTGTGAGACTGGACTGTGGAGGTATCAGGCTGTGTGTGACTGAGGATGAGGAACTTTTAAGCCAGAAGACTTGCAGGTACCCTCTAAGATGGATGTGAAGTCATGGGCCTAGCACGTTTCTAATTGTTCTCTATTTCCTTTAAAAACACTTTTTGTTCAAAAAGATTTTCTTGCCATTATTAGATTCAGCAGTCTTGGTGGAGAAAACCTAGTGTTCACGATAGTAAAGCATTTTTTAATTTCTGAAAAAGATACATTTCTGAAAAGTAATAGTAAGCAGTTTTCCATCTCACATATGGCTGATTGACTCACACAAGATGAGCACATTTCTATTATACTAAACGGAAATATCTGACGACAAAAGGGATAATATTAGATCAATCTCTGTGTCATGCCAGGTATTCAAGAACCCTGGCTGCTCTCCCGCTCAGCCTTCTGTTTCTGCTGTTGTTTACTGGCCCTGTCTTGTGTTATGCAGGTTGGCAGGGGGAGGACAAAGCTTTTGATAGAGTTATGAAATATGATGGTCTCCATTGCTCATTTTTAATAAGCTTCCTGTTTGGGGCAGAGATTGATTTAACTGCAAGAGATCAGATAAACAAGAACAAATGTGTCCCTTGTTTTTGTAGTACCATGAAAGCAGATTACAGAGGTAGAGCAGTTCGACAAGAGTGGACAGTTGGAGAATTTGTTCAAGTGCAGTGGCGATGGCAGTAGGAAGACCCCTCTGCCCCTAGAGTTGCTGCTCGCTCACTGTCGTAAACCCCGAGTAGGCTTTAAGCTCCTTTTCTCTGGGTATCCCACCCACCTCCTGGCTTTACTCCTTCCTATCCAAACCAGAAGCACTTGCACTGCTCTCATTCCAGCTTTCATTTTCTCTTTCGTGCGTTCACCTCACTAACACCTTCCTGGGGCTTCTGCTTCCAGCAAATCGTCTACTGAGACCCCTGGACATAATCGCAGAGACATGCGGACTTGGGGCAGCTCTGGGACTGATTTCATCGAGGTCCCGAACACCACTGCCGCTCATCAGGCCTTGGCCTGCCCTGAGTCAGCTCCCTGTCCCTCCTCCTCTGCTGTCGGTGGCACCTTCACTGCTCTCCGCCTACTCATCTTCCTTCCCCGCACCTCTAGCAGATTGTTTTTAACTTCATAGCTCACACGTTCACTTCCAGGATGCAGTGGAAGAGCAAGGGCTCGGTGGGCAGAGGAAGCCATGTCTGTGTGTCCCTGCGCCCCTGGTGCCGCCACCTAACCTCTTAGCCTTGAGGGGCGCACCCATAAAATGGAGACAGTAAAGCCTACTCAGGATCTTTTCAAGGATTGTGAACATAAAAAGCCTGCAGTATCACAGATAATCAAAAAATGTTCCGTTCTGGCCCCCTCACCTCTCCCCTCCCCTCCTTATTTGGCCCCATTTAGTTTCGAGCGTTTGCCCTGCCCTTGGTGCTCTCATCGATTCTAGGGGTAGAGAAGTGACCCAGAGGAGGCCTTTGTTCTCCTAGACTGTGGCAGCCTCTTCCCCTGTATGGCTTTTCTTCCTCAAGCCAGAAATCATCATTTGTCCCACCTCTCAGCCACTGTCTTCTGCTGTCCTTGGTCGCCGAGCTTCTTAAATTTAAGTGACCCCTCTGCCACTTGCTCACCCCTCCTGCCATCCAAAGAACATATTTCAATCCTTATTTTGCCTCTGGAGTTTAATCCTGACTTTTACATTCTATGTTTTTACATCTCCTGATACTTTTTACCATTTATTTAATAGATTTCAGGGCTTCATTGCACGTAAATGTTTATGACTTAAAACTTCAGAGTAGAGTGTACCTTTTGCCAAAGTATAGTGCTCTGCATTGTACATTTCATACTGTCTTTAGCTCATTAATTTATAGTACTTTTTCCAATATTACTTTGCTTTTATTTTTGTATATGTTTGGCTGATGTATCTTTATCCAGTCTTTTACTTATAACTGTTTTATCCTTTTAAAATGTCCGTTGTATAAAAACAGTGTACATGTAGCTTCATGTTGTTTTTTTGACCACCCCTGGGAGATGTTCCCCTTTTCCCACATTTTGCTGACAGTCTTCAAGATTTTATCTAACTTTTTAATTAGTAGAAATGCTTCCTGGTTTTAAACAAGTTGTTGTGTGATAGTCTTAATTTCTGTCATTGAAACTTTTTTTTTTCCCAGTTATTTCTGTATGAAGGTAGGACTGTGAGAATTGGGCAGCACCCGTGTTCCACCATCATAGTCACTTTAGGGTTTTTGGAGTGTTACTCTGGATTTGTCTCAGACTTGATGGAGTTAGTATTATGAAAATTAATGAAACATGACATTTCCTTTAGAGAGCTTGGGATGGGTTCAGGAACAGAGGCGTAGGTTCATAGAGGGAAAGAGTAAAAGTGAGGTGTCTGTGGAACGGTCAGGTGGACTCAGTGAACTAGAAGTAACTAAAACTGACCAGCCCAGAAGGAACAGGAAAAAGAGACTAGATGGAGACATTGGCATTTCCTTATGAAAAGGCTGGTTTCAGCCCCTTTTTGTCATAGGAAGTTAAAATCTAAGTTTAGAACTATCCATCTATTGTCCTCTCTTTTGTGATAGGGCTGTTAGTCTTACTCACCGGAGAGAGAAAACACTGCATCCCGAGTGACCCTCCCGTTGGGTTCTGTGCTATTGGTTCTTCCGTCCCCGCAGACAATTTCGAAGTCTTTAATGAAAAAGTTCAATGATAGTGCCTCCTGAGCTCCTGAGGCATAAGATTTCAGATAAATTCCAGTGTTGTTATTTTGGGGGGATGATGAGAAAACTAAAATGCATTAATCTTTTTGCCCAAGTGACTTGCTCACAGTTATAGAGCAAATTAGAAAGAGCTGCACTAAATTCCATTGCCCTTTTACTCACCTCCATGGGATGAGAGGGAGAAATGACAGGGAGTACAGAGTTCATACTAACCATTTTGACAAGTAGACACGCTGATTTAATTTAGAAAATTTAAAGTTCAGGGGAAAAAGGGTTTAAACCAGTCTTGGGTGGGGGGGAGCTTTTTATGTGCTCATTGTAAATTTTTCTCATTTTAATTGTCAAACACACATAACATAAAACTGACCATCTTAATCATCTTTAAGTGATCAGTTCAGTAGTGTGTAGTACATTCACATAATTGTGCAGCCATCACTATCATTTGTCTCCAGAACGTCTTCATCTTGTAAAACTGAAATTTTGTGCCCGTTAAACACAGTCTGCTCATTCTGCTCTACTTCCAGACACTGTCAACCACCATTCATTCTACTCTCTGTCTCTAAGAATATAACTACTCTAGGTACCAAAGATAAATGGGATCACACAGTATATGTCTTTTTTTGTAACTGGCTTATTTCACTTAGCAGAATGTCCTCAAAAAAAGTTCACCCATGTTTGTAGCATGTTTCAGGATTTCTTCCTTTTTAAGGCTGAATAATATTTCATTGTATATGCATAATACTTCATTGTAAATAGACCACATTTTGTTTATTCATTCATCTGATGGTGAAAACCTGGGTTGCTGTCACCCTTTTTTATGATGAATTAATGCTGCTTTTAACACGAGGGTACAAATATTTTATCGAGATCCTGCCTTTAATTCTTTGAGTATAATAAATCCCCCTTATCTGTGGAGGACATATTTCAAGATCCTCAGTAGGAGCCTGAAACTGTGGAAATCAATTGAAACCCTACATATACTATTTTTTTCATATGCATACATACTGATGATAAAGTTTAATTAACAAATTAGGGACAGTAAGAGATTAACAGTAATAACTAGTAATAAAATGGAACAATTTTGACAACATACTGTATAAAAGTTATGTGAATGTCATCTCATAACCAGTCTAAGCTGGCTACGGGCAGGATGGCACAGGATTTCATCATGCTACCCAGACAGTTGGCAGTTTTAAACTTCCGAATTGCTGGAATTTTTCATTTACTATTTTCAGACTGAGGTGAACTGCAGGTAACAAACCACGGAAAGCAAAACTGTGGGTAAGGGAGGAACTACTACTGTAAGAGCCTAGGAGTGCAGTTGCTGAATCATATTATAGTTCTATTTTTAATTTTTTGAGGAAATGTCATACTATTTTTCATAATGGCTGTATCATTTTGCATTCCCACCAACAGTTCTCAAGGGTTCCAACTTCTCTCTATCACTCTGAACATTTATTATTTTCTCTTTTTTTATAATAGCCATCCTAATGGTTGTGAAGTTATATCTCGTGGTTTTTATTTGCGTTTCTCTAATGATTAGTGATATTGAGCATCTTTTAATGTGCTTATTGGCCACTCGTTTACCTTCTTTGGAGAAGTATCTACTCAATTTTTTTGCTCATTTCTTAATTGGGTTGTTTGGTTTTTGTTATTGAGTCGTAAGAGTTCTTTATATATTCTGGATATTAACTCATCAGATACATGATTTGCAAATATGGTCTCCCATTGTGTGGGTTGCCTTTTCACTCTGTTGAGCGTTGTGCTCATTGTAATTTATTTAGATAAGCAACGAATAGGACTGAAAAGATATCTGCAGGGCAGTCAGTTTTTATGGAAGTCCGTATGCGGCAAATGCAGGGAAAGCAGGAGCGGTATAGGTCCTGGGGTCATTGTGATGTTATCAAATGAAAGAGGGAGGCACTGAGAGATGAAAAGGTAAGACTGAGGACAGGCCACACAAGGATGCCCAGGCCTAGCCTTATATGAGGCACCTGGGTAGAACCAAGAACAAGGAAAATAAGATAGTTCTCAGAAACATGCCTGTGAGTGATCATTTAAATGATCAAATGAGTTTTTGCACAGATAAGGCAGTTAGGATGGTTTGGCTAAGCTACTAGCTTTTTTTGTGAAAAACAGGCACAATTAAGACAAAATATGGTTTAATTTTGTTTTATACCTAGAATTATTCAGATTTTTATGTGACAAATGTCATCCCTGAGACATAAACTGAAGGAAGCAATCTCTGAGAAAATTATCCCAAAATTATGTATTTTCTGGACTCTGTTTTGCCAGGAACCAAATGTTTTTCTCTACTTGTGGAACTATTGCAACTAGCTTCATTGTGTGTGTGTGTTTTATTTTTAATATATCAACAATTACATTGAAACATCGAAGTTAGCATTAGTTCCCTAGTCGGAATAATTGCCATTATATGCTCTTTTTAACTGTGGCACATAATGGTGTTTTCTTCTTAATGTCTACTTTCTATTATTAAATATTTGTTTAACAATCCTGTCAGAAACATATATTCATCAAAAGTTTTTTGGTTTTGTTCTTTGCTTTTTTTTTTTTATTTTTAGATTGTTGCTTTTGGCAGAAAGACAAAATTATCTTCATGCCTTTATCTTTAGAAAGAAATAAAGTACAATAGGATGCATTTAGCAGATGGTTCTAAATCTTTAGAATGTTATTAATGCTGCTATAAGTTAAACTTTTGAGGTATTTGATGGATTATCATGTATGTACTTTGATTCAGTGATTTTTGCCTTTCGTCTGATGTCGCTAGTCCAGGGTTTAGGTCCCTCTTTTCAGAGGCTTTCAGGGTCTTGCTGCTATCCTGAATTTGAACATACGCAAACAAGTGTTTTCTCCCTCCCACCTTTCTGCTGTTTCTTTTCTCTCCTGCAGGCTAATAAAAAATGAGCTAAGACTGGGGGAGAGGGTTAGGTGATGAGTTCAAGGAGGTGGACAAAATTTATATCATGTCGGGTCTTACAGTTACAGTAATGAGTTTAGGATTCTTTAAACTTTGGAAAGTCATTGCAGAGTTTTAAACAAAATGACATGATCTGATTTGTGTTTAGGGTCTGAAGAATTGATTATTGAGGGCAGAGGTGGGAGAGCAGAGACGTGGATCCAAAGGGCCAAGTTAGGCTTTCATAGAAGTTGAGGCATGAAGTGATGATAGAGTAGACCAGAGAGAACAGTGGACGGAGAAAGAAGTGGTTAGTTTGGTGATAGACTTTCGGGGTATAATGGAAAGGACTTAGTGATAGCTGAGATATGTCTGCATGGGAGAGAAACAAGAACTTCTAGGTTCTAATAGAAGCAGCTGGTCGGACAGTGATGCCATTTACTCACATTGGGAGCACTGGAAGATAAATAGGTTGGGCCACAAGACTAAGAATTTGTTTTTAGACCTTTTAAATATGAAATGTCTGTGAGACACCCAAGTATATGTGAGTGTGAAGCTCAGAAGGGAGGTCTGGAGTTTGGATTAGAATGATGAGCCACGTAGATAGTGTTGGGAACCTTGGAACTTTATGAGGTCAACACAGTTGTAAGAGTAGGTGGCGATGAGGAGCCGTAGGAGAAGCAGATGGTGAGGAAGGAAAAACAAGCATCAGGAGAGTGTCCTGGACTCAGGAGGAGAAACTTTCAATGGATATATTATGTAATGGAGAAATATATTTGCAATGGAAATTACAGATATTGGGTTAATATATTACAAATGAATAGTAAAAAGAACCCTGTAGAGAAATGCAAAAATGATATGAATAGGCAATTCACTGAAGGGCAAACCTAACCGCCAATAAACCTATGAAAAGATGTTTAATCTCACCATTAATCAGGGAAATGCAAATCTAAAAGAGCAATAACACCTAATGCTGTCAAAGATTGGAAGGGGAGTCATTTTCATAAGTTGGTGGAAATGTGAATTATTACAGCTTTTTTTGAAAGCAGCCTGGCAATATCTATTAAAATGAAAAATACCTCTAATGTGTGATTCAACAGTCTCACTCCTAGAAATCTATCTTAATGGAATTAGAAGCACCAGTACGTAAAAATCTTAAGTATGTTTCCTGTAGCTTTTTTGGAGGGCAAAAACACTAAAAATAAGGTAAATACCAATCCCTCAGGGAACATTATTATAGGTTAATAAATAAATAAATTATAGATTATTCAATCACTGGATTATGCATCTATTAAAAGTAAATGAGATCTATGCCACTTGACTTTAAGGGGAATTTGATAAAATATGATTCATTTTGTGTGTGTGTGTATTTATGAGACAGTAGTCCCCCTCCCTCCAAAGAAACTTCTGCCTGTGTATAAAACCTTTGTATGTATGTGATTGTGTATATGGACATGAAAGAACTTACTTTGTTATCAACAATAATTACCTGGGGATAAGGAAGTCTGAGAAAGGTTGTGGAGATAAGCATCCATTCACCCACTTCTTAAACAAACACACACGCTCCTCTATTTAAAAGAAAAAGGATCTCCATGATAAAACTGTCTGTGACATACTCCATATATATATATATACGTGTATATATATATATATATATATATATATATAACAAATGCAAGTGTATATATAACACATGAAAAGGTAGTCACCACAGTTATAATCCAAAGTATAATTAATTTTTTTTAAATAACATGCTGAATTGGGCTATGCATGTCACACCTTTATTAGTCAGGCATGGCTTACCTGGCACCTCTGCCTCTGTGGCTCTCGCAAGATCATACACTTGACCAGGGGCTGGATCTGCTTCCGGGCTCACTGCAGTAGTTGTTGGCAGGATTTGATTCCTCGTGAGTAATTGGCCTAAAGGCCTTGTTTGTTCATGAGCTGTTGGCCAGAGCCCTTAATGGGTTTCTTGTGACATGGGCTTCTCCGTGGAGCAGCTCGTAATACGGCAGCTGGCTTCCTCAGAGCAAACAAGCAAAGGGGCAAGAGAGTCAGCAAGATGGAAGTGACAACTCGTCACTTTTGCCTTTTGCATTTGTTAGAAGTAACTAGATGAAGCCCACACTCAAGAAGAGAGGATTACTACACAAGACCATGAATATTGGGAAATGAGAAACATTGGGCATCATTTTAGAACCAGCCTACCACCAACCACGAGTATTCCTGGTTTTTTCTCATTTTCACTTGTCTTGCAACAGTATAGTGAATCTGTCTTCTGAATAGTTACTTAAAACTCCCTCGTTCCTGGACAACACATGGTACGTGTACCCTTCTTTCTGCTTTGGTCCTCTTACCTCCAGGTTGCCCTCTTGGACAGGTTTTAAAACAACTCCCATTCTACCTCTAGCTAATGGTCCATGAAGATTTGTATCTTTCCCACAAGAAACTTGGAGTGTAAGCCAGTGCAGTCCCTACACATTTCACGCTACCATCAGACTAACTAACCAGAAGGTCCTGTACTCTTTCTCAAGGTTGCTCAGTCTTCTGTGACCCCCCCAGGCTCTAGAAGACATATCTTAAGCTCTTCAGGTGATCTTAGGGAAGGGAGCTTTTCCCAAAACTCCTCTCCTGATCTTCAGCTCTTCTTTTTCTTCACCAACCCTTTTTTTGTTATTAGGGGAGAACTAAACTTTACAAGGGTTTGGACTGCATTCTTTGCAAGTCTGAAATAGTAACCTCATTTTGTAATGTATTTTCCTTTGTCTTGGACCTTCAGCTGAAACTGACACTCAAGTAGTTCCATAATGACATCCTCTTTCATCTTTGCCTGCTTGCTACTCCTTTGAAGGCATCTGCTCTGGATAGTTGTCTAGTCACTGTAACAAGAAAAGTGATTACTAATTTATTAAACCAAACAGTAAAACGTAATAGAGAAAAGATGGGGAAAGCACTAAATACCTTTTGTTTCAGACCAGAATAAATACTGTCTTAATATTATTATGTAAATACTATTTTAATAGTGTTCGTGTAATATTTGAAGTACTTATAGAATTAAAAATGAGCTATATGAGTTATAATTCATAGAATAAAGGTAAACATGAAGAGAAAAAGGCATAAAAAGCCAGATATGATATTACCAGCATAAATGGTCTCCATTTGAATTAATAAATAAAATCCAACAAAGTAATGTTTGTAAGAGACCATCCTAACAGAATAGAAGGCAAAAGTTACCCACAAACCGGAAATGTGTTTATCACACCTGAGTAAAACAAACAGAGATGGTAGCATTTTATATCAGGCAAAATAGAATTTAAGGGGGAGGAAAAGCAGATATTGCATGTCATTTTATGTTGACAACATAAGACCCAGTGAAATTGACACCAAAAGCGACGCGCGCAAATTGGCACAAGTCTTGTGAACTGGTTTCACAGGTATCTGAATTTAGTTTGATGTGATTATCTTTCTTTAAATTTTTTTTTTGGTGAGGAGTCAGGGTTAGGAAGATCTGAGTAAAGCAGTGAAATCTTTCCCCATTAAAACATACTATATAAAATTTTGCATATACTTAAGGAAATTTCACTGAAGAAACAGAGTTTCTGCTGGGGAAATGGGGAAAAGAAGGCTAGGGTTCTACAGATGTAGTTTCCTTAGAAATTCAAACCAGGCTTCAAACTGGAGACATGTTCCCAAGCCACGGTGTGGGAGAGGGTGCTCTTCCTGTCTGAGCAGGTAAGGGTCTCATTGATTCAGTCATTGGAGGGGCTGACTGCTTAGAGGAAGAGTCATCCTCAGCAGAGGCAGGCAGCAGGGTCTGCGAAGTTTAATTGACGACTTGATCTCTGCCTAATGGAAATTCCATTCTGCAGTTATTTTTTGAAATCAGACTTTCTGGGGTAAGTCCTAAGCATCTGTATACTTATTGGTTCACTTTTAAGAATAATGTTTTATTTTAAATTTCAGTTTCAGAGCAGATATAGTTTCGTAACACTACCATTCCTGCTCCACTGAGCTAGCGAGCATCGGTAGTCTGGCGTGTGCCCTCCTACTGTTTTCCTGTGAGCGCGCACACACACACGTTTTCTGGAATTACGTTTTCTATTCTGCAGCTTACTTTTTTCACTTGTGCTTGATATGTTGCTGGCCTTCCAAGTCAGTATATAAAGATCTTGGCTATGACTATGCCAAGCTGCACCATGATTTAGTTAACCATTCCTTTGCTGATGGCCCATTCGTTGTTTCTTTTGAGGAGAGCTTCAGTGAACATCTTGGCATGTTTATCTTTACATACTCATGCTCTGATTTCTGTAGGGTAGATTGGTTCCCCGAAGTGGAGTTGTTAAGCCATGTGCTTTGCATGATTTTAATTATACATTACATGTAGCATACCAACTTCTTAAATGTTTGTAGCCATTTACATTCCCACTAATCCTTTAAGTGGGTGTTCATTCCCCACATTCACTAGCAGGCGCATTTCTAGCTTAAGAAAATAACTCATTAAAACCACAGAAGTAATACAAGGGAAAGCATGGGAAAATTTTTTTGGTAATCTTGGAATGGGAAAGGCCCCTTAAGCAAGATACATACCTGTAAGTCAGAAAGGAAAAGATTAGCTTTTGCCATATAAAAATTAGGAATTTTCTGTTAACAAAAATGTTTCAGATGAAATCAAGACAAATTGTAAATGGGTAAAAAACGTTTGAAACATGATAGAAAAGAGCTGCAAAATATATAAACTCAAAATGAACTTTTACTGATCAATAACAAAAGACCAGTAACCCAGTAGAAAAATTGGCATTGGTTATGAAAAAGGCACTTATAGAAAACATAATACAAATAATTTTTAACATGAAAAGATGTTCTGCATCATCCATAATAAAGTACAAATTAAAACACCATTTTTCACATAGCAAATTGAGGTAAGATACATTTATAACACCCATTATTAGTGAAAATATAGGGTGTACAGACACGTTATCCGTGGAATTATAATTGGGTGCAATCTCTGTTATTGGCAATTTGGCAATTTACAAAAATTCTTTTTTGAGTTGTTTTTAGCTGAAGTATTGTGTGCACATAGTGAAAACTCAACCTTGGCTTAATAATGAAGTACAACAATCTCTTGTCCCTTGATTTATTGACTAGACACTATTTGTTCACTTTCCGTCTTAACTGACAAAGATATAACTACTTGCTGTACTACCTTTATCCTCTCTCCCCTCTCCTCCTACCTATTTTTACCAAATATATTATGAAAAATTTGAAACGTATGGAAAAGTTGAAGTATAAAGCGAACCCTACATACTTACCTCCTAGATTCTACAATTAACATTTGGTTTGGTTTGGTTTGTCACATTTCTATCCATCTAACAATCTTTATCCATCTATCAATCCAGGTTTATTTTTTATATATTTTAAAGTAACTTGCATACATTATTATATTTCATTCCTAAAAACGTCAGCTCGAGGGAGTTTAAAATGGTATAACCACTTTGGAAAGGTCTGGGAGTTTTTTACAAAGTTAAGCATATACCTTTGCTGTTACACAGTAGTCCTATTCCTAGACATTTATCCAAGAGAAATGAAAGTGTAGTGTATATCCAAAAAAAAAAAAGTGTAGAAATGGTTATAGCAGTTTCATTTGCAATGGCCCAAACTGGACACGATGCAGATGTCCCTAAGTGCACAACAACACTACTTGGCCGTGTCAAAGAATGAGCTAATGTGTACTGTGAATTCATTTCAAAAATACATTGAGCAAAAGAAGCCAGTGCCCAGAGACTTCTTACTGTTTGTTTTCAAGTTCAGGAACAGGCAACACTGACCGATAATGATGGAATCAGGAAGTGGCTGCCTGTGTTGCATGGAAATAACTGGCAGGAAATAGGAAACTTTCTGAGATGACTGAATTGTCTTGTACTTGATTAGGTGTTGGTTATATGGGTATATGCATTTGTCAATTCTCAAGTATACATTTAAGATCAGTATATTATATATACTGTATAAATTTCGCCTCAATAGAAGTGAAAATAAACCTGACAAACAGGTATATTTTTACCTGTTAATTGAACCTGTGTGTACAATTGCTTAGGAGATGAGAAGGGAGATGGAGGACTATGCCAGATTTTTAGACATTTCAGTTTAAAATGTGATTTCTATAATTTAAAAGAAGGGAACCTAGAAGCTTAAATAAAGATTTTATATGAAAGTCATAAACCAAATTCCTCATTTTTTACCAGTCAGTCTGGGTTTTTGTCAGAGCCTGGCTCTCTCCAGGTACAGTGAGGATGAGCTGATGTTCCCCATAAGCCCCCACTCTAGAATCAGCCACGAGAACCCTCAGTAAGTCATCTGGCCTGTCCCCTACAAAAAGCCTACAGGAAGTTAAAAGCACTGTGTTCTCAGTACATTGTGACCTCGTGATTATTCTGGTGAGATGTGGCATCTCTGTTATCTGTGCAGATTATTCAGAGGGTGAAGAATAACCTTTTATCACATCTTGTTAAGAACAGACAATACTGTAAGACCATTTTATTTTAACAGAAAACCAAATTCTGGTTTTTATATTAATAAATATTTGACATTAATGGATTTTGAACCTTTCCTTTTTTAATCTTACGAATAAATCCATCAAAATTGAGTTAGCTTTGGCAAAATTTTAATATTTCATTGCATATTTTTAGACTATTACTTGCAGTTATAGTCTAAGGCGAATGAATTTCCCTTTTCACAAACCTATAGTGTTCAGTATGCATCCAGGGTTTGTCCTTCATTATCCTCTTTCACATTTTGGGACAACCTAAATATTTCAAGTACAAAACTTATCTTTTCCCATTAATAAACAAAAACGCATCCTGTTACCTTGCGTACACAGTCATACTTTTGTGCCACTATTGTTCTTAATATAGTCTCCATCTCCATAGCGATTATAACTTAACCAAAGTAACTGACTTCTACTTCACACAGTTAGATAATTGAGAAATTTCTGTCATACACAAAGGCTTTGGCAAATCAGCAACATTATAGGCATACCTAATACACATATCTTTTTGTACCTTCTATAAGTGGCAAAAATAGCCACTATATGACATAAAAATTAAAATCATTCATATGTTAAAACTATACTTGGTAAGCAGTGTTCTGTATTCTGTCTTACTTAGAAATTATTCAAGGATGTAAAGTTTATTAATCAACTTAATATTAGGCGAAGGTCTTAAAGTTAACTATTAGAAATTATATTTGATCTGACACACCATACGTTTTCCTTAATCATAAGTTCAGATTTGTTCATGGATTCACTTTGATTACTTAAATATGGATTCTTATATAAAAGTGTTTCTAAGCTAACTTTCTGTGAGAAGTGTTTTTCTTAAAAGGCCACCACATTTATTATAGCATTCAGTGGCAACCCATCCACTGGAACCATAGCAGACTGACGAATGTCTGTCTCACAGTGTATCTCACAATCAGCCGGAGGCTTCAAAACCAAATTCTTGGGCCTAACCCCCAAAATGTCTTGCGTCATGGGTCTGGGTTCTGGACTGGGAACTAGCATTTTTAATGAGTCCCTAGGTGGCACTCACTGGTGGTGACAGTTCAGGGATGGAACTGTCAGGGATGGAAGCATGAGGCTGCCTCACTCCGTGGACTGTGGAGTTGTAGGCTACAAGGGATGGAGTGTCTGCAGAGAGCAAAGCAGACCAGTTAAGCAACAGAAATTAAAAGGCTACCATATTTAAAGTATTCTTTATTCACTTTCTTATATCTGGAGGCTTCTTATGTTCCTTTATGTTAGATTTTTGTGATTCTTAGTACCTATAAACTAATAGAAACAGCTCTTTTAAGAAACTTGTGTCTCACTTGTTAATGCCCTTTCCAGAAGCAGGAAAACATTTCAAGCTCACACAAGGGAGATGAGGGGTAAAGGCTCCCAGGTATAGACACTGAGAGCTGACAATTCAGGTTCAAAACTTCAGCTACAGGCTGGAGGGAACACAGAGCGCCACTGATCTACATCTCAAAAGCCTTTTCTTTTCAGTAGAAGCAAGACTTATTCTATGAACCAAAAGACCAAGATTCCAGATTCTCTGCTATGCCACACCCAAAAGACAGTAGGTCCCCATCATTGTGTTATGAGGAGTAACACATTGGCTGTGTGTGCAAACCAGAATCAGAACCATACATTTCCACGAACCAGAAATAAAAGTAAAAATACAAAGTCAGGAAAACAGGAACAGTAGAAAAACAAACTCTGAAGATAAAGTTTTGTTGCCACTGGTAGCCATTCTAGGAGCCAAAGAACAGAGCCTGGGAGGTGTGCTCTGATTGGTCCAGGAAGCTCGCCTACTTGGATAACTTGGAATAAATCCAAAATTGTCAAAGTATTATTTTCAAAAAAATTAAAAACAAGACTCAGTATAGTGCGCATGCATGTCAACACATTATTTAATACCTTGGTGAGGAGCCAGCGTGATGGTAAGGTCAGTTACTACTGTCCTTGGGGGCATGACCTCAGCTACCTGAAGGGCCAGGCAACCCATGTAGATAAGGAAAACAGCATTTATAACATCTAGAGAGCGTGGGAAGTGTGGCAGACTGGAGAGCACATACCTTCGATCATCTTCAGCTAATTGTTGCCTTGTGAAAGTATGAGCTTAGTGTTGCTTATTCCGTCTTCAGTGCATGGTTCACAGAAGTTATCGATCTGGATTTTAATGTGAATCTTCCTATTTTAAAATGTCGGTAGCTAATTCAGTTTTTAAAAAGCCCTGTGTGAGCCAGACAACTCATCCTGAGGCCCAAAATGGCCCAGTAGATGTTAGTCATATGACATAGCAATCAAAGAGTTTAACCAAAAGTTGTGTTTTTGTTTGGAAGAAAAGTTTTTAAAGGTTTTTAAAAAATCGTTCACTTTCAGTTTTCTCATAATGTGATAGTGTTATGTCAACTAGTAATTCAGTGCCTACCACACATATAATTATGTGCATTTCCATTTTACGTTCTATTTTTTGTCGATTTAAAATACAGTTATTCAGTTTCAGAGATCTGTTTCACAGCAATGAATATTCTTAACACTACTGATAAATGGTTAATGTGGGAAATTTTTATGTTGTGTTTATTTCCACGATTTTACATATATATGTATATATTGAATTTATTGAGAATGAAGTTATTCATGTGACGTCTTTTTGGTGTAGTACTGAATGTAATCCATACAAGAAGCTGTGCGGTAGGTAACGAGAAAGCTGGGAGATGAGTATTTTGAAAGGCTGCTTTAATGACCTTGTAAAAAGATCATTAAGAACTTGATTTAGGGAACTAAATTTAGTAATGGGAATGGTGATCAATTTGAGAGGCATTTCAGAAGCTGGATTGGTAGAATTTGGTGCAAAACAATATGGGGCTTGCGAAAATAATAAAAAGATTTAGGATTTTTTCTTGAGTACAATGTTCCAATAATAAAGTTTGGAAACAAACAAATTCGAAGGAAATTAGTTCAGTTTTAGACAGCCAAGGAAGTTCAAGATTCGAAGGAATCCTAGAGGCAACCTAGTGCAGCCACCTTGTTTTACAGATGTGAAAAGTCAGGCCCCGGGAGAGTAAGTGACCCCTCCGATCTTACAATTTAAATCAGAAGCAGGACTTAACTTCGAATTCCTGGACTCAAAGTCAGTGTTTTCTCAGTAGGCTAAGCGTCTGCCCTGTGCCGCACGGCTTGTTCAGTTCAGAGATGGACTTGCGAGGCTGCCGCGATCCTCAGGCTTGCCATGTGTTAATTACCAAGGCCCGTGGATTTCCAGAGACTGGGTTCCAGGCCCTTTTCTCGCTCTCCAAACCACTGTGTGCCTCTTCTGTTCGTAGCCTTTCCTTCAGTTTAAGCTGCTTATAGGACCTGTAAATGGAAATGATTTGTAGATGTCTGTAATTTCATGCCTGGAGACTAAATAAAAGGTTTGGGGCTACAGACAGAGATTTGGGAGTCAAGGAATATTTCCTAAGACGTTCTAAGGAATTTAGACTTTTCCCTATCAGAAATTCCCAGCCTCAGACATACATAAGAATCTTAGGTCTGGGAAAAGGCTGGAGTATTTTTATTTTTAAAAAGCACAGTTTCAGATTCATAGCTGGGAACACTATAAGCATTGAGAAGCTGGAGAAGGATTTGAAGCCAGGAAGTGGCATAGTCAAATGTGTATTTTAAAAGATAATTGGAACTTAAATGGGTGGAGGGAGAGACTTGGAGCAGTCCAGATAAGAGACGATATCTTTTAGTGACTGCATAATATTTCATTAAGTTAATTTTCCATAATTCTCCTCTCTTGCAGTGCTTACCCATCTAGGTGTATGTGTGTGTAAAAATTTGCTATTATCCCGAAAAAATGCATCCTTGGGATTTTTTGTTGTTATTCTTTTGAATTATTTCACTAGGATTGATTTCCAGGAGTAATTCTATTGAGTGGGAGGAAATGAGTAGTTTTGGCTCCTGATTATGTATGACTATAATGGTTATAATCAGTTTACAATGTTACTGTCCATGTAGTGAGCCAGATATGACCTTTAGAATCATTTTGTAAGGTTCAACAAAAGAAAAAGTATTGGGATTTGATTAATTTTATTTTGAAATTAGCAGTAAGTTATCACAATGTTTATATCATGTTTATGCTATTTTACACGATTTAACTACATATTTAATAACTTAAAATTTATCTGTAATAGATTGATGAACTCCCAGAGGGAGCAGTAAAACCTCCAGCAAACAAGTACCCTATCTTCTTTTTTGGCACCCATGAAACGTAAGTCAACCATACAATTTAAAGTTTCAACAGCTCTGTTTTGACTCTGCTAGGCTATGTTGTTTCTAGATGATCCGTAACATTTTATATGTGTTAAAATCGTTATAATCAATTCTATAAAATTACCAACCTTAATAATGTGTTTTTCTTAAGGTAAAGATATTCAGTTATTTTGCTTTTGAATGTCTTTGTTCCTGCTCAAATGTTGGGCATCACCCAGAAGTCTCCTTTAGGACACTTTTAAATCCTAGGGTGGTCCTCTTACCATTCTCAGTAATTTCTTTTGTGGTTCTTAGATATTTCCCTTCTAGAGAAATTTTTTCCATTCATATTTTACAGAACAAAATTAATCCTCTCAGGCTCTCTCAATTTGTTGGGCCCTGAAGCAAACATACCGCCTTTCTAAGGTTTTCTAATTGTATTAGTTAGAGTACAGGCTAAACTGTTGAATAAAGGAACCTGAAAAGATAGGTCTTTCAAACAATATAGAAGTCTCTTTCTTTCAACACAATTCAGAGATAGGCAGATAGAACAAGGGTAGAGTGCTGTGCTCTAGGGACCCAGGTTCCTCTGTCATGTTGTCCTGCCATTCCCTGGGGTGTTGTTCTTGTTTGCTTATTTCAAAAAAAAAATGTAAAGACAAACTGACTAAGCTGCACTTGTGCATCTTTCAGGTAGTGGGAGGGGGGAAAGGAAGAAGTGAAGAATAGGTAACTCCTTGTAAGGAAATGACAAGGAAGCTTCATGCATCATTTAATCTCACATTCATCCCAGTGGCAGGAGCTTGGTCATAGGGCCACATCCAGCTGTAATGGAAAGCTGGGAAACAGTCTGTAGTGGTGGGGGTGGGTGAATTGGGAGAAGTGACCCATTAATAAAAGAAAGAAGATCATGGATACTAGTGGATAGTTGGCAGTCTTAATACTAACAATATATATGGTTAATTACAGCAAGCACATGAATGGAATAGAAATTGCAAATGTGGGGCAAAGCTAAAAACTATCGTGGAATCTTACATATCTTCAAATTCAGGGTCATCCCCTATATTCACGAGAGGGTCAGTAGAGCCTGGGATGAGCTTCATCTTAGCTTGCTCTCTCTACCACTTGGTTATCTTTCTCATCTCGTCTGGAAAGAAAGCTCGCCAGGAGAGGGCCCTGAAGACATGTCTTTCTGGTCTCCACATGAGAAATAGTTGTATTTCTTTCAGGAAGTTAGTTTTATTTTCTTTTGTTTTATTTTGTTTTTATCCAGTAGACACTGTGGACTGTGCAACTTATCATGTTCTCTTCGGTAAAGAGGTTGCTAGAAAGTAGGCCGACCCAGGCTTGCTGGCTTGTGTGGCCAGCTATTTATTTTTTCTGCTTTGAAGCATATGTGTGAAACATCTTGTGTTATGTTGTACCTAACTCAGAGGATGTATACATAGTTTTAACTTGTTTATTAAAATATGTTGATACCTTAGTTGATAATGAGATTAAAAATATCTTACATTAGAAGGTCAGAGTATCAATTCTATTTCTAATGTATCTCTGCAGGGCATTTCTAGGTCCCAAAGACCTTTTTCCATATAAGGAATACAAAGACAAGTTTGGGAAGTCAAACAAACGGAAAGGATTTAATGAAGGATTGTGGGAAATAGAAAATAACCCAGGAGTAAAGTTCACTGGATACCAGGTAATGGTTTAGTTTCTTGTCACTTGCTGTAGCTCCTTTTTTTGTTTTAGTTTTAATTCCTTTCTGGATCATTCTTATGTGTCCTTTGTACTAACAGTTACCCTCCATCCATTTGAAGTCAGACTTCTTTTTGGTTCCTGTAGCATTTTGGAGTAAATGTTATTCTGTTACCCAAGAGGGTTCAAGTCAGGTAGTCACTGGAAAATTGACGTGGACAGCCCTTTATTTTGAAAATCTTAAGAATAAGCTGAACCCTTTCAAATTAAAATAGAATGATTCTTTGAACAGTCTATGTTTTTTGCTATTTTTTCAAAAATATAATTAGTTAATATTCTATTATTTCTTAGGCAATTCAGCAGCAGAGCTCTTCAGAAACGGAGGGAGAAGGCGGAAATACTGCGGATGCAAGCAGCGAGGAAGAAGGTGATAGAGTAGAAGAAGATGGAAAAGGCAAAAGGAAGAATGAAAAAGCCGGCTCCAAACGGAAAAAGTCATACACTTCAAAGGTTGCTGAGAAACTGTTCCCACTGTTATTAATGTTACATGCATAGTCATCGAACGTTTCAGATTATTTTTAATTCATTTGTTGGGCGTGTAAAAATATACTAGCTCTGTGGAGCCTTATCCTTAGAGGCAGTATAGCCAAAGGGAATAAGACAGGTGACCTTACATATGAGAGAAACCAGCTATTGACTCTATGGGGCTGATTTGGCTCCCAAAATACCACCTTCTCAGCTGGAGGAGGACTTTCTTTAGTCAAGGATATAAACTGGTCTGCCTCCTGCAATAACTTCCACATGAATGCTGAAAAATTCAGGAATACAGGAGACCTTGTACTATGCTGGACTACCTCAATATACTATAGACGTATAGATGGAAATATAAAGAGATATGTATACTCTTACTTGTCTCTCTGCTTTAAAGAGTGTGCTTTGGCTCTTTTTTTGTTCATTTTCCATATTTCCTGTCACAGATTCTGTGTCAGACACTTGAACTAGGTATAGAGTGGTGAGCAAATCCAATTTCACCCTATCCTCATGTAGCTTAAAATTCAGCGGATCGGGGGTTGGACAGAGTAAACAAGCAAACAATAAATAAATACAAATCGTGGATGAAATGAATGAAGCAGGGAATGACAGAGAAGGGTCCCTGCTTTAGGTCGCGTGGCCAGGCCTTTCTGAAAAGGAGAAGTCGACACCTGAGCGAAGGATGTGGCAGGACAGCAGGGCTCTGAGGCAGGGCAGAGGTTGATGTGTCCTGAACTGAAAGGCAGATGTGGTTGGGGAACTGTGGTCGAGGCAGACACAGGCAGAGAGTCTGAGTAATGGAGACTTGTATGCCACATTAAGGACTTTGGATTTTATTCCACATGTAACAGTAATTTATTGAAGGTTTTAAACAGAAGAGTGGCATGATCCTAGATTTACAGATTGAAAGTCTAGGCTTTTCATATAGTAATTCAGAAATACAATTGAAAAAACTATGAGATTGTGAAAAACTATTCACCTTAAAAGCAAGATGAATAGATCTCTGAAGACCAAAGATTGGTACAGGTTTCACTGCACTTGGTCTTTCACACGACTGAATACTCGGACAAATTACTTTCATTTAGATTCTGGTATTTAGTGGCTGAATATACTTAGGAAACTTCTTAAAATCAAGTGCCAAGAATTTATCAGACCATAAACCTTCCTCTTTATGGTCTATAAAATCCACCCAAATCACATACAGGTAAAATTGTATAAATGCATATGACTTCCTAAATGAAAACCATGGTATTTGCTTTGGATGGGGATAAAGTTTGCAAATAACAACAAAAGAATTAGAATTTTCTCCATCAGATGATATATTTGATATATTTGATTGCAGTTACATTTTAAGCTGAATCTCTTACAGATTTTTGGACCTTACTTAAATACCCAATTGAATATATTTTAATTAATTTATGGCTACCTGCTGAGCTTCTACATCATGTGTCATACCACCCGAAATTATCTAAGGTAGCCTAGGCATTTAGTAGTGTGGATATGTGGCTTTTAAATGTCATGAGATCGTTTCTCATTGTGAAGAGCCAAAGTAATGGGGCTCATGCATCTATTTACATCTGTTTCTTAAAATTGAGTAATTTTCCTTTGCCACTAAACACCAATGATTCACAGACTTTTGACTGCATATGTTAGGTGAAGGGAAAGGTCCCGCAACCCCTCTACCTTATCTAATTCCATTTTTCTGTGAAAACAACAACAACAACAAAGTTTAGTCAGTAATCAGAATGAAAAGCCATAGCATAAGCAGGTTTGAGGGAGGTTTATGTCTGTCTTTTAGCAGTAAGTGTGTGGATGGTTCATCTTTGAGGCGTAACAGGTCCTGGGAAATTAAAGGTGAAAAATACATTGCATGCAGTTATTTACTGTGTATAGTAGGGGTAATCAGAGAGCCTCACAACAAACTAAACAGATGCTGTTGTTAAAACCGCTAGTAATCTTACTTAAAAACAATGAAGACAAGTGGACACGCAACCAATTCAAAAGCACACGGATGACACATGAGAGGTCGTTTGCCCACAAGGAACTGTGATGAATATGCATAGTGAGAGCTTGGCAAGGTTACTGAATCTAGCTTGGCAGCCAGATTTCTTAGTAGAATACTGAGTATGACTCTTCACAACCTTAATAATGTCCTGATTCTGGTCTGTGTAGACCCAGTTATAATACTTATAAGTCACTCGCAGGGTCACTCGTAAGTAGCCTTTGTAAGCATTATAAATTTTAGGGAATTAGTTGTGTGTTGTTATCTAGAAGAACTGCAGGTCAGGGACTATTATTTGAGAACTACTGTATAAAGCAGCTGCTGCATTTCAATAATTACATTTTTTTACTAGGGGGACAAAATGTATTTCACTTTTCGTATTGTCATACTTGATCTTAACTCTTTACACACTCCACGTTTGGATTATTAAAATCTGCTTTCCCTTCATGTAAAAAGTAAAAATGACCTAATTTAAACTGAAATTTTGGCTTGGTTGGTAGTTTTGGTTAAGTAGAATAGAAGCAATGTAATTATGTCTTCTATCACATAGCTTGAAGGTATTTTCTCCCTGGAAGCTGCATTTTAAAATGTTGATTGTTGGAGGATGCTCCATTTGCTAATTAATTTCTGGAAGACCAAAAGCAATTTGGCTAAATAGATTTTGCCTTAGCTCTTATTTGCCATGTGCTTAAAAATTCTTAAAATTCCTCACAGAGGAACTGTTAGTGATTTGCTACATTTACTTTCTTAAAGGTGTTCAGTGGAGCCAGCTTTTGGTCATTTTAATGCAGTTTTGCAAACCAACTCTGGCTGTGAACTATAAGTGTATTTTCTTCCTCTAGAGTTCGTCTTAATTTCAAATGCAAGATGATAAGGAAAAAAGGGCTAGTTCACCAGTATGGCCTTGGTTCTTAAGTGACTGTTCATAATTTAAAAGATTAAGTTAGTTTATATCACCTAGTTATATAAAACTTTCATCAGGATCATTCCATGTAGACCATTAGGCAAACAGTTTGAACAGGTATGCCAACGTGAATGTTAACGTAGTATTTCGTATAGTCCGCCTCACTTCTCTGGACCTTAATTTCTACTGTAAAAAGACAGGGAAGGACAAGATGACCGTTAGGGTGCCTTCCAGCTCTGTGGCCTTCCCAAGCTGGCCTCCATCCAGCCGTGCTTATTCATCGACAGTGTTCTCAGTACATGAATCTCTATTTTCTGCTTTTACATCCCACTGCTAGAAAGGACTAAAAAAAAAAAAAAGTCATCTAGTCCACCTCTCCTTTCATTCCAGCTGGTTAAACTGAGGCCCAGTGAGGTGAAATGATTGGTCCCAGGTCACCTAGTTCAGCCTTGGCACACTGCATGTTGGGGTTGTCATGCCAGAAAGATCAGGCATAGCTCAGCTACTTCTGCATCTCTTACTTACACTTGAGCATTTGGATTTCTACTTTTGACTATAATTTTTAACTTATCTAAACATATAGAAATCCTCTAAACAGTCCCGGAAATCTCCAGGAGATGAAGATGACAAGGACTGCAAAGAAGAGGAAAACAAAAGCAGCTCTGAAGGTGGAGACGCCGGCAATGACACAAGAAACACGACTTCAGACTTGCAGAAAACCAGTGAAGGGGTAAGGAGATGCATGTCGATTCTCTTCTCCTGACCTGGAAGACACTTTACTTCAGAGTCCGGACCCATGTCTCAGTATTACTAACACTGTCCTTGTAAATGGAGACATATTCTCAGCCTGGTAGATCTGTCCACTGACAGCTCCTGAAGAAGTGATTAGATGCTTGGAGTCTGCAAACAGAGGACAGTCAGGCGGGAATGGCACCTGCTTGTCAGTTTGGAACTCTGAACAGTTTATTCTTTTTTAAACTAACTTCAACAACTCTAGGGTCTTTAAAGTATGGTGTGAAATATTGAAATTATGAAATGCCACCTCGAAATTTGACAGTTGTGTTTCTTTAAAATAAATGGCATGTTCAAAATAGGGTATTTCACACTGCTTCTCCTTCCTAGAAGTGGTATGTAATTTAATGTACCCATGGGGCTTCCAGTATTTAAATATTCAAACAATATGTGAATATGGATATTTAAAGGGCCCAAGGGAAAACTTTTGAGTCTCGTTAACTTTTATTAATCTCTATTAACTTCAAAATCACAGGCAAAAACACCTTTGCAAAAGTGTTAGCAAAGGCGCATTTTGCTCCTGGTCACTTTCCGTGAGTCTTTTCTCTATGAAGACTAGTTTGACAGTGGCAGATCATTTAAAAACAATAACCCGTGAAATAACATTACTCTTCTGTTAAATTCTGGTGTCAGCCAAGTTCTTGCCTATTCTTGTCAGTACTGTTTACCACTCAGCTCTCCCCCATCCAGTTGCCATAATCAGTTCCAGGTTGTCATGATTCTAATTGCTCCCTTATTTCTCTCACCCAGCTCAGCTTTACTCTGTCTGCCTATCTTTATTCTCTAGACCTCTCTCCGTTATCATTACCTCTGCCCGCAGCCCTCTCAAGACACAAACCTACTAGTAGTTGTCACTGAGGACTTGAATACTTGACTCATTTGATTTGCTTTTATCCTACCTGCTCCCTTCATCCCACGTGTCTCCCACAGCGTCTCTCCCTGTTACTACCAGGTTCGTTTCTAGCTGCACTTCCAGTGACAGAAGAGGAGATAGTCTACACCCTCATTATTCAGAGTGTGGTCTGTGGACAGGTAGCATCGACATATCCTGGGAGCTTATAAGAAATGAACAACCTGAGGCCCAACCCCAGACCTACTGAATCAGAATCCATATTTGTCATTCATGTGCACACTGAAGTTTGAGAAGCACTAATCTGTACCTTTCTCTCCTATACTCTTATCTCCTGGCTCCTCCCCCTCTGCCTAGGCAGATGATTGGTCTCCCTTAACCTTAAAGATGCCTTCCTTCCACCACGTGTCCTGCTCTTTTCGCCTTTCTCTTCATCTCTAAACTTCTTAAGAGTTCTCTTTTCTCCCAGTGTCTGTTTCCTCGCCTCCTACGCATGCCTTAACTCGCTGCTCTCTTGTTTCTCCTTAGACCGTTTCACTGCAACTACTTTTGTTAAGGTCCCTAGCGAGCCTCTCATCACCAAATCCAGCGTCTCCTTTAGTCTTCATTTTGCCTCTGTAGCATTTAGTACCATCTGTACTTTCTTCTCCTGGCTCTGCCTCCAGATCTCCGGTGTCTCCTGCTTCTTCCCCATTCTCTCTGTCTCTATTTGGAACTCCTCTCTGTAGTCTGTCTGGGCGCACTTCTACTGTGACATCTCTCCCTGTGCCTCATCCACTCACGTGGTTTCATCTTTACGTAGTACTGATCTTGAAAACGCCTCAGAAAATTGTTGCTCCTAGTAGGAGAGTCGAGTAGTATTGGCTGACATTTCAGTGATGTGCCATGTCCTGTGCCGATGCTGTTCGTGCATTGTCTCGTTTCATCCTCACACAAACCCCAGGAGGCAGGTGTCAGATATCATCCTCACTTTGGAGCTGGGGAAACAGGTTGAGAGGCTGGGCACGGGGTCAAACAGCTAGGCAGAACGGGCATCCTTTTCTCACCTGTTTTTAATAATACATTTGTTACATACAAAAATATATATAATATAAATATGAAGTAATAAACATAATATTGAATTGGGTATCAGTGACTCTACCTTTCAGCCGACATAAAACAATAATTTTATGTATTTTACATGTTCTTCCCCGTCTTATCGTCTTCTTACCCGGTGATGACCACTAGTGTTATATTATTTCCTTTCGTTTTTAAAATTTTAACCCATACCTAACAAATTTAGATTATAAATTGTCTAATTTTGCTCACTTTGGGGCTCTTTTAAAAATGGCAACATTTGCTACTATGCTTCCATGATTCCTTCAGGTGGTTATTTGTAGAACCGTTTACTCATTTTTTGCTGCTATACAGTAGTCAGTTTTATGACTCTACCACAATTGATTTATCTGGTCTCTTGCTGATGGGCATTTTGGTTGTTTCCAGCTTTTTGCAATTATGAACAGTGTTGCTGTGAACATTCTCACATTTGCCTCCTAGTGCTCATATGTAAGAATTTCTTTAAGTTACCTAAACTGAAACTGGGCGTGCTGTGTCATGAGATTATTATGGTTTTTAACTTAGAAGACAATGCCAAATTATTTTCTTACATAGTGAGACCAGTGTACACTCCCACCATCAGTGTATGATGTGGCATTGTCAGACTTTAAAATTTTGCTAGTGTAGTGAATGTAAAATTATAGTCTTAATTTGCAATTATTTGGTTAATAGTAGGTTGGGCTTTTTTCCCATATTTTTTGACTGCTCATGTTTCCTTCTCAGGACAGTGCTTGGTTTGGGGTATTTTGCCCATTTCCTATTACATTTTTTTCTTATTAATTTCTAGGACTCCTTTATACGTTTTGGATTCTAACCAGCGTGAGTTTTCCGATGCATTGCAGCTGTCTTCCCCAAGTATTGTCTGTGCAGTTTATGATACCTTTTGGTGAACAGACTTTCTTAATTTTATTATTGTCAGATGTATCAAACTTCTTTTTATGGTTAGATCTTTCTGTCTTGTTTAAGAAATCTACCGCTATCCCAAGGTCAGAAAGATATTCTCCTATATTTCATTTTAAAATTATAATGTTTCATTTTGAACATTTTAGTGTTTACTCCATCTGGAATTGATTTTTGTATGTGGCATGATGTAGGATCTTGTGTTTTCCCCCATAGCATAACCATTTGAACAAGTCCCATTTATTAAATAGTTCTTCCTTTCCTCTCTGACCTGCAGTGTCACCTGTCATATAACCATGGCCCACTCTCTGGGTTTTTTATTCTGTTTTTGGTCAGTACCACACTCTCTCAATTATAGTAGTTTTATAGTGAGTCCTGATATCTAACAGGGCTAGTAGTCTAAATCTTAAAACTTCTTCTCAAATACTTAATAGTTTTAGGCCAGGATAGGAGGTCAAGAGGGGCTTTTTTTCTTTATGGGAGAATTTACAGCATGTATGCTGGTAAGAATGCTGCGAATGAGGAGTTATCACAAAATAATAATGTAAGAAAGAATTGCCAGAGCAGAGTTCTTCGAGAGGGAGGCAGGACGGCGTAAGATGTAGTGCACGTCTGGAGGGGTTACTGTAGTTCATCCATTGAAGCAGGAGGGAAGGCAGAGTGTTTGGGCACAGATATGGGTAAGTGGGTACTTGGGGTGAGAGCTTGTCAAAGTTCTCATCTGATTACTTTTATTTTCTTAGGACACAAGGTCAACATTTAAGAGTGAGAACAGGAAGAAGTGTTGGAAGTTTCAAGAGAGAGGAGAAGGGATAAAATAGTCACTTAGAAGAATAGAAGAGTGAATGGACTTGGGAAATGAAGTTGAATTGCCAGGCAGCGGTGAGGGCCCGCTTGAGGTCAGTGGTCACAAATTTAAAGTGAGAACAGTCAGGACGGTGGTGTGTTTTCTTCTGGCACGTTCAACCGTGCAGTCACAGGGAGGCACAGGGAGTAAAGACGGTCGGCAGCAAGGGAGCGGAGGGCGTGTGCAAGAAGGGAGCCATCACAACATGGGCGGCGGGCACCTGCCTGTGTGTGAGGGGAGCAGGGCACGAGGAATGGTGCGGCTGGCAGGTTCGGAGTATCAAAGAATTCTTGGTGTCGGCATACTAGACGAGGAGTGAGCCGGAGAGATGAGTGGTGACAGAAGAGTGAGATGCTTACATCGAGTGACGAAGGGGTCACAAGCGCAGCTGGTCAGAGTGCAGGTACTGTTGGTGTTCTGAGGGGACAGCTCTTCACCATGTGAGATCTCCACAGCATGGGGCATCTAGGGCCTTTGGCCCCTGCCCGTTGAATGCCATAGAACCCCCAAGTTCTAAGGACAACCCAAAATGCTCCCATAATTTTGCATTCCCCAAAATGGTGACTTAAATAAAACAGTATTCGCAAGTACTCCCAGTGGTTGCGAATCACTTGTCTAAGAAACATCCATGGGAATGAGTGACCGAGGTGGGTGGAGGACGAGGTCTTTGGAGGAGTCGAGCAACTGAGAGATCAGAGTACTGCAAACAGCCTGCATGCATGTCAGCATTCCAGCTGTCGTGACCACATGACAGTGGGCCAGAGCTAAGGTCTTAAGGAGTAAGGGGCAGTGGCCCAGGGAGTCTGCAGATGATGCAGTAAGGAGGGGGAGTAGTTTACAGTATTGAGATTCAGACCTAGGAGGATTTGGGGCGAGGAAACACAGGAGAAAAGAACTGTCACTTAGAAATAAGTAGTAAAGATCAAAGAGGACAGCTTCGGCACCCCCGGGCGCAGGAGCTCAGGAGCCGTGGCAGAGGGAAGAGCTGCCAGTGGAGGGGGTTGCGGGAGCAGTAGCAGCACTGTCCTCACGGGAAACCAGGTTTCGGTTGGAGCAAGTGGGTGAGTGGAGTATCTTGGAAATGCAAGCTGCGAATGTGGGAGATTTACTATTGGCGGACTGTAGCTTCCAAGGCCTCAGTGGAAGATAGGCGTGGGGGTCGGGTGGGAGGGTTTGAGTGATGAGGTGTCAGAGCTGACTGGGGATGAGAGTCCAGGCAGTGACAGGTGCTTGGATCCCACCCTGTGGTAGCTGAAAGAACACAAAGATCAAGGGCATAAAGACGGAGCTCGGTGGTCTCGAGGCAAATGGTGGTGTTGAGATTGTGAGTAGTGGTAAGGGAAGGAGAGAAAGGTGCTACGAGGGGCCTCTCAGATTTCTGGGGCATTCGTTAGTTCTAGAAGCTCTCTGGCTCCATCCTCACTCCTGCAGTGGAAGCCTGAGGCACAGGCACCGCAATGCTTGAAGCTCCCCTCCTGATTGCTGTTGCTGTAAAGCGTAAGTCACTCTTTGTGGCCAGGACACCATGCGCAGATTGGCTTGGACCTGCTGTGTTATCTATGGCCATTAAGCAAATTACCCCAAATGTCGTGGTTGAAAACAGCATTCATTACCTAGCATTTTCTGTGGATCATGAATCCAGACAAGGCTAACTTGTTGAGTCTTCTGTCTCTGGGTCTCTAATGCAGTTAAAGCATTAGCAGAGACTCAAATCATTTTGAAGCTCAAGTGGGGGCAGGGCCTCTTCCAAGCTCATTCATGGAGTCGTTGGCAGGACTGAGAGCCTCAGTTTCTCACTAACTGTTGGCCAGAGGCCTTGCGTGGTTCCTTCCACATGACTCCCTCCATAAGGCAGCTCCAGCTAGGCAGCTGGCTTCATCAGAGCGAGCAAAAAAGTACCAGCAAGAGAGAGGGCTAGCAAGACGGAAGTCTGTCTTTTGTAACCTAATCTCAGAAGTGTCATCCCATCATTTTTGCCTCATTCTGTTCATTAGCAGCAAGTCACAAGGTCCAGCCCACACTCAAGTGTGTTCTTTCTGTATAGTGCAGCCTCCTTGTGTCTCCCCATTTTCCTCAAGACAAGCCCAAACTCCTTATTTCACCATATTTCAACCTTCACAGTCCAACCCCAGTTTATCTTTCCAGCGTAGTTTCTTACCATTTACTCCCTTGTTTAAACTCGTTGGTCTCGGGACCTCTTTAATACCTTAAGTTATTATGGGCCCCAAAGTGCTTTGTTATAGCTATTTGTTATGGCTATCAATATTTATTTAATTTGAAATGAAAGCAAAGTTTTTAAGACATTCATTTAAAAATAATAAACCCATTACTTAATGGAAATAACATTCTTATGAAAATTAACTGCATTTTCCAAACAATTTTTTTGAGAAATATGATATTCTTTTACATTTTGAAAATCTGGTTTAATAGAAAACATCAGGATTCTCATTTGCTTCTGTATTTGGTTTGTTGTGATATATGAAGAAAATCTAGCCTCAGATAGTTGGAAAATGCATACATACGTATTTTAATGGGCTTTTCAGATCATCATGGATATTCTTTGACATTACACCAATTCTTTAAGTGGTAGTTTCTCAAAGGTTAGTCGTAATGTGGAATCTATGATTTTTATATATTCCATTAAGTTAAAATCCGTTGGCCTCTCTGGTACTTGGAATAGCTTTTACATTTGGAAAATATTGGTTCCCTGAGTTATTCATGTTTTCCAAATGTTTCATTGTAAATACAGCCATTTCATTATAAAATATTTTAAATCACATTTTTCATGTCATACCTGTCTTGTTAGAAAAATCTTTAAATACTGGAAAGCTGTCAGTTGTGGAAGGTTTAAGTTTTCCAGAGTTCTGGTTTTTACTTAAAAGCTAAAATTTTATCATTGGTAACAAATACTGCCCATTGTTTTCTTTGAAGTAATACTCTCATTTTATTTATTTTTGACAAAGTGCCCAATACCAAGTGTGAATAATTATAGTTTATGTCATCATTTTTTCAACTATAAATGGCATTTCATGGAAAAACCCATGACCAGTGCTACCTTGTAACTGCTTGCTGTGTTCTGGGCGTTCTTCAACTCACTGCTGTCCTACAGCCTTTCCATGGGCTTTATGTTCAGATCTCTCAATAGAGAATCTGATTGGATTAGCTGGCCATCATCTGGTATAGGGGTGACATGGCACAGGGCGTCGTAACCCGTGCACAAAGAAGCACTTCTGGCTGCTCACTTGGAGGGGACTGGGACTTCCTGTCTGGCAAACCCTCAGAGCACTTTTGTCCAGAATATAAATGAGCAAGATATTTTTTGATGCATAGCTGCAAATAGAGTGATTATGGTGTGAGAAGTTTAAAAAAAATCAGATTCATAATTTGCTTTTATAAGTACCCATTTGATAGCAGTTTGTTTAAAGCTTTCCCCCTCCCCCCGCACCGAAAAAAAAAAAAAAGCATTTTTTAAAAGTTGTGGTCACGTTCTAGTGCCACCTTCACTTTGTTTGGGGCAATAATAATTTTCTGAGGCTCGCGTGAGACTGTCTGTTCCAAAACTATTCTTCAATATGGATTGAGTAGTTGTTACTATGAATTTTCTACCAGTGTTGACATAGAATCGCCTTTCATGTTAACATTACTAAAAAGACATGTTAAAGAGGTTTGTTTTATTGGGTGTCTTCCTCCTCCTGAAGGAGGAAAATCCTTCAAAGTCTGTGAGTATAATCTTATAGCTAGTTCTTTTATGTGTTAATAGTTAGGCGTCATCAAGCACTGCATTTTACAAGTTCACAGATTCTAAATCATTTTTTTTTTCTTTCTAAGTTTGGCCTCATTTTAGTAGTAACAGAGGCTAAGAAATACATTTCCGCCACTTGAGGGGACGGTAGGTTTAGCAGCGTTTCCTGTTCAGAGGTCTCAGAATGGTCCATATACAGTGTCATGTACAGTTCAATATAGGTGTTGGGTCTGTAAGTGAGAACATAGCCACGAGTGAGCCCATATGTGCTTACAGACACATTCGTTCACTTTAATGGAGTAAAGAGCTGAAGCAGGCTGTCTTTAGAAAAAATATTTGGGGCCTGAGTTCCCTCTTTCATTCATCCTTTGAGAGCATCACTAGGGGGTTTAATATATTTGGATTAATGATAAAGAAAACAAAAATAGCATCCCTGTGGGAAAGTGTAACCTGACACAGTTTAAAGTGAGACCCACATGAAATATCATTCTTTTAGGAAATGGAAATATGTTGTCTTTGTCACATGGATGCCATCTAAATTCTAAAAGAAAACTAGGCTTCTTTTCTTTTTCTACATCTTGATTTTGTCAACTCTTGCATTTCTATGAGCCATATGTCACAGTAATTAAGTTGTAAATATTATACAGAATAATTTGCACATACTCCAAATGCTTTTTAAATTTTCAGCGGCTTGCCTTTCTTTCTGGCACCACAGTTCTCATAAAGATGTGTGACCTGTTTCTCCATTGACTGTATGTGTCCCAGCAACACACTGTCCTAGAGTTTGCCTGCTATCTGCAGGACACACTGCTGCGCTCAGTGTCCTGCAGACCATAGGCAAAATTTATTGGTTTTTTTTTTTCTTGTCTTTTTTTTTTTAATAGAACACTAAAGATGTCCTATTGGTTCCTTTGGCTTTTTGCATCGATAGGTGTAAAGCAGAGCCTCTGGTTGATCTTGCTGATTGTAGCCAGTGCTGCAGTGCAGGTGGGAACCTCAGAAGGTCCAGTTGTATACTGCACAGGTGTGGATAGTTTTTATTGTTGGTATCCTCAGTCATCTAACAGTTTGTTTTTTCTTTTTTCACAGACCTAACTACCGTGAATGCTGCATATTAAGAGAAACCACCAGAAGGTTGTGCGTTTGGTTGTCTAATATTCTTGGATTTGATATGAACCAACACAGTCCTTGTTGTCATTGACAGAGCCCCAGTTTGTATGTGCGTTATTCATTCCTCTCTGTTGTGTTTGGGGAAAGAAAAAAAAAGACATTGAAACCTTTTTTAAGGTTATTGATTTAATTTCATGTTATTTGGTTGCATGAAGTTGCCCTTAACCACTAAGGATTATCAAGATTTTTGCACAAACTTATACATGTCTAGGGTCTTTTTATCAAGGCAGTTAAGTTCACAATTCTCCTGCCTTTACTCCACCATCACCAAACACTCAGTTAAACATAAATTCGCATTTTTAAAAAATGACCACTCAATAATGCGTGTTTCCTCTCTATAACAGAACCCAGGAACCATTCCTAGATACATAATGTTGGCATATTGAAGATGGAATTAAGATTGTCCTTCAGTTTTGAGGCCATGTGTAAAGTTTAATCATATTGTAAAATATCTATTCTGTATTAGAAATAGCTAGTTGACAGCTTATACTTCTCAAAACTCATGTCGTTATGTATTCAAACTCAGTTTCTATATGTGAAGTCAGTGAGTCTTTTTGTGTTACTCCAAAATAAAGGCAACATTTATTTTTTCCCACTGCCAGTACAATTTGAGCGAATCACTCAAGGTGGGTACTTTCCATTTTAAAGCTGGAATCAGCAGTAGCCCTATGGGAAACCAGACAAAGCATTGACTTTTAAATATAGACTTTTAAAATGGATTTGTTGTTTTCTTTCAGGACTAGAACTAGAATAGTTACTCTCCATCCACAAACCATCATTATGTGTACATTGTTGCTATTGTGATAATAGAGAATTTTATTTATTTTTATGCCAGCTTATATTGTGAGAACACATTTAGTCAGTTTTGGGTTTTATCAATCCTGTTATGCTTGTCCTTGGAACATCTTTCGCGTATTCGAGGTTTGTAGTTGAAAGTTTACTGTAAAAAAAAAAAATCAAAAAAAAAAAAATGTATTGTTTTTACAGAATAAATTTATTGGAATGTGTACTGGGAGTAAGATTTGAGGTTGTAAACAACTAAGTTAGTGTAATTTGGCTTCATATATGTAATGTGAGGTATTAATGTAATTCATATATTAAAGCAAAATTTGTTAACAGCAAATTCACAATAGAATCAAGTGCAGGTGAGGGTCTTCTTTTTCTTTCTTTTTCTTTTTATACACTCTCTGGGTTTTAGAGATTTTTTTGTAAACACTGAGGAGGGAGAGGAAAGGCTCCTGATTGCATGTACATCTAAGATCTTTACCAACTCAGTGGACCCTCAATTCAGACACCTGACATTATCCATGTATTGATTTGGACCTCATTTCTTTAGTTTTCTTATTTTGGTGAAGAGCTAATAAATAACATGAAGAGTAAATGTGAAAGCACTAAAAGCCTAGGACCATTGATGATGATGATGGTGACAGTGATGATGGGAGCCGAGGGCATGAAAGCACCAGTCCACTACCACTGTAGGGCACTGAGGAGGCAGCTGGACTTGGGGTTTCTCTCACTTAGCAAATATCGATTTTTTTTATTGTACTTACAAGTTCTAAATATGAAAAGTTCGTTAAAAATAGGAATGACAATCTACTTTTTCCTTAAAAAGTATTTTTAATTTTCAGTGTTTCATTTAAAGTTAATGAAATTTAATTATTTCATCAAAAGGGCTCTTCATGGCTCACACTGAAACATAAGGAGAATGTAGATGGGATTTTGAATTGGAACATATTACTGATCAATTTTGTAAATGAAAAGCCCAAAGACCACAAAACTTTTCAGAAAAAGATATAAAATGTTTCAAATTTAATAAGATTTGTCTTCATAAAAGGCCAAAAATAATTTTATTAAAAATATACAGTAGAAATATTTCTAGTCACCAGTAAAACAAATATTCCATTAAGGATAACAACAAAGTTATCTATCCCTCCTTAGCTATTTAGACTCACAAAAAAGTTTAGTAACAGCAGTAAATAATTACTTTCCTTGGGAAAACATTTTCAACTAACATTTAAAAAACTTGGTAATTTGCCTTTTATATCGATGTTGATAAGCATATACATCTTATATGCAAAAAATATTTCTCCAATCTCTGCTGTTTTGAATTTTTAATATGCATAAACCATATTCACTTTTGAAGAGTTTTGTTTCCATGCTCACTATTACAGGAGCTAAATTGTAATTTTTCACAGTTATATTTAATATGCAAACAGTATTGCAATAGATGGTCAAGTTTATTCACAAAGAATTTTGAATATATTTCTTTAAACAAAAGTTGCTCAGCTTCAGTTTTAATTCAAAAAAAGAAAATTTACCCACATAATACCATAATATACACATATAGAGCAAAAGAAGAATTTATGTATTAAGCATTCTTCTATGGGAAGGGAGTACAGTGGGACAAAATATCAGAACCAGCATAACAAAAGTCAGTAAACTAGAGAAGAACAGCATGAAATAATGTTTTTATTCAACTTTTTCATCCACCTTTGTCTTTATGAAGAATTCTGGTTTGTAGATACAGCGATAGGCCAGAAGCTGAGGAAGAACTCCATACGCTATGTTTAATGCTAGAAAGAGGATTTTCGCATCTTCGGGAACTCTGTAGACATAAGCAGTTCTAGCATGAAGAGAAGCACCGATGTGAGAAAACTGAGCCTGTTGCATTAAAAAAAAAAAAAAAAAGAGGGTAAGCATGAATTCTACATTCAGTTGGATGCACGATGAGTTCTGAATGATGCATTCAGACCATGTTCCTTTGCCCTCAAAACCAGTACTTTTAAACAATCCACAGTCTTCAGTATTTCAGTGAATTTAGGGTCAGTCTTGACATGACTGTTCAAATAAAGTATACCTTCTTTAGCATGGCTGTATTACCAGCATGCTTTAACCCATCCAGTGCCCCATATCAAACATTAGTTCAACTTAACAGAAAATTCTGAGTAAAATCTCAGTTTTTTTCTGATCTACATTCTGGAGATCAGCTGTGGCTCACAAAATGTGTTCCATAAAAATGAAGCAAGTACAGAGCTGAGAAGCACTGAGGACCTCAGTTACATTTATCAGTCTTTCACCTACTCCTAGAGCAAGAGCTCAAAGCCCTTTGTTATGTATTTTTGTCTGTTTATTTATTCACATATTTGTTCCCTATGCAACTTAAAAAAAATGTTAAGGGTTGTTGTGTAAGATGAGGTCGTTAGCAGCACCCGTGGGGGTAGGACTACTATAGCTACTCCTATAAATGACCAGCGTGCCTGCAGGCAGCCCTTTCAAATCAAACCAGATTGATTTAGAAGTATGGCTGGTCAGCTTACACAACAGAAAGGCAGGGGCTTCCCATTTGTACTTCTATACTTGTTTAGAACCTACATCAGAATGTCATGGTTGGTCTTTTTTGATACTTTTCATAAGTACAGGGGAAAGTCTGTATTAGAAAATGCTTCTGTGAGAAGATTTCCTTGGGATCCTTGTATCATTACAAAATGCAACCCTGGAGACTGCATTTTCGTATCTTACTGAAATTCAAGATATACATGAATAAAGAATTGGGAATCTAACTGTAATAAGTGGTGAATTATTAGTTTATCAGGATCAAAGTGAAGACACAAAAGAATCTAAAGGCACAGAAATAATAACAATGAAAAACTAATTTGCTTTAAATATATGTAAGTTATCTTACATTTCCTTCCATATAGAATTAGTTTGTTCTGCTAAGTGGGTAATAGGTAAAGGTGTTACTGAGCACTGGACTTTACCATGACAAGAAAAGGACAAGCTTTCATAAGCAGCATGTTTATGGATTTGTATCAGTGACAGATGTTTTAGCAGGCTACCTTCTTACAAATTACTGATGCTTTCTGGGGATGCCTGGTACAGTTTTGCCACTCTCTGGAGATAGAAATTAAATTAGCGTGGTGTGTTGCCAAGGACACCTGCATCGTGACCCGTGAGGCCCTCACACACCTCCCCCAAGGCAGATGGGTAAACAACCCAGCAACTGTTGTGCCTTTCGTCTCCGGACTGTGAGAGTAAATGGCATTTGAGAGGCTGCCCTGAGTCGCCCCTCACGTGGTTGTTCTGGGAACACTGAAGGGGAGTTTGGTCCCTGTTGCTCTTTTTCCCTAGGGCCTGTTTGGAATAACAGTGTTTGTCTGACTGCATAACCAATTTTTTTCTTCTGTACTAGAGGCCAGATTTGAACACTGATTTTCAGAAATGTGGGTTTGGTGTTTTTTATAGACATTTGCACACATCACAAAAATCACTGCCTTTAGGGAGATGCCAACCATACTTTGAGAGGATGGGTAACATGAGTAACCATGCCTACCGCATGGGGAAGCCGGCACAAAAGTCAGTGATTCTGCAGGCGCTCCTGCACTCCAGTGCAGTTAATACCTCATTTTCACAAACAGCACACTCACGGCAACATTAAGAAATGATCATGTCCTTAGATTAGATTGTAAGCCACCGGGCAGGTACTGCGTCTAATGTTTTGTGTGCCACCGACTGCATTTTTAGAGCTCAATAAACATTCTACAATAATGGTCTTGTGACTGTCAAAATACAAAAAGCTCTTCTACAAAGCATTTCTCTATTTTTATACCTGTTTTAGTAGGCCTTTTTCCTCACAGTTACTGAGCAAGGGGCAAAGATCATACTCTAATCAGGAGGCGTGTGTATGTGAGAGAAGAAGCCCGAGGCCAGTTACCTGTAGTTTCTGGTACTGTTCCTAGTTCTGATGGTGTATTTATGGTGGCCACACCTCAGTGGAGTGAGCACCCAACTATAGCTTCCTCCCAATGCATCTATATGTTTTGATTTTTTCTTAGAGTGAATGATTGGTATAGAAAATGCGATAAAAGCAAAATAGGTTAAATTTTAATAGTTGTTTTCTTATGTTTATAGACAACCTGGAAGGGGTGACTGAAAATCATATTCCTGGTTCCAGAAAGGAGAACTGAAAAGAGTTTCACGTGTCCTCATAAATGCAGGCAGAAACAAATGTGAACATTGGGACAGTAGCCAGGCTCTTTGGCCGACTCCGTTTAAACAGCTAATCAGGACTGTGCTATTGTTCCGTAGGGCGTTCTGAGCAGCATAGTCTAGTGGTTAAGAGCACTGCATCTGGAAGCAGACTGACAGCGTCCAGTCCAGCTCCACCACAAACCAACAGTCTGGCCTTGTGTTAGGTATGTAACCTCTTTGACTTCCTCATCTGTAAAAGTTGGATAATAACAGAGCCGGCCTCCCAGGGTCGCCGTGCGGGTGCAGTGAGTGGCTCTTCATGGCGAGCTTAGGACTGTGCTAAGCATATGGGGCTCTTCCAAGGACACAGATACAAAACCTGTTAAAATACCTGTTCAGGATCTGTGCTCAGCTTTGTTGACACCTGGGCTCTTTGTTCTCAGATCCCCTTATGACCTTTTGACAATTTCAAGACCATCTGTCCCCACTAAAGGGTAATAGGCTTATAAAGATATTAAACCCAAAGTCTAGTTTTAATAATAAAGATGTTTACTGATGAATCACACCAGAAGCACGTGATAAATGGGATTTGCATTAGTATCCCAATTATCCATGTCCTACCTAAACCTTCCAGATACGTCTTAAAGGTCTCTGTAAAGGAGGACATAGCAGTCATAGCAATCTGTTGATAACCAGATTGTCTACAGAGGAGCCCCTAGACCCTGGGCGTGGCACCTGCGTGGCCAGGGAGTGATGTCCACGGCCTGGACGAGAAAGGCAGCGCCCGACGGCGGCGGCACAACCGCTTCTGCCTGCGAGGCCGTGGGTGTTAACCTGGCCGCGGGCAGGCTGCCTGCCGATCCCACCGTGAAGCCGTCCCAGAGCTTTCTCCCGCTTCCTCCGGTTTATAGGTGATGATGCACACTGTGCAAGCTACAGGTTAACGAGTGAATCTTCTGAGCAACAGAAGGCTTATTCCCTCCAGACTCTTTCTGGGAATCTTCTAACAGCGGAAACAGTAGTAGTAGCAACAAGGTCCCCAGGTCATTACGTACCCGGCACTGTTCAAAGCCCTTTAGAGGTATGACCTCATTTAATCATCACAGCAGCTCCCCCACCCAGGTACTGTTGTTATCCTAACTCTACAGGAAAGGAAACTGAGGACCCGAGAGAAGCAGCAAGGTCACCAAGCTGATCAGGGGCCGGGCGAGATTCGAGCCAGTCTGCCTCCAGAGATGCTCTTAGCCATTTGGACTATATCAGCTCTGGTTTTTTCTTTTCATTTTCTGTGATGTTTTAGCAGAGAAAAATTCTTAAATTGATAGAAAATGCTAACGAGTAGATCTAAAGAGCCTGTAATACTTTTAATATAAGAAGACACTTGAGCTCTGAGTAAGTCCCCAGTAGAACTCTGGTGTAAACTCTGTTCTGGTTTGATTTGATTTGTGTTTCTTCTACTTTTTGATTGCTTTTTTGATTTCTGAAGGTAGCAGATTTGGCAGACTTGTACATGGTCTGAAATCAGGGACTAGTGACTCCCTAACAATGTTTTCTGTTGACTTGCACTGATCTAGAAGTTTTTCAAAGATATTTTTCTTATTAAATCACATAGACTCTTGGAAATTCACTGGATCTTTCAATAACTACAGGTTTTGATAAAGTTACTGAGATCATGATTGTATAAAATCATAATTACATAAAACTTCTAAATTAGGAATGACAGTTTTAGCAAGCTAGGGGTGCTGGTCAAGGTTATGGAGAGTGCTTTCTATGAAGAATGCATCAGATACCCTGCCAAGATGAAAATTCATTTCGTAAGTACTCACTAAGTAGAAAAATCACATGAATGGAATTCAACGTTCTCATTGTATGTACTGATTTATAACTTTGGCTGAACACTCAGATTAGGTAGATACTAAAGCCCAGCCAAGAGCTATGGGAATGTCAGACACATGATTCTCGGATTTCACCATTCTGCTGGGTCAGGAGAAAAATCCTTCTGACATTTACAGGATCTAGTCCTTAGGCTAAGGCTACCTTGTCAAATTGAGCAGTGATGGACACGCTGGAGGATTCCTGCAAGGCCTGGGGTCTGGCCGAAGCTGCCGCCAGATGCTGTGCTGTCTGCTCTGTCCTCAGAAGTGCCTGGCTACAGTTCTCACCAGCAGGTACAGTCTGGGATTAGTCTTACCCATTTGCCCCAAGCCTGCCCACCCTCCTGACGGCTGACTCTCCACATAACTAGGCCTTTGCAGTTGTCTTCTGAGATGTGACTAGGTCCAACACCTGGCTTCACTCTCACCAGCCTCCTAGCTGATAATACTGTTCCTGCATGGGCATGGTACGGGGCAGACCAAGGCACGCGACGTGCAGAGGAAGCACAACTGCACGCACAGCTTGAGCTGTCCAGCTCTGAGCATCAAATCCTCTGAAGAAGGGGCCTGGCAAAGAGCTGCATGGGAGGCTCTCTGTCCCAGAATGAGGCAGGGGAGCCAGGCCTAGAAAACAAAAGCCAAGGCTTACTCTATCCTCTGACCTGCTGTACACCCCATTTTATGCCATCCTCAGTCTGATAAAGCTCACAGCCTAGCTCACATGTCTCTGCATCCCACTCCCCGAAGGTTCTTCAGCTCCTCTCTGCCATGTACAAAGTCCTACATTGTGCTATGGGGTCTGTACCATGGCTAATTGTTTGCATGAAGAGAGGGCTAACAGTGGAGAAGAATGTGAACTTTGGGGTCAGACAGGATTTCATATCCCTAGTTTGCCACTTAGTAAGTTTGTGACCTTAGACAAGTAATGAGCTGCCCATAGCCTCAGCTTTCTCATCTGTGAGGGTTTTTGAAAACTTGTAAAGTTGATATCATGATGACGCTGTGTGTCCGTCCACACAGGAAGACTACATTTACCTGCTCCCTTGCAGTCAGGTTGGTGCCTTGCCTGGCTCTTCAAAGATCCCATATGATGTTTGTACAAGCAAGAAATACAACTTCATTGTGTTAAGCCACTGAGTATTTGCTATTCCAAAACAGCGCATAGCCTATGCTTACACTCATAGATAAGGAAAACTCAGTGTGGTTTTCCTCACATGAAGTATGGTATGGCAGCTTCAGACTACTGCAGCGGCAACAGAATCACTCTGGAGGCAAAACTAACTAGACCCAGTGACAGGCTAGATACAGAAGGTGAGGGAATAGGAAATGCAATTAACTCAAGTTTTCAACTTGAGCTGCTGACTGCAAGGAGGATGGGGGGAAACGGAAGCACAGTTGTGGGGAGAACTGAGACTCCTATTTTAGACACTAAATCTGAGATGAGTGAGACACCCAAGTGAAAGGACTGAGTTTGGAATTTAAATAACGGTAACCGGGAAAAATTCTATCTAAAGATAGAAAATTGGAAGTCGTCAGCTTGTAGTTGGTATTGAAAGATAGGGAAATAAAGACCTAAAATCAAGCCTGAGGAATACAAAGAGGATAAATATTAGTTATCGCCTTTTTAAGTCCTTCCAGGAAAGGACAGGAGCCATTGCTTCTTGTGCCTCAACTTTTTTAATATTAATGCAGTAAGTCCTTAACGTCATTGCTAGGTTCTGTGATTTAAGTGAAATGGCATCTATAACAAAACCAGTTTCCTCAAAAGGCTAATTGATACAAGAGTGAAGTTCCTACAAAGTACCTCAGCCTGTAAGGATATAGCCAAATGTACTAACCCATAAATACCATGACTTTTTTCAATCTTCTAAACCTTCTAGTGTGTATTTTTGCCACCATCACAATTACTATGCCATGATCATAATCAACTGGATATGCCTAGAGTATCTGGGTAAATCCCATTCTTATGGCTGCTTGAAATGAACAAGGTGAAGATAATTTTTAAAAGTTCATTTGGTTTCTTACAGTAAGAAAATAAAAGATAAAATTAATTTTTTCTTATTCATGAGATCAGTTTGTTTTGCTAGTTGTTATTTTGTGAAAGTGTACTTCATGTAAAATCATCCAAAGCTCCTTTAATTTCCAGTGCAGTGTTGTCGTGTTTACTGAGCAACTACTCCTAGCCAGGGGTGGTCTAAGTAGCAGGAGGAGCAGTGGAATGACAGGCCCAGGATAGAGTGTTTTTAAAATGAGTTCCCTGGTTCTATCTAACGTAGCATAGTGGAATTCTGAAATACTAAATTTAGGGAGGCATCTTAAAGATAACAGCTCTTAATTCTCTTTAGTAGCCGTGGTGCTCAGAGACCGGGAAATGGTACTATAAAGAGCAGTGCCACTTGCTGGGTACGTGACCTTGGACAAATTATGTAAGCTCGCTGGGCCTCATCTGTACAACTGATGGCGCACATACCAGGTAGCTACTGTGAGATTTAAATGTAATGTATATGCAGAAATGTCTTCTAAAGAACTGTAAAACAAAAGGGGACACCATGTCTGATTAGTATATCCTACCTAAAATACTGAGCAGAGATGTTTTTCAAATACTCAACCATGCTAGCCAAATTCCCGGTAAACTTTCGTAATGGAGAACATTCTTAGTACCTGAGCAAGACCTCCAGCGTGAATCAGTGTTATGTCAGCCATCCAGGAGCATCCAGGCACCACTAAGCCATAAAGTGCAACCACAAAGTAAGGGACAGAATAGAACAGATAAGCCAGCATCTGTACTGAACAGAGAAACAACATCAGCAAACTATTAGTTAACCTGACCTGAAGAACAGCACAAAAAGTTAACATTTTCATTTTTGAAAATATTAATTCTCATTTCCTTCATGGGACCACATTTTCCCGATTTTAAAGAGAGGAACTTGATTTCAGAAAAGTCTTAGGCTTTGAAACTACAGAACCTGGATTTTCGGGTAAGCAGCAGGATCCTTCAGATAGGGCTCTTGAAATTGTACGTAAAATCGGCAGAGCTCAGCTGGGCAATCCAAAGCAATCTGAGAACAGAAATGAACTCGTTACCGAGATGTAGTCACGTTTGGTTCTTAAGTTTGCTGGCAAGGCTAAATGTGCCAGGTTTAGTCACAAGCTGCTTTGCTATGTAACAAAAACTATTGTAGAAGCTCATCAGTAAAAGGGAAAGAGAAACGTTCTGCAGATTTACTCTAAGGAGATTAAGCAGCGGTTAGCAGTGGAACAGGAGCTGGTGCCTGTTGAGTGTTTGGTTGAAGTGTCTGGGTTTCACTAGCCAGCACACAGCCAGCCTTAGATCGATCACCAGCTTCGCTCTTCCTGGGAATAACTAGCCAACTGTTCCCCGCAGAGAGAAGAGTGTTTTTTGTTCCAAGCTCATCTTACTGTGCTTTGCAAGATTCAAAAATAGCACCCTCCTCTGTCCAGTGCCTCAGAGTATATGGCCTTTGGGGGCAGTAAAGGACAAAGATTTGAAAGCAGGGTCCTCTTAGTCCAAAGTCACCTCCTGTGTCCACTTTAAAGAGAACAGCAGCTTTAGTCATGGTAGAGTAGATTTTAGGCCACAGAATAGACAAAGTGTATCTTTGACACATTACTGGGTCCCCTTTGAGTCACCTCCCTTGGGCATCGTCCCCCATGTCCTTGGCCATTGATGTCCCTCCTAGATAACACACATGAACACAGGCCAGGGGCAGAGTTGGTAAAAAGGGGCCCCCACCTAAAGGCCCCACCCACCAACCACGCCCACATCCTCACATGCACAAGGCAGTGCATACGCTGCAGGGAAGCATAGTTGGGGCCCATTACTGTTCTAACTTTGGGGATTACAGTAAACTAATCAGAACAGTTTCACTGCTCTGGTCCAAGCAAAGCATGTGGCCCTGCTCTACCCTGCACTTCCTGTGCCTCTCCTGTTAGCTGACTCTCCTTCCACACCTTCAGACAGCTTCTCCCCCCGAATCCAGCCAGCCAACTCCAAACATGAATCCACAACATCAGCATACACTCACCACTGCTCCATACCGGTTGTGCAATGCCAGCAGGCTTAGAACAGCTAGTAATTGCTACTGAAGCTGAGTATAATTAACCATATAATTCTGGCCACTCTAATTTGTTTCTACTAAGAATAAATCATAAAATAAGGGCATTGTGAAGAATCATTGATCAATAAAAATAGTAACATCAGTAATTTATCGAGCACTTATTATGTATAAGGCCCTCTACAGGTGTCTTATGTTCATCATTTAACCTTCAAAACAGTACTATAAGATAGGTTCTGTTATTTTATAGAGGAAGAAACAGGGCCAAAGAGGTTAAGTAATTTTTCCAAGGCCACACAGCTAGTTAAGTGGCCAGGGTTCTGACTCCTTATTCTGGTAGCTCTTCCTCAGCTCCATCCCTCTGCTCCTGAAAACACGCAAGTTTTGGGCCACAGTTTTATTGCATTCTTACCCAAGATATTTAAATCCAAAACGTCAAAAGAATGAGACACTACTGACTAGCTTTTTCAAGTGCCCTTAAACAGGGGAAGGTTAGTGCTTTATCTAAGGACCTGAAGGAGGTGGGATGAAGCAGCCAGAATGGACCACCCCCTTGAGAGGGGAGGTTTGGGGCTGGCCCAGGTGGGAGACTGGCAGGAAGTAGGTCCAGCCCTCCAGGCTCTAATGAGAAGGATGTCTTGGTGTGCTAGAAAGACTGATATATAGAGATACAGACCTAGATCTTATATTTAGGTTTTGATTGGCTATGCTTACCAGGCCTCTAAACAGGCTAAATCCAGTTGCCAGGAGGAGACATATAGCCAACATTAAATCAAATGGTCTTCTCAGCAGGTCCTTCGCTTGGACTTCTTGAATGACCTAAAATAGAGTTTATAACTATTGAGCAGGCCAAAGTGCTAAAGGAGAATCTGAGATCTGCCCAAACATAAATGCTGTGATGATGGATCATGAGAGAACTCTGCAGATTCACAATTCACATCATAAACCATCAGGCATGCAACTTTAGGAAAATCATTTTCCACCCTGAGTCTCAGTTTCCTCATCTGTGAAATGAGCAGATTGGACCATATGATCTTGAAGGGCCCTTCTAGCTCTGAGTTCATAATTTTTCTTGAAATAGCATTTTTGTGATTATAAACGTAAGATTGCTCATTTTAAAAATAAACCATAAACCCATCACCCTACTATTAATAATTGCTATATTTTTCTGGATACGTGTGTGTGTATACACATATTTCACAAAATTAGAACAATGTATAAACAATTTTGTATTTGTTCTTTTGAAACTCAACATCTACATGTATTCTAAACACTTTCCCACACAAGTAAAAATTCTAAAACTTAATGCCATATGGAAGCACTATTTTAGCTACTTTTTAATGGTTGCACATTTAGGCATTTTCATGTTGCACTTAAGGTGGTGATAAGCAACACTGTACATGAATCTCTGACGGCATCTCTCTGCTTATTTTCTCAGGATAGGGCCCTAGAAGTAGAACTACTAGGTTAAAGGATTAAATTTATTAAGCTGGAGGACCTGGCCAACTTGCTCCGCAGAGTGATTCTGAATTTATGTTCCTATCGGCACTGCGTGACAGTGTCCATTTCTCCCTGGCCGTCCCTGTGTTTTAACATGGAAAAAAAGAAAACAATTCTGTGTCTTATGACATGAACACTGTTGGCACACTGACGTGGAGCCTTCAAAAGCAGTGGAATGAGGTCCAAGACTGGTTACTGTTTGCTTTTTCTTTTTAACAACCACCTGACTCCTCAAAAGGATGTGGGGCAGTACCAGTCATTGGTGTGCCAACCTCGGTTTACATGGCATTTGTCTAAATATTTACAAATGAACTGTTTGTAAATTAAAATGTATTTTGATGAATTCTATGGTAAATCTTTTAGTAAAATGAATAATCGTGTTCTGATTATCTCTACTAATTCATATTTTTATATATTTAAGTTTTGCTTAAAGGATCTTGCTTAAGGACCTAATACTTAAAAAAGGAAGAGAAACTTAGAAAGATGTCACTAGCTCAGAAATGAAGACCTTAACAGAATACCTGCCCAGCCAGTTCTGTTTCACCTGGACCACTTGGCTGTCTCAGAAGATGTCCTGAAGCCGGTCTCCATGTGCCTGGCTCTTGGAAATCAGACCCTATGGCTGTGTATGCCCCCTTGAAGGGCATTATCTCCCAGCCTCCCCTCAGGGTAGTAAATGCATAGGTATCTCCTAAAGGGATGCCCAGATGTTCAAACTCCAGGCCATCAATGGCCCCAAGCAAACCACACACTTGGCGCATTCATGCAGAATTTGAGGGAAGAGCCAAGGTGAGCACTGGCACCGGAAGCAGCCATAGACAGAGAGCATGGGCCACTGAAACTAAGGTGTGAGCCAGCACTGCAGAATCAACAGTCACACTGATTGAGGTAAATACTCCAGTACGTGGAGGCACATAGCCGGTGGATATGAGTGAGCCCTGTGAGTTTGAGAAGAGGTTACATGTAACTTAATAACAATCACCTTTGAGGGATAATTATAATTTTCTGATGGCTGATTATAGATTCTCAAACCAGCCCAAACAGGAAGACAAGTGTATGGTATGCTTAAGAAAAAAGCAGGGCAAATGCGTGTTCCATACTTCCCTATTTAAAAGACAGAAAGAGAAAGTCAGACATTTACCAAGAGCATAAATAAATAAAAGTAACATTTAGGATGCCTCCCCATCTCATCATCCAAAATTTTACTATGGACCAGACAATATTTTTAATGAGACACAAAAAAAAGGTCAACTTTAAAACTATTAGGTGTTTAACTGGCATGTCTTATCTATACTATTTTTAAAATATATTTAAAATCATACCCTGATTTCTTGCATGCACACTAACCTTTACATGAGCTTTCAAGAGTCTTAATTCTCAAGTACATTTATCAACTTCCCATAGTGTGTCAAGAATTAAGTATAACAAGAGCTATAAGAAGTATTTGTATACTGAATGTAATCCAAAGACCATACCCCCTCTAGATCCCTTCAAAAGTCAGGAATCACTGATATGAAATTTCCTAATTGTTCAGTGTACACTTCTGGAAATTGCTCAAAAGCATTTCTTAAAAGGTAAGAATAAGGAGGGGAAAACGAATACTGCAAAACAGCTTTTTGGTAAGCTTGGAATTTCTTGGTTCAATTACAACCCAAACAGCTTCTCTGTTGAAAAACAATCCCCATTGTTTGAGAAAAGGAAAGTGAATTTTACGATAAAGTTTCTTACCTACAATGTTTCCTGGCACAAAAACAATAACACTCATAATAATAGATCCAAGCCAATATAAACCAATGGTTCTATAAGTTTCCCTGTAACAAAAAAAAATTTGGCTTAGTGCACTTAGAGGACTATTCACAAACCTGCAGCATTATCTCCATTCTAATTAGTAAAAATTAGAAAGTGAAAATTATTGTGAAAATTTATTGAACTAGAGTAATAAACACAATTAACCCTGGTGCTCAGACTTCATGTCCATATACGATCAACTTTGGAACCCTGTGTGTCCTTCTGAACAGGAATTAGGTTTTGCTGCACTGAAGCGTTAAGTGCAACGTGCTTCTCACTGACAGGGGTCCTGTGTTGCTGCTACGCGTGAGACGAGGAAGGTTCAAAAAAGAAATGAAACCGGATCCACATCTTAAATCACTGTAAGTATAAGTAATAGAATGTTGAGTGGATGTTCCCTGGTGTCAAAGAATTGTTGGCCAGAGCCCCAAAGATGAAGATAATAAGTGTACCCCATGTACTGAAGGAGATGCTAAACACATACCCCTGATCTTAATAGGCGATGTTGACAAAAAGTACTTTCAACTGATAACCCCATGACCCACCCCATAAGGGGCTGTGAGGGTGTCAGAAGGGGACAGAAGTGAAGAATACTCTGTGCTGCTTGCTCTGCCCCACCCCCAAGCCAAATGCGACAGATCGCAAGAGGCCCATCCACAATGATGGGGAGCAATGACGGGGACCGTCAGCAGGATGCCAGGGAAGCATCTTCCCCAGCTGGAAGATAATGAAGACGTAGCAACTGGCAGCTTCCAAGCAAAGCCCAGGCATTCTCAGAAACACCTGACATGTGCCCTAGAGCTTGAGGACATTCACGAAGAGAGGCTGGTGCCTAGGACAGGCCAAAGATTAGCTGGAGCTGCCCTTGACTTCACGATCGGAGGGAGAGGAGGCACAGAGCAGGCGTTTCATCAAGCTGAATCCCAACCTTGTCTGGGGCAAGAAAAGAATGCATGGCTTTCTCTAATGTGGAGCTAAGGGGAAGCTTGGGAAAGAGCTGGACTTTAGTCATCTTGAAAGGATCCCGCCCCAAAGGGTGAGCCTTCTGGGCTACAGGGAGCCCAGCACAACGAAGCTTGGGGTGGACCAGCATAGGCAGCACAGTCAGCTGTGCTCATAGCAGGGAGGGTGCAGTGCAAAGGCCCCTGTGGTAGGGGTCTTCAAAGAGCCCGCAGGTGTGCCCCACGGACAGATAGCGTGTCATAATGGAGGTACCAATACCCAGAGGCCAGACTGCCCCTCTTCCCTTAACCCCATATACATATACATTCCCAAGAAGCTAGCGCAGAGTGAGTTGAGAAGGGATAAAAGTACAGGCTGTATACCCCAGCCTCAGTGCAGGCCCCTCAGCCTCAGCGCTTCCCCCGAACAGAGGAAGAGAGAGCTCTGGACTGACACAAGATTGAAGTTTTGAATTAGAATGTGCTGGGCTTAAGACCCCAAACCATAAAACTTCTAGAAGAAAACATAGGCAGTAAACTCGCCGACATTGCTATCGGTAATTTCCTGCTGTATCTCCTCAGCAAGAGAAACTAAAGGAAAAATAAAGAGATGGGACTATATCAAACAAAAGTTTATGCATAGCAAAGGAAGCCATCAACAAAAAAAAAGAAAACCTGAATGGGGGAAGACGTTCGCCTATGACACATTCGACAAGCGATGAATATCCAAAATTTATGAAGAACTCATTGAACTAAACAACAAAAAGACAATCCACTTAAAAAATGGGCAGAAGACCTGAATAGGTATTTCTCCAAAAAGGGCAGATAGCCAGTAGACATGAAAAAATGTTCAAGATCACTAATCATCAGAGAAATGGAAATTAAAACCACAGTGAGCTATCGCCTCACACCTGTCAGAATGGCCATCATCGATAAAAAAACAAGTGTTGGTGAGTGTGCGGGAAAAAGGGAACTCTCGTACTTTGTTGGTGGGATTGCAAAAGCCACTATGGAAAACAGTTTGGAAGTTCTCAGAAAATTAAAAATTGACCTACCCTTTGACCAAGCAGTTGCACTTCTGGGTATGTATTTAAAGAAAACCAAAACAATTGGTAAAGATCTGTGCACATGTGCTCATTGTCATAGTAACCAAGATATGGAGAACAACCTAAATGCCCATCAGCAGACAACTGGACAAAGGAGTTACAGTTCCTATTTACAATGGACTTGAGCGGACCCCAATCGGAGGGACATGTTCAAAAGTCAGTGGAGCACAGAGAATAAAAGCCACCTCTAACTCGTCTCCATCAAGCATGTGTTCGTGTCCATTTATGCCTGCTTGTGCATTTGCCTCTGCATGTTTTCTTTACACACCCACTTATGGGGCGCCAAGGCGGCGAAGGCACACACACACACACACACACACACACACACACAACACACGGTGCACTGACTTACTCCCACGCAATGGCCGCCACCATCACCAGATACATCAGATAATGAGCAGATCCGTCCCAGTAGCAGATCATGTGCGCGTGTGCAGTGTTCAGGTATGGTTCGCCCTAAGGGAGGCATGAAGAAGAAGGCCGCTTTAAGTAAGACTCAGACACTGCAATGCAGAGTGCCAGACCTGTATTCCAAGTAAGATGAAACCAGGAATTTATGTAAGTCTGCTAAAATGAAACTTCTTCATCCTATAAAATTATGAAATTGGTAAGACCACGACACTGTACCCCGGAGCCGCCAAAACTTCCTCGTCCCTCTTCTCTCCCACCTTCTGTCCTCTCAGACCTTCAGGTACCAGCTGTACTCGATGGCTCACGACCTCTCCACTAGGAACGTTCTCAGAGCTCAAGACCTGCAAAGCCCTGCCAGCGGGGACATCTGCCAGGATGTCCCTCAACTGCCTACGTGTCCCCAACTGAACTCAGCATCATCCCTGCAAACCTGTGCCCCAGGCTGGCAGTGTGGAGATACAGGCTTTTTCTCATCTCGAAGCTTTTGCCCAAACTGTCTCTTCTCTTTCGAAGGCTCTCCACCTCCCTAGTACACCTGGAAAATGTTAACAGTCCACCGCCATTTCCCTTCTTAAAAAATGCTGAAGGTGAGTCTCTGTCACTGCAGTAGGATCATGCCATCTCGCACATATGTGGAGGGAGGGAGCAGGATTTCAGACCTCCTCAGTGTCTGCAGAACTGAGTTCCTCCTCTGGGTTCCTCCTCTGGCTACTCTCAGGTGGAATACAACCGTCTTTCTTCCAAAAGCAAGAAGCAGGACTTCATCTTGGACCTTTCCCCATCACCCCCAACTTGTTCCCAACTCCTACTCATCCTAGCTACTCAGAGGCTCCAGACTGATGTCCCAGCTCACCCTTTCAAGCCCTTCCTTCCAAAGCTGACTGCATTGTTCCCTGTCTTAAAAATTCCCTCACACAGGGGAGAAAGCTTTGTGTAATGTTCCCCGTTATTTGAAACCAGATGCAGACTGCTTTCAGCTCTGACCCTTATTTTTTGTGTGACCTTGAATAAGTTACTTCAACTCTCTGGGGCTGGATTCATCACACCATCCAATAAGAAAAGAGGACTAGCTTTCTCAGGTGCCAGGTAGCTCTGATGCTGTGATGGGGAGAAGAGGTCACTGCAATCATATGGCCTCAGTGTTGGGTGTTTTACCCACCTGAGACTGACTTCAGATGTAGAGATGTCTTGGTCATAACAGGCACACAAACCCTCCATTCATTTAAAGTGCTTCCCTTATATTAAATACAAGTTAAGGGGAAAGGTCGTGGACCAGGTGTGAGCCAGGAGGTAAGACTACACATCGAAAAGAATTGCTTCCCATGACCTAATCCTCACTTTCCATGTGAATAAACAGCTTCTGTTCTGGCAGCCAGTGAAATATTGTGTATTGTACTTGCTTACACCAAGTGAGGGAATTCATCTCTGAGCAAAGTGGCTTGGGTGGCCGGCCCTTTGGCTGAAGATTCATAATTGTGAAGCGATCCCATTACCTCTCTCAAGTAGTATGTCATGAACCCGTCAATGACTCCGTCCTGTTCCAGTCCTATGATGAGGTTCACCACGCTGGTAAATCCAAACACTGCGTACACTGGAGCAAAGAAAAAGCAGTTTACAAAGCGGCTGGCCGCTCAGGACACGGTGGCTAAGAGCTCGGCATTCACCGGTAATAATGGATTGTTTTTCGTGCTTTCCAGAAGATAACTGTGGACACTGTGAACACGGCCTGACAGAGTAAACCTCCACACACGGCAGGCCTCTGCCTGTGTCCCGGATCTGACATCACAGCTCACGTGCTCTCACCAAGGGGACCCCCACCGGGGGGTAAGAATGACAGACTCACCCACTACCTCTTCCATCCTCCACTCCCTACAAGTGGCTGCCCAGGGCCATACCTGCACCCCACCAGGATAGTGGGAATGAAACCTATAAGCGGTGGCCAGGGGAGCGTAAAGGGGACCACCAGGTTTAAAATAATGACTCAGAAGAGATCATTTCTCTCAGTGATTACCAAGCAGACCAACTCACAGTGTTCAGCGTGTTCTGCTCCAGACTGGAGATTTTAAAGACAGACAGTGGCTCATGTGCAAGTGACAGTGGCTTGAAGAACGGCTAGTGATTTTTTAAAATAGATATGATACAGTACAATTGGATATATTAAGGGAAGGCATAGCATCTTCAGGAATCTTACTAGGGTTGTGAGAGTCATCTAAATAGGCTTAAAACTACCATCAACAAAATACTTTTTAAACAAGTGATCAAATTTAGTGCCTGTTTATCAGTAAAGCTGCATTTTCTAAGTTGTAACAGATTGGTGTCTTAAACTATGCAATGGGCATGGACAAGAGAAAAATCTGATGGTGAACATAAGAAAAGCTACAAATAAAGAAAAGGATTGCAGTGGGGAGGTTAATTCAGGGGGAAGCTAGCCTTGTCGAGTCTGCAGTCAGGAGCGCAACATTCACACTTTGCCCAGGAGTGGAAGGGCCCATGTGTGCCTCCCTGTGTCTCGTGGAGGTCTTTGGCCCAGGTCTCACTGACTGATCAGCCATCGTGTATCTCCCAGAAAGGAAGCATCAACACATGCTCACTCTACTCGTCTACCAACAGGAGTGTCAGAAGCTGGGTCAAAGAGGACAAGGACCGTCTGCCCTCCAGTGAGCAGGAATCTAGTAGGGCAGGGCCTGGCCCTGAAGCTGCAATGTGTGCTCAAGGTTGTGACGGACAAGGACGGACTGCTGAGCGTGTAGGAGCAAGGGTGCTCAACCCCGAGGAGTCAGAAGAGGCCTGGATGCAGCTAAGTGTGTGATCCATGGGCATGGAGTGGGAGGAGGGGAGAAGGCAGCAGGAAACCAGTCTAGAAGGGTGGGGAGGGGCCATATCAGAGGCAGGTGGACTGGGGCAGGAGCAAGCACGTGGGCCCCAAAGGCTGGCATAGAAGGTCCAGCTCTTCTAAGGACCGCTTGCCTTGGCTAATATGTATGCAAGTGACAGTGGCCAGCTCCAAACCAATGCCCTAAGAGACATGCTCTTTTTGCACGAGCCTCACCTGTATCTCTATCTGCCATAAAAAGGGCACACCTTAGGAGCCATATGGGACAGCCCTGAGTCCCACCCACAGCCTGAGGCATAGCCACCCCAGGGAACCTGCAAGCCCAGAGACAAGGAAACAAATGTCCATCAACAGATGATGGATAAAGAAAATGTTATTTGGCCATAAAAAAGGGGAAAGAAATCTTGCCATTTGGGACAACAGGGCTGCATCCTGGTGAAAGGACATGTCCCCACTTAATCTCCTCCCTGAGCAAACTCTGACCTCTGACCTCGACTCTCAAGGGCGCTCCTTTCCTGGGCTTCCATCTGGGAGAGTGTAGGATCCACAGCCCGAGAGAGGCTTAGTTTGGAGGTGAGGGCCATGTCATCCTGAAACACTCCTTCACCTCCCGCCTCTTTACTGGTGGGTGTCAGGGCCACCCGCTGTGATCTTCAGGGGACACAAATGGTCTCCCTGCCACAGAGGCATACATACCGTAGAACAGTGGGTCCCGGGGTGGTTTTCTTTTGACGAGGACTCGGGCCAACAGGGCTACCAGGAGCAGGATGAGGGCAGCAAACCCTACAATTGTCCAGGGCCTGCAAGGACCAGAACAGGAAGGCTGTCACTCATCAAAGTAAACACGTCGGTGCCGGGAATTTTCTGGCTGTTAAAACTCAGTCGCTCCCAGCTCTGCCTCTGCCTGCGGCTCAGGTACTGTGGGAATAGAGATGTGTATCTGCTGCACTTTGGCCCCTCTGGGCTGTCCCCTTTGCCTTTTGGGGACCAGAGCCACCAGGTCCTCCCTCTCTTGTCATCCTGCCTTCCCCCGCACAGATGATGTATCAGCTGCCAGGGCCTCTGCTCCTCCAACCCCTGTTCCTGGGTGGCTGCAGGCCACTTCCCTCAGAGCCGGCTGGAAACCCTTGGCCTGAGCTCCAGGGGGCACGCAGGAGTCACAACTCTGCACACCTTCCTGGGGATCAAGGAAGAAGGGCCACAGATGCTGTGTATAATCTGAGGGAGCAGAGGACAAGGCCAGCCTAAGATGGGGAAGAGTCTGGGCCAGACCTGAGGCCAGAGTGAAGCTAGCCACCCACACCCAGGGCCAGTGGGCCAGCATCCAACCCCACACCTGGAAAGCCAAGGCCAAGGAATGGCAAGGCTGGGCACAGCCACTGGACCTTCTGCAAATGAGCATGGCTCCAGGGAGACCTGGGGCCAAGGCCCAGCTGGGCGGGGTTAGCAGTCTAGAGCCCCAGATTCTAGTAACTACCTTGCCACTGCCTCCCTGTGTGACATTAGGAATTCAGTCATCTGTTTATTAATGAACTTAAAAACATATTGAAAAAATGTATTCTGCACCCATATGTGCCTGGCACTGTGGATGAACAAGAGAGGTCCCTGTCTACATGGGGACACCTATCTCAGTGGGCTCTGAGAACTCTCATCTGGAGGTCACTCCCGGTCCCCCACACACAGTCCCTCTCACCCTCCAGCATCAACAGGGCTTCCACTTCTAGACGAAGCACCGCCTGGCCCACTCCAATGACTGGCCACACCACAGCCTCCTCAACGGCCCTTGATTGCTGCTGGAAGCACCGCTCCTAGGCTGAGCCCCCTGCATACCGCCATAGCCTGACATGAGGACTTTGGATAACCTTTGGCATATGACCCTGGGACTTCTGGAAAGTACCCTTGTCGGTCACAGGTTCCACAGACCACTAATACCTACCAATAACTGAGGCAGAAACTCAAATTTCACACGCCTGCAGCTGGAATGGGTGCCAGGCACCAGTCAGGTCGATAACTATCCACCCTACAGGTAGGTAGGCCCCAAGGAGACTGGCCTCAGGTGCAGGAAAGCCATATACCAGCACTGGCTCCAGGCCCCACACAGAGTTGGGGAGTAGGCTCTGGGCATCAGCTGCACTCAGATTTCCTAAACCTACAGAACCGGAATGTGTCAGGGATGGGACAGGGGACTATGCAACTTCTTTCAAGGTACTTAGATGAGTATGATGCTGAAAGTCTGCCTGGAGACCTCGGCTAAGGTGTGAAAAGTGATGGATGGATGAGGAGTGAGGAGACATGGGTGGATGGATGGATGGATGGATGGATGGACAGACGGATGGACCGATGACAGATGGTAGATGGTAGATGAATGATGGTTGAGTGGATGGTGAGTGGATGGATGGATGGATGAATGGTGGGTGGACGGACGGACATATGGATGATCCAGTTTTATGATAATGAGTATGACCATGTCACTGTGCATGTAAAAGATTAAAATAGGTTTCTAGTGGATGCTCCAGGCTCCTCCTGTAGGAATGAACCGACAGATGAGAGGATAGATGAAGCTGATGTGGGCCAGGTACATGATGCTGAGCTGAAGCATCCCGTGAAGAGGGCAGTGGTTTGGTGTGCCATGTAATCACAGCCTGACATAGGTGGTGGCCAGGAGACAGCCCCCATCCCTGCTCCTCCCAAGGGCCTGGCCTCATAGCTGCACCATCACATAGCTGGTGCTCCTCTGGTTCAAGGGGTCCTCCCACTCTCCACCTCTAGGGGAGGAGCCACGATTGAAGAGAAACTGGGGTAGCAGACCATCGGTACCTCCCAGTGAAAGCCAGTGCAAGGACCTGTTCAGAACTGGGAGAAATAGATCCAGCAGGAACTGGGTGGTGGGGGGATGGGAGGATGGGCTGTGACTAACAGGGTGGAAAGGTTGTTAGCCTTGGGATGGGGGGAGGGGACAGCAGTTATCGATACTTTTTCAAAATCAGACACCTACTGAGAGGGGATATGTTTGGGTATGAGCAGAGTGTGTGCGTGTGTGTATGAGTGAGAGAGAGATCTCAACCGCTTCCTGACTCTTCCACCTAATTTGCTTTTTCTGTTTCTCAGACTTTGCTGAAAGGTCTGGTGGGAAGAAAGCTACAACTAATTCAACTAATTCCAAGCCAGCTGAATGCCTACTATGCACAAGGCTGCATGCTGGGCAGGACAATACCACGGTGAGCTATGGTCAGGAAGGAAAGTTCTGACCACAGGAAAGTAACTGGTGGGAAAGGCTTAATCCCCAGCGCTCAGAAGGGAGGGATCACATCTGCTAGGGGGAGGGTCAGGAAAAGGAAGAGGTGGCATTTTACTCGTAAAGTCCAGGCGTGGCTCCAACAGTCAGGGGCAGGGAGGAAGAGAGTCCAGCCCCAATGATGGCAGGACAGTTAAGGAGTGTCCAGGGGGCACAGAACAGTCCAGTGTGGCTGAAGCACTCGCATGGGGGCTGGGCTGGGGGCAGGGAACCCCCTCAGAGGCTCTGAGTCACAAGGCCAGTGCCAGGGGGAGGTGCAAGGAGGGAACAGATGCTAGCCCAACCCCAGAAGGAATGGGGAAGGGGACAGTGTAAGGGAGTAGAGAAAGAAGACGGGATTCTAGCCTGCAGGAGAGCAGGATGAATCTCAGGTTGGAACCTGTTATTCATAACTCTGCAGGACTCAGCAGTGTGCTCAGTAATAACGTGGCCATACGTAATTCAGCACGTACTCAGAAAATGCTATTACTGTCCTCCCAGTGGCTGAGGCCAAAACCTCAGGGCCATCCTCAGATCCTTTCCTTGCCAAGGTCCTTCAGCAAGCACACTGCCCTCCCTCTAAAACATCTCCATGCCCAGCCACGTCCCTCTCCCTGCACGGCTCCTTGTTCCCCTACCTGGAAGGCTCTGTCTGTCCCAGATCTTTCCATGGGTACCTCCTGAAGTTCAAGTGTCACCTCCAAGAAGCCTTCCTTGACCACCAGTCCCCTTCCCAGCCACTCTGCTGCCACCATTTTATTTGTTGATACCTGTCTCAACACACGCCACCCAACTTTTTGTGGCTTGTTCCTAGCTATGTCCCAAACACTCAGAATAGTGCCAAGCAAACAATAGGTACTTGCTGAATTGCTCATAATGCCATTTTAGGAGTATAGGGGCCCCGTGCACTGTACCCACAGATGTGACGTTCATTGCCCAGAGGTGCTGTTTCCAGGAGATGTGCTCTGGGACTGGGTCGGACCAAGGGTAGTCACTGCCCGTGCTTAGGAGGAACACAGTGTAGACGGCTGCCATCTGGATAAGGCAGGTGACAAGTGGTGTGGCCCCAGCACTCAGAGAGGAGGAAGCCCCTGGCTGGTGGGCAGACACTTCTCTGCATCCTGAAGGTTGGAGGAGGTTTGCAGCCTACAAACTGATGCAATTTCCTTAGCACCAACCACGGTGGGTAACATAACAGGTTACTTCCTCCTCCCATAGACAGCAAGGAACATGGGCGGGCAGGAAGGCCTGGCGGCTCTCCCACTGCCCAGGCAGGCCTGCAGCTGCTGGTGGGGTCATTTAGGCTGAGATCCGTCCGAGGTCTGCAGGCGGGCTGGGATCCAAGCCCGTGCGCAGCCTCCCTCAGCCACACCCATTTCCTTAGCAGTGCGCTCCTTGCTCTGCCTCCCTCCCGCCCGGGATCCTGCCCCATCTCGGAGGGTCCTGACAGTGGGATGCAAATATAGGTCGTTGGGCAGACCAGATAACTGAGGCCAGGCCACGCCGTCAGAGCCAAAACCAGGTTTAGAACCCCGGTCTCTGCCTGTTGGTTCAGGGCTATTTCTGTCAGTCATTCACAACGGTTTCTAAAATTAAGAAATGGTAAGTATGTGTGTGTCCATACATGGAAACGTTCCTGCGAAACCGAACGAGCAAAGGATGACCGGCGCTAACATGCCCAGCTCATAGCTCAGATGTGCGTGTCATCCAGCCCCCACCCTGTCCCTGAGCTCCACGGGGCCGGGACATGCCTTATTGACCTCTAACCCGGGTACCTGGCATGGTGCTGGCACCGAGCGGGCGCCTAGCACCTGGCCCAAAATTGCGCGGAATGGCAAGGATGCCTGCTGAGGTGAGGATTCCGGCTGGTGCGACCCGAGGGGCGCTCCCCTCCCCGCCCCTGGCCGGGCGGGGAGCCCCGGAGGCCGGCGGCCCAGGATCCGCAGTGGCGGCTCAGCCCCATCTGAAAAGTTGTCAGGCGCCACCCCCCCCGCCTCTCCCCACCCACGCCCACTCACTGGTGCTGGGTCGCCAGGTGGTTGAAGACATAGGTGACGGGGATGGCCGAGAGGGACAGCACGAAGACCCCGGTGGCCGCAGAGGCGCTCATTGCCGCCGCCCGCCGTGCCGCTCGCCCTTCACCGCATCCCGCTGGGCGCTCCGCCCCGTCTTCCGGCAGCGCCCGCGCCGCGGCCCCGAGCCCTCTGGGTGCAGGTGACTTGTCCCGCACGCCCTATGCCCCCAGAGCAGTCACAGCGCCCCTCGCACACGCCTGTTGGTCGGGCAGCAGCTGGTGCCCTGGGCCGCCGCGCAGCCCCGGGAGGCGCCCTCGCAGTCCACCCGCCAAGGGGCGCCAGGGCTCAGCCTCGAGCACTTGGCCGGCCGAGGGGCGGCGACACCCGCCGGCGGAGGGACAGGTTCCCCAGTAGCGCACGCTCTGTGGGAAGGTGGCAGCACAGTCGGGAGCTTGTCAGCAGTGACCTGAGGAGGTTTCGGGCTGGGCTGCGGGTCAGTGGAGGGTGGAGCCAGACCGGGGGTGTTGCAGCCTGATGGCCTGCGAAAGCATCCAAATGGGGAACCCTTGGGCAAGGGTGAGGAAGGGGCAAGTGATTCTCAAACTTGGGACCCTGTCCACGGAACAGCCAGCCATCAGCGGGCAGCGGGCGCAGCCCCCGCCTGGAGTTTTAAACTCTGGCTGCTCACTCGCCAGCTGATAACCTTGGTCAGGTTACTTCACATCCGGTGTCCTTAGCCTTCTCATGGGGACAGCCCACCTCAGTGTGACTGGATTCAGAGTTCACACGGACGAAGTGCCTCCTTTGCTCACTATACTGTCGCCTTCAATTCCCATTTTTTGGATTGAAACAGACACTCGGAGCAATGCTGTAACTTTTAGAGAATCCAGCGGCCATTCCAGTCTATCCCAGGTAGACTTCCTGGAGGCCTGGCAGCTGCCAGCCAGCCTGCGCAGGGCCCAAGGGGGAACAAGGACCGGAAGACAAGCCTCTGCACACAAAATGTGGTCCGCAGATGCCTGCTGGTTAGGCAGAAGAAGGTGTGCCAAGTACTGCCCTGGGTGCTGGGCCATGTTGGGGAGGAAGTCCCAGAGATGCCCGGGACTGAGTCTGGATTAGTCCATGGGCTGGGAAAGGGAAAGGATGTGAGTTTCTGACGGAGAACAAAACTCCAACAACTGAGAGTGGTACGAACGTACTTATTGTCCTTACCACTGCCAGCGAGCTGAACAGCCGAGGGGAAAATGAGCCGTGAAGAAGCCATGACCTGCTCCAGGGTCACCCAGCTCTTCTAAAGCCAGCTTTCTAATCTTGGCCCCCGGCACTTCTTGGACGCTTCTCCAACTCTGAGGACGTAATGTTGAAGCCCTGGCCCAAACTGTGACATAGCCAAAGTTTCCTCAAGGGATGTCCTTACCTGGACATCACTGTCTTCCACCACTACGCCTAACCTTCACCAAGCTCCTTCCTCCTTCGAGACCCTTCTCTCCTCCGGCCACCCTCTGAGGCCAGGGCAACCCCACCATCACCACCCAAACCTTGCTCAACTATGTTCCAATTTACAACTGTGCTCCCTGGACCTGAGTTTCCTCTCTGTTTGCCATCTCCTCTCTCCCTTCTCACCCATGTGTGATTTAAAAGACTAAGTCTATGTGATAGGTCCCAAATCATCCTTCCTAGCACAGACCTGTCTCCTTCGCGCTGTAGGGTGGGCATCCCACAGTCAGCCCACACTCCATATGGCCACTCCAAGTGGAATTCCTGATCTGCCGCAAGACCGCTCCAGCTTTATTTCATCTGTGGCCACCACCATCCACCTGGTCATCCAAGCCAAAAACCCCGGAGTCCACCTCAGTTCTGGCCTATGACGGAATCTGCTTACAGCAGTCCTAATATCCAAATATCTCTCAAGTCTGTGTGCTTCTCCCCATCTGCACCACCCTCTCTGAGTTCAGGTCTGTGCCATCTCTCACCTCCCTGCCTCTGACCTTACCTGCTGTAGAAGACCTCACCAGGCCGCCTTCCCATGCCTTCCCCACCCTCTCTATCAAGCACCCTGCTTTGCTTTCTTCATAGTACTTCGTTGCTTATATTCTCCCAAATCACCTTGCTTACACATCTGCTTCCTGTTCTGTGTTATGATATAAGCCCCTTGAGGTCAGGAACCTTATTTACTATTCTAGCCTCATCATCTAAACACCTGGCCCGGTACCAGGTGCTTAAGAAATATTTGTTTGACGAATGAATATTCTAGATCACCATTGTCTAATGGCAATATAATGCAAGGCATAACGTAGCCACATGTGTAATTTAAAATTTTCTAGCAGCAGTATTAGAAAAGTAAAAAGAGATAGGTAAAGAGATAGGTAATAATATATATTTTATTTAACCCAATATGTCCAAAAGATGATTGTTTCAACAAGTCATCAGTGTCAAAGATATGAATGACGTACTTTACATTCTTTTATTTCATACTCTTTGAAATTTTGTGTGTATTTTACGTGTATGGTGTATGTTATTTCAAACTAGTCACACTTCAAGTGCTTAATAGCCATGTGTGGCCATTGGCATCTGTATTGGACTTCACAGCTCTTATTCCTTCTATTATATTGACCTGGCTTCACTTGTGCTCCCTGCCACTATAAGAATGGGTGATAATTAAATCACTCATAGACTTTTTAAAACATCCTCAGAGAGTCTACATGTTGCCAGCATTGTTCTAAGCAGTGGTCACACGAAGATGAATTATAAACACATCTTGCCCAAGATCACATTCTAGTGTGAGAAAAAAGACATGTAAACAATTGTCATACGAGGCAACAAAAGACATACATACAAATTGCTATAAACACCACCAATTTTGTCTGCAGGAGTCAAGAAAGCTTCAAAGGGGGTGAGGCTTTGGACCAGCCATGACGAACAAATAAAAGCTGGCCAAGCGGAAAGGAAGAGATGGGGGCTTTCCAGGCCATGGAGACAGCACATGTTAAAGGTAGAAATATGTGAGATGTGAGAGAACATGTCTCTTGATGAACGTCAAGTCATTTGCTCTGGTTGGAAATGCTGGGATGTCATGCATGAGTGGAGCTGGCAAAAAATGAAGGTGGAAAGAGGATCAGGGGCTTGATCCTCAAGAACCTGGGGTGCACAGAGCTTTTAAGATTTATGAGTGGAAGGAAAGGCTGACTTGATCAGAGTAGCATCTTTAAAGCTCTACCTGGCAGCTGATGTGGACCATGGTTTAGAAAGAGAAGAGGTAGGAGGCAGGAAGACCAATTAGGATGCTACAACATTGTCCTGGTAAGAGATAATGAGGACCTGAACCAAAGTGGTGGCAACAAGGGGGAAGAGGAAAGGGCAGATGTCAAAGGTCCAAAGAGGAATTGTGAGGGGAGAAAGTTGAGGGGAGGGGCCTGAAGACAACTTCGATTTTGGACATGTTGGGCTTCTAGTACTTCATGAGGTTCCCAGGAGGAGCCTGCCCCTTAGGTGAATGGGTGTGCTAGTCTGACACCAAGAGAGGTGTGGGCTGTGGATACAGGTTATGGGGTCATCAGCCTAGAAATGTGGCTTCAAATCAAGGAAATGAACTCAATGTCTATGGAAAAGGGTAGAGTCTAAGTGAATGGTGAAGAGATGCCACTGGGGAGGGCTTGGTCAGCACTGCCACCAGCAGAGCAGCCCATGGGCATCTGAACTTAGTAGCAGAAGCTTCCAACATCCCAACTCCTCTGACAGCTGCTCCCTCAGAGTCTGCAAGGGACCAAGGGCAAAGGCAAAGCTTTGGGGTACTGTGATATACACATTGGAGATTATATCATTCCGTCGACAATGTTGACAACAATTTTTCTTAATGCAGAAGATATGAGTGGTCAGAATGCTAGTTGTAGTTGAGAACCCTGCTTGAGAGGAACCCTCCCAGGTTTCTGGGGAGGTCACAAACCTAGTGAATATAACCCCATTTTGTAGCACTACAGCTTTTATAAACTATAAAGTAATTTCACCAACATTATCTACTTTAATCCCACAACAGCTCTCCGAAGAATACAGAGCCATTTATGGATGAAGAAACTGGGGCTCAAAGAGGTAAGATGACTTGCCTGGGGCCAAAGGGCTGAGAAGGGAGAGGGTGACTTTTAATTGAGGTTTTCCAGCTGTAAGTCATTATACCCATAATGCCACGGCCTCCCAGCAGCAAAGCACCACATTGGGCACCTTCGAAATGGTGGATGGACACCTTGCAGATTTGGCCAGTTGACTCATTTCTCAGGAAGCCGAAGTCTCTCTGGAGTTCTGCTCGATGCAGATCAATAATTAATTAAGTTCTCATTTGCTTGAAAAGGGTTGGCTATGACTAAAAATAGAAGGCATTAAGACAAAGTTGTTGTTGTTGTTTAATGAACATCAATCTTGCAAGCCACGAAGGCTAATATTGTAGCTGTGAAATTTGATTCCAAGCTACTGGAAGCAAAAATAGAACCGTGGAGGTCTGCACACTGCCCATTCCCTGATGAGAAAGACACAGGGTTTGTGTGTGTGTGTGTCTATGAAAAACACTAAGTTAGCAGGAATCCAGTAGAAGGGCCCGCCACCGTGCCTGTTTCTGCCACGGGGAGGAAGTGAAAGCAGAACTGCAGGGAACTTGCCACTAGGAAGTAGGAACGAAGAATGCCGCTGGGCAGGGACCGAGGGCACAGCACACAGGGACACTCTCCCGGAAGAGTGAAGTAGTAGTCAGCCCGCCCTCCCCAGCCCCCGCCCTCCGCCACTCCTTCGCCCCACCCAGGGCTCCTGCTCCCTTCCCCTCTTCACAGGCTTGTTTCCCACTCCTTATAAAAGGGGCATTTGTGTTCTTTTGAGAGGCCGCACACTCTAAATGAATGTGCAAGCGGCAGTCAAAACTAATTGTATAAGGACAGAACAAATGGCCTGAGAGTGACGAGGGCAAGGACGATATGCCTTAGTGGATCCATCACTAGGATCCTGCCTGGACACTGACCGGTGTGCTCGGAAAACACCAGGCCACTCACTACTTAGTTACCCTGAACACTGGGTTTCCCTCCTGTAACCAGGAGAGAAATGACTAAGGCCGCAGATATGGACGTGGATGTTTTTGGGTGACGATGGCTGTGGGCCCAGCACATAACATAGTGCCAGGCGTAGAGCAGATGCTCAATGGATGTAACTGAAGAGAAAAAAGGAGGAAGAAAGAAAGATGGGTTTTAAAAAAAGGGAGGGAAGGCGAAAAGGGGAAGGAAGGAAGGCAGGCAGGAAGGCAGGCAGGCAGGCTGCAGGACAATGATAAGAAAATAAACTGAAGGGGAGAAGTGAAGTTAGTGTGTAAAACATTTGTCAAAGGTCTTGCACAGTTGCTAGATGAGGTCTGTGCCATTGTCCTGGGTTTCCTAGCAACCAAAGCAAGAAAGGGAACACAAGCAGTTATAATTTCACAGTGTCCATAAGATAAAAACAGACTGGTTGCTCAGAAGAATTCTCCCATGGCTCCTTTCAAAGGGAACACTGTGCCATATCGTATGTCCTCAGCAACAGTCCTACAGTAAATATAGATTCTAATTCTGAACAGTTGTCTCTCAGTATAATAAACTCAATGCAGGTGACTGGCAGAGTGCCAGGAGTCACTCAGTACACTCAAGGAGCTGAAGGAATTTCACACAAACGAGCAGTTCTCTGAAGGCTTAGCTTGGTTCAGAGAGAAATTGTTCCAGCTTCTGGGGGCAGGCATGGGAAATGGGAAGCACACCTTCACTTGCAGTCCAAGCCCAGGGCAGACATCACCAATGGTCACTGATCTTTCTCCCCAGGAGACTGGACAAGACCTTGTAGACCTTCCCCATGGAGCACACCAATAGGGTTCTTTTCATGTGCCTACTTGGATCAATCTGCCAGCTCTGATCAAAGCGTACTGATGAATATTCTTCAGTCAACGCTCTGTGAATATTATTTCATACAGTAGTGTTTTAATGGAAATGGGGCAAGAGGAGTCTGATGTTAAGCTGGCTGGCAAGCGAGAGGTAATATTCTGTATTTATAAGGAAGGTCAGAACATTATATTTGGACAGGCAAACAAATGGAGGTCAGTTTGACATTCTTACATGACGAGGCTGAGCACGGGGACAAGAACCAAATTCAAACCCAAGGTTGCTACAGTGTGCAGACTGCCCCTGAGGTGTAACAAAAACATCTTGTATGTTAGGGTGTGTGTTCAAACTGATTGGAGGGAAGATGGGGCCCTCTTGGCACTTCCCCTCTCTAGATGCCTTTTCAACATCTGAGTGTGTGTGTGTGTGTGTGTGTGTGTGTGTGTGTGTTTTTTTTTTAAAGGGAAGATAGTACAGTGCTTGAAACAGGAAAGGGTACTCCTGGTCGACCAGAAATTTGAAGGCTACAAAGACGACTGTGGTTGCTTTGGTGGTCCCCTGAACCACACTGCCCAGTATTTGTGTCCTTTTGTAGTCCCCTTACCACACCGACTCTGGACTTGGCGTGTGGCTGTGTGGCTTTAGCCAACGGGACATTAAAATGCGTAATGTAAGTAGAGGCTTATAAGAGCTTGCATGTTAGAGTTTGTCCTTGCATGATGTTCTTTTCTTGTATCCCAGCCACCATGCTATAAGGAGGCCCAAGCAGTCAGGTGGAGAGGCCAAAAATGGGAAGAACTAAGGCCCCTGGCTGATGGCCTGAGCTGAGATCCCAGCCAGGAACCAGCGCCAACATGCAAGGAGGTTAGTTTACCCCACTAGCCATCCCCACCTCAGCATCCCATTAAATCGAAGGAGGTTCTAGGGAAGGCGATATAGTCAGCTCATTTTGATGTGTTTGTAGAACTCCAGTAGAAGGTTTCTAGTAGACATTTGGCTTCTAAAACATAAATTATGCTAAGAAGGATGATAAGGGCTGGCGATAGAGATTTGGAGGTCACCAGCATTAGCTAAAATCGTGGGAATAGATGAGATCATGCAGAGAGTGGGTTTAGAGGGAAAAAGAAGCAAGCCAAGAATGGAACCCTAAGAATATCAATGCTGAAAGGTGGGGACAGATGAGGACATGTCATGTGGGAAACTAAAAAGCAAAGAGTAGAAAGAGATGATAAATTGCAAAACTGCATCACAAAACCCAGGCAAAGAGCGTCAAAGAAAGAGTGGTCAGCTATCATGCCCAACGAGGTCAAATAAAATGATGGAAAGAGGTTCTTTGCATTTGGCAGTTGGGAGGTCACCAGCCAGTGACTTTTCAGGTGCTCAGTGCCATGGTGACCAAAGCCAGACTATTGTTCATAAGAGACAAGGGAGAGGAGTGAAGGTACTGTGACAGGAAGGAAGAAGAAAAGGGGACACTTAAAGGCCGACACAGGGTTGAGGACATTTTTGCAGTTAGGGAAAATAATTAAATACTTCTGGGTACCAGGAGAAGGTGTCAGTAGAATTGGAGATGTTGCAGTCATCAGAAAGAAAAGAGAGCTCGTCCAGCAGGACAGTAAGGGGATAAACTCAAGGGCAAAGGCGGAAAAATTAGCCTTGAAAAGAAGGGAAATTTCAGAGGTGGATGGAAAAAGAAAAAGCAGACCTACTTATAACTAGGGCGATCTAGTTTCTGTTGCTGGGAAATGAGCAGAGATGGGCAAAATTAAATGAAATGTGTTCACAAAATCAGCCTGGTCTATATTTACTTCCCCATAACCAGAGAGGCAGCATATTCTAGCGATGTGGGCTCTGAAACCCAACCGGCTGCTTTGAATTTCATTTCTGGCTATGACATGCTTTTTCGTGGAAGGTCATATTTATATCACAGCAACTGTGCTCAGTCTCCATGGCTTTATTTCAAAGATTTAGAGCACGTGGGGCAGATAATTCCAGCTCTTTAATGTCCTTGGGACACTAGTAAGATTTTTATGAATATAACAGCATTGATAATGTGGTATAAACTGAACTAATTATAGTTGTTGCATCAAAATTGTAGGTAAGATAGCTAATAATAGCACAACTGGACAGTTGAGATAGATTAAAAAAGAAAAATCACAACTGTGACAAAATTTGAAAACCATTTGCTTCCACGGTAATTATAGAAATGGAAATTTGAAAAATGAGGCACCATCTATTAAATAATCCAAAGCAAAGTCAAGTCAATAAGTCTGTGCAGAGCGACTTTAGGAAGATAGTACCGAATGTGAGGGAATGTTTAAAAGTTGATGCAGTTCTTTGAATAACTGCTGACATTTACTGAGCATTTACTCCACATCAAGCACTGTTCTAAAGCATATTTATTGACTCTTCATTTAACCCTCTGAGATAGATTGTGTCACTATTATAATCCCTGTTTTCTAAATAAAGAAACTGGGGCACAGCATGGTTAAGAAAATGGTCCAAGGTCATGAAAAAGAAGGTGGCCATGATGTGATTCAAAACCAGCTAGAATGACTACAAAGCCCTTAACTAGCACTCTTACCGCAGTTTTCCAACTTCTTCAAACTAGGGGTGACCCTCTACTTGTTTGTTTTTTAATTCCTGCAGCCCTGCCTCTAGGAAAGTCTTCTCAGAGAAACTCTGGACCCTACAGAGGGAGGAACAGGATGTTGGTTTTCAGTGCTTAGGCCAACCACTTCTAAGAGTGTTCATGCTCAGTTAGAAACAGGCCAATTGTGGAGAGAAAGTTCCCTATGGGCTCAGAGATCTTAGAGGTAAGACTGCTGTGTGTTCCTGTTATCATAGCAAAGTTTGGTGAAGGCTCAGACAGGTTTAAGATTTGTGAGAAGGGCAATCTTGGTTTCTTCAACTTTTCCCCCTCCCTTCTTCTCTGGAGCTCAGACTTGGGTCAGGGGCATAATTGCAGCCTTATAAGGAGAGGGTATTATTTCACATGCTTATCAGTTCCTGCTGGACAGGTGAGTTTTTCTGCCTTTAGCTTCTTGACCTTAGCTTCTATTTATACCTACCACACTCATCCTTTCAAATAGAGGGTAATCCAGTAGCAACTACATTTGCATGCACTCCTGAAATATAACCATCCCAAGGACATAATGATTGCCTTTTATATTTTTTAAATGTCTTCTTTTTCTTTGGCATTAAATTCATTTCCAGAATGGATCTCTTCCTCCTCCTTTCTCCTGACTGCCTTTTCTAGAGTTTTACTAAATTTTTTTTTTTTTTTTGCCAATAGGTCTGTTTCTTATAAGTCCTCACGTTTGTTCTAATTATAAACTAGCACACATGGTGACATATACTACTTTCCTAGGCTGAATGCCAGAAAGCAATGACAAGCAAAGAAAGGAGGGCTCCATAAGTAAACTGAATTTAATCTAAGGTAGTGCAAATTGCCTTTGCTGCTATATATTTTTTGAATCCAAAAAGAAGTTTTATTTCTAGCTGAACAGGTCCTAATGGGTTCCCCCCCACTCCTTATTCACGTATTTCAGGCCAGTAATATGTTCTAGTCATCTTTGCAGTCACACTCCTGGTGCCATCCACATGAGAGCAATCTGTAAGTGTGGAGCTAAATTAAATTCCATTTAGTCAGATGAGAGGTGATAGCATTGCAGAAGAAGTGAAAGAAATAAACTGCGTCTTACGGTGTAAACATGCTCGCGTCCTTGCTATAGCTTACCAGTTAGCTAATTCAGGAAGTGCATGTAGTCAATCTCACAATATGTTTACTTGGAAAAAAAAAAAAAAAAGACAACTCTTTCTTACCTCATCATAAGAAAAGTAATACAATGTGCAAAGACTCACTCAGAATCCTATCACCATATACCAAGTTAGTAACAGTGGTTATAAACTTTCAGCCCCCTCCCCCACACATATATATTATATATATATATGAAACCCATTTAAAACAAAACGATGTACTCTGAGCCCATCAGACGAAATGGTATCCTATTCATCTTGTTCTGTAACCTGCTCTTTCATTCAGTTATTGATTCTTTCTCATATCAATAAACGTTCATCAAAAGAGCTTTATTATTCCATGCAGAATGATTGGCTGATAGTTTCTTTTCTTTGAGCGCTCTTGGTCAGGTTTTGGTATTGGAGTTAAGCTTCGTGATATGAACTCTTCTAGAAGTTCATCATCTAAGCTCTCAATAGTTTATTTAGCATTTATTCTCTGAGCATGTGAAGGTATCCATTCCCAAACTGCTTGGCATGGATTTCCACAATGTATTAAGTGAAAAAAAGAAAGTTTCAGAAAAATATGTGTAGCATGATACCATTTCAATTTTTTTTTAAAATTATGTTTAGGGATATATTTGATATGGATCAATAGATGGATATGTTCTTCATTATCCAGGGAAAAGTTTAAAAGTATATGTATTAAACATTAATTTTCTGTATTGTTTTCAGTTCTCTATTTTGTTTATCAATGCTGTAATATTACTTCTTTCTGCTAGCTTTGGGTTCAATTTGTTTTTTTTTTCTAGTTCCTTAAGTTGTAAGGGTTGTTGATTTGAGCTCTTTCGTGTGTGTTTTTTTTTTAACGTGAGCATCTGTAGCCATAAACTTCCCCCTTAGCAGTGCTTTCACTGCATCCCATAAGGTTTCGTTTGTTGGTTTTCATTTTCATCTGTCTCTAAGTATTTTCTAATTTCCCTTGTGATTTCTTCTTTGATCCACTGGTTGAGTAAAAGTGTTGTTCAATTTCCCAAATGTGTGAATTTCCCAGTTTTTGCATAGTTATTGATTTCTACCTTCATCCCATTGTGATCAGAGAAGATAGTGCACATGACGTCTACATTTTAAAATCTGTTGAAATGTAAATATGGTCTATCCTGGAAAATGCCCATGGGCACTTGAGAAGAATGTGGATGGAGCATGTGCTGTGTATGTCTGTTAGATCTAGCTGATTATACCGGATTAAGTGGCCTGTTCTGTTTTTTGCTTTGATATGTGTGAGGTTTCTTTGACATTTAACACATGGTTAGCTTTTTTGGTAATGAATTATATATAACACATTAAAAAAAAAAAAAAGAGGAAAAAAGAATCCATGAGTCCACAAAGATGCTCCGAAACAGGGACAGAAGAAAGAAAGAGGAAAAGGACAAGAGAAGGCTTACAGAAAGTCAGCTGGTAGATGCAGAGAGGAACAGCGGCATCTGGAGTGGGGTGACCTGGACGTTCCTGGGGGAGGGGACAGTGAGGACTCACGTCTCCCCTCCCGCAGGCTCCCTTGGCTTTTGCCGCATCCCCTCCTCCCCGCCCCCTCCACTTCCAAGAGAGAAACTCCTTGACGGACAGCCTGGGGACCTGTCCCAGGTACAGGCGGGACGGCGTGGGGCGGTGCCCAGGGCCGGCCCCACCCAGCCCGCAGAAACCCCACCCCCGGGGCGCGGCGCGGAGACGCGCTCACGGCCCCTCCAACCCCGCTGGGCGCCGCGCGCGCCCTCGCACCCGCCGGCGGGACGCGCCCACGGCTCCGGGCGGGGCGGGGCGCGGCGCGCGGCCTCCGGAAGCGCCGTTCGCGGGGGGCTCGGGCGGCGCGGGCCTCGGTGGCCTGGGCGATGGCGGGCGGGCGGCGGGAGCGCTCCCCCTAGCCTGAGGAGCCGCGCCGCGGGAGGATGGCCTCGCTCGGGCCCGCCGCTCCGGGCGAGCAGGTCCCGGGGGCCGAGGCGGAGGCGGGCGCCGCGGGGCCGCCGCTGCCGCTGCCGCCGTCGCCGGCCCCTCTGGGGCCCCTGCTCCCCCTGCAGCGGGAGCCGCTGTACAACTGGCAGGCGACCAAGGCGTCGCTGAAGGAGCGCTTCGCGTTCCTCTTCAACTCCGAACTGCTGAGCGATGTGCGCTTCGTGCTGGGCAAGGGCCGCGGCGCGGCGGCCGCCGGGGGCCCGCAGCGCATCCCCGCGCACCGCTTCGTGCTGGCGGCCGGCAGCGCCGTCTTCGACGCCATGTTCAACGGCGGCATGGCCACCACGTCCGCCGAGATCGAGCTGCCCGACGTGGAGCCCGCCGCCTTCCTGGCGCTGCTGAGGTGAGCGGCCGGCCCACCCCGCCGCCCTTGGGCCCGGGGATGCTCAAGGTCGACGCCGAGCCCGGCGGCCGGGCGGTGCGGCTTCGCCGTTGCAAGGCGCTCTCACGTGCCAACTGTGTCGCCCAGTTCCAGACCCAGGGAAGTGGGGCGTCAGGGCGTCCTGACGGCCCGGGGCTAAGCTTTACGTTAGGGGACGGGACTAGTTGAAAGTCGTGTAGGACCTTTTAAATGTCTCTTTTAAAAGCTCTGACTTCATTAGCTAAGGGTTAATCGTCAGGGCCGAGGAAAGTGACTACTCAAATAAGTGTGGCCTTACCTGCCTTGGGTTTCAGCAGACACGGCCGCCTTTGCTTTAAAACGAATCCTACCCCCGGTTAGAATTTGCTTTGCTGGTTTAAGGTTAGTAGACTGACTGCTGATTGATTTTACTTAGTGGAAGAGAGCTAATAGTTTGGCATTATTAGTTTTTATTCACAGAAATCTAATTATCACTATTTTACAAAGGGGACTGAGGCCAGAAAAGGCAAGTAACTGGCCCGAGGTAGCAGAGCCGGCTCACACCCAAGATCATGTGAGTTCCATTACATCCAGCTGATTTTAGCTGCTGAGTAGACTGTAACAGAGTTTCGGGCGGTACTGAAGCAAAAACAGGTATGTCAGTGGGACAGATCCATGGTCCAGAAAGCTCAACAGCTCAGTCAGGAAGATCACTAGGAAATAGAATTACAAAGTTAGTGTAAGTGATAAAGAAAACTAACATTCCTTTAGTAAATGGATAAAAGACAGAATAAATAACTTAGGGAAAGAAAAAAATTATTCACGTAAAAGAGTTTTTAACCTTTTCGGGAATTAAAGAAGTGCAAATTAAAAGTCAAGTTTTAAAATATAACATTGGAAGAGACTTTTTTAACATAGGTGGTGGTAAAACATTTTGGCACTATAGATTTTTTCCCCCACGTGTGGGAAGTAGTCACATAGTGAAAAAAATGTTCTGTACAAAAATATTTGGAGCAGGATTATTTATAGTAGTGAGGAAGTAGTCAGCTGGAGGGAAGGGTTAGATAATCAGTGATAGGTCCCTTTGATGAAATGTACTAAGTATGATATTTACGATACTAGGTGATAACATTAACTAGGAAAGTATGTATAATAGCATTTGAAACTGTGCACACTATGATTTAAACTGTGAGAAGAAATGGAACAAACATACCTAGAGACAAGAATAGAAGGAAACATACCAAAATGCTAATTAGCATTATGCTGGAGTGGTCAGATGATACTACCTTTTCTTTCTTTTCTCTGTTCTCTATATTCTCTGCAGTTTAGTTTAATTACATTTATGAAGGGGAAAAACAACTCAAAACCTAGGCTCCAGGTTATTTTTTTTTTAGTTTGAAGTTGACAAGGAGGATTGGTCATAGTGCAGTTTAGATTTTCTAGACCCGAGATATTTTAAAAAGACCTATTGGCCACCTACATGGTAATCTGGAGTGCTTATTGATTTCGTAAATACCTTCCTCCCGTCTTAGAATATGTTTAGAAGTGGGACCTTGAGAGCATTGTTAATTCTCTCTCTAAATACTGATCTAAAAATAATGTTGGGTAGTTCTTTCCTTTAAAAAATTATTGGGATTGCTAGATAAGAATGTAGACGGAAAAAATGCTTATTTCATATTTTCACTGAAGCTGTTAATCAGTTTTTCCCCTCAATAAAAAATAAGTGAATTAGTTTTAGAGTCCTTGAAATGTTCCTGTTTTCTGTGTAGTCATGATATTAGTCCTTCTCCAGGTTCCAGCCATTGTTCTTTTCTGAAAGTGATATGTGGACTGATTTTTAAGCTTAGGCGTTGGCTGGCTGGCTGTGAAACATAGATGCTGTACTTAGTATTGTGTGACAAAAAGATGTCCATAGTTGGTACTTCCTGAGTTGAAAAAGTGGGTTAGCTTGGGTGTATATTTATTATGTTTACAGCTTGAATTAGTTTACATTGAAAGGCTTTTGAACTTGAGTTTGAAGCACTTTAAGGAACTGCTCATTTTGATCTGCCTGACCTTTATGTGATGTTCACTTCTTCATTTGAGAAATGCTGAGTGCCTCCCCTGTGCCAGGCACTGTTTGTAGGTGTTGGATACAGCAGTAAATGAGAAAAAGTCCTTAACCTCATGGAGCTCATAATGTAATACGGAGAAACAAAGATTTCATATAAAGTCGTGTGCTAATAAGTGTTTTAAAGGAGAATGACTGAGCCATGAGGGAAGGAGCTTTCTAAGTAAGGAAAAGCATGTGTAAAGCTCTGAATTTCTCCTGTTGGGGAACTGCAAGAGTGTGATTTGAGCAGAGTGAATAAAGGGGAAAGTGGTAGAAGATGAGGTTGGAAGATCGGCCCGACAGGCCCATGCAGGGCTGCAGAGCCTGGGGAAGGACTTCCAGTTTCGTCTGGTTGTGGTAGGAGTCTGTGGAAGGTTTCAAACAGGGAGTGATATGATCTGATTTACATTTTTAGAAATTCATTTTGGCAGTTGTCTGGAGATTAAATTAGACTGTAGAAGGAGTAAAATGGGCAGCAGGGAGTTGAATCAGGAGGCTTTTGCAGCCCCAGCAAGAGAAGATGGTGGGTTATAGCGGATGGTAGTGATGGGCGTGATGAGAAGTGGTCAAATTCTGCATATATTTTGAAGGTAGAGCTAAGAAGATGTCTAAGACAACCAAGGAGGGATATGAGTAGGCAGAAATAAATTTGAAAATTAAAAGTGAATGGTATTTAAGACATGGGAACAAATGACATTACCTAATGTAGATTGTAGATTGTAAAGAGAAAAGATGGGCCAGGGATCATTCTCTAGAGATGTAGCAGAGGAGACGGAGCGTAAAATGCAGCTGAGAGACAGCTGTCAATCTAACTAGAAGAGAGAGCACGGAGCATGCTCTCCTGGGTAACGCCGAAGGAAGTGTTCCAGTGAAGAGGGACTTGTCAACTATGTTGAATGCTGAGAATTGGGTAAAATGAGGACATTGACTTGATTGTCGGTTTTGACAAAATGGAGGTTATTGATAACCCTGGCAGGACCGATTTCAGCAAATGGATTAGAGTGGATTGGAGAAGAACTGCGAGGTGAGGACGTGGAGTTGGCCAGTATCATCCTCTCAAGGAAGGAGACATGGGGTAACTATTCCTTAGGATCCTGTCTTCAGCGGTCTTACCTTCTCCCACTGACCCGTGGCCTCACACTCTCCCCCAGACTTCTCAGCTCCAAACCCAGTTGCCAGCTGGACTTTTCGCTGTTGTCTAGTACCCATGCAGTTGAACGTGTCAGTAGTAAAAATGTGACATTGAATGTGTGCTTACTGTGTGCCACTTAACTGTTCCTAAGCACCTTATGTGAACTCACTTAAATTTCAGAAGTCTTTGAGACAGGCACACTTATTCTTATGCCCAGTACTAGCCACCTTTTGCCACAGTAACCCTATAAAGCACCTCAAAACTCAGGGGCTAAAAAAGCACGTGTTCTTGCTCATGGGTCGGTTGGGACTGACTCAAGTGGGCTTGGCTCCAGGCCGTAATTTGGTTCCAGTCTGTTCTACCTGTTTCTCATCCTTTTTGGACCAATCTTGAAGCTTCTACCCCCTTCTCTTAATTTTTTTCGCATTGCTTTAAACATACCTCTGCCTTTAGACTTAGCTCTCTCGATTCTTCACGCTGTTAACAAAGTTCTGTCTCTAATATTCGGATATCATGATTCCCCTGATTCTTTTAATGCCTCGTTTTTGCCTGTAGGATGAAGTTTAAACACTTTAGCAAGTACACAGGCCTCGTGTTGCCCTGTTTCTTCCCCTTCCTCTCTCTCCATTTACTCAGTGCCCCAGCTCTAACTACCGACGGCCTTTTTCTTATTTTAACGCCTGCCTTCTGAGGCCTCCTGCCTTTGTACTTCTCAGTCTTTCTGAGAAGTACACTTAAGAACGCCACACTTAATTACTACACTTCAGATACAGTTCAGGCTCTACCTCTTCTCTAAAAATCACTGAATCCCACCTGCAGACAGAATGTACACTGCCTCACAGCAAGCTTTGTGTGTCTATTGCTGTAGGACAAACCACACCAGCACTTAGTGCCTTAAACATGGTTTTATTATCTTTCACAGTCGTGTGGATTGACCGAGGTCACTGGATGGTTCTTATGGCCTTTCCTTCCGGCCTTCCCAGTTCTTATGGCCTTTCCCTTGTGTCTTCCATGCAGTTGTAGTCTGGTGGCAGTGGGACTGGAGTCCACTGGAGCTTTTATTTAGACTGGCTGAGCCTTTGTCCCTCTCTACGTGGCTTCTCCAGCTGATCTTTCCAGCTGGGTAGCTTGACCTATTGAAGAGCAGCTCATGGCTTCTGAGAGCACAAAAACAGGAGCTGTTAGGCATCCTCAAAGTTCAGGCCCCAGACTGTCATAGCGTCACTTCTGCCACATGTTGATTAAAGGGAGTCATAGAGGACCAGCCAAAGGTAATTTAACAAAAACAGTTTGAATGGGAGAGGGGGTTCTCATATAGTATAGTCTAACAACACAATTCTCTCTTATTCCTGGAATGTTCTTCCCACCCTCTTTTCATCTTTTGATCTCAAGTGGACATTCTTCCACGGAGCTTTTCCAGATCTCCTTGCCAGAGCTCCTGGTTATAGATGGTCATAGAATCCTGTGCTTGAACTTTGTGGAACTTTTCCCCTTACACTTCAATCTACTCAAATACAAAGGCAAATAGTAATAAAGGCCCCACATTTCTGCTCTATATTTTATAACTCTTAATTTTTGCCTGAAAAAAATTGAAGGTAAATGTGAAGATTTCTTCCTACCTTTCCCTTAAAACAAACACTTGATAGGTTTCTAGTTCAGAAAGGGGACTGATGATGCTGGGGCGGTCTAGGGACTTCAGGCTAATGGCACGAGGCATGGGGGGGTGGGCGGAGGGAGGCTCCTTCATCTGGGCTGGTTTCCCACTCTAATGCAAGGTGCCAGTCAGTGAGCCTCCCACACACACACGGCTCCCAGCCAGCCTTTCCATTTTGGAAGGGTTTTAGCTGGGAAACAGACCTACTTACACAACAGCAAAGAAAGTTTGTACTAGCCACCAGAAGACTGGAGACAATCATCAATCATTTGACATATAAAGAAAATCAAAACACATGACAAAGACCAAGAACAGCTGATCCTCAGGAAAATGGGTAATTCAGGGAATAGGTAATTCCAGGAACTTTTAAAACTTTGATTAATATCATCTTGGCAACCTGAAAGCATTCTTTGCATCCATGGAACTGAGACATCATGCTTTGGAGGAAAAATAAAAGGAACCATCAAGAAAGCAAGGATATAAACATGTGATTGCTGGGGAGAAAAACAAAGGGCTAGAAGAGGAAAAAGCAGAGATAAAAAAAATGAGGCAGCATAAAAATAAATAGCTAACACTGAGGCTAAATCTTTGTCAGTCACTATTGAGAACCTGATGTATATTAATTTATATTAATCCTCACCAGCGTGTTATAGAGTAGATACTGTTCTCTCTTTTCAGAGAGGAGCACAATGGTAATAACTTGCTTAAAGTCACATAGCAGATGATGAACAGGTTCAGCCCTAAGCCATCTCTTCCCAAGGCCATGTTACAGCCTCTCCTGGTGCGCCCGATGGGCAGAAACAGTCAGAGGCCCAGAAATGGAGTGTTATGGTAAACAGCTCCAAGTTTCCTCAGCCTCTGTTCCCACATCTTTAAAATGCAGGTAGCAACACCTGCCTTCCTTGTGAGAGGGTTAAATGGATTGACATCTGTCAGGTAGACACTCAACACATGTTAATTTACTCTCTCCCCTTTTTTATTCATCCCCCCACCCCTGACTAATGAGGGACTGTGCCTTGGTTTTTATCCCCTGTACTCATCACAAAGTGTGGCACATGACATTAAGTGAAGGTTGTGAGGTTGGTACACATGGTTGTCTTGAGTCTTTACAAGATTTTGGAACAAACATTTTAAAACGGTGCTATCCTCAGAAACAGCAACATTCACTTTTGAACTTGAGTTATAGGGGAGCATGAGAATGATCAGCCTGCACTTGAGGGAAATGCCAGTGCTTGGCCAGGGTGAGAAGTTAGGGGATGTAACAGGCAAGGCTTTCATCTTGGGTGGTGATTATGACCAAGAGAATAAAAGAGGAAATTGAAAGGCGGATAAGGACATAAAACAGGCTAACTTCCTCACTCAATTCACTGTAGTGACTGTTCTGAAAGAAGGTAGTAGGTTTTCTTAAACACTTGTCTTGCATCTTGGGTCCTGGAAATTTAATTGTAATGAGTGTTCTAAGTCTTTAGTATCGCTAAGTGAAATCTTGTTCTTAATGCTGTGCTTCTCCAGCACCCAGCACCCTCTGTGATTCCGAGGTGGCTGAGGACTGGACAGTCAGCACAGGGTCTCTGAGGAGCCACAGAGGGAAGGGGCCTGGTATCCTTCAACAAGAACCTCCCAGGCCTTCACTGAGAATCTTAAGGTGCCATCTGCAGGTCTGTGAAGCTGACTTATCTAATGAGAGCTGGTAGAAGCAGCGAACTGGAGGAAGGCATATGGGTCTGATAGATAGTATTTTGAGAGAAAACTGGACCTGTGTGTCCAAAAGCACATAGCAACATGGGGTCATTTAGGATATCATTAAATTGTTTTGTGCCTCCAAACCCCCAGGACTCTAGTCTTTGGTCTTAATGCTAATATTGGGATAACAATGAAAGGTTAAAAGATGCCCAGAATAAGGAAATACCATTGTCAGGAAACAAATGATTGTTTTGTCATTGAGAGATGTGAACTTCAGCTCTCTCTCTCTGTACATTTGCTTAAGTGACAGTCCTTTGAAAAAGGAGAGAGAATGCACACTGTTGTCTTAAGCTGCTCTGGGGTGCTAAAAGACCTCTGGGAATTTGGCTTAGAGGCCTGGGTGTGTCTCCTGATCTTCGCTTAACTGCAGTTTCCTCAGTGAAAGGTGAAAACTACCTCCCTGTCAGGATTGGTAAGAAAATGAGATGACGTGAGCACATGCCCTGTTGCCCCGGAAAGTCTGATGTACGTTTCAGGTTTTTAGTTTGCTCTTCTGTTTTAAAATATTCCTCAGAAGTTAACTCTGGTGGATGACTTGTCTAAAACATTACTGACCATCTCTGCAATTTCCAATTGTTTTCCAGATTTCTGTATTCAGATGAAGTTCAAATTGGCCCAGAGACAGTTATGACCACTCTTTATACTGCTAAGAAATATGCAGTCCCAGCCTTGGAAGCACACTGCGTGGACTTTCTCACCAAACATCTCAGGGCAGATAATGCCTTCATGCTACTTACTCAGGTAAGTCAGTGTAGATACGGAATGTACCATCGTAGCTTGGAAAAGTGAGTGTAACTACATATAAATATTTGATATTTCTTCGAGAGTTGTTCTAGATCATTATTTTATTTAAAGTATACATAATTATTCTTAGAGTACCATTTAGGGAACTGTCTCAGATTTATATGATTTTAGAAAAGAAAAGCAAAATAGAGTCAGTGCAGTACCATATAGATAAAGAAATGGAAGCCTTATATAAGTAGGACGTACGACTGAAAGTTAGGTAGCTATTTAGGATTGGAGTCGGGAGTACGGTCCAGTGTCATTCTTGCTGTGATGGGGAGTGTGATAGCATGAGGTGTTCTGGACATCTTTGTTCTCAGTTTTCCTTGAATCTGGAATTAGGACTGAGTATTTGAAATCCCAACAGTTCTCAGGTTCACTGTCTTTGGACTTGTATTTGTAAGCTTATTATAATAGTGATAGCAACAGATACTGAGTGGTTATTGTGTGTCAGGCACCATTCTGAGCGCTTCATATGCATTAATTTATTTAATCTTTACAAAAACTGTAAGAAGTATAAGAAGACTAGGACAATGTTTTCTTACTGTCCCATTATAGATAAGGCGGTTGAGGCCCAGAGAGGTGATGTAACTTGACTGAGATCCTATAACTAATAAGTGATATTTTCCGGAATTTTTCTCCTCTTTTGAATTTGTGATGAAAATATATGAAGCTGATATTCCTAAGATTCTTTATTGTCTAGGGGGTTTTAGGGAGTGTAGAGAGGAACACGCAACTACTTTATTTTGAAAATTCAGTCATAAAATTAAAAAACCAATAAACTAAACTTTGACAGATAAAATATATTTTCCAGTTCAGTAGGCCTAAGGTGGGGCCTGATCGTTAGCATTTCTAACAGGCCCCAGATGGCGCCAGTGCATCTGGATCACACTTTGAGTAGCAAGGGCTGCAAGAGAAAAAGAACTTTTCAGTGTCTTCTTGGTCTGAGAGCCCAGTATTACTCCAGGTTTTTCATTGGTTGGGTCATATGAATAAGCCCACAAATTGTCATGTGAACTTTTTGTTCCTGCCAAGTGAGTCATATGAACCGAGCCTGTTACTGGAGGGGAAGCATGCCAGACTTTACTCTCAGTACGAAGAGCTGGCATTCTGTTCCAGCATGACTTACATGGGGAAGAACACTTTATGAAGTTATACAGTCATAGTGATATTTTGGCAGAGATAATGCCAGACTCTAAGTGGCAGCAATAGATTCCATGGGAAACTTGAGACTGCTTTATAATCTGAGTGATTGAAGTATTGCTTACTCTGAATACAATAATTTTTACCAAAAAATTGTTTTTCCCAGAGTGAAAGATCAATTTTTTTCATGAACACTAATTAAAAATACAGTTGAGTTGGCCAGTTAAAATATTTGCAGATATTAGAATTTCATTTGTTAAAAATATAGTGTTTTTCATATTTTAAAAATACGTGAACTATGATCCTAGACAGGATCCTATGCTAAAAGGAAAAGTGTTGTAAATAACATTGGGTCAGTTAACAAAACTGAAATATAGAGTATTAGATAAAAATATTGTATTATTCATGAAATTAGTTAATAATAAGAGAATATCCTTATTCTCAGGAAATACACACTGAAATATTTAAGAGTAAGGACTATGATATGTCATTCTCATGATTCAGCCTAATATACATAGCCTACTTTTTTATGCATTAATTATTTTGATCATTAAAGAACCCTCCAGGTTACATAAAGCAACATTATCCCACTTTATTTATATACACACACACATTCTATTATGTGGATTTTATTTAGGGCTAAAATTTATTAAAAATTTGACTAAGCAAATTAATAAACACAAGCTCAGTATATAATCTAATAAGAGCATTTTCGAACATATTTGAGTATTTTCTAATTTTAAGAAACATTCTGATTTAAAAACGTTTATATGTCTGTAAGTATAATTAGTATCATAGATATATTTAAAATTTAAGCCAGTGTGTTTAATGTATTCTTTTCTCCCTCATAAACACAAGATAACTGTTTAGGAATGTTTTTCATTTGTTCAGTAATATCTGAATTATCAAATCCCTTGAAAACAAATTTTACTTTAAAATTAAATGAAGAATCATCAGCCATACCAAATGATGGTGTCATTTATGGTGTGGTTAACTAATTGACAGTATTTTGAACAGGGTTCTGCATGACCCAGACCCAACATGAATATATAACCTATAATATTATCTTGAAGGGCTATTAGAATAAAATTACATACACACGCACGCACGCATGTGCACATCATGTGACCAGAAGGGTAAATGGTACTTGATCACTAGCTGCTGCTTGTCCTCTCTCGCACACAGAGACTGACACAGAGACACTAGGCCAGAATGACAGACTGGCATACCTATCATCTCACATGCTTTTTCAGTGTTACGTTTTTTAAAAACCTCATTTGAGTTTGCTTCTACCTCCCTGCCCCCACCAGCTTTTTAACTTGTTTTTTGAATTATAATGTGGATTATGATAAGCATATATAAACTTGACTTCTGACATCGTAAAGCCTAGATTAGCTTGCTGGAATCATGCAGTGTATACTCTTCTGGTCAATATATAATGTGGCTTCTTTTGCTTATCATTAAGTTTGTGGAATTCATCCATATTGTTATGTATAGTTGTATATTTTCATTTTCATTGTCATACAGTATTCCATCATGTAATCATGTGAATTTATATATTTGCTCTTTGTTGTTAGGCCTCGTTTTTTGCTTAGGTTTCTAAGCTTTCGTACTTTAAAATTCTTGTACTTCATCCTCTCCCCTAATCAAAATAGGAAATGGGAAAAAAATCTGATCTGTTAGTGCTGGTATGCTTAACAATCAATATTGTTTAGTAAAAAGATCACTAGACTTGGCTTTAAGTACTGGCTTTGCAACACAAATAGCTAGATATTAGGCAAGTCAGTACACCTCTTAGCCTCTGCTACCTCATCTGGAAAATGATATAATGTCTGCTTTATTTTATATAGGTGTTTGTTAAGATCAAAACGAGTAATGCATAAGAAACTAGGTAGTATCTATATAACCATACGAAGATACAAATGCCAGAGTCTGTAGTGGTTGTGAATTTGTTATCTCAATGGAGCGTTTGTGCTTTTTGCTTTTCATTTCTGATAGTGGAATAAAAAGTTTTAAAAATATATAGATGTTATAACTGTATTTTAAGTAGTTCTTACATAATTAGCAATTATAACTGTTTACAGTATTAACTATGAATATATAGTACCTGAAGGTAAGATAACTATGGAAGTAAAAAAATTATCTGTATATGTTTAGGCTCGACTATTTGATGAACCTCAGCTTGCTAGTCTTTGTCTGGATACAATAGACAAAAGTACGATGGATGCAATAAGTGCAGAAGGCTTTACCGATATTGACATAGGTAAGTTCACTGTGAATTTAAGTTTTACTATACGTACAGTAACTCCTTACCTTGTTGGTGGATGAGTTGTTTTCAAATTAGTTTTTCCAAGTGATCTAAGTCTGCCTCTTTAAGAGTTTTGCTTTCTTTATTTTGGTGAACTATTCCCAAAAGTCGTAACTACCTTATTGCCTTTTAAATGATGTCAAATTAAATCAATATTTACTGACCACTCACCAGGTATATAACATCGTAGAGTTTTAAAAGAAATACAAAGGGTGAGATGTGATTTTACTTAAGGAAACTATCATCTAATTGGAGAATCAAGAAACAAATATGTGAAAATTAAGATTTAAGACATTAATAAAAGAGCTGGCATATGACAAACTATGATTTTTGCCTTTTTCTGAACTAGAATGTAGAAATAATTACTATGTAAATCTGCAGCATGAGGAGATTACTTCCAATTATAATAGTGGTCGGAAAATCTTGACAGAGGAGGTTCTGATAACGAATATTTGGATAACAAAGAGGGAAGGGCGTTAGAGGCAACCTTAGGGACAAGTGGACTGCACAGAGAAGTGTATGCAGGGGAAGGGACTACAAGGCGGGTGAAGCCAGGCTATGGAGGACGACCTGCTGGCAGGTGAGGAGTCCGAATTGTGTCTCGTAGGAGAGTGTCTTGTGGCTTTAAAAATTATCTTCATTGTGTTGAACCCAAAATACATATCTTCAACCCTGTCTTCTTCTGGGCATCAAATTTACATATCCAGCTATTTACTTGACATCTTCACTTAGAGATTTTATAAGCATTTCAAACAACACAGCTGAAAGAGACCTTTGACTGTCCGCTACTACCGGCCAACTCTTCTGCTCCTTTCATTTTTTTTTTTTTCACTCTTAGTGGCACCACCATGTACCTTGTTTTGGTTTGATGACTCAAACCAAAACCTGGAACTTATTCTTGATTATTCTCTTTTTTTCATGCACCATGTGCATTTTATCAGCAAGTGCTCTCAGCTCTACTCTCAAAATGCATCCTGAATCTGAGCCTTTCTGACGTATCCATGCTGCCATCTAGTCCCAACCACCGCTCTCTTTTACCTGGGTCACCTCTGCAGTTTCCTGTTGTCTGCCTGCTTCCACCCACTCCTGCATTCATACAGTCCATTCTCTACACAGCAGCAGATTTAAATCATAAATCAGATTGTATCACTTTCTTGCTTTCAATGTGTTCCCACTGCAGTTAGAATAAAATTCAAACTCCTTATAAAGCTTACAAGACCCTACATGATCAGACCTTGTATTAGTCAGTAGGCTAGGCTTGGTTGTGGTAACAGACCCAGAAATGCATGTTCAACACATTTGCACAAATGTGGCTTAGACACAATCGAAGTTTATTTCACAACCACATAACAGCCTAAGGCAGTGTCTTGGCCTGTGAGGAGCTTTTTCTGTCTTGTGGCTCTGCCATTCCCAAGGGTGTAGTTATTTGATTTTGCTGGCAGACAGGAAAACTCATGGGTAGGAAAAACATCTTAAAAGCTGCAGCCTTGAATGGCACCCTCTTATTTCATGGTACAGAATTTAGTCACAAGATCCCATCTAAATTCAGGGGCTGCTAGGAGCTGCAAAGTACTCACATCCCAGGAGGAAGAGAAAACATTTTTTTTTGTAAACAGCTGGTAGTCACCACCTACTTCCATCTACATCTGACCTTGTCATCTACCATTCTCCCCCTTATTCACTATGTTTCATGTCCATTGGCCAGGTTATTTCTGTTTGAAGCCTTTGTATTTTCTATCCTTCTGATTAGAATCAATTCCCCCTGAGTCTTTATATGGCTTCCTCCTTTTAATGATTCATATCTTGGGTTAAATGACATCTGAGACAGGCCACCTCGAACCTACTTAAAGTAGATACCACGTTCCCATAAACAAATCCCTTTTCTGTTTCTCTGATTTGTCTCATAATACTTAACACTATCTGAAATTCTTACCAAAGGTATTTGTCTATTTATGTATGTGCTGATCGTTTGCCTTCCTCTTCTAGATCACAAACTCCTGAAGGTAGGGACTCTGTCCTGTTTACCGCTGTATTTCTAGCACTGAAAACAGTAGAACATAGTACGTGTTCAGTTGACATTTGTTGACCAGCTGGACTGGCTGGCTGTGTCGAGAATGTTGCCTTTCTGTCCCACCTTGGTTAGTTCTTCCTCAGTTTTATTTTCTTGTCTCTGATTATACCTGTGTAGTGACTCCTTTCTTCAGAACTGACACCACACCTCTCCCATGACATTTACTATGTTCCTGTTACAATTAACATTCCATCTTTAGTTTCCTGTCTGCACAGCACCTTGGGAAGGGTTATGCTTCCCTCGCATCATCCCGAAGGGCAGGACTAGTTCAGGTTCCTCCTCAGCACCTGCACGTTGTGTGCCGTAGAATTTTTGTTGAGTTACTGGATGTTTGAGAGCTCCGAGCACTGCCCGCGTTGTTAAAAAGCACTATTTGATCCTAATTTCCTTCCCTTTGAGGGGCTGTCAGGTGCTCCACTCGTACTTCAGTCTGCTACTCTTATTTGAAATAATGCAGCCTGCTTCTGGGTTACTTCCTCTCGGAGTCGCCATGTAAATGCCTCCTACATGAGGCATGCCAGTGGAGCCTGGGAATCTTGAAGTTGGTGCCTTGCCCAGGGTGAATACCCCGTGAATATTTGTCACTTCGATTTGATTCATAGCTGCTTATGTTGAGATCCAGTGTTGTGTTACGTTTATAAGATAGAATTAGGTGTTCGATGTCTTTATTAGTCTCTTGGCCGTAATTTCTGACCGTCTGCCAGTAGAAGACCTAAGTGTTTCCACCATAGTCTAGTTTGCTTCAAATGTACTTGCTAAAAAAATGGAATGCAAGAGAAGTCTAGGAGCTGAGAGGAAGGAGGGCCTGGCTTTGGAAACTTTTTTTATGGCTTTTTAGATTGTGGAGTTGCTTTTTTATATCTGGCATTTGTATATGTGTTCTAGAGGGGTGTGCTCACCATTTTCCAAGTAGAGAGATACTGTTTCTCTCTACATCAGTAGAACAAAATGATTTTACATTATGCCATGGACAGTATAATGGGCTTTTTTGGGGGGTCACATTTAAGTTTCTTTATTTACCTTTTGACATTATTAGCATACAAGGTAGAGAAATGTGGGTCCAAAGTTGTTAATTTTTCTTTCAATGATTAAATTATTATGGCCATTGTATATTCCTAATCGTGCAAGAATCAAATTTATTGATCGATGTTTATTTGCCTGTGAAAAAGCTTCATGGAGCCCTAGTTCATACTCCACTGCTAGGTACAAGAGAAGCTTGATTTTCCTTTTTTTGAATCTGTTTATTTTTAACATGTTGCTGAGCTCCTGCTATGATCTGGGAATTTGATGTCTTTGCCGGGATGATAGCTGTGTTTGATATTAAACTGATATTTGATCCTAAAATGAATATGTAGACCATTGCAGAATAGAATTTTTAAATACGGTCTGTAGTTTTAGTTGTCAACCTATTTTTATTGAGATTTGAAAACAATATAAGCAGGTTTGTCAGTATTGTTTTGTTAAAGAGCAAAATATTCCTAATTTGATTTGTTTTTGTACTTACCTATAGATACACTCTGCGCAGTTCTAGAAAGAGATACACTTAGTATTAGAGAAAGTCGACTTTTTGGAGCTGTTGTACGATGGGCAGAAGCGGAATGTCAAAGACAACAATTGCCTGTGACCTTTGGAAACAAGCAGAAAGTTCTGGGAAAAGCGCTGTCCTTGATCCGGTTCCCACTGATGACCATTGAGGAGTTTGCAGCAGGTAGGGCGATAACTTGACCAAAATCTTTTTGAAACTGTTTTCATGGGCAGCCAGTCAGTCTCTGTGTGTAAGAAAGGACGAGAAGCAGCAAGTGATCAAGTACCATTCACCCTTCTGGTCACATGATGTGTGTGTGTGTGTGTGTGTGTGTGTGTGTGTGTGTGTGTGTGTGTGATTTATTCTAATAGTCCTTCAAGATAATATTATAAGTTACATATTTTTAAGTTGATACATGTATTTTAACATATTTTATGTATTGTCAATATATACAGAGTGTATTTTATGGGTCAGAGAACAGAACCTGAAGTTAGGTGCTTTATGACGAGTGAGGTTTCCGTGTAACTCTGTGGTCTCTTACCAGCTCCCTTCTGCTTGGGTTCTTGGTCTCATAGTCTCCTTTTGTGCATAACTAAGGAATTGGCAAAGACAGAAATTGTGCACAAAATGTTGGCTATATTTCTCTGTTATTCCCTTTCTGCAGGATGATTGGCTGGCTGCCTTGGTGCTTTGAATTCCAGTTTTTGCTTCCTCAACCAAGTCAGGACCAGCACAGTTTCTAGGTTGCCAGTTTCTGTTTGGCATTATGCCCTGTGAAGCAAATGAGCAAATATCCCAAGTGGTAACAGATACAGGGCTTCGTCTCAGAGCATTTCCCTTCAGGAGCACTGACCGCCCAGTTCTTTGCTAACTGGAAATAGCTATTTCATGTGTTTCATCCATAGTTGTCCTCTGACACAAGCTGGTCCATCCTGCAGACTTCTTAACATTCTGATGTAGTCAAGTAATGTGTCTTCTTTTGCTGTTAGCATACTCTTTTCCCATATTATCTTTATATTTTAAAAAATGTTTTAATTTTTTTTTGACTAAAGATTTGGAAATTATAAATTTTGTATTTACTCCCCCCCTCAATTTTCCTAATTCTCTATTTTATAGTAAAGCAATATTTATTGACTTCTCTATTTAAGACAAAAATGTTAGCTTGATATATTCTTCCTTTCAATCTTTCCAGACGGCTTTATGGTGCCTGATTGCATGTGCATGCATATGTGCACACACACACTCTCTCTCTCTCTCTCACACACACACACACACACACACACCATATTACAATATGTAGTTACAACATTAGACTTAATTCGATGTTGGGTTGGTTTTAGCACCCACTGCCAGTTCTTTTGTGACACACCTTGAATTCTTACTTTGATTCACCCCCTCTGTTAACTGGAGTGCCTCTCTGCTTTTCTTTAGATGAGTATATAGTACATATCTAAGAATGTTCTTCATGATCTGAAGACTGCTTTTCAACTAAGGAAATTTTATTATAGTCTTGAATTACTGCATCATCCTATATCTTATTGTTAGTTCTTCAGGAATGTTAATGTTTAAAAATCAGGAGTTTTACAATAAATATGAATTTGTAGTTTCCTAAACCAAATTTCTATTTTATTAATTATTTTTTGCAGTTTTTAATTTTTAATTTAGTTTTGTATTCTTTTATTTAGATTGTTTTTATCAGCCTTGCAAAAGATCTCCTGATCTTTAGTGAGGAACAGCATTTATTCCTTGATAAGTTTGGGCTGTTTGAAATTTCCCTGTTAGAAACAATGAATGGGAAACTATAACACATGATATACTGCTTCCACGGCTCTTCCAGTTTTAGCTTCTGCCCTCTGCTCATGTATAAACCCCAGAGTGAAAGCATATTCCATCTACTTCCACCTCTAAATATGTATTCCATTGTCGGGATTATAACCTCAGACAGTTACGGGGTGGGGAACAGAAGTCACAGTAGCTCTGGCTGCCATAGTAAGCATTTCCCCACTGCAGGAAATGACTCTCCTCTTCCTCGTGAGCAGCCTGTGATGCTGAGAGTGGCTGAGTGGATAGAAAACTCCAGGCACCTTTCTTTGATCTCAGGCTTTCATCTAAGCTTTGATTCATTCATGGTTTTAACGCTTACATTTTATTAGGTTAACCTCAGATGGATTTAGAAAAACCTTAAAATTAATGATATTCTAAAATCATATATGCTAAGCTCTTTTACCTCATTGTTACTTTACATCTTCCAGATTTGAATTCACGTTATTATGCAGAATATTACAAAGTTAGGAATTACAATCAAGTTGCTTTTATTGAGGTTTGTATTTGTATTTCTACAGGTCCTGCTCAGTCTGGAATCTTGTCAGATCGTGAAGTGGTGAATCTCTTTCTTCATTTTACTGTCAATCCTAAACCCCGCGTTGAATACATTGATCGACCAAGATGCTGCCTCCGAGGAAAGGAATGCTGCATCAACAGATTCCAGCAAGTGGAGAGCCGCTGGGGCTACAGTGGAACGAGCGATCGCATCAGGTATCTGTCATACCGTGGCCTCGGGCGTGGGCAGGGCGGCAGTTAGCATTTAGCTTTTATCCTCATATCATGGGAGATACTTAACCAACATTTCATTTTACACTTTGTTTAATACATTTGTGACTTAAATACAAGAGTCAAGAAGTCAGCGAAGCATACTGGTCTCCTCACTGAATTATGAATGAGAGGATCTCTTAGGAAACATGTAAGATAAGCAGATACTGGGTTCGGCCTTCTGTTGCCTGAATTCTGTTTGGATTGCCGCTCTGGGAGCTGAGGACTGGACCTTCCTTGTTCCAACTGTTTTTACAGCCTTAGGGCTACAGTTTACATTTTATCTTACTTCATTTATGTGAGTTTTTCCTTTTCATAGACATTGCATGGAAAATATCTCAGTATACATTAATAAAAGCTTTGAGTGGGGAAAAAAATTAAAAATATTAAAAGATACTTGCATATAACCCTGTTAGGAATTTATCTTTTTGCTATTGCGTTTCTTTAGGTTAAATGTCAAAATAGAATAAGGACTAGTTTTCGAAAAACATCCCTTTTAGATTTTTACTTATTTAATAGCACTTTTGTATAAAACTAGAAAGTAATAGCAAGTTTGTTAAAAATAGGACTCTGAGGGGGGAACACTCTTAAAAATACTGGATTAAAATGGAAATTAAAATGCATTCGTGGATTATTTAGTAATCATTCACAGTGAGAATACGGTATATGAAAGCATATAAAGGATGAAGTGGTTAGGGTGTTACACAAACACAGTCATAATTAACTACTTTTACTCAGTAAATTAGAATAGAAATAAATGATTTAAGCATTTAGCCCAAGTAGCTAGAGAACGAATAGCAAAGCAAAAGAACACAAAAAACAAAAAAAACCCAAAATAGGTAAATATAGAAATTAATGAATTAAAATAGTACAACTGAGAAATCATAAACCATAAGCTGGCTCCTGAAAAAGATCAATAAAATAAATAAACCTACAGGAAGACATACATTAGAAATAATGGGAATGTATTCATATTCTGAGATTTATACTTTAATTTTGGGTTTACTCTGTGGTAATAAATTGAACATCTTGACGGAATGGATCATTTTATAGGCAAATATAAATTATCAAATTGACTGAAGAAGAAAGCCTGAATAGACCCATTACCATGGAAGGAATTTAAAGTTATCAAAGAACTGTCCCTTCACAAGGTGGTTTTTACAGGTGAGTTTTATCAAACCTTCAAGGAACAGATCATTTCCTTGAGCATTAAGAGAAGAAAATACTGATCCATTAATTATTGAAAAGAGGTATAACCCTTACACAGGAATCTGACAAGGCAAAAAATTTTCTAGATCAGTCTCACTTATATAGAAGAGGAAATCCTGTTAAAATATTAGCATATTGAATGTAGCAGTACCTAAGAAAATAATACTATATGGAGATTGAAAGAATGGCTTAATATTAGGAAATGTATTAATATAATTCACCACGTAGCAGATCAAAGAAGAAAACAGTTTGTCAGCAGTTGTCAAAAGACTTTAAAATTTCACCTTCATCCCAGATGTGATGATTAATAGACTAGGTCTGGAAGAGCACTTCTGTGACGTGATGGACTGTTGACACCTCAAGATAGGGGTGCCTGCTGACCTTGCTGTTTTCGGCAGTGTTCAAGACTCTTTATAAACACGTGTTTCACCACATGAATTCTGATACGACACTTGAAATTTGATTGGGACTCTTTGTTTTGGGAGACTGTCCTAAGCATTGCAGTAAATCTGGTGTTGCAGGCCCCATGCCTCCTGTAGCACCCCTAAAACTTGGTGAAAACAAAAGCCTCTTGTGGTTTTTGAGAATAACCTCCAAATCAGTAAAAATGTATTAGAACCAACAAGAGAATAGTGACCACTTATAAAATGTACGTGACAAACCAGTGATGTTCTATATGTCATCAAAATTCAGTTAGATGGATGGTTGTGATGGTTCACAACTAGTGAGTATACCTAACGCCTCTGAACCGTACCCTTAAAATGGTTAAGGTGGTACACTTTGTTATGTATTTTGGCACAGTAAAATAGTTTTTTAAAATGTTTAAATTTTCAGTTGTAATATTGAGTAAAAACAGATCTCATTTACAATAGCAACAAATTAACATAAAAGAGCAGTGCTAAATCCCACAAGAGATGTATAGTGTAGCACCTTCATGAAGAGCTGGAGAACTTCAACTAGAATCAGAAAGCATCTTTCTAAACCCATGTAACTTAGGCATTCCTTTCAGATGTCACATGTTTTTGGTAGGTGGGGGTAACATGGCAAAACTGTTCTAAAGTTAGCCTGAAACAGTGAATGTTTCTTTTTCAAAAAGAGTGGTATGGCTCAAACATGGTAAGTATTGTAAAACTGTCGTAGAGAAGATACCACGAAGTTCAGAGACCAGCGACCAGCCCAACGGAAGTAAGCATCTAAAATGTGAGAGGACGATTAGCAACCGGGAAAGTAAAGTCAGATCATTAACGGTCCCATCTACCAATGTTGTGTAAATTAAAATTTTAACATTAAAAAAATGAAGCCACGAAAGTGCAGGAACAAGTGAATGTTTATTATGAGGTGACATAGTTCTCTCTAAACTTGGCATAGGTCATAATTTGACTTCAAATAATTTAAAATGTTTATGCCTAAAACCACCATAAGGTTAAAAGATAAATGGCAAACAGCATTTTGTAATGGATATTACTGACAAAGCATAAATTACTATATACCATGGTCTTTCAGTTCCACATGAAAAAGATACTGGCAGAGAAAATCGAGTAGCTAGTAAGCATATGATGAAACGTATCAACTCGTTAATAATGAAAGAACTATGAGTAGATTTTTTGGTTGTTGAGAGTAAAGTAGAAATGATCTTCATTTCTTGTGGAGTGTGGAGTGTTCTAATCTTACCAGAAAGCAATTTGTAATTTTATCTAAAGCCTTAAGAATGTGCCCCTCATTTTCCCTAGCAGTTCCTACTTCCAGGAATTTCTTCTAAGGAAATAATTAAGGCTCTGCAAAATGATTTAGCTATGATTGTTGATCATGGCATTGTTCTATAATAACAAAAACCACAGATAGCCTAGATTACCTCACAAGTAGTGGTTGTTAATATAATGCATCAGTAATAATCTTTTACCTTTTTACATGAGAAAAAGTTTCAAAAATATATATTGTGACACAATTTTAAAAATAACACATACATTCATAGGAAAGAAAAAGTATTTTCCTGTTGTTAAAAAAGAGAACTAAACGTCTGAAAAAGAAATGAACCAAAGGGTAAATGGGTGATATCTCTGGATGGTGGATTTAGGGAGGCCCTAAATTTTTACTCTTGTTTGTTTAGCTGCATTTTTTTTTAAAAGAGACTATATCTTTTTTTATAATAAGAAAAAAGCTATATTATAAATAATACATAAAAATTTGTAAGGTGGTACTCATGGAGTTTAACATAGTGGTTAAGAATGTGGGCTTTTGATCTAAGCAGACCTGGAATTGTGTCCCAGTTGAGGCAGTTAAAATTCCTTTAAATCTCCGTTTCTTCAACTATAAAAAATGAGGATAATAAAAATGATACTGTGTTATTTAGTTTATAGAGCCATTATGGTGTTAAAGGAAATAATTCATGTTAAGAACTGAATCAGCTCAGTGCTCAGCACAGGAAGTACCCTGAAGAGGTGGTTTTAACTATTACAACCATGTGCCTGTATTTTAGGGCCTGTCCCTAGCCCTCCACCACGGTCCTGTTAGGGCACTTGCTTCCTTCACAATTCTGAGCACGATTTATGAAGATTTATTCCTTTATTTGTTTATTATCAGTGTCCTCTGTTAGGCGTAAGTGCAGTAGGATAGAAGTCTGCCTTGTTGACCATTATTTCCCCAGTGCCAGGCCGACTACCTCAGTCTGACAGGCTCTCGGTAAGTGCTGATTGAGGTTCATTGAGCTCATGATCTGTCAGAGCTTGGACGCTGGCCTGATGGCTGACACATATGTGCTCATGAAGGAGACGTGCAAACACATTTGGACAAAAATCATCTTTACAACAACAGTGGGTGTTAAATCCCTTTGACTCAGGAACGTATAGTGCAGAGAACAGGTGCAACTTCAGTTTCCATTAAGTTAAAATTTACTCTGGAAAGAGCTCTTTTTGGTCAGAGATGATATTTCCAAGGATATCTAATTTGTAATAGTTTTCCTTTTTATGAGCAGAATTAGGTGTTTTCAGTAACACTTAAAAAATATATAAGCCTTGAGAATGTGAATGCTCGCTAAATTATGTATGTTCTATATTTGACTTCATCCCCTCAGGTTCACAGTTAATAGAAGAATCTCTATCGTTGGATTTGGTTTATATGGATCTATTCATGGCCCCACGGATTATCAAGTGAATATACAGGTACACTTTTTCCCCCACTATATATCATCTTGAAATAAAACAAACCTGTAATTATGTAATTAGGTATTTGAACAATATCCAAGTTTCAGCATCATTATCAAAGGAATCAGAAAGTCTCCTAGTAGTATTTTTAGCTTAGAGAGTTCTGTTTCACAATTGATCTAAAAAATCTGGTTTTATAAAATTGGGGTCTTAGGGTCCCTCACAGAAGCATTACATACAAAGAGTTCTCCCCACTACAGGAAAGCCCTCCCTTAGTCCTTGTGCTGTGCAGTGACTGTCTTAAAACACCCACCTGCTTTTCTCTGAGTACTTTGAATTCTGCGGTTTTAAGCTCATCCTTACCACTACAGTAAACACCCTCTGGTGTCTGATCATCTGACCGTCTGACAGTGCCCTCCTCATTCATCCTTAAGCTCTTCCAGTCACTGTCCCTTCAGAGGTGACAATGCACTGACTTTACAGCATATGTTGGTTTGACCTGTTTTACTGTAACCGTTTTTGTCTGATGTGTGCAGAAAGGCGGGGTTGTGACCCTCGGCCTTTGAAAACACAGAATTTTCGCGTTTTGAATATCCACATATCTGAATACTGCATTTAGGGTCATTTTAATTTCAGTAAATAACATTTAAACTTAGGAAATGCTACGAGAGTTTCCTACCAATGAGACGTAGGCTAGCAAGGAATGAAAGGCTAATTTCTCTCAGGCATCTAAAATCCACACATTCTAAAAAAACCCTTTCTAGCCATTATGTATTTAATAGATGCTTCTCCTGCAGCCAAGCCCTAGTTGTCTGACATCCTCATCCTTATTGCGATCAATGATAAATATCTAAAGCCATCTTTGGTGGTTAGAGATATGTAGAGAAAAACTACAACACAGAGACATGGCAGTCTATTCTGCTATTTCTGAGGGCTTTATATTCTTTTCTGTGAAATGTTTCCATTGGTATAACGTAAATGTAACTTCTCTGTTAAAAATTACAGATCATCGAATATGAAAAAAAGCAAACCCTGGGACAGAATGATACTGGATTTAGTTGTGACGGGACTGCGAACACATTCAGGGTCATGTTCAAAGAACCCATAGAGATCCTGCCCAGTGTGTGCTACACAGCATGTGCAACACTCAAAGTAAGAGTCCCCGACATGCTCCAGATGGTGGTCCCGTGGGCCATGGTTTCCTCTTGTGTGTTTGCAGGAGAAGCTGAGAGTCACTGACAGTAAAGCCTTTTAGGATGAAGGGAAGGGAAGAGCTTGGGAAAAGAAGTGCCTCTCAGCACAGCTCTGCTATGCAAGAAATGGTTTCATAAAAAGTAGCCCTTTGAGTCAGAGAATGAATGTTTGACAAGATAAAATACTTATTTTCTTGGAACCATTTCACTGTTCTCTAGTAACTGAGCTCTGCAGTCAGTATTTTTAATCATTAATTAGCCTTGTGGCAAAGACATCATTTTTAGTAAATGACTTGGTATAAAATTTTATACAAGAGTGATGTTGAAACACGAATAGAATTAAAATACCACCTTAAATTGAGTGTTCATTAAAGGAAAATTACTAACGAACCTTTCATTCTCATTTAGGGGCCAGATTCCCATTATGGCACGAAAGGATTGAAGAAAGTAGTGCACGAAACACCCACTGCAAGCAAGACGGCTTTTTTCTTTTTTAGTTCCCCTGGCAATAATAATGGCACTTCAATAGAAGATGGACAAATACCAGAAATAATATTTTACACATAATTTAGCATTGTGATACATCTTGGCTAAATAGTACCACACAGTCTAGTTTCAAAAGCATAAAATCTGGCCACAAAAAAGAGTTTGAGTGTTGTGAATATTTATAATTTTAAGATAAGAAACATTTTAGTTTCTTAGAGGAAATAGGTAAATAAATGTTGATTTAAACCGCTGCATGATTTAAAGGCAGATTTTCCATTTTCTTACAACCTTAGGGGGAAAGATTACCTGGGTTTAATAGTTTAAAACAACAACAACAAAAACAGCTATTTCAGCTTTACCTTGTATAATTTCATAGATAGCTGACTCATGATCTTTCAACAATTTTATTATTGAAAGAATTTTGTTTTATATAGCTAGTTTGTTTTGTTTTTAACTATTTTGAAGATTAAATGAGATGGGCATTTGGCTTAACTATTTTGAAGGTTACAGGAGATGAGATGGGTCAGTATTCTATTAACTAATTTCAGACAATTAAGAAAACTGACATATTTGGAGTTTCGAAATATCTGATTGTTAGCATTTGAAATATTGCTAGAAATAGCCCTAATAAATGCCCAAGAAAATTTTCAATGTATTTACAGCAAAAGATATTTTGTAATAGTATAGTAATGTGTTACATAGTACAGTTTTAAACTACAAGTAGAATTAGTACAAATTCACAATAATGTGATATAAAGAAAGGATCTGAAGGTGTAGTCTAAGACTGGATTCTTTATCACTGACCTGCACCACTACACCTGTCTGGGGGATGCTGCCGAATGCTCCCAAGGTTGAGATGAGGATTGTAGTGGTGGTGACTGGGTAAACGGACGTGAGCTCAGCATTGTGGCAGTAATTTTACACAGCAAGAAACGGATAAAATACTAACATTTCTAACTAATTTGAAATTTTAAATATCCAACAGAATCACTCCTGCTGAAGTGATGCCATGTTTTCTATCACCTGCACAATTCTATCCAAGAAGTAAAATAGGTTTAATATTCTCGACCTCACAAATGTCACAGGTACAGTTGTATTAGGAGGGGGATAGAAAGTATACCTGGCAGAATAATATTTACATGCTTTTGTATTATAAAGTAAAATTTTTACATCAATATTTTTGAAAGTGATTATCTTATAAAAACTTATGTGTAATTAAGCTTAAGGTGTACAAATAGTTGTGGAAGATGGTTTTAAAAAAATCACAAACAATTTTTTTCTAAACAATAATTAGGATATAAAATTTTTTCATCTAAAGTATTTCATTTTCTGTTTACAAGAAGGTAGTGAAGTATGTTGGTGGCAGAGGTCTCTTGAAATTGCTCAAGAAAAGGGAAATTTTTTTTTATTCCCGGTACCATGACCTTATGGGTCTAAACCTCACTTAACTGGAATCTCTGTAGGATGTATAGTTTTGGTTAACTAAAGATTAGTCAGCAAACACTTTGTAGTAGCCATATGGAAAATACTTCTGCCTTGTAAAGGATGGTGTGCTAGAGATAAGTTAATGTTTTTTGATGTTTGAGGCATTTCATATGCTCGCAGTATGTTGCACTGAACAATGATTGTAACCGAAGGTAGCCAGTAGGAGGCACAAGAAACGGAACTCTTTACTGATATGGGACATCTCCTGGAATTTTATAAAAAATAAATAAATATAATCCTTTTATTTTTTGTCATTTGTCTTTTTCTTCTAAAAGTTGAGTGTGAGATGCCATTTTGGAACAAGGGTTCTAGTTAATTGAGGTGTAACTTTTTAATATACAGAAAACACGAAATAATGCCTCGCTGCTGCTGTAAGTAAAATAAAGGAAGTCACAGGAACTACAGCAATAACAACTGCTGCCATCTGTTTCTTGATCGAGTTTTTGTGGTCTCGAGTTTTTCTCCTCTATTCTAATCTCGAGTTGGGAGAAGGAAGACTACCAGGTATTTACTCTGTTGTAGGGTGATGACCATTTCACTATTTAGAAGCGATAATAGCTACGGAAGTGGTTGCTGTGTACCTGGCTCTGCACTTAGGACCTTACACACACTCATTTGTTTCTCAGCATCACTATGAGGTAAGTACTGTTAAACCCATGGCACACACAAAGAAATTCATGTCCGAAATGTCAGTAAGTGGTGAGAGGCAGAATTTAAACCCAAGCTATAGACTTGGGAAAAAATTTTTTTTTGCTGGATCCCAAAGTAACATGTTACCATTTTCAATCTTTACAATCAGACCCCAGAAGATAACTGGCTAACCTGGCTAATTTATATTTACTATAAAATATAAATATGTTCTAGTTTTAGAAGTATGGTTATTCCAGTATCTTCCCAACAACTTTCTTTTAGTTTCACATATGTAGTAACTATAGTTTTAGAGAAAAAAATTTACCTGGGAATGGACAAGCTTGTAGGACCTTAGAGCCAGGTCTTCAAATGCTGTATGTTAAATGCATTATGTCTAAAATTTAATGTTCCACTTCCCTTTCTAGTCCCATCTCCTTCAAACCACTTTCTGCTTCCCTGTTACAGTCTTCTGGATTCAGAACCTGGGATTTGTCCCTTGAATTTGACAGATGCGTTCCTTCATAAGAGGGATGGTGCCGCAGTGATCTCCGGGACTTTCAGCCCTAGAGCTGCAAGGCTCATTGACTGCCCTGCCTCGTTTGTATACTTTAAAAATCCATTTTCCTTTTTCGCCGTTGACAAAGCAAAGACAAGATGGAGTTCTTACGTGGAACTTTACTACGAACTGAAAGAAGATAAAAGGGTAAAATAGGAATCAGTATAAATGTTTATAAACATTAATAATGGTTTTCTGCCATTTGGATCATAGCCCCTGTTCTTCCCTATACCACTGGGCAATATTTCTTCCCACTCTGTCTCCTGTCCAGAGGCAGAGGTTTTGGGCAGGAGCAACTGGTCAGGTGCACAGTTCAGGTGGCAAATGGGTCTGATGGCTCCCTAGCCCTACACCTGGTTCACTCTTGAGAAAGGCTGAATGGCTCTCTGTAGGGCACTTCTTCCCCTTCTTATACCTTCACCCATCTAGTCAACTGCTAGATACCATTACTAGTTCACGATGGCAGGAGCTCCATTATTTCCATCATAACTTTCAGAGCTCTAATTGAGGCTGTCATGGCTTCATAAATTCTGCATAATGCTGATTCAGCTTTTGTGTCTCATTTTTTAACTGATTTCAAACAAAATAAGGCTTTGGTTTAACACCTGGTTAACTTTCTTTTACCAGAGCCTTCATATTTTGTGGCCTCAGTGTCCATGTGGGATAGACCCATCCAAACCTAGCTTTCCACTTCCTTATCTCTGGTAACCTTGACCATTCTGCATCAACTCATGACCACGCCGTGTACCTTGTCATCATGTGGTATTGCACTGCCTCTGAAATAGTGCACCACGACATCCAGCTCGACCACAACCCTCAACGCTGCTCCAGTTCTCACTGGCACTCCAATTGCCTCAGTTATCGATCCTTAAAACTATCATTCCTTTCTGTATCCTGTCAACCCTCTTAATTCCCTTATCAAACTCCACCTTAGATCTTTTTTTTCCTTCTTCACTTTTGATCTTTGACCATTTCAGTAACTCTCAGATCCTTCATACCCACCTGGATGAATCGAATTGTCTACCTTATCTTCCTGGCTACTGAGCCCAGTTGTTTAAAATGATACTGTACAGATAGATTGGAGCCAGGATGATTTCATGGTCTCTAAGTTTAACTAGACCACAGGGGCAGCCAGGTGAGTTTCAGTAAGTCAGGTCTTTGCTATTCTCCTGAGTATTTAAATCTGTCCACTTCTGCCACCTTCAACACCTTGCCTCCCTTAAAGGAAAGGAAGTCTGGCCACTCCCACCAAACCTGTAAATACACCTACACATGCACCTACTAGGTCCCATTACTTATGAAGGAAAGGGTGTGTGACTAAGGCTCCCTGTAGAAGGATCAGTCTCCAGTTGTGCTCAGAATGCCACCACCTCCGTCTGTTGTTACCTGCCCCCTCCTGGCTTATTCCTGTCAATATTCACATACAGTTAACTCCGATCCAGTTTTTCTTTTTTTTTTTTAAGTCTTAATGTCATGTGCCCCTCCAGATACCAGTTAAACTCCTTCGCAGTGAAGTCCATTTATTCCCTCCACCAGCGCCTGGCACAAGGTAGGTGCTCCATCGATGGCACGAGGCTCTACATCCACTTTGAGCTCTGTCCACATCTGCAGGTTGGCTGCGGGAGCGAAAGGGCAACTGGCGCTCTGCACGCCTAGTCCTTCCCATTGGGGGAGGAGCCCAGCTCCCCATCTCTCTCTGTCCTGAGCCCCTTCCCAGGATGAGGGGCCGGCGCGGGGTCTTGCTCCCGCCGGCCAGTAGGTGTCGCTCTTGGAGCGGAGTCGACGTGCAGGCTAGGGGGCGGCTTCCGCCGCTGCGGGCGCAGGCGCAGAGAGCGTTTCCGGCGCCGGCCGCTTGCTCCACCGCCTCCCTGGCGGGAGATGCTGGGGCTCGGCTGCAGGTTGGCGCCGCTCGGGGCGGGACGTGGTGCTTCGGCCTCAACCCGGCTCTCTGCGGGCACCGAGATGCCAAAAAAGGCTGGTGCGACGACCAAGGTCGGTGGCGAGTCTGTGGCAGCGGGGGCGGGAGAGAAGCGGGATGCGATCGCTGGGTTTGGGGCCGCGGCTGCCCCCCACTCGGGTTGCTCCTTGGGCTGCGTCTGCTGACCTCTCTGGTCTCGTTCCCCGCCCCTGGGCGGATGCGTGTGCCGCAGCGTCTTCGTCCTGTGCCGTCCCAAGGGGCTCCATTCTGCGCTCCCCTTCGAATCGGCAATCACATCCCTTCTGTCACGACCACGCCACTCCCACTGTGCGGGCCTCACGCCTACCTGCCTCTGAGACGCGGCGCGCTCACTGCCTCCTGCGGCAGGTTCCAGGCCGCGCTGCTTTCTTCGTGGGTGCTGTCAGCACAGCGTGCGAAAATAGTATTTGTTCTTTATCCCTGGCTCCAGTCCCAGCTCCTTGAGGGCCAGGACCATGTGTCCTTACTTACTTTTACAGATCTTTTGCCTACAAGGCCTCACCGGTCCACAGTTCATGTTTGCTGAATGGAAAGTTTTAGTGCAGTTTATGTCACATAGTATGCCTTTAAATATTGCTGCTGTTCCTTCCTGACCCCCAAATTCACACACTTATCTGTCTCCAGCCTTAGTCATTCTAAACATTTATTAGCTTGTGCTGCATGAGATGCAAAGATGAATAAGTGGCCTCTGTCCCTGCAGGATGGGAAATACAAAGCTGAGGGTAGGAACCAGCACTAAGGTGTGGAAGCCAGAATCAGGTCTTCTAAAGCAGGAAAAAAACACTCTGTGGGGTTGACGAGATGGCTTCATGGAAGAACTGATTTGAGCGGTGGAGGGTGTTGGAAAACATTCCAGGTGGCCAGAATTCCCTGGATGCAGACGATTAGCCTAATGTCTCTTGGTAGGGATGAAAGGGAGTAATGAAAGGATCAAATGTGTGGGAAAACTTTTTGTAACTTGTAAAGTTGTAGTGTGGTTGTTGTTGTCGTTTTAGGGTAAAAGCCAGAGCAAGGAGCCAGAGAGACCACTTCCTCCCTTAGGTCCTGTGGCAGTTGATCCTAAAGGTTGTGTCACCATAGCCATCCATGCCAAACCTGGTTCTAAACAAAATGCTATAACAGGTATATCTGGACATTGGGGTGGGAGTCATGTATGAATCAGATGTCCCCTCCATCATCGCTTGGTTAAATGAAGGTGTATCATAATAGTCAAGTGTATTTTTCCCATCTGCAGCACAAGCTTTTCCATTTTTAAGTTCTAGATTCTATGTAAAAATACAAATTAGTGTTTGAAAGTGAATGTATGATGTTGAATGTTGATGTTAATACACTGAATTAGATGGAAAATCCATTGTATATTTTCCTTTTTTAAAAAATATGGCATTTTAGAAAGGACACATATAGAAATTTGTGTAGTTTAGATTATTGGTTTATCCTATCCTAGTACTAGAGATACTGGCCAGAGAAAAAAAGAAGAGACATTTTAGTGAAGTTTAATGAACATTGGTCCAAGGAGGGAGAGGGAACTTGAGATTTGAGAGCCTTGATCATCAACCTCTACATGAACTTGTTTTAAGACAAAACGATAACGAAACATTTCTGGGTCCAGTTTTTTTGTCTGTCAGATTAGGTAGTTGGAAGAAGTTAGAGACAAGTCTATTGCCTGGTGTCAAAAGGTGCCTCAGGAGCCTCTGGAGGGCACGGGGCAGGCCAGCATATGGGGTTCCCAATTAGCTGTGTGTTCGTTTGTTTTAAATGTTAGGATTCCCTATGGCTGGTGAATGAATACACAATGCAGTGTGTGTGTGTGTGTGTGTGTGTGTGTGTGTGTGTGTATTTATGCATGCCTTACTGTTGAATTGTACACCTGAAACTTACCAGATTTCATTAACCAATGTCACCAGAATAAAAATTGATTTATTAAAAAAATAAATATTAGGATTCCAGGGAAAAAATTGGTGTGTATGGGGAATTTTGAGTGGGGGAAAAGTTTGAAAACTTGATCTGAATTATCTTGAAGGTCTTTTTTTACCTCTAAAGCTCTATATTCCAATTTTAAAATAATATTTTGAAAACAATTGGTGTGCTAAGCCTGGCCATGCGAGTGGCCATGTCAGCGTGGCTGTTTCTTGGCCATCCCCTCCTTGGCCAGCATTTTCTAAGTAGTTGCTGTGGCCCTTCTACTGTTGGAATACCATGTTTCATCAAGTCTAAGATGCCTTCAACTGTAAGGTACACAAGTATTTTATGTACCATTAAGTAAGACAAAATCTATAGCAGTTAAATGCTTTATTTCCATCTTTTATAAGATGTATCTGTATATCACAGAAACTAAAATATGAGTAAATGTGCACCTTAGAATCAGTGACAAGATGGGAGGGAGGATCGGTTTAGCTCATTCTTGTGGATTCTGTGGCCAGGTTGTTTACACAGGCAACGTGTGAGTGTGTGGAAATGCTTGAGTAACCGCAGATGTAGGACCAGCTCAGGCTCATTTGGAAACTGCTTTGAGCAAATACTTCTCTCAGAAATAGCAGTGGAGGACAGCAAGCAGGCTGCTCTTTATTAAGGCTGTGTGTTATGGGGAGTCAGGACTACTATTCAGAAGAAATTTACTTTTAATTCACAATATCACTTTCTAGCCATGTGACCTTGGGCACATCTTGATTCCAGTTTTCCTCTTTTGTAAAACAGAGATAATATTGGTATTGATATTTTCATACAGTTATGAGGATGAACAAGTTAATATTTGTGAAGTCCTTGAAAACATGTTTGCGTGCCCTTAAAATTGGTGCGTTATGTAAATGTTTATTAAGTAAATATTACATTTTGACAACGTTAAAGAGGCATTTCAAGTAAGAGGTGAACCTAGCCCAGTGCTCTCATTTTCCCTGTGAGGAAACCCTGAACCACCCTGCACCATCCAGTGAGCTTGCTGGCGCTACTGACTCCCTGCCTGGGCACTTCCTGTCAGATCAAGTGCAGTTTTCAGTGGCTCGTCTTTGGCAGTGGGTGGTGTAAATATTCTCTGGATTTCTTTTCTGTAGTGGTGGAGGCATATGTATCATATTTATGTCCCTTAATGCGATTAGTTTAATTGTCCATTTCTGTATCCAGCAGTTATTAATTGAAAGCCTACTGTGTGCCAGGCAAATGCAAACTCTTTCAAAATATCCTTACTTGAACAAAAAGAACTCCTTAAGAGTAGATTCCGCACTGTTTTCATTCCAGATTTGACAGCCGAAGCTGTAAGTGTAGCTATTGCAGCACCTCCATCAGAAGGAGAGGCTAATGCGAGCTCTGTCGATACCTTTCCAAGGTCTTAGAACTCAGGAAGAGTGATGTGGTTTTGGATAAGGTAAGTATCTCTCGCTATCACTTTAAACATCTTTGATTACTACACATCAGTTATTATTTTTAAAACATTGATTTTTTTTTCTTTTCCAAATATTTAAAAACTGGTTGTTTTTACCTGTCACTTGCATTGAACTGTTAAAATCTGTGACTTCTATTTGGTCTTTTTCATTCCTGCTTATTCAGACCATCCATGCTCTGTACTTACATTCTTCAGCTGCCCCATTACCAGTATTTTCTTCTCTCCAAATTCATTCCTGTACCTTCTCTGTCAGATTAATTTTCTTCCTGTCTTCCTTTGAGTCATCACCGTACTAAACAATCTAAAATGACTCATCTTGTTGGTCATCTCCATCTGTGAGTCTATCAGGTATTTCTGGTGCTCCATGTCATGCTCGCTCATGAGGAGAAGCACATCTGAAGCCATTCGTACCACTGGTTTTCACTGGGAGTGGGCATTAAGGAACCCTGGGAATGGTTTCTAAAACCTGGCTTCCTAGGCATCGTGCGAAGCTCCCTGAAATGGAATCCGCAGGACTGAGACACAGCCCTCTTTGTGTCTCTTTAGAGCTCTGCTGGTTTCCCAGCGCCGCACTCCGCAGCTCCTGTCCAGGTTCCAGCTGCCACCCAGACTCACTGATTAATGGGCTGCATCTAAAAACCCGTCTGATCAGGCCGCGTCCCCCAGCATCCCCTACCTGTGGCAGGTCATTCCTGGTTTTCTGCCAGTGCACATGCTCTGACATTTGCCTGAGGGTACTCCCCACTCTCCTGCCTGTGCAACTTCTACACATCTAGATAAATCCCTGCTCAAATTTTACCTTTTTTAAAAAGATGTGTTTCAAAATAAATTCTTTTTAAAGTTGTTTTTAGTAGTTGTGGAATAACTATACTTATATATATGGATGCTTTTTGGGGGTGGGGAGAATTTTCAGAAATGTGTAATGGCATAGAGTAGAAGTTTTTTCTCTATTTTGGAATTATTTTTATACAAAGTTTATGTAAAATTGCAATGTTTTTGGGTAATTAAAACAATAATTTTCACTTTTAAAGAAAAGAATTACTGGAAACCAGAGTATTATATATCTGGTTTCCATATTCATTAAAAAAAAATTAATGTCCAACTTTTATCATTACAGAAATTGATATCTGAAGGTAAAAACCCTGGAGAGTTGTAAACATTTGTAGTAAGGTGGAATCTAAGAGATGGCCTCTGGTTAGACCAGCATGGCTTGGAGAAAGTGATAGCTATGCTGCCGGGAGAGCTCAAGAGACATGGCTGTGATGCGCACAGCTGGAGTCTCTCTCCCAGTGTTAGAAAGTTTAGTGTGTTGCCCTGACACAATTTTTTCCTTTTAATCTAGGGTGGTAAATCTCGTGAGAAAGTGGTGAAGCTTTTGGCCTCCACAACTCCAGAAGAGATCTTGGAGAAATTAGAAAAGCAAGTTGAAAAAAAATAAAAGTAAGAAATGAAAACATACATCCTTGAGAAACTTTTTTTATTGCTAATGATGTAGAAGCTGTTAAATAGAAAGATATATTTAAGTGCACAGAAGAACATGTAAAAACTATTACATATATTTTAAATAAGAACAGGTCTCAGTAAAATTTTAAAGGTACTGTACACTAATCATTGGTTCTAAAATCCCTGACCCCAAATGGCGTGACCATGTTACGCTGATTTCATGCATTACAAAACAGCAGAGCTAAGAAGGGTATTCAAGATGACCTGATTCAGCCCTTTTTTTTGTTTGTTTTTTGTTTTTAATGGGGCTTCTGATAACCAGAAGTCGAGAGTCTTATTCAGGTCATAACATACAGGAGGACAACTAGAACCCACACCCCTTGACTTCTAGTGAATGAACTTTATCCTGATTGTAAATTAAAATGGTAATATTGCCACAAGACTTTTGGAATTCAGAGATTACCTTCTAATCCTATTTACGAGGGAAAGGAAAACCTGACACATGCTTTGTAGCCTTACTTTATATTTTAAAATGCTTATCTATATGCAAAAATGTTTTCTGCATCTTTTGAAAACTCTGGAGCATTTTATGAAAAAGTAAGAATACTCAAGATGTGTACAGCACACCTTGTTTTATTGCATCTTGAAGATACTGTGTTTTTTACAAATTGGAGTTTGTGGCTATCCTGTGTGGAGCAAGTCGATAGGTACCATTTTCCCAATAGCATTTGCTTCCTTTGTCTCTGTGTCACATTTGGTATTATCAGAATATTCAGACTTTTTCATTATTATATTTGTTACGGTCATCTGTGATCAGTGATCTTTGATGTTACTATTGTAATTGTTTGGGGTGCCGTGAACCATGCCCATATAAGACAGTAAACTTAATCGATAAATGTTGTGCATGTTCTGACTGCTCCACCAACCAGCCATTCCTCCATCTCTCTCCCTTTCCTCAGGCCTCCCTATTCCCTGAGACACAACAATAGTGACGTTAGGCCAGTTAATAACCCTGTGGCCTTAACAATGGCCTCTAGGTGTTCAAGTGAAAGGAAGAGTCGGACTTCTCTCACGTTAAATCAGAAGCTGGAAATGATTAAGCTTAGTGAGGAAGGAATGTCAAAAGCCGAGATAGGCCGAAAGCTAGGCCTCTTGCGACAAACAGTTAGTCAAGTTGTGAATGCCAAGGAAAAGTTCTTGAAGGAAATTCAAAGTGCGACTCCAGTGAACACACGAATGATAAGAAAGCAAAACAGTCTTATTGCTGATATGGAGAAAGTTTTAGTGGTCTGGATTGAAGATCAAACCAGCCACAACATTCCTTTAAGCCAAAGCCTAATCCAGAACAAGGCCCTAACGCTCTTTAATTCAATGAAGGCCGAGAGGGGTGAGGTTGCTGCAGAAGAAAAGTTTGAAGCCAGCAGGGGTTGGTTTGTGAGATTTAAGGAAAGATGCTGTCTCTATAACATCAGAGTGCAAGGTGAAGCAGCAGGTGCTGATGTAGACGCTGCAGCAAGTTACCCAGAAGGTCTAGCTAAGATAATTAATGTAGGTGGCTACACTAAACAACAGATTTTCAATGTAGATGAAACAGCTTATACTGGAAGAAGATGCCATCTCGGACCTTCATAGCTAGAGAGGAGAAGTCGATGCCCGGCTTCAAAGCTTCAAAGGACAGGCTGACTCTCTTGTTAGGGGCTAATGCAGCTGGTGACTTTAAGTTGAAGCCAATGCTCATTTACCATTCCAATAACCCAGGGCCCTCAGGAATTATGCTAAGGCGACTCTGCCTGTGCTCTATAAATGCAACAACAAAGCCTGGATGACAGCGCATCTGTTTACAACATGGTTTACTGAATACTTCAAGCCCACTGTTGAGACCTACTGCTCAGAAAAAAAGATTCCTTTTAAAATATTACTGCTCATTGACAATGCCCCTGTTCACCCAAGGGCTCTGAAGGAGATGTACAACGAGATTGATGTTGTTTTCATGCCTGCTAGCACAGCATCCCTTCTGCAGCCCATGTGCCAAGGAGTAATTTTGACTTTCAAGTCTTATTATTTAAGAAATACATTTCGTAAGGCCGTCATTGCCAGATATAGTGATCCCTCCGATGGATCTGGGCAAAGTAAATTGAAAACCTTCTGGAAGAGATTCACCATTTTAGATGCCATCAAAAACATCGTGATTCATGGGAAGAGGTCAGAATGGCAACATTAACGGGAGTTTGGAAGAAGCTGATTCCCACCCTCATGAATGACTTTGGAGGGGTTCAAGACTTCAGTGGAGGAAGTCACCGCAGATGTGGTGCAAATAGCAAGAGAACTGGAATTGGAAGTGGAACCTGAGGATGTGACTGAATTGCTGGATTCTCATGATAAATCTTTAACAGATGAGGAGTTGCTTCTTATGGATGAGCAGAGAAAATGGTGTCTGGAGATGGAATCTGCTCCTGGTGAAGATGATGTGAAGATCGTTGAAATGACAACGAGGGATTTAGAATATTACATAAACTTAGTTGATGAAGCAACAGCAGGGTTCGAGAGGATCGACTCCAATTTTGAAAGAAGTTCTACTGTGGGTAAAATGCTGTCAGACAGCATCATGTGCTACAGGGAAATCATTCGTGAAAGGAAGAGTCAGTTGATGAGGCAACTTCATCATTGTCATATTTTAAGAAATTGCCACAGCCACCCCAGCCTTCAGCAACCACCACCCTGATCAGTCAGCAGCCATCAACATTGGGGCAAGACCCTCCACCAGCAAAAAGATTACGACTCTCTGAAGGCTCACATGATAGTTAGCTTTTTTTTTTTTTCTTAGCAATAATGTTCTTTTTAATTAAGGTACTTTAGACATAATACTATTGTACACTTAATAGACTATAGGATAGTATAAACTTTTATATGCATTGGGAAACTGAAAAATTTGTGCGACTTGCTTTATTGCAGTATTTGGTCTATTGTGGTGGTCTGGAACTAAACCCACTGTTATCTCCAGGGTACGCCTGTAATTTAATGTTAATTATCATTTTTGAGAGGTCACTGAATAATTTTCCTCCTTGGATGGTAACTGCAATTGTCAAATCTAGTAGCCCTTATGAATCGCCAAAGATCCTTAGAAAAAAGAGGACCTGGAAGCTATTGTGAATATTTGTAAAAGCCTATCAGGAACCATATCTATGTTAAAGCTTCAGGAGCAAATAATAAGTAACTTGTTTTTAAATATTCAATGCAAATTATAGTAATTTGGTAAGGTAAATAATAATTTAATGACCTTTGCTGATCAGAAGAGCTGTTTTGTGCTTTGTCTTAAGCACATGAGAAAAACATATTGATAGACAAAATCTTTAAAAATACAAAATCTACAAGGAGGACCAATAATAAAACTTAAAAAAAAAAAAAGCTGAGAACCACTCATGTAGCACCACTATTATCCTGTTGATTGGACTCAAGAGAAAGAAAAGCTAGTGGCTCAGCAGGGATCACAGCAAACATTAATGGCAGAGCGTGGGTTATGCTCAGCTCTCTTTTCTCCAAATCGTGATGGTGTACTACCTCAGTTGTGTTCCTGTTTCACCTGGTCTTGGCTTAAGAACTTTTCCTACTCTGTTCCAGTGTGTGCTCTAAAGGCATTTTACTGTGTTTACATGGATTGCTGTTTGTTAGGATACTTTCCCTGACAAGTAACAGAAACCCAACTCTGTCTGGCTTAAACAGCAAAAGGATTTGTTAGCTCACTTACCTGGAAAGTCCAGAGACAGGGTTTACTTAGGAATCAGTTTGAGTCAGCAGTTCAGTGCCGTCCTTAAGAACTGACTTTCTTTCCTTCTCCTGAGTCTTTGGCAGGGTCAACTTCATCCTCAGTCCTAGCTCCTTTACAGAGGAAAATGGCAGTGGTTCCAGGCTTCACATCCACATATCACCCCCTCCAGTAGGGAAAATGTACTCTCAGAAGTACTGTGAGAATTCTTTTCCAGAAGCTCTCAATCAGCTTCTCCTACATCTCAGCCCAGATTTGGTCACACGCAGTTTCTAACCAGCTGCTGTTAAGGAATGACATGCTATAACACAAGTTCCCTAAACCAGCACCTAGAGAAACGAGAATTACCCTAGTTGTTTGAGGCTGTAGTTAAAGTCCGTCCAAGAGCTGGATTGGGGTCAGCCTACTCAGAAGCGAAGAGTGAATAGAGGGGCTCCTAAATAAGAATTGGGAAGAGGTATGGAGAAAGGAGTGGATACTGGATGCAGTCAACAAATATCCAGTAAAATAATCTACCTACTTCATTTTAAATGGCCATATTTTAACAGTAACTTTCTGGCCTAATAGGTTTATTCTGAGAACACACAGTATCTTTCAATTAAGAAGACTATCCAGTGACATGTTCTCATCAGAAACTTGCTGGAGGTGGGAACGAGCTCACCAGTCATATTTAAGGACCCGATTTCCCTTTTTAACTCAGCAAACAGCCTTTAGCCATCTAATGCCCCACACAGAGACATTCCCCACTAGTGACAATCCCACCTAAGGCCGGGGCATGTTGACCTGCTGTTGAATTGTAGTTAGCGTAACTTTTTTCAGCTTGGGACCAAGAATATTGAGGCAAGCCCAGTGACCTAGGGCTGAGGACACAAAACTCCAAGTCCTAGACATTTATTTGTCTAATAACCTGATTCTAGTCCTACCCAACCCCATTTTAAGTGAACACCAGCACACAGTGCATAAAGTAAGCTGATTACACTGCCTTTGTTTGTCCTGTGCTGTCCTGGAAGTCCAGCCTTGAGGCAGCCGGTGAATGAGGTTTGAAAGGTACTTACCCAGCTTTGGCGAATAGTATCATGATGATGTTCTAGCACTGTAATGCACGATCATTACTCCTGCAGAAGTGATTTATGAATAACTTATTAATAACTTGGATTAAACACGTTAGGTGCCTTGCCTACACCATACATTGACAGAACTTGAGGAAGAAAAACCGGGCTCGTCCTGCCCCTGGAGCAGAGAACCTAGACTCCTGATGCCTGTGGGCCGCTCCCCACTCTGTTGCCTGCTAGGGAATGGAGAGCGAACCAGAAGGTGTAGGTGGTACCTTTGCAGTGTTTGAAATTCCAAATAGCTAAAACCGCACAAACTTGAGGAGGCAGCTCTTCTCCGGGCTGTGGGCTACTAGCATACCCCCTTATAATTCTAGGGATTTTTTTTTAAGTACTTCCTTAATTATAATGCAGAATATAAATTTTGGAACATCAGATTTTTTTTGATGCATGTGACTAGAGACCTAAAATTTTAAGAAGCTGGATTTTCAGTTTACATCCAGGAGATGGCACCACACAATGCGAAAGCTGAGAGCCACAATTTGAAGAAGGAACTGAGCTGTACTCTAGGTATATCCCTCGTGCAGTGCCTGATACCAGTGTCTTTCTTGTCTTCTCAGAGACACTCCTGAGGCTTAGTCCCCTCATACCCCGAGTTTAGCTCAGGCCAGAGTGCAGTATGAATGCAGGCCGGCTGGGCACTCAGGAGGCCAGGGTCAGTGCTGTGGTGGAGTCAGCACGGGCCCAGGTACCTCCCTGAACTCTGTAGCTTTCAGAACCCCCCTTTAGTCACTGTTTTTGGAAATGGACTTGGGCTAGACAATTGACAGGAACTAGTTTCTAAACAAAATGCCAGTTTATTAATTTGAAGGACATGCCTGCCAACTGGGCTGTATAGTGGGATCCCCTAGTGAGCACATTCTGTCCCTTTGGGAAATCTCTTCAAGAAGCTGGCCATCATTTGAAGGCTGCTTGGAGACCTGGGATCAGCCAGAGAAATTAGGGGCCAGGGTCAGGGAGCTGTCACCGTCTGGGGCCCCATTTCTGCTGCTGGGATAGACCTGTAGAACTTGGCTCTGAGAAGATGACCTGCTTCTGCCCACATAAACCTTCCTCAGTCCGTATGATTTTCAGCATTTTATAATCCAATTTTAGCTGTGTGCCATCTAGTCCCCTGGCTGTTAGAGCTTGGGCAAGGAGGAGTCCCCAAACTTTGCAGCACAAGTTATAGACTCTGTGGTCATTTCTGCATGAAACTCATCTCATCCGTGATGTGGTTTGGCATTGCAGTGTCTTTCAAATTGTTTCCAAACCTTTAACATTTCCCCAGAGAAACCTTGGGGATTAGAGCGAGTCAAGTCCACAGAACAGCAAGCCTTTTGTCCCCTTCTAGAGCTGTGCTGTTAGCCACATGAGGCCGTTGAGTACTTGAAATGTGGCTAATCAAATTTAAAACTAAAAAAATAAAAGCATCATAGAATTTAGGCCATGTTGGAACAAGCAACAGAGAAGACACTGAAAACATGGCATGTGACCCAGAGGGTGGGACAGAAAGAAAGAAAAGGAAAGGAAAATGGCAGATGTGGAGGTCAGATAAAGGCAAAAAGCACACATATAATTGGAGTCCTGAAGGAAGAGAACCAAAGAAATGGAACAGAAAAAGAGGATTTAAAGGTAGAATCAAGAAAATATTGGAGAAATAACATAAATTTCCAGAATGAAAGGCGCAATGTCCCAGGTAAAACAATGAAAGAAGGATCCACAATGAGACACAACCTCATAAAGTTCTTGGATTTAAAATATAAAAGCCTGTGGCCCTCTAGACAAAAAGTTGAAGTCATAGGGAGAGGGGAGACATATATATTCATATGTTGCGAACAGGACTGAACTGCTATAGCAGTTTTTAAAAATTTGGCAGCATTTGTTAAAAATACAGGTCATCTTAACAAGTCTACTTTTGAGACTACCCAGTGGAGCACAAAAGCACCAAAGGATATATGGACAAAAGCAATGCAGCATTATTAGAGGCAAAAAAGGGGAAACAACCTCAATGTCTACCTATAAGAAAATAGTAATGTCAATGGAGAATCCGTACTATGTTATGTTATTAAAATTAAATCATTAGTTTTTAATACTGACCTGGAGTGATGTCTGTTATATTTTGTTGTATAAACAAAGAATAAGATACATATATGTGTGTTATGCATATTTTATATATAATATAATCAAACTTTAGTAAAGAAAAATGTGTATATCAAATGTATATATATATTTACGTGGGCACGAGGAAAGAGATGCATACACAGCAGGCCATAATTACTGGTTGGCTGCATATTATTCACATCTATATTGTTTCACTTTTTGTAATATTTTATATTCACACAAAATACATAGTGAAGGGAATTTTAAAATGAGAAACACAAAAAAGGTCTGGCTTTTAGCAATTAGAGCAGATTTACCTAATTCAGATAAAGACACTGGAGATCCCTCAGGGGGTTAAAGTTATTGGCAATGGAAAAAAACAAGAGCTCATCATCACATCATCCCCTGGGTTTCATCTGAAACCCAGAGAAAATCTAACTGGAATTAATACATGGGCTCTCTGTGATGCTTAGGGACAGGAAATGAAAACACCAACTGAGTTAGCCCATCAGCCCATGGAGACTGGCGGAAGGTTTGTGAGTTATACTCGCACCCGTCAGCCAGCGCAGAGATAACCCTCTCCACTTAGGGACACAGCACTGACAGTGACTGGGTGCCTGTTAAAGTCCAGCTTAGTGATGGTCCTTAACGTAAATGCTTTCACTTAATTCTGCAAGGGAGCAGTCAAATCGCATATTCTGATGGAAGACTCCTTAACTTGCTCCCCCCATAGCATCTTGTAAATCTTTAAATCCGAAGGGTATTATGCACAGCTCATCTCTGCTTTTCCAATCTGACAACACTGGTGACTAACTCTTCAGACGAGCATGTTTCTCTGGTACCCAGAGGCCTCAGCAGTGCTATAGCAGCTGGTTACTTCCTCTTCGACTCTGGCCTATCCTGATACCGTGTAGCTCTATTGATTGAGACCCAAGCACCCAGTGGGCCCAGGGCCATTCTCTCCCAGAAGGTCCACAGGTCAAGGGGTCTCTAATCCCTTTCCTATTTTCCCCAAAAGCTGGTACCAAAAGAGGTCAAACCAGACTTCAAGCAAGAAGGAAATATTTGCTTTCAAAGCTACCTCGGAGTTCAATAGTATAAACTACTACTTGCATCTAGTTCTTGATTTGGTTCCATGGTAATTTAATGTCGCAGAAGCCAGGAAAAGTCTTTGTTTAGATATTATAGAAAGTCACGTCTATGTATCTGAATCCTGATATAGTAATCTAAAATTAACATCATTATCTTTGACCAATGTCAAGAGTGTTTTACTCCTTTTGGTGTTAATTCATTCTAAATTAAAAACTAGAAAAATTTTAAAAGCATAACTTTCTAAATTTGTAGAGGAAAGATTCTGAGTGACCTATATAATTAGGTTTTTCAAACAATTAACCAAAGCCTATTTAATATTTTGAAATCCTTATTTATATATAAAAATGTGTGTGTATAAAATCTTAAATGTCCCTTTGGTTGAAAAACATGCTTTTTGAAAGAAAAAATCCCAAATAAGATTTTCAGTGAATAGTTTATATATAATACCTCAATTTGTCTGACATTACCTAACTGTTTTTACTAATAACATTTTCAGGTAGTTGAAGTTATCCAGTGGTACTACAAGGTGCCTCAAGCTGGGAGTTATTTCCTACATTTCCTAATGAAAAAAAAGCTTCCCTTCACTATAAATAGTAGTGCTAATTAAAAGAAGGCAGAGGCGCAGGCATAGATTTCCATACACAACCTACTCTATATGTGGGTTGAATGAATGAAATGACAAAGTTGGGGAAATTTTAAGGTATTAAAAAGTCGTATTTAGAAACAAAGTGTAGTGCTTTTACTAGAGCTCAAAATTAAAGATATCAGTGGCCTTCAGGGCAGATCATCATTCCCTTCCCTTTTAGTATTCTAAACTTAAAGCTGACAACTCCGTCAAAGTTCTATATTTTACTTCAGGCAAATAAATACAAAGGGAAAATTACATCCTTGTCTATTGAGTGTTATAAGGAATGTAGCTTTGGAAACCCAAACCATGCTCGAAGTCTTACCAGTTATCTTTTTCCTATATGGTGTCAAGAACTCAACAACTGTCCTCAGATCAGTGACTCAGTTATTACACTCTGGATAACCACAAATCCTCCTACCAAAGTCTAAGTTCTCCAGCAAGCGGGTCTCAAAACAACATTAATCTGGGATGGTAACGACTCCTAGTGTGATCATTTCAGTGTATACAATTGTCAAGTCGTCGTATGCCTGAAACTAATATTAAATGTCAATTTTACCTCAAAAAAATATCAATCTGACAACATTCAATATTTTAAAGTCAGTGCCAGTTACCAAAGAGTAAATGCTCCTAATCTTAGCTCGTTTTATAAACTTTCTCCCATATTTGAAGCGTTTGTCATTTTCTGAAGGATGTAATTTCTTTTGCTAATTCATATATTAATTCATATAAGAAAACAATCACAAATCTTCCCCAGTAAGTATCTTACCTCATCTTGTATCAATTACTCTGCATCCTTTATATCAAAACTGTGCTTTCCAGTTTACCAGCTATTTCCCTCTCATTGATTCAGCAAATTTTATGCAGCACCAGTTATGTGCCAGTGGGGTTTTAATGGTCACAAGCTCTGGTTTCTTTTCTTACAGTCTTATATGTTTGGTCACTTATTTTTATAACACTGTGAGAGTGGCAGGGTAGATAATATCCCCATTTTTACATGTGAGCAAATAAGCTCAGAGTTTAACTGATTTTCTCAAGGTCACGTACCTTGTGAGGACAGGACTAGAAGCCAGGACTCCTTATGCTTAATGCAATATGCTATTACAACAGTCTATTTGAGATAATTCCATTTGACACTATTTTAATTCTCTTATTCTTAAAATTTAATGTTATTTTCTGCCTGTCTGGATGAAGTAGAAACTATTCCTTTTATTTCTTCCCAATTTTGAGCATATAGGGGGCAGCCTGATAGTGACTACTATTTAAAAAAACAAACAACAAAAAAACCCCACCACCACCAGCCATAGATCACTCCTGTAGAATTCAGAAATAACTCATGTTAAAGGGAAGACTCTTAAATATTTTCAAGCAGGGCTGGTAGTGAGGCCATATGTACCCTAGTATATTGGTGTTAAAATATTTAAATACTGTGGGAAAGTCACTATTCTTCCAAGCTTCCTGAGGGGCACCCCTCACTCCCGCCCTGCCCCGCAGACCATAATTGCTGTCCACAATTAGTGTTGACAGCAGGCACAGCAGAGGGCCTCCAGGGTCCTGCTTTAAAGCTGTGGTCAGCTACTGTCCCAATTGGTAGTACCTAGGTTTTATCGGTTGATATTTTTAATAACCCATCTGCTTTTGAAGATCTCAGGGTATACTCAGGCCATTGTTAACTCTTAGGCTAAATATCTGTATATTAAGACCTATCTTTACGTAACAGCCCTAGCTTGTTGCTTATTGATGAAAGGTACAGGGAAAAACCCTTATCTTTATTTACATCTGAGTGTGAATACTTGGTTCATTAAATCCCTTCCAATAAAAGAGTTATCTGAAAGAATGGCTCTTCAGGAAGGAGGGAAGCAGGGGGGAGTTGAATCCAGAGCATGGAGAAGTGGTACCTGGAGATGTCAACCTCAAGGGCCTAGAATGGAGTGCTGAGAGAGAAGGCAGCAGAGGGCAGATTTAGGAAGTTGCCTTTTGATTCCTTTGACCTATGATGAAACTTGTACTCATAGTGTTTATTTTTAAACCAAACCTCCTTCAATGGATATGAAGGACAGAGTAACAAAAAAATCAGTTAATGAATTGGTTAACTGCCAACACTTGAGAAATTGCTTAATGTTGTAAGTATTTTATTTGAAAAAAACCATTGTAATGGCCACCAAAAGTATTTGGAATATAATTATCACTCTGAAAGGAAGTTACAGCATCACCATATTTATAGAAGAGGAAGGAGCAAAGTTGCTTGTTTTGAAGTGAACATATCATTGTAAACTCAACCCACATTAAATACCATAAAAATAAGCAAAGTCAAAATATGCCATTATTTACACATGATTGAAAAGGAAAGGGGAACATTACAGTTTTGTTCATACTTCTGTTTAACGTGAATTTTGACCTACTATGTTAAGTTAGCATAATGCCTTAGGGTTTGTATAAAATGATTGTGTGCCTTAATCTAACCCACCACTAGATCAAGACACTGAAACTGAGAATGATTCCTTCTTCATTTTACAGCTTTATTCTTGATATTCCTCTAAAAAAAGAGACCAAAGTAATTGTGGAGCTGATTCATACCTATAGAGTAATTAATTACAAAGTACCACAGTCACAAAACAATAAGAGCCCAAAGAAACACAATTGTTTTACCTCCCAACTGCTGTTATGTACAATACAACTTAGAATAGTTGTGCATTCACAAGTTGACTTTACCAACCTTTGTAAAATTTTAGAGATGAGCACTAGTATGTGGATACTTCCTTATATTATAACGTAAAAGCAAGCTTTTTCTACTTTAAAATATCTATTTCATTTCTGTGTAAAATAAACTCCTAGAGGTCAAACAAGGAAAAAAATAAGTTGAAAGCACTATTAAGTCATGAAACATAGAAGACCCTGAGGTAGAAGTCAAGCAATATAATCTAGAACGTTTTTAGGAGAGTATTTATTCCCAGCAACCATCATATCTCTCTAGTAAGATCTAATTTTTTTTTAAAAGTCTCAAGTGCCAAAAAAAATAATCCATTCTCTAAACCAGATGTAAAATTATGGCTAACAGAAGATACACATAAACTCTTAAGAAAGTAAATGGTTTTACCAAAAGCTGCTGACATTTTTATCAGTAATAACCATAGGGAGGCCGTTGGTTGTAACCATAGTGTCCATACTGTTGGGGGTAGTAAGGTTCTTGTCTGTGCTGTGGGTAATTATTACCCCAAGGTCGTCCATGCCATTGATTGGATCGATTGTCACTTGGCCATCCCCGTCTGCTATCTCTACCTCTAAACTGTCTGTTATCTTGCAACCTAAACAACAAAACAAAAAAGATTTTTATACTTCCCTTATAAGAAAACACATGGTAGATCGATCCTTGGTGCATTTGTTCTCAATCTAATACTTAGGAAACGAGAGAGTAAAAAACATTTTTCTCCACGGAATGTCATAGCATCCTTTATTCAAAACACTCCTAGGATTTAAATCATTCTTCCAGTAACGTACTGGACACACTTTGCAGAGAAATAGGCGGACTACAACACCAAACCCAAAACTGTCAGATACTTCTGAAACAAACTGAAACCTATTCAGTTGTACAAAAGCAATATGGTAATTTTATTCCATTTATCTATTTTGAATTATTAAATGTAAGTAATTTCCATTGTATAAACTTCTAAAGGAGAAATAAAAACATTATCTTCTTTATGGAATTTAACACAGTTTTGTAGAAGACTCAGTTTTTAAAGTATATTTGCAACAAAAATATTAGTCCACAGAAAGAACATTAAAAAAAAATTAACACCCGTACACCACAGACATACAACTGAACAGTAAGAAAAAACACATGTTGTTAACAAAATATTAAAGCAAGTATTTACAGCCAGGCACTGTTTCTAGGCACTTGTTATACCACACTGAACAAAAAAAACATTGGTGCCTGCCTTCAGTGGTCTTTACGTCTAGCAGATTAGAGCTAACCTCTGCAGATCAGCCATCTGAGGTCATTATTCTGAAGTAGTACATACCGATTGCCTCTATTTCTTTGGTTCCCACCAGCTCTGCTATTCCATTCCTCGACAATTGGAGGGGACTCGGGAGGGCGTTTTAGGTATTCCTGGTACTCTTTGTCATCTTCTGTGAATCTACTGGCAAACATTTCTTCAAAATTTGGAACAGCTTCAGAAGTGTCAGTCATTCTGAAATTCTGTACAGTTTTTAATATGTTTCTATTAGAATTAACGCTGTCTTACTAGATAGTAAAAAAAAACAAAGTAAACAATTTCAGACAGTATTCATAAAAGCCTCATGTGTACTTTTATACTTTAGATTTTATATGTTCGGTATTTCTTGATTACTGTAACACAGGCATTGTGCTAACTAGGAGCCTGGGATACAAGGATGAACAATATATGCTGCCCCCAAAGAGCTCTCAGTCTAGTAGAAGAGACAGATGTAGTATAAATATAAAAGGAGAAGAAATGAATGTCAAGAAATGAAATGGGAAAAGTAGATAGGGGTCAAATTGTGAAAAACTTTGTATTCCATGTGACAACATCACACGTTTCTGGTATGCAATGGGGAATGATGGGTTTAAGCAGGGAATTCTAGAGCAAATTTCCACTTAGAAGGATCACTCCTCTAAAAGGGTAGATTAGACTAAGGGCAGGTTACTACAGTAATGCATGTGACATGCTGAGGGCTTGATCTGAGACAGTGACTGTGAGAATAGTTTTAAAAGAATTCCAGGAGGAATTAATCGCTGAATAGATGTTGGGAGGAGAGAAGGAAATAAAGAATAACCCCCAGGCTTCTGGCCAAATGATTGGACAGGTTATGGTGCCATAGAAACTACAGAAAGGTGGGTGAGTATGCACTGAGTTTGAAGTTAGTTACAACATGTACAACCACATGGAAAGCCAGGTCACTGTTAACTAGTTGGAACTGGGAAGAAGGTTGAAGATGAATATGGAAGAAGTCAGCAAATTTGTGGTTAATGCTGTGTGTGAAAGGAGGAGATTCCTTAGGAAAACTGGACTAGGAGTATCAAGGAACAGAATCCTGGAGAACATTGACAGTTGCAGATAAAGAAGGGATAGGAGAACACACCTAAGTAAGGCATACCAATAGACAAAAACCAGAAGAGGTTATCAGAGAAGGCAAGAGAATAAAGAGTAAATAGTCATCAGTATTGAACAGTACTGTGATAGAAAGAACCAAGAGAATATTAATTGGATTTAGCCATTAGGAAGTGATTATTTTAGAGTAGTAGGGATTGAAGCAGGATTACAATTAATTGAGAAGTAACCGAAAGGAAGTAGAAGTCACTGATTATAGAAGAGGCTTTCAAGAAGCTTGGCTGAAAGTAAGAGAAAAAAGGGCAGTAGGTAAGGGGTTACTTATTTTTCCCAGGATAAAATACCTGAAGTTATTTAAAGGAAAAGAAAAAGAGCCAATTAAAAAACAACAAAAAACTGAAAATTAAGGAGAGACATGAAAATAGGCATTTAAATGCACAGCTGCTAAAGTCTAGAGTAACTATAATATCCAATGTATTCTTATTCCAGATTCTGTGACAAATGAAAAATAACTACTGTTGATACAACCTGATGGCTATAAAAACAAATTGTATCAACTGGGTTTTCCAGGCCCAATCACAGCTTTACTCAACAAGTAGTATTCACCATATTCTTAGAGAGCCCTTTGCCTCTACAAAAAGATTTAGCTTAGGATGCAGAGGCCTAATCCTTGAGAAACCAGGAGACAAAGAGTTTACTTCTTTTAGTTTTCACCTAAAACCTGGAAGTCAGCCTTATCAGCCTTCCCCACTTCTCAGCCTTCCCAAACCAAAAACTGATCAGTATTTCCATGCCTTTCCTTTCATAACCCAAACCCATATTTTTGCCTTTACCACAAGCCTCCTAAAACTTATTTTATGATTTGTGGGTATATATGACATCATACTAAAACTTTAAAACCAAATCTCTCCCTCTTATCTGACATCCCCAAATTATTTTCTGTATTATTTCAATTTTTAATAAAAAATTTTTGACAAACATGATATTGGAAGATAGCTTCTTCATTAGTTTGACTGTCCTCCAAATCCCTTGAAACATATGCAAATATTTGTAACATTTATAATACTACCCTCATCCCAAAACAATCAAACCAAGATTATGGTTTGGATGCAAGAAACAGTATCTAGACATCTTACCTTTCTGCTACTGCTCTCATAGAGAGCATGCCTCATTAAATGCCAGACTTTCCATGTGTCTGGGATTGGCAAACTGCTGTCAAATTCTCAAATCCAAGGTATGATTTAAATTCAGCTAATTAAAATCATGCCTGGATTTCTGGAATCACAGAAATCACCAGAAAGAAGACCCGTCCCTAACCAGATAGGCAGTAAAAATTATAAGACAAGGCAAATGTACTATTCTATTTTTATGTTCTCTCACAACTCCATCCCATAGGTAAACAAAATGTCAACTTTATCATTACTCAACAGAATGAAATTTAAATAGAATGTTATTAACCAATGTTACCCCAATAAATTTAATTAAAAGAAATAGAATAGATCCAAGCTTTACTAATCACGGGGATTTGAGGTTGTACAGTTAGATGTTTAGGTTGTCTAGATCTGTGGGAGGGAAAAAAAAAAACAAAACTCGACTCCCTTAAGAAAACCCTCAAAGGCGAGGAGGGTAGGGACCATAAGGGCTAAAGTTAATGAAAGGGTCGCATTAAAGGTGCTCTAAAGACTTCCAACGCTAATTTGAAAGAGGGAACTAGAACCCAAAGTGCCAGCGAAGAGCTAGAAGATGCCAAGAAGACTTGTCCTCTGGGCCTTCAAAACCAGTAAGCTAGTTCCAGCACGAATAATAACTGCACAGCGTTTATTACTTTCTTGCCGGGGAAACGGGGCACAGCCTTTCGGATCTGTACTCGAACATCAGTAGTTTATTCTCCAGAAATAAAGCCACAGAGCGCTTGGGCTGCGGCCGACTAACCTTTTGAAATGACTAACGAGAATGCGGTTTCGAGAATGCGGTTTCGCGGCCCCGGAGGCGAAGCCGTGGGACAGACGAAGATTAGGACTGGAAGCCACCGCGCGCCGGAGCCGGTCTACCAAGGACAGATCCCCTCCGTCCCGAAGCACCTCGGCTCCAGAGGCGAAGGAAACTAGAGGCCGCAAGGGCCAAGCGGCTCCGGTCTCGCGGAAGCACCGGGACCTGGAAACGCAGACCGAGGACTCGGCTTGGCCCGCCCGGCTCCCTCCTCCGCGTCGCCCCAACGGGCAACTCACCGGCCAAGCGCTGAGTCTGCTCAGCTCGGGCAGAGCTCCGCCGGCCAGACACGCAGGAAATCCACCTCGGGCGCGCGACGCGGTCAGTCCTGCGCCCAACCACCGCACCTCTCCAAGGTAACGGAGCCACTTCTGTCAGAATCCGACAGCCGCCTGACTTCCGCTTCCGGCGAGCGAGCCCAGGCGGGCGTTCGCGTCTCGCGATACTTGGGGCTCGGCGCGGGGCGCGTCCTCGGAGGCGCAGGCTGTGGTGCCTGGCCGAGCGAGGCGCTGCCCTCGGCGCGCTTCCTGTCAGCTTGGTACCTGTGCAGGAAAAGGCGTCACCGTGTGTCACGTTTCCTTGACCGGGAGCCGGTGACGGGTAGGGACGGAAGCTCTGGAAATACGCGAAGGGAGGGAAGGGCTGCCGCCAGAGCCCGTGGGGAGACCGAGGCGACAGCAGGCGCGGAGGAGCAGGCGCGAGCGGGTTCCGCCAGGACGCTTCGCCTTCGCCCGGCCAGGGCGGGCCTCGGGAGTCAGGGGCCCGGAGTCCGTTTTGCACGCGTTTCTCCCGAAACACACCTGCTCTCTGCTCCAGCTGGGTCATCAGTACCCAGCTCCCCCCGAGAGCCTGGGCCACGTCTTCTTGAATGTTCGGCAAGTGTATACGGGCTGAATATCCAAAAAACGACTTGGACTGTGCACCCGTTTTTGTTAATACTGCCACCAGCCCACAGCATGGATGCATTGTCTATATTTGACGGCATTTTTTTTTTTTTCTTGCGCCCATCAGTTGCCAAGTTCTGTCGGTTTTACCCCTGCAGTAATTCTGACACTCATCCGTTCTCCGTACCCGCTCATCAGAGTTCCCGTCGAAACGCAGTATCTTTCTCACTGACGCCCTTCGTCTAGCACCACTCCCCTATCGGCCCATCTTACGTGCGGCCGCTATAGGTATAGTCAAGCACAGTTCTGATCCAGAATCTTCTTCACTGGCTCCTGTTGCCTGTAGATTAAAGGCCAAACGTGTTAACTTGGATTCAAAACCCTAAATTTATTTTCTACTGTTCCCCTTCCATTCCCCCTTCACCCATAGCTCTAATAACTTCATGTATTCATTCTAACCACTTTCTAACTTAGGACTAAATTATTACCACTTTCTAATTTAGGACTAAAATTATTTAGGTACCAGTCTCCCCCTCCCCCCTCCGTTAGATGACAAACAGACCTTTATCTGGTTCATTTCTACAACCTGGGGTGTGTAACAGTGCTTTGCATAAAGTAAGCACTCAGTAAATGTTTGTGGAATGAATGATGGAAGTATGACTGTTCCAAGCTGTATTTTAGAAACAGCCTAGCTGAAGTGCACAGGGTAGTATGGATGGGCAGATATTGATAGTCTTGGGTTTGGGTAGTAAAGGTGAGAACAGAAGACCAAGGGTACAATAATTGAGTACTGCTATCCTTAGTAACTGAGTGAATGATTGGAGAAAAGAATACAGAGGAATCAGGAAAAACTTCAGTTCCTTAAGCCTGAGCAATTGAGTTGGTTTTAAAGCAAAAGTAAGCTCAGAGCTCAAAAAGATTTGTAGTATTTGAGATAATGAACTATCCAAAAGGAAAATTTTAGAGGGTTATTAGAAATACAGACCTAAAGCTAAAGAAAGAGAGGCTATGCCTAAATATGTAAATGTGTGAGTCATCCATAAAGCAAAAACAGTTTAAATAATCAGTGTATATGATTTTCCCACAAAAGAAAGTATTTATAGAGAAAAGCAGAAGGCCAGGGCCTGCACTTCCGAAATAACCATATTTCGGAATGAAATTCCGAATGAAATTCCACACATTTAAGAGGCAGGAATAGGAAATGTAAACTTGAAAAGGAGTTTGAAAAAATTCATGGGTAGCAATGTAACAACTGAAAAACTCGGAAAAATGCTTCCCCACCTGGTATTAGGTGAAAAGATATTTGAGAAAAGGAGAGTTATTTAAGGACAGCTTGCTGGTTTTCTTGTGACTTTATTAGGCATTATTCCTAGGTAATGAGGACTTACACAGGAAAGAGAATATTTCTTAAAGTTCATAAATGGCACTTGGGAGCTCCTAGGCTTCTGAGTGCTTCTGTGAAGAATTCTAGGTATTCCAGCGAATTTTCAAATGAAATTATTTTTGCCCATAGTGTTTTATCATATTTGGATATTTTATCAGTTACATCTCACTTTCTGACATCAACAGGAAATAATCTGTTCCATGAGAAGATATTTTCCAGATAACTGGCACTTAGCATTCATTCATTCATTCATTCATTTATGTGTAATTTATTATTTTTTAAAATTTATTTTTTATGGTGACATTGGTTAATGAAATTCAATAAGTTTCAGCTGTACACTTTAACAGTAAGGCATATATATATTTACAGTGTGTGTTCACTTTCCATAGTTAGATTTCTTTCTGTCACCACATTATTTGACCCCCCTTTTACCCTGTCTACCTCCCCTGCTCCCCCTCCTGACACTTAGCCTTTAAACACCAAAATGTTTTCACTGGAACCACTTTTGATGGAAATGTACAAAAAATATACTACTTCTCTGCCATAATCACAGTATATGGGCTATAATTTAATCTTTGACAACTAAAGGTCATTGTTTATAGCATCAATTATGATGTTCTGCCTGACAGTAATGTCCTTGGGCCTGTTGATACGTATGGAAAAGATTGCCCTTTGTTAGTTGACTTTGCTGTCTCTGTTATTAGTGTTATAGCTCTGTGTCTTATCGTCTAGCCACTGTATGAATTAACCTAATTTTACCCATAATTTTCAGCCTCACTCTGATCGATAATCCTAGAGGCAGAACACACCAGCAGAAGTCCCTGGAGAATCCTGGCACCAGGAGAATCTTTGCTTTCAGAGGCCCCGAGTGACCTTGGATGATGACCATTTTAAAGATGATGAAACTGAGGCTCAAGAGGACATATAATTTATTCAAGGGCACAGCTGGTAAGTGGCAGCAGGATTTGGATCAAGTCTGTGATATTCAAAAAGCCTTTGACAACTAAATCTTTGACAACTAAAGGTCATTGTTTATAGCATCACTGTTTTTTCATCAGTTTTTTCATTTATTTTTTCAAAATCATTTCATTGTTTTTTCATCAGTTTTCTCCTTTTCATTTCCTACTCCACAACTACAAATCTTAATCCACATTAAACAACTTTGTAGCTGCTAGTAGACCAGATCTTCCACTTTATTGTTGACATGGACCCCTGGAAGGCATGAAGTCTGTCCCCGCAGCCTCAACACCAGGAAGTGAACTTCACGAGGTACCTGTCCTTATGTTGCATCTCTTTAAAAAAATCTCTTGAATGTGCATCTTAGAGGTAGAATCCAAGTCATATGGCTCATCCCTAGCTAAAAGGCAGTAAGTTCTCTAACTCAGAACTGGAACTATAACCATCAGGCATTCTTCATTTATTTAACAAATATTTTTTGAATATCTCTTAGATGGTAGGCACTGTTATTGGCCCTGAAAATATCAATGAATATGAATAAAAGCCTGCCCTCGTGGAACTGACATTCCAGTCAGGGAGATTGATAATAAAAAAAAGTGACTGAAGAATGCTATGTTTTTTTTTTTTATTTTAGTTTAGTTTAGTTTCAGGTGTATAGCATAATAGTTAAGTATTTATTGTAAGGGCTCAGTAAATATTTGCTGTCATTAGTTCTGCATGAAAGAACATTAATTATAATAAGGTCAAAATACAGGGAAAAAAGAATGCTTTTAAGAATAATTAAGCAGGGCAAGGGCACAGAGCATAATGAGCTGCTACTTCAGATACTATCATCAAGGAATGAGTAAGTGGATAGTTTCATCTCAGCCCAGGTTCTTAGAAGGTAGAGTCCCTCATACATCCCCTCCTATCAGAAAGTAAAAATTGAATACTTTCTTTATTTTTAACATCCATTTCCCTCTTAAGTGAGTAGAGGAAAAGCTCTCATTTCTGGGCAAGGCAGATGTAGCTTAGTTTGTAGTTCCTAGACTGTGTCCACTTGCAAAACTGAACTTCTGTGCCTATAGCTTGAGTTATAATCACAGACTCCAAAATTGTTTTTCTGCCTCTGTATTGTGTTATTCAAAGCACCTCCCCCTTTTCACCCCCAGCTCCCTACCCCACCCCATTCCACAAACACTGACCATCCTAACAGAGCCAAGTGTATGGATGGAACTCAATAAGGTCCTAAATAAGAATTGAAATATGATAGCCTTCCACTTACTTTTTCTGATCTGGGCAAATCTCATTATATTTCCCTGCCCTGATTTTATCTTCATAAAATGGTTATAATAATTCTTGCTACTTCTCAGTTTCATAACATTGTAAAAATTAATTATTACATATATAAAGTGTGTGAGGCTCAAGTCAGGAAAGAGGCTATGTAAATGCTAATGCTAATTAGAATAATTTTATGTTATGTAAAGTTTAGTCTCTAAGGAAACATTTCAAGTTACATGAAGCATTGGTTTAGGTTCACATCTATATTCCTATGGCTTTAATTGCATGGAATCATTTTTGATCAGAGATTACAAGTGTTCCTCTTCAGTGTCATCCTCCCATGTGAGGAGTCCGTTGTGTAAGGGACTGTTTTCGGGAGAGTGCAGGAAGCAAACCTATGCTAGTTACAAGTTTCTTTGCTGCCCAATTATTAGTATTTACCATAGAAGCCAGTTGATATCAGTGAAGAAAACAGAAGGAAGAAAGGTGAGCCATCTTGGGGAAGAAAAGCTGTGAATGGGCTAATTGGGTTTAGAACCAAAGCCTTCCCGTTCTAGAATCTAGGATTGTGATATTAAGGTATTTTTTTTCTCCTTTTTCCTAATGTTTGTTACATAATAATGGCACAAAATTTCTTTTTTCTTTATTTTTTTTACATAAATAATGGCACAAAATTTTCTTTTTTCTTTATTTTTTTTTAAATATGTTTTTAAAGTGATTTGGACTCAAACTCAACAATATCTGCCAGTTTCTAGGCAGGGCCCATTCAAGGCTGAATGATGGCTCTAATCTTAATGTCCTTCTTCACTTTTTGTAGCTGCTTTGTGTGCTCCATTGGCTAGCTCCAGTAATCTACTTCAGTGTCTTAGTCCTATCCACCTCTTCATCAGATTTGTGCATTACACTGAGGATGGACCTTGAAATCGTACAGAGAGGCCAAGGGACTTCGCCAGAATTTACTCTCAGCCACTCCTTCCCCACTACTACCATCTTCTGTCCTCCAGGTGATTTTCCAGAAATCTTTCTCATTGAAGTGATAATCATCACAGTTTGAGTGTTAAAAGCATTTCCTAAGCACTCAAAAACAAGTGGCATGAATAAGTAAGGATCATTATCTCACACTGAACTTTCTGCCATCTTCCCATTTTAAGGGGTAAATCCTCTGGGTTTCAGTCCAGGATCTTGGCAAGCTTATTGTCCTTGGTGACAGGTAGCCTGTTTTGTGCTTGTTTGAAGCCAGCCTTGCTGAGTAATGTGTCAAAAGGAAGGTACAAAAAACCCATTGAAAGAGAGTTCAAATAATACAGGATTCTTCAACATAAGTGAGTGTAACATAGGGAATAGGAAGTGCACCAGACAGGGAGTCAAGACACTTGACTTACTCCCTGTGGGTTACTGTTGGAGAAGATTATTGAGAGGACGTGACTGCCAGTTGACTCTCGAGCTGGACCCTAGCAATCTGCGGCTCCCAACGTTGGAATGTCAGTTCTGCCCCAAATCCCCACAGCCAGAGCCATTTTCATGAACACATCCTTGAGAGAGTAAGTTGTTGAGACCAACTGGACTGAATATGTGACTGAACCCAGTTAAGGCCTCTGTATAAACTTTTAAGATTCTGGCAGGCAGTGCAGACATCCATTCATCTTGTGGTTGCCCAAGACAAGCTTCATATGTAAGTTCTTGCTTGTTAGAAACCTCCAGCTGCCAACCTGGAGTGTTCCACCTTTTTTCCATCTCTCCTTGCCCTCACTGTATGCAGGCCAATTTGCAAACCAGGAATTAATGAAAATCATCATCTTTCTGGGCCTTAGATTTTTCACCTAGTTTCTTATTTCACAGATAAAAGTGAGGCTTCAGTATCAATTCCCTTGATCTCCCCATTCTATACCTACAGTTTGACCTCTTTCTGCCCCTTTTTACCTTTTGTCTTCCAGTGTTGCTGCTGTGAGCCTTGGGTCAGTGCACTCACTTTTCGTCTTCTGCAGTTATTTTCTCTGTTTTCAACTCTCCCTCTTTACTTGCTTCTCCCGTTCTCCCACCCCTACCATGTAAGCTTGCTCAGGTTTCTCCAGTCTCAAAATAAAAGTGATACCTTGCCCTCAGTCCTGTGTCCTCCTCTAAATATCATGGATCTCCTTTCCCCACGTGGGGAGTCTCTTACACAGAGCACTACACCTGCAGTATTATAGTGTTTTCCCCTCCCCCACTTCCTATTCACTGCAGTCAGGTTTCTGCCCGAGATGTGCCACTGAAGCGACTCTGGCAAAGTTCACTAGGACAGAGTTGACTTAGGGCCAGATTCAATGACCGTCTAAAATCTTCAGTTTATTTATTATATATATAGCATTCGACACTCTTACTTTTCCCCTTAAACTTTCTTACTTTTTTTCTAAGTTTTTCATGATTCTTCTCTGCCCTGAATCACTGTTTCTTCTGTATCTCTATCTGTATCTCCTTGGCTGATTCCTCGTTCCCCTGCTTTTCCCTAAATGTTGGTGTCACCATGGCCCTGTCTGTACTCTCTTTATATTGCCTATGCAGACTCAGTCTCTTTTATGGCTTCAGCTTCCAGCTCATGACTCAACAATAGATATGTCCAGCTTTTTATCATATCTGAGCTCTCCACTCATAAATATTCCTGCCTACTAGAAATTTTTATTTGAATGTCCAACAGGCAGCTCTAGCACATGTCTAAATATGAGTTCATCTTTCTTCCTGAACCTGTTCATCTGCCTCTTATCTCTGTTTTTAGAGAATGCTTCCTCCTAGTTACCCACACTAGAAATCTCAGTCATCCTGGACTCCACCCTCTCTCATTCCACATACTGAGTCCCTCCCCAAGTGCTCTGGACTTCAGCTTCTGACCTGTATGTCCACTCTTAGTTCTGACTCATCCCCTCTCAAACAGACTCTGGTGATAGCCTCTAACTGGTTTCTGTAGCCAGCTTCACTCCCCTCCAGAACCTTCTCTACCCTGCTGGTAGAATGTTCTTTAATTATATGAAACATACAGAAAAGAATTGGGAATAATTTAACCAGTTTGTGTGTATCTACCGGCCAGCTCAGAGTAGGTTCTTCCTAAAACACAAACCTATTACATCTATCCTTCTATCTAGCTACCTTTCCATGGTTCTTAATTGCTTCTGGGATACACTCTAAGCTCCTCAGTATAGAATTACAGCCTATGAAGATTTAGTTCTGTCCTATCTGTTCAGCCTCATGTGTTGCCACTCGCCCTAACTAAATGCACAGTGATATCAGAATGTTTCAAGTTCCTGGAAAACTTGATGTTCTTTATACATGATGTTCCTTCTGTTTGCAGTGTCCTCTCCACTCTGGCTCACTTGATAAATCTTAGCCTATTGTGTCATCTTCAGGTGGCCTTCCATAATACACCCCCAAACACCTTTGTCCCTACCTCCAAGTAAAACTGATTATTTTTTCATTTATATCTTTTACATATGTATCTTTAATGTATTTATCACATTGTATTATAATTTGTTTATAGCCGCCTAAATTATAAATTTCTTGAGGGTAAGGCTGTGTCTTTCACATCTTTGGCAATTACAAGAGTCTGACAACTGGATACATAGTTGGTGCTCAGGAAATGTTTATTGATCTGGCCCCTGCCTTCTCTCCAGTTTCATATTTGACTAATCTTTTCCTGCTTACTTCCTCTTCCACTCAGTAAACACTCAACCATATAGAAAGAATCCGCTCCCCTCCTATGCCCGGCATCTGTGTTCCCTGGGCACCCCTTTATCATGGCACACATACCACTTTATTGAATCCAACAGTTTTCACGTCCATCTTCCCTGCTGGAGTGTAAGTGCCAGGGGTCCAGGGACATTGCATAATGTCTCTGCATCTTCAGTACCTGGCGCTGGGCTGCCACACCCAAGGCAGTGAAGAAGCATTTGTGAATGTGTGAATGAAGGAGTCAGACTTGCTGATTTTTAAGTTCTCCAACTCCAAAACTGTATGATTTGAGATTCCAAAAATTGTGACATAATCTAGAAGTTTTCTCCCAGCAGATGATCAGAACAGTTGAAATACTAGTTCAAACAGTTGGCAAATATAAAGGTAAACATTTAAGAAAGTGAGTCAGATGAAGATGAATCCTCCAGAAGGACTGGGAACATTGGCAAACAGTGTTTCCAAGTTGTCACAGGCACCCCCTTTGTACCCAGTGGTGGCTTCCATATGTTTCCTCCAATGACACATCTTGAGAACTTCTAAGAAAGGTGTTTGACAACCTCTCTATGACTAAACCCCCAATTGGTAGAAATGAGCTGAAAGCACAGTATTTCTCCATAGCAAAAATTACTTTTTTTTCTTTAGCATTTTACTTTAATTTGCTTTTTTTCATAACCTAAACACAAAGTTTAGTCATTTATTTAATATTTCTCTTCACATGGAATTCTGGAGAAAATCTTGATCTTAAGGCTCTTATAGGATTTGTTACCTTACTTATGTCCTCATTGGAGAAATGCCTATTCAAGTCCTCTGCCCTTTTTAAATTGGATTGCTTGTTTTGGTGTTGAGTTATATGAGTTCTTTATAAATTTTGGATATTACCCCTTACCAGATGTATCATTGGCAAATATCTTCTTCCACTCAGTAGGTTGTCTTTTTGTTTTGTTAATGGTTTTGTTTGCTGTGCAAAAACTTTTTAGGTTGATGTAGTCCCATTTGTTTATTTTTTCTTTTGTTTCCCTTGCCTGAGGGGACATTAGAAAAAAATATTACTGAGAGCACTGTCAGAGAGTTTTCTGCCTATGGTTCCTTCTAGGAGTTTTTGATTTTGGGTCTTCCATTTAAGTCTTTGATCCATTTTGAGTTTATCCTTGTATATGGTGTAAGAAGGTGGTCCCATTTAGTTTCTTTGCATTGTCTGTCCAGTTTTCCCAATACCACTGATTGAATAGACTATCTTTACCCCATTGCATATTCTTGTCTCCTTTGTCATAGATTAAATGACCATATAGGTGCTGGTTCACTTCTGGGCTCTCTGTTCTGTTCCATTGATCTGTATCTGTGTTTGTGCCAGTACCACGCCGTTTTGATTGCTATAGCCTTGCAGTATAGTATGATAGGCAGTGTGATGCCTCCAACTTTGTTCTCCTTGCTTTCATATTAGACACTGCTCTGATCAGAACTTGGATTTTGTCAGGGTTCAAGTGACAGCCGAGACTCAGTTCATAGTTACGTTTATTTGGTTTATTCCTGAAGCAGGAGGAAAGCAGTAAAAGGCATACAAATGATGCAAAGAGACTGGAAGGCTCCCTGATGTCTCTTTTGTATCTCACGGGGGTATACCAAAAGTCTGGTATGTCTTGAGATCCCACTCAAATTGAGATATCCACCAGGCCCAAAGCATATCAAATTATGGCTTTATTGGTTAGCACCCAGAAACAACTTGTACCTTCATATAAAGCCATCATTCTGCTACTCAGGAGAAGGCTACATCGCCTGGGCCTGCTATACACCTCCTAGGCCTTGAGATTTCTGTTTTGTGTGCAGAACCTGGAGCAATCTCCCCCTTGCTGTAACTATACTGCAAGAACTAAGAATTTTCCATTTATGTCTACTGAGTACTTTCATGGGTAGGCCTGGCTGTGGCCTACTACAGACACACAGCATATAATTATATTCTATTGTAAAATTGAAGTTCACAATTTGTATTCTTATCCAGAGGGCCACCTCACCTTTAGGTATAAATGCAAGAATTCCTGGATGGTTACACCCAAATTTTGTTCAAAAGAGAAGTTCTAATGGAGAAAGAATACAGATCAGTGATTGCCTGGGATTTGGGAGAGGGATTGTCTACAAATTAACATGAAGAGTGTTTCGGGGGCAGTGGAAATAGTCTAAAACTGGACTGTTGTAGTGGTTGCACAACTTCATAAATTTGCTGTAAAGCATGAATTGTACATTTACAATGGGTACATTTTATAGTATGTGTATTACACAAGAGAGCGGTAAAGGAAGGAAGGGAGAAAAGGAAGGGGAATGAAAGGAAAGCAAGAAAAGCAGCTGTGAATCTGCTTGACTATATGGCAGTCACTTTGGTGAAACCCCAGGTAACTGGCCACAGAGCACAGAAGAACAGATTTGGGCCTAGAAAATATTAAGGGCAGGAGCTGATGACTGCTTGGAAGGATGAGAGTCATAATATTAATCATGACTGTGGCAGAAATAGCCAGTTCCCCCAACCTCCATGTGAATTCTCTTCTTCCACAGTAGAGGGAGGGTTTGGAGATACTGGGCCAGAACTGGACTGACTTCAGCAGAGTCAGAGATTACAACAAGAGCCATGGGTTCTTGCTTCCAAGAATCCTTTAAAATCTATTTGAATTTTAAAACAAATTCTCCACAGTTAGAGTTGTTCCATCTCAAGAGAAATGTCAGGGTAAGGCTGGCTAGCCATTCAGGCCAGGGTCTCTCAGTGCCACAATTACTAAAGTTCATTTGAAAAGGGCTTCAAAGTAGAAAACTGATACCCTTAGTGGCCCTGCCTCCCCACCAGCTTCTGTCTGTCTGTCTCTCTCCACCTCCACCCACTGCCTCTGTCCCCTGCCTTTGACCACCACCTCCTCCCTTAACTGGATCAGAAGGACAGGAGTCACCAATGTTAGAAACAGGAACCTTGCCCGAGTGTCCCGTAGAAGGTTGGGACAGCAGGAAAGAGCACATGCGCTTCCTCTGCCCTCCCCAAATGATCTTAATTACCTGTGCACATGGCATGACCGAAAGCCCATGCCTGCACCGAAAACTCCCAGAAGTCAGAGTCGCTCATTACTAAGGATTGGCTTATTTAACTAGGCGAGCTTACTGGTTTCTCAGTAAACCAGATGCCAGTTTACTAATTTATAGCGAGAGATACAGCTTCCCTTTGGATGAACTACTTCCTTCTCCTCAGTGATCCAGGGTGTCCCTTTCCTGGTCTCTGGGTATCTGGGTGCTCCTACAGGCCATGGACTTTGGCTCTCTGCTTCTGCATCCCTGGAGCATAGTTGGTGTTGATAAATATTGGCCAAACTGAATTGAGTTTTGCCAGGGATAATACTTGTTTATCTTTAGCCATCTTTGGTCAAACAGGAGCTGGAGATGTTTTACCCCACTTATCAGCTTCGTTATATGCTGTTTCTAATCCACAAGGATCCATACAAACACTACATGGCAAAATTTATGAAGTGGCCATTTGTTTGATCCCTCCCACCACACACATACAGCTGAGTTCATTAAAAGCAAAATTCATCTCAAAGGATTTACCTAGTAAGCTATCACTCTACTCTGTTTTCTGTTTTCTCTTTTCCTTTTACACTTGAAATGAATGCTGTAATGGATTTCACTATGCCACAGGTAATAATAGCACACACACAACTATAGACTGTCCACTGCCATTCCTGAAATAGACTCTTCAGTAGAAAGAACAACAGTGCTGTCATTTACCGAATTGTATGGGAAGCAAGGATCGGAACTGGGGACATAAAAAGACTTATGAGTCAGTGGAGTCCAATTTAGCTTTGATGGTAGTGTGTGGTGCATTATTTAGTCTATTTTCATGGAAAATTATATTGTTAGGGAACGAAGAGTCCTGTCCATTTGTCAGAGCCCTGGCTCTGATAAGGTCCCTGATGATAGGAACATCTTCTCAGTACTCAAACAGACCTCCCCTTCTTTCAAGCTCTCTCAAATCCCATGCTGACCTGGACATCCCTAAAGGTCTCCAAACACTCCTGACAGCCCTGTTCTCCCACTGCCCCAGGAAGGGAGTTTCTGGTCTGAGGTCGAAGAGGCCTTGCTCAAAACCCTTGGCTGTCGTGACACTCCTTTCACCAAGGTTACTGTGTCCAGGGCTCTACCCTTTACCTACTCTCTTTCTGTTCTCCATGCTCTTCTTATGAATTGTATCTGTTGCTGTGGCTTCCACCTCTACACTGGAGCCTTTGTCCCTCAGTTATGGCGTACAGCCCTGACTGGGTTTAGGCATCAGAATGATCTGCACAGGAATCCTCTTCCATCCCCCATCGTATATCCCAGGTCCCTTTTCATCCTGCTGCCTGTTCAGTTCAAGTCAACAAACACTTGTCACATGTGTTTGGCAGGCATCTTCTGTAGCTACCGAGGATACAGAGGTACTATTCTATTTGAATTTGCAGGGTTTTTATTTTTATTTTTACTACCCAGCAAATTGTTGCAATGCTTGAAGTCTTAGCTGTCAGCTACTATTCACTTTCTATTCCTGCACCCTCCCTAAGATTATTCAGTAATACAGTTTCAATTTAATAGAAAAATATTCAGATATACATATCAGGTTCTAGCTGTCTTATATGTCTATTTAGCATATGCACTTAGATGTTTCCTTGTCTCCTTAAAATATTAAAATCTGTGGTGGCTTTGGTTCCTAAAATGCAGAAGTGAATTGGGAGATAATTTAATAAGTTGTGGTGTATCAGTGCAATGCAGTTTTAAGCAGCTATCAGAAATGCTTACAAACAACCATGGACATAATTTCTGCTCCTCTACACAATCTGAATGTTCCCCCAGTGGGAATCCTTTTCTAATCAGGGAAGAAGTAAGATAGGAAACACGCGATGTGATCAATTATTTTGTAGAAGGAAATGTTGAAGAGAGCCACAGTTTGCTGTGACTTTTGCCAGCGATGCCTAACTCATCCCCAAAGAGCTCTCAGAACCTTTCAGCTTAGTCTCTCTTTTCCTTTCCAAGTGCCTGGCCATGAAGAGAGCTGAGATTATGATTAGCCTTGAAGCCAAGGCCATTTGTTTGTCTTCCCCCCATCCCTGCCCCTTATCAAGAGAAAGTACGTTTTAGACTCTGAGCTGGCTGGGAAAAGGGCCGTATTTTATACATTGCTGTAACCCTAAAGCCCTTACCAGTGTCTGCAGCAGTCTGAAATAATGGAATACTATGCAGCCCTAAGAAGAAGGGAGCTCTCTTTGTTTTGTTATAGAATGAACTCCAGGTAAGGTAAGTGAAAAAAGGCCAACTGCAAAACTGTGTATATAGAGTAATACCAGCATTTGGGTAAAAAAGGAGGAAAGGAAGCTTTAATCCCTGGAAGGATGTGTAAGAAACTGGCTGCCTCTGGAAAGGGAACTGTGTGCTGGAGAAGAGAGGAAGCGGGGGAGCTTTTCATTGCAAACCCCTTTATACCTGTTGAATGTTTTAGAGATAAAAATAAATTTAAATTATATATATGTATAGTATACATATATACATATATGTATATATATAATATATGTATTATATATATATTATACATATATTCTATATAATATATGTATAATATATAATATATGTATATTAATATATAATATATGTATAATATATGTATAATATATAATATATGTATAATATATGTATAATGAATGTTTTAGTGATAAAAATAATTTTAAATTATATATATGTATGTATACATATGTACATATATGTATATATAATATATGTATTATGTATTATATATAAATATATATAATATATATAATATGTATATATATGTATAATATGTATATATATAATATATGTATTATATATATTATATAATATATATAATATGTGTATATATAATATATGTATACGTATATATGTATACATACATATATATAATTTAAATTTATTTTTATCATATATGTATAATTTAAATTTATTTTTATCATGTATGTATAATTTAAATTTATTTTTATCATGTATGTGTACGTATGTATATGTATGTATACATAAATTTATATATGTAACATATATATGTATACATATATATGTATACATATATATAATTTAAATTTATTTTTATCATATATATAATGTTGAATTTATTCAAAATATCCAGAATAGGTAAATCTGTACAGATAGACAGCAGACTAGTGGTAGCCAGGGCCCAGGAAGAGGAGGGAATGGGGTGTGACTGCTTAAGTGGGCATGGGGTTTCCTTTTGGGGTGATAAAAATACCAAACTACTTTTCCCAGAACTGACCTGTTGAGTTCATTCTACACCATAATAGATCTCAAGGAAGTTAATTTTCTTATCTGAAGGTGACTGAAGTAGGACAAGGTGTGATTAAAGTTCAGTTCCTGCTCACATTGCTTCTGAGGAGCTCCTTTGCCTGGTGTGGCCACATGGCTGTGTGGCAGTAGATGTCAGTCATGAAATGCAAGTGAGATGCTTGACACCCTAATTTGAGAGGCCATCGTTTGGTACTGGAACTTACCAGCAAGAACCTCGCCATTCTCCTTCTTGGTCATTAGTTTCTTAACTTTTCCCTGTCTGTGTCTAACACAGTTCTGGATGACCCTCTTTCTCCCTCTGGAGACTCCTTAGTAAATTTATCTTTTCCACACTGACCAGACCAGTATCATAGAGGGTCAGAGTGATGTGGTCACCAGGGCATCAGGTTACAGCTCACACTGTCTTAAAGGAAATGGTAAGGCTCAGCTCTTCTTTCTCTCCTCCACTTCTTTCTCTGTTTCTGTGTTTATAATGCATTCATTGACCTAGTACATATTCTTATATAACCTGTTATGGGTTGACTTGATTCTTTTATTTTCCTCTTTCTCTGCATTTGGTGGATGTTCCCCTTCATCTTGGGCCAATCGCCCTGGCCTGTATCTCCATATTGCCTCCCAGATACTCTGAGCTTTAGCATAATGTCTCTCTACAATTTATTCTTACTCTTTCCTTCACCCCTCATTTCTGCCTATTCCCAAGGCCATGCGTGCTGCACCTCCTAAAGTGACCACTAGTTTATCTGATGGGAAACCAAGCCCAGTGGACTGGCGGAGCCACCCTCTTCAGGACACAATGCCTCTTGTGCATGACAATACACAATGGCTCAGTGGGCACCTTTATCCATTCCTCACCACAGCCTTCGCCAGGAGGTACCGATACTGCCCACGTTACGATGGGAAACTCGAGGTGCAGGGAAGTTAGATCATGTCTAAAGTTAGCCAGTGGGGGAGCCCACGTCAGAATCCAGGCGGCCTGCTCATTTAACGTCTGTGCTCTACCGCTTCACTATAGTGATTTTGTGGTTACAGAGAACAGTGCCTCAGAGGGAGGCGATATCACCTGAGAGCCAGAAAAGTAGTGACTGCTTGTTTCTTATGGGTGCATTTGGCTCTGGGTAATAGTATTCTTTATTTCAGCATTTCCTAAAATGTGTCCTGTGGAAAACTACTTAAGTTTTCATTGCTAGTGAATTCGTTTAATTTAGAAAACATAGTACATTGTATTCACTTCTTAGAGTTTCCCAAGTGTGCGTGGGCATATTAGAGGTTCTTTAAAAAAATAGTAAAGCAACCCATTTCACTTTGCTTACCCCAGTATTTCTCACATCTGTGGAGTATGGTAACTTTCCCTGCTACATAACACCTGTTGACATCCTGCGGAAACACCGCTTTATACAAACTTTCTGGAGTGAAGATAAGTAAGCAGCTATTTCAGAAATTGTATTTTAATTAAAGCAAAGCCTTACTGGCTTTATTACAAGGAAGGCACTAAGTGTCTAGGCTGTTTTGCTATAGCCCACTCTGATCCATTGTACCCTAGGTAGCTGTTGGGAGGGGGTAGACGTGTCAACGATTGTGCTATATGAAAACTTGGGCTCACTGGAGCAACCTGGATGTGGGAGAGAAAAAAAAAAAAAACAGAAAAAAAAGGAAGAAAGCAAGCCTCCCAGCCTATATTCAGCCAGTTTGTATCAGAAGGACCTCCAGGTGAAATTTCAGCTCCTGTCGAGGACTGAGTATCCAGTGTCTGCTTTTGTAAACACATATCACAGAGTTGGTAGACAGAAGCTTCCCAGCTTCTTTCCATACAAAGACCCAGCTGGATCTAAAGGTGGAATATGATGTCACCAACTATCTATAGATATTCCTTAATTAACACCTGGCCAATGAGTACCTGGTTCTTTTGTTCTAAATTGGGCCCACATCTCATTTTCATCCATCACTGTGGGGAACCAAGCCAGGGGGCAGGGCTGCCAGAACCTGGGATCATCCGAGGCCTTCGGCAGTAGAGGCAGAAGTAAGAGGCTGTATATAGCCCTGTTTAGGGGGTGTCGGGGGAGGAAGGGCCACGTGTGCAGAGGCAGCAGGCCCAGGGGATCTGGCGTTCGGGAAACAGCCAGTGGATCTGACTAGTCCTGGGAGAATGAAGTCAGTCGGCTGGGAGCCTTTATCTGCATAGCCCCAGGTGGCTGGGTTGGCCCCACCTTGCTGATGGAACACTCTAGTTCCTTCTTTCTCAATGTTGTTTTTCATAAGACTCACTTTAGGCACTCACTACACATGCAGGCTCCCTTGCCCACCCCAGAAGGACTGTCTTGGCCTGTGTGATAAATGTCCTGCATCTATGTGATGAGGCAGGTTTGGGGAAGCTCTGCCCTGGTCATTCTCGGCGTCTTAGTAGGAACAGGCTCTGTTCAATCCTCCAAGTGCTTTGGTTTCTTGTCAGTTTGTTATTTTTGGCCTAACATGGGCTCTGTGAGAATCTCATGTTGTCTCAGAGGAGACAAGGGCTTCATCCTCCCCATCGTGGTCTTCAGGGCTCTGGACTCTTAGCCCCTCTAGCCAAGGCCAGGTCATAGCCAGATGCTGGGCCCCAGCTAAAATAAGTGGATATATGTTTTCTCCTTATTGGGGGGTCAGCCTTCCCTGTCTTGTTGTAATAAGTAATTTTAGAAGAGGCAATTTGGTGGGCTGATGGTGCCCGTTTGCTACCTTTCACATTAAACCTCTTATCTGCTCTAATTAGCCAAGTATATTTATAGAGCACATACTATGTACAGAATAAGCAATAAAAAGTAAATTAAACATGTCCCTACTTTCTAGGCATTGTGTAACTTGTTTGGATTTGGGATAACAAAAAAGTTTTGGATGGTGGTGATGATTGCACAACAGTGTGAATGTGCTTAATTCTACTGAACTGTACGCTTAAAAATGATTAAAATGGTAAATTTTGTGTTGTGTGTATTTTTCCACAATTAGAGAAAAAACCCAACTTGTTTAGGAGAAAATGTACCCAAAAACCAACAGAGGAAAGACATTTACAAAGTGATAAACTAGCAAATGTAAAGAAGCACATGAACTTAGAGGGATGCATGAGTGAAGTAAACCAAACACCTAGACAGCTTTTGTGCCGGTTTTGAAGGAGGTAAGAATTGGTAGATTGGAGAATTACGCCAATGAAAGCGATGGCGTGTATGAAGACAACAATAGATCATGTGTAATAGAAAGCAGATTTCTAAAGGGACTACTCAGCAGAAGAGACAGCCCTCACATTGCCAACCGGCCTGTGTGCAGGAGTGCCTGCCAGGGGGAAATGAGGGATGAGGAATCTCAAAATGGTGAGGGGAAGTCTCCCTGGGGTGGGTGGTAATGGCGAGGCCTCTTGCTTTGAGCGGAGCAGAGAGGTATTGTCTTGATTCAAAGTGATCTTCTGCTAACTCTTCTGATATTATAACTGAAATTACAGAAGGAAACTCCTAAAGACCCCCGAGGAGCGAGCTGTTGGAGATGGTTAGAAATGGCCAAAACAGGTGGGCCAACTGCCAGATCTGCTCTGTGGGGGAGCTGGGAAGGAGCTGGAGGTGGCTTTGGAGCAGCCTAGGCAAGGGCTTTGTGGAACAGACAGCCCAGAACCCAGCAGGCAGCTGATGTGAGACAGGTAGCTTTCAGGAAAGGTGTTACCTGCCACAAGGACCCCAGATTTGCAGGGGGACCTCAGTTAGAACAACTGGTAGATGAGCCAAGCTTTATTGGAGGCAGAGATGCTAGGAAGCAGAGTCACCATGGCCTCCCAGATGGGGCTGGGGAAGGAGTGGGAGTGGGGCTGTGTGCCTGATAAACTCACCATGCAAGCCCAGCCATCTGGGGCTAGTCTGGCACTTAGTAGGCGTTCAGTAAATATTTGCTACATTAAAATGAGTTGAAAACCCACTTGATTCTATTTTGCATGATTTTATTTGTTTGTTTTTGTTCTGTTCTTAGTTTTCTGGTAAAGAATTATTTCCTTTTTTTAAAAAAAGAAGGTATTTGATTTGGCTAAATCAAGCCACATGTAGAACAGAATGACTGACTCCCTGGGTGCTAATGACCACTCTTTCATCCTCAGGGCTTCCTTTGCTCCCCTGATGAGTTTACCTGTGCCTTCCTCAGTTCTACCTCTGCTCCTTCAACATGCTCTTTCTGGGTCCAGATACTGTCTTGCTCCCTTGCAAGCTGCATACTTGCCGTATCTAATTACTGGGCATCTCCTCTTGTTTGTTCCTCAGATTCCTGCATCTCAGCATTCCAAAATTGCACTCCTCATCTCTCTGTGGTTTGCTGCTGCTCCTCTTCCTATCCTTACGAGGCATCACCATCTGCTCAACGTCTCCAGCTGGAAACCTCAGTGCCACACATGACTCCACCATCTTCTTAACTCATCCTCAGTCTTGTTGAGTCTGCCTCAGACATGGCTCTGGAATCTCATCTCACCTCTGTGAGGCTGCCCCGTCCTAGGTACTCCAGAAACACGGGCACCTATCTGTTCTGCTGCTGCTGCCAGTCAGAGGCAGCGAATCCACATAACCCCAGTCCCTCTCAGAGAGAGTTAGCAGGCCTTAAATTATTTCCTTCTGCCCTGTGATCAAAGGAGATACCGCACCTCCTTGGTCCCACAAGGACATGGGTTTCTTAGTTTCCCACCAGAGCCCTAAGACTTAGAGTTCAGCCAGTGAGTCAGGGTGTGTTCCTTTTTGGTCCTACCAGTTCCCAAACTCTGGGGCTCTGGGACTCACATCCACTTGTCTTTGGGAACCATGAAGCTTAGAGCGGTGGTTCTCAACCTTGGCCATACATTGGAATTACCTGGGGCATTCAAGGGCTTGCTGATGCCTGGGCACCAGCCAGACCAGTTAAATTGTTCTCTCTGGAGGTGGGGCCCTGGCATTTTGTCAAGGCTCCCTAGGTGATTTTAATCTTCAGTCAAGGTGGAGAATGACTGAGTCAAAGCATGTGTTTCCACTCAGATTCTCAGAATCATGCCTACTCTCCAGCTCTCCAAGTACAGACTGGCCTTTTCAGGTTGTCCAAGAAGAGCTTAATTTGGAATGGCTCTGCTAGGTCCTCGACCATTTTTCACCCAAAAATTCATTCATCTCCTCTGGACCAGGCACTGGGAAACAAACCTAACTACATGCTTACAGTGGGCATCTGTCGTTTGAAGCACCACCCCATATCTACATACTTTGATTTTCCCAGCCCTTCATTTTCCTCTGGGTTCTGCTCCAGTCCTACTCTCAGACCATGGCCCTCAGCGAGAAGCCACCTCCACCCCTCACTCCAGGGCCACATGTGACCCAGACTAGGCCAGTCGGGGCATTTCATCGCCCGGCTACAATGCGTGGCTTGGGGACAGACCCCTGCTCTAAGGCAGGACAGTCAGACACAGTGCAACTCATTCTGGGTTTGAACTTTTGGGAATTTGCTCATTTCTTGCCAGATAGGAATGTGAGCCTAGAGCCAAGAAGAGAGCTTGTCTGAGGATGGAGCACAAACAGGTGAGAAAAATCCAGGGAGGGACCCTGCCCCCTGAAGATCACTGTCTAATGGAGGAGACTCACCAGTTGACACATCCCAAAGGAGCAGGATGGTGATGACCCATGTGCTAGCTCAGGGCAGCAGAGCAGCATAACCTAGATGTCCCACGGCAGTGGCAGCTGGCTGGGCTGCCCACAAGCCCATTTCCAGTTTTGCCTCGTAGTTCTGCTGAGAGGCAACAGGGAGGTCCAGCCCCGCCTCAAGGTTATTGGATTGTTTGATGATCAACCCCTCCGCCCAGCAGCTGAAGCTTCCCAGGACCCTGTAAAGCAGTAGCCCCCTAGGTCCCCCATCCTACTTCAGGCTCCCATCCCTTCCTGGAGGCTGATCGACACCGCCTCTCCTTCCTGGTCTTGGCTGAAACCTGTCTTGCTTAGACCCTCCTAACTGACTTCTCCTGCCCCTAGTCTCTGCCTCTCTAGACCATTTTCCCCACTGCTGCTGCACGATGGAAGATGCTGATCTGATCATGCCGGCTTCCTACTTCAGAACTTCCGCTCACTCCCTGTGGCCCTCAGAATCAAGTCTGAACTCTTTAATGTGCTCTCAAAGGTCTTTCACAATGTGGTTCCAACTCACCCATCATGCCTGGCCACTTCCCACTGCACATTGCCGAGCCAACCCCATGGACGTTCCCGTCACCCCCTATTTTAGTCAAGCCCTTTCATGCTCCGTGCCTTAGCAAGTGTTGGTCTGTCTGCAAGAATTGGCCTTCTCTCCCATAAGTCCTTTAAGATCCCGCTTTTTGAAGCCTTCTCCAGGCAGCCTCAGTATCTTGTAGAATTTTCTTCATACCCCAGTTACATTATATTTTGCTGATTAGGCTGTTTGAAGACATAGACTGGCTCAGAAGAGGTACTCAGTTAAGGTTAAATGAATGTGTTGTAGCCGCCAGCCCCTGAAAGACACACGGACCACCGGAACTCAGTGAGTTATAAAAAACACTCTTTATTCAGCCAGCTGGGTCTGCCAGGGGTACGCAGACCCCAAATTAAGCAGCCCCGAAATGTAGAGGTACAGGGTTTTTAAGCCCAAAATCCCATTCTTCATTCAGTCTAAACACAAAGGTCTATCCTTCTTCTATTCATTACCTGTCAACTCACAGGTCAGATGTGTAAGCAGAGTTACAGAAGCAGAAAGCTTATTGTTAGAATGTTATGTCCCTCTGAGTGACAGCCTGTGATCCCATGGACATAGCCATGTTCCCATGGACATAGCCAAGCAGTAATTCTCCTGCAAGTAATACATTTCTAGCAGTCATTTTTCAGTCATTACATTCCCCACTGGCCTTAGCAGACAATCAAATCTTTGATTCTTCATGTGGAATTTGTTCATAGCCTCTATTGTGTAATACTAAACGTCTAATAGAATTAATTCCCTTCCTTATATATGTAAACAAGAAATTAAGGAAACATGGGCCAAAAGTTAACAAGAGGAAGAGGATGATTACAGGTCTACCTACAGCAGATAAAAGGGTTGTTAGCCATGGTGACCAATTGAACATCTTATGAAACTAGTTATTTGATTCCAGTCTCTGTCTTTCTCTGGCATCCAAAGTTTTCTGTACTAGTAGTAAACTTTTTCTATTCCTATTGGCATAGAAGCAACAGGTTTCACTTACAGCCATATATAATCTATCTTGTTCTAAGAAGAATAAATTTAAACCTCTTCTATTTTGGAGGACTACTACTACTAGTGGTTTGACTTGAAGTTCTTGCTGCTGAGCTCAGTTAAATTTAGGGGAGTTTTTACACTGACATAGTAAAGGGGTTTTGGGTTTAGGCACAACCAGCAATCTTGTCCTATGTCTGGGGTGGTCTTATTTAAGACCTTGTGTATTATCGTTAGCAAAGTTATTAGTGCTCTTGTGCTGGTTGTGGCAGATGGAATGCCTGGGTTAAAGAGGAAAAGAGGAAGAAACAGGGTTATACTTACGTACGCTTGAGTCTTAGTCTTAAGGGCCCGTCTTCCTGAGCTGTCCACTCTCGTGCTGCCTTCATGTGGGAGTGATGAATCCATGGTGGGATGCCGTCTACTTGAACTGCAGTGGGCATCATCAGGTAGAGAGTGAAAAGTCCTTTCTATTTGGGTTCTAGTCCTTTGGAAGTGAACTTCCGGATCCACACAGAGTCCCCAGGCTGAAACCGATGGGGAAGTCTGCCCCCCGGAGCTGAGCGGACAGCACCAAACTGGGACCAAATTTTCTTCTGTACACTTTGAAGGGCCTGTAAAAACTCAGTGAAATTGACTTCCCAGTGGTCCCCTGGATAAGTTCCTCTTTTTCTATGCCTAGGTTCTTCCATCTTCCCCTTCTTTGGATTAACTTGGGCACAAGCCGGGCATCATGAGGCTATCTCCTCTGCGGTTCTTCTCCCTACTGGAGCATCTTAGTCTGCCCTAGGTGTGTGGTCTGGTGTAGTTGGTGGAGGAGAGTCCTTCCAAGGGCCCGTGAGAGCCCAATTTTTCCATCTGGGGTTGTCCACCAACCCTGTTGGTTCCTAGTGGCTCCCTTATCTTGAAACAGGCAGTTCTGGGTAAGGAACAATAGTCAGTAGATGTGGTGGGGGCCACATTGGCCTTGTGGCTGCTGCTCTTGCCTCTGCATCTGCTCATTGGTTTCCCTCAGCCTCCGGACTATTTCTTTTTTGATGCCCTTTAGAAAGAACAATAGCCAGAGCCTTAGGCATCCATATGGCTTCAAGGAAGACTAAGATCTCTTCCTTGTTCTTACTGTCCTTTTTAGCTGAAGTCAGAAGCTCTCTTTCCTTGTAGATGTCTCCGTGTACATGTGCAGTGGCAAAGGCGTATCGGCTATCAGTGTATATTGTGACTGCCTTATCCTTAGTGCCTCAGTGAAGGCGATGAGTTCTGCCTTTTGAGCAGAAGTCCTATGGGGAAGAGCTTGTGACCAGATAGTGCCAGTTAGAGTTACGACCCCTGCCCCTGCATACCTCCTTCCTTCATGCATGAAGTTGCTCCGTCCATGAACAGAACTTCATTGGCCTCAGGCAGAGGGGAGTCTTTGAGGTCTGGCCGTGAGGAACACACAGCATCAGTGAAATCTGTGCAGTCATGAACGGGGTCTCGGGTCTGAGTCTGGCAACAGATTGGCTGGGTTGATGACAGTAGCTTTGGATTTTAGCCATACGTTTGGGTCATCTAGTGCCTCCCTGTGTTGAACACCTTCTGGGCTATCTCAACAAGTTGGGACAGGTTCATCCTTGCAAAACCTTTTAATTTTTCGGATATTAGGGGCTGCCTGAGTAGCAAAGGCTATATTAATTGCTGCTGGTTCTCAGGGGCCTCAGGATCAATGGGGTGTATACCCTGTACACCTCATTCAAGAAGCGCTCCAGGGGATTCCTGAGGTCCCTCCCTGTATAACTTCAGTTACCTTAGAAAGGTTAGTTGGCTGGCGAGCAGCCATCCTAATTCCCCCAATTAGAATCTGGTGGTACTGATCTAATGCCATTCTCCCTGCCTGAGAATTGTGTCTGGGCTGGTGGAGGGAAATTCCTCCTTAATCTGTTCCCTGCTTCCTCAACTCTCCTCCCTCCCGCAGCTATCTTTTGTGTTTCAGTCTGAATGCATCCATGTTTTCTGAGGGGTCAAGGGGGTAATTAAAAGCTGTTGGCAATTGTCCCAGGTGGGGCAGTGAGTCTGAAAGACACTTTCTAAGAGTCCCATTAATGCCTGGGGTTTTCAGAGAAAGGTGTATTCTGTGCCTTCCAGTTGTACAGGGCACTAGTCGAGAAAGGAAACCATAAAGGGCCTGTCTGTGTGATGCCCCTGGGTGGTTCTTCTGCAAGGGGAGGATGGCTGGGGTGGTGGTATTGTCTAGTGCCCCACCCGGAGCGGGAGCAGGAGGCCCATAGGGGTTACCTGCTGCCATCCGAGGAGGTAAGGCGGTGTTATTTGGCCTCTGTTTCCTGGATTATAGGTGGGGGAAGTCACTGTCCTCGGTGGAGATTGGAGGACTGAGGGACTGGGCTGTCTTGGAGATTTAGTTGCTGCATGTTTCAGGGTGCCCACAACTAAGATTTGCACCCCTAGAGAAAGGGCACACTGGCGGAGCCAAGGAGGAGGGGTTCTGGACAAGGTTTAACCATTGATTAATGTAGGGAAACTGATCGGGATGTCCCAGGTCTCCTGTGACAACCTTCAAACATTCCTCACCAAACCCTTGTCAAAAGAGCCCTCCAGAGGCCAGTTTACATCAAAAGACAGCCAAGCAACTTTACACAATGTTCTTAGTCTGCCTGGAGAAAACTTTATGTTATAGTCAGCTCCCTCTACAACCCTTCTTTGAAATGTCACAGGACACACCCCAAGGGACACAAAACAGAAAACACAAAACACACACTCAGACAAGGACAATCACTGAGGTGTAGGTGGACCCAGAAAAGTCCGCCACCTACAACCTAGACAGGACCAGAGACAATAAACAGAACCCGACAACAGGGCACAGGAGGCGGCGTCCCGTGGCCTGCCCACGGTCTGGAAGATACAACTATGTCCAGTCTCTCCACAGACCCCCAATGACCGGTCAACAGAACCCTGAAGGTACCTTTTATCCAGACTCCGAGGCCTCAGAGATTCCAGATTCCTGTGGGGACCAGGAACAAAGAGTGTGTCCTGAAAGTTGCGTCCTTGACGACTGCATTAACCCCATCACGGCATTCAAGGGCCCTGGAACGTCTCGGGTTGGCCACCCCTTTGAATCCGTAACAGAGACAGCAACCGCTTCGGAGGCTGGTCCAGTCTTAGATCTCAGGGCCCGTCCCTGAGATCTCGCTGGAGCCTCCAAATGTTGTAGCCAGCAGCCCCCGAAAGACACATGGACCACCGGAACTCAGTGAGTTATAGAAAACACTCTTTATTCAGCCAGCTGGGTCTGCCAGGGGTATGCAGACCCCAAATTAAGCAGCCCCGAAATGTAGAGGTACAGGGTCTTTAAGCCCAAAACCCTATTCTTCATTCTGTCTAAACACAAAGGTCTATCCTTCTTCTAGTCATTACCTGTCAACTCACAGGTCAGGTGGGTAAGCGGGGTTACAGAAGCAGAAAGCTTATTATTAGAATGTTATGTCCCTCTGGGTGACAGCCTATGTTCCCATGGACATAGCCAAGCAGTAATTCTCCTGCAAGTAATAAATTTCTAGCAGTCATTTTTCAGCCATTACAAATGGGTGAAGACTGTCAGAATCCCCAGAGGTATCTGGGACAGACTTGGAAAACCCTGAATGCTAGCCACTGTTTTCCATTTATAGCTTACTTTTCTGAGGGCTGGTCCTTGGCTAGATTGAAAACAGAAGGGGCTGGGGCTAGGGGTTCCTTATTGATCTAGTGTCATCTTAAAGAGATGCCTCATATTCTACCCTCAGGCGCTCTGAAGCTGTGGAGTGCTTTGGACACAGGTTAGCAAAGTGCTACTGAGCAGAAAATGCGTAAGCTGTTTCCATGCCGTTTCAGAATACTGAGGCCACTACTAAAGTTTAAAATGTTGACTATAAATGCCATTATAACAGTATTCAGTTACAGTAAAGAATGGAAATTTCACCCCGTTTTCACCATGCTAGCCAGTAATTATAATAATACTTATGGTATTGGGAATGTACTATACCAGGGATGGAGCTAAGCACTTCACTCAATCTTCCTAACAGTCCCACAAGAGACCCGCATTTTACAGAGGAGAGAACTGAGGCTCAGAGGGGTTAAAAACTTGCCAGGTGTCATAGAGATAGTGGCAGAGCTGGGACATAGCCTAGGCCTGAGTCCAGTGTTTCTACTTTTATATTATGATACACATGCAGTTTATCACCAGGTCGTGCTGAGTCTGCTTCCAGTGTGTATCTCTAATCTGTAATCCACTTCCCTTCATCTCTGCCCTTATCTTTTGTCTAGGCTCCTGCTAGAGCCTCTTAACTGGTCTACATATTTTTATCCTTGTCTTCTTCTTCTGTCTTTTCCTTCCAGGAGCCACAATGATCTTCAAAAAATGTAAGCCAGACCATGGCAATCCCCAACCTGTCAGGCAGTGCATTTGGATAAATCCCAGATCCTGAACCCAGCCCCAGGGCCCTGTATACCTCTCCTACCATCCCGTGCCTTGCTAAACTCACTGCATTCTAACCACACTAACCTTTCAGATCCTCAAAACCAGCGGTTCTCTGCCACCTCAGACGTTCACACAGCCTCCTCTGCCTGGGACCTCTCCCCTCCACGCCATTCCTGGCGAACACCTCTTTGTTCTTCAGGCCTCTTCTTAGGTGCCTCTTCAAAGAGGCCACTCCTGAGGACCCCTCTCAGCCGAAATTAGACCCTTTTGTTGACACAGATCACAGTTATAGATTTGTGTGATTATTTGATTAATAGCTTCCACCCAATCTCATAGTTCCATGATGGAAGAACTGGGTTTTTTTTTCCCCTAAGCACTATTCCTAATGTCAGTACAGTACCAGATACATAGTAGGTGATCACTAATTGTTAAAAAAAAATAAAAATTTTCTGTGTTACTGTATAGTATTCACAAATATAATCCAATAGCTATATACTATCTGACAGTTATCCACTAATGGCTTTAATAAGACATTTGTTTCATATGCAGTTGAAAGAACTGAACTCTTATGGTCAGAAGAAAAAGATGTTCAAAGTCCCTGGATCAGCAGTGTCAGAATATGAACACACTAACAATTATATCACACATGTACATGGTGAGCCTCATTTTGCTTTTGAAAGAAAAAAATATACAGATTACAGGTTTTGAAATCAATTTAGTGGGTTGTGAGCAGCACTGCTTTTAAAAATAGAGTGAAAAATGTCAGAATGCTTTGCAGGCAAGAGGATAAGAATTGTTTTGTATAACCTTCACTTATATATAACTTCTGTTTCCATTTTATGTAGCTATAACTGTAGGTAAAGTTGAAGTCTAAACTGGGTTGCGGTATAAAATGTATTTCTCACTGTGGGTTGCAGTTAAAAGAAAATTGAAAAGCATGGATTTCAATGGCTAGCTTTGGAGTCAGGCAAACATTTTCAAGTCCCAGGTGTCACCTGATGAGTTACCTGTTCAGGATTCCACCTGCTCACTTTTCTGACATGCCCAGTGACTGGATTGCTTGGAGGACTAGTAGACAGGAGACTCCCAGAACTAGTTCCCCGCCCCCTGCCAAAAGTTAGCAGTTATTATTATTATATAGCTGTGGTTTGGAGGGTCTGCTTTCTTTTTAAATAAACTTTTTAGACAAATTTTAGATTTACAGAAAAGTTGCAAGAATAATAGAGTTCACATGTACTCCCCGCCTCCTCACGGTTTCCCCCACCATTTACATCCTACATCACCACACAAAATGTGATATAAGACTTTATGTACACTTCACCAGCTTTTCCTCTTTCTCTTCCAGGATCTAATCCAGGATCTTATATGCATTTTGTCTTCACATCTCCTTAGTATCTTCTGGTCTGTGATAGTTTCTCAGTCTTTCCTTGTTTTACATGACCTTGACAGTTTAGAGAAGTACTGGTCAGGCATTTTGTAGAACATTCCTCCATGTGGATTTTTGTCTGGTCTGTTTCTCACAATTAGACTGGGATTATGGGTTTAGGGACAAAATATCACACAGTGAAGTACACATCTCATCACAAGCTATCAGAGGGTACGTGATTTCAACATGGCTTATCTCTGGTGACCACTTGGTCAAGGTGTCTTCCATGTTTCTCCACTGTAAGGTTATGACTTTTCCCATTCTATACTCTATTCTTTGGAAGAAAATCACTAAGACACTAAGGCCAGCCTACTCTTAAGGGGGTGGGGGCTTGGAGTATTAAATTCCACTTCCTGGAGTGGGGACTGTCTATACATATTTGAATACTTCTGTAGGAAAGATTTCTCTTGTGCACTATGTGTGTATGTAGTAATTTATGTCAGTATGGAGTCCTGTATATTTGTTTCATATTTTGCATTATAATCCTATACAGTGTTACTTATTCTGTGGCTCACATTTTCCAGTTTTGGCCATGGGGAGCCCTTTCATTGCCTTCAGCGTCCCTTTGATGTGCCCCCACACTGTCGGTTTTTTTTTGAGCAGTGCCTTGCTTTCTGGTACTACAAGCTGCTCTAGGCTCCACTTGTATTTTCCCTGCCCCAGACTGAAATCAGCCATTTCTCCAGGAGCCAGCTTTTGAGAGACAAGGAGCAGAGATGTGGAGTTACCCTTGTTGGCACAGAGGGCGCACAGTGCCTTCCTGCCTGGGGCGCTTGGGAAAATCAGTTGGCAACACAGAGGAAGGGCACATGTGGAGCTGTTCTCTGTCTCCTTCTTTCTCAGGCTCAGACTGCTCTCTGGTGAGCCTCCCACAGTTATCTGATCTGCCCTGGTGAGAGTGCAGACTGTTCTCCAGACCCACTGGCCATACCTGGCAGTCAGATTCTGGGAGCCTCGGCCCCCACACAGAACAGCAGGAATCTCAAGTCCCTGAACTGGTGCTGGTTCAGGGTCTGGCCACCCAGATTTTGGGGGCATCTCTGGCCTGCTCATCCCCAACTCTGGATCTGTCCAAACACTGATGTTTATTTTCCTAAGACTGCTGTTTCAAATTTGGCTTCCACCCCACCTCCACTCTCTCATGTGTGTTCAATAGGTGTCCTTGCTTCCTTTAGAAAAAGTAGCCTCCCAGACAAGTTCCCTTGATCTCACTTACATTCCCCGCTAGACCTCTCCCCTCTCCAAAGCTCACTTCTCCACTTTCCCCAAGACCACCCCTTCTTTCCCACATCTTCAGTCTTGTCTGCCTTACTGCCTTCTCTAGAAGGACACTCAAGTCTTGGCCTAAAAAGACCCTCCCTGGCCTTGCCTCAACCCCCAGCCAGCATGGAATCTCTCTCCCCTTCACTTCAGGCCTCTTGAAGGAAGAGACTTCACCATCAACTCCTTTGATAACTGGGAGATTTCCACAGAAAAAGGTGACTATTGGCTTTGATGGAAGGGAGGCACAGATAAGAGAGTTAAATGGCCTCTCTGTGGGGATGACTCCACATTGATGACATGCTGGTAAGGACTACCCTGGATACTTAGACAAGGTTCTGGGTGTCTAGGAAAGCCCCTGGGCCAGAGCAGTAGAGGCTGCTACCCACAGGGCACAGGGGACACCCATTTCCAAATCTTGTCTGATCAGCCCTTTTCCTCCCCTCACCCCATAGCAAGAGCCTTTATCAGAGAATGCCAGCATTTAACCTCACGTGGACTCATACCTTCAGCATTGCGCTGCTTTCCATGGACTGTGTGAAGCAGCCCAGTGACTCACCATCCTCACCTGTTTGGTCTCACTACATCTTCCCAAGGTAACACGGGTGTGCCCTTTCCATTAGTGAAGCAGGGGAAACTCCCGCTCAGGGTTTGGACACAACTTGGCCCCATTGCACTATGAATCTGTCTTCTGGCACTCCCGCTTCTGCCATTTATTCACTTTCTGATGACCTCTCCCTTGATGCTTCAAGAACACCTGTCTTCCTGCACCTGCCCCAGCCATGGTCTTTGAAGTTCCACTTGTGATCGATAAGTGTTCTCTAGTACCAAGTGCTTATCCAGCCCTGGCTCTAAACTTGAGTTCACAGACCCTGATCAATTTTGTGTGTCTGCGGCCTGGCCTATTGTCTACCTCATTCATTCAACAAGTATTTATGGAGGACTTACAGGCTCAGTTCTAGGCACTGGAGATTACAATGATGAGCAGAAAGCTATGGCTTCCCAGAGTTTGCAGACGTGCCTGGCAGACATATTAAGCTGATAATGGGACAAATATAACGAACAATAAGTGCAATGAGAAAAAGTGCAGTAATTCATGGTCTTCTCTGGGCATTAAGTAAAGGTTCCACAAAGGAGTGACAGTTTGTGATCTGAAGAATGAGTAGGAATTGACAAGGTCAAGGGGGTTGGGTGTCAGAGACAGTGGAGGAGAAAATCTTCCCAGACTTCGAGAGCAGCATGTGCAGAGGTCCTGGGGCTGAAAGGAAGCTGGCCAGTGGCTAGAAAGAGTGCAGGGACTGAAAGGAGGAAAGGCTGGGAGGGCAGTGGAGGCTCAGTGGGGCAGGGCCTTGCACGCATGTTCACTGTCTCAGGTCTTCCTCCCAAGGACAGTGGGAAGGAAGCCACTGAAGGATGTTAAGAAGGGTGACAGGATCAGATTTGTAATTGTGAAACTTACTGACCAACTGGTGGTGCCCCACCCCCAGACTTTGGGGTTAGCAGGTAAAGTCATGGTCCCAGTAGGGATACGAGATGGGTAGAAGTGGCCCTGCGCCATATACTTGTTCCTTGACTTTTTACTGTCCTGAGATGCCAGGCTCAGGAGGGCAGTGTTCTCAGCAAGTGGTCCTGTGGAAGGCCCAGAGCCGGCAGGAAGATTAGGTTAGTCGCAATGCCAGCCTTTAGGAGGGAATCAGGATCCGTTATGGGGAAGGAGATTAAGAGACTCTAAGTTCGTCTCTAAGTTCCACTTTTACCATCTCAATTTCCCTTGCTCTAAGAATAAGACAAGCTCGGTCAAGCCTCCGTAAAAGCGATTGCCCTCCAGTTGGGAGCCCCCATTCTCTCTTTTCCCAGGGAAGAGCCCACAACACCTGCTGCGGGTTAGGGATTAGGATCCTCCCTGCCACATGGGCTTCTGGAAATTTCATGTGAGCGGGTCCCCTAGGCCACCCAGCCTGGCAGTGGACGGCAAGATGAAGGTGGGGTTCAAGGAGGGGTATGGCCCTGCCTCTCTCAGATTCTGAAGACCTGAGCTCTGATCTGAATGTGTGGCCCTGGGCAAACCATTTTCCTTCCCGAGGCCTCAGCGCCCTCACCTGCAAACCCAGCTGCGAGTGGGATTCAGCCTAGCAGGCGGGATGCTTCTTCGCGGCATTGCGCGGAGCCCCCAGGTGGGCGCGCGGCAGGGGCGCGCTGACGCGGGACCGCCACGGGTAGGGGGCTGCCGGAGAGGCCCGCGGCACCACCGCGCGGCCACGGCCCCGCCCCTGGGCAGGGCGCCGCGGCCCGGGGGCCAAGAGGTTACGTAAGGGGCCGGGCGGGGGAGTGGGGCGGGGCGGGCACCGCCCGAGCGCGGCTGCCCAGCCCCCGGCGGCCCAGCCCCCGCCCGCCCGCGCCTGGCGGCGGCGGCAGCAGTAGCAGCACAGCCCGCGGAATGGAGCGGCGCCGGGGCTGAACCGGGCGCGCACGGGCCGCCGCATGTGCCGCGCGGGGAGCAGCTGCCGAGCGGGCGGACAGCGAGTGCGAGAGGCCCCGTCGGAGCGACGGCGGAGAGCGCCGGAGATGGGGTGAGTGAGCCCGCAGTGCCGAAGGGCTGCGGGGCCGCCACCCGCGTCCCGGCTCAGGGGCCCCGCGCCCGGCACCTGGAGCGAGCGCGCCACCGATTCCGCGCCCTGCGCCCGCGGACCTGCCCTCCGGGCCGCCCGGGCGCGGGCACCGCGCGGGTTCAGGCGCCTGCCCGGCCTCGCGGCCGGTGCCTCGGCAGTGCCGCGGTCCCTTCGCCCCGGGCGCGGTCACCTACAGGGCCTGTGTCTGAGCGAAGGAAGCAGTTGTCCTCAACGACTGGGTTTATTACAAGCAAAATGGAAATCCAAGTTTTCTCGGAAAGGAAATAATAACTAGCCCCCAGCGTGGGGAGTGGACTTTGAGATGGCGGGGGCTGGTGGCAGTCCGTAAGGAGCCTAGGTGAGGCTTCAGTCTTTGAACAGCCGAGTAGATGCTCAGGAGAGAAGTTGAAATACTCTGTCGAAGTGACTAATGCTTCTGAGTATATAAAGTAGCGTGAAGAGGCAGGGTCGACTTCTCCCGGCGGCTCTGAGCAGTAGGCGCTGTGAGTCACGGAGCCACTGTGCTGCCACCACACTTAACTCCTTGCGTTTGCTCGCAAGCGGAGCGCACTTCGCGATGTGCCGTGGGTATTCAGGGAACAGTTATTATGCCCATTTCACAGATGAGGAAACTGAGGCCCGAAGTGGTTCGGGACTTTCCCAGGTCGTGAAACTGCTGAGCGTTCCTAGAGGGACACTGTGTGTGTGGAGGGGACGGGAGCGGGAAGCCACAGCCTGATCTGAGGGCGCGGCAGTTGGGGGGGGGGCGGGGAAGGAGTGTGGCCACAAGTGAACCAGAGCTCCTGAATCCCCGTGTCCCCTGCTGTTGGGTTTAGCGTCCTACCTCCAGGCATTCCCCAGCCGAAGACTTATTATGCTCTGTGTGTCTAGAGGTTTTGCTTTCCTGTATGGGGATGATTGGGGAGTGCACGGGACAGGCTTGTCCTGGTGGCCCGGCCCAGCTCCCATGAATCGTTGCTTTATTGCGCCTTACTCCAGATAAGTTTCTGGAGTCATTTTACCCCATGAACTTTATCTGTGAGGTCTCCAAAGTGCTTGGAGGAACCAGAGGGAGGCCGAGAGGAATTCTCAGTAAGGGGGAAGTATGAGGGCTTTGGACCAGCATGAGCAGGACAGGGAGACAGAGCGGAGCCAAGTGATTTGCTTAAATCCAGATTTCACCTGGGCGAAAGAAACTGTGGGCGATTTTAGCAGACGCACCCTGGCTGGGAAACAGACTTTCTGTAACATTTCCAGTGACCACTTGGTAGACTGTAAAAGATTGCTCTTTCGCAGTGGGGACCTTCGCGGCTCTCAGATTTCATGTATTTAAAAAATGTACGGGAAGAAGGAGTTGGCAAATGCTGGTCTCAAGATGGAAGATAAAGGGATCTGAGAATTTTAACTCCCCCTCCCCCCAGCCAGCAGAAAACCAACCCAACACACTTGCGTGATCAAAAACAAATATTGAAACTCCAGCTGTGGTGAGATCAAATGGTTCTGTGGAAATGAAAGTGTTTATTCACAAAAGCTTCAAGAAAATGTCAGAAAATAATTTTTGTCCATGGGGAGGAATCGCTTGGGGATTTTGTTTAAACATGGAACACGTCTTTCATGTAATTTTAACATCATCCATATATGTCTATTACATCTAATAGGTAAGGGCTGGTTTGTAACTCCTACCTACTTCTGCCATTTTCAACATATCCATTTCTTCTATAATTTATGGGAATGTACAAGCCATGGTTGTAAATTGAGATGGAGCTAGGACTGGATAAGCAGTTCAGACAGAGGCGGGTGGGGGAGCCATTTTCACTGCAAATAGAACCGGTGTCATCTTTTCCCCACATTGAGTAGGATGGAGGAGGGAGAAGAAGGAAAGGGCAGCCGGTAGGAAACTGTGTTGTGGTCCTGCAGCCTTGTCAGGACTCTGCCATGCAGGTGTAACCAGGATTTAAGGAAGAAACTCTGAGTTTACCTACCTCCGCCCCCACCCCCGCCACACAAAAGATGCTTTTCCTCATTCTGACATTCCCTGTGATCGCCCGCTTCCCTTCTGTGCAGTGTTTTGCGCTGTGTGTGGTTTCCTCAGTGAGTCTGTGTTCCTGCTCCCCGTGGCAGCTTTTTCAAACCTTCTCCCTTCTTCAGACCTTCTCCTCCCCACAAACACCTCACCTCCCTTCTCACTGACAAAAGAGAAGCCTAGTCCAAGGACAGCACCACCTCCCCACTAGCTTACAGCCCCTCCTGATGCTCTTCATTTTCCTTCCCATGTGTTTTGCTGGATGGCCGGTCCCTCCTTGTCCTACCAGAGCCAACCTCTCCAGAGACCATCCATCCCATCTGCTCTCATTTCATCAGGAAACATTTTTTGTCCTTCGCCTCCCTGTCTCTCCAGGATTTTTCCAATCAGTTACAACACGCTTCAGTCCACTGTTGTCCAGCGAGACTTTGTCCATCCTCTCATGGAAATGTTCTGTATTGCATAGTCCAGTACAGCTGCCACCAGCTACATGTGACTGGTGGGCACTGGAAATGTGGCAGGGGACCTGAATTTTTAATTTAATTGACATTTAAACAACCACGTGTAGCTAGTGGCTGCCATATGGGACAGTACAGCTTCAGCTTCTGTCATCCAATGTCCCTCTCCTGCTTGCATTCCACTTCTTTGCTCCCCTTCACCTGAAAACCTCTTGATACGTGTCCAAAACCACTGTCTGCATCGTTTTTCTTTGCTCACCATTTGCTCACCCACCACACTGTACAGTCCTGCTTCTGTTTCCCTGCTCCACCCAAACTCATCCTACTCAGCTCTACTCAACTCTTCTGCTTCTCCTGTCCACTGAAACTGCAGCCTGTGACCTGCACAGTGCCAGACTCTGCCCTTGTCCTGCTCTACCTCAGCCATGTTCCTCACCAATGGCCATGCCTTCCTCTGTAAAACAGTTCCCCTCCCAGCATCTTGCCACCACTCTCTCCTCTTCTTACCTTCCAGATGGTTCCTTCCAGTCTCCCTGGTGGTTGCTCCTCTGCCCAGGCTCTGATTGATGGGGTTGCTTAGGGACTGGTGGTCCTGTCCACTGTCAACACTTCCTAGGTCATGGTGTTCTCCCCATCCCAATGTCTGTGAATACCAACCGCATGCTGACGAGTCACATGTTTTCCCTTGGGCTCCCTACTCTTGACCGTGGGTGGAGCTCTTGATAATCCTTCCCTCCCTCCACCCAGTCCATCTCAGTCAGTGTTCCCAGAATCCACCTCCTTGCTAAGAGTCAGCCTGGATTCTTCTCTCCCTTACTCTGTAGGTCTGCTTCCAGGATATAGCTGCAGTGCGTTCACCTCTGCCCATAATCATGGCTCCCACTCCATTTTGGCCACTGTCGCCTCCTTCCTCCAGTAACTTCCCTAGGACCACAGCTTCAGCTCTGAGGTATCTCCAGCCCATTTCCCACACTGGACACCCAAATGAGTGGCTTTTAAAATCACAAATGACATCCCATCACTCTCTTCCCTACAAGCCCTTCAGTCATCAGGGGCTTGCTGTGCCGCATCTCCAGCTTTGCCAGCCACTCTGCCTGACCCCTCACTGCCTTCTGCTGTCATGGCCTCCTTTCTTTTGCTTGCCCTGTCTAGGGTTCTTTGAATTTGCTATTCCCTCTGCCTGGAATGCTCTTGCTCTGGCTCTGCAAATACCTTCCTCGTTCTCCTCCTCCTGATTTCAACATCAGGGTCACCTGCTCAAGTCTTTCTGGACCTGTACCCATCCTTGCTAGAACAGCCACACCTTCATTTTCTCAGCACATCGGCGATCATCTGGGCTTTGCTTATTTATAATCTCTTCCCCAGTAACATCTGGAAAAGATAGGGTCTTAGATTTTTCCACCCATGTACCCCAATACCTAGCACAGTGCCTAACACCTAATAGGCCCCCAGTAAATGTTTTTTGATTGAGTTAATGCTTGAATATGCTGGGCAGCCTTGCTTGGATGCTGGCCCAGAAGTTGTGATAATTTTTGGATTACCTTTTATATAGCTTGTTCAATTGAGAGTTGCAAAGGCCAAGGGAGAAAGAAATATCATTTGGCTGCAGTTTTCCTTTAATGCTAAAGCAAGCCATTTAGCTTTTGTCGTGACTTGGGTTAATTTTCAGGCATCAGCTGTCATCTGAGTATTGGGTTGTAAACTACCTTTTTACCTGCCTGCAAAAGGCTAACAGAAAAGCCGTCTTGTCCGCTGTTGCGACTTTTAGCTGATTTTGTTGGTGTTTACAAACAAGATCTACTCTATTTCTGTTTGGCATCAGTTTACACTCATTTATTGTGTTAAGCCAGATTACGTTGCAGCGCACAGAGGCCACAGTCTTGGTTATCTAACACCTCAGGCCTTATTTTGGTAATCTATACCGATTAACTTTCAGCATTCATCCCTCCTCTAAATTTCCATTGCTCCTGAATCACACCAAACTATGCCGTTCCTACAAATTATGGCCTTTTCTTTGAGGCTAAAATAGATTCAGTCTCTCAGATATAGTCTTCTCCTGGTCCTGCTATGGGCGTTTCAGACTTCACTGCCTAAGGTTTATTCCATCTCTTCATGTGCAAGGCAGTTGGAGAGTCTTGGGGATCCAGGATGAACAGAGCTACTAGTTAGTTCCTGCCCTTGTGGAGTTTATGGTTTAGAAGGAGGGATACGTCACATATGTAGGTACCAGCTTTATGTGTGCACGTTTAAACAGAATGTTGTAACCCACGGGTGTCAGAGGTGGTGCCTGGCTATTTGGGGACCAGCACACTACGGGGAGGTGCTGGGGAAGCTGTTAGCATTTAGGGTCACCCTCATGATGTAGACAGCCATCTCTTTTGGTGTCAGAGTTGAAAAAATACACAGTACATGGAATGGGTAGGCACTAAACAGATATATATTGAATGAATGAGTGATAGGAATGAATGAATGAAAACTCTGTGGGTTGACTTTTACTTTGGGGAGATGCCATCATTTTTGTTGGAAAAAGCCCTGAAACTCCCAGCCTTGAGGGTTTTAGGATGGAGCCACGGGCACATTTGATGTTTGAACACAGTGCCCCGAAGGAAGACCCAGAGAAGAGAGGTGGTTTGCTTTGTCTAATGGACTCAGTGATTTTGTGTAAATTATCAGGTTTCTTCTCTGTAATGGCTCCTGGGGAACTGAGAGTCAAATGTGTGGTTACCTTTAGCAAATTTATCAGATTTTGTCCATTTTCTCTGTTCCTTGCTCAGCTTTATGGTCCTTCCCTGTTTGCCTTCACTCTTTCTCATCTGCCACTTTTTTTTCTTTTTAGCAAAATGAAAATAGCTTTGTTTTTTTCTGATTATAAAAATATTACACGTTCTTACTAAAACTTAACAGAATAAAGAAGGAAGTGAAAATTACTTGTCATGCTGCATCACAGGGATAATTCCATCAGCAATTGGATGTCTTTGCAGACATCGTCCTGTGTATATATGTCTCTGTGTCTAGAGCTATGTCTTCATAGTGCAAAGATATTTTTAACACAATGGAAGCTATCCACAATACATCTGTTTTGTAACATGTTTGTTTTTAACTTAAAATACCTTGAGTGGACATCTTTCCATGCCAATAACTATAAATATACATTTAAATCCACACCCACTTCTAATTTGTCATTTTGCTGAATGTTAAACATCTTTGTAAATCTGCCTAAATCCTTTGTAGGACAAGACAGGGCATATACGTTTATATGTGTGTGTGTGCGTGTGTGTGTGCGTGTGTGTGTATGTGTGTGTGTATGTATATATCTCTCTATATATGCATATGTATATATTTAAAGGTATTTTGACAATCCCTTAAAAGCAGTTGTTTGCTCTAAATGAATTATCAAAGGAAAGGAATGATGGAGGAGACCAAGATCACAATGAACATTGGGTAATTTGCAGTTACACTGTAATTTTGGGTGAGTCACTGCTCCTTAGTGAATCTTGGTGAAAGCATCAAGGAGTCATCATTGTTGCTAATGGTGGTTGGTGGACCAGTGCCCAGCTGATCAGATTTTTGTTGTTTGTTTGGAATATCAGGGCAGAGAGATTCTGCTCTGAGACCTGGAGGAGAAGGTTCTCTACCAGCAGGACTGTGACCACACCTGAATGCCCCTTCTGCTTCAAAAACCCCTTGTCTGGTGGGCATCTCACCCCCTCCTTCAGAGAATTCCCTGGTGAGAGGATTGGCAGGGACTGGAAGGGATGTCTCTACAGGAAGGATGTTACAGTCCCTGCTTTAGTTGTAAGGCTAAGGTTTAAAAAGAAACACAAAACCTGATGAATCCTGTGACATGACACATTAGCCAACATTGGCATCCAAAACCTTTGGAAAAAGATTTTTCTTTGGTACATGGAGTGGAGGTAAGATCTCTTTTCCACTTGAAAAGAAAAACTTTTTTCACCTTTGTCGCAAGTGAAGTGAACAGCAGTCCAAAAAGAGATTTACAAAAGAGGGAAGGCATTTTCCAGAATATTAGAAATCTCAGGTGTGCCAAGTCCTGATTTTACAGATCTTGAGGATTAGGTGTTTTTTTTCCAATGAAAATAAATTAAGCAAAACCAAGGGGAGTTGGGGCCAAATGCTTCTAATTTGCATCAGTTTTGATGCACTGGTCTCTAAGCACAGCTTGCTGTTGTGTGTGCACGGCTAGGTGTGGCGCAGGCAGGCTGCCCCCGAGGCGTATTTATAGGTTGGGAGGTGAGCGCTGGCATCAGAAACCGGCTTCCTAGCGGGGTGCGCTTGTGTGGGTTGAGCGTCAGGTTGGAAGCCTCTGCTAAATGTACGAAGAAGCCTCCCGTAGTTCTGCCGCCGGGCGCTGTTAGTCATATGGTATTCTGGTAGAATTTATTTAAATTATATTTCAAATTAGCTTGTTAGAATAAAAATATGCTTGTGGGGAACACATTTAGACATTTGTCAACGACTAGAGAGATTAAAAAAAAAACATTTATTCACAAGCCTGGTTGATAGTCTTATTATTATTCCTCTAAGGAATTGGGGACTGGGGGGATTTGTCCTCAGTGCAGAAAAGCCTAGGATAAGGCATTGCCACCAGCTGAAGTGGTTAGCCTGAGAACGGACCATTAAGAAACCCCCCAGTACACAGGTGCCTCCCAGCCCAGTTGAGGCCTACTCCCTGCGTGAGAGGGGCTCGGGTCCTTTCCCTTTGCCTTGCTCTGGGGAGGTCTCGGTCCAGATCACCAGCGAGGGGCAGGCTGAGCCCAGGGCCCTTTGTCCTTCAGCTCTGTGGGGAATCATGTCTGTGGCTTACGGGGTGGGGTGTCCACAGGGACCCAATTAGTAAGGACCGTTGCAGACCCCACTGCCTGCGTGTAGGATCCCTTTTGGGATCTTTAATTGGAAAAGCTTTTAATTGGAGTTGTTCTGATAAGTGGTGAAAAGGAGAGTTGCTTTGGCTTCTGCTGTCCTGGGGGAGGGGGTAACAGAGAAGGTCCCCGTGGGAAAAGGAAGGGAGTCTGTTCCAGGAGGCTCTGAAGGGCAGGAAAGGGAGCTCCTGTTGGAGGTGGCATCAAGGCAGATTTCAGCTCAGTGGCAGTGACGGAGAGCTCTCAAAGTCCTCCGAACAGACTGAAGATAGAACTGGCTATCTCACCAAGTGATGAGTTTGCTGTCATGGATGGTCACTTGTCTGCGGGGCTGGAGAGGACAGTTAAGTCCAGACAGTGAAACCCCAGCCCCCATGGCTGACCATGTGAACCTAGACAAGTCATTTCATGTCTCTGAGCTTCATCTGTAGAATGACTGAGATGACTGAATGAGAAAACTGTGTAAACATTAGGCACAATGCCTGATGCATAAGTACTCAATAAGTGGTGGGCACGTGTGTCATGGTCATCATCATTTCTGCTGTGGGTGGGAGGTTGGGGGTGACCCTCTGGAGTATGTGGTTGCAGGGGGTCCATCACTCACCCTTAATCCTAGCTGTTTTCCCCAGTCCTGAGCAGTGCCAGAGATGGTCCCCTTCATAACAACCCAGGCAACATGAAGGTTGCCCTTTGAAGCCTCACCTCATGTCCCTAAGCCTCAGGCAGTGTGGGCGGAGGAATGTCATTGGCCAGAGGACAGGAAAGTCAGGAGAGCTGACCCACACACTCCAACAGGAAAACCAGTCTGCCAGTCACTTGCTTTCACAGGGAGGTGTAAGTGTGGCCAAAAAAAAAAAGGAGTTTCTCCCCATTGTGGGAGTCAGACTAAGGATTTGTATTGCTGGTAGGCAGTAAGGGAAGCTTTTTAGTTTTGAAGAGAATACTCGTATTAATATTATTCCAGAGATCAGAATGAAGGGTAGTATGGAGAGTTGAGATTGGAGGAAGAGACCTAATAGGAAATAGCCATAGTCTAGGCAAGAAATGTTGAAGGCAGAAGGGAGGAAAAGGGAGATTTATACAGGCATGCCTCATTTTATTGTGCTTTGCTTTATTGTACTTTACAGATGTGTTTTTTACAAATTAAGAGCAAGACCATCCACCAGCAAAAAGATTATGACTCGCTTTAGTAAGGTGTCCTGGACTGACCCCGTAGTATCTTCGAGGTATGCCTGTATGATGTAAACCTTGCCTTGTTCTGTGATGGATCTGAGGCCGTCTCCAAGAATGTATGTAATATTAAAAAAAAAAAAAAAAGAAAAAAGAAATGTGTAACACTGAGGATGAGGGGTAGAAAACTTGAAGATCTTTCCTGTGGAGTTGGTAAGTTAGGACACAGATTAAGCTATCATTTAATGAGAATTTCATGGGTTGTAGTTACTATGCAGAGTGCTCTCTATACACTATCTCATTTAATTCTTACCACAACCCCCTTTCACAGTTGAATTAAACTGGGCTTCAGAGATTCAGTAATCTATTCAAGCTCCCAGCCAGGAAGTGGCAGAGTTGGGACTCGAGATCAAGCCTGTTTGAGAGCAAAACCCCTGTTCTTAGGATGCAGTTTCTAGAGAGTCATGTGGGAGGTGGGCCCACACGTTCTTGGGGGTTGGGATGAGAGAGAGGCTAAGCTGCCAGCAATTTGGATGTTTCTGGCCTGTGTGCGTAACTGAGCTGATGGTGGTGCCGTTGACTGACATTGAGAATTCAAGATGAGAGCGGTTTTTTGGGAGGAAGTGATCAGAGTTTAGTTTTAGGTGGATATGGTGAATTTCCACTTGTGGTGGGTCATCCATGGGGTGGCCTCTATAAGCAGAAATTCAGCTCAGCAGTTAGGATAGGGTCCAAGATACAGATTTGGGAGCCATCACCTCTGGGTGGATTTACTCTCCCAAAGAGAGAGTGGGTCGAGAAGAGGAGGAGGAAACTCTGGGATAGGACTGCGATGAGAAGGAAGAGAAGCCAGTGGATGGACTGGCGGTGAGGGGAGTCGGAGGGAGGCAAGGGAGAGAGAGCTGCTCAACAGAGGCAAAGGCTTCTGGAAGCTAGGCGTGGGAGGGGACCCATGGTGCTAGAGCCATTAAATACCACTGTGATGTGGGTGGAGTGGGGTGTCAGGGTACCGATGGATATGAAGAGCAGCTTCAGCCAAGTGTGAAGGCACAAATCCATTTGCAGGCAGTTTAAGGAGAGAGTACGGTGAGGGGACACGGACATGTAGCTGAAGATGAAGGCAAGCTTGAGGGTGAGGCAGGGTGGAAGGAAGGTTGATTTTTGGTTCCCTAAGTGGAGCATGTTGGGAGGTCAAAGACCAGGAAGATATTGAGCGCACTAGAGAGGCGGTGAGGGTGTAGGCAGGAGGGAACTAGAGCAGGAGCTTAGAGAAGGAGTCGGCCTCCAGAAGGGGGCTGGATTCGTCCTCAGAGCAGGCAAGGCGCAGACACATAGGCATTGTGAGGCTGGGGTGGGAAGTGAATGAGGGAGCTGGGTTGGCTGGGTTTTCCTTCTCCGTGTGCGCTAAGGAATTGATCTGGGAACCAGGGAATACATCAGAAAGAAAGGAAATGGTTTGGTACAACAGGTTGTTACCTGGTTGGGGCAGGGAGTCAGCTCGGGCATATTTGTGAGTGGCCTCGAGGGGCCAGTTAGAGATTCAAGAATGAGTTTGTAAAGGTGCCAGTCACCACAGCTAGTCACCTTTCCAATTCACCAAGTGACCTGGGAGCAGAGGTAGAGACAAGCAGTCCTAGACCAGATGGGGGGCATACAAAAATGGCCACTCTGGTTGGAGGCTTAGTGCCCTGCCATCTGCAGTCCTGGGGGACACTGTATGGGAGAGGGGAGAGCGTGCTCCATCCCCATAAGTCACTTTTCTGCCTCCGCTTCTCTGAGTAGCCAGTCATTATTCTATTGTTAATAATTCTTCCAGACCCTTTCTAAAAAAAAATGCATTGAAATTCTTGCTAGCATGACTTCCTTGAGTAATGAGATTTGTAAGTTTATTAACCTCTGTGAGAAGTGGATTTCCTTGCTCCACGGGAGCGGATAATCTCTCAGAGGAATGGACATTAATACGCTGACCTGGAGGGCAAGCTCAACGTCCGAGGGCAGAGTCAGGGTGTGGGTGGTCTATTGTGCCCTCTTGCCTCGCACCTGGCGTTGTGTGTGTCCTGGTGGGCTGTGTGGACGGTGGGCTGATTGCCTCTGCACATCCCTCTCCCCTCAGTCCCACTCAGTGAGTCTCACAGTGGCCCAGAGTTGAGGTGGTCAGAGAAAGCAAACTGTAACAAACCCTTGTTTCTTTCCGTGAGTCTAATTCTTTAAGTATGAGAAGGGGAAAGAAGGAGATGGGCGCATTGAGTCTTCTGCTGACAAGACTGTCTAGACTGTGTCCATTGACACAGGCCTGGGACTCCACTGTAGTTGGAAGGGGATTAGGATCCGTGCTGTGTGACTGTGGTGGAACACACCCTCTGTGTTGGCCTTCAGTACTGTACACATACTGGATATCTGACATAAGCTACTTGCGAGGCATCTGTCTCAGTGATAGTGGTTCATGACTTCATCCTCATTAGTTTGGCATTTCAAGCCTGCTGTCACCTAGCCTGATCTACCTGTCTTCTGTGTACCCTGACTACTTGGCACAGGCCTTTCTATATTGTTTATAACGTAAAACAATTATGATACAATGTCACATTGACCTGTTACCATGGTCTTCATCTCCCCACCTTCGCCAGCCAGGCCAGTGCAGTCCAATAGAAATATGAGTGCCACTTATGTAACTTACATGTTCCAGTGTCCATATGAAATAAGTGGAAGAATCAGGTGAAGTGGACTGTAGTATAATTTAACCCAGTATATCCAAAATATCATCATTTCAACATGTAATCAATGGTGAGTAAACTAGACATGGTCCCCCTTCCTATGGAATTTACATTCCAGTGAGGGAGACAGACTCTACCCATCTCTGCCCTCCTCCCCCCAAAAACACCTGTAAACGGATCCACAAATAAAATAACTGCAATGTTATGCTCATTGCCATGAGGAGAAGAAGCAAAGGCTAATACGAACTTTAGAATGTACGGTTATGAGATGCCTCTCTGAAGAGGTGACATTTAAGCTGCCACCTCATGCGAAGAGCAGGAACAGAGCATTCTCGGTGGAGGAAGGAACAGGTACAATGACCTAGACTGGGAAAGAAAGAGCTGCCAGAATGCGTGAGAAACTGAAATCAGAGCGGTAAGGCAACTTGGCAGTGGGTGAGGGGACAGCCCCGTGCGGGGCTGGAGAGAAGTGGTGGGGACAAGGTTGGCCGTGGCATAGACTATGGCTTCCATTTGAGATACACCGAGGTTGAATAAGATGGAAGGATTTTAATGGGGCTGTGGCACGACCCTTCTTCTGTGTTAAGAAGACTCCGGTGCTCTGGAAAGGGACGAGCACTGAAGCAAGGCGACCAGTGACAGGGTTCCTGGGTCCCAGGTACAGAGGTGCTGGCTGAGGCTGAGAAGGTCGCAGAGGAGAGGGAGAAGTGGGCAGATTCCACAGATGGTTTGGAATTGGGCTTGCAGCGCTCTCAGAGGGATGAGATGTGGGATAAAGCAGCGGTCCCCGAGCCTTCTGGCACCAGGGAGCAGTGCAGCTGTGAGAGTCTAATGCCTGATCTGAGGTGGAGCTGAGGCGATGATGCTAGGGAAATGGCTGCAGGTACAGATGAAGCTTCGCTCGCTTGCTTGCCGCTCAGCTCCTGCCGTGTGGCCTGGTTCCTAACAGCCCACAGACTGGTAATGGTCCGCGGCCCAGGGGTTGGGGACCCCTGGGGTAAGGGATGAGGGAGAGGGAGGACATAAAGAGGGCTTCTTGGTTTTTGCTTTAAGTATCTAGTCACTGTGGGGAAGCCTGGAGGAGGAAGTTAGGGGTGGTTAGGGGCAGTCAAGGTCAGGTGTCCATGTGTTAAGCTCGAGGCGGTGCGTGGAGCTGGGAAGAAGGCAATGAATTATATACATCTGGAGTTCAGCAGAGGTCTGACTGCAGACAGGCAGGGTGAGGTTATGACTGAGAGGGGGTAGGACAAGGCAGGGGAGGGCTTGGGAGCAGGGAGCACCCATCATTTAGTGGCATCAAGGAGGAGCAGCCAGCAGAGAAGATGGAGGAGGAGTGGCCAGTGAGGGAGGGGAACTGGGTGGTGGCATCGGGGAGGCCAGTGGAGTCGTGTCTCAAGGAGGAGGGCTTGGGCATCGGGTTCCACGCTGCCGAGGTGCAGCCTGGATCTGGGCAGCATGACAGCTGCTGGTGGCCCTGACCTGAGCAAGCTCAGTGGTGAGGGGGAGCCAGGAGCCAGGTGGGGAAGATGGGGAGGCTGGGCAGGTGGTTGTGTGGGGATGCGTGGACCACTTTTTCAAGAAGTTGACTGTTAAGGAAGCAGAGAAATAGGACACTAACATGAGAGGCTGTAGGTAGAGGGAGGATGTACTTGACGTAGAGCTCAAGCACACGTGACGCTGACAGGGTGCTGCCCCAGAGGAGGGGGATGGCAGAGGGACCAAGGCCTTGAGAGGGTGGCTGAGGGTGGTTCTGGGCACCAGGGGAAGGGTCGTCCCTCGGAGGGCGGGAGGGAGGCCACGGTGGGGGCACATGCAGGCAGGCTTGGGTGTGCTGGACGACGCAGGAGTCTGTCGTGGCTCCTGTTTGCTCGGTGAAGCGTGAGCCAGGGCATCCGCTGAGGGCAAGGGTGGAGGACAGGGTGTGGGAGTCTGAGGAAGAAGAGGGTGCGAAATTGCCTGGGAGTGGATGACAAGCCTACCAGAGAAACCCAGGCTTGTGGCTGTGGCAGAGTGACAGTTTGAGGTCAGAGAACATGAATTTAAAATGAAACTTGTCCACCCAGTTTGGTGATGTTGCCCAGTTGCTTGGGTGTGCCCATGAGGAGGCAGAGGGCAGGACGTGCCAGGCTTGGGGGACAGGGCATTCTCATGGGATTGGTGACAGTGATAGAGCATGGGGTGGGTCTGGGCCATTCAAGGCAGAGAGTGAAGCAGGAAGGTGCTGGTGGAAAGTAGTGGGTCGGTGGATGGAGGTCTCTGTGGGTGGGCTACCTAAGCCAGTGATCCAGAAGGGTGGGGGCGTGGGGGCAGGAAGCAGGGGTTGGGAATTCACACTCTCAGGTGCATTCCTGGAGATGAGGGCTCCTGGTAAGACTGGGAGAGTGTCGCTGAAAAGGCCTGGGAACGAAGGCATTTCCATGGAGGAGGTGAAGGAACTTTGTCCAGGGTATTGGGGGTTACCCATGTGGACAGTGACAGTGACAGGAGGTGGGCAGAGGAAGAACCTGGGCCTAGAGCTGAAGCCCCTGATCAGTGGCAGGAAACGACTTGGAGGCTTGGTGGGAGGCAGGTGGCTGGGATGGCCAGGCCTCCAAGGGCATGGGGGTGGAGTGAGGGGGCACAGGGAGACCTTGCCCTTGTCCTCTGCTTCTGTGAGAGATGAGAGGAGCAAGTCAGTGGCGTGTACAACAGAGAAGTGCTGTCCTCTGGGACCAGCCTGGTTTCAGTGAAATCACAAAGGTGAAGGGAACATTCAGGCTGGGCTGCTGGCACCACTGCAGATTTCAGGGGGTTCACTGAACCCATGGAGGGAGAGACAGTAGGCAGAGGGAAGGACAGGCTCGGGTTGTGAACGAACAGAGCAGGGAGGACCCGACAGCCTGAGTGATGCTGGGTGGCCTGGAAGGTGCAGTCTGTCCCGGGGTAGGGGATGATGGGACATGTTTGTGTCTTGAGGTGGGGAGTGGGGCAGATCTTCCTGAGCATGGGAGGGACCTGGGGATTCGAGCTGATGGTGAGCTTTGTGCAAGTCAGCCTGGCATCCCAAATGCAGACTGAAACGTCAAAGACCTCAGTGGAAGTGGAAATAGTTGTAATGACATAATGAAGGAGGTGATGGGCCTGCTTCCCTCTGCATCTAGAATGCTGGACTTGGTCCCAGCTCCAGAGTTCATCGGACTTAGATGTGTGGAGGAGGAGCAGAGTGTGGAGGAGGGGTCTGGACATGTGTTCTGTGAGGATGATCTGAAGGAGGGATCTTAAAGTGAGGTCTCTAGATGCAGGGTGGGTCTGCGAGCACCCTTCCCTCCAGTTGGATGGAGAAGTGCACCTACGAGTGTGCACTTCTGGGGAGGCGGTTCATAGTTTTCACCAGACTTTCAAAGGGGTCCCTGACCCGTACTAGATTACAACCACTCATTTGAAGGATTTGGATGTTTTAGCTTAGAGGAGGGAGGACTTGAGGCAGGAGGTGAGAGTAGGGGCAGGAGAGAGCACTTCCGTGTAGGTGATCAGTTGCCACTTGGGGAGGGGCTCGCTCTGTGTGGACTTGACTGATGGAACTCACATCGATGGGAGGGAGGTGAAGGAGCCTGAGCATACCCGTCACAGGTGGAATCTGCACAGAGCAGGTGACAGAAGGAGGTGGCCTGTGATACTTCTGATGTGAAAGCTTTGTACAAACCTTGTTCTGAGTAATAAACAGCTTTGAGTGTTGCCGGTTTTCCTTGTCCTCAGGGAGACTGTCGTGTGGGCTTTGCTGGGAGACAGCACATTAATGTCCTCTCTAGGAGTGGACCCTCCACTTCTGGGGGCCTCAGTCGAGGAACAGTGTTCCTTATGGCATTTTGCCTTGGGTGTGCTCAGATCCTCCCCATATCTCCTGCAGGGTGGCCAGCCCACCTTCGTGGACCCTCAAGTCACCCACCCAGGTAGTCCGAGGCTCAGGTTCCCTTTTGTGATGTGAGCTGCGTAAGACAAGCACAGATGCGGGCCCGCAGACCTGGCTTGAGCACAGATATCTTTGATGGGGTCTGTACACCCCCTGTACCTGGCATTGGCCTCGAGGGGTTTTGGACTCCCACCTTTCTTTGACACCAGCAGCATCTGACCCACTAAATTTAAAAGTGACTCCTCTGGTGCTTCATTGAGTTTGGCTTTGTCAGAGTTTCCTGCTTTTTAAGTTTCTCTTTTCTTTTTTCCCTCCCTCCCTCCCTCCCTCCCTCCCTTCCTTTCTTCCTTCCTTCCTTCCTTCCTTCCTTCCTTCCTTCCTTCCTTCCTTCCTTCCTTCCTTCCTTCCTTCCTTCTTTTTTTTAAAAAAGCAGGCATGCCTCACCAAGGATGAAATATTCTGGAAAACCGGAATTGGAATCCCACAGCCTGATCGAAAGCCATATCACTTGCTTCAAGGGAGGGAGCTAAAAAAAAAAAAAAAAAACCCCACTCCTTGGCTTCTCCAATGCATTTTAAATGTTGTGAAAGCTTTGCCCACAGAGGAAACAATGCCTCATTCCTTAAATAATTAAGTGGAATTCACTGAGAATGGAGTGTTGCCCAGGCCTGGTCACACTGTGGCCCTCAGAGCCTCTCTCCCAAGGGAAGACCTTGGGCCTGTGTCTGGGGACGTTGTCGGCAGAAAAACTGATTCAGCTTCCCACAGCCGCCTTTCAAGCACTTGGTGAAATTGGCACAACCCTGGAAAAGTCGTGAACAAGGATGAAGGGAGCCTGGGATACAATGCGGGTTTCCCCTGAGAGGCTGCATCCATCATGTCTGTTTGCATCCCTGTGAATTCTTAGTTGGTCTTACTTGTCCTTTTATTGCCACGTGAGATGATCGTGGCCTCAGGCCAAGTCTGTATCCTCTCAACCACAATAGCATTGGCACTGGTTTCTGTATGTACTTGGAAATTTCTAGAGAATCTGTGCAAGGAAGAGAAGGCTGCTTTAGGTTCCATCAGAAGACCCTCCTTAGGAGCCGTGGTGGCATCTCGGAACTGAACAGTTATTTCCTAGGTGTCTGCCCATTCTGTGTTTACATGGGCTCTTTTTCTCTGAGGCCACAGAATGGTCTGCTGGACAGATGTACCAGGAGTTGAAAGCAGGGATTTGCAGGGATTCACACAGCTTTCTGAGTTTTCTACAGATTTCTTTCTCCCAGAATCCACCAAGCCATCCCTTTGCCTTCCCTTTCTCATCCTTCTGTCTCCCGGTTTCTCCCTGTTCCATTTCCCCAGTTTCAAAGAAGTTCTCAGAATGACTTCATTCTTCACTGTTGTTGAATTGCATGTTGCGATCACATCTAGTAAGACATTATTCAGGTCACATGATAGGAGTCTAAATCTCAGACGAGTAAACCTGTTAGGCTGGGTCTCCATCAGATTAGTTATCTGGATATTAAGGTTGACACAGGAAGGTTGTAAGCGCTCCAGACATTATTGCTCACCCTCTTTTTGGCCATGAATCACATTCTTTCCCATACTTGTCAGTGCTTCATGCTTTAGGCAGTTGGTTGCCTGAGTTGTCTGTCCCAGAGATGCACAAGAGCTCTTTCCTTCCTCCCTTTCTCCCTCCCTCCCTCCCTTTCCACCCTTCCTCCAGTCCTTCCTTTCTTCCTCCCCACTCCCTACTCCCCAAGTGCTGTAGCTACTTTGCTGTATGTAGCTGGGGCTCTCCAGGAAGGACCTGCCTATTGGGAATGTAGCAGGAAGGTGCTTTAGCGACATGGTTTCAGGACTGGTTTCCCAATAAAGCAGCACTTTACTTCCATAGAAGCTGGGGTTTCAAGCCCCTCCATTCTAGATGAGTGGTCAGACTGAGTCTGACGAAGTGAAATTTAATTCTCTACATGCACCTTTCAAAACTTAATGCTTAGTTTGTCTTTTTTCGTAGAGCAAATCTCTAATGGCTAAACTAACCTAGTGGACCTGAGTGCAGGTTGATGAGGAAGTCAGACTGAAATTCTGATCTGAAACCTAGATAGGATCTAGTTACATGGGGTCTCTTTTGCAGGAAGACGTTCACGGTTGAGGGTTTTCCAGGCAGTCCTTTTCAGAATGACATTTTCAGGTAGCCGCTGGAACTGGTAACAGGTAAAATCGGTCTCGCCACATTCATGCCATCAAATATTTGCATGGCAGAGGCAGAAACCACCATATACTCTCAGACTTCTGTGTCCAAGGGCTTCTGGTGTTTTCTGCTTGGGCTTATCAGAGTCACCAGCTTTATTTAGGTCACCTGTGTTCAGGTGACAGCCAGTGACAACCGAACTGCATCCAAGCAGTTCAGGTGGAGGCTGCCCTTGGAAGCACCAGATTTGCTTTTTAGTTCAGTGGTGTACTTCTTACATCCTAACTTTTGCTCCTTCGTTCACTCAATTAAGTAATGTTTACTGAGTACTTCCAGGGTGACTAAGATGAATTTGGCCCTGTCTTCATAGAGCTTACAGTATAGGAGAGAAAATCGATGTTGATTAATTACAAAGAATAATTTAATTCCTTGAGCCACAAATTTGAGGTGCGTGCTAGGCGCTGTCCATGGTACCGGGGGTATCGATGAACCAGACAGATGAGTCTGCGCCTTCACGAAGCTTGCGTTCTAATGAGACGCAGAGCACATAAAAATATAGCAACCAAGTACATTTTGTGGCACATTAGAAGGCAAAAGTACCACAGGAAACAGAGGCAGGTAAAGGTGATTGGGAGCATGGGCTGGGCCAGTGGGGCTGGGTTGGGGGTCAGATGCAGAGACCGAGGTGCATGAAACGAAGATTGCAGATGGGTTGGAGTCGAGAATAAATGACAGCTTAACGGAGAGTTGGAGAGGCTGAATGAGAGGAGAGAAGAGTTCCAATGACGGAGAGGTCAGTTGGCAGGACCACCCACTGTGTATTGAGATGATTGAGAGTCAAGACAGGACCAGTGTGGGAGAGAGGGTGGTGATCTAGGAGCTAAAACCACTGAGAAACGAGGGGGAGTGACACGGGGGTTGTGGTGACGATGGCAGCAGTGAGGGGTAGTGCATGACAGAGTCTGATGACAGGACATTCAAAGCTGGAAGAGAATTATCTGGAGGGGCAGTGAGGCGCCTCATGGTCCAGGTGTGAAGAGTGCTCTGCAGGAGAGCCACGGGTGCCCTGAGGGCACAGTAGGGGCGTCTGGTCTGAGACAGAGAGGCTGGGGAAGGCTTCGTCATGTTGCTGTTTATAATAAGAAACATATCTTGGTCTTCCATTCCCGGCACAGAACTCCTAAAACCCTTGAGGTTCCCAGGAGAAGAGCAATAAATGTGTCTCTCGTTCTGTTAATGAGGTGACCTTTGGAAAGCACCTAAGGATGGGAGCTGTTTTCCTGGGGAGCCAACCAAGTGATTGGAAGGTTGGAACTTTCAGTACTCCTACGCACCCCTCCCTGGAGGGCCAGAGGCTGGAGGTTGAATCAATTGCCAGTGACCAGTGATTTAATCAGTGGCGCCTATGTATGGAGCCTCCATAAAAACCCACAGGACGGGTTTAGAGAGTGTCTGGACTGGTGAACATGTGCAGATTTGGGGAGAGTGCACGCCAGAGGGCATAGGAGCTCTACGGCCTTCCCCTGACCTTGCCCTGTGCACTTCTTCCATCTGGCTGTTCTTGAGTTATCTCCTTTATAATAAACTGGTGATCCGGTGAGTAATACGTTTCTCTGAGTTCTGTGGGCTGCTCCAGCAAATTAATAGAACCCAAGGAGGGGGCCTTTGGAACCTCCCATCTTTAGCCAGTCACTTAGAAGCACAGGTGACAACCTGGACTTGTGATTGGTGTCTGAAGTGGGGGCGGTCTGGGACTGAGCCCTTGACTTGTGGGATCTGACACTTTCCCTTGGTAGACAGTGTTGATCTTGAATTGAATTGTGGGACGCCCAGCTGGTGTCTCAGAGTAAAATTGGGTGCAGAATCTTGACTTCCCTGAAGAAGTACTATTTGAGAAGGTGACAAGGGGCTAGACGTGGTCCTGAGGAGGAGAGGGAGCAGGAAGTCTCCAGGGGTACATGGTTAGGAGAAACCTGGCAGGGGTGCCCCAGTTTGTCCAGTGCTGTTGCCAAGAAGAGCCCTGTTTTGCAAGCTGCAGAGAGACCTGGGGTCCAGATGGAGATTCTCGGTGGCCACCTGGGAGCCTAGACATTGACGCCCAGGTCAGCCAGCAGCTGCCTGCTGCACCGTCTTACCGATCGGGTAGTTGCTTGATCTGCATGGTCTAAACAGGCCCGACAGACACCACTAGGGCTGGGGCTCTTGGACAGGACCCTGAGGTTGTGGGGAATTTTCAAGATACTCTCTGGGCTTCTTGTGCTGGACTGTTGGGACTCGGGGAAAGACTGTGAGGATGCTATTGGTGGGCAGGACTTGGATTTCTGGTCATTCTAAGGCCTGAGACGACCAGCCTTGGTAAGGGATGGATAAGGATGAACCTGTTTGTCCAAGGCCTAGCCACTCAAGAGGGCTCCAGCTTGCACACAGTGCAGGGGACGGGGAGCGGCCAAGGCAGTCTTGGGATGGGGGAGGGCAGCAGAACAGTGTGATACATCACTGGTGGCAGGCACAGTGGAATGAGTGCGAAGGAGCCTGAAACACACGTTGGGCTAGATGGCTTAGGTCACTCACTTAATAGCCGTGTGTGGCCTTGGGCAAGTGACTTAATCTTTCCCCTGTTTTACTTTGTAAAATGAAGACACAGATTCTGGTTTTTCAAGGTTGTTGGGAAAATTAGGTGGGACATGTATGTCAGTGCCCAGCATGGCAGCATACAACAGGTGATTAATGCATGCTAGCACCTCCAGGAAGTACCTTGTCCCAAGTCCTGCCGAGACCTGGGTGGTGAGGATCTCAGCATTGCTGTATGACCGTGGAAAGGCATTTCCTACTTAAAAAACTGATCTCTTAGGAGAGGAACATGAATTGCACTGCAGATGTAAGTGCATGTGGAAACTGAATCGAGGCTGGAAGGCTGCGGCAGAGTGCTGGGCGAAGAGACACGAAGCGGGGAGGTGACTGCACACAAGCCCTTGTCACCCTTTGGAGGAGCCGGGCGACGTGCCCTCGGTGCACGGGAACAGCACGGGCCCTTCTGGAGCCAGCGTCCTGCGGGCACAGGTGGCCCCGCTGTCTGACACCTGCTGCCACCTGGCCCTGCTAAGAGTCATGCATCGGACCTTTTCCAAAAGGGAGAAGACACTGAAGACCCAGTTCTGTGGCCCTGCACCGGATCCCCCATAATCTGCTGCCCACACACAGCTAGTGGGATGACGGGAAGACGCATCATTCCTCTGTCAGCCATTGCTCTCTGTCTACAGAAGGCCTCCAGTCTCTGCACGTCCCCTCCAAGGCCAGAGACGTGTGAAGGTCCTTTGCAGAGCATGCACTTCCATCCCTATTGTTCTCTCTGTTACATACCCTTTTCTGGGATGTGTCTTCTGGGGGCCGGACCTGGCTGTGACTTGGCACATAAGACGTGGTGGCCCTTGAGCTCACTCTGGCGCTTTCCAGCCTCTTTCAGGCCAGGCAGAGCACATGCAGTTGGTATGGCACATGGGGGCAGAGGGAAAGGTCGCTGTAGGGAGACCATAAGCCAGGCCACCAGCTGTGCTGGACCAGCCTGGAGCTGAGCGGGTCCCTGTATCTTGGCATGCGTGTATGTGTGTGCATGTGTGTGCGCGTGCGCGTGTGAAGCATTACCTAGCAGTTCTACTAGAGATGATATCCCACGTGTCTCCAGCAGGGATCTGCCTTTTTGCCGAGTGGGGATTTTGCAGGATCCCACTAGCCAGCAGGTGGTCACTCAACTCCAAGTGCTTCTATCTGGCAGCTGCAGAGGCTCCGGAAATGAAGACCTGATTCCTGCTTGAAGAGGCTTACAGTCCATTTTAGAGTACAGCTTACCTGTAGCTATCCAAAACAAGGGAGAGTAACATGAGGGCCTCAGAGGAGCTGCGCTCCACAGGTAGGTTTGGTCGGTGTTGGAGCCGATGCCGCTAATGAAAAAGGTGACCAGTTTGCACTTGGCCTTGAAGAATGTGGGACTCTGACAAGTGGGAGTGGGCTGAGTGGGGGTACAGACAAGCAAGGGGCATTCCAGGGAGAGGCACAGCTCATCTGCAGGCACAGATGTGGGGTGAGCAGGGACCTCTGCTTTGTTAACCTACTTCTAAGATTGGGTAGGGATTGATGGGGAGGAGGCCACAGGGTCAGGTGGAGACAAAGGTGGGCAAGGACATGGATTTCAGCCCTGGGGGCAGCCTGCGCAGCCCGTTTATGATTAGCTGTTCGTGGTGGACGCCTGTGGTTGCTTTGAATGGGATGCCGTTGACGTGGTGTAGTACAAGGGAATCAGGCAAAGGCACCCTTCCCTTGTATGTCACTTGTTTGAGATCCACAAGGGCTCACTTTGGACTGGACATGGCCTTGCTTGGCTCCCCTGAGCCACCACACCTAGTGCCATGCGTCTCTGTGGAGCTTGACACAGACTATTTTTGTGCTCCTTCAAACACCATGTTTATTTTTAAACTCGAGCCTTTGTAAAGCAGGGACGTATCGTGCAGGCTTTGCTTTTGAGTGAAAAGGTTCTCTTGGGCCAATGGAACCTGCAAAAGATGTTCTTGGTTTAAAGTTGTACATTCTCTTTATTTAATGCCTCGGTGCATGTACTTCCGACACTGCAGGGAAGGCCACACAGCAATTTGCTTTTTAAAAAAATCCTGGAAAGAGGAAACCCACATGCAGTTCGCCAGTTCCCTAATTTGTCCTGGCAGATCTGTGTCATAAGCGGTGGTGCTCAGACAAGCTGGGATGTAAATTTGAATGCTGCCGTACCCCCTCAGCCTCCTGCCAGTAGGGGTCCATGGACAAAGGCCTCCAAATAGAATGTCTGTTATCTTTTAAGCATGTGGAAGTTATAACTGAAAAGTTAATGAGATTAACTTAGATTTTAAGGTGGACGATTTAGCACAAGTGCTTATTTATGCCATTCTACCCCAGAACCTATTAAAATGATAATAGAGAGACTATTAAAAGTACACTCCCATGACAGCAAGTGAATGGGAGGGAGTTATCAGCAACTGAAAGATTGAAACACACTTCTGGGTGATCTAAAGCAGGGGAGGAATGGTGGTGTCAGAAATACAGCAGAGGAGAGAAATAGTCTCTGAGCCCTAACTTCACAGAGGAGGGGGCTGTGGGGTCAGGGCAGGGGCCAGTCTGCCCTGCAGGCTCCAGAGCAGAGCTTCTTAGGAAACCTGCCGGTCCAGCCAGGGCAGGGTTGAGAAGTAATGCTGAAAGCCGGGACTTCAAGAGATGGTCTTGGGGACACGACGTTTCTTAGAGGGAATGAAACAAGTGAGCTCCAGGGGCAGAGACAAATTGGACGTGGAGCCAGGGTGGTGGATGGTGTTTAAAGCTAGCTACACGCTAGGTAAGATCAGCTAGAGTGAGAATACTGAGCATTCTAACACTGAGGGCAGGAAGAGGAAGAGCCAGCAATTTAAATTTCTCACCAGATAGAACAAATGCAAGACAATAGTAAAGCAAAGCCTTCAAGGTTGTAAGGGAAATCATTGTTTAACCATTGAGAAAAAATTTACATCCCATGTGGTAGACGAAAAACATCCCCCTCCCCATAGGTATTGGGTCCCAATCTTTGGAACCTGTAAATGGCACCTTATGTGATAAAGGATCTTTGTAGATGGGATTTAGGTAAGGATTTTGACATGAGGGGGATTATTTGAATTATCCCGGTGGGCCCTTAATGCAATCCCAGGTGTCCTATGACAGATTTTACTACACACAGAAGAGAGAGGGGATGGCAGGACCTCAGCAGAGACAGATTTGAAGATGCTAAACTGTAGGCTTTGAAGGCGATGAAAAGGTGAAGGAATGCCACTCTAGAATCTGGAAAAGCCCAGGAAACGAGTTCTTTCCTCCAGCCTCCTGGGAAAGCCCAACTCTCCTGACATCTTGGTTTCAGCCCAGCAAAACTGACTTTGGACTTCCGGTCTCCATGCTGTGAGAAGTTCCTGTTGTTTTAAGCCACCCAGTTAGTGGGCATTTGTTAGAGAAGCCCTAGGAAACTGCCAAACCAGTCAAGTGTAAGGCAGAGAGTAAAGGCAACTGCAGACATGCAGGGACTCAGAATTGAGGGTCTACATTTTGAGGGTCTACATCAGCAAAACAAGAGTGAGGACTATGAAGGAGGCAGTGGGGGCAAAAGAGAATCAGTGGCTTCTGGGAGTCTTAAAGAAAAACCTCGTGGATGGACACATGGCCGTGAGGGCCTTGGAAGCACGCAGTCCAAGTGGGAACTGGCAATCAGTGCTGCAAGAAAGAGATCTTCAGGACGGAGCCTGGAGGGATTCCAGACCATGGACAGAATGATCGAGAAGCTGGAAGATACTAGGTTATGGGAAGATGGGCTGTACTTCTTTTCTCCATAGGAAAATGTAGGCAATAGAAAACTCCACAAAAATAAACACTGTTACCGGCAGGTTACATTCCAAGTGAAGCACACTGAGACACCACCTGCTTGTGGAGTTAGGAGAGAGCTGAAGAGGAGAAGCATCTCGTTGACCTCGATGCTAGAAACTCTTCCTGGGAGGAGGAGTGCTTGGCTCTTGCCTGTACAGAAAGAAATGTAATTCCGGCATATTTCTTGGCCCTGCAAGGAACAATATTTATACAATCATAACAGTGTTCTCTTTTTTAAATTGCTCCGTAGTACTCCATTGTGTTAATTTATTGACTTCACTCTTCCTGGTACTGGACTTTTCATTTTGTTTCCAGTTGACCTTTTTATAAATAATACTGGAATCTGCAGTCAGTTTGCTCCATGAAGCCTCTTTGTGGGAAGAGCTAGAAAACTGAATTATTATATTAGCAATGTGTAATTATGTATAATAGAGGGAGAGGACCCCAAGTGCGAGAATGGTGGTCGAACTCTGAACAGAAGTGGTGATTGGCTCGTCTAGAATGTCCCCCTTATGGCGCCAGGCCAACCTGCCAACAGGCCAACCTGCCCTTGGTCATTCCCAGTCCTGTATAGATGAGCAGCAGGATCCTGTGTGCAGAAGGGATGTTGTATGGGGTATGCGCGCTGACTTACAGTCTGGTGCAAATGGGAGAAACCTGAGCTTGTTTATATGCCGACAGAAAGGATCCAGAACAGAGAGGCTATTGTTGTCAGCGAGGTCATCATTCGGTAGTCTTTTTAATGTCATGGACAGATGAGCACATTGGTAAATGGACGAGACTGCTCATGGTCACAAGTGACCCGCCGCATTCCAGTTGTCCCAGACTGCTTTACACCTTCGGGGGTCAAGGAGATCCCCCTTTGTCAGCAGGCTGCTTGTTCCTAGCTCAGTGACATTATGTGCAAATGAGGAAAAACCACTTCTTTCTGAAGGCACCTTCTGGTTATCTGCTGTGTACTGGGTGTCATTTGACAGAATAAGTATGCAAATCTTTGTTGAGCACTACGATTGATGCCCAAGGGAGATGTGGGCACTGAGTTCAGGAGAGACACCTGGGCCAGAGGTGTACCCTTGGGCATCATCACGTGGAGATGGTTCTTGAGGCTGTGAGAGTGAGTGAGTGTGTACTAAGGTGGGGCCTGATGTTCAGGTAGAACACAGAGGAACCCCCAGTGGAGGAGAATCTGAGCACCGGGTGTTGTGTTCCATGGCTTATGGGCACTGTCCCAACGGCATCCTGCTGCCCTAAGGGATCCCTGGCATAGACCTCTGGCTGCCATACTGGAGCCCGACACACTGCACCTGTTTGTCTGCACCCTCAGGTGCTGGCTTCTTATGCCTAGTACTCTGCCTCCTGGTGTCACTGCCATGAGTGCTGTCGGGAGGGATGATACCTCATTCATCTCTTTGTCCCTAGGGTCAAGTGTTAGCTTTTTGACACATTCTTATGAGTGTAGATGGAGGTCCAGACTTGGATACGTGGGTGGCAGGCTCCAGCAGCCCCACTTGTCCTCAGCGCTGTTTTCCTTTGGGACATTTGCTGCTCAGGTGTAATGATGCCCACTCTGGGCTGCTCCACGGAGCGTATGTTCCAGCCGGGACCAGCTCTTGCAGAGCCCTGGCCTCAGCAGCTGTCTCGACACACTTTAGGGTCATCTGAAGGAGGCCTTCTGTGGGGCTCCCACACCTGTCTTCTTGGAACAGATGAGCTGGGTACACTTTTGCCCTTGACATTGTGGGAAATAATAGAAAGGAGCTGTGCCTTGCTGGGTACATGTGATATAACTTCCACATTTCATCAAAACCAAATAAATTAGTTTAGCAAATATTTTGGACCTATGTGCAATGGACTACAGCAAATAAAGGATTGGTGGGAGTCCACTATTTCAGTGTATCAGTAAACTTGTTGTGGCTCTAGAAGAGTGGATTTATTTTTATTTACTAGGTTTCCTTCCTCCTCCCTCCCTCCCTCCCTCCCTCCCTCCCTCCCTTCCTTCCTTCTTCCTTCCTTCCTTCCTTCCTTCCTTCCTTCCTTCCTTCCTTCCTTCCTTCCACACAGTGCTTCACTTCCCTGCATGTGCGCTGGGACTTGTGTCCCTGGGGGCAGATCCCCCCTGCTTGCACCTTTCAGTGTGTGTCTTTGGTGTCATGTTCAAGGTCCTTAGGTCCAAAGGAAGTGGCAATTCTAGTTATTCCTGCATAGGGGCCTGGGAGAGCAAGGACAGGCTGTTTTACTGTTTTCCTAGGACAAGGGGCAGTTGTGCCTCTTTCAGGCTGCTTGAGCTGGTAACTAATGTCCCTTTGTCTTTGGCCGGAATCCTATCAATTCTCGAGGCCACCCTGCTGATTAGAAAGTATTTGGCAGCTACATGTGACTTTGGTCAATAAAGATATGAGAAAACAAGTTATTCTTTCATTAATAGTGCCTGGAGGGCCATAATCTTTCAATAAATGGGGTCTCCTGATTTGGGGAGATCCCTTCCAGCACTGGGGCGCTGGGACAGCACCTTGGGTAGAACAAGTTCTGTTGGCACCAAGTCCCCACTCATTCAGCTCTGTTTGTTTGCTATCTGAACTTTTTTAAAAAGCTCTTTGTTGAGGTATAATCGACATACTCCTTTGCTCTCGCCCTCAGTGCTCACGTTTCAGTATTATTCTTTGGGGTTACTCCTCGGCACGGCATCCTCCTGAGGCCTCCCTGGGTGCTTCCCCCAGCACACTCTGCTCTTGTTGTTATAAAACATATGTGACGTGAAATTTTGTATTGGAACCGTTTGGAAGTGAATTCACAATTCAGCCGTCACTAGAACTTTCTCGTTTTCCCAAACAGAAACTCTGTCCCCATTAAGCAATAACCCCCAATGGCAAACACCATTCCACTGCCTGTCTCTATGAGTTTGCCCGTTTGATTCATATAAGTGGAATCATACAATATTTATCCCTTTGTGTTTGGCTTACTTCACTTAGCATATTTTCGAGGTTCATCTGTGTTGTGGAATATATCAATCTCATTCCTTTTCATGTCTGAATATTATTCCATAATATGTATGTAACACATTCTGTTTATCTGTTCATCTATTGGTGGACATTTGGGTCGTTTCCACCCTTTGCCTATTGTGAATAATGTTGCTATGAAGATTAGTATTCGAATCCCAGTTTTGGGTCCATACCTGGAAGTGGAGTTGCTGCATCATATGGTAAGTCTATGTTTAACTTTTTTTTTTGAGGAGGTGCCAAACTGCTCCCACAGTCCCAGTATGCTTTTTAAACAAACGACCAGAAGAGATGGCACCTGAGACTCCCCAGGGTGCCAGGCTGAGGGACTCTGCCCTGCACGGAGCCGAAACCAGGGAGCGAGAGAAAGGGGTCCAGGCAGAGGTGGCGGGGCGAGAACCTAAGGCGTGCAAAGCCTGGCTGCGCCATCCACTGTCTGCCTGCTGGTAGTTTACCCCTCTGAGCAGTGGCTTCTGTGGCTTCAGGGAGGGCGACCTTGGAGGGAGCTGCCATTGGGCTGAAATGATAGCAGCAAGGACTGTGGCCAAGATGAGTGGGTGGGAAGGCTGTGCACTCTGGGCCGCAGGCACCAGGTCAGACTCTTAGGCCCAGCCGGCCGGCACCACCGACCTGGAGGCAGGCAAGGGGTTTCTAGCTGCACAAGAGAAGTTTTAGAAGGGTCTGGAGCTCTCCTCTCCTTGGAGCACAAGCCTCTGTGACATGGTCATTCATGGTCTGAAGGTTTCTTTGTATCTCCCAGAGTTTGCCTCACCTAACAACCATTTGTTTCGCTATTTACCAACTCTTTTCTTGCCTCTCTCTAAACCCCTGTTGTATGTGTTTTCAGTATTTCTAAGAGCACTTTTAAAAGTTATCTTAAGAAGAGACCCTGAAACAGGCAGCCTAGCGTGATATGGGTGCATTCCTTGGGCAGCTGTCAACCAAGAAAGGCGGCGAGGCCCAGAGCGGGCGTACATCCTGTCTGCTTGGGGTAGGTGGCCTTCTGTGAAGTACATGATTGTTCCTCTAGCAATGTGCTGAGTATCTGTTAGCCTCCACTTCACACCTGCTAGCAGGGCTGGAGTCAGAAAGACAGACAATAACAAGCTTTGGCGAGAATGTAGACAAATCGGAACCTCACACACGCTGCTGGTGGGAATGCAGTGGAATCAGCCTGGAGGTGCCTCAAAGTTACGCGCAGAGCCACCATCTGACCCAACACTTCCACTCCTAGGCATTGACCCAAGGGCCCTAGAGCACGTCCACACAAAATCCCGTACATGGAAGTTCACACCAGTGTTGTTCCAACATGGAAAACATGCTCAATAACAAAAGCCGGACACAAAAACCACATGTTGTATGAGTCCATTTATAGGAAATGTTAAGAATAGGCAAATCCGTAACAGAAGTAGATGAGTGGTTGCCTAGAAGTGGGAGGCAGGGACAAGAATGAGGAGACCTGCTAATGGCTTCTGGGTTTCTTTACAGGGGGATAAAAATATTCTAAAATTAGATTGTGGTGGTGGTTACTCAGGCTCTGGATGTAGTGAAAAAATCAGTGAATTGTATATTTTATATAAGTGAGTTGTATGGTATGTGAGTTAAAGCTCAGTAAAGCTGCTTTTTTTTAAAAAAAAAAAAAAAAGGTCTAATGTGGAACAAGAAGACGCAGTGATGCTAACTTTTCTGCCTGGGAGTAGAGAGGAAGTCTTAGTGTGCCTCTCCTCTGGACCACCCAGGGAGATGTTGGAAGGCAAACAGGTCCTCTCTAGGGTGACTCTTTCAAGGTTAGAAGACTAGACTGGGGAGTCCGTGGCAGTTGAACAGAAATCACAGGTAGCTGGAACCATTTCGGGGGAGTCCATAGGGAGAGAAAGGAGGAAAGGGACAATCGAACCAGGAGGCTCCAAGAACAGTGGCAGGAGCAAGCGGGAGAGGCAGGAAAGAGTACTGGGGCTCAGGAGTCCCTGGGGCCACCCAGTCTAGCTGATCTTTCCAAAAAGCCATTTGGCTACACATCGTATTAAAAGCCATCACCTCACTCTACCTTTTCTGAGAAAGGAAAACAATATGATGGATGTCTGAAATACACGCAATAAAGATTTAACAGCCCTCACTGTCTCAGGAACATAACGGGGTTGGTTTCATTTTAATTCTAGTTTCTGTCAGGGCTCTTTCTACCTGTCAGGGACCAAGCTAAAGAAGAGGTAGACTGTCCCCCAAATCACACTGTATCTCTTATGTAGGAATAAGGGAGGAACTGAAATAGAGGATGCTCCCTAGCATGCTCTGACCACTGTGTGACCTTGGCCAAGTCACTTCACTCTCCCAAGCGGGGACATTTATATAACCACCTCAAGGGATTGTTTAGATATAATGTTACAGTGTGTGCAAAATGCTTTTTTGTTATTAATAGCAACCTGTTAAAGGAATATTAATTACAGGTGTGAATGTTAGTTATAGGCATGGACTGCCACTATCAGGAAGACAACCTTTTCCACCTTAGGCAGCTTAACTTGCCCCAGAGCTCTCTCTCCCTGTTATGGTCAGCAAATTAAACAAGCAAAAATACTTCAAAAAGAGTAACTGTGCTTTCAGAATTAAAAAAAATTTTTTCAAAGTTTAAAAAACTTAAAGGTCGGGAATTATTTTCTCCTTTATTGGTAAATTAGTACTAATAATGGCAAATTGGTTTCGTGACAGATTTTTCCCTTTCGGGTTCCAGGGTGGCAGCAAGAGGGACTCTTGTGCCAGTTCTAGAAGCCAGCCAACGTTTGGGGTATGGCTACCACTCTGAACTTGGGGTTTAGGGGGAAAAGCTACTTTTGCTTTCCTGGGAATCACTCTTGTTTAAAAACAGAGGTGCATGGTGTGAAGAGGCTGGTAGCTTGCAAGGTGTAAAACACAGAACCAAAGTTGCGGACATACCTCAAAAGAGCACTTGTGATGTTTTCATTCACACTACCAGTTGGTATCTCAGGCTAATAGATATTTTATGTGCATATCATAACAAAACTTTATTTGCAGAATTAGGTGGCAGATTTTGAAAAAACAAAAAATAGGACTTCTAGTTAAATTCAAATTTCATATAAACAATGTATATTTTAAAAATTACTTTTATTGAGTTCTAATTCAGATACCATAAAATTCACACTTTTCAAGTGTGCAATTCAGTGGTTTTTCGTTAATTCACAGAATTGTGCACCCATCACCACTATTCAATTTCAGAGCATTTTCATCACCTATACTCATTAACACTCATTCCCATTGTCCCCTCCCCCCAACCCCTAATCTATACTCTGTCTCCATGGATTTGCCTATTCTGGCATTTCATAGAAATGGAATATAATACGTGGCACTTTTTTCACTGAGCATAATATTTTCAAGGTTTGTCCGAGTTGTGGCCTGTGTCAGTACTTAAGTCCTTTCGATGGCTGAATAATAACAGTCCCTTGTACAGACAGGCCACATTTGTTTATCCATTTGTCAGGTGATGGGCATTTGTGTTGTTTTCACTTTTCGGCGATTAGGAACAACGTTGGTGTGAACTTCCACATACGGGATTTTGTGTGGACGCGCTTTAGGGCCCTTGGGTCAATGCCTAGGAGTGGAAGTGTTGGGTCAGATGGTGGCTCTGCGCTTAACTGTTTGAGGCACCACCAGGCCGATTCCACTACATTCTCACCAGCAGTGTGTAAGGTTCCAGTTCACCTTTGTCCCCATCAATGTTGTTGTTTTTTTAATAACGTTTTATTTTTCCCAAACTGTACAGTTGGCGGGATCTTCACCAGCAACCAGAGCACCCCCACCCTTGGTGTTTCTGTTGTGAATTACTTGAGCTCTGCGCTTCTAAACTGATTTAGTAAGTCCTTTACCCAGTTGCTCCTGAAGGGGTCTTGCCCCGGCCAAGGATCCTAGGACCTTCAGCTCTCTGGACAACAGCTGGGTCATAAGCTTATAGTTGAGGACTTCCTTACAGAGTCTGTCATACGTTGCTTTGTCAAACATGACTAACTTACTGAACTTGTCCCGAACTCTGCCTTTGGACCACTTCTTTTTGGCCTTGACCACAGATTTGTTCACTGGGTCTTTGTCTTTCTTGGCTGACTTTCCAGCATCTTTCTACTAGTCGTTCTTGGGCGGTATAGCTACCACTGCAGGCAGGCGCGCGCACGCACGCGCACACACACACACACACACACACACACACACACCTGCAAACGCTTGCTTTTGTCTGTCTTTTTTGATTATGGCCTTCCTAGTGGGTGCGAAGTGGTATTTCACTGTGGTTTTGGTTTGCATTTCCCCTATGGTTAAAGATGTAAAGCACTATCTTTTCATGTGCCTACTAGCCATTTGTATGTCTTCATTGGAGATGGTCTGTTCAGATGATTTGCCCATTTTTTTATTGGGTTATTTGTTCTTTCATTACTGAATTCTAAAAGCTCTTTAAATGTTCTGGATACAAATTCCTTATCAGATATATGATTTACAAATATTTTCTCTAATTCTATGGGTTATTTTTTTCAGTTTCCTTGATGGTGTCAGTTGCAACACAAAAGTTTTTTATTTTGATGTAGAGCATTCGTATTTCTTATTTTGGTGTTTATGCCATGTTCAATCCTTTAACAAGTCATCCTGACAGCACTTTTGAAATCTCACAGACTCATTCCCTTCTTTCTCTCCCCTCTGCGCTTGGCCAGACCCTCATCTCCCTGTTCCTGGACGTTTGTTTAGTGATTTCTTAATTCTAGTCTCTTACCCCTTCAGTCCATCCTCTATCCCAGTACCTCATTGTCCCTCTGAGATGTAGTTCTGATTGTGCTGCTCATTTGCTCAAAAACCAGCGTTTCCTACATTTATTTTTACCATGATACAGTTTACCCATTTTGAGATAATTAGTGGGAGATCAAGAGATCATAAGATATATTCTTAGTTAAGCAGACAACAAGATGTAGTCTCACAGATGAATTAAGTGCTGCAAGACTGTTCACATTTATATTTGATGCTTTTTAACTCTAACACAGAGAAAATTATTTTTACTTTATTAGGAACACAATACGTACATAGCCAGAAAGCTAGTTGTATTTTCACTATAGATGAGCGCAAAAGCCCTCAGCATTTAAAATTGATAATGATATTGCCCCAGTTCTTTAAGAGAATCATATCTCCTTAATATTAGTTATAATGTTGCCTCATCATATCCTCACATCAGGGAGAACATAAAGTCTTCTATATTTTTATTTCATTACCGTGTAATATGAAAATCTCTGCACACAGATGCGTCGTAGCAAAAGGAAGAACAGAAACAGCGTCTTTGGCAATATTCTGTGCGCTCTGGAATTAAGCTGTTCCAGGAATCATTAATTGTTATGACTCGGGCAGCTCGCCACCTGGCTTTTTAGAAATCATCACTTGGATGTCCTCTGCTTCTTGGCTCATGGGGTTCACAGTGCGCAAATCATAAAATTGCTTTTTCTGTTTAAAACTTCCTTTTTTCACCATAGCTTCAGATAGAATAAGTTTTAATGGTATTCATGTTCAATATGCCGTATGTATAATAAAATCATGAATAGATATTGAAATCCTAAAATAAGATATCTTCCATAGATGAGACATCGTGACCGGAAGATGCCATCGATGCCATGGCTAGTTTGTAAGGGCCGGCCACATGCCTGTGTGCAGCTCAAATGACAGACGTTGGTGCTTCACTAAGCTTGCTCATGATTTCCTGGCAGACTTGGGTAGAGAACACGATTTCTTAGGTGTGCTATCACGTGATTATGAGAACAGTGCATGTAACATCTTTCCTACATATACATATACATCTTCGAATGTACACAGAAGAGAAAACAGCTTTGACATAAATTTTCTGTAGCACTCAGTTGGGAGGTGGCAGCCCCCAGATTAAAGACTGATTTCCTTCTATGGCATCAAGAGTCCATGGCTATCCTCGGGCCTCACCTCTCACCGGCACCTCCTGTAACCATGTAGCAGCTCTCACACCTGGACAGCCATTTCTGCCTCTCCTGCCAAGCCCTGCACATTTGCTGGGCTCTGGGCCGGAGTTGAGGGGGCAGTGTGTGTGTGTGTGGAAGAGGGAGAGGAGTTTCTGTGTAGAGGTACAAGGATGCCATTTGAACATGAGATGACATTTGAGTATTACTGGCGAGTTTTGTTTTCTCCCTTCATCCTATCACCTATCTCATCTCCTGTAATCTGTTTACCTATCTTGCATCCTCAGAGAAGCCCCCCTGCCCCACCCCATCCCATACAGATATTTCCCTTCCTTCCTGGCTTTGCTTTTCTGAAAGAGCTTCTCGGATTGTCAGGATCCTCGCCCACTGCTCTGGACCCCCAACCTCTCTGGGGAGTCTATGTACTTTTCCATAGCACATGAGAATGGTCTGATGGCCCTTCTGGGGCAGCCCTCAGCCTGTGAGCCAGCTGTGGAACTTCATGCAGGGGCTTGCAAGAGAATGGGCTGCAAGCTCCTGAAATTCTGTGTAGCCCTCTGGCATATAAGTAGTGTCATTAAGAAAGCCTGTCAGCACTCATCAGGGACCGCTTGCCTCAGTCCAGTCCCTGATGTAGATGTGACCCAAAAAAGGAATCCTTAGTCCATGGATTTGTGACAAATGTGACTTACATGAGACCTCTCATTTATCAGGTTTCTTTATCTGGGCAGTTTGAGGGCAGGTGGAAGTAGCTTTAATAAATGGGTCTCCTGCATCCCATTTAGGGGCCTTCAGACGTGGCACAGAGCTGACTTCTGGCTCAGGTCAACAGGTACAGATTTTCCCCAGGGAGTGACTAATCCTGGTTGTAACAGGGTTTGCGGAATGATTTCTGTTTCCCCACTGATGAGAAGTGCTGCCCATATCATACACTTAATTCCCTCAACTTCTATTTCTGTGCTCTGTTCCTTAATGTTAATCTATTTATGCCTCCTTGTTTCATTTGCTGTAACTTTATAATAATATATTTAGTACCTGATATGGCTAAATCCCCATATTGCTTTTCATTTTCAGAATTTTCTTGCTTATCTTAATGTAGTAAGTTTTCCACATAAATAACTCTGTTTAATTCCAAAAAAATTACTGTTGATACTTGTATTGTGTTAATGTATGTGTTAATTTAGGGACAATTGACATTTTTATATTGACTTTTCTCATTAAAAACAGCATATGTCTTATTAAAGTTTTTAAAGTTTCGTTTGTGTGCCTTAGAGGTTATATTTATTTTTTAATGCAGATTTTGCAAACTTCTTAAATAGAAAACTAGAATTCATATCTTTTTAGTTACTACTGTAAATGGGATCTTTAAAAATCCATTATATTGTCTATGTGGTTGCATGTATAGGAAGATTATAAATTTTATTTTTTATTAGTAATTTTATACCTAACCACCTTACTGAATTTTATTATTCATATCCACCTTTTTCAGTTGATTTTCATGGATGTTCTAGATGTGTGCTGTTAGCTACAAACAATAGTAACTTTATTGTGGGGAGTTTGTATGAATGTAGAACCACAATATGCTGACGAGTGAGAATCTTTGCATGGAAGAATGTGTTGGAAGAACCTTTGGTCCATATCTCCTGTTTTCTCCAGTTCTCTGTCCCAGGCTTTGGGGGCTTGCCTCTTCCAGCTTAGGGGCCTGTTGACCGTCTCGAGTGAGGGTTAGGAGCCAGGTGAGAACACGCTTGTGGTGCCTTGTGCCAGGTGCTCAGCCCAGGGCTTGTGTCCTGAGAGCACAAATGAGGCGTCCCAAGATGTCGTGGCGGGGCCTGAAGGACTACTAGGAACTCTCCTGACTGACCAAGGTGGGGGATGTTTGGGCCCAGCACAGGGCATATGCAGGGCATGTGCAAATGCAGGTGATTGGGAAGTGCTAGCAGGAGAGCAGCAGTCTGGTGAGGGGCAGGGCCAGGTGGCCTGTGAGTCATTCTGATGCACCTGGAGTGGCCCTTGGGGGGACAGAGGCAGCTGGGCGGGAGTGCCTTCCCCATGAGGGGAAGACCTTTCTCGGTGCTGTGTGAGTGGTGGTTAGAAGTAGTCAAGACTCAAAGCAGACGAACTAATCAGGGCCTCCTCTGAGACTTTGAAACACTGTTAAATGGCTGTAAAATAATGCCTGGACAGTTTTCATTCCAACCAAGTTGAAGCAGGAATAATAAGAATTGTGAGGTTTTACAGGTTCATATCATCAAAAGCCTGGAGCTGAGCATTGAAAATGAGGGATTTTGATAAATAAAAGCATCAGTTTCCTTTTTTTTTTTTTAATTCCAAAAGTAGTCATGCCAATTCTTTACAGAATCATCTCATACAGAGCCAGAAATTGTTCTAAGCTGGAGTGGTCTGTCTGCCGAATTGTTTCTATGTTGCCAAACATACATGTGCTGTGCAGAGTGTCTAATTATTCTTGGGGACAATTACTGTCAGGTTCCAAAATGTGTTCAGTGAGCAGCAATTGGTGTTTATTCAGTTCTAAAAAGACTATGGGAACAGTAGGTTATATTGTCTGCTTAAAGAAACGTTTGCCATCCGGAAACATCTGCTTTCTATTTAAAGCACCAAAGAGGGAATGGGAATGATTTGAAATAGACTCCCTGAGCCTCGAACACCAAAAAGAGGGGCATAAATTGGGTACGGAGGTGGTTTCTGGCCTCTGACACACACTCCCTTTAGTTTTTCCCTGCTGGGAAGGAAAGGCGACCTGCTGGGTATGAAAGTTCTGCTTCTCTTGGATTTTTCTATTTATACTGATTTGCACGCTTTCGAGAACTGACTTCTGTGTCCCAGTTCCAGCTCTTTTACTTTCTCAGGTGAGGCCAGATGCTCTCTGAGTTGGGGTACGCTTTTCTGAATTCTGCAGTGAGGTTTGTGGAGTGTTCCAATTTCACCCATAAAGATGTAGGGGCTTGTTGTCCAGGTGGCCCGAAATTGCTGTGACCCTCGGTTTTCTATGTGGGTGATGCCGCCCGCTCACAGTCCTGCTTGGAGGCTTAAGTGAGAATATACACAATGTGCTTGGCGTAGTGAATTTCTATGAAGGTCAGCACTTCAGTTATCTATTTCTGGTTAATAAACTGCCACAAGTTTAGCAGCTGAAAACAAAACACATTTCCCTGGCTCAGGAGTCTCACTGGGTCCTCGGCTTCAAGGTCTCTTATAAGGTGTCACCAAGGTGTTAGCCAGGGCTGGGGTCTCCCCTGAAGGCTCAGCTGTGGGAAGATCCACAGCTTTCCAAGTGGTTGCTGGCAGAATTCCAGCTCCTTGAGGGGAGTTGGACCAAGGGCCTCAGTTCCTCTCTGGCTGTTGGCTGGAGGCCACCCTCTGTTCCTGCCATATAGGCCTTCCCACCATGGGAACTTGTTTCAACAAAGCCAGCAAGAGAGACAGTCAGTCAGGGGACTTTACTAGCCAGACAGAAGTAACTTGCTCTCACAAATGACAACCTTTGCCATACTCTGTTGGTTAAAAGCAAGTTACAGGTCCCACCCCTGCTCAGAGGGAGGGCGTTCGTTACACAGGGCATGAGCACCAGGAGGTGGGATCATTGGGAGACACATCAGAAGCTGCCAAGTACAGACACTGTCGTTTTAGGGAGAGAATATAGCATAATGGTTAAGAGGAAGGATGTCTTTGTCACTTAGCACTGCCTTCAAAGCTCAGATGTGCAGCCTGCCACTTACCATGTAGCCCAGGTCAGGCCCTTGGCCTCTCTGCGCCCATTTCCCCACCTGCGTGGGACCTCCCCATAAGAGTGTTGTAATCCTAAAAGAGTACATGGAGAGCCTGGCAGAATGATCAGTAACCAGTAAATTAGCTACAAGCTTTCTTTTCGTCATTGTCTATTTGGGGCATTTTCTTTAAATACCATTAGGTTTTTGAATTTTAGAAGAATAACATAGAACACTTCAGTTGCCTCAGACTTGGTCATTCATGCGCAAATGTCAGTCATATGGGTAGCTTCCTGGGCACAGAGCTGCTGCCAGACTGGCTGTGCAGGTCCTCCCTGGCCACCCAGGGCCTCAAGACACTTGTCTTTGGCCTCAGGAGGGCGGAGGCTCCTCCATGGCACCCTTCCTCTCAGTGGGGCTGGTGGGAATCCCTGCAGCTCCTCACCCAGGTCTTGGTGCCTCTGCCCAGGCTGGAGCAGCCACTCAGCCACTTGCAGAAGCCTCACTGTGATGACCAGGGCTGCAGCCCCCGAAGATGTGGCCAGCTGAGTCCATTGTGTTCCCAACAAATCTCATTTCTGATTGGGGTCCCAAAGGCAACCACAGTGGCTTTGGTCCATCCTCAGACACAAGGGGCAGATTCAGAGCCAGGCCCTTGTCATCTGCATGCACAACTTGACCTGACCGTGGCAAGCAGGCAACTAGCTGCCTTGGCTTGTCCCGGATGAGAAGGCTCTGCCACTTTCTCTTGTCTCCCTGTCCTTCTCCTCTGTCTCTCTCTGCTTTCCTTTCCTCACTTTCTCATTCCTGTTGGGTGCAGGGACATAGAGTACTTACAGAAAGTCACTGCTTGGCCACCACAGCTGTCCCCTTTCCTAACCAGAGCACCTCTGCCTCCCATGGCCCGTGCCCACATCTTTTGCACCCAAAGATCCTGTTCTTGGTCCCACTGTTGGCCCTTGCAGGATGTAGGAGGATGTTCGGGAGTCATTCTATGTCATTCACAGTCAGCTGTGCCATTCTGGAGGACTGATGCTGGCTGTAGCGATCACTTCTTCATTTTTTCCTAGATCACTTGATAATGTCTCACGTGGGCATCACCCCAGCTTCCCTGAGGACAAAAATCACCCAGAGCTCTTGTGAATAACAGAGCTACCCAGGCCCCTCTCCTGGAGAGCCAGGGTTTTGGCTGCTAGTCTGGGCTGGAGGACTTGCATTTTTAGTTGAAGTGCCAGCTAATTGCTACCAGAGGTCTCAGGATGCTCCTGCAGACCCTGTCCATCCTCCTTGGTGTGGAGGACACAAGGGAAGGTCTGAAAGTGAGCCTCTCCCCAGGAAGGACGCTGCCCTGACCAAGGGAGGCAGGGATGTTAGCGTGATTCAATTCTTAAAAACCTCTTTGGTGTTACTGCCCTTTCTGTCACTCCCTCCTTCACACATGCGGAGACCACAGTGTGAGCAAGTGTTTTCCTCTGCGGTGCTGTGCTGCGGTGATTAGCAAAAAACAGTGCCTGGGCTGGCAGCACAGCTGGGGATCCAGATGTGAGATTGCCCGTGTGGGTTTGCTTAGGGGAGCTTTGTATTCGTGTGCACGCCCGCTCTCCACAGCTGCTCTCCTGACAACAGATGCAGGAAATTACGGGGACAATATTCCTTTGTTTCTTGAGCTGTCACCCTACTGCTGGAAGGTGTCAGTTTAGGACTGAGTAGGCGGTGAACTCGGTCACTTTTAAAGGAAGAGAAACATCCTAGTAATTAACACCTCCAGCAGCACTTGTCCTGCTCCCAGATCTAGAAGGAAAGATCTGGGGGCCAGGAATGCTGGTCTCTGTGCATCCTTCTGGAAAGCTAGCCTCTAGAAATAGCTGCATTGAGGTAGCGTGAATAGCATGCTCTTGGCTTATTCATTTGGACAAATAGTCATGAAAAAGGCTTCTACAACCTAAGTTGATGGGTGATACTGGTATTCATGGTGTTGCTGAGAATCCGTTGTGTGGGCCTCAAATAGTATAGTGCTTTTCCAGAAAGAAGTTTCTCTCCTTAGAAAGAGCTTCCTTCCCAGGAATGAGCCTTCTGTAGTCAGGTGGGTTCAAAGACTGCTTTGTCTAAAACCACTCCATTTAGGGGCCAGAACACTTAGAATTCACGTTTCCCTTTGGATATTTTTTTTTCATCTCCACTTGAGTGTCCTAGTCTTTCATGCCATTGCTTTTGACATCGTACGGATTTTAAAATATTAGTTTGTCTTGGTTACCTTTTGATTTAATTTTTATCTTTAATAAGTGCTTGTGAAATCTGTAGAATTTTTATGAATGATGGGGCGATTTTTACATTGCGGTGGCTTCCGCCCCCCCCCCATTTTATCGTATTTTGAACACTTAAAAAGATTTTGAGCCAGTTTGCCTGAAGACCCTTTCCCCCAAAATAAGTATTTTGAAATGGGCATGTTTCATTTTGTGTTACTTTGTGCAATATATACCTTAAAATATGAAATCCATTACCATTTTTATTCATCTACTTTATCTCAATGCTAATTGTCAAAAATCTAATTCCCCACTCAACAGAAACATAGATAATGTGCTAACTTGATTAATAATCACATTAAGAATTTTTAAGCGTGTGGAGTGAAATAGCAACAATACAGATGCAAGAATAGCAAAGAGATAGCTTTGATGAATTTTACATAAAACTCAACAGGTTTATACATTGGAAACATAAAACTTTAAAGCTTGGTCAATTATGAATGAATGCATCATTCATAAAATGCTGTGAATTTGAGAAATACTTAATAGAAATATAACAGGAAGTTGTAAATGGTTTGCAAAATCCTAAAATTATTGTGGAATCTCCCCAAATGAATTTGTTGCCTCTAAAAATGCCAACAGGATGTCTGAAAAAGAAGAGGACACTTAACAGGATGCAAAAACTCAGAGAAGGGGTTGTTTTGAGCAAATTGCTTATTAGGCCAGTTGTTCCACAGCCTCAGGGTATTAGGTTTCAGTAACTACCCCCTGGCTTCTCTTTTTCTCTTCTCTTCGCTTTTCTTATTTTAATTGTCTCATGCAAACGTATCTTCCCCTTTAAGCCATTAACATCTTTGGGGGCAGTGGGTGGCTTAGAAACCGTAAATTATACATAAAGTCACATTCCACCGACTCACACAGCGTCTCCTGCCTCACAGGGAACAGCCCGTCTTCACCACCCGGGCGCACGTCTTCCAGATCGACCCCAGCACCAAGAAGAACTGGGTGCCTGCGAGCAAACAGGCAGTCACCGTTTCCTACTTCTACGATGTCACCAGGAACAGCTATCGGATCATCAGTGTGGATGGAGCCAAGGTACCACCCCCTGCCGATTTTGACATTCCCAGCCATTAATTTTGCATCTAAAGCAATTGAATACATTTGAAGAGTGGAGGGAAAGAACGTGCACCCCACATCCTGCTGCCTTAACACGGATGTCGTTATTATAATGTCCGTGAACTCACAGATCCTGCTTTTTTTTTTTTTAATTTAAAATTATGGCAAATGGAACAAAAAAATTCCCTGTTACCACATTGTTTTTATAAAAGCTAGCATTTCAATGCCTGTGTAATAATCCCACCAAGGCCCTATAATGTTCTCATCTTTCCCATCAGGGTTTTTTAAATATTATATATAATGAGGATCTTCAAGCAACAGCTACCCTCATTTGATCATCATACACCTATTGCTTTCTCTTGGATATTTCCTTAGGTTAGATTCCTGGAAGTAGTGAGCTAGGTCAAGACATTACCATTTTAGGGCTCTTGATGATATTGCCAATTGCTTTCCAAAGAGGTCTTTCTTCCCATATGTCTGAAAATACCAGCAGTGGTACTATAGCTAGTCTGGTTTTGGTGTTATTAGGCATGGGAATTGAATTTTAATGAATGGTTTTAGGGTATTTCTTCAAATAATTTTTCCCTAGTATTTTCACTACTACTGCTTCCTTAATATTTTTTGCCATGTCATTATGAGAGCGAATAAAAAGAGGTATTGATAGAAGTGTCACCAGGTTTGCAAAAGAAAAAAAAAGTTGACTTGATACTTTATCATTTGTTTCTGTTTTTAAACTGTGTTTATCCTGCTGGATATATTTACATGGATTATCTGCTGTCAGGTGAAATTCAAAGTATCTGAAGCGGAATTCCCGGTTTCTCCTCAAAACCACCTCTTTATTTTCATTTTCCAGTCACCTGGGCTAAAAAGAAAGAGAGAGAGATGGCTTGGAGTTAGTTCTTTTTTAGTTGGTCAATGGAATCTATATTTGGTATCTTACATTCATGCCTAACGTTTTGTTTCAAGGCCATAACTCCATAACTCTTGTCCTGGCACAGTTGTCCTGAGACTAGACTTCTGACTGGCCTTCTCACCCTGCTGCAGTCTGCCCTGCCCCCTGCCCTAGGGCAGCACTCCCAGGCAGTCAGAAGCAGGGGAACTGGGGCCTGGGTAATCGAATCCCCTTCCACAAGCCCAAGCCATAGGGCAGAAGGCTTGGAAGCCTTCTATGAGAGCCTGCTGGTGCCTCCTGATCGCTGGATGAGGCGCCCTGTTCTGAGGCCAGATTCTCTCCTCGGCCTGTGTTCTCTAAGCATGTCCTCTGTGCTCACGGCGTCGTGGAGCCTGCAGACAGAGGTGGCTTGGCCCCATGAGCCTCTGTTTATTCCTTCCAGTTGCCACAGCCCTTCCTCCTACTCGCGGCAGGAACCCAGAGTCCTCATTTTACAGCCGAGGTCAAGGAGAGGCAGTGACCTGGCCTAGCAGCTGGTGCTTGCGCCCAGTTCATCAGACGCCAGCTTCCAGCCCTTTGGGTTGAAGCGGGCTTCCCTGGCTGGTGGAGGAGCACGCCCTGATGCCATGTCACGCAGGCAGGGTGTTCAGGTTGAATGGCTGGTTTGGCCAACATGTTAAAGAGATGCAGGAACTGGTTTTCTATGTAAGCAGGCAGGATGGTAAGACACGCGTTGTGAAGGAGACGTGCTCTGGTAACAACTGCTGGTGTGGAAGGGACTTAGAGGTTGTCATGAGCAAAGGCACCGCAGCCTCAGCTACTGAGTCAACTGTGGGCAGCCCGCAGAGCACAGGCTCTGTGACGGGAGGAGGTGCAGCCAGCAGCGTGAGCAGCTGTCATTCCACACAGGGCACGGCAAGCTCCTCTGCCCCGTCCAACCATTTGCACATTTACTTGGGGAAGGACGCGTGGAAGGCCTCTCCTTCCCCTGAGAGCAGTCTGTGCCTGCTCATCATAGGACGAATCTGTGCTTGTCCCTATTCTTCATCCTTCCTGAAACATTGAGACGTTTCCCCTTTTCAGAGAAAATACTTCACATGTCAGTCCCAGCTGCTGCTAAAGACACTGGTGGGCAGGAATACTACAGTGTGTCGCCTGGCCTGTAAAGGGTTGTGTGACTCCCTTTCTGTGCGTGGGGCACCCCCAAGACCGCATTCCTTAAGGACTGGAGACCAGGCCTGGCTTGCCTTTGGAGTCCCAGCATCAAGCCAGAGTGGGCAACGCCATAGGAGCGGTGGGGCAGTGGGTGGGTGATGAGGTCAGGCCTGGCCGCATGCTCTCCAGGCCGGTGGCAGGTGTGCCATGTCTATAGAATGACAGTGGGCAAAGGTGGGGTCACCGCCGAGAGGATCAGAACCAGGATCAGAACCTCAGAATGCCACCGGGGTCGGCCCTGCACGTGGACAGACGGGAGCCATATGAGGGCATCTCGCAAGCCCAGCTTCCCGGGGCTTCGGTGTGAGCCATCGCAGCACCAACAGCCACACCAGCTATGTGATTTATGGCGAGTTTGGGGCGGAACTGCCAGCTCCATCGCAGAGGACTCCGTGTCCGGAGCATCTGCTAAGCGAGCCATTGCAGTGCTTTGGTTTCCTTGTGCCCTTACGGACCGAGGTGACCGTTAGCACCCTTGGGAGAAACTGCCCACGCCATGGACAAGACCTGCTGGGAGCTGGCGTTCCTCCCGGTGTCCCTGATGTTCTCAGTCATTTACAGGGTCACGGAAACCAATGCTGGAAGAGACCATAGAGTCATCCATTCCATGGTCATTTAGCAGCACCCAATGTGTGGCCAGCACTGCTTGAGTGTGACCGTAGAAGGCCGTAAGCCTCTGAAACCTGGCTCGCTTGGTGTTTCCTTCGAGGAACGTGACATTGCTTTCAAGAACACAGTCAGGGTCCCCTCCTCCACACATATCTGGTGTCTTCTTTTGCATAAACAGAGGCACTTTCTCTTCAGGGGCCAGCATATGGAAGGTTCTCAGCACACAGTAGGTTTTCAATGAATGCTGGTTTCTTTCCTTCCCTGACTATGGTGAAAGGCAAAGGGAAAAAGCACCCGTCAACACCACTCTAGGAGCTGGCTGCGTGTCTCTTAATCGCTGTGACTCAGCGTCTTGTGAAAAACGTCCATCTCCCTGGACTTGGAACAGACTTTCTGTGGAGGGGAATCCAGGGGCCTGTCTTCCACTGCGTGACACGTAGCTTCCTCAAAGTCCGGAGCAGGACAGAGACTGGAGGAGCTTAGCTGTTGCTTCTTCCAAGTAGTTCTTGTTATGTGCGTTCTGTGCATTTCCCCGTGATGTGCAGGAACCAGGTCTTCCACTGGGGAGTCTTATTTTCCTCTCCGGAAGTTTCAGAGACAACGCAGGACAGAGGAAGGGGTGCGAAGGCTAGGGGTGCCACCTCAAAGCTTTATATGAAGCGCCCTGCCAGCTTCACTTTCTCCCCCACCCTCACCTTCCCACTCCCTAGGGAGGCACCAGTTCTCACCCACAGCGTGTCCCCGGCACCCAGGACCTCATCCTCCCGTGTTCCCTCCTGACTGTTCCTACTGGTGGCCTTCAGTCATTTTTCCTGCTCTTTGTCACTGTCTCAAGTCGGTCTCTACCAAAGCCTCTTCTCTTGTCCCTCTGTCCCCTCCTGCTGTATGACATCCTTACTTCTGGGACCCCATAGACTGCTGAGCCCCCCTCTTTCCTGAGTCCAGAACCCATAGTTCCAGCCACTTCTTCTGTCTCCCACACAGTTCCCGGTGCCCAGTGTGAGGTCACCAGCCCCCTTTTCTCTAGCCAGGGCTCACCAGGAAGATCCGCCCCCTGACAACTTTGTTTTAGTTTTGTGAACTTTATGTTTACCTGTTTGTACCGTTTAATATCTGATAATAAAGCGGGCACTCATGTACCTGCCACCCAGCTGAGGAAGTCCATCCTTTACTAGAACTTCAGGGTCCCTTTCTGGGCCTCTTCCAACATCTAAATGCTCCTCCCATCCTCCCCTCAAGAGGTTACTCCTCTCTTGAAATTTGCATTTAGCATCCCCTTACTTTTCTTTATAGTTTTGCCACCTGTATCTATGTCCCTAAACCAGAGGTTGGCAAACGTTTCCTCTAAAGGGCCTGATAGTAATTTCCCTTTATGAACCATACGGTCCCTGTGGCAGTCATTCAGCTTTTCTCATAGGGAGGACACAACCATAGACCAATATGCAAACATTGGCTGTGGCTGTGTGCCAATAAAACTTTATTTAGAAAAGCATACTGCAGGTGGATTCGGTCAGAGGGCTGTACTAGTTTGTTGACCCTTGCCCTAAATAATATATTGTTTAGTTTTGTGAAGTTTGGGCTTTTATATAAGTAGAATGATACTGGAGACCCATACTGTATGTCGTCTTTTGTGACTTTTTATTTTTCTGCTGTGTGTTGTGTTTTTGGTTCATCCATGTTGATGCCCATACCCTTAATTACTTTCCCGGCGGGGTGTTTTTCATTGTATGAATGACCGCAGCTGGTCGATTCTGCTGGTGGTGGGCACTGGTTTTTGCAGACGCTGGAGCTGTGAACATTTTCCATTTCTCCTGGTTCCCCTACGCAAAGCTTTCTCTTGGGTTACACTTAAGACGGAGATTGCTGGGTGGCAGAGAATGCGCATCTTTAGCGTTAGCAGAGCAAGCCGTATTGTTCTTCAAAGTGGCTTTGCCAGCCTGTGAGCTCCCATTGCCCTGCATCCTCGCCCCCTCTGCAGTATCGTTAGACATATGTTGGATTCCGTGAGTATATAATAGAAATGGTAATGCAGTTTCCACATTAGTAGTGAAATTGAGTTTATAACTTATGTTCATGAAATCCAGGCGACCTCATGCTCACCAGTCTCACAAAAGAGGGGTCCATTCACCTGTCCAAAGCTAAGCCTCTCTCAGGTCCCGTCTCCTCACCACCACCCCGCCCCCCCCCCCATGTCCCTGCTTCCCACATGCCTACATGGGGCACTCACCACGCAGACCCAGAGCAGGCAGAAGGCCTTTTCACATGCTTTTTCTTTCACACTTTATTCATGCTCTGGAGGGTGAAGGTAGAAATGAGTTAGAGCCTCAAAGAGAAACAGAAGCGTTTTCCATATGCAAGGGCAATTGTCCCCAGAAATAACTCGGGGATGTGAGAGAGCCATATGCAGGTGGAGTGTATCCTTAGAAGCTTCTCGAAAAGCCCAGCTTCTCCAGAGGACTTAGTCCTGGTGGGTGAGCCAAGTGCAGCACGAGTGGAGCTCCCACACCGGTGGGAAATGAAGAGGGAAGCTCCGGTTGACCATTTTGGACAGCGTGATTGCTCCCGCTGTCAGTCTCACTGCTGTTGAGAAGGTCAGTGCACTGGCTCCCCTGGGAGAGGAGCCAGCTGGTTGTCTCAGTAATTGTAGCGATGGGCTTACTGTTAGGGCCTTGAAGACTCTTCCTGTGAGCCACCTCTGGTGAGTGGTGGCAATGTAAAGGGTCGTGGAAAAGTAGAGGTGGCTTTCCTTCCCCTTCTTCTCCCTCTTTCCCCTTCTTCCTCCCATCTGGATCTAGGAAGCTCCAAAAGTCTCAGAGCCTTGGTAAGCTCCTAGGAGACAGCCAGGGCACTGCAGAGCCTGCAGAAATAGTCCGGGGATTGTAGGAGAGCTGGTGAAGGGTGAAGGGGCGGGCTTTCCTTTATCTTCTCTGCTAACCTCCAGCTGTGGGATTCTATCCGTTGTGTTTCTTATGTGCCTGGGTGCCTTGATGCTCGGGACAGAGTCAGAGGTAGCTGTGCTGAACCAGGATCAAAGCAATCCACCCCACAAAGAGCAGGCATCCCAGTAAGGAATGGGGGGAAGGGCAGAGGCACTCTCATTACAAAATTCTTAGGCATACTTCCTGCAAGACTGGCAATTTTTGTCCTAGGGTGACTAGACCTTTTGTCTGCAGGGGTGCATGCCCAGTGCAGCTGTGTGGGTAGAGGGACTTCCTGACAGTGGGAGTGAGGAGATGGGGCCTAAGGGACTGAGGGAGGCTTAGTTTTCATTTTATATATGATGAACTCTCTTCTGCTACTTCCCAGCTCCGTTTCTCCTTCTGTGATACCTGTTAGCCTTGTTGTGAGGTTTACGCGAGCTGATGATACAAGCAAAGCACTCAGTAAGTGCTAGATAAATACTATTTGCTGCTATTAATATTAACGTTTACCAATTGTTTTACTAGACTAGACTAAATACTAGACTAAGGTTTATTCTTGGCTAATGCCTCATTAGCAAAGTCGGTAGACTCTTACATCACAATGACATTTCTGTTACTAGTGACAACTCCAACTGTCCTGATCTCTTTGTTAGCCAAGGCAAAAATCTATGTCCGAAAGTTCTTTTAGCAAAATGAAGTTCCTACCAAGGACAGCAAGACTGTGCTGTTCAAAAGATCTTTTTCTCTTCCCTGTTTTCTCAGAAGAAAAGTTCTGAGTTTACTCTTGAGAATAAATATAGCCTTAATAAGTAAAACTGCTGTGGCTTTGCTCCTTAGAATATTTACTCAGATGGCTACTGTTCCTGCTCAGATAATGAAAAACCGGTTGATGAGGAAGTAACCAGTGTCTTAGTCCGTTAGCAAACATCCAGGAAGACCTCATTTCCAAGCATTTTTCTGGAGTGTTTTTTAGAGTCTTAGGACTCCCAAGGATTTCTGCCAGAGTGAGCCTGTTGTGGATACTTTATAACACATCGGTTATTTGGTGACTGTTTATTTACCTGTCTCTACACTCTTTCTGACTACCTGCAACTTGAGGACCAAGGATCTGGACTTGTTCATCTTTGTGGCTTTGGCTGGCAGAGTGCCTGGCATGCAGTAAACGCTCGGTGAATGCGGGCTGAAGGGACAAATGCAGCGAGTGCCGGTATCGTCTCTCACCCCTCTAGATTCACTCTCCACCCTTCCTCACCCTGCCCTGGTCCCTGCGAGGCTGACCTGCGGATTGCATCACTGGGCTCCCGGAGCCTCTGGCTCCTGGTTGGGTCTGACCAATGGCAGGTCGCAGGTCGCAGGGAGAGAGGCAAGAGTATTTGTTCTGCGGGCTCCCCTCCTTAGAAGTCATGTGCTGGCATGTCCTCCAACCAAAGGTCACCTCTCATCGTAGCAGTCTGCTCTCCATGACTCTCTCCTTCCACATTCTGTAGCCTTTTCATTCCCTCATCCTTTTAGACCAAGGGAGGGTGACACCCAACACCAGGTCCCTGCCAGTTTCGCTTCACCCAGCTCACACCTGTGTCGTAATCTCTTTGTAGATTAGCCCTCCACAGACTCTTCCGCTCGGGGTGTACCTTTCCTTGCGGGTGGAAGGCAGCAAGCCCCAAATGCTTCTGGAGACTTAAAGCTGTTTGGGCTGGACACTGGGGCCCTAGGTGCCTAAAAAGGTCCACCATGCAGTTCTTTAGAGAATATGTCATGTGGCTGGCCATTAAGGGCAACTGGGTGCCTGGCAGTTTTGGACACTGTATTTAGAGACTTTCTCCCACTGATAACTTAAGATCTTAATTTAAACTGACTGTCGGCTTTTAAGTCTCTAACATTGCCTCTTGGATCTGACTTGGAATGGGAGGTGGCGAAAGAGGAAGATGCCAGGGCAGGCATGGCAGAGCGGGTGCCTGCCATCAGCGTTCGGTCCTGGCTTTGCCGATAGGGGCTCGTGTAAGCAGCCTCTGTGGTGCCTGATCCGTGTTTACATTTCCTCCTCTGGGCTGTTTTCTTGCAGGTGATTATAAACAGCACAATCACACCCAACATGACTTTCACCAAAACGTCGCAGAAGTTTGGGCAGTGGGCCGACAGCAGAGCCAACACGGTATTTGGCTTGGGGTTTTCGTCGGAGCAGCAGCTGACAAAGGTAATGTGCCCCCCCCCCCCACAGCATGTGGCACGTGCTGTGTTGCATGGAGGTCGTTGTCATCAGTAGTCGCTGGCGGGGGGATGGAGTGGTGTCCTTGGGGAGCAGAGTTCCTCTCTGCCTTCACTGTCGCCCTTTCTGCTGGGCTGCCAACCTGGACGAGCTTTTAGAAATACCAGGTTCCTTGGAAATGGAGGTGTCGTTGGAGGAAGGAAACATCTGACACATGCTGCTGTAGAGCCTGAGGTTGCAGCATCTGGAAGCAGCTGGGCCGGTCATTCCTCCCTCACGTGTCAGCCTCTGCTCCTACCAACGTTCTTGACCCCTGGTTGGAGCCCTTAGAACGAGCAAGTAAGGTGACACTTAATAGCAGTTCCTAACCTGGAGTCCCCACACCCTTAGTGATGTCACAGTGTTGTATGTGTGTTGCTTTTTTTCTAGGGAGAGGGCTCAGAGCTTTGATCTGATTCTCTGAGGGCTGGGACACACTCTGTGGTGGTTAGGGAGTTGTCAGGAGCACATCACGACTAACCACAGACTCAGTGACCCCAGGATCTGAGGGTCAAACTGATGGCCTCTGAGAGCCCTCCCTCACCCAGTGGAAGGAGCTCAGAGCTTGTTTTTGGAAAACAGGTTTCCTTTTAGGGGGGTGGGAGAGTCCTGTGTAGTTATTAAGAATGTGTTAGTTGAAAGTGAGACTGGCTGGTTTGCGTGACAATGGAACGTATTGGAAGAATGTCGGTATCTCAAGAAATCCAAGGGAAAGCTGACAATCCAGGCCTCAGGAAGGGTGGTGATGCCGCATTTTGAAATGAGGAAGAACAAGCACTATGAGGATTAGAGATAGTTTACAGGAAGTAGAAGTAGGCATAATGGTGATTTCTTGAAAAAAATGACACTAGCACCTCTGTCTGAAGTAGGCCGTGGAGAATGCCTGCCCTTTTATTCTGAATTAGTGCCTGATGGGGAAAAAGGAGCTGACATCCCCTCCCTGCCGAGTGATCCCTTCTAACACTTGTCTCGTGTCCCTATGATGGAGTTGAAGCTTCTAATTGTTGGGAAGGGTGAGAGGGAAGGCTTCTTTCAGAGACACAGGGCTGGTCCCACCCAAGGCTGGAGGTCACAGACACCCAGGGTGGTTGTAGAGAATCACTCCCAGCTGCTTGGAACAATTTCTTCCATCTTTGGAGGAATCACAGGAGCTCTGAAGGATAAAGGGGGAATGATTCAATGGAAAGAATCGAAAGAAGAAGAACTCGAAACAAAAATCAAGAAAGTCATTCAAGCTTGGTTCTTTGTGCCTCTGAGAACTGGCGAGACCTTGAGCTGCACCTGCTTCCAAGCCTGGCCCCTTCTCACTTCTCCCAGACAAGAAAATGTCCTTTCATTAAGAAAGAGTACCCCGTCTTCCTGAGCGCTGGTGTCCTTGCTCTGTGACTGTGGCCTGCCATTGTCACAAAGACTTACCAGACAAGTACTCAGCTGTCTCCTTTGTTCAAAATGTTTCATATCAATTTTTCCCTTCTCTTTGAAGGGAAGGATTAACCACACATTGATAAATTACTGAGAAGCGAGCTGGTATTTTCAACAAGCTAGCAAAGAGGAACTTGGGCCTGAAGGGTTCCCAAGGTGTGTTGCTGAGGGGACATTCCCACTCCGTAGAGCAACCCCCCTCACCCCCCCCCAGACCTGAAAGGGGACTTGGTAATCAAATACCGTGAGGAGGCTAGAGAAAGGGACGCCAGTGTGGTTATTCTCATTTAAGAACAGTTTATACACACTTCTCTCTTCATCCCCCCGGAAGGAAAAGACATAGCTTGATCTTTACTGTTTACATTATGAGGACCACTTTACACCACACCTGACAAAGTGTTACAGGGACGCTCTGCCGTTCAGATGGGCTTTCTGAAAATAAGACAGGCTCTCATTCGTGGCAGACAGAGGGTTGGGCTGCAAGGACTCTGTGACTGACCCATCCAAACCCTGACACGCACGTGACATTTGCTTTTGACCCATTTCAGTTATTTCATCTGTAATACAATTTGTACCCTTGTGTTCACTTTGGTAACTCAGTGTGGTCCTCGAACATTGACCTGTCTCATACCTTTGTGTTTCCTGATCTGAGGGCAAATTTTTTTTTCTAAAAAGAGATATAATCATTCTTTTGACGTATTTTAGTTAGAATGCTTTTGGCTGCAAGTAACAGAGAACCTATCACAGTGCTTAAGTAGATAGATTCATTCCTTCCACACAGAAGGGAAGTTCAGAGGCAGATGGTTGCCGCATTGGCCTGGTGTCTCTGTGATGTTGGGTCTGAGGGCTCTGTGTGTTCTGTTTGCTTTTCCTTTTATTTGCCATTCCCTCATGGTGATAAGATGGCTTCTCAAGCTCCATCCATCACATCCACATTCACGCAAGAGGGAGGAAGCAGAAGGCTGATAGCACAACAGTGTCCCTGTAAACTCCCTTAGCAGACTTCTTCTTGAGTCCCTAGGCCACCCTCCCACTCCCCCAGGAAAACAAACAAAAAAGGCAGGGAATTGGGTTGCTGTGTTCAGCTTTGACCGGTTTTCATTTCTACCACCTAGGAAATTCCCCATTCCAGCCAAGTCAAGAATCTGTTAAGCCAAGGAGAAAAAAGAAATGGACTTTGAATAAGCAGCTAGGTCGTGTCTGCCACTGAGTCTTCAATGGCCAAGGCCAGAAAAGGCCACAAATAAAATAATAGTCTTTCTTTTTCTATGATAATAATGAGGATGAGGATGATGACTTTGAATTTGATTAACATTGCCACTGCAGAATATGATCCTAACAAGTAAAGAAAGAGGATTTGGCATACATTTCAGAAACCTTGCAGTTTGAATACCCTTGGATCCACGAGTTTCGTTTATAGGGATCTTTTCTAAGGAAGTAATCGTAACAGTACAGAGCCTTGGCTGTAAAGATTTTCCTTGCAGCATCATTTATAGCAATAAAAACAAAAACAACAACAAAAGCAGAACCTAAATGTCCAGCAGTAGGAAATTAAATAAACTCAGTATATCCTTCATGGTAATACTGTACAGAAATTCAGATGATATAAAGGAAGATCATATAATTGCATGGAAATATTAATGTCATATCGTTCATCTCAGAAGTAGCCATAATATGACATATACAGTATCATTCCATTTTTAAACAAATATGTGTAATGGACACAGATACAGATAGAAAAATATCAAAAGTTTCTGTGGTTAGTGTTTATCTCTGAGTGATGAGACTATAGATTTAGAAAAATTTTTTCTGAACCATACTTTCTAAATTTATAGGCATATGTGCTTTTTTACAATGGAAGAGTAAGTATAATAAAAGTTATGACTTGGAGGGAGGAGTGTTTTAGCAAAGGACAGTAACCTGGCACCTCTCTTTGTGACTGGCACTTCTCTTGTAAGAGTTGGAGGCTGGAAAGGGGACATACTCACAAGGAGTCTGGATTGCTTCCAGTTTTTCATTATTGCAGATAATGCTAGGTCTTTCTAATATAGTGGAGGCCTTTTTTTTTTTTTCATATTCTCAATTATTGTAGAATAGTTTCCCAGAAGTGATATCACTAGGTCAGTGGGTATGAACATTTTTTTTCCGCTCATAATGCATATGTCCAAATGGCTTCTCAGGGGACTGCACCAATACACTGTGTTACTGGAGGTATCTTGCCAGCGCTGGGTAGTATAATTGTATTTAATGTTTGCTAATTTAGCAGGCAAAGAATGAGACCTCATTATTTGATTTGTACTTCCAGTGAGGCTTAGCAGTCTTTTCCATAAGTTGCTTGCTTATTGTATTTTTTTTTCATGAATTTTGCCATTTTCTATTGGGGTTTTCGTATTTTCCTTTTCAATCTGTACAAACTCTGTACTGATTATAATGGCCCCTTTCTATTACACTAGGCTAGCTATAGATATTTCCCCCAGGCTCTTGTTTCCCTTCTGATTTAGTCTTTTTCCTTTTAGATTCAAAAGCTTTAAAGTATTGTGTCATCAAAATCTGTCACTTTCGTGATTTTCTTTTATTTCTTCCAAGTTTAGAAAATTACCCTCTTATTTCTCAAGCAGACGTTGGATAAATATTCTATTCTGTTTGCAGGCAGATTTTTTAAGGTTTGATTTTTTAAAAAAATGCCCTTTTAATCATCAATAATTTATCATGTTACTGGTTTGTGGTAAGGATTTAAATTCATTTTGCCCCAATTAAAGTTATCTCAATCACCATGTGTTGAATAATCTCCATTAATTTATGATTCTTCTTTTGTCACCTAATTTTTGTATAAATGGCAGGGCCTTCCTCTTTCCATCAAGCAGCTGTTAATACTACATCTTTTTAAGTGACTATTTATTTACTTTTAAAGAGAAAAAATTTTATTGCAATATAAATGCACTTATAAACTGTCCACAGAAGGCATGTAATTTTTACTGTTATATAAGTTTATTGGGAATACTTTATTCACCTTCTTCTATTGTTATGCAAATATTTATTGAAAATGTATCTGATAGGGCTTATCCTACTTCATTGCATTTTAAAATTATTTTATGAAATTTTCTTTTTGATTCTCACCCACTCGAATGCAAAACAAAATCCTCTGTAGACTTAGCGTTTCTCTGAGGACAGGAACCAAGTCTGTCTTAAGTGTTTCAGTGTCCCAGAACAGTCCCAGCATGTAGAGACAACTAGTAAATATTTTTAAATGAATGAATTCACCCTTTTGTGGAGCTATTTTGCTAAATTTTATGGTTTTAAGGCTTTAGCTGTCATTTTACTTGAAGAAACAAGTCAAAGCAAGGCCAGAGAAACTTCCCTTCATTGAACCCCTGTCGCATGCCTCACAAAGTCCATCTCTCCCCTCCAGTGGTCCAGTGGAGGTAGTGTTACCATCCCCATTCTATTATTGTAGAATCTGAGGTTTGGAACGGTTCCTTTGCTTGCATTTGAAAGGCCAGTAAGGGTCGGTGTTGGGCATCTCAGCTCAGGTAGCAATTAAGCAGGTAAATCATAGGATACTGTCCAGTGTTGGCCTCAGATGCCCTGTGTCCAATCCCAGTGTGGTCTCGGCCGCTTATGAAACCATCTGTGCCCATTTGTGTATGTATATGAGGAGTACTTAAGGGTCTCTGAGTGCATAGTAAGACTGTATGCGCTACTCACTCTTTGTATCTCATGCCTATGAGCTGAGAATACATGTCCTTTTTTCCCTTGAGATGTTCTCAGCTGTTATTTATAAAAGTACTATCACCTTGAAGTCCTGTAGGATTTCTGTTTTGATGTATATGTGACAGTGTTTATTGTCTCCTTTTATAGCTGAGAACAGTTAAATCACTGATGTAGCTGAGGAGAGCTGTAAAGTTGGAACTTGTCTGGGCACCTCACTCTTTATCTGGTACTTTCTTCCTCAGGCCTTCTCTTTGCCTTAAAGGTTCCCTTGGCCTGTTTTAGAGTTTACAGTTTTATAAGTCATTTTCTTTTGAAGAGAAAGTAGCACAATTCTATTTTACATTTTAAGGTAATGGGGCTTCTCTTTGCAAATAGGAAATCCAATCAATAAATATTTAGCAACTGCTGTGAGCAAGACTCTTCGCATTCCCGTTGGCACAGGTTCCTGGATGTGTAGCATGATCACGTGGAAGTCAGATCTGGGCCCAGGCTCAGGTTGACCATTTAGTAGCCACGTGACCTGAGGCAAGTCTTAGTCTCCCATGGTTCCATTTCTCTATTTTGAAACTAAACAAGAATTCCTGTCCGACAGAGTGGTAGTGAAGAGCAAATGAGAGAATGTGTGTTAAAAAACCATTAAACTCCTTAACGTTCAGGGGTGGTTTCGCGGAGGTCTGCAGGAAAAGGGTATAAGTACACCCAACCAGGACAAGGACTGTGGGACACCTGGAGGCGCCATCATGGTGGGTGACAGGGACAATGAGAGACGAGCCCATAGGATCTAAAGCTTTGTGCCGAGTCTCCAAGAGCTAAGCTAAGGTTTTCACCTTTTGGGTGTGTTCAGTGTAAGGTCAGAGGAGACAGAGAATGGAGGCCCCATGCGCTGCCTGGCAGAGCTTTATTTACGGACTTGTTTGCCGCTGTCTCCTGCTACTCCGCTCTTTGCCTCCTGAGAGGCAGGAGCAGGACTGGTACTCACAGCATGCCAGACGCCCTGGTACCCCGCTTTGTGCACAGCCCAGCTCAGGTACTGTGGAAATATTTGTCCACTGAAATGGTGAGTGAGGCTTAAATCATGTTTGTGGACTGAATGAGAGCGATGCTAGCTGATGACATTTTCAATCTAGTTTATAAGCAACTTTGACTAAGAGACATGAGAGAAAGGGACCCTGATGGGGACAAGAAGGACCTGGGGGAAAAAAAACCCCAGCAATTTGGTTTGGGAACCTGTAGAGTTGAGATGCTTGTGGGGAAAGAGCTCACTCTACTGAGCACCGCATGGGCCAGACTCAGTTAGCAAGGGCATGTGTCGGGAACCACGTGCATTACAGTTTTTTTCAAATCATATTTGACTTCTAATTGATTCTGAGCACAAAAACATTTAAAATAAAACCTAAAAATTGTGTCTTTTAGTATCTTAATAATATTGAAAGGCCTTTATGGTGCTGGCACAAAAACCTTTTTGGGGATGACACTCGTATTCTGAGTGATGCCCTACCTCGTTCCTAGCTTGATCCCATCAGGTAAGCTTAGGGATGGGGCAGAACACGCCAGCCACTGAGCACAGCTCCTCCCTAAGCAGTGTTCGGGTTGGCTGGCAGCAGAGCTGTGTCATTCTTGGGTTAGGCCTGCACCTCTGACATTTTTTCTTCAAGTGGGCAGGAGTGTGGAGGTCTGGAACTCAGAGCTCATTCATTCACTGGACAAACTTATTTGTGCCTGCTTTCTGCCTGGGTTGGGGAGAGGGTGCCAAGGGAAAAGGCATGGACCTGCTGCCATCAAGGAATTCATGACATGATATTTTTACTTAAGGGGCCCCTAAAAGGAATGAGGAGGCTTTGTCCACCCCTCCTGGACCTCGCATGTTTTAAGCAACAAGTAATGTGATTTTCCCCTGACAGCTCTGGGGTATTTAAACATGAAATGGCCGGGCTCTACTGATAAGCGCAGTAACACCAGCCAGAAGAGAAAGGCCGACCTTGCCTGCCTGGACCAGGGTCCTTGGATCACCGGCGTCTGTCATCTGGCAAGGGTTTCCAAAGCAGACCACAATTGTCTATTGTTGGTGTCGTGAACATAGCTCAGAAATGAATGAATTCTCAGCAGAAGTCACAGAATTGTCCCTGTAGCCTTGCGACTCGCTAGCTTTTTTTGTTTCTCAGCAACCACGTTCAGCCTCTCTTGCTTTGTAGTGCCAGCAGTATCTATTACAGAATGTTCTTTGTTCAAACAATGTACTTGCTAATTAAAATCAGTTGCTTTGTCAGTGACTGTAAGCCAGGAATTGATGTCATTGCCCTTGGATTTTAAGAATTTTTTATTATGAAAATATTAAAAATTTTTTTGAAGTAGAGGGCACAGTATAATAAACACCCATGTACATATGCATCACCTAATTGTTAACATTTGCCACATTTCTTCATCTGTTTTATTGTTGAAGTACTTTAAAGTGAATCACAGACATCAACACATTTCACACCTAAATACTTCAGTATTTATGTCTTAGGAAATGACATTTTCCAACATGAACATCATGTTGTTAGCACTTCTAATAAAAATCATAGTAGTTTCTTGATGTCATCTAATCCAGTTTGTGTTCACATTTGCTCAGTTTTTCCCTGGAATTGTTTTAGAGTTGCTCTGTTCAAACAGGATTCAATCATAAAGCTACATGTTACATTTTTCTCTTTTGCATTTTGGCATTTTACAGTTTGAGCATTTAAAAATCTGGAACAGTTTTATTTTCTCTACTTTTTGGATGTTTTTGTTCTTCATAACATTGACTTGTAAGAGTTCTTGGATCTTTTGGTACAGGTTATGAAGTTTTTCACATATTCTTTTTGTGGTATAGCTAAAATTCTTTTTTTGCATTTATATTAGATACTGTTAACCAGAGGTGTTTGTTTGTAATACATCATCGTTAAACTAGCTTCAGTGGCTTAGGAATTGATTTGGATCAGACCTTAGCCAGTAGTGTTTACTCAACAAAACATTCCTTATATTCATTTATTTTTAATCTCAAGTGAAAATTTTCTGGATTTATACAGAATTTATTGGCCTAAAATGAGTTTAAAATAATACAGGTGGGCTTTGAATATCAGCCATGTTTAAGGCTGAGAAAAAAACTTAATAACTATTCTTCCTGTTCAGTTTGCAGAGAAATTCCAAGAGGTGAAAGAAGCTGCCAAACTAGCCAGAGACAAGTCGCAGGAGAAAATCGAGACCTCGAGTAATCACTCTCAAGTGAGTCATTTGTCTGTAAAATAAATCCAAGTGTGACCAGTGATTGAGACTCTTCCTTGTCCCTTTTGACAAGAAAGAGGGAATTTGGCAGCAGGGTATTCCAGAGGTTTATCGTCTATGAGCCTGCTGACACTGAGTTGGATAGGACATGTATTTATGAGCCTCCTAAATTTATCAGGATGTGGTGATGTATTTTTGATGGGAAATGGTTGATGAGATTAGGGTAATGTGTATCCCTGGCCCCTAAGAGATGATCTCTGGTCACCATGTTTAAGCACCTGTGGCAAGGCAGGCATTTCCCTTCCATGTTGGGAGGTGGGGTCTGCATGAAGTCAGGGTGAGACAGAGAAGGTCAGTGGAAGGCTGTGGGGTGGAGAATGGCAGGGCCAGGGCAGCCACAGGGAAGGAATGGCTGTCGAGGACAGCTCGCAGGAAGAGAGGCAAGAGGCCTGGGCACCTTCAGCAGCCAAGATCGACACTCTGGGCTTGTCGGTCAGCCTTGCAGAGGCAATGGCCGAAGCTGCGGCTGCACAAGAAGCAGTGCGGATTGGGCCCCGCTATGGGAAGGGAGCCAGCAAAGAAGGCAGAGAAGTCCCACTGTCACCGCACCCCAGGAAGGAGACCACTCAGCATGTCAGTGCTGCAGAGAGGACGGGAAAGAATGCCAAGGGGTGAGGGGTCCTGGGTTTGTCAGCCACTGTGGCTGACTCTTATACGGGAGATTTGCTAGCCCAGGTTTTTTCTTGAAGGCAGAAACTGAATCTGTCTCAAGTTAACAGTCCCAGCGCCTTGTCCTGGACTCATAAAAAAGATGCCCCGTGTGGGTTTATGGATATGAAGGTGTATTAGAGATTATGTGAATAGGCAGTTTCCTGAGTCTTTCTAAATAATTTTTAATATAATCTGAGTAATTATAACACTAATTTAATATACTTAATTATGATACTGAGAAATGTCTGAGGATATATAAAATTTGGCACCTGAAATGGTCTGTGGTCTAAATAAAGTTTGTAATGTACACTCTTTTTCTGAATACTATATATTATAGCAGTATCTTTAAACTTTAACATTGGAATTTCCTTATATGAAATTTTTGTTTTAATGTTTGTTTCCCCCCAAATATTTTAAACCTTAAGAAAATCAAATATACTCATAAGATACTATTTTAAATAATGTATATTAATTATATATAACTTTTTTATCTTTAAGCTTTAGTTTTTATTACCTTCCTGATATTTCCCCGGATACACAGACTATTGCTCATTTTTGTTTTTGTTCTTATTAGAAATTATACAAGTGTTTGGTTTCCTAGATCTCTTGGAGAATGAACTCTTGGACCAAGTTTTCCAAATATTTGAAGATTTTAAACAACCTAATTACCAAAACATTTAATGTAGATTTTTTTCTGACTCTAAAAGCAATATGTATTTATTGCAGATATTAAAAATATGACATAATGAACAAGAGAATAGGAATTGCCTGCTTTCTCATCACTTGAAAATATTTGTTAATATTTTGATGTGTGTCTTAATATAGTTTCCCAGTATATTTTTATGTGGTTATTATTAACCTTTTCTTTTTCACTTTATGTGTCATCATCCCCTCATGTTTTCAGTTATCAACTAGACAGTATTCCAATGTCTGTAACACAAATTATCCCATTAGCCTCCTATAATTTGGGATGTCTTTGTAGTTTCTGATTCTTCATTAATGTAATCACTGTGATGAACATTCTCACATATCTTTGTGCATTTCATGGTTTATTGGGATAATTCTTGAAGTGGAAGGATTGGGTTAAAAGCAGGGACATTTTAAAAGCTTTTGATGAATACCGCAGACTTAGCCAACAGAAGTATACAATTCTAAGTCCCACCAGCAGTGAATGAGAGCAGTGTTTCCTCCCACACCCTCATCAACAAAGTTTTGTTGATTTGACAGAAGGAAAATGTATTTTATTGGCTTTTTCATTTTGTATTTCTTTACTAGTGAGATTAAATATTTTTCATGTTAATTGATTCTGTGCATTTTTTCTTCTGTAAATGTCAATTGTGTGTTCTTTCCTTTTTCTAAAAATTAAAGTATCAGATTTTTGTTGTTGATTTCCAGGGACTTCATTTTTTAACATAGGCATTTTTGAATGTGTACAAAGCTAAAGTTATAGGCATAGGCAGATTCGTACAGTGAACGCCCAGGGACCCATAGGTCAGCTTTAACAATTAGGAATTTAGGACCCCTTATTTCATCTGTGTCCCCCTCTCCCTCCCACTGTGTTTTAAAACAAAGCCCAGACATCATGTCACTTCATCAATATTTCAGCGTGCAGCCCTACAAGATGAGGACTCTAAGAGCATTTCGATATAGGAACAGTTTAACATTTTGTTTTAGTAGCTACAAATATTTAGCAGCAGATCATTTCCCCCAAGTTTTTGTTTGCATTTTAGTTTTATTTATTTTTTTACTTACTTACTTATTATACTTATTTGTTTGTTTGTTTGTTTGCAATGCGGAAATATAGTTAGGTTTATACCTCCTTACCTTCATGGTTCCTTCCTTTGCTTTTATGCCTATTGGAGCCTAAATAATCTCTCTGAGATCTTATCCAAGACCAGATGAGACTTCACTGCCATGTGAAGTGAATTATTACAAAATTCATTTCAGAATATCCACAACAATGCTAAATAGCAATGGAGACAGCAGACGTCCAGATCTGATTCCTGTTTTTTTAATGAGGTGTTGATCTGACTCTCTGTAGGCCCTAGGATTTTTAAGTTGTTTCAGCTCCTCATACTTTTTCTCTTGTCTCATTCACCGTGTCTTGTTCCTCAATATGAATCTTTCCTCCTCTTTTCATTTATGGCTTCGGTCTGTGTCATTTAAGGAGACCAGGCATCCAGGCTTGTTAGGTTTACATGTGAAGTGTGAGTAAAACGTCACAGCCCCGGGCGCTGTCCACTCCGTGAAGTACACAGGCTTTCTGCACGCCTGACCTGCCGCCACTGTAAGGCTGTGCAGTGACACGGAAGCTGATGCACTTTGGCCATGAGTCTGTGTGTGAAACCCCATCTTCTCCCCAGGCGTCCAGTGTCAATGGCACAGACGATGAAAAGGCCTCTCACGCGGGTCCCGCTGACGCACACCTGAAGTCTGAGAACAGCAAGCTGAAGATTGCTCTGACACAGAGGTAAGGGTGTGCAATTCCAGAGGCGTTTTCCCCGAGGTCAGTGTTTCTCTGAAGACTTCCCTGCTGGGCAGGGTTTTGGGAAGCTGAGGGAGGAGACTGGGTCCTGCTCAGAGTGGCCACTCTGGTGTCCAGGCCAAAGGAAGAGCAGCTGGCTTCATGGCTGCTTTCCGCCTGGCTGACCATATCATACACAATTTGTGTGTGTGTGAGGCTGTGTTTGCTTGCATGCACGTGCAGCAGTATGTGAGAGAATATATGAGAGTGTAAAGGAGTGTGTATATGTGTGAGAGCGAGCAGTGTCACTGTGCTTCTGTTTTGTTTTTTGGGGTAGCCAGATTTATCATTTATTTGTATATGATAAGATTTAGTCTTGAACATCCAGAAAAAAACATGTAAAAACCTAAGAAGCTATTAAAATTAATATAAAATCTCACAAAAACTAATAGTTTTTCTATATATAAACAAACATCAAATGGGGTATATAGTCAAAGAAGAGATTTCTTTTATAATATGAACTAGAATCATAAAATACATAGGAATAAACTTTAAAATGCACAAAAGCTTCTAAAATGATTTTGAGGACCATAAAGGAATAATTTAACTAATAGATATATTCTATTGGGAAGTGGTAGGAAGCCTTGATATTTTAAAAAGTATCAGTTTCCCCTAAATTGCTTTAGAAATTTAACACAGTCCCCATAATGATATCCACAAGATTTTTTAACTTTTGATAACTACACAAGCTGTGCTTGTGGTTTTGTGTCTTGAGAATGTGGCCCATTTCCCAGAGGCTGGGCTGGGCTCTCAGAACCGGTCTCTGGCTCATTCTGCTCACTGTCGGGCAGTTCGGCCAGCTTACCCTCTCTGGCTGAGAAGCTGCTCTCCTCAGAGTTGCCCCATTTAAGAGCCGCATCATATGAATTCCTCCGTTTTATAGATGAGGAAACGCCAGTCCAGGTGGTGAAGGGCGGCCTTCCTTGCCCCAGGTCACGTGGTTGGGAAGTCATTCCCCCACTCCACAGCTCCCTCCTTTCACTCAAGGCTGCAGCTGCCCTCTCTTTTGGAACCATCCCCGAGGAACCAGTCACATTCCATAGCTAGAGCCAAGGTGTTGGCACCCACCTCCCAGCTCCCTGGCCTGGCCCCTTCTTGAAGCTTACTTCCTGTGACCTGACCTACGCATTCCAGAAAGAACCCTGGCCTTAGATCCAGCCACCTTCCTTGGATTGTGGGTTTTGTCAGGTACCTCAAAGGATAGAACTGTGTGACCATTCCCTTTTCTTACTCGTCAGACAACTACAAACACTATTTTTGGTTGTTTAAGCCACTGTAAACTGCCTGAATAAAAATGTTCCAACCGTCAAAATAAATGTTTTGAAATCCCAATTTAATGGAGAAGTGAATTAGAGGAATAAGTGTGAAGCCATTTCCCCAAATCAGCTTAAATTCTCAATTACCAGTTTTGAAATTCATCAGATATTATATTTTACTTTTTTTTTTTTTCCATTTTGTGGTATTTGGAAGTGGATATTTTCCAATCACATTCCCAGGTCCTTGGGGATATGGGATGAAAGGTAATGCAGATTATTAAGATACAGTTGTAGTTACTTTTTTAACAAGACTTTAGAGGCAGAACTGTCCTCATCTAGGACTTTCTGATGGGCCTGTCATGTGCAGCCCTACCCTGTCACCTCAGGTTACACTCAGCACCACAGATTCATGGACTCCAAAGCAAGAAACAAAAGGAGCTTCAAAAGCAAACAGCATCAGAGGGGGAACCTGACTCGTTTATCTTTTAAAACTTCTTCACTGAACATGTAGGGCCAAAGATAAACACCAGGTTTCTATGGTACGTGGAGGTGTCCCCCAGACCTGTGGTGACACAGTGTTGGCCAGGACTCCCACACACACTGTGGTTAGAATCCCAGTTCTGTCCTCAGGGGGGTCCCACGCACTGACTCCTCTGTCCCCACGTCCTCGGCTTTCAGATCTGGATTCCTTTAAAGCCTCTGAGGAGGTACAAGTCACAGGGCACCATTATTACCTGGAGCCAGGCCACTTGTTAAACCCCAGGGTCCTTGGGCACCAGAGGGGTGTCATGAACTAGTGGAAAGGGTCCCTAGCTTTCATGAGATTCTCCGAGGGCCCCACGGTCACCTGGTGCGGAACCTCTGTCCCTGAGGTTCACTCCTGCAAGGAACCGATTACGGAGGGGGCTTCACCACTACCCCGTGCCTTCACCCTGAGCTTCATCTTCCTCCTCTAAGAATTCTGTTGGCTTCTATGGTGATTCTTTAATAGCCAGGCGAGGTGACAGGTTTGCACTAGAGAGAGAGGCAGGCCAGCCCACCAAGGAGAGAGGGTGTCGCCCCCTCGGGGCAGCGAGGGGTGGCAGAGTCCCCTTCCCCAGGTGGGTGAGGGTGCAGCGGTTTGGACGGCACCGGCTGCCCCGGTCACCGGCTGGCCTCTGCCATGCAGTGCTGCCAACGTGAAGAAGTGGGAGATCGAGCTGCAGACCCTGCGCGAGAGCAACGCCCGGCTGACCACAGCGCTGCAGGAGTCGGCGGCCAGCGTGGAGCAGTGGAAGCGCCAGTTCTCCATCTGTCGGGAGGAGAACGATCGGCTGCGGAACAAGGTGGGCGCCCGCCACAGGCCACAGGAGGGGCGGGGCCTGGGCGGGCCTGGGCAGGGCGGCCCAGGCTGCTCCCCCCTTCCCCTCTCTGCTCCCATCCTGCCTTTGAACTTCCCTCCATCCCAATAACTGATTCATTACTTTTCTTGAACCAACTTTTATTCTTGTTGCGAAGGAAGAAATAAGTGAAAGGGAGATCTCAGCATTGTCCCTCGCAGACAGCATCCTCTGATGCCAGCTGTGGTGGCCTTTTTCTTGCGGGTGGTCCTGCCTGGGCGAGTTATGTGATCTGGTGATCTAAGGTGGAGAAAGGGGGATCCAGGGGGTGAGTGAAGAAAATGGATTCAGGAAATGGTGAGGGGTGTTTGCTCAGTAACCCTGCTTCCTGTAAATCACTATTCCTGAACATGTGAATGTGGATGTTAGAAAGTGGGAGGTGGTAGGGTGCGTGCTAGCCACCATCCTGTGCCCTCTGCTCTCCTGAAGTGACATCCAAGCATTTTGCTTTGTTTTGGAATTCATCCTGGCCTTCCCTCTTATTAGCCAGGCACACTTTGTAGTTGGACTGAATTGATGAGGCATTTTGGGGTGGCCAGAGAATCCCAAGTTGAGGCCTGAGGTTGTTTAGCCTATAGGCTGTGCACAGAGTCTACTTGGTAAGTGCAGGGTTTCAGGGGGATGCATTGCTTGGAGATTGGTATTCACTTTCCCTTACCTGCCCACCCTTCCTGAATGGAGCCACCAGAGACCACCACTGTGTTCCACTTTCTTGCTCGGTTACAGATGGCACATAAAACTGCCTCATGTCGCTTTTTCATTTCAGCGTTCAAAGTGCTGACAGCAAGGGGCACCTGGCCAAGTGCACGTCCCCTCCGAGACCCAGCTTGTCTGCCTGCCAGAGGGATCGATTCCCCTTCCTTTCTTTTCCCCTTTGCATCTGAGTGTAATAACCAAGGGGCAGAGCAGGAAGTGGAGGACATGTTCCTAGGAGTGTCAGCTTCCCTGCTGGGGGGCATGGGGAGCTTGATCTCCAGCAGCTCTCTGGCTGGAGGTTCACAGCCCCCAGGCCACCTCTGAGAAGTGTCCTCTCCATGACCACCCCCTTCACCTGCTGCTGCCTGCTTGAGGGGACCCCGTCAATGTGGCACTTCTGTGTGACACATTGGTTCCACTCCTACTGTCCATTCTGCACACACTCAGCATCAGACAGCAGTGCCAGGGGCCTCAGGCCTTTGTCCCGCACCACGCCCCTTCCGAGGGGTCAGGCTGGGGAGGGAGAGAAAGATACACTCTGGGGATTTGCTGATTCAGCTGGCATCTCTGCCCCTTTTGAGGAAAAGGCCTGCAGGTCAGGCTCCTTCAGTGTGCATCATAGGGAAAGGTCATCTCTACTTAAAACCTTTGAAATGTCATTGCGTCTCATTTGGTGGTCACTGTCCCACAGTGCTCGGTTCTGTACCCTGTTGGCTTAAACCTTTGAGATGAAACAGAATAATTCAGGACATTATTTAAATAATGTAAAACTTATTCTGGGGAAAAGCAGATAGATTCATGAGACACCTGGCTCCTGCTTGTGATGGACCCTCAAAACAAACCTAAATTTTCTGTTCTGTGCCCATGAGAGAAACCAGAAGCCCAGAGCATCCTAAGGCCAGGTTTTGTGACATATGTGGCTCTGCTGGTAGTAAGGCATTTCACGCAAGCAGCCCCTCCGGGAGCCACATGGAGTCTGATCATAGCCACAGGAAGAATTTATAAGTTAGTTTATAGCTCATTTTAAAAGAAAGCATAAACAGCTGTGGTGGTCTTTTGTTGTATAACAAAAGAAAACTAGCATCCCTGCTTTAACGTGTAATGTTTACCCAAGATTGATGAGCTGGAAGAACAATGCAGTGAGATCAACAGAGAGAAGGAGAAAAACACCCAGTTGAAGAGAAGAATCGAGGAGCTGGAGTCAGAACTAAGAGAAAAGGAGACGGTGAGTAACAGAGCCGACGGTGCCCTTGGTGTCCCCTGGGCTTTGTGGGGTGATCTCTACCCAAGGGCACAGCAGGTGGCTGTGGGCATGTGACTGGCCCTGGCAGCTGCCTGGATGCCAGTCAGCACAGAGACAGAGTCAAGAGTCGCACCAAGGCACACACACCCTGGTGCAGAGGACTAATCCTTACCCTCTGCAGCCTCTTCACTGTATTTGTTATGTGGTCGGTCACTCAGATCCAAGAGGGAGTTGAACATTGTGCCAAACACTCGGAAACTTTTATTAGACGATCCATCAACAGAAGTTGAGTTTTGCTGTCAAATTAATGCAGCCAGAGCCACCAGTCACACTGCCATTTATTTTCCAGGGAGCAGCACAGCGAAGTACACAGATGGCACAGACGATGGGCAAGTTTCAAACCCCTCTCAGCCTCTGGTTCCCCATCTGCACAGCAGGAATCATAGGAACCTGTCTTTATGGTGGTGTTCAGACTTCACGCATTAATGCATGTAACACACTCAGTCCTTAGACAATCTGATGTGTGTTAAGTGCCAATGTCATCACCTTTATTATTTATGCAAAGAGTACAGGTTCCAAAAGCCGCTTCCATTCCTGCATGTGCAAGTTGGGGGATTCTCAAGAATACATCATGGTCTGACTTGCTTTCACATTCTTTTTCAAATTTCTGTCTCCTGTAGGAATTGAAAGATCTCCGAAAACAAAGTGAAATCATACCTCAGCTTATGTCAGAGTGTGAATACGTCTCTGAGAAGTTGGAGGTAAGTGGGAGCACATGTGTCTGGCTCAGACGAGGCGTTGCCGGGTGGCTCATCTCTCCCAGGACTCTCCCTCTCATACTCTGCATGGCAGAGAAGAGCCATTTCTAAAGCCAGCAGTGACTGCATGCCAGATGCCATCGCTGTCCCCCAGTGCAGGCTCAGCAGCATTTGTCTTTTGGTTTTTCTACTTACTTGAAGGTGTCTTATGCAACATAACCATAGCACAGTTGACTGTTTCCCATGCACAGGACCCCAGAGGCAGTGAGGGGCAGGAGTGGGAGCAGAAGGAAGGGCTGAGAGTGTAAGACTTGGGTGCTATTCAACCTTGCCAGTTTGCAGCCAGTGACCTTGCACATGACCTTGGCAGCTCACCCCACTTGCTGGCTCAGATTTCTGATCCACAAAAGGATGGTTTTAACCTCCTTCTTCACCTCTCCTCTCCCTTCAGGAGCTCTTTCTCAGGTAGCAACCCAGTGTTGGGAACAGATCCATGTGTGCACATTCAGAAAAGTCTCATTTCATACCCATAAAATGGAAGCTCGCATTTGATATGAAGAGTGCGAGGCTTAAGCCTCATTTTAGGACTCACAGCCATCTTGCCTTTGGGAGCTTGAACGTCTCCATGGTAACACCATGGTCGGTTGGTACACAGACCAGCTGTCCCTGAGTCTGGCACGGCCAGTTGTGCCTCTGTGAGGGCAGGAGGCTGACCTGGGGCCAAGGAGGCCTCCGCCTGTGAGTGGAGCCGGGGGAAACATGTCCCCCTCTTTGTCCTGTGTGTCTCTCTCTCAGAATGGAATGGGGCTTCTGCTGCCCATTCTGGGATCAGGGATGAAAATGCCTTGAGCCGGGCTTGCAGTCATTCTCTGCTGGGCACTCGTGAAAGGGTCAGTTAGCATCAGGCGCTCTGAGCAGGCCTCCGACTGCTGCATTCTGTGTACGGACGTCGGTTTTCAGGCCAGATGTTGGTCGTACACTCTGCCTGTTGGCATCTCTGCCAGGGAACAGGCAGGGAAGGAGGACATGCCTTCTGTTCTGCCACCAGTGGTTACGCGCTGAGGGACTAGAACTCCTGTGGGTTCATCCCCATGGGAGAACAGACCGTTCGGCTGTAGCAGGTCTCAGGGAACGGCTCCCATCACTCTGTTCTCCGGACTCTTCTCTCTTCCGTTTCAGGCAGCAGAGAGAGACAATCAGAACCTGGAGGACAAAGTGCGGTCTCTGAAGACGGACATCGAGGAGAGTAAATACCGACAGCGCCACCTGAAGGTGGAGTTGAAGAACTTCTTGGAGGTCCTGGACGGGAAGATCGAGGACCTGCACGACTTCCGCCGCGGCCTCTCCAAGCTGGGCACCGACAACTAGAGCCCCACGCGAGTCCCAGGTGTGTGCGTGAGACAGCCAGGACTAGGGCGTTCTCCCGTTTGCGTTGCTTCTGTACGTGCGGGTGCGGTGGGTCGTGTGTCCAAACCAGCTGTGCCGTCCACTCTCCTCTCCAGAATAGAAACCTCGCGCCTCTCTGGCCTGTTGAGGTTGTGGACAACTGGAAGGTTCTGCCTCAGGAATCCAGAACGAGGTCTACCTTCAATGTTTACGCAGTCAGGGCAGGGATGTTCATATCTTTCTTAAGGGCTGTTCCAACCATATGAGCTGAAATAGATTTTCTGATCCAAATACGAATGTCCTTTCCACCTCCTTTTTTTGAGCCGCTTTCAGAGTGTTTGAATGTCCACCAGGCACCCGTGCACGGGGCGTGGAGATAGCAGCTTCCCTCTCAGTAAGTATCAGGAAGTTTTAAAGCAGCCCCTCCGCGGAGATTCCTCCAGACAGAGGAGACAGGCTTCCGGTGGGTGCACGTACCCGCGTGGGGATCGCCCGCGTCCACACTGCCCCCCGCCCCCCCCAGTTTGTAGGGTTACGGCAGATCTCCTTTTCTCAGTTTCAATTTCTGAGCAGACTGCTGTGCTGTGAGAACAGCACGCAGTGAGGGTGCCTCGCACCGTGCCTGGCACAAAGTAGGTGCTTAATAAATATTTGTTCAATTAAACATACAAACAGAACTTAGCGTTTTAATCGAACCCCAGCAGAGTCCTTGTTGAACAGTCCAGCATCTGGGCACCCTGGGTCATTATGAGACATGAGGGCACCTGTCGGGTTGGATGGCCCTGAGGCAGGGAGGGTGGCAGTGGAAGCAGCAGGAGCTGGTTGCCCCACCCTTGCTCCCAGGGGTCTCTGACACTGGGACCACCCTTCTTCTCCAGGCCTGGGGCCTGAGGCCTGGACCACTGGCTGTCCCTATCCAGGGCTGTCCAGGCCTGGGACCTGGTGGGGGCGGGGGGTGGGGGGAGGATCCCATGTTGTGTTTAGATAATTGAAAAAGAAATCACAGCAGCCCTTGAGGGCCAGAGAGCCGGCTCAAGTGGCAGGGCCCTGGCCTTAGTGACAGAGGAGCTCTGCACAGGTCTGCCACTCCCTCTTCGGTTCCTGCTAAGGCGGGGACAGGAACCACCAACCTCTCCTCCCTTGCAGAGTTTTTCAGTGGGCACCGGGTGCCGTTGGCATCCTTGCCTGGGAGGGCTGCCTTGGGCCTGGCCAGGGGTGTGAATCTGGCTGTAGGCATTTCAGGAGATGGCAAGGCCTCGGTACCCCCTCATCTGCTTTGAGAGCCACTAAGAGAACCTCCTTCAGAAGGATTTTCTCACATGGTTAGAATTTCTCCCGGCCGAATTTAGATAAATGATAAAACAGTCTGAGGGAGGGTGGGGTACTCACACACATGACCTGGGCCCCAAAACGAGTCCCTAAGTCCTGCTGCTCTCCTTCACCCAGCCGAGACCCTCTGAGCAGGGAGGTCTCGTTTGGGGTGGGGAAGCGGGGGAAAGCTGGTGATCTGAAGAACTTTAGGGGAGACCCTGCAGACTGAGTGGTGGCTTTGAGCACCTGGCACACAGCAATGCAGTTTGGTCAGCCCTTTGGTGACTCGATAAGACCTTCTGGCTCTGCCCTTTCAGAGTTCCAGGAGGCTCTGGGTAGCAGCTCTTTACTAGCTGCACCTGGAGACCAGAGAGCTGGGCTGACCCTGAGCCAAGCCTGTGGCCAGCAGTGAGGTAAAAGGGATTCTTCTCAGATCAGGTCAGTCTACCTGCCAGCAGACTGGGCACATGGCTGCCCACAAGCGGGGGACACTGGAGTCCAGAATCGCACCTTGTGTCTTCTGAGGCCTGCCACCCACTGTCTGTCAGGTAGCTTGTTAATCTAGGAGTCATGTTGACTGACAGAAGCATGCTCAGGTGGCATAGTCATAGGAAGAGAGAGATGCTACAGCCGCTAGTGCTCCGTAGCAGTGATGAGGGAAAACACTGGAAGCGGTAGGGCTGTTACTAGGGTGGCCGCTGCATCCCTGTGTGTCCTTGTAATCCCTGCTCACTGATCCTTGAAGAGTTTGGTGTGTGCCTTGTAGGTCGGAGGTGAGGAGCTAAGAGCGCTGAGGGCCTTGCTGAAGGGGATGAGAAGCTGGGTCCAACAGGGAGAGCACAGCTTCACAGAGCACTGGATTCTGTTCCTCTGCTTTTCTCTAAAGATCTTGGTGTTTCTTCATTTACTTTCTTTTAAGAAAAACAGCCCCAGAACAACATGGACAGTCAGTACAGAGACTGGCCCTGTCTGACAGCTTCTGGCTCAGTGAGCCAGTGTAACATGTCCTCATTTGGTAGGATATCACACTCCAGTCTCAGCGCTGATGTCCGGTAGTTGTCATTATCTTGAGCCAGGTGTATATAGGCAGGACATAAACCTTTCACTCATAAATGTCTGGCCACGCTGTGCTGCTGCAAGATTTAGGGCCAGGACTGCGTTTTCATTGCCAGGTGCTGTCTCCCGATTTTGACATCTCTGAGACTGACTGCCTGATTCTGGATTAGCTTTCTTTATGCATACATGAAACCTGGGATCTAGGAGAGGCCAAGTAAAACTTGAATCCCTTTATCCATAATGATCCTTAAAAATAACTTTCGTTCCAGTAAGGACGCAACAGGATACATTGCAAAGCTGAGAGTGGCCAGCGGAGGTGAACTCTTCCTGGTGTCCAGGAAACGTAAAACCACCCGAGGGACAGGTTGGAACAGTGTGGCCAGGCCTTGAAGAGCATCCACATGAAATGCCTTTCAATGCCATATTGTCACATTAGATTTCAAACAGTGAGAGCACTGAGCGGAAATCACCACCCCTATTTTGTAGACAGTAGGCATTGACAGAAGGTGACAAGCCCAGCATCACCAGTTAAGTGAGCAGCAGCGTCGACTCCACATCCAGGTCTCCTGGAGCTTGGTCCCGGATCTTTCTATAAACCCTGCGGCTGTTCTCCTTTTGGTTACCCTTGGGTACCAAGAAAAAAAAATCTGATAAGAGCACACTGCAGTTACACCATTTTAACCTATGTCCACAGCAAAGTACAATTTACAAATGAATGAATGAGAGTTTTATGTACATTCGTTAGAAATAGTTTCATTCTTGAAGGATTCTGGTTTTGCAGAGGTCTTTCTGAGAGAGTGTTGGTTAAGATGAAGTCCGTGCTCTGAGAGGCCAGATCTGAGTCCCTTGTCGATGGCTTCAGTAGAGGCAGTGGTCCGTTCAAGACGCGCAGGAGACCCTGAGGCCCCAGAGCAGTATGCAGAGTTCTGGCTGGAGGTCGCCCGTTCATTGCCCACCCCCTTCCCAGGCGGGAGCCAGCTCTGTGCAGGGAGCAGCCACTCAGTGGTTGGAACAGGTCGAATGGGACCTACCCAACCCGGGGCTGTCCACAGCAGGCAGCTGGTCTCCAGCCTGCAGCCCCCTCGTGGACTTTTTGCTTCGGTCAGCCCGTGAGCACAGGCTTCAGGATGGCGGTTTGCTGATGCAGGACCGCTATGTACTGAACGTGACGCGGGACAGCAAATAAAGGGGGAGGATGGACCACAGTTAATGTGTGCGCAGAAGCCTTGCGATCAGCCCAATTTAAAAAGAGTCCTTTTCTGTAAAAAAAAAATCTGCTCTGCTCTGTGGCCAGCCACAGGGAATGCTGGTGACCTCACTGTGGGACCTCACATGTGGCCACTCTTGGAAGATAGCTGTAATGTGACTTAGCTGAGGCCCTCAAAAGGGTCTGTCCTTTACGAGGGAGCCAGCCACCGCTCTTTGCTCATCACCACAAGTGGGTGGTTTGTGCCATCTGTCCTTCTAAAGGCGGTGATTCTTTTATTCACTTGAAATGTTGCTGGATTTTGCAGCACGGACGGTTTACACTAGACTCTTTCAAGTCAATGCCCAGATATATTTTTAAATGGTATAGAAGGTTGAAAAGGATCCTAATTTCTGAGCACATCGTTTCCTCCAAAAAATATTATATTCTGGGGATGGTGGGGTGACGGCATGGAGAGGAAGTCCTGTATAGAAATGTATATTATTTATGTGTCCTTTCCGTACACCTGTCTCAAGAATATGGGTTTTCTACTTCCTCTTTAAACACCAGCCAGGCAAGAAAGAAAGTGACTTTGGCAAGTGTGTGTGTGTGTGTGTGTGTGTGTGTGTGTGTGTGTGTGTGTGTGTGTTGGGGGAGGAAACAGCATGGGCAAGTAGAAAGAAACAATATTTTCAGTTAAAAATCTGTATAGCTAAGAGGAATCTTAAATAACCCTGGCGGTGATATTAAATGGGCTCCATTTGTGAGAAGACTTTGTGGGTCTTTGGTTTCAAGTAGAATTGTACCGTGCCCTACTCTCTTTGACGCTGCAGAGCCTTGTGAAGCATGGTCCCCCAGGTCCCACAGACCCCCCGGTGCACTTGGCAGGAGCCCAGAGAAACCACGATGGAGTCCAGACTGTGGGACATTTTGGCAGATGATCGACAGGTCTGCTGATATTCAGGGAACGTGTCGCTGTTTTTAGCCGGTCATGCTACTTTTAATATAAAATCATGACTTTACATAAACTGTAGCAATGCCTTGTGATGTGACAGGCAATTAGGCATTTCTTCCATCAAATGTTAGAATTCAATGAGTAGTTTGAGGTGGACAAGCAGAATTTTCCAAGAGTACTAAGTTTTTTTCCCATTTTTAAATGCCTTTTTTGGTACACAAGTAATATACTGTTTAAAAGAAAAAAGAAACTACAGATGAAAGAAAAAAGTCACCTGTTATTACACCATCTGGTTATAACCACTGTTAACATTTTGCTATATATCTTTCAGACTTTTTTCTATGCCTCTGTATTTGTTTTATTTTTCATCAAAGGCAATCATATATGCTGTTTTATAACTTGGTTTTTTTAGCACTGTCTTGTGAATATATTTCTATATCAGTAACTGTATAATTGCATCATTTTTAACACCTGTGTAGATTGTACCTTGGACACCTAGGTTGTTTCCAGTTTTTTTTCCTGCTATAGTCAAGGATATGATGAAATCCTTTTTTCCAACATCTTTGAGACCTTTTCAGAATATTTACCTAGTATGATTTTCTAAACTGGACTTTCTGCCTCAGAAGTGTGGCGGGCATTATGAGTGCTGGCCCATGCCTCCTCCTCTCCTTCCTGGGCACACAGGAGCCTCCACTTCCCAGCCTCTTAGAGTCACTCAGGGTCCCATGACTAATCCTGGCCAAATGAGAGCAGATGACATGTGAAACTGGCAGGCCGAGACTGTGAAATGCCCACGTGCAATTCTCCACTCTGTTCCCTGGCCTGCAAATGGTGACGTCCTGGGGCCGGAGCCTGTCAGCCTGAGCCCCTGTCCCTAAGTGACTCCGTGGAGCAGCTCTCCTTCACGACACCCCCACCCGCCCACCTGCATGGAAATGTGGTGTGAATACAGGGTGACTTTAAGGCTGACAGCACTGACATTTTAGGGTTAATTTGTTCCTGCAGCATAACCTACCCTATCCTGACCAACAACAACCCAAAAAAAAGGGCACATTTTTAGGATTTTTAATATATATGGCCATAAAATTGCCTTCCAGAAATACGATACCAAATTATACCCCACCAGCAGTATGTGAGACTGTCCTGCTCCCTCTTTAACACTGGTGTTGCCGTGGAGCTGGGGCTAGTTTTCATGTACATTTTTTTTTTTTTAAATAAAAATGAGACTCTCACTAACAAAAACATTTTGGGGAAGATATTCTTTTGTAGTTTACCTATTCATCTCCTCTGGCCAGCCTTCTCATAAGATGTTTAACTGTCTCACCAATTTCTAAGAGTTTTTTTTTATTCCTATAAATATTGCAAAAAAAAAAAAAAGTTAGATGTATGGCTTTTTAAAAATGTTCAGACATTGAAAAACACTTTTTAGTCAAATCTATCTTTTCCTTTAAGGTTTGCTTATGCAAATCTTACGATTCTGATTCCAAGACTGTATATTCACCAGTATTTTATTGTACAATTAAATCTGTGATCCCTCTGGAGTTTATTTTCTAAATTTCCTCGACATCTTTTACTGGGAAATCTACCCTTTCTTGACTGATATGAAAGTCCATATTTACTCTATGCCCAAATCCTTACGCACCCTACCTCCTGCTTCTGAGCTCTCCGTTGTGGTCTCTTGTGTGCATTCTAGCACCGGTGCCACACTGTTTGAACATCATTTAATTAATTAACTAAACTTTTTCAGAAATTTCCTAGTATTTTTTGTATATTAATATTTCCATAAGAAATTTGGGATCGCTTTTGTAACGTTTACTAGAATTGGAAATGGATCGTGCAAAATTTATAGTTACTACAGAGAGAATTAACACCTTTATAATATTAACCTTTCATTTCAGTAAATTTATATTCTGTTCCTCAGTATATTTTTCCTAGTATAGGTAATTTTTGTAGTGGTTATTATCGTAAATGAGTTCTCCAACTGCTTATTGCTAGTATAAAGATATATACCACTACTTTTTTTAATGAAGAGTGAATCCATTGATTTTTCGAACGAAAAATATTAAAGTTGTGTAAATGTAAACATTATAAAAACATAATGTAGGAATTGGAAGTTCCTCATAATTAAAATCCCTTTGCCCCAAGATAATCAACAGTTGATGCATAGTCCTCAAATTTTTTTCCCAAATTATGTTTTATCATTCTGACCATATGATACAGCCCTTTTGCTACTTCCCTGTTTCACTTGGCAGTAGATCTTGGGCATCTTCATGTGTCAGTATATGTCAATCTACCTCATTCTTAACCCTGTGTAGAGAGTAGTGTGTTATTGTATACTAGTTTATTTAACTCAGTGATTGGTTATTATATATTTATTTTGTAACTGGCCAATTACTGAATTCTCTTTCGTATGTGTGATTGTTGTTAATTCTTTTGCCTTTTGCAGGTACATAATAGTTCTGGGTAGTGATAATAATTTTAACCTCCATACTTTTAACAATCTTATTTCATTTCCTTATCACACTGATCAGCACTTTTAGAACAATGTATATAATTGTGCTGGTATTGTGCATTCTTCTTTAAATACATGTATTTTTTTACTTAGTGAGAATACCTCTAATGTTTCTCCAAAAGTATAAATTTGAGTCTTAATGTAGATATTCTTAATATTTGAATTTCTATATTAAAGATACACCCTTCTCTTTCAAGTTTGCTGAAAGGTTTATCAGTAACGATGTCAGGATTTTATTAAATGCCCTTTTTTCACATCTGTCAAAATGATCAAGTGCATTTTCTTTATCATGACTTAAGTCTAATCATTTTAATAGATTAGCTAATGTTAAATTCTCTCTGCATTTCTAGAAAATCCTGATTTACTCTTATCCTTTTTATGTACTTCTGCACTCAGTGTTAACAGTGGTTATTTATGATGGGTTTGTTAGGCAGATTTTTGTGTTCTCATCTGTATTTTCTGATTTTTCTACAAGGTTTATATATTACTTGTATTATAAAAATAAGAGCTTTAAAATAAGAAAAATATTCTGTAATTGGTTTGCTCATATTTAGAATTTTTCATGTTAAGATAAACAATTGTGTCATTTTTTTTCTACTGTCTCTGTAAGATATGGTGTTGGCTTTGTGTTAACCTCTTAAAAAACAGAGAGAGAGAACTTGGAATGCTCTCTTTTATTCTATGACCTGAAATAGTTTAAATAATATTTAGAATTTTTTTGCTCCTTGAAGTTTTTATAACATGTATAAAATTGTCCAAGTCTAGTGCCTTTTTAGAGAATAATCTTTGACAATTTTTTTTCATTGTTTTCCATGCTCATTAGTCTCTTCAAACTTTATTTATATTCTGGAAGTTTCTGGCGATTTAAATTTCCTAAATAATGATTCTGTTCAGATTTTCAGATTTGCCAACATGAAGTTGTTATATTTTCCCATTCTCATTTCTTACATTGTGTGTCCTGCTTTCCCTTTTTATTCTCATGAATTTTTCCAGAATTATTCTGTTTTGTCAATCTTTTCAAAGAAGTAACTCTAGGACTTATATCTTAATTTACTGTTTTGATTTTTTTTTTGTTTTTGTTCCTATTAATGTCTTCCTTTCTTTTAATATATTTTTTTAACCTTCTTAAGTTGAATACCATTTTAACTTTTTCTTGTTTAATAATAGCTGCAGTTACTAGTAACTTTAAAGCTATGACTTTTTTTCTGAATTTATTCACATCCGTTAAATTTCTAGGTTTAGTGTTCTTAGTTATAAATAATTTCAAATTCAACTTTATTTTTTACTGAAGAGCTATTTGAAATTATACTTTTTCATTTCTAGATAGTTTAGTATTTGTCATTGTTTGAAACATTTGCTATAAATTTCTAGTTTTACTGCTTTCCTGTCAAAGAGGGTAAGGCCTGTACAATTTCTTCATTTTGCAATTTATTGATGTTTTCTTAGGACCTAATAAATTGTTCATTTTAATGAATATTCCCAGGAAACTGCAAAAGAAGATATATTCTCTGAAGGGAAAAAAATTCAATCTGTATGTATTAATTTGATCTTATTAATTCTAATATTATGGACCTCATTTCTATTTGAGTCATTAAAAGACTAAGGAAAGTATGTTAGTCTCCCACTAATATTGTAGTTCTCTTTCTCTTGTGTTTCTAACAGTTTCTGCTTTATGTGTTTCAGTATGATGTTATTTGGGGTATTTTTTTTTTCAAAAAATACCTTTTTTTTTAAATATTTAAGGAAAAAAAGATTTTCCTTTAAAGACTCGTATACCTTTGTGAATTTTACCTGATTTTGTTGTAACCGAGTTATGGCAAAATATGTCAAAATACATAGTTTGGTAAAATGGTAAATGTGTTTCTCTTTTTAAGTCAACAAAAATTTTTCAGAAGCCTTTGTGTCTTAAGGAGATAAGTTTGGGATAAGTTTGGAAGCTCAACCAGGGGTAGGTTGATGATATTCTCCATGGCCTCGAGCAAGGATGTCAGTATGGGCAGAGGCACATATGCCTTGGGAACAGGATGAGGGATTTTGAGTATGCCATTCCAGACTTCTTCTTTGGGACAGCCTCATGCTCAGGTAAGCTTCGGGGACACCCGCCCTCTAGCCAGTCACATTCTGCCTCCATGGGGCCAAAGCTTTTGGCAACCCGAGGCATTTTTCTTCTGCAGGCTGGTCTTTTGGGCAGAGGGCAGCAGAAGAGTGTGTAGTTGTGTTCCTAGCTCTTGAGGGGAAAGCTAATCTCGGAGACTCATTCTACTGAAAGATTTTTCCAGAGCTGTTTGAACAGATTATTTACATGGCAGAGTCTGCGCTCAGCAGAAAACCAGCTTTTCCCCAAAACGTGTAGGAGGTGTGAATCTCAACCCGTAGCTCAGGAGTGAAATACATACAGCCTATTTTTCCCTTCATTCAAGTTCATTTCTATTTCAAGCCCGCATTCTGCAAGGCTCATGCGTTGATCTCAGGCAATTCTGGGGACCCCTTTCCTCCAGATGTGAGTCTTTGAAGGCTCTGAGGAGCTTATGTATTCCCAAGGAGTTAGCGAGAAGGGATCTCGTGTCTACTGAGACGTCTCCTGTCCCTGTCATGTCCCTGCTAGTCCTCTGCCCTACCTCTGTGTCGTGTCCGTGTGCTTGGGTGTATAAGAACTTCCCAGATGTCCTCCTGCTGCAGAATTCCCCGTGTGTCCTAGGCCCTTTCTGCAGTCCTCCGTTTGACAGCAAACGTTTGGGGTGGAGGGTGATTTAACTTGACGGGACTGCTGGTTAAGCCAGGTGCGTGTTTGCAGGGGGGAGCACACCACTGGGTGGAAATGAGTGCGGCCACCAATGCCTGCTTGCTCTGTGGACGGTCGGTCACTGCTCCTGTGTGGGTGGGCTTTGGACCTGACCACGGTGGGAGCCACTTCTTGGAGGTCTGTCCTGGCTGGGTCAGGAAAAGAGATGATGTTGCTGGCTTTGAACGTAGAGGAAGGCCCCAAGCCGAGGAAAGCAGGCAGCCTCTACACACTGGAAAAGGCAAGACAACAGCTTCTGCCCTAGAGCCTTCAGAAAGGAAGGCAGCCCTACCGACACCTTGGTATTGGCCCAGTGAGACCCGCGCTGGACCTCGGACCTGAGGAACAGTAAGAAAATTAATTTGTGTTGTTTTGAGCTTCCGAGTTTGTTACAGTAGCAACAGAAAAACCGTATACTCTCCACATGAGCTTACGCACCTAAGATTCGAGAACCCCTGCTGTATAAATCCACAGAACTACACATGATGGGAGGTTTCACATTCATCAAACACCTCCTGGTTCTAGCTCCTGCAGCTACCTGCTGCGTTCCCCAATTCACATTCTGGAAGGGAACGAATGAACGAATAAATACATCAGTCTGGTGGGCCAGCTCGTTTTGCACTCCAGGACGGTCCATAGGATGCTGCCAGTTATGGATTGGTTATCCTGGAATCAGCTTTGCCCTTAAGGCCTGTCTCAGGCTGTAAAACTGGCCATGGCAGCTGCCCCGCCACACTCCCCACCCTGTAACCCGGGGCTTTGTGTGAGGAGGTGACGTGTCTGAGGCTCAGGGAGACGGGAGAAGAGGAAGCTACGGGGTGACTGTGGATGGTGTGGATTCAGTGGGACTTGGAGGCAGAGGGCTGGGGGCATCCCAGGCACTTAAGAGAGCAGGGCCCTTTGGGGCAGGCAGCAGGCGGTGTGGTGTTGCTGCGGTAAAACCTGGGGTAGGGGCAGGGGCTGCCCAGGACAGCAGCCAGGTGTCAGGCTAGACCCACCTTGCTGAAGCGCCAGCCCTCACCGTGCAAAATGCAGAGCTGGGAAGGACTTTGTTGGAGGCAAAGATGGATCTGCAGCACTGTGGAGGGGGGTGGAGAGGTTTACAGCAAGACGATAGGACATAGGCTGTCCCCCACTCCTTGGCTCTGAGGTCTCTGAGGCGAGTCTGGACTGACTTCAAGGCTTGCTTAGAAAAAGGAGGGAAGGGGAGAAAGGAAGAAAAGGCTCCAGAGAGGGGGAAGTCTTGATGCACAGAGAGGTAACTGGGAGAGGAGTTTTAATTGGGAAAACTCTTTTAGAAAAGGATCTTTTTTTTGAAGCCTTCTCATCTTTGGCAGTCCTTAGTTAAATTCCGAGAGTTTCCCAAGCCTGAATGAGATCATCTTAAAATACTGAGTTTACGATAATTAAGATAAAAACAATACATAACTGCAAAATAAGCACAAGGAAGTCCAACATAGTTCCGATTTTTCCATTTAAAAAAATATCTTGTTCTTTGTGGAGAACTGTCTTGGGGCTAAGCTTGGCCTGTGTCTGTGATGGGGCAGGAGGCCTGGGGCACGGCTGCTGACCTGTGGAGACCCAGGATTGCATGGCAGGCGCAAGGAATCTGAGGCCAGTGGGGACACTTTGGGTGATTAGAGAAATGCGTGTTCTGCTTTGTACTGGTCTTGTCCCCTTCCCTGATTTTAACACAGAGCACGACCTACCCTTGAGCAAACATTTAGCTGAAATCTTATTAAAAACTTGATACCCCGCCCCCACCAGAGAGGGCTGTGCTTTTCATCAGTTCAGATTTCATGTTTTCACTTCCTCATGAGTGACACCGATGCATTATCCATAATTCTTTATTATGAGTTTAGAGAGTGCTTGATACATAAAATACATTCATTTAAAATATTTAAAACTCTTCCTGAATATAAGCAATTTATTCTCATTATTGCTAAATAATGTTCACATTCAAACCTTTAAATCTGAGGAAACCGCGGCCGCACACACACAGGACATGGTCAGCGGTCTCACAGTGCTGTTTGCCACATGCCATCACAGTGTAGACGTTTTTCAAAATAAGGGAATGATTCGAGAACATCCACAGGGAAAATTAAATACAATTTTCTTATTCCTGCAACACTTACTACGGGATCTTGGATCCCAGCTACAGTGTGGTATGTAGGAAGCACAACTCTGCTTTGGTTTTAAGAGCCACACATTAAGGAAAAGCTGAGATGTCACACACACAGCCCTGCTGATCTCCCGGGTGTTACCTGGCCAGTCTACCCTGTTCACATGCTTTTCAGGAACAGGCCTTGGGCCCTGCGGCTTCATTCCAGCATGCTGTGCGGTGCCCTTGGCCTTGGAGAAGAGCTTAGTGGTCCCACTCGCTCAGGCCCTGCCCCTCGCCATCCTCCTCGTCCTCCTCAGAGTCGGCAGACACTCTCTTGATTCTCTGGAGTGCAGCCTGGATGCTCCTCTCCAGGTTGCTGGCAGGTTTACTTCTGGGGCTCAGGCCAAGGTCAGGGTGAACTTTTCTCAGTTTGACGCCCCGCCTTATGGCGGCCAGAATGTGCTCGTTGACTGAAGCATGGGGAGGGGACCGGGCCGGCACGTCCACTTTCCGGAGAGGGGTTCTGTCACGCCTTAAGGAGGCCAGCACTTCATCCATAGATCCTGAAGTTGAGAAAACAGAGCAAGTACTATCAAAAAGTCATATTCTTTCTCCTCGAGATGCCAGGACATTATAGTACTAGTTAAAAGTGTTAAGTCGCACATAACCCCTGAGTGGTATGATGGTGGCCACTGATTTATACAAATAACTGTCGTTTCTGGAAAACACACGTTTTGATTATCTGCTAGAAAGGTCAACCGCAAGCTCCTTGTGTGCATACAGGGCAGTTTAATCCCTAACGTTTTATCTTGACCACTTATCTTCCACTACTTCTCAAGTCCACAGCAACTCACAGGCACAGCTGTGCACACCTGTTGTTAGATGTGTTTTTCAGGACACGACTGTCGTGTTATTTCTGTGTGATCTTGAAGAGAGTTATCTATGCCTGGTGTGAAGTGGTCTGACCCGTGTGTGTGACTTAGATATACCCCTGAAATTATGTCCCCTCCGTTTCCTTTGCCACTTTTATACACTTTTAAAAAAATGTACCCTGCTGTATTTCTCGAACTTCGGTCTTGGATGTTAGTCAGTGATGACTGATGAATCAACATGACAATGAAGTGAGTAGGTTTCCACACATGAGAAGCCTTAAAGTAAAACTTTTATCAGTAGCTAAATGAACCTGGCGGGGGAGGCGCTGGCACATCTCTGTATAGGGTGCCTAATCCCACCTACGTCACCTGGAGGTACCTTGCCTGCTCTGTTTTGTGGGTGTGAAATGCTGTCAAAACACAAATTAGATCAGAGTTTCAAGGCCTGGGTGAGGGGAAGCTATTTTTCACTCTGGCACCATGAAACCCCTGAGTGGTATGATGGTGGCCACTGATTTAGAGAGCTTCCAGGTGAGGGTTCGAGATAAATAGTCATTTCTAGGTCAGGATTGAAAGGCCAGGCGGTGGCTAACAAAATACTGTTTCACTTTGGACTCAAACCTAAAATGTGTTATTATAACACCCTTCTAGGAGTAAGAAGACAGTTTCACAGTCAAGGGCACTTTTTGGTGCTAGTTCACACTTTCTGATTCTTTTCAGTGGAATGAGGCAGAGTGTGAGAGTCAACCAGGGCTTCCCCACACTGTGCATTGGACCCAGGCTGGAAGGAGGCACGAGGGTCTGCCCACACCCACACTGGGCTAGGCACCGGCACGCTCTACTTACAGTGTTGTTTGGACATGGAACTAGGCCAAATGGTAGACATTTCCATTTGTACCAGGTTCTAGGTACGGTGAAACCTTCACCTCAACCAGAATACTCAATTATCCAGAATCACAGTTTGGAATTGTTATTTCTGTCATTCACAGTATCTGTCATAGTACCTGTGCATTCTAGGTGGAGGTACTCAAGCATGGTCTCGAAAACATGTACACAACATTTTGCTAGGATTTATCTAGAACGCGCATGCGCGTGCACACACACACACACACACACAAAATATATTCAAAGCATTAGGGTTTGAGTCTCAGCAGATTTAAGCCAGTGTCCTCAATAATCAATGTCTAAACCATAATTAGAATTATGAATCAGATAAACAAAGAAATATTCAAGTGTATTCAAAAGCAAAAAGTGGTCCACTTTTTTTTTTTTTTTTTTTTTTTACCACTTCATTTTAGAAAGATTTCTCACAGGAAGGTTTTCTGTCTACTGTCAGCCTGTAGGAACAGCCTTCCATGTTCTGGCCACAATTCCTCTATAGTAATTCCCAACCAATCTGCTTAAGATGCAACAAGTTAATCGTGTAAAGGACTCAGACTCAACAGTAAGCGTGATTCAAAGCAACTCGGACACATACTAGAATCTTAAGAAACCTGAAATAGGTTTATTCTTTAACAGCCTCCAAGATCTCAAGTCTTGTGGCCATTCAATGTACAGAGATGGTTTCTTCAAGATGAGTTAGCATTTCTCAAACTCAGATTTAGGTAGGCTACATTACCTTTGCAATAAAACAGTCATATTTAATCCAGCAAATACTGGAATATTTTAAGATTGCAGAGACTTCTGAAAAAGATTTTGATTTGGAGAGGATGGCTTCTAAAGCTAGAATGCTCAACCGCTCAAGCACCCATGGGGATGCAAGGACAGAATCCCGCGGATTACCTGGGCCTTCAAAACGGTCCGAGGAATCACTCGGTCCTTCAGCAGGCGACTCACACACCAGAGGAAGTGGCTCATCATCTTTTACTGAAGTCCTGCCGTGGAAATTCCAACGATTTGCAGATTGAGAAGAAAAGGACTGAGCAGGGAGGGCAGGCGGTGGCGGTGGGTGGCGGTGGAGGTGGTGGGGGCGGTGGGGGCGGGGGCGGGGGTTGTGGCTGCAATGACAGTTCCTCACTGGATTTGGAGTGTGTTTGGTCACCAGCTGGAAGAAAAATTGGGACAGGGGTATTTCCAGGACAGTCTTGAAGCTCGGCAGTTTTCACGTCACCGACTTCGGGTAAGGGAGCACTTCTGGCCTCCCCGGAGGACGGCAGGGTTACGGCCTTTGTTGGAGAGGGCGGCGAGGAGGCCTGCTGAGGAAGTTCACCTGGCGGGGCTGGAGCCTCAGGTTCCCGGCAAGAAGTCTTTACTACAGACCGACCTGGACATCTCTGAAAATGGAAAACTTCTGTGAGACACTTGCCACGAATGCAAACCATCAAAATGCTGGAACTTTCTGTAAAGAAATGAGCACTGAAGGGTTTCTGTGCGTGGACTGTGCTAATTCACAGAGTAGCTTTTCTTACTTTGTACACCCACCCTTACTACTAAATATGTATTAAAGAATAAGCATTTATATCTTTGATGTAATAATTTCTCTAATAAAATAGATATGGAAGGAAACATAAAAATATAATATTTTTAGTATGAAAAGTCAAACTAAATATCAGCAGTAGTTTAAAAAAATTACAGTGAATTTATTAGGCAGCCACAAAAAATCATAAATAGTGTGAAATTTGTGGAACATCCTAAAAAATACAGATGGAGCAGTATTAAATTTATAGCCATGCAAAAAACAGATCTAAAAAAATATCACCAGAGCAGACATCAAAGCAACAGGTAGAACAGGAATTATGGATGTTTCTTTCCTCTAATATGTTTATATTTTATAATTTTAAAACATGTGAATTTAAAAAGTTCTTGTCTCTCAGGTATTCATTTGTTAAAAATCTAGCCAACAAAGAGCTAATCTTGAGGGGTCAGGAGGGGATTCCCTAAAAAAGGCACTGATTAGCCAGTTAAACATATAAAATATTAATACTATGTAGCCATTAAAATGAACTATATACACACATATATATCAACATGAATGTACCTCAAAAACAATTTAAGTGAAGAAACTGGCAAAGATGTATATAATATGAGGCTGTTATTATAAACATAAGCTAAAAACACATACCAAACTTAAAACACTGAAGTTTAAGTGTAAACTTAAAACACACAGAAGCACAATTCATGATAAACTCAGAGTATTTCTGTCTCTCAACATTTGCTGTTTTCAGAAGAAACAGCAGAGCAATGGCCACAAGTCCTTAACCTCACTGATGCAGCTGTCACCCTACAGCTTTCAGTCAGAGAACAGGCCAGTAGAACACAAGCCCAGAAACTGCCAGACCCCAGGGGTCGCCCAGCCATCTCCTGATGTTGGGGAGCCCCGAACAGCCAAGGATCCCCTCCTTGCATTCCACAGCAGCAGGTCACTATGACTCCTGCCTGCTGTGTCCTGCCTGACATTGCCGGACAGTCTGCCTCACCCCGGTTACATGTTGACAGCACCCGAGATATTTAAAATCAACTTGTCAGGGTTCCGCAAGTATCCTGTATCATGGGATTTCATTTCTGGCCTTTTCCCTCTCCTCCTTCCTCCCTTCCTTCCTTCCAAATGTGCTCACATTGGCTTCGTCCCTTCAAGAGTGACACTTCCTGGTACACACAGAACTCCCTCATTCTGCAAAGGATGCTTCTTTTCCTACTTTCTAAAATCTCATAAGGTTTTCTTCAACTTCATCCCAAGTGAGTCACATTAAAGTGAAGGAAACTCAATTCTCAGAGTTCTTTTCCCCATATTTAAATAACATCACACACACACACACACACACACACTCTCCTTCCCACCACCTCTTGTCTAAGTGTATTTCTGGACCAAAAACCCTGCAACTTACACCAATTTGAGGTCAACTTGTTTAACTTGTTGTTCCAGCTTGCTGCGAGCTTAGGCAGCCTGATTCTGTCACCTTCCATCTGTCTGTCCTCCCACCTCATGTACTATCTCTGTGTGAAAGTTAATCATTGATCTGCCTGACTGGTTCAGGGCTAAAGAGCTGGACTTGGGTCCCTTCCTCCACAGTGATTCCATTACAGTAATCACCCTCTGGTGACAAGTTACTGTCCATCTCATTCGCCCTACATTCAGCGGGTATTCACGTCACTTCTGTTTGCGCCTTCTTCCTGCTACCATTCCCGCCCTAGCCCCTGTTCAGGATGATTATATCAGAGTCTCTGGAAGTGGGGTCTGGGCATTAGTACTTTTAGGAGCTCCGCCGATGATTTCTGGTGTGCTGCCCGAGCTGCAGAATCCCTGTTGTGGCTCTGGAGTTAGGGACCCCACTCTCTATGACCTCGAGCCCAGCTGTGTAACCCCTCTGAGCCGTGGTTACTCATCTGTAAAGTGGATGATAGTATCTCACAACTTCATTTCAAAAAGGAAATGAGATGAATGTAAGCACCTAGCTCGGTGCCTGGGATACAGGAGGCGCTTGGGAGTGGTTGGGGTGCTGAGTGTATCAGAAAACAAGATGAAGCTGGTAGGTCATGATTTTCTGCTCCAATAGCCCCAACTTTACTTGTTAGTGTCACACCACCAAACCTTCAGGACCTTCTTCCAGAGGCTTGTCTGGAGCAGGTTGTTCTCTCTTTGGGAGCAATAATGAACTTGGATCTTTGTGAACATGTGTGTGGGGATGTGTGATGAGCACAGGTTTAATATTTTTAAATAAGTAACTATTTACTAATTTAAAAAACCTATTCACGTTTAATAGAGCACTTAAATAGATTTGTCACAGTGTTCCCTAGACTTCATTTTCAAGAATTCTTTATTGCACATGAGGAAGAAACTAGCTAAAGTCGAGGGCAGTTTAACTATTTTCGGTTTCCGTGCTGGTCGACACCATGGTGGGCAGACCTAGCACCACTCGGAGGGGGCGAGCAGGAACCCTAGCATGTGGCAACGTCAAAACATCTCGATAGTCTGATACTTTTTACTTTTATCTATATACTAAAAATAATGGCATTTTGGGAACATTTTGTATTCCAAATGATCTATTCATAATCCTTCATACTTTCTCTGAGGATGGCTGATCTTCATTTATTCCTTTGGAAAATGTAGGCGAGGTGATTATTTCCGGAACTTACCTCTTTAAATGCTCTCAATCGTTGCAGTGTTTTTTGGCGTTCTTGGTTTATCCATTTTTTTTTCTTTTGCTCCTCTTCTTTTATCTTGTCTCTCTTCTATATTTAAACAAAGATATTTGTAAATCCCTCAAAATAAAAGAGAGAAAGGGGCTGTAACCCAACATTGTCGCCTGCCCCTAACCACCCCCGTCTGCTCCTCAGACTGCAGGACTGGGCTGCACAATCTCCCGGGTTGAGGCTGACCGCTGCATGTCCAGGGCAGTGAGGCTTCAGTGTCCACACAAAGTTAAGCTAGGGTGCTATACTATGCAAATCTAGAACATCCTTCTTTAACCACTCACCATCTGAATACTGTGATGCTGATGAAAATATTTTATACTTGCTGCAGCCTGTTGCAGTCGGAGCCGATGATTTTCTTTGCATTGATCCTGATGGAATAATACAAATCACCTACATGGTTTTTAATATTATCACGGGCTATAGCATAAAAGGTTGAAAGAAAAAAGCATTGTATTTGGGGTGCTATGTTAGACATTCATGAACAGGAGTTTCTGGAGTGGCTCAGTGGTACTGCCTGACACTTCCACTGTCATGTGATGAGGGACGATGGGCACTTGCAGGAATTAGCTGTTCCCGACCAGAAGGGCCATAGCTGTGATTGCTTAAGGAGGTGAAAAAGCAAATTCTCCAACCAAGGGGAAATGAGAGGGCACGCAGGAGTCCTTCATTCTTAAATGGGATGTGTCCTAAGAATCATTTTCAATGCTTATTTTATAATTATAATTACTATTTGCAACATTATGGGGAAATGCGCTTATAACGATTATATTTCCAAACATACCCACATAAGCATACCCAATCTACAAATACCTGAAAAATTATATTAAAAATAATATTTCAACTATGGCTAACTATTCTTAGTATGTTACCTTTTTATATAATCATGTAGTTTTTAAAAATTAAGAAAAAGATCACTAACCAATTATAGGGATTGAAATGAACTAAATATTATCCCTGACTGATTTATCATCAACAATTTACACTAATTATAGAATTTACTATAGCTGATGATTAAAAGTTTCTCCTTATTGGTTTTAAAAATACCTGTCGATAATAGGCAGTCAACAAATAGTTAGTGACTTAATTAAAATCTAGAGGTTATGGTAAGTGCCTAAATCCCAAGGAAACAATCATTGTAAGAAAAAAATTTTAAATATATTTTAATTGTAGCCATATAAAAACACAAAGCAGTCATCACTGTGTTGGCCAAAGCCTTATTTTTGATGCCTCTTTCACCTTTCGTGAAAGCAGAGACCCCCGGAAGCGGGGAGAAGGGGGCGCTGCCCTGGGTGCCCACCGTTCTGTTCCTGAGACAGGCCCTCCGGGCACAGATCCAGCCCCGTCTGCTCTCCAGCTGCTGGCGCTGCCGGCCGAGGGCTCGCACCTCCGGATGCACGTCATCCTGCAGCCCCGTCACACGATCGAGGACACTGAGTTCCTCCAGATTTTCACAGGGATCATAGTACACGACTTCATCCTGTTTATCTGGAAACATGTTCATGATTTTTTAAAGACATATTGATTTAAAAAATAAGGCATAAAAATATTTTAAATGTAAGGAGAGTAAAGAGCACGTGTAATCCCACCACCCAGGAGAACCACACACACACACATATACTAGTTATGTAGCTACACAGGCGAGTAAACAGTTTTTCTAAGAGAACATTTTCCATGTGATGGAAATAGAATTTTAATGGCAACACAGTATTCTCTAATTTAAACATTCCTGATTGTTAGCACGCTCCAATGTTCTATTATCAGTTTCACCATGATGAACATCTCTGAATATAGGTCTTTGTGTACATTTATTATTTCCTTAGCAGATGAATATTTAAGACTCTTGATAAGTATTGTCAAACTGCCCTCCAGAAAGGCAAGTTACATTCTACCAGCAGGATATTATTAAGGCGACAATGAAATTTAGTCTTGATTACATGTTGATTTTTTTAAAACTACATGCTAATTGTAACAAATTGAAGCCCCGCAGAAGGTGAAAATTTCTTCTTCTTTCCCCAAACCTTTGGAATCCTAACCCAGAGGAAGACATTATCAACAATTTGGCATGCATATTTCCAGATTAACCTTTTTTCATAGAATTTTTTCTAAATATGTAAAATTCTTATAATCTGAAACTACTGTGAAGTTTTTTGAATGCCTATGATTAAATTAAATGTTCAGGATCTGTATGAAGAAAATTATTAAACTTGGTGGAACTTTAGGGAAAAAAAGCCTTAAGTAAATGGAGAGACATACCATGTCCTTGGGTGGGAAGATTCAAAATTGCAAAGATGATAGTTCTCCCCAAATTAATCTCTAATTTTAAGCACAATCCCAATAAAAATTCCAATGAGTTTTTATTTATTTATTTTGTTGTTCTGAATGTGTCAAAATGATTCTAAAGTTCATCTGAAAGAATAAAGGAGTTAAGAATATAGTCAGAAAACTTATGGAAAAGTCGAGTAATGAGGAAGGTACGTGCTTTCCCAGAAACTAAAGTGTGCTTCCAAGATTCAGTAATGGGAATAGTCTGGTACCAGTACCAGAAGCCACTCACATATCAATAAAATAAAGTAACAGTTCATAAATATATCAAAATAAATATAATTCTGGATATGAGAAGGGTAAGCAAATCAAAGCAGTAGGAGAAAGTGTTTTCAAAATCAGTGATTGAGACTGCTAACAACTTGAGAGGGGCGTTAGAGTTCCTACCCCACATCAAAATTAATTTTACCTAGATTGAAAAGCGAAATGTTCTTTTAAAAGTCTTAAAAATACTAAAAGAAAAAAATAAGTAAAATATTGACACAATTTTAAGATGAGGATGACTTTGCCAGGTATAACACCAAAAGCAGATAGATATGACTTCATAAAAATTAAATATTTTTATAAGGCGAGAAAAAGCAAACAACAGGGAGAATTTATTTACAATGTACGACAAATTAATAGAGTATCATTCCAAAGAAAAATGGGCAAAGACCATGAATAGGCACTTAATAAAAGAAATACAAGTGGCCAGTAAATATACGAAATTGCTTTCAACGTCACTTGTAACTGAATAAATGAAAATTAGAAAATGCCATTTTTTTCTATCAAGTAGGCAAGAATTTAAAATATGGTAAAAATACAGGGAAACAGTTTCATAAACTGCTGATGGAGTGTCATTTTGTACAACCTTCTGGAGGGCCGCTGCAGTATGAAATTTAGAAGTTAGAAAATAATAAAGGTGAGGAAAAGTATATATCAAATGATTGTTGCAGTGTTTTAACAGATATGTGTCAAATATAAATTCTACATGGTCCTTGACCTAGTGATTCCATCTTTAGAATTTATTCCAAGGAAATAATCCATCCTACACAGACACGTGTGAAGAATGGTGCTTTACTACACTGCTGGTCACCATAGTGGAAACCTGAAAATCAGTCAGTATATCCACATAAGGGAATACTATGCAGCCATTAAAATTTTTGAAGATTTTATTACTGAAATGGAAAGATAGTTACTACGTATTAAAAGAAAAAGGAAGATATTGAACCAGATATATAATTTAAAAATGGATAGATATTTATAAACATCAGGCTACAAAGTTAATCGATAAATTATCATCACTAAGTATCTCTAGATGATGGAGTTGGGGCAATAAATTTCTTCTTTTATTTTGCTGTGTGTTTAACAATAAACATATTTGAATAATAAAAATACTTAAGGGAAACTTTAGGAAATTTCAGTAGATTTTTTAGACAATTTACAAGAAGTAATTGAAAACATGGTCTGTATTTCCTTGATGTGTAATTTAAACATTATTAATATATATTTAAATATAAATTTTACCTTTTATAAGTCTTTTAATAGAGTCCAACTGTGTAATAAGCAGTATTTCTTCATATTTTAATATCTCAAATTTAACCTCATATAGTTCTAATTGAACTTCATAATATTGTATTTCTAATTCATCTACAACATCTATATTTTTTTCTTGTTCTGGAAGATCTTCCATCTTGTTTTCATGGAAAAAAAATAAGAGCAAGTTAAAATAGTATATTAAAAGCAAACTATTGAAGCATCTGAGCTCTTTACTATCCCTTGCTCAATGCCAAATATAAAAAAGCGAATAGAAAAGAAAAAAAAAATTAAAAAATGTTTAATGAAACAAAAATGCCCTATCCAACATTTTTACAAATGCTTTATCTCATCCTTGAAACATAAAAAAATTTAGGTTTGAGAAAAATCAATGGCAACGAGGTCTTTACAGTGATTTCTGATTTAAAGTCATAACATTACAGGCAAAATTTCAGTGACTATGATCCTAGGATGAAGCATCTCTGATTATTCTAAAGTTGTGCTGAAAATATTACTTGATTAATTTTAGAGTATATTACCTTCTGTACTGTGCTCAATGTTATTATCAAGGGAATCTACAATGTAATATTTCAAAACCATCTTGAGCAATGGGAAACTTTATGGCCAACCTTTCATGGTCTCTCAATTCTTATCTACTAGAAGATGGTGTTGGAATAAGTGAAGAAAGGAAGCTCTTTAACAATGGCCAGAGGGAAAAATGACATCTAAAATCAAAGTGTATTCTAAAGCAAAGTCACCTCTATCATTGTCTTACCTTCCCCTGAATTTCAGCTCTTTTGTGATTTAAACACAACTCTTTGGCTCTCATGAGTTGCAGGGCCTCTCGAGCCAACATCAGCTTGAGTCTTTCTAACCTGGGGGCTGCAGTGGCCCAGGCAGCCTGACCGAACCTCTTCTCATCCTGTTCCATTTGTTTCTGCATTCCTGCAGGATTATAATGAATAAAGCAAAACATAATTACAGCTCTTTAAAAGGGTAAACACTTCTCCAAGCTAATTCTTTGTATGTTGCCTTCCGTATTACCGGCAGAACATCCTTTTGAAAAGAAAACTTATTTTCATGACTTTCTGTCATCACAAAAATAATCATGGTCCTTTGTACAAAATTTTAGATACTTCATTTAAAAAAAAAGAAGACGACAATCATGAATATTACCTACTTCAATTGCTTCTTACATTTTGGTGTATGTACTTCTAAACTGTTTCTAGCTAGACAGACAGGGTTATATAGTTTGACCAAAAAAAAAAAAAAAAAAAAAAGAACCCCCCACACAAGATCATCATTCTTCTTTATATATTGTTTATTTCACTTACTATACCATGGAACTCTTGCCATTCATAAAAATAAAGAATCATGCTTAGTAGCGACATGGTTCTGTTGTATGCATGGGCTATGACTGAACAAGCTGGTGACAGAAAGTTATTTCCTTGTTGGAACTGCCATCAGCTGTCTTGCCTGCACTCTCACCCCACATTCTCCACACTCTGCTCCAGCCCAAGGGTGTTCTCTGAGTCCCTCACGCTTGCCAAGCTCCCTCGAGCCAGAGGACCTTTGTAAATGCTATTCCTTCTGCCTGGAACACTCACTCTTCCCTCACTTGTCTGCTTTCTCAACTTCCATTTACCCTTCGGATATCAGGACAAATGCCACTTCTCAGAGGCCCTTGCTGACCCCTCTGATGGAGCCTGACTTCTCTCTCTAGCTCTCAGAGCCCTGTGCTCCTCTTTTTCACATGGCTTGTTGCCATTGCCATTTCCCCATGTCTTTGAATGAACATGTAACTAAGACTTCTTCCCCTGAGACTGGACAGGGTCTCTCTATGCTCATCCTTATACTGAAGCCCCAAGACCAAGTGCCTGGTACTAAAAAGACACTCAGATGTTTTTTTGACTAAGATGAAAATGACATGTAACTTAGTGTAGCATTTGAATTATTACCTGCTAATGCTTTTACTGTTTCTTTAAAATAATTTACTGTAATATCTTGAATAGAGACAATAGCTTCTTCAGCCCGTCTGGTCCACTCTTGAGCCTCCTTCTCCAAGGCCACTATCCTTTTAGGACCCAGCTCATCCTCATCCAAGGACTTCTATAGAAATAAGGGAAAACTGTATGAGTAAGAAAGACTAGCAATCTACAGTCATTAGGAAAATGAAAGCAAATTGGGCATATTGATTATTTCAACTACTTTAATTACTACTAGTTAGTCAATAAAATGTCTTATTGAGAATGAATAAGGCTGTAAGCTGTGCATCATTTGGAAGACAAAGGGATACTTGGCATAAAGAAAAAACAACTTTTACTCTGCTTTATTACAGCAACTTTTTCTTTTAGGGACATGGCAGGAAGCTCTTCAATATCATAAATCTTTTCTGAAGGGCAAAAATAATACAATAACCTAAAAGACAGTAAAATCTGTATATTCATGATTATGACACGTACTGTGTCATCCAGCATCCAATTCTTCTGCAAAGCTCGTAACATAAAAAATATACTCAGGTTAGCCATCAAGGAAATGTAAATCAAAACTACCATGAGATACCCCTTCACATTCACTCAGATGGCTGTAATCAAAAAGACAGATAATAAGTGTTGGCAAAGATGGGGACAAACTGGAACCCTCATATACTGCTGGTGGGAATGTAAACCTGCTTTGGAAAACAGTCTGGCAGTTCATTTAAAAGGTTAAGCGTAGAGTTACCTTAGAACCTAGCAGTTCTGCTCCTAGGTATACACCTAAGAGAAATGGAAACACATGTCCACATAGAAACTTGTACATAAATATTTGTTCACAGCAGTGTTACTCATAATGGCCAAAAAATGGAAACAAGCCAAATGTCCATCAACTGCTAAAGGATAAGTAAAATGTGGTATATCCATACAGTGAATATTTGGCAATACAAAGGATTGAAGTTCAGATACATACCATAACATGGATGGACCTTGAAAACATCATGCTACATCAATGGAGCCAGACACAAAGGACTGCATATTGGATGATTCCATACAACAAGAAATGTCCAGAATAGGAAAAGCCTCAGAGGCAGAAAGTAGACTGGTGGCCGGCCGCCTAGGGCTGGGGGAATGGGGAGTGACTACATTGGGTATGGAGTTTATTTTGGGGGCAGTGAAAATATTCCAGAATTAGATTGTAGCGATGGTCGCACAACTCCGAATATGCGAAAACCCACTGAATTGTGTACTTTAAGGAGGTGCATGGTATGGTCTGTGAATGATATCTCAATAAAGCTGCTATTTAAAGAAAGAAAAAAATACAGGAAGTAAAGATCGCGCCAGTTCTTGACTTTCTCAGTAATAAACAGAACAGCTTCAGATGAGAGTGGCAGGAGTTTCATCTGTATGCACAGCGCCATGGTGGGGGTTGTGAGTGCACGAATGGAAGGATGGCCTAGTGCGGGAGACAGAGAGCAACAGATCTCTTTGATGTCTTCTGATACCAGTGGGCTGAGACCAAGGAAAGCCACCACAGCCCTCTGGGCTGGAGATCCATTTGTAACAGTGGACGAGAATGCCTGTTCTAACTAGTGTCACTGGTTGGTCCGTGACTCCGTGAAACAAGAATGATGACAGCAGTCACTAAAGTTTAAATTACTGAATTACAATCCAGGGCCTTGCTATTTAAAATAGCATTATATTTCTAAGAAATCTGCATGGGTTCTTAGAGGCAGAAAATAAGCTAAGGTAAATAAGTATTACCTTGAAAACAAGTCATCAGCAAAGAATGTGTTTAACCCTTGAAAATCTGCAGAAATCTTTATGAAGATGACCAATGTAAAATGTCTTCATTTTTTTTAAATCAATTTTTAAAGATAAGTTCAACATATCGACAATAGCATCTAAACATTAAGAGTGAACCCAACAGGCAAACACAGATTGAATCTTAAATGTGACAAATAGTAAATCTGAAAAAATAAAGACATAAAGAAAACATACCAAAATATCAAGCTTACATGAAGTTGCAACTTCTCGCATATCTCTAAATGGCTGCAGTAAATACTGGAAAACATGGTAGCCACGGTAACCAATTCCTGGTAAGCTTCATCTTCTTCTTGATAAACTTCCATTAATGCTACCATGGTGTTGGCCTTTTCATGCCCTTGAAGAATCTGGAAGGCAAAATTTAAATACAGCTCAAGATTGGACTATTTATAGGATCACAGCAAGCAAACAAAACTGAACAAAAGAGACCTTAATGTTCTAAACTTTAATACAAAGCAGAGTTCAAAATTTGATCTCAACTATGTAGAATATTCAGAGAAAAGAACCTGAAAGAATCACCAAATATTAACTGGTTATTTCTGGGTTGGAGACTGTAGCTGGTACGTTTCCATCACTTTTATGAGGATAAAGGTTTTGTGAGGCTATACTCCTTTTTTAAATTTCATGAGGACATTATAGAGTTGTGTCCAAATATGTCATCAGGCAGACTTTCTCAAGTCCCCGGGTTAATACTGCCATCAAGCCCCACAGCAGAGCAGACTCATTTACAGGGTCATCACTGTGGCTCTAGTCTCTGCAGAGTGCTGCTTCTGATACAGCGTAAAAAATAAACAGCATTTATAACAAACAACTGAGAATAAGTAATGACAAACTCATTTGGTGAGAAATTATCTTATCCCAGGAGAAGGGACATAAAATCAAGTAATAGTAAAGAAATTTTTTTCAATCAATATGTCCTTAAATTCTTCTGTTTCACCCCTCTGCTTAAGGATAAAGTGATCTATGTTCAGCTGTAGTTTTATCTAGGTGATAAAGTAGTATTAAAAAAAAAAAAAAGCAAAGTTTCCCTGAAGAAAATTGGAACACATCACACACACACACACACACACACACACACACTTAAACAACTGGTACTCTTCATGCTTATTTCTTAAACTAATCAGAAGAATTTAAAACATTCAGCTTCATTTAATATATATTAGTAATATTAGCAATTGGTCTAATTACAGGATCAATTGCTTTTCTAAATATGAGGTGAGTAGTAAGATTACACACATTTACATGGACGTAGTCTGTTTTATTTGCTATGAACTATACTACTGCTATAAGACCCTTGAAGGAACTTTACTTTAGGTAAAGTACTTTAACAATAGTAACATCCATATTAAAGAAAAACCACTTCTTTGAGAGACTGAGTATTTAAAAAATAAGTCTGTCTGATACAAAATGATAAAGATGAAGATCAAAAGTTGACTGGCCTGAAAGTGCCCTGCGATTTCCTCCTATCATAAAGTGAAATCGACTCATGAGAAGTAGGTGTGTATTTACACATTAAACCCACAGTATAAGGTGACACCACTAACAAACTCCTTTTATAAAATCATTTTAATTAAAAATGCTCATTCTGTATTTAGTTTGAAAGAATGTAATTAAAGTTTTGAAATGTGGCTGTATTCTTCTCTTACACCTCCCATTCCTCAAAAGAATGCACAGAAAAATCATCCAGAGGATGGCCTTTACTGAGAAAGGGCAAGCAAGAGGACAGTCCAGAGTGTAGAATAAAGCACTGAATCTTGGCCTTCCTTACTAATTGTGGATATGCACAACATATTTTCTTCTAAACTCTTCTGTGACTTTGCATTCCCCTCCCCTAAGTTCTGTATGTTTGCCACTCAAGTAATGCATTGTCGGCTCTCTCAAATGACCTCTTTCGAGCTTACAATTGAACTGTTGCCGCTATTCCAAATTTACGAATAAGGCTCACTTCCTGTCGACTTTTCATTTGGCCGGGTCTTTATAACTTAAGAAACCTGTGGAAGAAATCTTCGTCCTCTAAAACATCTTGCCCCCTTACTGACCTTCCCACACACAGAACCTGGAGCTGTGTTATCTCCTACGTGGATGGGATGCTTTCGGTTTTGCTTTCAGTGTTTTCTGGCATTTCCCGACACAGCAGCCTGCTCCGCTAGTATCTGCGCTTTGACTGAACCTAACACGTCTTCCCTCGGCGCAGGATCCCCCTGCATCCCTGCAGGTGAAGTGCACCTGGGACCCAGCGCCCCCTTCCCCACGTCAGACTGTGAACTTGCTGCTCCGCGGCCCGGGAGTCGTGGAAGAGCCCCACTCGCCCCTGACCACCCCCCTGTCCCCCGCCCGCGACCGCCCAGGCACACTGGACGGGGAGAAGGCGGGGACCCCGCCGGCGTACCTGGCGCAGCCGCGCGCCGGCCTCGGCCAGCCGCGCGCGCAGGGCGCGCTCCCGGAAGGCGCGCGGGCTCTCGCAATCGGGCGCGCCACCGTCGGCCGGAAGTAGCGCGTCACGCACGGCCGCGCCGCCGCAGCCCTCGGCCGCCAGACCCAGGTAGCGCTCCAGCCGCGCGCACAGCTCCTGCAGCGCCGCCTCGCCGGGGCCCGCGCGCGCCGGCCACACCAGCGCCCACAGGCCCCAGATCCCGCCGCCGCCCTCCTCCAGCTCAGGCGGCAGCGGCGGGAAGCAGCGCTCCAGCGGCGGCCACAGCGCCACCAGCTGTCGGTGCGCGCCGCGGAGCCCGGCGGCAGAGAGCAGGCCGGCCCAGCTGGGCGGGGGCGCGGGCTCGGGCTCCGGCGGGGGCCCCGGCCGGCTCCCCTCGCGCTGCCGCCGCCGCTGCGCCGTGCGGTCGTGACAGGTCACCGCAAACTTGCCCTCCGCATCGTTCCAGGCTACGAGGAAGCGCAGCTGGTGCCGCTCGGGCTCCGCGAAGAGGTCCTCGCGGACCGGCACCCAGCCCTCCAGGCTGTCGGGCTGTTCGTCCTCCATGGCGCCGGCGGTCAGCGGCCAGAGGGCTCGGCTCGCCCGGGCCTGGCCTCGCAGCCCCCGCCACAGGAGCGTCCTCCCCGCGACATTTTTCGCTGGGCCGTCCACGCGTCAGCACCCCGCGACAGTCCCTCCGGCACTTTTGACTGGCTGCCTGCGGCTGTAATGCTCCCGGGGCGTCCAGGATTGGCCGGGTAACAGAGGGAGGGGCCGTGACAACCAATGAAAGGGCCAAAAGTGTGACTGGGACCCGACCCTGGGGGTCCAGCACTGTCGCAACGTGGGGAGCCCGAGATTTCCCACTCTTGACTCACCTTTTCCACCTTTGTAAATACTGGCGTGGAGAAGGTACTTGTGAAATGAACGAGTTACTGTGGACCCTTGAGAAACGGGCCCCAGCCGATTCCGTCTTCTGTCGCCAGGGCTCTAACGAATTCATAGTTCTCGGTCTCAAGTAAGGTACAAACGCGCTGGAGAGATCAAACATTAAACGTCGGAGTTTTTATGAACCTCTAAGCGCCAAGCGCTGGTACGAGCTACAGATTTGTTATCAATTCAACAAGCTTTTATGGAGGGTCTGCTGTGTGCCTGTTTCAGGGTGGGTGTGGAAGAGGGAGCATATAAAAGAAATAATAACGTCTTCAAAGTATGTTTAAATAAAACCTATGTACTGTCTCTTCATTTTAGAAATCAGGAAACTTGAGACCCAGAAAAGAAACTTGTCACAAGATACAGAGACACTCCAGCTAAATAAGACCATCGGCAATTGAAGACCTGTTTAAGGAAATCGGAAAATCAAGTTTGCATGGGAGGATGGAGTGTCGGGTGAAGCAGGATCCGTTGATGCAGCACAGAACAAGACAGCCCTGATCTGTACCCAGGTATGTGCCTCCTGCTACCTCCCATCCTGTGAGTGCACCGAGGGCAAGAGAACCATTTAGCGAAAGTGACTTATTTGTCCTCTATTTTTCAATATATTACTTTAGCTAGTATGATTTACTAATAATTCTTTATTAGTCTTTTAAAATATTCCTTATAGTATGTCCTTTTAGTGTATAGATCAGTTTTTCTAATTTATTTGCTTTTTCAAAATGAAACTTTCTAATTATTAAATTTCTATTTTGTGAGTGTGAGGGGGGATAAGTTTGTATATTGTTAGAAAAAAAAATATGGAGACATGCACAACAAACCTAATTATTGTTGTTACCAGGACGCATGATTGGTGTATACTCACTTTTTCCCCCAGTGTTTGTTTATTTCTAAGCCAAATACCATGTATTATTTTACAATAAAAAATATTTTTAAAAATTAGTAGAAGGTACATGTAATTATTATGAGAGTAGACACTATCAAAGACTTAAAAAAAAACTCAAAAGAAATAAATTGTTCTCATTTTATGTGTGTATATATTTTTATCATTCTTAATACTTAAATATACATACACATATATATGATTATACTGTAATTATACTGAACACTCTTTTTCTACATATATATTATGGACATTTTCCACATTAAAAAATTGGTGGCTACATCAGTATTCTTAATATTCGCCAATACTAAATGGACTATATTGTGATTTATTTAATGAACTCCCCATGATAGACATATATTTATTTCAATTTTCTGCTGATGTAGACAAAACTGTGATGAATATTCTTGTACAGACATCTTTCATAATTTTTTCTTTCAATTCTATTTGCTGTTGATAGTTTGCATCTAAATTTTATTTCATTCATGCCCTCCAGTAATGGTATTTTTAAAATGAGATTTTGATTGAAGCCCAAAAAGCAATAGATGTAAAAATCAGGGATTAAATCACTATTTGTAGACTTTTAAAGGAAATGGTCCAGTACCTGATTCATGCTCTCAGCTAATGGAAGAAAATAAAAAGGATCAGAGTGAAGAGGTGTTTGGGAGAGAGACTGGTGGAGGAATTTCTCTGTAGAGAGCTGTTGTTAGGCTGGAGGACCCTTCAGAGTGCTTGCTGCCTTTCTTGCAGGTGGGCCAGTGGTGGCCTGAGGCATGAGGATTGGCCGCTTTGGTGGCAGAGCCAGGGGAGGTGGCTGCACTGGGACATCTGCATCCGGTTTGCCAGGATCAAGGATGGGGCCTAATACCCAAGATCTGGATGTGAGCCAGCAGGAAGCCAAAGTCACCTAGGTCCTGTCTAAGAGGGCCAGCTGCATGGGTGAGGAGACCTCATTTGAGGCCTGGGAGGTGGCCCACCAGGACTTGGGGGAGGAATGCAAGGGACCCCGGAACAGAGAGGTTCTCAGCCTGGTCATGGGAACTTCAGGGCAAAGGTCTCCATAGTGGGAAACTACAGAGATGTATACAGACTCCGAGACAGAGAGACCAAGGGGCAGGGAGCGGGGAGGAATGTGAGCTCTAAGCATCTGCCTGACCCAGAGAACCTGCATCAACTGTGACATCAACTCAAATAGGAGCTGTCTTATCACCTCAGCGCCGCCTACCCTGGCCCCCAAACCAGTGGCTCAGGGAGGGGGTGTTCCTCCTTTTCCAGGGAAAACCTCCAACTCGAGAGGCCCAAGCTTGCGCAGGGGAGATTTTTGTGCCAACTAAACTCAGTGTGGCATTGCGATTAATATAGTAAATCGTACATTTCATTACTGAATGATGACTATTTTCAGGTGCCCCTGAGGACTGTGTTTGACATCACAGGAAGCAGAAAGTCATGGTGCTGCTGGACCTTTATCCAGAGTGGAGAATACATCCCACCCTGAGTAAACGTTAAAGGAATGGTGGCAGAAGGAACAAATTAAGTTGTCCGATTACCTGTAGAGTTGTGCTTTACCAAAACACTTTGGGAAAACACGCTCAGCCCAGGCAGAAGGTGCCCAGCATGGGCTCTCAGGAATCCTCCTCTGTGTGGCTATGCCTCCCTTCTGCCCCCAGCCCTCCATATATGACCAACCATCTGAGTCCTTCCATAGCCTACAGGACACAGATCTCCACAGTCAGGAGTAACTCAGAGGACAGCATGTGACCTCTCCTGGTGACACTTGAGCAGAAGTAACAGGACAGCCTGGGGCCGGTCTATATTTGGGCTTTTGCTCATGGCAGGCCTGTTGCTATTTGCAGCCGCAGCCAGCTCATGTTTCCATCGCCTTTACCCGGATGCAGAGCCCTGGTGTACAGCAGGCAGGGGCAGCCCGTGGCTGTGCAGAGGTCATCCGGAGGGAAAGCCCGCTGAACCGGGCACAGTTTTCTAGCAGTTATCCACGGCCTCAGCGTGAAAAGAAGAGCAGGCAAGTTTTTCGGTAGTCATATTCTAATGCAAATTATTATTGAAACTCACTAACTTAATGCCACACCGTTAATGCAGTATCTTTCCTTTAGGTGGGAAGGGGTAGCATCATAAAGTGCAAATGTGTAAATTACAATAAACTGTGAATGTTTTCTGTGCCTTCTTGTAGCAAGGATTCACCTTTACTGAATGTGGTGTTAGGTACGGAGTGAAAGCCTCTGATGGAGGTAGAGAGGCTGGATTCCTGCCATGTGTCTTGAGGGTATTTTTAGTGCAGGGGCCCATTTGCTAGAAGAGTTTGGAACCCTGGATATGCATGCTGACAAATCATAATTCCATGCCTTGATTCAAATACTGAAAAACAGCATTGTCATCATTTTGCATTTGTCATGCACACCCTGTCCTCCCATAGAGTGTTCAGGTTTGGACCGTGCCTTGTGAAGCTGATTACTATCTTGCATAATGGTACAGCTTACACTTGAAAGCAGAATTTTTTAGCTGTGGCTCAGAAATTGCTAGGGCTACCTGGATGTGTTTCTAAAATTTTATGTAAAACCATGTGCCTCTATGGACTCCCTTTTGAGGAGAGAGTTCACAGCTTTCAGTGGATGCTCAGAGGCACCCGTGACCCGTAAATGGTTAAAAAACATTTTTCAGGGGGACTTTTCTAATTAAAACACAGGGATACACTTCCCATATTAGACTTGCAAATGTTTTTTTTTTTAATTTTTAGCTGCAGCCTATGCCATAGAGTAGAAGCTATTTAGCTATTATATTCATTATAGACTGTGACTTATTACTTTATTTCTCCAAGCCTCAGTTTTATAATTTTTTAAATGACAATTTATTGTTAATATTCCTCCCCTAATTCTGAATATTTTGTTAAGAAACCGAAAGAATCTGAATGTCCAGCGGGAAAGTGAGTGCCACCTATGGGGGTATGTTGCAAAGTTCCTTATATGACCTGAGCTCCCAGACCAGTTTATGTTTGTGTTCAAAGGGCAAATGCTGGCATGGAGGAACATCTCATTAGCATTCGGGCTCAGTGTTTTCCAGCTTCTGGTAGAAAGAATTTCTCGTGATTTATTGGTCATACGAATTCTGGTTTTCTCCCTTTTGGTAGCATGTGGAAATGTGTTATTTTTAGTGAGCCACTTCTCAGTGTATAGTTGTGGTTTAGTGGGCAACGGGTCCAGATCCAACTCTTCACCTGCCTGGCTATGTGTCCAGCACCCTCAGAGCTTGATTCAGAGTAACCCTAGATCAACCCTTGTTAAGTGAAATCAGCTCTTTATCCTTATAGGAACTCAGTTTTGCTATCTTAAAATCAGGAAATGCAATCAGTTGTTCTCCAGGGGACCCTCCATCCTGGAGTTCTACCTCTCTGACTAGGCCCCTTGGGAGCTCTTGCTGTGAGCAGAGGTGATCTCATAGCCAGTGTCTGGGTCTGGGCCTCAGGCAACTCTGCTTTGGTGCCTTCTCCCATCTTTAGCTGTTTCAAAGGACAGAATGATCCTGCAGTGGCCACAGATGATTCTTCATTGCTGTGACTACTGTGACTTCGCTTTCTGGCCCTGGTACTCACCCTCCATGAGTGACCAGGTAGGAGACTTCTAACCTAGCTAAGTAGGAGAGGCCGAGGTCCAAATAATAATAAAATAAGAACAACAATAACAGCTAACATTTGCTGAGGACTTATTAGCCAGGTACTATGCTACGCATTTTACATACATTGTTATTTCATCTAAATGCCAACTTTATGAGGTCGAAACTGTTGATAAACCTGTTTCATGGACTCTTGGGAGTAGGCCCAGAGGGATGATCTTCCCAAGGCTACACTGCTGGGAAGTAGCAGAGACAGAAAGTAGACGCAGGACTGTGAATCCAGGGACAGTGGCCACGGGGAGGGACGGAGGGACATTACTTGAAGATTGGGGAGCGTGAACCAGAGTCAGCATTAATTGGGCATTAATTAGATTGAGTGATGTCAAGGAAGAGCTTCTGATCTCTAGTTTGGGTCTGAAGGAAGTGGGTGTCATGCTGTTTTTATGGGTATTAGGAATGCCATGGCCCACATGGAGGATGTGATGGGCACTTGACCGTGGTGGATGAGCAGGAGTTTAAGGAGCAGTGGTGAGATGGGGAAGTCAGGGTGCTCTCAGCAGGAAGAACGGCTGAGCCAGGGCCTCGATTAGGACCTACATGGGAGGACACCGGGGGTGGTGGAAGGAACAGTGGAGGAGCTGAGGCTATGTGGGGAGGCAGAGTTGAGGCCCAGGGAAGTCGAGACTAGTCAGCAATAGAGTCCTGAGAATGCAATACATGTGGGCCTACCACTTCAGTCTGAGCAAAGCAAGGTGATGAGGGCTGTCTGCTGGGTAGGGACAGCCACGTGGAGAGCCAACGTGGCATTCAGGTGGGGTCCTGGAGCCACGGATGGGAACAGTGTGATTTTGTCCCATGTGAGCAGAGCCTGTGCTTTAAGAGGGGAAGGTACCTGGAGCTCCAGGACAGAGGGAAGTGGTGCCTCTAAGAAGCTATGCGTCAGCCCCACACAGAGCCATCGCTCATTCCGTGCGTCTGGGGCCTCCTTTTCACCAAGAATTGTGTCTCATTCACTGTACCCCAGCATCTGGCTGGCTCAGTCTTGTTCTCTTGAATCCACACCTCTTCAGCCCCACGAACAGTCAGTGCTGGGACAGTGAATGTGGCGGGGTCCAGCTGGAGTCACAGAAGGACCTCAGGCTTCCCCACACGATCTGTGTGGGTGCAGACTTCTCAAGTCACTCCATGTTGCCCACAGCATGCTGGGTCCAGGACTTCCGAAACTCTGGCATGACCAGGTGGGGCTCAGTAGTGCCCCTGGAGCAGAGACAGCAGCCAGGAGCCCAGGTGGAGTGAAGACAGGGGACCTGCTGAGCTCAGGACACCTACTGCTGCTGTTGGTTAGTTAGAGACCCCTGGAGAGGAGGTGTGACCCTCTCCACCCCCACACCCGGTTCCATTTCCAGATCTAATTGCCTCCATCTCATTCCCCTCCTCCTTTCTCCACGATGCCATGCCAGAGCCCAAAGCAAGTGTCAATGGTAAGACATTATTTCTATGCAGTGGGGCTATATCTGCAGCTTTATTGAGCTATAATTTATATATAGCATTGTGTAAGTTTACGGTACAGTGTAACGACTTGATACATGTACATATTGTGAAATAATTACCACCTCCACTGCTACACAGAATTACCTTTTTTGTTTTAAATTGTGGGGAGAAGACGTGCCCTCCTTCATTTGCAGCCACATTTCTTCATCCCTAAAACAGGCTATGTTGGTGAGGACAAGCCAGGACTGCCCTAGCCAGGGTCTAATGGTGGGCAGGGTTCTGAGGACTGACCGAAAATAAAATGCAGGTGTTCAGATCTTTGTGAGTCACGATGTTGGGGAGGTACCACTTGCTTTGTGATGCTGCCTCCGGGAGCAGCCTATCTTCACCCCTCCCGCACACCCGGTGGATGGACCAGGTCCCCAAGGGCCTGTTGCTGGTCCAGGACACAGCGGACTGGCCCTTGTGGACCGATCCTACATGGTTATGTCCTCAGGCTCAAGAGACATTGCTGAAGTGATGTTTGCCATTCTCTTCCTTATGAAGAGTTTGGGAGCATCAGAGAATGGGACTGAAGCTCTTCTGAACTCCAAGTGTTATGTGCCGTCTTGGAGTCTCAGGAGTAAAGTTTCCTTCTGGGGATCCAGACCCCAGAAACCAGTTGTACACGTGGCACAGAGTTAGGGTAGCAGTGTCTCTGCCCCCTGATGGCTACTGGAAGTCCACCTCTGAGTGGTGCTGATGGAGGAAATGGGAAAATAGCATCCTGTGGGGACCTCACAGTGAAGTAGAAAGAGAAGAGCCCCATGGCCTCACCAGGCCCATGCGTTGTTGTCACTTACCTCTGTCCCCACCATGGTCAGAGAAGGCCAGTCAGTTCTGGTGTTTTTGTCTTGCCATCAGCAAGAGCTGGGGTGAGCCCACTAAGGGGTGTGTGAGGGACTTCCAAGGAGGGTTATAGCCACGAAGAGATTGGGAGTGGTATTTGGTGCAAAGTCCCAACAAAGAAAGGTGGCCCTCCATATTAAGCACAGGTCAGGTCTCCATCACTGGGATCCAGAACCTCCTATTCTTGGGTCAGACCTTCCTAAAGTGGGCCAGATACGGGGCAAGGTCAGTCCTCTGCTGCCTCATCACCTCCCTTAGCCTTTCCCTGTGACTTATAGGACAATCAGAGGACGTGGGACAGGCAGCAAGGGGAGCCTGGCTGCCTGTCCACAGGAGTGAGCAGGGAGATCTGGACCAATAGGGCAAAGTGTATCTCTGACTGGACTTCAGCAGAGGGCTGAGTTCTTTCCCCTGAGGGCATGAGAAGAAAAGCCTAGCGATCCTTGGTCTCTGCAGAGGGAGTCTGGAGGACAGGGATGAAACAGAGGGCCTATAAAAGGAAGGCTTGGGGGGATTGAGACCCAGACAATCAGTTCAGATTGTCACAGACATTGAAGGCCAGGGTGCAGAGAGGCTGAAGACAGTGGATTCTTTGGAAGTCTGCCCAGCCAGCCGGGCCTCCAGGCATCTTCGGTGTGGTCTGTGGATGTGACTGCAGCCTTGTCACTTGGGGGACTGTGAAGCAGACACCAGGGTGGAGAAAGTGAGAGGTGATGCGCTGCATTGGGCAGTGCTGGTTTGACATGACTGAGAGGTCCAGGAAGACAGCTGCACCTCTAAACCGCCGCCTCGTGTGGGCAGAGGTTAGGGCCAGAGGCAGGGATTTGGAGCCATCAGCAGAGAGGGAGATGTAGAAGCTGTGAGAGTGGACAGGAACACCCAGAGCAGGTGGAGCGTGAGAAGAGGAAATAGGATGGAAGCCTGGGGAATGCCAGCATGTGAAGAGCAGCCGGGGTGGGACTCAGCCAAGACCTGAGCAGCCATTGGCTAGCAGATCACAGCTGAGCATGGGGAGAAGGGAGGGTCAACAGGATCGAATGGCCCAGAACAGTCAAGAGGACCTGGACTCTCCGTCCATGGATTTCACAATTAGGCCCTCAGAAAATGTTATATTAAAAACAGCAATGAAAAATGGGAATAGTGGGAAAACAAATGAATGGCTCTTGTAAAAATAGCTTTGGAATATTAAAAGGACATTCTGTTAGTGGAGGTCACAAAGAAAGATAAGCAAAGCTGATAGGGAAGCCACTGAACCTGGCTTCTGTGTACAACTTGTACAGAACAAGTCCACGAGGCAGACAGCTGGCTGCTGGCTCTGAGCCCATGCATGGAAGTTAAGGGAAGCTGTTAGGATCATAAAAGTTGTGGCTGGGGTGGGGTGGGCAAAATGCTAAGCTACCTTAAAATTTTGTTTTGCTTTTGTTATTTTACTCAAAACCTGTTTCATATGCGTCATGTTGGAGTAGTATAATAATATTAGTATCTTTTTTTAAAGGATTAGGTTTACCACAATTTTTTTTTTAAAAGGGGGCCTTTGGAACTGAATTGTGGTAATGATTGCATGAATAACTCAGTATTTACTAAAAATTTTTGAATTGTGCACTTAAAACAGGTGAATTTTATGGTATTTAAATTCTATTTCAATGAAGTTATTTTTAAAAAGATATTAGGGGATAAAATAAGCAGCTCACATAATCCTGGTTTTATGTATTAATACGTGTTGATAAAGTATTTGTACAGGTCAATTACCATGGTACAGCCATTCTGGTAATGGAAATTTAGGCCAATATTTGGATGTCAACTGTACCTGTTTGTGACTTGTGCAGTTAAATGAGGCAGGGGAGGGGAGGGTGGGCAGGGAGAAACTGCTTCTCTAAACAAAAAGGATCTTCCTTTTTGTGTGTGTGGATCAGTGGTCTTCAAAATTTTTTGCTTGTGAATCCCCTAAGAACATTTACATTATCTAAAAATCCTCCAGTAGAGAGCAAAACTTTCTTTATAGATGATTCAAAATGAAACCACAACTCAGCTGCTCAGATGACTTTTAAAAATTACAAATGAGTTGAGCCCAATCTAATGATTATCTCCTGCAATGACCTTCTCAGAAATGGCGTTTTCTTCCTCTTTCTGTATCCTAGAACCCGGAACTGTCCAGGAAGGATCTTTCTAGTGCAGAGGTGCTGCCAGGGCTTCTGGAGCGACAATGGAGGAGGAAGCTGAGGAGGCGCCGGAGCTGGACAGGCCGACTGCTCCCAGGGACTTCCACTTTTATCATGTGGATCTGTACGACTCTGAAGACAGGCTGCAGATCTTCCCGGAAGAAAGCAGTAGGATGAGAAGAGAAGTCGTCCAGGCCGAAATGACTGGTGAACCAAGAGGCCTAGCAAAAAGGAAGCCTCAAAGAAACCTCGAAGAGGAAGTGGATGAACTTGTGCATTTATACGGACTTGAAGATGACCGCGAATTAGGGGATGAGTTTGTTGATGAAAACATGCCGAGAATAGAGGTTTCAGAATACCCTCCTACATGACGACGGAGAGAGAACCAGCCAGCGAGCAGAGCGCCTGGAGACTTAGCGAAGAGGCAGCTGAGGCTGAGGACCTGAGCTTCAGAGTGTGGGGCTCAGCGAGCGAGTGCCAGGACCTGCGGGAAGCCTACAGATACACGCATGGCCGGGCCAGCGAGGAGTATGAGTGCTACGTCATCCCAGAGGAGGAAGATGAGGAAGAAGCTGCTGACGTTTTCTGTGTCACTTGCAAAACTCCAATAAGAGCTCTGGAGAAGGTTCTTGATGAACACAGAGAACATGAGGTGACCCCACTCAATAAAGCACTGGAAAGCGCCAAGGTAAATGGGTCTCCTTGGTCCTCCTTTCTCTTGCTCTTACATCTACATCTCGAGTATGCAGGCAGGGAGCAAACCTCAAGTGTCTTCTACAAAAAAGAGAAAAGATGTGGCATTAACGTCTTCTTGTGATCCTCTATTTGATAGGAGGAAATTCACAGAAACATGTACAAGTTGGAAAAGCAAATTATCGAGATGGAAAATTTTGCAAGTCACTTAGAGGAGGTTTTTATCACTGTGGAGGTAAGAACCCAAGCCGAGCCCATCAGACCACTTGCTTCCGTCAGCGGCTGGGGCAGCAGCTGCATCCAGTGTGAGGCAGAGATTCTGTTGTCTTAAGAGCGTGTGGCGTCACTGCTGCCCTTCTCCACTCAACCCAGCACCCTGGGCATATACCTCACGGAACCAGTTACCTGCCAGCTTGCCCTACAGAACCATAGGCTTTCAGGAGGGAGACTGTGTCTTTGTGTTATTACATCCCCAGTCCTACTACAAAGCGGGACTCTCATGGGCCGCTGTAGCACAGCTTTGCAGACCCCATCTTGTCATTGATAAGTATTCTTTTGCTTAGTTGTTCACCTTACTTCTCATAAGTTAACAAGCTTCCGTTCCTATCCTAAACACATCACAGTCCCCTGGGTGTGCCCAATAGGCATGCTGTATTACCACGGTGCTTGCTGCCACCCAGGTGAGGTAGACCAGGACTGAGGACCAGGGGACTTCCCTCTCCTCTCCCTTCATGTGGATGTTCCACTTCTAGTAATGCAGCCTTGGACTGAAACAATAGGAGAACCTTTTATGAATTAACAGCCCAGGCCTCTTTCCATGAAGCTAGACCTCCTTCACCCCAAATCTTAACAGGGAGGAGAGCTGTTGCACTGATACCCTAGAGAAGGGACAAGCCCTTCCTTTTCCAAGTCCAGAGAGGCGGTAAGAGGGATAAGTGCCCAACAGCCAGGACAAAGCTCCCTACACTCTGAGCTGCCAGCTCACTCTCAGGTCAGAGTACCTTCACCTCAGTGAGGACGCCGAACTTTTGCTTTTACACTCTGCTGTTTTTCCTCTCTTCCGCCATTCTGAGCAAGCCTTATACATAGATGTTCAATAAACACCCTCCGAGTGATTGATCAGAGTCTCTTCAGAAATGACCCTGTCATCTGATGGGGATGACATGAGACAGAACCCACAGAGCTTTCTTGTGCTTCCAGTCTGAGTAATGGACATCAGGAGTTGATATGCTCTAATCAGTGTTTCTCATCCATTGTGCTCCGGGACTAAGTACTGTCACCGCCCTCCCTCTGCCTTCCTGCCTTTTCTCATCTATTAGGCAGCACCATCTGGCACAACCCTTATTCCCCTCCCCTTCATCTTTCTCTTAGTCACTATGAGTACTTGTGTGGTCCGGTATTTGTGTAATCCAGACATCGGGAGTGGAGGAGGGGGTCGTGAGATGCTGAGAGCTCAGGAGGGAAAGACAGGTGGTGGGAATTCCCCAGCAAACATTTCTGTTTTAAGGTCCAAGGTTCCAGTGGTAGGCTGCCTCATCACTGATCATCTCCTTGGTGGGTTGTCATGGTGATGGGAGGTGGTCAAAACAGATGTGGGGTAGATAGTGGGAGTGGAATGGCAAAATGATGCCAGGAGAAAAAGCAGTGTTTTTTGTTAAGATTATCCCTGGGTTCCACCTGGAGACTTCTGGTCCCTAGCCCCCACTGCATCCACCTCAGCATCCTGGCAGAAGACGATAAGATGACGGGTACTAAAATATCTCTGGGTAAATATATTTTTACGCCCCAAATGACTCGTAGTCGACACAGCACATGCACTGAAATGACCGAGGTCCACTGTCTTGCAGGAGAATTTTGGAAGACAAGAACAAAACTTTGAGTCCCATTACAACGAGATCTTGGAAACACTTGCTCAAAAATATGAAGAAAAAATACAGACTCTAGGGGAGAAAAAGAAGGAGAAACTAGAAGCCTTATATGGACAACTGGTCCGCTGTGGAGACAATCTGGACACCTGTAAAGAACTGATGGAAACAGTAGAGGAGATATGTCATGAAGAGAAGGTTGACTTCATAAAGGTCAGTAAGGGAGTAAAATGAAGTAACTGAAATGACAGTTATGGCTGGAGTACGTTAGGTTGTGTCCTCTCTGCCTGGAGTTGTTGGAGTCGACTTCCATGGTCAGCATCTCTTTGATTCCACTGGGTGTTACGACAGTGGGACTGTCACCCACGAGTGACTAGGCAGCTCATACACAGCTGACCCCTTCCCTCCACCGCTGCTCAGGCAACTGCAAAGTTTCTTCCTCTGTTTTGATTAGAGATCTGTCCCCTCTTCCTGGAGCTGAGCGGGAACAATGCTTCTGGCCGCCTCCGATGGCCTCTTGGAGCTCTGGGGAGAAGCATGTCCAGGCCAAAAAGTCATCCCAGTTTCCCAGTTACAAGAGCAGCGATTACAAATCTTACTTCATGAACTTAGAAATGCAAAATATCCCATGTCTTATATCCTCGAAATTTGGTTAACTCTGATGTCAAGCCCCCGTGCACCTGGGCTGTGGGAATTTCAGCCTCAGTCAGAGCTCAGTCCCTCTTCTTCACCAGGCGCCTAGGACCTAGGGGCAGTTGTGACATCCAGGATGTGGGGGAGGGGCCTTCAGCCTCCAGAGCTGCCTGGTTGCCAGATATGGCTTCCACACTGAACAAGCCCACCATGGTCCCTCAAAGCCCAAAAGCGCCTCCTGCCAGCCACGCTTGGGGTGCGGGACCCGTGACGGAACCTGGGAAGCTGGTCATCACTGTAGCACCCAGTGCTCAGACCTTTTGAACCAGGGTCCCTCATCCCATGATCCCACTGTATCTCAAGACAATCCCGAAGGTGGAGACAGTGTACACGTGAGGGTGTCTCACTGTCATTTACGAGGGTGAGAAACGGAGGCAAGCAGCACGTCCAGCAGTAGAGCAGCCGCGTGGAGGAAGGGCGTCTCCCTCGGCCTCTGTTACGCAGCTTTCACATTGACGGGCCCAGGGACCATTTGTTAGGAACAAAGTGTTGTGTCGTGTTGGTGGGAAAAGGCAGCAGTCATGGAGGGGCTGGTCCAGGCTTTGTAAGAATGGCTTTATTAGAGTGTGGGTTGGGGCTGATTTTTTTCCCTAATTTCCAAGTTTTTAAATAGTTTATATTATTATATAGTTTGGAAAATAATTTTATTTCCAAAATCCGTTTCATATTTTCTACTTTTCTATGTTTCAGGATGCTGTGGCTATGGCCGACAGGTAATACTTTTGTCCTGATGTGTATTTACTTCTGTTCCTTTCACCTCTGCTGTCAAAGACACTCCGTTCTGCTTGGTTGTGTGCTCCCAGCTTCGGCTTTTGTGTCTGCCCCCAGAGTTAGCAGAACAGTGGTGTGGGCTCACGAGCACCCTCTGGTCCCGCAGCTCAGAATCAGGGCTGGAAGAGGGTGTGCGGTGAGGCCCAGCCAGCAAGGCCACGGCAGGTCTCCTCCACAAGCCCCTCGTTTCAGCAGGAGGAGCCAAGACCCAGAGAGTGTCCCAGTGTCCCCCACCTGTGCCAGCACCAAGACTTCTCTGCAGAAAGCACGCATGTTAGAGTCAGACAGGAGCTCAGGTCCTGCTACACCCATGACCATGGGCATCCAACCATCAACCTACTTTCCTTACTGCAAACGGTTTGCTTTGTGGGAAGTGACAAATGTCTGTAGAGCAACACGGACACTGAAGGGTTGGGAACATGGGTGTTGGCAGAACACAGACCTGGTTTCACGGTCAGTGAAACGACGGAGTGTGAACAGAGGGGCGTCCAGAGCCGCAATTTCACGTGGGGCCCTCTCCTCCGAGAGGTCCAGGGGCTTCTTCCTGAGGCCTCGTTCCCTTCTGCCTTCTTCATCTGATATCAGACTTCTGGACTGGAGCATAAGGCTTTCCCGCCCTCACTTTTGTGCCTGGCCTGGTCGAGGTTTTTTTTTTTTTTTATATGCATTTCAAATTGAGAATCCTGAGGCCCAGAGAGGTGGCCCACAGCTACTAAGTGACAGAGTCAGAAGTAAGACCCACAGCTCTCTGAGGTCTCTCAAAACTGACTGCTACCTAAGCCCCATGACTGCTGGGAAGCAGGTGTGAGAGGACCCGAGCCCTAGTCCATGGCTAGCAGGATGAGGGCGGTTGGTCTGTGGTGAGGAAGCCGCAGAGAGTGTACATCCTGGGCCTGGGGCAGCAGGGGCGTGGGAGCTTCCAGGTCAGCACCTGAGGGGTCCTTCAGAGGGTGTGGATCTGGAGCTTGCCAGAGCCTGTCCCCCAGTCCCACTCTCTGGCATGACCCCACCTCTTCCCCCTCGAATGCACAGACCATTTCCACCCATCTGTGCAGGTGACCTCCTGGGTCAGTCACCGAAGCAGACAGCAGAAGGCTCCCAGCAGCCTGTCAAAGAGATAAAGTTTCAGCGGAGCGCCCTATGGGTGCGCCGTGGGACCAGTGGCCCCGTAAAAGACGCCTCGCTCCCCCCCCCCGCCTCCGCTGAAGCCTGCTCATTGGTGTTTGTTTTTCTCCCTTTTCCTGGACCCAGAAGAGGGTGCCCCCCCTCCATTCTTATGAGCGGGTTTTTTTTTTTTCTTTTTTTTTTAATACCAACAGACTCAGAAAATTCCTGGAGACAAAAACAGACGTGGAAATCTCCACGCAGCCGGCCTTAGAAGACCAGACCCTGGACTTCGCCGACGTGGAGCAGCTGCTGGGCGCCATCAACACCATCCCACGTACGCTGCGCTCCAGCTAGAAAGGCTGATGGCTAGGGAAACCAGAGAGACTTGGAAACGCGTGTCTGTCCCTCTTACTTCATGTCTTTGTCTTTATGGCTGCTAAGGGTGAGGCCAGAGGCTGACCTTCCAGCGGTCAGTGTCCACTGTCACTCCCAGCAGCCTCACAATAGTTTCTGTTTGGAGAGCTTCGTGAACACCTGCTCTCCTAATCGATGCCAGATGAGGAGCCTGCATTTTATTTCCTTAGCCAGCCCGGGGTTAGGCGATGAGCTTTGGAACCCTGTGCAGGTGGTCGGAGTCCCGGCTTTGCCCCTTCCTATCTGTGTGACCCCACCGCTCTGAGCCTTGGTTTCCACATCTGTAAAATGGACATTAGAATACCTCATGGGGACAGGATGAGAATTAAAGGAGGAGCTGTATGTACATGTCACGAGGTGTCAGGTAGCTCCCCAAAATACTATGAATCCTTATTTCTGAGATTAATACTAGAATTCAGCTTTTTTTTTTTTTTTTTTTGACAGCTCACCTTCCCTCCTCACCAACACCCAACATTGTGAGCGATATGGTACATATCCTTTTAGGTTTTTCCTTTATGTAGATTTTTTAAAGATCAATGGTTTTAATGGTTCCATACTTTCATTGGTTTATTTAATCTCCAACTGTTATATGCTGGATGTTTCTAGGTTTTTTCCCCCCTAAGTTATCCCAGAATGAATCTCGGGGCCATTCTTAGACTCACTGGGGCAGCAAGCAGTACCGGGGTCCTGACTGTCCCACCCCTTTGACGGCATGGGAGGGGTGGAGGACGACAGCTAGTGCAGGACTTGGAAGCCATGCCCTGCCTAGATACCTGTCACAGCCCCTCCTCCCCAAGCTCGCGTGCATTTGTCAAAGCAGGAATGGGCTCTGGCCACCCATCCTTGTCCACTTGCTGAGCCCACGTGTGCGCTGTGGGACCAGTGGTCCTGCGAAAGGGGCCACCGCCACCCACGCGCCTCTGCTGACGTCTCCGTGTTGGTGTTTGTTTTTCTCCCTTTTTCTTTCCCAGCTCCTTCTGCCCCAGTGATCAACCCGCAGGCCTCCAACTCAGCCACGGGTTCCTCGGTCCGAGTGTGCTGGAGCCTGTACTCCGATGACACCGTGGAGAGCTATGAGCTGTCCTGCAGACCAGTGAGGGACAGTTCGCCTGGGAAGGACCAAGCAGGTGAGCATCTGCCGGGAGCACAGTCACGCTCTGAAGTGGCAGAGGCCCTTGGAGGCCAGGTGCTGCCTTCCTGCCAGATGAGAAGGGGGCATGGGATGAATCTGCTTGCTATTTGGAACGCCCTGGAGGGTGGGGTGCTGACAGGTGAGCATGGCAGAAAGGCAGAAGGCCAGGCTGAGGTGTCTGGACTGTATCTGCACCGTCAGGTCAACACTGTCCTTGAGATGAGTCTCCGGCCACACTGTGCAGGGAGAGTGGGGTCATTCCTCAAAGAGACCTAGCTGGAATGCGGGTTCCTCACAGGCCCTGGCACATGAGATCAAACTAAGATCTTTTGAACGGGCCACTTTGTTATAAATGAACTCGTATCAGAGGGTGAATTAGTGAGTTATCACTGCCTTTAAGAGTCTGGGGAGGCTTGGAGGTGCAGCAATTAGCTTTGATACATAACAACACCCCTACACACCATTTTGGCTTCAAATGACAAACATTTATTATTTCTCGTAATTCTATGAGTTGGCTAGACAGCCCCTTTGGGCCAGCATGGGAAGGGCTAGATTAGATGGTCAATGATGGCCTTGCTTATGTATCTGGGGCCTCACCTGTGATGGCTGGATGAGTTGGGTGGCCAGGGCCTCTGTCCATGTGGTCTCATCCTGCAGGAGGCTGAAGCGGAAGTATTCCCTGTGCACCCGTTTCCCAAGCCTCTGTTCGAGTCATGTTTGCTACTGTCCCATTGGCCAAAGGAAGTTACATGGCTAAACCCAGCTTTAAGGGATGGTGAGAAAGACTGACTCTCTTCCAGCAGAGTTCGTGGCAGAGGGCGTGCATGGAGGGCCGGGGGACATGCATGGCCAGCTTTGTGATCTACAACAGGGGGATTGAGTACGATGAATTTGCAACCACTTGGCCTATTTTGGGGTTGAATTCTTGTCTTTTTTTTTTTCCCCAGAGTTTACAATGACTGTCAAAGAAACATACTGCTTAGTGACAAACCTTGTGCCAAATACCCAGTATGAATTTTGGGTCACAGCTCAGAACAGGGCTGGTCTCAGCCCTGCCAGTGAACGTGCAGTGTACATGACAGGTAATGGGCCACTTGTTTCTCTAGCAAGACCTTCATTCCAGAGGACACAAGAGTCACAGCTTTTTTGATGTGGCAGGGCTCTTGGTTTTATTTGGATGGACAGGAATAGCTGTGTATTTTTCTTTCATTTAATACACTTAATCTACATGCCTAGTTTGGCATACATCTTCTCATAGTTGCTCTCAAAATGTTGAAAGTACTGCTCTTGATCACAGGGCCATTTGACCCTGCAACCGTCCTCCGGTCTTCGAACACCTTGAAGGGATCCCCTGGTGTCTTGGGATCTGGCTACGGACGTGGCGGCTTATAAACCACAGGCGCTGATTTCTCAGTTCTGGAGGCTGGAAGTCCAGGGCGCCAATGGTTCACTGTCCGGCAAAAGCCCTTCCTGGCCCACAGGCAGCTGTCTCTTTGCTGTGTCCTCACATGCAGGGAAGGGCAAAGGAGCTCTCTGGGATCTCTTTATAATAAACGTCCCACGCCCTCATGACCTAGTCACCTTCCAGAGACTGCAGATGCCGTCACACTGGGGACTAGGGGACTAGTGTATGAACTGGGCCGAAGGGAGGGGGATGCACACATTCAGTCTGTGGCACGGGGTTTGCTTTTTATTGTACGAATGTCTTTTTCAGGAGAGAGTAGCTGTGACGTTTTTGTCCATGCCCTGGACAGAACGGCTGGGTAAGGACGGAACAGTTGTTCACCTCTCCCTTTCCCCTGCGTTTAGCACCTTCTCCCCCCATTATAAAGAACAAAGAGATAAGGAGCTGCGAGGAGGCCGCGCTGATTTGCTGGGAGTCTGGGAACCTGAATCCTGTGGACTCGTACACGGTGGAGCTGACCCAGGCAGACACGCCAGAAGCCTCAGGCGTCACCGAGTGAGTCACGGGGGCATTTGCTGGATCTGAGAGGCTTTGCACCTGACACAGTGACATAGCTCAGAAATGTATGGAGTCTAGAGAGGAGGTCAAACTCTGTGACACACTGGAACCTGAATCTTAAGTTGCTTAGTTTTCATGAGAAGTCATGGGAACGCTGTTACTGAAGGTGAATGATGAGCTAACGATAAGTGAATAATGGTTAAACCTCAGGTTTGCTTTTTTAGCTCAACTAAGGTTTACCATCCATTCATCCCACAAGTATTGAGGGCTCTGGTCTCTGGTGAGTGAGACAAATTCCCTGCTCTTAAGGAGCTGACAGTCGAGTGGGGAAAACAGATAAAGAAAACAAACACACGCATGAAACACAGTGCTGTGAAGGAAAGAAACGAAACAGTGGTGGAGGTGGGGAGCTACCTGCGTGGAGTGGGTGTTTAAGCCAAGAGCTGAGCAGGGCGGTTCAGGCCTGAGGGCAGTGCACGCAGCAACGCCCACAGGAGAGGTGTGTGTGCTGCGCGGGGGGAGCTGAAAGGCCCACCGTGCCAGGTTGAAGGGGGAGAGTGGGAATAGCACGAGGCAAAAACGAGCAATTGGAGTTCAAGGTACAATGGACACTGCCCTTGTAGGAGGCTGCCCAGAGCCTCACGCTCGCCCCTGGGTGGTGGAGAGCTGCAGGGGTTCACAGGCAGAGCCCAGTGCTTGGCCGGCGTGACCATGGCTCTGCGTCCTTGCCCAGGTCTGTCGTGGGCATCCCCACCTGCGAGGCCTTGGTGCAGCTGCAGCCCCAGCGGAGCTACACGATCTACGTGCGCGCCCTCGGTGTGGGGGGGCCCAGTGCCAGGAGCGAGCCCGCCACGGTCCACACCACAGGTCTGTGCCCACGCCACATACTCCCTGGGACCCACAGTGGCCACGTTGTGGCAGGCCCAGTGCTGTCATGACTTCATTGGAAAGTAACTTAATGTCCATGGAAAGGACTATATGGCAAGTCTGGGTGGGAAGGGACGCAGGACTGATCAAAGCCCTGCAGCCCCATTTTACGGGTGGGGAGGCCGAAGGTCCAAGTCACACAGCAGTTTTTGCCTGAGCAAGCATTAGAACGCAAGGTTTTTCTCCAGGTGGCCCAGATGCCTCGTATCTCACAGGCTAAACACAACCCTTAGGTCAGCATTTGTGTGAAATCCCAGAAAGAGTCACTGGCTGGGGCTCATCCCCAATTCCTGCCGTCGGCCCAAACACTGCCCCACCCACCGCCAGCTTAGACCTGCTGCCTGCCTCCTCCCAGGCCCCGTCTGGCCCTCATGGCTGCCCACATGCCCAGGTCCAGCTCCTCCTCCCTTGCCATCATAATGTCATCAGATTGTCACATCTCATGTCCAAGTCTTGAGTCAGTAGGGACGTGATTAGAGACATTCCGTACATCTGCTGTCCCAGCACTGCTGTGGCTCTGGGTTCTGGGCTTTGCCAAAGTGCACTGAAGCCAAGCAGCCCCTCCCAACCCTCCCAGAGCAAGTCCAGTTCAGGCCAGCTGGGTGAAGTGTGGGTAGGAAGCAGGAGCAGGAAGCCTGGGCCCTCGGGGCATGACGTCCCCTGACCAGGATCTTTCACTAAGGGACAGTGTAATTTTGTCCTGTCTCCAATGCCAGGGGAGAGGTCTGTGATTAGTCCCCACTTATAATCCTTCCATTCAGATAGGAAAACAAGTTAAGATGCCACCTAAGCTGGGAGGTGTTGGCTGTGATCAAGCGCAGCATTTTGTATTGTGCTAGGGCCCTCCTGTGGTTGGCCAGCACTTCTAATTTCCTGTGCTGACTTGGTGTTTTGAAATGTCAAATTCTGGCTATTTCAGTGAAAGAGAACAAGGTGAAAGGTACTGCCAGCTCTTGACTATACAGCTGTCTCTGAATTAGTTTGTTCAAATAATTTTTTAAGACTGCATTTGCAAAAAACTCAAGTGAACTTGAATCAGCAAAAAATGTTATATATTCCAAAGTTGTCCTTGTTTGGGACTAGAGAGCAGGTGGTAAGGGCCACACGGTGTCGGCTGCAGGGTGGGAATCTGCTTCTTGCCAGTCAGCTTAGATGGCAAATAAAATTTCCAGCAGCATCAAATTGTGACAATATTGTGAACAGCTTGATGGTGATGCTTGAACTATGGTGTGAGATGATGAGAAGTGGCAGAATGGGAACTTAAGAATTTGGCTGAGAGACAATAATGGAGAATGAGTTACTATGTTCCTAAATAACAGATAATTTTTACTAAATAAGTTTTTATTAAAATTTTCTGTGCCCTTTTTGCTGAGCTTTGTTTTGACCATGATTTGGGGATTGGCTATAATCTCTTCTCCCCCACTGCCCTACTTGAAAGTTGAATGTTGAATTTTGCTGACCTTTGTCATATTGATCGCGGAGTGGTCCCTCAGTCCCCAGTCCCTGTAGGTCAGAATGCTGACCACGTGCAGACTTTCCCAGCCCCCTGGTAAGAGCACAGCCTCTGGAAGCAGAGGGCCTCAGGGTTCAAATTTGAGTTCTGGCATCCGCCAGCTGACTTCTTAACCACCTTTGCCTCAGTTTTCATATCTACAAGTGGAAAAAATACCTGTTTCTACGGGTAACTGTGAGGACTGAACGAGATACAACATGCAAAGTGCTTAGCTCAGTATTTAGCAGTCACCACCCAGTCCGTGTCCACTGCCACCCCCATTAGCATGAGAGTCATCACTCTGTGAGGTCCAGGCTGACCTGTGTTAGTCAGTAAGCCAAGGTGGGATTGCAGTGCTCCCCGCGTCCGCATGGCGGTGGTGCTGAGAAAGCGGTGACTGGCTGTGGCTCTCCATGGGTTTGCTCCCCTGCAGGCAGCTATTTCCGCCTGAACCAGCACACGTGCCATCCCTGGCTGACCATATCTGAGGATGGACTGACAGCTGTACGAAGTGAGGGGAAAACCCCAGCGAGAGAGCCGCCCCCCAGCAACACCTGCTTCTCCAGGTAGGTGCTGTCTACCACTCACTAGAGCATTTTATGAACCTTCCTAATACATGCAGTGGTTTGGGTAAAATTGAATTATGACTTATGCAGCCTTGAAGAGGGTAAGAAGTCCCAGAAACGAGTGAAGGGAAAGGGACATGGTAGGGAGGAGAGGCTGGTACTGCCAGAAGGGACGTGTGGCCTCCCGCGGTCCAGCCCCAGGCTGCCAGAGCTGGAGGTCAGACCACAAAGCCATGGCATGAGGGTCACACTGTCACACCACGGAGAAAGAAACAAGGACCCTGCTCTCCGAATGCTTAGCCTGGCGCTTTCTCCCACATGTGAAACCTTATTTAAAAACTCCTGATGAAGAACCGGCGGTGGAAAGCCCACGGGAAGCTGCTGGCAGAAGGGGTGATTGTGCTAGGCACGGCTGGAGGGAGCGGCGGTCCATCAGAGACGGCTCTCTGGATCTGGAGCTGTCTCCAGAGCTGGTACTCAGTGTCGAAATGATTTGTTTACATCTTGCTTCTTTTCAAAGACTGAAGGAAGACTCACAACAGGGAGCAGATACACGCCACTGAATTAGAAAAACAAAGCATGAAGAAAATGAAAGACACAGGTGAACTTCAAGGGTTAATTCTGCTTCCACGATTACATATTAAACGTGGCTCTCAGCTTCCTGGTAGTCAGACCGAAAAGCGGTCTTGGTAGGTTGGTTTTAGGGCCAGGAGGCTTCTGAGAGACGGGGCTCTCACATGGGGGCCGGAGGGGCCACTGACAGAAAACTGTGTGCAGCCTCCCCGCCTGGGTCCTAGACTGTCTCCGCAGCTGGCTCTTCCTCTGACACTGGCTCCTTGCTGGCTTTTTGACTGCATACGTGTTAAGCACCTATGTATGTCAGTGTCAGTGTGAAACAGAACTGCATAAGGTACACTGGAAAACAGCATCCTTTTCCGCCTCTGCCCATTCACCACAGGGTTGGGGGGGGGACGTGGGAAGTAAGGAGCAACAAAGGTCAAACCAGTGTTAGGAAACAAAATTCAACAAACTCTTCCTGGCTTTATTCACCGATTCATGAACTGGGCAGCGTCCCATCTGGCAAGGAAAACGCAGCTCCGAGGAGCTGGGCGCGAGAAAGGCTGTGCCCTGGACTGCTGCATTCTGTGAGGGTTCAGTCCCCTTCTTTATGAACAGGTGAACTACACCTTTGCTTTTGTTACGAAAAAGCCCCATCATTTTAAAAAGCAACGAGAGCCTTTTCTGTTGGTTTGCCCCCTCCTGTCCCGTTACTGGCAGGTGATCTACCTTCTGCAGCAGCAGGCGGGCTGACAGAGCTCGGGGGTGCACCACCTTCCGGGGGAGCTGTTCCCAGCACCTCCCTCCATAGGTGCGGTCCACCACTGACCGGCCCCGATAATCGGCACCACACACCTGCACAGCCAGGCGCAATCACCCCTAGTCACACATGCTTCCACTTTAAAACCAGTGTGTCGCTGTCATGGGGAATCTAATCCAGTCCGAGGGCGCCATTACTGGGAGGTGGAGGTGGATGAGCATTTGGACTACACGGTGGGAGTGGCCTTTGAAGATGTCCCCAGACAGGAGGACCTGGGAGCAAACTGCCTGTCCTGGTGCATGAGGCACACGTGGGCATCATCAAGGTAAAGTACAGTCTACATACCCCAGACTGAAGTTCACTTTTGAAATAACAGGGAGAGGTTTTCACTAACAAAAAACTAAGGCCTACAGTACATGCTAGAAAATATTCTAAATTCTAAGATGTTTCAGGACCTGTTTTCAGCCCCTTCCCCTGCAGTCCGGATGAGAAGGGAGAGAGCAGCTTTGGGTGCTTTTCTGTCAGACAAAAACAGCTAACATTCATGCAGAGCTGACTGTGTTGGGCACTGTCCTATACTCATCCACACTATCTCGTTCCTTCTCACAAATGTATTATCCCATTTTCAAAATAAGAAAGCTGTGCCTCACAGCAGTTAGGTCAGAGCTCAGAGCTTGGGTTTAAAACCAGGTGGGCTCCACGGACGGCATTTGTAACCACTAAGCAATTGGATTTCATCTGCTTAGCTTCTGTTTTAGAAATGGACATTACTCTGAAGCCCCATCCCATCTTTTTAAGTAAATGTGAGCAGAGGTTTAGAGGGCAAGGCTGACTGGTTTGCTTCTGCTGCTGAGTGCTGTCCTGCACACACAGGGTGGCTCCACACAGCTGGTAAAGGCCCAAGAGGCCCAGGCCAAGGGGCACTTTCAGACCTAGAAGGCCATGGTTGCGGACTCCCTTCATCTCAAAAATTGCCAAAAAAATTCACACCCCTCTCCCAGCACCCCTGGCACTAGGCAGCCTCTGACACTCACTGGTTTGCTGAATCCTATAGTTTCTTTGCCCATGAGCCTCCATCATTGTTAGTTAAACAGTTTGTCATAGACAACTGGAAGTGGGAAGACCAGCTTCCCGCCCCCCCCACCCCCCGTGAAATATTTAGACTATGGTGCCCTCTACTGGACTTAAGACCCAGTTTGGGGAATGCGAGAAACACTCTGCACTGAACTGGATCTTTTATTTGGAGCTTCTGCCATGAGTGATGCTTGAAATCAGTCTCCCATCCTAGAACGGTAACAGGGGGCAGAGAAGAACTGAGAGAGCACGAAGGAAGAGCAGGAGTCTGTAGTAAGGGGATCGGGGAGGGTAGGAGACATGAGAGGTGGGAACATGAGCTAGGATAAAAAAGGAAGGGCAAGAAGCCAAGTGCCAGAGCAGAAGTTTCTTGCACTCCCATCTTGGAAAGATGTACCAGACAAGGTTGCGAGTGGAGGATGAGGGCAAGGTTTCCTCGCTGACTTGTACGTTGTGGTTCAGTCAGAGACCCTCTTGCTGGGGGCGGGAAAGGCTCATTTAGCATCTGGTGGCTGCTTGGTTAAGAAAAGCAGCCTAGGGGAAGATGGGTGAACTAGGATGGAAACAGGCCAGCCATTTAGATTGTATTCCAAGTGTTCGACCTAGTCATGTGGACAAACCTGCTGGCGCACACAGCTCTTCAAACGTCAGTAGATGGCAGGGTTAGGAAATTCCTGGGGCAGGTTTTGGTTTCGGCCATTTTTTCAAAGTATACAGAACACAGAGGGTGGAGAAAGGGTGGTGGAGATATGTGATGACAAAGGGTGACAGGACCCCGGGATGCCCTGCTCAGTTTGAAAGTTTAAGAATCAGGTGCCTTAGAGCACTTGTGCAGAGATTATACCAAAAGGCCCATTTTATTACATGAAAGACTGTGAGGCTCCCTGTTTCAAATCTACTATTATGAGAGACTTAGTCATCTGAACCTTGAAATGCAAAATTTTAAAACATTCTATTTCTATACAACTTTTGATGCAATATGAGTTTATTATACTGTATGTAAGTTTCTTAGGTTGAGAGGTTGCCCAAAAACAAGGAGTTTAAAAGTACACGTTTCTTAGGACAAATTTGAGAAAAGAGATACATAATTTTGGAAAAGGCCTGTTACTTTAGTAGTCATTTAATAACACAATCATAGTATTTGAAAATTAACATAAAAGTGTTCTGTAAGTAGCTAGTCTACAGAATTTCTAAAGATTTGTTATATCAACATTTAATTTTCAGGCATAAGTATGAATTTCTACACAACAAGATGACTCCAGATATAAGAATAACAGTTTCCCCAAGGAAGATTGGCATTCTGTTAGACTATGAAAATTCAAAACTGTCATTTTTCAACGTGGACATTTCTCAGCATCTATACACATTTAGTTGTCAGTTTCCCCAGTTTGTGCATCCCTGTTTTTCTTTGGAAAAGCCTGGGTGTCTAAAGATACACAATGGCGTTTCAATGCCAAAGCACATCACCTTCTACTAGAGCATTCTGATGCCCGGCTCCCTCTGCTCTGCCACCCACCCCTCGGCATTCAGGCAGCACCCCCAGCATCACTTATACCTCATGTGATCATCTGGCAGACTGCTGTGCTGTCACTCGCTTTACCTGACCTGGGTTCTAGTCCTGTGCACCTCTGTGATACTGTTAGTCATTATCAGGCCTGGCTGTAAAATGACGGCTCAGACTAAATGAACTCAAAGGTCTTTCCAATTGTCAGATTGTACTGGCCTGTTATCTGCAAAATAACCGAGTCTCCAAGGCCTACAGATTTGGGGGTGGTGAGTGACATGTAAGCTGTCAGTGGCTGCAGCAGCCCCAGCACCTTTGTGATATTTCATCAGTCGGCCACAAACAGACTTGAGAAGGCAGGAAACTGTCCACAGGGAACCCAGGAAGCCATGAGCCCTTCTCTCTCGTATTCCCAGTACTTACGGGCACAGTGCACACTCTTTATAACACCCTGTTCCTCCTTCATAGTATTTACCCCATTTCTCCTGGTGAAATGACCTCTGCCCTGTTCCACGAAGGCTGGGACAGTGTCTGCCTTGTTCATCACTCAGTCCCCAAGAGCTAACACATAAAGGTGCACACGAAATATCTACTGAATAAATGAGTATCTTCCTCATCCAACCACTGCTTTTCAGCCTCTCTGTTCTCCATTGGAGGGACAGCAAAGGCCATAAGCCAGGAGGGAACCCGGAGGGGAGGCAGTGGGAGGGAGGGCAAGGAAGGCATCTGTGGCTTGACAGCGAGACGGGGGGAGATGGAACACTACTTACACCACACTCGTCGCGTCCCACAGAAGACTACACACAAATGTGGTGCTTTCACTATGTGTGTGTATTGGGGGGTGGAGGCAGGATAGAGGGGGGAAAACAGAAAACATTAAGTTGCAACTGATTCTAGGAATGTCCGTTAATGTAAGAGAACCAGATTTAAAAGCAAGACCTAGGTTTGATTTCTACTTTGTAGCTACTTTGCCTTGTAACTCTAGAAAAGTCACTCTATCTTTCAGAGCTTCCGTTTCCCTTTAAACAGAGAGAAAAATAATAGCTTTTTGTCTCATAGGATGAGATTTAATGACAAACATGAGAGTGCAGAGCACTGTGTGTCAGATAGCAAATGCACAATTTCTTAAAACATCAGTCCACCAGAGTGCAGAGCCAAGCCTGGCAGGAGTGGTCTCCAGCCAGCAGCTTTTGGGCACCCTGCCTCACTGCTCTCATGCCTTTCTGTGACCTTGGTGCCCAGCCCCAGTAGCTGCATTCCTGGTTCTCCAGTTCAGGTTTCTAATTGCCACCTAAAAGTGCTGCACACACTACTTTCAAGCTTATGAGTCAAGATGTCAAGTAAATGACTCCATTTCTGAAGCAGTTCCCAGAGACAATTCAGCATCGTGTCCCACGGATGCCTCTCTGAACAAACAGGCCCCTCATCTCACCATTTACAGTTCTGTGTTTACTGGAAAGTCTTTCACTTTAAAATTTTCATGTTTTCCAGCACACTCAGTCTGAACACGATGAATACCTCTTATCTGTCTCAAATCTCTGCCTCTTGGTATAAACAGCAGCTCAGATTCCTGAATTAACTCACCTTGACAAATCTTACAGGTTGTTACACACACACACGCACACAGCTTGACCAGCCAAGCTGAATCACTACCCTGAAACAACGTACAGCTGATGTAAGCACAAAGATGCTTTAAGTTATGAACAGTTAAAATATACATATGTGTGTATTCAAAAGTGTTGTCAGCTACTGCAGTAGAAAACTATGGAATAGGAAGTAGGGTATCACAGATAAGGCAGGTATGAAATCGGGGTTCTAATTAATCTAGGCTTTATGGAGTACCTCACATGTAATACGAACATGGATACGAATCTGACACCCAGGAAGTTTTGGTAAAATTTTATCAGACCAAGAAAAAAACATCTAGAATTGGCTTTCACATTTAAAATCCACTTGATTTAAGCAAGGCAGATGACCATCTTAAGCATCCTAATTATTCAGCATAAAGAATTTTTGTTTAAACTGTTTCTCATCTTCTACAAGAAGAAAAAATAAGTCTGGAACAGAATCAAACAAAACTTGGTTTTTGAAAATATTCCAATTTCTTAAAATACCATGAATAATCTGCTGAAACTGTACTTCAAGGGGCAGATTTACCTCAAGGCCATGTTCACCTGCAAACTGCTGATAAATCTGTTAAAAAAAACAAAACAAAAAAAGATTTTTTTAAAGACCACTGCAGCCACAATCCCTGACACTGGGCAGTTAAAAGGCATCAAAATCTGTCCTGTTCTTTGCTTTACTGACATCACTGTATAACTCTTGAACAATTATTAACATACCTTTGGATACTGTCAACAAAGGGGAAAGAGAATATATAAAACAAGCACAGAATCTTGGTGTAAAATAATTGGTTTAGTAATTCAGAACACTCAGAATTTAAGGCACCCTTATTAGATGGGATTGGAAAGTTGGTTAGACTTGGGATATAAAATGACATTGGTTTCTGGTAAAATTAAATTACCTTTTATTTGGGAAAGTATGATTAATAATTGAGTTCCTTCCAGTTAAACAATGATAAGCAATCACTGTATACATCCAATAAAATACTTCTCATCCTCCAGAATTTAAAATCCTGATCTCACACGGCTCACACACTGGCAGCTGTTCCTGGTAAAGTTCACCACGATGTGTCATTCTGTAAGTAAGACAGACTGTGGGTTTCTAGCCAGGGAGGTTTAGCTGCCAGACAACTGCCTGGACCGTCTGAAGGCCACACTACAGGAAAGGTCCTCTCCTCTTTCCTAAAGGACATCTCTAGTGTCTAATCACCTTCCTATCAACGAATACAGTAAGATTCTCATGGGTTCACTGTCTCTTTCTCTACCCTTTCTAATCTGTAAATTTACTACTGCTATTTTTCTACAGTAAGATAATGGAAAGTATATAATTGCTGTTGGTAGATAAGTAGGTCTTGACTTTATTTTGCAAACAAGACCTGTTCTATCTACCTTTTTATTTAGGAGGCTAAAAGCAGAGTCAGCTTGACTTCAAGGACTCTATTTTCTTCGTCTCCAGAAGAACATGACCAAGTCTAGCTTTTAAAACTGTCCTAACATATTAAGATATTAAGGGAATAATAATTTATTATTTTCAAGCTTTAAGAGATTTGAACTCTTACATAGGCTTGCTGCACTGCAATCAATGGTTAATAGATCTAAATGCAAGATAAGAATTTGAGATTTGGAAAGAAGACTCCAACCAGTCACAGCATCTTTTCTTTGAACTTGGATTCTCATCTTGCTGTCCCCAATGTTCATTCCCAAGCCTACATGTGGGTCTCTTCTCTGAAAAGAACTTAGGAGATTCCCTTAAATCCACATATACTGGATTGGAGACAAGAACATAATCCATTCACTGGGAAAAAACGCACCTAACAAAATTGAGATTTCCTACCTGTGTTTTAACAACAGGAACTCAGTTTTTAGAGACAAATTTACTGACTATATACATTACTTTAGGTAAGCCCATCCTACTATTCTGCCATTCAGAGAGATTCTTACCTTCTGACTTCCTTTCATATCCCATCCAGTTAAGGGGGAGAGGGGCAGGGAGAGAGAAGGAGAACAAGTTTCAAAAGTAAGGATAGAGCTCTGGAGAAAGGTGTAAGATACAAGACACTGTCTTATGTACAATTCAGTTTAGAAACCAGCCACAGATCGCTAGGCACTTGGAATGCACCTTGTCCACCTAATGCCTGTATAGCTCAAAAGTCACTTCTTAGAAGCACTGCCTAATTCCTCCCTCTCCCAGGCTGAGTTAAGTGCCACATACTCACCTCTTTTGGAATACTTAAGTGGCCACATGGCAGCCACTGACCTGCGCAAATTACAGGCAGGAACTGTGCTTTCATAACTTCCGAATGAGCAGAATATGGAAACAACAGCGTTTTGCTTTCAAAGAGCTCACATACCTGAAACGAGACATCAAATTGTCTTCCAAATTAAAAGGAAGAAACCTCTTCATAGGAAGCAAAGCAGCTTTCAAATTTGTGGGGTGGAAGAGGTTAAAAATATGGTCAAATGATTTTCAACCTTTCTTGTATTCCAGTACACCTAGGGGATATGTTTGTATTCCTTGTGCCTGGAATGATGAAGGTCCTGGAAATACAAGACTGTGCTTATGATGGCATTTTTAAGGTAATACTTCTGCTCATGATACAATCACTTGCAACAGCAATTATCTGTCTATATGTAAATTTCTTTGAAACATTTGCATAGAGCAGTTGTTCTTAAAATGTGGTCTTTGAGGGGGCGCCTGAGATCCTTTCAGAGGGTTAGTCAGGTCAAAACTATTTTCATAATATAAGACATTACTTGTCCTTTTCACTCATATTCCGTGAATGTCAGCACAGCTTAACCAGAGTCTACATGACCTGGGAGGACATTCATCACTGACAACTAATGGAGTGTGTGTGTGTGTCTGTGTGCGTGTATAGATATATACGTATATGTATTTTCAATGTTGGAAATTAAAACAGGAATATCTTTAAATGCAAGTATGTGTATGTGTTGTGTGTGTATACACACACACACACACACACACACACACACACACACACACACAATAAAAGCTCTTTGGTATCCTCAGTCATTTTTATGAAGGTCCTGAGACCAAAGTTTGAAAATTGTCTATATAGAGTATCCATGGCTTCCTTACAGTGAAAATCTAACTGAACGAGTTCCTTGGTGTTAAGATTTCCCCTATGTGATGCCAACAGTTTTTCAGTATCTGCTAAAGCACGAGTTGCTTTCTAGACCTCTAAGTCTTGCTCACTACCCTACAGGACATTTCCATTTAATAAAGATGACAGAGATAATACACAATACATTTAAACAGCACAAGTACCAAATGCAGCATTGCTCAAGAAGACAGCTGAGGTTTGACTGCAGTGCATTGTATAGCATCTCACTCTTCACTGCCCCCAACAGATGAATTGTTTACCAATCAAGAGAGACAGTACAGTGTGGAGAAGAGAGTTCTGGGCTGCAAATGAAGCATTCTCGCTTCTAGTCCCAGCTCTCTCACTAACAAGATGTGGGACTTCCAGCCTGTCTCCTCTCACTATGCTTCAGTGTAAACTGAAGCAAAGGGGATGACTTAGGTGACCCTGTACCACCTCTAACACCAAATGTCTGCTGGCAGATTCAGGAAGCTTAAACATTACCAATTGTGTGTGCATGTTTCTAAGTTAATGTAACAGGTGCTGCCGCCTCAAACAGGCATCCCCATTTTAGAATGCCTGGGTATGCATGGGCCTTCACATTACCTCCTTACTAGACACAGGGAATCACCTACGTGAAATTCACCCTACTGAATCTTTTTTCTTAAACTTTACTGACTGTATTTCTCCCTTCCACATTTTGTCCCTATCCTTGCTCCGAGAGCTACCAAACTCGTTTTTTCAGACCAGGTCGAGAAAGCTGAGCAGTGAGTTAGGATGAGACCTAGGTCGCTGGTGGCACTGACCCCAGATACACCGACTCCTCCCCTCTACTCCGGTTCTCCGCCGCATCCCCTGAAACTCGACCCGCCAGCCTGCTTGCCTGCTAGGACAGCGCTGTCGCCCGCCCTGCCATGTGGCCAGAGATCCCCTTACCCTACGCGACAGACGTAGACAACCCTCCAGTTTCAGCTTTTGGTCGCAAGTCCGACCTCCTTCCGGCGGAAGAGCGCCCTGTATGACTTCCGGGGCGTGGAGAGGAAGTCCCGCCCCACGCAACAGCGTGACATGGAGGACCTATCAAGGTGTCACGCGCAGGTTGGGACAGGATGAGGCGGGTGGCGCGCCTCCTCAGGGTCTGCTGGAGTCCCTTGGGAGTCGAACGGAGGGACAGCTGGACAGGAGGTCATTGTTGCTGGGTGGGTAGAGGGCCGGGACCCCTTCAGCGCAGCCTGGGACAGAGACTCAGAAACTCCATTACCTCAAAACCTCCTCGTTCCCCTTCGGGCGTCCTCTCCCCAGCTGACTTGCTCCACCTGCCACTTGTGTTTTTTGTCACTGTCCTGAGTTTATTTGTGAGGCCCCTGCCTAGCTGTAATAATGGCTGCCACTTACTGAGCATTGGCTGTGCGTCCTGTGAGCAGGCGCTCGTGAGCGCCGGGTTCTTCGCTGCAGGAAGCGCGCTCATTCACTTTGGAGGGGTGGAGCGCTTACAGGCCCTCCACTCGACTGTGGGCGCGGCAGAGTTGGGGCTAGGAAGACAGATTAGAAATTAAAATTGTCGTTTAGCTTCCTGAAGCTACCATATGGAAGTACCACAGATTGGGTGCTTAAACAACAGCTATTTATTCTCACAGGTCTGGAGGCTAGAAATCTGAAGTGAAGGTGTCAGCAGGATCACACTTCCTCTGAAAGTGGGTAAATTCCTTGCTTCTTCCTAGTTTCTGGCGTTCTTTGGTTTGCAGCTATTTCACTCCAGTCTCTTAACTCTGTTATCTCAGGATGTTCTCTCTGTGTCTCTGTCTCTCGTCTCTTAGAAGGTCACCAGTTCTGTTGGATAAAGGGCTCACTCTACCCCAGTGTGACCCAGTATTAACTAAGTACATCTGCAAGGACCCTATTTCCAGATAAAGTCACACTCTGAGGTTCCAAGGACATGAATTTTGGGGGGTGACACTATCCAACCCAGTACAGCTCTCAAGAACTTAAGAAGTAGTCAGGGCAACAGTCGACAAAAAGTAGTTGTGGTACAGGTGAATTTAAACATAGTTCAATTGGATCTGAGTCTTCATGGACATTTGAGCTATTCCCTTGATAGGTGGGTAAGATTTGTATGTGCCATCATAGCATTCTAAGCAAACAAACTTCTCAAACAAGGAAGCGCAAGTTGAAATGTAAAATAGGTTAAAGCAAGAAAGATTTTATGTCCAGGCTTAAAAACTTGCAGTTGATTCTATATAAAATGAGTAAATCAGTGTTTGGGTAGTGGAGTTGTGCTTTCAAGGTTAATTAGCAACTTGAGCCAAATCTGCTTTGTGTTACTTATTCCAGTTTAAGAAATCTTAAATCCTATTTTTCTGTGCATATCCTGTGCTTTTTCATCATGATATTTTTGCTGATGCTGTCTCATTTCTAGAACGCTTTCATCAAGCTGCACAATTTTCACTTGTCAATTTTCTGTCATGGAAATTTAACATGGAGTAGAGGGGAGAGTTCAACTTATTTCATAATGTTAGCATCCCCTTAATACCAAAATCTGACAAAAATAACACAAGAAGAAACTAGACACCAAGTCCACATAGATGCAAAGCTCTAAAATAAAATATTCATAAATTCAATCCCACACTTCATCTGGAATAAGAAAGCATTAAAAAAAAAAAAAAGCATTGATCACAGGAATAATTTAATATTAGAAAACTTGTTGCTATAAATTATTGTATTAATAGTTTAGAGGTTTAAATGTTAATCTATTATGATTTAAAAGAAAACACTTCACAGAATGGGAGTAGATAAATAGCTTGATAATAGGCACTTAGCAGAAATCTATGGTAAACATCATACTTATGATGAAGCATAAGCAGCATTCCCACTAAAGTCAGGAAAAAATGGAATACCCACTTTCACTACTAATATTCAACACAATGCTAGGTTTTCTAGCCAATACAATCATTAAAGACAAAAATATTAGGAAATGAAGTGGAAATATTTTCAGACGATGTGATTGTTAGAAAATGCAAGAGAATGGAATGACTATTAGAACTAATTAGATGGTTCTAAAGGTGGCTAAATAAATTAACATATAAAAACGTGTTTTTTATATGCCAGTAATAAAACGGGAAAAAATGAAAAATGCTGAACAAAAGATATACATTACTTTTATGGGGAATATGAAATATGATTGACATTAAAAACTCAAGTAAGTGTAGATTTCATGTTCCAGGATGGGAAAATTCAGTGCTTAAAGATAGTCCTTTATTGGGCTAATGAAAAATTTTGATATGGTGCCTATTAAAATGCTGATAGTATCTCCAAATAACTAGTTAAATTTATGTTATTTGATACATTAGTGCTATTTATTGATATTTTATTTAGAGTGTTTGTATCTCTTATGAGTGAGATTGGTATGTGGGGTTTTGGAGGGGCACTGTTAATCAGATATGGTATTTAAAATTATACTAGATACTTTAAATTTGGGAATATTTCATATTTTTCTATGGTCTGAAGTAATTTAAGTTTAGAATTATTTGCTCTTTTAATAGCTGAATAGAGAACTCAGTTCTGAAACTGTATTATATGAGGCATTATATGGTGGAACGGGCATTTGGGTACCCTGGGGAGGCCAGTGAGAGTAGAAGGACCAGTTCAGAGACCAGGCTCAAGTAGCAGGACTGGCACAAGCAGGTGTGGGGTAGGGGCTGAATGCCAGGAAGAGGGAAGAAAGGATAGGTGAGGGCCCCGTTTACCCACCCCAAACTCCAGCCTCACAGTCTCTGGCTGCCACCTGCCCTCAAAGCTGCCAGCAGTAGGAAGTGCCACCATCAGACTGGCCTGACATTGATGCTCAGAACAGGGCCCCAGGGCTTCCTGCTTGGCCACTTTGTCTGCCTGAGGGTGGACCACGTGTCCTCTATGCCCTGGCCTCAGAAGGAGAGTACCTAGGAAGGTGTGGAGTGTGGCCACTGCCAGGTGATCCACTAGGACTGGGAGCTGGAATTCAGGTGGCATTACTCTGTGCCAAGAAAGGGGCTGACCAAAGGCTTATAAGGAAAGGAGGGGGCAGAGGAGGGTGTGCTTGGTGCTAAGGGAAGGGCCTGCTCCACCCCCGTGGGGAGCCCAACCCTTATTCTGGCTGAAAGTGGCCCGCTGGGAACACTGACCCCAAAACCTTGCCTCTCACAGAGGAGCCCTTTGTCCAGGACTAGACTGAAGGAGGATGGGAAGGGCTGGACATTTAGGTCAGACCACAGTCACAGAGCCAAGGGCTGCCACCAGAGCCCCGCAAGCCTGTGCTCAGTGGCAAGAACCCACTGGGTTGAGGTTCAGCAGGGGCCTGTAGGGGAAGGATAAGGCCCTAGGGACACTGCCTGTCACTCCCACGCCCAGTCTCAGGGCCACCCTCACCCTTCTGTTCTGAAAGCTCAGTCAGGGTGAGAGGAGAAAGAGCAGGCCCCCAGCAAGGAGCCTTATTGAGGTGGGTAGCACTGTCAGGCTGGGTGCCCAGAGATTGGCACATCTGTCCTCTGGGCTTTTACAGCTCCAGGGCCTTGCTGCTTTTGCTGGCTTGGCTCAATTAAAAGCCAAGGGTAGGGGTGGTTGTTTCTCTAGGTCAGGAGGATGCAGGGGTTCAGTACCTCACGGCGATGGGGTCTGGGGAAGGGGGGCAGCAGGAGAGGCAGTACTGTACAGTGGTTAAGGTCACGGGCACTAAAGCCAGACTGCCTGGGCTTGAATCCTGGTTCCTCTACTTAACTAGTCTATAACCTTGGCACCCCCTCCTAGCCTCAGTTTCCCCATCTGTAAAATAGGAAAGACAACAGTATCTTTCATGATGTCGTTAGGGTTAAATGGGGTTGTAGCAGGATTTCTGGCAATAAATGTCATCACTGTGGATGGAGCATTATATGTGGAGCTAGATCCTCTGAAGGGGCATCTTCTCATGCAGACCCTGACTCAAAGTCCAGGGGCCCAACTGATGGTGGCCAGAGTACATCCCAGTAAGGAACTTTCAGAGGGAGAACCAGGAGCTTTTCCAGCTGGGTGATTCCCTGAGAGCTCTGGGTCAAGGGTCACGGGAAGGCATCCAGCCTCTGAGAGCCCATTGTTCTCCTCTGAGCTGAGGAAGCTACCTCCTCCCTACCCCTCCTCCCCTGACACCCAACCCTGCATTCTTAGGAGCAAACCAAAGAGAAACAAACCCTGCCCTTCTCCCCTTGTCCAGCGCACAAAGAGCTCATAGTACCTCACAGTGTTCCTGCAACACCCAGCCTTTTGAACTTACTGTCCCCAGTTCACAGATGAGGAAGTTGAGGCCCAAAGGGAAGAAGTGGATTATTTGTGTTCCATGTAGAAAAGTGGCACAGCCAGGGCTAGGTCTCCCAGTCCCATGTCCACACAGACTCACAGGTACACCACGTGCACAGCCGTTCGTGTCAGACAGACAGCCCCATGTGCCAAGTGCATAGCCTGAGAGGAGAGGCAGGAGGGACAGTGACCTGGATGCCACTCAGCAGCCAGGTAGTGACAGCTGGTTTTTTTTTCTTCTCCTTCTTAGATGAGCTTCACATCCTAAGTAACTAGAGCAGAAGTCTTCAGCTAGAGCAGACATCCCAGGTAGGGTGTCTGCTGCCTCAGTAGGGGCCAGAAAAGTTCACCCTCTTCCATAGCTGTGACCACCGTTTGGCCCAATGGCTCCGCGAGTGGGGCAAGGGAAGCAAGACCCAAGGTACCCTCCCTACCTGATCAATTGCAGGAGAGCGTGACCAAAGGCCAAAGGACTATGTACATGACTGGGTCCTTACCCTGGTCTCAGGTCAAGCGAGATGGGAGAGGGGAAACCTGATCCTAGGAAGATCCACCATTCAGGTTTTTTGGGTTCCCAGGGTGTGGGTTTTTTCATTTTAAAACCTGGAAAGTCCCAGGCAAACTGAAATAAGTTGGTCATCTGAGTTTCCCACAGCTCTCAGTCTGAGAAGATGATACCCATCCAGTAATACCATGGACTGGGCTGGAGGGAAAGGGAAGGTCAGGGATGGCAGAGACATAGTGCTTGGTGCTCTGCAGTGTGGGCTTGGCAGCCCTGCTCCTCATCCCTGTATGAGTCCTTCCCACCCAAGCCAAATCCAGTGTAGTCAACCCACTGCCTTCCAATGAGCATACCTGGAGGTCTGGGGTGCTGGGCCCTTTCTTGTCTCGGCCCCTCTGCCAGCCCAGAAGAGCTCATGCCCAGCAGGCCCTGCTTTCACCCCCTTCCCCAGGCTCTCTGAGACCAAAGGTCAGACACAGCCCAGACAGCGAGGTCATCCTCCCAAGTCCCAGAAGCCCTCTGTTCCCCGTAAAGACAGGAGAAACCTGAACTAAATACATTTCCTACTTCCCTGTAGAGGAAGAGGAGGTAAAAGAGGTGACATGTTTAGTATAAAGGGCACAAGACACAGTCATGCAGTCATACAGTAAGCTTTAAGCACTCCAGCAACCTCTGTGTGCCTCAGTTTCCTTATTTTAGAAATGGGCCCACCGTACCTGTCAAATGGATCATATTAAGGATCAAATGAACAACTAACTGCTCAATAGACATTTGCTGCTGAGATTGTTGGAGGGGTCTTTCTCCACTCACACCTGGGAGGAGGAGCCTGCCCTGCTCCAGATCTCATTCTGATTTCTCTGTTTCTCCAGGACTTCTGCTCAACCCAGGTACTAGCTGACACAGTCCACAGTGTTGCCTCCAGGGAGTGGCAAGATGAGAGATCGTTGGGGAAGGGGATCCTAGAGGAAGGGGAGGGGAAGAGAATGGAGATGATTTTGAGATGAGAAGAAAACCTGGATGAGGAGGAGGTCACCATTGTTAGAAACTGAGGGGTTCTCGGGTGGCTCAGGGCAGGATTTATCTGTGGCATCTACACCTCGGAGTTACTGAACACAGGGCGGCAGATGTAGGGTAGTGAGGACACTCGCCTTGGGCCTGACCCCAAATAGGGTGTCTCTGAGTCCTGGGCAGACAGCTAGCTCTTAGTTCATTGCAGCCTGTGCAAATGTCTGGTCCCTTTCTCTTCACAGAGCCTAACCAAGGCAGTCAGCACCATTAAGTTCTTCCTCTCTGAGGCTTTGCTGTGGACTTAGAGGGCAACGAGCCTGAGCCTAGAGACCTCTTCCTGTTCAGGCTGATGTCCCCCGCCAGACGCTGGTGCGGGGCCCATATGGGCGTCCGCTGCGGTCACAGAGACATCATCCACTTCAAGGGGAAGTGTCTGCAGCTGAAACGGGACCGCGTCTGTGAAGATGGCCACCCATCCAAGCCTTGCTGCACCAGTGGGCAGGCCACAAGGGAAGGAAGACTGACCCTGAGCTTGGGGCATGGCCTCCGAAGATAGGCACTTGGGCACCAGGGTATGGGGCTCAGGACATCCGGGTCCTGGGAGATGGGGGTGCAGGGTTACAGGTCTGAGGTCACACGACCTAAGCCTGGCTGTGATCCACAGCCATCCACCTATTCCTGCAGGTAGGAATCCAGGTGGCCACTGGCTACACACTTTTCTGGAGTCCTGTGAAGGTGGTATATCCACATGGGAGGTGACTGCTGTTGCGCTCCCACTCGCTGTGGCGTGTGCTGTGTAGACACAGTGGTGTGGACCGTGCAATGCTGGAGGCCAGGTGCTCGAGGCCATGGACACGGACCACTTCCCTATCTCCAAACACGCAGCAAGTGCATGCACTTTGCACTGCTCAGCCTGGGGCCCAGCCTGGAGCCCCTGCAAATAGAACCGAGTCCCCTTATCTCAGTGAGCACAGCCCAGCTACCCACTCACACCCCATCTGCCTCCCTCACTCATGAGCAACCACAGCCCACCAGTGCGTTCCTGCAAAATTCACACTCTCCCATCCACCTGGGCCACATTCCTGAAACTCAAGACCAGCTTTACTCTGGCAGACACAAAGCCCTCAGAAGCAGACTAGGCCTACTGGCCCTTGGAGGTTCCACTCTGAAACCCTAAACCAGCCTCTCCTTTGTCCCTTCCTTCCTAGGTGTCAGTTGACGTGGACTTGACCATGGCAGACTACACAGTGACCTCAGGCCCTCCAGTGTGGACATGGCGGCTTCAGAAATGGTCATTAAACTTTTCCAAAGGTGAAGTCGGGTTCATTGCCCCTCATTTGGGCCCCATCTCTGCCCACGGCCCTCAGTAGACCCTTAGGCACTCTTGAGCTAGCCTTTCTTAAATTCCATCATTTTCAGAAGTCCGTCCTCCTGACCTTCCCTTCCTCTCCCACCCCCACTTCCTGGTGGGAACCAGGACAACGTAGTCAAAGGGGCCCAGATTTTGTAGGAAAAGTGGAAGCCAGTCTCTGGGTTTGGTGCTCTAGGACCCCCAGCCCTGGGCACAGCTTTCTCTTCGGTCCCCCTCTTTCCGCCGAGTGGGTGCGCATCCTCGCTTATGTCTGGGATGAGCAGAGTCCTTAGACGCCATTCCACGGGGCCAGGTCGGGAGGGGATGAAGGCGACCTGCATCCCTTGGAAGGCTGTTCCATCATCAGTCGAGGAGCTACACCCGCCCCAAGACCTGGAGGTGCATCAGTCCCTCGCTTTAAAGGGTCCGCAAGGTCCTTCCCAGAGGGGTGGATTTGCAAGGGCTTGGGGCGGGGCAGGCCCTCTGCGGACACGCCCCCTGGGCGGGCGCCTTTAAGAACCTCTGCGCGCGACCCTGATTGATAAATCGCGCGCTGCCTGCGCCTCCGCAGACTGCGGCCTTTGCAGAGCGGAGCGCGCCGAGGACCTCGCCTGCCCGCCTGCGCACCCTTCCTCTGTGGCCGTCGCCGCACCCCAGCCACCCCATGTCGGCCGCCCCCGCCTACAGCGAGGACAAGGGCGGCTCCGCAGGTCCCGGGGAGCCCGAGTACGGCCACGACCCGGCGAGCGGTGGCATCTTCTCCTCTGACTACAAGCGGTGAGGGAGCCGCCCAGAGGGTGGGCAGGGGCTGAGGCCTCCCTGGTCGCGCTCCGGCCCGGCCTCGCAGACGCGCGCGCCGGCACCATGGACAGCGCCTGGCCCGCCAGCCAGGCCCAGCTCAGGCCCCGCCCCGGCCCACGATGGAAGGCCGCAGCCACCTACCGCAGCCGGCGGGCCTCCTGATCCTGTCCCGGCGCCAGCACTCTGCCCGAGGGGCCGACTTGGCATCGGGAAGGGGGTTGGAGGAGGTGGGGGATGGGCCAGCCAGATCTTTGCCTGCCCTAGGGGTTTTTCTGTAGGTTTGGATTACCGGGCTCCCAGCCTTTTCCCGGGTGGGGAAGTGGCTCCAAAAGAACGTGGGGAGAGGTCAGATTCCGGGAGGAAGGCCAACCAGGGGTATAGAGTCAAAACTTCCCAGCCTGCCTCCTCCTACAAATCCATTTCCACTCATTCCCAGCTCTTACCTGACGCCTTGCTCCTATGGTTCAACCCACCTTAACTCGCATCTTCCCCGGACCCAGCTCTGCCTTATTTCCTCGTTCTTAGTAAATTCTGCAGTATATTTTGGGGCCTACTACGTGGAGTCTTGTCCTAGTCTCTGAATACAGCTGTGAACATGAAACAATGCTTGTCTTCAAGTTGCTCTAGAGGGGAGCACAGAGGAATCCGTCGGTGACAAGTCAGTTTAGTGGGGACAGTGGGACAGGTGAGAGGAGCTGGTCCCTGGCCCAGGAGAGGGGAGAGGTAAGGATGTTCCAGGCAGACGGGAGTATTGGAAGGTGAGGAAGTGAAGGAGAGCCAGATGACAGGTGTAGATACAGGTGCAGTGTGGCCAGAATCACTGTGCAAACCACTAGAGTAACTAGAAAGGAGGGTGGGGAAATGCCAAGGTTTTGGGGGGCTGCTGAAGGCTTCTAAGCATGTTAATATCAGATGTGCATTTAGAAGGATCTCGGGCTGGATTGTAGAGAAGAGATTGGAAGGTGTGTTGGACTGAGCAGGAGACAAGTGGGTATGGGGTATTGAAGTTGGTGGGGGCAGAGGAGAGTGATCTGATGATGGCCTAGAGTAGAGGAAGGACAGAGGACTTGAGGGCTGTTAAGGAGGTAGAAGCCACAGACCTGATGATTAATTGGAAGAGAAGTGAGAGGAGGAGGCTGGGAGAAGACAAGGGTGATACTCAAAATTGCTAGTTTTTGCCGCTGGATAGATTGGTGGTGCTATTCAGTGTAAATTTGTGGGAAAATAGTGTTGAATCCAGCTTTGGACATTGCTGAGATTATAAAGTCAGAACATTCTGGTCCAGTTGGTAGGCGGAGATTAAGATTTGGATTCCAGGGACGAGAGAGAGGGACAGAGAGTATTAAAACCATGTAAGGAAGTGAAAATTAACCCAAGCAGAGTGTACAAGTGCAGTGAGGTCACAGGTAGGACCCCTGAAGACATCAACATTAGGGGTGACCATTGAGCAGGGGAAAGTGTTTCAAGGTCACTGAGAGAAAGTAAACCGAAAGGCAAGAGGAAAATAAAATATTTCAAGAAGAAGTAAGCTCTCAGTAGTGTCAGTGCCCATTGAGGTCGGGTCAGACAAAGAAAAAAGTTTGTGAGCATTGGTTTGACAAAATGCAGGTCAACCCCTCCCTGCTCTATTCACTACCTCCTACCCTGGAAGACCAATTCTGGCAAAGTCATAGGAAGAGCTAGGTTGTTTTCCCCCAATATTCTATTATGAACATTATAAAACCAACAGAAATGTTGAATAAGTAATACAATAAATATATGTATACCCTTCACCTAGCTTCAACCATTGTTGACATTGTGCCAAATGTGCTTTATCTAGACATCTAATCATAACATTTTCAGCTGAGTGATATAAATTGCAGACATCATGGCCCCTGAGCCCTCAATTCTAATCAGCATCTAAAGCCAGATTAAAGTGAATAGTTATGTGACTAGGAGCTGAATAAATAAAACACATGTGAATGGGAATTTTGCTTTCAAGAAGTTCGACTGTAAAGGGGAAAGAGGGAAAGAGTTGCTGGAGAACACTGTTTCCAGGTTTATTTTTGTTTTTGTTTGTTAGGATGGAGAGCCCAGAGCAAGTTTCACTGCAATGGAGAGGAAGCAGTAGAGTGGGAGAAGCTGACGGGAGTGGACAGAAGTGCAGCCCCCCATGGGAGGGGAGGCTTATGGGGTTGCGAGGAGGGCAGGATGAGAGGAGAGCACAGACCTTCGGGGGCTGTGGGGGATTTTATCTAAGGCAAGGCTGCGGGTGGGAACTTGAGGTTGGCCAAGGGGTTTTGAAATAACCGTGAATAAAGCCACCCACCGCTGGCAGGGGAAAGGCAGTGAGGACAAGAGGGCCAAGTGAGTAGTTGGAGGGATGATCTGGTGCTTAGGCTACATAGGGAGGAAGGTGAGACAAGAGGGTTTGGGTTCAGAGTGAGGAACGTACAAGATGTCTGAGGAAGAGAGGTTCTAGGGAGGCAGAGGTCTAGTTGTGGCCTGGGAGTAGAGGGAAGAGGGCACCCCTCGCTTCTGTCTGGATCAGCATCCCAACTCCTAGCCTCCTGCTCAGGGATTGGGGCTTGGCTTAGTCCCCAGTCTCCTCCCCTCCTTGTCTCTGAGCAGTGAAGAGGAAACCAGAGCCTCTCACCCTGCCAGTATCCAGTTTCCGAGTTTCGGGGGCGGGCTGTCTGGTGACAGTAACAGGCATCCCCAGCCCCCTGGCCAGCTCAGTCTCATCTCAGAGCAGGACCTGGTGCCCAATGCAACGATTCCTGCAGCTGCCAGGGGCCGTAATGAGGCCAGGGTCCAGAGGGGCCTGTGTGGCCGATCAGGAGGCCGCCAGCCCTGTGCTGGCACCCGAAGGTGGGCCCCCACCCTGGTACCAGGCCTTGCAGCCTGAGGAGCTTCGGTGGCTGCAGGCGCCAGAGGAAGACACAACCCCAGAAGCATCCCTGGAAGGACCTTGCCCGGACCCAGGCCAAGGCCAGAGTCAGAGCCAGCCACTACGGTACAGAGGAACCCCCAGGGGCCCCACCCAGCTGCCACTCAGCCCAGACTTCTCCAGTCCCACCTCCCCAGGAACAGGAGGCCTGGGCTGGCATTTCAGGTCCAGGTGGGATGGTTCAGGGTAGGTCAGGGGACACAGTATGGGGACCAAGAATACGAGTGGGGGTGATGAGGCGCATAACTCCCCGTAGCCCGAGAGGAGGAAGATCATGAAGTGTTTTTGGATTGAGGTCTCACACTGACCTTTTCCTTGCCTCAGGTCCTGGTAGCTAGACTGGGCTCCAGGTAAGGTGTGAGGACAGGCTAAGGCTCATATATAGTTTGACCAGCCTCTCCTGGCTTGTGAATTGGAACTGGTGCGGAGGGGAGGGAGGAAGGTGGACATCAGAGGAGGTGAGTACCACTGGCGTCAAATGCCATGCTTTACCCCCGGCTGGCTTCACTCAGCCCCTCAGGCCAGGCCAGGGGTCAGGTCAGAGTGACCAAGTGTAAGGAGACATGGGGACCTGACCAAGAGTAACGTTTCATGGCCTCGGGGTGTTTCTGTGCCTCTGTCTCTTCCTCTCCCTCTGGGAAACGTGAGCTGGTGGGAGTGAGGATGAGAGGTTCAGGGTGTCTTACCCCAGGAGGGGGTTGCTGTCTGTGTCAGTGGGTATCTGGCAGTCCTGCCTGTGCTGTCCTCTGTACGCCCAGCGGGCCCTGCCTCTATCTCCTTGGCCCAGGGCCTGGAGTCCTTGGGCCTGAAGCATGTTCACCCAGCTGAGTGGGTGAGAGAGCAGTAGGGTGCCCCAGTACGGGCCTGCGGGTGTATGCATTTGACAAAAGGCGTGTGGCATTCATGGGTGTGGTGCGAGGACACCCGGGGTGTTGAGGAATTCTGCTTTAGAGAACAGCCAGAGTTAGATGGCTAACTCCCACTGCTCCCAGGGAAGTCACCCCAGGGTAACAGGCACCAACCTGATCCCTCACAGGAGGTCACAGGATCCATAAGGCTGGATATATTTGATCTTAGAAGCCTAAATTTATCATCAAAAATCTCAAATAGGAAGCCAGTGGCCATTTTGGTGAACGAGTATTGTCAGAAAAGTGTGTGTGTGTGTGTGTGTGTGTGTGTGTGGTGGGTGTGTATCTGTGTGGGATGTGCATCTGTGAGGGTGTGGGGGGAGCATGGAGAGGTCTGTGTGGGTATATATGCCTGTAGGAATGTATGTATGGATTTGGGGGTGTCCATAGGTGTGTGAGGGTGAAATGTGTGTGTGTCTGTAGGTGTGTGTGGCACGGGAGAGGTATGTGTGGAGACTGTGTTTTTGAAGAAAGTACCTTTGCGGCGTTTGTACCTATGACTGTTTCTGTGGGGTTGTGGGTGTGTCTGCGGGGGGTGGGGGTGGGGTTATGGGTGTACGTATGGATTGTATGTGTCTGGAGGCATAAGTGTTTCAGGGTTCTGAGTGTCTGTGGGGCACAGGTATGTCTGGCAGTTTATAGGAGTGTCTGTGGTACATGTGGGCAGTTCTGTCATTTGGTGATGGTGTTGGGCTGTGCAGGTGTCTATGGGGTGTAAGGTGACTGTGGGCCATCTATAGAGAACACCCTGGGGTGCAGTGGGTTCTGTTTGTGTATTGGGGCAGGTGGTGCCCAGCTCTGTCATTTTCCCTGGGCCCTTGGTATGCCCAAACTGAGTTCAATGGTCTGTACCACTGTCTATACTGGCCGTTGCCCTGAGCTCAGGCCCCCTAGGACCTGACCCGCCTGGTCTGCATTTGGGAGAGTAATGAGGTGCTTGTGCTGTGGACCTGGCTTGGCCATGGGGGAGAAGAAGGTGTCGTCTGGTTTGGGGGCATTCTCCCTCGCCCCGCAAGTAGTAGAGATTTAGATCCACATGAATGGCCGGATATCTTCTGCATTCGCCTGACAGCCAGCAAGGCCTCTGTGTTCTAGAAGGCATCATCTTTCTACTTTGCTTTCCATCGAAATTCTCTTCAGGAGACACTTCCTAAAATGCTTGGAACGTGAATTCTTAGCACCCCTTCTGTCTTTTCTGTTTTTATCTGTTAAGTGCTCAGTTATGTCTACAAAACGCAGCCCTGTGACTAGGTGTGTGAGATGTCTGATTCCTCTCTTCCTCTTAGCATTTGTCACTTACTCATTTTTCAGCATCAGCAACTACATTGGCCTCTTTATGACTATTATCACACTTTTCCCATTCCTAATATTGCTATCCCCAGTTTATGATTTTTTTCTATTGTTTCTAAATTATTTGCTTCTGTGACTAAATGTGCACACACTGCTTTTTAATTTCTACCTTTGGTGATAGTTCTCCAGGCTGGATTCTCAAGCCTGGACAAAAGCTGTGGGTTATCAGAGTGTCATTTGGGAGACTGGAGAACATGCAGGGCCCCACACAGAGTTGCTTACCACATTTTGGAGTTGTCTTGGCAACATATGAGCGCATCTGTTGGCCCACAGCTCTTGTCAGTTGTGTATAGACACGTTTTCCTACGGGTTTATTCACAATTCTCTGTTCACTTCTTTGACCACCAGCCCTGGTACCTCTGAGTGTGGTTGGGCAGGTTGTTCACTGCACAAGGGTACCTGGCCAAGGAATACCAATCCATGACCTATTTGCTGAGTGGGGAGCAACAGCTCAGGGCTGTGTCTACCTAGAGGGGCAGGCAGCTGGCGATGGGCTTGCAGCAGCCCTGACAGTGAAGGCTGGATATGGGCCCTATAAATTTATATCAGTACTTTATCTGTTTTGATTATTAAACTTTCACCATATCCTAAATGTTTTTCCTTTTGTCGCTATTATGGGTTAAATTCTTTCCCTCTCAAATTCATATGTTGAAGCCCTAACCTCTAATAAAGCAGAATGGACTATATTTGGAGACAGGGCCCTTAAGGCAGTAATTAAGTTGAAATGAGGTCATTAGGGTGAGCCCTAATCCTGCGTGGCTAGTGTCCTTATAAGAAGAGATGGGGACACAGACACACACAGAGAGAAGACAGCCACCTGTAAGCCAAGGAGAGAAGCTTCAGGAGAAACCCCACTGACACCTTGATCTCAGACTTTTTAGCTTGCAGAATCGTAAGAAAATAAGTTTATGTTGTTTAAGCCACCCAGTTAGTGGTCGTTTGTTACCACAGCCATAGCAAATAAATACAGTTGCCTTATTTTTTTTTCTGAAATGTCGTTTTTATATACTAGAGTTAAAAAAAAATTAGCCATCTTGTTACTGATAATTTCATGACCTCAAAGATAAAAAAAATTCCCCTTCCTTTCCCATATTTTAAAATAATTTAACAAATAAATGAAAATTATTTTGGTGTGAAATATGTATACAAGTTAAATTTTTGCTGCCTATCTGTTGTCCGAACAGCATTTATTGGGGAGAGGGGAAATCTTTCTTCCATCGGTGTGTTATTTGTTACTAATATATCAATTCAGATCCGCTTGCGAAATGTCCCCCTTTGACTTTCTATTTTTAATCTAGTACTATAGATCTTTTATCATTGTCACAGTTTGCATTTTTGAATTCTGGTAAAATGAGTTGTGTGTCACTGTTCCATTGTTCTTTTCCCCAAAATATTCTTTGGAGTTACTACTTATTGTTTTTTTTAATTTTTATTTTTTTCCTTTTCCAGCTGAATTTTACTGTCACTTCATGAAGTTTGACCAAAAGCCTCTGTTGAAATTTCAATGGGCATTGCATGAAATCTATGCATTGGTTTGGGGACTACTTTTATTCCCCTTGGTCATTTATTCAAATCTTCATTTATTTCTTTCATGAGGGTTTTATAATATCCTTGAATGGCTGTTGAATGTTGAGGGATAGGTCTGGCCTTTGTTGCGAGTGTCTGGGACCCTTCCTGTCCTTGGAGTCAGCTCAGTCTGTGGGGTCAGGGCCTGGGAGCACACTCGGGGTGGGGCAAGAGCTTCTTGGTCTTATTTTGACACCCACCTCTTTTCCACTGGCACAATTTCCTTCTCATCTATCCAGCTGGACATTTCCTGGGCAGAGTCCTCACCTTTCCCACCCCAGACCCGTCCTCTGTCTCCTGGCTCTCTGTCCCTGGCTGTATTAGTTTCCCAGGACTGCTGTAACAATGTTCCACAAACCGGGTGGCTTAGAACAAAAGAAGTTTATTGTCTCACATTTTGGGAGGCCAGAAGTCCAAAATCGAGGTGTCAGCAGGGCCACCTTGCCGTTTCCTGTGTCCCTTCTTTCTGCCTGGATCCTCCTAAGTAATAGCCCCACCTCCATTCTGTGCCTTCAGCTGACCTCTCTTGCCTCTCACCAGGCATGACGACCTGAAGGAGATGCTGGACACCAACAAGGATTCCCTCAAGCTGGAGGCCATGAAGAGGATAGTGGCGGTGAGGAGCAGGGAGGGGCAGGGAGGGGACCTCCTTGGGGGAAGGGCCTGGGCTCAAAGAGCAGCTCTTCTTGGCCCCTTGTGCATCTCCTCCTATTCAGTGCTGGCCTTCTCCCTTCTCTTTCTCCCCTGACCTTGACCCCACCACCCAGATGATTGCCCGGGGAAAGAACGCCTCAGACCTGTTCCCCGCTGTAGTCAAGAACGTGGCCTGTAAGAACATAGAGGTAAGCACTTCCCAGTGAGGAGTCTCCATGCCCACCTCCACCAAGAAGAAACTCAAGCTGGTCGGGGGTGAGGAAGGGAACCATCTAGCGCCTGGGTGCCCAGCCTGCTCAGAAATGGCCCCAGTCCAGGAAGAAACACTGTCCACATGTCCTTGAACTAGATGTGGATCAGGGTGAAGGTGGAGTATACTTGGGATGCTCAACTCTCCCCTCCCCGGAGGAATTTGTCCCCATGGATCACAGCCAGCTGACGTGATGGCATCTCACAGGGTGGGGCACCATCCCTGCTAAGAAACCTGCTGTCCCCCAGGTGAAGAAGCTTGTCTACGTGTACCTGGTGCGCTACGCTGAGGAGCAGCAAGACCTGGCTTTGCTTTCCATTTCCACCTTCCAGCGTGGCCTAAAGGTTAGTGGTCTCAGGTACCTCCCAAGGCCTGGGCCTCACTGTGCTCTATTGGAGGAGTGGGCCAGGGAGAGGCCTGAGCCTGGGAGGAAGGCTCTGGAGGCCCTTTCCTACCTGCCTTAGGTTGGGAGGGTCAGAGTCAGAGGAAAGGACTGGCCAGACCCTCTTGGGGTGGAGGCCAGCTCCGGAGGGAAATGCCAGATGAAGTGAGTGCCGAGGCTGTGTCTCCCCTCCTCTGAGGAGCCCATGGTAATGACTGCCACAAATATGTACCCCTTGAGCACCTGACAGTGGGTGCTCACCCCCACTGGTATAAAGGAACCCTGGCCCACAGCCAGGCAGAAGTCAGGCTCCTTAAGGTGGGAGCTGCTGACCTGGTTCCTGTGGATGTCAGAGCCTTGGCACTGCCAGGCTCACCCAGTCTAGGTGTCTGTAGAGAACAGAGACTTTGGAACATTTCCACCTGGAACTTGGTAAGGACAAAAAGGTTTGCTGAAAACAACAAGTGCCAGCCAAGAGGAAAACAGCAAAGTTGCCCGTGCAGGAGGGCTGCCTCAGATGCCAAGGCTGAGTTTGAAGGTCAGTGCAGAGGACAGAAACATATGACAGGTGTTTTTCAGGAGAGTTGGAACAAGCTCCTTGTTTAGCACCTGGAGGAGAAGTAGACTTGTTTCAGATGCCCTAGTGTTATGCAAAAGAGCCACTTTTAAAGTCCTGGATCACATCTATTGTGGTTCAACTCTTTGAGGCAGGCAGGAATTAAAATCACCTAAGGGAAGCGACAGTGGGAAGGGTCAAGTTCTTTAGAGCTGGAGTGGATGCTGAATCCCCCCCATGCTATTTAAACTAAATATTCTCACATTTTGTTTTGTATATGAAATGCAGCATAATAGTCTCGACTGGGTGCTTCCCCTGGTTAGAAGATATCTCAAGGGTAAAGAAGCAATATCACTGCCATTCTAGTCTCTCTCCATACCAGAATTCTCAGCTCCCATTACAACCATTAACTCCCCTGGTCTTCCCACACATTTAGTTTACATTCCGCGAGAGGGATTCTGAAAGGTCCAGCTCATCTTTTCATACCCCGCTGATTCTGTAGGTTGCTGAGCAGACTGAGAATTGACCACCCACATCTGGGCCCAGTTTAGTCTGCAATGACCAGCAGGAAGGGCTGACAACATCTGCTGCTCTGAGGTGGGGTGGAAAGCAAGGGTGCCGGTACATGTCATTCATTCGTGCACTCAGCAAATACTTGAATAGCTCTATGCCACACATTGTGCTAGCTTATTTTTAAAAGTCAAACCCATAAGGATCTATCTCAGATTGGCAGGTAATCTTTTGGTTTGAATCGGGGTGAAATCATCTTATCGGAACCACTCTGGAATTTTTGCACAGGCAGATTTTACATTTACCTGTAGTTTCTGCAGTCTTTTCTCCTTTTAGAAACCCAGAACTCATTAGTTCAACTCAATGCAGTGATTTCTCTAGAAGAGTGGTCAGCAAACTTTTTCTGTGCCCTGCAGATAGCAATGCACAAGCCGTGCAGTCTCAGCCATGCAAGTACTCAGCTCCACCCTTGCAGTGTGAAAAGCAGCCATAGTTGAAGGGGTATGGTGAGGTTCTGATAAATTTTTATTTACAAAAAAGGCAGAAGACAGATTTGGCCCAAGGGCTATAGTACCGACCTTTGCTTTAGACCATTTCTCACAGTCACAGGTCACTCCAGGGATGGAGACCCCATTCTTTCATAAGATAGCTTGCCCTATCCTCAGACAACTACAGTTTTTTTTAACTGTTAATATTATATTGAAACCTCCATAGCTGTGATTTTTTAGTCTATTTCAGACTCACAAAAGACAAATACAATGAATATATATATCCAGTATAAGAAACAAAACATTCATAAAACAGCTAAAGATCCCTCTATATCTTCCTGTGTAACATTCATATCCATGTTTGTATTCTTTTATTCTTATTTCCATATTCCTAAATAATATGTATTATTGTCTTGTAAACTATATCACATTATATATGTGTTCCTCTAAAACTCATTTTCTTTTTGTTGATTTTGGGCTCTCCTGCACATTAGTACCATTTCCATTCAGCGTCCTCCTTTCCTTCTATAAGCACATGGTGAGACTGTGTTTGCATTCTTAACCTACTAATGTGGTTGATTCAGTTCAGACAAGCCTCCGGTGGGCAAGCAGCTAATCTAGGGCTCCCTACATCCTGTCTTCACGCAATTGGTCCCTTGAGTCCCCTGTGGATTTACTGTATTTAATTTTATTGTTTAGCACAGGGTCCAAGCTAGGGTGCTTCTGAATCTTAATTTTTGTCTTCCTGATTGTGTATCTTCCTCCAACATGTTGATAAGCTGTTCAGATCAGGGCAGCAGACTGAGTCCCATGGCATATCATAGTTCCAGGTTGACACTGATCTGTTACTAAACCTTCCCCAAGTACGTATAAGTTATTGATCCACCTAACTGTACAGTGACCAGTATTTTCCCATCTCTTTTGGAAGGATCTTCTTCAATAGCAAACATTTTCTTAACACTTGTGTGCAAAAGGCTATGGTGATGCAGAGGTAAAATAGACATGAATTCTGCTTTTAAAATGTTTACATGGTCAATGAAACAAGAGTCCTGCATCCAAAAGGGCAGTTGAGGACATCTATGGGAGATTCCCACAAAGGCCTCGCTGAAGTCAAGATACATAATGTCAATATCTACCAGCCCAGTGACCCTATCAAAAAGGAAAATGGATTTGGGGTAACTTTCTGTGAATCCATAATTGTTTCCAAATAAAATTTTTTAAAAAAGGAAAATAGGTTTTAGCAGTAGATGTGATATAATTTGACTCTAAAAATACAGTCTTCTGCTTTTTAAATAAGTGCCTGTAAACCGTATGTTTAAAAATCAATTCCAGAACTTTGACAAGGATTTCCATCATTTTCACCCATAATTTTGTGGCTCTTTCCATTTTAGAATATCAGGGTAGCATCTCCCCATTAGTGTCCCAGCACCTCTCCCATTGTCCACTGTCCTCTAAGATTAACAATAATTTACAGCTGCTGATGTCTTAATGCCTCAATTACAATGCACTGTCTAAGGCGCTTCTTAGGTGTATAGGAAGTGATATGGAAAAAGAGGAAGAGCCCCTCTTGGGAGAGAGGCATGCGAGGATGAACTCTTAGGAAGGGAGACCAGCTTGCAATTGCTGGTAGTCACCTCCATCATAAACACAAAGACAGACACACACCCTTAACGAACAGGAAGTGTTTCAGGAACTTTCAGTGTTTTTTTATTTTTGGGTTTTTTGTTGTTGTTTTTAATTTGAGAACATGTTTATTTTTATTCTCTTAAAAAGGTATTTAATGAAGTACATTAAATAAACAATGAGATTTTGCCATCTTTCAAGTTATATTATGTTCTCCTTTAAGGAACTTTTGGTGTTTTGAAAGCTTTCTACTCTTCCTGAAAGTGAAGCAGCCCATTGCCGTACCTGTTCAGGTGTGAGATTTCTGCAGCAGAGCCAAGAGTCAGTACCCTTGAGCAACACTGGCACATCATCCAGGTTCAGGACAGGAGGCAGTAAGCTAGGGACAGTTTCATACAGGTAGCCTCTCATGCCTCTGCCTCTATCTCTGCCCTTAGGATCCCAACCAGCTGATTCGTGCCAGTGCCCTCCGCGTCCTCTCTAGCATCCGTGTGCCCATCATAGTGCCTATCATGATGCTGGCAATCAAGGAAGCTGCCTCGGACATGTCACCCTATGTGCGGAAAACGGCTGCCCATGCCATCCCTAAACTCTACAGGTATGGCCCAGCCCTGCCCTCCACTTCTCAGGAGTATGGTTCGCAAGTTCCCAGCCCACCTTTGTCCTCTCCCAAGTCTGGCAGGCCAGCTTTTGTTTACTCTTTAGATGGTTTAAGACAGTTTGGGGAACTGACAGATGGAGGACGGTGGAGGTAGCGGCTCACACCTCTCTAAGAATAGGGTTGAATGAGGGAGGTGAGCACAGCTTGGGCAGGGGGGGGGAGCAAATCTCTCTCAACAGTTTCTCTCTCAGTTTGGATTCTGACCAGAAGGACCAGCTGATAGAGGTCATCGAGAAACTTCTGGCTGACAAGACCACGGTGTGTACAAGGGCACACAGGGATGGGTGGTGGAAAAGTGGCCGTGGAGAGGCCCTTCCGCCCTTCCGTTGATCCTCTCTTGCCCCTGCCCACTTCCCAGCTGGTGGCGGGCAGCGTGGTGATGGCCTTCGAGGAGGTGTGTCCGGAGCGCATCGACCTGATTCACAAGAACTACCGGAAACTCTGTAACCTGCTCATCGACGTGGAGGAGTGGGGCCAGGTGGTCATCATCAGCATGCTCACCCGCTACGCGCGCACGCAGTTCCTGAGCCCCACGCAGAACGTGAGTGCGCTGGGCCCCCAACCCTCGCCCGCAGTGCGGGGAAGGAGGGTCATCGGGAGGAGGCGCCTGCTGCCCCACCTGTCTCCCCAAAGGAATCGCTGCTGGAGGAGAACCCCGAGAAAGCCTTCTATGGCTCTGAAGAGGATGAGGCCAAGGGCCCAGGATCGGAGGAGGCGGCCGCCGCGACGCTGCCCACCCGGAAGCCCTACGTTATGGACCCCGATCACCGGCTGCTACTGCGCAACACGAAGCCACTGCTGCAGAGCCGCAGCGCAGCGGTGGTCATGGCGGTGGCACAGCTCTACTTCCACCTGGCGCCCAAGGCGGAGGTGGGCGTCATCGCCAAGGCCCTTGTGCGCCTGCTGCGCAGCCACAGGTGCGTGCCCATCCCAGGCCTACCCACAGCCTTGAATTGACCCCGCCCCACTGCTAGACCCTGAGCATAATATGTATCCCGCCATCCGCACCCTAGCCCACTTGACCTCTCCCACTCCTCACCAACACCCTCTGCCCCGCGCACTGACCCCAGCTCTGCCCTACCACTGGCATCCTTCCCACACTGGTCCTCTTCTCTCTCCTACTTGGTCCACTTCCCATCCCCCACCCACTGCCCTCCGCCATCTGAGGGGCCGGGATACCTCTGACCATCCTCCCCACAGTGAGGTGCAGTATGTCGTGCTTCAGAATGTGGCCACCATGTCCATCAAGCGCCGGGTAAGCAGGGGACCGAGGCCTGCCTTCCCAGTCAGAGGGTGGCTCCTGTGGGCCCTAGGGGTTCTGGGGAAAGCAGGCTGGGGGAGTGCTTGGCAGTGCAGCGTGGTTAAGGAGAGGCCCTGGATGCAGGTGGAGAAGGCAGGCCTGGATCCTGAGGGTTGCGGATGGAGGAAAGCCCAGTGAAGAAAGACCCTGCCGGATCTGAAAGGGAGGAGGGAGAAATTGAGGATAGGAGGACTATGATGTGGCAGGGAGGATGCACGGCCCCAGCAGGGGAGGGATCACTCTGGAAGAGAGGGCTGACGCCGAGCTCTCTTGTGCCAGGGTATGTTTGAGCCCTACCTGAAGAGCTTCTACATCAGGTCCACTGACCCCACCCAGATCAAGGTCCTGAAGGTGAGTGATGGACAGAAGTGGTGCAGCCTTTCTGGTCCCTCCCTCACTCCCATAGGCCCACTCATATCCACAGGTGGCCACCTCACTGCCTAGTTCTGGGGCTGAGCCCATGGCCGCCCCAGCCAGAAGTGTTTGCTCAGGAAGCCAGCTTAGTAAGAGTCAGGGACAAGGAAGGGAAATGCCCTCTGCCTAGACCTGTTATACTTGCCACTTTTCACATATGAAGTGACTTGATTTTCATAATAACCTCAGGAAGTGTATATAATCTCCGTTTTATTAAACTGTGTCCCAGGGAAGTAAGGTAACTACCCCAAAGTCAGTTCTGACTTTAAAATTCATACTTTCCCGATGCAGTCTCTGTTCTCCACTCACAGTGATATTGCCCCCACAGACCTACCCCCCTCAGACATTCATGCGAACCTGTGTCTGCTGACAAAGTGGCAGTAGCCTGTACCCCCAATCCATTCCTGCTCTGCCTCCTCATTAGTGACTAATTTCATTCGGCAGCATTTCTTCCTAGCCCTTTTGAACTTAGTCACATAGCTAGAGATAAGGGTACGAGGGAAAGCAAACTGATCGGGCAGCCTGCCCTGGCAGGGCTTACCATCTAATTGGGATGAGGAGGAGGCACTGAGCGGTTAGTCACAGAACAAATGGAAAAGTCTATGTGTGAGATGTGGTATGAAGGAGCAGTGCAGAGAACTATAAGAGCGTTAAATAGGAGGACATGATCTCGTCTGGTGTAAGGGAAGTTGTCCTTCAGGAGGTGAGACTTGAGCTCAGCCTGAGGAATGAACATGAATTATCCAGGTAAAGGCAGGGACAGGAGTGGGAAGAACAGCATATGCAAAGGCCCTAAGGTAGGAAGGGGTCTGACGAAGGGCCTGTGTGACTGGGGCGTAGAGGGCAAGGGGCCATGGCAGGAGATGAGAGGGGGACAGTGGTCAGATCATTCAGGGACTTACAGACCGAGGTAAGGACATCTGTCTTTATCTTAGAAGCAATAGGAGGCTCTGAGTTTTCAGTGGCAGTGGAGAGGTGACACGATCACGCTGTAAGTGCACTCTGTCAGGGAGTCCTTTTACGGGGCAGAGCGATCCTGCATTCTGGATAAGTGTCGTGATCTGCCAGTTTCCTCGTGAGTCTGAAGATGCTTCAGGGCTGCCCCGAGGAGTGTTTTCTGGTCTGTGGAGCATGTTTGGAATGTCAGGCCGTGAAAGCACAGAAAGCCCACTCTCCCTCCCCTGCAGCTGGAAGTGCTGACCAACCTGGCCAATGAAACCAACATCCCTACGGTCCTGCGGGAGTTCCAGGTATGGGCCAAGGTAGCACCCAGGCAGAGGGGCCCAGGAGCTCCTGTGTGCAGTGGGAATCATCCTGTGGGTCACACCTTCTCTTAAGGGTCCAAAGCAGAGAACCTTAGGTCCCCTTCCAATGCCTTCTGCTGGCTTTAGGCCAAGAAATCATGGGGTGACAGGTGAAGGTGTCACTCCCTCTCCCAGAGTTCAGTCTCTGGCATGATGAGTCATCAAATGAGGGGTGACAGCTTTCCAGAAGGTCACTCTCAAGCCTGCACAGTCACTAAGGGGTCACTGCCTGCTAGGGGTCACTCTGTTGTGGTGTCCTACAGACCTATATTCGCAGCATGGACAAGGACTTCGTGGCAGCCACGATCCAGGCCATTGGACGCTGTGCAACTAACATAGGCCGAGTCCGTGACACCTGCCTCAATGGCCTGGTACAGCTGCTGTCCAACCGTGATGGTGAGTGTCTATCTGTCTGAGTGTCCAGCTTTTTGACCATGGGTATCTGCCTGTGTGTCTGACTCTGACAGCCAGTGGGCATCCACCTGTCTATCTGGGCACAGTGTTTGTCCATCATTCTGTCCTCCTCAATAAGTGTCCAAGTGTCCCTGCATCTCTGAGAGCCACTGGGGAAGTGCAGGAGGGTGAGGAAGAGAGCCAAGGGCCTGGGGGCATTGCAGGTGTGTCTGTCCACCTGTGTATGGCCATCCGATTGTCCCGGGGTCTACACACTCATTCCCGTCCCACAGAGCTGGTGGTCGCAGAGTCAGTGGTCGTCATTAAGAAGCTGCTGCAGATGCAGCCGGCACAGCATGGAGAGATCATCAAACACTTGGCAAAACTCACAGACAACATCCAGGTGAATGTGTAACCCAATGTCCTCCTCCCCACCCAAGCATCCTTTCCATGATTTGAAAACCCTGTACTTAATAAAATCGAGTTCAAACCTTCCATACTGGCCCTCAAAGGTCTAGAGGTGGAAGGAGGGGAAAGATGGGACCATGTGACCATGATCGCATTGCCCGAGATTCGCCTTCCCTTTGGGGATCCCTCACTGAGCTCCCCACTCATGTTTTCTCCAAAGCCAAGTTGGGTGGCCAATGGACAAATCCTGTGTATTTTTTTGCCACACTGAAACATTCAAACAAGACATTCCTGAAGATTCAGGAGGAGTAGCAGTAAAGCATTGAGGGTACAACAGATCCAGGAAGTCAGTCTTTTCAACCATGACTGACTTTGGGTTTGAAGAAGCCAAAACTCTGGGGAAGAGGGGAGATGCGCCCAGAAAATGCACGCCTTTTAATCTCTCTCCCACCACCCCCTATGCCCATTTCCAGAGAACCCCACAATGCAGTGGGCCAGTTCCCTGGCAGGTGCCGTGCCTACCCACATGCCACATTTATCCCAGTCCTAACGCCTCCACACCCACAGGTGCCCATGGCCCGAGCCAGCATCCTGTGGCTCATTGGCGAGTACTGCGAGCACGTCCCCAAGATTGCACCTGATGTCCTGAGGAAAATGGCCAAGTCCTTCACAGCAGAGGAAGATATTGTCAAGTTGCAGGTCATCAACCTGGCTGCCAAGCTCTACCTAACCAACTCGAAGCAGGTACAGGTTGATAGATGCCCTGTAAAACACTCTTGTCCCCAGAAGAGGCCCAGGCAGTATTCTGTGGGTCCTCACCAGGTGGCTATGAACCCAGCAACTCTTTCTGAAGGGAAGAGTTCAGGGCAGATGGCCAGTCTGCCCAGGAACCAATGTTCCCTCAATGTCCATGGCTTCTCTTGAGATCCAAGGGCCTGATAGGGATGGTAGCCACTGTTGAAGAGGCTCTCCTCTGGGGCTGTGGCCTCTAGTTTGCCAGCAGGAGTGTTCCTATCTACCACTCTTGGAACACAGGCGAGTGGGACTGAGGGATAGGCCAGCAGTGACAGGCACTGATGGGAGGACATGTGTCCCAGATGTGGACTGTGCTTCCTCCCAAAGCCTGGCGATGTGTGGCCAGTCTCTACTTGGGTTCGGGTGACTGGCAGCCATTGCCATTCCCAAGGTGGAAGGTTATGAGAGGCACCATATGCCAAGGATGTGGCTCAGCTAAGCTTGAATCAGGATATTGAAAGCCTCTTGAGTGTCCAGCATCCCCTGAGTTGGTCCCAGCAGATTCTCCTAAAAATTAAGTATAACGTGCAGAGCTTTTCAAGGTGTTGAGGATACCAAGCTCCGTGACAGTTCCCACACTCACTGCCTCACTCAGTTAAATCCAGCCTGCTGTCCATTTTTATAAATAGTTTTATTGGGACACAGCACGTTCATTCATTTGTTTCTCTGTGGATGCTTCTATGCTACAATGGCAGAATCGACTGTTTGCAACAGAGTCCATATACCCCGCAAAACCTAAAATAATTACTCTCCAGCCCTTTATAGAAAAAGTTTGCCAACTGTTAGAGCAAAGCATCTGGGCAGGTAGCTCAGTTCAGCAGCACGGCCTTAACCTAAAGACTATGACTTCCCTGCCAGCCTGAATGTGACCTCTCTGCCATCTCATGGGAGTCTGTGGATGGTGGCCCTTGTGCTTCTCCAGTGGCTCCTTTGACCCCAGGGGGCTAGAGTAGGCCCCAGGGACACAAGGCAGGGCCCTCATGTGCTGGAGTTCTTGTCAGAAGCTGGGAAGAACAGCAGTCACGTGTGGAAGCAACGAGGGCCTGAGTCTGTGGGTGTCAGGACTGAGAGAAGCAGATTGGAAAGAAGGTAGAGGGAGCACCATGGGGAGCATTCAGTCCCTGAACAAATATTTGCCTCCTTCGTTCAGATGGGAAGAAGGAGCAGGTGGGAGGAACATTTGAAAAGATGAAGCAGTGTGGGTGGGGAGCCTCCCAGGCCTGGGGCAGGGGGCGGGGGGTGGGGGGATAGGGGGAGGCTGACAGGCTCAGGACTGAGCCAGAGTGCTGAGCCCCAGGATGTTGATGTCAGCACATTTCATAAGCCTGGGTGTGGCCACGTGGTATCTCCCCAAGTTGTCTCTGTCGGCTGCCTGTGTGTTTGTTGATTGATCAATGTAATGTGCATTTCCCGAGTGCCTACTATGCCTGACACTGAGCTGTGCCCTGGGGTAATGACCTTAAGTGAGATATGTTTGCTGGCCTCCAAACGCTCACACCCAAGTAGGGGAAACAGCACAAAACACAGAGCAATGGGAGCTGCAAGTGCTCGGCCCAGTGAGCTGTAGCTGTATATAGCTGAATCCCTCTCCTGGGCATGCACACGGGGTCTCAGCCACCATCAGCGTACTTAGCATAGGCTGTTTAGGCAAATGGACACTGACATCCAGGAACCCTTCACTTGAAGGTGGGTCCTTCTAGGCATAGACACCTTACAAAGGTTCTTTGACTCAAAGAGACTTTTTCTCGCCCCTCTTATCTTTCCTTCCTCCCTTCTCCCTTTCTTCCCCGTCTCTTCTGGGACTGATGGAGAAAGGGGCATCTTTGGCATAGTGGGAGGGAGGCGGTTTGGATGTGTGCGTGGTCATTCTTGCAAAACAGCAGTGACGTGCCTCCCATCCCAGTGCCATAGGTGACATTCTGGGACTGCCGCAAGGCCACAACAGTCCCAGCCATCCCCCCAGGGGGGCCAAAGGATCTATCTGCCATATCTATCTAGAGCTTATTTTTATGTAGTGAGGGGAGGATATATATATACATATATATATATATATATATACATACATTATATATATATAATATATATACACACACACACACACATATATATATAACATATATGTATATATATATATGAGTAGCCAGTTTTCCCAACATGATTTAACAGGTGGTAGTAAGGTAGCAGGTGTATTGGCACAGGTTCTTAAAAAGGTGTCAGTGTCTGCAGCCATGTTAACCTGAACGTGTCCAGTCTCGTCTGGTCTCAGAAGCTAAGCAGGGGCGGGCCTGGTTAGTACTTGGATGGGAGACCACCTAGGAAGACCAGGTGCTATAGGCATTTAAAAAAAAAAAAAAAAAAAAAAAAGCATCAGTATTCCCCACCTACAATTTTCCTGGCAGCTGGGAGAGGTGGGGTCCTGGTGGTGCAGACTCGATGTCATAATCCTGGGAAATGCATCCTTGGGATGGAGAAGCGTAATGAAAACTACAGGCAAATCCTGCAGTAGTTGGACCAGCCCTTCTTATACTGTGCAGTTGAGGTTGTGGACAGGTAGATCCAAATCCTGAATGCTTCTTTCCAGAAAGAAAGGGAAGACTTAGGCGGAGAGGGAGGGAGTCTTTGATCAGTGAGTTGGGGAGTCTATGGAAGGGGACACTCTCCAACCAAAAGGAGGGTCAGCAGCATCTTGATAATGGACCAGGTTGATGAGGGCATCCACTAGCCTTGGCTGCTGAGACAGCGTCTGGCCAGGGGAGAGGCAGGTCTGTGATGAGGTCCGTTGCGATGGCATCCTAGGGGAGGATGGGGTTTGGAGTACTCTGTGATACAAACAGTGTTGCAGGTGGTGCTGTGCTGGAAGGGACTGAACTGAACGTGAAGCCCTGAAGTCCCTTGGGCAATGTTGTAGGTAGGGGGTCCCAGTGGCTCTTTAGACTTTTGCCACAGCAGCAACTCTGATTCTGGGCCAGCGTCTGAGGGCTCTGCAACTCATGGACGCCTTCCTGATCCCCCCGCCGAATTACCTGGGTCAGCCATGTCCAAGGCTGGACGTATCATGACGTAACCATAACGTCAGGAAGACCAGAGTCATTTCCAGGCCCTCTCTGTAGGTTCCTGCTGCTCTGGTCACTCTGGCTGTGGTGACTCAGAACATATAAACTTGGTGTTTTGACTGTCTTGGTCATAGACGTGGGGACCTGGACGAGGGCTGTCCCCGTAGGTCAGCAGTGCAGATGGAGTTGCCTTTGGCGAGTCCAGGACCTGGTGATGCTTCTCTGTAAAAGGGACAATAACACCACCTCTCAGGAGCGCTGTGGAGGTGACGCGAGATGGTGTGAAGCACCCAGGGCAGTGCTGCACGCTAGGAGACACTCCTGAAATGATGGCTGCCTGCTGCCATTTTAAGGTTAGACAGGTTAGACTAGACCAGGATCAGGGCAGAAATCAGGAGATTTTAGGGCCTGGGGTGTGGCTGCCTTGACTACAGAGAGTGAACTCATGTGACTGCAGCACTCTGATCTCACTAGGACCTTTCAAGGGGGATAGTGGTCATGAGCCCCCTGGGCTGCTCAGAATCTACTAGGTGGGTCAAAGGGGTGTGGGGGCAGCCCCTGCCCAAGTTTCTGTTGTCTAGCTTCCTCCTGGTTGAAACCGCCTAGAAACCGAGGTCTGGGAGAATGTTCTAGACCTCTACTCACCCTGGCATCCCAGAGTGAAGAGGTCAGGCGGCCTGCACTAGGTGGGCGGAGCTGGGCCTGAGGAGGAGCGAAGTACAAGCCAAGAGGAGGACAGTCCAAAGGGCAACCTCTTGCTGGCCCAAGGCAGCTGTCAAAGTTGGGGTCAGGGGTCAGGCCCAGGGAGATCAGGGAAGATGCAGTCTGTACAGTGGCCGGGTGGGAGGGGACGTGGGGAGAGCAGAAGTACTACGTGGAAGTGTTGGCTTACAGAGGCTGGCTCTGAGAACTGTGTCCCCACCCTCTCTGACGGCTGATGACCCACCTCTTGTCCCCCAGACCAAGCTGCTGACCCAGTATGTGCTGAGTCTAGCCAAGTATGACCAGAACTATGATATCCGTGACCGAGCACGCTTCACCCGCCAGCTTATCGTCCCTTCCGAGCAGGGCGGGGTCCTCAGCCGCCATGCTAAGAAGCTCTTCCTGGCACCCAAACCAGCCCCCGTCCTGGAGTCGTCCTTCAAAGGTGGGAGCTGAAATCAGGAGTGACTTTCCTGGGGCCAGGGGAGGAACTGACCATGACCCTGGTGCCAGATCTCCCTTTGAGGTCTCTGTCTCAGCTGGGCACCAGGCTCTTGTGGGCAGGATTTCTGGAAAAGGCACCTCCCTCCCACCCCTGCCCAACCCTTTGCTGGTCCTACAGCATCCAGGGTTTAGTCTACCTGGCCACAACCACCACCAGCATCACTGCACCTCAGTCTCTGCCCTCCCAGCCAGGATGAGCTCCTCTCCGCTCCAGCTCCCCTTTCCATCTCTCCCTGAGTAGGCTCTGTCTAGCAAGGTTTTAAATTCAAGGGCTCAGGAGGCAGAAAGTAAACACAATGAAAGGTGTATATTCGTAAGGGTCCTGGGAAGGCACTTGTAGCACTTTGTGCTGTCACTGGAGGTCAAACCCCAGCCTGACCTCTGTCTGGGGCTCATCTTCCAGGACAAGGGCACTCGGAGAGGCTGACAGGAGAGGGTCCCCCCACTGGTTCTCTGACCCAGGAACCCGCACAGGAGGGCAGCCTCCTTCACAAAACTCGTTCTCCTGGTGTCTTTGCTTTCCGCTTTTTTCTTCCCTAGACCCCCATCTGTGGAGCAGATTTGAAAATTTCCTGAGAAGAAGGGGACAGTCCCTCTCCTCCCAAATACTGTCCCCACTCGCAAGTCCCTGTGCTGCCCTCCTCTGGCCCTGACCTATCCCAGCCCTGCGAGCCTCTCATTCCCAGTTGCTGTCTTTGGTTGCTGTCTTCATCCCAGCTAGACCTTCTTCCAAGCCTGGTTGTGCAGGAGCACACAGTCCCCAGTGCTCTGGAAGAGACACCGCACCACACCTCTCCTGCCCCAGCAGACAAACCCGAGCAGGACAGCAGTCCGGGCCTGGAGTCCCCTCCTCTGCAGTCCCACCTGCCCTGGCCCCTCAACCTTGCTCTGGTCAGGCTAGACAGCCTTTTCCAGCCTATGGGCCTAAAGGTGCAGCCAGCATGGAAAGGTCATTAAGGGACACGCCCACCCTTTCCTCCCCAGCTAGGGCGTCCCCACCAGAATTGCGACAATCCCTTAGGAAACAAATTCCAGGGCAATGCCTCACTGCCACCCTGGCTTGACCTCTAAACTTGTCTCCAGACCGGGACCACTTCCAGCTGGGCTCGCTGTCCCACCTGCTCAATGCCAAGGCCACGGGCTACCAGGAGCTCCCAGACTGGCCAGAGGAGGCCCCGGACCCATCCGTGCGCAACGTGGAGGTCAGCAGGGGTGGTGGGCTGGACTGCACGTGTGGAGGGACAGGCAGCAGGAAGCCACGGTGTCTGAAGTGCTGGCCCCACCTACACCCTCCCCACATACAGGAAGAAGATCTCTCCCTTATTGAGACCCACGTGGGCCTGCTGGGTGAATACACTGAGGTCCCTGACCCCTGTGTGCCGTGTGCCCTCTGCTCAGTGTGCAGTGCGCTCCCATCCCCTCCCCTCCTCTCTGTCGCTGCACCCCTGTGCCTGCCCTCTGTGGGCAGCGTCCTTTCCCCTCCATGGACAGAGCCCTTTCTTCCCCCACCTATTCCCTCTTGGGGACAGATGGAAGTGAAGGATAAGAAGGCTCTGCTTTTCCCTCCCCCCCCCACCATGATTTCATAACCCTCCCCCTCTTACACTCCCACCTCTAGGTCCCCGAATGGACCAAGTGCTCAAACCGGGAGAAGAGGAAGGAGAAGGAGAAACCCTTCTACTCGGACTCTGAGGGGGAGTCAGGCCCCACAGAGTCTGCAGACAGTGGTGAGGAAATCAGAGAGCGGGGGCCCTGTGCTCCCGCCCTGTGCGTGCCTTTTGGCTGACTGGCCGTGTGTGCGTGCGTGTGTGTGTGTTACATGGTCATGTGGCCAAGGAGGTGTGTACCTGCCTGTGTGTACTCATGTGCGTGTGCATGCACCTGAGTGACTGCAGGTCCCAGGAGTGTGTGTGCTTGTGTAAGTGTATCCATCAGGTCCATCTGTGTCCCAGTTGGTCTAGTTGGTGTCTGGGACCAGTGCAGGTCACGGGGAGGGTTTGCACCCTCAGTGCACAGTCTGAAGCGGGGAGCCCAGGGCACCCGCTTGGGACCCAGGGACAGGGAGGCCGGCACACAGGAAGAGAAGCCCAAAACGATTCCTCCGCAGACCCTGGGTCCGAGAGCGAGTCAGACAGTAAGAGCAGCAGTGAGAGCGGCTCAGGGGAGTCCAGCAGTGCATCTGACAACGAGGACCAGGACGAGGACGAGGAGAAGGGCAGGAGCAGCGAGAGGTAGGAGGGGAGCCAGGTGACTGGTGAGCTCATGGTCTCCCCTGGAAGAGGGGCTCACATGTAGCCCAGGACAGTCTCCCGAGCCCCTGGGCCTGCTCCCGAGCTGGTCAGCGCAAGCCATGGCTGCTCTGGCCGACCGCAGCCGGGCTGGTGGGGGCAGCACAGAGAAGCAGTCAGAGGCCAGGGGCCCGAGCTGGCTCAGACTCCCCACACTCACCTCCACTTTTCAGGGCTTCCCCTCTCTTTTGGGAGGTGAGGAGTTGGTGTCCAGTCTGAGCCTGAGCACCATTTGCCCCCCTGTCCTCCAGTGAACAGAGTGAGGATGGTGCGAAGAGGAAGGTGAAGAAGAGGAAGAAGGTGGCAGAGGGACGAGGAGAAGACTCGTCTTCAGATGAGGGCAGCGACTCCAGCAGTAGCTCGTCAGAGTCCGAGATGTCTTCAGAGAGTGAGGAGGAGCAGGCAGAGCCTGCCTCCTGGAGCAAGAAGACAGTGAGCACCTTGGGGCAGGCTAGGGAGGTGGGCTTAGAGACCAAGGCCCTCCCCACCATTCGGAACACACCGTGGTATCTCCCCCCATCCCGGAACAGGCCCGGCACACCCCCCACAGCCACTCCCCATTTTTCTATTTCAGCCTCCCAGTGGCAAAAGTGCCCCTGCAGCCAAGGAGATCTCCCTGCTTGACCTAGAGGACTGTGAGTTTGGGTGGGAGAGGCTACGGGGAAGGTGGCCTGGAGAGTGTGACTCAGGAGGGCCTGTGGGAGGTCTGGCCTGGGTTCCTTGGGCCTGGGGGTGAGGTGGGTGGGAGGAGCATACAGAACACACCTCCAGGCCTGGAAGGGCAGCAGGTGTGGAGCTGGGATCCAGGGCGGGTATCTACTCTGAGCCACCAGGCTGCCCTGAGCCCCGCTGTCCGTGGTGCTGAACGGTCTTCTCCCTGAGCCCAGGGCTCCCTGCTGAACCTAGGGCGATTACACTTTGCTTCTCTCTGTCACAGTCCTCCTCATCTGTTCCCACAGTCACCCCTCCCAGTGTCCAGCCTGTGTCTCCCCCCATGGCTGTGTCCACCAGTCTGGCTGCTGACTTGGAGGGCCTGACACTCACAGACTCCCCGCTGGTGCCCTCGGTGAGTGAGGTAGGACAGAGACACAGGTCTGTGCTGCCTCCTAAGTGTGGATATGTGTGTAGGAGGTGTGATGGAGGAAATAGCCTTGAGTCCCTGTTGCTGGAGAACCCTAGGTAGGGACAAAGCTGGAACATGGTCTCGCCTTCTTGCTCATTTCCATATTTCCCCTCCGCTTCCTGCCTTCTAGCTGCTGAGCCCAGTATCAGGAGTCAGGAGGCAGGAGCTGCTGCACCGCGTAGCCGGCGAGGGGCTGGCTGTGGACTACGCCTTCAGTCGCCAGCCTTTCTCTGGGGATCCCCACATGGTGTCTGTGCACGTCCACTTCTCCAACAGCTCTGACACCCCCATCAAGAGCCTGCATGTGGGCACCCCCAGACTGCCTGCTGGCATGAGCATCCAAGCATTTCCTGAAATTGGTGCGGAATGGCCTTGAACATGGTGGAGAAGGAGGCTCCTGGGCAGTCTTTCTGTGGCTCCCGATGTCCTGTCTGTGCCAGGCCAGGGGCCAGGTTCGGGGGCACAGAGGTGACATCTAACATGATCCATGTCCTGGTGGACAGGTTAGACTAGAAAACAATCGCGTCTGAATCAGGGCAGGAGCCGCTGGAGGCTTGGTTGTTTCAAGACCAACTTAAATGGGTGAGGGTCTGGAGAAGGGTGTTGAAGTCTAGACTTTAGGAGAGAGCCAGGGACTGTCTCCAGGGGCTCAGAAAGATAGGATTCCACAGAGGAGCTGTGTCCAGAGGGTAATGGTGTCTCCCTTGTCTCTGTTTCATGCCACTGCAGAGTCCCTGGCACCCGGAGAGTGTGCCACTGCCGTCATGGGTATTAATTTCTGTGACTCAACCAGGCGGCCAACTTCCAGCTGTGGTATGTGTTCATCTCATGTTGGGGTGGGACGATGGGATGGGGAGAGGTGGTATCAAAACAAACTGGAGCTGGAGGTGGTGCTAGGCAGGGCTATGTCATGATCTGGTGGGTCCTGAAGCTGTCCCAAGCCCTCAGGGCTCACCTCACTCTCCTGCTGCCTCCGCCCTGGCCCCAGACAAAGCGGAAGGAGAGGGCAGAGATACTGGCCTCACTTTCTCTCCATCTTCTCCCACTGTCCCCAGCACCCAAACTCGACAGTTCTACGTCTCCATTCAGCCACCTGTGGGGGAGCTGATGGCTCCCGTGTTCATGAGTGAGAATGAGTTCAAGAAGGAACAAGGTGAGTGTTCCCTGGGGGCAGTAAAGGAGGAGACTCAGCACCACCCACTGGGACCCATGAAGCCCACGACATGGTCATGCTGAAGGACCCTCAGCTGCACTGGACACAGAGGGTTTGTGGCCTGTGGCTCCAGCAAAGACTCCACAGAGTCCAGGACACCTCACTGAGGCTTTGGAGAGAGTTGGGATTCAGCCAGGCAGAAAATTCTAGGTCAGCATTCCAACTGGGGGAAGCATCATGAGTAAGTGTTGTTGCAAGTTCGCCGGAAGTGAGGAAACAAGTAATTAGGTTTGGGGCATGGAGTCCCTAGCACAGGGGAGGAGTAAGAACAAAGCTGCAAGTATATTCAATCTAGTTTCCAGAAGCTTCGAATGCTATGTTAAAGGCTTTAGTCCTAGAATTTTAGAACTGGAAGGTTCATAGAAGTTCGTGGGTCCAACTACATCATTAGAGAAATAAGGACTGTGGGTTTCATTTTCCTAGTAGCAGAGGACTCATTGAAGGTTTTTGAGTGAGGGAGGGGACAGGTTCAGGCCTCCACTTCAGAAAGAGGAACCTGGCAGCAGTCACAGCTTGCACTGGAATTAGGAGAACCCCCTGCAGCAGGAAAAGAGGCAGGGCAGCCTATATGGGAGAAATGGGGGCTCCGTGAGTCCTGGTGGAAGTTCCAACCTGCCACTCACTTGGTGTGTGGCCTGGCACCAAACTCTGTGGCCAGGTGCAAGCCTGCTACAGTAGATCCGTGAGAGGGTGAGGACCAGATTAGAGCTGTGACAAAGGGAAGGAAGGGCTGGGTAGGGGAGTGGTGCTGGGAAGAGGGAAGCCACAGGCGCTTTCCCTGAGAGAGAGGAGGGGGACGCATCTAAGCTGTTCTAGAATTTGTGGTTGGATGGTAGGGAGAGTGTAGTACCCTTCCCCCAGACCAGGGGTCGCACACTTTTTCTGTAATGGGCCATAAAGCAAACATTTTAGACTTTGTGGGCCATGTGGTCTCTGCCACAAATCACTTAACCCTGCTGCGTTAACACAGAAACAGCCACCGATAATCCGCAAATAAATGAGTGTGGCTGCATCCCTATAAAATTCTATTTATGAACACTTAATTTGAATTTCATACAATTTTTGTGTGTCATGAAATTAATATTTTGATCCCCCCCCGTACATTTAAAAATATTAAAAAAAAAAAAAACATTACTGGCCACACAGGTGGTAGGCTGGATTTTGCCATGATTTGCCAAACCCCTGATCTGCAGTAAGAAAGAATGAATTTGGGAGAGGGAGGAGGGAAGATCATGGTTGGTTTTGGATAAGCTGATTTTGCAGTGCACTTGGGAAATTCAGGAGGAGGTGTTTGGTATGCAACTAAAAATATGGGTCTGTGCCCAGGAAACACTTCAAGGCTGGAGCCATGAGCACAGAGTGATAATTGAAGCTGTGAATATGGCTGAGATCACCCTGGGAGATGGGTAGGAAGATAAGAGGGCCAAGGACTGTCCTTGAGGAAAAGCTGCATCCTCAGGAGGAAAAGGAGGGGAGAGAGAAGAGAAGGAACAGAGCAAGAGGCAGGAGGAGAACCAAGAGACATGAGAAAGCAGAGGAGTGCCTTGGAGTGTCTGCAGGCCAGGAGGGCTGAGACCTTCAGATCCAGCGGGTCAGAGGCTTCTGCCAACATCAGAGAGAGGAGGTCGTTGCAAAATGGGGACAGAGGCCAGCTGCAGTGTGTTGAAGGAAACCAGGGCTTGAGGGAATGGAGTCTTTGGAGGACTTTGGCCGTGAATGGGGAGGGAGACACAGCCTTGGCACAATGAAGAATCTTGCTTCTGGGCAGGATTTCTTAGGAATAAGGAGGCTTGAACATGGAGGGACTAGAGGGACAGGGCAAGAAAATGTCACTAGTCCAGAGGAGGAGATGGAAGCAACAGGAGACGGGCATTCTCAGAGGGAGAGAATAGGGAAGCAGCAGAGGGACAGACAAGAGAGACTGAGAAGGTAGGCAGGAGGGCAGATGAACGCACACTCAGCTGCCAGAGCGTGTGGGTAAAGAGGAGAAGTCAGCCCTACAGTGAGGGGTTCCACAGGTGCTGCGAGTCCCTGGGGGCTTCAGGAGCCCTGGCCAGGTCCGGAGCTACTGCACAGGTGAAATTAGGGGGTCCACCTGTGAGGGCTGCATGTGCCTGCCGGACCCTGGCCTGCCTGGTGAAGACCAGGGCCTTGGCCTTGGCCAGGAGTGCAGCAGCCGCCAGTGCTTTCTGTGTGGACTCAGCCTCAGGAGCCGGGAGAGATTGAACTTGGTTGGAAGGCCACTCGGGAGGAACCAAGGGATGTGGGGTCCAGGGTGGGGGAAACTCTGAGAAGTGGCTGGCCATTAAGGGTTGGTGGCCCAGATGTCGGAGAGTGGGGAAGTGCCAAGTCAGTCTTTGGTCAACAGTGTGGGTGGAGCCCTGGGTGGGCTTGGGAGGCCAACAAAGGCTTTTTAAGGGAGAGCCAGGGGAGTTCTCGAGGAAAGTACCTCCTCTCCAGGACTGGGGAGGGTCATTCAGACCTGCCCAACCATGAGAACTTGGCGAGGATGCTCAGTGGGCAGACCTAGGTGAGCTACCAAGGCCTCTGCCCACATCATGACCGCTGCCCCTAGGAAAGCTGACAGGCATGAATGAGATCACAGAGAAGCTCACGCTGCTGGACACCTGTCGGAGTGACCACATTGTGGTGCAGAAGGTGACCACCACTGCCAACCTGGGTCGTGTCCCCTGTGGGACGTCTGATGAGTACAGGTACTAGGTCATGAGCAGAAGGGAAGAGATGGGCTCTTGGGCCTGTTTTGAAGGAGGGGCCCCATGCCCCAGGGCTGAGCCCCTCCTTCTACCCCTTCTACCCCCATCTCAGGTTTGCAGGGAGGACGCTGACCAGTGGGAGCCTGGTCCTGCTGACCCTGGACGCGCGGCCCGCTGGACCTGCCCAGCTGACAGTCAACAGCGAAAAGATGGTGATTGGCACCATGCTGGTGAAGGACCTAGTACAGGCTCTGACCCAGTGACTCCCAAGTGCTGTGACTTCTTTGACCTCCACTTCTCGCTCTCTCTCATGACATCTGGGCTGTCAGCCCCACCCCCCCTTTTTTTGTCTCTCTCTCATATAGGGGGCCTCATGTCAGATAGCGCCCAGAGTTCCTGTCTCCCCCAGTCATTCCCAGGCTTCCTCCCCACTCCCATTCCCATGGGCTCCTTGGTGGCCTTAGTGTGCAGAGGGAGACAGCGGTTGCTCCCTTCAGTCCTCCCAGCTTTCCATACCTATTTATGTAGCAAAATCTAAAAATAAATGTCTTCTCCCTAGACACTGGCTCAACTTTTCTTTCTTTTGGGTTCTGTCCAAGGGGGTCGGGGGGAGAGTTAGTAAGAGTGTCTGACCCTTGAATGACCACTGCTAACCTTCTAGGGGGGGCTGTGGCTGACTCGGAGGCACTCTGGTTGGACTCCCCAAGAGGACCATCTCCGAGGCTTCAGGCATCTCTGTGGAAGAGACATCCGAGCAAGATGAAAGGTGGAGCTGGAAAAACTCCCCAGACCTTTCTATGAGCCTCTGCAAAAGCCGGGCCTCTTTGATGGCTGGCAGTCCCTCTTGGTCCCCCTCATGGGCCTTGGGAAGGAGGATTCATAATGTGAGGAATTCCCCAGACAGGTGCGAGGTTCAGAATGTGGTTGGGGAGGTGACCCAACCAGCCATCATGGAGGGCGGAGAAGAGTGCTTCTCACGCTGCTGCTTGTCACCTCACGGGGCTGGTGGTAATACGCAGAGCAGGAGGCCGGGGTGAGCTAGAGGTCCCGCCTTTCTAACAAGGTCCCAGCCAAAAGCGCTTGCTCCCTGGACTCACTTGGGAGGATACTGAACCCTCCATCCCTGGGACAAGCCCCCTGGGAGTGGCATTGAGGGTCAAGGCCCTGCCTGAGACCTCCTGGTGAGGAGAGGCTGAGAGAGGTGGTCCCCAAAGATGCAGAAGGTGTTCCATTAGCATGAAGTCTAAAATAAAAAGTCTGTGACAGAGAAAGTTTAGGAATCATGGATTTAAATAAGTTTATTTCCCACAGGCCTTCTTAGAGCCTTTACTGTGCTAACGTGCATTGTGACAGCCACCCACCCCCCTTTCCCCCAAGGGCCTGGAGCTTAGCCTTTTTACCTAAACTTGGTTTGGACCTCGGATTGATTTCACCCCAGAACAAATTGAGGGACTGGGTTACAGGAACACACTCCAGTGACAGTTTGAGATATGGGGCCTCAGCCTCTGGTAATCCAGGACCAGGAATCTAGTTCTAGCCACAGCTCTGTCACTGACACATCTCAACAAGTCTGTTTAGGGGAGAGATGGGGTGAAGCAGGCATGACCCTCCTCTCAGGGAAGAACAAAGGCAGTGCCAGCGACACCCCTGCCTCTGGCTCTGGGGACTTGCTGGGCTCTGTGGCACCACAGAGCAGCTGGAGCTGCTGCTTCTTTGAGAACCTCAGTGCCCCAGAGTCCCCCTGTGGTCACTGTTATTGTCACTGCAGGTGCCGAGGTGGGACTGACCCACTATCAAGGGCACTTGAACAGTGGACTTCTCGCTTTTGTCACTGAATCAGCACTGTCTACACATGAGAAAGCAGGTGGGGTCGATTTTTATAAGAAATGACAATTGCACAGGGAGGGTTTGGGAGAGGGGGCAGTCACAGACAGTCACAAAGGGACTGGCACAGAGGCAGAAAGTGCCCCCGGCAAAGGTAGGGTAGGGCATCAACATGGAACGAGGAGGTCTGGGTGTGTCTGAGCTTGACCACAGGCCTGGGCAGGTCAGAGGGCTCAGTGAGGAGCTGGAAATGGGAGCCCAGTCTAGCATGGCTACCCTGGCAAGTGGGTAAGAGAGATGGCCTCTGGCCAGGCTGTAGCAGCTGGCTGGCTGTAATGGTTGGGGAACAGATCCATCTAGGGATGCTAAGGAAGTCACTCTAAGGACCCTCTGGGTGGGGCATTAGCTATGCCCATAGCTGAACCCCCATCCAGACACTAGGGCAAGCCCTGTGCTAGCTCAGCACCTTTTGCTGATATCTTGAGGCCCATTTCCTCCTGGCACGGCCTGCACATCAAAGGGGTGGGTGTTGGGTATGTAACTCCATGTGACAGGACTTAGCCTGGTCTGACTGGGCAAGGGGAAAAAAAAACCAAGAAAATCCTGACCCACCAGTGGGTTTGGCCCCTGGACAGCCAGGATCCTCACTACCAATTTCTTCCCTGATTCCCCGGCCACATTCACGTCCCTTTGTCACCCCATTTCTACCAAGGCTCCACATGACGGGACATAAAAAGGCCTGCCTAGGTCCCTCTTCCTCATCCAGCATTTACTGAGCAGCCAATGTGTGCTAGGCACTGTGGTGACAAAACTTGGTCAGTTTTGTCTTCCAGGATCAAGAGGAGGGCAGTAAATAGTGCCTGGAAGGGTGAAGCCCACGAGGAGGTATGGAGAAAGGGGCAGTGGAGCACCTTCCTTATCTTCCACTTGATGGTGCTGGTCTGACCCCATTGTCCCCCACTCCCAATATCCCACAGACCTGTCTACCAAGAGAAAGCACAGCTGCGCTGTTTAATCCTGACCATTGGGAACCCCTGCCCTTATCGCCCCCTTACTGCAGAGTACACTTCAGAATTCCTGAGACCTGGCAGCTGGGTCTGGACAGTGCTGAGGAGGGTGAGCAGTGCTGGGGACGCCTACACCCCTGAACATCTCACTGGTCCCTTTATTACCCTGGTGCCAAGGACCATCCAATTTTATCCCCTTGCAGACCTTCCATCCCAGATCCCCTGAATGGAGCTGCCCCACATCTTCCCTGGGGTCCCTGGAGGACAGAGGTAGGCAGCAGCTCAGAAAGAATGCTTCCTTGTCTGTCTGGCCTCTTCCCAGACACAGATGCCACTGTCTTTGAGACTGCTCAAAAAAACCTCATGATATCCACATAGAAAATTGTACAGATCGCAAATGTGCCATTCGATGTATTTTCATAGGATGAATACCCCATGTAAGCAGAGTGACAGCACGCCTGCTTGTGCCTCCATCCATTTGCAGGTGATGTTTTATTTCACTCAGAGATCAACACCAGACTCCAAATGTCAGTGGGATCTCAAAGGCCAGCATGGACATGTGACTTGTGGACACGGTAGCATGTGCTGCTCTCTGGGGCTACTGGGGACATGGCAGGGGCAGGGTATGGAAATAAGGGTTGTCTTGTAATGACTGAGGGGGAATGTAAGAGAAGGAACTCTTGAGGGCTTAGACAAGGTGACTTTGGTCTAGGGCTTCATGTGCCAGGACCCCAGCATCTGCACCTGCAGAGGGAAGGCAGGGAGAGGTAAGGCCTGGTCCTTTTCACTAGGATTAGGGTGAGACTGAAACCCTGGGCTCCTGACAAGAATAGCTGCATGCTTTCCAGTAAATCAATAAACTTCTCAGGTTCCACAGCTGCACAAAGGGGTTGGCCTTCCACGTTCCCACGTCTCCTCGTGTGGAGACTCTAGGCACCCTCTCAGCCCCTTTACTAGCATCTCAGGACAACCCGTGCTCCCCTTCAATTGTGATCAGTGTGGGAGCCAACCTCCAAGACGGCCCCCAGTGATCCCTGCTGCTCGCCATGCTGTCACACCCCCCGGGCATTGTATCAATGGTACTGTGTGTGGCTAACAGGGTCCCTCAGAGGGCTGGTATGTCATTTCCGAGATTAGGTTATAAAAGTCACTGCATCTCCATCTCATTCTTTCTCTGTCTCTGCTTTTCTCTCTCTCTGTCTCTGTCTCATCACTTGCTACCGGTGACTGCAACCTCAGACGAGATCCTGGGCCACAGCCAGCCAGCTAAGTCATTCTTGTTTTCCTGACTCTCAGAAGCTGTGTGAGATAACAAACATTTGTTGTTTTAACCTGCTTAGTTTGGGGGTAACTTAACAGCAATAAGTGAATACAATCCAATGGCAGTGACCCTGACATTGTGTAGTGAGATTGCATTTTGTCTTAGGGGGGTGAAGCGGCATCTTACTGTGATTTCACTTGGCATTTCCTCTTTAGTGGTAAAGGTAGGCATCTGGTGATATGTCTGTTGCTCTTTGAGTTTCTACTCCTTTCAGTTGCCTGTCCCCATTTTTTTGCCCACTTTTCTACGGGGTTGTCTTTTTTCCTTCATTGCAGAAGTTCTTTTATATATATATATATATATTCTGGAAGCTAGTCCTTTGTAGATCATGTATTCCAAATACTGTTTTCCAGTCTAGGGCTCGTCTTTTCAAATTTTAAATACCTTTTTATAAGTCTTAAGTTTTTAATTTCATTGTGGTAACATTGATCAATTTTCATTTCTATCCTGTTGTACTTATTGTTCCACATTTATAAAACCCGTCCGCTGTCTGAGGTAATAAAAATATTCTCTTAAAAATCTCTTCTAAAAAATATCCAATTAGTGCTTTTCACATTTAACCCACCTTAAATTTATACTCGTGTATAATAAAAGGTGGGGCAGATCCACTTTCTTTTATCCCACTTAAAAGAATGTGAAAAAACAACAAAGAACATGGTTTCTTCTGCACAGAGGTTGGTAAGAGTTGAGTCGACCATGTGCTCACTTTACATTGCAGTCCTGAGTTCCTAAGTGAATGCCCTTTCTGATCTTTTCCATCCAGGAAAATTATTTCTCCCAGCAGCCTCTTTTCTTCTTTCTGCCCTCTGCCTACCATGGAAGCACTGAACACCTGAGCGTGTAAAAGATTACAGGGTCCCTCCTGTCCCCCTAGAACATTCATCTAAAAGTTACAGTTACACTTAAAACCTGTGTTGTAAATATGAGCCTTGACTACAGAGCTGGTGCCAGGCATAGCTGGGCTCAAAGGCTGTTTGTTGACTGGGAGAATGGATAATGCTGCCTGTTTGTTCCTGCTCCTTCTGGCAGTGACCAGCTGTGGGGACTTGACGAAGTCATTTAATATCTCCACCTCAGCCGCTTTTCTGCACTGTGGAAATGTAGTCAGAGGCACTGTTCTTCCTACATACCCTGTGGGCTTGGTCCATAGGGCAGGGAGCAAGGACTCATCCATACCTGAGGCCATGACATGTTTGGACTGAGCCACCCCTTCCTTCACCATCAACAGTGAGAGGTTAGTCAGAAGGAAGTGCACACATAAGGGTGCTGGAAGTTTTCTTCTCTGGTTAAGACTTCCGTCTCTGCAGCCAGGAGACGACCTGGCTTTGAGTCCTTGCTCTTCTACTTCTAGCTTCGAGTCCTTGGGCTAGTTACTTCTTTGAGCTTCAGTTTCCTCATCTGTAAAATGGGTTAACCCAGGTAAAACTGTCAGAAGTGGGCCAAGCACATCGGAAGAGCTCAGTGAAGACCGGTCCTATTACCTGCAGCAGAAAGTTTAGAAAGAGAGATTTAGACAGCAGAAATTTCCAAGTCACGTGAAAGATGCCATCTTTTCTTCTTATGGCTGGGAGTTTTAAAACATGCACGAGCTCCCAGGGACCTGTTCCTTTGGGCAGTAGTCCAGGTTTCAGATTCTTATCTTCAGCTTTGGGTCAGGGAGGAGGAAGGAATGGAAAGGATCACAAGCTGGCAGCCAGTGAGCTGCATGGGGCCCCTGGACTTGCTGGGCTTGGCTCTTTTAATCTGAATTAGTGACCAAATTTAAAATTAGGAAGATTTCCAATTTTAAAATGCAAGCGATTTTCTGTTTGTCTTGAAAGATCTGGCTGGGCTGGGACCTCATTCCTGCGCCGTATCCACCAGCTCACTGCCCTTTCTGTTGTGAATTTCTGTTGTGCTCTCACCCGCCCTCACTTGGCACCTTTGTTGTAGGTATCTGGGTGTGCCCTCCTCCCCAAGAAGACAAGCAAGATACATATGCTGTTTATGGGCCAGGGTGAGACTTGGGGGTGGGCTGCTCCTAGAAATGGAAGGGTCCCAGTGAAGTTGAATCAAAGTTATGGATTCCTGAGCTGCTGATAAAAAGGAATGTCCTGGGGAGGATGGGCAGTTAGCTAAGCAGCTACCCTGAAGAGGAAGATGGTGCACCAGTCCATGGCTAGGGGGTAGCAGAGCCCCCTCTTGCCCTTCCCCTGCAGCCTTTACCCTATCTGCCCTTGACGTCGGAAACCAAAGCAAGCCCTTTTGGGCGATATCCTGTGGATGAGGACGGGCTGGCTTGCTGTCACTCTGAGTCGTCCTGGGGACTTCTACTCCAGCAACCATTCTTACCCTTGACACGTCCCATTAATGCTCCTGAAACATTAGGCTAGATCACTGACTCCCTCTCTTTCCACTGCCCCACAGAAACCTAGTTACGTCCCACCTCCTTTTAGCCATTAGATCCCGGCCGGTCTCGCCAGCCTGCCGGCAAGGTTGCAGCCCTGTCTTCCCAATGGCTAGGAACCCCAAGCACAGTAAGTGCGTCATGAATAGTACGGTGATGAGGTTGCACAGGTAATACACTTGGAAATGTTCGACAAACGCCAGTCCCTTTCCTCCTCACTCTAGTCCCTTGTTTCTCCCTTTTCTGTCCAACCTCTACGAAGTCTCCAGTGACATCTTTTGAAGGAGACTTGATACTGCCAGTCTCCTGTTTACGATTCCTAATAGTTCCCTGCTGTATGCAAAATAAAGCCCTTCGTTCACAAACTGGGTCCGGGCGCCCCTCCCGTGCTATCGGTCCGCATTCTCCTGTCCCTCGGATGGGGCCGCTCTGCTCAGTCCCCTTCTCCGCCTCTGCTGGCCTCCCCGGCTGGAATGCCACCTCCGCCTCTGCGCTTCCGGTCCGCTCGCTCCTGCCTCAGCCACCCCACCCGGGAGCCCTTTGCTGACAACAGCCCGGCCCACGGTGGTCTGTCTCTCTCCCGCCGCGCGGCCCCCGCCCTGTCCCTTCCCTGTGCAGCCGCGTATCACAGTCTGGCAGGCGCGTTGGATGCGGTTTTCCCCGGGAACTGCAGTCCAAAGAGGACCCCTGGTGTCTCTGGAACTCTCCGGTGTCCCCGGTGCCAGCACACGGAGCAGCCGGTCGAGCGTGGGCGCGTCTGCAGGAGCCGGGGGCGCGGGGTTGGCTCTCGCCAGCGAGGGCTCCTTGGAAGAGGAGCGTGGACACCATAAAGGGGGCCTTGCTGACAAGAGGCATCGCCTGCGTCGTGGGGGCTTATAAATCGCGCCCTGTTTCATAAGGGGTAAACTGAGGCCTGGCGGAGATGAATGACTCGACCAGGGTCACTAGGTGAGTGGCGCGCTCAAGCTGGGGCCTTGGCCTCGCGGTGGGCGGCCGAGCCCTCGACCCGGCGCTGCAAGGGGCGGGGCGGCCCGGCGGGGGCAGGGGCCCGGGCGGGGCCGACACAGGTGCTTCGCATCCGGCCGGGGGGCGGCTCCGCGGGGCTTTATAAGCCGCCCAGAGTGCGGCGCTGTGCGCGGCTTGCTGCAAAAATAGTGCCCACGTGTCTGCGCGTCCCTCGCCGCGCCGGCCCGTCTGTCCCGCAGAGCCAGGCCGGCCCCATGGCGTCCCCGCTGGTAAGAGCCGCTGCCGCCCGCCGAGGCGGGGCGGGGCCGGGCCGCGGTCCTGGCTGCGGCAGCTAACGGTCCGCGCGCAGCCTCCGCCGCTCCCAGGGCCCCCTCCCCCGCCCCCGGTGCGCGCGGGTCCCGGGCGGGGTGCGGGTCACGTGCCTGCGGGCGTGGGGCCTCGTGGAGGGGTGAGTGGCGGGGGGGGCAGGGCGCTTCCTCGTGACTCAGGGCCTTTGGGTTTAAAGGCGCCGCGGCCCTCTGGGGGTGGACGGTGGGGACTCTAAGCTGCGCTGCAGACTCCTGGTGGCCTCGAGTGTCTGTCCAGACGGGAGCTGTGCGCACGGAGGGAAGCCCCCGCTCCCGGGACGCTTCCATTTCCCGCAGCCGTCGCACGTGAGCTCACGCGCCTCGCAAGCCCCCCCCCTTCGGCAAGGCTCCTTCGTATCCAGCGGGCGGCCGGGCTGGTGGCCCAGGCAGGGCGGGGCTGCTGGCGGCCGGGCCCACCGCCCTGGGCCTATGGTCAGAACGAGCGCCACGACGGCAGCGACGCGGCCCCTTTAAGGCGGAGGGATCGGACCCCTCGTGCAGCGCGGGCTTCCCTGGCCAGAGAGGTCACGTGGCTTCACACGTTCGATTGGCGCAGAGCCGGAGTTCTCGGGCGGGGCGGCCTGGCCGAGTGGGTCACGCGCCGGTGGGTGGCCGGGCACGTGCGACTCCGCTTCGCGCTGGGGACCCGCGGCTCTGAGGTGGGTCCCGGGGACCTGGGGTCCGGGGGACATGCAGGCCGAGGAGGTGGCGCAAGCATGGCGCCTGACCAGGGGAGAGGCGTGCATGTGGCCGCCGCTTTGCGTTGCTCTCCTCAGCCCAGACCCCGGTCAGGGCCCCAGCTCAGGTGCGGGTCCGTGCGGACTCGGCTATGGCCGAAGGTTCGGCAGGAAAGTGGCGGAGGCGCAGACCAGTTTCCTCCCGGCCAGCACGCTGGTGAGGGCGGCAGGGAGGCCTGCACCTGCTCTGGTCCCCGGGGCCTGGGATTCGGACCCAGAAAAAGCTTACGCACCTTCGATTGTCCTACGTGGCGCCGTTCCCGGGCTGGGCCGCGCGTGGCTGTTCTCACGGGCAAATCCGCCCCGGCGTTCTTGCCTAGTTCCCATGGGCCGGGCAAGGCCGCAGCCCTCGTAAGTGGCCGGCGCTACCCCGGGGACCTCGGCACCGAGCTCATCTTTTGGTGGCTCGTGAAGGAAACCAGGCCTCGCCCGCCCCGCCCCCACCGCACGCCCAGCCCGCAGCCTGGGCCCCGGGCAGTGCCATATTTCCCTGGCACTTGCCTCCTTTGTCTCCCTGGCTACCGAGGCACAGAGTGAGCTGCTGCTCTGCGTCACTTGCTGAGCTGGGGCAGGTGGGCAGAGCGGGTCCTCTAGGCCCAGGTGGACCGTGGCCTCGCGTCCACCCTGCGGTGACAGCTGTTGTCAATGTGCCTCTTGCAAGTGTGGTTTCTGAGGCCAGTTTGCTCCCTTTGGCTCGGGTCCTCCTTGAGTCTAGGGGACACCTGGTGGGTTAAAATTAAAAGAAATGGCTGCAAACTGGTAGAAGTCAACCTTGGAAATCTCGGCCTGGTGGGGGTTCCTGGTCAGTTCGTTGTTATGGTCGGTGGAAGAGTAGGGAAAGGAAGCTCTGCTTCTGGAGCTCAGCGGAGCTCTAAGCTGTCGGGGGTCCCTCGGGACAGGTGTGCAGGGCCTCCCGCTTGTCTGTTCTCGGTCCTCATTGAGTGCCCCAGAGCGCGTTGCTGTCCAGTTTGTTTTTGTCACTGATTTCGCGTGAATCCGACTGCCCCATTGCTAGAACTCGGTCTTGGATGTTCATGGCCCTGTATGCGAACCCATCTTTGCCGTGTAAAACTCTTGCTTTCCCCCTCCCAAGCGTTGTCTTGTAAAGGAAGATCTCCCTGTGTGGAAGGGCTGCTGTGCACGCCCGGGCCCCGCAGGTGGCTGGAGAGCTGGTGCGTGAGGGGCATGATGGTGGAGCTGGCACTAGGCTCTGGGGCGATTCTGTGCTTCTCTTTCGCTGCGGTACACATACCAGTGTCTGGTGAGGCACACAACCTGCAGGAAGGTGGTAGAGGTGGTGAGACTGCAGGCCCAACACTAGACTTGTTAACAAGCTAACAATAGTAGCTAAGTCTTAGTACTTTAAGGGATCACCAAACTATTTGTTTTGATTTTGAATCTTGAAGTCGGCTGCAAACCCACAGCCCTTCGGGGGGCCTGAGGTCACATCAAAGGACTAAAGGGAGAAAAAGGAAAGAGCAGTGCTGCCTCTTAAGAGAGTGGTCAGTTGCTGGTTGTCATGGTGCAGATGTGGGCCCCGAATTGATGGATCTTTGACTTTTTTTCCTAGTTAAGCCGCCAGTCTCTATTTTCTAAATGTAGCGATTAAAAGATTGTCAGCGTTGTGTGGACCGAAGGTACCACGTCTCTTAAGATTGCATTCCATGCAAGGGCTAGCTTGGGATTTGTCTGAAAACATCCGTTTCACATTCCCTTTATTTTTGCATCTGAGGAAAAGACTCAGAAATTGAGTGATAAGGCTACTGAATGGTAAACTGGGGTGTAAACCTAGGTCTTTCTGGTGTCATAGCTCAACCCTTGACACTGTGTGTATTCAGAGGGACCAGGGGTCATTGGCAGTGTACCTTGTGTACAAAATGCAGTGTTCAATGGGCTGGTCACAGTGAATCTTAACTGTGTTGGAGGGACTCTGGTGTCGTGGAAGGCAGTGTGGGTCTTCTGAGCATTAGTGCAGCGGTATTGACGTCGGGAGGAATGTGCTGTGTCTATCATTCCATGATGTGCGTGAGAGCAGTTAGCTGATCCTGAGAGAACCAGAGGTCTGGAGCAGTCAGGCTCCTCCCCCTGTGGGATGACCCACCCAAACCTCTGCACTAAAGATTTTCCTTTGTAAGAACAGTTAAAAAGTCACTAACTTTTTCCTTCTGAGATAAGGCAAATTTGAAATTGCATCATAGTTTTAAGATCTATAAAAGCAGACTGGAGCTCGTTAAAACTCACTTTTTCTCTTAGCTAAAATTTCCATAATCCTGGCTCTTAGAATTTGAGGAAGAATTAATAAGGGTTTTAGCAGTACCTGGTAAAAATCTGGGATGAGCTCCCAGGGCATCAAATAGCCCTGTGCCAGGAATGAGGGGCTGGGCTTTCATTCTGGGCAAAACTTAGGATCCCAGCAGTTTACACAGCCATTCTAGGAGATGCAAGGGGATATGTACCTCTATTTCTGTACCTTTTTTTCCCCGTAGTAAAAGCACATAGCAGTAAAGAGCACATACAGACAGAGCCAAATCGATTTTTCTGTGAGAATGCTGATTCAGATACAAACCAGATAGCTTTTTGACCTGTTGTCTGGAAAGTTTTTGGAAAGATAGGAACTTTAAAGTGTTACCTGTCCCCAGTTGCTTCTCTAGAAACCTTTCCAGGTCAGGCACTCAGGTATGAGTTCAATGTTTGGGAATTTGGGGGTGGAGGGGACAGACGAGATGACTAAGTAGCTCACTGCTGGTGTTTTAGTGTTTCTGCTCTAGGTGATATCTGTGCAGATTTTCTCATTCATTGGTTCCAGGTTCCTTAGCTAAACAACTGTTGTCTACAATTGTTGTGTATTTGTTGAAAAGATAATTCATTAGTGAGTTTGTAGTTCTGGCTGGACATTTGGGACAGGAATACATACCAGACCCAGAGATTAATGTTTAGGCTGTTGTCGTCAGTAGCTGGTGGTGGAGGCGGTAAAAGAATCATGGGATCAAATAGCAAATTATTTTCTCTCCTATGGAAGAGCTGTGCTAATCCCATCCTGTTCTGCAAGTCTGCTTTTCCTAGTCAGTGCCTAAACTGTGGTGGCTCTGGGGAGGACTTGCCAGAAAGCCTGGGGTGGGGAATGAAGGGTAGGAAGGCAGTTGGACCTAGAGGTTAGAGTGGAGAAGGTTACATGAAGAATGTTTACTTCTGTTTGAGTTAAAATCCAGGAAGCACTGATGGCCCCTTTCAGGGATTATTAAATCTTGGATACCACTCCCCCACCCCCACCCCCGCAGCTTTGAAATGCCCTTCCTTTCCTTTCTGCCATTGTTGCAGCCTCTTTTTAGTGCAGAGATTCCAAACACTGAAAGTTTTTATGTTCAAGACAGGACCCTCAAAATAAGGCATTTCTCAATTATAATAAATTGGCTGAAAAGATTGAACTAAAAGGTACATGATGTATGTAATTGCCCATAGGAAAATTATCTGCCTTTCCATAAAAAGTCAGTATCCAAATTTCAGCATTAAATTTGCATCATAGATATAATTTTCAGTGAGTTTTGCTATTGGGATTTTAAAAGGCTCCTGTTGGGGGTATTTTGCCTCCTTAATATATGTGTTTTAAACCACACAGGCCTGGGAAGGAGGCGGGGTTCCTGACAAAATGGGCTTTGCTTTCAGTCCCAAGGAAAAACACTTACGCAAAGATACCTTTAACCTCTACCTTGTTTTTTAGTATTTCTGTCTACTTGGAGCTCCTTTTTAGGTAGGTTACAGTGGGATGACACTCTCTGTTTTGGTTTTTAAGGCTGCTTTGTGATGGCTTTCCTTGAGGTAATTGGAGACTCCCCAGAGGGCAGGTCTAAAGATTGACTTGTGTGCTAAAATGGGTCGCAGTTGCTTGTGGCCGCTTCTAGAGTAACTTAACCATAACAGTGTTACCGGTTTCTTTATTCTTGGCTGGCATGATATGCTCCTGTAGGTACCTGATATATGTGCCCACATCAGCATATCATGGGTTTAGTGCCTTGGCCTGAAGTCTCCATTGACAAAGGTATGAGAGTAGCTCTTCTCCCTGGGAGGAAAGCAGTTACCTGGAAGGGTGGGTTGAGTTTTTTGTGTGTCTTTTGACAGAACACTTAATCTCTTGCTAAACACCAATGCTCTCTGCATCCTGGTTTTGTGCTCCTGGCTCTGACACCATCTGTCTCCTGAGTCTGCCTTTTCTCCTGAGACACTTTTTTTTTAAAGCTGTAATTTTGGAATTGTTTTGAAGCTGAAAAGGTGTTAGGGACCTGTCTCTCAGGTATAACTTGGAGCTGACTGACACCAGCCCAGGTTATAGTGCCTGAATCTGTTTTCATGGACAAGGAGAATTAAGCTCAGAATGAAAAGTGGTGGTTCTAAGCTCGTGCAGTGAGGGGGTAATAAACCCACACCTAGAACCCAAGTCTCTTTATTTCCAGACTAGTGTTGTTTCTAGAATTTATGCACCTTGGCATCCGTTACATTGGTCTCCGATTATCACATTTACTTAAAATTCTCACTTGGTTTATAGGATTCTAAGGTTTTCTTCTTTTTTTTCCTTCTGTGTGATCTTTTCTTGTCCTGGCACTTACAGGCTTCCTCCTCCCCCTGAATGCCATATTCTGTGGTTCATTCTGTTGGCTCATTCTTGTCCTCTTACACAGACGGCCCGTGTATTCCTGTAGCACCAGTTCTCTCTGTGTGATCAGGTTTTAGGGTGAGCCCTTTAGCCCTGATTGTTCTCAAGAGCTGTCGTTCTCACGGGCCTCCTGGGTGAATGTGTCTATCTCAGGCATATTAAACCCAGGTCTAAAAGCAGAACCAATTTCTTCCCTTTCCTCATCTCCTGGGGCTCATCTAATTCTAGCCCCTCCACCCAGTTAGTCTATTATTTTTTATTTTTATTTTTTTACACAACTACACTCTGGTGTCCTCTTAGAGGAAAGAACTCCAGGTGTTTTCATTTTTATTTTTTAAATTTTTTTTTTTTTAACCATTAGAGGCCCCAGTACAGAAGGAGGCACTTTCCACCCTTCTTAGCTGTTCTCGTCTGTTCACACCTACCACTCTGTGTGCGGCTCTGCCATGCTGGTGGTCCTGTTGCTTTCTGGACTCCTCCCTTTGACTCTGGGTCCTTGGTTCTTGATAGATGGTTGTATCCCCCAAGCTGAGTGGTGAGCTCTGGGTAAGAGGGCCTTTTCCTAACCCATCCCCGCCCCCCCCCCCCCCCGGGAATGAATAGAATAGTGAGATGTTGCATAATTACATACAAGAATTTTAAGGTGAAACTCAAACTTCCCTTGGAATTTTGGGCTTTAAGAGGCTGAATTTAGTTCTGCTGCTCAGGTGGTTATGCGAGCTCTGCCATCCTGCTGCTTTTCCTGTTCATAGTGCCCTGCCTGGGTTTAGGAAGGTCTGTCAATGCTAAAGCTTCTGAATATTTCACAAATGCAAACAAACAAATGGCAAACCCTCCAGTTATATGCTAAACAAGTAAGTAAGCTTCTTGATGAACTTGCCTCGGGTGAATAAATTGAAAGCATAGTTCTGAGTAACGATTTAATCACCTGTATGGAATTGGGGGACATCTGTCACTAATAAGTTATTTATCGAGCATGTCCAGGTACTTTATGTATTTTTTATTATTACAAAGTCTACAGAGTAGGTGGCACTCCACTTGCTTGAGGCAAACCAGAACTCAGAGAAGTGACTTAAGTGGTGAACTTTAGTATTGGTACTCCAAAGCCTGTTTTTCTTTCCGTTTTGTGCTACAGCAATTCACGGTTTTGGGGAGAACTCTTCCTTTGTGGAAAAGGGGAATGATTTTTTCAGACCATAGTCTCCCTCCCCCCTCCTCTTCTGTTGAGGGTTATTGCTGTAGAAAGCCACTGTTTCATGGTGGGAGTGTCAGTTTTTATCTGTTGAAAAGGAGAAATTTGAGATCTAAAAAAAATTGCTTGTAATATCAGAGATTCCTCATGAACCATTCTTTCTGACAATAAGTAGGTATAACTAGTTTTATCTTGAGGCCATTTTTAGCCAGTAACAGTAGGAATTGTTTTTCTTTTCTAGCCTTGCCCGTTATTTCTTCTCTAGCCTTGCCAATTATTTCTTCCTGCTTCATGATTCTCAATAGTATTAAGGTTTGCATTCTCTTGTAAGTCTCTGATCCGTCTTAAAGCCTACCTTCCTGTCCATAGCGAAAGACCAAATAAAGGTCAAAAAAAGCTGCAGAAGATCTCACTTCATAGCAAAATATGCCAAAAATAACGGTAAAAGTTATAGCAGTATAACCCAAGAGGGTAAAACCTAGTTTTCCTAGTAGTAAAACATGGGTATTAATTCAGACCTCTAAATTGATCACAAGTTAAGATAGAATATACAGCATAAGGGGTCTGTAAGTATAGGGATCGATAGAAGATGCTTGTTTTCCAGATAAGAAACTATGCAATAATTTAACTGGATCACTGTATTCTATAGTAGGTTTAGGTTTTAGGCAGTTTGATTTGTATTATGTCCTTTAATTAAGCTTTTAGAATCAAATGATTAGGAAGATTAGGCATAGAAGGGCCTGGGGTCTTCAAAGGAATAGTCAGCCTAGGTATTTTATACAAATTTTCTCCTTTAAAGAGCAAGTAGATTCTTCTCTTCAAGGATCCTTGTGGTGGTCTCTGATCCCTTGGTTCGGTAATAATGGTACTGCCAATAGACAGCATCTTTTTGTTCAGCATGTAATCATGTGCCAGTTGCTGTGCCCAGCATGTTATGTGTGTGACTTACGGAGAGCCCCATTAGATGGTATTATTGCTTCTATCCCTACTGTACACGTAAGAAAGCTTGTAGATCTGTGCCCACCTGACATTGCCAGCTTTGATCTTTGTTTTTTCTCAAGGCACAGCACTGCTACTTAGCGATATGATTATGCAGCTTGGGTGGAACACTTAGCTTACTTGTATTCTAATTTCACAGAGTCCTCTGAGTCTCTGATTTGGCATACTCGAAAGAAGGGGAGGGAGGGAGTCATCGCATAGATGATTTGCTCTGAGTTTGGAGGTTATGGTGCCTGTTCCTAACAGGGTTGGGAGTGGAGCAGATTGGCCAGGCGTACTCTTAATTAGATTTTCTCAGACTGCTGGGGATAGGAAGAGTCTCAGGCCTTTCCCTCCTGGAAAAGCAGGTTTCTCCCAGAGGCCTCCAGGTCTGCATCTTCCCCAGGCTCCTGGGGCATTCACCTCCCCGGATCTCTGGCCTCCATTTTTCAGGTGGTTACTCGTGGTCTCCTTCTACGACTCACATACAACTGTCATTTATTGCCTGTAAGTGTGCCAGGACCATACAAATCATATCTGTCACAGCAAACAAAACTGAGTTAATTTTTGTGTATTATGAGGGGCCTTTTAAAGTCTGGAACCTCTGATGGTGAAGATAATCTAACTTGTAACCTGGCACATGAGTCTGCCCTTCCAGTCCGCTCTTTTCTCCCACAATTAAAGTGCCACACGATGGACCATTTCTGATAATGTTCCTCTGTGTCCTTCAGCCCTTCCTCTTATGCTTGCTTCCAGGCAGAGCCTCTTCCTCTGAGCCCCCTCAGCTTAGAGGGCAGTGTGTGTTGACGGCACAGCGTAGCTTGTGTGGTGGTTGTTGACAGTATGGTCAGGTCTGGGCGCCCTTCCAAGACTCGATTTTCTTTCGGTTGAGTCTCTGTCTAATCTCCTTACCTTTAGGGTGCTCACTGTACATAGCAGGCAATGGGCAGTGTTTATTAAGCAGTGAGTGAGTGGAGCGTGTCGCCTTATGATCTGCAGAGTGATTGTAAATGCTTGTGTCTTAGTCTTTGTGAAGTTGCCTTAGTGAAGTGGAAGATCATCTTAGAAATCTACAATTTTGAAAAGGGCCTTGTGTCAGTGGATTTAACCACTCTCAGTGGTGCTTCTCTGGAGGGCTTGGGAAACCGAGCTTGTAGGACTGTGAATTCTGGTCGTCCTCACAGCTTGCAAAGGATGCCAGTCTTTTCAGGAGCTCGAGGATGACGGACTCAAGGTTGTCCCTTAAAGGCCATCTTGCAGAGATTGTAAAACTGCATGCTCACAGTCATTCTCATGCTGACCTGGAATTTTTGCTAGGCTAAACAAAGTAACCCCAGGCTTTTAATGGTTTGGTTGAAGTGACCAACTCTCACATCTTAAGTGCTTATTTCTGTCCTTGGTCTGTTTTTAGTTTATTTTCCCCAAGGCAACTGGGAATGATATTGCTGATGAGTCAGATTCCCCTTAGAAGACTGAGTCTGTCAGCCAGTATTTCATAACTTACTATGTCAGGCACTGGATGTGGTGAGTGAAGGAGATTGAAGAGTGAAGACTGGTACCTGGATTTCTATCTAGGACCTCTGGTGGGTAATGATGTGACTTACTGAGGTAGAGAATACCAAAAGGGTCACTTTCGTGTGGGGGTTCCATTCACAGTTATATATCCCGGAGTGCTTTTGTTATTCAGTAATGTCTCACATGAGTCGTATGTGCCTTCAGTGACCATGTGGAACTATTCAGCTTAAACACTTCCTTGGGGTGTTTGTACAACTCTTGGCACTTAACCACGTCTTCTCCAGTAATTACCTGCTGTAATCTTCAGGTGTACAATAGCAGCTACCATATGCCAGGCACCATGCTAACCCCTTTATATATCTCATCAAAAGGTTGATTGATACTCTTTTCCCATTTCATAAATGGGGATCTGAGACACAGACGTAACTGTCAATAAATGACAGAACCAAACTTTTTAAACATGTCTTGAGATATAATTTACGTAACCATAAAGTTCACCTTTCAATGTGCATGTCAGTGATTTCTTTTAGTATATTAACAGAGTTTTGCAGTCATAATCTAATTTTAGAATATTTTCTTCTCAGAAAGAAACCTGTACCTTTTAGTCACTTCCCCTCTAACCGCCCCCCCCCCCCCCCCCCGTTGAAGGTAGCTAATCTACTTTAGATTTGGTTTTTCTGGACATTTCATGTAAATGGGCTCATATAATATGTGGTCTTTTGTCACTGGCTTTTTTTCACTCAGTGTAATGTTTTAGAGGTTTATCTGTGTAGTAACACGTGTCAGCACTTCATTCCTTTTTACTGGTAAATAATATTCTGTTGTATAGATAGATATACACCAAGCTTTGACCCAGGTATGTCTGGTTCTAAGGCTCATGCTGCTGCTATCATGCCATGCTAATTCCTATACACCTCTCATAAGAGTAGAGGGTTTTTGAGGCAGTTCTCTCAGGGTCACTTGCTCATAGCAAACACTCATTCAGTATTTTGCTACACAGGCAGGAAACCAAGTCCTTGTTACTTCATCTGACTTGTGGTGTTGGGTTGGGAAAATGGAGCTGTGAAGGTTCCACTTACCATAAAGGAATATAGAAAAATCTAAAGGTCTTTTTTCTGTGTCCAGGAGGAAGGAGCGGGAAGGATAAAAGATTGCTGGGACAGCCAGGAACCACCTGCGCTCTCCAAGTGCAGCAATGCCAGTATCTTCCGACGGATAAACGCCATACTGGATAATTCTCTGGATTTCAGCGGAGTCTGCAGCACGCCCGAAAATCGAGGAATTCATGATCATTTGCCAGGTAACTTAGGTGGAAACCTTGATGCATGTGTGCAGAGCTGTTTCTAGGCAGTTTCCTTGTGAAGCATCTGAAGAAATGACCTTAAACCGCTGGCAACACTTGCCGCTCCCGTAGTTTCCTTTGTGGATTGGGTCCACCTCTGGGTAAAGACAGCCTGTGATTATAATGTAGAAATCTATTTTGTAATACTCAGGAAGATTAGGTAAAAAAGGATAGGTCATGGTGACGGAACTATTTGTGGAATTAAAATGTGAGTCATGTATATATAATTGTGATTTTCTGTTAGCCACATTAAAAAAAGTGAAATTATTTTATCCAACATACATGAAATATTATGACAACATTTAATCAGTATCAAACTATTAATGAGATTTTATATTCTCTTGTTAGTACTGAGACTTCAAAATCCAGTGTATATTTTACATTTACAGTGCTGCTCCGTTAACTACCTATATTTCAGGTGCTCAGTAGTAACCACGTGAAACTAGTGGCTACTGTATTAGACAGCATAGCTCTTGACTGTTTTAGTTGCTTTTAAACACTAGTGCAAGTCAACAGGCTTTTAGTTTTTATGATATATAGGCTATTCCACAGAGTAGTGGAGGGGAGTGGACAGCGCCTTCAGCAGGTGACACGTAACAGGGAGGTTTGGAAGTCCTAACACTGTTTCATAACTTTTTTTGTGGGAGTTGCAACATGTAATAAGAATGTTGATGAAATGTTTTTCTGTTAGAGTTATTTTAGGTGAAAGTGAACATATTTTTAATTTTTAAAATGGACGTTGAAAAAATTTGACCACAAGTATTCACAGAACAAGTTGCTGTTTTTCAGTTATGAATTTATTCTTTTAACTTGGCTTTAGAAATAATTCCCACCAACATGCAGGAATATGTGAACATAACGTAGCTAAATGTTTGAGGGAGAGGTTCGTTACAAAGGAGACTGACTTGTAGAATTTGTTTTTATTAAATTGTATTGAGGGCAATTGAGAGAAGGGCCTCGGGAAGGGCTGGAGGGTCTTGTCTCTTCTAAGTTCCAAAAATCTATGTATGTAATATTTTCTGTTAATTAGAGTAAGTCAGGAGCTAACCCTTATTTTCTCCTTCAGCTTATGCCAAGTTAAAAATTCAGAGAATCTGCTTGTTCTACTTACGTGTTCTGTTTCTCCTCCTTTGAGAAAGTTGCATGGATTATATTCCAATATGAATGACAGTCAACAGTGGCTCAGTTTTCACTGCAAGTTGCTTCAGATATGCTGGAAGCTTCTGTAATTATAGCAAAGTATTTTTCAGCGAATGCTAGGCTGTTGGACAGCCTAAAGGAAAGGACCCCTGGTTAGTGAGAGAGGAACAGTGGCTGAGGAGTGTGTACTTTTGCAATTTTCCGGGAATCCCAGTCATCTCACTGGTACGATGCCAGGCTCTGGAGATGGTGTTACTCTTGCACCCTGCCTATGTGAGTTGGTCAGATGACAAGTTGCATGTAGACTTCGTGGTCTTTTCAGATGCTTCCCAGAGCAGAGGAGAAGTACCTGAAGTTAAAGCCCACATCTCTGATTACTCAGACATAGTATAAATCTCTAAACGTAGAATTGTCTGATCAAAGAAGCATCTCTTAAAGCTTTCAGTACGCACATCAGCTTTTCTTCATTAATCTGTGAATCTGTCCTATATCTTTGTTACTACAGCTTTATAATAGATTTTGATATTTGACAGTTAAGTCCTTTAAGCTTTGTCCTCCATGATTCTTGGTTTTTCTTAGATTTTTGCATTTCCATAAAAATCTTAGATTCAACGTGTCATTCTCCCTCCTCTCACCCCCTACCAACTTTGCTGGGATATTGATTGGGATTGCACTTAATCTACGAATCAATTTGTGGAGAATTGACATGTTGACAACAAATCTTCCAATTCATGAAGCTGTTTTATCCTCTTATTTATCAAGTCATCTTTAATTTTTCTCAGTTTTGTAGAAATCGTGAACATCCTTTTTCAGATTTATCTGTAGTTCTTGATAGGTGTGTAGTGCTGTTATAAATGACAGTTTTTTAGTGTCATTTCCTGTTTACTTGTTGCTGCCTGGTAGTATTTACTAATGTGGGCTCCAGAGCTGGGTGTACTGGTTTCGTACACTTGGGTGCCTCTGATGTGCACATTGAGGTTCATGGTATTCTGTATCCTAAATATTCTGTATTTTTTCAGGCTGTGAATGGTTTTATTTGTTTTAGTTGATAGGTGTGGGTTTTGGAGGATATAAGGAGAGAGTTAGATTTAGGTAGCTACCAGTTTCCTATAGAAACCAGAAGTCTGATCTTTATGTGTTACATTTAGGTCCTTTTGTTAAGGACTGTTTTGTTAATTTTGTATATGGTGTTGGGTAAGGGTCCAACTTCATTTTTTTGCATGTGACTATCCAGTTTTCCCAGAACCATTTGCTGAAGACTGTTTTCCTGCATTAAATGGCATCTCTTTCAGAAATCATTTGTTTTTTAAGTCTTCTGATGTTTTTTGATGAACATAATGTTTTCATTTTAAGGTGGTTCCAATTTATTGCTTTTTTTCATTTATAGTTAGAATTAGCATTTTCATGCTGTACTTCAGAAATCTTTGTTTTGTTTTTTTTTTTGAGGAAATGAGGATATTTCTTATGTTATTTTTGAGAAGCTTTCTTGGTTGATTTTTTTGGACAATATTGTAAATGGAATAATTTAAAAATTTTTTATTTCCTAATTACTTGCTAGTACATAGAAAAGCCTGTGTATATTCATATATTCAAAGCCCTTGCTGTATTTGCTTATAAATACTAATAGTTTATTTATGGAGTCTTGTGGATTTTTCTGTATACAAACATGTTATCTGCAAATTATGAAAGTTTTATTCTTCCTTTCCAATCCTATTTTTTTCATAACTTATTTCATTGGCTTAGATTACACAGGAGAGTGTTGAATAGCAATGATAAGGCCCAGCATCTTAGTCTTTCGGAGGGCGTTACATGGACGGAAGTCTTAAGCATTTTACCATTAAGTGTATTAGCTTAAGTTTTTGAGATATTCTTTTTCTGATTAAGGATATTAATTGTTTTCACGTTTAGTGAGGATTTTTTAAAATCATGAGTAGGAGTTAAATTATTACTTTTTCCTGTATTCATTTGACTTTTGTCATTTGTTCTGTAAATATAGGAATAACATTCGGAAAAGAATACCAAAGTGAAACCAATGTGGCATTCCTGGAGTATACCCAACTTGGTGCTGATATATTTTATTTAGTATATTGCTGGATTTGGTTTGCAAATGTCATCTTTAGGATTTTTGTGTCCTTGCACACACAGATCAGCTTGTAACTGTCCTTCCTTAAAATATCTTTGGTATCAAGGTTATGCTAGCCTCTTAGAACAAATCAGTAAGTTCTTTATTTTCCTGTTTTTTGTTTTTTGGGGTTTTTTTGGAAGAGCTTTTGTATAATTTGGTGTTCTTTAAATTTTGACGCAATTTACTGGTGAAACTACCTGGGCTTGGAGTGTTTTTTGTTTTTGAGGGAAAGTTTTAAATTATGGATTCAATTACCTTCATAGACATAAAATTACTCATAGTTTCTTTTTCTTTTAAGTTTCGATAAGTTGCATCTCCATTTTTTTTCAAATTTCAAATTCACTGGCATACATTTATGTGTAATAGTCTCAGTGTTTAAGCATAACTGATGTTTTTTTATTGAGGCATGGTTGACATGCATTATATTAGTTTCAGGTGTACAAAATAATGATCATAGTAAGTCCTAGTTAACGTCCATCATCACATAGAGTTATAGGATTTTTTTTTATGATGGAGGCTTTTAAGATGTACTATTAGCAACTTTCAAATGTGCAACACAGTATTAACTATAGTCACTGTACATTATAGCTGTACTGTACCTTATGTCCCCCTGGCATTTTGTACCTTGTGATGCCTTTCACCCATTTCATCCATCACACAGTTCCCTCCTCTCTCAACCATCAGTCTGTTCTCTGTATCTATGAGCTTGCTGGTGGCAGTTGTGATTTTTTTGTTTGTTTTTTGATTCTACATGTAAGTGAGATCATACGGTTTTTGTCCTCCTCTGAATTATTTCACTTAGTATAGTGCCCTCAAGGCCCATTATGTTGTAGCATGTGGCACGTTCTCATTCTTTTTTATGGCTGAGTAATAGTCCATTATAGAAATATACTACATCTTTTTTATCCATTCGTCTGTCAGTGGACTCTTAGGTGTTTTTCCCACATCTTGGCTATTGTGAATAATACAGCAGTGAACGTGGGGGTACATGCATCTTCATGAATTAGTGTTTTAGATTTCTTCAGATACTCAGAAGTAGAATTGCCAGATCATATGGCAGCTCTGTTTTTAATTCTTTGAGGAACTTCTGTACTGTTTTCCATGGTGGCTGCACCAGTTCACATTCGCACCAACCATGCATGAGGGACCTTCTCTCCACATCTTTGCTAACACTTGCTATTTCTGTTTTGTTTGTTTGTTTGTTTTTTGATGATGGCCATTCTCACAGATGTGAGGTGATATCTTGTTGTGGTTTTGATTTGTGTTTCCCTGATGATTAATGATGTTGAGCATCTTTTCATGTACTTGTTGGTCATCTGAATATCTTTGGAAAATTGTCTGTTCAATCCTCTGACCATTCTAAAATCACTTTTTTTTTTGCTATTGAGTTGTATGAGTTATTTATCTACTTTAGATGTTAACCCCTATCAGATAGATGCATGATTTGCAAATATTTTTCCCCATTCATTAGGTTGCCTTATTATTGTGTTGATGGTAGAATTAAAATGTTTTTTAACTTTTAATATATTTTATTTAATTCAAAATATTTCAATGTGAAAAATTAAAAATTAATGAGGTATTTTATAATCTTTTTCATACTAAGTCTTCAAAGTGCAGTATGCATATTTTTAAATTTTTTATTGCTATATAATTGAAATAAAACATTGTGTTTTAGGTGTACAACATGATTGATAGATGCCTTTATTGCAAAATAATGGTTTATTTTAATGATATGCATCATATTTTATACTCACAACCCATCTTGATTTGAATTGTAAATTTCATCAGAAATAGTTAATATGTGTTTAGGTTTCATACAATTTTAAGTTGAAAATTTGGTGCACAAGCTCAAGTTCTGAACCATACTTAAAAGGTTTTCAATAATAGACTTGAGTTACTAGTTCTTTAATTTTAATTAAAATTTAAAATTTATTTCCTCAGTTGTAACAGCTACTTTTAAGTGCTTGGTGGTCTCCTGTGGCTGGTGGATTCTGAATTGCGCATGACAGTTCTGGAGGGCCATGCGGCAGGGGGTAGGCCAGTGAGTAACATTGGTCCTCTTTTGTTCGCCTAGAGCTCTTTGGCCTGGTGGTCAGTCTAGGTTTGCTCATGTCCTCAGCTCTCTAAGAGAAATTCCTGGCTGTCATGTTTACTGATGACTGCCATTGTACCATAGAGTGTCCCCTTGTGAGATCATCTCAGTCAGAGTTTGATCCGGAAGCATAACCATGTGTACTACAGACTAAGGGGTTTATTATAGGGTGTAGACATTACACAGTTGAGGGAGGAGTGGGGGTTGAAAGATCAGGGAAATGTCACTAACCAGCCCTCCTGCGACACCGGTGGACAGTAGCTGTGACAGAAAGCCAGACACATCTAGCTACAAGAGTCTGGTGCAGGGGAGCTGGTGGAGAGTCTGCAGAAAGCGGTTGCCACTGCCCCTGGTGGTGGACATGGGCTTGTTCTTGTCTTTCGGGCCTGCCACAGGGTAGGGAGCTAGGCGTGGGGGAGAGCAGGCCCAAGTGGGAACCTGCCAGCCCCTCTCTGTCTCTGTGTCCAGCTCTGCCAACCTGATGCTCTGTCACTTTCTCAGCCCACCTGTAGAGAGGGGTGCCGAAAAGCACTTGGACTTGAGAGCTGTACAAGTTTAGAAGAGCTGCAGTGGAAAGTGGGAGGGGGAGCCAGCCCCTGAAAAGCCGTACACATTGTGAGATTGCTCTAGAGTCCAGCTGCAGACTCTGCTCTTTCTCTCATTCTGTAAAATAGGGAATGTGATGTTTAATTTTTTAAAAGCCTTATTCTGCCTTGTACCATCTCCATCTGCTGGAATGTCAGAGCTTTGTCACTGAAAGCTAAGACTTCACTGTGTCTCCATTACAGGTAGTGATGATTCCTCCCACTTTAGTGTACGCATTCAATTTCTGAATGTAGATGTTATACATCTTTTTGACTGAAGAAGAAACAAGTGCAGTTATAGGGGGAGAGGGAGCTGCAGAGATCAAGGATTAAGGCTTCTGGAATCAATACTGGGGAGAGTTTCTGCTGTGCAACGAGGGCCTTGGACTAAGTAGACTCCAAAGTCCCTTCTATTCTTAATGTTCTGTGGTTTATTGTATTTAAATTGAATTATAATCATAATTTATATTGAACTCATGTAAAATTTTAAAATCTTTTAATATGAACTTTTCTTTGTAAAAATTAAATTTTTTCCCCAAATTTATTCAGGAATATTAAATGGGTTACCTTACCCTGTTAAGTAACTTGTTTTCTTGGTACAATAATATGGTTGTCATAAAAAATTCTGAAGAAAACACAGAAGGGAAAAAATCATATCCAATCCCACTACCTAGAATAACCACTTTTAACATTTTAGTGTATCTCTCCAGTATTTTTCTTATATGTACCTATTAAATTGAAAGTTTTCTGAAAACACTGTGTAGTAATTTGCCTCCTTTGCTTTTTTTTTTCTCTTTTTGTCATTAATTTTCTATCTTTTTCCATGCTACATTGCATTTTACTGTGTAGATAAATGCATTATGGGATTCTTACCCTGGTTTTATGGGTAGAATTCATGGAGTCTAGTAACTTGGGCAGGTAAAAACTTAGATCTTTATTTTTCACCACTAGTTAACTGAAATGTAACATTTTCCATTGTAAATGGAGGCAGTAAATCATAATTGTATTAGCCCGATTTAATACCTTGGCAATAATCATCATCAGTAGGATGATTAGATATCTTGCATCTGATTCCTTTACAGTCATTGCACATATCTCTTGAAATGCTGATTATGCTTATCACTACTTCAAAATTATGATCACTGTTTTATATTTTTAATGGTATTCGTTGAGGGTATCTATACACTTTAGCAGACTGCCACATAATCCACAGTTTAGAAAGTTAAGAATTTCACACTATTGGAGATAGTTTGTTTAAATAGGTGTCTGTTTTAAACAGTAGAAGTACTTAGAGTTTTTGCCTACACCTGTGATAACTTGGACATAGTATAAATCTCTAAAAGTAGAATTGTTTAAGTATCTCTAAAAGCTTTTTAGTGCACATGTCAACTTACCCTCCAGAAATAATGTACTAATTTACTCTTTCTGTAGTAAATGAAAGCACCCAGTCTTTTTTTAAACCACTAGCTTTTATATTCTCTGGATCTGTTGTGATTTGGCACTGTAAGGGTCTCCAATTTGTCACGTTCGAGGAACACCATAGCAAAGTAACATTTCACTGTGTTTGAATTATGCTAGTGTTATGAATACCTTGGGGACAGCACATGGACAACATGTTGTATTCCAGCATCAGAGTCTTCAAGAAGTTCTGGTTCAGAAACTCCTGTATTGGAGGCTGTGGGTTAGGTGGAGTTGGACTTTTGCTCTCCATGAGAAAGAAGTTAAATTGTCTCCTTCAGAATGTGCACCCATGGCAGTGGAGCCTTGGACACACGCGGGTGTGAAATTGACATTCTGAATAAGTGGGAGATGGGCAGTAATAGGAATGGGGAGGAGCGAGTATTAAGAATTGCACTCCGGGGTGGGGGGAGGTGGAGAGAAGTACAAAGCTCCATGGGGACTTAAGTGGAGAGAAGAGAAACAATACATTAATTAAATTGATAAAACAAGTCTTACTGATAAAACAAGTCTTAGTTGGGATGTGTATGAGTGTGGATCTGGGCTGAGAAAGCACCCCAGAGCAGGAGAGTCAGGAGAGCAGGTCGGTCCCTGGATTAGGATCCTACCTCTGTCACTTTGTACCTTTGTCAGTTTGGCCCTCCCTGGGCCTTGTTTGCTTTCTAGTAGAGAAGATTTAACCAGCTCGTCTTCAGCTCCTTTCCCGGTTCCCTTCGTGTCCAGCTCTCTCCTTGGGTGCTGGGGTGGCAGGGGGTTTGTCCCAGAGTCTCATCCCGCCTGTGTGATTACTTGCTTGGTCAGTCCTTGCCAAAGGGCCTGCCTTACACAGAATACTCTTACTTGCAAATGACCAAACACCTAATTATAACTAACTTTAGTAAATTGCGGAATGTGTGGGAAGGCTATTGGTCACAGAATAGGAAGAAATCTCTGAAAAACTCAGGACGCTGAAGCCAGGGCTTCCAGTTTTGTCAAAGTTCTGTCTCTTTGCTGACTCTCTCCCAGGTGGGTTTCATTTTCTTCTTTTGCACAGCTTCCTATTATCTGAGGAAGGGGCTCTGCTCACATCCTCTGGTGCCATGAAGTCAGGAAAAGGTTCTTCCTCCACTAGATCAAATTAGAAAAATCTCAAAGAAGGACTCCCAGTTAGCTTGGTTTGAGTTGTGCCCATTCTTGGAATGGTCTCTGGCCATAGAGATGGGTTACTCTGGCCCAGGTGGGTCAGGTGCCCACCTGTGCACCAGCGAGACAGAAATCTGCAAGAAGATGGCATTTGCCTTTAGGACCACTTAGCTGGCATAGGAAGAAACAGTTCAACAAAAGCTGGTGCGGAGGTGGGGGGGTTGTAAAACACAGTCTTAAGGATTCATGAACTGGGCAGTAGCATCTTCAAATGTTTGTCTACCTCCCGTTTTTTAAAAACGATGTAACCCACGAGATACCAATTCACACCCATTAGGATAGTTGTTGTCTGATAAAAATAAGGAAAATAAGTGTTTAGGATGTGGAGAAATTGGAACACTTGATCATTGCAGAAATGTGAAACAGTGCAGCCACTGTGGTAAACAGTATGGTGCATCCTAAACGAAATTAAACCTCGAATACTGTATGACCCAGCAATTCTACTTTTAGGTATATGTGTAAAAAAATTGCAGAGATGTAAACACACATTTACACACTGATGTTTATAGCAGTATCAGTCACAATAGCCAAAAGGTGGAAGTAACCCAGATGTCCTTGGACAGATGTGTGAATATACATACAACATGGGGTATGCCCATTGCAATGGAATAGCATTCAGCCTTAAAAGGGAATTTTGATACATGCTATGACTTTGATTTATCTTGAAGACATAATAAGTGTAATCACCCAGTTAAAAAGGATTAAATACTGTATAATTTCACTCCTGTGAGGTACCTGGAATAGTTGATTCATAGAGACAGAAAGTGAAGGTCTGAGGCTGGAGGAGGCACTAGTGGGGAGTTAGTGCTTAATGGGAGTTTCAGTTAGAGATGGAAAAGTTCTGATGTTGGATAGTGCTGAGAAGTGCTCAAAAATGTGCATGCACTTAATGCCTCTGAGTTGTACAATGAAAATGGCAAAACTTTGTTACGTATATCTTACCACAATAAAAACCATTTTTTAAAATATGTACTCCTGTCTAAACCAATACCACCCTGAACAAGCCCGATCCTGTCTGATCTCAGAAGTTAAGCAGGGTCGGGCCCAGTTAGTACTTGGATGGGAGACCACCTAGGAAGACCAGGTGCTGTAGGTATAAAAAAATAAAAAAATAAGGCAAAGTCCTTGCAGTTGCAATCTGTGAGGTCAACCAAGGGTTGCTCGCCTGAAAAAAAAAAAGTACTCCTTGCACATTTAATCTGATATCTAATTTTCATCATAAATGAAAATGTATCCAGTGGAATCAATAGAGATCGGTACCTGTCATCTATTTAAAAATATGTAAACTAGTTCTTTGGGAAATTTTTCATTATCCCTTGTCTTTTTAAATTCATATTTCTAGTACACTTCTCCCACAGAATTTTATCCTAGTGTAATATTTTACACTCGAGTCTTCTGTGGATCACAGTATACTTCTCTGCAACAGAAATAGTACATAAATTGAAATTTTAAATTATTTCCTAAGACTCAGACTGTATGCGTTCTGGATTATGTGGCCATTGATTAGTAGGACCATTGTTTAAGACAATTAAATGTTACAAATTTTTGTAAAATTTTATTTAATCATTGTTTACTGGAATTGGTTCTTAATGAGATAAATGAGGCATTTAAAAAACTCGTGTAATATTAAATGACTCATTGCTGGAATTTTAAACACCACACATATTCCCATTATTTGTTTTTATAGATCTGCGCTGAGTAAACTTGTTCACATAAATAAGTAGATGGGAGATGAAGGTGTTGTTGGAGCGTGTTACCCGATTATTTGAACTTCTTGAGTTCTGTTTTTAAAAAATCAGTCATCTATCATTACTTTTAGTCATTCACTTGCTGATAGTTTCATTTACTCTCATTTGTTGAGAAGAAGGAGCTAGAAACCATCCATTTTGTGAAAAGATTTGTTACCTTAGCCATTAGTCACCAAATGTCTGTTGGGAAGTACACTCAAGATTCCTTAGGAAGATTCAGATGACTACTGATTATGTCATTCTTGTTTAACTCAGTTTACCTGAGGAATTGAGAAAGTTAAAATACTGTCAATTTTAAAATATGCCTTTTCCAATACAGTATTTTAAAATGCTCTTTATCCTATTTCTTGTTTTAAGTATGTTTGACCAAAACATGGGTCTGTAGATTTTAACTTGCTCTGCTTATGGAAAATGTCAGCCATAACATTAACTTAATGTAGTCTGTTTGTATTGTCAAACCAGTCAGTTCAGTCAGGCTTGCTTTTTGTAAGAAAAGCCTCACTTCATTTCCCCCCAGGATTTTATTATGAACATTTTCAAGCATACAGAAAAGCTGAATGAATTATAAAACGACACCTGTAACAGTGACCACCTAGATTCTACAATCAGCATTTTGTTGTTTTTGCTTTATCACAAATCCATTTATTTATCCCCATACCCATTTATTAATCTGTCTTGTTTTTACAATTCATTTCAAAGTAAGTTGTAGGCATGAATATAATCACCCCTAAATACTTCAGCATGCATGTTCTTAGCTAATGTTGAGTCTTTGTTTACATTTTTTAAGGTAAGACTTATACACAGTGAAATACACAAATCCTACATGTATCATTAAAGGCATTCTGATCAGTGCACATACCCAGCTCCCATCACAATGGAGTGTATTACCATCACCTCAGAAAGTCTCTCATACCCACTCCCAGTCAGCACCCACCGCTACCCCCTGGAGAGGTAACCACCTCGCTGCTTCTCACCGTGTACTAGCTTTTGCCTGTTCTAGAACTTCAAAGAAATGGAATCACATGTGTGTGTGCGTGTACGGACATAGGTATATATATACACGTACAGTCTTGTGTAAGGCTTATTCCACTTGGTAATATTTTGAGATTCATGTTATTGCAAGTATTGACACTTTATTCCTTTTTATTGCTGAGTAATTAATATTCCAGCATGTTCACATACCACATTTGCTCTTCCTGTTCATGGCCACTTGGACTCTTTCTAGGTTTTGGCGATTATTGAAAAGCTGTATAGTACGTCCTCAACACCAATGATAGGTCCTTGGAAACTGACTTTAAGTGAAAGGGTGTAGAATGAAACCAGTTGAACCAGAGGCTAATTGACAGAAGCAAGAGTTAAGTTCCTATGGCATTTCAGTCACCAAAACATCACCAGACTTTAAATAAAGACCCAAAACACTTCTAATCTTAAACATAGAAATAAATGTGAGCTATACATACATCATAAAGGTGACTAAACACAAGTAAGAAGATGATTTTCCAACCTGCTTATTCCAGTTCAGGGTCAAGGATGGCCGGAGCCTGACCCTGGACAGGACGCCCTCCCATGGCAGGGACACTCACACCTACCCGCTCCCTCAGGGATAGTGGAGGGACACCATTCATCTTGTGTGCACATATCTGGGGCATGGGGCGGAGGGGGGGGTGCAGAGCGCCCAGAGAAAACCGTCACAGACAGGAGAATGTGCACACTCCACACAGACAGGGCCTTGCAGGAAATTGATTGTTTTTTTTCTCGTGAACAGTATAACAAAACGACATTGCATGAAATGTTTTTTGAGGACCCACTGTGCTGTCACTACTTATGGACAGGTCGTTTTGGAGAAATGTACTTCCATTCCTCTTTGTGGATACCTGGGAGTAGATTTGCTGGGTCATAGCGTAGGGTATGTTTAATTGTATAAGAAATTGGCTGACCTTTTTCAGAAGTGATGGTACTGTCATACTGTAGTTGGTGAGGGTTCTGATCGACAACACCAAGTGTTGACAAAGTGTGAAGCAGTTTTTTTAATTTTAGCTCTCTGGTTGGTAGGTGGTGGTAGTATGTCATTTTGGTTTAATTGGAGTTACTTTAATGATTAATGATGTCGAGCACTTTTTCAAGTGCTTATTGGCCAGTTATATATCTTTGTGAAATGCCTTTTCAAGATTTTGTGCCCTTTAAAAATTTGTTTTTTTAACTTTTGAGGTAAGGTTTCCTATATACTTTAGGTACTAGCCATTTGTCAGATACGGTCTCATATATGGTCTCCCATTTTATAGCTTGCCTGTGATCTTAATGTGTCCTGATGAGCAGAAGTTTTTAATTTTGATTAAGTCCAGTTTATCAGACTTTTTCCTTAGTGATCATTGCTTTCTGTGTCCTCTCCATAGGAAACCTTGGCACTCACCTACTCCAAGTCACAAAGACAGTCTGTTTTCATAGAGAAACTTTATAGTTTTAACCTTCACTCATAGGTCTTACCGATCCACGTTAAATTAATGTTCCTATATGGTGGGAGGTAGGGGGTCGAGGCTGATTTTTTTTTTCCCATGTGGCTGTTTGGTTGTTCCAGCACCATTTTCCCCCACTGACTTGCTTGAAGGCCAGCTGTCTTACTGAGGTTGCATTGGCTGTGTAGAGCAATTTGGTGGGAATTAACTTTTTAACGATATCGACCCTTCCAGTATGTGAACATGGTGTATGACATTGTAAAATCTAAATGTTTGTAATATTTAGGAAATACTGTAGAAATCACTTTGAAATAATTTATAGAATTTACTTGAAAATTATTAAAAGCCGTCAAGACTAAAATAATCTAAGGATCTTACTTTTATGGTGGGAAGTACAAAGTAAACCTAATGGTCTCTCTTCTTACATCTTAATCCGTAATGTGATTTTTAACATGTAGCTGAAATTATAAGGAAACTTTCCTTGAGCATCCCGGCCATCCTGCATTCCCTCACCTGAGCCACTGTTGCACTAATTAGCATACAGATTAACAGCAGGTAGTTCCCTAGTGTGTGAGCTTGGGGGAGAGCTCAGCTTTTTATGTTGGGTGAGTAGGTAAGAGGCAGTTAATAAGTAAGCCAGGGCCTGGGCATTGGCTTTGATCTGAGAGGCAACAGGAACCTTGAAGGTACTTGTTTAGGAAAATGAACACCAGGAAGAAAGAGGTGTTGGGTAGGAATGGGGTGAATTACCTGGAAGAGAGAACCTTGGGTAAAAACCGTTTTGAACTTATGTTCAAAGTGTGGTCTGCAGACCAGTAGCCTCAAGGTCACTTGGGAGTTCGTTAAAAATGCAGATTCTTGGGCCTGCCCCAGATCTTCTGAATCAGAATCAGTGTTGCGAAAAGATGCCGGGCTCATCCTCCTACCGGGTAAGGCTGGAGTCTCACTGCCCTGGGGAAGCTGCAGCCTCCCTGGCATCTCGGACCACAGTGCAGGCGGGGCAGCTGAAATGACCTTGACAGATGTCTGACTTCTTGCATGTTTGCTCTGTAAGTTGCCAAAATGGATTTTCAGAATCATCTTTTTGTTTTTGTTTTTGTTTTTTATTTGGAGGGAAAAAATAGTCTTCCAAATAGTATTTTTAGAAATACAGTCTTAGAAATGATACTTTATGGGCTTGTTAAAACTTTAAGAACCATAAATCATGAGTAGTCTCAGCTGACTATAAAGTCAATCTGCCATTTGAAAGAATCTAATGGGGACAGATGACTCAATGTCTTATCTGTTATTCCCAGGGACTGGAATTTTGGGATGAAGTCAAGATTTTATAAAGGAGCCCAAGTGTGGTTGCTGTACATCTTATAATAGTGTTCTTATTTGAAGTCTGAAGAGGAAAAGAAAGCAGAGGACAGAATTCGTATTGTTATGTTTGTGCAGTATCTAAAGGAAAGTCAGAGCCTGCTAGCCTCACACATAGATGTATTTTCCCATATTCCATTACCAACATTGCCCATCAAAACACAGAGTTTTCACACAGTTATAATTACAGTCTAGATGAAGCCTTGTAGTGTACTGTGTCATTCAGCAGATTTTCCTACTTCCCAACTCCTCCTCTTCCCTTCTCCACTGTTCCTCTTCCTCTCATCCCTGGCTTCCCTAGTTCTGATCTCTGGTCCATCTTGGGCCTGTACCACAGTATTTCCTGTTTAAGAGTTTATAGAAATTCCTCGCCGTGAGCCTGAGCATCGGTTTGTTATTCCAGCCTCAGCTCTTCCTGGCTTGGCTGGCCCAGACACACCTTGCTTACCTTCCCCTCTGTTACCACCTCAAAACTCATGACACATCTGCTCAGTTCTCCCAGGGTCGGGTCCTCACTGACTACTTGTGGTCACCATTTGTCTTTTACAATGGAGTCTGCCCTAAAGGCTTCACAAGTGGGGCCAACAGGCACCATTCTTGTCTTTCCCTATTTGCCAGATGCTCAAGAACATAGTTGCAGGGGACCCTGAGCAATTGTGTGCTAAGTTTGCTAGCAGAGGAGTCATCAGAAGACAGACAGGTTCTTGTGCTAAGGATGTAGGAGGTCAGGGTGGAGGCGACCTCATTGAGCCCTGGAGTTAGAGTTCCTGGCTCACCTCACAGTTTGGAGTCTCACCTGGGGATGCTTTATTGTAGCCTATGGCAAACTTTGAACTGTGTGTCAGTTTACTTATTTCCCTAAATTGTTCTGTTGCTAAGAAGTTGGCAGATTACTATAAAGAAGAAAACTGATGCTTTAGAAAGGAAATGATAGTAAAATTTTGAACCAAATTAAGGAACTTAAGTCAGAAACTTTGTATAGGTATTGATAAGAGGCACTTATAGGAGAAAGCATTTAAGCTGAGGCATTGTTCAAATAGATGCCTTAGAATGAGAATGATCACTTCATATTGTGCTGGTTACTAAAGATAGCTTCTAGTATCTAGTTGATACTTGGCAAAAGATTTTAAAGATATTCTCCAATATAAAGGGCTAAGTTCCTGTCTAGCTTCGGATGTGAGTTTGAGAAGGAAAGGTGAGCTTTTGCTCATTAAAATTAGCCTTTGCTTTTCAGACCTTGGAACTCACTGCATGTTAGCCTGAGTTGACAGTTTATTTCCCAGACTTTCTTCCAATATAGAGCAGTGGAGCAGACTGGGTAGGTTTGGAGAGATGAGGCCAGGAAGCCATTAGAAAGGAGGCGCTTTGAGTGAAATATTTTGGACACACATGGCTGCAGGAGGGGGGATGGTGCCTGCCTCTGACCCCGGACGGTCTCTGTTTAGACTGCTGTCCTGCTCCGGTCATCAATATTTGTCCCCTTTCTCTCTCAGAAGTGTCTTGGTTTGGATGGTAAATTATATGGTCACCCTACTGAAAATAAAACACTGAAGCACTCCATGCTGGACACTGTACCAAGCACTCTGTGCAGTCCTCACAGAACACTGAGAGGTGGCTGCGCCTGCCCCTTTGCAGGTGACAGGATGCTCAGAAAGGGCAGCAGAGCAAGGCCTGTCATTCACTTTCCCAGCCTGCCACACCAAGGGCTTAAGGGCTGTGGCCACCTTCATCTGTGACTCTAGTGAAGGAGTCCTGCAATGAGAGCGAAAGCCTTCGTCTGGAAGAAGCAGTGGGAGGGAGAGTGGGCAAGGGTCCGGTGCTGTCTGCAGCGGCGGCCCTGGGAGTGAAAGCAGAGCGATGCTGCAGTCAGGTCTCTTAAGCTCCTGGAAGCTGCGAGCCGTTCGTTCCTCAACACCCCTAAGCAGACCTGCTGCTTGGGCGTGCGGTCTTTCAGGTCTGGGTGGGCAGGTGGTGGTGCTCGGTGTAGAGATGAGTGCTGCTCTCCCGGCCTGCCCTGCCTGCTTCAAGCAGCAGGAGTGTAGTCCATGGTTAGGTTTTCTGTGCCTGGGGCATGGGGGTCACCATGTACACAGGTGCTCTGATTTTAGAGGGGAAGGTAGAAATGTTTGCCCTCGCGTTGGGGTGGAAGGGACTATATAGATAGTAGTTTAGGGGGATTGGTACTTAAATGTGGATGTTTTTAAAGGAAGTATTATGGTTTGTAATGGATACGTACAGGTTATTTTAAACATATGCCCTTGGTTTGCCGGGAGGGTGGATGGAGAGAGCAGGAGGGAGTGGTCTGGGGTGGGGGTGGCCCCAGCACCGGGAGTTTTTGCTCAGCCTGTGCGACGGTGAACTAGGCTTTGACAGACACAGACAGGGAGCACACAGAGTTCCTACAGCCAGACAAGAATAACGGGGATAGATGACACAACAGCAAAGCTCTAAAAACCCTCCAAGGGAGGAGCCCTCCCACAGACTGGCCGTTCCTCTAGGCCAAGGCCGAGTTCCCGTGGACAGGGTACTGCAGGAGGTGCTGGCCAGCACTCCTGTGACTGACAGTGTTCGCCCTCTCTCTGCCCCCTCGGACCCTGTCACGAATGGTCCCAGGTGGGCTTGCTTCCTGTGTCTGGTTACTTCTTCTGTAAATGGGGGAACGGGGTGGAGTGCTGCCAGCCAGAGTGGGCTGAGGGCAGGGAGCAGCCTGCCTGTGGGGGGCTGGGATCTTCACTCTCCCTCCTTTTGAGGGTCATGTTGGAAACACGCTGAGCACTGACGTGGGAGAGGATGCTGGCAAGGAGGAGATGGAGGTTCCAGAAGCTCCGGGCAAAGCTGGCCTTTATTGCCAGAGCTGAGTGGTCTCAGAAATAAGGCCATGGTCCTGGCTATACCCCTGAGAGAGAGAGGGCAGGCCACTAAAGGCATCAGCGACCTCACGGCTGGCAGCAGGGCTCTGAGGCTCCTGGAAGGGCACGGGGAAATCTTGACAGCGGGGCTTCTACAGGGCATAAGGCGACTCCTGAGACTGTTCCACGTGTTTTGGTTTGTCAGGCACAGTGTCCATCCATCTGTGCCTACAGTTACAGGAGGGAGGGAGGTGCTGGACCTTATATGTCTGCTCACGACTACTAATGCTCATCCTTTTGGAGTGAGGGAACCCAGGAACCGATTTTCCTAGTGAGGGCGCATCCGACTTGGCATGCAGGTTGGGGGCCACGCCTTGGGCATCCTGGCAACACCCCCTCTTGCAGCCTAGTGGACCCCTGTTCTCTGTGGTAAGCTGCTTTGGACGAGCCTGGGGCACTGGGCGTTGTCTCCAGGGTCCAAGCGTGCACTGTTTTTCTGAAGGTTGTCCTGTTCCTCAGTGGCGGACACTGCTGTGTCAGGGGCCACTTGGAGCACATAGATTTTTGCCAGCAGGGTTGTGGAGCTTTGCACTGGGCTACAAAACCAGGGCTTGAGCAAGCAGCTGGAGAGAGTCCAGGACTAGAGTGTTTTTGGGTTTGGGGGTGGAGAGCAGAGGGAGGGAACGGGAGGGGCAGGAGGGCAGAGCTACACCAGCAGGCAGTCGCTTCTTTGGCTCTGCTGTCGGCAGCGGAGAGGATTCCGTCGTGCCTGAGGGCCGCCTGGCCACCATTGCGGGGGACCGGAGGGCGCTGCCTCGCAACCCTGACTTACCGGCACCACACCCGGGCTGTTCTGAGTAGCTGTTGTTCCGTCTCTTCCCTGGGAGGCAAGTCTCCTCCCTGTCGTCCCCTTCTGCTCCTCCCCCGATCTGTGAAGGATGATGCCGCTCTCTATTGCACGGCTCAGCCGGCTGATGTCACTGGCAGCGGGAAGCATCAGCAGCCTGATCACATGCTGGCCCAGTCTGTAATGCAGACTGGATAGGGGGTGTGTGTGGGGAGGGGGCTGCATGGCAACCGCTGCCGTTCTGACGCCCCCAAAAGTGCAGAGGCAGCGGCTGCAGCGTACAGCCCACTTGGATGACTGGTCCTTAAGCCTGGGAAACTGTTATTATTTATTGTTGATTATACTGGGGCAAGCAGCCCCTTAACTCTGAGGTTTTGCTGTCCTCCTGTCCAAAGCAGACTTCCCGGACTCTGAAGAAACAGTTCCAAGCAGGATGCTTTTTCCCACCTCTGCGCAAGATTCTCCCCGTGGCCTCCCAGATGCAAATGACTTGTGCCTTGGCCTGCAGTCCCTCAGTCTCACAGGCTGGGACCGACCCTGGAGCACCCAGGACTCAGATGCCTCAGCCCAGAGCAGCACACACTCAGGTGGGTGCCAGAAAATGAGTTGGCTAGGGGAGGGGCGCATGGGGTGGCCAGTGAAGATACCCACAGCAACAGTTGTTCTGTTCCCCTTTGCATCCCCCCTGCACAACATGGAGCTTTTTTGCAAGAGATGGAGATGGTGCTGGCTGCGAGTGTGCAGGACAGATGGTTGCTCGTAAAGGCAGGCTTGGCTTCTCCACTCACCCTGACAGATTCCCTGGAGTTGTTAGTCTGCACCTGGGGTGGCCCTGGGAAAGGTCCCCAAGGTGACAGCCGTATGCAGAAAAGATCCAGATAAACACCCTTGTGCCTGGCCTGTCTTAGAGATGATGAAGCAAAACACTTTTGGGCGGGGGAGGGGACTTCAGGGGCTGATTACTGGACGTCCGAATTCTATTTCTCAGTGGCTTTTAAGACTAGGGAGCTATGTGTAAAGGATGGGTGGTCCCCGAGTCATGGCAAGCGAAGAATTTTAGCGTCCAGTGAGGCTGGGTAATCCTGGGATATGGGAATTGGCTTTACACAGGTTAAGAGCATTGATCCCGGAAAGGGGTAGGCAGGGTAGGCAGGGTGGAGTAACTCGCCTACCAAGGCTTTTTTTTCTTTCTTTGTGTTAAGGGTATCCAAGTGGAAGAGCCACTCCCCTTTAGGATCCCTTGTCACTTGGAAGGATTCGATGGGGACAAATTAAAGAAGCTTCTCGGCCACCCCTTGAACTGCTTCTGCTCAGACCTTCCCACTGCCCATTTATTTCCCTTTTGCGGTACAAAGGGGAGGGTTGGCCAGATACAAGTCTTGGAGTGTTCGGGAAGAAATATGAACTTAAGAAACACTATAGGGATACTTATAATTTACTTATTTTGCTTTATGTTAAATTATACCTTAATAACAAGAATATTGACAGCAGCTACTTAGGATGGAAAGGTTTGGGGGGGCGTGGACAGCCATTTGCAGTTGGTGCTGACAGTGGGAGCCACTGAGCTGCCCCCCTTCCTTCGCCTCCCCCACCCCAGGATCTGGCAGGCATGGCTGCAAGGTACCGTCTTGCTGATTTCTCTGGCCGCCACCCTGTTTGGCGCAGGTCTTTTTTTAGAATGCTTTGCAGAGCCTGGGACTGTTGTGTCTGCTGGCATTTAGTGCCCAGTTGTTTTGGTAAAATCCCATTTGATTTGGGGGTAGTGGTTTGGATTTTTTTTTTTTTAACTTAAGTAACTACCTCTGGGTTAAGGTAGAACCTCTCGAAGCACTGGCCTTCAGCTGACTTAGGTTTTCCAGAAAGGTTGGTAACTGCCCTCTTCCCCTGGGGGCAAGGAAGTGTGATATACGTCTGGCACCCTGCACCTGGAGACCTTGGCTTGGAGGCCATAGTTGTTTCTTTTATGTGGTTCTTTTGACGTCAACCTGGGTGGGCTGTGAAGCTGACCTTGCCCTCTGCCCTACAGTATCTGAGCTTCCCCCAGAAGGTGGGCAGCAGTCTGGGCTCAGCGTCTGGCCAGAGCCCTGTCTGTCACAGGTGGCAGGCGAGGTGTGGCTGCTCTCTGGCTCTGGTGTGTTGTAGCCCCGAGGGTGAGGGTCTTGAAACACATTAGCATAGACGTTCGGGGCGCCATCTCAGAGCTTGCTGAGCTTGACCTGGAAGTTACTGTGAAATTAGGCTGTAAAAAAATAGCTTGGGCTATTACTCAGCAATAAAAAAGACTGAAATCCTGCCATTCGTGACCACATGGATGGACCTAGAGGGTCTCATGCTAAGTGAAATAAGTCAGACAGAGAGAGACAAATACCATATGATTTCACTTATATGCAGCATCTGAAACAAAATCAAGCAGAAACAGACTCATAGATACAGAGAACAGACTAATGGTTTGGGGGGATGGGGGTTGGGGATGGGAGAAAAAGGTGAAGGGGAATGAGGTGCAGACTTCCGGTTATAAAATAAATAAGTCATGGGGGTATAATGTACAGGGAATATAGTTAGTGTTCTCATAACAACTTCGCATGGAGACAGATGGTTATTAGACGTATCGTGGTGATCACATCGTGAGGTATGTAAATGCAGAATCACTATGTTGTACACCTGAAATTAATATAATATTGTATGTCAACAATAGTTTAATTAAAAAAAGCTTGGGTCCAGCCTTAATGTCCCCAGCGTCCCCACCACCTGGGAGCTTGTAGGTGTCTGTCCTCAGTGGGCATGATTTAATTCACCTTCCATCTCAGGCACGGTAGTGATAAACATCACATGATTCTGTGACCTGAGGGACTGCAGTGTGCGACCCTAGCATTCACAGGACCAGAGGGTGGCCCAGGGCCACGATCTGGCTGTAGGCAGGGTTAGCGTGGGTATGTCTTTCTCTCTGAGGGTTGAAGAAACACCCGTCCCTAATCCCCATGTTGTCCTGGGGCTTTTGGAGCTGTGGTGATGGCCATCTTTCTTTCTCTGACTTCTGGGCCTTCTTGAAAAGCCACCATGAGGGTGCCGCCTCGTGGAGTGGGACGCGGCCCTCCCACCGCCAGCTGCAGTGCCGGATCGGGCACCCTTGCCAGCAGTGCGGGAACATGCAGCCCACGTTTCCGTGCCTACACAGCCTTCCCCATCTGAAGGCCATCTAGCTCTGTCTCTTCCAGGGTGGGGCAGGGGGAGGCATCTCAGCAGCTCTGGGGTCATTCTTGCAGACAGCCTGGTGCCCTGCTGTCTCCGCATCCAGCGCAGACTGCAGGCTTGTTCCTCGGGCTCTGCTGGGTGATCTGTTGCCCCAGACAGCTACGGCTTCACATGAGCTGCTTCTACCACCCTAAGTGTCTGGCAGTGTTGGGAGCAGGTTGAGGATAGCAGGGCTCTCAAGTGAAAAATCTTGGCAAAATTCATTCAACAAAGATTGAGCACTAGCTGCGTGTCAGGCAGTATGTTGAGCACTGGGATAACCTCGTTGAGTAAAATTGTTGCCTTTGAAAATCCCCTTGACCATTAAGGGAAAACAGATGAGAAGGTGCCGAATGCATCCTGATTGTTGCTGCAGTGGGATTTTTTGCACCAGGACAACCTTTCACTGGGTTCTCAGCATGAGATGGGACACGGGGCCCTTTCTCCAGGGGCTGCGGTTCTTCTGCTGTGTGGACGCCATTGGCCTCAGCGCCCTGCGGGAAGGCCCGGGGGTGGAATCTGTGTCTGAGTGGAGCCTGCAAGGCCAGCCTGGGCTAGGTGTGGCACTGTGTGCCCCACCCCCCTCCCTCCTAGACCTGCCCCCCGAGGCCTCACCTCTGCTGCGGAGGGAGCCTTTCAGGGCTATACGAACGTCAGATGTGGGTTTTCCCTGAGACCCAGTGGCATGTGCTCAAGGCCACCTCTGTCCTCCTTGCAGTGTCCGAAGTCCTGCAGTGGAACAGCAGGGCCATGGAAGCCATCCTCAGTGTCCTGGGGTGGGGCATAATGCCTAATGACCAGCGTTGTCAGCCGCCTCCTGCACTACATACACCAGGTGATTTTAATGCTTGTGCAGGCCTGTGAAATGGCCACTATTACTGTTCCTCTCTGAAAGATGAGGTTGCCAAGTGACAAAAAGCGACACAACTACCAGAATTCCAGCCCGAGTCTCTGGTTCTAGACCTCTGCTTTCTGTGACACCCGTGTTCCTGTGAACAGAACCTTAGCGTGTTGAGCATGAACACTTTAATGGTAAGGTCTCCGCGTACCACTCCGGGCAGTCCAGCCAGAGCTCATGTGTTCCCTCGTGAGGTCCCTCAGGGCCAGGGCACACGACCGACAGTTCTGAGTCCCTCCCCACCTGAGTCTCAGCTCAGTCCACAGGATTGCCTTCCTGCCTTTCCCCAGCTGACTATCTTGCATGCGGCATAACTCAGTGTAATGGGGGTGACCAAGCATCTCTTTGGGGGACCTGGAAACAAGGACTCCCAATGGTGAAGCGCAGGGGGCAGACCATGTGCTCAGCGTCGGGTGCTGGAGGATGCATCCAGTTTCCTCTGCTCTCCTGTAGAAGCTCCTTGGGGATTCGCAGGTGTTCACCCTCTTAGGTTTCTGCCCTCAGTGCAGCTCAGTGAATGGTGTGTCCCCTATGCTGTGTCACTTGCAGGCTCCTCATTGGTCAGTAGACTAGATCAACCTGGGGCAAGAGGAGAATTTTGCTTCTGCTGTTGCAGTACTTCCAAACGACCTTTCTGGGGCAGTATCCAAAATAACGTTGGGTTCCTCCTCTGTGTGACTTGGACTTTCCAGGCCTGAAGTCTCTAGCAGCTCCCACTCAGCTGTCCAGCTGTCCACCACTGCATTTAAGCACATGGCACAGAGCCCGTCGTGGACTTATCACCAGCGCTCACTAAACGAGTGCTGAGCCAGTCAGTGTGTTAATCCTGGGTGTTGGGACAAGGTCTCTCCTGTTCTTCCTCCTCCTCCTCGTGTCCACCAGCTAGATGGACAGAATCTTCAGAGATCAGATCTCTGAGCCCCTGTAGCTTTCAGGACAGGATGATGCCTTTACAGAAAGTTTTTGTCATTGGCGCATGGATTCTGTCATGGAGTCAGGTTGTCTGTTGAGTTGCTTTCCATGCAGAGAGGAAGCCTGGGATGCAGTGTGGCAGTGGGGCACCTCCTAGCAGAAAAACAAGTTGAGGTGGTTGAGTGCAGGGACAGAGCGTGTGCAGGGACTTGGGCATCGTCTCTTCAGCGACTCGTGTCCAGTGATCACGATTGCGGGGGAGGGAAGCTATGTTATATACTGTCTTGGACCTTTAGGTTACACAGTTGGTGGAGGGAGTTCGGGCTCAGAAGGTCACCCCTGAGCTGGGTGTGGTGCAGAGTTCAGGTTGGGTCCTGGAATGAGTGCCGCCCTCCCCCTTCCTACCTCTATGCCTTCAGACAGATTTTGAACAGACAACCTAGAACCGAGGGTAGGGATAGGAAGACAGGCTCCAGATACGTGGTCTTGTATCTCAGGCTAGGAATAAAAGCCCTGGTCTGGCTTTTTCCTGTGACTGCTCCACTGGATGACAAGCGTGTGACGGTGGTCTCCTGGGCCTAGTCTCTGTCGAGCTGAGCTCAAGGTCAGTGTCTCCAATGCCAACATGTAGTGTGAAGCTCTTTCCTCCATTGGTGCTGCCACCGTCAGACCCTGGGCGCCTTTGTACTCTTGAGCAAGGAAGGCTTCAGGAAATTCAAACGGTGACTCAGCTGTAAAACCCACAGGAGCTGGCATAGGAGGGCGAAAGTGGAGAAAGTTAACAATCAGTCTAAAAATATTACTGCTGATTTGGTCTCTTGTGCCCTCTGAGTAGCGTTAATGAGCTGGGACCTTCTGCCAGGTCCTCTCCTCCCTGTGACTTCCCTGAGAGCTGTCTGTAGCATGTGAGTGGGGACGGGTGTCTCTGCTCCAGGAAGAGCACACTGTTCTTAGTCGCTTTTGGAAGATGTACATTTGGCCACCAGGGCTAGAGGCATCCCCCTCCCCACCCTTAGACCTTAGGTTTATACTTGACATCTGGCCTTGATGTAGCTCTGTGCCCTGTGCAGGGGAGCAGAGTTTGAGATGAGTCACTGGCCTGCAGCACAGGGACCTGTCACTTCCACAGGATTTCAGGTCATGTGGCATAAAGAGCGTGCCCTTCCAGCAGGTGGCCATGCCTTCGAGTTAGAAGGAGGGGCGGCGGCATCCTAGCTGCTTTGCTCCTCCTCTCTTGGTCCCCGGTGGGCAAGCGTGGTTTCGTGGGCTAAGCTGGGAGCAAGACAGGTTCCATTTCTTGAAGTATGGTCCCACCTTCCCCGAGAGGCCGATGTCTCTGCTGCTTTCCTTACTTTGATCTGTATGTGCTCAAAGAACCACCTGGCTAGGCCCTGTGTGAGGTTGTCCTATAGAGGGACAGTCACTCGGGCATTTGATCAGAGGTGACAGTTTTAGAAACTTGGCTTCTGTGGGTTGAAGGAAATATCAAACCACCTGGAAAATCCCAGGTACTTGATACTGGGTCTCCTTGTCCTCCCTCTCTCTTCTAGCCACAGTCCTGCCATGTCTCTAGCCCCTTCCAGTTTAACGTTTGCAGGAAACTGTCGCACAGTCATGTGATTCAGGTGTGTGTTAATTCTCGGGCACCCTAATCTTATGTCTTTGTTGGATGGTGTGGCCCCTTTGTAGGCCACCAACCCAAGCTCTCATTCTTTTTTTCCTGTGTGGTTGAAAGAGTGTTCATTGAGGCTCTGTCCAGTCTCCTCTCTGTACTTGAACGTAGAAGTGATATCAGTGGCAGCAAGAGTCCCAGCAGATTCTGGGGAGGATTGATCAGGGGAGGGAGACTCTGCATCCTGTATCTACATGTGCTTAGTCGTCTTTGAAGATAGCATTTGAAACCAATGGAAGGAGTATTGTCACAATGGTATGTGGCTAGTAACTGTACTTCTCTCAGCCTGTTTTGGTGATGGGCCGTGTAGGGATGCACTAAAGTTTTTTCCCCCTAATTCTGAGTTGCATCTGTGTTCTTAAATTGGTCAACCTTGATAGAGAGGGGTGTAGCCTCAGTGAGCATCCTGGCTCTGAGATGTGGGGTAGTCCCCTGCTTTCAGCATATCTAGCAGACACCAGTCCCTCCTTTCTGCCAGGTGTTTGGATGTTGTTGGTACACTTGGTGGAGAAGGCAGAACTTGGTACACATGTACCTCCAGATATCTGTACGAATATACTTTAAGAGCTTATTCAAAGGAGATTATTTCTTCCAGGCAGAGACTCCAAAAGCGCTCAATTACCATTTTTTCCCACGTGGGATTCTAGTCCCTATTATGTCTGGTTAGATCAGTTGCCTCCAAAGAGGCAAAGAAAGTTAAATGGGAGTTGACTAGTTTTCCTTCCTTCATTAAAAAACTTGTTGTTTGGAAATAATTTTAAATTTACAGAAGTTACAAATATAAAATAAAAACTATGCAGAGGATACTTGTATCCCTTTATTCAGATTCTCCTAGTGTTGAGATCACCTCCTTTGCTGTATCATTTGTTTGTTCCCTCTACATGTTATATATATTTAATTTATGAACCGTGAAGAATAGAATGTTTCTCATTCATACATACATCACAAAAGAGTTATCATTTCAGTCACTTTAAAATCACTACAAGACTGTCACTGAAGTGTTGTTCATATTCGGATTTTGTCAGTACTCTTCCCTGCGTTTTCTCTCCGTTCACTGTACACAGGCGCCTGTCCCCAGCAGCAGGCCCATGCTCCCTTTGCTCCCTGTGAGTGCAGAGTTCTTCAGCTGCCTTGAATGTTTTTCACAATGTCCAGCTCATTCTGGCCATCACTTTGCTGAAACTGTTATCACAGTCCATGCCACTCTCTCTTATATCCATTATTTGTTCCTGGTGACTCTGTTTCACTCCCTCTCTGCCCTTTCTTTTCAGAGATCAGACTCTGGGAAATGTCCTACATAGCCACCTTGGTCTCTTTTCTTCCCTTGGGTATTAGTTGCCGTTGCACTTATAAGAGCTGTACTGAAATAACCTACAGTTTTTAAGTCAAAGGAAATAATTACACAGGAAAGGTTTTTGGGGTGTGGTAAAGGGAACTGATTAGAAGCCTCAAGTAGCAAGCCTCAGGTTTTTCTAGATTAGTGCTTCTCAAACTTTAATGTGCACACAGACCTTCTGAGGATTGTGTTAAAATGCAGGTTCTGATTCAGGTCTGGAATGGGGCCCAAGATGCATTTTTAATGAGTTCCTACAGCAGCCAGGCCCTAGAGAAATCTTAAGACCTGGATGATTCGGGTCCTAAGGCACTTCCCTCTGCTAGGTGAGGTAGCTGATCTGTAGTTGATGGTCTTAAATTTGAATGAAGGAGAGGTATCAAGAAAATGAAGATAGGAAGGTACAGTCCGGGGTGTTAAAATAAAAAGAAGGTCACTAATGAATGGTGCATTACAGAAGTAAAGCTTGGAATGAAAAAGAATTGGGTCCCATTCACCAGCTGTTACACAAATGGTTGCCCTTGGAGCCTTGGTTTCCTTCTGTTAGGATGGGGTGATGATACCCAATTTTTAGGTTCAGTGAAGATTATTCACCTAAAGTGCTTCTGACGGTGTCTGGCATGCACTAGATGTGCAGCAGGTGGAAGTTGCTGCTAGTGAATGGTAGGGCAATTGGACCTGGTCTAGATTAGAGCAGATAACAAGCATGGACTCTGAGCACCTAGGGAAGTGGAGTTAATTAGTGGCCAGTGTGTGTTGTCATGCCACTTTCTCTTTAGACAGGCTTATTAGATTAAGGGAGTGCTATAGAAATAACCCCTAACTTTGACACGGGAATTTGACAAAGCCTCAAGAAAATGTTGAGGAAACGGTAAAAAAGAAATTGGAGGTTAATTGACAGATTTGTGGCTGGTAGAACAGACGTGCTGACATGGTAGTGAACACATTGTGATGTGAATGAGAAAGGTGGTTATGTGGCACCCATGTGCTTTTTGACTCCTTCAGATACACTTTTTTTAAAACCTTGGTTGCAGACATAGTGACTGGCCCATGCTGGTCATCCTTGATGTGCCGCCCACAGCCCTTTGGGCCTGCCATCTCCTCCTCAGTGTGGCAGTGCCTGCCGCTTTGTGCCATTTCCCTTGATGACCCACGGACCTCCCACCTGCCTCTTCTAGGATCAGCAGACCGCTCTGTATCTTGTTTGTCTCTGACGAACGCTCCCTCTGACTCCCCCTTCTGCTGGAGGCTTTTCCCTTAGGGTGCTGGTCTGGTCTGTCACGTGTGGGCTATGCATTGTCCCCAGCCCCATCCTTCTTTGTTACTCTCCTAATTTCCCAGTCCTTTCCCTTCTCTGAAGATCTCAGTGTCTGTTTTTGGTTTGTTTCAACCGCAGGCCCAGTTGTCACCAGGGGTCCCTTTGATGTTCATATGGTTGACCTGTCTGGTATCCTTCCACTTCAGACACCTAAGGTCAACGCTCTGGGTCTTGCCATTCCTCTGAACTCAGCCCTCACCGTCCCCATCCTCCTCTTTATCCCGTCTGCCCCCTGCATCCTCTTGTAGCTCTCGGCCCCTCGAAATGGCTGGTTTTCCATTTGTTTTCAGCCTATTGGCACTCTTCTTTCACCGATAATACATGACCCGTTTTTCATCCCTCTCCTGCTGTTACCATCAACTCTTGTGTCCCACTTCCTCCTTAACACGCTCTTCAGGAGGCAGATGACAGCCTGTGTGGTTCCAGGGTCTGTCCAGGTTCATGACACGGCTGGGGGGATTCGCCCGTCTAGTTAAGTACTCAGTCTCCCTCTCCACTGGGCACTGGGTGCCAGCAGCTGTCTCCCTCAGTTGGAACCTGGTCAGTCTCCCTCCGTCCCCACAGCAGTTCTTCTGCGTCTCCCAGTCACCTGCAGAGCAGATCTCAACGCTTACTTGGTCGTCAGAGCTCTTTGTGATTTGATCGCTACCCTGCTTTTTACCACCCTGGACTCATTTTGTAAACTGTGAAGAACGATGAGGCCCTCAGGCACTGGTGCCACATTCAGGACGGACGCCTGTGGTCTTAGTTTTCACCATGCTGTGATGCCAGGTTTTGCAGCACCAGAGGGGCCTCGCCTAAACCTTTGCACCCCCTGCCTTCTCAGGGCATGAGTTCTAGGGGCTTTATTTTGTGATGCAATTAGGCAGAGGTTTGCCTGGAGAATGGGAGAAGGTTGACAAGGGTTGTTTCTGATGGAGGCCAGAATCCAAGCATGGAGACACGCTGAGTGTCAGCACACAGTTGAGTGCTCATGCCTGCGAAGCCGCTTTGAAAGGTCTAGTTAAAGAACGTTTCCTTAAAGAGAAAGTAGTAGACCAAACACTGAAGTCCTTGCTGGGGGTGGTGCAGCTGCCCCCACCTCCCAGCACACTGGGCTTGGACGTCTGGAAGCGTAAGGCCCAGGCACACTGAGGTTGGTCAGGGTGCAGGGGCCTGAAGTGCCTCAGCGGGAGTGTGGACTGGCGCATCCACTGTGGAAAACAGTTATGACAGTTTCTTTTTAAAATGAGGATTTTTTTTTTAACCATAGTAAACACATCCACAGTATCGTTTGCATTAAAAAAAGTTAAAGATACACACACACCTGGCTGTCTTTATCTGAAAGGGAGGTTATTTGGCTAAAGGAGAGCGGGCTGGTCCTGATCCATACCTTGTCTGTCACAAATGGCCCGTGTGGCTGGCACCCTGCAAGTGTGCATTCTCTGGATTTCTGGATTCGTGCTGGGAGAGGTTTAGTCCTGTCTTTTGGGACCCATTGCAACCCAGCCAAGCATTCAGACTGTGTGGGAGCCTGAGGGGAACCAGCCCTAGTGACCTGTGTTTTGCTCAAGTTACTGGTGAGGTGGAGCCGGTCACAGCTACCCTTTACTGAGCAGCCACACACTTAAACACGTTATTTTGGTTTCACCTCATAGTATTTAGAGGTGGATATTTTGCCCTTTCTTCAGACTATAAAGAATACCAAGTTAAGGTGGCTTCCACAGCCTTCATGCCTCCACAGCTGCATGGCGGAGCCGTCCTATGCCCCACCTGAATGGGTTAGCGGGACACCTTTGGCCGCCTGTTCCCAAGGCAAGGTGTGGGAGGTGCCCTCTTCTGCTGTCCCCTTTATCCTCTTGTCTTTTCTGGCCTCTGCTTCACTCTTTTTCGATGTTTCACATTTAACTATTGCCTGTGTGCTGGGCACTTTCCATCTGCCACTTAATTACCGAACCCTCCCGATAGAGTTCTGAAATAGCTGGTATCCCAACCGGGACCCCATGAGGAATGGCGACTCAGAGAGCGTCCCAAGCACTCAGTCATATAGAGGAGGGGTCAGAAGCTGGGGCTTCATCCCAGGCTTGTTTTAAGCCAGAGTGGGCTTAACCACGACATCATTCCACTTCCATCCCAAATGTTTGATGTTTGGAGGTGCATAGAAGAGCGTCTGCATGTGCTAGAACTTTGCATAAAGGAACCCCTCAGATGAGATGACATGCTCATGCTGTACCAGACTTCTGGGGTGTGGCATGAAATTCTGTATTTTTTCCTACGTAGTATTAGAAAGGTGGGACTTCTAAGAAACATGCTGATAGGTACTAAGAAAGGACTGCCTAGTTGTGCTCAAGGTGTCTCCTCTATCAACATGGGCCTGTGCCATTGGACGAGCAGCTGTGACCAGGGTCCCTAGTGGCACAGAGTTTCCCAAATGCTGGCATTGACCCTTACGCCTGGGCTGTAGCAGGGGTTTTGCTGCACCTGTTTCAGAAGGACCTCTGGGCTTCAGAAAGCTGTCCTGTCATTCTCCAGTGGGCCCTGGGTGGCCAGTGCTGGTACTGGGTGTGTATCTGCTCACTGTACTCCACCTGGTTCTGCTGTGCTCTCAGAGGCCATGTCTTGGTGTTCCTTGTTGAGCGGCTGTGGGAGAAGAGCGAAGGGTGATGGGCTGGGAAGAAAAGTAAGAGGTCATGAGGCTTCCTTTTTTTTCCTTCCTAGTGCTGAGCATGCTGCACAACCCATTGGGCAGTGTCTTGGGGAAGCCCCCCTTGAGCTTCCTGCCTCTGGACCCACTTGGATCTGACTTGGTGGACAAGTTCCCAGCACCCTCAGTGAGAGGACCCCGCCTGGACACGCGGCCCATGCTGGACTCCCGTTCTAGCAGCCCCTCTGACTCAGACACTAGTGGCTTCAGCTCTGGATCAGATCATCTCTCAGATTTGATTGTATGTAGCTTACTGGGGAGTGGGGTGGCAGGGCTGGGGAGGTCAATGTGGGGTGCTTGTCCACAGAATGCAGGCTTGGCGATGTGGAGGCCATCGTGGGCACGGTCAGAATAACAGATGCCTTGTACAGCCCCTGAGCAGTGTGTTGCCGGACCTGAACTGAGAACTGTCTTTTCACCGGTTATTCTGAGAGCTATTGGGAAACAGTTCATTCCAAAAGTAAACTTGGGGGTTCTAGCAGTGTTCTGTTTTCTGAGCTACATGGGGTTTTCTTTAGTTTTTAAACAGTATTTTTATGTTTATGTACCTTTATGATATTTCAAAAATTTTAAGTGGCGATTTAAAAAATCATGTGTTGGTACAGGCATATGTCCTTTTATTGAGCTTCACAGGTGTATTTTTTTACAAACTGAAGGCAAGCGAAAAGACTATGACTCACTTTCTTGCAAGACTAGTGGTCTGGCACCGGACCTACAGTCACTCCTAGGTGTGTCTGCCGTTAGCAGGCCTAGGATTTTAATCCAGATCTGACTGACTCTGGCTCCTAAATTCTTTTCACTGACCCATGCCAACTCTCAGTCAGAGGCCTTGATGAATCTATGAAATACAGGGTCAGAGTTAATTTTGCATCTGTGCTCCTTCCTCACAGCCATGTGTGACATGTGGCATGCATGCTAAGAGGAGTTGGCAAGTGGATTAGAAAGAGAGGAATGGGGGATGGTAGAAGGAGGTGCATGGGCTCGGCAGTGAGAAATCCTAAAATAAAATGTGGTTCCAGGTGCCTTCTGATCCCGGCTCCTCTCCCACTGAGTCCTTGAGCCGACTGCTCAGTGAATGGAACGGCTTGTTGTCCTGCCCTCTACTCTTTCATGTCCGGGACTGGCAGCGCTGGTTGTGCTTACAGTTTCTCATTCATAGCACAACCTGTTAGCACCCACCTGTCTCTCCTGTCAGCCTAACCAGGACACAGGAGCTGGTGCTGGGGCCCCGCCTCGCACTGGTCTGTCTGCTCAGACTGCTTCTAGAAGGGCAGCCACAAGCAGGGCCCTTTGCTTCCCGGCTGCAGCTCCCCACTGTAGCCTGGGGTGAGATGAGGGGCTCCTGGTTCCATCACGTCACTTCTGTTAGGGCTCCGTCTTGGAAATTCACCCCATAACCAGCCTTAATATCCTGAGACTATCTATATTTGAAGAAGTTTCTCGGATGCCTCACCCCAGGGGTTAGTTGATAAAGAGATATGGGCAGACAACTCACAGAAGAGGAACTAGACACAGTATTTAAGCTTTTGGAAACTACTCTATTGAGTAATTATTTTAATTTATTTTTTGGATAACATGATGTCATTTTAAAAACCCACTTAAATCAGTAGACTTCAAAGCCTTGATACAAGCTTGCATACTCATATTTGTAGTAGAACACAGAGCGCTTATAGAAAGTATTTTGACGCTCTAGATCCAGGAATCTGACCAAAGAAAACACAAAATATGAAGGGGCCACAACTTAAGATATTTGTTTATAATTCTGAAAACTTGGAAAGATCTAAGTGTTTAACAGTGGAGGAGTAGGTCAGGGAAATGTAGCTTATTCCATAAATAGAATATCATAAATTTATTAAAAATGGTTACGAAGATGATATTACAAAAAAAATGAATTTGGGAGAAATGAATTTGTTATAAATTATAGTAGAAGGACAGCTAACCTTAAAAATGCATATGAAGGAAGTCTAAAAGAAACTAAAAGGTGTTTTTCTTGCCTATAGTGTTGTTACTACTTTAATAACAAAACTGTCCTTTAAAAACCTGTATCTTCCTTTTTTCTCCCTTAGTCAAGCCTTCGCATTTCCCCCCCTCTGCCCTTCCTGTCTCTGACAGGGGGTGGGCCCAGAGATTCTTTAAAGATGGGGTTGGGTCCCGGATGGACCAAGAGCAAGTCGCTCTCGCTGCTGCAGTCACTCCCTCCCTAACCAGTGCATCAAAGAGATGGCCAGGAGCTTCTGTGTGGCCATCCTGGGACCTCTTGGAAGCTCCCAAAGACCCCTTCAGCATAGAGAGAGAGGCCAGGCTGCACAGGCAGGCTGCAGGTGAGTGTGGCTGTGGGCGTGCTTGGGGCCCAAGGCCTCATTCTGGGAGCAGCGTAAGCGGCCTCAGTTCACAGACCGGTAAACTGGAAGAGGGCCTGGGTGCATGGTGAAGCCCCTGGATCTGCAAAATCTGGTCTGCTCTGTGGAGTAAGTGCTAATGGGACAAACTCTGGAATTCTTGGAGGCTAAGTGGGAAGGAAAGAGGCAGATAACCTGGTGCACAGGGCTTGGCAGTGAGGAGTGGGTCCATCTCACTCGTGCCCTCCCTTGAGATTGGCTGTCCCCTGCTGCCCCTTTTGCTGCTTTCATGGGTGGATGTCTCTAAGAGGAACCCTGGAAGTGATGTCCAGAGTTTTCTCTACCTCCGCCTCTAATCAGATATGTCAGATAAAACCTCTGCTGGGGCTTCCTTCCCCCAGGCTTTCTGACTGGTACACTTGGGTGCGCTGCGATGGGTGGTCCATTAGTCAACCTCTAAGGTAAGGGAGGTCCCCGAGAGGCCTAGTCTCCTAGGAACCCTTGGATGCTGTCATCTAGATGGTATTAGATACGTAGTGAACCTGCTTTTCATCTTGAGCCAGCACTTAGGGGTAACTGAGTCACAGAGTCGTGGCATGCTGCGGCTTCAGGGCGTTGCACACCGACAGCTGTCCTGAGGCCATGGCGTCGACGACGCCTGGGTGAACGTCCAGTGTCTCCATCCCATTTGCACCCAGAGACCTCAGCCTGTCTCTCTTTCCACTCACGGAGCTGGGCCCCTAATGGTGCTGCTGCCCTGTTTGCTTAATGGTTTTGGCAACCCATCTTTGTGCTTTCTCTAGTGCCATTGTTTTCCTGTGAAATGGCATTACCATGCTTTTGGACGAGGCCATTATATTGACTCCTCTTTTCGCGAAATATTGCTGATGGTGCCCGATTTCTTGCTGTAGCAACACATTGAGCCTGTGCCTTTTAGGGAATGGCCTTCCATGTCATTGTCCTGAATTAAAATGACGGGTCATTTCATTAGCTCTCCTCCCCAGTGCCGAAGGAGGAGTAGGAGAGTAAAGTGGGCAGGGACAAGCCGTCCCCACTGAGGTCAGTCTTCTGACGCCCAGCCGTGAGAGAAGCAAAAGACAGCAGTGCACGGCCAGTCTCCAGGGAGAAGCATGAGTGAGACGGACCGGCAAAGACCGAGTCGGGGCAGGATTAAAGACTGAGAGGAAGCTGGCCTGGTCACCAAGAGTAGAGAGGCCTCTAGATACTGTGTGGCAGCCCAAACAGAAGAGAGCATCTACTCTGTCCGGCGACAAGGGTTTCTTGACGACGTGTTTGAGTCATTTAGAGGAAGCTCACAGCGGGTTTGGACAGACTGGTGTGTGGTATAAGTAGGGAGCCAAGGGGTTGGAGGGATCCATTATCTTACAGTGTTGGCATCAAGGAAGGACAGTTGTCTGCTCAGGTACCATACAGGTAGCTCTGGCAGTGATGGGGCATGGTTTCTGACTTTGGAACAACTGTGACACTCTTGTCTTATTGGGTCATTAGTGGTCATTTTTATTGGCAATGCCCTAACATGTGTGATTGATGAGTTCAGAGTGAAGACAGGGAAATAAGAGTTGAATGCCTTTCATTTGAACATTGGGGGAGAAGGTCCATTAGGACCAGTAAGCCTTTAGGATATTGGATACAAAATTGCTCTGTTTACGTTCAAATAATTATCAATTTAATCAGCATTATAAGCAATGACTAGATAAAACTGCTTTGTGGTTACAGTATCAGTTATACGTTTGAAAGTCACTTGGGTTGTGATCATTCATCCTGCGCATCTCCCAGTTTTAGTGGAGACAGAACCAGTGAGTTTTGTTGTGCTCGGCCACTGGGCTGGTGAGGCGTGTCGTCTAGCCTTTTAGAGTAGTCACGGGTGTTCTTCCAGGCAGCCAGGTTTGGACTGTGGCTTGGCCGGTTCCTCCTGACAACTTCACCCCAGGGCAGGGCACTGACTTTGTTGGACTCCCAACCCATTTTCTTTGTCTTTTTGCCTAAGCTGTGAATGAAGCCACCTGTACCTGGAGTGGCCAGCTTCCCTCCCCGGAACTACAAGAACCCCGTCTACTCCTGCAAGGTGTTCCTTGGAGGCGTCCCTTGTATTACGGAAGGTGAGCTGCCGCCAACGCCTCCTGCTTGCAGAGTTGCAGGTGGCATGTCCTTCAGGGGTGCTGGGCTTGGGCTTGAGGCTGAGGTGCAACCTCTGCCTGAGTACAGCGAGTTCCAAGGGAGGGGTACACTTCCAAGGTTCCAGTAGTGCTCTTTGACGCCTGACTCTTGTGCTTACACTTGACACCTGAGGCCAAGGTGCGTTCTCAGTTGTTGGTCAAGGGGGAAGAGCCTGTGCCTGCCTTCCTGGGGGTGGTGCCTCAGCCCCCGCCCTTCTCTCCCATCTTTTCGCAGCTGGCTTGGTTAACACCTTCCGTGTTTTTGGCTCTTTGAGTGTGGAGTGGCCTGGTAAGGATGGCAAGCACCCTCGGTGTCCTCCCAAAGGTAATATGCCTAAAGGTAATAAAGACATGGTAGGAGCTTTTCTTCCTCCCTAGCACGTATTGCACTGAGGGATGTTGGGACGTCACCGCCGCATGCTGGTAGCGTGGTCTGGGCACCCCCAGCGCACAACTCTCAGCTGTCAGCACTCCTCTGCAACAAGCACGCCCCTCTGTTTCTCCTGTTCCCTCCGTCCAGACCCACCTGTAGTTGGAGCCGACTCTGAAACCGCTTTGTGGAACTTTGTGCACTTCTCTCAGAACCTGACTTCAGCAGCTCCTCTGTCAGCAAAACAGGGCACTCGAAAAGCTTTCCTGCGCCTTTCTTTTCTGCCCAGTTACGCTCTTGCCTGACCTGATTCTGAGATCCCTTTGGAGTTGGCAGGAATGAGGACCAAGCACCTGATCCTCACTGCTCTGAAATGAGATCCCTTCCCTGTAGGAAGGAGCGGTGCTATTTTCACCCTGCCCCATCCTCGCTGAAAATGTCCTGATGAACTGGACAGCGGTCGAACTAGGCTTGTAGAGCAAGGCCTCCAACCCTTGGCAGGCGGGCCCCAGAAAGCCTGCCAGGAAAGCCTGGCTTGGCCGACTGACCCTGCTCTGTGTCCTGGGAGAGAGCTGTGTGGCGATGGTGGACTCTGTCCTGCCTGGCCAGTCCCTTCCCCCACGAGGGTGGGAGAGAGTACATGTCTCCCTCCCTTGGCCTGGCCATCGGGCGTGGCAAGTGCTTCCATTCAGCAGGGCTTTTAAGGGGTTGGACCAGATTGTGTGTGACACAGGAGGCCATCTGTCTTAGAAGAAACTCCCAGCTGCAAAACGAAGGCAGAGCAGGAGCCACCTGAGGGATGTTAATGCAGTTTTTCCTTTCATTGGGAATAGGGTACGTGTATCTGGTCTTCGAGCTTGAGAAGTCTGTCCGGGCCTTGCTGCAGGCGTGCTCTCACGACCCACTGAGCCCAGACGGCCTGAGTGAATACTATTTCAAGATGTCTAGCCGAAGGTTGCGCTGCAAGGAGGTGAGCTGGTGCGCAGTCTCTGCTGGGTCCGGGCAGCTGGCGTGCGGGCCGTGGATTTCTGGGGGTGGGTGGGTGCGCAGGCTGCAGGTGAGTGTTCCTACTGGAGCAGGAGGCTGCTCTGCCTGCCCCACAGCAAGCACAGCAAAACACTCTGAATTACACTAAAAAAAAAAAAATCTTTTGGGCCTCAGCGTGCTATCTGCGTGCTCTTCCCCGTGGAAACTGAGCTGTTTCCCAGTCCTAATTTTGCTCTTCTTAACTCTAGCCAACACTTCTGTCCCGAACATCTCGTCTTAGAAATGAAATTGAAAACAGCAACTTCCGATCTGTGGTGGGTAAATTCCTCTTCAGCCCACACCCATCCTCTCTAGTCTCACATCCTGAGGAGCCCCACCTTCTTGTGGGGCCTTTCTTTGGGAGTCCTGTAATCCTGAAGTCTTCTGTTTACTGCAAGAAAATGCTTGGAAAGCCAGGTGGCCCTTGGGATGTACACCAAGATGGTGGCAGTTCCCCGTGGGAGTGGGAAGAGAAAAATGGGCTTTCGTATCTCTGTGAAATTGGCTGCCAAGGTGACTTCCACCAGGCTCTCTCATCTCTGGGGCCACCTAGGCCTAGAACACATCAGTCCTGACTCCTGGTCATCTCACCAGACCTGGGTGAGCTCTGCAGACACGTCTGTTGAGGAGGCTTCTTGGTCCTGTCCTGGCCTGCTCTGTGCCGTGCTGGCCTTCTCCAGGTCATGTCTCCTGTCCTCTGAACTGCCATTTCTGCCTCCTTGCTGGTTTCTGCCTCAAATCTCTTCCTGTTTTTTTTTAGGTTCTTTACAGAGTAATCTTCCGAAAACACTTGCTGGTCATGTGTCAGCATACTTCATTGTGGAGTCTTCTGCCTTCTATGCCAGATTTCGTTCCAGGCTCAGGGAATTCAGAGACAAAGGAGCATGTCAGCTCCTGCCTTAAAGTTCTCTGCTCTGTCAGCCCCTGGTGATGTCCTGCCTCTCTCCAGTTATTGCCATTGCCCCTGGCACAGTGGGCCAGCGACCATCTCACACAAATACCTTAAGTGTCCCACCTTCTGTCCTTCCCTGTGAATCCTTCCTGTCCCAAGGTCTGCAGACCGTGCCCTCTCTTCTTCTGTGTCCATGGTCCTTTGTTGGAACCACACAGTGGAAGCTTGCGACATAGTGCTGGGTTCCTGGATATGACAGTTTGGTACTGTTTCACTTGCTTTCCAGGATGAGCAACTGCTGTTCAACCACTTATTTTCACCCTTTGGACATGTGGACACAGTAAAAGTCAGCTCTAGTTGGGTTGGGGTGAGTGTGGCCTATGTGCCTGGGGCTGAGTGACAGCACCTTGTCACTTGCCCAGGCCTCAGCAGCCTGGCTGCAGCATCTCCAGAAGCTTGTGCCTCCACATAGCCTCTGTCTCTGGCTCCTACCAGTCTGACACACCTTTGGGTGGTTTTCAGGTACAAGTGATCCCCTGGGTCTTGGCTGACAGCAACTTTGTCCGGAGCCCATTTCAGAGATTCGACCCCAGCAGGACGGTGTTTGTGGGTGCTCTGCATGGAATGCTCAATGCCGAGGCCCTGGCAGCCATTCTGAATGACCTGTTTGGTGGAGTGGCGTACGCCGGCATTGACACAGATAAGCACAAGTATCCCATTGGTGAGTGTTCCACTTCTGTGTGGCTCTTGGGACGTAGACCAAGATTGTGGTACTTTCCCATGGGAGCGGAGATGGAGGCCTGACCCAGGTCTGCAGATTGGCACATAGCAGCAGCATAGCATCTTTTTGTAGAAAAACCTCTAGTACTGACCCCTTGGTACCCACTACTCCCCCACTTTCCATGAAGCGGAGAACACAAAGTGATAGGAGGCCATAGGAGGTGAAAATGAGAGAGGACCTTTGGTGGGAAGCCCAAGGCAGTCTGGGACAGACCAGGTAATGGTTCATTGAAAGGCCAGGATGTTCCTGAACTTGCCTGGCTTCCTTTATTAAGAGTTGTTCAAAAGCAGCCTTGTCTAGGGTCACAGACCAGGTCAAGCTGAAGGAGGACTCTTAGTGGCTCAAGCAACAGAGTGTGGTCATGGCCTCTCATCCCAGTGGAGGGGAGTCTGCGGGCCTAACCCTTGGGTATTTGCTCAGCCCCCCAAGAAAGGAGGGTGGTTCCCTAATCATGGCAGAGGAATGTCAGTGGTGAGATTTGGAGGTGGAACAGAGCCTGAACTTTCTGATGGAGATATGGCTAAGTCACCTCCCTAAATGCTAGCTCTGCTCACCCCGCCCCCCCCCCACACACACACTCACACTGGTCAGGAAGGAGCACCGTGTGCTCATATAGTATTCACCGCACGCTGGGAACAGGGACTTCAGAACCTGCAGGGAAGAGGCGGCACTTGGCAGGATGAGGCTCTTCTGGCTCCTGCCAGGTCTCCAGAGGACCTCAGGCCAGGAGGGGAGCGGCTGTAGGCCCACCTTCCCAGAGAGGTTTTATCTGCATCTTGGTTTTCACTCTGAGCCCTTTAACCTCACCTGTGCACCCGCCGACATCAGAAGACTATCCTCCCTCCCCATTTCAGTCAGCAAATTCTTACCCCATTCCTGTTTGGTTTGTGCCATCATGGTCTGTGACCTTGCTGTCTAATATGGTAGTCAGCAGCCAGATGTGGCTACTCAGTGGGTAGGGTACAGCTAGTGCCACATGTTGAAATAGTAATATTTTAGGTATATTAGGTTAAATAAAAAACATTGTTAAAATTCTACCACTTTTTTTTTTTTCATTAAATGTAGCTACTGGAAAACTTTATAAAAGTAGCTTACAGTATATTTTTGTTGGACATCACTGGTCTAGAAACAGGGTTTTCTTAGTGTTGACAAAGTGGTATTTGGGGGAATTTGGCCAGAAAGTATATTTATTCTTCTGTTTTTACAACAGGGTCTGGTCGCGTGACTTTCAATAACCAGCGTAGTTACCTGAAAGCAGTCAGTGCTGCTTTTGTGGAGATCAAAACCACCAAGTTCACCAAGAAGGTGAGTGGACTGGTCTGTGCCCTTCCTTGGGGTCGTCTGAGAGAGGCCTGAGCTTGGAGCTGTCCCTGTGCTGGCTGTGCCCAGGGCAGGGAACCGAGTCCCCGGGGACTGAAGTGGGGTTGGGGTCTGGGGTGGGCCAGGTCTTGGGCTCAGGAGAGGGGACCAGGACCAGGGGCGCCTGGGGCGCCTCCTCGGCATGGGAGCCTTTCCTCTCTGTGCTGTTTGACCTGCAGTGCTAGGTTGCCTGACTCGCGCTCTCCTGATCTGCATCCTCTGAACCTTACCTGTCGGTGGGTCGTGGCGTGCCGGGCACAGTGCGCTGAGCAGCCCAGGCAGGAGTGTGTGTGGTGCCACGCTGCCGAGGCTGTCAGCCTGGGCCTACACGTGTGTGTGTCCTCAAGGGTCTCTGTCCTCTTTGCCCACAATTTCTCTAGGCCCCTTCAACACAGGAAACAGCCTGCATCACGCAGAGCCCAACAATGACTGGCCCCTCCCTCCTAGTCCATGGCCTCCTGGTGAGAAGAGCCACTTCACTGCCCTGTTTTTCTTCATGCAGGTTCAGATCGACCCATACCTGGAAGATTCTCTATGTCATATCTGCAGTTCTCAGCCTGGTCCTTTCTTCTGTCGAGATCAGGTGAGTCCCCTGGGGACTTGAGTTGTCTGGGAAGTCCCCATCCTCAATTTAAGGTGGTCACACCACGATTGTCACATAGAATACTGATGTTGTCAGGTACATACTGTGGTTGTCTAGACACAGAGGACGTGCTGATGGTCAGACGGGGGACACACTTTGATGGCTTGACCCAGAGCTCATGGGAAAGCCTGCTGAGTTGAGTCTTGATACTTTGGCCTCTTGTGCAGGGTGTTAGCAGGCAGTGCGGCACTATTGGTGATAGATTCATGGTTTCGAAGGATAGGAACCTGGGTGGGTGTGTGGTCAGCAGTGCCCTTGAGCCGGCACTGTTGTTTGAACTCCAAGGCCTTCCAGGTTGATTTTCCCTTTCTTTACCTTTGAACTTCTGGACTGTTTTTGATGCTTGAACCTGATTTGTACCCCCAGTTGTCAGAGACAGGCAGAAAGCAGTGGTTCTGGGTGGTGGTGGATGGATCTAGGTGTGTGTGAGTAAAAATGCTTCTCAGACTTTATTACGCATACACATCACCCGAGGGCCTTATTTAAATGGAGATTATGATTCAGGGGGTTTGGGGTGGGGCCTGAGACTTTGTGCTCCTGACAGGTTTCCAGGTGGTGCCAGTGTCGCTGATCTGTGCCATGCTTGTGGCGCGGGGAGGTTTGGGGCCTGACAGTCCACTCACGCTTCGTTTTCTGCAGTGGTGCTGTTGCTTGGGTTTGGAGTCTCTGGCTAGGCAGGCAGGCTCCAGAGTGGAGGTGTGGAGCCCGTTTGGGTTGCTGAGTCAAGCCTGAGAACGAGCATCTCTCTGATCAGCCTGTGCAGCAGGCTTTTATGCATCAGATCTTTGCACAGATGACTCCTCCTCCCCCATTTTTAGGTGATTGCTCAGAGGTCAGTTGCTTGTCCAAGGTTACACAGCTCAGAGCAAGAGGTAGGACAGAGACTGAGGTGCATACCTCATATGTCCTCATTTGGTGGGAAGAGGAAGGCCGGTTGTCTGCATTGAGATCTGGAGTCACTGTCTTTAAATGTCATCTTGTGTTAGCAGCCATTTGACGCAGCTTCTCTGTAGGCTGAGCAGAGCAGGGGACTGGAGGAGCCGCCATGGTGGGAAGGGCTGAAGGAACCCGCAGGTCTCTGCACGCAGTGGGGGCCCGGCACGTCTGATGAAGCAGACCGCCTGCAGGAACATGGAGCGTGGGCTTGCTGGGGTCGGTTAGGCCTCTATGGCAGGGGGACAGGGTTCCCGATGCCCTCTCTTCTAGCCCCACAGGAATCCCCACTCCCATGCAAGCAGAGCCGGCCAGCGCTGACGCAGGCGAGGCCTGTCTCCCATTCTCTCCCTTCACGCCAGGTGTGCTTCAAGTATTTCTGCCGGAGCTGCTGGCACTGGCAGCACAGCTCAGAGGGCCTGCGCCACCACAGCCCCCTGATGCGGAACCAGAAGAACCGAGATTCCAGCTGAAGGAGCTGGCCTCACCCACAGGCCTGTGGTGCCCACGGCTGGCAAGTCAGGCAGCAGCCAGTACCACGAGGCCACTGGCGACCAGGGAGCTAGCTTCCCAGGACAAGGGAAAATCATAGTCACCTTTGCACTTGCTGAATCTGTCTTTGTTTCTGCACTAATTAATGCACAATGAGTTTTGTCGGGTTTCGTTTTCAGGGGGTGTGCCAGGTCAAGGACCTTCTGGCTCATACTCCCAGTGACTCTGTAGTTTTCCCAGATTTTAGTTCCTCATTTTGCAGATGAAAAGCAAAAAAGAGCTACGTGTCCAGAAGGTATTGACACGATGCCTACATCTAGGTTTATTTATTAAAAGCGCTTTTTTTTACATTCCTTGCAATACTGATGGTGATGATGCACAGGTCTCATTGGTTTTTCTTGCAGTTGCCATACAGTGCCTTTCCATTTATTTAACCCCCACCTGAACGGCATAAACTGAGTGTTCAGCTGGTGTTTTTTACTGTAAACAACAAGGAGACTTTGCTCTTCATTTAAACCAAAACCATATTTCATATTTTACGCTCGAGGGTTTTTACCGGTTCCTTTTTACACTCCTTTAAACAGTTTATAAGTCGTTTGGAAGAGTTGGTTTTTTTTTTTCCTTTTTCTTTTTTTTTTTCTCTCCTTTCCTGGCAGCTTTTAACATTATAGCAAATTTGTGTCTGGGGGACTGCCGGTCACTGTTTGTTTTTTACAGTTGCAAACAAGGCATTTGCAACTAAGAACAAAAATTTTTTGATTTGAAACAGGACCAGGTAAATGGTGTTTGAGCGGCTGCTGTATATAGTTCTAAATGGTTTATTGCACCGTCTTAAGTTGCACTTATTTGGTGGGGGAGGGTTGATAGACATTTTTAATCACAAAGTCACAGGACTTTTTTTGTTTTGTAACTGAGCTAAAAAAAGGGCTGCTTTTTGGTGGGGGCAGATGAAGGCTCACAGGAGCCCTTTCTCTTAGAGGGGACAAGTACCCTTCCCTTACTCCTTTCATTTGAGAAATGTGTGAAGCTACAGTTGCAATGGACAGAAATGCTACTGGAATTTGAAAACTTGACTCTTTCTTCCTTTCTTTCTTTCTTTTCTTCTTCTTTTTTTTTTTTTTAAAAAAAAAACAAACAAACCTACTTGCCCCTCTTTGGGAAGCTGTGTGCCAAAGAATCAGTGTCATAACCCACCCCCCTCCTGCTGAGCTGACGTTGCACTGTTGCATATCCCAGCTACTCTGTGGGTTTTGTGAAGCTGTGTGTGAAGTCTCTACCTCATTGTAGTATATGCAGGCAAGGCTGCAGTCTCCTACAGATGTGTGGAGTAAGCTGTGTGTAGTTTTTTTTGGCACATAATAAACACGTTGCAGCAGAGTTCTGGTCTTGTCTCTGTGTCTGAGGGCTGCGGGCCAAGGGGCAGTGGGGTAATGAGTAAAACTCCGGAGTGAAAATTCACGTTTCCTTGGATTTTCTGTCCTGGGATTCCAGCCCAGGTAGATGGTGGGGCCACGTGAAGACCTGCCTCTCTGAGTACTTCTTGGTCACTTCTGTGGGCAAGTGCACCTGGCAGGTGGGTACCTCTGCTGCACATGTGAAGAGCCCTCACTGAAGCTTCTTGTGGCACCTCCTCTCAGCTCCAGACTCAGCTGGGGGAACTGGAAGCACAGCTGCTCAGGCATTGGCATGAGCTGCTTGTCTCAGCCTCTCCTGTAACCCTTGGGCCTGTTTCTTGACGATGTGAGGCTTTCCATCCTCTGGACTCGCCTGTGCTAATCCAGTTCCTTTCTGAGAGGGAGCCATTCAGGGTACTTTCCACCATTCTTCAGAGAGCCCTGTCATCTGGACTCGTCTCAGGCTTCTAGGATTGGTGAGTCTGCTGATTTTGTCAGGTAGGTTGTGCCTGGGTCCAACTGCCGGTCTGATCTTTTGGAAGATTGCATTCTAGTCTGAGGTGTGGGGAACCCTGCACACCGAAGTGTCCTTTTTGTGAGAGGTGCAGGAGCTCACTGTTGGGTCGGGAGTCCCTCAGCCAAGGAGAGGCTTCGCCTTTCACTTGAGGCCTGGCTGGCAGTGGCTTGGTTCGAAGTTTGTTGGTAAAGTCAGTTCCTGCAACTCTCAGGAGAGTTAGCCTTCCGTTTTGGTCTCTCTTTATTCTCCTAGAGGGAGGGACTAATGTCCCAGTCAGTTCAGTGTGACTGGACTGACCAAGGTAATTAGTAGGTGAGTCGAGAGATGAGGCATAGCCTTGGGCCCCTTATCCAACCTGGTCAGCCAAGCCCAGACTTTCCTTGAGTCAGGTAGGGGCCCAGGACTCACTTTAGCAGAATTGGAAGGAAGGGGCACGGTACTTTCTAGGCTAATGATGCCATCAGGAGTGGCCTGCACTGGTGGCTTCAGAGACCCTGATTTTAGGGGGGTGTGGCAGCAACAGCTTGAAGACAGTGGTTGGACAGGTGCTGCCTCAGTTACTGGGAGTGGTATAGGTGAACCGGACCCTACACTTACACGTTTGACAGCTTGCTTCATGCAGGGCACTGTTCCAGGCACTGGGAGTAGCCAAACCCAACGGCTCTTGGTGTCGTGGAGCTCACCCCTTGTTGAGAAAACGAAGACAAATCAGTGTGACAAATATTAAGAAATATTAGAGCAGCTTTCTAAGTTGGAGGGAAAAGCCCCTCTGATAAGGTGATGTTTGAGCGAGCATTAGGAAGAAATGAGCCTCTCCCAGTTGTACCGGTCTCCCTCCACCAGGCTAACAGGACAAGCTTCTGACGGGTGGAGTGGGTAAGAGTCCTGAGCGGGGTGCCAATCCCTATTTCCTCACCTTTCACGCCCCTGAATCGCCTTCCCAGTGACCCTAAGCCTCTCTCCCTCTCCCTGTCGTATGTGAAGAGGATGCACTCCTTGTCTGGACCACAACGAACGAGCGATCCGGTCAGAACCTAGGAGCTGGAGAGGCCGGCCCGCCACGGCGCCAGGCGGGGCGGAACTCGGAAACGCGGGAGGCACGCCCACAAGGGGGCGGGGAGGCTGTTGCCCCGCCCACTGGGTTGGGGCTGGCCTCTTGCACTTCCGCCCCTCCCCGCTAGGGGTCGCTGCTGCACTCTCGAGTTGGTTCAGCGCGTCCCTGGCAAAAAGGAAGCGGCTATCTGGCCTGCGCCTTAAAGGAGACTCTGTGCTTCCTGCTTCCTCTTTCACCAGGGACCAGCCAAGATGGTAGGTGCTTTGGCTCAAAGCTGGCGTTTCCCGCAATCGCCCTCCATCCGCCGCTTTTCGCACTCCTCATCCGTCAGGGAGAGGCACTTGGCCCTCTTAGGCCGGGGCCTCCGCGGGCCTCTGGCCTGCGCGTTGACCCCCGCGCTCCACTGCCGCCCGCCGGCTCCCCTTCCCCGAGCTCGGCCCCAGCCCGCGGAGCCCGGGGCGTGACGCCGCACTCTGCCCCGGAGGCCTGTCCTGGCCCGCGGTGACCCTGTCTTCCCCGCTCGCAGGGCCGCGTTCGCACCAAGACCGTGAAGAAGGCGGCCCGGGTCATCATCGAGAAGTACTACACGCGCCTGGGCAACGACTTCCACACCAACAAGCGCGTGTGCGAGGAGATCGCCATTATTCCCAGCAAGAAGCTCCGCAACAAGATAGCGGGGTGAGTGGGGTGGGCGCCCGGCCTCCGGGGCGCTGGGTCTGCCGTGCCCTCGACTCGGGAGGGGACCGTGCCCTGTTTCGCTAGTGCATCTCCCCGGTACCCCGGGGAAGAGCGCTGCAGGCATGCGTTGCAGGGTGTGTTGTTGGGATTGTCTCATGTTCGCGTTGTATCTGGCGGTGACACTTGGCCGAGATGAGCCTCGGTCAGACCTCTGGGACACTAATATTAAGTACAGAAAGTTGTGAAAATTGGATCTCTCAGGAAAGAAAATGAAAATCGGGCGGAGAGGATTTGACATCTTTGAAAGAATTTGAATAGAAGGTGTGGCAAGCTTCGCAGGGACGGGTGTGCTTAGGTGGTGGAGCTGCGGGGACCGTTCAGAGTCAGGGTTCCTTCTCACAGGAAAAAAACAAACTGCTACTTGTGTGTCGGGTGCCGTGTGCGCCAGTCTGAGCATCTCTGTGTGCTCAGTGTTCTTGGGCATTTATACTTTGTAGCTATGTCACCCATCTGATGAAGCGGATTCAGAGAGGCCCCGTGAGAGGTATCTCCATCAAGCTGCAGGAAGAGGAGAGAGAAAGGAGAGATAATTATGTTCCCGAGGTAAACTTTCTGGGTCTTTGGCTCATCCTGAAAGATAGAGCAGGCTCCTGAGAATCCTTTCAGGTACCTGGTTCCTAAAGGGAACTCAGCTGAGTTTGAGAAGGAGAGAGAGGGGCTTAGGGTCGTTGGGAAGGTGGTTCAGGAGCTGTGGAAAGGTGAGGAAGTCGAGGGTGGTGCCCTGCTCAGGACTCCCACCCACTCCACTGTTGGCCTGGTGGAGGGAGACCCGGTACAACTGGGAGAGGCTCATTTGTCCTTAATACCCCTAACCAGCTGTAGGTGCCCCTAACTTCAACCTGCCTGTAAATTAGTCTCTGTTTTGCTCTGTTGGGGCCGTTGAAGTCCATTTTGATCTCAACATGAGAGCCCTTAATGACGTTTGACTTACCTCGTCTGCTGGCTTCTTTGCCCTAGCATGGTATTGCTGAAGGTTTTTTGAATACTGATAAGATGGTAATGAGGGCACTGAAGGTAAATCCAGGAGACCTGATTTGGGGCCTGTAATGCTTAGGCTCACCTTATGGGATCCCATTCCGTCCCTTTTCCGAGTGCCTCTCAGGGAAGGTGAGTGATAACTCATTGATTGATATTTTGGGCCTGCCTTGTTCCTTCTAGGTCTCAGCCCTGGATCAGGAGATCATTGAAGTTGATCCTGACACTAAGGAGATGCTGAAGCTCCTGGTAAGACTCCCCTGGTCAGGAACCATCAGTAGCTTTCTCCTGTCTGTTACAGTACCAGCTGACAGCTGTTGAATCCTTAAAGTACACAAGGTGTCTTTCTCAGTGTTTTCCATACGTTATTTTCTTACATCTTCAGCTATATGGCTGGCTCCTCACATTGGCCTCTGTGGTTCCAGCCCTTGTTCATACATTCAGCCTGCTTTCCATTGAGGACTTCCTTCTGTGTCTGTATGCTTAATGGTTCAAGTGAGCGGTGGTCTCATTTACAGATGCTTATTACCAGGCTCTATTTAGCTGTCTTCACTACGGGTTGATGCTTGTCTCCTCTGTGCGAAGTTTTCACATGGGCTTCAGAGCCCAGTGGGAAGTTGGTGATTTAGAGCAAATGAACTTTATCGTATCGTCATGACCCAGCTTCAGAGAAACATTTCCAGGACAGTTAAAGTCTTCTGTGGGCCATCCTGAAATAACCACTATCCTGAATGCAGCTTTTTAGTTTTAACTATACAATTGGTTTTTGAGGATTAAGGGGAAATTCTTTATTCTCAAAATATTATTCTGAGGCATTTGGTGGGCCCACTCTACTTGGATTGAGCTGGCTTAAAGGCAGGCCCTGACCTCGACCTCTTAACCACTCTGCCTGGGCCCTTCACACATGTTGAATGCTCAGGGCTTGCCATTTGTGAGGCCTGCCTGAGGCTGGTCCTGGAAAGGAAGTGGCACTGTGAACACAGTGATTCTCAAAGAGAAAGATTTTACTTCCCCAGGGGATATCTGGTAATGTCTGGACACGTTGTGGTTGTCAGAGCTAGGGGGTCCCAGCAGACATTAGTGGATAGAGGCCAGGGATGCCGCTAAACCTGCAGTGCACGTGATGCCTGGCTGTTGGGAGTGTTGGGTTCTTGAGATCTCCAGTAGACCTGTGAGTTTATGGGTCTGGGGCGGGAAGAAGGCCTTCTGTTAGGTTTTTGCACATGACGTCAACCTGACCCCAAGCTGGTGGAGGCTGACGAGCATGCACTGGCAGTGGTCCTTAGATCTCATTGATACAGCCACACTGAACCCATTTTATTGTTCCAGGACTTTGGCAGTCTGTCCAACCTGCAGGTCACTCAGCCTACTGTTGGGATGAATTTCAAAACACCACGTGGAGCCGTTTGAATCTTTCTGCTGTGCTGTGATATGTCAATAAACCATGGACAACTTTGCCTGTGTCCTCTGTGGTGTCGGGTGCAAGTGGAGCGTTCAGTGAATAATGAGCAAAATCAAGAAATTTAACGTTGATTGAATAATATGTAGTCCATCATCAAATTTTGCCAGTGTGAGCAGCTGTGACTGTGTGGTGCCTATGGAGACAGCACCTAGAAAGTGCACACTGCTTAGCTTGCCAGCTTCACCCTGCTGGTTCTGGCCGGCCTGGCAGGCCCTGAGATTTGGGCGAGTGAGGAAATGCTTTCTCTTCTGCACCCCACATGCGCCTCAGCACCTCCCAGGTGCATGATTTGGACTGATGAAATTGCCCTTGAAGGGGTAACACTCCGGGGAGTGTACCGAGGTTGGGCTTTCTGTGGTTGGGAGGTAGGACAGACAGTTCTGTGTCTGTTCAGTGTTGAGCCCAGTACCTGGAGCATGTGAAATCAAATGTGAGTGTTGGGGATCAAAGAAAGGGATGTTCAGTTGATGTAAAAGGCAGGCAGCTCACTAGCTGGATCCTAGGTAGATGGCTCTGGGCTTAGAATCAGCTGAGGGTGTCGGGTGGGGGGGGAGTGGGAGGAGGAGTGCCTGGCCTGGCTCGTGCCTGTTGAGTCGTGGAAGAAGGAACTGTTCAGTTGTGTGTTCCATGTACTTATCCACTGTTCCTGCTGGAGCTCAGCGGGGTGGGTGCGTGCCACGTTCGTGTGTCAGGCTCTGCAAGGAAGTGGCAGAACCCAGGCCAGTCTGGCTCTCCACTGATCCTTGCACGTTTGCTTCTGGCAGATTTGTACAGCAAACATTCTAGAAATAACAAATTTTGAGAATTTCAGACTTGAAATTTGCAAGAATAGCACAAGGAACTTCCAAATATTCTTTATCCAGCTCTACCGATTATTTACATTTTGCTCTGATGGTTTTATATTCTGTATATATACACATTTTTTTCTGATTTTTTTTGTGTTTAAGTTAGAGACATCCCTTTTTGCCCCAGATATTTGTGTCTGTTTTTGAAGAACAAGGACGTTTTATGTAGCCACAGAATGAATAATGAACAAAATCAAGAAATTTAACGTTGGTTGATTCAATACTATGTAGTCCATCAAATTTTGCCAGTTTTCCCAATAATGTCTTTCATAGTTCTTTTTTCCTGGCCCAGCATCCAACCCAGAATCATTATTTGCATCTGGATTTCATGTCCTTTCAGCCTCCTTTCTAGTCTTTCATGACATTTGAGAAGTATTGGCTGGTTTTGTAGAATGCACAATTTGGGTTTGATGTTTCCTGGCAATTAGGTTTAATTTAGCTTTCTGTAGGAATACCACAGAAAAGTGCTGTGTTCTTGGGGCACCTGAATACAGAATGCCGCTTTGTCCTATTTTTAGTGGTTTACTTTGAGCTCTTGGATTAAAGTACATCTAAGTGTTTTCATTGTAAAGATACTTTTCTCCTTTGTAAGGTTGGAGGAAGGTTGAATACCCTTCTCGGTCAAGTTTTCATTCACTGGTGTTAGCATTATTCCCTCATGTTTTGTAAGGAGGAGCTTTCTCTTGACAGCAAAGTTGTGTTTCCGTTTTTTTGGCGTGCGGCGGGGCGTTCTCAGCAGATTCTCTTGCCTCCCCAGCTCTATAAAGAAGCGTCCCCTCGCCCCTTAAGTGTTCGGTGTCAGCGGTGACGAAGGAGTTGGGTTTTCTCTAGGGGGAGAAATTAGAAACCAGGTTAAGGAAATTAAGAATGAGCCAGCGAGGCTATCGGCTGGGTGGCTCGCCGCCCCCCGCAATGGGAGGCGGTGTCATCGCGCGCACCTGCGGGCGGGGAAGGAGGCCTAGGACGCGCACCTGGGGCGGGGCGCGCTCGCCAACATTCAGGGGTGCCGGCCGGAGACTCCGCGCCTCAGGTAAGTTCTTTCCCCTGTGTCGTTCTCGGTTATTTGCGTTAAAGGGTAAATGGCCACCGAGTGAAATAACTGCCACAGCTAGAAATAAAGTGAACACCTGTCGAGCACTTTTTAAAACGCCAGCGAGGGGACCGAGGGAAGGGCGGTGCGGAGAAGTCGGAGGACGCCTTCCCTGAGGTCCCCGCGCCCCTCGTGCGGTGGCGGGAGAAGCACCCCGGTTCGGTTGAGAGGAACGCGGATACGGAGCTGTGCTCCCCGCTCCCAGCCGCGGGCCCCGCCGCCTGCGGCAGCTGCGCGTTTGCGCGTGAGCCCTGTGCTAGGGACGGTCGTCACGCTGACAAGCGGGGAACACGCGGTCCCTGCAAATGACACGAAATTCACGCGGGTGTCCGGACACAGGGCTCCCCGGACGGCCACACGCGGGGCCCCGCTGAAAGGCTGGTTCCTGCGGGCGGGTGAGCTGAGCAGCTGCTGCAGAGGCAGCAGGTGGCGCTGCTCGTGCTCTGCACCACGTTGCGCTCAGTCGATATCCGTCGTGTTTCCACCGGCTGTAAAATAAAGGATCTTGAAATAAAGTGTTTTGAGTGACATTTTCTTCTAAAAAACTGTTATTGCATGCTCACGTTTTAAAAAAGGCTTTGAATGTCTGCTTCTAATGTAGGAGCAGCTTAGTCCTTAGCCAAGGGAGGAAGGCTGGCTCCCATGGGTACGTTAATTTCTCTGGAAGAAATACCTTCTGAGAAAAACGTAAGACAACTAGCCTTTGGGTGAGAATGGTTGCTCAAAGAGTTGAGAACTTTAGAAACGATATCAACAGTTCATTAAAAAGGCAAATGATTTTGAGTAGGGGATCAAATGTTACCATGCTGCTAGGTTCTTCACGCAGGACTTGGTCCCAGGTGCGAAGACTGAAGCATTAGCCTCCACGGAAGAGTCAGCGCAGGACCAGTGCAGGTGAGAGTTTTTGTTTTAAATGAGAAATCACTAATAGTATTACCTGAAGTGGGAATTGGTTGAGTTAATGTTACAGCTGATGGTGGTAGAGATATGTATAGAGAAAAAAGCTTATGGATACACCTCAGAGCTTGCAAAGATACAGTGTTTAAAGCATATGCTTCTCATTATGCTGCTCGTCAGTAGCTACTCTGTAGAAAATATCTAAAACTGTCAATTATTGAACCAGTACCTCTAACAATGAATTTCAGTTCTTATAACTTTTACCAAAGTTTATGGAACTGAGATGGTTGATGGTCAAGTTTTCTTTTTTAATGTGGTAACAATCATATAACATTTTTCATTTTTAACCATTCCTAAGTACAATTTGGTAACATTAAATACACTTACAGTGTTATGATAACCGTCCAGAAGTAACTGCCCACTCGCCTTCCCCCCAACCTCTGGTAACCTGCTGTCTGTCTCTGAATCTGCCTATGCTAGGTGCCTTGTGTAAGTGGAATCGTGTAGTGCTGGTCCTTTTTGTCACGAGTGGCTTATTTCACTAAGCAAAATGTTTTCAAGGCTCACCTGTGTTGAGTATCTTTAATTACGTTCCCTTCTGCAGTGAAGTCTAACGTAGGTACACACACACACCACATTTTATGCACTTGGTGGATCTATTGGTTGTTTTCACTTTGGGTGGTTGTGACTAATACTACTGCAAACATGGCTGTACAAATATCTTTTAAAATACCTGCTTTCAGTTATTTCGAGTATATATCAAGAAGTAGAATTGTGAGATTAAATGGCAGTTCTGTACTTAATTTCTTGAGGCAGTGCCATACCATTTTTCACAGCAGCTGTACCATTTTACGTTCTCATCAGTGATACATACCGTGGCCAACAATCCTATTCTGTTTTGTTTGTTTCTTGAAAATAGCTATCTCCAAGGGTGTGAAGTGCTATCTCATTCTGGTTTTGATTTGCCTTGCCCTAATGACTTAGACAATCTTTACACGTGTTTATTGTTCATATGTATATCTTTGGGAAAATGTCTGTTCAAGTCCTTTGTCCATTTTTGAATTGTTTTTGGGCTTTTGGCACCATACATGGTTATTACAAATTATTCTGGATATTAATCCTTTGTCAGATATGATTTGCAAATATTTTCTCCCACTGTGTTACCTCCTCTTTTTATTGATAGTGTCCTTCACAAAAGCTTTATTTTTATTTTTTCCCCACACTCAGTGTTGATTACACTGAAAGAATGTTTCTCGTTTGAGAAGGGCAGTGAGATTAAGAGGAAGATGGACAATCCCACTCTTCCTCCCCAAAGATACAGAATTCTGCAGGGAGAGGGGCAGAGTCCCCTTCCTTATGTCTCTTGAAGTTCACGTTAAGAAATAATGTTACACGCAAGATGCTTTTTTAGGTGCTTCCCTCTTTTAGCCAAAACCTCCCCTGTGTCTTGTGCAAGTCCTCTCAGTGAGCTCACTAGCAGACAGGTGGGAATTTCAGCTTGGACCCAAACAGGGACACTTGCCACTGGCAAATCTCAACCCATTCACAGTTGACAGAGAAGAGCAGATCATTGTAGATTTATAAAATCTTTTAACCAAGTGCATACATTTTTTAAAATAGAAATTATAAGAAAAACTGTTCAATATGGAGCTATACATACGGCCTAATACTAGTCTGTATTTACGTGTTTTTTACATATCTTTTTTATTAAATGTTATTTTCAATTACAATTAACAGTCAATATTTTACATGAGTTCCAGGTATACAGTGTAGTGGTTAGACATTTATATAATTTACAGGGATCCCCCGGTTAGTACTCACCTGACACCATACATTTGCTGCAGTAGTATTGACTGCGTTCTGTACTCTGCACCCCGTGTGCTGACTTGACGTCCCCGCCACTCTTCTGTAATGACCAGTTGGTACTTTTTAAACCCTTCACTTTTTTCACTCAGCCCCCGACCCCCTTCCCATTTGGCTTTGGCACCATCAGTTTGTTCTCTGTACCTGTGTGTTTGTTTGTCCATTTATTTGGTTCTTTAGATCGCACATGTAATAAGTGATATGTGGTATTGGTATTCTCTGACTTATTTCACTTGCAAAGTACCCTCTAGGTTTATCCACCTTGTTGCAAATGGTAAGATTGCATTTTTTTAAGGCTGAGTAACATTCCGTTGTCTTATGGGCACATTTTTATCAAATTGTCTATTCACGGGCACTTAGGTTGCTTCCATATCTTGCCTTTTGTAAACAATGCTAAAATGAACGTAGGGGTGCATATATCTATTCAAAATAGTGTTTTCGATTTTGGTGTAAATACCCAGAAGTGCAATTGCTGGATCATAAAAAAATTTTAACTTTTCGTGGAACCTCCCGACTTTTCTGTTGTGGCTGCACCAGTTTATAGCCCCACCAACCACGCACGAGGAGACCTCTCCACACCCTCGCCAGCACCTGTTTGTCGATTTATTGATGATGTCAGAATGGCTATCATGGGGGATTTATCTGACTTATGTTGCGTTTCCCTGATGATTAGTGGCATTGAGCCTCTTTTCATATGTCTGTTGTCCACTTGTATGCTCTCTTTGGAAAAAATGTCTGTTCAGATCCTCTGCCCATTTTTTAATCAGATTTGTTTTGGTAAATTGTATGAGTTCTTTATATATTTTGGGTATTAACCTCTTATCAGATGTATCATTGCTGAATATCTTCTCCGGTTCAGTATGTGATCTTTTTGTTCCCTTTTCTCTCTGTTGACAGTGTTCTTTAATTCACGAATGCTTTAAATTTTGATGAAGGTCTGTCTACGGCCATGCCACCTGAAGTCTGTCTACAAGCCCGATCTCGTCTGATTTCGGAAGCTAAGCAGGGTCGGGCCTGGTTAGTACTTGGATGGGGAGACCACCTAGGAAGACCGGGTGCTGTAGGCATAAAAAGTAAATAAAAAAGGGATTGAAAACTGACAAGGTCCTTGCAATCTGTGAGGTCAGCCGAGGGTTGCCTCACGCAAAAAAAAAATATATGTATATTTTGATGAAGTCCAATTTATCTTTTGTTGCCTATGCGTTTGGTGTCATATCTAAGAGTCTCACAAAACCCAAGGTTACGAAGAATTACCCCTATGTTTTCTTTCAAGAATTATGGTTTTGGTGCTTATAGTCAGGTCTCCGTTCCATTTTGTGTTACTTTTGTGTGTGTCGTGAGGCGTCCAACTTCACCCTTTCACATGTCTAAGTCCTGCCGGCCCAGCGTCGCGTGTTAAAGAGCCTGTTCTTTCCCCATCAAATGGACGTGGCTCCCTCGTGAGAAGTCAGCCGTGAATATTCGGGTTCATTTCTAAACCCCAGGGCTAGTTCGTGGGTCTGTGCGTCTGTTCTTAGGCCAGTAGCAGGGTGTTTTGGTTCCTGCCGGTCTGTCACCTTGAAGTGCGGGTCCATTAACTTTGTTCTTCTACAGGTTCCTTGGGGTGTGTCATTTTGCTAGTGTTGCCATAAAATACCACGGATGGGGCGACTTACACAGGAATTCATTTTTATGCAGTTCCATAGACTAGAAGTCCAAGATCAAGGTGTCAGTGGGGCTGGTTTCAGTGAGGAGGCCTCTCTCCTTGGCTTGCAGGTGGCCACCTTCTCTGTGTTCTCACATGGTCTCTTTTTCTGTGCGTGCACATCCCTGGTGTGTCCGTCCAAATTTCTCTCATAATCACACCAGTCAGGTTAGACTAGGGCCCGCCTTAAGCCTCGCTGTGACTTAATCTCACTAAAGGCTCTATCTAATACAGTTATATTTTGAGGCACTGGGGGTCAAGGCTTCAACATATGAATTGGGGGGTAGGAGGCACAGTTCTATATGAATTTGAGGATGAATAATAGCTTTTCCATTTCTGCAAAAAAGTTCCTAGGAATTTTGTAGGTAGTGTCGATATGAGAAACGTCTAAACCTGTAGAAAGTTTTTATGAGTTTGAGTCAAACCGACAGCAGCAGGTAGCTAGGAAGCAGAATCTCAAGGGATTGAGGAAATGCTCTAGAGAATGGGAGTCACTTTCTATGTTAGAATGAAAGTAGGAGATGCGAGGAGGTCATGGGAAACCCAGTGCTAGCCAGAGAGCGAAGCAGGGAAATCGCTGGGACTGGATTAAAAGTAAAACGGAGACACATGGTTCTTTTACCCTGGTGAGTCCGGGGGAGTTAGCAACATTTACAGCACTCTGAGATGGCATCCAAGGGACAGTATGACAATGATGGGCTCTCGGGGGGGGGGGGTGGCCCCGGTGCGGTGGGTTGTGCCCCAGGGGTCTGCAGAAAAGGGTTACTTTACTCTGACTCGACATTCCAAGGGCTTGTTACCTTAGATGCACAGAGACGACAGACAGGCTCCCTGAAGGTCAGGACTGACCTATGTCAAGGAAGCCACAGGCCAGGAGGCGGCTGCCTACCATGACCTGCTGTTAGGGATTTTTGTGTGCAGACCCTCCGGTGTGATTAATTTCAGCCCTGAGCTTGTCCGGGGTGGTGTGAGGCCCTTTTTTGTCATCCATAGCTTTGGAGAGAGTGGACGCCTTGAAAACACTGTCTTCCGGTCTGGTGAAGGGATGGCTTCCGATCGACGTAGGCCTTCTTTAATGTCTTTCAGGGATGTTTTGTAATTTTCAGGAATAAGTCTCTCACTCCTTGATTAAATTTATTCCCAGGTGTTTTGTTCTCTTAGATTGTGATATTGTGAGATAATAAATATATATTTGGTCGTCATCCCCAGTTCTTGGCTCAAAAGCTTAAGAAAACCTTAGGATTTCCTAAGTGACCTCTTCAGACCACGCCTTAGGTAATTCTAATGCACTGACTCACCAGCTCACAGGTAGCTCCAGGACTGGGCTGGTTGGTGATTAAGAGGGCTGACCTCTGGGACTAGGATTGAGTTAATTACCAGTAGCCGATGAGTTAATCATACTTCAGCCTCCATAAAAACTAAGTGATCATTTGCAACGATATGGATGGACCTAGAGGTTGTTAGGCTGAGTGAAATAAGTCAGAGAAAGAGAAATACTGTATGACTTCACTTATGTGCAGAATCTAAGGAACAAAAAGAACAAACTAAAACAGACTCACAAATATAGAGGTCAATCTGGTGACAGCCAAAGGGGAACGGTGTTGAGGGGCTAGGAGAATGGGGTGAAGGGGTAAAGAAGTACAAGTTAGTAGTTGATAGATGGTCACAGGGGCGGAGAGCACGGCGTAGGGAATGCAGTCGGCAGTAATGTAATGGATAGGGGGAGGGCCAGAGTGGGGCACAAATGGGATCGTTTTATAAACTATAAATATCTAACCAGTGTTCTGTGTGCTTGAAACTAATCAAAAACAAAACAAAAACAAAACAAACAAAAACAAAAAACCACTGAACGGTGAGGTTTGGAGAGCTAAATCCCTCCGGTCCCCATCCAGACCTGACGCCAGGTGCCTCTTCGCCTGGCTGTTTGTGTCCTTTATAATAAACCAGCAATAGTAAAGTTTCCCCTCAGACTGTGAACCATTCTTACAGATAACTGAACCTGAAGAGGGGGTCATGGAAGCCCCAATATATAGCCAGGTCAGGTAGAATTGTGGGTAACCTGGGGACTCCCTACTTGTGATTGGCATCTTGAGCTCTCCTCACCTTGTGGGGTCTGTGCTAACTGGGTCAGTAGTGTCAAAATTGAGTTAAATTGTAGGCCACCCAGGTTGTGTCTGCAGAGAACCGGAGAATTGCTTGGTGTGGAAAACCCACATGTAGATGTCACGGTAAATGGAATTGCTTTCTTAGGTCACTTCTGTCATTGTTCTTTACTGGTGTATAAAGAACACATCTGGTTTTTGTGTGATGACCTTGTGCTCTGCAATCGTGCTGAATTTATTAGCTCAAGGAGCTTTCTGGTGGGCTCCTTGGGATTTCCTGTGTGTTAGGATCATGTCACCTGCAAATAGAAATGGCTTCGGATGCCTTTTCTTCCTCCAGTTGCCCTGGCTGGAGCTTCTCGTGCAGTGGTAGGGGGCAGCACTGAAAGTTCTGATGTCACGTGAAACCCCGGGGGGTACTCTCATCCTTTCCTCGGGGAGCATTTTCATAAACGTCCTTCATGGTGTTGAGGAATCTTCCCCCATCCCTGGTTTTCTGAGGGCGCCTGTCACCAAAGGGTGTGGCTCTTTGGAAATGCCTTTCCTACGTCAGCCGAGATGACCGTGTGTTTCGTTCTTTCCAGCGCTGTGACGTGTGACGTTGATTTTCTCAGGCCAGAGCGCCCTGGCGTCCTTGGCGTGAATGCCACCTTGCAGCATGTCAGCCTTTTCATGGGCTGATGGGTTCGGGTTACTAGTATTTTGTTGAGGATTTTGCATGGAGATTCATGACAGGTGTTGGCTTCTGACTTTCCTTTTTGTGACGTCTTAATGTGGCATTGGTGTGAGGGAAATCCTGACTTAATGGAATGAGTTGGAAAGTGTTTTCTGTTTCTTCGAAGAGTTTGAGAAGGGTTGATGTTAATGTCTCTCTAGATGTTCAGTAGAATTGAGCAATGGCTCCCTGTGGTCCTGAAACTTTCTTTTCGGGAAGTTTTTGATTACTGACCAGTATTTTTACTTGTTAGAGGTCTACTGAGATTTTGTTTGTTCTTGAGTGAATTTAGGTAATTTGTATGTTTCTAGAAATTTGTCTGTTTTGCCTCGGTTATCCGGCTTTTGGCGTCCAGATGTTCATAGAATCCGTACATTTCTGATTCTGTTCGCATCCATCCTCTTTGCCTCTTCCCCACCCTTCTTTCTCACTTCCTCCCCTTGGTGCTTTTTCCTTTTCATTCCCTCTCCCTCCCCTTCCCCCTCATCTAGGTAAAGGTTGATAAAAATAGGTCTTTTCAAAGAGGAAAACTTAGTTACATCTTTCTCCCTCTCTCTTTCCCACTCTCTCTTCCTCTCTCAGGCTCTTTTTCTCTCTGAAGGTTGGTAAAAAGTGACCTTTTCAAAAAAACTTTTAATGTCATTCTTTCCCTCCCTCAATTTCCTCTCACTTTCTACTTTCTCTCCCTCTCTAAACTTTGATAAAAAGTGATCTTTTCAGAGAATAAACTTTTAGTTAATTCTCACTTTTCCTTTCTCTTCCCCTCCATCCGTCTGTCCTTTCTGACTCCTACCCTCCCTCTCTCTCTGCCTCTTTCTCTTTCTCTCCTCCCTCTATCTCTTTCTTGCTCTCTCTTCCTCCATCTCTTTCTAAAGGTTGGTGAAAATGATCTTTTCAAAGAAACTTTTAGTTACACTACCTCCCTTCCTCTCTTTTCTCTTTCCTGCCTTCTCTTCCTCTCTTTACTGTTTTTCTCTCTAAAGGTTTGTAAAAACTGACCTTTTTAAAGAAATTTTAGTTACATTAATTCTTTCCCCCTTTTCCCTCATCCCTTTCTTCCCCTTCTTCCCTCCCTAAGTTGGTAAAGTGATCTTTCCAAAGAAGAAACTTTCAGTTACATTCTCTCTCCATCTTTTTTTCTCTTTTCCTCCCTTTCTCTCTTTTCCACTTTTTTTTTTCTCTTTTCCTCTCTCTAAAGGTTGGTAAAAAGTGATCCTTTCAAGTAAGTAACTTTTAGTTACATTAATCGTCTCTCCCTCTCCAGCAAATTTAGTTTACTCTTTTTTTAATTCATCTTCTAGTATTTTCTCATTTATTCTTTGACCCATTGGTTAAGAATGTATAGTTTAGCTGCCAGATATTTATGATTCTGCATTTTTTCTGCTGATTTTTATTACTTTCTTTTTTTTCTATTGATTCCATTATGATCTGAAAAGATACTTTGTATGATTTCAGTCTTAAGTTTAGTGAGACTTTTGGGGGACTAACATACGGTCTGTCCTGGAGAATGCTGTTTATACTTGAGAAGAATGTACGTATTCTGCTTTGACTGGGTTTTCTATACATGTGTTTCTGTACATGTGTCTGTTATGCCTATATATGTCTATGAGGTCTCTTTAATTTCTTTGCATTATCAACCACCTGTCTTGATTTTCTGGTCATTATCAAAAGTGAGGTATTGAAGTCTATAGTTTTTATTGTGGAACTGTTTCTTTCTTTAGCTCTGTCAGTTTTTGCTTCATACATTTTGGAGATCCATTGTTCGGTGCCTATGTTTATAATGTTAACTCTTGGCGAGTGGACCATTTTATTACTATGCAAAGTCTTTGGGGGCGGTCTCGTAACAGTTTTTGGCGTAAAGCCTATTTTGTCAGGATGTGAGCTCTAGATCTCTTTTGGTGGTTCTTTACATGGAAACCTACCCACCTAGAGGGAGAAGAGGCCGCCCCTTCCTGTGTCCCTCTGGTAGGTGTGAGAGCTTCACTCGGTCTCGCTCCTGCAGACTTCCCTTGGTGGCTTATTGGGCAGGAAAGGATCATGTGTCCATTCCTGGAGCTGTGACAGCGGGCGCAGGGGACTCACCTGGCGCCTCAGCCAGACACCGTGTCAGTTAAGCAGAGATAGAGGGAGGGGGGGTGGACATGAAACCTGACTCGAGGGCCTCGTCACGGGGTCTGCACCTCGCAGGACAGGTACACGGGTTCAGTCGGAGGCACCAGGACAACCTTGCAGAATATTCCTAGGAGGAATTTTCTCAGATGTCTGTTGAGAAAAGGATTCTCAGACAGCTGCTGCTTTTGTTGTTGTTGAACTGACCTTTTGATTTGACTTTGGATGCTAGAACGCTTTGAGCTAAATTGGTTGCTAATAGCAATTATGGTACATTGTGGCATTTTAAATCTTGCATTAGCTTGTTTTTTTCCTTCACTTTTTTCAGTTAAATATGCCATTTATGAACTTCGTAATTATTTTAAAGAAAAAAGTTGAACTTGTAGATTTCTAAATCCAGAAAGTAATTATACATTATTAAATTGTTTTAAAGAGCTTAAAGTAATGTGAAGTTGAACATGTATTGAATATACTGATAGGAGAAATTTATAGCTTAATTTAAAAGCAGATTAACTATATTTATAAAACATTTCTAGAACTACAAAGTATAAAACGTTTAGGTATCTTAAAATTCAGTATATTTAGCTGATGTGATAGAAAATATGATGTAAGAAATTCAAGAGCTTTTTCTCGATTTCTTAATCTTGTGTGAAATTCTGAAAACTAAGTTTTTGGAATGGAGAATATTAAAAATAACCTTGTAATTTTAAGGCAGACTTGAGTCTTCACCTGTGAGCAGTGGGCTTTGAACCAGGTCTGTGGCCGCATCACTAGGCATTTTGGGCGTGGCTGTCAGTTCCTATGGGGGTCGTTTCCTGGTTCTTGCTGGCACCCTGAGCCTTCTTCCCACCTCTGTCTGCGATGCCCAGGTTGGGTCACAGGTCACACTGGGAAAGGGGTCTTTGTTTCTCTGAGGGGTTTGGCACCATCACCCCTTGAGTGCCAGGTTTATTTCTGGAGGGTTCCCAGTGGGGAGCTGTGAGAATTTTTCAACACGCTCATCTGGTCTTTGTGATGGTGAAACGGTCATTTAACTATTAATGTTTTCCTTCAATAAAGGTATCTTCTCCATTTAGAGTGAAAATAGGATGAAGTAAGTTTTATAAAACTATAGAGAAAAGGTGACAACAAGGATTTTTAGAAACAAATAGTTTAATTTCATTTTCGTCTTTGAAAAAAAACAAATATATTTAAAATGACATGTACTTTGGTATGTCATCACGTGTCATTTTTAACGGTACATTTGAAACAATACATAACTTTTATAAATCTCTGGAATCAAAGATGACCGTGAGAACTGCTAGGTTTAAAATGTCAATTTAGTAAATATTTCATTTTGCTCTTTGTGGGAATATTTGGTAGAAACACTGTACAAAGTAAGGCAGACATTTGGAAAATTCACTTAAATCTTTAGGAAAAAAGCGTTCCGTGGAAATCCTCTCCAGCTGCAGGTGAGTCCACGGAGCCCGCTGGGTGCGAGAGCAGCTGCCGAGGTCTGGGTGGCACAGGAGGAGTCCCTGCTCCTGTCGCTCTAGGATCAGGTCCACACAGAAAGCAGGTTTTCAAAACAGGTTTGATACACAAATATTGCTATAGGTCAATAAAAAAACTTAATTTTCATCATGAGAGTATACTGTACAATGCATATGGAACAAATGAAACCTTTTCAAATTCACTTAAATAAAACACTAATAACTGGTTTTAGTAGTAGGACATCACCGGGAGATGTAAATCAGACAAAGGAATTCCAGGTAAGTGGGAGAGAAAAGGGAGAGAAGACAAAAAAGTTGGGGAGGAGGAGGAGATGAGACTTAGGGATGGATTAGGTAGGGAGGGAGGGAGAGAGCCAGCACTTCGGAAGGGAGGAGGATGGGAGGGGACATAGGACAGGAAGGTCAGGGTACTTAGGGGTGGGAGAAAGGACTTAAGGAGGGGATGGAGGAAGGGTGGGTGGGGGACTAGGAGATCAGGGGAAGAGGGAAAGACAGGGATGGGAGGAAGGGATTAAGGCGAGGGGACTGATGAAGGTAGGTAAGAGGAAAGTGAGTTAAGTAGGAGAGGAAGGGGGGGAGTAATACATAAGGGAGGAAAGGGACTTCGGGGATGAAGGGGAGCAGGGAGGTGACATACGGAAGAGAGGAGTGGGACTTGGGGAGGGAAAGGAGGGATAGAGATAAGGGAGGACAGGAAGGGACTAATGAAGGGAACATAGGGTGGGAAGAGGAGAGAGGGAAGGGGACACTGAGGGGAGGTGGGGAGGGAAGAATGGGAGGAGAGGGAGAGTACTGGGGTAGAAGAGGAGGTGAGAATAGGAGAAGAAAGTGACTTAAATAGGGGTGGGAGGGGAGAGAACTTGGGAATAAGAGGGACAGGAACTAATGCAGAGGAGGAGAGGAAGGGGAAGAATTAGGAAGGGGACTTAGGGGATGAAAGAAGGTGAGGTGACTAATGAAGGGGACACAGGAGAGGATGGGGACGGCAGAGGGAGAAGTGAGGGCATAAAGGAAGGGGATGAAGGGAGGAGTGAAGGTGGGGAGACAGGTAAGGGAGGAAGGGTGGGGGGTTGAAAAGAGGGTAGGGGACCAGGGAGAGGAGGAGGGAGGAAGTGGATGCAGGGAAGAGAACGGGGAGGAATGGAGCAGAGACGGAAAGGGGTGGCAGTGCGGCAGGGCAGGGGCACGGCGCAGTGTGACAGGGACAGGCCACTCACTATTGGGGTTCCGTGGGCGGTCGGAGGCTCCTCAGCTTCCTTTCGTCCAGTTCTTTCCAGTATTTGAAGTTGTTGTCGAGATGCTGCAGCAGCTCCGGCAGGTCCACGAAGGCTGCAAGAAGAGGTGACCGTGTGAGCCCCTCGACCTGTGCTTAGGGCTGGGCTGTCGAGGAAGAGGGGGACTTGAGCAGGCAGCTCCGCAACGCCCGTGGCTGGCACGACCCCAGACTTCCTGAGCACAGGCTGAGCTTACAAGGGTCCCCAATAAAACTGTCAGTAAAAGCAGCGTCCATCTGCTCAGTGAGCGCGCCGCACCGTGCTGTGAGCCCCGCCGCCGGCTACGCGCCAGGGGCTCTACCCCGGGGCCCCCTCTCAGAGGCCTCCTGCCCACCCTTTCGCTCCCAGGAAGGGCAGAGCAAAGCTGTGCGCACGCCCGCTCCAGCCTGCAGGCCGGGAGCAGATGGCGGAGGCCCCCAGAGGGCGCCCATGGGGTGTGGAGTCACCATCAGTGGTTCTGAATCCCATGTTCTCTGCTATTAGCAGTGCACCCCAAGTTCATGTCCCTCATCGACGAAGCCGGGCGTCACCCCGGCCACCCTGGGGGGAGAGCAGGAACAGCTCATTCTTGTCCTCGGTGCCTCTGGAAAGTGTCAGCCCCCAAGCAGACGGCATCTGCTACTTACTGTGTCGTGCCCGTTATCTGAGAAACGTGTCCCAAGCGTTCTTACCGTCCCAAGCATCGAACATGCCTGTGATGAAGTAGTCAATGAACGAGATCTGAGACTTGGGAATGCTGCAGGTGTTTCTGTCAAACACGGGCATCACCACAGGTAAGTCCTGTCGCTTCTCTTCATCGGTCTGCAACAGAGAGCGCCCGAGTGTCACACCTGCTCCTCTCCGCTCACGAGAGCCTAGGGGAGGCCGAGCAGAGCAGAGCGACCATGGACCCGCGCCAGACCCTGTTGTTCCCAGAGTGGGAACGTCTCTGCGCCAGGAGGGCCTGAGCTCTCCCCCGCAACCCCTCCCCAACACCTGCAAGCCGCCTGCCGAAGCTCCTCAGGCAACATTCGAAATGGTGCCCGTAGCTGCCACCGCTATGCCATCTGGTCACACCCAGCCCCCATCCCGTCCAGCAGGGGATCCAGGGCCTACAGTGGGGAGAAGGGTCCGGTGGCTGCTGCTCATCTCAGGCCACGTTATCTCATTTGAAAAGGCTCTGAACACCCTTGAGATCCTTGAGGTAAAAAAATTCTGGGACGAATGTTTTATGTTAGAAAAGCACTGAGCAGAAGAGGGTTTAAGCCCAGTCACGGCCGCCTGCCGATGGGGCTCTGCTCTGAGAAATGTGCCAGGAAACGTCACAGGCGCCCACAATCCTAGGTGGCACAGCTCCCGCAGGCCGGCTACACGGGGTGGCCCTTGCTCCCAGGAGGCCAGCCACTACAGCAAGTGACTCCGAGTACTGTAGGTGACTGTGACACAATGGTGTGTTTGTGCATCTACACATGTCTAAACATAAAAAAGGACAACAAAAATGCAGCGTGAATGGCAAGCGGTGGCTCCCTGAGCAGGGCGCTCACCGTGAGCGGAGCCGGCAGGACTGGAAGTCGCCCCGGCGCGTCGGTGGGTGGGGAGCAGTGGCCGTGAAGGCCCAGGATGTGGCGGTGTGTGAGCGTGTGACTGCAGACTCTACAGACGCTGCCCCACGAGCCCTCTGAGCCCTCCCCGCCGCTGGCGCCGCTCCACACACGGGCGAGGGCAGCACTGGCTGGGGGAGGCTGGGGCGGGAGGCGGCCGGGCGAGGCGTGGGTCACCACCGTGGCCACCGCCAGGAAGGCGTGAAGCGAGGCCTGAGAAGCAGGGCTCAGCAGTCGGGGTGGCGAGATGGAGGTGTGCGTATGTGTGTGGGGAGGTTTGGGGGAGCTGTGGTGTTGCGAAGAGCGTGCTGAGTGCAGACAGGGTGGACCTGAAGACTCTGCATTCTGACCTTGGACATTTGGTTTGGTTCTACCGACCCTATCACGGCGCACAGGGCTCTCCCGCGCGGAGCTGAGGGGAGAAACAAACTAACTATGCCTGACGTCATCACGGCCGAAAACATTTCCATAAACAAGGTGGGGGGCGGCTGGTGCCACGCTGCCTCAGAGAGCTTTCACCGCAGTGGCACATGTGTGCTTGTTACGGTCGGCCCTGGCGGACCTGTGTCCTGGAGCACGGTGTGATCTGTGCTGTCAAAATCTAGGCGCTGTGAGCGGGAATGACTGCCCCCCGCGGAGAGGAGAAAGCAGGCTCCCAGGAGGGCGCATCTCACCTGGGAAAAGTACTCCTCCGAGATGCGCGCAGCCCACTCAATGCTCTGCTCCAGCGGTCGGCAGGGGTTGGACACATCTGCACACTTGATCAGCATGCGCTTGATCAGAGTCCGGTTCTCCGGCGTCCTGAGCATGGTGTTTAAGGCTGCTTGCTCTTTATCTGTTTCCTAAAGCATGTGTGGGATTCAAGCAATCACAAGGGGTCCCCTGGTGCCTAGCCCTGCCACACTGCGTGGTCCCACTGCCAACACCATGAGGCGCTGTCCAAGATCTTCCCATCAGGGGTTCCCAAAACAGTGCTGAGGAGACTCTGAGCATCGAGCTTGGCCCCTCGCTTGACCAAGGGGCAAAGCGAGGCCACTGCAGCACCCCGCAGCAGAGGGCGGCCCCGCTGGTTCATCTGCCCATCCCTTCTTGGCTCACTCTTCTCACTCTAAATCTTTCTCACAGTTGCCTTTTCTTTCTGTTCTTTCTCTGCCATTCTCCCTTGGTAAGTGCTCAAAGACCGACTTGAACTGTTACTTACTCAAAAAGAGCATGAACTGAAAAAGTAAAAGGTTTACCAGCTCTCCCAACAAAGAGAATCTTGTGGTCCACCTGGCTCCCACCTGTCATTACTCAATCTCCCACTCAGCCCTGTGGCACGTGTGACTGGGGGACAGCTGTCAGGGTCCCAAGGCAGTGACACCTCCATGACACTGCCTGGCATTCTGTGGTGCACAAAGAACTTAACTTTTTCTGGACCTGCACTCACAAAAAGGCCTGTGGGAGGCCTGAAGAGTGGTACTACGTGCTGTGACATTTACCAAATGACACTGGGATGTGGAGAAGCGAAGAGACTTGTCCAAGCCACCCAGCTGAGCCGGGGTAAGGACCTAGATTCTACCTTTGGCCCTGGGCTCCGTCCACTTGCAGTAAGTACGCATGCATCTCGTTCACAAGGACACGGAGCCACCACTCCTGGGGGAATGGGCAGAGAGCACCATCAAGGAGGACAAGGTGCCCTCATTCACGGGACCTTTCCAAATGGGCGGGTCCTGTGATTTCCAGGAAAGAGCACAGTGGTCTAAGAAGGTCTTGGTGGTCCCGTGGAGTGGGCAGAGCTGCCATCAAGACAGGCAGGTGGCATCCTGAGCCGAGGCCACCTCCTGTCTTGGGGAGCGCCAGAAAGGACACCACCGAGGTGGCCCGAGCTCTCCTGGCTCCAGCTTCCCCCCTTCTCTCTCCGGACTAAAGCTTTCAGTAAGAAGGGTGACAAGCTGGGAGGAGGGGGCCAGATGAAGCCTGTGGCCAAACGAGCTGCGGAATTGAATTAGGACCCTGGCTGGACAGCGCCCAAAGGCAAGTCACGCCTATGCGCCCAGGGGCTCTCTGCTGGCGCCAGTCTGATGTCGGGAGCCGGGGGTCGGGGGAAGGCTGTGAGTTGGTGGCAGGGTGCTCAGCGCACATGGAGCAGGTGGGGGCAGCGGGTGGGGGTTGCGGACAGCCGAGTCCGAGGAAGAGGCTACAGGGAGGCCCGTTCTCCAGCACTGACCCGACAGAGGCCAGGGACGTGGTGCCCGCCTCATGGGCCCTGTACCTTGAGGCTGACGGGGCCCGCTGCACCCACGGGGCAGCACAACTGGCGGTGCTCAGGCCTGGCTGCTTCCCGGCTGCCCCTGCCCAGCACCTCAAGTCCAGAAATGAGGGCGACGGTGTCACCCTCCTGTGACAGAGCCAACAGAGGACAGTTGCTGCCACCACGGAATGCACAGTGTGGAGCAGCTGGTGACAGACCCAAGGGCTCCATCCATGCCCACAATGCCCAAGAAGAGGGGAACGGCTCCCCCTTCTACACTTAATCTGAAACTCGAGCCTCCCTTCAGTTTTTTCTCCTGCCAAGTTCTGGTACTTTCAAAAATTTAAGCGACAATCAAATTCAGTGAGCCTACAGCACGTGAGGACGAACCCAGACGGACCCTTACCTCGTTTACTTCCAGTGCCGCCAGGGGCTTGTTGACGCTGTTGACAAACTTGTTGACGTGCTCGAAATGCTTTGTCATCTCTGTGGCCAAGACCATGTCAATGATAGCCTGGCGCAGCGACCGGTAGTCATTCCTGTTTTGGCGACAAACGAGAGGCTGCTACAAATCATGGGTCCAGACTCGACAGACAGGGACTCGTGAACACTATCTGTGGTCCGGGGCGCACGTCCACTGTGGCTAAAGTTCTAACGTCGCTGGAAGTCAGCTGCAGGGCACACTTTAGGAGATTGTAAAGGTCATACTTAGTGCCTTGAACATTATCAAGGTGAACCCCGAGAGACGTTAAAATCGGGAAACTTAAGGGCAAGATCTTGTAGATGCGACGTCCGTGTGTTGTCACCTGTGGTGTGAGGCCCACGGTTCTTAGACCAAAGCAAGACGGGAAGTAGCTGGGTGAGCAACGCCACTCTCTCAGGAGACCTATGGCTATGGAGTGTGTACCCCACAGAGACCCAACATCTTTAGTGCCCAAAACTCAGAGGGCAGACCCTCTGACAGGTGAGATAGTCACATGCAGTGCGTGATGCTTCTTCCTCCAGCCCTTGTCTTCATGTGTTTTTAAAAAATTTTTCTGAGGTACAGAGAATACAAAATAGAATCTCCATTCTGCCCCTTTTCTCCAGTCACCCCGTTCCTTTCCCTGGGGCAGAGATAACAAGTAGCTACAAACAAAACCTACAGATCTCCACATCTGAAATTCTACAGCGCGGCACAGGGAGCTTAGTAACATCAGGAGTCTCCTTTAAAAAAAAAAAAATCCACATAAAACTCTCCTTAAAAATCCACATTAATAAGTCTTCCTCATGACCGAACACTTCTTCCTGTGTTATGTGGTATTAAGTCCCTATCATGCAACAGGCGCCATGCCAGACGCTGAGGGGACAGTGATAAACGAAACTCAGATGACACCGTGACCTTACAGAGCTTAAGAATCGAATCAGACATTAGACAAGTAATGAAAATGTGACAAGTGCTACAAAAGAACCGGGACTGAGTGAGTAGTGTGAGGGGTCAGGGAAGGGAAGGCTCCTCAGGGAGACAACGTGGGAACAGAGACACTGAGAAAAACGCTGGGCGCACGAATGCAGAGTGGAGTGTTCCAGGCAGAGATGAACGGCGACAGCTCCTCTGTCTCTAAGAGCTCAGCAGGTCAGCATTACTTCCTTGTCTTGAAACGTCAAGACACAGGGGAGCTGAACCTTGGAAACACTGCTGAGTGAAAGCAGCCAGTCGCGGAGAGCACACACTGGGTGTGCTTCCGTTTACATGAGATGTCCACCGCCGGCAGATCTCTGGACACGGAAAGGGGCTCAAGGGTTAGTGGGGAGTGTGGCGTGACTGCGAACGGGTTTGAGGGTTTTGGGGGGTGATGAAAATGCCTTCAAACTGCCGTGGCGCTTGCGCTGCTCCGAACAAGGTAACAATCACCGTTTGCTTCAAATACGTGAACCGCACGCTGTGTGGACTGATCTCAGCACCGCAGCAAAAAGGAGACAGGAGGACCAACACGCTTCCCTCCCCATGCTCCTTACCTCTCCATGTTCTTGAAGATATTGCACTTGTCATCTCTGATGGTCAGCTGGAAGGCCAAGGCTGCATGGTGGCTCTCCAGCACCGCGGTGTCGTTGTACAGAATGGCCAGCTCGCTTCCAGCGTTGCACAGGAAGGAGTTGGTTCTCCCGGGGTGGTCCACGTCATGAATGGTGGCGGCAATGAGGGCAGCGGCCTTGTCGACGGGATCTAGAGTTTGCTGAGAACAAGAGATTCTGTGAAAACTGAGGCACTGAACGAAGCCTTCGGTAGGGTCTTCTTCCCGCCCTATGGCTTTGAGGTAAAACCACTTGGAATTTCTGACAAGAGGACGTTGTTGAGCAAAGCCGGGTTCCCTGTCTACTAAGAAAGCGGCATCTCTGCACCTGCGTCCGGACACAGCGCATTCTTGGTCTCACGCTGGGTAAGGATTTACCGTCAGCACAGAGGAATAAGTACGGGAAGTGCAGGAGATGACTTACACCTCCATGCCATTAAAATTGTTTTCAGTCGGCTTCATGAATATAACTATGTATGTGTTGTCTATAGAGTAGTTCAAAAGCAATCAGTTACAACAAAAACTGGGCTGTCGCTATATGTTGGTCCATACTGACACTGACGTCCCTCCGCTGCCACTATTTTTGTACTTTATAAAACAGTCCTCTTTCTGGGCTCTTATTCTGCCTAGGTCCCGGTCATGATCTTTCTTTAAAAACAAAACAAAACGAAAACCTTAGAGGGAGCGAGGAGGAGGGCTGAAGACCCAGCTCCGGGAGGGTGTCCCTTCAGGGTAAGAACAAGCTTCTGCTCAGCATGGCCGGGTGCCGGGCAAGCCATCGCCTTTCCCTGACTTTGAGAGGACAGGCAGATGCCTAAGGTGGCAACAGCCACCCTTAGCTGGCTGCACTTGTCTGTGGGTTTGGAGACCCCAGGGAACAGCCCTCTCCTGTCCTTGCTGCCTTTCTCCCTGGGGACCAGCTTCCCCTCACGCTCCCAGGGAATGGCTGAGTCACATCCTGAGTTAACACAGTGTGTGTGGCCTCCTGCCTGACTTCTCACGCACATGAAGGACACTCCTGAGCAGTCACACTGCATGGCAACTCAGGGCAGAGGCAGCAGAAACCCAGCTCACCTTTATCCTCTCTCTGCAGAGGAAGTAGGCAGTGGCGTGAAGCACGTCGGCAGAATGCGTCGAGTTGTGGTACGGGTTCGAGGAATGGTAATTGGCTTCGATAAGCTGGAACCACGTTCTCAGTGTTGCCTCAGAGCAGTTTAAGAATTCACAGATTCCAAAGCGAGCGAAGATTTTGAGACCAAGATAAATTAAAGGCCTGTAGAAAAAATATTCATAGCATTAAAGTAAAGTGAAGAAACAGGCCACGTGGCTAGAGCCCTGTCGGATACAAGCACACCCGAGCCAGACTTCAGAGAGCACGAGGCAGTGCAGCGGCACCTGCCTATCTGTTGCCCCTCCTCCTGGGAGCCCGCGCCAAGCTGGCTGCAGCCAACTTCCGGTTCCGGCCTCAGAGCTCTGTCCAGCGCTCGCGCTGGCTGCCCCTCCTGATGCCGACTCCTACTTGCACCAGTGGATTCCTCAAAATCGACGTGTTTGTTTCCAGGCTAACCTTGTGCCACCTTGAACACTATCTTCTCCTTTGGACCTGCTGGACCTATGCCACTGGCCAGGGTCCTGCCTGAGGACAATAATGGTTTCTGACGACCGTGCGTGAGCCAGACACTATGGAATGCCACGTGATGGTCTCGACAATCTGGAGGTGGGTGTCGAGTCTGGGGAGGTTCCCCCTTAGAAGGGAGCCAGCCGGCCACCGAGCCGGGCCCCTCCTTGAGAAACACCTCGATCTTGCACGTGGCCTTTGGCTTGGAAGGTCGAGCAATGTGGCTCTGCTGAGGCAGTGTCCGGAGATGATCGGGCTAACGGGACCTGGACTGGCCTGCCTTGGCCCGGTTCACGTGAATGCCACGTCACTAGTGTGTAAACCAGATGCCCAGAGATGCATCTGCCACGGAGTGCTCCCCACGTCCGTGCCCGTGTTGTGTGCATGGGAGCAGCATGTAGCAGAAGGCTGACTCGCAGTGAGCAGGAGAAAAGGGCAGGGCTACCTTGGGGACAGTCGCCCAACTGCGATGAGACCTGACAGTGATCCCAAGAAAGCACACCTCTCCTGAGAGGGCCTCGCCATCCCGAAGGCTGGCCTGGCGGGCGTCGGCTGTGACATTTCTCTCCTGTGTGCCAGGTCAGCCACACCCCTTTGGCTAACAGTTCTTTTCCAGCAAAGTGCAAAACTGAAGGTACAGACCCCATTCTCCCCTACTCTGTGGTCACACCCCATCCGGGACGACTGGGTGTGAAGTTCTGGGTCTCCCCAAGCCTGTTACTGACACAGCAACCGAGATCTGGGGACAGCTCTTCTCAAATGTCTCTGTTTTCTGTGTATTTCTAATTTTGAGTTCTAGACTCTGGGCAGGGCTCTTTGCTGTCTTAAATTATTACCACTTACAGAAAAAATCAACATCCCTATTTTACAGGAAAAAAAACCAACTCTGCGACTTGGAGCAGTAAGTCCCTTGCTCAGTTTCACACTTCCCAGGAGTCTGCTGTCTCATCAGGAGTTGTGACCAGGCAACTCTGTCCCCAGCTTCTCACCCACCCCCTTGTCGAGGCCCAGGCCCCGGGGACTCAGTGCGCACCTGCTGCCCCTTCCTGAGCCTCCTCCCCGGGGACCCGGGCCCGGCTCTGTGTGGAAGCCACACTCCTCCAGTGGCTTTCTCCACACAGGCCCCTGGCATCGAGCTCTCTGTCTGCCGAGCTCCAAGCAAACTCACCTTTTCTGAGTGGCGGCCTCCAGTTCAAAAATATCAAAATCCCAGTAGTCCTCGTTTTCTATGGCCTGAGCTATCCGCGGTGGGACATCGTGAAGGGAGATGGGAGTGACTATATTGCTTGAAATCTGTTGAAAGTCTGCAAAGTAATGAAATTTGGAGAACAAAATTAACAGATTTTATGGCATTAGCTGAGGGAGAACAGTGCTTTGTTTCTGAGGTTTTATGACAGACCAAGAAACTACGTAGTGATGAGAAAAACTATCTGACAACTTTTATCTGAAAAATTTATTTTCATCACCTAAGCCTAATAATAATGATCCAAAAAGTTAAAAACTTACTTTTTGTTGAAAGAACATATTCATTCCCAGATAGTCTTCGTAAACCATCCTGATAAAAATCAAGGAAATGAGAGAGAAGTCACAACTGTTCTTTACCTCCTGCAGACTGTGCTCCCAGAGGACAGCTAAGGGCAGCCTTCTCCATTAGCGCACCCCGAGGAGGGCTTTCTCGCCGCCGTCCTCACCCTGGGAGATGCCAGGCCTCCTCTGGGGCTCGGTTCTTCCTCCAGGCATCTCACTCTGCCCAGCAGACTCTTGGCCGAGAGCTGCTCCCAGACCACCGCCCCCACCCGAAGCAGCCCCCTCCTCTCACCCTGCAGTGACTCCCCGCACCTCACCCTGGACACTCTCCCACCCTGTCCTGTGTCACTGTCACCCCTCACCAGAGGCTAGAGGAGCCTCTGTCTCAATAGGCAAGTCCATAGTTAGACATCACATCACCCGAAAGAAACCATGCTACAGTTTCTGAAATCATTTTATGTCTTAAAAATTAGGGTTTTAGGCAGGCTTTATCTAGCTACCTGCCTAAAACTTTATGTTGAGGACATCAAGTGATTTCAGAAAGCAGGAGCTGGGAGGGAGATGAATTTTAGGTCTTCCCAACGCAAAGGTGACAGCGAGGGAATGACAACTGTTCTTCCTTTAGAGCTCTATACTGGACGGGCTGGAGGAGGCATCCAGGACCTCCAGAGCCCCCTCTAATGATACCCAGTCGAGCTCTTCTTCACAAAGAAGTCACCAGCTCTGCACAGGCTTCCCCCGGGGCCTCTTTAAACATGGTCTTTCTGTTTTGCAATGTGCTATGGAACACTTCATATGTTTTTTTTCTGCCCCAGTTAAGTTGTATTTAAATAAATTACTCATAGAACTCTAAGCAAAAATGGGGCAGTGGCTCAGCAGATGGTCTAGAACATGCCCCTCCCTTCTGTGCTCCAAGCCGAGGTCCCTGAGTGGACGAAGAGCAGCCGAGCCCAAGCGATGGACAGGCTTAGGCCCAGACTGAGCCTGACATGCAGACAGCTTTGTCAGGCCGGCCTGTGACCAAATAACCGGAGAACAAATGGGAACAGCAGGCTCCGGCCAGCGGTCTAGTCCAATACACACTTACAGACATTAGGCCCCCGACGAGGTCATTGGCATGAGGGTCATCATCCTTAGCACCAAACTGTGGTGAGTATAACTCAGTGGTTCTGAGAATTTCCAACACCCGGTCTAAGGCTTCTGTCACAGGCATGGGACTGTTTTCCTGCGCAGCATTGATAATGTTGATTACCTACAACACAGAAAGAAAAGCCTTGAGTTTCACAACCTTAAAAGCAATAGAAAAGAGATCCTGAGGTCAGGCTGGCCACACTGCTCCAGGCTGACTGACAACTAGCTGAGAGTCTGTGCCACATGTCCTCTTTTGAGAGGAAGCGGCTCCCCATGACTGGGGGGGGGGGGAGCAATGAGATGGTCACAGGTCCATTCCTCCTCACTGGAAACAATCAGCAGGGAGAACAAGGGACACTGTGCTCAGTGATCGACCACAAATGGCCTCACCTTGGTGATGGGCGCCTCGATGGTCATGGAGTGTATCCGGGCCATGGAGGAGTGTCGTCTCTGGCTGGCCACTGTGGAGAGATCATGTGGGCGGAGGTCAGGATAGGCACAGCCTTGGGCATCTGGCTCAACCACCAAGGGCTCCGTGCCCTCCCCCGTCCCCCGGGTCCTGCTGTGCCCAGCTGCACAGGGAGGGGGCAGGACCAGACCTCCACAGCCACCCAGAGCTCCCCTCTGTCCTACAAGCCTGCGACTCTGGCCTAACCGCCTCTGCTTCCTTCGGTTCTAGGCACTAGGAAGCACGTGCCCCTGCAGACTGAACGTCTGATGTCACAGGCGAGAGAGAAAACAGGAAAGGAACTAGTGAGCCAAGGCCGAACAGTCAGCCTCTTTTCATGTTTATAACAATGAGGCTTTGAAAGCATTCGGCCTGCTGCTGTCCAGGAGTAAGGATGTTTTGGAAGACAATGCCACACAGACTCTTTGTTTCATATACTACAGGAGAGAGAAATACTACTCGCCATGAACTGAAATACATGAGTTTCTGGTTACAATTTTCAAGGTGTCCTTTGGCACGCTCCACTGTTATGCTTAATCCAGACTAATTAGGTAAATACCTCTGACCAGGCAAGCAGCAACTCTTAGGTTCTAAAGTTTGTTAATTTTTGGTTTGGGTTCCTCTGAGGGTAGAGGGGAGCCCGGGCACTGCGCAGGCAGGAAAAAATGTTCACACAGAGTTCTGTCTGTCTCCCTGAAAGCCCCACTGTGCGGCCGAACACTCTTTACCAGACACCGTAAGGACCGCAGCCTGATGTGTCAGCTTCACGTTCCCAGACTCAGGCTCTGCGAGAAACCCCGCGCAAGAGCAGCCGCCTCAGCAGCTCTCAAGCGCCTTAAGTGTTGGGGGCAGACAAACTCCTTTCAATCTAGTTTTGGCGACCAGCACATGGTTGCCACCTTTCCATTTTACTCAATGTGGTCATTAAACTCAAAATAAAAACCACTATTTTATCATTATGTCATAAAAGGACTTCTTCTCATTTGAAAATATAATGAAAGTGACATATGCTTACAAAAACCAAACAATAGTATAAATGCAATAAAGTCAGAAAAAGGTATAAAGATTGTTGTGACTGTGTATGTGGAAAGTCCACAAAAGAATCTACAAACACAACTCTCACATCCCTGAGTGAGCTGGTCAAGGTTATTCGGTACAAGGTCAATATACAAACGTCAATTGTATTCTGTAAGCTAGCAACAAACAACTGGAAACGAAATTAAAAACACCAATATGACATATGACAACATCTAAAAACATCAATATTTAGGAATATAGTGAAAGATATGCAAGATTTATATACCGAAAATGCAAAAAAGCTGAGAGAAAATAAAGACAACCTAAACTGAGTCACAGAGCACATGCATGGGTCCGAGGTTCAGCATTATTGAGCTTTCAGTTTTCCCCAAGTTGCCCTACAGATTCAAGACACTCCTAGATAAAAGCTAGGTGTGTGTGTGCATGCGTGCGTGTGTGCAAACTAACAAGCCGATAATAATGGAAGTGCAAAGGACCTAAAATGGCCAAGATAGTCTTGAAGAAGTTTACACCACCAAATATCAAGACTTTCTATAAGGCTGTAGAAATTGATGATGGCATTGGTAAAGCACAGACTAACAGAGGAGTGACAGAGGCCAGACACAAGACCACACGTGTGCAGTCATCTGATTTACAATGCTGACGCTATTGCAAAAGCTGTTTTTTCAATACGGTGATGGGCCAAGTGGATTCCAAGGGGTGGGGAAGGAAGATTCATCTTTGATCTCTACTCTTACCAGTTAAAAAAATTTGAAATGGATCACAGACCTAAAGTGGAAGATGAAACGAGCTTGACCTTGGGATAGAGAAGATTTCTTAAACAAGACAAAAAAGCACCAGCTATAAGAGAAAACACTGATAAAATGAACTTTATTAAAATTAAGAACCTCTGTTATTTAAAAGGCCATTAAGAGACTGATAAGGGAAACCACATACTGAGAAAATATATTTGTGATACACACATCCAACAGAGGACTCATATCTAGAATATATAAAGAATTCCTACAAAACAATGAGAAAAAGAGAAACACTCAATTATAAAAATGGGTAAAATATTGAACGGCGCTTCACAAAAGAGGATATTCAAGTGGTCAGTAAGTATATGAAAGGTGTGCTCGACTTCACTGGTCACCAGAAAAATTAAAACCACCTCCACCAGAACGGCTGACATTTTAAATGCTGGCATAACCAAGTGTGGGAGGCTGCAGAGCGTCTGGAACTCTTAGAAGTGAGCGATGGGGAGGAGCGATGGGGGGGAGCATGGCACAGCGCACGCTGGAGCCGCTGGCAGCTGCCCAAAGGCCCAGGGCACACACATGTGCACACACACACAAAAACATTCACATAGCCTTATTTTTAACAGCCCTAAAGTGGAAAGATAGACACTGATGCCCATTAATGAGAGAACAAATAACCAAATCGTGGCATATTCACATAATGGAGTATTTACTGAGCCATGAAAAGAATAAACTACTGATACACCTAACGACATGGATGGCTCTCAAAAACTGACATGACTGAAAGAATCCAGACAAAGAACGTGTACTCATGTTGTACAGTTCCGTTTCTCGAAGCACGAGAGGCCAGGTGAATTTGCAGCGCTAGCAACTCTCAGTTTCCTCCGTGTGGCAGAGGTGTGTGTGCAAGTGCATGCATGTATACTGTCTGGATCTACACTGTGAGTGGTTACGTGAGTGTCAAGAACTGTCAAAACTCATGGAGCTGAACACTTGACGTGAACTTTATTATATGGAAATTATAATCCAAAAGAATAGTGGTTAAAAACCAAAAGCATTAAAATAAATATGTTTACCTCTTAAAAATACAGACAAAGTCACCCAAAGGATGAGGGAGGATGGAGGCGCCTGGCCATGGGCGTGAGTGACCGGCCCCTGCCCTGCCCTGTGAGGGACACGAGGGCAGGTGCGGGGCCTCTGCCGCCCCATCCAAGGCGCTACTGCCCTGCAAGGCAGTGGCTTTTTATCTAGCGACAGCTGCACATGCTTCCCAATTCATCTTTGGGGCGAAAAGTACACAGTTAGCAATGCGATTTGCCTTCACGCTACGGATAAATCATTTTTATTACATCTTTGAAACTACCAGATCATTCAGGCTACACATCTATATATCTATATAATATTTAAAAATTATATTCCAATTAGAACTTAAATAATATTTGCTTAGTAAGAGTCTTTCACATGCAGCTCACCTCCCCACCAAAAAATAAGCTTCTAGGCAAACTGCAACCCATAACGAAATACAGTGAAGTCCTCACTCAATGCCACTGAAAGGTTCTTGGAAACTGTGATTTTAAGCAAAATGACATACAAGAAACCAATTTTACCATAGGTCAACTGACAAGAACAAAAGTTAAGTTCCTATAGTATATTTCTGGTCACAAAAACATCATCAAACTTCTAAATAAAGACCTGAAACACTTCTAATATTGAACACTGAAATAAATGTGAGCTATACATAAGGACAATTAATAAAAATAAACAAGATCATTATTTTCCAACCCGTTTATGCCAGTTCAGGTCGAGTGTGGCCACAGCCTCTCCTGGGACCTCACCCTGTATGGGACGCCCTCCCATCGCACCCACTCACACCCACCCATACTCACTCAGACAGGGATAGTTTAGACACACCGGTACCTCACATGCACATCTTTGTGACGGGGAGGAAATCAGAGGACCTGGCAAAAACCCATGCAGACGGGGGGAACGTGTCCACTTCACACAGTGGCCCTGCCGGGAGTCCATTTTTTCTCTCCTTGTCAACGTTATTACGAAATGACGTTGAACAAAACAATGTTATTTGAGGACTTGCTCTATATTGTTAAGAATTCCCAAATGCATTACTTGCACAATTATAGCAGATAAACTGACGTTCTGCTGCCACACTTTAGGAAATCAACTACAGAGCGGATAGTAAAATGTACCTCACTCCACTGAAAGGCTCACATGGAACCCACAGGCGGGAGTCGGGGAAGAAGGAGAAATGACAGGCTGCTGGAGGGTCTCCTGTCCTGAACTGGAGCTGCACAGCGACCCAGAGGTAAGACGGAGCGGGCGCGGCCGGCCTACGTGCCAGCACGTGTCATACCCTCCCGTTTCCTCGCACCTACCTTCGCTTGCACGATGGCCAAAGGCTCTGAAGTCTAGAGAGCTTTTTCTCTTGTCTTTATATTTGCCTGACTGAATATCTGTAGAAACAAATTATAAATCACCTCATCAAAAGGATTAAAAATGAAAACATGTTAGGAAAATTATCAATCTAAAAAAATTTAAAAAGAAAACCTAAGAATTACAACACAAAAATCAACACAGTGTGCAGAAATGCAGACTATGAACAAGAGGACTGACTTTCTCAAAATGTCCTTCTTGCTACAATCACAAGTGCCTTCCAGCTTCCAGATGGCATATTACAGAGTCCCAATACATAGAGTAAGAACTAAGAGAAATTTTGATCCCTATCCACACTCACCCCAAGGGGAAAAAAATCTATGTATTTTTCCTACGAGACCTAAAATGCCCCAGGGAAGAATGTGCCTCTTTTTGCGGGCAGTGCAGGGAGTGGGAATGACAGTTTATCCTTTTCCCCGTGACCCACCTTCTGTGAATGGCCCCACTGCTCTCCTTGTGAGACCTCTCTCCCCGACCCCACACCAATCAAGGACAAAACAAAGTTGACCTTCCTTCCTGTTCCTCTTCTGTGTACCTAACAGGTGCCATGGAGGTGCTGAGCCTCTCCAACCTGTCCCGTTTCACAGACAAGGAAACTGGGAGCCGCCGGCGGGTGGTGAACACAGCTGGCGCTCGCCCTGGTGTCCAACCTGGAGGCTGCGTCTCTCTGCCCATCGTGGGGTCCTCACCTGGAGCCCCACTCACAAGCAGGACCAGATGCAGGGCCTTGGCACCTCCCACCAAGACGCTTCTTCATTTGCTTATCTGCTCTACTCTCTTCCACACGGGCACTGACCCTGAACTTGTCACAGTCACTGCTGACCTCCGTGTTGCTACATTGAAGGGACAAATTCAACTCTTAACTGACATGGCTGACTGATTTTCCTGGAAACTCCTGATTGCACCACGCCTTGCTCTCCAGCTTCCCTTCCTGGTTTCCCTCACGGTTCCCTCTCCCCCAGCCCCACCCACAGCGTCCGAATCTGTCCTGAGCCCTGCTCTTGTCCAACGGACAGCAGTCCTTCGAGAGAGCCCGTCTCTCTGATAGCTTTAAGCAGTCTCTGTGCCGCTGTCTCACCCTGACCTCCAGGTTCACACCTTAACTGGCCATTGGTCACCTGCACTTGGATACCCCTCAGGCACTTTCAAGTGAATGCAACATCTTCCCCCAAACCCACTCTTAGTCCCAGGTTCACTGAGCACGTTTACCTTTTGCTGGGGTTGGAGACAAGTACGGGTATGACGCCTTCCCTCTCCCCTCTCTCCCTTGACCGGTCAGCTAAACCTGTGGAGTTGGCCTCCTAAATACCTCTTTAATCTGTCCCTGCTGTTCCTGTCCTAGCTCAGACACGCGTCATCCTCCTCCGGATTATAGCCACACCCTCCCGTCACTGGCCCCACAGCTCCAACCTTCCTCTTTCGACCTCTGCTCCACAGCCAGCCAAGTAGTCCTTCTAAAACGAAACCCTGACCAGATCGCTCTCCCAGTCGGAACATTTCGATGGCTCACGACTTTTTAGGATGAGATTTAAACTCCCCAGTGATTTAGATTTAGATTTAGACTCCTGTGATCCCGGCCCCTTCTCCTCGGCCATCATGGACAGTTCCTGATGTGCTGGTTGAGCTCTGACCTCTGCGCCTCGGCAGACGGCTTCCCTCCGCCTGAGGGGGTCCCTCTCCCAGGCCGCCTTCTTTACCCGGTTAACTGTTGCTCTTCTTTGAAGATGTGGTTAAGATGCAGTACAGGTATCATAACCTTTGGGAGACCTTCCCCACACGCCCCCGACCCTACCCTACTCTGCTGGCACCCGACTGCCCTGCTGTCTGTTCCTCACCAGCTGTGAAGGACATGAGGACAGAGAAGTCTCCCTTCCTCCTCACTAGGTGACCGGCACTGCCTAGCAAGTAACAGCTGCTCAGCTGTCACATGTCTGCTTATCCAGATGCCTGCATGTTCCTGTCACAAATGAAAGCGCCACTAAATAAAACTGCTCTGGCTCCCGGGCCCCCACCCTGCAGCACCTCGGTGACAAGAGGAACCCCGGCCGGCAGTCAAGGCCGGGATCAGTCTGCTGGCAACTGCCTGCCTTCCCTCCCTCACTGGTCTTGACCGCACATGGGCTCTGTCAGCACGGCTGCTCCTCACTCTGTCTCGGGAACAGCCTTGACATCTGCCCCTTCTGCTTCTGGCACAGGACACTGTGTCCTCTCCGAAACACACTCAGAGTGCGCCTCCCCCGCCACACGCAGACTCGAGCATGCGTCCTTCCCCTGAGCTTCGTGGAGATTCACGTCCACACGCCGCCTGACGAGACCGCGCTGTGAATGTGCTTGTTTCCTCATCCTTCGCCCTCTATCCACTCCACACACTTTACGGGGCACCCACATGTCAGGCCCTACGCCGGGCCTTGAGGACGTGAAGCTGAATAAGGCACTGGCTGCGGCAGCGGTCCTCAGCCCTTTCGGCACCAGGGACCGGTGCTATGATGCTCTGAGGCAGAGCTGAGGTGGCCGTGCTGGCCCTGGGGAGTGGCTGCAGATAGATGGAGCTTCCCCTCCTCTCCTGTGGTTCACCTCCTGCTCTGCGGCCCGGTTCCTAACAGGCCACAAACCGGACCAGTACTGGCCCGCGGCCCGGGGGTGGGGAAACCCTGGTCTAGAGGGGACAGAGATGGAAGAACTCGGAGTTACAGCAGTAATTCTGAGGCACAGAAGGAGCCCCGAGGAGGAAGTGGCAAATTCTCCCTGGGAGAGGAACAGAGAGGATGTGAGCCGAGAAGAGAAGGTAGCTGGCTGCACCGAAGGAACAGGAGTGGACGCTGGAGAGAAGCGAGCAGCGACGACGTGAGGGCCGAGGACGGGGTGTGGCGAGAGACGCAGGCTGTCACTGCTACCTAACATTTTAAAGTGACTTGACCTCTGAGCCCTATAGCACCTTCCCTGCTCAGATACTGGGAGCACCTGGCCCTCAGAAGCTCGCTCAGACTCGTGGACATGGATGATAGACAAGTGGTTACCAGAGGGGAGGGAGGAAGGAGGGAGGTGGTGCGTCCAAGGGGTCCCAATATGCGGTGACAGAAAGAAGTCTAAACTATGGGAGAGTTGAATTACACAATGTCAATATATATATATATATGCCTTACTGTTAAATTACTCTTGAAAATATTACTGGATTTCATTAACCAAAGCGTTATAAAAAAAATAAATCTAATAAAAAAAAAAAGGAAGAAGAAGCTGGACTCAGGAAGCTGAAGGAGGTTTCAGCCCCAGAAGCAGTGGAAGTGCGGAGAGGCTGATTAGGCCCTCCACCTGCGGGTGCTGACAGGACGGAACTGACCTGAGGCGTCTGGCCATCAAGGCGAAGACGCGAAACGGGCCTCCACAGACTGGGGCTCTGCTCAAGTTCCCTTTCCGTAAAATGCAATCCTTCCACAATGCCCATTGTCTGAGCACAGAGGAATCAGCAACACTTCCCTGGCCTGCTGGGTAGGTCCAGAGACCCCTGGGGAAGCTGGGAGTGGCAACCGCAGCACCTGCCCAGGTGGCAGTCACCCCTGTTCCTGCGTGGACACTGGTGTCTGGCAAGATGGGCTCCTTTCTGATGTGAGGAAACTGAGAAGCAGGTACCTTACGGGACTTCCAAAAGTCCTCTGCTGGAGCACAGCAGACTTTCAGAGAATGTTCTCAGACACTCAGCAGTCCAGCACCTATGGACTGCTTGCTCTGCATGGGGACCACCCTCACTTGGGGGACTCCAGCGACCTCCAAGCTGCAGTCACCAGCTGCCCGTCAGCCTTCGTCCTCCCCGCCTTAGACACAGAGAACCTCCTCCTCCCACCTCCTGACAAGGCTCGCTTTCCCCAGACACAGAGGGACACTCAAAGTCCTTTCAGTGGTCCACGAGGCCTATGCCAAGAACCCTGAACCCTGGTCCATATCATCTGACCTAGAACTTGTCACATTGCCAACGAGACCTTTCCTGGCCACCTCCTTGTCCCCTGCCTTACCCATCTCCCTAGCCGAGAGACACAAAACTCAGCTTTCTCACGAGCAGAGTCATTGCCACGGCTTGGCACGTGGTGGCTTTGGCTGAGTGAATGCATCCACATCCCGCTTCCCCACCGTCATGTAAGTACCTGCCAGTGCTGGGTTCCACCCTTAGCGCTAGGGCTTCCTGCCTCCCTTCCTCTCGTCAGGAGAGGTGGCCCAGGGCCCGAGGCTCTGGTTACCTCCATAGGCCACCAGACATCTCCACTGAAATGTTCCAGGCCCCTAGATATACTAAGTTCAAATCTAAAGTTACTATCCTTTGTCCTGCACTTATTATTTTCAATAATGTTATCCTGGGGCCAAGCTAGAAATCTTGGTGACATTCTAAGTCTTTTCTCTTTATCCCTCATATTAAGCTGGTTCCCATGTCCTAGTGATTAGGCCTAAGTATCTCTTGAATCCAGTCTCTCATTGGTCTCTTTGCCTCTGTACAACCACCATGACAACCTTTCTAAGAAGTGGCCCCTTTCACTCACCTATTTAAAGACCCTCTAGCCCTCCTTGCTTGCAGGATGAAACCCGAACTGGCCTGAGCCAGCCTCACCTGCCTTGTTGCCTTTGTGCAGGCTGTCCTCCCTGCACGATGCTTCCTGTCCTCTCACTGACCCCTCCTTTTCTTCCAGACACCAGGTCAACCACCGTCACCATCGCTGGGACACGTCTCCAACTTCCCCCAGACCCCGCGTGGAGCTACGAAGAACAGTGTATTCAGATGATTTCACCTCCCTCAAGACGTGCACGCCATGCCTACGTCTGTGCCTGACAGCAGGCTCAGGGCCTGATCCAGACCCCCTCAAGGTTTAGAGACCCACAGTTGTCACAATGAGTGTCTGGTGAGACACAGTACCATATGAAAACAACACAGGGGCCAGGTAAAAGGCCTGTGCTGGCAACTGGTTACTTTTCTGGACACCCAGAATCTGAGTCCCCTTTCCTGTGACTCTCACTACAGAAGCAGGAAGGCCAGCGATCCAGTCAGGATGAAGCGAGTGGCCAATGACAGCTTCTGCCCAAGAGCCTGCATCGGAGCGACCGAGACAAGGAAGCGAGGGTGTGAAGAAGCCATCTGTCCACGCCATGCCGGGGTCTCAGCAGCAGCCCTGGTGCTGGCGGTGGCCCCAGGGGCTGCGCCTGAGGCCTGCCTCAGACAGTGGGGACAGTGCCCAGCTTCTCGGGTCCTCATCTTTTCTCAGGCTAGTTCTTCAGTTTTCTTGTCCAATCTGTGAATGACCCCATTTCCTCCTAATTAACTCCTTTTCTGCTTAAAAACTGATTTCTGTGGTATGTAACCAAGGACCCCACTGGTCCACTGCCCTCCCAAGGCAAGACCAGCAGCTGAGTCTTCTGGACATAAAGCTGGTTACGCTGCTGATGGGGAAGGAGACGGGGCAGCCAGCAGCTCATCTGCGTGACAGGGCAAGACTCTCATGTGGGCGTTGATCTAGTAAAATGACAGAATGGCCCTGCACCGTTTGGGAAATTCCTCCCCAGCTGACCGTCTTCTGTGACCATGTCACTAATTCTGCTTTCCAGGGCCAACCTGTCACTTCCTGGCTGCCTGACTCTAGGCTGTCATTTAGCCCTTTGAAACCTGTTTCTTTCTCAGTAATAGAAAGATTTTAACAATAGCTGACTAGTTCACAGCCCTGTTCTATTTTTTTTTTTGGGGGGGAGAGGGCGGGCAGAGGGCTGTTCTAAATGTTAAAAAAAGTCCAAGGCAAGGTGCTCCATGACCTTGTAGCATAAGGGTCACGGACAGGCTGGGCCCATGACAGTAGCTTCCACTGTCGCCTCCTCCAGCTTTTGCAGGTTGGCCTCTGCCCTCGCCGCTCTCCCAAACCCGCACTCCTCCAGGTCTTGGATGCCAAAGCCAAGGTCCCTCTCCATTTCTGGCGCTGCACTCCCTCCCCCTTTCTCTGTGCAATTTGGCCCTGACCATGGTCGATGTGTTCCTGTCCTCCCTTTCCTTGATCAGGGACACCTTCCAGGTTTCTGTTCCCACTGACCCTGATGCTGACGCAGGTGATCTACCCTCCCTGCTGCTGGCCCCAACACATACCTTTTCTTGGCGTCTCTTCTCCTGGGTCACCTCAGAGTCTCCACTCCCCTTTGCCATCCCTGGGTCAACCTCGTCAGTTCTAACTAAACTACTAGGTGATGTTTGCTGGCCAGCAAAAGTCACATCTCCAGTCCTGATCTCTGACGCACAGAAACAAGAGCCCTAGGGCCCAGGAGGTACTCAAGAGAACTTTTCACAATGAATCAGCAGACGAGTGAACACACGAACCAGGACCTCATGAGTAATGCCTTCCACACCCGCCTTCCCCAGCCCGGGCCCATGCCCTCGCTGCCCAGGATTAACAGCCACGCTCTGACCGCTCATTCTTGCTCTCCGCCCTCTGGTCCACGCCATCACCACGCTTGGCCTCTCCCGTCTTCCTACTGTCATCATCTCATGCCCTGGCTGTTGTTTCCTCTCCTCTAGACAATGGTGATGTTGGCATTCCTATCCCTGGTCCCTCCTGCCATGAAATCTGTATCACACATGTTCTAAGTGCTTCTCAGAGCCCCGATCTCATGCTACTCCCCGCCCCAAAACCCTCGGACCTGCCGCCTACGGGCGAAAACCATTTCCCCCTTGGCATTCCAGGGTCCTTCATGATCCCACTCCTCTTTCCACACTGACCATTTCACATCAGTCGAATTTAATCCTTACTCTTTCTGGAACATACGCTGTACTTTCCATCTTCTGTGCCTGTTATTATAATTACTAGGATGTTTCCCTCCACACCTTCTTCTTATTCAAATCCAAGTGCCCCTGTCTGGAACTGTCCCTCTTCCTCTGAGCTACCACAACACTACTGGTCCTCTCTCACTTACGACTGATCACCTCTCATCACTGGCTGTGTCCCGTGGTATCGACATGTCTCTTCTTTTCACATTAAAGCCCGACTGCTCTTGGGGCGCCCACGGGAACTGTCCCAGCACATGCTCGGGGCGTCTAGCATCGGCCGCCTGGATGGAGTACGGCCCCCACCCTTCCTAGATGGGCATCTTTGGGCAAATTAGTTAGCCTTTCCACGTCCTTATCTGTAAAAAAGGAACTTCATCTATAAAAGGTCTATGCATTGGGTTACCGCAAGACTCAGTGCAGTGCCTCACAGACAGCGAACGCTCAGAAAGCACGTGGGTAACAGTCCTAGGATGATGGATGAAAGCACGTCCCCAACAGCCAAAGGGCTGGAAGACAAAGCCTCCTCCCTGGGCATCCGCACAGGCTGGCTGGGCCACCAGGGCACCACCGGGGCACGTGCACAGGCTCGGGGGCGGGGGGCGCCTGAATGTGGGTCTGGAGCGGGCCTGTCCAGTCACCCCGGCCCCTCATCTGTGAGCACAGACGCAGGCAAGCAGCTTGTGAAGCCACATGCACGAAGGAAACCGTCGATTCCAGGCCAGGGAAAAGTGCCTGCAGGAACACAGATGTGGGGAGCAGCGGATGCTGCCCAGGACACAGCAGGAGTGGGGCGAGTCCGGCTCCCTCCCTCTGGGTGGGTGGCGAATTGCTGGAGATGAAGATGTCCCTGACACAGTACTGTGCTCCGACCCTCGACACTGCTGCCTCTTGAAACAGAGATCAGGCCAACAAACCACACTTCACCCGACACGTCCCCACATTAGTGCATGCATTTGAGGTGATCAGTTCTTTCCTCACAGGCTGTGACCCACCCCAGGACACCTGTCAGAGTGCCCACAGTGCTCAGGTCCTTGGACTCACCACCCAGCCTGGGGAGCCAGGTGAGAAACGCTGCCATGGCGCTGGGAGATACAGCCCCCCACGCTAGGCGAGCTGGTCAGAGTGGGGTCTGCTTTCCCTTTATTTTTTTCCAAACCTCACCGAACCCTCAGAATGAATATGGCGCACCGTACCTGCGTGTCTGTCAGACTGAACACATTCCGCTATTTTCTCAGCCTAGAAATGAATTTAAAAGCCGTTAGTTCTGACAGCCGAGGTTCGGGTAAGGGAATCCTCACTGGGGCGTGGCTGGAGTCCAAGGGGCCCCCTCACCTACCTTGTTGATGCCACTGCACACTCTGATAAGGGACACATAGTGTCTAATTCTTCTGCAAGTAGAAAACAATGCGTTATTTCTCTTCCGGCTTTTTTTTTGGGGGGGGAATATGTAGCTATTTTTCCATTGTGAAAAGAGTATCTCTCTTCCACAGCACATAAAGTGCTTTGAGAAAAGCCTTTCTATGGTTCGTGGCCAAGGCCGCCAGTAAACAACAAGCATCTACAAACACCCTTCGGTGTTTCTGTAGAAACGAATTAACTCTTCAGTAAAACACAGGATTCTCCCAAGTCATAATGCAACAAAAAAATACCTATGTTTTTAAAAATATACTGCATGTTCAACCAGACCCTGTAATTCCTTAACATGTTTTCATTCTTGGGACCCTTATATTGAGGCGCTTCTTCCAGTCCCAGGAGCAGTCTGCTCACACCCATTCAGGGAAATGGTCCGAGGCTACGCGGGGCCCTGGTAAGCTGCCCCTCTAAGACAAGCTGCTGACTCTCCTCATTTATTGTTCTTTTTAGTTTTTCCTCTTGATAATCAAATCACTATATACTTAGCACAAAAAAATTTGGAAAGGACATAAAAAGGCAAAGAATCAGAACAGAGGGCCCACAAAGATCCAATTCCCTGGGGCAACTGCCAACTGGCAGCAAAGCCTGGTGACCAAGCACGTGAGCCATGCAGTCGGCACAGACGTCTCGGCCCGGCTCTGCCGAGTGCCGGCAGCCGGACCAGGGGCCAGAAATCTCGCCTCCAGGCCTCAGTTTCCGCATCTGGAAAATGGAGACAGCCACAGCGCTGACATCACGGGGCTGTGGCTGGGGTGAGATGATGTGATGTCGCCCAGGCCCTGAGAACCACTACTGCCGCACCTCCCCCTACTCCTCCTTCCTTCTTCCATTTTCACGACTGAGATCAAACCCTAGGTACTATTCTACATTCTTACACTTTACATTCTTTTGCACTTATCATAAGCATTTTTCCTTGTAATTTACTTTTCTAAGATCATTGTTTCTAATGGTTGCATATTTTACTGTTGGTTGTTCTATAATTCATATTCATAATTTTCTGCTATTCATATTACTTAAGATAGATTCTGAGACAAACCATCAGAGATTTTTAGACCCCTGGTATACACTGCTTTCCAATCCGTAGTCACATCTGTTCTATGTGAGTTTCTATAAATAGTAGTATTTAACATTTTGATCTAATCTGATAGGTCTATGTGGCAGTAACCTACAGGATTAAATAAAAATCTTTTAAATGTGGGGAGTCCACCAGTCAGCGTTCTTATCACACAGCTTAATAAAGTGACATTCTGATTTAAATACATCAGTCCCCTGTGCATCCGTGCACTTAAGCAAGAGTGTCCAGTGTCTGGTGGCTCTGGGTCACCAGGTGGGGAGGGTCAGGCTGTGGCCATGGAGAGGCCACACTGGAAGAGCAGTCTTAGATGATACCTTTCTTTCAAACTTCTGCATGCAGTTCTTAATTTACTTAAGTATTCAAAGTACATTTTACAATAACCCAAACATGGTATGTTGACTGGAGTACTTGTTTATCCACTTACCCTCCCTGTCCAATGATAGGTATTATCTTCACATTTTGTTGTACATTATCTCCGTTTTTGGCATAGCAAATTCCTTGCCACTCCTATAAATGGAATGTAAGCATCATTATACTTTGTGTTCAAAACATAAACCCAATAATATTTTCCACTCCAAGTTTTGATTCGTTTACCATTGCTAAAGCAATTAGCATACAAATTACCCCAACCCCAAACATAATTTTGGGCAATCTGACATTCTTTTGAATCTTCCAAGTCCATCTCCTTCTGAGCAGCTGAGAAAAGCCAGGTCTAAGTGGCCATATGTTTTCGGTGGCTGTAAGCTGGCACAGAGACCCCTGGCCTGAGTGAGGAGCACGCCCTCGCTCACCACACAGACTGCTCCTCTCCTTAGTCCTACCCGCTGAGAGAGGGGGCTGAAGGGACTGGCCGCTAGCCCTGCATTTGGGAGAGGAAGAATCAGGACCAGGCAGAGAAGGCAATCTTCTGTGGCCACGAGCATGGCTGCTACCACCTGTGGGATGGGTTTCAGTCCCTCTGGGGTGGTCATGATGAGGTAACAGCCAGGACCGGGCTAGGGTGGAGCAGATAGGTGAGACCTCATAAGGGCTGCCATTGCATTAGTCATGCTCTCGGGTCAGACAAAATCAGGGATTTTTTCCAGAAGTGCAGTCTGGGAAAGCTACCGGTGTGTGTGGGGCCAGACCGCAGCGAGAGGGGGCTTGCAAGTGGCTCCCTTGCTCTTGGCTTGTGGGGAGAAACCTGGGAGGGAGCTAGGTTTGCCACCATCTAAAAGATTCTGGATTCCTGCAGCAGTCACCAAGGATCCTTAAGCTATAAAAATCCCTAAAACCCACTGTAGGACACGGAACTCGCAGGGTATTGCATAACCCCCTTGACTTCCAGAGTCCCTCAGGACCTAGAGCTAACCCAGGCAGGATGTGGACCACCATGGCAGCCTTGGTGGCTTAGCTCAAGTTTCCTGCCCAGACCCTCGTTCAAAGTCAATCCTGAAACCGTCTTATGCTTGGGACGTGGTGACCTGCACGCAAACACCATGGCAGAGCCTCATCTTCAGATGAGAAAGTGGATCCAAGAGAAACCAAGACTCTCTGACAGAGTGAAGGATGCTCCTGACGCTCAGTGGCGCATGTCTGCAAACGACAGACACCACCAAAGGACTGAATGAAGAACAGCCAGAGGGCCAGCTCTGAGCTTGCTTGCCACAGACCAGGGGAGGTGCGGCCGGGACTCGGTGCGTTCACCTTCTGAGGGGACACGCACCTGTGCCGGAAGCAGGCCCGGGCCGAACAGCGAGCCCAAGGCAGGGACGTGCAACCTGTCCTCCACACCCCCGTGCCCACCGCGGGGGCTTCGGCAGACGGACTGAAGAGGAATATGGGAGAGGCGCTGTGCTGGTGTCTGCAGGGCTCTGTGAGTGTGCCACACGCCACTGAACTGCATATTTTAAATGGGTGAGTGGCATGGCATGTGAATCATCCCTCAACAGAGCTGCTAGATTACAAAGAAGAGAGGGGGAGAGGAACGAGAGACCAGTCGGTCAATCAGCTCTTTAGAGAACACGTTCATGATTCTTTCCCTCGGTCCTTTCTCAACAGACCAGGTGGCTGCCAGGTCCCAAGCAGAGGCATGAGAGGCCACTTCCAAAGCTGAACAGAGGAAGGCTTAGCAAAGACTCTGCTTGGCTAACAAAGGTGCCTTAAGTTTTCCAGTCACCAACGTAAACAAAACATACTTATTTGTCACAGATCAGATTTCTTATCCAAAATATATTTTAAAACATTGACTTATCATAAATATATAAGTTTTAGTTCCTGAGAATAACGGAGTTTTGTCTGAGAAGACTGTGAGCAAGATTACATCTGGTAATGCACAGAAACCCTAAGTGCGGTCCTGCCACAGGGCAAACGTGTGGAAAATGGCATGTTTCCAACACCGGCCACCCTGCACAGGCCTCTCTCCAGGCCCGCACCTCCCTCCTGCTCCGGGGCGAGCCCAGCACCAAGCTGGGCTCCTCTGCCAACTGAGACAGTCCCTTCTCGGTGCCCATCAACTTAAGAAATAAACCCTGAGGCCTAGCACAGTGCTCGTGCATGGCAAACGGTCAAGGACACTTGGCCTTCTGTTTACTGAATGGAAAAGGTAGGCCGAGGTGAGACTACAGAATCCTGGCGCCCGGCCCAGGGATCTGAGCTCTGCGCTGAGGGAGTAACAGGGTCAGAACGATGATTTGGTACGACTAATCACTCAGCAGCGTAGGGTGGACACACTGGAAGTGGAGGGTGATCAAACAGGAGACCTCTCGGGATTCAGCCACCACAATCACAGTGTGTGGAAAGAAGGCCCTGGACAAGGTCAGGCCCGTACATTGGACACGCGAAGGCAGGGGCTTAGGAGACGTCAAGGCGTGGTGATGGATTCGACGGAGGAGACTGAAGGGTGGGGAGGAACCAAGACCGTCCCAGGAACTGAAGTCTAGGCGGCTGTGAGGGTGGAGCAGGAGCAGAGGAAGCAGGGCCTGGAGATGCTGGGTCTTTTGTGAACGTCACTGTTAGAGAAGTCGATTTCAACATGACGGCAGCATGTTGGACCAGACCTTGGAAAAGAGGCTGGCTAAAAGTGGGGAGGTATGAGACATCTATACAGAGCTACAAAGATGCCCCAGTGACAAAGGAGTGGTCTGAGGAACCAGGCCGAGGACAAAGAGCCCTAGTGAATGGGGAAGCAGATGGAAGAAGAGTTGGGGAAGAGGGGAGGCGGTCGGGGAGGAAGACTCAAGTGTCATGGGGGCTCGTGACCTGAAAGCTGTGAAAAGCTAAGGGGCTACAGCCATATGTCACTGTCACAGGCAGGCCTCCAAACAACTAACATTTATTCAGTGCCTACGAGACACAATTTCCGAGGGAAAAAGTCAAAATTTCTAAAAGAGAAGAGCACTGTAAAGCTCAGGTATCTGAGAAGGTAGGAGATGGGGTCTATAGCCCGACAGAGAAGTCTTGGGGAAGGAAAGGGAGGAGAGTCAGGAAATATGTGTGGAACGCAGAGAAGTGTGAGCACGGGGGCCGAAAACCAGGGTACCCAACAGCATCGATTGTGCCTACAAGAGGAGCCATTAGCTAAGAACAGAGGGGTCTGAGGACAACAGTGTTTGCAACATTCTCTGCTTGAACATCAGAATTTCTCCTCCGCCCCCAAGAATATCCGACTGATTGGCAACCCTAGAACTGGACAGTCCGGAGCCGATGGCGCCCCACCACCTAACCGCCTCCTAACCCTCCGTTCTGGTTCCCAGTGCACGTCTGTCCTCCCCCCGTGGATCGCGGTACCGCGCTGCCCAGCGCCCCCGTTCTTCCAGAGAAATGGAATTAGAAAGGCCATGTGTCATCTCACCTCAGAGAAGAGCCCAGCCAAGCAGCGGGTTACTGACGAAGAACAAATGACTGCTTTTCCCCTCACAAGAACTCTGAACATACAAAACAAATAACCATGTTCCTTTCTGAAATAAAGCACTACAGAGGTCAAATATACAATCTTTTGTACTCTCTGCTCACAAAACACAGTATTAGAGAAAGGGTCTCCCGCAGCTCGAGCGTGAGGCCCTCTGCACCTGCTGCCCGGTGGCAGGACTCAGTGGAGAGGGGCCGTTCACCTGGCTCTAGACGGATCAGGACAGACCCCAGGGCCTACGGGTGATCTACTTTGTGTCCCCTCTTCATCTCTACTCGCCCTCCTCAGTGACAGGGAGATGGACGCCTCGATGTAAGTGTCTGATCAAGGTGCATGAGGGCCACCGTCTCTGGCACAGCCCAGGTGAGCCTCGCAACAAAACTGCCAGCCGGCCCGGTGGCAGCGTGGGCCCACCGCCAGGAGGGGGACGGCCACAGTAAAGCCCCCTCAAGGCCAACGGGTCTGGAGGATGGAGGATGGAGGACGCCCCTCCCAGCAGAGGGAGGCGGGGAGGGAGCACCAGGCCCAACCTGTGCAGTGAGCCCAAGCACCTGCTGGCCTCTTTACCCACCTCTGCCTGCATTCTCTGTCCAGAGGGCCTTCTACTGTCCCTACTCAGAACTCATCACCTTTGACAGAGGAGTGGACAGTGAAACAGGATTTGGACAACGCCTAATTTTATCATTTCCCTGACAATGTGCTGCTGGGCCTGCGCAGCCGGCCTGCTCCTTCTGTTCTCACATGGGCAATCTGGTGTGCAGAGACACACGCCCACTCATCCACTGTGTCTTCGGGGGCCACAAGCCACATGCCACAGTGGACAAGGCACTGCTTCCACTGGGGCTTCCACAGTGGACAGGAAAGGAGGTCACCAAGTTCTCAAACATTTTAAATGATCAGATTAATAGTCCCTAACCAACTTCTAGAAGTCAAACCGAGCCCAGCAGAAAAGACTAAGAATGACCAAAAACCAGTAGCCTCTCCCTTCTCATATTTTGAAACCTAATGACAAGAGGTTCCGTCAGAAGCCACTGTTGAGAGAGAAACACACTTTCAGGCTGAGCCCGCCTTTCTTTTGTTTGCCCTGCAGCACCACGACTACGTGATTCTCACAGTACTGAATAAGGATCCCTTTTATCTGTCCGTTTTGCACCCTGGAATATGAGTTCTCGAAGGCAGGACTTCCTCTTTTGCTTTTCTTTCTGTACGAGAATCCAGCAGAGCACCTGCCATACAGGATGCATTTAAAAGTGCTGAACGAATAACGAGGCTCAAAGAACCAGTGGGCTCAGATGTGTTCTGAGGAGGTGTCACCTCACTGGCAACCCTTTACCCAGAACCACTGCCCACCCACACCCCCCACTTAGATCAATTATTAGAAAGATCAACTTACTAATTACAAAGATGAAACAATGACTTTAAGTGTCAATTACAGCTAGTCTGCTTATTGGCTGATCGCACTATATGCTTTCTTGGCCTCAGTTTCCTCATCTGCAAAACGGGAGTAGCAGGGAAAGCACCAATATACTACTGCGGCTGCTGGGGAGAGTGAGACGGAGGTCACCTGGCACGTGCAATGCCCAGTGAACGCTAAGTCTCCTTCTTTCCCTCTTTGTCATCTGAAAGTAAAAAAGGTACTGACCTCTTACTTACCTTGCCCATCCTGATGTATGAATTTATAGTATCGAGCAAATCAGCTTTTTTTTCATTTATAGGCACTTCGGCTAACTTCTTCCCTATTAATTCACCTGACTCATAGCCCATTGTTGTTTCAAATGCAGGATTTGCATACTAGGAGGAGACAAAAGAAAAAACATCAAATGAATTAAAAGAAAATTTGATAAGAAAACAAATAAGCTACCATCTTCCCCCGACAAAAGCTCAGGAGCCTGGCCTCCCCACGGCCATTTGGAAGCCACAAGTGCGCAACCCCTGAGGACCTGGTATCCAGAGGAGCCTCTGCCCAGGGCCACCTGGCTGGGCTTTCTGCTGTGTCCTGAGTGCTGTGTCCTGAGGCTCCAGTGAGGGCAGCAGGCCCTCGCACTGTAACACCAGCAGAGGAAAGAAGCCCTGAGGAGACAGACCACCCCTCCCCTCAACACAAACACAAAAGGACTAGCTAGATTATGCTACAGAAGAATAAAGCACCAAACTGGGATCAGAAACACCCAGGCTCCACTCCTACAAGTCCCTTAACCCCCACCGAATCTCAGCCTGCGCATCTGTTCACTGGGAAGAACACGTTTATCTCGCCTTTCCCGTGTGATGCAAATGAATAACGTCTCTGAAAAGCAGGCTATGAGCTAGGAAGTGTTTGCAAATGTAAAGCTTTATGTTTAAATTTCAAATAGGACTGGAACACTAGAGGAAAATGTGTAAAAAAGCTGTGTATGCGCTAATAATTAATAATAAAATATTTAAAAATAATAATAATAATAAACAAGGGTGACTGAACAACAAGTGATACTGTGTAAGGTCTGTCTTCCTTGCCAGGCACTGCAGTAAGCGCCTGGCACACACTAACTCCTTCGTCCTCAGGACGACCCTGCGAGAGGCACGTCGTGGTTAATATTGAAATTCTCATCTGTACAGGTGAGAGCACTCACACGCATTACGTAACTTGCCCAAAGCCACTCAGCTAGGAAGGGGCCAAGGCCTGTCTGACATCAAGCCTGTGCCCTCAACCCCTGGCCCCTGTGCCTCTCACGGCACCAACTCCTGAATGTTGACATCAACTCCTGCTCAGAACTAAGTCAAAGTGGAGCTATTCTCTCAGACGGAAGGTACAACCTCCTCTTCTGCTGTTATCTACAAGCACAAGCCATGGTATTCTAAGTCACTGAAATGAGCCCGCCAATGATGAGTAATTTGTCTGGTAATTACTAGGTTATTTCTGAAGCTTGAGTAGTTTCTAGTAAATTTCTAAAGGTGTAAACAATCTTCAGAAAGAGGGAGAAAGGTGAGACCTTGCAGGCCTCAGGTCAGAACGTCCTCCATGTTCCAAGTCTCCCCTCCCCGCACCCAGTCATAATCCGTCTGGATAAAAGTCTCTCCTTAACAAACAAAAAGTGAGAAACAATCTGCACAAATGTGGTATTTCTACAGAATATTTTCTAACACCTTAAGTAATTATTAGTACCTTTTCTTACCGATAGGAACTTATTTTAAATTATATATATATTTTGTTCTGATAATCCTCTACAAAAAAACTGGTCTCTTGAACTTCAAAAAGAAAAAAAAAAGTCATATTGGAGGGATTCAATCCTAAAAATGAGAACGAACAAAACCAGAAACCCAGAAGGAAGAACCTCCAGAATGACGAACCTGTATCATGTGGTCTTCGCTTGTGATTTCAACTGCTTCTTGGCTTTTCTCTAATGCAGCGAATACTGAGTTACAAGCCCTTTGTGGGTAAGAGAAAAGGACTGATTAATGTCAATGCTACAAAATCTCATTCGCTCTTGGGGCATTACATTAACTTAGCTACATGCTTTTTGTCTGATTATAAAGGTAACTGATGCTATGTCAAAAAAAAGGAGGGAAAAAAACAGTAAACAGCATAAAGAAGAGAGAAACACTACTACTTGGGATCATGACCATGCACAATTCGGTCCAGTCTGAGGACCAGTGGACCAGCGTGACACACACACCAGGGTTCAAATCACAACCCTTCACTGGCTGTGAGACCCTGTGCAGGGGACGTGAGCCTCCCTTCTCCCCAGCTGGAATCCTCGGGGGACTACAAGAGAGAATACACAGCCTGGCAGGAAGGAGGCAGTCAGGCATCTGTAGCTATTAGCTTACATAAACTCTTGTCACAAAGTCAGGATCATCACGACCCCAACTTTGTCCCCTGCTTTCTTCATTCGGCCTTATCACGGGCACTCTCCCATGTCCTCAGCATTCAAAAACACTTTTCAATTACACAAGTAACAAAGGTTTATTGAAAAAAGTTAGGAAATATAGATTTAAAAAAATGAGATACCTCAGCATACCAGCAAGATAGCTATAACCAAAAAGATGGTAATGCGTGTTGGTGAGGAATACTCCTGCATGGCTGCAAGTAATGCAAAATGGTGCAGGCCCCTTGGAAAACCATCTGGCAGGTCCTCAAACTGTTTAACACAGTTACCATGCGACCCAACAACTTTACTCCTAGGTATATACTCATAGGAAATGAAAATATCCCTCCTAAAAGTTATAGCCCAAAGTGGAAACAACCCAAATGTCCATCACTGGCAAACAAATTAATAAAATGTAGTATAGCCATATAATGGAATATTACACAGACATAAAAAGAAATTAAGTCCTGATACACATGGATGAACCTTGAAAACATTATGCTAAGGCAAAGAAGCCACTTGCAAAGGACCATGTATTGTATGATTCTATTTATATGAAATGACGAGAATAGGCAAATCCATAGATAGGAATTGGTTGTCTAGGTGTGAGGGTTGATGAAAATATTCTAAAATTGTGGCAACGGATCCTCAATTCTGTCATTACATTCAATGCCATTGACTGTGCACTTGAAACAGGTGAATTGTACAGAATGTGAAAGATATCCCAATAAAATCATTAAAAAATATATGAGGTCAAATCATTGGAAATCCCAATATTTAGACATATCGATAGGTGTTCCAGGAAATTTCCTGTGTAGATATTTATGTAATATGTGTATACATATATATATTTATGTAATATATATTTATGAAAATAGAATCTTACTCTACAATTGTATAATCTGCTTGTCTTATTGAACAATATACATCAGTATCTTTCTATAGTGACAATTACAGTTCTTAATCATCACTTTTAATAACTATATAACATTCTGTTATAACATTATATCATAATTTATTCAACAAATCCCCCATGACTGGACATGTAGGTTATTTCCAGTTTTTTTCTTCTACGTATCTCAGAAGATGAAAAAAAGCAACTGCCTACTTGTCCATAAAATGCAGAGATGATATTTTAAAAATTAACAATCATGATGCTTTTTCACATTATTCCTGGTATTACTAAACTGTCTCACTAAATAAGACAAAGCATCTTGGCCAATAAAAATCAGCCCTTATTTCTTGGCATATAAAAATCAAGAGATGATATGGTAATTATGCTTCAGTAAAGTTGTTCTTTAAAAAATGAGACGTTCCCACCTCTGATTATAACAAGTTGAGAATAGACAGATCTGTGAGAAGCCCTATTGGTTTTATCATTCGGTTATTCTTTCTGCAAATCTGGTAAATAAAAAATGGTATATTGTTTTCATTTCTTTGATTACTGGTGAAGCTGAACATATTTTCACATTCACTGGCCATTTGTATCTCCTATGAACTGCTCGATCCTGTCCTTTTTTATTTTTTTCTACTGGGTGTCTCCATTTTCCAACTGATTCATCAAAGCTCTTGACATATTTAGGATATTCACTGGTCTGTCCTATATGTTACAAATATATGTTTCCTAGTTTAGTTGTCTAAATTTTTAACATTATTTAAATTTTTTTAAACTGTAGAAAGACTAACATTTTAATGTTGTCTAATCTGATTCTCTTCCTTTATGGAATCTGGGTTTTACGTCAGGCTGAGTTTAAAAAGAATGAATGCATCATCAGATTACATATGCTCCATTATATTTTTAGTACCTACGTGGCCCTACTTTCTAACAATAAGTCTTTAACTCACTGGAGTTTATCTGGGGTTGTGTGTGAGATTGGGCTATAACTTAATTTTCCTTCCAAATAGTTAACCAGTTGTCACAGTTCTATTCATTGAAGAGTCTGCCCTTTCTTGTGGTGATTTAAATTGACATATTAATCATATGCTAAATTCTTAAATATATTTGTCTATTTCTAGACTTTACATTCTAGTTCTCTGATCTAGCTGTAACACAAAGTAGCTTGTTATAGCTTTTTACTGCATTTTAATATCTGGCAGAACAAGTCCCTCTTTCTCCCAATTCTCCAGCCCACAGTACCCCCTTCCCTTTCATATTTTCCTAGCTCCCTTTATAATGGACATCTCCCTTTGGCTGTCGGCCGGTACAGAGAGAACGAAGCAGGGCATGTTGATGGATGAGAACAGAGGGATAAGCGGCAGTGGACAGACCAGCGAGAGCCATGCAGGCCACATTTTAGAGTTTGGATCTTATTTTGAAGGCAGTGGAGTGGGGGAGCGGGGAAGCTACAGAACAGAAATGCAAATGGGGTTACGGGTTACTGAGGTACGGAGAACAGACACAGAGGAGTCGAGAGGAGATGTAACGACTGCCAGTTTCACAGTCCAGGTACTAGAACACAGCAGCCTCAAGTGGACATACTCCACAGACACTCAAGAGGCACAACCAACAGGACTCATGAGTGACTGGAGCCAGGGAGGCGTGAAGGAGACACAGGGGTTCGGTCTAGGCTCTCAGGGTAGGTGATGCTCAGAGTTCACTAAACTAAGGCATTCAGGAAGACAAGGTCAGAAGTTAGTAAATCTAGGGATGGAGGGGAAACAATGGTTATTACAGTGTTGAAAACACGGGTTACATACACCCTACAGGATGACCTTTGCCGTCTGCTACTTGGAAGACCTTCACTGTCAGCTGGTTGACCTCCTGGGCTCAGGTTCCTGACTGGACAGAACCGGCTCTTCCACCCCCCCCTGCTCCACAGTGCCACTCCACTCCCAGGGCAGGCGGCCTGATCCCCTGTCCCGGCGCTGCAGCCAGGACAACGGGCCTGGAGTGAGGAATGAGGCAGGCCCCGGGACAAGCGTCCACCTCACAGTTCCATGCAAACTCGTGTGATGAAGAGGAGCGCTTCTGAAAGCCTTGGCACCTTGAGCCATGCCTGCTCAGCACTTGCCTGTCACCTTCTGCTGCACTTCAGCGTGACTGTGGGAACTGTCCTCCCTGCTCGGGGAGCCCTGTGCCGGTCCTCACTCGTCTGATACTACAGGTTTGACTCCTTTTAGGCAAACAGAATAATTTCATCCTCTCTATGACTCTAGGAAAGGAAATGTGAGAGAACAGAGACCACCCAAGGAAGCCTAGGGTGACAGAGAGTGGCTGACTTCTTTTTTCTTCTGCCAATCTCATGTAATTGTACTAACTTTTCTACTTTTCTTGCTCAACAAGGAATTAGCTTTCCATTTATATCACTTCAAAAAAAAAAAAACCTGTTTATTAAGACTAAATGATACAGTGCTTATCGTAGAGAAAAAAAAATGTCACCTACCAGAGAAAACCAATGTTAATAGGTTGGAGGGATTTGTGTGTAAAACAAATGTGTTTTTTTGTTTCTTAAACAAAACAGATAATTCAGTATGTGGCTTTTGTACCCTGCTTTCTCATTTCCTATTATTTTGGAGTCCCATCTTCAGATTTGAGTCTCTAGTTACGAACTTGACCATCTACCCGTTAGGCACCCAGGCAGACTCCAAAAGTCCACATGAAAAGAGGAGCCACCAGCCACCCCATCCCGTTTTAGCAGGAAGTCAGTTCCCCCCAAAGGTCGCCATCCATGAGCACTGCCCCGTGTGGGTGGGGGTTTCCCAGAGGCGGCAGAATCACCTGAGTTTCAGCTGCGATCGCACCTCTCCAAACTCCAGCTGGAGCAGCTCGTTGTAACAGGCCATGAGGCTGGGGTTCTCCACATACCTCTACAAACAGAAAGGGGTTTGTGGCTAAGCAACTGTGCACCTTTAAATGATCACATCCAGCAATAAAAATAATTCTTTTCAATAGACTTCTCAATTGGGTAACTAAAATCTAAAAAAATACTTTTAACTTTAATGATGAGTGAGAAAGAAGAATGGATATTTATGGGTACTGAATTCGCTTTTTAAAAAATAGGGCTTAAGAGTGCTTTTCTTTCAGGGCCTTAAGGTAAGAGGGTTCGCTTGCGGAGGCTAGAATCTGGAGAAAGACCAAATTTACCAACTAGAGTCCTATTGACATTAACTTTCAGAGCATATTCACTTATTCAAGAGCCATCCGTTGTTCTCTTTAAAGTTTTACAAGCTCACAGTAAGCAAAAACACGCCTGCATTTTTCTTTGCACGTGCATTTCACAGATAACCCCCGCTCAAGCAACATTTTCCTACACTAACCTCTCACTATGGCTCAACTAAACCAAAAGGTTACTCTCCAGGGCAGAGGGGCACTCTCTGCCCACTGCCCCCTCACGGGGCCAGATGAAGCCATGACATTGCTTTTATTGCTGCCTCCTCCAGCAGGCCTTGAACACACATAAGGCTGGCTAACACCATCTCGAATTTAAATAGTGAACTATTATTAAAACTTCTCTTTTGGTATGTTCCTTCTATTAGAAGATAGGCCAAATATATTTCAGTGTATGTTTTCATTTAGGCCTAATATTTATACATAGATAGATAAAACATTTTGTTTATGTGTCATGTTATATAATTATCTATATAACACATACATACCTGTGTATGTATGTACACAGAGAAAAAATGCATCGCATGCACGTGGCAGGTTCACAGCTCACCACCTGTCCTCACCACTTTGTCCTCCCTCATCTTAAAGTTCCTGTTCCAGCCCACTTGTTGTATGGCTGGAGTCTTCTCTCAGTTATTCTCCTCAGAGCAGCCTCTGAGGGAAAGAGATCTCAATTTTACATATATCCCCAAAGGAAGCTCTTCTGCACTGGCAGGTGAACGACAACCTGGCCGGGGTAGGATTCTCAGGTCACGGTGCTTTCCTCGCTGCCATCTCTAGAACAGTCATGGCTGTTTTACGCAGCAACTGTGTGTCTATATGTACCCCCATATTCGCCATCTTCTTGCTTGTCATTCCTCCCTGCATTTCAGGCCTTCCACCTGGGATTCCTCTTCTCTGTCTGAGGTGCATCCCTCAGAACGTCCTTTGAGGATCTGCCAGTTACAAACTCTCTTGGTTTTCCTATTTCCAGAAGTCTTTATTTCATCCTCATTTCTGAAAGAAATTTGTACTGGCATAACAGTCTAGGTTGGCGGTTATTTTATCACATTGAAAATATTATTCCACTGTTTTCTATTTTCTGTTCATCACTGCTGAGAAGCTAGCTTTTAATCTGTCATTCTTTTGAAGGCAATCTTTTTCTCCAGCTGATGTTAGGATCTTCTCTCCGTTTTTCTTTTGCTATGGCCTGTTATGTTTTCACTGAATCTACTTGGAATTTGTTGGGATTTTTGAGTCTGCGGACCAGTCCTTCATCAGTTCTGAAAAATGCTCTTCAAATATCACCTGCCAGTCTCTTCCCTGTCCCCTGGAACTTCAGATAGAGATATGCTAAGCCTCACACTCTAGCTCCACATTCTTAACCTCTCTAACCCATCTTCTAGCATTGCATCCCTGTGCTACATACTGGATAGTTTATTTTGATCTACTGGATAGTTCCTTTTGACCTACTAAGTTTTAAGATTTTTGTTTATTATGAGTTCATTTCTCAAAATTCAATTATGTTCTGCTTAAAATCTGCTAAGTCAGTCACTTTTTATCACTTCCTATTCCTTCAAGATATTTCCAAGTTTGTCTTTTATTTCTTTCTGTATCACAAACATAACCACTTTAAATGCACGTCTGATTACTGTAGTACGAGGAGCAGGAAGGTCTGCTTCTGCTGTCTCCTCACTAGCCCTGACTTGCGATGCCTTTTCCCCCATGGACTGGTTAGCTATGACTGAGTGCTCCCTGCTGCCCATGGTCAATTATTCGTGTTTTCTCTGAGGCCAGAGATGGAAGGCCTCCCCTGGGGAGGACCTGTACTGGTTCCCGCGGGTACCTAGGAACCCTACCACCCAGATCCCTTGAAACTAAATTCACAGCTTGAGGTTTCTTAACTGAATTGGAACTACGAATCTCCCCAAGGGCCGGCCATACATAGGTTCCCTCCATCATGATTCCCAACGCTCACTGGCGACCAGCTGACCAAAGCCTTCAGCCTTTTGGCTCAGGAGAAACCAAGGGATTGGAAGCAGGGGCTGAAGAGAAGGGAGCCATGTTTGGGTTATCTTATTTCCAGAATCCTTGAGCTGGTTTTAAGGTTGCAGATATACAAATAGGCATTATAACAACACATTCTATCATATAACTTTTAATGAGTGTGCCCTTAAAGGAGATTGTATTATGTTTGGATGACTTTAGCAGGTTTTGAGAGACTAAGAAAGCGAGGTATTGTAGATTATTAGATTACCAGATTATGAAGTTAAACCAAAATGTAATAACATGGCACAAGAACAAATTTTTTTCTTCAAATTAATTCAGAACATTTGCTGGTTCTGAACTGAAATAAAATTCTTTCTCATGCTGAATTATACGTGTATAACAAAGAAATGGTACATACTCTTGTGAAGCCAGCAGCAATGAGGGGCATTACAGATGACTCTTCTTTATCCGCCCTTCAAACGAACATAGTAAATGGTTAGAGCTTTTATTGATTTATTTATTCCTTGATTTATGTTAATACTATGACTGTCCTATAATGAGTTATTTTCATTGAATTAGGGTAATACACAAATCAAATCATAAAGTTAAAAATAGTTTCTATTTTAGTTTCATATGTAGCTTTTTGGCAGCATATATTAATACCTGAAATACAGAGGTTAAATTAACAGCCAGAATACAGGAGTAACCATACTATCTGACACGTAAACATTTTAATTTAAACTAAATTCTTACCTATTTTCTTCTATTGCTAGTATATTTTTAAAAATTCTAGCAGGAGTATAACACAGATAAAGAGGATCAATACTATGGTGATAGAGGGAAACTGGAGTTTGGCAGTGAGCATGATACAGATGTCAAATTATAATGCTGTATACCCCTAACTTATATAATGTTATAAACCGATGTTACTTCAATAAAAACAAGTAAATAATTCTTAAAAATTCTTTTTCCCTTCAAAGCTCAGAAAAATATTTTAAAAGAGAGAAAAATTTCTCCTATCTATAAAAATATATAAGCTAAATAACATTTACTTGAATACTGCCCTTCTCACATATTTTTATCCCTTCCTTACTTTCATTTAAGGATGAAATATAAGATTTCCTCCATTTATGTGTAATTTCAGATCTTTGTAGGTATTTGGAGTTAGAAGGCCCTAGGAAGATACCCCTGGAAAACATTCCTGTTTTCAAGATGGAACGCTCTAGTGGTTTCCCTGTTTCTAAAATAAAAGTCCAAAATCACAAGCCCAAGCACGAGAGTACAAAGTCCTGCCATGAAGTTACCCGATGAAGCAAAAGAAAATAAGAAAGAATAAAGAAGACAAGGCCAAACTAAAAAGTAGTCACAGCCCATGACTCTGTTAAGAACAAGCATCACATTGACACCTGAATTTCTCAAAAATAAATAAGTAAATAAATAATAAATAGATAGATAGAAAGAAAAGAAAAAAAAAAAAAAGGAAAAGGAAAGCTTACCTGCGTACTACACCAATAATAACCGTGTTTTCTGAAAATTTTGATGATCGAATAGACCTATTATAAAAACAAATTTTAAAATAAATTTAAAACAATTAAAAAAAATAAATACACTTAGATAATTTTGCTAGAGCAATGAAAGTTGGGAGAACAAAAGTTCCTTCATGCTCTGCATTCACCTTCTCGGCTGCTTGAACTTTCTCTCTTTTGGGAACAAACTCCTCATCAGTGGACCGTGGCGACCCTAACAGTAAGCAGGGCACCTGTAACTGCTGACTAAGGTGATGTGCCTTCCACTTGTTCTGATCTTTGTTAGCCTCGTTGTTTCAGGGGGACAATTCTCCCTCCCTTGGGCTTATAGGAGAACGGTTGCTTGTCTCTCCCAACTAAAGGGGATGCACGCCTGTGTGTGCTGGGACAATGATGGCCGTGATGCCAGCAGGAGGAAGAACCCAAGGTCACCTCTCCACTGTATTCTAAGCAGTACTAGCAAAGAAGAGTTCCTAGATAGAAGGTAGGCAAAAAGAAACAACTGAAATTCAAAACTAGAAAAGTGCAAGGGATTTCAGTCCAAAAGAAGGGAATCAACACCTGACAGAGAGTCGGGGCTCCCCAGAGAGGGAGTGCAACTCTCTGGAGAAGCAGCTCCCAGAAACCCGTTAAGAGATCAGAGAGGGCAGAAGTGACCGTGACACAGAGGAGCAGGAGAAGGAAAGGAACGCTGCGCTGGAGACTGCAACGGCTGTGAAAGGCTGTGAAATCATTTAAGGCTGCGGGGAGAAGGCAGGACTCTCCGGAGGAGACCAGGCCACAGGACGGGGAGAAGCTCAGCCCCTGGACCGAAGGGATGCCGACTCCCTGGGAGGGGACTCTAGAAGAAGGGGAATGGAGGGGACCACACCCGACCGCCCAGCCAAGTCAGAGGTGTGCTGGCTGCTGGACAACGCGTCCAGGATGGGACAGAGGAGAGTGGACACCTACCACCTTGCTTCAGTTCTGTTAGTTCAAGAACTAGAACCACATCTGAACCACAGAACACAGAAAACGATCTCAGTGGCTATTTCTCAATTCCCCCAAAGATGGTAAACAACACAGCCAAGGGCGAAATTAATTCATCATATACAGGGGAGGCCTCGGCTTTGGCAAACTTTTCCTGTCAAGGATCATACAGTACAGTTGAGGCTGTGCAGGCCGGACAGACTCTGTTGCAACGGTCTGTCCTGCCGGCCGTGTTCCCCTCTGCTCCCCTCGCCTTAGGACACTGGGCCTTGGTTTCCCCAGGGAGTTTGGGCTGAGAAAGGCCTAGAGTCTAGCAATAGCTGCAGACCAGGTCTGGGCCAGGGAAGCTGCTCAGGGACGGAGAAGCCACTCTAGGGACCAGGCAGTCTCTCCGTGGGTCCCGTGGCTCATGCCCCACCCCCAACATTTCTGCTTTCCCCAGCATCTGCTCCACTCCTCCAGCGTCCATCGGCTTCTGCTCTCCAGAGGATGCCAACCCAAAGGGCACTGTGTGGAAGAGCCCTCCCACAGGTCACCACACAGCTCACCCACCGGGTGCCAATTCCAGACCCCACCATGTCTCCCTGACTGGAGAAGGGGCCATGGGAAGGGATGTTTCAGTTTTGGTGGGTGACTGGCATGGCAGGCACTCACACAGACAAGGCCAGTTCACTTTTCAAACCTGCTGGCTAATAATTAGCCACAACACTAATCTTAAAAAGGGAAAGAGAGACATGGACTCACAAGTGGTATTTCCATGAACTCTTAGGACATTGTACTTGTTCTTGTACTTAAATTTCGATCACACACAAAGATTTAGAGAGAGAAAAGGCAAATTTAAGTAGCCAGGCATCCCAAACCAGCTCCCATTAGAAGAAAAACAGACGTCTGAGTGGTGTGACATCAAGCAGGAGAGCATGCAGGTGAGCTCGTAGGTAGCTCCAGGTGACCTACTCAGGGTACAGAATGAGGGCCCTGGGCTAAGGACAGAGTGGCAGGGAAGACCACACTTCCCTGGAGACGAGTTGACCCCACACAGGAGGTCTGGCACTGTGAGAAAAGGCGGAGGTGCACTTGACTTCTTCTGGTCCATAAGAAGGAAGAACTGGCCAGGAAATAGTAACGGCAGAAACCTGGGCTGAAGAATGACACCTTTTCCTTTAGAATTCATAAAAACTAAGAAAAAAATGACTTGGCATCATCAAAGTGTACACCAGGCACTACAAACAAGGCACATTCGCTAATATTAGAAAACAATTTTCGAACATTTGGAAAATCATAACTTGTTGCAGTGAGTGACAGCTGCAGGTGACAGTCGTGGTTAATTACATATTAGGTTTCACCTTAACCCTTAATGATTCTTATTCATATTTTCCTACCGTTTTAAGCAAAGGAAAGCAAAACAAAAGCGATAAAGAGCAGACCTAGAAATAATGATGTTCTAATCTAATGTCTTGTTAACTTCACACGCATAGAAGGCAATTTAAAGGACAGTGAATTTAAATTAACGCAGTTCTGGGCTGCCTTACTGTCACAAATGCCAGTGGGACCATTTAGGCCCGAGTCTCAGGCTTACCTGCACAGTGCCTCTGCGTCCAGCTGTCGGGGGTTTCTGTGGTCGATGATGATGATGTCATGATGTTTGGCCAGGAAACAGGCAAGGACAGCCTGAGCCTCCTTAGTAACTGTCCACTTAAACCCTGCCTTTTCACACGCCCTGCAGAATCCATTACACTGGTTATCTTCTTTGGTAAACACTAAAAGTACCTGAATCAAAAAAGCGTAAACATTTTTTTTGAAAAAAGTTGTTAGAATTTCTTTTCTTAACAAGCTACAGAAAACTCCCCAGTGTTCCAAGGCAAGTACACAGACGTGGACATAATCTGCTGATCTAAATCCTCCCCCTATACATAACTTGGGGACGTTATCGCTTTTGCTCCTGGAAATCAGTGCTATTCTGTCTGTCCTTAGTCTGGAAGTCCAAGTGCATAGATCACAAACTTGCCAATAAATCCACTGGTAGACTCAACAAAGTCTTGATCAAGCACTTTATCTTGAAACTAAATTAAAGCACACGAATATTTATTTTAGTTAACAGTAAGTTAATTAGGTAAGTCCTTAGATGGCAAATGCTAATATCTCAGACTCATAGGATAATGTATTTAAATGTTTTGACTCAAGATTTTATGTAATTCTTCCATGTTAAAAAATTTACTTTGATTATAAGAGAGAAGATTTAAAATAGAGCAAAATGTTACCCTTCAAAACCTGTCAGTTTAAGGGACACGGGGCAGTACCAAGTACAAGAAGCAGCATTTATGCCTCTGCCCGGGATGATGCTGGCTGTCCCCGTGCTTGGCCCAGATCAGGTGAGGTCTGGATCTGCTGCTTCTCACCTACTCAGCCAGGCTCCCCAGCCAGACCCAGTTCAGGAGCGCACTGCTCCGCTTCCTCTGGACCTAGGCCTACACATGGGGGCCACGGGTACGGGAGAGGTGGGGTAACCCGTGAGAAAGAGGCTATACGGCCACCAGAAGCCCTGTCCCTAAATGCTTAGTTCCCTTAAGTTTTCCCATGTACACAAATACCACAAACGCAAAGAACTGCCATCCCTTTCCACATTTAAAAAAAATGTTCATAGTGGACGTGCATTTGTGTGCAGGAAACGTCAAACAAGTTTGGAGCTAAATTTCAACTGGTTATTTTCACTAACATTTTGGTTTAAACAACTGATACATATTTTCTCTCTGATAGAGCTGATTCAGAAACGTAAGGAAGAACATGCTTTTACTTTTTTATATTGGAAAAATTTTAAACTATAGAAAAGTTGTAAATGACAATGAATGCTTGTATACCCTTCTTCTAGTTTCATCAATTGTTAACATTTGGCCACCTTTGCTCTCTTTCCCCTTCCCTCCTCCTCCCTACACACACATACACATACACACTACACACACACACTCTCTCTTTCTTGACTGCTGAATTTTTAAAGTAGGTTGCAGATATTTCTTCATCTCTATATACCTCAATGTGCATTTCTAAGAAAAGTACATTCTCGCATACAATTATAGTACAAATATAGTACAAATTATCTAAAACAGAAGACTATTCTCAATGTATAACTTTAGGCCTTCTCCCTCTAACTCTTTAAAGAAAATCAACATGTGGAAATTGCAGCATGGTTTATTATTACCTGGAGTTGATCTGGATGGAATTTCATGGGGCCAAATTGCACATCAGCTACTGCTACCTATAAGAAAAAGATTCGCTTAACTATATATATTTTAAAGCTTGCTGAAAATTTTCTCTCTAATCAGAGCCATAGGTGAAACTGAAATTTCTATTCCAGAGAAAAATTTCATGAAGTACATGTTCTTAGACAGAGGAGCCCCAGGGATCTCCTTATAACCCTGGAAAAGGTGGGGAGCAGGGGGTGGAAATTTAACGAGTGGGATCTCGGGTCTTCTTTTCCTACCTCCACGTGACTGTAAGTGAATTATTAACCTCTTAGCCTCAATTTCTCATTTGTTCCAAAGATTAAATGAGATTACAATGCACAGAGTTCCAGAAGATGAGATGCTGAATAAACACTGGTTCTTTCCATGCCTACTTCCATCTTTCCCCTGATGAACAACGAAAGCTTACACCTGGAATGGCACATAAATATGAAATCCCGCAGTCAAAACCGTGGCACCTAGAAGCCAAAGAAATAGTTGGCACTTCCATTTTACAGACGAGCATAGTGCTATATCAATAAATGCTATTTGAGAGCTTTACTCTAAAAGGCACAAAGATAAAGACCATGTTATAACCAGACCCCAATAAGCAGTAATCATCATAGTGCCAAAGGAGGGCTGGGCGTACACCAGGCACTGCGCTCAGAGCTGAACACAGGGCCCCTCACCACATCTTCATAGCTACATGGTGAGAGTTCACGGCTGGAAAACTGAGTTTCCCAGGACCTTGTTTAAGGCCGTGGAGCCAGTCCCTGGCAGCCGGCAATCCGCGGACCAGTCCATTCAGTTCTACAGCCTGGGCGGCACACAAGGGCCACTGGAAGGTGTGGGCGGTGCGCCTGCTGCACCACGGAGCCCGAGGGAAGAAGTCCAGCTCCCAGCGATGAAGCCTGGCACTAACTAGGTCACAACCCCGAGGGAGACACACATCTTGCAATTTCCCCAAAAACAGCGTAAGTGTTGAAGGCATCCCTCCCCTCCCCTGCCGGGGCCTCCAGTGATGGGATGAGCGCACACAGCAGTGGCCGAACTGGATCTGCAAGCCTTCCCACAACACACTGCCCCTCTGCTGCCCACCTCCAACCTCTCTCTCAGGAAGGGCCCACCCTACAGCAAGCACGGAAAAAAACCTGCTCTGATGCGGGAAGTCCTCGTGTGTTTCTAAGCTGATGTCTATTAACTGTGGGACACTGGCTGTTTCTGATTCGCTTTGTAGCAGTTTCGTCTCTCAGGAGGCGTAAGAGAAAACAGGGGTCACTACGATTCCAGACCTCAGGCTGAGAAGGAGGACTCTGCCACAGGGTGGGAGGGGGAGAACAGACTCCAGGGCACCCCGCTGCCCCCCTCCCCCAAGTGGGGAGCGGTGCAGCTACAGGCCAGCCTCATAGGGAGAGGCACGCTGGATGCCAAAGCCGGAATCTCTGAGAGAAGAAAATGAACGAGGGCCAACAGAGCCTTAAAGGGGAGATCTGGCCCACAATCGTCATACTCCCACAGAGCATGGAGAAGGACCGCAAGAGGCACTGAGAGGGACCGCTCTCGGGGATGAGATTTTTGTTGGTTTTCACAAAGTTTGAATCAAAGAATGAATGAAAGAACAAGGAATAATACAGGCCTATGCTTGGAGAATACAGTGGCCCTACCAGGAAAAAGAAAGAGAAAGAAAATCATTTTGTTAGTTTCCTGCAGCGTGGGGCAGGAGGGCCACTGCTCTTCTACAAGATAATGAAGTGGGCGGACGGCCTGTGGGTCCTGTACACGAGTGGGGGTCTGTGGCCTCTGACAAGGGAGACTCATGAAATTTGTTATGAAGGGTCAAGCGGATAAAAAATAAGGTCTGAAAGGACAGAAAGAAAATATTTATGAATAGTGTAAAAACAAATGATATACTAGGTCACAAAGAAAACCTTAAAACATTCCTAACAGTAAAATGCGTACAGGTTTTATTCTCCAACCACATGCAATCAAAGCAGAAATTAAAAACATACATTTAAAGAAAATAAAGAAAAATACCCCCTCCACAGAAATTTTAAAAACATTAACTCACATAATTGTTGTATGAAAGGAAATGCAAACTATACCTATGGGTTACTTGAAAAATGGCAAAAATGAGAATATCATGTAATAAAGACTTACAGGACACTGCTAAATTTTACTCAAAGGCAAAATTCAGTTTTAAATCTTTTTGTCATAAAATAAGAATTAAGCAAATAAGCTTTCAACTCACTCACAAAGCCTGAGAAAGTCAACAGCACACACTTTAAAAAACCAGGAAGAGTAAAATAAGGTTAAAGGCAATAATTAATAAAATTTTTAAATGTTAAAGACTAGCATGAATTTTAAAAACATAGATATGTGTGTGCACACAGGTTGATCAGAAGCTGAGGGACAAGATAAAACTGTGGCTGGCTCAGGGCCAGAGCCTCGCCCTCCTGGGAAAACAAATGTGGACGCAGTCTATCCCAAAAGGGCAAAATAACTTTTAAAGACAAAAGAAGCATAACTTCATACCTCAACTTATAAAAACAATTCACCACTACACTAATTTTAAGAAACAAAAGCTATAGCTTCATTTTTTTAAGGATTATGAATTCTGCCTTCATATAACTTTAGCAATATCATTTTAAAACATTTCTGTTTCAGCAATTCTATTTTACCACTGAACACTTTATTTACTTAACGAGATTGCATTTTAACCTTTACATCCTGTCTACGGGGTATATCCGGCTCTCAGGACCTCTGTCCAGCAGTGTCCCAGCAGAGCCCGACAACTATTTACCACGGCCCCCCAAAATAACCACCGCCAGGAAATCTGATGACATTACTCAGTGAGCGGACGTCAGCACTGGGCCCTCAAAGAGTAAACAAGTTCCCAGTGGCTCCTGCTCCGGGTAGGGGATCAGAAATCCTGGAATTCTTGTATTTGTTCTTTCTTTGTGTATGAAAATCAGAATCAAACTGATCTAATGCTTCGGGTCACGGCCTCTTAATAATATTTTTTTCACATTAACATTTAGAAGGGAATAGTTATTTCCAAATCAGTTTTAATAACACAGCTTTGATTTAATCTTTCGGCTTCAAAAGCAGCTGATATTTTTAGGTAATGCAGAATCACAGCATGCTCATGGATTACTATGGGTAATTATGTACATTTTTGAGTTTAGCCTTTTGGATTTTGAAGCATTTATGTATTTATTAAGATACACTGTTTTAAAAAGATTGTAAAATTAGTATATCAGATAAGGATGATGTCTATTTGTATTGTAATATTTTAAAATAATTTTTTTATAAATATGGCTGTAAGAACATATAGCAAATTATTATTAGAAGCTTTGATGAACCACATACCAAATTTATTTTGTTTGCCTGACCTAATATCATGTACATGTGACTCTAGAGGCAAAGTTACCAGGTTATGAATCTTGATCACAGGTGGCGGTGGGAGAAGAGATATATAATTCCAACCTGTCTAAAGTTTCTACTCCCCTGACTCTCCCTATTCCCTGCCTGCTTTGATTTTTCCTCTGTAGCTCTTAGTCACCATTTGCGACACTACTTATTTTATTATTTATCTTTATTGTCTGTCCCTCTCACCAGGGATTTAACTGCTTTATACATTGCTATATTCCCAATACCCAAAACAGTGGCACACAGTAGGCATTCAAAAAAATAGTTTTGAATGTTTTTACTCAATAGCTAATCTCTTTGAAGCAATCATTTACCTAGAAATCATACTCACTCCAGCTTATCCATATACATTATATTATACAGCACTTCTAGTTTTCAGGGTATTTTCAGATATATTTTATTTCATAAAGGAACATAAAGGAATCTTATGAGAAGTCTAAGCATTTGGAACCATAAAATAATCATGTGATCTCTCTCTTTCCTACATCTTTTTATTAGAAACAGAAAGTTATACTGGGATTGATTTACATTGAGTATAAAACTATATAGAAAATAATTATAGTAAAAAAATAAACCATATTTTGTCCTGAACCACACTGTCCCCCAGGCTTTCCCTGTACAGCCAGTGGCCATCTGTGTGTGTGTGTGTGTGTGTGTGTGTGTGTGTGTGTGTGTGTGTCTGTCTGTCTGTCTGTCTCTCTCTCTCTCTCTCTCTCTCGGCAAAGAGTGTTCACTAGATCAAAGGGACACAGCCTAGACAAGAGTCAGAAGACACCAGTTCTTAGGTAGGAAAAGTCAAAAGCAGTCTGGATATGTGCAGACCACCCAATACTATGTTATAAGCCAGGCACGGAGCCAGGCGCTGGGAATGCAAAGAACCAGTGCCGAACCCTGGCTGGAAAACGTGAAGTATTTTTAACAGAGAAGGAGGCTGCCTAGGATGTGTTAAGTACTTTGCTTCCAATCATATTCAAATACAATTTGGCCCTGACTCTATGAGTTAGGTGAACTCATTAACTCCATTCTATCGATGAAGAAATTGCGGCTCAGAGCAGCATGTTTCACAGCTGGTAGATAGCAATGGTGGGGACCAGACCTAATTCTCAGGCATTTAATTCCCATGATCTTTTCATGCGCCATTGAGAAAGGCCTAAAATCACCTGCCCCTTCCCTGTGTCTAGCTGAAATAAGCCCAAGAAGCAGGAAAGCAGCAATCGCTCATTCGACAGATCTTTGCTGAGCACCCACTACATGTGAAATGGTTTCCTAGGCACTGGGCACTCGACAGAGAAGAAAGATAATATCTCTACTTAACAGGGAGAAACAAGAATCAGAGTGGAGGAAGGCCCCTCTGAGGCGGCAATATGGAAGGCGACATCTCAATGAGAGAAGGAGCCAGCCATGAAGGAAGCAGAAGAAGGCACACCGGGCAGTGGGGACCGGGGCGCGCTGCGGGAAAGTGGGGGCAGAGCTAGGCAGGAGTGTAAGATGCAGAGCGCTCCAAGTCAAGAAACTTGGGTTTCATGAAAAGCCACTAAAGAGTTTTATACAAGGAAGTGATTCCGACCTGATTTTAATGTTTTCAAAAGATCCCTTTAGCTACCTGTGGAGAATGGACAGTGGGGAAAATGAAAATGGAGGCAAGGAGGCCAGTAAGGGGGCCTCCACAGCATTCCAAGTGACAGAGGGTGGCAGCTTGGCCTGGCAGTTTCCATGGAGATGAGCAGATGGGTTGGGGGCGTGTCTTGGAGGCACCAGTGATGGGGGCGGGTGGGACACCATCAAACCCACAGACTCCGAGCCCAGAGCTCTGGTGCAGTTGACACACAGCTCTGCATCAGCGCTGCGTGGGAACCTGGGCCTGCTTGGTCCTTTCCAGATCCACCCACAAGATGGCACCATGATCTCCCGTGAGGCACAGCTTCTAAGCGCTTTCCTGGTCCTTCCCTGAGAGCAAACAAAGTAGTCCACCTCCACCGTACTAGTCTTTTTCTCCCCTCACCTGTTCCTAATTTCCCCTTCAGTCAATTTAAACAGCAAATATTTACAAGGAGCCTGTTATATGTTACCCTGACTCGAACATCAAAATCGAGTCACACACTAGGGTAAAACCGTTCACGTTCTTCTTCCCCAAACCTACAGTGTTGGGCAAAAAGTGGTGTTGGGATTAATTGAGCTATCGAAAGAGCAGTTTTAGGTTTACAATGAGATTGAGAGGGAGATACAGAGATTTCCTTTGTACCCCCACCTCACACACGCACAGCCGCCCCCCACAACATCACTCACCAGAATGGTGCGTTTTACCAAGGGTAAACCGACACTGACACATCACAACCACCCCAAATCCATGTGCTATTTTACAATTCACTCTTCGTGTATACTTTCTATGGGTTTGGACAAAAGTACAATGAAATATATCCATCGTTAAAATATCGTGAAGAGTATTTTCAAAGCCCAAGAAATCCTCTGTGCTCTGCCTGACCCCCACATCTCCCGCTGACCCCCACACCCCTGCCAACCACTGATCCTTTTACTGACTCCAGAGTCTGGCCTTTTCCAGAATGTCATAATTGAGAATCACGGTTTGTAGACTTTTCGAATTGTCTTCTTTCACTTAGTGATACGCATCTGAGGTTCTTCCATATTGATAGCACATTTCTCCTTAGTGCTAAATAAATTCCATTGTCCAGACAGACCAAGTTTATTTATGGATTCACCTACTGAAGGACATCTTGGTGGCTTCCAAGTTTTACCAATTGTGAATATAAGTGCTATAAACATCCTTGTGTGGGTTTTTGTGTGAATATAAGTTTTCAACTCCTTAGGGTAAATACCAAGGAAAGCAATTGCTAGATCAGATGATAAGAATATGTAAGAAACTGCCAAACTGTGTTCCAGAGTGGCTATGCCACTATGCAGTTCCCCAGCACCAAATGAGAGTTCCTGTTACTCCACATCCTCATCAGCATCTGGGGTCATCAGTGTTCCAGATCTTGGCCGTCCGAATAGGTGTGAGATGGTATCTCATTGCTTCTTTAAGGTGCATTTCCCTGACGACATATGGTGTGGATGGTCTTCTCATACACTTATTTGCCATCTGTATGTCTTCTTTGTGAAATGTCTATTAAGGTCTTTGGTTCACTTTTAATCAGGTTGTTCGTTTCCTTACTGTTGAGTTTTAAGAGTTCTCTGTACATTTTAGTTGACAGTTGTTTTTCGGATGTGTCTTTTATATTTTCTCCCAGTCTATGGCTTGTCTTCTAATTCTCTTGATGTAGTCTTTAACAGAGCATGAGTTTTTAATTTTAATGAAGTCCAGCTTATCAATCTTTTCTTTCACGGATTGCACCTTTGGTGTTATATCTAAAAACACGATACTATACCCTGTGTTATCTTCTAGGATTTTTATAGTTTTTATTTTACTTTTAGGCCTATGATCCATCTTGAGTTAATTTTTGTGAAGGATGGAAGGTCAGTATATAAAGTGATTATTTTGCATGTGGATGCCCAGTTGTCCCAAGACCATTTGTTGAAGGGACTACCTTTGTTCCATTATACTGCCTTTGCTCTTTTGTCAAAGATCAGGTGGCCATATTTATGGAAGTCTATTTTTGGATTCTCTATTCAGTTCCATTGATCTATTTGACTAATCTTCAGCCAATACACTGTCTTGATTACTGTAGCTTTATAGTAAGTCTTGAAGTCGAGTACTATCAGTGTTCTCCTTTGTTCTCCTTTAATATTGTGTTGGCTGTTCTGAGTCTTTTGCCTTGCCACGTAAATACTAGAATCAGTTTTCAGTACCCACAAAGTAACTTGCCAGGTTTTTGACTGGGATTGCATTGAGTCTATATATCAAATTGGGAAGAACTGACATCTTGACAACATTGAGTTCTCCTATCTACAAACATGGAATATCTCTCTGTTTGTTTAGTTCTCCTTTGATTTTGCTCGCCAGAGTTTTGAAGTTTTCTTCATATAGACCTTGTACATATTTTGCCAAGATTTACACCTAAATATTTTGTTCATTTTTGGGGGTGTTAATGTAAATGGTATTGCGTTTTTAATTGCAAATTCCACTTGTTCATTGTTAGAATGTATGGAAAGTAATTTTGTATATTAGCCTTGTATCCTGCAGTCTTGCTGTAATCATTTAATAGTCCCAGAAGTTCTGCCGATTGTGTCAAATTTGCAACAGAGACAGGTAGATCATGTCATCTGTGGATAAAAACGGTTTCATGTCCTCCTTCGCAATCTGTATGCCTTTTATTTCCCTTTTTTTTTTTTTTTTGGCTTATTACATTAGCAAGGACTTCTAGTGAGGAGGAGGAGGGAACATTATTGATCAGTACCTGATCTAAGTGGGGAAGCTTTGAATTTCTCACCATTAAGTATGATGTTAACTGTAGGGAGTTTTTTTGTTCTTTTTTTTTAAAGGAACTTTTAAAAAATTAATTATTTTTATGGTGACATTGGTTAACAAAATACAGTAAGTTTAACAGTAAGGCATATATATATTTACAGTGTTCACCTCCCATAGATAGATTTCTTTCTGTCACCACATATTTGACCCCCTTAACCCCACTACCTCCTCCTTCTCCCTCCCCACTCCCCTCTGGTAACCACTAGTCTATTGTCCATGTTACGCTTAGTGGCAGGGAGGTGATGGCAATGTGGGACAGTAGTAAAATGAATCTTAAAAACATACGCTAAGTGAAAAAAAGTAAGAAACAGAATGAGAAACAATGAAACTTATATAAATACAATACCATTTACGTAAGTTAAAAATACACAGGCACATAACAATACATACTTTATAATACATAAAAAAAAACAACGCACATTGAACACATCAGAATGGTTACCTCTGGTAGACAGGGAAGGAAAGAGAGAGGAGAATCAGATAAAAATAAACCAAACAACAAAAAAGAGAGGAACCTTGGAAGGTAGGCAAGGATTTCTTAAACACAGGAAGCACTAACCAGAAAGGAAAATATTAATAAATTAGATTTTTAAGTTAAGAGCTTCTGTTTATCAAAAGACCCTTGTACAGGAATGAAAAGGTAAGGCACAGAATGATAGAGAAGATATTTGCAAAATGTGTAACTGATAAAGGACTCAGATCCATAAATAAAAAATGCCTGAAGGTCAATAAAAAAAACCAGGGCACCTGACTGAGAGCTTTGCACAGGCAGGTGAGGCCAGCACGCTAAGAACTGAGGATGGCTGAGCCCTCTGCACCCAAATTCAACTAGCAAAACAGATTGAGCTCATCGACAATGTTTTAGTTTTAACAATTTTATAAGGATGTGTGTACGCAGGAAATCTGAACAGCTATTTTGAGTTTTATAAAACATAAACAAATGTCACCAGCTAAAGTCTTTTCTATTGTAACAGAGTTCTTCAGAGAAAAAGGAAAAAGAAGCATCTGCATCTACAATCTGTGTATCTACGGGGGAAATAAGTTACTTATGCAACTACTACACAGTGGGCAGCTTTGTTTCCATAGAGATTATGACACAACTGATTTAGGCCTTAAATTAGAATATTCCGATTTGAATTGAGAAATGATCTTTTTGTCTAAATGAACAGTGTATTCAGTGTGAAGAAAAGCTCCGCACATCTGCTGATATCATTTCCTCTTTACTTCAGTAATAATTGATAATGAGAATACAGCCACCCAAATCCGAAAAAGGAATTCATAGCCCCAAAATTTCATAAGTGCCTGAAAATATATAGGGAATGACGCATTTCAACAGGATGTACAAAAATACTAACCACAAAGAACACAAAACATTTAAAATATCTTTCCGCTAGTGCATCTACTTTACTTAAGCATCCTCTTATACTATCTGAACAAGTCAGTTGTCTTCCTTCCGTCATTACTACGTGAATTCAACAGATAAGCTGTATGCTGCAGGAGGCGTGGTGAGGAATGCCTGAAATTATTAATCCAAAGCACAAAAACATCGCGATGTTAAGTTTCAACCGGAGTAAAAGGCATGATCCATAAACAACAGTACACGCAAAGTCCTTTCAGGGCTCGGCGTTGCCCTGGACGAGGCCTGGACTCTCTGAGATGGCACCCCAGGCTCCTGGAGGGCGTGGAGCCCAAGCTCCAACTGCCCCCACCACTCAGAGCTCCGCCGCCACGCCAGTCTCTCACTCCCCTGCGCTGCGGCCGTGTGGCTCACTCAGCATGCCACACTCCTGCTCTCTTCCTCTTCTCCTCTACTTCCTCCTCCTCTTTCAACACTCAAGTGCAGGGAAGCTCTACCTACGCCTCTGGCCCGAACTTCTGACTGGATGAGGTGCCATGCCTATGTGTTCCCAAAGGGTCCTGGATTTCTCTGCATCACAGTAGAATCACAGTCACCTGTTTCTCTACCGTGCTGAGCTTCTGAGTTCTATTCACTTCATAGAACAGGAACCCCTAAAAGTACAGTGCTTGGTAACTGATGAATGAATCCATTACTGAGTAACTGACACTCCCCACACTGCCCCATGTTTTGATAATAAATGTTCCTAAAGGAAATATCTAAGAGAAAAGGATAAACAACCCCAGTTGTTAGAGCAGAATGAAACTGGCTAGGTCTCATGGTTGGCTTATGTAAATCATTCTGTTCTTTTTCTCATTTTACTATAAAATCTTTCCAGCTGAATGGATATTTTCTCTCATTCTCAAAGAAATGATGCAATCTTTAATTTTGTTACAGTTGAGTATACCCTCAATTAACCAAATAGTCACGGTTCTGTGTGATTACGTTCTTGTCTGTTGCTGCTCTGGACATTTTGGTTCTCCATATCAATTGTTATTTTCAACCACATTTTGCTTAGATATCATAGATAGTACTGAGCTCCTTTGAAAACCAGTTTTCCATTTAAATTATAACATTTAACAAGAAGTGAAAAACAGCATTAGTTTTGAGCACACATAACTGAATCTGAAATGAAGCATGATGTACAAAAACAGGAAGTAAATAAGCCTTCTAGTTCAATTGAAGGCATGATTTTCATATAAAAATCATAAAATATGATCATGTGACTTTATTAAAAATGTGTAAGACCAATAACAAAAGCAAAAATATTTTTGAAAGTAATAATTTTGGAGGTATATCTATATACACTGAAAATATCTTTACATATCAAGCTAAATGAAACTTGAATTTTATCATGCTGATTTAATAGTGTAAGAAAAGTGTCCTGATAAAAAGAATCATTAGAAGTGGAGAAAGTATCAAATATACATGGCAGTGAGTGATAAGGAATAAATCTAAAATGCGAAGTTATAATTAACCCTGTGAAAATGAAATTAGAGCAGACTACTTCTGCAAGTGGCTGGTTTCACCTATTACATGTTAATTTTTCCTATTACATGTTAGTTTTCAGCAAACAGGTGACTGAAGGACTTAGGGAAACACACAGATCCCCAGTAGACTGGACACTTCTTGGGAGAAGTCCCTTCAGAGCAGGTCCACAGGCACCAGTCACTGGATTTAGGACCCACCCTAATCTGGTAGGACCTTACCTAACAATTTATACCTGTCAAAGACTATTTCCAATAGGTCACATTCTGAGGTTCCAGTGGACGTTAATTTTGGGAGGACGCTAATCAACCCAATACACTCATTAAAAGTCACAAGTGATCAGTCCACTTCATTTACACAAAGTTCAAATCTGGCAAAACTAATCTATAGTGTGTTTTGTAGGGTGGGGTAACGGAGAGAAAATTCAAGGAGGCCCTATGTGGTGCTGGAATGTTCTATTTTTTGATCTGGGTGCTGGTTGTTACATCGACAAAAATTCATCAAGTTGTATACATGATTTATGCATTAACTTGCATTAACTTTCAAAAAGAGATTACTTTAAAAAGAAAGCAATCAGTACAATATCTTATCAGCACTTCAGTTTTCATTAGAAGACCTTTCTCCCCAGGGCCAGCTGCAGGGGAGCAGGCCTAGGGAAAGACAGGTGGCAGTGGCTTCTCTCCCCCTCACTTCCCCCTCCACCTGCCAGCTGCTGTTTCTGACGCAGGGAACAGAGGAAAGGACGGGAGAGAAGTTCTCACCTGACTGGTACTACTAGTCGATTTCTCAGTCTTGGGGCCTGACAGATTTCCACAGCGTTTTCTCTGATGGAGCATTTTTGTGGTTCCTCTGAGACTCCTGCCGTGTCCCTTCGACTGCAACTCCCTTCTGATGGGCAGCGCCTCTCCTCCAGCCAGCTTTCCACAACTCTCCCTCCTTCTCTACCCTGCTGCAGACCCCACAGCCTTCGTGCTGGGGTTCCCTAGGCCTGGTAGGCTAACATCTTGGGTCGGAACCCTTCAAGAAGGGCCCCAGGTCAACATTCTACCTAGATCCGGCACCTGCCCAAAGCTGAGCTGTGCTCACAGCTGTGCTCTCTGAGAACCGGTGTGTGTGCTTAGTGGGAAGGAAGGGTGGTACATTCAGGTTCAAGCCCACTAGGCATTCAGAGAAAGAGGCTATGCCTACCTGACAGAAGTACTTTGACCTTTAATGTCTGGGGTGCTTCCTTCCACACCTTCATTTCACTTATGGGGATCCCCAAGAAAGTATCACACTCATTGTTCAGACGTGGACCAAGAGGCGGCATCTTGGAATGGATGTAGAATGGGAAGCAGAAGGCAGAAAAGGTATGTAATGCCTGACTGCTGTCAGAAGCACCTGCATGAGCAGAGGAATTTGGATGGCTGCCAGGGCAGACCAGGAGGCAGCAGGAGGAAGGCAACATGGCCACCTATTTCAAGTTTGCAAAGTTGATATTCCTGTCGTCGCAAGACATGTGTGTTTCCAGTTGGTACCATTAGTTCTACACCCTATATCAACAAGTGCCCTACTAGGCCTGCTTTTGGTGCTGTGAATTTTAAATCTCAAATAATCAAGTTGATGACTTGGGCAGCTGGTATTAGAGACTGGTCGATGTCACTTAAACTAGAATCCCCAAGTGTTCTATTTCCTTGTGTGTATATTCACTATTCCCATGAGACCAAAGAATAAATCAAGGCTTTAAATAGGTTCTAAGGGTGAAACAAAGGATTCCATTGGACAAACATATTAAGGGACCAAATATTAAGACACTTCAGGACAAGGGCCTGTTTATATTCCAGGAGCTTCCAAAAACAAAATATCAAATGTTTCCTGGTTTCCAGTGACAGCTCGTAAGAACTTCACCAAAACCTAAAACACTACTCAAAATAAATAGTAACTTAGCCTTTTCTTTATGGAGGTTTCATTCATTTATTAGTTTTAGGTTTTTCATTTCTTCAAAGATACAAAGCTAATCACTTTAAACCAAACAGTAAACACCTTTATTACAGTCAGCTTAGTAAAAAAAAAAAAAAAAAAAAATCATTTTAAAGTGAATGTCCGGAAGTGAGATGGTGTTACTACTAACCTCAATGCTTCCAACATATTAAGTTGCCTCTTTTGCTGTTATGTGGTTTGACTTTCTGACAGCCAAGCTGGTGGCTGCCATCTTGTGACCGCTAATCCCCATTTATATTTACTGATATGGCAGATACTGGCCTTAGTCCGATCAATTATTTTTCTTACCCATGGTGAAGATTATTTTCCTTTGTGGGTGTATTTTAATGAAACTGGTTTATATTTTTATCTATTGGTTACTTTTATTATTATCTGTAAACTTTTCTTTCTTTAGACAGTACCCATTTAATCCCTAATGAGAAATGATGAGGTTAAGATATTGTATTTTCCCTCACCATCCCTCCACTATTCTATTTTGGTCCGTTATATTATCTCCTCCTGTTTACCTCTGTACCCTTAAATATGTCTATACCTCATTAGCTCAAATGATACCCTCTGAATGCTAACTATTAAGGATGAGTGAAAAGCATTTCTGTTTCTTCCTCTCCTAGGTGCTTGGGATAATTTTCCAGGGAGGATGGAGAAAGACCAACTTTACCATGTTCAAATTTTAAGTTCTATTTTTTTTCCTCCAAAAAACCAGCTTTATAATTTCTTTGACTATATAGTGTCATGGTTCCTCCAAAATCCAGACAGTATAGAAAAGGGTGCAGAAGAAGCAACTAAAAAGCTATTACCTGAAACCTCATTAATCTAAAGTAATCCCCGTTAACACATGAGCACAGATCCTAATGCATATAAATCAACCTTTCCCATGCTTAAAATGGAACATTTTCTTGGAATACAGATCTAAATTATAATTTTAATAGCTACATGATATTCACAAGACGTTCCCTTTACCTAGAGTATCATGAGACACTAAAATGCTTAAACTTTAAAGGAAACAATCCTAAACCAGAAGTCATGCCCCTTAAAGATCAAATTTTCCACTTTTTATTTTCCTTATAAATCAGAAAAAATGATGGGGTTATTCCACCAGCACTTAGAAATAAAACAAGCAGATATAGGTCTTTAAAAGCTAGGTCACTAAAGCTTCTTTTTAAAAGTTACTGTTTCCACGACCTTTGTTCCCTATATAATACACTATGTTTTCCTGGTTTTTCCTTTACAAGACAGGGAAGATCCAAACAACTAAATCGTCCAAGTCTTACACCAAGGACGGACCATCTCTACAAGTCGTTCATCAGGAGGACAGTCAAGAGAATTACAGACTGCTGCTCATACAACCTGAGATAAGTACTACGGTCCCAAACACGGGCTCGTGTGCCACTGCCTGAGTCTGGGGGTTTTCATTAAACTGTCTTTTCCAATGCATTTCCTTAAGAGAGACTTAGCGCTATACAAACATTAAACCCCAAGCCGATTGTAGCTGTGAAGAAAAGACAGAAAACATTCTGTTTCTTTTCTGAGCAAACCACAGAGACAATTTATTCAATGGAACATCCCCTACACAAATGAGCAAATCTCCAGATGGCAGAGACTGGCACGTGCCAAGGAACAACAATTTTAAGTGACTGTTATTCAAAAAATATTCCAACAAGTATGTGAAAGTAGCCTGTAGGTAAGGACGTGCCACCTACAGAACTGGGTAGCCCTGGACCAGCACTAAGCAGTCAGGCGCAACAAGAGCTGGAGCTGGAGGAGGCCAGTCATTGGCCTCTAGTGATTTATTAACAGTAATCAAGCCACCACCAGCAATAACAGCATGTAACATTTGGGTGTTTACTATGTACTAAGGAAAATCTGATTTAATTCTCACATCGACCCTATAAAGTAGGAACTATTATGATTCTTCCTAATTACAGATCTGAAAACAGAGACCCTACTTGTCAGTCACACAGTACGTGGGGATGTGTGATGCGGACCCAGGGCTCTGTGCCCCCTAAGGCCCATACTTGTCCATCACTGTATGTACTGCCTCATGTGCTACACCAGCCACAGGAACTCAGAAGAGGGGTCAGTGGTTTTGACTGAAGAAGGCAGAAAAGGAAGGCAGGACTTGGGTAGCAAAAAGGCAGAGAAAGGCCCAAGTGAGCAAAAGCACATAGGAGAAGAGAGGCAAAGTCTTTGACAGCCACGTGGATGACGCTAATTACACCCCACCCCCCACCTTCTTCTACCTTCCCTCAAAAAAAAAAAATCTGGCAAGGTAGTGTTAGAGAAACTGTAAGACAAGATATGTGAGAGACAAAGACAGAAGTCTAGTTCCAGCTCTGCTTCTCATCATTATGTGGCCTAAGGTTAGTCACTTACAGTTCTGGTCCTCAGTTTAGAATGTCGAATAAGAAATGTAATGGTACAAAAAAAGAAAAGTATAGGCCATACGCCTGATGAACATAGATGCAAAAGTCCCCAACAAAACATTAGCAAACTGAATTTAGCAATTCACTAAGAAGATCGTACACCATGATCAAGTGGGATTTATTCCTGGGGTGCAGGGTTGGTTTAATATCCGCAAATCACTTAACGTGATATACACCACAAACAAAATGAAGGATAAAAAAAATCATATGCATATCAATATATGCAGAAAAGCCATTTGTCAAAATCCAGAATCCATTTATGATAAAAACTCTCAGCAAAGTGGGGAACAGAGGGAATATGCCTAAATATAATAAAGGCCACATATGACAAACCCACAGCTAGCATCATACTCAATGGTGAAAAGCTGAAAGAGTTTTAAGATCAGGAACAAGATAAGGATGTCTACTTTCACTACTTTTATTCAACATAGTATTGGAAAGCCTAGCCACAGCAATCAGACAAGAAAAAGAAACGAAAAGCATCAAAATTGGAAAGGAAAAAGGAAAACTGTCATTATTTGCAGATTACATGACATCATAGAGAGAATCCTAAAGATGTCACCAAAAAACTATCAGGACTAACATATGAATTCATTAAAGGAGCAGGATACAAAATGAATATTTAGAAATTGGCTGTATTTTTATACACCAATAATTAACTATTAGAAAGAGAAATTTAAAAAAAAAACATTTACAATTGCATCAAAAAGAATAAAATACCTGGGAATAAATTTAACCAAGGAGGTAGAAGACCTGTATTTGGAAAACTGTAAGACATTGAAGAAAGAAATTTAAGAAGATACAAATAAATGGAAGCATATATAGCGCTCATGGATAGGAAGAATTAACATTGTTAAAATGTCCATACTACCCAAAGCAATCCACAGATTCAATGCAAGCCCAATCAAAATACCAATGTCATTTTTCACAGAACTAGGAAAAAACACTTCTAAAATTTATATGGAACCATAAAAGATCCCGAATAGCTAAAGCAATCCTGAGAAAGAAGAACAAAGTTGGAAGCATCACGCCACCTGATATCAAACTGTACTACGAGGTAGAATCATCAGAACAGCACTGGCATAAAGACACACACAGATCAATGAAACAGAACAGAGAGCCCAGAAATAAACCCGTGCCTACATGGTCAAGTAATCTATGGCAAAGGAGGCAAGAATAGAAGGGGTAAAGACAGTCTCTTTAACAGATGGTGTTGGGAAAACTGGACAGATACATGCTAAACAATGAAACTAGACCACTTTCTTATACCACCAAATACAAGAATAAACTTAAAATGATTAAAGACTTAAATGTATGACCTGAAATCATAAAACTCCTAGAAGAAAACATAGGCAGTACACTCTCTGACACCACTCTTAGTAATATTTTTTGTATATGTCTTCTAGGGAAAAGGAAACAAGAAAAGATAAATGCAACCCCATCAAACTAAAACATTTTGCACAGGTGAGGGAATCATCCATAAAGCAAAAAGACGATCTACTGAATGGGAGAAGGCATTCGCCAATGATAAGAGGTTAATATCCAAACTAGATAAGGAACTCATACCATTACACACACACACACACACACACACACACACACACACACACACACACATCCTTTTAAAAAATGGGCAGAGGATCTGAATAGACATTTCTCCAAGAGGACATACAGATGAATAACTGACATATGAAAAGAGACTCAACATCACTAATCATCAAGGAAATGCAAATTAAAACCACAATGAAACATCACCTCACACTTGTCAAAATGACTATCCTCAATAAATCAACAAACAAGTGTTGGCAAGGCTGTGAAGGAAAAAGGCAAACTCTCGTGCACTGTTTGGGGATTGTAAATTGGTGCAGCCACATGGAAAATAGTCTGGAGGTTCCTCAAAAAATTAAAAATAGAACTACCGTATGACCCAGCAATTGCACTTCTGGGTACTTATCCAAAGAAATCTAAAACACTAATTCGAAAAGATGCATGCACCCCTATGTTCATTTTAGCATTGTTTACAATAGGCAAGATATGGAAGCAACCTAAGTGCCCATCAATAGACAATTTGATAAAGATGTGCACATAGACAATGGAATATTACTCAGCCATAAAAAGAAGAGAATCTTGAGACAACATGGATGGACCTAGAGGGTATAATGCTAAGTGAAATAAGTCAGAGAAAGGCAAATACCACCATGATTTCACTCACATGTAGAATCTAAAAAAAACCAAAATAAATGGACAAACAAAACAGAAACAAACTCTTAGACACAGAGAACTAATTGATGGTTGCCAGTCGAGAAGGCAGTTTCGGGCCTGGGTGAAAAAGGTGAAGTGATTAAGAAACACTAACCGGCAGTTATAAAAAGAGTCACGGGTATGTAAAGCACAACACAGGGAGGGTCGTAGTTCATAATACTGTAATAACTACATATGGTGTCAGATGGGCACTAGATTTATCGGGGTGATCACCTCATAAGTTATATAAATGCATATCACTATGTTGAATACCTGAAATTAATATCATATTGTATGTCAACTGTAATTGAAAAATAAAAAATATTTTGAAGAAAGAAATGTAATGGGCTATCAGGTCCAGGTTTAGGGAACATAATGATATCCGATATCTTTTATAATTTACAATATTTTACTTTATAGATTTCCTATTGTAAGGATGATATAAAGTAGCTATTCGATCAGCAAATTTGGTTGCCAGTCGTTTTTCATTTCAACCAACATTTACAGAGCACTTTCTAAGCAGTAAACCTATGATAAGTGCTGACGTTGTAGAAATAAAAATACGGATCCTATTTTCTGGAAGCTAAATATAGGATAGAAAAACAAACAAGTAATTATAACACTTTGTGAATGTTCAACAATAAAAGCTTGTACAGAGTGTGACTGAAAAGTGACTGATTAACTCTGCCCAAGGAGTTGTGGGGAAATCACAAAAGTTTTCTGAAGAGTGATGCCTGCTGAGGTAAATCTTGAGGAAATGTAGGGTTCTGCCATGTTAGAAGGAAGAAGGAGCATTCTAGAAAGAGAAGATACTTTGTGCAAAGGCAGGTCGGTGTAAAGCCACCCAGGACATTCAGAAACATCAGATGGCTAAGTGTGGTTGAGATGGAAGATTCCACAGTTAATGACTGCAGAAGGGGCAGGGGCAGGTGACAGAGAGCCTAGGTCACTGGCAGGTCTCAGCAGTTAATAGTGCTGCAGTCAGGTGAGCACTCAGGTGCCCAGGTATGAACACCAGGTGACAATAAAACAGATTCCAAACACCAGCAGCTTGCACAGCCTTGAGCTGCTCCTGTGTTTGGGTTCTGACCACAGCCAGCACTGGCATGAGTGACTACGTCTACAGGACAAGGAAAGCAGGGTGGCCGGGGACCGGGGAGTCAGTGTTTGGAAGATTGTCCCAAAGGGGGTGGATTCAGCGGCGGCTACTGAGGCCAGAGGCACCCGTGTCACAGGTTTAAGGAACTGAAGACATTCCACGAGCAGGAGACAAAACTCAGCAACGGTAATAACAGCATCTTCACACATCTCTAGGACTTCGCATGAGCAAAGAGAGCTAAAATGGCTTGGGGACCCAACGAGCAGAACTACTACTGGCTGTGGGAGTCACAGGAAGGTCTGAGCTCAGGTACGGGAGAATTACACCTGTGACAGCCTCTGTAGGTGGCATTCTCGATGTCTCCCTTCCCCACCCCCTTCCCCGACCGCAGTAGGGACCTCCGGGCGCCCAGTGCTGCAAGCTCCTCTGAAGCAGAGCAGAGCACACAGGACCCTGGCCAGTGGGACCCGGGGAAAATCTGCTGAGGGGGAGGGAACAGGGATCTTACAGGCGCCTGCTTCCTCCTGTTCAAAGAGTGCCCCTCCCTGCCTGAGGCCGTGTCCTGTAAGTGCATGATACCTGAAGACAGAGCTACCGCCTTGCATCCTGGGGTAGACAAATTGCCCCAAAGCTGCTGAATTAACCACCCTAAAACCTCTCTTCCATCTTGTAATGTGAGAAAAGTCAGTTGTTTCTAGTTTCTTAGGTGCGGCTAAGAATCCTGACTGACACAGTCTTGTGCTCAGAGATGAACCAAGACTGAGCAATGCGCCTGCCCAGAAAGGTCCTCGGTAGGCATGGCAGGGACAGTGGGTGGGGTAGAGCCCCTGAAATGTTCCTACCCCAAGGTTTTACAGGCTGTTTTACTACTGTGCCTTCTCATAATTTTACTCAGCACCACAAAAATACATTCAAGTAGGAAAGAAAAGATTAAGTGGAAATAAAATATTGTATATTTGGTTAAAAGGGAAGACAGAAGGCAAAATGTAATGGACATTATAAGTACAGAGCCTTTGGCTTAAAAAGGAAAAAAAGTAAAACAATTTTATCTGCAAATTTGTGAATGATGCTCCAAAGTTTAAAGTTTGGAAAAATAAAAAAGAGAGAAAAGATTCGTGAGGACAGAATAGAGCTGAAGAAGTCTGAAGCAAGTACAAGGTGTGAGGGAAAGACAAGCAGTAAAAATAAGAAAGAAATCTGTTTCTGATGGTAGCCAACACTAAGTTATTCAGAAAATAACTTTTAATGGAAAGTTGGATCATTACAAAAAAATTACTGGCTTGAGAGGAATCCCACTACCTATGGTTAAAATAAGAAAACTGACAAAATATGTCTGTTATAAACAAAAAATGTCAAGCCTGGGCTGCCCAAATGAAATGCTAGAATTCCATCCTTTGCAGAGAGCTTGTGTGTGTGGTCTTAAGCTTGATGAACATTTTTATTCTCTATCTTCTCTCCTGGGAGACTGCTTTCTGTGGCCATCGCTCCTTTTCAGTGGACTCCCAATTTCGCTCAGTATTTACTGAGTCCTAAGTATGTGCAACGAAATATGTTGCATGCAAAAGAAGAAAAAAAAAATTGAGCAAGACACAGTGCTTACTGCTCTCAAGAACACTACAGCTGATTGGAAAGGACAAGACAGAGCAGAAGGGGTGACTTCACTGTGCTGGCAGGTATAAGGGAGGGGTCGGGGGGAGGTGGTGTTTGAGACGGGCCTTGAAGGGCGGGCAGGATTTTGAGAGGCAAAAAAGGCAAAGAGGGGATTATAACCCAAATAAATCCCATAATTAAGCAAGCAAGGAATGATTTTCCTCCCTAACAGATAATCAAATACTAGAAACAGATAGCACTTTTGGTTGGAGTATAAACTGGTCCATTTGTAAAAAGGGCCATTATAGCAGTACAAACACAAAGTTTATTAAATGTTCGTGCTCTTTGATTTAGCAGTTCAAGTTACACATATATTTCCTAGAGAAAAATGATGCTATTTTGTACCATGTGCATAAAGTTTAAAAGGTTTCAGAACAATGTGCTGCAAGGGGCTATCACTTGTTTTTTGTTTTGTTTTGTTTTGTTTTGAGGGGGTAGGGGTGCAGGTTAAATGTATGTATATATATCCAAAGAAAAATGACGGAAGGATATGCAACAACAACAAAAATCAGTGATTTTCTCTAAGTAGTAAAATAACAGGTGATCTTTATTTTCTTATCCATAACTTCCAGTTTCTAGAGTGAACATGTATCATTTCGTATTAAAAAATAAAAACATGGAATTATGCACATTTCCCAAGATATTTTCATAAAAACTTAGTCACTATTCCACAAAATTGTTGTTGTGCGATGCCACGTTTTGCGAGGTGACAGTGAAGGCCACTGCTCAGTCATCTCTGCACACTTCCTTGAAAGGGCTGAAATAATGACGGGAGAAAGCAGAGGAAGGCAGACTGAGCAGGGCTCAATCTCTGTATTTCGTTTTGGCTTCAACGCAGATTGTGGGACACCTCTCCCGAGACTACTTCAAACCCCACCTTACTCTCAGTGAGTGGCTGTCTCTCTATTACGGATTGCTCTTCAGCCTCCCAATCCTTAAACATTTTCTGATCACCTTCAAAGGGAAGTATGCTCTCTTCCTTTCAATCTCTTTTAGGAAACAGATTGGCAAATATTAGATTAAAATTTTAGGGAAGTCTGGCTGCCAGTCCAGATCTCAGCTTATTCTTAAATTCAATGGCTCTTCGATGGGGCCTTGAAGTCCTCCTAGTGGGTGATGACAACAAATCCCAAAAGGACAGGACTTTCTCTGTCCTTGCAGGCAAATGACAATCAATTCCTTAGCTTCTCATCTTTAAAAGTGACTAAGAACCACATCACAGTAACCTGTTAATTGAAACAGGGCTGACAGCACTGACCTATAAAATTTGATGTTCATAAACTAAATTAGATGTTACTACAGTTAAGTAGTGTTAAAAAAAAAAAAAACAACAAAAAACCTGTAGCCCACAGTAAGAAAAACATGTTACATCATGAACCAGAATATACAGACACACATTAATGGAAACACAAGTTTCATAATACGCATTCTGACTACACACGAGGCATGCTGTTATTTTATATTCCATCTTATTTTAAAGTCACTTAGAGTAGCTTTTAAGATAGCTGCACGTTTTGACCTTCCTCCCACCAAGGTGGGGATCTGTGTCCTCTCCCCTTGAGTCTGGGCAGGATCGTGTCTGCTTCAATCAACAGAGAACCTCACTCTCTAAATACTTCCTTTAGGAGCCCTCTGTCTTGGAGCCGAGGCACCACGCCGAGCTGTCCAAACCACGTGGAGGGGCTCCATATGGGTGCTCTGGTCCACAAGCCCAGCTGATTCCACCAGCTTTCAAGGCACCCAGCCCAGGAACCAGACGTGAGTGTAGGAGCCTCCAAACGACTCTAATTCACAACCATTGGGTCACTCCCTGCCATCTGAGTCCCCCAGTATCGAGAAACAGAGATTAGTCCCTCCCTACCATGCCCTGTCCAAATTCCTGGTCTAGAATCCATGAGCATAATAAAATGGTTGGTATTTAATGCCACTAAGTTTGGGGCAGTTTGTTACACGGCAATAATATCTGGACCAAGAGCGCTGGGCATCACCTGCAGAACAGATGTCATGGCCCATTGGCAGGCCGTTTGACCAACACTGATTCAGTGGATACTGATTCAATACCTGCATTCAACCCTGCAAGTTAGGGTTCCCGTGAGTCTGTGCACACTGGGTTTGAAATTTTGTAACTGGGAAGGATGGGATGGGTAGAGTGCAGTAAGGCAGATGGGGGGGGAGTGTTTGGCCCCATCAAAACGGCCCACATCAAAAAGGTTTGAGACTCACTGAGGCCAAACTTTGAAGTGCAAAAGTGGATCAAGTTGTTTTGGTCTGAGCCTCAAGGTATTCCCAGCTTCCTAAGATGGTCCAACATCCCTGTGTAATTCTTTGCCAAAACAGATACCTAAGGTGCTCAGGCCCCACAAAAATGTTTCGGGCTAAAGGCCATTAACTCCCATCTACCTTCATTGCTGTCAGCCCTGCCTACAGTTTCAATCTTTTGTGTTAATGGATAACTTTCATCTAAACATAAAACTCAGATTAATCTGTTAAGAATTACCAGATCCTTTAAAAAAAAAAAAAAAAAAAAAAAAAAAAAGAACCAGAGAGTAGTGGGGAGGGGGAGGTTGACAGAGGAAAACATTTAAATCATTTCTTCAATTAAAAAATTAAATAAGTTAAAAAAAATAAAACTAAAAAAAAGATGGGAGAGGGAGTAAGAAGCATTTCTGGCGGATGGAGAGTTTCGAGCGGGCCTGGGGCCAGAGACCTCAACCTTTATTAGCCAACGTGGCTTCTGGTTTCTTTCTTTAAAAGTCACTAGTTATGCTAATATTACAGTACTGGTCCTGAGGAGAAAAACAGGAAATTCAAGACGGGGATAGGACTCCCAGGAAGGACAGTGGGAATGGGAGCAGGAGGGAACCTGCCCCTAGGGAAAGAAAGCTCTTCAAACAAGCACTCCGCATCAAAGTAGGTCACCCTAAGGAACTGGTCTCAAGGAGTGCCCCTTGACAGAAAAGGTCCAGATCAGAGAGGAAGGAAGTAAGAGCAGGGTCTGGAGGAACTCTTAAATCAGATCCACGACTTATGGTGGGCTTGGGATGTGAAAAGCGTATTTATATTACATTCTCATTGACCACCAAAAAGCAAGGACACACACCTCTGAGTCTGAGACAATGTAAGAAAAGAACAGCCAGAAAGAACTGGAAACCACTGAAAAAGTCTAAGCCAACTTAATTCATTTAGTCACAGCATGTCCTCCCCTGACCCGTAAAAGAAAATGTTCTTCTATTACATCAGATAAATCTCGTTTGGTTTTTTATTTGTTTTTAATCTGAGTGTGCTGCTGTTCAATGCATTCTTTAATGCGCAGTGCACACAGGTCATTCGTTTCTGAAAAACTGTCATCTAGGGCTGTTGGTAAGCTAAAGTCACTGTTCAAAGAGGCGCCAGCCACCACCACAGTGGCAGCAGCCCCACTGGCACATTTAGGCCACCAAGCACCAGCGTGAGATATGCTAGACACAGAGAAACTAGAATGAGTCCCGAGTTCTGTCTGGCATGTAGGTTCCCAATAAGGACCCGTAGGATGAAACGCGTGGACAAATAGGCTGGGAAATGTGGAGCAACTGGGGAAGACTGAATACAAACCCGTTTCTTTTGACCTCTTCTACCATGTGTGGAGAAAAGCAAAAGGAAAGTTGGCAAAACAGAAACAAAAGCCTAAGCAGAGTGAGCAGACTGGACTGTGCCTGCATGGAAATGAGCTGGTCCCTAAGAAACCGCTCTGCTCATCTGCACGGAACGTGGCTCAGGCCAACAAACTAAGAAAGGGCCTTGCGACTTCAGAAAGATTCAAGATGAGCTGACAAAGGAAAGTCGCCCACTGGGGAGAAAAACAGCAAACTTCCCCAGAGGAAATTTCACACAGTTCAACAGAATACATGTCAGGCACTGTGCTAGGGATGTGAGACACAGTCCCTCTCTGTACCAAGGAAGTGACGGTCTGGGGGAGAGAATGACAGATAGACAGTGATGAAATGGTGCACTACTTGCTATGCTAGACGTGAGCACAGACCAGACAGTTCAAGAAAGATTCTTCAGAGAAGTGATCTCAGACCTCACTCTTGAAGAACAAGCAGGTGTTAGCAGGAGGTGTGGGGGTGGGTACAGGAAGAAGAAATAATATAAGAAAAGACCCAATGACCAATCTTTGCTTGGAATCCTGCGTGAATGCTGCCCTCCATGGGCTCCGGGCACCTCTGAAGGCTTGCGGTGAGCTGGTTCCAGCACACCTGCAGATCCAGCTACCCCTGACCCCTCGGCAGACAAAATGTCACCTTTCTTTAAGGTTATCACTGCCATTCTGCTAATATGCTTCACTTCCTCTCAACTCTCTTTCTCTGAATACTCTTGCACTTCCCCGAACACTTGGGCATGCCATCCCATCTCCACCAACATGCTGCCAGCAACCTTAGTGGTATCAACATCCACATAAATAACCCGTCCAGCAACTTCAACAAGTTCCACCACAATCCTGTGATTTTCACCTCCACCCTACCTCACTCCTGCCCATCAGCAGGACTGTCCACATTGGAAATGCTAAACTCCAACATCCTACCCTCTATCCTGCCAGTTTTCAGGGACCCTTATTCCTCCTCTTACAATTATCTCACTTCAAATCTTTTCACTCGTCTTCTTTCTTCCCAATTCCCCACCTTTCCATCCTGTACAGACTACATGATCCATTACTTGAACCGCCTCTCCAGATTTCACCCTCTCATCCCACCTTCTACTCTCCCACCCGCCCTTCTTTGCCTTTGCAAACACAGTATCTGGCAAAGCTAGCTGCTCCAGTCAATGCAACTGTTCACTTCCTCATTTCTACACCTGGGTTGCTGGATGCTGCTGGAAAAAACCACACAGCCTTGTAGACTGAGGCCCCCAAACACTCGTGGTCTCTACCCCCGGCTAGAAATCTTTCGGTGAGCCCCAGAGAGCTCTTATTCCCCATCTCCTTCCCTGTTAAGTGGTGGCCTCAAGGTTTGTACCACCTCACTCTTGAGACTGACTCCTCACTATTTCACAATGAAAAAGGAGGCAATCAGGCAATAACTCCTTAAAATTTATGCCCACGCCTAACCTACAAGAACAGCAGTGTTCATTGCCACGCCCACTCCCTTCCTTTCAGTCTTTCTAAAAGCAACGTCCTTCCTCTCGCCCAGGATAATCCTACTACCCAGGCCCGCCTATTCGAGGGTCCCACCAACAGTCCCCTCTGTCTTTATCATCACTCTCTCCTCTGACCACTGTCCCTTTAGCATGTGAATATGCTCACATATCTCCCATTTGACAAAACCTTCCTTTGACCACCCATTAGATATAAATCTGTGACGTGTCACCCTGCTGTAGACCCTTTTGGTAAAGGCAGCCTCGCTGGTTTATTCTAGTTGACATGATATGATCTGTCACAGACACGCCATATAAAACCACTCCCAATACCCAGATACTGCCGCCTGGACTGTGGACTGGTGCTGGGCTAAAAGGACAGCAGACTGGCAGGGGCGACGTGGTGCCTGAACAGCATAGCAGGGGTGAGAACTGGACCCAACCAGGTTCTCTCAAAGGAAAAATATGAAGCACTCATGTGGTCTGGACCAACACTAAGATCTAGCCGTTCTTCTCTCATAAATTTGCTGTGTTCTCGACTAAAAAGATGTGAGACAGACCTCGATGGCTGAATTACACTGTCAAAACATGCTACCCAGGATTTAAAACTCACTACTTGGTAACCAATATGGTAATAATTGTTTCAGGCAAAAATCATCAATGGATGATAAAAATAGTTGGTGAAAGTTAAATGAGGAAAAGCATAGCTACATAGCCTCAAAATATCTACCCACAAGATATTCGTTAAATTCAAAGGGAATAATAGTGAGGGAACCCAGCAGGCACCATCTTAATCAAAGAGTCGTCGTGATCAGTACCAGCAGTGGAGTGACCACGTGCCCTTTGCTATGACATGCAGAAGAGGTAACATCACTTCTGTAGTATTCCTGCCAAAAATGCATAACCTGAATCAATCATGACAAAACAGTAGATAAACCTAAAACAAAGAAAATTCTACAAAATAACTGGCCGCTACTCTTTAAAAGGCCTAGAATCCAAAAAAAACAAACATCAATGAATAGTCTAACATTGTAGACTAAGGTACATGATAACATCGGTGATCTTTGATTGGATCTTAGATTAGAAAATTATTTTTTCTTTTGTTATAAAGGAAATGAGTGGAGCAACTGGTGAAATCTGAGTAACATGGCTTTGATAGCTATTATTGATAACAGAAAACATCATTGTTTTTAGGAATAAACACACTGAGGTATTTAGGGGGTCAAGGGCATGTCTGCAACTTACTTTCAAATGGTTTCAAAAAATAAATAATGTACGGTCTACGCACGGTCATGCCACCTGAATGCCCGATCGTCTGATCTCGGAAGCTAAGCAAGGTCGGGCCTGGTTAGTACCTGGATGGGAAATCAACTAGTACTACCAGATGCTGTGAGTGTTCAAAATAATAATATAAAAAATAATAATAAGATGACGACGACGACGTTGTCGACGACTGCAGATAGAGAATACGTGATAAAAGCACACAGAAAAATGTGAACATTTGGGCAATCTGTATGAAGAGTATGCAGGGAGTCTTTGGACTATTTTTTCAACTTTTCTCTAAGTCTGAAATTATTTCAAAATTTTAAAATAGTGCTTTCTTTTTTTAAATAAATTTTAAGTCCTCAAATTGTGGAAAGCACAAAGAGAAATTCAAAACTGGCAAGGACCTGAAAATGCCACTCTCCTCCTCTGGTAGACTGGGTACATCACAAATACACAGAAGTGGAATTAATAAGCTTTATTTAACTGATATCTTTAGAACTTTACACCTGAGATAGAATATGTATTATCTGCAAAACGGAGACATTTAAATAAAAGGACAATTATTCAAAACAAAAACAAAAACAAAACAAAAACAAGAATGAGCTCAAACAACCTAATGCTTCATATTTAAAAACTAGAAAAGAACAAAAGAAACCTAAAATCAGCAGAAGGAAAGAAATAATCAAAATTAGAGCAGAATTAAATGAAATTTTAAAAAAGAAGAAGAAAAAAATAAATGCAACAAAGAGCTGGTTCTTTGAGAAGTTTAATAAAATTAACAAACCTCTGGCTAGATTCACTAAAGAAAAAGAAAAAGGACACAAATCAATATAATCAGAAATGAAAGAGAACTTATGACAGACACCACAGAAATACAAAGGATCGTACAAGAATACTATGAAAAAGTATATAACACCAAATTTAATAATCTAGAAGAAGTGGAGAACCTTCCCAGACTGAATCAAGAACTGGAAAATCTAAATAGACTGATCAGCAGTATGGAAATTGAAACAATCATCAAAAACCTACCAAAAAGTAAAAGCCCAGGAACAGATGGCTTCACCAGTGAATTCTACCAAACATTCAAAGGAGATTTAATACCTATTCTCCTCAAACTCTTCCAAAAAATCAAAGAGGAGGCAATACTTCCTAACTCATTTTATGAGGCCAATATTACCCTGACACCTAAATTTGATAAAGATAACACACACACACACAAAAACTACAGACCAATCTCTCTCATGAACACAAATGCAAAAATCCTAAATAAGATACTAGCGAACCAAATACAGCAACATATTAAAAAGGTTATACACCACGATCAAGTGGGCTTCATCCCAGGGGCAAAGGGATGTTCAACATACACGAATTGATTAATGTGATACACCACATAAACAAATTAAAAAAACAAAATCATCTGATCATATTGATAGATGCAGAAAAGCCTTTGACCATTTATGATCAAACCACTTAACAAAATGGGTATAGGAGGAAAGTACCTTAACATGATAAAGGCCATAGTGACAAACCCTCAGCCAACATTACATTTAATGGTGAAAAACTAAAAACCTTCCCTCCAAGATCAGAAACTAGGCAAGGCTATGCACTATCACCACGTTATTCAATATAACCCTGAAGTGCAATCGAGCAAGAGAAAGATATAAAAGGCACCCAAATAGGAAATGAAGAAATCAAACTGTCACTATTTGTGGATGACATGATTCTATATAAACCCTAAAGACTCCACAAGAACACTACTAGAAACTATAAGCAAATACAGTGAGTTTCTGGATACAAAATCAATGTTCAAAACCCATAGCGTTCCTACACTCTAATAATGAATTGTCAGAAAAAGAAGTGGAAAAATAATTCCTTTTGCAACTGCAACAAAAAGAATAAAATACCTAGGATTAATCTAACAAAACATGTGAAGGACCTGTATCATGAAAACTATAAAAACTATTAAAAGAAATTAGAGAAGATACAAAGAAATGGAAAATATTCCGTGTTCTTGGATTGGAAGAATCAACATAGTTAAAATGACCTTATTACACTAAAGCATTATACAGATTTAATGCAACCCCCATCAAAATCCCATCAGCATTTTTTAAAGAAATAGAACAAAAAAACATCAAATCTGTATGGAAGCACGAAAGAGCCCAAATTGCCAAAGCCATCCTGCAAAAAAAGAACAAGGCTGGAGGAATCACTCTGCCCGACATCAAATTATACTGCAAAGTGACAATAATCAAAACGGCATGGTAGCGGCAGAGAAACAGACACACAGACCAGTGGAACAGAATCGAGAGTACAGAAGTAAACTCATATTTCTATGGGTAAATAATTTTTGACAAAAGAGCCAAAAACATACAGTGGAGAAAAGAAAGCCTCTTCAATAAATGGTGCTGGGAAAACTAGAAAGCCACCTGCAGAAGAATGAAATTAGACTACTGTCTATCAGCAACACACCAAAATTAACACAAAATGGATTAAGGACCTTAATATAAGATCTGAAACAATTAATTGCATAGAAGAAAACATAGGGACTAAACTCATGGGCCTTGGATAAAGAGAATTTTATGAATCTGACCTCAAAGGCAAGGGAAGTAAAAGCAAAAATAAATGAATGGTACTACATAAACTAAAAAGCTTCTGCACAGCAAAAGAAACCATCAACAAGGTAAAGAGAACTATTTGAATGGAAAAATATATTTGCAACAATGCCTCCAATAAGGCCTAATATCCAAAACATACAAAGAATTCATACAACTAAATAACAAAAAACAAAAACAAACAATCCAATTAAAAATGAGCAAAGGACCTAACAGACACTTCTCCCAAGAAGACATACAAATGGCCAACAAACATATGAAAAGATGCTCAACATTGCTAGCTATTAAGGAAATGCAAATCAAAACCACAATGAGATACCATCTCACACCTGTTAGAAGAGATGTTATCAACAGGACAAGTAATAACAAGTGCTGGAGAGGATGCGGAGAAAAAGGGACCTTCATACACTGCTGGTGGGACTGCATATTGGTACAGCCACTGTGGAAAACAGTATGGAGTTCCTCAAAAACTAAAAATTGATCTACCATATGATCCAGCAATCCATCTACTGGGTATTTATCCAAAAGACTTGAAAACATATTCTGAAAAGATATTTGCACACCAATGTTCATAGCAGCATTATTCACAGTGGCCAGGACATGGAAGCAACCGAAGTGTCCAATGATAGATGACTGGCTAAAGAAGCTGTGGTACATATATACAATGTCACCATAAAAAAAATAAATAAACAGGATAAAATGAATGAATGAATGAATGAATGAATGAATGAAGGGGAATAAACCCTTTCTCTGACTCATTCCTGACTTTAAGGGCGGCTCCATTTGAGAGTGTGGATCACCACAGCACCTACAGAGTGCCAGGAGAAAGTAGCGAAGAAGAGAATCCTGGCCACAGGGACTCCAAAGAAACCCCCTCATCCAAGATCTCCAAAGACCCTGGAAGAGCCTTTTCAAAATCTTTACTATAAACATTTTCAAACATATACAAAAATGAAGAAAAGTATAAGACCTCCATACACCCATCACTCAAACTCAATAATAATTATAATTCTGATAGGCTTACTACACATCCATCCCTTCTTCACTATAGTAGTATATTCTAACGCCAATATGGCATTTTTCACCCCTAAATGGGAGTTTTCTGCATGAAGCGAAAATATGAAACTCTGTTCTAAAAATGGAGAAAAAATATTTTCATTATGGTCAAAGAGTAAATATCATTAATATAAAGGGTATCTACATCCCAAAATAAAAATGATCAAAGAACATATACAACTGGCAAAGAAAAATCAATTCCAAAACATACATAAAAAAATTCAAATAATGACTTGCTATTTGTCATCTAAATTCGCAAAGGTTTTCCGGAAAAAAAAAAAAATCAATGGTGGCAAAAATATGTCTCTGTATGTGGGTACAAACTTTCTAGAGAATTATTTGTCAATAGGTTCCAAAATCTCTATTCTATTTGCAGAAACTGTCCTAAAGAAATCATTAAAAGTATATATGTAATTACATGAGAATTCATAACAAAATTATTTATTTCTAAGTATCAAAAAAGAAGATTTAGGGTAGGGGTGAGGGGATGCAAACATTTAAATGCACAACATTACAAGACTGGTAAATAAAATCATGGCATGTCCCTAAATGAAAATACTAGAGATTGGTTCTGCTTAAAGTATGCCTGTGGACCAACTGTTACTGGTCCCCAAATAAAGAGTTTAAGCCAGAATGTGAATCAACAACAAAAAAGTTTTAACAGCAAGATGTTCGCGATAAAGAAATCGGTGTGTTACTTACATCTGACACAAACTCCTAACCTTGTCTGAAACAGAGAGACACAGTCCGCCTACTCTGACTACCTGTGGAACACCACTATGGATTCTGCCTCCAAAACTCTGTCTGCATCCCTGCACATCTCCTGCTACCACCAATAAAACACACGACCTCCAACTGGACCGCTGCAAAAGTCCTCTAGTTAGTTAGCCACCTGCTACTTTGTGCCTACAATCCATTTTCCCATCAGTAGCCATTATTACATATTATTGAGATAAAATCAAAGTGATCATTTTGAAATGCCCATCAAAGCGGATGGTTATTTGGGATACATTGCAAATATATTTTATAAACTCCTGATGAAATCAACAACGTTCTAGAAACAAATTGAAATTTATAAAAGCAGGGTAAAACTAGAACAGACCAATAACTATAGAAGAAACTGGAAAGATTAAAGAATTAGCACCAAAGGAAGGTTCTGAGCAGTGGCAGGGCCTTTTCATGCTTACCCACACCAGGCTCTCCTCTCTCCCTTGGCACAGGACCACCCTTCCCACTCCCTGCAGTCAGACCACTGACTAGACTGTGAGCTGGAATAGCATGTGTCACAGAAGCATTTAACTGATGGGGTGAGAGCCCTCAGCACCTTCTGCCCCCACCACAGCAAACCCTGAGGCGAGGCGTGCAGATGGCAGTATCCTAACTTAGTGTAGCCTCTGGGTGTTCATTTTTAAAACCTCCTTTCAGCTTTTCTATGCAATTATCTGCAAAAATTAGAACCACATAGTAACAGTTTTGCATATTCATCACTTAAATATATTGTTTTTCTTGTCAAGTAGTTGAAAATAATTTCATCGACTATTGAGAAAATGATTAAGATATTATATTGTAGACTGGAGAGTACAATCAATGTCGAGTATATCTCACGCTTTAAAAAGGAGCAAGAGAAAACCACTTTTCTCTACATAATTTCCTTCCACTATTCCTTTTGGTCAATGTAAAAGTCTGCTAAATCTTAATGAAGAAAAACTAGAACTTTCCTCCCAAAGTCAGAAACAAGGCACGATTGTATCATAAAAGCAAAACACGACCTTCTCTACTTTTTAACATTACTCTGGAGATGCTACCCAAATGAGAAATAATGCTAGATGGAAGTATTTCTATTTGCAACCATTAATGAATTAAAGGTGTGATGGTCATCATAAGATCTGTGCGGTCTTCCCCTTCACTGAGTCAGGACTGATCTATGTGACCAGTAGAATATGGCCAAACTAACCATATACAAGTTCCCAGAGTAGGCCAAAAAGAATGCTCACTGTAGCTTCTGTTTGGCCCTGGATGGCTTCCTCTGGGGGAAGGACATTTGAGCTGCCTTATGAAGACAGCCCATGTGGAAAGGCACAGAGCCCCCACCCCAGACATCTAGCACGAATTTGACCATGTAAGGGAACTGCCTTGGAAGTGAGGCCTCTGGTGGCTGCGGCTCCAGCCAACGCCTGGCAACGAGACATGACCCAGAAGCACGAAGCCACGTAGCTCTCTAATTCCTGACCCACAGAATTTTGGGGTAATCTGTTATGCAACAAATGTAACACTGTGCTTTTTACTTTTGTACATATTATAAATTCTCCATAACCCTATGTTTCAAAATAAAAAGTCAGCTAATTACAGAGAATCCTTTAAACAGAATTCCTCCATTCTTGTCAAAGCAGACAAGAGGTTAAAATGATAGAGGGGAAGAAAGAATAAAAACTCACTTCTTTATGTATATCTCACTGTCTCTTAGAAAATAGTTATCATATGGTATCTCAGTTAATCCTCTTAAAAAACTTTATAAGGCAGAATTTATTATTCCTATTTTGTAAACAAGAAAATCAAGAAAAGTAATGCTCAGAGAAATTAGCAACTTGTCCAAGTTGCACAGAGATAGAGGCAGGATACAGAAAGTCTGTTCTTTCCACCGCGTCTCAAAGCCCTTCTGAGCTTCTAATTTCTCCATCCAGCCCTCCAGGACCAAAGCTGCTAAGGTCCAAATGGGTCACTTTTGTACATAAATACCATCTTCCATCCCTTGCAAAACATCCCGCCGCTTCCCCTTTTCCCACCAACAGACACAGTGTCATTTAATATCACCCTTAACGCCAAGCAACCCAAAACTGCTGAAGGAAGGAAAAGAGACAAGAGCTCAAAGCTCCAATTCACATCCAGATTTCTACCGAACTCTGGATGGGGCTGTTCTTCAGGAAATAATTAGCAGATTTGACAGGGGATCAGGTTCTCCAAAATTCCCTCTCTATCACTCTTTTCTTTTCAAAGTCAAAGGGGAAAGGATTATACAAACCAATATAATGATACTATCTTTACTTCCTTGTTCCCAAGGCGAATTGTATAACTGAGTATTGTATATCATTTAAGTCACCACCAAATTAATTGCCAAATATATTCTTTAAAAAAAGCCCTAATCTACTTTTTAGAGTCTAAAGGTCAAAAGGCAGGTTGTGGTGGGGCGGACTCAGACTCACTGTCTCCAAAGCCCATCTCCTGACCGCTTCACACAAGAAGGAAAAAAAAACCCCATAAATATCATCCGACAAATAAACCGAAATGCAAATGCATTGTCTTAAATTCTCCTTTCTGAGTCAATCTGAGCATGGCTTTCAGCTTGATTCTGTGAGGTTAAAATGGCAAATGAGAACTTGCCATTTTCCCATATCTCGGTGAAAAAGAACTGACGTGAAGAGAAAATGAATACAGAGGATATCTATATTACTTTCAAAGCTGTTTCTGAAAACAGTTGTGTGGGGAAGGCATGGGGGTGGACAGCCACAATTTCCATACTTACAGAAAGAACAAGGAAATTGGGACTCTGGAACTAACTTCCAGGACATACTTCTCAGGCTTAAAATAGGCTTGACCTTAGGATTGTCATGAGAAAAGCCAGAACAAATGAAGTCATCATATAAAACTGTTCTCAAGAACATGCTAGTGGGCACGGAACCGGGTTAAGGACACTGACTGATTAGCCAACACTGCTTCCCTCTTCCAGCTCAGAAGTTTCCTACAGGTCACACTTTAGAGCTATTAAAGTCACTCTGCATAGCCTCAAAAAATGTTCCATGCAGCCTCATGGCCACTTCAACCTCATGACCCCTTAAAGCTTGCACTTCTCTGAACTGAAAGTTGAAAAGGGTGGTGGGGGAAAAGGCTGCTGCCTTTGAAGTCAGTCCACTCCGTTCGTTCATTTGACAAATACCAGCGGGTGTAGACACATGGCTGGCAAAGCAAGGCCCAGCCTCTCTCTCCCCCGGAGCATACCCATCACGAGAGGCGGTCACACACACACACACACAGACATGCGACGTCAGAGTTGTGCTCTGAGACGCGGTGCAGACAGAGACCATAAGAGGAAACTGGCCCCGCGTGTGTGGGGAAGGAGGGAAACAGCCTCTCGGGGGAGACCCACGGGATGAACAGGAATCAAGTGAGAACAGAGTAAAGACCATTTGAGACCGAGGCAAAAGCACATGCCACGTCCAGAAACCAGAGGACGTTCATAAAAATTCTGGCTCAAACATAATATATACTAAGGTTTCTAATACAAATTTTTAATGAAGGTTAACATACAGAAAAAATTATAAATCATGAGTGAGTAGCTTGGTGAACTGGCACAAAATGAACTCAGCCGTCTACCATCTAGGTCAAGAACCAGCGTCACCGGACTCGGACGCCCTCACGTTCTTTTCCGAAAGTCAGCACCACCTTCTCCCAGCACCAGACCTCTGCCTGGTTCTGAACTTGGTATAAACCAAACCACATAGCAAGGAATCTTGTTTGGCTTCTTTCAGTCGACACTTCCCTTGTGAAATTCATGGATGCTCTTGCATGTAACAGTGTTTCATTCCTTTCTTTTGCTATAGAGCAGGAGTTCCCAACCCCTGGGCTGTGGACCAGTACCGGTCCGTGTCCTGTTAGGAATCAGGCCACTCATCAGGAGGTGAGCAGCGGCGAGCGAGCAAAGCTTTGTTGTATTTGCAGCCGCTTCCCACTGCGCGCATCATCATGTCAGGTCCACCTCAGATCACCAGGCGCTAGATTCTCATGGGAGCACTGGTCCCTGGGCCAGGAAGGTTGGGGACCGCCGCTTACAGTATTTTTGTATGCTTATATCACAGCTTATTCTCCTTCAGATGGACTTTGGCATTACTTCTAGTTTTTCGCTATTATGAACAGCACTGCTGTGAACAGCCTAGTATGTGACTCTGGCAAATATATGCAAAAACCTCTGTGGGTATATCTCTCGGAGCAGAACTGGTGGATGACAGAATACGCACATGTTCAGCTTTAGTAAATACTGCCAGTTTTCCTAAGTAATCTTACTAATTATATTCGTACCAACAGCATCTGACATTTATTTTTGTTCAACTAGTTTTTGTCACAATAGACAAGATAACCCACCATAGCCTGGAGAAAATCTACACTTTTGAGAAAACTGGCTGTGTAAAAACAATGGCCAAGATGCCTCTCCTGCCTGAAATCCCTGTGTATCATCCTTTACATGGATTTTATATTTATCACTCAAAATTCTTAAATTTTATAATAAGTAAGTGCTCAGGACAACAAATGCCATTACAAAAAGAGATCCATAACATCCTTACTTCCAGGTCACATTCAAAGTAGTATTTTGTTTGGCCTGATTAAAACATCCTGTATCACCTAGCAGCCCAAATGGCTTTCTAACAGTCACTTTCAAAAGAAAAGAAGCCTGGTTTTTAAACAACACTTGTTTGGAAAGGTAGAGGGAAGAGAGTGACAATGTCTGCAGGCTGACTTCCAGACTCCCTTTATCTGGTCATAAAGTAAAAATTACTCTTGACTCTCTGCCCTTCTCCACTTGGAGTATCCTTCCCCCGAAACAACAAAACATCACAACAAACACGCACCCCAGGAAGAATGAGGAAAAGGAGGCAGAAAGAAGCTGGGTGAAGGACACTTCCTTTTTCTTTTTACAGGACTCAAAAGCTATTCCTCCCCATACGCCCATTGTCAGAACAGGAACCCTAAAGACAAAGAACGGCTGGCCCAGGGGAGGCGTCCCGCAGCCCACAGTCACGAAGGCAGAGTAGGAGCCTGGCTCCCAGACAGGGGAGAGGGAGGCTCCCTGTCAGAAGAGCACCGAGCGCCCAGCAAAAAAATGCTGCAGGCACTGGTTAGGGAGATTCAGCAAGAAGGGGTAGCGTGAGGTGGGTGGGTGGAAGATGGCAGCAAAGGACCCGCCAGACGCACCAGCAGTGGGAGGAGGTCCATGTCAGGGCAGAGGTCTCATCCTTGGGCCTGGGGTCAGAAAGTGGACGGCTGAACACAAAGGAGCCTCAGCTGTGGGAAACCGGGGCGCTGCAGGCAGCCAGGACAAAGAAGAAGAATTTAAGATGGGAGTGTATCCACAGCAGCAAGGCCCAGTAATTAGATATGGGACTGAGTTCCCAGAGCATGGAACTGGAACAGAATGACTTCAATTTTCTCCAACTTGCATTTGGAGAAGTGGTTACACAGGGGGCCAGGGGGGGGCTGGCAGAGTCTAACAAATCTAGCCAATGCTCAAGCAAAAGGCAGTGACAGGGGGCCAGGCAGACTGAGGATATACTGACACAGACATAATTAACCTATATGTCACTGTCACAACACAGCAAACGTCTGCCAGGCTTCTGCCACCCCCCTAGGCCACTAACTGCGCAGAGTGCAGAGACTCCTGGGAAAGCTCTGAAATAAGCCTTCCCAAAGGCCACAGCTGCCCCCCTCTGCGCCACTCCACCAGGAGGAGGCTGCCTCTGACGCCCCCACTGTGACTCCCAGATGCCCCGTCTACCTCCAGCCCTCGGGGACACACATGCCCCAGGGAGGCAACAGGCCGCACATATTCATTAAGGGCCTTGGTACTTCGAGCTCAGTCTTCTGCACCCCAAATCCTGTCATCACCCTGGGAATGCCAAGGTTCATGCAGTAACCCCAGTGCAGTAACAGTGCAAGTAAGAATAGACAACCAAAAACAGACACCCCAAAGATATGAAAAAGGTGAAAATATAAACCACCACGCCACACGCTGCTGCGAGAGTGTAGGAGTCTGCGGCTCCGAGCCCTCCACGTGGGCACTGCACTAAGCGCCGACCTGCTGCTCCCTTGATGTAAGGCCTCTTCCCCCTGCTCTCCGAGGCTCCCGGGCCTCTAGTGTCTGCAGCTTCTGTCAAACCCACATGCACGGCCCTCACTCTTGCTCCTTTGTCTGCCCTGTCAGTAGCTAGAGGACGTTCTGAGAAGTGCACAGCTCCATTCCAGATCAGTCTAACATCCACTTCATGCACACACAAGACGGCCACACACTGACACCACACGCCTGCAGGATGTGTAGGTAGATGTGCGCTGTCCAACCACCTGGGTGCCAAGTGCGGCCCAGGGTGCTGTCTCTATGTCCCCGATCACTCCTTCTCCCTTCCTCAGAGAGGTCATTCCGAAAGTTGTCCCTCGAGCCAGCTGCCCTAACCCCATCCTCTCACTCAGCACAACTGCCTATCCCCCTCTCAGCAAGCAATTCTAAAACATTTACCATAAGCAATTTAAAAAGGCAAACTAGAAAAAAAAAAGTTATTTGCCATAAATGACTAATGGATTAATAAGATCCTTAATTTTTAAAAGATCCCATACAATTTGAAAAACCTCCAATTCTTCAATAAGATATGGCCAAAGTAACAGACAACATATAAGAGAAATTACAAATAGCTGATAAAATTGAAAATACCACATTCTCCCAGAAGACCTACCTTGGCCACCTCTGCAGTCCACATACATATAGCATGACACCAAGGGACACTCGCTCCATATTTATTAGGAAAATGTTGAGAGCCTTGTCCCTTAAAAGGGACCCAGGACAGCCATTTCTTTAGGCCTCAGCTCAGAAACTCTGCTTCTCCTGAGTCACTAGCTTGTGTTAAATCTCAGAGATCTGGGACTGTCTTCCTATTTGTTGAGCCTGTGGAAGCTAAGAACCAAATGTGACCCTACCCCTGGCCACCATGCAAGTCCCTGTGGTACGCACTGTCCATGTGACCTGACTCCTGACTTCTGTGATGAGTCCACCCCTGGTGTTTCCTCAGCCCCCATTCCCCTCTCTGCTATCGTTTTCATCCTATAGTAAGTATTCTTTAAGTTAGGGCGAATCTTTACTGAAATAAGCAAGGTAGGGAAGTTCCAATACTGAGATTATCATCCCTCTGCTGGTCCCCATATTCTGAGAGGGATGAGTCAGGTTAGACTTTCACAGTTTACCTTTATCCCCACAGCTGAATGAGGTGTCTGTGTGCTGAGCTAACAGCTTTGGGTTGTGTAAATTAGCTTCTTGAGCAACAACTCCTAAAATACTTAACAGGTCATTTCCAATTGCCTGACCGAACACCAGGGAATTCTCTCAATGTGTTCTTTCAGGAACACAATGTGGCGTTTTTTTTTCCAAAAATGGAGGTGCTATAAAATCAACAAATTTGAAAAACTGTTCACATTTCAAAAGGGCTTGGAGCATTTGAACTCAAGAAATAAAGAATTCCTATATGATCTAGACAAAATACATAGCTATAAATCAAATGCCTTCTGCAATGGTATGGTCTATTATTCTATATACTTTCTTGATAAAAAGAAAAACTTCAGAGAAGTTGCAAAAACACGGGAAAAAAAACATATGAACTATGTTCCATTCATTTTGGTGGAAGAGAAAATAAAATGTCACCATTTATTCTTTAATAAAACTATCACTCAATCCAGAGACAAATCATTGACTAAAAGTAATAAAATGTCATCGCAGTTGTAATCACAGGAAATTGGAAGTCAAACTAGGATAACATCAATTCAGACCCTGATTGGGTGTTGAAGTATTTGAAGAAACATCAGAGACATTATAGCAACAAAAAGAAGTAGAACTTAGAAATCCAGATTCCATCCTCTCTGTCCTTGCTCCCCTGTCATTTCATAAGTTTTATTAATCAAGATGCTTTGAGTTGCAAGTAAAGAAAATTAACCTCAAATTACCATGCAATAAAGTGAATTTATGGGCTCATATAAATGCAAAGCCCAGAGTAAATCTTGTGAGCCTCTCGCAAGGCTCAATGGGACTCAAGAACTCATAACTGGGACCAGAGGAACTCTACATCCTGCCCTTAGGCCTGGGTTAGCTGTCTATTACTGAACCAACCGTCGGGCAAGGAGGACTTCAGACCAAGCTTCACAACTGCTACGTGTGGAAGAGGGGAAAAGGGGAAGAGTTGCAAATGTCACCAAAGCGGTGTGGCAGAGATGGCCAGCTGTCCAAACCCAGTTCCTCTTCTTCCTGGGCACGTTCAGACAGATCCTATTTCCCAGCCTTTACTGAAGTTGGGTGTGGCGGTAGATGGAACAAACTGACATGCACCCCTTAAAATCTCTCACCCGCAACCCTTCATGCTCTTTCCCATACTGCGAGCTTGTCCATGCAGACATGCACGGTGACCTTGGGCCCACGTGTTGAAGACGGCAGAGCTCCAGATGGAAGGAGTCTCAGTCTCCGAATCACCACTCTGGGAAGAGTCCTGCACTATTCAGGGACACTTATATTAAATTTTCCATGACTGAGAAACCTCTGTCAAGGTTGAGACTTTTGTGTATTTGGGGTTTGTTAGAACAGTTAGCCTATCCTAACAGGTGAAGAAATTAAGGCCCACGAAGTTGGGTGACTTGCCCAAGAAACAGCTGACGAAACAGAAACAGAAAAACACAGGATGTGATGATCTCAACACTGGGATGCAAAGGCAGAATGATAGCAACGACTCTGAAAGCACTGAATAAAAAGAGAAGTAATGTGATAGTCATTAAATATCTTTTAGGCAGAATACGCGAGTAAGGGAGGAGGGTCAACTGGGAGGCCCTTCTGTGTCAAAACTTGAAATTTCTCCACAAGTTATTATCCATTCTTCTCTTAGCAAACAATAAATGGTAAGTTTCTCAGATAACTCAGAAGCCAAACTCAGATTCATAATTAAGAACAATAAAAATTTCTCATTACACATAAAAGTGGTATGAATTCTTAAGATGAAATGCATCGGGGGCCTTGGGCTGAGCCCCAGGGCAGGGGCAGCTATCACTCTGCTGACCAGCGCCTTCCCCCCCCAACCCCCGCCCGCCCCCACCCCCATACCACACTCCCTCCGAAAGCGTTCCTTCCCATCCAACTACTCCATCTGTGAAAGCTACTGCCCATCATAGACACCACCCGCTGGCTTCGCTGGTGGGGCAGGAGGCACCCCAAGCCAGGCCCATCTTGGTCCTTCCCAGGGATTTTCACATTGGAATGAAAAGAAAGAGAGAGGTTCTCCAAGGATGAAGCTGGGAAATGCGAGGCTGTTGATGGGCTGTTTCCTGCTAAGCAGAAAACAGCAGCCCAAGAAAATGAAGACGACAGCAAGGGAGAGAGAAAGATGGAGCAAGGGTTTCATCTGTCCCGGAGGCTGGCATACCCTGGTCCTGCCCCTGCTTTGGCTGTATCAGCCAACTTCAGTGGCCCACGAATTTCACTTTTGGCCTCAGCTAGTTTAGATTCGGTTGGTGTGACTTCAAGTCAAAAGAACCCTGACCAATATAATTAGGAAAATTACCTCAAAAAACAGACAAACAAGAAATATTCATGGCATCTCACAAATCTTAAAAAAGTAACATGAAAAATACAGTACTAGCAAAGTCTCATATGGACTCTGGAACCAAGCTCCTGTGCTATATCCCAGCGCTGCCAGTCAGCAGCAAGGAGACCGTGGGCAAAACTGTCTAAGCTCCCCTTGGCTCAATGTTCTTATCTTAAAGGTGAACTGTTAAGGTAACACCAAGCCCACTGGGTTTTCATAAGGATTACATTAGTCAATACACAGAAAGTACTGAGCACATTACCTGGCATGTAGTAAACATTCAACACATGATCATTTTACTGTTATATCAATCTTAGTTGATTTCCAGGTTAGTGAGCCATGTTTTCGTAGGACTGGGGAGAGGGATATGGGTTTAGGGGGAAAGAGATTAAGAGGTACATATTGGTAGTCACAATTAGTCATGAGGATGTAGAGCACGGCATAAGGAACAGAGTCAGTAGTATTGTAATAATTATGTATGGCATCAGACGAGTCCTGGATTTCTTGGGGTGATCACTTCACAAGATATATAAATGTCTAATCAATGTATTGTACAACTTGAAACAATAGACTATTGTATGTCAACTAATTTTTAAAAACGCCCAGAGGTCCTTAAGTCCCTGAAAGTGTGAGCACTTGCGGTGTTGGGTGTTTAAGACACAAGCTGACGCCGCAGAGGGGTCAGAAGCCACGTCGGGCTGGGCTTTGCAGGCCAAGGCAAGGGCTCTGATCTGGCAGTGGAGAGCTACAGAGGGTTTGGAGCAGGAATGGCACAATCGGGCTTGCAGACGTTCACTCTGTTCCACCTCTGAACCTCTGCACGTGGGGTCTGGTCGTCTGGGAACCAAAGAAATGAAGTCTGAAGGTCTGCCGCTCACAAGAATGGCTTAGGTGCGCAGAAATTCCAGAAAATGTCCTTCTGAGGGATAAATTCTTAGCAGGCAGATCCCGTTAGAAACCTGACTCCACAGTAGCAGAGAAGACTAAGAATGCTGCGGACAGGGGCAGAGCCCTCATGCCACTGCTCAGAAACTGCTGGCTCCAAAGCACCCTGGTGGGAGCAGCCAGAGCCCAGTGTAAGTGTCGAGAGCACCACTATGAGACCGGCACACTGCTCCACCTGGCTGTGCCCGCACACTGGATAAGCAAGCTCAATTCATGTTAGCCCTCACTGGAGAGGCCAGCCAGCCAGCCTACAGGACTGTACTCCAGTAGGAACTGCTGGGCAAGCAAACTCCACAATGCAGCAAAGCTAGCCCTAGAAACAACTGAACCTAACCAAATCACGTGATTACCCAAGAGAATCACTGTGAGATCTGAAGCTGTCCTACATGGCAGAAATATTCTTGGCCTCTCAAGACAAACACAGCTTTTGGCACTGAAAACTGTTTTTTGGTTTATGGGCCAGAAAAGCAGTCCATCCCTGTTTATTTTTCCATTATCAGTATATCCAGTGGCACTGAGAGGATTATGACAGTTTCCTTCTCTACTGACCCAGCGGTGAGAAAGCGATTCTGATTAACAAGCAAAGAGAAATAAGAAAAGTCTGTCACTTCTACGGTATCTTCCCACACCTTCGCATATTCACTCATTTTACATACAAGGAAACTGGGGTTCTCTGGCGAGTTCCATGATTTGCTCCAGCTCACAGTTAAATAAGTACCAAAGCCAGAATCCAAATCCAAAGTTTCTGACTCCACTTCTCCTGCCCTCTTCGACTGTGCCACAGCAGTGGTACATTCAGATACCTCAACGGGCCCTGGAGCATCAGGAGACAGGAAGACACACACAATCAGAGGCAAGTCTACCCCTAGCGAGTGCATCATCCAAAGATGAGGCTAACCTGGCTCGCCGTCATGTGACCAGCCAACGCCGAGTGCTCCCCGGGCCCACAGTGTGCCGAGTGAACGTGCACGGTCTGAACGAAGGAAGACTGCACTGATCAGTGAAGAATTAGTGACCTCCCTATCGTGAACTTACCAAACTGGAGTTCCTGTATGATGGAGAATTGATGACGGAATGTCTACAATCAGGAGAAGGTGGACTAGAGGGATACTAGATCACTTTCCAGCTCAGAGTCTCTGAAAACCATTTTCACTATAGATGCTAGTGTCTAATGCAAGTATTGGTGTTTGTCGGTATTAAAAATAAGTATGTGTTTGCTCACATTGTCAACTATCAATTACCACAATCAGGGCGCTCAGAGCCTTCTCACAACACTGCTGGATGACAGTGCCAGGACCCGAGCCTGCCTTCACTCTCAACCAGGGCTTCACTGCAGCTCACCCCACTTGGAACTTTCGGCTTTTCAAGACCCTGTTTCTTAACACAAGAATAACAAAGACATGGCATAAGGCTTTCGGGGGGGAAAAGGAACAATAAGGCTTCCTGCTTTTATCTAAAATGTTATGACAGTAAAGGAAGCTGGTCAAATATGCAGTGAATGACTACGCAGATACAGTAGGTTTCATCATATGCCAACCCCAACTCCAAATATGTGGGTTACAAACCGAGAAGAGAAAATTAGTATCTGCACTAGGCTTTAAAACGAAAACGGAACCATTTTGCCATCATCAAGAAATTCCACTAATGATACCCAAGCTCAAAAAATTCCAGGTGTTTGATTTCATTATTGCTTTGAACACAATAAAACCACCAGATTAGAGTACACTTTGCAAACCTGCACTAGAGGGCCAAGCAGACAGTCTGATGCCCAGGCCGCTCAGCGCAAGGAGCAGAGGTGGAACCACCTCTACTGCCTGTGAAAATAAAAGGTACCAGGGGTTAAGGAGCAAGTGCTTGGATGATGTTCATATCCCACCTTTGCCAATACTTGCAGTGTAGTCTTGGACATGTCTCCTAAATCCCTTAAGGCTTCAATTTCTTCCTCCATAAAATGAGGAAGTTGGGTATGGTAAAGTCAAAGGTCCTATTAAGAATAAAATTCTAAGAAAATGAAAGCTCTCAATGAGTAAATGTAAGTTATCTGAGCAAATTTATAAATCAGAATTGTTTAAATCGACACTGAAAATAGATTCTACTTTTAAAAATAAATCCTAAGAAAATGGTAACAGATAGATTTATAAGACGATGCACATGGCAATATTGGTATCATTATATAAATTGTGTTTTGAAGAAATTTTAATGACATGGGAGAATAACTGCTACTTATTATTAAATTTAAAAGCAGGATATAAAACTATACAGAGTACTTGTCTAAAACTTACATTAAAAACTTTTAATTTAAAATTCCCTATGCATGCATAGGAAAAAAGAATGTATGGAGTTATTATTTATATATCATATACATATTAATATAGAAATATTACAAGGGTTATTGCTAATTATAAAACTACAGAGAGCTTTGCTTCCATTCATGAACATAGACAAGAAAACTACATTATGGCACACTGAATTCAACAGTATGTGTTAAAGTTTTGGTTTTTTAAAAATTATCTGTAACAAGCATACAGAATTTATTTTAGGAATGCAAATTCTTTTTAATATCAAAATCAAACTAGGCCATGTCACATCAATAATTCCAAGAATTATGTGATTATCTCATTAGATGCAAAAAGAAAAAACAGGCTTGTGATAAAAAATGACATTTCTGATTTTTAAAATCACTCATAGTAAACAGGACCTAGAAAGCTATTTCCTTAACATAATAAACATATGAAAACATACTGTCTTAAAACCAACAACCAGTATCACACCTAAGGGTAGAGGACCAGATACATTACTATTAAAATCAGGATAAAACAAAGGTGCACACAACATCATTATTATTCAGCAATGTTCTGAAGCCCCAATCTAATAAGGAAACACAGATTTAAAAGTATTACTTTTGGACAGGAAAACGCAAAATCATTAGCCAGCTAAAAAACATTTGTCTCAAAAATACAAGACACCATACACTTAAGGTTTATCTATTACACATAAACAAAACTGAAAAACTGTTAAGAATGTTTAGTAAAATTCAGCAACATCAATATATTTTAACTAATTAAAATAATTATTTAAAAGTTAATAAAAAAAGATTCTGGCTGCAACAGAATTATCCTAAAAAGAATATGACCCACATAAAAATGCCTAGAATAAGATGAATGAATAATAAACATTACAATCATGGACAGGAAGAATTACATAAAGCTATTGATTCTTTCCAAATTATGGTGGATTTAACCTCAATATAATCAAAATCACCCCCAAATTTGGGGATAGCATAAAATCATTCTAAAATTGATGTAGAACAGACAATAATGGATTAAGAAAGTTTTTTGTCAATGGGACAAATGAGAAAATTGACCTGATCAGACAGCATTAAGTCATATTATAAAGTTATATAAAAATGAAATCAGTGCCGTAACAGTGCAAGCAAAGTAGGCAATCAAAAACAGACACCCCAAAGATATTAAAAAGGTGAAAATATAAACCAGTCAAGAATAAAAAGAATGATTGACATAAAAGGTACTGGAATAACTAGCTATTTCGGAGAGCTAATATCTTTACCTCGCACAATATACCCAAAATAAATGTCAAATTTAAAAACGGAATGTTTTAATTAAATTTAAAAATTATGAATTTATAATATATTTGGTGATTAATCTATGTGCCCATAATTATATGCAAAAGAGTAAAATTTTTAAAAATTCATTATTATTTGTGGTAACACTTATTATTAAAACTGTGAAAGAAAAAGATTAAGCATGTATTCTGCCTTTCTAGCAGGAACTCTATTTTATTGCAACTGACCAGTTTTAGCCCCAAGTGATGAAGGAAATGTCTACTACATAGAACCCAGCCACCACTGCGTTGTACAGAAGTAACTAAATTGGAAAACATCATGTATTACTCCTAATCGGATTTTTTATTTTAGATAAGGATTACCAATTGGTGCTGAAAGAAATAAAAAAGACAGCCAGCCCTTAGGTAAATAGCCTTACTGACATGCACATTGTATAGTGCCAAGTGCCACACAGATCCCTTTCTGGTCACGGTGAGGGGAACCTAATGGAGTGGAGGGATCTGACTGGCATCGCTCCACCCAGTGGTCAATCTGAACATCTGTAATGATGGGTAGATCAGGTACCGTGTGTCTTCTGATGTGAAGATCTGTGAACCACGAGTGATGTATTCTAACCAAAAACATTTAACTTGAATTCATTGAAGCATTAAAACAAATTTCGAAGTTGGGACAAAGTGATCAGATCTCCTTAACAAATTAGTGTAATTCAAAACGTGGGGGATATACTAGGTTAAAAGAAATGAAGGATGTAAGGGCCATAACAAACAGCTGTGATGCAGGGACATTTCTGGAATCATATGTGATATTAGTGTGGTAGGACATGGGTACTAGTAAGATACAGAAAATTGCAGAAATGGAAATGTACAGATTATTGGCTGAAAAAAGTCCATTACAAAACAGTATGTACTTATGGTGTTTCCTGAAAAAAATTAAAAATAGAATTACATAATCATCCAATAATTCCACTCCTGGGTATTTGTGTATATATACCCGAAATAATTTTTATACACATGTTCATAGCAGCACTATTCACAATAACCAAGTGGAAACAACCAAAGCATCCATCAACGGGTGAACTAGAATAAACTGTTGTATGTACATACAATGGAATATTATTGAGCCTTAAAAAAAGAATGAAACTTCATATATGGATGAACTCTGAAGACATTATATTAAAGTGAAATAAGCCAATCACAAAAGTATAAATACTCAAAGATTCCACTTAATGAGGCTACACAGAAGTAGTCAAAAGTAGAATGGTGATGGATGCAGGGGCTGGAGGGAGGAGGGATAAGGAGTTAGTGTTTAATGGGTATGAAGTTTCAGTTTTGGAAGATGAAAAAGTTCTAGAGATGGACAGTGGTGATGGTTACACAACAATATGAATGCACTTTATGCCACTGAACTGTACACTTAAAAATTATTTAAATGGCAAATTTTATGTATCTTTGACCACAATTTCTAAAATAAATATATAGAAGGGTAACATGTTATAATAAATGAATCTCCAGGTGGTAAAATTGCATTTTCCGCGTTTGATAATTTTCTACAATACATGTACTCCTTCCGTAATAAAAGATGTATAAAGCTAATGAAATAAACATAAAAGGAAAAATGCTAGATTTGATTTCATAAAAATATAAATATCTACAATTTTTTAAAATACATCTAATAAAAAGACTAGAGAAAAAAGATTTGCAATAACCATGAGAGATCAGAATTTAACTCCCAATGCATTAAAAAGCTCTTATAAAATTTTTTAAACTCTAAAACCCATAGAGGGAAATAGGCAACAGGAAAAATAATTTACAGAAGATAAAGTTCAAGTGTCCTAAGCACACTTGGAATAAAAAAGACAGTAGATGAAATAAATTCAAAAAAAACCAATAAAATACACTCTTCTCTCAATAACACTGTCAAAAGCAAAACAAATGCTTTCATGTGCCCTTGTGCTGCTAAAATTTGATCACATCTTTCTGATGGGCAATTTAACAATACGTATCATCAGCTTTGAAAAGTTAATAGTCACGATACTATGAACTAGTGATGCGTCAAACGTAGATCTCAAAAACATAATGCTGGAAGAAGGGTACATAAAAGAGTATACAGCATACAATTCTACTTATGTGAAGTTCTAGAACAGACAAAGCTTATCAGTGGGGGGGAAATTACAAGGGTAGCTGCCTGGGAAGCAGCACGAAGGAACTTCCTAGGGTGATGCTAATGTTCTACACCTTGAAAGAGGTTTCGATTACACAGGTATATGTATGTATTTGTCAGGACTCAGCAAAAGGACAATAAACATTTGTGAATTTCATTGTATATAAATTTTGCCTCAAAAGAAAAAAATTCTACACAAATTTCGAACTCTAATGAGATGCATGCCACAATATTTATGGGAAAGTGTACTGACGTTTGCATTTACTTTAAGTGTGTGAAAGAAAATGGAGATGGCTATATAGAATGATGGCTGGATGAATGGGTGATAAAGCAAGCACAGGAAGACGCGAATGTAAAACTCCTTCAGGAATGCTGTGTATCTGCAATTTTTTTATAAAGTTAAAACTACTAAAAGCCAGGAAAAGTCATGAGGCAAACTTCTAGAGTGCTAGAAATGTTCTGTCTTGATCTGGATGGTGGTTATATACAGCATACACAGGTAAAATTTTATCAAGCTCTTCACTTCAAGGTTTTGTACACTTTGCTGACTGCACTTACACCTCAATTTAAAAATATTTTAAATAAACAGCGATCATTAGAGTGCATATAATTAAGATCCTCAAAGAGATAATGGAGTATGTTGCAACCAAAAAACGTAAAAAAGCATTTGAGACTAAAATTCAAACCTTGAACGCACAAACTTGTCTCATTTAAAACGCAGTGGGCTAGAGAGCTGAGCAGAGCATGAGGAATGAATCAGCCTTCTGGAAATGGGCTGAAGAATCCTCCCAGACTCGTGCGCAGAGATGGGAAGTGAGAGAAAGTGAATAGACATGGAGGGCAGACTAAGATGTGTCTAAACCCCAATCTCTTGGAGGGAACTGCGTAAGAAAAAAAATGAGGAAATGGAAGGGGGCCATTTGATATAAGAAATAACAGCTGTTTCCTAGAACTAAAGAACAAAACTGTTTAAAAAATAGTTTTTAATTAGTTATTTAAAGTAACCTACATTGAAGGAGGAACCACACCATTTTGAGAACCTCTCTACTGTGTAATTAAGGGATCCTCATTCTTTTCCATATTTTTCACGTTTTCCACAATGATCATTACTTTAATAATGAGGAAAAAATAAGTTTACTTTTATACAATGAATCCAAAACCAAGAGACAAGAGAGGCTTTTTAAGGAATTCCCTAATTCTCTTTCCTCTGACTTCTGTCTACACTGTTGCAGTGAACCTGTTTCTCTAACTCATCACACAAACTTGGGCAAGTCATTTGATCTCTTTAAATTTCTGCTTCTTTAGGTCTTCAAAAGGGAAAATCCTACCTCCCTACCTCACAGGAGTGTGGAGAACATCAAATGAGATATAAAGATAGCACTTGGTAAACCATAAAGCAGTGCTATCCCAGTCAGTCTAAGCTGGTAAAGCCCAACCTGAGTCACCCTCCACTTCGCTCAGCCCTCGCTCCCCAAATCCAATCTGGTCTCTAGCTTGTCAGCTTTTTCTTAGCTCCTTCCCCTCTTTCTCAAACCACCCGATAACTACGACGCTGGTTATACCTGGCCATACCTTGTGCCTGAACCAGTGCAGTAGGCCCCTGGGTGGTACCTCACCTCTAGCTTTTCCTTACCCTGCCCACTGCAATTTCCTCTGAAACTTAAACTTCATAAAATGTATTTATCCTTTAACCACCTGCTGAAAATGAAAAGCCTTTGGGAATTCTCTGAGGTTGAACTGCAAATTTCTCAGTCTGGCTTGTAGGGCCTCCACCCCGTCCCTGGTCAGTCTCCTCGCAGTCTGCAGGACAAGCCAGCGCCCCCGACAGCCATACACATATTTTTCTACCCAGGTCCTCCCAGTCCTCTGAGCCCAGGTAAAATCTCTCCCTCCCTTCTTCTCTCTGCACCTTATGACCAATCCAGACCAAGCTCCTGACGGTTCTCCGAGCACCAGCTCTGCCCACCTGACGCCACCACCACTCTGGGCCAGAGGCCTGCCTCACCCTCCCAGAGAGGACCACTTGTGCCCTGAGGACGGGGCCTAACACAGTCCTCCTATAGCCTCTACACTAGGCACTGAAACTAACCTGCTAATCACTTTAGTCCTTAAAATAAACTTTTTTTACCTAATTCAATCTTATAGTAATTTTTTCTTTATAGCTTTTAATATCTATGTATACATGTATATTATATATATTCCGATATAATGTACTGTTCAGCTATTAAACTTTAGGAAGTTATCATACTTTACAAATTCTTCTATAACTTCTTCCTTTCATCAATCAATTTCTGAGTTTTTTTTTTTTTTTGAAATTGATCTACATTCATCTACATTGTGGCTATAATCCATTCATTTTCAAAGCTGTAAACTAGCCTACAGAGCATGTCACATCTTATTTATCCATTATGTTGTTGATGAATAGTTAAGTTTAATTAAAAAGTTTCATTATTGAAAGCAGTGCGGCTATGAACACTCTCATACGTGTTTCTGGGTTACACGTGTAAGAATTTCTAGGAGTGAAACTGCTAGGTCGCGTGTGCAGCGCTCCTTGGTAATGACAAGGGCTCTCCCAAGGGTGGCATTGATGTACTCTTCTGCCTGCGGTGTTGAAGAGTCCTCAGAAGACTGCCACGCTTATCCGTGTCTGCCAATCTGGTAGGTGTAAAGTGTGACCTCAGTGTGGTTTTCATCTGCATTTCCCTAGTGAGGCTGGACATCTTTTCATACAGTAGCCATTTGGTTTCCTCTTTAGTGACACGCCTGTTCAAGTCTTTTTCTTATTGACTTGTAGGCGGCCTGCATATCCTCTGGACACTCATCCTTTGTTGGTATTGCTTGTTACAAATTTCTTCTCCCAGTCCATGGCTTTCCTTCATTTTCATCTTTTCGTGAGAAGTTATTGAAGACTGCTGAATTTATCAACACTTTCCTTTATGGTAAATGGTTTGTGTAACTTGCTTAATGAGTCCTCCCTCTCAAAGGTCATGACAATATTTACATTTCCTTTTCATAAAAAAAAAAGTATTAAAATTAAAACTTTAAAAAGGAAGTTGTATAATTAATAAACACATAAAAAGTACTCAAAATTATTAGCCATCGAGGAAATACAAATCAAAACCATGAGATACCATCACACACCCACCAGAATGGCTAAAATTAAAAGACTGATAATACCAAACAGTGGCAAGGATGTGGAGCAACTGAACTTTTGTTACACATTGTTGGCAGGAGTGTGAAATATTTTAACTGGCTTGAAAAAAAGTCAAGCAGTTTCTTAAAAAGCCGAACAGACAGCTTTCATCTCCCCAGCAATTCCACTTCTTGGTATTTACCCAAGGGAAATGAAAGCACATGTCCACAAAATAATAACCCTAGAATATTCATAGCAGCTTTATTCTTAATAGCCCAGAAATAGAAACAGCCCTGGTACCTATCAACAATGGAATGGATAAATGTAATGTGATTTAGTAATACAACAGAATACTACTTAGCAAAAAAACAAAACAAACTTACTGACTCATGCGACATAGATGACTCTCAAAAATACTATGAGTGAAAGAAACCTTACACACGAGAATACACACTTAAAGATTCTATTTATATGAAGCCTGGAAAAGGTGAAAAAAATTATCATGGAAAAAAAATGAGAACAGTGGTTGCCCTGTGTGAGGGTAGGAATGGGGTAGGAGCAGAGAGAACTTTCTGGGGCAATGCTAATATTCTGTATCTTGACACATTTGCAGTACACAGCTACATATATCTGTCAAAAAAAAAATATGAACTCTAGTAAGTGACACGCAGATTGAAGTGTTTAAGAGTTCAGTACAGTGAAGTATGGAACTTACTTTGAAATGCATCCAAAACTAAAATGTACTGCTGGATAGATTAAGAAAGACGTGACGAAGCAAACATGAGAAATTATTAACCGCAGAATCTAGGTGGTAGTCACGCAGGTACAAATTCAACTTTGCTGTATGCTTGAGGTCTTTCACAATAAAATATGAAGGAAAAGTAGAAAAAAACTTTTTAAAAAATATGCTTTAGAAAAATAAGCAGATATTTTTGAGCAAAGTTTGTCTTTGAGAAAGGTAACCAAAAGAAAAAGACCAATCCTTATATATGATAGTCCCCTGGAGTTTACAAAATGCTGTCACACAGACTATTTTAAGTGATCCTCACCAAAACCCAGGTATTCTAGTCCCGTTTTATGCTTCAGAAAACTTAGGATCAGAACTTGGCAAACATCATCCAGCAGCCAGTACCCGATGGAGCTAGACCTAAAACCAGTGTCTCTGGCTCCTCCCTGACCTGTACTGTTATGAACACGCCTCACTGGAGAGCTGCTATCAACTCCGAAGGTGTGAGGACGACATGGACACTGTTTGCTACCAGCCCTTTGTGTCGTCCCAGCACCAGAGAAGAGCCGACGCGGCTGCTGTACTCACTAGAACATGACAGAGACATACACAGAAGAGCGAGAATTCAACAGACCGAAGGTTTATTTCCAACCCATACAGAATGAAAGCACTAGAAAGCCCCCCTCCTTGAGTTCTTTGAAACTATCCTCAAAGTTTGAGGAAATTTATGACATCCTTCCTGTCTGTGTGGATGAACAAACTGCAAGTGATGCCTGCGGCTGAGAAACTGCCATATAAAACCTGTCAAAGCAGCTCTCTGATGACATAATCCACCACCCTTCTCACCAGAGCAAGACAGAGGAGAAAAAAAAGAGGGGACCCAGAAACAGTGCTCAACCCTAACAGGGCCAAAATTAGAGACAAAGCTTTACTAATCACCCCAAAGATTAATCACTGGCTTCAAGGTGTATTGGCTTTTGGTTAAAATGCATACGACACACCCTAACGATGTTTTTAAATTTTAAACAAGGTGACACAGAACCATGGAACATGAATAAAAGCCCTTATAGCTTTAGAAATTGGCATCTTTATGCAAATGTTAATTAGTGTGTCAAACATTGTGGGAACTGCAATGAAAGCTAAGACACAGTCCTTGCCCTCAAGTGACCTCTAATTCAGCAGGAGGCTCAAGACAAAAATCCTAGGCCCATAAGTACTACAGGGGACAGCCCCAAGAGCATAGAAAAGAGAGCACACGAGTACAGTCAGGGGCTCAAGAAAGATTTCAGCTGGGCCTTGAAAACTCTGGGAGGATTTGTATATGCACAACTGGTGGGGGGGGGTGGTATACAGCCAGGCAAAGGTCAATGTTGGGAAGAACTGGTTCTGAGGGAACTCCTGGCTGAGGAAGGTTACCTACAGCCTGAGCAAGATGAAGAGAGATGCCTGCCGACTCATTTCAGGGACTGAAGATGACGAGATGCCTGATTTCAGAAGTTAGCTGGCACAGGGCTGAATACGGCTGCAAATTCCACAAACATGGGAACCTGAGGTAGGGTTGGAACCAAGCTCCCCAGGACGTCAAGACTTAAGAAAATCCTAATAACGTAAATTCAGGAGACCTACCTAAAACTCAGGTAACCTGCAACATCTGTAGCCTAGCAGAGGGCCAGAAAATGGGAGATGTAATGGAGAGAGGTGGTTAACAGAAAGCAATAACCCCAGGGATGAGAGCTAGGAACAATGAATGGATTTGAATCCCAGTTTAGGTCTATGGCCTTGGGTGAATTTCCAAACTCAGGTGCCTGCCTGCCAAAGGGAAATGATAGCAGCCCCCTCACAGTCATGCAAGGATTAAAAGAGAAAACATCTGTAAGGCATCCAGCACAGCACCTGCAACATAGAAAGCATTCAAGACATGGTGGATGATATTAATATGAATAGCCTGCACTCTAAGAACTTCCAGTCCAATGCTTTCCACTGTCTCACTATATTGAGAAACCAGGCTGAAGTCACTGACCTTGGAAAAGATCAAGGAATTAGTCATGTCCTAAACAATTTCACCCTTTGTTCTTTTATTTTTTTTAATCTTTAAAAAATATTCTTTTAAGGCATTTTAGGTTATTCTGAGGTATCCGCCTCACATCTTAGGAACCCTCTTCTCCTGAAGAACCCAGTCCAAATGGGCAAGCCATCCAAGGGAAAACCAGTGTCATAAACCACTTTGCAGGGAACACTGGTGCCAGAGGGGACCAACAGGCCCTATCTCAACTCTCACTTTAGCAGGGAGAAGGTCAAGGCCAACCCAGGGCAGGTCTGAGCTGATAGAGTTGTGACATTCATAATACCTATCTTAAGAATCACATTTGAAGTTATGGTGGTAATAATATTAAGCACTAGGTGAAAAAAAGTAATACAAATAAAAAGTATTTTACATACATAAATAGGCATTCAAGAAAATGTAAAAAGCGCAATCTCTATAGATAGTCTTGGCAAGATAAGATTCTGTATACCAAAAGGCATAAGAACACGAAGGTGACAGAAGTTGTAGCCCAGGAGCTCCAGAGGTAAATCACAGTGACTTATTTCAGAAACAGAAAGTGGGGTCTCATTTTCTCAACTACACTTTCAGAGGGAAACTTTCAGCACTTCCATATACTCTACCAAGGATCAATGACCCCTAGTGGGAGAAAAAAATCAGACAGGTCACATACAAACAGAAATTTGTTTTAGTTTATAGGAAATACAAAAATGTGATTGATCTACTTGATATACTAAGATGGTTAGTTTGGCCAGTTTTGTGGAGGAAGGTGGCTGGCAGGAAAAGCAGGGAGGACAGTGGAGAAGGTGGTAAAGAATAGAAGAAAACCAGGTGACGAAAGAGAATGACAGAAGCAAAGACTAAAAGAGAACTAACTTGGAGGGTCCTTCTGAAAGGATTCTGAGGACTGGAGGTAGTAATCTTTGGTTAGAGGTTAGTGTGTGCCCATGCTATTGTCACCTGTTGTGTCCTCCCCATCCAGCTGCACTAATCCTTAAATCTTTATAGGGAAATCTGTGATCAGCAGGGTGGAAACAGATTATTATTCCCTGGGTACAAATGCTCTGAAACAGCAATAACCAGAGATTTCCACAAAACCAAATCGAAATTCTACAGCCTCCGCTCTGGTTAAAACTGGATTCTATTTCTCCTTTTATATGTGCTGGGTGGATTTTCCACCTCTACAACCTGGGCCATCCAAGTCTCAGATTCAACGAATGGTTGTAGAAGCCCTGTGGGGGTGACAGGGGGTAGACACAGCAGTGAGTGAAACATGTGACTGCCACCTCACAGAGCTGACTAATGACACATGGTGGGGAGGGCACCGATCATTACCAGCGCTTTGATTGTTTGCAAAAAGGGAAGAAGTGTGAGCACAGGATCTCCTCTGACACTCCTGCCCCCACACTCAAATCTTTCAAGGGCAATTCAAGTCCTAGCTAAGGAAAGGGAAACCAGAGGAAATCCAAAGACTGACAAGAAAACATTGAAAATGTTACAGTTAATGCCCACCCTGATTAAAAACAAAACAAAACAGTAAGTGTTCAAACTGAACGCATTCATCATCTGCAACTACACAGACTATACAACTCCTGAAACGAATCAACTGTCAGCGTATTTTTAGTCACTCTTAAATAAGTTCATGAAAATGATCCAGCCTTATGCACCTTTAGAATCATTAACAGGCAAATTATGTTTACTGAGTTTTACTGCTAAGTGTATTTCTTGTACTTTGAATACCAGTATCTCACGTAGGAATCATGTCTTAACACGTGGCCTGTCTCAGATACACGTCAATAAAAGGGCTCCATAATCAAACAAATTTAGGAAATGTTGCAGGTTTTAAATACCATTTGGGGAGTCAAAGTGTATTTTCGAAAATTCAGCTTTGTGACAAATCCTGCATGAAAGAAATCTGTCAAACTTTGTCTGAGCCAGTATCTCCCATAATTATTTGACCATGGACCCTTTTTTCTTTTAATACTATTAGCAGCCTACGAATTGCTTCAGCAAACATATGTGGGATACACTACAGTGTGGCACACACTACTTAATCAATCTGAAAATGCAATTAATTATCAATCTCCCAAGCATTCTGATGAACTGGTATTTACCAAATGCTATGAGAAACAAAAATTTCCCCCACTGAATTTATTGTTAAAATGCACTCAACATGCTGACTTACTGTATTTTCAAGGAGAAAAATTTTTAATGAACTAAAATTGAATATTGATATATTAATGAAAAAGGAACTCAAATTAATTGTAAATAATTTGACTTTGTGAAATTGCTGGAAGTTTATCTTCTTCTCTAAATATGTATTTTTAAATTTTTGAAGTGTTTAATATATTCCCTTAAAGAAATAATCTGAATTTTAAAAAAGCTAACATTTACCTCTGCCCTATTACCTAATATGTCTAATTTCAAATATGTGTAACTGAGATGTCATATTAATATATACAGTTTGTGAATCACAAGCATGGGACCATTATTTCTGTGGTTGTGGAGTTATTACTTAATATTTGACTCCTCCTCTGTAAATAATACTATGTTCTTAAAGCCTATATCGGAGGTTTTATGGAGTCAAATTCCAGTGACTAAAAAAGTTTCACCATTCAGTTAACAATAAAAACAAAAAGAAAGAAACTCAGCAAACATTTATTTAGCACCTACTATATGCATGTCACTGGATTAAACATTGTAATGATGAGTGCATTTTTCGAGGCCACAAATCAAGACAATGGTCTAACAATAGGATAGAATATTTAAGATTCAGAAACTCAGGGGACATCCAGGAACTGTGCATAGCAGAAGAGCAAGATGCTGCAGTAGAGATGTTTATAAGACACCTAGGTGAATTTTAAGGTATCCACACCATCACCAAAAGGCCAAAAAGACACAAAGGCCTCTTTCAAAAAAGCTACTTTAGTGACCTACAAGCTTAATATTATTAATGCAAGATACCCAATATTAGATTTGGGCCAAAAACTTGAAAGCTGTTAAAGTTTCCATATTCAACCTCACTTGTGTAATGCTTTGTCTTTTTTTTCAAGCCAGTTAGGTAAGCTTCATGTATAAGCATTGTGTTGGTTTTAAGAACAGCTGGGGTTAACAGTCCAAAACTTTCAACACTGGTGTCTTCAAAGAATCTATAGAAAGCAGCCAACCTCTGCTAATGAGACAAAGGTGAATTTTCACACCGGGAATGGGATGGGTGGGAAAATTACTTCACTTATGCAACACTGAAGGAGACTTTTCACTTTCATATAGAAAAATACTAGAATGACTGACAAATTTAAGACAGAAAGTGAACGATAGCCCTCAAATATGGGAGGTCTAGTAGTCGTCAGTAAATAAGAAAAGGACAAGATAGCAAATGACTCTTAATAAGCTGCAGCTGAGAGGGATGATCTTCAAACACCTGTGCCACACAAGCTGGACATTTTTCCTAGTTCAAGCATAAACGAATGCATGAATTCCGACTCCAACATTTCAAATCAGAGAACTGGAAAGCTGCTGCTCTGTGCCTTACTGAACTTTTTGCCACGGTTTTTTTTTTTCCTTTTTTTAAAATAACCTTAAAAATTAAGCCCAGATATACTTTAACACAACATAGCCAAGGCAATCGCGCTTGAGAAGACACGCAGTTAAAAAACAAAAACAAAAACAAGTCACAAAATGTCCCACCAGAAAGATTGCTTAATAAAAAATTAACTTCGTTCTGCTGAACGCTTCAGAAATCGCGTTTCTGGTCGTATTTCGTAATTACAAGCGCTTTAAATACAACATGCATGCTAATAATCGTGAATCTCAAATACATGTGCAATGAAGCAAAGCTGATGTTGCTCCAGATTACATTTTAATGGTCCTCAAGCAAATGGAAAACTGCAACCGCATGCATGTGCACGCTGACAGGGAAAACCAAACAGGATGGCAGGGTCCCGGACTCTGGCTTCACGGTGCCAGCCGCCCTTCCCTTTCTTCTACGGCAACCGAGAGAACAAAGTTCGCCCTGACTGAACGTTTCGGGGGCGCGCTCCACTATCCCGGGGGTTCCCCGTCCCCGCTCTGTGGCAGGGGATCGACCCGAGCGCCTCGGTCAAGTTCAGAGGGCCCTGCGGCGCCAGACGTCGGGTTTGTTAGGGGACCCGGCGCAGCGGCGCGGACAGCTTCCTAACCACAACTCCACCGACCTGGGTCTGGGAACCGCGGTCCGTCCTCCTGCGCGCGCAGTCCCGCAAAACTCGCCGCGGGCGTCCGTCAAAGTCACCCCAAGCCAGGCCCTGGGCACAGCGGCCCGGAGGGCGCCCCGCCCGGCCCTGCGGGAAAGTTGCCGCCCGACCGCCCAGTGCCCCTTACTGTGCTGCTGCTGCTGCTGCTGTGGCCGCGAGGCTTGGGCTCCGCGAGGTCGGCGCCGCGGGACCCGGGGGTGGCGGTGGTCTGGCGCCGAGTGAGACTCCGCCGGCCGGGCGGCAGCGGCACCGCGGGACCCGGAGCGTCCTCGGCCTCCTTGCCGCCGTGGAACGCCTCCCGACTCTCGGAAATGTGGATGCTCGGGGCGCAGCCCATGCTGGCGGCGGCGCCGCGGACACGCTGGCGGGCGGCCGCGATCGGTCAGCAAACGGCCCGCCCGGCGCCTCGGGGCCGCCGCGGGCGCCGGGTCATCGCCGCCTAGGCGGGCGAGCGGGCAGCGGCGGGAGTGCGGGTCTCGCGTCAGGAAGCGCGGCCGCCCCTTTTATCGCGGTGCGGGCGCGGCGGCGGGGCGGGGGTGCTGGGGGGGCGGCGCGCCGCGGCCGCCCCTCCGAACATGCCCTTCCTGAGGCGGGAGCCGCCGGCCGCGCTCACATCGCCCGGCTTGCCGCGGCCGCTTCCGGGGAATTTCGGGGGAGGAGATTTGCGCTCTCCCGGCCCGGGAGTCCCCGCGCGCCCGCTCGCGCCTCGCCTCGGCTGTCGCCTCCCGCCGGGAGACCCTCACCACTCCGACCGCCGGGCCGCTGCCGCCGCCAGCACGCCCCTCGCCGGTGCGCAGGCGGCCCAGACGCCCCGCCGTGAAGGGTGAGGGACGCCCGTCGGGGCGGTGAGGCCGTGGCCGCCCAGAGAGGCAGGCGGGAACTGCGGCCCCAGCCGGCCGCCCGCGCCGTCGGGAGCCGCTGAAGTGGCTGCGCTCACCCGGGAGCTCTGGGCCGCGTGGCTCCGGCTCCTGCTCTGGCCGGGTTTTGAGGGCAGCACGCCGCGCCCAGCCCCCAGCTGTGACCTCCAGTGGCTGCTGGCGTCAATGCAAAGCAGCTGGGGCGCCGCCGTTGCCTCCGCGGGCAGCCCGCCACTGGGCATGCGCGGCCAGGGGGGCGGGGCGGCCGGCCCGCTGTCTGCAGAAGGGAAGGGACTTGCCCAAGGACGCACATCCCACCAGGCCAGGGGCTGTGACCTCGGACCGCCAAGACCCAAATTCTAACGGTGAAATGCTCGGGCTCTCTACCTCCATCTTATCCAACCCTGAATTGTGCCCATGGCCTTCAGGCTAATAGCGCTTCCTCTATCCTGCACGTAGACACTCTAATCATTAGAGGAATTCTGCTTGCTCCTTGAGTCCCAGAAAAGAGCCCCTCCCGTTTTCCCCTTCCCCTGACCTAGAAGAAGCCGAACTCTGTAATTCCTTAAGATAAATTTGAGGAACTACTAGGGCTCCCATCTTCACACCTTCTCAATCAATAAACTTTTCCTTACTCCAATCTCTGATGTTTTGAATTTTGGCCTTTTTAAACATCGGCCTCATGGACTTTGGTAACAAAATCACCCGGTTTTAATCTTGGCTCCATAAATTAGCAGCTGCGTGACTTCCGTCAGGTCTCTATCACTGAGCCCTTTAAGAGGCTAGCGGAAGGACCCTCGTTTTGTGGCGGTGCAAAAGCCATAAAGCGCCCGCACTCAGGGTGCCACGCCCGTGAGGTCTGGGCGTTAACGTGGGGGCCACAGCTATGTCTAGATCTAGAGAACCACGCCTGGCTGCACCTGGGATGGGGAGCCTGCGGATGCTGAGAAGTCACATTTTGTGGCAGGCTGGGGGCGCCGCCCTCCTCTCATTTTAACCAAAAGAGTGGGATGCCCAAGACCCTAAAGACTCCTTGCTTGCAAGAGCAGAACCAGGCGTCTGCCGCGCAGGGAGAGGCCTTTGAAGACTCCACACTGCTCCCGGTTCATCACTCCACCAGCTCGCTGTGCGACCTTGGACCAGTCACTTAACAACTCTGTGCATGGGCTCCTTGCCCTGCATCTGGAGGGCTGCGCGCCTGGGTGTCCCTCACTATTCCGGAGCCGCCCACCTCGGCTACGCCCCTGCTCCCGCCCTCCCGGCAGCTGTGGGTCCGCGGAGACCCCTTTGTGGCAAGTCCCTCCCCTTCCCCTCCCACGGTCCACACCTTTCCTAACGGACTCTGGAGCAACTCAAAGGTGCCGCCTCTCCCTCCTCAAGCCCGGCTGCTGTAAAGACCCGGAAGCGTGTTCCGGGCTGGAGTTCCTGCTCCGGCACTGGGACTGCGGCACAGTTCAGGTGCCCACCCCACCGGCGGGTCTAGCTCCAGGGACCCTGTGATCCACAGCCCAGGCGCCTCCCGAACCTCTATCTTCCAACCCAAGGTGCGCGCCGAGCGGTTCCCTGACAGCGACGGAGCAGAAAGGGCGGTAACCCAAGAGCAGCTTGTGCCATTTGTCTGCTTTACTAGCTAAGGTGGCCCGAACCGCTGACATGCGACTCCATTATCAAGTTTAAGCACATTAAGCGATGATATTTATGCCTCCCTGCCTTATAAAAGGTGCCGGCGGGTCGATGAATGTGTTTTGGAAAACGCAGGAAATATTTTTTACTATCACTTGTTATTCCACCTAAATTGTAGTGTTTTTTACCTTTGCTCTGCAGATTTTAGAAGGTAATTTTTCCAGGCAGTTTGGACACTTTTAAATAAAGAGTAATTCATGAAGAAAACTCTTTGAACCACAGAAGTGCATGAAAGTCTACCCTGCACCCCCTGTCCTCCCCTCCCCTCCGCGCTGTGAAGTTCGGCCTTGATGACACCCGCTGACCTTGCCTCCCCTGGGGCTCCAGGCTACTCCAACCCTCTGGGCCCTCCCCACGCAGGCAGGACCTGGCCTCCGTTGGAAATCCTTGAGCTTTGCACTAATCGGTAGGGTAAGAATGCTCTTCCCTCCCCTTTCACCCCCTCACTGGCCCCCTGGGCTGCCCTGAGCCATCCTGAGCTGGTCACTTACCCTGTCTGTTCCCAGAGAGCTACTGGATAGCAGCGTTGACTGGTTTTCAGCACTGCAATTTGGGGGCCCTAGACTTAGACACTTAAGGCTAAGACTGATGCAGGAGCAAACAGGAAAGGTAGATGTCATGTGCCTGCTTCTGGTTTGCATGCTTTTCACACCCAGGAACTCAGCCTGGGACACTCCAGGAGGCCACAGGCAGCCCATCTCAGCTTCAACCACCTAACATCAATGCCACCCCATCCCTCCTTCCCTGGCCAAAACCTGTATCTTCAGGAGGTCCCTGAACACCTCTACCCTGTGAAACCATTCTCTCCAGGCCTCCGAGACCATAGACACAAAAGAACTCACACTGACAAAAGCAAACTGTGTGCCACCCAGCAGCTTACCCAGGACTCCTGGGCCCCTATGAGGAATCCTGCTATTTGGAGACGTCTGAGGGGCTCTCAAACACTCCCAGTCCTGCTGGGAGGGAGGGGCACCCCATCAACCAGTCATGTGTGCAGCTCAAAGCTCTGTGGCACACAGAACACAGTCCCCGATCCATTCCGCCTGGGCATGGGGACCCCCAAGCACAACTGCCTGAGCCTGACAAGGCTCAGAGTTGTAGCTGAATGTCAGCTGCAGTTCTTACTCTAGGACTCAGGCATGAGGTAAATGGGGCTGTGAAAGGAGTCAAACCAAGGGACAGACACTACCCTGGTCCCAGCGCCACCGCCACCACAGTCAATTCCCAGGAGACTCCTCAGCCCTCTCAGCTCACCTCCCCAGATCGCTAAAAACACGAAAATATGCAGTCCCACACAGCCTTGCTCATCTAAAATCCAACCCTCTTCTGATTCCACAGCTCTTCCACCTAAGCTGATCCTTTATACGGCCCTGCCCCCTCCCGGCTTTACTTCCTCCTCTACCTCGGAGTCAGCATTCAGAGACTGCGCCGGGAGCACCATTTTCCATTTCCACTCCTCCCTCCCCCTCCCTGCCTTCCCATTGAACCCGGCTGGACACAGCTGCAAGCGGGAGGGAGAGCACCCGCACCAAGGTCTGACCCCCAGCCCTGCCATTCCTCCTCTCCGAGCGGCTTTTCTCCTTGTAAACCTAGGATTAACCATCTTTACCTCACAGGGATTAAACGGGCTAACTGATGTCAAATGCCTGAAATAACTACTGAGCCCCAGTGCCTTAGCTCACCACCTTCTCCTGGGTATATTCCACACCACTTCTGCTGGGGAAATGAAATGACCAACCTAGGGCATCAGACTTCGTCGGGTTTCTTCCTTTTTCAAAACTTTGTAAGATGTGGTGTTTTTTTTTTAAGTGTCATTTTAAAATTACACATTCTGTAATTTACACATGAATATGTGCTGAAAATAGCAAAGAAAAAAAAAACTAAGCAGAAGTATATAAAGCGAGCAGAGGCAAAGGAAAGTCTCTCTTCCTTCCCCACTCCCTTCCTTCCATAGAGGTAACTATTGTTAACAGTTTGGACCAAATGCTTCCAGATCTGTTTCTATGTTAAACATATTGTGTGCGCACACACGCACATACACACGCACACACACAAACCCTGCACACGCTATTTTAATATCACAAATAGGGCCGCAGTGAACATCAGTGATGTTCTGAAGGGTGGACTCCTAAAATTCGAATTGCCTGTCAAAACTATGTCTCCCCCCATCCCCCAGCTCCAGAAGGGTTGAGAGAAAATGGAAACATGCAGAGAGCCCAGCTGAGGTACGGAGAACTCCCTGGGCACCCCCTCTGCCCCTGGATAAGGGGGATTCAGCCAGCCCAAGATGCAATGCCTTTGTTGATCATTTTCTCCAGATTCACAGACCTCTGTATCTTTATTTCTCTTGGTGTTCCCAAGCCTTTAGTGAAGTGTGTTTGAAAGATCCAGCCTTTCTCAGATAAGGGAGGGACTGGGTGAGCACCCTTAGGCCAGAACTGTAAGGAGGGAGCAGCGCCCCCTAGAGGCCACCCAGGCAGAGGAGTAAGGCCCCAGGACACTGTCCTTCCTCCAGAATTCAGGCACGCACCTGCATTTCTCTACTCTATCTGGCTGCAGGCCTTGGTACCTGTGGTTCGCCTGGAGCTCGGACTGACAACCCAGTGAGGACTTCCTTCTTCACAGTGACCTTATTAACTCATGCATCTCAGGCTTCTCCCCTCCCAAGAGTGCTGAAGTCACACAGCTGGATGGGGCAGAGCCAGATCCCCGATGTCCTCCAGCTCTTGGCCTTTCCCTTGGAGACTTGTCCCAACTCATCCGGCCTCCCATCTGCCCAGCCTGTTGCTCTAAGCCAAATGCCACCTGAAAAGAGTGTTTGGCTTGTGGGGGCAGAATCTCTGTTGGCCACCCCTTCTTGACAGTAGAAGCAAAGGAGGAACACAGGGTCTCCTGGCCTGGAGAAGGAGACAGTGTGTCAAGACAGCCCTGTGACAGCGATGACATCTGCCAGCCTGACTATGTTAGGCTCTCTCCTAAACACTTCATGTATGTGAGTTCACTATTCCTCATGACAGTCCCATGGAGTGGTTACTAGCACCCCCTCACTCCTCTCCCCCTACCCCTATTTTATAGACAAAGACACTGAGGTGTTGTGGAACCTGGACTGTGCAGACTTTGATAAAACCCAATACCCATCCTTTAGAAAGACTCTTAAAAATAGAAAGATGCTTCTTTAATATGATGAAGCATATTTCCAGCTAAGAGCTTTCTATGTATTTAATAGTGAAGCGCTAGAACACTCCCCAGGGCTGGGACTCAAGAGGTCTATTTCTAAAGAGTTTCTCAAGACCAAGAGCCACTTGACAGGATCGTAACTAACAGAATCAGAGATAAGACGCAGGGCCAGCCCCATTGCTCCTATTACCAACATTGTCTAGATGTTCTGAAAAGTCAATGAGATGTGACTTAGAAATCAGAGTACAGATAATGGAACTGGAGATAAAATGTACTATTCATAACACAGCATTACATCCAAGATATCTAAAATCAAATCCAAAGTTATCAAGGCGATAGATTTCTCTGAAGTGGCCAGATTCAAAGTAGGAAAGTAGTACTATAGACTATCTGTGACAGTTAGAAACTTCAATGACAAAGTCACACCAAGTGCCAGGTACTGGGTTGGCCCCTGTATAGAACCTATGTTTCCTCGGGCCTTACTGGGGGTTCCACGGTTGTCACAACCCACATTTTGCAGGCTCTTCCTTCCTCTACTAATGCAGGTCTCTGGCCCCCCACAAAGCTTCACCTAGTTACTTCTGGGTGTCTAAGGGTATGTCTAAGGTAAGGGAGTGAGATCGCCCTATCTCTGCCCTGCCACTGGGCCCTGAGCACTGACTATTGGAGCTGTGAAGGCTGAGGCCCTGGTGTCCTCGGGTGCTGGAGTCCTCTGGGCTCCAGGCACAAGTGGGAAAAGGCACACTTACAGGGTAGCCAACTGTGTCTCTGTTTGCCCAAGACTCTCCTGGTTTTAACTCTGCGAGTCCTGCATCCCAGGAAACCCTCAGTCCCAGGCAAACTGGGCTGGTTGGTCACCCTGCGCCTCCTTCATGACCTCCCCCCAACACACATACACATGCACACACATGACATCTCACACTGTCTGCAGGCACTAAAGCCGCACTGTGCCCAGTGTCTTGCAGGGCTTATATCTGGGCAATGAGCCCTTCCAGCTTCTGTCCGTAGAGTTTCTCTTGAGGACTCAGACTCGCGGCCACTTCTGGGCAGCACTAAGAAAGAACAGAGCCCTGTGGCTTCCCCATTTTCCTCCCTCACACAGCACACGTGTCTCTTCCCACTCTTTCCACCATCCTGCCAAACCTGAGGCAAAACCTGGAGCTCACACTGCACAGATGTCCCTATCTAAATCCCCCTAAAGACCTGTGAGGTTGGCATTATTACCCTCACTTTGCCGGAGAGGAAGTGGAGGCTCAGAGAGGTTAAGTGACTTGTCCTAGATCACACAGAATGCAGATGGCAGAACCAGGTTGCAAACCGTGCCTATCTGACAGCAAAACCCGATTACTCTACAGTGCAACGGCTTCCACGAAGGCCAGCTTTGGCAAGAGTGTGTTACATACAGGAAACTGAGGAGCCAAACATTACTGATGCATGAGAAGCGGAAAGCGAAATATGATAAATCCCAGAGCAGCTGAGGGCTGTTTCATTCCCAGGACAAATGTGGGCAAAATGCAAAGTGGTGCTCTGGTCACCAAAAGTATGCGGGCGTTTTAAACGCCTGCCTCGATGATCGTGAGTCATTCCTCTTAAAGCCCTTAATCCAAAGTGGCCCTTGTCTCCTCCAGCTCCTCTCTTGATTCATCAGGTCACTTCTACTGGCCTGAAATCACCCGCCCAAAGTTCTGGTCTCAGGCCACTCAGGTCCCCTGGGAAAATTGTCATTCTCTACTCTGAGAATGTGCCCTATGTAAGTGTCCCCAAACCTGCTTGCAGGAGGGAGAAGACTTTGAAGGAATTAGAGTCTGACCTAAGTAGCGGTGCAGCTGGAAAAAAGTCAACATCGCAGGCTGGGCTTCCTCATAACCAGGGCCCCAGAGTCATCCCCTCACCATGGACTGTACTAAGTGTCCAGTGTGTATAGGCAGTAGGCTGGCCACTGAGAATACGATGACAAAAATAGCCCCTGGCACTCATAACCTGGGGCAGGAGACAGGCAGCATTCAACTTCACAAGACTATAATTATAAGCTGGTGAGTGCTGTGACGTACAAGGAGCTTGGAGTGTGTATCACAGTACGAAATGACTTAATTGTGGACAGTGAACTCCAGGAAGTTGTTCCTGAACTGGCACAGGGGTGGAGAGCTGTTTCTCACGTCCAGCACCCATTCATCCTTCTTATGACTGTGCCCAATTATCCTCTGGGAGATCACAGTCACCCCTAGTATCAGCTCCAATTACCTGGTGGCATGTTTAGCCTGTGCCACTTCCCTGGCCACAGAAATTGATTTAGAGGTGGAAGCAAGAGCCACCCAGAGTGAATGAGTATCAATGTCACTGGCTGAGCCCCTGATCAAGCCATACCTGAAATGAGAACTCTGCTTGGACTTTTTAGCTTCAATAACAAAGAACGTCTGCTTTTGCTTAAGCCTCTTTGGGTCTAGTTTTTGGTCTCTTGCAACCAAAAATGCCCTAGCTGGACTAGGAGGATGAGTCAGAGTCAATGAGATAAGCAATATAGGACAGAACGTTCCGGGCAGAGGTAAGAGAGAGTACAGAGTACAAAGGTCCTAAAGGGAGCGGACGGAGCAGGGTATGCTCAGGAACTGAGCCCCTTCTAAGCTGCTGGCCGCTGTGCTAGAAGCTCTTTGTAAGAATTTTCTTTCGAGCCTTCACAACAGCACTCCGCGATAGGTGTGCTGTCACTCCTATTTTACAAATGAGTAAACTAAAGCTCACACAAGGGAGGTGACTGGTTCAAGGTCACAGAGTAAGGACACAAGCCCAGGCCTCCCTGACTCTGAAATCTATGCTGTTGACCTTCATCTTTTATGTTCTGTTCTATATGGCATCAGTTGAGAGCTCGGTCCTTTCTCTTCCATCCCACTGTTCTGGCCAGCTGGTCTCTAGAGGGCTCGGCCAGTGGAGGCACTTTAGAAGTTAGAAGGCTGCAGAAGGGAAAAGCCACTCTGACTCTGGCAGCATCAGTGGCAGTGGCTGCTAGCTGAGTTGGTGGCAGCAGTACTGTAAGGTGGACATGGGGGGTGGCACCTCCAGCAGCTCAGCAATGAGATGTGTGGGCTCCTGCAGTATATATGGCAGCTTCCTGATCCCTGGGTAACACAGGCACACCTCAGAAGTATTGCAGGTTCGCACGATGCAGAGTGGGAAGATGGGAAGAACCAGCATCGTCACTGCCTCAAGTGTAATGACAAAGCTGCTGAATTAAACTCAGGAACCACCCAACATGTGAATTTGTCACGTGGTGTAATAAATTTCTGTTGTTTAAGCTCTTTTTAGTTAGGTCATCTGGTATCTGCAGCCAAAAGCATTCCACCTTACATAGCAGGCCACCTGTCCTTTATAGGTCCAACATTTCATGAAAACCAAGGCTGGGTGAGAGGGAAACTGTCTGAGGCCTCAGCAGACACGCACAGCAGAGCCAGGCCCCCAGTCTGCTGCACTCTCTCCCATCACACCCCTTTGCCCACGCCCTTCGCACAGCGGTGAAGATCAGCGCTAAACACCTCTTGTTGCTAAGAAATGATTCTTGTTCCCACTTGCCTACACTTCCCTGGGTTGAAGGAGAGTTGGGGGTTGGACGGAGGTGACCCCAGACCATTGCCCATGCTGCAGCCTGCCCCTGTGGATGTGTGCCCTGGGACCCAGCAGAATGCAGGTATCTGAGTGGGGGCAGCACTCTCTCATGCTGCCAGCTTCGGCGGGCCACCCAACCATGTGCTCTCAGCCACAGCTGAGCCAGGAGATCAGGAGGGTGAGTTCAGAAAGGCCCCTTGTTCTTCGGAAATGTGAAAGCTCACCAGTGTCCACGGCAAGGTGGCAGAGAACTCAGTGAATAGAATTTTCTGGCCTACCTTTGGGAGGAGAGCAGGCTTGTGTCAATTCGGTATTGTCCTGGACCCGGTGGCAGCTCAGAGATTCTTCTGGTTGCTGGCCATCCAAGGGACAGAGCCTGGGATCTCTGCAGAAAGGAGTCCAATCTCAAAGTTAAGCAGGGACTCTTGGACAGAAGAGCAAGAAAGAGAAGGGTTCTGCCCCCCACGGAGTCTTGGCCATGACAGAACCATTCATGCCATTACAGTAAGCATTTTTCTTCCTGTTTTTATTTTTAACTCACCAGGACTGCTTAGGCATGCTAACACAGGCTTTCTCTCCCCTCACAGAGCTTGTTCTTGGAGTCTAGAAAGCCCAATCAGACTTGTGAGGCTTGGAGTGAGAGTCACAGGGGGTGCCTGCACCCAGCAGCCCACCCCTGTCCCTCTCCCCTAAACAAGGCTGACAGCCTAGGCTTACTCTGTGCTGTCAGTCAAGGGCTTCAACTGTAAGTCACGAATCAACTCTGGCCACCTTAAGCCAAAAAGGAACTCTTGGAAGGGATCAGGATGCTTTGGACTACAAGCAATGCAATATCAATAGGTAACACAGTATCACATAACAAGAAGTTAGAGAGCAGGTGTTCCAGGACAGGTCACTGTGGTGCCAGCCTTGAAGACAGCCCCATGATCCCCATGTCCTGGTACTCATGCCCTGGTATAGTCCCTCCAGCATTGAACAGGGCTGGCCTGTATAAACACTAGGGAACTGCAGAAATGACAGTTTGCAATTTCAAGGCTAGTCATAAAAGTCACTGTGGCTTCCAGCTGGTTCTCTCCCTTAGATCACCAGGGAAGCCAGCTGCTGTATGGCGAAGATACTCACTCAGCTCTAGGGAGAGGCCCATGTGGAGAGGAGCTGAGGCCTCCTTTCAACAGCCTCTTGGGAGTGGACCCGCCGGCCCCCGTCAGGCCTTCGAAGGCCTGCAGCCCTGACTGCAGCCGGACTGCAACCCTGTGAGAGGGGCCAGGCCGCGACTACCAGCCCAGAACCAGGTCTGGGACTGAGCTTTTGCACCTCACCCTCATAGTGCTCATGAAGGAGGCTTTCCTGTTTCCTCACGCTGCAGAAGAGGAAACTGAGGCACGGCCAGGAAGTGAGATACAGCATGGCCCTCACTTTGAGGGTTGGGCTGGGAAAGCTGGCCCAGCTTTGCTTGCTTGTGTGCCTTCAGAAACCCCCTGTTCTGTGCTATCTGCCCTGGGCATCTTGGTCCCCATTATTCCTCCAGCATAGGGCTCTACTGGCACCTCCAAACCACCCAACAGTGGGGCAAGAAGGGAACTCCTCGCCCCCAGGTTCAAGGAATGTGCATCTGTATATAACCCCGTGCGCCCTCATCCCTGGCCCGACAGCCCGCTCAGTCTCACCCACACACCGGACAGTTCCTGGGTTGCACAGGTGCACCTGAGGCCAGTATTTCCAGGAATAGCAGTGCTTTGTTAGAAACAAGGCCACCTGGGGCATGATGCAACACCCCCAGGAGGTGGTTTCCTTCCCCAGGTGGCCCCTGGAAAGGTACCTGTAGCAGCAAGTCCCCTCAGGGCCACTGCCAGCCTCACCACCTGGTGCCAGTTCTCTCCTGAGGTTTAGGCTTACGCAACATTTTCTAGGATTCAACCTCCTCTTTCTTTTTGATTCATTATCACATCTGTCTGAATGGATTCTGTGCCGTTCATACGTATGGTGAGACGCGGTTAAACGGCCTGGAGGGGGAGGGCCAGAGAGGGACAGCAGGTCAGGCCATCACCATTGCTTTGAAAACCGAGGGCTTTCAAACAGCTTTTTGGGAAGGGAACCATTTTGTCAAAGGAAATGAGAGCAGGAAGCCCTGACACCTTTGGCGAGGTGGGGTAGAAACTCCGCCATGAGGATAGCCCCTCACTCCTGGGGTAGCCCCTGAGGTCCTCTATAGAAGGTACTGGACATTTTCGGGACTAATCCCTCCACATGCACAACCGGCAGCATAACAGAGCTGGCCTCCAGCACCACAGCACCCATCCAGGTGCTCATCCTGTATTGTTAGGATCAGGTAGAACTGCTATGGCAGAAAACTCCAAAAAAAAAAAGAAGCTTAAACAACGCAGAAGCTTCTTTTTCTGTCTGGTAAACAAAGCCTAAAGGGCATCATCAGAGATCCCAGCTCAGAGGATCCTGACTCAGGGCAACTTGAGTCACTTGAAGTCACTGTGCCAGTGCCATTCTCAAAGCTTAGCCTTGACATCCCCAGCACGTGGTACCCACCTCATGGTTCCAAGCTGGCTTCTCTCATAGTCACACAGAGAATGAGAAGCAACCAGCTCTCCTGGTGTGCCTAGGACTGAGGGATCTCCCAGGACATGGGACTTTGAGTTTTAAAACCGGGAGAGTCTCAGGCAAACCTGATGAGTTGGTCACCCCAGAAGGGCACGGACCCTCCCAAAGGACACTTTTTGGACGTCCTGCAATATGTTCTTTCATCTCACCTCACACGGATGCAGTCTTTCCACTCAGTTGTGACCTCTATTTTTCTGTGTGGCTATAGTTGAAATTTCCTCTCGGCAATGCAGCTGCCAGCCACCCCGGGTGTCCTCGCCGCAGCCTGTCCTGCAGCCAGACAGAAGACGCTGTGGGTTCTGGAAACGCACCTTCCTTAACCCCGACCAAGGTGTCAGCTAGGCTGGGTGCTGGGCTTCCTTATGGAAGAGCTTCCAGGCAAGGAAGTCACAAGACTTTGGGGAAGGCAAAGAGGGGCAATGACCTTCTCGTCCTTTTCTCTCCCTCTCCCTCAACAGACATGAGGTGCTGCAGATACCACGATAAAATGGACAGTGTTTGTGTCCGAGAGCTTACACGCTAACCCATGGGATAACGGGCATGTCAAGGACTGAGACAGGAAATCAGGGTGCTCTGGGAGGCCTAGAGTGGACTCTCAATCAAGAGTTAGTCATTCAAGGGACTTTGTAGAGAAGAAGACCATGTTGGGCCGTGAAGGATAAGATGGACCAAGTGACAGAAGGGAGTGTTCCAGTCTATGGAGCAGTGCATAGAGGGCCACAAGGCAGGAGAGAACATGACTCTTTCACGGGACTGGAAGCAGCTCAGTGAGGTTGGAGCTGGGATGGGGTGGGACAGTGCTGGGAAATGGCTGGAGACGTAACGAGGAGGTCATCAGGGCTTGGATCACACCCTACTCGTGAGCCATGATGAGCAGCTGACACTTTGTCTGAAAGCACCAACTGGGCCAGCTGCCTCTTAACCACCCAGGAGCCCTCGCACAGCTTGGCTATTGCCCAGCTCCTGTCACAGGTCAATCCCATCAAGCGGTGGACGGGTGTGCCCTGGCTCCTAGAGGCTGGGAATGCAGCCAGACCCCTGCCTGGTCACACCAGAGTTGAAGATGAGCCAGTCTTGCCCACTGCTGCCTTGCGGGTGATGGTCTCTTTGTGAAAGGATGGTCCACCCCATGCCATATGCCCACCATTGGGCACTGCCCTCCCCCCTTCTAGAACTGCGCCCTGCTTCCCCATCTCCTCTGGTCGGAGATCACTCTGACAGCCCGTTCTAGCAGGACCTCGGGATGGAGGATTTGGGAGTTCCCTGACAGTCCCCTGTACACAACTGGTGAGCATCTAACCCGGTGAGGAGGGTGTATGTAAAACCCTGACTCCAGGTCACAGGGAGCTTCCTGTGTCAGTCGCCACTTGCTTGCTGGTAGATGGAGTGAGTGGTGTGGTTATGATCTGCCTGAGGGATTGCAAAGCTGTAGTGGTTTGGCATATTTCTTTATTTTTTTCTAATTTAATCTAAATCTGACTCCAAGCCACTATCCCACTGAACTGGCCAGAGATTCAATCTCGGGCATGTCATTGAGCTGCCTTGCTCCAATCCAAAGGTTTTTTAAGATCCCAGAGTCTCAGGCAGTACTGAGGCCTCAAAATAGCCCCTTTGGTCACACCAGTAACTGTAAGACTATTCACCATCCCAGCCCTGTGCCCCCTCTGGCTTCAGGGAGCCTAGCTGATTTTGAGCCCCTTGGGACATGAAGATTATGGGGTGGGGGTGTGAGCTCTGTGCCTAGGGTCCACCCTTCCTGAGTATAGCTGGAAGCCATTCCCTCCAAGGCCCTGTCACCTCCTGGACACCGCCTAGAATCAGGGCATGGGACCTCTCCCTAATTACACTCTAGTCCTTTCCCTTCTGGGGTGAAAGTCTGTCCTTCTCCTCCTTACCACCCTCAAAGACCCACCCTTTCTTCCTTCTCCTTCCAGGACGTGGGGTCCCTGCAGTGGGGCGGCAGATCCGCCAGGGGATTTTGTTTTCAGGACCTACCTTTCTTCAGAGGCTCTGACCTCCTGTGATCTCTTGGGGCTCTGCCCTCTGAAGCCTGGGAGCCAAGCTGGGGTGGGGCCGTCCACAGTCCTGCCGCACCAGGGGACCCGTTTCTCACCGCGCCGTGGGAATTGCCCAGAGGCAGTGGCCAGTGCATCCACCCCACCTGGTGGAGGAAGGGAGATTGCAGCCTGAAGCTGTCGGCATTTTTGCAACTGTTCCCCTGTTGGGAAGAAACATTACTTTGCTATTTTATTGATACAAGACAACTTAGTTTTATCTTTCTCTTCTTCCAAATGCTCCACAACCAGACATCACTGATGCCTGCTCCAGAGCTGTTCCCGCTGCTTATAATAAACCATCCCAAACCTTGTTGCATCACACAACCACCATCTATTGGATGGGGCACCATAGGCATGGCTTGTCTCTGTCCCTTGATGTTTGAAGCCTCAGCTGGGAAGACTAGAACGGTGAGGAGCTGGAACCATCTGGAGCTTCTTTACTCATCTCTTGCATTTTGGCCAGGACAATTTGAAGGCTGGGATCAGTTTGGAAGGTTGACTCAGTGGCTATTTGTTACCCTTCCACATGGCTTGGACTTCCTCACAACATGGCAGCCTTGGGAAAGAAAGCCCTCTTACCCTGTAGGTAAGGGTGTCAAGAGTGGGTATCCCAGTTTAGTTAGAATATAAGCAAGTGATATCTCTATAAGTAGAAAAGGATCTTGTTGAGAAAGTAAGTACCAGGAGATAAGAGCAATTGTTAGTTTATAGAGTGAGTTTGCCATCCCATCCCTAAATGCCTTTTAAAGAAAAACAGAAAACATTTTGCTTGGGGGAAAATGTGTCCCCTATCAGTTGGAGATGGGTGACAGAAGCAGCCACACTGGAGCTTCTCGAGCCTCAGCAGACTCTTTCGTCTTGGTTTAAGCGCATGGAGTCACCAGACACGAGGTTTTTACCGACATCTAGGATGGTTTGCAGCATTCCGTGTGCCAGTCCTGTGAACAGCCTTAACCTGTCACTTATGGCCTATCTTACTTGTAGAAAAGAACTAAGAAGTCCCACCTTGAAAAGGTATGAAAGCTGTTGTACAGAGAGAAGTTAGAGAGCAACATAACTTGTATTAGGATTTGAAATCTGTTCCAAACGGTCCTTGTGGGATTATCTGTTCCCTGTTCTTTTTTCGCTCTGAACATAATTTGCAACACTTAGCAGATTGGATGGATGGGTTGGCTGGGGAATGGGGAGTGATGTTCTTCCAGTTCCATCTTGCTGTTCACTGCAACGAGGGAACACGGATCTAAATGGTTAGCATCCACACCGTAGGCTGGGCCACGTTGGCAGGTTAGGTGCAGCAGATCAACCTCTTTTCCATTTTCTGCTTCCAGGAACCTGAGATGTGGAGCCCATAGGAGACCCCTCTTTTTTTCTCTTTCTGGTGCCCTCCTGTCATGAAGCTAAATTGGAAAACTTTGCAGCTGAGCCACCTGGCTCCCTCTATGCCCCCTCACATGAGTATCGGGACTCCTTTTCCTCTCTTAGGTCTTTGTGGCCAGTGGGTGCTATAGTTCAGATGTGGACTTTGCTGGAGGGAGGGGCTCTGTGGAGGGCTCCAGTGGAATAAACCAGAGAGCCAGGGATGCAGAGAACCAGGTGATGGACACCTGGTTAAGGCTACCTTATTTCCCACTTGTCCACCAGGAACCCCCCAGGAAATAAGCAAAGATGTCCTGTCTTGCTCTTCTTGTCCACTAGCAGGGTGTGTGTACCAGAAATCCCAAAGAACGACACAAACAAGACAGACATTACTCCTCTCTCACATGAGGTCTCACTGTCATGACCCCCTTCCTCTACAAAGACACCAGGGCCCAGGCTCATTCTAAGTCGTGGCTGCATCCCCTAGGGTCTTGCCTTTGTCTCCATGGTTACGAGGCTCGCCTTCTCATTATATTGCAATAGGCTTGGGAGCAGACTGTGAGATGAACCCATGAATGAGCCCCTTCATCTAAAAGAGTCAGCAAACTGCAGCCTGTGGGCTGCCACCTGTTTTTGTACACCCATTTTGTTGTAACATAGCCACTCTCATTTGCTTTAGTATTGTCTAAGTTGAGGCTGCAACAAGATAATATGGCCAACAAAACCCTAAAATATTTACTTCTTCCTCTTAAGTCTGCTGACCTCCGAGGACATGATCCAAAGGCTGCCTATTTGACTTCGCTCTACACTCGATCTGATTGGACCTTGGTCACATGGGCACACCCAGCCGCAAGGAAGGCTGGGAGACAGTCCTTGCTAGGAGGCTGTTTGTCAACTAGACTATATTAGCTATTACCAAAGGAAAAAAGGGGGAATGACTGACAGTTCTTTCTTACGCTAAGTCATGTGTCCTTCAGTCAGATTTTGGTGCCTGTTCTTTTAAAATTCTGAGCTTATAAACCAGGTTCCTACATTCATTTATAACATGTTGATTTTTTTTGTCGCCTCTGCCTTCACTTCCTCATTGGGATATTTTGCCACAGCAGAACCAGAGTTCCACTCCAGAGCCGACTCTCCTTTCAGGCTCTTTCCTGAACGCCTTTGTCCTCAGGCATGGAGTGCGGGCCTGGCTGTGCTGGCCTGCCCTCACTCCCAGCCACGAAGCCTCTCTTGCATGACTGCTCCACTTCGCCGTTCCCCATCTTGGTCAGGCCCTGGTTGGAGCGGCAATCCCCCTCCACTTCTGGGAACGGAGAGTGCCACCCAGGCAAGTGAGGACCTTGCGGCACTTTCACTCTTGTTGGTGGGTAAGTAGGAGTCCCAAGAGACAAAGTCCCACCTACCCCTTTCTTGTCATAGCCTATCTCTGATCTCCTCTGGGACGTGGGCCAGGACCATCTCCTATTGTCTCCCTCAGTGGCCGCTCCTCCTCACGACTCACCCTCAACGTGGAAGTCCTTGGCTTTGAGGAATTCTGACGCAGGCACGTAGCTTCTTAACATTCTTCTCTTCTCATCGGTCTGCCTCTTTTAAATGCCCTCCCAAGGCTATGTCCACCTTTAGTCCCATCGCATCATTTGGGTTACACCCATGAGATCACATTTACCACTTGGTGCTCTGGCTGCGATCTTGGACTTCCTCATGACTCATGCACTGTCTGCACACGAATGCAGAACAACGAAGAATCAGGCCTGGGACAAATTTTGAAACTATTATGTACTATATGAGAGACAAAGGGAAGAACAAAGGGTTTCCTGCTCAGAGAAGGGAAGCCTCCATGGTCACCGACTTCAGCTGAAGGACTGTCAATGCGGAAATGGATTAGAACATTTCTATAAGGTTTTGATAAGACTTGACTTTAAAAAAAATAATAACTATAGCAAGCATTACTTTGGTAAATAAAAAAAGAACAATAAATATACATACAAGCTGGGACTTGTTCTGAATGGCTTAACAATGTGGCTATCTTAGGCAGGATCCTTTTGGTTACAAAGTAAAGGGGATCTTCGCACAGTAGCTCAGGTTACTGGGATTTCTGGAGAGAATTCAGCTCTCGATGAATCCAAGGAAAAGCTGAGCAAGTCAGCTGCAGGCAGAGTGAGAGTGAGACCAGGTCTGAGCCAGCCCCACTGTGGTGACTCAGCTCCCACCTCTGGTTCTGGTTTTTTGTTTGTTTTTTTTTGTTTGTTTGTTTGTTTTTGGTTCAAATTCTTTCCTAAGAATCTGAAAGTCCATTGGCAAGACTGGGTTTGGGTTTCCCTGAGTCAGGAGTTCGGTCCTGGTCCAGTCAGCGATGGTCATGCGGGTGAAGCCCCATAATTCAAACATAAGAGCGTGGGAACAGAGACATCCACGCTGTGGGTGTAAAAATTCTCAAAAAAGTTGAGAGGGGCAGATACCCTCAAAATCATAGTTAGGGTCCTGTCCAAACTCAGGGCTCACTAATTCTGGCTCAAAAATACTTCCAAGTAGATGATGTTCTTTGTGTGTTTGTAAAGAAGTCAGGACTAATTCATGTTCAGCTGAAGGTGTGGGGTTGAATTAAAGTCTGGGGATGGCAGAGGTGACAGCAAGGCCACAGGAGTAGATGCAGCCCACTGGGCAACTCACAGGCCTCGGTGGGTTGCCCACTAAGACACGCCTTGTCTAGGACAAAGCCACTCATGGGCTAAAATACAAGTTACCCTGCACCTGTGTCAAGATAGGTTTCTTCCATGCAGTTTTAAAATAAACCTTTAAATTTCAAAATACTTTGACTTTCAAACAGGCTGCACAAATAATACACAGTTCCCACTCACCCCGCGCCGCTTCCTCTAACGTCCACACCTCACATCACTGCCATGGCGCATTCTCACGACTAACGAACCAGTGTTATCCAAAACTCCGTACTTTATTTGGATTTCATTCATTTTTCCCTTAATGTTATTTTTCCGTTCCAGGATCCCATTCAAGATACCTGTATTAATTTCTCAGAGCAGCCATAACGAATTACCACAAACGTGGGAGCTTCAAACAACAGAAATTTATTCTCTCACGGTTCTGGAGACCAGAAGTCCACAATCTGTAGGGCACTCCCTCTGACTCCTTCCATGTCTCCTCCAGCTTCTGGTAGCTCCGGCTGGCCTGGGCTTGTCACCACAGGGGGCCTATTTGCAGTGTTGACTCCTATCTGTGTCTCCATCTTTTCATGGTCTTCATTCTGTGTCTCTGCCTGTGTGCCTCAAACTGCCCTCCCCTTTCTCACAAAGCACTGCATTCAGGGCTCACACTACGTTCAGGATAATCTCATCTTGAGACACTTCACTACTTCTCTAAGACCCTATTTCCAGATGAGGTCAGTCACAGGGATCAGGTGTTCGGACTTGGGCATATCTTCTGGGGGCGGGCATAAGTCACCCCACTATAACACCACAGTACATTTACTCTCCAACAGTGGTGTACACACTGGTGGCACTGAGAGAAGGTGCGACTCAGTTCCACACACATTCCCTCCAGCACACTTCACAGGCCCAACACTGTGCTGAGTGCTGAGAGGAAGATGGAAGCACCGTGAGTCCTGTCTCCTTGGGGCTCATGGTCTTCAGGGAACGAGACTGGCCATGTGCTGAGTGAGCAGGGAGGCCAGGGAAGCCGGTAAGGGGCCCTTAGGCAGCTCCTGACCCAGCAGAGGCTGGGGAGAGGCCTGGTGTCCGATGCTGGGAGACGCTTGTGCCGTCCGTACCAGCAGGGCATCCTGCGAAGCCCAAGGGAAGCTGAGGCAGGGACAGGGGCTGAGTGGGAAGCTGCAGAGAACAAGGCAAGGGCCTGGCCATGGGGTATGAGAATCAGGCCAAGACTCCACTCTGCAAAGCTAAGGGAAAGGGCTCAGAGCCCCAAAGCAGCCTGTGGAGGTTTCAAGGAGCAAGACTAGTGCCAGTAGAACCAAAGTCCACGATGGAGCAGAAGCAGCACCTGGATGACTGGAGCTGAGCAGGGTCAGTGCTGATGAGCCTCGTATTCCCTCTGCCGTAGCCAGTGCGGACCCCCACCTGGGAAGTCTGACCTGACAGAGGGGGTGAGGATACAGGGGCTCAGGGACCACAGGGACAGGTACAGTGCAGGTCATTGTAACCAAAGCTACCGGGGACCTAAGAATTGAGATAGGAGCAGCAGAGACAGAAGATGAAGGAGGGGGTGTGCCAGGTGACCGAAGTCCAGAGATGAAGGCTCGGGGGCTGGAGAACACATCAGAAGCCTGGCCTGCTGGTTAGAGGTGTTGGGGTGGGAGAAGAGGCAGGGAAGGAGCTGAGGGCAAGCACATGACAGAGCTCCTTGACTGGAAGCAGCCCAGTAAAGACATTAAACACCACAACTTATGGAACTAGATGGTCGGGGTTCAAATCCTGCTCCTTCATCTCCCCAGGTGTGTCACTTTGGGCAAGTTACTTAACCTCTCTGGGCCTCAACTAGGAATAATAATAGTACCTGCCTTCATAGGGTTGTTGTAAAGATTGAGTTAAAATGCATGACGCACAGCGAACAGTGCCTGGCACATGGTGCTATGTAAACATTTGTGAGCAGTAGAATTATGTGAAGCAGTTTAAACATTAACCTACATTTCCCAAACTGTGCTCCATGGACTCTTCAACTAAAAGATGCTTCCATCAAAAAGGTTCCTCTAGTCAAATAAATCTGGGAAACATCTCCTATGATATCCACAACGAGCTTTGACAAGTCCATAGGAATGGGCGGAGGGGGCAGGGAGGGAGGAAGAAATACCCAAACCTGTCTAAATTTATTTAGCCCAGTGTTCCCCAAACCTAGTGGAAAATGGAAGCTTCTGGGCACATTGTGGGACACTGTTCCACAGGACACCAGTTTGGGAAGTGCCGTGGGGAAAGGCAGTGGGGTAATCTCTGAAAGTAAAGAAGGGAGTCTCTGTGACAAACTGCGGGCAGGGGTAAGGCCCAGCAAGACTCAGGTGCCCAGAGGAGGGAAGGAGGGGCCATACGGGAATGGAAGGGTGCATGGGAGAGACCCACGACAGGGGCTAGAGAAGACCAGGCTGCTAGTGGATGTGAAGGGGAGAGAGAAGGAGGCAGAAGTAATCCTGAAGACTCACATGTGGGAGGCAGGAAATGGGGGAGCAGGAGTCGGGGCACTCTTCACTTACACAGCCACTCAGTCTCCACCCGCTTGCCCCGCCACTCCTCCCAGTGTGTGACTGTGGTGGGTCTAAGCCCTGTGGCTGCCCAGAGGAGAGGTCTGGAGAAGGAAAGGTGGGGACAGCTGCCTCTTAGTAAAGAACAGCCCCCAGAGGCACAAAGGCATGCTGTCCCCCTATGCACAGACCGTGTGGTTGTAAAGTCGGCAGCAGTTATCCAGGGCCTGTGGGCTGAACTCTGGGCCGGTGCTGAGAAAAACGAAAGGCTGCAGTCTGAGCTCCAGGACGGGCTCCACCCCCTCTAAAGCCTGTGCAACCCTGGGGAAGTTGCTCCATGTCTCTGTTCGGCCCTTTCTCCCCAAGTTTGGTTCTCAAACCCCACTTCCTCCCCCCAACCACATCAGCCACAGCTATGACATTTCTACCTCTCACCCTGGTGCCCAAGGCATCCCCCAGGCACTGGGCCTTCTGCATCATCACTCAGTGCCCCACAGCCCTCAGCCTAGGCCCTCACCTCTGGAAGGCCTCTCGGCAGCACCGGTGCACCTCAAAGCTTCTGGCGCTGAGGGTGGTGTTCAGGAGCACTGTGCAGTTGACCTCGGCGCCCCTGGGCACATAGAGGATCCCTGCGCAGGAAAAGCAGTGGTGAGCAGGGCACCTTTCCCTACTGGCCATCACTGGGACTTCCTGGGCCAGAGCCCAGAGCCCAGCCCTGTCCTGGGGCCAGCTGCAAAGCCAGGGCTCAGCAGGGACTCACCTGCCACACAGGCATTCAGCAGGGACACACAGGTACCTGTGCAGAGTGCCCGGAGCACAAGCTGGGAGAAGTCGCTCCTCCGTTGGGGGGCCATGGAAGCTGCAAGGGTACAGAAGAGCTCAGGAACAGGACACCACGGGCCTCTCTGCCCAGGCTCAGCGCCTCTGGCTGTCTCTGCTGACGCCCCTTCCTCTCCTGGGTGGCCAGAGGGATGGACGCTATCCTCTTGACCACTGAGTCCTCCCTGGCTTGACTTGGGCCCGTAGGTAGCACTCCACATCTCCCCATATACCATAAGTGGCAGACATATGAAAAGAACGTGAGTCTGGAGTCAGGTAGCCCTGGGATTAAATACAGGCTCAGCCACTTGCTAGCTGAGTGACTTGGGCCATCACTTCATTTCTCCAAGACTCAGTTTCCTGCTCTGTAAAATGGGATGACTATACCCAGACAAGGGGAGTGTGAGGAGTGGAAATGGTTTTGTAAAGAGCTGAGAGCTGGGCAGAGCCTTCCTCCCTAGGGACCCCTCACCCCTGCCATGCCTGTCCACAGTGGGTGCAGGAACTTGTAGGCCAGTGCCTCAGGGGACAGGAAAGCACCGTACCTCTCATGCCTCCCCACATCCTGAGCCAGGCCTGGCCTGCCCTGTCCCCCAGCTCAAACAACAAAGAAATTATGGAATTCCTGGGCTGGGAGAAGCCTCCATGGCCATCTTGCTCAGGCCCCACCTGAGACCAATAGGAGAACTGAGACATATAGCTCCCCGGGCAGGTGTTTCACAGCCAGGACTGGAATCTAGGTCGCTCATTCTCCAGCACTCTGGGGAGGCCCCCACAGGACTCACTCAGGCCTCCCAGCATGATTCCAATGGAGCTGAAGTTGGCAAATCCACAGAGGGCATATGTTGTGAGGATCTCTGCTCTGACCTGAAGTACAGAAGACAGGTGAGGAGGGGGTCCCCTCAGATGGGATGGGAGCACCTGACACCACCTAGCTCCCTGGCCTTAATGTCACCCACTTGCTCTGTGTCTTTGACCCTGGAAGTGCTCAGTGCTGCCCCCTCCCTGGCCTTGCCACCCACCTCTAAGTCCATTCAAGCTGCACCACCCAAACACAAGCTCTTCAATCTGCTTAGCTGAATTTCCAGCTTTCTGGGCATGATCCAGGCTTTCTCAGTCCTACCAAGCTCTGGACCCAGGGGGCACTCGCGTAGGTGGCCCTATCCCAGCACTCTGCCGTCTTGCCATTTGTCTACTGTGAACCTCTCAGGCTGAGAGCCCTCTGGCTCCTGTCATGCTGAGGGTGGAGAGTGGGGTGTGGCCTAGTGAAGACAGTGAGGGACTTGGAGCCCAACCAACTTGGGTTAGGCTTGTCCCCACCTATAATCAGGTTGAGCAAATCAACAGCCTCTACGTTTCAGCTTCTCCACCTGGAATGTGGGGATGATAGTTCTAGCCTGGAAGGGCTGCCTTAAGGATTTGTACCATGTATGGGAAGTATCAGGTGTCCAGCATGTGTTCAAGCAAAATAACTCTCCTTCTCTTTTGCTCTGAATGATTGCTTAATTTGTCAGAAAAAAAGTGTTAAGAGCCAAAATGGAGCAATTTATAAGAAAAAAACTGGCTTAGACCCATACCCCACACCACATAAAAAAAGTAATTCTAAATCAAAGATGCTGATAAAAATTAACATTTTAAACAAGTAATAGAAAACATAGGATAATGATTATTATTGTATCTATAAGGTAGTATTATAACCCATTCTGGAGAGAAGCCAACTGAGGCTCAAAGAGGTCAGGTAACTGAGAAAGTTCACAGAGCAAGAAGGCAGCTGTGTCACATCTGAACTCAGCTCTGACTATAAAACTCCTACGTTTAAATACTTCACTACATTATTTCAGGAATTTAACACTTACTAGATTTCTGGAATGCAGATAACTTTCTATGTTATCCATAAAGGAAAAGATTGGTATAAAATTCATTTCAAGAAAAATCCCTGAATACAAAATAAATACAAAATAAAGGGGGGGGGGAACTAGGAAAAATATATGCAGGAAATATAACAGAAAAAGACTAATGCCTTTAACATAAAGAGCTTATGCAAATTGACAGAAAAAATATTAAGGCACCTGCATCTTGCTGGCTCACCTACAATCACCCTCCATACAGCAGCCCGAGGAATGTGACATGTCAAATCTTCAGTAACTTCCTAAGATCCTGGCCTGTGCCACTCTCTTTTACATTGGTTATCACCTTCTCTAACTGTACTTCTTGTCCCTCAGTTTCTCCAAACAAGTGCTTTTCAACCTCAGGATCTTTGCATGTGCCTCTTTGCCTAGAATGCTCTTCCCAGCTTCTCCTGGCACCTTTACCTCCCCCAAAACTTAGCCTAAATGCCACACTGCAAGAAGGCCTTTTCTGACCAGATCAGTCAAGGAAAATCTCTTCTCTGTTTCTCCTTGCTTCCTTCAAGAACTTACCATGAATTGTGGTAATTTTATTTTTTTATTCTTTTGTTTTCTTGTGTTTTGTATCTGTCTTTCATTTTCATGATCCCAAGGACTATGTGTAATTTCCCTTTTATCCCTGCATCTTAGCAGTCTCAACAAATACTTGCTGAAGGAATGAAGTTCATTAAAAAAAAATATGTCCTGAAGGAATGTACCATCCATTATCTCCAGAGGAGAGAGACTGGAGATGAGGATGAGGAGTGAGGGAAAACCTGTGCTTTTTACTCCATACAAACCTTTAAAAAAAAAACAACAACTAAGGAGTACATTCCTTTACAAAAAAAAAAAAAAAAAAAGACGAGAAAAAATATATCATGTTCCTAGTAACCCAAGAAATGAAAATTAAAGCAATGAGGTATTATTTGCCTGTTCAAATAGCATTTTTTTTTTTTTAAGAGGCCACTCAATACTGTTCAGTGTATGGCGAAATCAATGCTCACAGGCACAGCTCAGGGCCATTTCAGTTGCTATAACCCTTTAGGAAAGTTACTGGCAGCAATCACATGGGGACTCGTGGCATGTGATTCAGCCATCCCACATCTGAGAAAGCTCCTGAGAAAGCGATCTGTGAGAAGGAAAAAGTTCTGTCCGTGAAGTTATTCCTTTAAGCATCATTTATAATTGCCAAATATTATAATTAACCTGAATGGCCTGACAGTAGGGGATTGGTTAAACATGTGAGGATACAGATATTGAAATGATGCTTACGTCATAATAGTAGGTGGGGGAAAAGCTGGCAACAGTACAGTATGAATGCTATAGTGACGACTATGGGAATTTTCTTAAAAAGTATAGAAAAAATGTATAAGGCAACTATAGCTGTTATTTTGGGATGGTGAGGTGGGTAATTTTTTCATTCCCAATGATTTTACATAGAGCTTTCATTCTTTTACAAAAGATAATAGAAAGAGCCAATCCCTGAACTGAATGCAATATACTGATAGTGATATAGTGGTCAGGTCACCCTTCTTTACTTCCAGCTCACTGGACACTCGCATCTATTCCTTTGGGATGGACGTGGTAGATGCTACACCAGTTTTCCAATAGGAATTTTTCCCAAAATCCAATAGGGCTTTTCAATAGGAGAGGCAAGGAGCAGCGGCTGTCCCAAGGCCATGCAGGACGGAGGCCCACCTACAGCTAGATCTCAGATATCTCCAACAAGTCTCCTTCCCCACTCATCAGCCTCCTGAGAGATCTCAAGGTGATGGCAGTGAAGCCTGAAGCCATCATGTTGCCTAGGGCAGTAGGATGCTGGGGGTTGAGGGCTACTTCTGTGTGTCTCAGCAAAGGCAGAGAGCCAGAAAGCATCTGTGTCATGCCCCTGCCTCAGGGAGGGTAGTGGGATACTCACGGAGATCCACTGCTTTTTGGCATCGATCCACTCCTCGGCCCCTGCAAGGCGGCGCTGCTTGTACTGGGAGAGCTCCTGATAGGCCACAAACTCATTCAGAAACAGCTTGATCCCCAGCAGCTCTGCCACCACAGGGCAGTCCTCCCAGGCCACGCCCATCAAGAAGGCCAGAGGCCGAAGGGCGTAGGAGCAGATGAGCTGAGGCATAAGGCAAAAGGCGCTGCTGGGACCTGAGCTGGCCTGGGCTCTGTTGGGTGTCCAACCACCACCCACCGTCTGGGGACCACCCCCTCCACAGAGCAAATAGGGCAGCCAGAACTATACCTGGAAGCTGAGTCCCTGAACGTCCACCATGCCCCCGAGCCAGGAAAGAGCAGCGTTGATGAAGGCTAGCACAGACAGGAAGGCAATCAGGTTGGCTGCAATGTTGGCTACGATCCTCACAGAGATGGCAGCCCCACTGCTGGCGGCTTCTAAGAGGTTCTGAGCATCTCTGTTGTTGAGATGAAGAGCCATCTTATTGGCCTATCCCCACAAACAACAGAGCCCTCCATTTTACAGTGTCAGAGAAGAAGCTGAGGGTCCTTGTTTTCTCCCTGAGAGAAAGGGGCTGGTCCCAGCACCAGGATAGGACCCAGACTTCTAGCACACAGCTGCCCAAGACAGGGGGGCCATTAGCCACGTGCGGCTTTTGAGCACTTGAAAGGAGACTGCTCAGAATTGAGATATGTTCTAAGTATAAAATACATACCAGATTTTTTTGGTTTAGTACAAAAAATGTAAAATAGCTCATTAATCATTTTTATATTGACTACATGACAATATAACATTTTGGATATATTGGATTAAATAAAATATTTTATCAAAATCACCTCTATCTTTTTATTATTTTAAAGATGACTACTAGAAATTTTTAAATTACAGATGTGTATCACATATTTCCGCAAGGTGGCGCTGCTCTGGGCCTTCAGGAAGTTGGAGATGGGCCTGACCTCACCACCACTTTCACTATCCCAAGAACACTTGTCAAAAGTGGTGCCTTTTTCAACATTTTTAAAAGATTAAATGTCACAGGACTGTTGTTAAGACTACGATGAAGAGATGTTGGGAGGTGAGTGAAATCCACAATGGCGCTCGATGTGTTAATATGTGATTGACGCATTGATGGTCAGAGCTCGAGGCATGTAGAGAAGGTGGCATGGAGCCTTTTCACGACTGTCTTCACTACACACGCACCAGGCCACTGTCCCATGCCTTGAGCAGTCTATTGTTTCTGGCTAGTTCCAAGGCTGGAAATTAAGATGTAAACACTGGAATCCGTGTTTTTGCAAACGAAACCATAACAAGGGCAGTGAAAGAGGGGAGGTGGGCCTGGGCTTGGTGGAAGGGCAGACAAAAAGGGACCCACTGCTGCCTCCGCTCGCCTCTGTCCTGTCCCCACCGCCCACCACCACCACTCATCCCTCTGCAGGACCCTCCTGATGTGCTCACCCACAGCTCAGTGTCACCCCTTCCACACTCCTGAACTTAGACTCCTCCACCTCTGGGTAGACTAGCTTAGAGAGGGCCAAAGCACAAGGGGCGGCCATCGCAGAGGCAGCAATCAAGGAGGCAGCATCAATCTGCAAGAGCGAGTAAGAAGAGACAGTCATGGGACGTGCCAGGGCGCAGGAGTGCCGCCCAGGGCAGCAGGGGCCATTGTATTTGGCCCCACTGGTATGTCGTCATCGTCAGCACTGCTGCCATCGCTATTGATAATGACAGCTTGATGTGTAGAGGATTGCAGGCTACGACATACAGAACCTCACATTTCCCCCAGCACTTCTGTAAGTGAGGCAGGATGAGTACAGTTCACCATTGAACAACATGGGTTTCGAGCACCAATCCTCGTGTAGTCAAAAGACTGCGTCTAACTTCTGACTCCCCAAAACCCTAACTACTAACAGCATATCGTTGCCTTACCGATAACATAGTCAATTAACACATATTTTGCATATGTATTATACACTATATCCTTATAATAAGGTCAGCTAAAGAAAATGTTATTAAGAAAATCATAAGAGAAAATATATTTGAAAATTACTGAAAAAATCTACATATAAGTGGACCCATGCAGTTCAAACTCAGTCTGTTCATGGGTCAACTGTAGGATTATCCCATTTTACAGACAAGGAGACTGAGACATCAGACAATTAAATGTGACTTGCCCAAGGCATTAGAACACATTATGTCTTTTGGCTCCAAGTTCAAGGTTCTTCCTTCCCTTCTAGGCTGTCTCCCTTTGACCACTAATCAGAGGGCTGGTTCACCACTGGCTGAGGGGTTTGTGATGGTTTCAGACAAAGCTCATGGAACCTGAGAGCTGGGATAGACCCAAGAGGTGACCCAATTTGACCTCGCAGTGTAGGAATGTCTTCCCTCTGCAGGATCTCTCTCAAATACTCACTGTAACAGGGAACGCATGGCGTCAAGGCAGCGCATCACACCCACTCCTGTGGTCAGAGAGTTCTTAGGAAATTTACCCCCTACAACAGCCATCCTGTGGCCTTGGGTTCTGCCATGTCCTGGAGCTACGCTTAGAAGCCCTTCCCAACAAGATGGAGCCACGTGACCCCAACATTATTCTTTCCTAGATTTTTATCCTGACTGTGGTCCTAAACTTCTGCTTCCCTGTTCTCCTCCACAGAGATAGACGGGACACTTTTTTACCACTATGGTACCTACTAAATGGAAAAATTAGAACTAACCCAAACATCTAGCACTGGGGAAATGGCTAAGCATTGTAAAGTTGCCGTAGGAAAGGATGGTCACCAAGGCTTTGCAATAATGGAGGGAGATACCCACAAAAGTGCTTGTAAAACATAACCACAACAATGAGAAAAAAAAAACTCCAAAATTATGCATAAAAAGAAGATGAGAAAGAAATACACCAAAATGTCAACTGATTGTCCATCCCTGACTAATGGAGCCAAAGCTGATTTTCTTTTCTTTCTGCTTTTTTGTGTATTTCAAAGGTATCTTGTTTTTATAAAGAGATATAAAATAGAATTCTTCTCCTTAAATCATGTAATAAATCAACTGTAGTTCTTCAATTTTAAATAAAAAGGATAAAAAGGAGGGGGGTAAGTTTAAGCTACATACTCGGGCCAATAAAAGCCCAGGCCCAGGTCCACGGAAGCACCTGGAACTGTCGCTGAAGACAGACTCTCTAAGGCTCTGAAACTCATGTAATGTCCTTCTTCTTTTAAACCCCATTGGTTCTTTTCGATGGTAAGCAAAAACCCCTTAAGACATGAACTAGCACCAGCACGACCTCCTGTCCTGTGGGAAGAAGCCAGCTTCAGGGCAAGTGTCCTCTCTGGACTTCTGGGCTGTGCTTTGGAACTTCACTGGCCTCCTCCTCAGCTGCCCATCTCCAGTGGGGACAGTTTCACACCTGGAATCCTAGGATCTTCCCTCCACCAGCCAGGATGCTTCCTCCAGCTTGGAGGTTACCTCTGGTTTGTTAACTTGAGTCCCAACGGGAAACATGCCTGACAGTTGTCCCATTCTTGGACACTGTAAGCCAGTCGCGGCCACAGCTTAAATTGCCCCATCCAGTCATGTCCTGCTCATCTTGGAAAGGGCCAAGTCCTGCTCAGGCAGGGCTCCCTGGGCCACGGGGTCAGCGCACACAAGGCCTCCCCATGGGCCCCCAAGGCCACGACATCCCCTGGCCTGCCTCCAAGCACCCGGTCAGAAATGCCTTCGTCCAAGCATCCCAGGATCCAGGTTAGGGAAGGACAGAGGGTCTGAGCCCTCTGTTTGAATTTTCAAAAAGCTCTTCACCAGGAAAGGAAATAAATCCAGGCAACTACAAAGCATAAAGTTGGTCCAGTTCAGAAGGATGGATTTCCTAATATGTCTAGGAAAAACTACCAAGGCTTCGACACCATAAGCTCCTTCTGCCTGTTTTCGCATTTAATTCTTAAACTGCCATGAGGTGGGCAGTAATCCTGTTGACAGACGTACAGTAAATGCTCACTTGGCCCTGTTCAGGACCCCGCAGACCCTGTCCCAAGGGATCTCACTCTTGTGCAACCGAGGAGCATCAGTGGCCGACCCCCTCAATGTGACCCTGCCTAGCCTGGGTCCACAGCTCCAGACACACATTTCAATATCTTCTCATGGTGGCCCTGGAACCAGAGGGGTGGGTAGAGAGACCTGGTACTTGCTTTAGAGCTTTTTGGAAATACGGTGAAAATGGAGATGTATGTGGAGGCCCCCATGAAAGGATTCAGTCAGGAGGCCCCCAGGACCTCAGACCAAGGAAGAAAGTCTAGACCAGCACTGTCCAACACAAATATAACGGGAACCACAACTATGATTTAAAATTTTCTAGTAGCCAATATAAAAAGAATCAAGTGAAGTCAATTTTAACAATATATTCAAAATGTTTTTTCCACCCCTGTATCAATATAAAACTTATTAATAAAATATACATATATATGTTTTTTCCATGTGATATCTCATAGCAGATCTCATTTCAGACAGTCACATTTCAAGTGCTCAACAGCCACATGTGAGTGGCCACTGTGTCAGACAGCACAGGTCTATAATATCCAGATATTAGCAATAGGAGAGGTGAAGGGCAAAGGGAGCCAGAAGCCAAGCAACAAGGAGAAAGGAGAGATCATGAGGGATCTTTATGGAATTCAGGGGTGAGGGCAGAGCAAAGATACAGTGAGGAATTGCCTGGAGGAGAGAGTGCAAGGAAAGAAGGGAGAAGGTAGAAAGGCAGGGCTGCCAGAGACCCCGAAGCTGCTGCAGTGGCGGCTGAGAGCCAGGTGGGGGCAGAAGAGAGCTTCTCTGATACTAGGTAAGTTCTGACATGCTCTTCACCTGGCACAAGTGGGGATAGCTCTGGGGCTGCAACACTAGGGGCTGTACATAGAGGCCCATGGCCACCTGTAGAGATTCAGGGAAGTGGGTACCCAGGCCCTGTCAGTGGGGAGGTCTAAGAAAGGAGAGAAAAGAAGGCTGAGCTGTAATGGCAGCTACATCCACATAGTAGAAATAATACCATTCTTTAAACTAGCTGTGAGACCCAGAAACAGGTTAAGACAGTTAAAGGTCCTAAGTCTCCAAAATATTATGGCATCCTCTCCCCTAATACGCCACCATAAAATGTTTCGGGAACAGTTTTGAGTTTCCATTTTTGAAATGTCAAATTGCCTCCTAAATCAACTGATAGAGGGGTGGGTGAGACGCACTAGCTCTGATGGGCCTTTCCTAAGCCTCGGTGCGAATCAGGTGACCTCTAAAATGCTAGATGGGAGGGTTCCAGGCCAGAAGACAAAGCCCCAGAGTACAAGGGGCCTTCTTGAAGAGTGACGCAGCCACCTCTCCACCTAGGCAGCTCTGTGGGCATGTGCCGACGAGGTTACTAGTGTGGCCTGAATGTCCTGAGACAAGGAGGGGCCGAGGGGCAGGCTGGCTTGTTTCAAGCTCACCCCTCGGCCACCCCAAAGGACAAAGACAGGTGGAATTGAGACCATGGAAGGAGACTGTGGGTGTCATCACCTCACCCATGCACACACAGCCTCAGGAACAGTGAAAGGCAGACCGTACGTAGTCCATCTCACTCTAGGGACTAAGTGGCAATGCACTGCATGGAGAAACTTATGCAACTCATTCCCTTACTGATCGACATTTATGTTCTTTTTTTGTTCCTTTTTGGTATCACAAATAATGTTGGAGTTTTGCCTGTTTTGAACACTCATGAACATATTTCTGTATCGCAATAATCCAACTGGGTCAAAAGGAAGGAGTATTGTAAAACTGACTGCTAGATGTTCTCCAAAAAGATAATGACAAATTACACTCTCATCAAGTGTGTGTTCATACCCCAAAGGAGATGTAGGCGCCCAGCAGGGAGCCAGCAATCGTGGCGTAGCCTCCGGTCATGACAACATGGATTTCAGAGAGGGTCATGTCTGCCAAGTAGGGCCGGATCAGTAGAGGAGCCTCCGTCTGCAAACGGGAAAGACATCAGACAAACAGAACTGGCCACTAGGCCAGCACAGGCACCTAGGGCGTCTCTTCCCCCAGCGGTGGGCAGGTCACAGTGAGTGCTGGGGATCTCAGGGGAAGAGATAGCAGGTGGGGTAAGGACTGTGGCCTGTGCTTGGCTGAGCCTCTCAGAATCTCAGCACTGGCTGGGCTCTGTGCAAGGACCCCTAGCCCTTCCACCTGGCCTAATAATGCTCCTCTGTGTCAAGTGCCTACCATGTCCAGGCACCCCACTAAGCACCTCACATTCATTACTCAAAACCTTCTGAGAAAGAAGAGATCATCCCTTTTTCCAAGAGAGTGAACAGGATCAGAGAGGTTCGAAGAATGACCTCTGTTCACACAAAGAAGCCGATGTAACTCCAGGCCTGAGCTCTTAATGAAGACTGGGGGTTGCCAGAAGGAAAGGCAAATATGTCTTTTGATGACTCAAATGTTGGGCAGATGGGCCAGGTTCCTGGAACAGTCTGAAGAGGCTTACCCTCAGGAGGGTCAGGCCTTCTGAAAGGGACTGGGGACTGACAGTGCCTTCAGAATCATATTTACTTTGGAAAATACCTTTTCAAAAAGGAGGAGGAGGAAAAAGACAAAATTAGGTGCAAAGAACTCTGGTCAGAAAGAGGAAACCTGGATTCTAAGTCCGGGCTTATCCTCTGGGATCTTGGCAAGTCATCCCCACTCCTGAGCCTCGCTTTCCTCCTTTACAAAAGAAGAACATGGGACTCCATCTGTAGAATTTGTCAGTCTCTAAGCTGATGAAGACAACCTAGACCTAGTGTGGTAGGAGGTGCCAGACAGATACCATCCTCCCTGGCATGACCCAGGCAAAATGGACCCCCCAGACATACATTCGTGGGGCAGCCGCCTTTCACGGCCCTGGGAGAAGGTGCACATGACTGAATCAGAGCTCTAGCGAACCAGAGCCCTGCCTTCCCTGGGGAGGCCACAGGACCCACCTGGCTCACAAAGATGTTTCCAGCCACGCTCAGGGTTTCGGTGGCCGTGGTGCCCATGGTGACCTGCATCAGCCAGGCAATCTAGAAGGAAGAAGGGTGCTTTTTGTGGGCTGGCATCAGCAAGCCCCAGAGGCAGAGAGAATCAGGGAGAATTACCTTACAAATCTTCCTTCCAAATCCCAACCCGGGTAGAACCCCCCACATACATTTCCCCAAAAGATCCATTCATCTTCTCCTTCTAAACCTCTGTTGATGGGGCCTACCATCCATAAAAAAATGGGTTCCCTGGTCAAATGTATCTGAGAGGCACTGTACACACACACCTTGGAGATAACCAGTACATATCGTTTAGTAAAGGCACGAAGCTCGTTTAAATTAATTAGCTTCACAAAATCATCTAGCCATGGGATCCCCTTACCTTGTAGCACTTATTAACCTGTTATGGAACGAGAGTTTTGTGAAAAAGGCTGTGGGAAACACTGTATTAGAAATTTCCGCCTTTCAATCAAGATGAAATCTGCTTCCCTGGACTTTCTCCTCTGCAGGCACCTCTCAGGCTGCCCTTCCCCTTCCTCTGCCCAGGCCTTCTCTTTCCCAGTCCCATCATTCCTGCTTCCTTCAGCCATTCTATGCACAGAGTCTAGCCCTTCCACTCTCCCACCAACAGTTCAGTCTATCACAGCTCCTTGCTTGATCGATTCTCCAGATTTGGGGTCCCTGCTTTCCTCCTGACACGCACTGAGCTCTCACCTAACCACAGGTGGTTTCTGCATTTCTGGTAGCCACCTGAAGGTACTGGGTTGTTCTGAGTTCAATCAGCTAAAAGCTTAGAATCTTTCGCCAGGACCAATGCTATCTCCTGTGTCCTGGTTTGGTACAGCAGATTTTATGAAGATAAGCATTTACAACAGCTAAGTCTGGCCAATGAGGCTCCCTGCTCCAGTCTCAGAACTTTAAGTATAAATCATTCTTTCCCCTAACATTTCTTCTCAATGCAGCTTCAATTCTGCAAACCTCCCTCCCATGAAGACCTCCTTGGATTTTCGTGCCACTTCTTAGTATATCATGACAAGAGGCTCTGTGAAAGGATGTTTGGTTGGCAGTAGGTTTGACAGGGTATGGACCCTGGGATCAGGGCATTCTGGAAAGGTCTAAGCTCTCAGAGCAGGGGACTGGGAGAAGATTTCGGCTCTGGGAGCATGGCACTCTGGGAAAAATGAGCCCTGTGAGCAGGTGACTGGGAGAGCACAGGCTACGGCACTGGGAACTCACCTTCAGGATCACCCACTGCATGAGGCCCACATAGTAGAGAACTGACATGACGCAGCTGAAGAAAACAATAATGGGCAGAACCTGCCAGGAAAGAGCAGGGGCCCAGGTCAGAGGCAGACAGGTAGCAGGAGACCAGGCAGGGCCTCTGAGCCTCTGGACAGCCCATTCCATCTGAGGCCTTGCCACTCGGAGGCCGCATGGGGTCTCTCTGAACTCAGTGCATGAAATCACACATGGGTCCTCTTTGGAGTCCCATCCCCTGTATATACTGACCATCACTCGGCCATCTTCCCCCCTTCCCTCACCAAAGGTGAGGCCTGTGCTGTGGTAGAGATGCAGGCCTGAGTCCCCCACCTTCTATCACCTGTAGGATGAGGACAGGATGCCTACCCATCAGGGCTGTGAGGGTTAAGGAGCTGGCTCAGGGCCTGGCTCCTTGCACAGTGTCTCACCTCTGCCATGAGCGCACTCCCTGATCCCTGACTCTAGCATTAACCCCCCTCCCATGCTTTGGGTCTGCATTAGGAGTCCCTCATCTCTCTAGCGTTCTACTTCCACTCACTGCCAACGAGCTCAGAAGGAGACTACTCGTGGACCTGCAGCTAGCGTTTCCTCCTGTCACCCCATTCCCTGGCCCCAGGCTTATCACTTCTTTTCACTCACTCCAAGCCTCGCCAATTCTTCCTTCAAAACGTCTCTCGCATCCATTGCTAGTCTCCAAGCCAGGGCCGCGGCCCGTGCTACTGCATGGCAGGCTGATTTACGACAGGGAGGACTGGCAACACGGTAAATGTCTCCCCAGGGAGGGTGAGTTCAATGACCTGCAGGATGGTCAAGGGGCATGCTAAAGTAGAGAGGCAGCAATGAGGGATGCTCTCTGGGCTTTGGGGATGATTTCCAAGATCGCTGTTAAATGCAAAAGGAAGGTGAAAAACAGGGTGCTGTTAGGTGTATAGTAAAGGGCAGGGGCAGCACTGAGTGTGCTCTTGTGTGGGCGCGCGGTTATCACGAGAAGGATCTACAAATGGCCGGTGATGGCAGTTGCCTTGGGTGACTTGGGGGTCAGGGTGGGACGGAGGCTCGCTTACCATATTCCCTTTCGCTCTGTTGTAATGTGTTACCTGTTCCAAACAGTTTTAAAATAAGCTACACAGTGTCGGTAACAACACAGGAATACTCTCATGCTAAAATGGGAAAATTGGAATGTTAAAACCGTTGAGAGGGCCGAGAGACAGGACACACAAACAACCAAAGTGCTTCTGCCTACTGGGCCTGTGGGCATTTTGTTTTCTTCTATCTCCATGTCCAATTTCTCATCTGCTCCTCTAATTTTCTACAACATGGACACTTCTCAGGGGTGGGGAGCACGGGCAGGGGAGAGGTTTGGGGCAAGCTCATCAGCTCGGCTTTGAACTTGCTGGGTTTGGGATGCCTGCGGGACATCCGCAGGGAATGCTGAGTGGGGAGCTGGACCAAAGGTCAGGAGCAGGGGTGAGGTCTGGGCCAGGCCTCGGTTTGGGCTCCTGAGCACAGAAGCACAGGCTGAGGCTGGGCGGAGATGCGATTCAGAGGAAATCGCCAAGTGCGAAGAGCAGTGACGAAGACCGGGGCCCTGCGGTCAGCATCAGTAAGGGTGAGAGGGGAAGGACAGGCGCATGGGGGAGACGGAGAAGAAACAGAGGGTGGAGGACATCCAGGAGACAAGGACAGCTTTTCCAGAAGGGGCAGTCGTCAGCTGTGCCGGATGCATCAGAGACTCTAGAAAGGTAGGGACTGAGATGGTCCCATAGCACTTAGCTGCCCCAGTAAGTCCTGACCACTGCTTTGTGGATTCAGGGGTCCCCGGTGTCCTAGATAGAGTTGGACGAGGGGTGGGGACAGAGGCTTGGTGTCAGTGAACCAAGGAGAAGTGGGACGTGAGAAAGTGAAGATGGCGAGGGCAGAAGCAGGGCTGTGTGAGAAGAAGGCCAGAGCGGGGGTTGGGGGGAGAGGGCTGTTTTTGTTTGTAAGAAGAGAGACTCTTAAGCAATCAAATTTAGGCTCCAGTTCAGAGTGAATGGCTGACATGGTGGGCTGGTGACAAGAGCCTGCCAAGCCCCTCCCCCGCCCCCGCAGTAAGGCTGGTGCTTTTCCTCCCACACGAAGCCTGGGGGGTTTATCTGCTCCACTCAACATCTTGTCACCCTCTTCACTGCAGTGGGGATGTCACCTGACAGAGAGCACAGGCATCAGCTGAAGAAACCCTTCCCTGTCCTGTGACTCCTTCTGGCTGCCTGGTGCTGAACACACCCCCAACACGAGGGGTGTGACATCACTCTGCTGTCCCTTGGAGTGAAACGTATAGAGGATCACGTACTGTCTAGACGGCGTGTCAGATTCATCCTGTGAGGGACTGCTCGGCAGGCCGGCGGGGCCGCAGACACGGCCAGAGCCAGGAAGCAGTGTGCCCGAAGCAGTGGTCTGTAGGAGCAGACGTGCCCCCACCAGCAACCAGGACACATGCCACCTGTGAGGGGGGGTCTCTGGTGAGGGGGAGCTGTGCGTGGGATTAACTGGTGACTATCTAGGGAGGGAAGATGAATGGAAGAGAAGAGAGGTGGCCCCGGATTTTCTGTGGTGAGACATTTAGTACTCAATAAAATCCCTCAGGTCAATAGGATCTCCCAGCTGGGAAACATGCCTGGGGCCTGTTGTGTGGGAGGTGGCAGCAGACCCTGCAGGGAAGAGGGAGGGGAGGGCCACTAAATCCTACTGTGTATCTACTGGGTGGTCCTGCTCTGTGCTGGGTACCCAATGTAGTGACTGACTCATCAGTCCTCAAAGCCACTGAAGTAGACATAACTCCACTTCACAAACGGGGACACTGAGGGTACGAGACATTGGGTACTTGCCCAAGGTCACACCCTGCAAAGAGACAGAGTATGTCCTAGCCCAATTTGCCAAGATGCTACCATGACCCTGAGGAGCTCTGCCCTGGGTCAGTCCTGAGGCCTCATTTCTCTGTCTTCAGGGGCAGCACTCATCCCCTCCAAGGGAAACCTGAGTCGGGGTGCAGCTGCCCCAATAAGTCCTGACCACTGCTTTGTGGAAACTCAGAGCAGTCTGGGCTTGCTGGCAGCAATGCTCACCTGCAAGTCAAGGGAGAAGAACTTCTACCTCTCTCAGCCCGTGGTTTTCAAAGTGTGGTCCCTGGACTAGCAGCATCGCTGAGAATTTGTTAGAAATGCAAAATCGGAGCCCCATGCCTAGAGTTTCAGATTCAGTCGGTCTGGGGTGGGCCTGAGAATTTGGCCTTTCCAGGTGCTGCTGTCTCGACATCACACTCTGGGAACCACACCCTCTGAACAGACATCACGTCCTCACCAGGAAACGGTTCTGAGGGCAGGATTAAACCCACTTGGACAGCCCTGCCGCTTCCTCTCCCTGGAGGGAGCTGAGCCAGGACTCCTGACAACTTCCGAGGCTGTCTGGGCAAACCTCCACACCGCCAGCCCCCAAGGCCCAAGCACTGCTGACGAGCCGCCACCAGACAACGAACCACAAAAACCCAGAGCTGGAAGGTTCCGCAGAGGTGACTGCAGCAGTGTCCACCCCGTCACCAACATTAGGTGAAAGCAGATAAACTGGACGCCTCCTACTTCCCGCTCATGCCATCCCTTCGCCCAGAATGACCCGCCACTGAGCCCCTCGTGCCCATCTCTGCCTGTCAGTCTTCTTCAGAGACCTCTGCAGGTGCCATGCTCTTACAAGAGCTCTCCTGGTTCAACTGTCCCATCTCCCTCCTTTCCACACCCCACCCCAGTCTCCATTTACTTCCCATTCCTGCCTCTGAGAACTGTGCTCACTGAGGTAACCAGTGGCTCTTTAATTACTAAATCCAATAGCACCTTGCAATTCTTATCTTACTTTTTTTTTTCCAGTCCCTACCTTACTTTGTTTATTTATGTGCAAAATTTGACGCTGTTGACCACTGGAGGTCGCAGACGCTTTATCAGGGAGATACCCTAAACCTCTTAGGAGATGAAAACATGTTCCTTCACCCTTCACCATGTGAGCGCACTGCTGAGCTTAGGAAGCGGGTGCTTGTTCCAGAGGCTACAGTGTTAATAAAGAAAAGAGTGAACATTCGCTCCCAGGTCCGCCGGACCCAGGAAGGATGGGAGGTGATCATGTGGGTGGAAAGTTACCAGAAGGGAGATGGAGCCAAGGTGAAATGACTAATCAAGATGATACAGCCAGGAGGTGGCTGCCACGTCAACTGTGCTGGACTCCGGGCCAGGGGAAGTGGGGGGCTAAACTTCCCAGAGGAGTGATGAGCTGGACTGCAGCCCAGCAGGAAGCAGCTTAGATTCTGAAAATCTGAGCAAGCTCAGAGAAGACTTCCCAGGCTGATGTGGGCCAAAGGCCTTGGACTAGGTCCACATGGTTCGTGGAAAGAACCGAAAGAAAGTTTCTGAGTCTTATATTCAACTTGGCACCAACAAAGCCATCCCCAGCTTGAGGATAAGCCCAAGCCTGGTAAGCGTGCATACACATGTGTGTGTGCGTGCATGTGTGTGTGTGTGCATGTGTGAGAGAGAGAGACAAAGAGAGAGAGACAGAGAGAGACAAAGACAGAGAGACAGAGAGATGCAGTGATGAGGGCTGTGAATGAAATTCTGTGACTAGTGAATCTTGTGAGAAAGGGGATTCTGTGGCCACTGAGCATATGTCTTAAGTCTCCCCTCTCCTGGCCATCTTTGCTAAGAAGGCCACTGGCTAATTCACCAGGAGTTTGACCAGAAGGCAGTGCCTCCCAGGGGCCAGGAAAGTGTCTGACAGGGCAATGCTGAGGCTGGTTAATGATCAACCAACTTCCCTCACTTTTTCTATCTTGACAGAACATCTGATCTCAAAGTCTTTAGCAACTAGAGATGTAACTTAAAGGTATCATTACTGTTGTTAGGGATGTTCTTTGGAAGGGAGGCATGCTGTCACTGACTTCTACTTAGAGAAGAAACACTACTTGACTGGTAGTCCGATGCCCCAGCTCCAACCATGGCTCTGCCCTAACTCACAACATGACTGTGGCCAGGTTGCTGCTCCTCTCTGGGCTTGGTCTGATCGGCTCCAATATAAAGGGAGACCCGAGACCACAGAGCGTCCTCCCACCCGACGCTCCATGAATCCATGGTTCTGAAGGGTGATTAGGGAGAGCTGCGAGTAGCAGGGGTGCACACATTCCTCCAGAAAGGGAGGAAATACAGGAGGACGAGCGGCTAACCAGCACGCGTGAAACCGCCACCCAGGCTCTGCTCGCAGGAGCCCACACCCCCAGGCAGGCCGACCACATGGCTTGCTCACGCTCCCCAGAGCCGGAGGCCTGGGCCAGCATGTGTACAGGCGTTGTGGGCCAACTGTCAGCTGACCTGAAAGGCAAAGACATCCTTGACCAGAGTGTCCCCAAACACGAAGCTGGAGCCGGCCTCAGTGTAACTCAAGAATGTCTGAAAGAAGAAAACAGAACGAAGGCCTGGAGTGAGGCAGAATGAGGCGGGCGGGAGGGAGGCTGGGGGGCCTCTGTGAGCCTTCCCCACACCCCAGCGGGGAGAGAAGGATTTGGAGGCTGCAGGCTCCTGAGAGAAGTAGCAGCTGCACAGCACAGCCCACGGCTTCCCACCTCATCTAGGGCCCCGTACACACCCGCCATCCTGGTCCGAATTCTTTTACACGGCCTCACTGCCCTCCCTACCCCAATGGAGTGGCTTCTCCATTCCCTGGCAACCCAAGATGGCCTGGGCAGCTGGGCACCATTCACACACCTGGATCTGGTCACCCAGCCACTGGAATGCAATAAACCCAGGTTCTGTTCTGATGACAAGGAGTCCAAGTACAAACTGTAGCCCAAGGCCCCAGGACACCACCTGCCAGGACACCTGCCACCAAGAAAAATATCCTAGTGAGCTCAGCTCCTGGGGACCCAGAGAGAACAGGGTGGGTGAGAGCAGAGGGCACAATGCTGCTCTGAGGGGCCTGTTGTCAGTGGTCACATCCCCCGTGGGGTTCAGAATAGTCCAGGCTTTTGGCAGCAATGGGCCTGGGGCAGTGGGCAGGGGTGAGCAAGGTCTAGCCAATGACCCACATAAGACTTGACCAACCTTGGGCATGCTGTGGCAGTTGGTGCTAGGTCATCACTGGGTAAACAGAATTGGGTCTCAGGGTCTGGCCTCAGGGTAACCTCCGTCTGCCTGGGCCCTCCCCCATCCCTCTTCTATAGACAGGGTCCCCAGCTGTCCTAGCCCCACTCCCTCAATGCTTCCAATCCGGCAGAGGGAAGCTGGACTCCTCTTAGCATTTAGCAATTCCTCAGCGGTGAGCCCCAACTCAGGTGTGCATCGGATCTCTGGGAGGCTTTCCTGGAGCCTGGGGGGAGGTGTTAGCCACACTATGAAACTGGGAGGGCCCTGATATTTGGGTGGTGGCAGCATGAGGAAGCAGAGGGACAGAAGGTCTGCGGCCTGCTCTGGACCTGACAACTCTGTACTCACTGCGCGACGGTGCTTTGAGCAGGCAAAGAGAAAGCTGATGCACACGCAGTTCCCGCGATGGACACCAGCTGCTCAGGTTGCTGGGAGGTATCCAGAACCAGCCACAGGACCAGGCCCAGGAAAGCGGCGAGGGCCAGACCCCTGCAGGAAAGGTGGAGAGCCATGACCTTCAGCATTCACTGCACCCCCACACATGAGCACCCAGAGCTCCAGAGAAAGGGCACTCAGGGATGCTAGTAGGAAAGAGCTGTGTGACCTCAAGCAGGCCACCAAACCTGAGTTTAGTTTCCTTACCTGGACAATGAAGCCAAAGACTCCCCATTCCTTACAGCTGGGAGAGGACCAAACAAGAGGACGCGTGTACTGAGTTTAGCACCTTCCCTTCCTCCTCATCTCCAAGCAACAACTGATTTGCTTTCTGTCACCAGATCGGTTTGTACACTCTAGAATTTTGTATAAATGGAACCAAACACATCTTTTTCATCTAACTTCTTTGACTCTAATTATTCTGAGATTCATCCATGTTTTTGCACACGCATCAGCAGTTCATCCCTTTCTACGGCTGAGAGGTGTCCCATTGTGTGGATAGACTACAACCGGCCTGCACACTCACCTGATGATGGACATTCAGGCTGTTTCCAGTTTGGGGCTATTCCAGATAAAGCCGCTATGGACATTCAAACATTCATGTTGGCAAATATTTTCTCCCATTGTGTGTGTCCATTGAATCAACAAGTAAGTATTTAGTTTTTATATAGTCTAATTAATCTGCACGTATTTTTTAAAACTTTATATCAATACCTCAAATGGAAAAGCAGTATCAATGATTTGTCATAAACAAGACAACTATAAAAACAAATCTTTTTATAAAACTACTTAATAAAGAAAAAGAAATGTAAAAGCAAATCTATTTATAAATAAAACTTAAAACATGTCATCTGTCGGGCGGCTCCGATTGTTTTGCTGTGGTGTGTGGCTCTTACTTTGGGAAACTCTGCTGCGCCCTGAGCCTTCCTGACTTGTCCTTGGATGTCTTTGGGCACCAGTTTCTTCAACAACAAAAAAATAGACTGGTGCTCTTTAGACTTTTTTTTAAGCAACAGAAACTTTATTTTCTAGTGAATTTTTTTTGCCAACGTTTGTTTGTAGAAGGGATGAAATGAGACAGCCTGTTTGAAATGAGACAGCTGGGGGTGGGGGGCGTCTGGTGGTCCCCTATCCAACTCCCTCTCCTGCCCGATGGTATCTCCAAGGTTTCCAGAGCTCTAAAGAAATGGATTCGAAAACCAAGGGATCCCAGACTGAAGTCCAGGGACATGGGTGGCTACTTTGGAATCCCCCGGGTGCTACCTAAAAGTGCTGACTCCAGGGGTGGTCCCCCCACCTCAGCTGTAGTCTCACACATGCCCCAGGTGATCTAATAGGAGGCATTGATAAGGGCCAACCCTGCTGGCGAGGGCTGGGATCTCTCGCTTCACGACATTGTTGAGTCCTGTTCTCTGCTGTCATAGTCACCTGTTGTAATTGGGGCACAGAACCAGATGAGAACTGACAAATCTCTGCAAAGATGGCTGCCACCTTTGAAGCCACCCAGCAATGCCTGTTCTGGGATTCCCAGAAGGCAAGCCGTGGGGTATGTCCCCCATGGCACAGGAACCATCTGGTAGGGCCAACTGAGGCAAGAAGCAACCATCGCCCAGTGTTGGCTGTGTCCTGGGAGCTGACTCAGAGGCCCTCAGCCAACAGGCCTTCCTTCCCCCTCCCCACTGGGCCTGGGGGCTGTGAGCTCACTCACCTCTTAAACCAGAGGTTCAGGCGGGAATGCCCCAGAGGCCTGACACACCTCAGCAGCTTTGGCCCCAGCAGCCTCTTCAGCAGGCTGTGAGCCAGGAAAGCGAGGACCACACAGGTGAGGACAAATAGGGCCAAGGCCCTCTGGAAATCCAGAAGACAGGCAACCAGCAGGAAGGCAGCAAATGCTGGGAATAGGCGGGGAAGGTACAGAGAAGGTCAGTGATGACAGGGTCCTGCAGACCCGTCATCCAGAGCTTGGAGGGCAGGAATGTCAGGGCAGGAATGTCAGCCAACCCCTCAGATCCTCAGTTTCCACACCTGGAAATGAGAATGATTATCCCTACTCTGCTGGGGGATTATTATGGAGAGAAACTGACAGAATGTACGTGAAAGGGCTTTGCAAACTATAAAGTGAAGACCACATGTGAGGGAGGAGATGTGTGAGGAGGCAAACAGCATGCATCTCTGCGCATCAAAGGAGTGCCTGCTATGTTCCAGAGCTAATGGTTCCCCAGAAGACAGAGATGGACCAGTCGGTTTCTCCAGGGTGTACACTCACGTGTGCCAGATCCCATTCTATAATATTAATCAATGACCATCTTCGCCCTTGTCCCCTTCGAGCAGCTGAGTCAGTCTATGCTCTGCCTCAAGAAAGGAATAAGCCAGGGAGGAAATATCTCTCCCTGGTTATGAATTTCAAAAGCCAGGGCCCTTGTGGAATGAAAAGGACTTATAGCCTTTCCACTACATAAAAAATGTAGGATGGAACATGTGAGTTAAGTGCAAGCCCTTCTTTCCCTTCTGCCATCAGACTAGATGGAGAACATGAGTTGGGAGATCTCCTCATGGCTTTCCCACCTTCGTGCAATCTTCCTTATGTTCCCTCCTTAATCTCAAATGCATAAAAAACAAAACAAAACTGCAGACTGGCACTTTCAGAGGTATTTTTCTCAGTCTGTTGAGATCTCGTTTCCAAGCATATCCTCTGGCTCAAATAAATTACTAAAAAATGCTCTATAGGTTTGAACATTCTCATGTTGACAGAATACTGGCCCCCTTCCACTCATCTGGGCTTGTCCTCTGGCACTCGTCTAAGACATTGTTTTCCCAGCCACACTAGACCTGATCAGTGCCCTGCCCACGCCTTTCGCCTTTGCTCCTGGGGATTCTCTGCATGGAGCGCCTTCTCACTCCTGGTTGTCCCTTCCCTCTACCTGGCTAACTCCTGCTCAACTGTGAGACTCCTCCTGAAAGTCCTCTGATCACCCCAGCCCTCCTTGGCTCTCCCAGATGGCTCGCTGCACTATGTGGCAATAGTTGCTGCCTTCTCCCTTACTGAGCAGAGAATGCCTTGGGAACAAGGTCTGGCCTGGCTTAATGCTCATGGCCTGGCTTCTGGCATGAGAGCTGGCCTTGAGTTGGTGCTCAACAAAGTTTTGTTGAATTATTGGGTAAGTGAACGACCCTACCCTGAGAGATAGATGACTGAAGCATAAGTGGCTGAAATGGGGGAGGGGGTGGGAGTGTCCCAGGTGGGGTCAGGCCCCAGGCTCACCAGTACAGAGCAGGCCTATGCAGATCCATTGAAATAGCTGTGTGGCTCCCCGCAGAAGTGTCTAACTCTCAGGGCTGGCTGCAGGGTCCTCCTGGCGAGAGGACCAAAGGGTACATGAGTGGCACCCAGACTCCCGCCCCCACGGGGATCCTGAACACCTCCAGGTGGAAGCCATGCCATGGCAACATGAGGCAAGCGAGGACCTGGCTTGGACATCCCACAGGGCTGAAGAACAACCCCAGCCCAGAGCACACTGAGCAAAAGCTCAGGCCAAGCACCCTCCCCTCCTCTGTGTGCACAGAGCAGCACCACCAGCCCCGTGATGACCCTGCCTGCAGGGCTGGGAGGAAATGAACTGACCAAAGGAAGAGCTGCCAATCTGCACAAAGTAGAGCAGGTGGCTGCTCTACTCCCCTGCCCCATTAGAGCAAGGTGAAAGGCTCCCAGCTTGCTTTTGCTCCTTGGGACCCAGGACACTTAATGAGTCAGTGGCTCCTCCCAGGGAGAGGATCTGTGAACGGCCCATGCCACACCCAGCAGCTGTGGCTCCCACTGCCTCCCAGGCCCAGTGCAAATGCCAATTCTTGCCTAGTTATGTGGTCACTTGCTTATCCCTGCAGCAAAGGCTGGAACCTGAACAGCGTCTGGGGTCTCACAGGCTGAGCATGCAGGAGACCTGAGTGCTCATTCGGCACCAGCTGCCACTTTAAGGGCCCTTTCTCCCATTTCTCTGTCCCCACCTCCCACTTCCCACCTCCGAAGTGTACCTTCCCTAGTCTTCTCCCCCGCAAGCTGGACGAGGGAATGGCCCCCTGCACTACCATCACCACCCGTCCTGCTCTCCTCAGCTCAGAACCGGCCAGTGAGGACCCCCGTGTGCCTGGGCATTGGGGGGCCAAGTCCTAGGCTCCAGCTTGCTGCCCGTGTTACCTGGGCCCATCCCTTCCCCTTTCTGGGCTTTTGCCTTCCCATGCGAAACGTGGAGCCTGGCCGAGTCCAGGGTTTCTCAAACTGAACCTCACAGTTCCCCAAGGTGCTCAGAAAGTGAATGGAGTAGCAGGCAGATGTGGGAGGTAAAAAGGGGCCAGGATGGTTTGGGGTGCCACCCAACTCCAACCAAAGCAGTCCCATAGCACATATTGGGGTTTCCAATGGTATTTCACTCTTGCTGCTTCAAAGCAGGTCGGGAGCCTCTGACTCGGCTCACCTCTGAGGCAGAGGCCAGCAGAGCCCATTCACTGGCTAAAGCACATTTTCTTCTGTCTTCAACAGAGGCTCGGGAAGCCACCTCCCTATCTATCAGAGGCCATGCTCCCCATCCCTGTTCCCAACAGTACCCTCCTCACCAGGCCAGCCCACATCCCTCCTGGAGACCACCTACCATCCTGAAAAGGGCTCCTGGCTGGACTTGCTCCAACTGTCCCTTCCCTCCGTGGGTCTCAGGTCACTGCTAGGAGTCTGGCCTTCCTCCTAAAGCCACCAGAGAGTGACCAGAGTATGTCTACTGTTGAGAACAAGAGCTGGGGACCCAGAGTTGGGAGAGGCCCAGGCATGGGCTGGAGTGGGGGCTGGGCTTTTGCACAGGAAGTGATTACAGGGCAACGTAATTAAATTTTTCAAAGCATGCATTGAGCACCTACTGGGTGCTGGGCCCTGTGCTAGACACATCCTGCCCTTGGGGAGATCATGGTCTGTGTGAAGGAAGAACACTCAGCTGTGGCTGGTGGGGGGTCCCAGACAGGGCCATCTGGTTGCAGGGCCCTAGGGCACAAGAGTCTGGAGCTGTGTTCCTTGTATAAGAAGGTTGCTGTGCAGATTACAGTGTGAAAAGTGCATCTGGGTTGTGCAGTGTGGTGATGGGGAAGGGACTTTGGGGAAGGACTTAGTCAGGGAAGGTTGGGAGGGAAGAAGGTATCATGTTAGGCTCCAGAGTCCTGGGTGGTGGGCTCCGACTTGGCCACTCCAGAGCAAGGAGGAGCTGCCAGCTCCTCAAAGGCTGAGACTTCCCCACGGACCCCTCGCTCACCATCACCCCCACCCCATGTGGTTTCTCCTCCTCACCCTCAACATCACAGCTCAAATGGCACTTCCTTATTGAGACCTTCCCTGACCTTTCAGACTAGGGCAGGCTCTACAGGCACATAGTAGGTACACAATGAATATTTAATGAGTGAAATAAGAGACTGCTTTGCCTTGAGGAAGCCTGAACTTTGTGTGTGGGGGCGGGGAAGGGGGGATCCTAACTGTTCAAGCAAAGTTGTGAGGAGGCAGAGGGGGTGAAGGAAGATGGTAAACAAAGTCCCCTCCCACCAGGGGCCCAGAATGGGAAGAGAAGAACAGACCAGACTGTCCAAGAGCTCAGCCCCCGTGTTCTCCAGACCACAGGCCACGGATGCGAAGGAGATGGACTCTTTCGGTCTTGGTGCATCGTCCTCCATGTGCCAGATCTTCCAGCTGAAAGACAAAGTCAGGGCCCAAAACTGAAAGGGGAAGGCCAAGCAGGACCCAGGGAGGAGACTGGAGAAGGGAGTGGGATGGGAAGGGAGGGGGCTGGGAGTGGGAGCGGATGCCTGGCACAGCTTATACCACCCCAGAGCTTCACTCTCATCGTGCTGGGGGGGCTGTGGCTCCCCAGTGACAGAGGAAGGCATCCCTTCCTGCATCGCTTCCGTACCTGCGAGAAGCCAGCCCTGTAAATCTGTGCGGCCAGGCAGAAACAGGGAAACTCTGCCCACTTCACAGGGAAAGGAAGGAACTATGTGTAGCATGAACATGTACCTGATACAGTTTTCCAAAGAGAGGCCCTAGCTTTCATCACTCCCTACAACAGGTTAAAAACATTGCAATTGAGTGACATCTTCATTGTATTGTACTTTCTCTCCTCTGAAAGACGGAGAGACAATATCTTGAAGACTTCATTCCAGTCCCTGGATCAAACTACCTGAAACCAGCCCTACCCTTGAACTTTTCAATTGTAAGAACCAAGAGAGTCTTTTTTTTTCTTTTTCTTTTCTTTCTTTCTTCTTCTTCTTCTTCTTCTTTTTTTTTTTTTTTTTTTGCTGAAGCTCAGTTCGGAGGCTTAAATTCACCTGTGAATAAGAGCCCTCGCTAAGGGCCCATCTCTCCTCACTCCTGTTCCTTCACTTTTTCTCCTCGGTGGGGAGTACCCTACACTATCCTAATGGCAGCCTAGTTAAGCTCGCATACCCAGAGGCATGCATGCATGCCTGCACACACGGGCAAGAACACATGTGGAAGTGCACATCCAGCTGGGACCTGGGAAAGAAAGCTATCCATGCAGACGCGCGCGCGTGCACACACACACAGCTGCACAGAGGGAGGCAGGATGCAATTCCAACTCACATATTTGTGGTGAAGAAGCCACTCTCAGGGACGGGAAAGACCGTATTTCTGTGAAGATGAGCTGAATCCAACCTGCTTGCACTTTGTCCTGTCTTCTCATTTCAATGGAAGTTCCTGGGCAGAGTTCAGAATTGGAGTAGGTTGGGCCTCCCACCCAGCTCTGTCCAAAGCCCAGGGCCATGGCCCCGGCGGGACCCCAACTTCTCTCAGGGAAAAGGGGAAACAGGACAAGTGGGTCCCACTCTAGGCCTGGCCCGCTGAACTCTTGCCCTCATAATGTGCCGTCCTCATCAGAGATGCCCTCCTCTCCACTCTCCCTACTCCCAAACACACCCACCTCTTTCAGGAAGGTTATCTCACCTCCCCACAGCCCCTCCTGTGGTCTCCGTTTTCCTCTGCCATCGGTGCTACTCCATTTTTCAGACTGTGCACTTTACCTTTTATTTAGTCTCTTACCCAGTCCCCCTTCTTCACCGAACCAGTAATTACAAGAGCAACCTATTTTCCTGAACTCGAAGATAAAGGAAGCAGTGCAGCTGTCACAAACAGAATTGTTTCAGGTCTAAGCATCCATACAGTACTGCAAACAAAACAAAATCACACAATTTGCCCTTCTGTTCCATTTTCTCTTTAAATGACACCTAAGCAACTGTGTGCAAAGTTAAAGGGCAAACCCTTCAGTGTTTGAATCCTCTAACTAAACATTAAACTTATCTAACGGATTGAAGACACCTCTTTAATAATTAATCACACCCTCAGGACAAAATCCTTCATGGTACATCATTGCTTCCTGGTAACACATGATACGGAGTTACCTGCAAATGCTGGTTGTTTTGGAAGGTTGGAGAATGATGGATGGGGGGGTACCACTCTTTTCAAAAACTTTTTGTCTGTCATTCTGATCATCAAAACATTACACGTGCAATGTTAAACATCTAACTTTTATAAAAATACACAAAACATGGGAAGTCAAACATTCTTCTAATCTGAGCCCTCTGGAAATGATCACCAGAGTTTGTGGCATTTTTCTTCGGACTTTTTTTCCTAAGTGAATGCAATTTTCTGTTATTCATTTTACAAAAGGGGTCATACTATACCAGCTTTTTTTGCAATTTGTTTTGGGAAGAGATCTAAACCCTGCTCCACTCACTCCATGAGGGAGCCCATGTGTTGCCTTGATTGTGTAAAAATTAATAAACAGAAATCTCATTTAAAATAAAGTCTGGAGGCCAGAAGGGGGAGCTCTTATGTGCTTCCTCTATCCCAGGGCCCAACAGAAGACTGTTTAACAATCACAGTTCTCCTCCTTCAGGCCAGGAGATCCTGTGTTTCTGCCCTGCTCCCCAGCTCAGGGAGGGGTGGCTGGCCAATCATAATCCTGGCCTCTAGAAGCCACACACTTTTTTCGGGTGGCATTTGGCTGACCACAGGCTGGGTAGTCGGGAGACCAGATAGATTGGGATGAGGCCTCAAGGTAAGTCCAAGAGCTGGAGGACCGTGGGGGTCCTGGCTCTGCCCCATCCAGCTATGTGACTTCAGCGTGTCGCTTGACCCTCTGTGGCCTGTTTCCTGAGGAGATGATGTCTGAGGCCTAGGACTGAGCCAGAGTGAGGTGCTGGGACTAGGATACACATACACAACGCACATGCGCATACACACACACACACAGACACACAAACACAATTTCCCTTCCAATCAAAGCAGAGCAATACTTAGAAGGATTTGTAATGAAGAGGCTGCTCCACCTCTTCTATGTCTGTCCCATTCCTCAGTGGCAACCACTTACCTGTTTCTGATTTTAATTCTCTGGGGCCACCTCCTGTTTCTGGGGAATTCTTGGCCAAAGAGTGGGAGAGAATCCCTTCTCCTTGCCAGGTTTTGATATAATAAAGAAGGTATTTTTATTAGTGGTAAGTGAAACACTCAGGCCTGTGAAAAGAAGACATCATCATCAGGAGTGTTCACCAATCTATTTTTCTCAAGATCTTGTCCACTCCCATTTCTTGGCTCTTTGCAGATGCAGTCAAGCAGTGGACAAAAAGAGGGTCCCTGGTTAGTTTCCGTGAACAGGACCTCACCGTTCTCTGTTGAACCTGCTATCTTCTCTTTTAAACCTGGGCTGGTCAGCAGAAAGGTCACTCAATACGTTTCTTTTCTCATTTGGGCCTTTGAAACATGAGCTTCCTATAGTCATAGCAGAAATATTCTAAGCTAAAAAACAAATTGCTGACAGAGCAAAATACAAAAACTGAAGCTCTTGTCCATCGCAGGCTTTTGTATCTCCTACCGGTCCTTTTCCATGGGATGCATCATCCCAAGACTCCAAACACAGGGCTCTTCTCACAACTCTGTAGCAAGCACTCCAATACCCAAAAGGCCAAACTGTCCCCGCCAGCCTGCTTGGCATGACTATCCAAGGATCACCTGATACAGTCCACCCCTTGACCCTCTCTATTCATCGAGAACAGATGGGCACGAATGGCCATTATCCAACAAATGAAAGAATGGGTCTGGGGTTCATCTCTGTCAGCTAACAATAAAGTGCTGATCAAATAAGAATACTTGGACCCACATCCAAGAGTGCCCAAGACCACCAGGCGGGGGAAATTTAAGAGATGAGGCAGTTCAGAGATCACTGTTTCCAAATATTTAACTTGGTGCTACTTGGTGGAAAATATTTCCTTATTGTTGTTATTGTTTTACCTTCCATTCTTCTTGCTTCTATACCTCATATTAGCTCTTATATAATGAGAGACTGAGATGCTTCCTTCTGTTTGATCCAGGTTAAGATGTTCTACAAACCAAGGCAGCTCTTAATTCACCTCATCCCGTTGGGTTCAAGGATGATGTCCCTGGCTTTTGTTAGTTTCGCCCCAAAGCCGTATCCTCCTTCGGAGGCACACCACTTTCCTCCAGCCAAGGGCAAAGGCTATAGGGGCTATTAGTTTGGATCTCCAATGCCTTGTTGGCCGAGACTGATGCTGAGTCACAAGTGATGAGCTGGTTAATTATAAAGGCAAAAATAATTTGATTGTTCCATCTTCTCCCACTGTCAGAGATGTAGTCTGATGTGGCACCTACTGAACTTTGGAGCAAAGCCAGATTTCACAGAAGAGGACTTCAGGCCTCCTGGGAGAAGCCAGTAAAGTGAACCTATCGTAGACTGGCAGTGTGCATATGTGGGCACCATAAATTAAATACAACTGTTATGAAGAACGAAATGGACACCTCTGAGTGTCACATCTAGACACTGAACTGTCCAGGCCTATCTTGCCTTCCTTGACACGGGTGATTCCACCGATAACATGTGCCATGGAATGAAAGACACGGCCTCATCTCTGAGTCTCCTCTGACTCGTGCCAACTGTTCTGTGTGGACCTACCAATTACGCACCATGACTCATTCTGAAGTCCTCCTTTCCATTTCCCTATGCCTGTAGAGGCACATTTCATTATTCCAAAGGTTGTGTCTAGTTCCTTTCTGTTCCAATGCAGTGGTGGTTTGGGGAAGTCTGACCCACCATGGAAGGTCAACATTGGCCAGCACGTGGGTCAGGAGGGTGCTATTTCACACAAGATAAAAGATGGAGGGACAATTTCTAGGGGTGGAGGTAGAAATCTGTTAGTTGCACCATCTTGACGGAGGGGTCTCCCACCTTGGAGGAGAACAGTGTGTGAGTGGGCCCTGAGATAGATCCTATAGTTCCAGATGATGACAATGGCACCAGCTGAGTGACGACTGATAGCTTGGCATGTGTCAGGCTGTGCTAAGAGCTTTACCTGCACTATTTCAGTTACCCTTCACAGTAACACAGGTAGGTAGGCAGTGGTCACCATTTCTCCCACCTGTCCTCCATGGAGGTGTGTGATGGGGGAGCCAGCACCATAAATGGAGCAACTACTGAGACGTTGAACAGCCTGAGGTGGAGCCATGGGCCGCTGTGCTACATGCTCATGCCTGAGAGATCTGAGCTGGCACCTGAGGCGTCCACTCCATGTTGCCACTCACGGGCTGCTTGGCAGGCAGGGTGGATTCTGGGCCCACACTCAGACCCAATGGCTGTGAACTGTGTTCTCTATTCAGACTCCATGACATTGGGGATACTATGCCCCTGAGCAACTTCCTGAGGAAGACCCAGCACAAATTCTGCAGCGGCTGATTTATCGGGAAATCGGCCACATACCCTGAATAATTAATTAGACTCCAACTGCTCCGAGGACAAGCATTTTGCCATGATAGAAAAAGAAGCCCCAATGAAATGTCTCCGCCAGTAACCAAGCCTACACAGCAGGGTGCCCAGTACATCTTAGGCAGATTCCTTAGCCTGAGATAAGAATTCCTATTCAAGTGATTTGCTTGAGAACCCATAAGGCACTGTCCTCTGACCTCAGAACAGATGTAGCTCAGAGGTAGCCCTTTCCTATTATTTCCAAAGTGCAGAAAGAGGCTCTTGGAAGAATGGGAGTAAGGGGGGCAGGATGGGTAGGGGTGAGTAGTGAGAGCGTGGTCTTATCAAGAGCCTGGCTTTAGTGCGATCCCACAAGGAAACTTTGAAACACCAGCTCTCCCACAGGTTAGTCCCACCTTGAGGCCAGGCCAGTCAGTCATGGGCCAAGGACTAGGGAAGGGATTGGGAGGGTGTGTTGCCTCCTACGTAAGTGGCTTCCATTCAGCTCAAGACAATTCTTCAGACAAGGGGCAGTTGTGAGGTAACTAAATGAGCTAACTAACTCACAGCACCAGGGAGATGGATGCTCATGCAAAACGGGACCTGGGCAGGGCACCAGCAGTGCCCACTGCAGCTGAGAACTCACTGGCTCTGTTGGCGTCCCTCACTCCTAGGCTGCTTTGGTCTGGACGGGCCAGGCCAAAGCAGAGTCTCTTCCCCACAGGTACTCTGCCTGTCTCAGGGGAATCCCAGAGAGGATGCTGGACTTGTTTATAGCCTTGTTCCAATGAGAATTCTCATGAGGTCTGGTGGAACTGAAGAGGTTTAGTAGGAAACCAGGGTGTTTAACTTTGTCAGAAACGTCATTCGGCTGGAACCCACAAGGGCATGTCCCATACCAGGCCTGGATGTACTACTCAATGCGTTACAAAGCCAGTGGCCAGCAGAGCTGACTAGGCCATTATCTCAGCCAGGAATCCACATAATCATGTCTTGTTGTAGCTCCACCACCCAGGTGTGTGCTGCAAATGCGAAGGTGGAGGGCCTTTGTCCTCATGTGTGCTGTGTCTCCTGAGGCTGCATGTCTGGTAGATGCTGCCCCTCACTGCCCTTTGGAAATAATAGGAAAGAGCCATCTCTGAACCATATCGGTTCCAATGTCAGAGGACAGTCTCTCAGGGGTTACCCAGAGGCAGCCCCAACCACACAAGACATACTGAAGACATGCTCTGGTCTCGCCAAGTTCCATCAATCTCATATTTGCCTTTGCAATTTAATAAGGGAGCTCAAATTTGCCTAGTTGAATGGGATACAATCTAATAGGCAGATTGTATCCCAATTTCTGATAGGCACTTCCTGAAGCAGAGGGAGCTGGGTCCCTCTGTAGGCCCTTCTGTTTCAAGTAAAATCCAAGTGAGTAACAAGCAAAAAAAATTTAAAGGAAGCTCATCATTAGTCTCAGGGAGACCAGAGCTGGGATAACCAGAGACCAGCCCCACTCCCCACAACCCCACCCCAGACAACCACAAACAAGCGTTCTTGCTTTTTACTTCTGGTAGTAACCTCTATAAATAAAATAGATAAGTGATAAGATAGATAGATAGATAGATAGATAGATAGATAGATAGATAGATAGATAAGATAGATAGATAGAGGTATGGGGGGATGGGTGGGTGGGTGGATGGATGATGGATAAATGGATGGATAGACGGACAGATAGACAGATGATACATAAATATACTTTTTATTTTCCACTTTAGATGTTATCTGTTGACCTCTATATATACGAAGATTTAACTTTGTAGTGTTTGACAGTTGCATTACTATTTTAGTTCCATTCATGACGTTGCACTTAGGATCAATTATTACTCTTGGTTGGGTTGAGAGGACAGAGCAGAGAGAAGCCTCGGTTCCGACGACATCCTAGAGCTGCCATGTCAGCCCTAGATGGCTCACATCCAGATCTCCTCCTACTATAGACTTCTTGCTGAGGAGGAAACAGCTTTCTCTAGCTTAACACCACTGTCGCTCGAGGGCTTCTCTATCATTTCCAGTTGTAACTGATCCCACCTGACGGCAATGCCACCCTTAGCGCCCACTGCAGACATCCTGAGTTTGGCCCTGCCCCTGAGCCTCGTACTGCGATATGACAGTCCTCTTGACGACCTGCAGGCATCGCACGAGCTTCCGTTCAGCCCTTACTGTAACCTGATGCAGAACCCTTGCATGGACTGTTTCCTCTCTTGGTATATGCTTCTCCGCCTTCCCCTTCCTCTCACCGACATCCTTCAGCTCTCAAATATCACACCCTCAGACTGGCTCCTAAGACTCTTTCTTAGTCTAATTTAGGCCCCACCCTCTGCTGGGATTCTCTCATTCTTCTGCTTCATAGCACTTAGTACTACATTTGCCATTTTAGACTTATTGGTATGTTTGTTTTATGTTTGGCTATCCCACCACACTGTGAACTTCTTCAGAGAGGAGTGTATGCCTATTTCATTCACTACTATGTACCCAGGACAGAGAATTATCACATATGATAGGTGGTCTATAAATATTAGTGAAAACATTTTTAAAAAGATAAAGTACCTCAGGTCAGAGATATTGAGCAACAAGCTCAAATTCACATGGGTAGTAAAGCTGGATCTGAACTAAGGATCTGTCTGACCTGTTCTAAGCTCACTAAACAAGCTTCTCATGATGGATACCCTTAAGCTTTTCCTTTCAGGAGGAGGAGGGAAGAATTTACTTGTTAGGTAAACACTAGTGTCCAGTCCCTGGATGGCTCAATTTCTCATTAAAAACTAGCAAGTCGAGTTTCTGGTGTACAAATTCCATTTTCTTCTAAGTTTAGTGAATGAGAGGGCCTCCCTGAGTTTGATCAGCTCAGGGGTCATCACGTTAAAAAACTGAGACCTGGACCCTGACCCACACTATGCAGTTGATCTGCTAGTAACCAGACTCCACACTTAACACGGCCCAGGGGATGACAGGCAGATTCAGTACAGGAAAAGGAAGAGTTAAACCCAGAAGAAACTGTACGAACTAGATAATATACGCTGTCAAAAAATATAGGGAAAATTGACAGAAACTCTTCTAAGGCTGTTTGACTGAGGTAGCAGCATATAATTTTGGTACAGGTTATATTTTTTGATATGTTCACTCACCAGAGATTCTGTAAAGTAGAAGCTCAAACAGCCAGATAAGAGTTCTTACCATTTCAGGGGCATGGAGGCAGAGGACATTGAATAATACAAATCTGGAACAAATGTTGATCATGCTAAACTCTATCAAAATACCAAAAGTCTGAGAAAGGCAGGAACTCACAGATTTCAGGAGGCAAGAGTGCTTTATTGGGTCCTCGGCATGTATCCAGTCCATCCACCCTCACTGTCCTCTGGCAGGACCCGGATGGTCTCACTCCTTGCCATAAGAAATAAACTGGCGAGGCTCTGCTGGCTCTCCTCTCCAGGCCTGGAATGCTGGTTGGGAGAGCTGCCATGGAAATGAGCTCCCTGATCTCCACAGCAGAGGTAGAGAGAAGGACACAGTATGGGCGTCATCACAACGAGTGTGGGCAGGGAAACCAGGCCTCTAGCTGTGGCTGGCCAATTGCTGGGTCCCAGGAATGTAAAAGACCAGAAGACCCTTAAGATGTTACCTCGTTACCACCCCAACTAAGGACTTCTGGTTGGGCAAACAGGTCTGGGTCAAGCTACCAACATATCCCACTTAATTTCCAGACCTTCAATGGAGACAAAGCCAAATACCTTTGAAAGGAAACCTCATTTCAACACTCAGATGCATGTTGCAAACCTTCCTTGCAGCCTTCCCCAAAGGCATCCATATCCATATATCTGGGAACTATAGAAGGGAAGGAAAAACACCCAAACTTGGGGAGAGGGGTTCTGTAGGACACCAGCTCCAAGCTAAATCTAATTTCTGGGAACAATGGAAAAGATGAAATCTGCCAATTAATGGGGATGATTAATAGATCAAGTTCTATGCTACAGTAGACCCAGTGGAACCTCAAAGCCAACCAGGGGGTTATTTTGAGGGTACAGCTGAAATGAATAAGTTCTGAAATAGGCATAAATCCCACAATGGCTCTCTGATTTGGGGGGTGAGAGTGACTGTGGCAGGACAGGACGAGTTACAGGCCATTAGAATTCTCCCTCCCTAGCAAAATGGTAAATCAAAAGTAATACCATACCCCAGGGTAGCTGTAGACAGTAGCATTACCACCAAGGACTCGAGAGTAAGTCACAGTGGTCCCTACCGTAGTTCAACTCGACCAGTGCAAGACACCGGGAAATCTTTGGGCTGTTGTAAACGGTCATAGTGATGACTCCAATTGCAGGTGTTGTGCCAGGGATGATCTTCTTGCTAACGCGAATTTATCCAGCTCCTGGCATTTGGTATAAATCCTCTGAACTAATGAATTCATTTTTTTTCCTCTATTCTGATGAACAAAGAACATCAGAAGCAATTTCTCTTCACCTGGTAGGACAGTTGTAGTCCACTGCTGCCCTGGCTTAAACATATAGACTATCTTAACTGTCCAGCTCTACGACACAGCCTGGCTCACAGGGACAGTGCCCTTACCACCACAATGTAGCATCACACTGATGGTATTGTGGCAACAGGGCCTGAAGATCACCAATTTCCCTAAATGCCTTGGTAAGACATAACATGAGTCAGATATGAGAGATAAATCATGATAAAATGCAAAGACCTGCCCCCTTGATAAAGTTCCGGGGTGGGGTGCGGGGGTGGGGGGCGGCGGTGCGTCAATGGGTCTGCTGAGGTCAGAATCTTTCCTCCATAACGTAAAACAAATTGTTGCATTTTGAATCCCTTACCACTAAGGCCCAATTCCAGGCAAAACTGTCTCTCTGGGACATCTTGCTCCAACCCACTCACTGATTGACTTAAGCCACCACCTTTGGTTGGGCCTAGAGCAAGCAAAGGCTCTTCAGCTGAGAAAGCCTTTATAACACAGCTCTACCACCAGGCCTTGCGGCAGATTCAATGGTGCTTCAGGCACGTTGGGTAATGGCATGGAGCCTGTGGCAGAGCAGAGTGCTATATAACACTTAGGGTGAGTCCTGGTCGGAAAAATACAGAAGAGAAACCTATGGTTTGGAACAGAGTGATGCCTGGGCCAAAAAGTAACAATTAACCTTTTGAGACATGGCCTCTGGCTGACCATTGGGCTTGTGGGGAACCTAAATGTTGAGCTGCGAGCATACCAGATGGCCATGCTGCCCCTCATGAGGCCAGTTCTGATCCACCCAGCCATAGTCAGGCATGGCCGGCAGCACTCCATCAGAAGGCCCTCCAGAACAAGGCTCTCAGCCGTGTCTCGGGGCTGGCCCCTCACTCTCCCACAATGCCTTCTCCTGCCCTGCTGCTGGGCTCCCCTTAACCTACACCGATGCATGGCTTAAGAGGGTAGGACTTTTTTTGCTTCCTTTGCCCATCACTCCTCTCCCACCATCAATATCCATGGAATTACCAAAGGCTGTCAACATCACTGTGGCATCCCCACAGATTGCATTCAACCAAATAACCCATTTTACAGCAAAAGTAAAATAATGGGTTGATGCCAAGGGCACTCACGCATCTTGTCAGGATCCCCACAGTCCGGAAGCAGTTAGCTTGATAGTATAATGAAATGGTTTGTTGAACACCCAGCTATGGCACCAGCTGAGAAACAATATCTTGCAAGGTTGGGTCAGGCCCGCAGGATGTAATATAAGCTCTGAACTGGCAACCAAGTCATGGTGCTATTTCTTCTACAGGCTAGGAAGCAGAGTGGAAAGGGATGTGTTATTACATCTCAATGCTTTTCTTGTACCTGAGGTTTGGGACCAGGCTGGTGTAGAGGTTTTAGTCCCCCAAGGAAATATTTCCCCCAAATCACAGTAATCATTCAAGTGAACTGGAGTGAACTGGAAGTTGAGGTGCCTGGCCATTTCAGGCTCCTTCTATCTCTGAGTGACACAGGACAAGAGGTCATGGGAGCAGCTAGGATGATTAACTCAAGAAAAAATATGCTTGCTATTATAGAAAAGGAGCAGGGGTACAAGCAGATGTGAGGGGTTCCCAGAGTGTTCCTGGTACCGCCACACCCAGTGGGAAATGCTGCCATCCAGGCAGGACCATCAAGGAGCTGGACTTCAGAAATGAAGATTCGGGTCACTCCAACAGGCAAAACTCATTAGTCATAAACACTAGTTCTCATGACCAGCTACAGATAGACTGTAGCCTTTACTCACGTGTGCTTTCCGGCAATTATATAGTTTTGGTTAAAAATGGTTAATTTTACCACTTAATCCACAGGTTGCAGAATTTCAAAATGGGATTGTGATAAAAGAGGGCAGAGTACCACTAGTGACACAGACTGTGGAGAATGGTAGCCCTAGTCATTACCCTTGGACTTAGTCTTCGGGCGTGACCTTAAATGGTCTCCCTTAGCAGAGAGGAATTTGGTTTTGGTTGTATGTGGAAGAGCCATTAATACATCAGGCGAGAAGCACAATGTGCATGTGTGTGTGGGGGGGGGGTATCTTTTGTTGTTGCCCACTGAGCCCTTTCTACCCTCCTGCTCTCTGCCATTCTTCTGGAAAGAATTTCCATCCTTTGGAGAACTGCCTCTCTCTCACTCCAGGCCAGGAACTTGGATCTTGAATGAACAGGGACCCACTGCGACCAACAGCTAGTTGGTATTGACCTGCCAGCAGCAGCAGCTCCTGGGAGGCAGGCTTAGAGCTACCCTAGTCCCACTTCTCAAGGCCAATTGCTCAGCTATTCCTTGGTTCTGTGAGCTACTACAATGCCCTTCCCATGAACCCTTTTTCCCCCTTAAATTGGTCTGAGTCCATTTCTGTTGCTCAAAACCCAAGAAACCTAACAGAAAGAGTGTCTTTTGAGACTGTTTAATACATCTTTGCCCACCAAGAGCTGTCAGCTCAGGGTCTGGCATAAAGTAAGTGCTCTCTATGTCTGCTGAATGGATGAACAAACAAATAATATTCCAGCTCTGGTTCAGCAAGGCAGTCTGTATAGGCAGGCTGAGAGCTGGAAGCACATTGGGGCAAGAAGAAAAAGTCACCTGAGCATGAAAGGCAGAGAAGTCGGAAATCTCAAGATGGGAGGGGATAAACACCAGGCAAGAGAAAAGGCCCTAGGGGTGTGGCAAGGAGGGCTGGGATTGAGAAAGATCAGTGAGTGGCTGAGAGGCAAACGCTGGCTGTCCCCTGGGTTGGGCTGGCTGCAGCAGAGATAGCCAGACACTGGTGTTTCCCCTGAGCCCCCAGCTTTACTTGTCCCTCCTGGGTTCCTTTGTGTTCCTCTCCCACATGAAGGAGCAATTCCAATCTGGGCCCAAGTCCCCAGACATCCTGCTAAAGGGCACAAGCCATCAGCGCAAATGTACAAAAAGTAGACAATCAAGCTGTGCCTACAGAAGGCTGAGACTGAATGTCAATTCAGGAGCCAAAACATGGATTCATTTTTCCAGTGGGCCCAAGGACTGTAGGTCGCCCTGGGAGAACCTGCCTGGGAGGACGGGACCCTGAGCCCATACACCTACAACCACACCAGATGAGGGTGAGCAGGAAACACAGTTGCTGCCTTTATTGCATTTCAAAGGGAGCAGGCTAGCTCCAGACCCACCCCTTCCAGGGCCCCAGCAGGGAGTCTCAGGAAGGACCCCAGGTGAGGAGCACAGCAATTCCTTGGGAGCCCATATATGAGGGCCTAGAGTTGGAACTCCAGGATCAGAGCTAATGGTTGGGGACAGGGGTCCTAAGTCCCAGACACAGAGGCACCTCTCTACCCAGGTGTGGATGGCTTGCATCCTTCCTGGAACTCCCATACTACCTCCCTGTGAAGAAGAGTGCCAGCCCTCCGTCCCTGGTCAGGAGGGGATGTGAAATTCACAGGAACCCACCTCCTTTCAGTATGGAGCACAAGGTCCCTCCAAGTCCATACCTTCCCTCTGGCCACAGCTGCTGAAGCAACCCTCATGCCAGCTCTCACCCATGGGTAAAGAGCCTGGGAGAAGTAGGGGAGGAGTACACAGGGGTGGACTAGAGGCCAGACAGTCCACCCCTCACCTGGGTGCTGGTGGGTAGGATTCTGGGGCAGGCTAGGGAGCCATCAGGTAAGAGGACAAGCAGTCAGCAAAGAGCAGGCAATAGGCAGCAACTGGGATCAAAGCCAGGAATGGGGAGGTGGGGTGCAAGAAAGCATGGGAAGCAGGTGAGTGCCTGAGTGATGAGGGAAGGAAGAGCAAGAACACACGTCACCAAAGACCACCGCACAAGGACATGACAGGTTCTGCAAGGGCCCTGAGCCCCAACTAGGCTCAGGGACAAGTTAGTTGCAGAGTAAGCTGGGATGAATGAGGCAAGTAGCCAGAAGAAGCCACCCTGAGAGTCACCAGGCCAGACACAGCAGAGGAAGTCTGGAGCCCTGAGGACAGAGAAAGACCAGTGCCAAGCAGAGGGTTGAGGGTAAGTGCTGGCCTGCGTGCCCCAGAGGACACCATCTGCCTGTGGCGAGGGGTCAGGGTGCAGAATTCATGCAGAGGACTCGGGGAGCCTGCAGCAGTGGCCAGTGTAAACTTCAAGGAGGGCCTCAGCCCCCGGGGCACTTGGAGGTGGGGCCTAGAAGCCCTGGGTGACATGGCACCAGGAGATGCCACTGGGCTGTGTGTCACGCACCAAAGTCATCTGACTGAGGAGCTGACTGAGGAGAGGATGCTCAGAGAGGCCCCCTAAGCGGAGCCTTCTCAGTCCACCTTCTCTGGTTCATCTGTACTGGGAAAGTCTCCACCGGTTCAAGCTGCTTCCTTGTTGGTCTGCTGCTGGGTGGAGGCCCCCAGCCTCCTGTGGGGGCTACCGTGTGCCCTGGGCCTTGGAGCCCTCCTCATGGATGAGAGGCTGTCCCAGTAAATGCGTGGCGACTGCCCCTGAGGCCTGAGGAGTGGCCTTGAAGCTTGGGGCGTTCTTCCGGGTGCCCTGGGGACTGGGGATGCCTTTCTTCTGGGGCTGAGGACTCAGTTGGGGTCCCTTTCTGCCGGCAGATGGACTCTTGGAGCCTTTGGCCTTGGCTTGGGGGTGGGCAGCCTCGGGGCCCTTGAGGGGTTTCAGCCCCAGCATCTCACAGAAGGTGTTGCACTGGTGAGAGGAGGCAAACTGGTCCAGCAGGGCAGGGAAACAGCTCTCCTTGAGGCCTTGGTATCTGCAGCCAAACAGTAAGAGCTGAGTGGGAGTCCCACCTAGACTGAGGGTCTTTGTGGGGCTGACCCGGGGATGGCTGTGGCCAGTGTGTCATGCCCTAGGTAGATACTACCTGAGGGTGCTGGGGAGTCTGCCCCATGCTACTTCAGGTAGCAGCATCCAAAACCTCATTCTAAACTGAGGTCTCACCGTGCCCTGGCTCATGGAACTCATCACGAGGGACGCTAATTGGTGTGAGGATGACCTGCCTTTTTAATATAAATGAGAGCAGACTCTAAGGCGTCCCTCTGCTCATGGGGCCCTGGCCTAGCTGTGCGGTGATGAGCTTTCTCAAGTGAGAAGAGAAGCAGGTACAGTGAAAGTCCAGAACTGCAGGTGACCCCATGCATGGGCGTCGACAGCTGCTGGTCCAGCAGAGATGGTGGGGATCAGCGGCCTCTGGGATGCTACTGTATGGCCAAGGTGTGACCGGGACCATTTGGCCACAGGCAAGCACCTCAGGGATGGAGACCAGAATAACCACAAGACTCTCAGAGGGCATTCTGTCCTTAGAAGTACTCACCCTCGCAGCTTGGTGGCGATCTGCACATCAGTCATCTTCCAGTCAACCCCTGAAAAGAGAGAAAGTTGGGAGTTGATGGCAGCCTAGGCTGGTTCTAGGACCCACGTGTCTTCAACATGGATATCTTTAGATGGGAACTTGTGGGTTTCAGGGCACATCTTCAGGCATCTTGTCACTGGACATCACCAATGGCCCGTCTCACAGGCAGCATGGGTATCTATATTATTAGTAGTAATAATATTTCCATTTTTATAGGTGAGGAGCTAGGCACAGTTAAGTGACTCAAGCTAAGTCATATTTATTCATTCATTCAATCACTGAGCACTGACCACTGTGAGTCACAGTGAAAGTTCAATATTTTTTACTTCTAGGTCCAAAACACTTTCATCTGTGTAACCCTGCCTCTACTGAATCAGATTAGGTCACAAACTGGGCTAGCCGCTAGCTCTGAGCTAAAACTTTCTCATTTCTCTTAACAGATTAGCCAATCTGGACAGATGAGAGAAGGTGGGCATGTGGGCATGTGAGGGAAATTGGGGCAGCAGAAATTAACACTGGATGAGACCGGCTTCTGCGTACTCAAAAAGGCAGCAAGCGAGCACTGCTAGAGCCAAGATGGTCTAGGTCAAGACAGCCTTGGAAGAATCAAGCTAGGCAAGATGGTGAGGGAGAAGTTTCTCCACCCTTCCAGTCTGCCCCAGCATCTTCTCACTCATGCATTAGATTTGTGACCTTCTTTCTTCTTTTCAAACTGGTCTCACTCTTCTAGAAACCTGTCTTTCACGAACGGGGCTGGGTACCACTGTGTGACAGAGTGGCAAGAATGTGGGCTTGAGAGTCAGACAAACCTGGATTTACATCTCGGCTCTGTCATCCTGAGCTGTGTGAACCTGGCAAATCACTTACTATCTCTAATCCACCACTGTAAAAATGGGGATGATACTGCCCAGCTCGCAGAGATCACAGTATGCAGAAGACTCTAACTCAGTGTCTGAAACACAGTAGTTATACAGCAGATATTTTGTCATGTCTTTCAACATTTATCATATTCCAGTTTGTATAATGATAACATACTCCCTTACACCTGCACAGACTTTCAGTTCACAGTCTGCAGAGTGCTTTCACAAATATGGCCTCAGTTAATCCTAAGGATTAACTGAGGTAGGTAGAGAAGTTATTATTATTCCAAGAGAAGGAAAGGAAACTGCAGCTGAGCAGAATTAAATGACCTGAGCTTCAGTTTTCTTCTCTGTAAAAACAGAGAGCCAGCTGGAAAACAATGAGGCCCAGACTTAAATCTAATCTTTGACTTCTAAGTCTTTCTACTGTATCATGTTATCTCATTACAGAAATTGGTATACTTATCATAGCTTCTTAAGGACAACGATTATTCCTAATTCACCTTTTTAATCTTTCTAATATTGAGTAAATGTTGGAGGGATTGAAGGAAGGAAGGGAGAACTTATGAGTTAATGAAGAGTAAATGACAATGGCTTAATGTGTTACTAGGCCCCTCCACTCAATACACGAAGTTACAGATACAATATTTACACTGTACAGCTTAACCCCAATGAAAAGCACATTTGAGTCAGTTTTCTCTCTGGCCTTTGGTTTGCTCACTTATTTACATTAGGCACCAGATGGAATCAGCATTCCTCTCCTCCCACTGTAAAGAAAGTTTTATCTTTTCCTCTCCCCTGCCCAGTTCTGTTAAAAGGGGAGGCATGGAGATGGTGGTCAGAGAAAGGAGGAGGATTCATGCTTGCTGGCCTTCCTTTGTTGGGGAGAATCTGAGTAATGAAAGAAACAGAGATACACTAAAAAGAAGTCAGAAAGACTACACTGGTTTCCATAATAAAGAGCTAACAAGATAGAAGCAGAAGAGGAGGGTGAAGGAAGAGGAAAGGAAGGAGGGATTGGGGAGGCAAGGGACAGTAAAGCTACAAGTGCTGGGATGAAAGGGAGAGTCTGGGAAGTATGGAGAGTGAGAAAGTCCAGAGCAAAGCTGCAAGGAAGGCAGGAAGGGAGATTTAGAAAAAATGGTCACAGGTTTTGATTAGATCCTTTGTAATGTTCTTTGAAATAAATTCCTTTTTAATTTTAAGTGGAGCCTGGAATGCATACCTTTAAATGCAACTGCAGTTACAGACTAGGCTACAGGAGGCCCTCATATGTATTAGGGTCACATATAAAATGGTGCCTGTCCTAGTTACTTTACGAAGTTACCGTGAAAAGCACAGGAGAATAAGTATGAAAGTGTGTAGCAGAATAGAACACAAGCACTGTGCTCTGCCCCTCCACATGCTCATGCACATGTGCACACTCACACCCTTATACCTGCCAGATCTGTCACCAGAAAGCTGCCATTCGTCCACAGATAGAGCCAGTGCTGGAAGGTCTGGCATTTCTGCATGGCTTCTGAGCTGCTAGACGTTGCTGGCGCCCCGGCATAGCCCCACTCCCGGGAGCAGTAAGGCTCCAGGGGTTTGCCCAGGTCCTCCTCCAGGGTAGCGTACGGGATAGTGTTTGCAGGCCGGTAGATCAGATACAGTGGTATGATCCTAAACACAGTTTCACCCTGCAGTGAGCGGGAAGTATGGTGCCAGAGAGCTCCCCCTGCATCTCAATGCTATACTCTTGGATCTAAAAGGGGTACCCTTCCAAGAAAGAAACTGAAAGACAGCAAGGGAGGGGAGCCCCACCCTGAGTCCAGGAAAGGAAATGGAGGTCACTGGCTTCAAAGTCTCATCCGTTCTCTGAGGTCAGAGAGAGGAGAACTGAGCCATGGTCCCAGGAGGACTCTGTGCCTGGGGCTGGATGAAGACCAGACTGTGTCAAAAAGAAACACCTCTGAAGAGATTCAACCAGACTGTGGTTCAATGCCAACCAGACCCCAATATCCAAGATTCAGGTTCAGGTCTCAAAGTGGAAACAAGGCCTATTTATAGCTGATTCCTACAAACCCAGCCCCTGGCCTGTGACCACAGAGGAGTCCTGACCAGTGTGCCTGGGAGCTCGGCCTAGCCCACCACCTTCAGAGAGGCCCAGAATACGCTGTGTCCAAACTCTGCCACATGTGTCCAACATGGAGAACTGGGGTAGTGGGGAGGAGACTGAGACCAGGGCAGAGGCTTTCCTAAAGTGGGCACTGAATCTTGGGATTTTTATTCCTACGTTTTGTGGGACCATTGAGCTGAGCATGGGCTTAGCTCTGGGCTCATTTGCATGAAGCCACAACTCAGGAAGCCCCTGTGAAATCACTGTTCTTTGCAGAAGCTCAAGTCAGCAGGTCTGGACACTGCATGCCCTGCTCCCCAAGCACTTACTCAGGCACCTCCCCAAAGCCAGGTGCGACCCGGGCTTCAGCCGCAAAGATTTTGCAGTACTCCCGACTCATGTTCTGGATCTTGCACCCCTGTGGATTACAGAGAACCCGATCTTGTCAGCAAGGTGGCTCCCCTGTTCTCTCACGCCTAAGTGAAGCATGAGGGCCAGCTGCCAGAGGACTATACGGAGAGACCCGGCCCTGGAAACTTGGGTTCATGCTTTTCCTGCTCCCTGTTCTGCACCTTACTTTTCTCACATATAAAACAAGAGGCTTTGGACTTGTTTTCAAAATGATTTCCTAACAGTATTTCCTGGTGCCCTGGTGACAGATGGCACTGCCGCAGGGACCACGCTGTGGACAGCAAGCAAAGTACATACCACCCCACCTACAGCCATTTTCCTCTTATCTACAGCTGATAGATCCCCTTTATCTCACATGCTAGATACATCGAGCACGGTGGGAAAGGTTTCTACTGCAAAAATTTAGTTTGAAAACTAAGGCCCCAAAGATGTAGCCTGGATCACATTGCAGGCTCTCCTCAGGGATCACCCAGGAGCCTCACAAGGGTGAGGCTGAAATGGCTTCTGCCCCCATAGCAGGCTTCCCAACACGACCCAGGCTGAGAAAGGGGAGGCAGTGAGAGTAGAGGATGGGCATGGGGATGGGACATAGTACCTGAATGGTGACGTCATAGTTTCTGCCCAGGAGAGAAGTCTCGCTGCTGGGCCCAAATACCAGCAGGCTGGACACCTTGATGACGCACGTGCAGCCCGACTCAAAGATGGGCTCCAGCCCATAGATGACCTTGGCCTGGAAGGCTTTCCGAAGGCCATATGTATGTCCACTCCCTCGTAGCTCCTCGCTTGCCAGGCGCCCAAAGAGCTTGTCCCCCCAGCAGCCAGAGTCAGCCAGACCCTTGGCAAACACCATAGGGGTCATCTCGATCTCTTCTCCAACTGAAGGGGAACAGGAAAAACATGGAAAACTAGAAGTTCCTGCCTCATTGATGTGGGGTCTGTAGGGCTAGAAACGGCAGGAACAGTCTCCCACCTGCCACCCAAGTGTGCTCACTCTATGTCCATCACTATTCTTTGGTAGATACACACTGTGGGTCCCCTACCACACTATGAGCCTCCACGGGCTGAAACTGCAGCTGATAGATCCCCGGCATGTAACAGTGCTCGAGTGTACCCATCACCTAGTAAGGATGCAGCCAGGCCTATGGCAGGCAGGGGTTTTCTGAGGAAGTGGCAATCAATACAGAATAGCAGAATTACTCTGTTTTTTGAATTAGGTGTTTTGATCAAATCCAGCAGCAGTGAGCACCCCTAGAACTCAAATTGTGATCATTACCATTTCCTACTGAAAAGAACCAGACCTCCCTGAAGAAATGGCTGATTCGAGGCCTAGGGCAGGAAGGACATGAAATATCTTATCAGACCAGAAAGGAAAGAAGTGATTGAAAACGGCTGGAGGCTTGTCAAAAGGACACAGGAGCCAACCTTCTACAGGGGCTTCCACTAGCCAAAATCAGACAATCTTACCAACAAAAATTAATAATTTCTACAATGTATCAAAAATGTCAAAAATCTGTATATTCATAATTGTAATTGAAGAAAATGTCCCATTCCCACAAAACACACACACACACACAACCACCTCACTGGTAACCTTTGGAGGATACTAAGGCACCAACTCAGGGTAACCAAATAACCAGTTCTCCCACAGAAAAATTTCACCTAATGAATGAAGAAATGACAGAATTAAAATACTACATGTTGCAAACTCTAACAAAATAATGGATTTAGGCAATAACTGGTGACCGTTAATCCCAAGATAACCTCTTGATAAAGGTGTATCAAACAGGTATTTTTTTCTTTTAAAAGGGATGGATCAGGCGGAAGACAACTGAATGAACTCACCAATCAATCGCAACGTTACTAAAAGTAAAACAATCAGATGTTATGTTCCAGCAAACAAGATGCAAAAAGAAATAACACTGCGCACATGTGAAGTGTTCTTGCTTAAAAAAAATTATACTGGAATCTGACCAAGTCTCTTGATATGACTACCAGTTTAGAGAAAGCATACGGATGGATGGAGGAATGCGTTAAATGGCGATATAATCAACAAAATTTGAATGTAAGATATTCTACACATCAAGTGACTTCAACAAATAAACGGCATGGAGGGAAAACAAGTGAGGGAGACTGTTATGTATCAGTGAAACTCAAGAGACGTGTTGGTCCGAAGCAACGACTGGTGCATGATCCAAATGAACCAATGTTTATGAGACAACTGGAAGAATGGGGCTGGGTGTCCGATGATGCTAATGAATCACTGCAGCCAGACCTCAGAGGCACTGCAGGTTTGGTTCCACACCGCCCACTGCAACAAAGCGAGTGTCGCAATAGAGTGAGTCGTAACCTTTTTGCTGGTGGAAGGTGTTGCTTTCCATTTGTGAAAAATGCAATCTCTTTGAAACACAATAAAACAAAGTATGCCTATGCTGAGTTTTTAAGTGTGAAGTTTGATCTGATGTTGATTAAATTTGATTTGACAACTGAACAAAAGGCACTTGTTGAATGAATGATTAAATGAGTGACCGAATGAAGGACTGAATGTGTTAGTTGGCAAATGACGCTCTCGGAATGTTTCCCTCACCAGCTGCCTCCGCAGTCCTAATCCTTAGCGCATCTCTTGCAGGAGCAACGCAGACTCTTCCTCTAATGTCTGAGCCTTTAAAATGCTATCAAATGTTGGGGTATGTCACAGTCACCAGGGAGCCTACTGGAAAGGCAATTCTCCTAGGTCCTTCCCCAGAGACGGTGATTAGGAAGAGCTGCAGTAGGGCCCCACGACACTGCATTTTTAGCAGGCTTTCCGTGTGAATCTAACACACGCACCACTGTGAGAAACTCGGGGAGGAGCTGGTAGGGTTAAGATGTGCCCTGGCAGCCTGACCTGCCCTCGGTCAAGAGCTCTGTCATGAGCAAAGGGCACAGGCTGAATGAACTTCCCCTGCCATCTTCTGAAATAGCCCTGTTGCACCCTCCTCCCTAAGCCTCTCCTTAACTAGGAGGCAAAGGGCATCTGTTGGTGGAGGCGAACCCAGCCTTTGGAACAGATTCCAAGTCCTCGGAGAAGGTCTCCCTGCAGATGGCAGGGCAGGAATGAAGGTGACCCGCTTCTCCCACAAGGGGCTCCATACCTTCACCTTCTTCTCTGGAGACGAATCCTGACAAAACTGTGTGGATAGAAAGGAGAGAAAGCAGCTGCCCTCAGGCTGGTCTGCCCAGAGAAAGCGACATCTCTGTACAGGTGACAATTGCCCTCCCTCAGGAACCAGGCCGGGCCCAGACCCTGAGGGTACACTCACCTTCAGGACTGAGGCAGAAGTCCGTGGAGGCTGAGCCATGCTCATTTTGAATGGTGCATCGGTACACACCGCAGTCCACAGGGGCCGCCTGCACAATGGCCAGGGCTGCCGGCCCCTCGTCCCCTGCACTGCGGAGAATGGAGACCCTTCCTGTGAGGACCATCACCATGGCACGGCCAGGGCCAGACTGTAGTCCTGAGGCTCCTCAGACCCCGCTCTCAGAGGCTGCTGGGAGCTCTGGGGCAGGCGGCAAGGTACAGCTGTCAAGAGCTGGTCCTGGATCACAGAGGTCTGGTTTGCAGTCCTGACACTCACTAGCTGTGCCTTTGGGCATGTAACTTAATACTTCTGAGCCTCAATTTCCTTTTCTCTACTATGGGAATGCTAGAATCTCCCTTGTGGGGTCACTATGAGGATTAAGTGAGGTGACAGACCCAAAGTGTTAGGACAATGTCCAACACAATGACTGCTGTAATCAGGAGCCAAGTCAGGGGAGGTGGTGTCCAGCTGGCTTACCTCCTGCCCACCTCGCCCACGGAGCGCTGATCCTTGGCCCATGTCAAGACTGAGTCACTGAGAATGTTAAAAAACTGGCACCAGAGCTTCAGGCTGCCCGAGGCATCAGGAAACTGCTCCACCCGAATCTTGCGGATCACCTGTGGGGCTGGGTGCAGGGGCGCAGGTAAGAGGATTGCGCCCCTCTACTCCATCTTGGCTAGACCCCTAGGTGTCTCCGGCAGGACAGGCTGAGAGAAAAGGGGACTCAAGTCTCCACATAAACCCACTCCTTCACATACCCCAGCTGTGCCCCACCTGTATCTCTGAGGCGTCTGCCCTGACCCCCAAGGCACATACACTAGCTGGAAAGAACCCACAACTGTACCCCCTCCCCAGGCCAGGGAAAGCGCCCTGAGGGCATAGGCAGCAGACAAGAGAGGAATTCCCATTTTTGTGCCAGGCCCCTAGCTCTACGGACCCGCGTTTGACTCTTGCCCCTACCACTCAACAGTGATGAGGATGCTGCTGCAGCCAGGCCCTGTGCTAAGCACTTCATTTCCTCTACCTCATCTAACCCTTCCAATGTTACGAAGTTGGTGCTATTACCAAACCCGAGTGGCAGAGCCAGGGCAAGAGGCAGGCCTTCCAGATCCCGAAGCCTGTGGGATCGTGACGTGAGAACACCTTTAGAAGATCCTCTGTAACCCTTGGCAGACATGTGCCACCCCAATGTCCTCTGATGGACAGCCTTCTTTGCGATGTTGAACCCGTCCCCACCGCTCACCACCACTCACCTTTCAGCAGGTCCTTGGCTTTCTTCTGCTTGGCTGAAGTTTCCTGCTTGCCTTCATCTAGGGTTGGCTGCACTCAGCTCTCTGGCCTTGGGGATGGAGCCCAGGTCTCCCGCTGCAGGCTCCTCCTCTGCCTGCGGCACCTCCAGCAGACCTGCCTTTCGACCCTGGGTAGGGGAGCGTTTCTCCCGCCCAGGAGTCCCTGGGGATCCAGGTGAAAGGCCCTTCCTAGGACCCCGGGGGAGACTGTGGGGCTCTCCCTTTCTTCAGGCTTGGTGGCCTCCCCGTCTCCTGCTGCTCTGACCTTAGGGAGAAACCTTTTCCTCCGGGCCCCCAGAGCCAGTTCCTCGGGGGTAGCTGCAGGGAGACCTGTCAGCACCTCCCCTGGGACTTCTCGGAAGGGTTCCTGGGTTCTGCTCTCTGTTGACAGTGGCCCCTGACTAGGAGCTGTCTGCCCACCTGCCTCAGCTAGCAGCTCACCGTCACTCCTCACCTGGGAGGGGCTCAGGAGATCAAGCTCTTCAAGGGGAGCTTCTCCCTCCCCCGACGCTTCCAAAGCCAGCCCAGGACCCTCCTCCTGGCCTACCACAATGGCTGGGACGGTGAGGGGACTGGGGCCAGGGACACGGGCAGCAGCCAGAGCTTGGCGGCCAGCCTGCACTTCACGGTCCAGGAGGCTGGTGAGGCGGCGGGAGGTGCAGGGGCTGAGCAGGAGGGTCTGAGCGCTCTGCACCAGGTGGTCATTCTCCACACGCTCCAGGATGCGCCGAGATGTGCGCGGACTCAGACCAGCCACTTCCACGGTTGGGGCCAGCTTGGCCGAGGGCGCTGCGCCCTCAGGCACAGTGTCCCCCTGGGACTCTGTGCCCCCTCCGCTTGTCTCTGGGCTGGACAGCTTCAGCAGCAGAAGCAAGTAGTTCTTCAGGGAATCTATGAGGCCAGGGTCGCAGCTCCGGGGGCCCGGGGGCTTCTCTTCCACAATGGGCATCTTAGTGCAGGCCCCCTCATTGCTGGCTACCATGGTTTCTGGTGGGTGACTCTGGGTGGGGTCCCCAGCCCCAGGTGCAGTGCAGGAACAGAACTCATCAAGGCCTGGTCCCCAGAGGGCAGGAAGGTAGTACTCATGTGCTGAGAAGCCGGGGTACTGGGCGGCCCCAGCTGTGAGCTGTCAGTTAGACCAATCCCAGGAAGAGAGGGCAGAATGGGCGCCTCCGTACTTGGGCCAGTGGGAGGACAGCTGCCCAGATCCACAGACAGCACCTCGCCCAGCTGCTCCTCCTTGGGGCACTGGAACAGGCCATCCTCTGGCTTGTCCTTGACTGGACCTGACCACTCCTGGCCCTGATATCTCTCTCCTCCCATTAAGCTACACTCAGGAGGCAGCTGTGCTGGGAGCATGAGGCCCCGTGCCTGGGGACCCAGCACAGTTTCCTCTTGGTTCCCAGAAGCTGTTACTGATGCTTCTTCAGATCTGAGCATGAAACCAGGTTTTTCTGGGACACAGGACCCTTCTGGGATCTGCTCAAAGTATTTAATACTTTGAGGAGACCTGAGACCCTCTGAAGGAGGGAGTTCAGGGGCTCTGGGCTGTGGGCCAAGGCGGGTCACTGACTCCTTCTCTGACTGACCTTTAACGGCTGTGGGTATGCTCCCCTCTGACTGTGTCCCCTTGTCTTCCTGTATCCTTCCATCTTCCTGTGTCGTTGCATATGCCTGTGTCTTCCTGTCTTCCTGTGTCCTCTCACTTGTCTGTGTCCTTCCTACCTTTGTCCCTGTCCTTCCTTGTGCCATCACATTCTCCTGGGATCTCCTGTCTGATACTAGCCTCTCACTTTGTGTCACAACGTTCACCTGTGTCTTGTCTGCCTGCATCCTCAGGGCTGTTTGCGCTCCATCTCCATGAGGCTTGCCATCCACCTGCATCTTCCCATCTGCCTCTGCATTCTTCTCGTCTCCAGGTTTCCTGTCAGCATATGTTCTACTCTCCTGGGTTTCTGCATCCATGGGCTCAATGACACCCTGACTTCTGGGGTGCTGCCGCCAGCAGAAGCTCTATCAGCACTGCTGCTGGCTGATGTGGTAGGGGCCGTGGTCGTCTGGGATTCCAGGACCTGAGAATATACGGACAAAAGGAAGAGCTTAGCTCATGCGCCTCAGGATCTCTCTCCAGTCTGCCATCCAAGCCTCTTCTGACCTTATCCAAAACTGTCCTGATGTGAATCCTGCCACATGGTTTCTCAGGCCCGCATGGGATTGGGAGGAAAAGGACATGTAACAAAGTGCCAAGCCCTCCGACCCCAATCCCTGATTCCAGGGAATCAGGAATACCCAGCGTCCACGTCCAGTCCGGCCCTTCCCACATCTCCCTGAAGAAATCCTGCATCTCCTGAAAGGCCCTGCTCATGTGTTATCCCACCCCACACCCCGACCATTTGAAGGAGAGTCTCTTCTCCCCATGGCTTCCGAGCAATTGGTCTGTCCCTCTCTTATAGTACCAAATTGCCTGTATAGAAATATGGGTGAAGTGAGATTACTTATATATAACACCTGACTCTTCACAATATGAAATATTTGTGAGAAGTATCTCCTTTTAGCAATAACAGCACTGGTGCTCTGATTTGTCTGTTATCAGCTAGTAAGTGGCAGAGTTTAGTTTAGAAGCCAGGTGTGCCTCGCTCCAAATCCCATGTTCTTTGCTATTATAATCTAATGCTACCCATTTAAATATAATTAAAGGACTTCCCCTATGGTAGAAGACAGTAATTTGCCTCTTTCCTCCTGAATATAATCAAAACTAACATAGTAAATAAAAAATATATAGCAAATTCCACTGTTAGTACAACTGGAAACAAAACCCACAGTCTCAAAAAATGGGTCAGAGTTGTCAAAAGCAGGTACATAGATGCAAAACTTGGGGACTGGGCTATGACAAAAGCTGTATGGGAGAAATAAATAGTGAAACAGTTCAGCAGATGAATAGTGACACTGTTCAGGAGGTCTCAGAATGTGTCAGCAAAACATTTACTGTCAATACAGGACTCATCCTAGAGTGATAAGCCTCAAAACCCCACTTATAACAAAAACTACAGGATCCTGAAGGGCTGGGTGGAAATCGAGAGAAGACATCAAGGGCGGGGTCCAAGGCGACAGGGGAAGAAAAGTGGAACAGCCCCCTAGATGCGGATCTGAAAACACACCATCAAAAATACACTCCTGAAGAAACCTCCCGGAAATTGCTAAGAAAATTGCTTACGAACATACAAGGAGTTGAGGAATATCATTCCCATGAGCCCTGCTTGAGGAAACTACTAGAGAACAAACTGGTCAGCCAAAAGACGACTAGGGAAACCATGGCCAGGAACTGATGGTGAGCATGAAATCTATACTTACCTGTAAAACCAAACCAAAACCGTAAGAGCTCAGCGTGGCAGATCGGAATGTCAGTGTTTTATACCTGACAATGTAGACATACAACTAGGACAAAAGGGGAGAGGAAGAAGGGGACAAGTGGAGTAAACGCTGGGATTGTGCCACTTATACAAGCCCGGAACCAAAGACATTAATTACTCAAAGCTGAAACACCAGGTAACAGAAATACAGGGTATGTAACTATATAAAGAGAATTACTCAGAAACAAAACTTTGTGCTAACAAGAGATAGAAAGTGTAAGGGGAAAAAAAATGGGGAAGTGGAAACTATCATTGCTCATCATAAAAAACTGAAAGATACTGACTGAACAAATAATGGTATTAATATAAAATTTAAATTATAAATCACTATACACAAATACATCTAAATATGAGAAGACCACACAAAATACCAAAGCAAACAAATTATATAATGACTTTTAAAAATATATAATTAAAATATATTTAAATTGAATAGATAATTTTAAGACTTTATACTTTTATACTTTACTATGAAATTTTGAATGAATGGTATGAATACGGGAAAAATAGAAGAGTTTGGTGACTATCAGGAGCCATCAAATGTTAGGTCCAACTGACTGAAGAATTTTAATAAAAACGCTCCTCCAGCTTCTCTGACAACCAGTAAGGCATTAATAGACAAAAACGCTTGGAGCCAACAATAGTGATTAGTACTATACTAGAACCTTCTTTAGATTTCTGATATATATTAGAAATACTGATATGAACAGGAGAGGTATAAATTTGCAAAGGAAATTCTGACTTTGCACACAAGGCTCAGAAAAACAGAACTTTTGGCCAAAGCTATCTTCACTCCCCTCATGCCCAGCCTGATCACTCCCTGAATCTGACAGAACCCACTTCCTCCACATCTCAGTGTCCATCCCCTCCCCTCTGTCTCCACTGCCAACTACCTAATCCAAGCGGCCAACAATCCTGCCTTGCCTGGACGACTGCAAAGCCTCCTAATTGATACCCGTGACTCTACTCATTGTCTCTGCTAAACTCGTATCCTCACTGCAGCCCAAGTGATCTTTTCAAAACAAAAATCTGATTGTGACACTTCCCCACTTAAAAACCTCCTAATGGCTTATCATCACTTAGAGGATAAGGGCTAAAGTCCTAGCCTAAAAGAGCAAAAAGCTTAAGAACACTCTCTGTGGGCTCAGGGATGGTGAAGCAGGCATCGACATGGCCTTTGTGCACAGCAACTGGGCTTTATTTAAAAATAGTAAAACTAAAAATGTTAGACTGACAGGAGCAGGAAAGAGAGAAACCTACAGGGACACAGATGTGGTCGTCATGAGGCCCGATTCTATCCTTTGACCAACAATTCCATTCCAAAGAATTTATCCTGCAGATATACTTTAATGTGCAAGTGGTCTTACAAGGATGTTCACTGCAGTGTAGTTTATAATAGCAAGACTAGAAATTACCTAAATTCCATCGACACAGGACTGATCCAGTGAATTATGGTACAACGACATTCTAAATATACAAAAAAGCAAGGTATGGAGTAGAAAGTATCATGTGCCACTTTTATGTGAAAAATATATGGACACACACGTATTTGTAAATGCACAGAAAACAGCCCTGGTAAGATGTTCAGCTGACTTTAGGAAGAGGAACTGGGTAGTGGGGGCGGGGAGGGAGACATGGGGAAAAGATTTAATATTCTCTACACACCTTTTATACTTCTATAATTTTACACCACATGCATATGACACACAACGAAATTCAGTTTAAAATGGAAATAAATAAATAAACCCTTGTGTGATCGATGAGGTCTGTCCTTTAGCAAGGGTCCCAGGTCTCTCTCTTCAGGTTCATCTCTTGGGTCCCTCCGCCCTATGACACTAACTTACTGTACTGACCACTGTGCTATTTTATAACCACTTTGCTTTTTTCTCTGCTGGATAGTCTCACCTTTCTCCTTGACCATCTGGAGGACTCCTTCTCTTTCTCAAAGACCTCACTCAAGTTTCTTCTCTTCCATGAGGACTTCTGAGTTCCCTCCTTTACTCCCCAAAAAACGTTACTGGCTTCCTACCCCATACACCCATGGCAAATGTACCTAATTCTATACCCTCATTCTGTGTGGTAGTTACTTGTTTCATGCACATGTCACCTGCTAGTCTATGACCTCTTCTCCTCTGAGGACTGCTGGGCACAGGCTCAGGGTTAGAGGTGGTGTTCATTAACTATATGGTACATGACTGACTGAATACTTCCTGTACAACTACTGACCTAACACTATGGAGTATGTGTGTCAACATCTGAAACTAAAAATATGAAAAGTGTCATGTATTTCCTAAAAATAAAAATTGTGTAGCTAGGGTGAACCTAGTGGGATCTCTATAAGGATCTTCATTACAAAGAATGTTAACTTGCCATCCTGTCTTTCCATGGTCTCCATAAATTCTCAGAAATTAAGGACCTAGTCTGATTCACCTTTGCATCCTTCACAGGCCCAAGCACATAGGCGATTCACAGGAATGACCCACCGAATGACAAGTACTGATGACAAGCATGTAACCCTCTAAGGGGCATGGTCCTGGAGTGCTTGCTTTAGCGGGGAGGGGATGAAACCAGAAGCTTAACAGGGATGGAGCAGGGCAATTTCAAGGACCTGGAATCTTCTTCCTTTGAAGCTCACATTTTTACAGTACCTGCTTTAAAGTCAGATAATCCCTACATTTCTGCCATCTTGACATTGGCATTCTTTAACTGTCTTTTGCCATGTAAACCGATGTTTTCCTATTTTTCACATGCCAAGTCATTTTTACTGTATCCTGAACATTTTAAATGAGACTCTGTTTCTTGTATAAATTCTGTGGAGAATGTGGATACTTTGTCTTACTTAGCAGACAATCTACTTGGTTTTGTTCGAGATCCATTCAGCCATCTGAGACTATAGTTGAAATGTCAGTTCTGTTTCAAAGCCTTCGCAGTGCAATCATCTGTGTCCTATGTGTGTGCCACCCAGTGGCCAGTCTGAAACTTGGATGAGATAGTCTCTTAGCTCCATTTTCAACATTTTTTTTTCCCATTTTCAACATTTTTGATAGGCTGTTCAGAACCAGATTCATGCATGAACGGCTTGGGAATAAGCCCAGAAATTTATAAACAGCTTATGAAGTCACTTTCTCAAACTTCTCCCTCTCCATGATCTACCCTGTACTTTTTGAGTCTTTCTGGCCAGATAGCTAGCCGGGCCTTCATTTATCCTTCTCTGTCACATACTTTCATACATGATCCTGTGCTCTGGGCCAAGGAAGAGACCCAGAAGGGAAAAAAAGCAACAGGGGTTCATCCCACCCTCTTGGTACCACAACTATTCCAAATGGAAGATTTCCCACCTCAAAGCTTTAGACATCTGTGGCCTCTGCTGCCACTACCAGAGATCCCTTCCTATTCATCGAGCCTGATCTAGAAGGTTTTTCCTGAAGCTCTGCCCATGCTAATGTTTACTTCTGAGTTCCCCACTGCACTGAGAGCAGGCCAGGGAATACTAGAGGACCAAAGAAAAAAGGAAAAGGTAAACACTGCCAGTGCAGTGGTACTTTGAATCCTGGTCTTCTTCCCGATCTGTCTGCTACTGTCTGCTTATCAAAGTCATCAAATAGCTGCACTATGCATTTCGCCCAGATCCTCTGCTCTTCTGGTCTTATGGTCTGGGGTCTCCTGATTCACTGGTAACTCCTTCAGGCAAAGGTCATGTCTCTTCTCAAGCCCCCTCCCTCAATGCTATCAGAAAACACTTATTCATGTCTTCTCTCAAGAACAAGCAGCACTTATGGGAGGGGAGAGCCCATATATTGGAATGTTATCTTCAGGACTGAGAGGGTTTCTCAAAAAAAGACACTCTGAGGTCTCAAGGCATTCAGCTGAGCTCTCCCACACCTCCGCTGTCCCCTATGAAGATTTGGGCAGATGTCCCCACACTCCCATACCTCAGCTCTAGAGATCTGAGGCAGCCACAAAGATGTCATGTTGAGGCACTAAAAAGCAGCCTTTGAGGGTACTGATGGCTAGTTCCCACTCACTAAGTACCTTTAGGCAAGACTGCTTCTACAGAGGGAGAGAGCTGTCTGAACAGTATGGCTGGGCTTGAGGGGAGGGTCTCTGGACATTGTTAACCCAAGAGGCCTCTGCTCTAGCATCTGCTCCTCATCCATATCCAAGATGGAAGCCTCACTTGAGCTACCAGAGACCCACTTATTTCCAGGAAAGGAAATCAAGACAGACTAAGAGGGCAGTGGCATCATATTCCAGAAGCAGAGACATGCTAGGCCCATATGAAGTAGACAACCATACTTAAAAAAGATAAGACAGGTGTGAATTATTGAAATAAATACCTTGCTCCCAAATGAGAAAGATAAATACTGATACTGATTTTTCCAAATTAATTCTTATACTTAACGCAATCCCAAACAAAATACCAATGGCACAGAGATGAAGCAGCTCAGTCATCACCTGGATCTGCGAGTGGGAACAAGGATTAACTGCAAAACGGAACGGGGACCTTTTCACGGTGATGGACACTGGACTGTGGCAATAACTGCATGACTCTGCATTGTACACATGGTACTGTGTGATGTAAATAGGTGAATGTTACAGTATATAAATTATACCCCAATAAAGCTGTTTAAAAATATATATCTAGCAAGTTTTACTAAAAGAACATTAAAAGAACATTCGAAGTGCAAATCTGACTTAATTTTTCTATGAAAGGATTTAACAGGCTTTTGATCTTGTTAAAAATAATTCATCATTTTAAAACTTTTTTTTTTTAATGGTGACTATAAACATACAAAGTAGAAAACAATGGTATCTGGAAGTTTGGAGAATTTCAAACAATGATTCTAAAGTTTTCCTAGAGAAATAAACAAGAGAAAATAGCTAAGAAAAGCTTTAAAAGAAGTAGAAGAGGGTTGCTCTGCCAAAAATTAAGCTATAATAATTAAAACAAGATCCTTCTATTATAAAAATCAATACACAGATTAATGGATTATGATAAACATATGTATAGGAACTAAAATAAACTTTAGTGTGTATAAAAACTAGTATATTAAGAAACTATTACAAACTAATAAAGTTTGAATATTGCACAAACAATAAGGGAAATTACCTATTTATTAACCAAAAATTGAGCCAGAGACTGATGCTTCTTACACACCCAAATTAATTCCAGATTAATTTAAAAGTAAAATGAAGTAATTTAAACAATACCGATGCATTTTTAACTAACCTTAGATAGAGGGAAGCATAAACACTATGGAAGAAATGGTTAAAATATGCATACCATGGCATCATATATGCCCATTAAAAATGAAGTTTTTCAGATAATTATTAGAAACCATGAGGAAATGCTCATGAAATAATGAGAAGAAAGAAGGCAGGATGTAAAATTTGATCAGAATAACAGGCAAATTAAATTTAAAAACCAATAAAACTATGTATGCAGAAAGGCTGTTAGATACACCAAGATGTCTCTTTATGGTAGAATAAGTGAATTTTCACTTTCTCCTTTGAATTTTTAGGGCTTCCCTCAATTATTTTCTACTATGGCTATGTGTTTCTTTCATAATCAGAAAAATAAGCTGTTTTTAAAAAGTTCTAGAAGATTGAGAATATGAAAAGTGAATCAAATTCAGCCACTAAAAAACAAAAGCATCAAAATATACATAGAAGCTAAATGCATTTTTCATATATATATTTTTAATTTTTCTAAAGTATGTAAAAAAGAAAAGCCACATATGCCTTTTGCGGAACAGCAGCACCACTGCAGTCAGCCTCTCCCGTGCCCACACCACCCGACCCCGCTCATCCCGCCACTGGGAAGCATGGAGGGCCCTCTCAGAACCCTGGCCGCGGCACCTCCACCGCTGTGGGTGGAGAGGCCAGATTCAATCCCAGACTTGGTGGTCAGCCTGGTCACTTCCCAGATGAGCTCCCTCGGGGCCCATGAGGACCATCCTACAACATGGACCTGCTGTTCAGCCTGTGGGCTGTCAGGCACACGGAGCGGCCCCTTCTGGGCCACTAGAACTCACCACACCAGCTGCCCAAATCTCCTGAGACTGAGTATGAGGGCCTGAGGACTATGAACAGATTCCAGAGACTGGTTTGAGGTCTGCCCCACTCCATCACCCTCTGAATGACTGACTTCAGCACCCACTGAAATAAAACCATTTTCCCTGTTCACTCTTGAAACCAGTCTTCCCCTCTGTCCCTCATGAAAGAGCTCTCGGTGGGAAGGGCAGGTCCCCCTGTCCACGAAGCACCCCTTTCTCTTCGCCCCCCACTATAGCAGGTGTCCCTCATGTATTTCCCTCACAGTTCTAAGAAGCCATCTGTCCTCTGCCCAACTCCTGTGACGCACTGCTTGCAGCTGCTCCTGTTTCCTGGGACACAGACTCCTCCTGCTCCCTCCATCTCAAGAAACAGTGTCATCTTAGTTCCCGCCAAAATGCTGTCTCCACTTAAGGTTGCCAGATTTAGCAAAAAGAAATAAAGGATACCCGGTTAAGTCTGAATTCAGATAAACCATCAATAAATTCTCAGTATATGTACATCCTATGTATCTTATACACCTTACCCAGACTCCTGAAATACTTTTTCTTTCTGCCACTCATAAGGAAACTGTCCTCTTTCCGCCCCACTATAAAACACTCTGGGGCTCACTGAACTCCTGTGACATACTGCCTGCCCTCTGCTCCCTGAAACATGGAACAGTGACCAACCAGGACAAACTGTTCCCCCTCTGTCCATCCTCTCAATCCCACTCCCCGCCTCTCTTCCCCTTCAAATGCCTTAGTGCTGTCCACCCCCCTTCCCCGCCACCTCGTTCTTTGAAGAGCAAAGACCCCCTAACCATGTCTCCACACAACATCATCTTTTCTCTGTTGGCTATCTGATGCCCAGAAAATGATGACACTCTGTTCTTATGTACAATAGTCTACCTCTGCCTTCTACTACAGGAGTATCGTATACCTACTGCCACTTATTTAGTTCTTAATATGCACAAAGCCTGTCCTAAGCACTCGATTCTTGCAAATGCCCTATAAAGGTCTCATTATTATTCTGATTTTACACCTTGCCCAAGTTCACACAATGTAAAGGATAACCAGATTCACATGTAGGTATACTTGACTCCAAAATCTTAGATAGAAACCCACATTAAACCAGAATTCCCTAGACATTTGATATTTAAAAATTTTCTATAGCACACTCCTGTTCTGTGAACCGTTGCGTCAGGAGAGCTCACAGAAAACTTCCCACTGCCTTCCTCCTCGAAGAACGTAGTCTTCCCCCACCTCCCTCTGGGGCACAGTCCCCTTGGCTGTGAACTCCCACACTGTCAGATGAGAGGGTCACAGTCAGGCTGTGTTGCCCACATGCCTGGCCAGGCCTGTGGTCCCCTGTTCCTGGCTGGCACTCCATCCCCACCCCACCCCTTCTATAAATATCCCACTGCTCACTGGCTGCCGAGCTGTTGCAGCAAGAGTTTCCATGAGGTCAGCTTCCCAGAGCAGCCTCCAGGCACCCAGCACCCACACTTACCTCTCCTGGAGTCCCGTGGCCTGCTTGTCCCTGCGGGGGGCTGTCCCGGGTGCCGTGTCTCCGCCGGGCAGGGGGTGTAGGCACTTGGGGAGAGTCCTGAGGTGGGGCCTTCCCTAAGCTCTGAGCTCCAGGTCCTGAAGCTTGACTCAAGGAAGAATCAGGCTTGCTATTGGCAGTTGGCTCCACTTTGGCCTTCGGAGGGGCAAATCTCTTCCTGTTGAAAGGCCTATTTGGCTGGGGGGCTGAGGGTGTGGGCTGGCCAGGAGCAGTAGGCCCCCTCTCACCTGTGGTCTCGCCGGGCACCTTCCCAGAGGGCATTTCTCCAGGCACCCTGCTACTTGGGGTGCGGGACCCCTCCTCCCCATGAGGCCTGACTGTCCGGGTGCTCTCCAGATACATGTCCTTCAGGGAGAAATACGCTTCCTGGTCTGGGCCTGGGACAGGGGCTGCGGCCAGGGCATTCTGGGACTGGTCTTGAGAGCCCACGGCAGAGGCTGGCTTCCTGGTGCTATCTACTCCGGAAGACCCAGGCCCCCGTGTAGCCCTGCCTCTGGGCTGGGTGTGAACCTGCTCTGTGTCCATGGGCCCCTGTGTCCCACAAGAGTCAGGTTTGTCTGCACTGGGGCCACAGTTTTCAGAATGGTGGCCTAGTGCTGCCTTCTCTAACTCTGGATTCCGCAGGCCTAGCTTAGGTTCCTCATCTTTCTTTTTCTTCTTGGCCCCAGACTCCTTTTTGGTAGCTCTCTGAGACCCCAGCTCCATGGCCTCACAGATGTATGTCAATAGGCCATTCTCCCCAGCCTCCCCATTCTCAGGGGCAGCATCCCCATTGGTGGTAACCTCTCCAGAGGCAAAACTGTTCATCAGGCCCAAACCGGGGTGCTGACTAGACTCAGTCCCCACCTCTTGCCAAGCCGCCTGGGTGCTGTCCTCAGCCTCTCTGGTCGGAGCTAAGGGGACTGGCACCTCAGCCCCACTCAGCCGCCTCTTTCGCTGGAAGCGGTCGGGGCTGAGCTTGCGCAGGGTGTCGGCCTCTCCCTGCCCCTTCACGTGCTTCCAGCTCTGCTCAATCTCACGTATCTTTGCCGCGGCCTTGTGCTTCAGCTTGGCGAACCAGCGCTGATGGATCTTGTACTCGGTCATGGTGCCCACCTCTAGGACGCCCGAACAGGACACTATGCCCTTGGAATTCTGGGCAGAGGCCTGGTAGATGGCGGCATCGTCTTCTTGACACCTGGAGGCAGAAGCATTAGATGCCAATTCCCCCCTCCTGGGAGATGAGAGGCCCCCACTCCTCACAGCCAGAGACTCTCAGAGCCGAGTGAGCTGCCCCAGCCCCTGCAAGTCCTGCCCGAGTGTCAAGCCCACCTCAGACAAAAGCACATCCAACACTCTCCATTGCAGTTGAGGAAACTGAGCCAGCAAGAGGGCGGGAGGTGACCAAGGTCATGCTTTTCCAGGAGGGATTGACTTGGGGCCCAGGAGAGCTCCCTTCAGAAGCAGGTGACCCATACAGCCCCTTGTAAAGAATGACACAGGACCTTTTTTTGGCAGCTGATCTCATGGAAAATGCTTCCGTGGGTCAGGACCTCCTGTGGTTGCACTCAGCTCTCGGGCTGTCAGACACGCTCCCACCCTGGCCTTAGGAGATCCCAGACAGCCGCAGGCAGACGCGGTTCACCAGGTGGTTCAACTCAGCAGCAGCACCTTACCCTCCACTTCCAGATCCCGCCTGCGCATCTTCATCCAGCGCATCTTCATAACTCTGCTCCTGAGGGCAGGCTTGGGCCACGAGACCCTCAGAAGGGCACAGAGGGCAGAGAAGGCCCCTCTCCCTTACCTAAAGAGCTGCAGTGTGTGACGGTTGCCCTGATGAGTGATCTTGTATTTTGGCAAGCCACAGTAGCGGTCGAGTTCCACATCATCCTTGTACCAGGTCACCTCTGGCTCTGGGTATCCTAAGAAGGAAGCAGGAGACTGGGTTATAGGAAGACCAGTTCCAAATAGTGGGAGGAGAGAAGATATACCATGGTTTCCTCAAACTACTCACAGAGACTGGACTGGCCCACCTGCCCCAGGCTTGCTAAAAGAACAGGGTTATCATATGGCTCAGCTTAATTTTAGAAGCTAGGCCCAGTCAAAGATGAAAACTGTTACTCTTTAGCAGCTGGAAGGCAAATCAACTATGCAGGAGAATATTCCTAGCTTCCTGGTAAGAAAAAAAGGAAGAAGTTTCTAGAAAGCCTTGGCTGTTGGCAGTAAGATTCCTTTCTTCAGTGGCCTGCTCTACATCCTCCGCTGTAGTAACAGCTCTATTCGCAAAAGTCTCCCCGCAGCACTCCAACATTAAGACCACTGCAGAGGGCCATCCCTCTTTCATCCCAGGTCCCTGGACTGTCAGGATTATTTGATGACACAGCTAAAACATCCATCATCCATCCATATCCCACCCCCACCCCCCGCCACATCTACCTACCTACCTACCTACCCACTCACTATGTGAGACTGACTGAAGTGTCTTCCCAGGCCCTCCTCTCTGGTGATTTCTAGCCCTACCCACAAGGAGAGCTTCCAAGTACTAGAGTCAGATGTTCCCTGCTTCCATGGCCACACAGCTGATTGGTCCAGTAATGGACACCCAATCAACTAATCTAATCCAGTTCTTTGAACTAGGATTTGGGAATTAGGACCTAGAGACAGTCTGTGCTTATGTCTGGAAATATAACTTTAAAGAGGTACAATCATCTTCTGCCGCATAGACTAAGAAGCAGACAAAGCTAATTTGCAGCGAAATGGACAAATGAAGTTGATTTTCAGGATATAATTAGAGCTAGGAACCAGATAGAGTGCTGACATCCTTCCAAATACTGGCTCCATTCCTTGCCTGGCCATGGCCATATTCCTTCTCAATTCAATAAAAAGCCTGTCTAGCCTTACCAATGAATTCTGCTTCATTTTTTAAGCTAACTCCAACTAATCTGCAATATTCATTAGAAATCTAAGACTTCTGACATACATTGCCTCAAATACATATATATTAAGAAGGAGCTGACTGCCCAGTGAGGGTTATGATATAAAACTTGACAAACAGGGTCTCCATTCTCAGGGAACCTAGAAAAGACAAGACAGGTCCCCACACAAGGTAGAGATGCACTTGCATCTGTGCATACCTGCTCTGCCTTCCCTACTGTCTGGACAAACTGCCCACACACCTAGTTAAAGCCATCCTCACTGGATCCCACCTCCTCTCGCCTCATCAGGGACATCTCTCCAACTACTGTCCTGCTCTCTCCTGCGTCATCAAACTTTTCCTCACTATTGTATCATTCCCATAAGCTTACAAGCCTGTTGTACTGTCTCCTTTTCTTTAAAAAAAAAAACAAACTTCATTTGGCCCAGTCCTTCTCTAGCTCCTACCCCAATTTCTCCATGCTTTACTTTACAGAAAAATTTAAGACTTGTCTTAAATACTCGCTATGTGCACTCTCTGTCCTCTAATCAGGCTTTAGCACTGCCAGTGCACCAGGATTTGCTCTTGTCCAGTTCACCTGTGACTCACACGTTGCCAAATCCACTGCTGACTCTAAGCCTCACCTACCCAACCTATCAGCATTGATCCCCTTTCCGAAACCTTTTCCTCATTTGCTTCTGGACACTACTCCTGAGGGTCCTTCTTGCTTCACTGGCTGCTTTTCCTAACCTCTTCCATCCTCTCCACCTAGGCCTGTAAATGTGAGAAGCCAGGGCTCAGGCCTCAGAACTGCTTTCCATTCTCTCTCCATATAACCAAGGGCAGGGGTTGCCAGCCCCAGTGCTGCAGACCAGTACCAGTCATGGACTGTTAGGAACCAGGATGCACAGCAGGAGGTGAGTGGCAGGTGAGCCAAGTTTCATCATATCTGCAGCCACTCCCCAGCACTAGCATACCACCTCAGCTCCACCTCAGATTATCAGGCACTAGATTCTCATAAGAACACTGGTCCCTGGAGCTGAAAAGGTTGGGGACCGCTGATCTAGGGGTACTATTCCTGGCCTGTGGCCTTTAAATATCTATATGCTTATGACTCCCAAGTTTGAATATGCAGCCCCTCTCCCCTGAACTCTCGTTCTTGTTTCTGACTGTGGATCTGACATCCACTTGGAAGTCTAATAGGTATCGAAGTTAAAGGGGCCTAAGCCAAGCTCCTTATTCCCCTCTCTCCAAGTCAGTCCCCACATAGCTCAGTAAATGGCAACTGCATCCTTCTACTTTGGCTCAGGCCAAAACATGGAGGTAATTCTTTATTCCTTTCTTTTCCCACATCCACTCCATCAGACAATCCTAAGCACTCTCCCTTCAAAATATATCCAGAATTGATCACTTCTTGCCATTCCCATCACCAATCTGGTCCATCATCAACATTTCAAACATTGATTTCTGCAATAATCTCCTTGCAGATCTCACTATCATCCTAGCCACTCTTCAGCCCATTCTCAGAACAGCAAGGGCTCCCATAGGTAGCCCTTTAAAATAAAGTCGGGCCATGGAACTCGTCTGCTGAAAAATACCCAACAGCTTCCACTTCATCAAGGCCCCCTGATCCGAGCCTTGTTACCACGCTGCCCTTACCTAGTACTTTCTGCTTTGTTTGCTGCAGCCCAGCCACATGATCCTGCTGGCTCGCCTGTCACACACTGTGCTAACACTACACCGAAATTCTTTGTCTCTGTTCTCACATCACCTCCTTGAAGAGGCCTTCCTTACCACCCTGCATTAAAGAGCAACTCTCGCGCCTGTACTTCTCATCCCTCTATGTTTATCTTTCTTCATAGAATGCTTGGCTGCCTGACACATTATACACTATGACTGTTTATGTCCATCCTCTCCAACTGCCTGTGGACACATCAGCTGCATGACTTGTCTGTGTTATTCACTGCTGTGTCCCCAGTTCTTAGAATAGTGCCTGGTATGAAACCAATGCTCATTAAGTATTTATAGATGAATGAATGAAGCAATGCACTAAGTGCTCCATGTGCACAGAAGGGAGAAAGCGCCCCTGGCTGTGGAATCAGGGGAGGTTTTCTGGGAGGAGGGGCTGTTGAATTGGCCTTGAATCGTGGGCAGAATTTCAGAAAATGTGGGTTCAGTGCTTGCACTTCCCCTTCATAGCACTAATCAAGATATTCTATGTAACTATTTCCTTGTCCACCTTCTCTCCTAGACTCTGTATATCCCCTGAATCACATCTTCTTTACTGCTATATCCAAAGATGGTGCGTGGTACACAGTGGTTACTTAACAAAATCTGCTGGATGAGTGAGTACGCGAGTAAGTAAGGGAATGAGTGACAAACCAACCAGAGGTAGATGGGAAGGGCATGCCTGACAAAGGAACGAAGCAGCAGATAATGAGGGTGGAAAGCAAAGGGCACCCTGAGGAGCAAGGGAGGCAAGGCTGTGGCAGGGTCGGCCAGGAACAAACTCTGGGCAGCCTGACTGTAAAGCGAACCCCATGTTTCCACTGTGAGCTAAAGCCCCTGGTTACATCACTGTGTATGTGGCCGAGGCCAGCACAGGCGTCCTCACCATCCTGTGGGATGATCTCACCCCTGTGAGGGCCCGGCTCAGCCCCCCCACCCCATGGCCTGCCCGGCAGGGCCACAGCCACAAGGGCATCTGAGTCCAGTCAGGCTGGGCGAGGGGGCCAGGCAGGGGACACCGAAACTATGAGGACTCAGCCCCCATGCCATCCACTGGTGCCTCATCACAAAGTGGGGGCCAATCTGACAGCTTAGGGCTCCATGGCAAAATGGGTTTTGGAAACAACTTTATCTGGGAGAAAACATTGTCTTTTCCCCTGGATATTAGAAACTATATTCTAAAACACACAAAAGCAATAGAGGTTCTTTATTCCCTGCTGTACACACATATGCGCGTGTGTATGTCCACAGGCAGGTGTGCGCACACATACACATTCGGCTGTACCCAGAAGAGTCCACAGCAGTACTGGAGCCTGCGGCCTTCTTCCCTATAACACCCTGCGACCTCTGCTCCCCAGCCAGCAGGCCAGGGTCTGGAACCCAGCTCGGGGACTTGCAGCCTCGTCCCAACCATTCCATTTTGGAGAAGCTCAGATTCAAGAGAATAACGGTTAATGTAAATCTAGAGTTTCAAATACAGAATTTCACTTGGCCCTTAATAACAATGCGTGAAAATAAATGCTAACATTTACTGAAAACTTACTATGTGCCAGGCATTGAGCCGAACATTTTTCACATATTATCTCATCTAGTCCTCACCAAAATCCTATGAGTAATCCCCATTTAATGAAGAGGAAATCAAGACCCATAAAATTAAGGCTCCTGCCTAAAGTCATCTAGCTGATAAGCAGAAGAGGCAAACTTCGAATCCCTGTCTTCTATAAAACAGTGCAGGCATTTTAATCCCTTTTACACAAAAGTAAGATGAGGCTCACAGAAACTAAGTTCCCTAGGGCCACACAGCTAGCACATAACAAAGCCCCTAGTTTCCTTTTCCTTTCTATAATGTTCTTTCCACTGGGGATTCTGGGACTGATGCATGCATTTTTACCCCCAGCAGTCATCATACTGACTTATTTCTCTAAAAAAGTTTCTTTAGAAACAGAAGCTGACCTGTTGCTGATGCTCCCTCCTCCTACCTCAATATATGCACAAGCGTGTGCTCACAGACACATACACACATACATACAGAATATGCAATAGTGTTAAGGAGAGTGGGGGAAGGCGACCACCATGTTGGACAGAGATAGGCAGTCTCAAGGACAAGAGGCACTCTAGCCAGAGGGACCCCTAGGGGAGACAGGAGACAGAAGGTCCAGTCAAGGCCCATTCTGACAGGGAAGAACCTGAGGGCTGTGCTCTCCCCTCCTCTGAGCCGCCAAGGGCATCCCTCACAGCTCAGCCAGTGGGGAACCAGCACAGACACCTCTGTCACCTTGACTAGGTTCTGACCCGCCAGGAAAGCATCACCTCCTCCTGGCAGGGTGCTGGTGGGGCTGACTCATCACAGCCTAGTTTATGAAATGCACCAGTAGGGTAGGAGGAAGAGGGGCAAGTGTGGTTATTATCTCCATGGAGACAAACCAGATTACCACGCCAGTCTCACAGAGGCCAATGTCCGCCATACATCTATCCACTGCCCACCTTTCCAGACTGGGGAAGCCCAACTTCTAACACTGTTTCTTTTGCTCTCTTGTCTTTCTGCTTCACCTTTTCCCCTTTTCTACAGTCTGCATTTTCTCCTTCCTCCATGCTCATTGGAACCGGCTCATTTCAGTATACTATGGTGTTCACGAAGACCTCTTTCAATAATCTGCTACATAAAACTCAGATAACTTGAGATTTTTTTATGTGTGCAGGGTGAGGTGGGAGAAGGATGGAATCAGGTACAACAGTAGACAAGGATTTGGATGTCAGAGATAGCTTGAGCCCTGGACAACTTACAGCCTCATTAGTAGTGTTGGAGATCTCAGCATGGAAGGGGTTCCTCCACAGAAGACCCTGGCTCTCGTTGGTTGTCATGAGACATGGGTGTCATGGCAACTAAGGGGAAAAACGTTTGCTCCTTTGAGTTGGGCCTGAAACAGGGAAAAGCTTACTCCCATTATGACATTGGGAGTGTTCAATAAAATACCCCAAGATTCTGTAAGTCAGACTCATGTCAGGTTCTCCATGTTGCTCTGACTCAATGGCTACAAAGGACAGAAGGGGAGAAGGAGAGAAGGGACCCCATTCTTAAGTGGTCCCAGGTCTCCACAGCAGCTGCTGTTTCCAAGGCACTGAAGCCACAGCTGAAATGTGGAAAGTAGAAACGCTATGAATTTTGTTCATGGCATGGTCATTTGGCAAACATTTACTGGGCGCCTTCTTTGTACCTGCTCCCAAGAGGCACAATGTGTCAGGTGTGTGCTCTAACCTCGCAGACCCCATGGTCTTGTTGGAGAGACAGATGTATAAACAAACTGTGCCACAGAAGACAGCAAGGGCTTCCTGCGGAAATGCTGGAGACGACCTCCTGGAGGATGAGCTGTTTGCGCTGAACTTTGAAAGATGAGAAGGAATGTGCCAGGCAAAGAAGTAGGCTTCTAGGTAAAAAGGCCAAAGGAGCAGACCATCTATTTTTATCCTTCCCCCAAAACCCACTAGGACTTCGCTAAAAAGATTTTTTTTCTTAAAGATATAAGAACACAACAAAGGGGAGAACAGGCAAGGCGAGCAACAGAGGAGACAGCACTGTGAAAGCTGGAAAGCACATGGACAAGTGGCAACTCAGCAGACCCAAGACAGCTGATGGGAAGCCAGCAGTGGGGAAAACTGAGACCCGCATTTTGAACACCAGAAAACCCCCAAAGAGCATAAGAACTGGCCACCAGGTGTCTCTGGGACTGGGGGTAAAGGAGGAGCAGTGAAAGGTTGCTTGAAAAACGATCAGCTCTCTGGATTCCCTCACCCACTCCACACCACTAGGTGATGGCTTCTTCCCCAACACAGCCAACGGTGAGGTTTTTAACTGGAAAACTTTACCTGGCAGCCAAGCCAGCAAGTGGAGGCATGACTGCTCTATGGAAAACAGAAAAATTTAATAACCACACACATAAAATAAATGCTTCATACTAAAAGCCCACCCAACATTCTCATGTGCTTATTTCCCATAAAACCTTTACCCTCCAGACAAGCTACTGGAAGACTAGTCACTAGGAAATCTTGCGGATCCAAGAGGAAAGGACTAAAGAAACACTGGCAATTCTCGACGGTGGCCACCCAGATCATCCTTCAGGGAAGGCCCAAGCTTTCCAGACCCTCCTACTTGCTTAGAACTTCCAATCAGCTTTTAGTCTCCCACTCTTAATCATTATCTGCCATTCAAAGACACATACATATCAGAGGAGAGCCTATAAATGGAAAATTATGGACCAAAACAAATGAAAAAAGTTTAACTGGAAGAAACACAGCTATGTAGGGAGAGGAAACTTTTAGAAAACTATTATTACTGGTCTCAAAGAGCTAAAATATATTATATTCATGAAAACAACAGATGCTACAGAAAAGGAGTTTAAAAGAGCCCTTAGAAATAAAAAAATTCAATAGAAGAGTTGAAAGATAACAGTACGGAAATCTCCCAGAAAGTAGAGCAAAAAGACAAACAGATGAAAGGGAAAGAAAGTATAATAAGAGAATGAGTCCTTCAGAACAGATGGCTACATAACAGGAATTCTAGAAAGAACAGAGAAAAACAAGAGGAAGAAATCAACATCCAAATAATCTCAAATTTCCCAGAACTAAGGCATTCAGTTTCCAGATAGAAAGCATCCAAGCACGCCCCAGGATGAAAAGAAACCCATATCAAGATACATCCTTATGAAATAGCAGAACATTCTTACAAGCTTCCAGAGATTGGGGGGGGGGAGTTGGGGGGGGCGATGGTCTCATGCAAAGTATTAGGAATCAAACTGTCTTCCTGCTCTGAAGAGCAACATTAGAAGCAAGAAGGCAATGGAGAAATCGCTTCAAAATTCTGATAGAAAATTACTTTCAACTTAGACTTCTATACCTGACCAAACTCTCCATCAAGGGTAAAGTAGAAGAAAAACATTTTCAGACACAAGTTATATAACATTTACTTCTTATGTACCCTTCCTAGGAAACTACCAAAACAAAAATGTAAATCAAGGTAAAAATGTGGAATATGAAACACAGGAAATCCATCACAGGAGAGGAGGAAAGGAAATCCACCAAATGACAGTGAAGGGAGATCCTAGGATGTCAACCATGCGCTAGACACAGAGAGCGACTGAATGATACTGGAGCAGAATGATTCAGAGGAGAGACAGGCTGAGAACTGGTCATCACAATGCCTCCCACTGTTGTACCACCTTTAGGACTTTATGAAACTATTGGATGGTGTCATTTAATAAAGCCAGAGAGTAAACCAAGAAAAAAGAAGACATGACATTCAGTAAACTAAATCAAACCCAAGAGAAAAGCAAAGGGAAGACCCAGGCCTAAGAGGCCACAAGTTCAAACAGAAGAATAAAGATCTGCAAGAGGGACATTTCCAAGGAAAGTAACTGACAGAATACTGATGGCAATGACCTTGCAGGAAACTGTATTAAGATGCTAATAAGGAAGTATAAGAAAAATAAGCAATAGATACCAAAAAGTAAAAAAAAAATACTAATTAAAAAAAAAATAAAACCCAGAATACAATCATAGTATACTACAATGCTTGGTTACAAATAACACTGCATAAGCGTGACCAGGTAAGCAATAAATACTGATTTAAGCAAAAGTATATTAACTATATTGAGATGATAAATGAGGGGAACCGAGAAAATGATGGTAAAGAGAGCTAATTCCTTGTCTCCCATAAACGGAAGACTAGATAGCATTTAACGTGAAGACTCAAAAGTCAGCAGTATTCATATGTTGCTCAGCATTATGGAAATGCATACACACCAGAACAAACAGCTAAACGCAGAACACAGTTGCTTCTAGGAAAACATACTGATGGAAGGGTGAACTGCTGTATTTTGATATATGTCTTTTGGTATAATTTGAAATCTTAAAATAATGTACACGTTAATTTGATAAAAATAATTTTTAAGTTACTTTAAATTACAATATTATTTTCTTTAAAAAGGATTAAGGACTTTCTACATAGGGAAAAGAAAGAGCAAATGCAAAGGCATGGAGTTGCAAAAGAGCAGCACTTTTCTAGAAAACCATTAGTGCCACAGTAAGGTAGGAAATGCACACATAAGCAGGCAGCGTCAGTGGCTGCAGAGCAAAGCCGTTTCTCCTCCTCTCCAGCTTTGTGGACTCTGGCAAGTCACCTAACTTATTCTAGTTTCCTTCTCTGTAAATTTGACTAATAATAGCACTTACTTCACACAGTTTTGTAAGAATTCAATGACAATGGAAACAGATGAATGTTGCAAAATATGTTATGCTGTACCAAGGTAAAGGATGAAGGCCCATCTCTGTGTTCCCTGTAACAGATGGTGTTCTCAGCCTCTGGAGCTCAGAGCGTTCTGGGTAAGGGTGAGAACTGCCCAGAGAAGCTGTTTAGCGGCTGGGGCAGACAAGTTCCTCAGAATCAGGGCACAGTACAGCCGGAAACCCTAATACTCTTGATTTACTAAAAATATAGGCTGTTAGAAACTTGACCTGAAACCCTTAACTGGTGACTGCAAAGCTGAGGCAGGTAGGCACTTATCAGTGAGTGCTGCAGGCTCTGAGCAGGTGAGGCTGGTGCAATGGAAGACTGCTGAGGGGTGGGGGTGGGGGTCTGAGGGAGAGGCAACACCCAGGGCCAGCTTCCCAGTACTCTCACCCCTCCATCCTGCCCTTCCAAGGAGCACCACGCTGTTTCCTATTCAGCCAACCTGTTGCTTCAAATTCTAGCATGGAGCTCAGTGAAACGCAAACGTTTTTAATTTCTAACACTCAGATGGTACTTGCTATATGCCAGGAACTATTCCAAATGTTTTGCCTATAGTACTGCATTCGGTACCACAACAACCCTATGAAGTTCATGTTGTTATCATACCCACTTTACAGATGAGGCACTGCAAGGTTATGTAACCTACTCAGTATCACATAATTGGAAAGGGGACAAGCCAGCATTCCAAGCCAGGCAGTCTGTCTCCAGGGTCTGTACTCTGAATCACTGGATATCACTTGTCTCTCAGGCTTGAGACTCCCCAGCATCAAAATACCCAACTGTAAAATGGAGATACTTCAGAAGATGATCTCACAAACCTCTTTCAATTAGAGAGCTTCTTTCCTTGGAACTAAGATTCATCAGTTGTGTATGTCTGAAGGTGAGGAACCTTTACTGACACAGGTTCTGAAGAAGAGCAAGGTATATATGTGGCTCCAGAACGGGAGGAGAAAGGGACCCAGCCCAACTTGCCGTTTTGTGCACACGGCCAATCCCCCTCCAAGCCTGTCTCCATAGCCCCCTAGACCCTGCCCTGTGGATGAATCACAGAGATGGCCTCATTACCTGTGACGATGCAGGTGAACCTGACGTCGCTGTCCTCGGACACAGCCCGGGACTTGAGCGTGGTCTCGAATATTGGCTGGGTCTCCTCTGTTAGCTGAGCAATGATGGAGCAGAAGGTGCTCCTAGGAAAGGCAAAGAACTATTCAGATCAGCCTTCCCCGCAAACACCACAGCCTGGTGTTGTGCAAGGCAGCTGAAATCTTACCATGTCCATCTGTCATTCTGGGGCCATGGTTCCAGCACCTAGGCAAGTCTTTCTTCAAGGAAGCCTAGGCCCCTTGGCCAGGTGGGGGCAGGGATGGTACTAAAGGGCTGAGTGGCCTCCTGACCCATTACAATAGTCAGGCTTCTGACCACAGGCCAGGCTCCTGAGCATGCCAGACTCCCAGCCCTGGTGTCCCCATCCCATCCTTATTGGGGGCGTTGCTTTGCCCTCCACCTTTGAACTCCAGGGAAGCTCGTGCATGGGGGAGACACACATAAGGCTAGGCTAGCCTCAAAGGGGGAGACCCCAGCACAGCAGAGCTCCACTCATGTCAAAGGGGGAAAAGCTGGCCAGCCCTTAGGGATACCCAAGTCCTAGGATACAGGGAACTCTCTAAGGGAACTCTCTAAAGCTCGGGCTCAGAAAAAAAAAAAAAAAAAAAAAAAACACCTGCATTTGCGAACACAAACCCATAGCAGACAAAGAATAAGCCTGCCAATGCTAAGGGTCTAGATCCCAATTCCTAGGGGTATCAAAAAAGAGACTCAAATGAACTCTGACCCTAAACAGGGCTATGGACCTGCAATGAGAAGCCAGCCATATCCCCCTGCTCCATCCCTGAAGCCCATATGGTCAAGTGAACACATGGCTGGCAGCTCCAGGACCAACCAGCAGGACTGCCAAACTACAAACAGGACTTGTAGTTTCCTGTGACAGTCAATATAGCAGAATTCCGGTGCATTTGTGGGCTGAGTCCAGCGTGGGCTCACCAACAACACTCAGCATTTACAGTCTTCTCCTTCCTGGGACAGGAAGCAAACCACCACACCAAGCCTTCTCATAAGCCAGCAGAAACACAATGCATCCCTAGGCGTGAAGCATTAACCACATAGCCAGGTTGTGTGGTGCACAAGCTGTGCCCAGCCCTCCTCCCCCTCCAAATTCACACACTCTGTTGTGAGCATCAAGGACTGTGAGGATAAAATGAAGAGAAGCAGGAGGAACTGTGATGAGAAAGACAAATCATTCAAAGTTGCCTTTCTCCATGATCACCAACAGGCAATGTGTCTGCCCACGACCTCTCCACTGAGGGCTGTGGGACAAGCAAACAAGAGCTACAACCCTATGTTTCCACATTCAACTTGTCATTTCCATGGATATCATTCTGGACTTGCGTTTGCGGAGAAAGGCTGCATCCCAGTAAGAGTGTCTAGAATCAAGGAAGACTTCTGGTCTGACAGGGGTGCAGCCATGCCTTCTCCACAGGGCTGACTGCAGAGGCCTGGGCCTTCCAGGAGTTGACACAGAAGAAGTCCTCCCCTAAAAAGACTACCCAGAAAGGGGAGCCCAACCTCTCACACGCCCAAACATTTGAGGCCTGCAGTCAGATGTCCATGATACTCCCTGCAACACTCGCACCTAAAGCTCATCTAGAAAGTGTCTTTTCCTTTCATTTTCATACCCACTAGAACAGAGGGTCCTTTAGGACCTAGACTATCAAATCCCTGACACTCAGGAAATACCACATCTGAAAACATTTCTCACTGCTCTCATACTAACAGCAATTTCTGACTTTAGGGAATACCAAATCCCAACCAACAGTTTCTAGAGGAAACTGTCTTGCCAAAAGCAATTAGACTTCTATGATTTTGCAACTAATTCGAAACATCCCTGATTATGTCCTCCCTACTTAGTTTGAATCCTATCTTACTTACGAACATGAACCTAGACCTTATACTCAGCTTAGGTTCTTAGGGATGAAACTGCTTAGGCAAGCCCAAAAAAATAATTTCAACTACTGGATGAGTGAGAAAAAATGGAAATCAAGCTTCAAGAAAATTTGTAGAGACAAGTGCTCATGCTACATATTCAACATAGGTAGTTATTTTATTTCATTACTTTTGAATGGGAAAGTATACTTACCTTCTTCAACTTTCCACACTAGGTCCTAAGCTATATTTAAAAAAAAATATTTATATTGGAAAATCGTGGTAACTACCGAAAGGCATGCCTGGATGAAAGCCCTCCAGGAAAGTGGGTCCGGCATGCATTTCTGGGGACAGGGAGAGACACTGCATACACTGTCATTTTCCACTGAAGTCACATGCTTTCTGTACCCATCCTCCAAAGCATTTGGACCTGGAATGGACTCTGTGTGCTGCTTCTAGTCCCCCAGAAAGCCAAGAAGTCCACACATCTGGAAATGGTCTGGTCCCACCCTGACACCTCCAAGTCCTTCCAACTAACTCTGTGACTTCGCAAGGATATTATAGCCTAATCACGTGTTCTCTGGAAAACACCAGAATCACTGGTTGTCATGATGTTCAAAGGAACCCACCCTTGTCCTTAGTTTGGTTATTTACCTCGTTGTAAATAAACTTCCAAGATGGTCTCTCTTTCAGCACTGACCATGCTCCATTTTGAACTAGTCGTGATACCCTGTCTTCCTCACAGAAGGCTCCTCAGTGTTCTCCCCATCGGAGGAAACCTACATGATAGGTGCTAATCACGTCTGTAGATGTTACTAGCTATTCACAAACCAGTTAGCTACTCAGAAATTCTTCCTGTGTAAAGAAACTGTAGCCAACTCTCCCCAAATCTTCCAGAGCCTGAGAAGAGAACCAGTGGAGTGAATAGCCAGGAAATACTCCCAACTTTGATCATAAGTTAGTTCAGCCAGGGGTAGAAAGCTGTCCCCAGCTCGGGAGGCAAAAGGGCAGTCATTCAACAGGGAAACCCCACCCGTGGCTTGCTCAAGGCCCTGCGCTGGCTCTGTAGCAGATTCAGAGAACAAGCTATGCAGGAATACAGTAACAAAGTGTCCCCTGACCTCACAGAGTTTCCAGCCTGCAGGGATACAGAGGAGCCAAATGAAAGGGAAATCCAGAGAAGGAGGTGGTAGGAGAACTGAAGGGACTGAAGAAAAAAAAAAATTTAGGGCAATAGCCATGGTTAGAAGACAGACAGTAAGGTGTCGAACCTAGATGTGTGGTTATGAAAACCTAGGATGGGAAGAAATGGGTCACATGACTGGCAGCTCCCCATTCTGGTCCTGGGGTACTTCTCCCAGGGGCAGAGATATAGTGCAGGCATCTCAGAACTCTTGCCGATTTCTGGGTCCCTGCACTCCTTCCAAACGGTCCATGCAAGCATCAGCTCTGGCCCCTGTGAGACCCATGCTCACGTGAATACCTCTCACACCCTCCGCCACCCACCGTCCAGCCCTCCCCTCACCCCATGCAGCCTGGTTAGTGCACAAGCAGTCACTCCGAGGCCCCTCAGTGACCAGACTCGAGAGAAAAAGCAGTCAGAGAAATGTAATGCAGTGTGCATTTACCTTCCAGAGCTGGGGTGAGACAACCGGCTGCTTGATAAGCTAAGCAAAAACAGCAAATGGAATCATTAGGCCAAAAAAGCAAGGAGAGGAGGCGACAAAATCAACAACAGTCTGCAAAGTATTAATTGGTCACCATCTGGGGCCCAGAGGCCTTTCTATTAAAAGGGACCAGCTGTCTTAGTTGGCCTGCTCCAGTTAGCAAGTGGCCTCTCCTCTGGACACCGGTCTATCTGAAACCAAGAGCTCGTTAAATGCAGCAGAGTCTAGGGAAATGGTTAGGCGGGAAGGAAGCCCCTTGGGGCTGCCCTCAGAGAAAGGTGTGTCCCAGGTACTTGAGTCAATGCCCTCAATAGGAGGGCTTAGAGCTTCTTGGCATGTTTCCCCACCCCACAGCACACCAGCCTAGGAGCTGCATCTGCTTCAACCCTTGGCTATTGGGGGAGAAGAGCTCCCGTTCCTGGAAATCCCCTAACAGGCTGGGAAGGACACCCGTGGCTGGGAGAACACCCATTAATGTGTTAAAATTCTGTTAAAGAGGCCACGCAAGGCAAACCAGCTGGGAGAGTAAAGAAGAGGAAACAAAGCAGTTAACTGAAGAGGAGCCAGGAGGCACCCAGCTCAGTCAGACCAGCACAAGGTCCGTTATGCCTAGAACCCTGATCATTCGTCCATTCCTGAATCGGGGCGCCTGAGAACAGACACTAGCTAGGGGCTATGAAGGCCACTGTGGGGTAAGGACCCACCCACCACTGCCCCTTAGTGGAGATCCAACCTTTCCCAATGCAAATATCTCCAGTGGAGTCTAGGGACCCTGACTCCCGCAGCTCTTTAGGAGACCTCAGGGGCCAGCCCACCCACACTTACTCCTTGTAGCTGACTCTCTCTTGCTCTATACCTTTAACCACAAGAAGCCCCACTGATGGCCTGTCTCCTTATAAAAAGACCAACCTCATCCTCTACCCCAAAAAACAACTTCCACTCCAGTGGGCGTGTGGACACCACTAGCATTCTTCCTAAGCTCTAACTCCGAAGCTCTAAATCTGCCATTTTAGAATCTTCTCCCAACACCAGGTCCAAACAATCAACACTTCTTGGCCCTTCTTTCTTTCTCTCAACTTCTTATGCTGTGTTGTGATCTAGACCCTCAAGGCTCTCTATCTGATGACCACTTCAACCCCTTTCTCCTTCACCCTTCATCACACTCCTCTGAAAAAGATGCTATAGTCCCCCCAAAGCCTCAAAGCCTTGACTGGGCACTTAAGGCCCTCCCTGACCTACTCACACCCCATGGTTCTCTACTTCCCAACATTCAAGTTCCACTGTAATCAGACCTGGCCCTAACTGGCATGACACATCCATTCCTGGCCTCTGAACCCTCACTTTTGTCCTCCCTGCTTAGAAAGCCCTCCCTCTTTCCTTCTGCTCAACTAAATCCTAATACCCACCCAGCCTTTAAATCTAGCTCTGCTTTGTAGCTTTTAGAGCCCCAGTATAGTGGTAGGCACACAGTGCATATTTGATGGCTCCTTTATGGAAGGAAGGAAGGAAGAGGGAAAAGGAAGCGGGGAAGGAAGAGCAGTGCATCTTTCAAACAGGAAGGGTCCTGCCCCCCAGGATCCTTTTCTGCTGTTCCAGAAAAGATGGAAAAGAGAAAGCAAGAATGCAGCTGCCTTTGCTCAGAGCTTTAAAAATCCGCGTGGGTGGAACCTCCCATGGTTCCAAGGCACTGGCCAACTCCATCCTTTCCTGACCATGAACTTCCTTTGCCTTTCTCCTCAGAATCGAGAGGTTTCTCCTTTGTTGGGTCTGGATTTCTTCCCTGGGAAGCAGAGGGAGAGAATCAGCCAAGTCAGAGAGAAAAATGACAGGTTCCACCTGCAAGTGGGCAAAGCACTGTGCTGGGAGAGTGACCCCTCCCCAGCCCTCTCTCCAGGGCTGGCTGGAGCACTCTGCTCCCTGGCCCCATTGTCCTGCTTTCTCTAGGCCCCTTACATTGTCAGCCAGGTCAGGAGGAATCCTGGGTGATGAAGGCACAGTGTCTTCAGAAAACAGAAAATATGACTGTCCCCCGCAGATGGGCCAGAATTAGGCTCAGGAGTCTCACCTAGGCAAGGAACTCCCCATTTACTGACTCTGAAGGGGTCAAAATCAGAGGTATCAAGTGTTGGAGCAGAAAGGCCTTAAAGACTTCTAACACCACCTTCGTTTCACAGAATTGGCACTTGACCCAGAAAGAAAAGGTCTCTTCATAAAGGATAAAGTGAGCCTTGGTGAAAACTGGGACTAGCCATATAAGCTGGAGGCAGTCTCCCATCCTTCCTGGCTTTCACACATTCTGAGCCATAAAAGGTCCTTGGAAAGTTCTGACCTGAAATGCCTGTTTCTCTGAAAGCCCTAGACAACCCATCTGACTCAAGCAGAACAGAATAGGTGTTACAAAGTTGTCGTAGCAAAAATCATAGGTTCTGCTGCTCCTCTGAGCCCACTTAAATGAGGGCCTGCAAGAAATGAAGAGGCAGAGATTTTTGGAACTTCTGAGTGTTCCTCAGAAACTACTTAGTTATAACTGCATCCACGCAACTGTGGTCCATGCCCCACCTGCTTAGGGGTGAAGTCCTGGAGGCTGGACACCCTAGGAGGCTGAGCCTAAAGTTTGGTGGGACTACTTGCATGCAGTACCTCTGATCCCACTGGACACTGGAAATATTCTTCAGCTGACTATGGACTGAAAACCCCTTCAGGGCTGTGGAGTGACAGGAGGGGAGGTGTGTGTAGGAAGATAGGTTCTACACCTGGGCCAAGGTTTCTGGCGGCCTGGCCCCCAGCTGTTTGTCAGCTCCCAGAGGCAGCTCATCCTCACAAGAGCTCCATGATTTGTAAAGAGGTATACCCAGAAGATGTTCGAGATAAGAATGATTGGGGACAGAAGATGCCTCTCAGCCAGGACTCTGGGATAGTCAGGGCTCATCTGCGCTACAGCCAGGGACAGCTGGCAAAGTCCTTAAGGGACCCTCTTACTCCTTTACTTCTTGGGCCCCTTCCTATCCCCACAGGCAGTCAGGCTGTTCTGAAGGACAGGAAACTGTACGGTTGCCTGCTCCAACACAAGGGGCCTTGCTAGAGAACTGGGAACTGCTCCCCTCTAGTCACCAACACAACCCCATTCACATCCAGTCTCCCCTCTTTGGCCACAGGCTTTCCCAGAGGTGAGAGGAATCTGGCTCTCCTTGTCCCTCAGGACCTGATGTGGTCTATAGCCAGCTGGCAGGGGCAAAACACAGCCCACAGTCCTGGGCTAGAAAACCCTTCCTCCCACTGCCTTAGCCCTGCCCCCTCCAAATCTGTGCTGAAAAGCGTTTCCTCCCATGTCGGTCAAAGGGAACTTAAGCCAGCCACCTCTGTCCGACATGTAGCTCTCAAGCTGGCACACTGCTTTGTGCTCATCAGGTATGCAAATAAAAATTACCTGCCATACAACTGCTCAGCCAGGCAGCGGGAGAGTGAACACAATGTCTACTTGCCAGCCTTTCTCCTGAGAGCCCAGATCCCCTGTCCTCCCCATTTGGCCTGGTTTCCTACCCTCCCTCCATTGCTGCTGTCTCCAAGAAAGGCCCTGCCTCTCTCTTCTACTTGTTCCACTGGTATTGACAAAGGCCAGACATGGGAGGCAAAGCCCAGACAAATCACTGTGATAAATGTGAGACAAGTATGAGGTTCCCATAAGGCAGTCAGCTTCACCACAGATTGGAATAAAAGACCAAATTTCATTCCAGTGTTTCCATAGAGCCAGCAGTTAGGAGGAAGGGGCATTCTTTCCTGGCAGCCAGAGGCCTTGTCCAGTGTGACTTAGTCACTAACACAAGCCCTCAGCCCTGCCCCAGACATGTGACACCATTTGACAAGTTTTATGCAGAAACAGGTTCTAGTTACATTTGAACTTTTCCAACTTCAAGGTCAACAGAACTCAGCCAATTCACGAGGAAGTGCCTGGGACTTTTCCTGAATGTCCTTGATGCCTATTTTTGTGCTGTTTTAGGAACTGAGGACAAGAGGTATCCAAACAGGTTCTCACAGTGGCCGTTTTCTGTACTACAACAAGCCAAGTTCTGGAACTGTGATACAACCAATAGCCAATCTTCACAATTCCCTTTGGAACATAGCCTTCGGTGTTGGAGGGAAACTGAGCTGCCCAGAGGGGGCAGGAAGTATCCGTCTCCATGGCAATGCACGTGTGTATTTGTGTGTCTCTGGGTGGCTGTCTGCTTCTCTACTGTCTATCTGTGTGTGTCTATATCTGCAGTGGCCTAAATCCTAAAACAAAGCTCGCACACCTCTGTAACTCTTGTAAAAGAAGTAAAAAGCGTATCAGTTCAGCCTCTCCCTTGGCATCCTGCTCCCCCAAATTGGGCAGGGCAAACTGACTCCCACAGAGCCAAAGGCTCTGAATCTTCAGTCATGACTAACCAGCACCCCAGTCACCTCGCCAGCTCCCACAAAGATCCTGGGGAGACCAGAGTCCTGGGCTAAGAAGAAGAACCTCGTTGGCATAAGTTTATTTCTTCCTGGTGACCTCTCCACCCAGCTAAGAACCTCCACTCGGGCAATTCCCCCAGCGGCTCCCCAGAATCTTCCCTAGTCCCCCCTTACTCCTGACCGGTGAATGCCCTCCTCTCCCTTCCAGCCAAGGAGGAATTTCAGGCCCTCTGGCTTCCTTATCTCTCGCTGTGGAATCCAAGGCCAGGGAGTAGCCAGTACGGGTGAGCCATGGGGCGGGAGCGAGGGAGGGAAGATAAGGAAGCCTTCAGGCCCCTGTGAAAGCGGCCTCCTTGGGGGCCGTTTCCCCCTCTGTGTTAGCCTCACCCTGCCTGAGGCCTATAAGGGGTCATAAGAGGCCGTGAGAGACTCTGAGCGCCACTGAGGCCTGGCCATGTCCCCAAGCTTGGGCCTCCAGAGGCTGGGCCCCCACCCAGGGCCTCGCTGTGGCCTGGGCCCTCCCGACACAACGCCCGTCGGCCCCCGGGGCGCGACTCACCTGGTCTCGGGCCGCACGCCGAGCAGGTAGCTGCGGCTGGCGGGGCTGGGGGTCCACACGGGCCCGTCGTCCTCGCCGTCGTCCCCGGCCCAGGCCCGTCCGCCAGCGCCCCAGCCGCGGCTGGGGACCCGCCGAGAGCCCATGCTGCCGCCCAGCCCGCCGCCGCCCCTGCCCGCCAGCCCCGCGCGCCGGCCGCCGCTCCCGCCCGCGGCTGACGCGCGCCCCTATTTATAGCCCCGGGCCGGCCGGTCACCTGCTGCTGTCCCTCCCCCGGCCGGGCCGCAGCGGCCTCCGGGGAGCCGACCGCGGTCCGCTGTGACTCCCTCAGCGACGGCCCGACGTGCGCGCAGCGCGCTGTCCACGCGCGGGGTCGCCCGGCGCCGGGGCAGGGGCCCGGGAGGCCCCGGGGCGCCAAGGGGCGTCTCTCCCGGGATCCCGGCTCTCGCCCGGCTCCCCGCCGGCTTTGCAGACATAGCGGTTCGGGCTCTGGGCCTTGGGGAAGCAGAAGGTGCCCAAGTCCCGAGCCCGGAGAGCCGTGGAGAGTGCGAGGCGAAGTTTGAGAGGCCGCAGAGGCTGGGGGCAGCAGGGTGGGGCCGCACGCGCGCGGGGCCCGGGCTGCGTGAGCTGCGTGGGCTGCGTGGGCTGCGTCCCGTGGCGCCAGCTCGGCGTCCAGGAAGCCGACCGACTTACCCTCGCCTGGCCAGTGGCTGTCGGTCCAGCGCTTGGATAAACCCACACATCTCCGTTAGCGACCTCAGTACCCTAGGAGGCCACAAATTCTCTGGCTATGTGTCTTTGTCCTCCTCCACTACCTACCATAGATTAGGGGCTCAGTAAACACTTTTGGAATAGCTGAACCTCCTTTAGCCCTTCAGCCGCCGTTTCCCAGCACCCGAAGGGGAACTGGGCTGAGTCCTACCGCCCAGAAAACCAATCAATTTCTGAGAGGAAGGTTCTAAGTGCTGCTCCTCCACAACTTTCTATCCCTTTCCTTACCAGCACTCCCCACTACCCCCTCCTGTCTTCTCCTTTGCCCCAATTTATAATCATAACTCAAAGCCCTTCTCAGAACCAGTCTAGGGTACAAATGGGATGCCTTCTTAGGCAATGAGCTTCTTAGAAAGCAGAAGACACCCTCCTCCTCAAATACCCAAACTATTCAGCCCTGTCCATAAACAATGGGTCTTAGGGCAAAACTCCAAGGAAATTTGGTCTAAGGAGTAGAAAATTCCGAAGGGAAATGGGAAGTGCTTTCAGTGGGCCCTGGGCTATAATTGAAAGGGGAGGCCTAGAAACAAAGGAGCTTCCTAGTTTAAGAAAAGCCAGATCTAAGAACAGCTTAATCCCTCTCTTCAAACATCAAAGGCATAGTCAACTATCCCCCATTTTCACAGAAAACAGAGGCAAAGGCTATGGAATTGAGTCTTAGAAGGGCTAGTAGATTTCAGACTATCCTATGTAAAGAGATATAATACCATACCTACCCATGAAACCAGATGGTGCTTCTGATCCCCTGTCACTTGGGCACTCACTAGGATGGGGGCTTTTCCCAGTTAGAATTGACTTAAATTGCTTTATCAGGTCCTTTTGCTCCATTGTCCATACCATCAACTACAATTTGGTTGACTTGTTAGTATTCACACACTAAAAACTCAATTTCAATAATTTTATTATTTTAAAATAGAGCATTTTAAAAGTCCAATGCCTGACACACTGAACTAGCTCAAGAATTCATCTGGACCTAGGTCCCTGCTGAAAAGAGAGCTGGGTAACAGAAAGATCTGAAGATGTTTGGGAATTATTGAGTAAATAGTTCGAACTTGGAAAGGTTGACAAAAGCCAAAAAAATAGGTGCCCATAAAAGAGCTAGAACTCTATCTGAGAGAGCATAAATCTGATGTAGACTGAAATATAAATAAATGCAAAGAAAAGTGATATTGCCTTGGGAGGAGAGGGCAGAATAGGAGGGATCTTTTCCACTTTTGGATATATCTAGGCCAAAAGTCAATAATAAACAAATAAGACCAACAAAAAAAGAAATTCAGTAAGAGTTCTTGCCTTTGGGAAGGTATCCTCTATTTTGACATAAACATATCCAAGAACTAGAAGATAAAATCTAGCCAGGCTCAAGATCCCCAGAGACTTAAACCACTCCCTGCCACCCCACTTGACAGATTTGAGAACTGAACCAAGCAGGATCAAATGACTTAGTTAGAGCCCAGACTGGAACCTAGCTTCTGATTTCGTCATTCTATCACACTGCCAGTGAATTTAGTCAAGAAAAGTAGAGATAAATAATAACTCGGCAGAAGCAAAAGCTACATGCTCATCACTCTTCCCTGCACTGATGAAATGACACATTTAAATGTAAACAGGAAATGGGTAAGTAAATTATGTTGATTTGAAAATGAGTATAATTATTGGAAATGATGATTTAAAGACTATGGAGAAATGTGCAGGTGTCCAAACATAATGTTAAGTAGAAAAAAGGGTACAAAATTCAAGGCAGCGCAGTGCTAGTCACACCTGAGTGAATCCCAGTTCTGCCCCTTATTTGCTCTGTGACTTTGGGGAAATTACTCAACCACTCTGGACCTCCAAAAGAAAACTGAAGTCTCCATCTCAGAGGATTGTTATGAGAATGAATGTTGGAAAAATGTCTGTCATATAGAAACGTTCAATGTTAACCACTGCCATCATAATTATACCATAAATTCAGCTGTGAACTGAACGCTGACTGGAAAGTGATATGCAATAATGAAAACTGCAAAGGTAAAACAGGATTATAAATATACATTTTTTTTAATTTGCTCCAATAGGGCTATACCATTTTTTAGTAAGAAAAGGGAATTTTTAATAGGGACCTCAAAAAAATGCCATTCTTGGGACTGGTGACTTAGTGTGCTCTTTCTTCCAAAAGGGGCCCAAGGCTCCCAGTCCCAGGTCCTCAGGCTGTGGCCAGTTGGTGGAGAAGGTTGATGGCTGATGGCCTGAATCTTTTGGAAAAGACATGGGGGTGGAGGGTATGTTCTAGAATCTAGAATATACTGAATTGCTCAGATTAGACCCTGAGAGAACTTTGTAGCTACCAATTGAATTAGATTCTTCCATTCATGCATTCACTCACTCATTCAAACACTCTTTGAACCACTGTTGAATGCAAAGAACTGTGCTAAGAACTTTTAAAGAATTAGACTGGCCCACTGGATGCAATTGGAACAATCTCCATTATATAAGTGAAAAAAAGCAAGCTTCAGAACACTGTGTATAGAATGCTACCATTTGTATTAAAAATAGATATGTATACATATTTATAAACGTGTAAATGCATAGAATTATTCAGAAAGGATACACAAGATATAGATAACAGCAATTAACTCTGGAGAGGGGACAGGATGACCTCCATCAGGAAGCTTACTTTTCATTGTATACTCTTGTACTGTTTGGATGTCTTATCACATAATGTACTAATTTAAAAAAAATTTTTTTAAACATGTAAAATAAGGTGTGCTCAGTGCTGAATGTGCAGTGGCGAACAGGGCAGCGGGTATTGGGAGAGTCCTCAGTCTTGGAGAAGGTAAAGTGTGTTGAACTTGCTGAGCCACGAGTGTTATGTTTTCAAAACCCAGGCTGTTTACATAAGGGAACAGTTCTTTCTACACACTCAATTAGCTTATAGTAACTCAGCATATCATTTTACAGAGATAAAGCAGTTGGAAAATAAATACTAGTCATTTGTCAAGCCTCAGCATAGTTTCTAGGAGGGTGGGAATTTTATCTGTTTAACTTGATCAGGAGAGCACTCCAGCTAATGTGCAGATAAGTGCCTGTTACAGCAAGCTTTTTCTGATAACAAATGATAGTGTAACCATTAAAAAACACCTTAAAAAAGAAAAGATCAAAAGATATTGGACCCGGAGGGAACCATGTTCCCTGTGAGGCTGGGCAACCTTTTCTGGGATGGCCCCCCTAAAATGATCTTCGAATGCAAGGTAAATCCCAATGAGAATCAAAGGTCATAGAGATGCCGCATGTGCTTTTGTCACAAGCAAATGTGATGCGCAGGGCCTCCTTGGGGTGACAAGGTACAAAGTGACTCCAAAGAGAACGTGGAACGCCAACTGCAGAGGAAATAGGAAAGCGGATGTCTAGATGGCTGCAAACCGCTGACAAACTGGCAACCGGCCATAGCACAGTGGTTGATGTCATGGACTTTAGAACCAGACAGTCTTGACTCGGCACCATCACACTTATAGGTGGCCCAGCAAGTTACTTAACCTCTCTGAGCCTCGGTTTTCTTCTCTATTAAACGGAGAATAACTATGAGATCATTGTGAGGACTAAATAAGAATCACTAGAAAGTGTTTAGCAAGATGATGGGCACAGGAGCAGGGCTTAACATTCTATTGTCATCATGATCACTAAATAATGGAGGTGTCCTGGACCAACTGTAACTGGCCATCAGCATCCAGGTCTGAACGGCAGGAGAGGAACACCCCACACTCCGTGTCCTGAAGTCACATCAAGAATCCCTCACTTTAATATAGTTTCATAAACTAGAAAGTGCTTCCACACTCACCATTTCACAAAAGCCAGAGAAGCAAGTTGGATGGAATGGCTCGCTCTGCTTTGCAGGGGAGGGGCCAGTAAAGGCAGAGATTTTGTTAAGAGCTGGTTAAGGGCAGACCCCAGGCTGTGACCCAGGTTTCTCTGCATTCTTTCCACTCCATGCCATTCCCAGGAAGAAGGATAGATCTGGGGCCAAAACCTGTGATTTGACCACCTCCTGTCTCTACCTCCAGCCACCACTGTTTCTGGGCAGGAAGAGATTCAGCCATCCATTTCAAACCCTTCTATTAGCCCCTATAACTCCTGTGAATGGACCCGGGTGCGGGGTGGGCACCCTGCAACTGGAATAGGAAAGGGATGACAGTGCAGTTGGGTAGCTCTGGCTCTGCAGGCAGCCCGAATCAGACCTGTCTTGCCCTCACTGCCCCCTTGGCAAGCAGGGACACAGTGACCTCACCAGGCATAGCAATCATTAAACAGCAGACTCTCTCCCAAACTGAGGCAGGTGCTAACCTTTCTCAATAGCATTAGCACTTCCACTACAAATGGGGCATCTGATAGAGGAAGCAAATGGTTTTGTTTTCAATTGTGAAAAGGTCAGGCATATTTATCTGACTTAATAATTTGTCATTAATATGCAATGCTTCCCTTGAAAGATCACCTCTAAGAACTCTGCCAGCACCCACTTCTTTTTGCTACACTAGACCCTGCCAGGCCTGGTCCCACATTCCACTCAGGCAAGGCTGAAGCAGCCACTCAAGTCACAGGTCAGAAGACACCCCATACACAACTCCTGCTCCTTGTGATGGGTCAGGCCCTAACTCTGCCATCAGTGAAAAAACGATCCAGCCTCACCTATCTAATTCTTATTCTCACACACCCAGGTCCCCTGTGACAGTGACGATACCAAGACCTTGAACACTGTAAGAAAATTACAAAATTCCTTCCTCTGTCCCTCCCCACCAGCCCCACGAGTAAAGGGTTCTCTCAGGTTGAAAATCCGTTTGGAAGAGAGATGGAAGTGCCCAGAAAATTTCAATAGGTCCTATAGCCGATGCCGCCAGCCCAGGGGAGACCTTGGAGGTGATTCTTGACCAGCGTTAAGACCCTCCCCTCCCCACTTCAGAAGGTATCTAGAGAATCAAGCGGAACCAGCTCCTGGTTTCCTAACCATAGCTCCAAAATCTAGAGTGGGCCTTCTGTGAACAGCAGAAACACTGCTCTCCCTCAGAGATGGGACAATGAGGGGCGTCTGGGGAAAGACCCTCTGGTTGGAGCAGGGTGGGGCCAGGCTCACTTGAAGAGGAATACAAGAGCCCACCTGCATGGTAAGAAGAATTTTTTATTTGAAATATAGACTGAGCAACATGAGTGTAGCCAAGAGGAGGAGGGGCTGGCCTGCCTGGGGCAGCAGCCTCTCTAATGGCACAGGAGCAAGAATACAAATACCCCAACATCTGTGTCCCAAACCCCACTTGTCTGGAAAGGGGGACAGCCACAGGACAAGGACGCACACTCCTTCTGAAGGGTCTGCCCCCCGTGCCTGCCTGCCTGGGCTGCACTTCCTCTCTCCCACAGGGTTCCAAACAGAGACGTGCTGTAGAAGTTCCTCCCACCCACACAGACAAGACGAGCCAGGGTGACACATTCTCCAGGAACATATTGGCGGGGAAAAATCAGAGTGGACGGGAGGGAAGAGCAAGTTGACCAAGGCTCTCGCCAGGCCAGGCCCGGCAGCGCTCCCCAAAACACTCTGAGTCGGGCCCCCTTATCCTCTTCTCAGGCCACCTGCAGGCCCAGAGCCCGGAGGGCCCCCTGGCTGAGAGCAGCAGGTGGGAGCCTCCTGGAGAAGTTTCACGCTGAGTGGACAGCACTGGAGTTGGGCTACTGATGCAGCCTGGGGTTTGAAGGACACAGATAAGAGTGGGGTACTGAGAAGCAGCACAAAGCCATAAATAACAGAAGTAAATTCAGATCTGTGAGGTCCTGGGTGACCCCACATCTCCCGGGGCTGGGGCACACCCAGCACCTCGCAGCTTGGGGCAGACACTGCTCCAGGGCACAGCCCGCCACGTTCACGCCGGCAGAGCCATTTGTTTCGCACTGTCCACATGGCGGGCGGGGATGCCACGGCACCACCTGACCACACACTGCCAAGCCTCGGGTCACACCTGAGGGTACAGTGAGTGGCCGTCCTGGTCCTGAAAGGCCTGTGGTTGACTCTGAGAATCTTGGGCACCGTCCTCCTCGGGGGCCGGGCCTGGTGACCTCCTGGCCTCTGGGTCCCCCGCCAACGGCTCACCGGCACATTCCTCCAGTCCGTTCTCCCTGGTCTCTGTGGACACTTCCTCCCCGGAGCCCTCCTCTGGCTCCGCCGCCTCCACTGCCGCCTCTGCCACCTCCTCCTCCTCATCCTGGTCTCTCACCTTGTGGACGATGAAGAGGTGGCGGCTGAGGGAGCCGGCAGAGGTGTAGCACAAGCCGCAGAGGAGACACTGGGCGGTGGAGCTGTCCACCCGGTGCTGAGGTATGTGGCTCTGAAACTCGAGCCCCGAGTCTGTGGCAAAGCTGCATTTTGCACACTGGAAAAGCGACTTGTGCCTCTTGGTGGAGGAGACGGTTGCGCCGTTGCTGGTGCCGGGAGCGTCCGCCGCCCCGCTGACCCGTCTCTTCAGATGGTTCACCTGAAGGGGACACAGCGTGAGCCGAGTCCAGGCCAAGCCAAGCCTGAGACAGGATCCCCCAGACACGACCGGTACAACCCAAGGCCTTGCAGACTTTCCACCCAGGCCAGGGTCACCCCGGCCCTGACCGCTGGCTTAGCTTTGGTTGGTTTAGGGGGGTTTTGTTTGCTTTTTTAAATGTAGCATGTGCTTGTGGTACCACATTCCAAAGATATGGGAAGGGCATGGAGATTATATCCTCCTGCCCACCCCCAGGCCTGAGCTCCAGAGAGCACCATGTCACCAGTTCTGTCGCTCCTCCAAAGGATACTCTACACACATACGCAAGTAAGACTGCTCTTTCACGGAACGGTAGCGTTGCATGCACATCGTTTTCGCCCTGCTCTTCAGTTCACATGGACTGGCACGTGTCTCCCTGAGAGCTCCGTTATCCTAACAGCGGCACACAAACCCACTGGGGGCGGGGGACACAGTGCCAATTGGCGGCCAACTGAGTTCCATCTTTGTCAAGCACACAGTGAACATCCTTGAACACACTTCTTTGTGCCCAAGGCCAAAGATATCTGACAGATAAATCCGAGAGGCAGACTCACTGGACCGAATGGTGTGTGCATTTGGAGGGGCAGCAGTGTGTACATTTTAATCGCAGACAGATGTTGCCAAAACGTCAAGTGACACCCCACTTGCTTGTGTGAAAGGTCCTTTGCTGACCAGCACCCTGAAAAATGTCCTGGAACTCCAGGAACTCTCAGACTTCCCCAAGCAGACAGGGCCCCTCCGAAGAGCAACCCCTACCATGGCATGGAAGAGCCTACAGTGAGGAGGAAACCCTGGCTGCTCCCGAAGTTCACCGGGAATGGGCATGGGCATGACAGGTACAGGATGAGATCATAGCACAAGGGTCCAGGAGAGCAAGGGTTGGGGCCTGGCCCCTCCCATACCTAGTGGGTGGGGGCAGCCACGCATGGCCATCATCACCCGACAGTCAGTCCCACCCACCCACTCTGAGGACTGCAGTAAGGCAGAAGCAGGCTGGTGCGTGTGAACGCTCTCCCATGTCACAAAGCACGCACACTCCTAAGGAAAGGATCACAGTGACAGGGAAACAGCAGAAACAAGAGGCCAATGGGCTGCCTCATGGGTCTTTGTCCCTATCCTTTGCTTGCATGAGGTCTCAGATGGGTCACACTGAGCTCAACAGTGACCCCCATTGAGGGAAGTTGTCACTGCTGTTGCGGCATAACCATGACAAGTGAGCACCCCATGGCCTTCCCCGTGGCTCTCCAGCTCCAGGCCTCACCAAGCAAGCTGCTGCAGTGGGCAGGGACCCCACACTCACCTGAGGGGAATGTCCACCCGGAGGTCTGACTTTGGACGTCTGGCTCAAATCAGGGTTTCTGATACCGTGCATAAGGCTGATGTGACTCTCCAGAAGGGAGGGCCGAGGAAAGCTGGGGCTGTCCTCTGTGCAATACCTGCAAAAGGACAGCCGAAGAAACTGTGTGAGACGACGGCCTGCGGAGCCCAGCGGAGCCGGGCAGGTCCGGCAGGCAGGCAGAAGTGGAAGCCGCTCCGGCTACAGGGGAGAAAGAGTCTGGAGCAGACAGAGAGTGGGCTGGGTGGTCCCCAGGCTGGTTGGGGAGTGCTGTGTACTCCCCAGAAAAATCTAGCCAGCAAGCCAGCCAAAGTGGCAGACAACGGCAAATCAGAATCTTTGTACTGGCCCTCAGCCACGATCTCACTCTCTACCCCCGACAGCACTGCCCAGAGGCCCAAGTGCTGGGCTGGTGGTCAGCAGGAAGGCGGTCAGGGCTTGTCCTAAAGCACAAACAGACGGTACTGAAGCCTCCTGGCCCAACAAGGCACACAGTCACATCACTGCTCTTAAACCTCAGGGTCCCTCCCTGCTGACTGGCAGTGCCATCCTGGGTTAGGGAGATTGGGGTTGGGGGGTGCTCAGGAGCTCCCAGGTCTGGAAGCTGGGTTCCGACCTGGCTACAGCACTTTCCCTTTTGGAAACTTGCTTATCTCTTGCCTTTGGCCCCTGATCTCATAGCAGAGAAAAGCCCTGAGGTGCCATGGACAGTCTTCTTGGATCTCAGGTCCCCTGGCTCCCACCTCTGGAGACTCACCCGCAGGTGTAGACTTTCTTGACTGTATCGTGGTTGTTGCGGATGTGTTTGCGCAGGCTGCTGGGGGTGTGGAAGGACTGTTCACACTGCCGACATGGGTACCGCTTCAGCGTCTACAGGCGGTCATGGAAAGCAAAGCATCAGGACCACAAGATGGTTCTGGGGGCCTCTTTCTTCTCAGATAACATGGGCCAAAAGGAGAATGCCCCAAAGACTTCAAAATCTGCGGTACCCACCCTGGCCAAAGAGGCAGGAACCCTAAGGGATCAGATGCAGAAGGGGGCCCTGGCCCCACCGCAGAGGACCTGACAAGGCGCCGTGACCCTGACCACGCTTACCCGACCGTGGCTCTTCTTCACGTGGGACACATAGCTCTCCCGATCTGGAACCCACTCCTGGCACTCCTGGCAGGTCCAGCCGGTGCTCCTCAGCCGGGGCTTGGCCTCCACCCTGCGATGGGCCTCAGACCGGCCCCAGCGGCTGGTGGGCAGGGAGCTGCCCCGAGCAGCCACATGAGAGGCTGGGGGCTCAGCGGGAACGCGAGAGGCAGGGCGGCTTGAGGACGTGTCTGCTGAAGACTGAAGGCTTGACAGCTCATCCACGTTTCGGGGAACACCGTGGGTGCTCTGGGGATGGGGAGAGCGATTACTGACTGGGCAAGGGGAAAGAGGCATAGAGTCAGACCCCCGGCCTGAGGCGTGCCACCTCCTCCCACCCTGCTCCCCCAGAGCATCCCACCTTGACGTGCTGCATCAGCTCTGGCTTCTGCAGGAACAAGAGCGGGCACTCGGGGCACTTGAAGACGCCCACCTGGGCCTTGCTGGCATTCTGGTAAAAGTGCTGCTGAATGTGCCTCTTCTTGTTGAAGACCATTTCACAGGAGCACTTATACATGAGCCTGTGAGACAAGCCCAGGGCGTGAGGTGGCCGAAGCTCCGCGGGCAGAGCCACACAGCCCCCACCCCATATCCACTCTCTGAAGCAGGGTGAGATTTGGGAAAGCACTACTCTGAGCCAACGCAGAGACTCCCCAGCCTCAAGATGTCTTCGGTGGACTCCGGGCACCTCTGCCACTAGCCCCAGCTCCTAGTATGTCCCAGTACCTCCCCTTACAGCATCCAAGCCACTTGGCTCCGCCCACAGGCCTGCTGGCCCTGGAGCTGCACTCACTGGGAGGGTCTGTGGGGCTGGGTGGGGTGCTGGGTGGCGCTGTGGTCCGCAGTGCTGCTGGCAGTCTTGAAGGCCATGGGGCAGAAAGCACATTTGTGGAAAACCTGGCAGTGTCGCTCCTGGATGTGGCTTTTCAACAAGGCCAAGGTCAGGTGGACGACCCCACAGTGGATGCACCTGGATGACAAAGGTGTATGTGTGGAGGGGAGAGTGTCAGACCCAGAAATGGCTTTGCGAAAGGAGGGATGGAGGGCAGGAACACAGGCGTCTCAGAGTTCCTCCTTCGAGCACTCGGTCTTCCATCCTCCACTTGTACATCCTAAGAGCCTGCCAGCTGCCATCTGGCACGATGTTGTCACCCAGCGCGCCCCCCAAGCCCAAGGCCATGCCTGGTAGAGAAGGGAGGAGAAATCCTCCCTCCCCAACCAGAGGATTCTATTCTGCAAACCAAAAACGTGAGCCCAGCTAAGAGAAGTTGGTGGGAGTGGACACGGAGGGGAGTGGTCCAAAAATGACATAAACAATATCCATTAAAATGTGATACAGCTCCAGGGGTCTAAGAGGAATTGCAGAAGGAGGCTGCAGACAGCCTGTGCCTTCCCACAGGCTGGTACTGAACAAGCAGGGATGGCCGCTGAATAAAAAACAGTCAGGAAATGCTGCACTCCCCATAATCACCACAATGAAACAAAGAGCCCAAAGCTCATGAAGAAATACTCTAGCGCGGCATTGTCCAAGGGGACTTGCTGTGATGACAGAAATGTTCTATACTGTACTGTTCATGTGACTATTTAAATTTAAATTAACAAAATAAAATGGCCAGTCACACTGGCCACACTTCCAGTGCTCACTGGCTACATGTGGCCGGCACCACTCCCGACCATGCAGCTCAGAGTGCTGTGCTGGCTCCTTGCTGGGCCCACAGGTAACTTTTATCTGTTTCTCCCTACCCATTCATATTTTCTGAGCTTCATTTAGTGCATATATTGTTTCATGATGTACGAACTGTCTGAAACCATTTTTCTAACACTGAGGCCATGTTGGACTCTCCTTCCAAATTCACAATCTCTCTATAAACACTGCCCTTCCTTTCTCCAGTATGTGGCCTTCCCCTTGCCAACCTGCATCTACCAGGTTCCCAGACCCCTCATGTGTTCAGTCCTTCCTGCCCACAGGTCTCCTCTACACCAGCAAACACCTTTGATTTGTTGCAATATTGCTCGCCCATCACCTGGATACCAAGTAGACTCTAGAAGACAGGCTGCTGCTTTACTAAAAGAAAGGACATGCCTTCACTTAAGGATTCTTCGACTCCCAAATACTTCTCTTCAACACACTACATTAGTCCATTTTCAGTCCACACAAATCATCACAGAATCCTGACCAACCTTTTGTCTTTATTCCGTGTGCGTGCGTGCATGCGTATGCTGGGTGGGGGTGGGGGTGGGAGCAGGGGCAAAGAATCACCTTTACAAACTTACTAGCTCACAGAAGCAGAAAGCTGTTTGTAATGAATTCCAATGTAACTAAAAATCCATCCTATTTACCCACTCTTCAAAGAAACCTCACTGAAAGTAAAACATGGAGGGGTAAAAGAATACATGTCAACAGGCCTTGGTGAGGAACTGAACTGAGCAAGGCTTACAAACTGAGGAAGAGTATGCAGAGATCCAACCCTATGACAACTCTTTACCAATTTTTAAAGAGAAAAACAGACAATTTTAGAACCACATGCTGTGAAATATGTAATTTTAGAAAAGATGAAGAGCAGTAAAATTTTTAGTTTTGCCAATAATCACAAACAATAAGAAAATAATGAATAAAAAGTCTAAACTTATTCACTTATGACATCATTGATCATTCCAAATTATCAACAAAAGGTAGGATAATTTATAGAATTCTAAATATATATGTATATAACATATATACACCTTACATAAAATATATACACATAAAAATATATAACATATATAGGCTTTTTACATTGTTTTCAAGAAAAAGCAAAAATAATATAAAATGAAGTAACACTGTAAAACTGTAGTAGAGCTCAATAAACAGAAACATTAGGTCCCTTCTGAGAGTTCATTAAAAACTATTAATACCTATGGAATGGGAGAAAATATTTGCAAATCATGTATCTGACAAGGGACTTGTATCCAGAATATATAAAGAACTCCTACAACTCATAAGAAGATAACAAATAACTCAATTTTAAAATAGGCAAAGGATCTAAACAGACATTTCTCCAAAAAAGATACACAAATATACAAACAGCACATGAAAAGATGTACAACGCCTTAAGTCATCAGAGAAAAGCAGATCCAACTCATAATGAGGTACCAACTACACCCACAAGGATGGCTATAATCAAAAGTCAGACATAACAACTGTCGGTGAGGATGCAGAGAACTCAGAACCCTCATGTGCTACTGGCGGGATGTAAACACAGTACGACCACTCTGGAAAACAGTCTGGCAGTTCTGCAAAAGGTCCAAGTCACCAGATGCCCCAGCTATTTTACCCTTAGGTGCATATCTACAAGAACTGAAAACATACATCCGCACAATAACTTGTACATGAATGCTCATTAGCAGCCTGACTCATAATAACCAAAACATGCTCATCCACAGATGGACAGATAAACAATGTGTGGTGTGTATACATACAACAGGTCATCATTCAGCCATGAAAGGAACGAAACGCTCATTACAAAGATAAATCTTGAAAATACTACGCTAAGAGGACGTTATATAATTCCATTTATATGAAATGTTCAAAAGAGACAAATCTATGATATGGCAAATCAGTGGTTATTTATGGACTGGGTGCATGGGAAGACTGTTAGTACAGAGTTTTTCAGGGAGTGACGAAGATGTTCTAAAACTGATTGTGGCGAATGACTGTACAACTCTGAATGTACTAAAAACCACCAGACTATACATCTTAAATGGGTGAATTCCACAGTACATGACTTATATCTGAATAAAGCTGTTACTTACAAAGATTTTAATGGTTTAAATCTTAAGTGTCATGAATATTGTACTAGAATGTATGCCTTCAGAGTTCAACCACAGATCATTGACGATTTTAATGTCAATTATCTTCAGTAATCCCTCTACAGCTGAAACACAATACATTTTTAGCTGACATTCCTTACAAGAAGGCTTGATAAACTGAATTGCTTTTTGAGACAGTGTTTCTTTTTACTCATACAAAAGAAAGTAAAACAAAATTAGAAGGCAAAAAAAAAATGCTATTAATCTGTCTGTGCTATTAGAAATTTCTTAGGTTCAAGATTGAAAGATAAAAATCTTAAGTGTTGATTGCATTTCTGTTGGATTGGTTTGGATCTTGGAATAAGCAGCGCACACTTAAGTCAAAGTTAAAAAGATATTTTCAAATATTGTAGAATACCGTAAACACACACATCAGGTGTTTTGGTTTAAAAATGTAGCCTGGGATGCTGCCAACCTCTGCTCTTCTGAAACATGGTGGCAAGGGCTTTGTACAGGCCTGTGTCTGGTTGTTTCATTTCTCATGCATTTTGGATTCTCTATTCTTCTAACATGCAAAGAAATTAGTCTACACTTGGAAATGTCTGTATAAAGAAAGAAACCTGGGAGTCATCACTAACCCCTCTCCAACCTCACCCCCACCTATAAGCTATCAAGCCTTAATGCTTCTACTTCTAGTGTCTCTCTCAAATCTACCTTCTCTCCATCCCTATGGCCATGGCTGAGCTGAAGTCCTCGGCATCTCATCTATGCTGTCACACTTACCTCTCAACCAGTCCCTAGTCTCTCCCTTCCCTAATATATGTGTCAGCTTTCCAGAAACAGATCTAGCCAGATCACTCCCCCGCTGCAAATCTTTCTGTAGCTCCTCACCGTCTACTGGTTAAAGACCAAATGTCTGACAAGAAGTAGGTCTGCCTTCTACCAACTCAATTCTCACCAGTCCCCACAACCATCCTACCCAACTCTACAGAGATGCTGATCTTCCTGTAAACCCTTTCAGGTGTCCGAGTCTCCCCGCCCATTCCCTTGCCAGATATCTTCTTCCCCTTTCTTCTGCCTAAAAATCTTCTAAATTCTCTGTGCAGTTTTACTGACCATCCCTCCACTATGGGACTGATGCTGAGTTACAATTACTGTGCATACGTCACCCACCAGCCTGGAGCCCCGTTGAGGACAGGGGCTGTGTCTTAATCATCTTTGTATCTTGAGTGTCTGGCACAATGCTAAACACAATAATAAGTACTCAAAAAAAGTTTATTAAATGAACTAAATTCATACATTTTTTTAAATACCAAAGACAAGAAAATCTTACTAAATTTGGACAAAATAAGTTTCATAAGTGAAAGTGATAAAGTAAAACATGAGAAGATGCAGAAACTCTCAAATGTGGTAAGTCAATACAAGAGCCCTGACTGGGTTGATGTGAAAGTTACAGATCAATGCCTTTGAAGGAGGCCACCTTCCCATTTTGATCTTTTCCCAGAAAATGACTTCTTGTCTATATATGTCTGACACAATGGAGGAGATTCAGTCTAAAATAAGAGTTTTCTTGATTTCACTCTAAAGCTGACCATTTTTTTCCATTCTCTGGTTTTACCTGCTTCTCACAAACTGACAAAAACTAATCAACACGAAGATACTGGAGCCCTTTGAGTTTCGCAGTCTTGCAGCTCCATTTGTTAATGAAAATTGAGAACATTTCAAAGTACTGTGATTAGGAAATTTATTATTGAAATAAGACTTTCGCAATTTAATATGCCAAACACAGTAAGTCTATGAGCAAATTAAGTTTATATGCATTTCAAAAACCAAGCTGACAAAGTGAAGGTTCTATATAGTTTCATCTGCCCCAAAGCTTCCCCTTCGAAGCTATTTTTTCTGTTTAATTTTTTTTAACTCCTTATTCTTCTTCCCTTTTCTTCTATTCTCTAGAAAATAAAAACGTCTGTCCACATACCAATCAACATGCTTGCCTGAGCTGGAGGCCAGGGCTCTGAAGACCAAAGCTCATTCTGAAACAAGTTCTGGCCCAGGAGACGGACCAGCCACTGGGCAATCCCAGGACAGGATAGCGAGCCAGGCAGCACCCACCTGTAGCCCACCTTGCGGGCATAGTGCAGGCAATTCTCCTTTACGTGGGTCTGGAAGTAGGCGGAGCGACAGAGTGCTCCACACTCTGGACAGCAGTAAGGGGACTTGTGTGTGTGGATCCGCTGGTGGGCACAGAAACTGCACTGGTTGGGCAGCAGCATCTGGCACACCTGGCAAGTCTAGGAAAGAACACCAAGAAAGCAGTTCATGCAGGTGCTGCAGGCCCCAGGCTCTCCAATCACAACTGTCTGACTGTCCTAGGACACGGGTCAGAACAACCCCTCCCCTAACCATCCTCTCTTCCAACTCTCTTAGGATGCTTGGACACCCCAGACCTCATTAAAAGTATTGATATTTACACCCAAGCAAGCTTTATCTCTCACCTGACAGTGTCCCCAAAAGTTAGTCCTGCTCTAGAACTGTGTTTCTTCCCTCCGGTTTAGCAGAGGTCCAGCCTTTCCTTTCCAGACGCCTAAAGCACTTCTTGAATCCTAAGACCTCACTTCACCGCCAGACCCACCAGGGCCTCTCCCTCGCTCAGCAGAGGTGGCTCCCACGCCACACCTCCAGTAAGATGGCTCAGTGACTTCCACAGGGGATCTAAGCCTACCCTGACTGGCTGTAGACTGAATGAGTCGTCTTGCCAGTTTCCATTCCCTCAGCCTTGTCTGCCCACTCTAGGTGGGCAGGAGGTGCCCTGAGCCATAGCTAACCACATACACACACAGAAAACGCTGGAATAGGCAGCAGCTCCTTCATTCCCAGCCCTGGGACAGAACCAAGGGAAGACAAGTCCACAGCCACACTCACTGAAGCTCTAATGGGCAGAGCCCAGACTATCAGAGGGGGAAAAGCTACCGACCGAGCTGGCGCGGCATCCGGAGAAGCTCTTCTTAGTAATGAGGGGACACCTGGACTGCTCACTGAGTGGCCTGACAGGGTCAGAGAAGCTGCACAGAGGCAGTTATTGGGAGGACAGGGAAGGACCTCTACTTTTATCAGCAAAATCCAGACTGTGGAGCCTCTACAGGAAAAACTACCCAGTTTTTTCCAGAAACTAATTGCAAGGGGGGAGAGGGATTAAAAAGGGAATTTATAGGTTAAAAGAGAGTTAAGAGAAATTTTCAACATTTACAATGCATAGCACTGATTTGGATCCTGATTCTAGCAAGCCAAGTATAAAAAGGAATGAGACAATCAGAGATATTGAACACTAACTTAATGATAATATTGGGACCTTTGACACTTGATATTGATTTGATAATGAAAAATTATTAATTCTGAGATATGATTATGTCTATATTTGGAGGGGAACCCTTATCTTTTAGAGATGCATGCATACTGAAAATTTACAGATGCGCTGATGTTGAGATTTGTTTAAAAATAATCCATTGGAGGAGAGGGGCAGGTGAGAAGATACATGAAACAAGATGGGCCATGAGTTGCTAATTGTTAAAGAAGCGTCCATTATACTATTCTTTCCGCCTTTATACATGTTTGGGACATTCCATAATGAAGTTTTTTTAAAGCATTACTTTAGGTGCAAAACAGTAAATGAACATGCTCTTTTGTGTAAGTAAGAGAATATCTCTCTTACACACACACAAACACACACACACAACTTGCTTATCCTTGCAAAAAAAAAAAAAAAGGAGCAATGGAGCGAATAAGCCAAAACTGAATAAAAATAGTTTACCTATGGGGAAGGAGAGAACAGGACTGTAGGACAAGGATGGAAGCAAGACTTCTCTAAATGTACCTTGTTACAGTTTAACTTTGGAATGAAATGTTTTACATAATTTTTAAATAACATGAAATTGAACTAAATAAACAAAAGCATTCCCTAAAAATTGCAAAACAGAAACAAATAACCTAACTATATGTCAAGTAACTATATATTAATCATAAAGAGAAAAGAATTACTCTAAGGACTTTCAAATACAGTATTTCAACCTATACATCCTTAATGTGATACATAAGGGCAAGAAAAGCTATAAAAAACACTTTCATCTTCATGCAGTTGTCCTAATATTACAAATTGTATTGATTTTGACAGTTTGAAATTCGTGTGTATATATGTACAACACCCAAAAGGTGGAAGGCAATCCACATGTCCATCAATGGATTAATAAACAAAATGTGGTTTATACATATGATGGAATATTATTCAGCCTTTAAAAAGGGCAGAAATTCTGACACGTTACAATATGCATAAAGCATGTGAATTAAGCCAGTCACAAAAAAGTACTGCATGATTCCACTTTTATGAGGTACCTAGGGTAGTCGAATCATAAAGACAGGAAGTAGAATGGTGGCTACCGGGGCTGAGGGGAAGGGGAGTGGAAGCTGTTGTTGAATGGGTGCAGAGTTTCAGTTTTGCGAGATGAAGAGTTTTGAAAATTGAATGCAACAGAGTGTGAATGTATTTAATGCTACTGAACTATATACGAAAAATTAATTAGGATGGTAAATGACATACGTAGTTCACCACAATTTTAAAAAATAATAGAAGAGGGACCCCTAAAACACTATTTGACATTATTAGGGCATCAACTCACTACTATGAAAACTTTTAACTAATTATGTATCTATCCCATATTCCAACATAAGCTATAAAACAGGGTAACCAAACAGCCCTCATGGAAGAGAGAAAGATAATTTATACACATTCCCAGCTAATAAAAATAAATAATTACATTAGAAAAACACCCTTTTGCAACTCCTAATAAAATTACTGACTCAGGCAGTGATTACTAATGGACACTAAAACCGATAGGATAAGATAGGGACTTTACAACGAAGAGATAAGAACGCTACCACCTAAACTCCCTGAGAAGTTTAGCATCATTAAAACTGAGAAAATCAAGCACTCTGGGCCTCCCTGAAACCACGAGACAGGAATGACACAGTGTTCCTTCCCCCTATTCAACCCTGAACCTGATAAAGCCTTTATTGCTAATTTCTAGTGCACAGATAAAATATGGAATATAGAAGAATAAGTTAATTACGTGAAGAAGCAATCAGTCAAATTCAAAATTATACAGGAAAGTTCTCCAGAAGCAATCAGTTGAACTGGAAAATCCTCAGGACACATGACCCAAATGGATGACATAAAAAAAAGGGGGGGCGTCTGATGGGGTACAGTGGGACAAGGTACTGTTCTAGATGAGAAGTTTAAAAGACTTAACAAATGTTAAAGTATGTCCATGTTTAGATCCCAATTTAAAACAAGCCCAACTGTAAAAAGACAACTTTCGATGAAAATGGGAAATTTTGAATATGAACTTACTTTAGGAAATATTAAGGAATTGTTATTATTTTGTTAGATGTAATAATGACATTACAGTTAAAGAAAAGCTTAAGAACAAGAAAAAATCGTCTCTCTGTTCTGACATCTTGGGATGCAAGTGAAGGGACCATCCAGCCACTGCAGAGGGAGGCAGCTCCAGTGTGGGGCGGGCTCCGGGAAGAAGACAGAAGGCCAGAAGGTGCTGTCCTGCAACTCCCACCCTAGAGTAGGGCCCCACCCCACCCTTCCACCCCCTGCCTTGGACATGGCCTGAAACCAGGGTACTGTTTTGAGCAACCCAAGTCCAATAGCCATCAAGGCTAGGTTTTGATCTCAGAGCTCAAGCCTTAATTTTTCTCTGAGACACAGAGGCTACTTTTACCAGCAGGAGATTTTGAGGGATTAGAACTAGGCTGAAAGAATCCTGACAGGCCTCCTGGGTGCTCCCTCCCTTCCTGTCAGGGACCACCTTGTCCAGCTCTCACCAGAGGAGAATGACACAGGATGAGAGGGTGCCAGTCTGGGATCCAATACCCAGACTTCTGCTCAGATTCTACAAGGTGAATGAGGAACAGAGTGGGGGCCGGGGGAGAGACATAGGCCCAGGCATCAGACCTCCACTGGCAATGGCTCTAATCACATGACTCAGAAGAAGCGGTCTGGGACCCAGTCAACCATTCTGGTACAGCAAAAAGACCTGAGGTCGCTAAGAAAAGGGCTGGGTGGCAATAGTCCACCTGACTCATCAGAAGGAAAATGTGACAAACAGGGAAGGTGAACATGAGAGGTAACAGCAACCCTACAGCACCGTGCTGGCCCCTTTTGGGGCTGCAGAAGCCCCACAGCCCTGCCAAATTCCACCTCCTGTCTCTACTGACACTCCCAAGGCTGGCCTCACTCTTGACATCTCCCTATTCCTCAAATGCAGGGGGCACTTTCACATACTTTTGTCCCTCTACCTGAACACCCCGCCCCTCCCTTCCTCCAAACTCATCCCTTGCAGGTCCAACTCCAATGTCACGTGTGCCACCACAATGAATTAGTCCCTCTGAGGCACTCTCTGCAACTGTGCTGACCAGCCCGCTTCAGCCCCACTGTCAGTCTGAGCCCTGCAGCTGTCTGGGTGGGCAGCTCTGCCCTTGCTGCGCAGCGAGCTCTGGGCAGAACAGGGCAGCTCCCTCCTACTGGCACCCCTGCACTCAGCACAGCCGTGGGCACTGGGGACACACGTGCAAAGCTCGGCGGCCACCAGCAGGTGTGCAGGACCCTGCTGAACTGAAGTGAAAGGAGCTATTTTGCTTTCATCCCAGGCCACTGCAGCCCTGGCTACAGGAGGCTCGGTGAGGGGGCAGGCGTGGCCAGGTCATGCAGACTCATTCCACTGGGAGGAGGGAGAAAAGAGCGTTCTGGAGACCTGCTTCCTTCACAGGACCCTGCCAACATGGCCAGTCACTGACACAGATGGGGCCAAAGGGAATTTTGAGCACAGATGCCTTTTTAAAATAAAGCCAGGTCTCATCAAGCATAACCAAGAGGAACAGGTAGTAAGCGCAGTGCCTGCCCAGAGAGGTGAGAACATGGAAAAGAAGAGGCCCACGTGTAGTCTGCCCTCCTTCCTTCCATATTGGCCCTGACACTGGCCCACTGTGCTTTCCCCAAAGGGTTCTGCACAAAGAGCTGTGTCCACTGTGGGCAGTGCACGCATGGTTCTCAGAAGTATAGATCAAGGCGCGGGGCAGTGCCACACCTCCCTCCACCGCCAAAGCCTTTGGGGACCTGCGAGGACCACACTGACACATGCCAAAGGCCAGGGCACCATCCAATAAAGACTCTAGCCCAGGCCTGACACTGGGACCTGACAGCCCACTGGGAGCTGAGTGGGCCATGGGCCACATCCACACACATACTCACCAAATCCTCAGGGTCTCCCCTCCATTGTGAGCAGGTCGCTCTGCCCACTAAATACCAAACACTATATATTCAAGCAGGTCGCTACCAGCAAGCCGGACCCTGTGCTACGACTCACAAGGTGCCACCACTGGCCCCATCAGTGAGCTTTTCTTTCCCTGCCCACCATGGAGCCCCTGTGAATCAGCGCCTGCCACCTGCCCCAGGGAGGCCTGCTTACCAGCCCCTCGGTTTCCTCTGATGTCCTCTGGAAATGCGCGCCATGACCGTGTGGTCGCGTATCTGCTTGTGACATTCGAGACACTTGACTCCATGCCGGATGAGCCTCACGGGGTCCGGGTAGAGCGGCAAAGCTGGAATGGTGGCGCTGGCACCGCCCGCGGCGGGGCCGTGCTTGGGGGAGGCAGGCGGGGCGGCGGGGGCGGGGGCCGCGGGGGCCGAGGAGTTTGCGGGGGCCGCCGCGAACATTTGGTCCGCAGAAATGGGCTTGACAAGCAGCTGCGAGCACTGCATGACGAGCCCCTTGCTCTTGTGGTCGCGGGCGTGCCGCAGCAGGCTGCACTTGTTGAAGAAGAGCAGCGTCTGCGAGCACAGCGTGCACAGCACCTCGATGTGGACACTCCGCCGGCCGTAGTGCTGGCTCAGGCTCTTCTCTAAGGCAAATGCGTCGCCGCACTCCAGGCAGCAGTACCCGCTGGCCGGCACGTGGATCCTGCTGTCGGCAGGCGGGCTGAGATTTGGCGCGTACAGGGGCACGGGGTTGGAGCTGTGGAGGACCTTGTTGAAGACCTCCACCACCAGCGGGGCGGCCTTTTTCACCTGGTGGACCAGGGGCACCGACATCTGCGTGAGCTGCGGCTGGCTCCGCCTCTGCGCTGAGGACTTGGCCGTCACCGAGGCAGCGACGCTGTGGGGCACCAGGTTCAGGTTGGCCAGGTGCACGGCTTTGGGCAGGAGGGTGGCAGGGGCCAGGGTGGATGCCTGCGGCGCAGTGCTCTGCTGCGCCGCGCTCTGCTGCGCCTTCTTGCCTACCTGTGAGCCCGGGGCAGTCCCCTTGGGGACCCGGGACCCAGGGCCGCAGCTGGGAGACGCAGAGCCACTGGTCTTCGCTGTGCTCTCAGTCCCCTTCCTGTCACCCTGGGGGCTCCCTGAACTAGTGCTCCCCTCAGGAAAGTGCTCCACTGCAGGTAGGGCAGTGACCTCGTCCTCTGGCACCTCGCTGGGGACCTCGGCCGTGGCACTCCCCAGAGGTGACCCAACGGGGGACTTATTGGGATCATCGGGGTCTGGCAAGATCCTTGTGACAGTCCGTTTGATTTCCCCCGATGATGTCTTAATGGTTTTGATCCTGACTTTGGGAATTGCTGGTGGGGAGCTGGCAGCCACAGAAGGGGAGCCTTTGCTGCTGCCGTCACTGCAGATGCTGCGGGGGCTGTCCGATGGCTTCAAGCACTTCCTAGTGGCCTCCAGAGGGCTCCGGGGACTCTTTGGTGACTTGGGCATTTTGGGGCTGCCTTTGGAGCCCTCTTTAGTGGGCCCTGAAGGGTCCTTTGTGTGGCCAGGCTGATCCTCCTTGGTGACACTGGCGACTCTTTTGGCCTGCAGGGCCACCAAGGCTGCCACACAAGAGGACAGCTTGGAATGGGCTGGCTTAAGACGCTGCCTCGGGGGGACTGAAGAGCAGGTCCCGAACTCCGCAGTGAGCCCCTTGCTGGGGTGGCTGTTGAACTCCAAAGCTTCCCCAAAGAAGCGAGTGGCATCCAGCTCCTTGTGAGGCTCCAACGCCTTCGACCCACCCCGCTCGTGTTCCTGTTGACTACCCATGGGCAGGGGTTCTGGCTTGGGTTCATTCTTACAGAAGTGATCAAACATATGCAGGTCCGGAACTGGAAACTTAGCCAGAGCCTCCAGGACAGGCCCACACCCAGGAGGGGGTGGGAAATAACTGTCAGAGTGCTTGGGCTTCGGTCCACACCCATTATCTTTGATGGCGTCCTCAGGTTCTGGGCTGGAGATGGGACTGAACTGGTTAAAGGTTGGTAGTGGCTCTGATTTGGAAGGCTCCAGCTTGCCTGGGAAACCCCTGGCACTGTCTCCATTCATGAAAGTGGAATCAAACTTCCCACAGTTGTGGCCCAGGTTGTGGGCATCCGGAGGCAGGTCTGATCCCCGGAATCCATTGTGCAAGAGGCTGGGAGCGATGTGGTCCTTCTCCGCTTCAAACGACTCCTGGCGGCTGGTGTTCTTGACAATGACACTCACAGCCGGCACATCTGAGGCTGACCCTGAGTGAGATAAGGACACACTCTCATCCATACACGTGCCCGGAGGTTTGAGGGGACTCTCATTCTCCTCACTGGGGGTTTGGATGGCCTCCTTGGCATCAAGGCTGGTGGGGTCTGGGATGTCAAAGGCAGCCAGAAGGTCATCAAAATCTGGAGTTTTCATATCCCCCATGGCTGGACGCTGGCAAGGGCTGTAAGAGAAACAGAGATCAGAGTCAGTGATCCCAGGAACCTACCAGACTCTGCTCGGCATCACCTTCACCGCACGCTAACGCACGCACGGAGCCAACAGACTCATGCACAAGCCCCTGTACGATGGGAAGTCACACACCTGTGTTTTATCCCAACAGGTTTCCAAAACGCTGGGGACATGGGGGGAGGGGTGGAAAGAAAAGTTTATATGTAGTGACAAGCCTGACTGGAAGGCCCTAAACCTCAATACCTGGAAATTCCTGGCTGGCTGCATAGCCAAAAACAGGGTTACATGCAAACCACACTCCCTCAATTTGTCAGGGAATATCATCACTCCATGATCATGTGCATTAGCAAAAAATCAATCACTCAGCCCCTTAAAAAAAAAATGCATGGCTCAGCACCTCCTTCCTTTAGAAAACTTCTGATTCATATATGTGACTTGGCTGTAAGTTCTGCTAACTTACTCTTACTAATATTAACTTTGTATAACGTATTTTGTACTGCATGAAATTTAATCAAATTCTAAATGATATGCTACTGCCAGGATTTATGCTGTCTCATAAATACACTGAAAAATTATATTATCCCCTAAGCGTGTTTTTCTTTACCTTAGCACCTACTTGATTCATTAATTTTCACCCTAAAACTAATTGGTCGGGAATGGACCACTGAACCCGAAGGGCAAAGTGACTCTCAAAGCACCATGTAGTTAGCAAATTGACCAGGGAACAGTTCTGGAGAAGGCTTACACTTTATTTTAACTTAATACTCAAAGAAAAGAAAATCTACCTGTTTCCTTCATGATTTACAGAAGCAGAGCTACAGAACTACTGCAACAGAGTAGTCTCAAGGCCCAAGTGAAGATGCCTTCCCTTAGGAAATTACTATAACACTCACTTGGTGAAACATGGGGCTGGCTGGCTCAAACCTGCCAGAAAGAAGAAGACCGACCCACCATCTCCCTTGTTCAGACTATAAAGTCTACGTCAGCTTCAGCATCCCAGAGCTTGACTCATTTACATACTTTTTATACCATGTTTATACTGACAACCTTTCTGGATGCAGGCTTATACAACACTTTTAGAAAGCAGTGCAGTAACTGCACGGAACAAGACAACTGGCAAATTGGGTCCCGGAACCCCAATGCTAGAAACGTATCCTAAGAACAAAAATTCCCTAAAGCTATATGCAAAAGTGTCAGCATTATTAAAACAATGCAAAAGACACAGATATACACACAATCTAAATGTCCAAGAACAGATTACTATGCGGTCATTAAAAATCCTAATTATGCTAAGTATCCTTCCAAAGATGATTGGATAAAGATGTGTTTGGATATACAACAAAATACTACTAAGCCATAGGAAAGGTAAAACGTTGCCATTTCGACAAGATGGAAGGATCTTGAGAGTATCATACAAAGTGAAATAAGTCAGATGGAAAAGAAAAAGAATTATGTGATTTCATTCATATGTGGAATAGAAAACAAAAAACAACAAACGAACAAAACAAACAAACTCATAGATACAGACAACAGACTGGTGGTTGACAGAGGGGAAGGGGGTGAGGGATGGGGAAGGACAAAGAAAGCAAAGGGAGTCAAATGCACAGTGACAGAAGGAGATCAGACTTTGGGTGGTGAGAACACACTGGAGTACATAGATGTCCTATTATAAAGTTGTACACCTAAAATTTATATAATGTATTAACGAATGTTACTCCAATAAATTTTAATTTTTAAAAACTCTATATAATCTAGCTACATGGAAATTTACTTATTGTGTTGTTAAAAAAACTCATACAAATGTTGTCAGACTGTAATTATAACAATGTAAAACTAAGTATGCACCTGAGGCAAGATTAAAAGAAAAAATAAACAAGGTGGTGGATTATTTTTTCAAAACTTTTTATGCTAATAGACTGTTTTTTATAATTTTACAAAGAGAAAATAAAGGCGAAAAAACACTCAGAACCACGGGGGAGCAGGTGGCATGGCAGAGGCATATCTGTTACCGCCCCACGGGATCAACAAATCTGCAGGTTTGGTTTCTTGCCCCCCACCCAACCCCCAACCAACAAAACACATCTGCCTGCTTAAGAGTTTTCACAGAAAACAAAATACCCTCCCCGCAATTGGGAAGATAGCTAATTATGGTAGATACTAATAAAGTGAAACACCAATTATCTATACTAACTATGGATTGGCAGACTATCTCACTGAGATGGGATGCAAAGTTTCTGGACAAGTGATTGGCTCCTGGGATGGGAAGTGTTGGAGCCCATAACCAAGGGGAATGTACTGGATGTCAGTGAAAGCCCTTGGCATCCCAACACCAAGAAAATGAAAACAAAGATGGGGGGAGGAAGGCAAAATAGTTGGTCTTTTTAAGGAGCTGGAGAAGCCTGTGGGGGAGAGGGGCAGTAGCTGGCAGTGTGTGCAGGGGGAACAGCCAGGAGCCTACTATTGTCTGACTTGAAGCCATGGGGGCTTGAAGCAGAGAGACACCACATCAGAAGCAAATAATGTTCTCCACACATAGAAATCTCAGGGGTTGGCTCAGAACGGTCAGGGATAAGGTAGGGTATCTTTTGTTAGAAAAATCAGAGATAGCAAATGGTAGGGCAGCAGGAAAAACCTCTATAACCTTTGGATTTAAATCCCAAAATTGAGTCTTCTAAAAGCCAAAGATTTAATCCTGTTTTCTCTTTAGCCCTAGTAAGGAAAACCAAAAACACCAGCAACTGATAACAGTGACTAAGGGACTCATGGTGTACCCAAGCGTTTTAATTTCTTTAAACCTTGCTCTAAATTATCATGCTGCTTATAAGTAGAAAATAAAAATGTACTGTTATAAAAGCAGAGGAAGTAACCGTAAAGAAATCTACCAATAAAAATCAAAAAGTCAACTAAGAAATCAGAGAAATAAAAATTAAAATAATGAGAAACCATTTTTGGCTTACAAAACTGACCAAAGTTTTTAAACACTAATAATCCTTAGTGCTGGCAGAGATGTGACAAAGTTAGCATTGTGAAGACAGTATAAATTGATATACCCTATCTTAAGAGCAATTTAGAACAAAAAGTCCATCCTGCATATTATGCTCCAGATGCTCTCCTGACCCAAAGGGGTTTTCATTTCCCAAGATTCAACCTCAGTAGAGAACTGTAATATTTATTTCTTGTAAAACAGTCACAAAGCTTCTTCTGGCACTAATTTTATGTCAATCATGTTTCATGGCTTCACTTAGGTTTTATTTATGTGTGGCACATACATCCATGTTGACAGACCCAGAGAGGCCTCATTTTTAAGTAAAATAAAAAATGTTTCATAACCAAAAAGAAAAAGAGAAATTTAGCAATGTATACATAAGGTCCAAAAATTCCACTTCGAGAAATTTATCCTAAGGAAATAGATATGTACATAACAAAGATAATCATTACAGGATTATTTTTAACAAAATTATTAATTTTTTTATTTTTAACAAAATTATTTTATAATCAACCTAAACTATTCTATAAAGACACCATGTTGCATGTTTCATCACAAAAAGCCCAGAAAACTGGGCATCACCAGAAAGGCCACTGGAAACCTGGGATCCTGCTGCCCTTGTTCGGAACCACTCAGTGTCTACAGCTAGGTGTCTCGTGTAGTTTTGGGTCCCCACACCTAAAGAAAGACACACCAGAGCTGGAAGAGGTTTTGAGAAATGATTGCATTTATAAAGTTAATAAGAGCTCTCTGATGAAAACCTAAAACCCAGAATTCTACTTTATTCCACAGAGAAGATATTTCAGGGGAAAAGTGGAGCATAACTGAAGTACAGGTTTGTTCATCAAACCTCAAAATACAACAGAGGAGAGGGTAGCATTTTGAAGTTTGAAACAAAAGATGCAGACAAATAAAAGATAACATTATCCATTAGTCAGAAAATATACTGAAGGTGTTATAGATAACATACATAAATATAGGAATGTCCACACCTATTCAAATTTAGAAATTAAAAAAAAAAGGCTCCAAGGAACTAAAAACGAGGAATTGTCACTTAAACTGATGCTTTCTCTCCCTCGGCATTGAAGCCTTTGAATTTCAAATAATATTAAACCTGGTCAGCTGTTCTCCTTAATAATATTAAGTTTAGTAGCAGTAGAGTCACAAAAATTCAGTAACAGGAATCAAGGGGCAGAGGCATGCCAAAAGCATTAAGAAAAATGTGATCTCTCTCCAGCATATTGTGTTTGAGACAAGGAAGCAAATAAGGTCACAGATTTATACAATGACAGTGAAAGCCGCGTGATCTAAGGAATACTGAGCTGTGAAACAACAAAAGTAAATTTCCTTGAATTTGCCATTGTTTGTTGGCTCAGGCAGGACTAGAAGGAAGGATGTGTGTATGTATGTTTTACAATCTGTGGGTGAACTCTTTACCCTGCTCCCCCACATGACTGAACATGGTTTACATATTAATATAATCTGTGTACGATGGTTAAGAGTTTAAAAATCCATAAATGAAAGTTACCCTCACCTTTCCAGCATCGTAGGGACAATAGAGCAAATAACTCAAGTGTATAAGAGAGACGGAGATGGAGAGAGACAGAGACATAGAAAGAAAGAGCAGGAAAGAGAGGAAGTGAGATTACTTAGCAGAAATGAGACCAGGAGAAAATGCTTGAGCTGTCTGCCAGGCAGGGGAGCTTCTTCCGCACCAGGAATGGAAGCTGGCAAGGGCACAGAGAATGAGCAGGCAAGCATAAGAGCAAGCCCCGCTCCCACGACCTGCCAGAGCTTCAGCCTGGACTCTGGCTGGAACACTGACCAGAAAGAGACATTGCTTCCACAGCAGCAGAGAAGAAACTGTAGCTGAATCAAGGGAAACAGAAGAGTCCCACATTCCTGGACCCAGCATGAAGCCCCCGGGAATGGTACAGCTAAAAGAATAAGAAATTGTGACCCACAAGAACTGGCCTTCACCCCTATGCTGTCACAATTACCTGTGTGAAGATTCTTGGTTTAATGTGTAAAATAAACTAACTTGAAGGATCTGAGTCCTTCAACAAGCTGGGCTGCAACAGTCGAGCAAATGAATCTAGGACTATGAGATTTCTACGTAAAACTAATTCCTAAAGTAAACAGGCAGACTCTGTACCTTAAACCTACCACTGCCCTCCTGAACACACATCTGAGGTCTGCTTATAGGTCTAAGTGACCCCAAGTCACTGATGTTCTAAGTCAGGCAGTGGCCAACATTTCATGAGGCACCTCGTATTCTAAAAACAGCCCAAAGAGATTCTCAGTAGTGTGTGGGAAAGCAGGTGCCCATGGACCCACGCAAGACAACAGGCTTTTCACTCGTCTCTCCTGCCACCTGGCCCTAGCCCCTCTCCCACATGCTTTCCCAGAAGGGTTGCCATAGAACACATATCTCATCACAGAGACGTCCCTGTTCAAAATCCCCACCGCCTTCAGGATGCAGCTCGAGCTCTTCCCTGGCAGAGGATCCACTCCCAGCTGGTCTTCACCCAGCAGTCTGGCCACCTCCCAGGGCCCCTCTCATTCACTGGTGGTTCTCTCAGACTTTCTCATGTTCCTGTGTGAGGGCCCGAGCTGTTTCCCTGACTAGAGAGCACCCGATAGCCCACCCCACTAGCCCCAAACATAAACCCCCCTGAGAACTCCTCCGCATCCCCAAGCTTATGCCCCATGCGCTGCTTCCCTAAGCGCCACGGACCTCTGCCCTCTTCCTCCCCTCCTCCCCTTCTCCCCTCCTCCTCTTTTCCATGGCAGCACTTCCCACAGTGAGCTGGGACCCTGAGTTTTCTCATCAGTCCGTGAGCCTCTCCGAAATTGGGGTCATGTTCTTTCCCTCTATTTCCAGGACCTAACACACCTGGCTGCCGCTGCCCCCACCCCTCCCAGAACCACACTCCTCAATACCTTTCAACCCCTGGCTGATGCACCTGCCCTGCCCCAGGTGCCCCCAACCCAGAGACAACCTCTTCCTCCCCCTCCAGACCCTTCCACCCCAACCAGCAACCCCATTTCCCAAGAACAGAGCAATACTGCACGCATTCGAACGAGACTCACAAGACGGTAGAGCTGGAGAGGACCTCAACAGTTGTCTGGTCCAGTGGCTTCTGAATTCCCGTCTGCAGCCTGCCGCTGGGCTGACTGCAAAAGAATAACACGGAGTGACTTTAAAGCACAGAATCCCAGCTCTCACTGTGGAAATTCTGATTCAGGATGTCTGGAATAGATTCCTGCCTCTTTTAAAAGCTTCCCACTTGATCCCAGTTCACTGGTCTCGTCTGATCTCTGCATCTTATACATGGAGAACTGAGGCTCGGAAAGGGAGGGTCACCATCGAACTTTACCAAATGCCAAGACTGATGCCTGGCACTGAGGACACAGAAGTGAGGCCCAGACCCTGCTCTGGAGTCCCCACACACGGCCCACGGAAACACCTGACAGCCGCACATCCACGGTACCACTGACAGCTCACCAGGGCACAGACATCCTACATGCACGGGACAGAGAGGGCTTCCTCCGCCTGCCTCCATCAGAAGCCACCTTCCCTGTTGCTCGTCTCACTTATTCCTGCTTGTGGCATAATTTTCTTCCTTCACTGTTATTTCAGTCAAATGTTCTCTATTCTGCTATTCCATATGCCCTCAACAGGCACTCGCTAAAGTATTAATTAGTATCCTCTCACTTCTAGACTTGGATCTCTACCTCGATGGGTATTCCAAACCTAATATGTCCAAAACCTCAACCTTGATTTCCTCCCAGTCTTCCTCATGTCAAGAAATGACAGCTCCGCCCTTCCAGAGGCTCAGGCCAAAACCCTGGCATCCATGAGTTCTCTCTCCTCCAGTTCTCTCTCGCACACCCTCCATCTGATCCACATGCAAACCCTGTGACCTCCACCCTCAAACTATATCTAAGGCGAGCATTCCTCAGTCCCTCCACCACTATCATCTCTCCCCCGGACTCCCACAAAAGCCCTCTGACCGGCCTCCTCGCACCTGCTCTCACCTCAACTCTCCACTCCCCACACGGTGGCCAGAGTCCTGTCCTTAGACACTCAGCAGGTCATGATCCTCCTGTCCTCAAACCCTGCAACACCGTCCCATGTCACATAGAGTGAAACAGTCTTTACCACGGCCACTTGGCAGGGACGATCTAACTGCCCTTGGTCTCCTCCCATCTCTCTGTCACCTGGTCGGCTCCAGGCCAGCACGGGCCCCCTGCCACTCCTGGGCATGCTTCTGCTCAGAGCCCTGCATTCACTATACCCTCTGCTCAGAACATCCTTCACCTCACACTCTGCAAGCTTACTCTTCACCTCCTTCCAGTCTCTACTCAAACATCACTTTGCCAAGGAGACTTCCATGATCACTGTACATAAGATACCAACCCCAGCCTCACTGTCAGTCTCTGTCCCTTTAGCCTGCTTTATTTTTCTTCACAGCACTGACCACCACCTGACCTACTACGTAATTGCTCATTTCTTTATTGTCTGCTTTATAAGCTCTCGTGTGCTGACTGAAAGGGAACCTACCAGCAGAAAGCGAGAACAATCTGACAGGCTCATATGCGCAGGACTAAGATTGTTCAAGGACAGTCACAGATTTCTAAGCAGGTTTATTATCAGTCAAGGAGTTGGCAAATTTGCAATGTTATTTGTGTTTAGCTTTTAAAAACTTGCTATAAATAGGGAGACCTTGATGGGACTTTGCCAGCAGAAAGGGGGCTACCTGAAGGAGCATTGTCTATGAATCCTGGGCTCCCACAGGCTGATTAAGTTAAATATTTTATCAGCGGAAAGTGCCACTGGCCAATGTCCCCATCATAAAGTCATCTCTTGAGGATGGGATCAGTGTGATGCCAGTGGAGAAGGAAGGCTAGCTCTGAGGAAGAGGAAGGCACAGAATTGTCTTGAGTGTTAAGAAAAGGGGACACGAGTCTGTGAATAGACTGAAAAGCACTGAATGTGCACTTTAAAACGGTGAATTGTATGTCGTGTGAATTGCATCTCAATACAGCTATTATACATTTTAAAAGATAAAAAGAAAGAAAAGGGGGTAGGACTGGAGGGAGCTGGGGTCCTGCAGAGCTGCACGGCTGACCAAGACGCTACAAGTGGAGACTGGGTACAGGCAACGAAGTTTACACAGGGCTGAGACCTGAGAGAAGGACGGATGCTCTACTACTGGTGCCGCCTTTACCTTTCCTCATGGCAAACAGACCTCAGCATTAACAGGACCCGGAGACAGAAAAACAGAGGACAGAACACCTCTTGGTCACACACCACTTTAAGGAGCCCCTCCCGCTGAACTTGGTAAAAAGCGTCACTCTTGGTGCTGGGGACTACACAGTTCAGCAGGAAGCCAGTAGCCTCAGACCTTCTGGAGCTGAGCCTCCACTCCCTGACCAAAGGGCCCCAGAAAAAAGTAAGTGACCATTTCACAGGATCATTCCTTCCCCACCTCTGGCACCCACGTGTTTGGAGGCCCAGTGTGTGCCATTAGTCTCATGTGGCACAGGGAAACTCCATTCCCTAAGATTCCAAGACCAAAAGGTTTGAGGGGACACAAGGAACTTGCTGTTAGTCCTGGGGTATCTCTGTGGTTCCCTTAGATGACTACAGGAATTTAGGGGCTGGTGGATAAGGGCCTGGCCAAGAGCTTCTCTCCCAGGTGTAGTCTCTCACTTCTCTTTCTTTCTCAGACACACACACACGCTCTTCTCCTTCCCATCCGTCCGTGACACCCATCCCTTAGTCCATGCCCCTCCCTCCCCCTCTCTCTCCATGCTCTTCCTCATTCTTCTCTTCCTCCCTCTTCTCTCCCTCCTTTCTCAACAGTGATGTGGGTGTGCCCTTTCCTGATGGCTGCTCAAACCTAAGGGCAATCAGCCTTCTGCAAGGAAACAGGGCCCCAGCCAAGGCAGCCTTTAGCCAACAGTCCAGAATGGCGATGGACGCGACATCTGGGTGTCCACACGTATGCCCACTATTATGTCCCTGGTGACCCAAGTGAATGATAGGTTATAATGGATCCAAAGAACAGCCCTATCTGCCCTTCTACCATCAGACAAAATGAATATTAAAAGCCTTTATGTTTTTAAGACACATGGTGACCTATTTACAGATAAAATGAGATGGTGTCTGGGATTTGCCTCAAAATAATACCGGGCAAGGGGAAGGGAGCAGTGAGGGAGTATGTAAATGAAACAGGACTGGCCATGAATTAGTTACTGCTGATCTGGATCAGGAGCACATGGAGCTTTATCATATTATTTTCTCTACATCTGTGCGTTTCAGCACAGCAGGCACCACACCCTTGTTTAGCAGACTCTGTGGGTCCAACTCAATAACGCAAGGTCATGCCCATTTAAAAAAAAAAAAAACCAAAAAACAGAAAATAACAAGTGTTAGTGAGGATGAGGAAAAACTAGAATCCCTATTCATTGCTGGTGGGAATGTTAAATGGTACAGACACTATGGAAAACAGTATGGTTGTTCCTCAAAAATAAATAAAATTACCATATGATCTAGCAATTGCATTTCTAGGTATAGATCTAAAAGAACAGGGTCTCGGAGGTATTTGCACACCATGTTCATAGCAGCATTACTCACAACAGCCAAAAGGTGGAAGCAACCCATGTCTATCAACAAATGAATGGGTAAACATGGTGTGCTATAACTATACGATGAAATATATTATTCAGCCTTAAAGAGGAAGAAAGTTCTGACACAGGCCACAATGTGCATGAACCTGGAGGACAGTATGCTCAGTGAAACAAGCCAGATACAAAAAAAAAAAAAAAAAAAAAAAAAAAATCCTGCATGATTCTACTTATAGGAGGTACCTACAGTGGTCAAATTCATAGAAACAGAAAATAGAATAAAGGCAACCAGGGGTCAAGTGGAGGGAAATGGGGAGTTAGTGTTCAAAGGGCACAGAGTTTCAGTTTGGGAAAACGAAAAGGTTATGGAGGTGGATGGTGGTGCTGGTGGCACAAAAATGCAAATGTATTAATGCCACCAAACTCTACACCAAAAAGTGGTTAAAGAGGTCAATTCTGTTATATATGCTACCACAATCAAAAAAATAATAACAACTATCAAGGAACAAGAAAAAACAAAAAAAATCACTTGCGTCCAAATTCTCAGCTCTTCAAGGCCAGCTCAGGTCAGCCTAGACATCGTCCGGCGAGGATCTCAATACCGGGGTACGGAGCTGTGGAGAAAGGAGTAACTGCTACCTAGGCACATGATCTAGTGTCCAAATACCACCTAAGGAAAGAAAAAAAAAACGTTTAATAGGCCTGAAGGTAAATGTTAAAGTAAGATAAAATAATAATAGTAATAATAATAGTATAAGTCAGACTCCAAAAAGAACCTCCAATATAAACTCAACGCAGGTCCCAAATGTGGTCAAAGACAAAGCCTGTCCCAACCCCACACCTTCCGTCCTCCCCCCATCACAATGGGGTGCTTCAGAGTGCGGACTTGACCTCTCAGTTCAAATCCAGTTCTACTACTTTCTAGCCATGTAACCTCAGGCAGGTTTCTTCACCTCTGTGTCCCTGTAAGTGTAATGGATGTTATAGGGATTAAATGAGTCAATATTTGTAAAGCTCTTACAACATTGTCTTAAACATAGCAAACACATTTGTTAAGTATTATGCCACCAACCTCAGTGGCCAGCGAGCTTTACCTAAAAATTTTCAGAGTGCACCTGCAAACTGCTAAACCCCTAAGCATCGGGCTGATTCAAAGCATGCACAGGTGACAGGGACAAAGTAAGTAAGAGTCTATGACCCCTCCACACAGCTCACCCTCCAGTGCTCAGAGGCCTGCTGAAGCAGAGGAAGTGCAAGGTCAAGGAGTGGACACGAGGTCAAGTAAGCAGGGAAAAGTCACAGGTGAGGAGAGGCAGAGAAGACACAGCACTGAGCAGGGAAGGAGAACAAGACCAAGGAAAAGCGAGAGGAACCCGTTTTTAAAACCAGGTGGTCCTCAACTATAGCTGAACACAGAATCTCCTCAGGCCCTTTAGAAACTACTAGAGCTTGGCCACCAGCCCTGAGGTTCCGATTTAATTGGCCATTGTGGGGAAACTGGTTAATGGTCCATCAGGTACATGTACCCACAAATGACAGAATAAAAAGCCTCATTTCTAATTCTGCTCACTCTCACTGTAATCCTGTATCCCCTCACTTAACTTCATTTTTGTCATAACTCTGACAGACTAGCATTTAGTTTGAATTCTAAATAGAGGTACAGACAATATTAATGGAAAAACCTAGAAGGGAATGAAGAAAACTCATTAATCCCAATTCTACAGAACGGAAATAGAGAAAGGTTCCCCCCCGCCCCGAAGTTTATTCTTTTCTTATTTGGACCTTCACATTTCAAAATATAAACTAACAAGCAGACACTGTGCTGTCCAAACAATGACAAAAGTCAGAGACCAGGTAGGGGCAAGGAAGGGTATCTCAGATACGATGTCCTGAGCCCCTCTAATGTGTGTGCCCAGTGATTTATTCAAGCTTAACCTCGGTTCCTGCGGCCACTGAATTCTGCTGCGTTATTCAGACCGTCTCTCCTACCCAGTTACACAGTTTGGCTACAGAGAGGGGCTGGCTCATCTGAGCACCAGGCTTCACTGACCCCGACCCAGGCTGACCGCTTCTGCTAGGTTACCCTACCACATATGCCCGCTCGGATTCGCAGGAGCTTTACAGTTTACAAAACACTGTCCCCACTTCACAATGAACTTGCCAGAGGGCGGCGGCGCTCAGGCTCCCGCCTGCCTCCAAGGCTCCTGCCTCCAAGTCTCAAGCAGCCCTTCCACTCAGGACTCTGAACCCGGAGGTCGGATTTCACATCTTCGATTTCCCAAAACCCTCATCTTCCCAAGGCATTACTGTATGCGACCCACATCGTTCCTTCATTTTGGTACTGAGAGTGGGTACAGCCTTTGCCGTAATTATGACACACCTTAGGATGTTATAAGAACAAGACTGGAAAACGGTGTCCTAGAACACTATTCTAGATTAGAGGTTCTTTCGGCACCAGAAAGATTAAGAACTGTCAGACCCAAAGAGATCCTAGAAAACCATTAAATTTCAGCCACTGACTCTACAGCAGGAAGTGGAGGCCCAGAGGTGAGGTAATCAAACAAGATAAAGTACATAAACCGAAAAGAGTTTTCACTGCTGCAAAAGACTCCTGCTATTCCTGGCAAGGGGATGGGCCCTGCCTCAGCCTTCCCGGGGGGCTGGGGCTAAGTCTCCTACTCACAATTACCCATTCAAACCTCTCCATCGAATACCAGGCACGGGGCTTACTGAACAGTGCTTCTAGCCCTATATGCACATCAAAAACATCTGGGGAGCAATACTGATGCCTAACTCCTACTCGGACCAATTAAATAGGAATCTTCAGGGTTCAGACATTGAAAAATATATCTATATGGCCGAGTCATTGATGCCGCCCAGGGTTGAAAACCAGGGACCACTGGCCTCAAAAATCACCCCAAAAACTTAACAATGCAGACCTGTGGACCCACTTGGAAACTGACTTACGGGTGGAGTGGGCCCCAAGAATCTGAAACTGTGACAGTTACCCAGTCACTAGCAAACAAGCACATTAAGTGAGTTCAAGAAGTCACACCTGTGCTCCAGCTGACCCTGGAGTCCTGGGTGGCCCAAGCAGCTGTCCTGGGAAAGGCTCTCAGATGACTCACACTCTGATGCCCACTACAGCTGAGAACCACTGCACAAGCCCCTGCTGCCGTCCCCAGAACCAGGCAACCATCCCAAAAGCACTGGACCCCACTGTGCTCTGCACAGCTCCACAGGCTCCCATGTCACTCAGGAAACCACCAAACTTCAAGCCCAGTGGGGACGCCGGGGCCTCCTCTGCCCACCTTCTGCCTCCTCACTCCTGCCCCAGCCACACAGACTTCCTTGCTGTTCCTTAAATTAACTCCTCAAGCATTCCCTGGCCTCCAGGACCTTTTCTCTTGCTTTTCTCTCCACTTTGACGTCTCCTTCCTCAGATCTCTGGTCAAATGTCTTTTTATCAGTGAGATTTCTCGGACTTCTCTCCCCATCAAACCTCCCTGTCCTCCATCCCTGCTTTGTTTTTCTCCATACTATTTTTTTTGCCATCTTTCATGCTTTATATTTTACTTGTTTATTACTACAAGCCAACACACATTGAAATAGGAACTCCACGAAGGTAACATTTTGTTTACTTTGTTCACTGTTATATTCCCAACACCTAGAATAGTACCCTGCACACAGCAGGCATTCAGATATTTATTCTAGAAATGAACACATCGGGAATACCAATCTCAAAACATAACTTGTACCAAAAGATCACAGAGACTGATTATACCAAAATCACTTCTCCACTAATCTCATCTTGGCAAAAGTCTTTTTAAAAACAGGCTAAAAGCCTAATGAAAGAGAAACCTTTTAGAAATAAGTATTCCCAGTCAATTAATCCAATCCAAATGAGTTTGTGAGTCAAAGACAATTTGTTCTGAGAAAGAGTTAAAACTTTGGAGACAGAAAATGAGGTTGAAAGGTGATCAAGCACATGGATTTCAGATATCATCCTGATGTGGGTTCCTGGTATGTGTGTGGGTTCAGAAGGAAGCCTAGGAGCAGCGACGGCTTCTCTGGGACAGAGCAGAAAGAAGAGACGGGCTCCCGTCCCAGGTCACAGTCTGCGACACGCAGGCCCACTGCGGGGTCTGACCGCACACTCACCCCTGACCCACGAACCTGAGGGGAACCCTTTCCTCCCTTCCTCTCACTTACATCCCACCTGCTTCCAAAACTTACTGGAAGCCACGGACAAAACTTTAAACTCTTCCTGGAAACCTTGGTCACGGCAGCCCACACAGCAGTTGGGGAGCATCCCGCCACAACCAAGTCTCGCTGATGTCATCCGTCCTACTTTATGCTGCCGTCCATGTCCTTGTTACCTCTTTCCTCGCCACCTCCAGTCTCTCCCCATGGTCATACTAAGACCAATCTTCCCCAAACACAACTTGCATCAGGTCTCTTACTCTGCTCATAAACCTAAAAGAGTCCCCTACAGCCTACACCAGCTCCAACCCTTGGCTCGGGCCAGGCTTCTAAGAACCTCCATAATCCAGGACAGCAGTCCCCAACCTTTTGGGCATCAGGGACCAGTGCTCCTGTGAGAATCCTCCAATGCCTGATGATTTGAGGTGGAGGTGAAGTGGTGATGTTAGCACTGGGGAGTGGCTGCAAACACAGATGAAGCTTCGCCTGCTTGCCCACCGCTCACCTCCTGCTGTGCCTCCCAGTTCTTAAGAGGCCAAGACCTGTGAGGACCTAAGAGGTCCAAAGCCCAGGGGTTGGGGACCCCTGGTTTAGGCCTAAACCATACCCCTTTGCCTAAAAATTATAGCCATCTACCATTAGGCACAAAGTTATGAGGGATTTGTTTTCTACTTGAATGTTCCAAAATTTTCTAAACTGAGCATATATTCTTAAATGAAGGAAAAGCAATTGTCCCAACCATTTAAGACTCAACCTAAATTCCCCCTCTGCCTCAAAGCCCTCTGTGCCAGTGCCAAGCCATATTGTCCCCTATGCCCCAACCAGCGTGACCCCTGAGTCGGCAATGAGGGGGGCTCAGCAGCATCCTCCTGCAGCAACTGACGTGCATAGGACTTTCTGTTGCTGCCCTCACTTCCCTCCTGCCCTGCAGAAGCGTGTCCCTTTGGACACTCTTGCCCCCAAGTGCCTGTCTGGGTCCCAGTCTTTCTCTCAGTTGACTTAATTAATTCCTGGTAATTAAAGCTACAGTTGGTGATGAACTACTAAGAGTCTGACCTCTCCTGGGGGTGTAAATATTTTAAAAGTGGACTCTAAGTGGAAATGCAAAAGACTTAGTCTAAGAGGAATGGTGGCATGATAGACACTAAACTTCATATTTTGTGGACAGGGTGGCTACCTTCCCCCAACGTTCAGGTGCTCGGAGAAGCAGTGTCAAGGGGAGACAAGTGAAGTAATGGAAGATGAGATTACATCCTTGCCACCACCTCCCTCCTCCCAAACGGCCATCCAATCCATTTTGAGTATCACAGCATGTTCCCCAGAGGTAACCCCAGCCACCTCAGGGGGTGACCCATGTGAAAGTAACTACCACCCTCAGGAAGAAAATCCCCCTTCAGACACCTCTGGTCTGGAAGAAAATGTTCTCTAATTGCTTTCAGTGGGGAAACTCCTTGAGAGCAAAGTTCGTCTCACATGATTGTTTTTTGCCCCACATCCACCTCTGCAGAGGGCCCAGGGTGGACCATTCATAAGCAACTGTAGATTACTGATCAGTGATGGCCAGGTTGCAAAAGGGCTTCGATATAGATCTTCAATATAAGTAAATATTCTAATTAAAAATAATGGGCCTGAAGATGTGTGGCCTTACTGAAGTGCCCGACAGTGAAGCAGTTCCTACAACCTCAGCCAGTTCAGGTCAGGTCTGAAGAGTCCGTCTAACAAGGCAAAAAGACAGCGAGTAGCCAAGGCCCACGCGAACCAGGGCCTCGGCTGCACCAAGCCCCGGAAGAAGCTGAACAGCTGCTTGCTACCCACCCCTGGGCTCCCTTCTCCTCTGAAAATGCCAAAGCTCTGCCTCAGTCAGATGTGTTTGCGGGCCCTGGAACAGCCCCAAGAGGCTTGCAGTAACAGTGGACATCACCTTCAAGCCTCCTCTCTCTGGTCTCACTCTGCTCTTCCATCTGCTAAAGGAATAGCCTCAACTTCAGGAACTGCATTGGTAGAAATTCAGGAGTGAATGCTGTCGAAAGCAGCAAACCAGGGGAGTAAAAGCAGAGCCAGAGCCAGCCCACAGTCCACGTGCAGCTCTGGCTGGCCAGGGGCAGTGTGGATAAAATGTTTCTATGCCCAAAGACTGGGTGGGTATGGAGAAGGAGGGGCCCCCCACCTTACCCATAATGCACATGGGGCTTACACACAAGAACCCCTCTCTCTTTAGAGGACCATGATCCCCAGAGTGTAATGCCAAGGCCTCTAGCATCTTGCATGCTGATGTGCAGGAGACTGAGCCCTGTGGTCTGTGGGAGAAGGCCCAGGGCCATGCCCAAAAGGAGTGATTTCTTTAACCACTCTTTTCTAAGAGCGTTCTTAAAGAAAACACTGAACAAACGAAGCTAGAAGCCATCTACTCATTGGCTCCCCGCATCTTGCTCCAGAGCCAACTGCAGTCAGAGTCCCAGCCTAATGCACCTGTCTGCAAGAGCTGTGTCTACTACACATATAACAAAGTCATCTTCTTTGAGATATGACCGAGGAGGGGTGGCCAGCTCCCAACAGCACAGTCTTCCATAGGGACATAGTTCTTGGCAGCTTGAGTTTTTGCTTCTGGGCAGTCAATGTTTTGTCTCCAAAATGAAAATAGATATACTGGTTATTTGTTTTTGTAAAAATGTTTTCTGTAAGCCCGCAGAAAAATTCATGATAGGAAAAATATAAAGAAAATAGTAAAAACCACCCAATCCCACTACCCAGATGTAAGAAATTTCATAGTACATTCTGTTCTACAGAGCAAGTGAGCTATTCTGAGTTAAACCTGGGGTACAGCTCTGTGGATTTATTTTTGTATAAGACCCTTAATACCACCTCTGGACTATTCAAAAAATTTTCAGGAACATGCTGTGATACTCAAAATGGATTGGATGGCCGTTTGGGAGGAGGGAGGTGGTGGCAAGGATGTAATCTCATCACAAGCAGAAATGACAGTCATACAGACACCCTGCCTGGCACACATTAGAGTCTAGGAGTTCGTCTGTGCGGCAGACACTACTATTTTTTCACTCAGCATTGTGGCAGTCTTTCCACAACCAATTACATATACAGAATTCATTATCCTTTACAACTCCTGTAATGTGTTAATGAGAGGAAGGGGACCACCATTACCTCTTGATAAAACACGTTCAGAATCTGAAATGGACAAAGTAAAGGAGTTACTGAAAGTCACACAGTGAACAAGGACAGCCCATAGTGCTAACAGGTCTGAGAAATGATTCTGTGGTGACACCAAACTTGAAAGGTGCTCATTAACTTTTCCTTGAGTCATAGAAAAGATAAGCTATGTCATCTCAACGCACACACACACGCTTCCTGCTGTCAAATAAAAGTGAACATTTGGATGAAGCAACACTCTGATCCCCTGACAACATTTCTCCAAAGTAATTAGCTAATGGATATCACACCCTACACTCCTAGAGCATGAAGGGGAGAACACTGGTCCAGATGCCCACAAATGGAAACATGCAGATTTGGGGTGTATGCAACTGCTCCACCTCACAGATGTCAGTACTCTGAACTCTTTCCTGTTCAGGATGTTCCTATTCTTGTAGGAAAAGTAAAAGTTTAAAAAAAAAAAAAAAACTTACATAAGAAGATAGAGCTGGAGATAAAGGTCTAATACAAACACTAAATATTAAAATGCCGACAGTAGCTGCAGGTTGTAGGATTTACAATTAGTTTTATTTTCTTCGCATACCTTACTGTAATTCCTACATGTCCTATATGAAGATTCTCGAGTAGTGAATTTAAGAGTTTTAAAAGAAAAGTAATTAATCCACGATCTAGATTGATGTATTTGGATTTCATTTTTCACTATAGCAACATACAGATTCAAAACTTTAGAGGGTCCATCACTCTTCCCAGTGTGGCAGAAGCAGAAAGAATGCAAGAGGAAGCTCAAAGCTCACGAAGATTACAATCCAACAAGAAAGCGCCCTATGATCTAGCTGAGTAGAGGGCGGGAATTACTACTTTCTTTTCTGTCTCCAATGTGTAGGGAAGATAAAGACTTTAAATCAGTCTTTTCTTCAAGCACAACTCAAATTCCCCCACCTCCTCCAAAAGTTCACAGGCCTCCGAGAACAACTTCCAATGCATCTGTCCACAACAGATGAGCCACTTTGAATCTGCAAACGTCCTCTAGGGACCCAATTTGAGTGAATTCCTTCTTCTAATAGTTTATTTCTTAAAAAAGGTATTTCTTCTCTTCCTGAAGTTTCACAAACACAATATCCCACCCAACTGATACAGTATCATTCGTTTTATCCATTAACAATCACTGTTGACTACACTGTATAGCACTTGAGGAAAGACTACGTTCACAGAAAGGGTTAGTTTTCATGGAGCCTGAGAAAAACAAACAGGAATGGAGGAGCAAGTGTTTGTTAGCATGTCCCAGCCCTGGCCAGAAGTGGGGTGGGGGGGGGTGGCAATGGCCAGAAGACAGAAACATCTGTCATCCTGCAGTTTCATTTCTCACGGCCAGCACCCTGAGTTTATGCATCAGCCTCTTCCAAGTTTGATTACTAAGTCAGTCTCCCTGGACCCAATCAGCTCTGACTGCCATACAAAAACTGAATTTTAGCTCTATAAAACTGAGAACCAGATCCTAAAGCACAGTGATCCCACCAAAGTAAAGCCACCCCCGGAATGACATATGTCTCTACTAAGTGCAACTCCCATCACTGTATGTACTTGATGTATCAAATACTCCTTGATGCTCCCTGAGGTTTATAGGATAAACTGCAAACTTCTTGATCTGCCTTTCACAGCTCCAACGTAACTTTCCAGCCTCATCTCCAGACAAACCAAGCCTCCTGAGAACTCCATATTTTCACACTCGGTTCTCTCGAATGTCCTTTGCCCAATCTTGTCTGTAAAGTTCCTATTGTTTCTCCAAAGACCAGTTCAAAAGTCACCTCCTCTTTGAAGCCTTCCCTACTTCCCCAGGTATTTAGTTCTCACTGCTCCCAAAAGGTCTCTAACTTTGGGTGCATTAGGGAACTTCTTAAGTACACTGTAACTCATTCTTTTAAATATTTGACCACCTGTGGATACCCTGAGCTTTTTCAGGGAAGGAAGTCACTCTGTATCTTTAATTACTGTTAACAGTGTCAAAAATGACATGGGAGATCAATGATGAATGATCGATCACATAGAACATGACATTAAGTTATTTAAAGGAAAAGAGAGGGAACGAGTGGCTCACAAAATTTAAGAATTATCTGTATATTTAATTTCATCCAAAATGATCACACTATACTGAGAATGTTTAAAATTTTTAAATACTAATAGCAACTAATATTTGAACTAAGTGTTACAATATTTACATGGTTTTAGTCAATTCGATCCACCCAACAATCTTATGAAATAGGTCCTTTTTATCTGCCAGTAATAGGGGAAAGCTTAAGGCTTTTCCAAACAGGAAACTGAGGCACAAAAGAGATTCAATAACTCAGGATCATTCAGTTATCAAGCAGGAGAAGCAAGATGAAAACTCCAGAGTCTAGCTCAAGAGCCAACATACTCTGGAATCAGGCAGACCTGGGTTTGAATGCAGATTATGTTACAAAGGTGGCTTTAGATAAGTCATGTATCCCCTCTGGGCTTGTTTCTGTCAAAGGGCAAGACAACAACCCCTTTCTCTTAGGGTGCCAAGAGGATTATATTTAACGATAATATATAGAAAAGTCTCTCAAATTGACTGTCCCACCCAGCAGCGCTCCACAAATGCTAATTAATTTTCCCTCCCCTTCCCAAAAGCTGGGCAAAACAGATCCATCGAGGAAAAGGATCTCTCCCAGACTGCCTCAGGCTTTTCCAAGCAGATCAAGTAGTTAGGCCACTCGACACTGATAGCCTTACCCGCTTATCTCAAAGTTCATTCACCGCACAGAGGCCAGAGACCTTTTAAAATGCAAATGTCATCATGTCACATACTTAAAACCCTTCAAAGGTTCCTAACAACACTGGGGATACAGTCCAAACTAAGGAGTGAAGGCATTCGGTCGCCAAGGTCCTCTGTGATCTGACCCACCTCTCCACAGGCTTATCTCCCCTCTCCTTTTCCCCCTCCAGCCACACAGGCCTCTTTCACTTCCTCTGACTCGCCAAGTTTTGTGCTGCTCCACACATGGTTAACTCTTAACCCTACTTCGAGTCTTAGCCTAAACGTTACTTCCTTCCCTGAGCCCCTAACCCAAATAAAGGCCCATTACTCTCTCACCACTCTCTTCATCTTTCTTTCCTTGCACTCATAGCAATTTGAAATAGTTTACCCCTTCCTTCGAAGTTTTATTCAAAAGACACCTCATGCTACTGGAATGTAAATGCGACCCCACATTCTCTTTAGCATTTAACAGTTTTTAACAGACTGTATTTCTTTCTTATTATATATTTTATTTTGTCTTTCCCTCTACGAAAACAAAAGTTCCACAGGGCAGTTATTTTTGCTTGCTTCTAAAACCGGTATTTAAAACAATGCCTAGCACATATTTATTGATAAATATTTGCTGCTGAATGAAATTTCAAGATTATTGATTCATTACTGGGCCTTCTTACGGGGCTATGAGCTCAAGTGCAAACGTCTTTCTGGTTCCTCTCTGTATTGCCAACACCTAGGCCAGCACCTGGCACATAGGAAGTGCTCTGTAAAAATTAACCTAATGAATCAAAGTAGAAAAGTGGACGACAGTCAAAACATGTGTGCAAGCACTCTAGTTGCTCCTCTCTTTCGCTGTGTAATGTACCTGTGAGTTTGAGGAAACAGACCCCTGAAATCCCAGCAAGCACCCACCAGGCCAGGCGTCTGTCTGTCCACATCCTGTATGCTCAGCCACATCGTACACACCAAACAGATGCACGCACGGGTAGAGGCCCTACACCAGCACAGCGCTCAAAGGCGAGTGGGCTAACCCTAGGCCAAACAGCATCTAGCCCCAAGTCCCCATTCTCCTACTGCCAGTCCTAGTCTCGGCAGGTCCTGGGTGCCAGACGTGCTTCCCTGGATGGGCCTATGGGTCTATTCCAATCCAGGACTTTTAATGCTACCTCTGGCCTACTCGGGAAAAAAAAAAAAAAAAGTAAAAATCCCTGAGCAGCTCCAATAAGCCTGGGGTTCTCAGAAGCAGGCATACCTAAGGTCGTACAGACCCTCCCCCTCACACACGCTGATCCAAGGCCAGGAGGCCATCTGTCCAGCAGACTCTGCTCCTCTGTCCTCTCTCGGGTCACATTGAGCCTTCCCCCCTAGGTTGGCAGAAAGAGCCCCTGCAGAGAGACGGTTTTCACCCTGAGCAACAGGCCCGGTCGTCGCCCCCCGAGGCCAGGACCCCTAACTCTGGGGCAGGGGTACCTGTCTGCTCGCGAGCAGAGCTCCCCCACGGTGAGAACTTGGGCGGAGGCGGGGGAGCGACTGAGGGGCGCCCGAAAGGGTCGATCTGCGAAGTGTCTGCCTCAGGACGGCGCCAGCTCCTCGCGCGGCGGGGACGGTCGGGCTGACAGGGCGCCCCGGCGGGGGACAGTGGCCCCGTTATCAGTGCCCGGACGGGGGGGCGCGGGCGGCGACCAAAGCGGCCTGTGTCCCGCGCCGGGAGGGCAGCGGCGCGCGCGGCCGGGGCGGGCGGCGGCGGGCGGCGGGCGGCGGAGGCGGGGTGGGTGGCGGCCGCGGCCCGCCAGGCGGCGGTCGGGACAGCGGCTCCGCCCGGGGCGGCGGGCAGGGTCCGCCCGGCTGCAGGGCCGGGCCGCGGCGCGGGTGCGGGCTCGCCCCGGCCCCGCTCAGCCCCCGCCCGCCCCGGCCCGGCCCGGCCGCGGCTCCGGCCCCGGCCGCGCCCGGCCCGGCCCGCGGGGGGCGCTTACCTGGCGGCGGCGGCGACAGGCCCCGGGCTCGGCCGCGCGCGTCCCCGGCGCCGGCTGCGGGAGCCACAACATGGCGACGGCGGTGGCGGGCGGGGCTGCGGCGCCGGGGGCGGAGCGGGGGCGGGGGCCGGCCTGGCGGCGCGGCCCGGCTGGGGCCGCGGGCGGGGGGGCGCGGGCGGCAGGAGGCTCGGACCTGGGCGCCGGCCCCGCGCGGCGCGGCTGAGGGGCCGCCGCGGCCCGGCCCGGCCTCCCGCCCGCGGCCTCGGCCGGACCTCGGCGCGGCGGCGGCGGCGGCGGCGGCGGCGACCGGGACGGGGGCGCTGGACCCCGGCCCCGCGAGCCCGGAGCACGGCCGCCCCGCGCGACCTGGGCCTCTCGTCGCGTGACGCGCCTCCGCCGGGGCCGAGGCCGCCCGCTAGGGGGACGCGCTCTGCCTGCGCGGCGGTCGCGCCCCAGCGAGCGCCTCCGGAGCCGGGACGCCGGCCTCCTCGCTTCGCGCTGGCGCGTCGCGGGCCTAGCGAAGGCGGTGGTGACAGGAAGCGGGGTGGCGGGCGCGCGGCTCCGAGGAGCGCCGCGGCCGGACACACGGCTCGCACGCAGGCCCGGGGTGCCGGGCGCTCTGACGCGCCGCCTCGGGGGTGGCCCGGGACGAGCCGCGAGCGGGAGCTCTCCGGGTTCCCGGGGAAGCTGTGACGGTGCAAGGTGACAGGTGGGCACAGGGCCAGGGCGGGGAGTGACCGGCAGGGCGTCCCAAGAAGCCAGCGTACCTGGAAACGGGCGGCACTGAGGTGGCAGCGGGGTCGGGGTGTAGGAGCAAGGAGAGGAGGCCCTGTGCCTGGCACTGGGCACCCACCGCTAACCAGGAAAGAGGTGCCGCTTTGCAAGAGGGGTGGAACGAATTTTCCGTCACTGAGCTGAGTTGAGCACTTGGGTAAGGAGTGTGTGATGGTGAAGCAACAATGAAGGCAATAACCGGTGGCGGTTCTTTCCAGAAGAGAGACACGGGGAGGGGGAAGAGGGGGAGAGAGTGAGGGATGGAGGGAGAGAGAGACCTGTAGCTCAAGGGGTAGTGAGAGAAGAGGTGTTTTGTTTCGTTTTGCTTCAGTATGAGGGAGAACGTCCCAAATTAAGGAGCTGAGCTGAGAGGGGATAATAAGAGGTAAGAGGATAGTTAATGGTGTGAGATCTCAGAAAAGGAAACAGAGAAATAAGCGTGGGGAAAGGCACACCTCTTACTACGAGATTTAAAGGAGACCTGCATGCTGGCTGACCTCGAGTCATGGTAGGCCTGCTGCGATTACTGCCCTTTAAAACAAGCGCAGTGGACTCAAACCCCAGTTCCACTTAAAGTGGGAAACCAGGGTACCTGAACTATCTACAAGGACTCGTGTAGGAACTTACGTGTCTCTTAATTATCACTGGCCCCAGTTTCCTATTTCCAAAAATACTCTATCGTGCTCTTACAGGTAATTTATCTCTATACATTATGCTACCTCATATATACTACCTCAAAATGTGACAAAAAAGATGATAAAAGATGCTATAATACCAGCTTGTAATATATAAATATACACATATGTATCATGCATAGTTTAAAACGGGAATTTTTGTTGTTGTTTTTACAGTACATTCATGTTTCTCTTAAAGCCAGGAAAATGGCATTCTTAAGGACATAAAGTATGTTTAAGAAAGGTATTTTTTGAAAGATATTTGTGGGATTCAAAGAAAGACATTAGGAATCAGGCAAGGGAATTGGAAATGGATCTTTGAAGGATGGATGGGACCGTGGCAAGCAGAGATGGGCTAGTTGAGGAGGCTGCCTCATGCAGAAGGAACAGTGCAATCCAGGACACAGAATGAGAAATGAAATGGAGCGTTCTGGGAACACCAAGAAGTCAGTTTGGTTGGAGCACAGGATTTCTTTGGGAGAAGAGTAGGTAGGCAAGTCAGTCTAGAAAGGTGAGCTGGGGCTGTGGTCCTCAATGCCAACCCGAACCCTTTGTGATTTGCAGGCTGAGAAGAACCACTGGAACTTGAACTGTGTAGATAAATTTCCTGTCACCTCGTAATGGGGGTCTTCTAGATCTCAGCCCTTCCATCGCCATATTTGACCACTTGATTGACTCAGAAATGAGGTAGGAGTGACAGTTTTTTCATTCCAGCTGTGTATAGAGAATTGGCCCTTGCTTTTCTCTGGTTGCTAGTTACTACAAGTTGTATTTACAAGGCAGCAGTTTCAGAGCAAATTAGCAAAGAACAAAAATAAAAGAAAGAAAAAAATGTGCACCTTAAACCAGTGCTTTGCAGACTTTTTTACAGCTTCCTACAAGCTTGGCTTTTTAAAGATTCTGCATATGAGTAAGGTCATACAGTATTTGTCTTTCTCGGACTTATTTTACTTAGCATAATGACCTCAAGATTCGTACATATTGTTGAAAATGGGATTTCCTTTTTATGGCTTAATAATATTATCTGCATGCATTTTGACTGTGGTCCTCCATAACGTCCTCCATACATTCCACCTCTCAACCCAGAATGTACACACACATGTACACAGATACACACACCTCTGAGAAACTTTCCTCAAATATTACCCTTATTTTATACAATGCATGCCACTATTTTCTCTTTTTTTTCTACTTTATTTTAAAGAGGATTTCTTTGATACTTTTAACAGCTTTATTGAGGTATAGTTGACATATAATAAATCATGTATACTTAAAATGTACATTTGTTTTGACATGTATACACACCCATTGCATGTTGATATTTTTAATTTTATTATTTTTATTTCTTCTAAAATAGTGGTTAGGACCCACTACATGGATTTTATGACCCCCTATAGGTTACAACATCCCTTAGCATTGGAAAGAGACTAGACCATGTTTGCAGTTCTCATTTAGATAGCGGTACAGGTTGTGACCTTAAGTTTGCCATGTTTACCTGTCCCATAAATTAACAGGACAGGTAAGATTCTCAGGATGTAATGGGGTAAGGGATAGAAGGATTGGCAGGAAACATGTTTGGGTTCCTCTTCCCTTCTCAGTAAATACCTCCCAATATCAATATTTCTCAAGAGCTGTAATGTTTTCTTTTTGTCTAGCCTGGGATACAGATTGGACTTCATACAAGGCTAGACTATCACCTGCAAACCAGAGACAACTTTTCGTTTGAGCAGAATCACGAACTGAAATAAAAGGGAAAATAATGTGTCTTGATTGTGAGGGTACATAGAAGCCATCTTATTCACCACTGTTGGAGTATTACAGGGACAGTGAGTCACTTTCTTATAAGTTTGGAACCAGTGAAAATATGAAAACAGCAACTTTACCAATAAAACTGACCTGAAGAATGTGGCTTGGATGATGACTAATAGGCTTTTGAATATTCCCTGAATTAAAATTAATTCCCCAGAACTCCAACCTTCCCCTTGCAGAGGCCTAGCAACTTTAACTGTGTCAGATGGGAGAAGATAGTACCCTCTCTGAGGGCAGGCAGATTCAAATTCACTAATTAGGTAAGTCACTCCCAGAAGAACCAGGACAAATTCTCCCCCTGCCTGCCCATCTATGGAAACAAAAGGGTTAAGGAACCAGGATTTATGCTTACCCAAATTAATTAGATCAGGCCCAATAGTATGTCAGTTCATTGGGGGAAGTATATTAAAGCAGCGAATTATAAAAAAATGACATATATACACTTTAAAAACTATTAGTAACACCCACTTACCTATTTTTCCATGTGAGGCCAAACCTTTTCTTTAAGCAAGAGTGCTGATTAGAATTCTTGAACTGTCTTTCTTACCTAAATCATATCCATGATGTATTTTCTATGCTTTCCAATTTCTTTCTTTAAAGTTGACTGAGGACTTAAAAATTCTTGCAAAGCAAAATAAATAGAGGCACCTTCTTTAAAAAAAAAAAAAATCTTGGTAATTGTCTCACCCACATCTAGCTTGACAGAAATTTTCAACTGGTCTTTAGTTAATAGTTCCAAAGCTTTCACTTGGCATTTCATAGAAACAGCTCTTTCACATGTATGTTTCACCTTATGTTTATATAAATTTAATTAAATTAATTATACTCTAGCATACAGCTATCATAAACAGGTTTAGGACCAAACACAACAGACTCTTGTTAGGCATCTAAATCAATGGGTAGGGAGAAGTGTGTAGGTACTCCACTGCTCCAAAGCAATCGGGAGGCCGTGGGTGGTCATCAATATGTTTATTGGGAGGGAGTGGAAAGTGTTGATTTCAGAGAGTCCATCAAAAAGGAAAACTGTTAATGCTCATAGACTAGTTTGACCAATTCTGTGAGCATATATTTTAACATTTTTCTTCCATCATTAATCCATTTTATAAATGTTTATTGAAATTCGGGACAGTGGCAGATACTATGCTAGGCCCTGAAGATACATAGCACATTAAAGAGGAAGAAACTGATATATAAACAGGACGAAGAGGCTGGATGGTGAAGGAGAAATATTAAGCAAATCCCTTTACCTTCTCTCAACCCAATCGCCTCAAAGCTGCTGTCCTTCCATTCCCATTCAGCTAAAAATGGCTTGAAATGGCTTAGGATTGGCATAGCTATCAAATAAGTTCAAATGGTAATATCACCTACTACATTATGCACTTTCCAATGCTAATGAGATGATGCAATTGGTACATTCAGAGAAAGCTATGGCAATGTGAATTGGTATAATCTTTTAAAAAGCAATTCGAGGGCATTTCTGAAGCACCTTAATGGAGATGTGACTCTACTTTGACTCATTGATACCACTCCTAGAAACTTTCCCTTGAGAAACAATCCTCCCCAAAAGAGAAGGGCCACACGCACAACATTTACTGTAGGCTTATTTGTGATAGCGAAAATCTGAAACATAGAACATGAACACTAAGTGACTTATGGTGTGCAACATTGTGCAGCTTACTATTGAGTATTCAGACAGGGGTAACTTGGAAAACATTTAATTACATATTTAAGGAAAAAGATACAATTTGCGTAGCTTTACTAAGAACTGCTGAATTGTACACTTTGAAAGAGTAAATTTTGTAACAACAACAAAAAAAGATACAGTCTGCATTTTTGCTTTTGAATCGGCCAAGATCAGCATCAAAATGTGTAATTGAAGCAAGTTAATGGATGGACAGCCTACGAAGTTGTGGGCAGGGATGAGGGACACCAAGAAGATTGGCATCTGCTGAAAAGCCATGATCAACCATAGGCCTGAAGGGACAAGAGATGGAACCAGTGCTCAGTGAGAGCAATAGCTGAAGGAGAGGGAGGGCCAATAGGAACTTAGAGGAGCACATCCCTACCAATCTCTCTCTCACCCTCAGATCTCCTAGCTGAACCCAAGAGGAAGGCTAAGGGCCAATGAGCCCAGATGTTGCTGTTCTTCAAGATCAGCCCTGGAGAAGGGTGGAGAGTGGATCTGGAGGAACAAAGGCAGAATTATGTAGCAGGTATGTGATCCTATGACAATGTGAAAACTGTCTAAGCATATAACCAAGGTCCTTGAGGGAACCTGAAAACTAGGGTTTCTAGAGATACAAAGTGGAAGTAAGCAGAGAACAGGTAACATAAGTACAGGGGCAGGAAAGACTGATAACTCAGGCTGAGACAAGGACGAGGGCCAGGAGAGAGAACATTTTAATATTTGATCAAATACTGAACTAGAGTCTGAGCTCGGGAAAAGATTATAGGGGATACATGTGAGCTAAATTTAGACCGAGCATTAGAAAATCTTCCCCTATTGGCTATTACCCTATATTTCTCTTTCCTAGCTAAACTTCATGCCCTGGACAAATAATTATTTAGTACCTCTCATGTGCCCTGGGGATTGAGGGGACAAAATTAACATCCTTTCTCGAGTGGAGTTTACATGCTGATGGGGAGAAATGGACAATAGATAAATAAATATGTAAAAGGTGATAAAGACTATAAAGAAAAAGCACAGGAGGACAGGGAAATAAAATTATGCCAGTCTACTTAAAAACCTCTTGTTTTAGACCACACATGGTTACACACACAGAGCTCCTGTGCAAATAAGCCTTCGGTATTTCTCACATGGACTAAGATCATAATATCCTAATTGATCTTCCTGCCTCCAGTACCTTCCAACCAGTCCTCTACCCTGCCATGAGAATCTTCCTGAAATTAATCATGTCAACATCATGCTTAACATCCTCCAATGTTCTTGTTCGCTTATAATGGGGAATGAACTCTAGCCTTCCTACTGTGGACCTTATCTCATGCATCCATCATTTGCTTCTCCCTCATTCTCCTTTTCTGCCAGCACTAATTGTCTGTAGTCTATTGTTGATGCCACAGTCTCTCACTTCTGTACCTTTGGCTGTAGTGCTCTTTCCACCTGGAGTGCATCGCCACACCCTGCGCCTCTTCCCCAGTTTGGCAATCCTTTCCTTATCCTTCTCGGCCCATTAATGGTCACTTCTTTGGTCATGCTTCCCTGATCTTCCCAGGGATGAAGGAGTATCTTCCAGCTCCCTCCTTTGTGTCATCAGTATATCTTCTAGGTACCCCTGAAAGTATTCATTGTATCATGCTATTTTCTCTCTTAGACCTCAGGTGTGCAGGATTGGATTAACCAAAATTCATGGGTCAGAACCCTATATTAATTGGTTCATGTGTGACCGTCTTTTGTTATAATTCACCCTAAAAACTAGGATTGACAGCTTACACATATACCCCCACTCAATGCTTAGTCTTGTATTTATGGTTTTCTTATTCTTAAAAATGGTTTATTTAAAAAAAAAAGAATATTCTATTAAAAATAAAAAAGTTAATTTTAAAAATTGCCTAACTCTACAAAACTTAAAACACCTTACTGTTTTAAAAAAGTTGAGATTGAATGTGCTTATATGTACTTATTAGCTATATATATATATATATATATATATATATATATATATATATCGTCTTTTGTGAAATATCTGTTCATATCTTTTTCTCACTTTCCTATTGTTTATCCTTTTCTCATTGATCCTAAGGATTTCTTTATATGTTCCTTTAATAATCCTTAGTAGTTTTTTCTTAGAATTCAAATACACAGGAAAGGGGTTTTTTTATATTCAAAAATTTATATATTTACGACCATAAGTGTATGTGTGTGTATAAACATGCATACACATTTCGAAACATAGATTGTTAGTTTTAGTTGTTTTCTTTATTAAAAGAGTATAATTCCCCACATGCTACCCTAGGGCTTCTTTTTCACTTTTCATGTTGCAGTGTTGATTTTTCTCAGGCTTGTTGCATGTATTTGAGTTGATTTATTGCAGCTGCTGTAGATGTTTCCAATGTGTGAATATGCTTACGTTACTTTATTCCTTGCAGCAAAAGCTCTTGGTACACTGTGTTCTTCCCTCTGGCTCACCTCTGATTTTGGCCGGTTTCATGGGTGCTCCCAGTTACTGACCATTCCCACTGCAAATGCTAGGCTGTGGTCCTCTCCAAATTTCTGCTTCAGGGCCTTCTCGAGCCACAAGTGCTCTCTCAGCCCTCTCTTAGGCACAGCCTGAAAATAAAGATAATTAACCCTTGACAATGGGGATGTACCCCAAGGGATGAATGCCCCAGACTTCTATCCTTCAGATGGACAGTTCTGGAAGGCATTTTGTACACCTCTCAGGTCTCCGTGAAATCACACCCCTACACAGACTTTTTCTCCTCCCCTGCCTCACTCCCCCCTCCACACCTTCACTCCCGCTGTCTGAAATCACTTTCCAAATAAACAACCAGCACCCAGGTCCTTGTCCCAGTCTCTGCTTTGGGGGAACCCCACATAATACAACCAGTTTCCTGAAATGAACATGTTGCAGGTTTTTGCTATTGCAAAGTGCTACTAAAAATGTTCTTATAAAATCCTCTTATGTGTTTACATAGGAGTAGAATTGATGGGTCAGAGCCTAAGGGAACTTCAACTTTACAAGAAAATTCCAAACTGTTTACAAAAAAAAAAAAAATTGTTTTCACCAATTTTCAGTCCTAACAGTATTGTATTTGAGATCCCATTGATCCACATCCTCGTCAACACTTGGTATTGTCAGATTTCTTAATTTTCACCATTCGGATATCTATCTAGTGGAATCTCATTGTAGCCTGTTTTTGCCTCTTGATGATTGATGAGGTTGAACATGTCTTCATATGTTTATTAGCCATAAATGTTTTATCTTCTGGGAAATGTCTACTCATAGTTTTTACCCTCTTTTCTATTGGTTGATTGTTTTTTCCTCATTCATTTTAGTAATTTTTGAGAGTTATGGTTTGCCCCCTTTGGAATTCAGATGATCAGAATTGTATTAATTATAATTGTCACCTGATGTGACTTTCTTCTGGTTACAAAACTAATGCATGCTTGTAAAATAAACACGTAGAGCAAACAGACCTGTTTAACTTAGAAAGAGAATGCTTCCTTTACTCTCAGCTTCACTCCACTTCCAAGCAGGAATAAGTTCCATGAATAGTTTGTCATCTCATATTTTGGGGATTTTATTTTCACATCTGTCTCCCAAATAAGATTAATAGTTTCTCAAGGGTAAGGACTTTTGTATTCATCTTTGTGTTCTCAGCCCCAGGCATAGTGCCTGGCCTAGATCAAGAATGTAATATATACATTATCGAATGAACTGCTGAAAGGTGGGTTAGAACAGAAGTTTTGAAATTATAAGAAGACCCGTTTGGAAAAGAGGAGAAAAATAGGAGATAGTACTGGTAAAATGTGCTGGGGCTTGATTTCTAAAGTGTTGGCTGTTGGGCCAAAGTATTTGATTTTTATCTTGGAGACAGCCAGCTGAATAGTAGTCAGGCATTCAGGACTTTTTGGGTGGAGGGAAGTTATTTCTCCCTATGTTTTTACAAGTGACAGAATTAAAACAAAACATTGACAATCTAGTTATCTAAGGGCAATGTACAGGATGTAAGGAGGAGGAGGTTGGCGAAGATGAAACCGAAAACAGAAAAATGAATGAATCAAGAAGTTGTTAACTTTTTTCGGACACAGACTCCTGTGAAAAACTCATGATAACAATGCCTTTTGGTTTTTTTTAGAAAAATAGACGTAAACCCAAGCCCATGCACTTTTTAAGAATTTGTTGATTGGTGAGGAAATAAGAACCTGAACCAAGGTGGCAATATGTGTTCATATTTATTGATGTCCAGCTATATGAAAGGCACTGCACTAAGTGCTGAGACAGACACCATGCAGTCTGAGACTTGGACTACAGGATGGCATGGTTGTCTGGTTTCGCACCCTGCCAGGCCAACTTCCTAATTCCATCTGTGCTCCTCAGGTGTTTCACAGCAACAGTACTGTCACCACCGCGCATTTAAGGGAGTCCTACATGCCCATAAAGCACTTAGAATTCACGGCATGCAGGGAACTTTCTGCAGGGCCTTACGGTAGAAACCTGAGTGGAACCCAAGAGGAGGAAGCAGAAGCATGGACTTGATTTTGAGAACTTTAGCTAAAATGGAAGAGGAGAGAGAAGGCAGTGACTAGAAGGGAAGAGAGGGGAAAGAAGGTTCTTTTTTAAGCTGAAAGAAATCCTAAATGCTGACAGGGAGATGTAATAGAGCAGGAAAGGCCAAAGACACATCACTGATGATCTGTTCTTTCCCCTAAAGGTGCCCCTATAGCAGGAGGGGAGGGCTTTAGCTAGGAAGCCACTTCCGCTTGTGAGCTAGAGGGGAGGAGTTGAATGTGTTGAGGCTGCAGGTGCTGGCTCTGAAGTAACCACAGGCAAGCGAGAAGGAATGTCACCGTTGGGGGAGGGGTGAGGAGTGGTAGTTGGTGGGAGGTTTGAGGATAGAGGAAAATTTGTGACATACCGTTTTAAAAGGGAGATGGTTAGTGACTAGAGGAAGGAGATGAGATTGCCAGGGAATATTCAGGGCCAGTTGATTTATAGGAAAACTGATCTGCCTGGCTGGATAACTGCTGGTGGTAGTGGGAACTACAGAAAGAGAAAAGCATCAAAAGAAAGGGTGGTGAGTGTTGAATGTCACAGTGTTGAAGTCAGGAAGAAAGGGGGCAGAAAAGGGACCACTGGATTTGACAACTGGTTATTACTGAAGTCGTGTCTTGAGGGTCACTACAGTATCAGAGCACATGACACATGGCAGAGAAGAAAAGAGAAAGAATGATGATGCAGTAAACCACAGGTGATCCACAAACACTGTGAAATGAAAGAGAAAAGTAAGACACTAACCAGAGAGTAACTGAGTCAAATGAGGCATGTTTTCATTTCTAAAAGTCAGAAGGTAGAGATAGAGATAGAGATAGATCAATTCTATACCACAGATAAGCAGAAAAGCTGGCAGACAAGAGGAGGAGGGCAAATACTTCTGTTGGCACCAAGGAAAGGAAGGAAGAGTTAGGAGAGATGTGTGTGCTTAAGATTTATGTTTATTTACAATTATTCTCCTTCCCACTTATATATATAAGCATATGAACTTTTAAAGTTGGCACAGTTGAGAAAGTGTCACTTTATATAGATGAAAATTCCAGCCAGAGAACTGAGCTGACCTCTCTGTAAGAGAGAGAATTAATTGGACATGGCAGAGAAAGTTACAGCTGAATAAGACTTCACATGTTTTTGTGGCCAACTGATTCTCCCAACCTTCCACCCAAACAAGAAGAGAATCAGTCTTCTCTTAATTCAAGGGAATGGAGGAGAAAACAGGAGGAGAAAACATAATTAACAAGTTGTTTGTTACAATTGTTAGCTGGAGGCATTTTGTAATTATTTCTCATCTATTAGTATTTTCCCATAGGTGATTTCAAAATATCTGCCTAAAGAACAGACCTCATTTCTTTTTGCCACATTCCCACATGCAGTGAACACAGAGAAAACCAAACCCAAACCATAGGCCAAAGGGAATTGAGTCATGTTATGGTCAGGTTGCTGGCTAGGGCCAGAGACAGAAACTGAGAGCTGTGGTGAGTAACTGAGCAAACAGGACCCAAGGTCAGGACACAGTGGGCAGACCCTGTTGTCACACCAAAGTCCTAGACCCAAAGAACAAACCAAAGGCAGTGGAGAAAATGCTAGGGTTGAAGGGCATCTAGTTGACCAGGAAAGACTGAAAAAGCCGATCTGAGCAGAAAGGAGGCAGCCACCCAAAATGCCCTGCAAATTAACCTCTCCATGCCCACAAACACAATCTTAAATTATCTAGTAGCCATATAGAAGCAGAGAAAAGAAACAGGTGAAATTAAATTTAATATTTTTTTAAATCAATACATCAAAAGTACTATCATTTCAACTTATAATCCATATGACCAATAGTTTACATTCTTTTTTTCATACTAAGTCTTCCAGATCTAGGGTGTATTTTATGCTTTTAGCACGTCTCAGTTTGGACTACACCTTTTCAAGAGCTCAGTGGCCCACATGGCTAGTGGCTTTTGTGTTGGACAGAACAGGCTTAGAGAAAACCATACTTAACATTTTGGCATTAAAGTGTTTTGTGTTTTTTCTTTCTTTCCTTTAAAACGTGTTGAATTGCATAAGGCTGGATTTTGAAGGAAGTGGGGAAAAAGTTTCCATTGTGAAAGTCTCTAGTTTGGGATTTTAATTGTTTCAGGTCCAGCTCTTCCAGTCAATTTTCTTTCTATGTGTGAGAGATGGTTCTAGTCCCCCCCACTCCTCACCCCCCACCCCCCTTCTTCCACCTCCCCTCCATGGCGCATAGAATCCCTTAAGGTAAAAACGCAGGGGAATGTAATACAGGCGCTTGCTACCTAACAGTCATTCCTTCTGTTTACTCATTTCATCAGTTCTCTGAACAGCAGTTACTAAACATCAGCCATGGGTCATGGACTGCGCCTAGGGCCAGTTTTACAGGCATATGCCCTGGTTTGTGAAACCTACAATTGAACAGAAAAGGAGACCTATAACTACAATAAAATGTAGTATGCCTTGTGATAGGGGCAGGATGAGGGCCTAAGTGGCTATCTAGGAGAATAATTTCACCATCTTGGGAGATAAGAGAAGGCTTGGGGGGCGAAGGAGAGAATGAAGATTGAATAAAGAATGGCTAAGAAAAGGGAGGAGGGAGACTAGAAAATGCTTGAGGCAGAAAGAGCTGCTGTAGGGAAGGCCCAGGAGCCTTTTGTGGAACTGAAAGAAGTTCACTGTGGTTGGGGCCTCTGGTGTGAGAGGTTAAGGCTGACACATATTATTCTGTGGCAGCCTAGTTAACAGTGGGAATTGGAAGGCAGGATGTAGACAAATCTGGAATAGGCAGGCCCAGCACAGGAAGTGCTCCACCCGAAAAATATTCCCTCACCAGTTCAGTTCAGATTCACTAGTTACAGACTCAAATGGGTTAATGAGCTATTCTTTATAAAAGCAAGAATCTCTCATATGGTGATAATATTCTTTTCAGGTTACATCAAGCCTCGAAGCCTTATTTTTAGATTCGGAAAATTGAACATGATTGAAGTTCCATGTCATAAAGGACATATAAAAGTACATAAAAATGCGAGACTGAAATGACTAACAAAGGGGTGTTAACTGCCCAGGAGAGGTCTGGGTGGGCTTCGCACAGCAGACATTTACTTAAACAGGGTCTGAAAGAAGTTGAAGTTTGTCAGGCCTCCAAGTAGAACATTCTGATAATTATTATTATTTACTAAGTGTCAGGCTTTATTCTAGTGGTTTACATTCTTAGCTTACTTAATCTCCATAAAAATCCTTAGATACCATAATCCCTGTTTACAGATAAAGAAGCTGAGGTACAGTAAGGAAATGTACCTTGTCTAGCATCACAAATTTTGTAAGCAGTAGAGCAGTCTGGCTCAAGAGCTCACTTCATTAAATCCTTTGTCATCTCCTGTGGGTGTGTATACCCAGGGGTTGGCTAGGAATGTCAAGAGAACAGATAAGGGAGGCAGTGACCAAATCATGGAGTTTCAACAAGAGCACCTTGAAGATAGACTCATAGTAGCCTTTAGGTAAACGTTTTTTATTACTTGAGTGCATATATAAACGACTGCTAATGATCATATTTTTTAATGTGGTTGCATTAAGAGAACATTAAATTCAAATCCAGATTTACACAAGCCACATTTCCAGCGGTGATTCACTGACTCAACAGACTCCCATAGGATCCCTTAAACTATCAAGAGGAACCAGTCACCTGATGCAAAAACTCAAAAGGCAAGTCACCAGTGACAAGGAGGTATAAGCCCCAGTTGCAGAGGAGAGGCTAAGGTTGCCTCCACTCTTGGCCCTTCGCCCACAAGACCTCCATTCACAGCACAGCTCTTTCCTCTCCAAGAACTTGCAAAACAAACAGTAAGGACCCTTTCTTCTTTTATCTAAAGCAGAATGGCCAAACAGGAAATTGGTGCCCCCTACTTCCCACCACATATAAACACATACCAACCTAAAAGGCTGGTGCTTCTCCCAGCTGCCCTGCAGCTGTCCAGGACTTTTAAAAGGGAGCTCTGCAAAAATCTTCCAGGGATATTTTGTGTGGCTCTAGTAATTTCTCTGCAAAGAACACATCTTTGATTTTGGGGAATGAGATTTCTTCCTGACACCCCATGTTATACAGAACTGCTGCATTTTTTAAAACATGGTCTCTGATATCCATAGCTATTGGCTTGGTAGGCAAAAAGTCCCATCAGTTTAGCCTCTGACCTGACTTTGGGAGGGTGGGTGGATGGGTCCTCCCAGCAAACTGAAACAGATCCTTTTGGGAGGTGGCACCAGGGAAGAGCTAAGCCTGTAGTGTAGTCTGTGCAATAGCCTGTGCTGATACACCTGGGCTACTTCTTTTTCTAGCAGGGTCATAGGTAGACCTCCTTCCACCACTTCCTTCATTTGGAAGGTCGATGAGAGGCTAGTGAGATGGTTATTTTGAATAGCGTTTTAAAATATAGAGTTGACTTTGCTTCTGCTGGTAGACACCCTTAATTTGTACAGAAGTGAGTAAGTAGGCTCAACTATAATGACAGACTTTCTTAGCCTTGAGCATTTGGACATCGGTTTGAACCCAATCTTGTTTTTAATAGCTACTGACATTGTGCACTTACCATTTATCATCCATTGTGCCAATAGCTTTATTAACATGTATGACCTTATTTAATCTTCAAATGATTTAATTTTATTCCCACTTCACATAGCAGAAAACTAAGGATATAAAAAATGGTTAACCAATTGGCCCAGGATCACACAGCTAGTGAGCAGTTGATCTGTTTCAAAGCCAAGTGGGTCTGACTTAACCTCTATAATAAGGTGCCCCCTTCAGGCAGGCCAGCAGGCTATATATGAAGGAAAATACCAGACATGCCATTGTGGTCGATGGGGTCCAAAAGACTTATGTGTTGAGAAGACTGGCGGGCCAGTGAGCAGACAAAAATAGTATGTTAGAGTCCCACATTTGGAAAGTTTAATTCCATAGGCCTTATGTCTTATCTAGTCTGGGATCACCTGTCTTAAATATCTGAATTATTTTCCTGAGACACAGTTGTCTCCCCAGCACTGCAGGGAACCCTCATTAAACCTTTCCAGATTTACGAAGTTTACGTAAATCTCTCCCAGCGTCCTTTCCCTTTCTCATGGATTCTTTTCACTCCAATTATTTCTCGCTCAGTCTGTCTTTTCCTCAAGAGTATAAGCTCCCAGAAAAGAAGCCTGAGTGTTAGCCATCTCCCCACACCTAATTCCATTTCTAATCTGTGCTTGACATTGTGTTTCCTCTTTTATAATGCAACGCTGGTCCAAGTGTGGCCCAGCTTCTCTCGGAAGTCTCCTTTGACTAAAGCCATGCCTGGAAGATTCTTTCTCTTCTCTGAGTTTCTATAACATGTATAGACTAAGGTATACCTTGTCTCCTTTCATAAAGATATCTTTTTTCCCTGCTGTAAATGATACTGAAAGCTCTTTGAGGACTAGGGATTTATCTTCTGGTTTTTAAGTTGATAAATCCTCTTTCAGCCTTGAGCACACACTGCGGGCCACCATCCCCATGGATCTGAGTGAAGATAATGCTATCCTTAGACGCCTGCTTGATGCATCTGTCTGAGAGGGCCGGGCCTCCTGGGCTCCAAGACCTCCATTCATTCTTCAACATTTTTGAGTTTTTTTCATGTAAGATGCTGGGAGTAAAAATATAGGTAAGAAGGCCTTTATCTCTCAATGTGAGATAAACAGTATTTTGAAAAAGAGAAATAATAGCAAGAGACCAGATCTCGATCTCCTTGTCCCCTTAGGTGCACATTAGGAGCTTCAGGCAGTCAAAGCAAAGGCTGTTTATAACAGAGAGACAGAAGGCAGCGAGGAAAGGGTCATATCAAGGTGCAGGAGGCAACAAAACCATAAGGTAAAGTTCAAAGAGACAGATCCTGTCGGCTAGGTCGGGTTCAGGGAGAAAGGGACTTCCTGGTTACCCGCACCACTGGCGGTCTCATCACACTGTTCCATGGTTTAGCTGTTTTCTAATCGTAGCGGCTGTTTTCCCTCCAAGAGTTTCTTAAACTCCTGAGAGATTCAGGCAGTGCTTTTAAAGACTCTCTTGCATCCTCCACCCTTACAGGAAATGCACTTATTGAAACACAGCCGTCAGTTTCCCGGAGCGCGGAAACCCGCCCCACCTGAGACCGCAAGGCCTTGCGACACGTCTAGTGCCCCACCCAGACCCGACGGGGCTTAACAGCGCAGGCCACTCAGGGGCCACTTCTGCCCTCAGACGCCGGAGACCCGGCTCCCTATTGGCCAAGCGTGCACGAGGGCCCGCCTTCCGGAGGTTGCAGGGCGGCCTCCCCTCTAACCCCTGGGTCGACGCCTCTGTGAGGAGCCGCGGGGCTGAGCGCAGAAGTGGGCTCCGGTCGTCCTCAGCGGGCTAGATCTGGAGTGGCAGAGCCCTCCTACAGCGAGGCTAGGCCGAGAAGCTGGAGCAGGGAGGTCGCGAGTCCTTTTGTCCGCTCTTGGCAGCGGAGGGGCGGGGCGCGTCGGTTCCCGCCCCGGAAGCGGAAGGGGGTGCGGCGAGGTCCCGTCCAGTGTGAGGTGGGCCCCGGCGCCTGCCGTTCCGCTCGCCGGTCACGTCTCTCGTTCTGTCTCCTGCCCGTGTCCCTCTCGCCAGCACCACCATGCTGTCTCTAGATTTTCTGGACGATGTGCGGCGGATGAACAAGCGGCAGGTGAGGTTGGCCACTCACTGTTTCCCCGGGCTCCTCTCGTCCCTTTGGCGCTGCCTCTGCGGGATCCTGCGGACCTGTGGGCCCCTGTGTGAGGGCCTGAGCGGGTCTGAGGGTATGACACCTTGGTCATTCCGTCTCTTTGTGCCGAGTCTGAGGCCAGAGGTCGCTTTGTCCTTATTTTTAGCTCCTGGCTAATTCAGAGCCTGCTAGGAGTGGAGCGGGAAGCCGGGGCTCGCTCCATTCCTCCCAGTGAAGCAGAGGACCAAATGGAAACCGGAGGGCGCTTTTTAAGTGGGAGTTGGGGTTGCATATTGTTTTAGACTTGGTAAGGCAGGAAACTCAGGGTTTCTCTAATCGCAGCGACTCCCGATGGACTCCGGAGACTGGGTTTCGCAGTTCAGTGCTACTGGGATGCTCGTGAAGGCGGTTGTAGGCCCTACAAAAGCCGTTTTGCTGCTTTTAGCCAGTCGCAACCCTTCTCGTACAGCTGGGCCCCACCTGGCTCACTGACTTTTCCTTGGGCCACCTCTGACTTTGAGGTGAAACAGTTACTATACTTGTCCTTGAGACCATTTAGCTTTATGGTGGCAGCCCTCATAATCCTCAGGTATAGGGACCAATGTTAGTGACACAGGCATTTGGAATTTAGGTCTTCTGATTTTGTCCTTAAATCTTACTCTATCTAGAACTTTTAGATCGTGTGCCATATGGTACTGGGAATGCTGTTGTGATTATTTAGGCCTTAGAATAGGTGGTTCCTTTTCATCTTCTGTACCAGATGTGTCTGTAGAGCCTAGTTTGGCTTGCCTCGGACCTTTTTACAGTATCTTGCTGTTAAGAGTTATCCCGATGGCACTATTAAAGATTTTTCTCTTGGACTTGTAGTTTGCAGTATTTATAATTACCATTTAAGGAAATAGATGTACAACCTCCCCTTCAGACTTTACTAGCTCACTGTCGCTGTCTCTTAGGCATGTTTCTTAATTCCTTTAGTCATAATTGCTCATTCTTATCAAATTCCAGAAAACATTCGTATCTTTAAGATAACACTTCAGATTTTCCCTTGTGTATTGTTGTCTTTTTCATCCATATCTGAATTTCTAGGTGCCACAGATGTTTCTCTGAAGAAATACTTATTTATAGCCTACTATTTATTGTACCATGTGCTAGATACAATGAGCAATGCATAGATAAATTAGACGGACTCTGCCTTCAAGGAGCATAAATGGGTAGAAAAATGTGAAGGCAAAACAACTATTTTGAGCTCTTGCTATGTGTGAAGTGTTCTACATACCTGTGCAGTAGGTAATATTATTCCCATTATACAGACAAAGAAAATGAGTCGTCTCCCAGGGTTGTGAGGAGGAGATAGATAGCATGGGGATAGGGTGAGGGGTGTACTCAAATGAGGTTTTACCTATATATAATAGTAGAGAAAAAGAAGTGGCTATAGTGACAGTGGCTGCAGCTACTGAGATCTCATCGTGTGAAAAGAGGGATACTAGAAATTTGGTTTTTGCTAAAATTGTTGTCAGTACAGAACTTTTCCATTTAAGCCTAAATGCATATCAAATATCTGATTAATTTGAGTTGTAATTGTTTTTCATATCATAGAGGAATACTTTAGTAAAATAAACTCCGTCCATTTAGTGTATGAATTGATAAGCTTCTACAGTTACATATACCCATAACAGTCAAGACACAACATATTTCTATAACCCACAAGGTCTGTTGTTTCCCTTTGTATTTCATCTCTTCCCTAAGCACTTTGCAACCACAGGTTTGCTTTTTGTCAGCATGGATGGGCTCGCATTTTATATAAATGGAATCACACAGTATTATACTTTTGAGCTTTGGGTTGTAATTGATTTTTAATGCCTAACTCAAGACTTGTTTGTGACATGTAATGTAATTTTTTTGACTTGCTTCACAATTTTCAGAAATTAAGTGTTTTACTACCTTCACTGCATCCTATACATTATTGCCAGATTAATCTCCTCTCTCCTGCCTCAAACTTTCCACAGCTCCCATTGCCTTGTAGATTAAAGCCCAAACCCCTTGGAAAGGCATATGTGGTAAGTCCCAGTCATTTTACAGTCTGTTATTTTTTACCATTTCAGTCTTGTCCTAGTTTACCCTTGCTATTTATTATCAGTGTCTCTGTGAACATTGTTCTACTCGAACTTCGTGTATTGGACTGTCCTCAGAAAGCCCCTTCTATTCTTTCTGTCTCTTTGTGAACTGCCCTCAAATATTAGGTGATCTTTAAAGTCCTTTTAGCTATTACAGCTAAATTATTTGTCTTCTCCTCTTCGGAGGCCATTTCTTTTTCTTTTTTTAAGTTTTCAGGAATTTTAATGACCAAGTATGGGAAAAAGATGAGGAGAACGCATTCTATTAGCTCTGGGAATCACGTGGTCATTTAGGTGGAGGGATCTTGACAATGAGGAGTCTGGTCACATTCCACTGTAGCAGACATGTACTGAGGTCTGGGAGACATCTCTCCACACCTGCACCATCTGCTCAGATCCTGGCTTGAGTTGAGAATTGTAACAGTGGTTGCCATTTACCATTCATTCATTACCTGGTACTCATTTTGAAGCACCAGGATGTGCAGGTAAAATGGTTGGCCATCCACAAAGGGCATGTTGGGGGGATCTCACATCACATTTCTAGCCCCTACACTCATGGCTGTTCATCACTACACATTGGCCAAAGTATACTCGGAAATGAGGGTAATGTCTGTGTTCTCTTCAGTTCCAGTGTGGAAGTCCACCTGCAGTTGTGTGCTTAGACATGGTAGGTTTCTCTTTGATTGCTGCTGAAGAACCAGTAGCGAGACACATACCATATGCATGGGACCTGTAGGTCTGGCGTTGTGTCTTCCTCAGGGCAGCTCTTCCAAATTGTGTTTAGTTTTTCCTGAGGCATTTCTTAATCTGTGAAGCCCTGATTTTTAGATTTTTGCCTATTTCTGTGGTGTAAATACTCCCAACAAGGCCAATTTCAAGCTACTAACATGGCATCACTGAATGTGGAATTAGGAAGAGATGTGATGACATGCAATAATAATTTCCACCCAATAGATAAATTAGCTTCAAGAACACAATAGTAAAATATAGTAAAATCATTAGGAACTGATGGATTTAGAATATTTATTACTTTGTTTTAAATGTAATTTAATTGTAATTTTTAATAACACCATGTTTAATAAGCAGCTTGCAAAATTCCTAAAAACTTAGCCTGTTGGCTCCAGCACATCACTGGTTGTTGGTTACTTTTTTATGGCAATCGAGATGACCTGTGTATGCAGAAAGACCTATTGAGTTATTTTTCATTAAAAAAAAAATTTGTAAAAGCTAAAATTTTAAAAACTAAGTTCTTAAGCTTTTAAAATCAGTTTACAAATCTCTTATTTAGAGTCTGGCAAATTTTAACAATCACTTTTTAGATGCTTTTGAATATTTGGAGTAATTTACAAACAAACATCTTTAAAACATTAAATTTAATGTGTAGATTTCCTTTTTAAGAATGTCAGTCATTCAATATAAGTGCCTACTTATATAATTTTATTAGTTAGGAGCTTAAGTTCTCAAATGTTTCAACACTATAAATAATAAACTGATTAAATAATAAACCTATAATTTATTATACATTTTAAATTGGAATTATAAATCTGACCTATTACTTTAATAGTCATATTTTCTTAAATTTTACAAATACTTAAAATACCAAATATGCACCATCCTTAACATTAAAACATTAATACTATTCATAATTTTCTTTAAACATTTCTGCTCTTAATTATAAATGTTAGAGGGGGTCAAAAAATGTTTACTCACTAAGAAAATATGCAGAAAGCTGCTTACCCCCTAGGATGAGGGAGCTTGAACAAGGAAAGAATTAAGCAAACCTTCCCTCAACCCCCTTCCAAGCCCGAGATTTAGACCTCTTTGGAAAGGGTGTGGCTGCCTTAGGAACCTGTTATGGTAATGATTTTTGCCTGAGTAGTGAGTGAGCAGGAGCTGCTCCCTAGAAGTGGCTTGCTACTCCTAGGAGGCTGAGAAATTTGTCAGTGTGTGTGGGTGGGAGGCAGTCTGTGATAGTCACTGAGGTGAGCACCACCAACCTCCTGCACACAGATCTGCTGTCCACTGTGTGAAATAAACACAGAACCGAGAAGAGAAGCCCCTTCCTCCCCATGACCTTCAGCACCTTTGATTCATAAAACCTAACATCACTGAGCCAGTTAGACAAGAATTTGTTTGTAGGGCTCAGCTCTAGTGACTCAAAGAAGGATGGATTTGGAGCTGAAAGATAATAAATTGAAAGGCCTACTGGTCTTTCAGGTCAGCTACTCAAAGATGATGGGGGACATAGTAAGATCAGTGAATTTCTTACCATGTGACTGCTGCTTTAATTACCCACAAAATAAATTTCCAGGTCAGAAGCGGTGTTGTATGGAATGCCATGTAAGTTCATGGATGGTGGTTTTGACAGAAATACGGAGGCCTTGGAAGACAGATCCATATCCAGAGCCTATACTAGTTAGAAACTGCTACCCCTTCCATGATGGAAGCAATTCAGCATCCAAAATGGTGGCATTGTTGGACTTTGCAGTTGGCTGACTAGGCACTCACTGCGTCGAACCAAATTGGTCTTGGTGAATGAAAGTCCATGTTGCTAACCTTCATCTTGGCTGCTGCAACCACTTTAACCATGAGTTCATTGCACAAGCCAGGGATGGCTGTCGACTGGTAGGTAACATGGATGTGATTGAATTTAAGCTGAATGGTTGTGAAGCCCAAATGAAATAATTTTTGTGAAAGGTTCTGAAAATGAAAAGTTATCATATAAATGTAATGTATTTTAGCAAACAGAATGGAGCAGGGCACTTGGGGTAAGAGAAGGAGGGCTGTCTGGGATGCCGATGATGTAATTCTTACAGTATTTTAAATAGTATCTCAGAACTCCAGGTGCCCTAATAATGCTACTTGACACTTTTAAATTGATGCTACTTTCATTTGCTTTCCTGAATGGGGATAATCATGGGTCTGATCTTTTCTTTTTTGTTCCTACAGCTCTATTATCAAGTCCTAAATTTTGGAATGATTGTCTCCTCAGCACTAATGATCTGGAAGGGGTTAATGGTCATAACCGGAAGTGAAAGTCCAATTGTAGTGGTGCTCAGGTAACAATTACTGTTTCTTTTCAAGGTATTTTATGGCATTGCTTGGGAGAAAAATTGGGATTCACAATAACTCTTGATCATTTTTCAGGAAATTGTTCTTTTTCGGAAGAGGGCTTAGAGAAAATTAGTTACTATTTCTCAATCGTGAGAAGTTCTCAACCTCGTTAGGTATTTTTTATTCAGACTCAAAAGGCTCATGACCTCGCTATAAAACATTTCTTGTGTGAGTTTTATTTTTGGTACATCTCTTAAGAAAGTGTTTCAATGTACTTTATTTTCTTGAAGTTCTTCTGTCTTACACTCTTTACATCAGGGCCGATATTTAGTTGTTAGTTTGATAGATTATATATCAACTCCAAATTAAGAGTTTTTCTGCAGCATGTTCTCAGCATCAGTACAAAAGCATCACTAATTATTTCCATGTTTTCTGCTGACCTTTAAATATCACTTCTAAGTAGACTTTAGGAATTTTGAAGCTATTAATGCCATCTCTTAAAGTGACAAATAGTACTGAATTTTTTCCCTCCACTGTACTTCCTTCTCTATCTTTGTTTTCATGCTCTTAGTGCTTTAAAAACCTAACTCACCAACTCATTTTTGGAGATTGACCACTTGGTTATTTAATTGAATCATTATAGTTGTGTTATTTGAGGCTTAATTATATAAGCTCTCTGAAATCTTTTCTGGAGATAATGGAGTATCTCCAGAAAAATAAAAATAAATTGAATCATTAGTGTTAGCAAGATAATAGTGCATCACTCTTAACCAGACGAGTCTGACTCCTTTGCTGTTGTGCTAGGATACACCTGCAGCCACAATGGCTGGAGGCACTGGGTCTCCAGTGTCCTACTTGTATCCTACTCATACTCTTACCATAGCTCCGTCTTTTTTAATAGTCAAATGCAACTGTAATTTTAGAGATCCAAAGAAATGTATAGATTTTATCAGCTGGGAAAGCATTTATGTACTACTCTGAGAACATAGAGACTTGGGTCTCTAGCTTTTTCATTGCCTGACTATGACCTGGGCGTCTCATTTATTCACTGAACCATAGTTTCATCTATAAAATGAAAGCTAGACCTGAATGATGTCAGAAGAGCTTTCCAGTTCTAAAATTATGTAGCCCTACATTCCCAGACAGCCTTGAATTCAGTGGAGAGCTTCAACTGATGAAGTGTTCACACACTAACAGAAGGAAGAGCCACACTAATTAGCACTGTGGGGAAAAGGTACAGAGAGGGCCCACAGAGACTTCTTGTGGAGATTCTTCTGGGATTGTATCAGATTGAGTTCTCTTCAGTGGAGATGTTTAAGGACAATCTAATGATTGCTAAACTGGAGATGGAAGAATAGGGGATTAGACTAAGGGCTTGTTCAACACATTGGTGGTTCAGCATTATCAATTGGGACTTACAAGTACTATTTGGATCAGTTATTTGATAGGTTATTTATACACTAAACTTTTTTGATTGTCAGTGTGGTATAAAGAAAAGCAATTAAAAGAGACCAGGTCATATTGGAGAGAATCTGGTGAAGAAAGACCAGTCATTATTAGAGCAAGGCAGTTTATGTGATTTGGGTGGCCAGGTAGGTTTTATCTGGCCAAGGTTTCATGTTACTCCAAGGAATATCACTTTTACCTGAACCAGCTTTACCTCAGAGGACTCAGGCCAACTGAGAATCCACTTTTAAGACTTTTGTGAAGCTGTTGGGGATAAAGACAAATACTTATTATTTATTTTGTTAACTGAAGTCTCAGGGAACATTCAAAACTGATTCACATATACACCCCTTACAGAGCTGAAGTCAGTTTAAAAAATTCAACTGATTTTCGTGTAACTTCTTATACAACTTATCATGGTTGATGTTTAAAAGTATTTTTTAATCAGATAATAGGAAGAAGTTTACTAATGATTGATTTAATGTTTAAAAAATTTCGCCTGGTTTATTTCTTAATGGTCCTCTCACTACACACTTTTATCTCTGTTTAATTGTAACCTATATCTGAATTCTTAAATCTTTTCATTTCTCATCCACCTTTCTTCCCTGAAGTCTAGACTCTTGTTTTCACCCCGTACTGCACATCTACACTGGACATCTGGACGTTAACCAGGCACTTGAAACTCCATAATAAAAGTGAATGATTCATCTTTTCCCACAAACCTGTTCTTTCTCCTAGTTCTATGACTGTCACTGCCATCTGCTCAGTTGCAGTGTTAAAAACCTAGGAGTCATCCTCTATCCTGCCTTCTGTAATGTACAGTTGGCTGTCAGGTTTGTTCTTTTCCCTCCCTCTTTTCTGCCCTTTTGTCGTTGTCCTTCCTGCTGCTGTTCTATTTCAAGCCCTTATCATTTTCTGCCTGGGCTGTTGTTGTGACCTTTAAAAACAATGCTTTTTAAATCAGGAAAAAAGTTAGTGTATTTTCATTATTTGAAATGTTGAAAACGAAAAGATCTAGATGAAACTAAGTGACTCATAGCTCCAGGATATAATCACTATCAACATATTTATCTTTTTTTTCATGTATGTAATTTCTTACATAATTAAGGTAATTCTGTATATGCATCCTTTTCTCAGTTTTCCCCCATTCTCTTGTGTCTCTGTTTTTAACAACAGTTTAAGAGTTGCCAAGTGTTCAGTTATAAGTAATAGCTTGGACAGCTGGTCTACCACCTACCTCGTCATTTTTTCCTGTTTACTCATTAATAACTATTTGAATTTATTTTATATACTCTATAGCTTCTGAAGTGGTGATTCTTTTTTCTGTTTTTTTAATTATTTTTTTGTTTACTCTTTTACTTTTTTTTTCTTTGTTGAAGTGATATTTCTTAAATGTAAATATGATTGTAATACTCTCTGCTTAAAATTCTAGAGGGCTCAGAAACAATTGAGCACGGTGAGAGTGGATTCTGTCAGACTCCCTTGGTTCAAATCTCACCTTTATCTAATTTTTTTGATTTATAACTTCAGGCTTTCTAAGCCTCAGTCTCATTATCTATAAAGTTAGGATAATAATATTACCTGTATTATACACTTGTTCTGAAGATTGTTTAAAAAAATTTAGAATAACACTTTGCATACAGAAAATACTCAATAAAGATGTCATTCAGCCAGAATAACTATCTGTTTTATTTATAGATAATCTTCAAGCAAGTGAACAAAAGATGGCACTGATTTTTAAAAAATCAATCAAAGTAAAAACTTGAAAAATACATGTCTACAGTACCTTCTGTAAAAGGGAACTTAATGCCCCATGAGAAACCTTAACAAACGTTTTAATTATAAAAATGCAATGAAAATCTATCTTCCTAGTGGTTCTCAAATTTTGCTATTATATTGGAATCACCACTGATCTTTACAAAATACTGGTACCTGCCTCCCTTCCCCAGACAGTCTGATTTAAATTGTTTCAGATATGACCTGGGCATTGGGATTTTCTAAAAAGTTCTCCAGGTGAGTCTCATGTTCAGCAAAGTTTGGGAACCACTGCCATATTACCCTTATGTAGGGGGATCAGAGTGTTCAAACAGAAGTGTTCAGACTTTGTCATATTCCTGTCTTGAATTTGATTCCCTGTCTGTATTTGCTTCTCACTAAATCTGTTGTTATTGAAAACTGGAGCTTGAGCTTCTGAAAATAATACTGATGAGCTGTTGCTTCATAGAAAGAAAAGATTCCTTCATTAGTGCAAATATCTTCAGACCTTTGAAGAACTTGGTATAGGATGGAACAGGTGAGAGTTGAGAAGTTTGTCGTCACTAATTACTGTGGAATTGAATTTTTTCCTTGTTTCTGAAATTCTTAGGCAAAAATCTGTTCTTGTCCTTGGTTTTCTTCCTCATTTCTCTTCTTATAATAAATTGATAACAAGCATTATCTCTGTGGCCGACTGTTCTTTGACTTGATGAGCTGTTCTTCCTTCCTAATGCGTTGAAGTCATAAGGTCATCTTGGTCTGTATCTTTATAAATGGCAGGAGATGATCCAGTTCTCATTTGAATATTTGAATATGTTTAGCGTTTTCAGAGGAAGTGAGAAGAATAAGGGCAGTGATTATAAAGTTCATTCTTTTATATTCTGTTCATCACTTGAAATTTTAAAAGGTTAAGGAGTTAGTAACATTGCCCTTTTTAAGATTTAAGCTCTTTTGAATAGTAATGCCTGAAATGGAACTAGTTAATGAATGTTAATAACTGAAGAAACCTTTAGTGTAACTCATTAGTCTGAGGAAACCATATTTTCAGTACAGTACACACTTAATGTCTGTATATGTGGTTAAGGTATTGAGTACACTCCATAGGTGATACTTTTGGTTTTGTTCAGTATCGATAATTTTGAAAGTAAATTTAATCTCCACTTTTTAATTTAAAAAAATTTTTTTTTTTACTGTTTTTCTTTTCTTCCCAGTGGCAGCATGGAACCTGCATTTCATAGAGGAGATCTTCTCTTTCTAACAAATAGAGTTGAAGATCCCATACGAGTGGGAGAAATTGTTGTTTTTAGGATAGAAGGAAGAGAGATTCCTATAGTTCACCGAGTCTTGAAGATTCATGAAAAGTATGTGCAAACTATATCTTCTCTCTTTTAAAATATGTTTATGTCTTGGTGTTTATAGTGTTTAATTTTGATAGCCTAAAGACTGAGAAAGGGTGAAAAACTCCTAGGTCATTCTTCCAGTCCATTTTTTTGAATGTCTGAAGGCTTGGTAAGCATTTGGAAAACTAAATCAATACCTATTAATTCATTTATTTCCCTGAAGGTTTTTCGGGGTTCTCTTCTACTTCCCAACCAAATCGGTAACTCTAAATATTCCAAAGCAGTAAACAACTTAATGGGCCTACTTATCTTTGTAAGAATGTTCCTTTCAGGTGACTCGGGCCCACCCTTCCCAGAGTGAACTGGTGGTCACTGAGAGCAGCTTGCTGCTTAGGATGGCATTGGTCACGAGCAGCCCTTGCAGTCTCACGCACCCTCCTCTTCTGCTGTGGTCCTTGAGCCTCTGAGAGGATAGAGGAATGTAGCTGCTGCTTTTTGTGACCTCAGTTGTCCTCACTGTGGATAAAGTCCATAACAGCCATATACTGTTATTGCACATACATATCAGTAATATATACAACATGCCTCCAAAAATAACGTAAAGGTTGATCCCAAATGGCATCTTCTGATACAATGGGTGAGGTAGCCCTAATCTGTTTTTAAATATCTTTAAGGCAGTTTCACAGACATTTCATATAATAAATTTATCAACTTTTTAGATATGACTCTTGCATTTTAGAACTAGAAAGGACATATGTAAAACCTTTAGAATTGCCTGGGGGTGGAGGTGGGTCCTGCCAATGAGCAAAACATTTCATTTCTCTAGGTCTCAGTTTCTTTGTCTGTACTATAAAGAGGTTCAGGAAAATGAATAAAATCTCCAAGTTCTGAGCCTGTGCTTTCCTGTCCTACTGCATATTCCTCAGCCCCTCCCTTCCAAAACTATAGTATGTCTAATTAAGGAAAACTTTCAGAGGGAAGGAAAGAAAGAAATGAAGGGAAAGGGAGACGTCCTAGAGGACACAGACGGGAGTGGAACGGAGGGGTTGATAGGTTCCTAAGTACGAGGAAGCCTAAATAAATACCGTCTCACTCTTTCCACCCTCTGAAGTAGTTTATCTTCACCTAAAGAAGAGGCAACTGCCAATTGTTGTTTTTGAAAATCCCTATAAACACCCTCATTTAGGAGAGTTCTTTCTTCATTGATGAAATAAAGATCTGACTGCTCTTTTTCTTCATGGAGTATCTATTTTGAAAGATGATAATTTTAAAATAGCATTCAATTAAAAAAGAATAACTTAATTTTTAAAAATTTTATTTTGGAATTGTGAGGGTTTATTAAGCATGGGTAGTGTTTTCCAGATTCTTAAAGTGGATTTTATTGTTGTTTATTCTGAGCACTGCCAGTTGTGAACATAACAGAACCAACTTTCCCCTGAATTTATCCAAGAAAATCAAGTTAAACCCAGGCCCTGCTTGGGTAAAGCAGAAATTATCCATTTTATGTGTGATGGTTTGAAATTGAGTGAGTTTTTTTTAATTTTAAAACAGTTCATCTTGTTTCAGAGTAGATTCACTGACAGATGTTGTAGCAACTACAGATTAATTAAATTGTAAAAAATGATTTTTAACAATTCTGACTATTTTAAGGTGTGTAGTACTTGTAATCTGGGGGTTTTCATGATTTATTTTAGACTCTTGAGATGCCTTTAACTTTCAAGCTTTTTTATATACCATCTTATTAATATTCTGAAGTTTCCAATTTCCTCTTTGGGAGAACTAAAATGCCTGCTTGCAATAATCATGATTTAGTAATATTAACACTGTTCTTACACGTGGGACCAAATGACAGCCAAAGTGGATTAAGGTTTTGTAGACAATTTGTTCTTAATGTTTTCAGGCTGATTTTTGCACTGTTATTCATTTCTTTCATAAGAAAGAAAATCCTTAGGGAACATTTGAGATATTGCTCCCTGGCGTATGTTTGGCTCAAATAAAACTCTTATAAAAAATTAAAAAATTTAAAAAAGGAAATCCTGAGCTTTAAGAAGAATAGAAGTAGAAATTGTTAACTGACCTAACTCTCTTTTGTCTCATTCCTCCTTTCCTTCTCCACTTGCTTCTATGTAAGGTGCCTATAAATCTGTAAATGCCATGTAAATTTTTTTTTTCATATATTAAATCTCCCATCTTGAAACATTCTTATTACATGTATATTCTTAAACATGATGCTGCATAAAATTGGAAAATATAGAAAACAAAATCACTTATAATCCTAGAACCTAGAGATAATGTTACATTTTGGGTAATCCTTTTTTGTTTTATAAACATATTACATAGTTTTTTACAATCTATAAAACGCTTATTTCCTCCCTGCTACCATTACCGTGTTATGAGTGTTGCATTAAATTGCAAGCATGTAGAGCTCCTTGGGGGTAGATAATATTAAATGTTTGGTCCCTGTGCTAGCAAGGGAAAAGTCCTCTATAAATGTGCCGTCCATCAGTGTTTTGGGCCTGTGAGTCATGAAGATCTGGAGCCAGGTCTAAGAGCGGGGCTAATCCAAGTTGGTTGCCACCAGAGGGCCCATTTTCACTGGTAAAATGAAGGAAACTGTCTGTTTGGCAGGCAGATCAGGTCTTGGGAATAACTCACATCTCTCGTAGTATACTTTTCCTTTCCTGGGGACTTTCCGATTCCCAGTCTGTCTTCATGTTCAGTTTTACTTTTTACCACTGTGGGGTTGCTGTTATTTTCATGATTGAATGATTCTTCCTTCCTGCTGCTCCCGACTTCCACTCTTGCAGCTAGCCCCTCTGGCACCTGTCCTCTTTTACTTTCCAGCATTTTGCAGACATCCTGTTACTTACTGAGTTGTCAGCTGCAGATTATTTTTCTCTGTATATATTTGCATTTTTTCTAATTGGAATCTCGTTTTTAATGTGACTGTTTGCACCTGTTTTTGGTGTTTGCAGCACCTCCCAATTTAGTTGTTTCTGCAGATTTAGTGTCTAGTGAGCCAGTTTCCGGCTTAGAATCTAAGTGGATATTAGTCGAAATCTGAAACTAATTTTTTCTTTCTAACCCAAACTCACTGGAATTAATTTTAAGAGGCTTTGTCAACTGTAAAATGTTCTTTGCTTTCAATTAAAATTTAAAAATTACTAGAAACCTCATGGTTCTTTAGTAGGATTGAACTAATAATTCTCTGATCAAGTAAGATGCTGTTATTGCTTTCTTTTTTTTTTTAAATATGGAGCATTTCTAATATACATAAAAGTAGATAAAACAATGCAGTAAACTCACATGTACCTATCACCCAGTCCCAATAATTATTACTCCCTGGCCAATTCTGCCCCACCTGTACTGCCACCTCTTCCCCCTCTTCTGCCTGGATATCGTGTCCTGTCATATATATATTTCAAGTAAATATCTATGAAAACATAATCAGTGAGCTTTTACAAAAACACGATGTAGTTAGTATGGCTAGACCTTAAAAAAAATGAACAATCATTCCTTTGCATTATTTAAATTTCCAATCTTCATTCAAATTCCCAGTTGTCTTATAACTTTTTTTTTTGGTTTGCTTGAATCTGGATTCAAATAAGTTCCTCAGTTGCAATTGGTGATATAGCTCTATAGTTTCTTTTATTTAATCTGTAAATTCCTTCTTTTTCAGTTTTCTTTGTTTCTTATTGTTTGAAGAAACTAGGTCATTCTGTGGTTTCACAGAATATTCGTTTTGCTCATTATATCCTATGGGATAGTTTAATGTGTTCCTTTTCTCTTTGTATTTACAGAAAATTGGTGATTTGCGTTTATTTTAATATGTAAATGAGATTACACTGTACATGTAATTTTATAATTTTCACTTAATACAATTTCTGTGTTCTTCCAATGTCATTAAATATTTTTCTGTAACATCATACTTAATGCTTACATGGTATTTCAACTCTTGAATGTTAGACTTTTAGCTTTTTTCCAGTTTTTCCCTATTATAAACTACACAACCTATGAATATCCTTTTAGCTAAATAATTTCGACATTCGAAAATAATGATTAAACCAAATTCCCATGGGAATTTTGGTTAATGAGAAAATTTTGTGCTTTCAAATGACATGAAGGTATTTGATGACTCGGGTTTCCCTCCTTACCTTTTTAAGGCAAAATGGACATATCAAGTTTTTGACCAAAGGAGATAATAATGCGGTTGATGATCGAGGCCTCTATAAACAGGGACAAACACTGGCTTAGAGAAAAAAGATGTTGTGGAAGAGCGAGGGGGTAAAGTACCGAGGGAGCATTTGCTGAGCTTTGAAACATGGCCCTCTCAATTGTATTGTCTGACCACAGACCATGAATACAGTAGTTTGGTACTGGTTCTACAAAATCGCCTTGTATCCTTTGAAAAAATACGCTTCTTAAAATGCATCTAAAACTTCAGGTACACTGCTTCCAGAGGGGAGGAAATGGGTGTGATGGCAGAAGATTAGCAATTAGACGATAAATGGGAAGTAGACTGTAAAAGTGACAGTTTAAAAACTCATTTGTTTATTGAATTCATTCAAGAGATGTGATGGCACCATTAGCTTGCACTCAGTCTGTACACAGCTGGGCTCTTGAGGACCTATTGCAGCGGTATTAAAACCTGCTTCATGAAACTACATTTCTTAAGTGTTCACTGAGACAGCAACTAAAGCATTTATCTAACTTAATTTTATCATGCTAACTTATTCCACTATAGTTCTGTTGTATATTTCTAGTCTTGAAATGATCTAGGTCAAATGAAATTAAAAGTTATATTAAGCTGTTTATTTCAGAGTTTATCAGGAGAACAGATCAGATAGTGGAGGACAGGAATTGTAAGTATTGGTATGAGGAAGTATGGGATTGTAACTACCCTTTCATGCTATTAATAGTATTAACAATAACTCACATTTATAAGGGCTTACTATGTGCCAGAGACTCATTCTAAGTGCTTTACAATTATTACCTCATTTTAACCTCAGAACAACCCTAATATTTCCATTCTACAGATGAGGAAACACAGATGGTTAGGTTGCTTATCTAAGCTCACACTGATGATAAGTGGCCGGCTGACTCGGAGCCCACCTTCTTAACGTCACACCGAACCCGCTGGCATAACGCTTCTGCAATGGTGGCTGCCGGCTCTCACTGTTCAGATGCCTCACGGCACTCAGCATTGTCAGAACTTCTGCTCCTTCTTCCTGACTTAGTACCTGCAGTGTGGGTTCAGAGCGGTTTTATTAGCAAACGGGCCACCACACTGAGGAGGTCGGTTCCCATAGAGAAGTAGGTGCGAGTTCTTAAGTGAAAGCGGCCTCGGTTGCAGCATGAGAGGGACTCAGTTTGGGCCAGAAAGATTGGATCAGAACGAGCACCCATGTGTTTTGTCTTCTGCATAGCTGGGTTTTCTTTTGTGCATGCCTGCAGTTCAAGGGAACTTCATTTCCTGTGATAGAGCCAAACATACCGTTACAATCTAAATGAGATTGTTAAGTGCTTCTGAGAAGTCATTGTCCCCATCTCTCTCAGTTCTCAAGATGTTACTGTCATGGTTATTCAGACTCATCAGCCTTGTTGAGTCTTTTTGTTTTTCCTTTAGTTGTAAATGTACAGATTCTTGTAGAAACATAAGGAAATAATCATTGAAAAGCCAAGTCACCTCTCCTCTCCTTCCACTCCCCCTCCATAAATATTTAAATTGTTGATGTATGTTTTTTAGTATAATGTATATGCGTAATGACACAGATGCTATCATATATGTGTGTGTACATACGTGAACACATTTTGTGTACTGGGAAAGAATAGACACACTGTTTATAACCTTTTTTTCATCCTCCAAAGTTATTAGGATCTTTACAAACCAAAAACTTTATCTCCATATTGTCACTTTCAAAGCCGTGTGCTATTCCACTATATGGAAAGATCATATTTTTATTTAGTTTCCCCTTGTTGGGTGCTCTGATTGTTTCCATTTTTTAAAATTGTGAATGATGTTATGATGAGCATCTTGTTACATATATGTCAGTGCTTCTGTCCAATCATCTCTTCTTCACAATAAATTCTAAGAAGTGGAATCACTAAGTGAAACACGTGCACATTTTAAAGCTTTTGACAAATTTTGCTATACTGTTTTATTAATACTTCTGTCAGTATAATAGAGTGTCCCTTTATCTGGACCTTGATTCCTAGGTGTTCAGTGCATCATTGTGCTGCAAAAGGGTAGAGGAGCCCTTTCACTCAAGTAACCAAAAAATTTTTCTAAAGAATTTTTATCTATGGCCATGCCACCCTGAACGTGCCGATCTCGTCTGATCTCGGAAGCTAAGCAGGGTCGAGTATGGTTAGTACTTGGGTGGGAGACCATCTAGGAAGACCAGGTGCTATAGGCGTAAAAAAAGAGACAATGTTTGAAAAATCCCAAATGATAAACAATGTGATTTCTTAAATCCAACATTGAATATATAGACCTTCTTGTGGCTTTTATTTTAAAAATGCAGTAGCCTGGTATTCTCTGAATTAAGTAGCTTTCCATGAAGTATAAACATCTGGGCATGAACAGCCGGAGCACAGGATCTTAACTGTACAAATTCACTTTCCGTTGATTATGCCACCACTTACCTGACACATAATGGGGCCTATCACCTTCTTTTGCGGAAATTGTGTTTATAAAACCCTAAATTGATATTTCAGAGTCAGACAGCACCCAGACCATGAGAATAGAGCTTTTCCGCAGATCATTTTCGTGACTGTGGTACAAATGTCTTTACGCATTTAAAAAATAAATTTATTTTCAAACAGCTGCACATTAAAAAAATTTTACACTGAGGCCTAAGACCCTAAATAAAATAAGTTAAAAATTTTTTTTGTTGAAATATAATTCACATATATTAGGTTGTAAAATTCACCATTTTAAAGTTCAGTTCTTCGGTCTTTATTATATTAACGAGTTGTGTAGCCATCACCACTGCCTCATTCCAGAACATTTCCACGCCCCAAAAAGAAAACTCTGTACTCATTTGTAGTCACTCCCCATCCCCTTTTCCTTGCAACCCCTGGCAACCACTCATCTACTTTCTGTCTCTGTGATTGCCTGTCCGGGACATAATATATAGACAAAATCTTAAAACATGGTCTTTTATGTCTGGCTTCTTTTAAGCAGCATAATGCTTTCAAGGTTTGTTCATGTCGTGATATATAATAAAAATGATTTTAGAAAATGAAACTAATTCTGAACCAACCAAGTCTTTAGTCAGGGTAATTCTTTCTAAATTCAGGGAGTTGAAAAACAGAAGGGGACCTCTTAGTCAAGGAAGAGTAGAGAGCAATGGGAGAAAAGAATGACAGCTGGGAGTTTGGGATAGAAATACTGACAATGGGAAGAAGAAGAAATATATAAGGAAATAGAGTTATTGAGTTCTGACTGAAATCAGTTTTATGGATGAGGCTTTTAAAAGGTACTTTTTACTTAACTTGAAACAGATTATTTTGGGATAGAAACAATGATCCTTTTAAAGTCAGCTACTGGTGTCCGAACTTCGTAGATATAAACCCCTTTGAACATCTGACAAAAGTATTTTCTCCCATTAGATAGTTCTCCCTTCTGAGGCTACTTTTTCAGCAGCACTTTGATCCCAGATCACCCAGGGCATGTGTATATCCACACTCTGCCTTCTTGATGCTAACTTGGCACAGGAGTTGGATTTGGATTTGGAGTTGGATTTGTTGGTGGCGTTCGTTTTACTTATTTTAAACCTTATTTATTCTGCTTATCATCAACCCTGCTTTCGCAGACTTTATCTGAGCAGGGTAGGAGAAAAGTGCAATTGATTTGAATTAAGATAACTGATGACAGCAGCATTATGCATTCTTTGCTGTCTCTGCCCATGGAGGAAAACAGTGATACAGATAATTACGTCTTATTTGACTTTGGACTGCCTGTCGTATTCTGACAGCCTTATGTTTTTTTTTGTATTACTCCTAAAGATCAAGATGCTTCCATTTCACTCATGGTGGCAAGGAAGAACCAACCTTAGGGAGGAAAAAAAATGTTTCCATGGAAAACTCACAGACTATGTGACCATTGGGAGCTGAAGGTTGTGGTTCTTTGAGTTTCAATATCATTGCATGGAGGTAACAGCAGAAGTCTCTACCCATGGGGTGACTGCCAATTGATTGTCGTGTAGAATTAGGGAATGATTTACCTAACCTTTTGCTTTTATGAAGGTGTTATAAATGGGACAAAAGAGATAACTGAGTTATCACAGTAAAAAGAAAAATATGTGTATTAAAAATACAGTCTCCACGCACCTTCCTAGAGCTTGGCTGTGCCATCTTGCAGTGATTGTTATTTTCAGCTCTTACAGGTCCCAGGAGTTGAAGCTAAAGAGTGGGTCCTAGGAGGGGTTAATGTTTGCCACCCGTGCCTGTTCTGTGCATCTCGCTAGAACTGCGCTTCCTATACTTAAGTGTGCAGAAACATCATTTGGGCCCCACCTTCCAGAGATGCTTCAACTCAGTAAATCTGGGGAAGATACAGCCAGCTGCATTTTTAACAAGATATCCAAGTGATTCTGACAAAGGAAGTTTAGGTTTTAAGAAATACTAGTTTATGGAATGGGAGTTGTGGGGTGGGGAAAGAGAGAGATGGGTCTGAGTAATGCTGCCAGAAGGGAGAGGGGCAGGACAGGGTGAGGACAGGAGACAGGAAGTAAGAGGAGTTCTTAAAAGGAAGTGAAATGTACCAAAGACAAAACTTCTGTTTTTCAAGTTTGCCTAAGGCTTCGATGGTGGCAGTGTAAATAAGTTATGTGGGAGGTAATTTCTGTTTGTGTATCTTTGGTGTGATGGAGAGGAGGTAGATATTCTGAATAAAAGTATCTGGGCTATTTAAAGTATACCAAGGTCAGTGTCCACTTCAGCCTAACCTCTCTCCTCTAGGTCAGGCTCTAGGACAGTATCACCTAGTCACCTGGAGTCCAGTGCCGTTTCCTCACACTTGGGTGGCACCCTGCTAACTTTCTCTTCCTCCCCTGCGTTCTTATGAAGTTGAGGAGTCCTTTGCATTCAGGGAGAAAATGAGATCCCCAAGGGAAAGAGGAAAGAACAGACCTGTACATTCAAACATTTAATCAGGCACTATTTACTGGAAGCCTACTGTGTGGGGTGTTATATGTTTGGCCCTGAGGATACAGTGAGGAGCAAGACTGGCATCGTTTTTGGCCCTGTAGAGCTTAAGGGAGATGGATGCTATACAGCTAGTTATACAACTAATTATGTAATCAAAATCGTGACGAAGACTTCAAAGGAAATGTCAGGCACTATGAGATTATTGAACAGGTGGTTTTACCTAGTTTGAGGGGACAAACATTAGGAGTAAGAGGAAAGACAGAGCTAGTGAAAAACACAAAAGTGTAGCAGCCAAGAGGTAGGGGTTAAAATAGATTTGTGGTATATTACAGGAACCAAGGCCAAAAGGGTTTCAAGGGCAAGTTTGTGGTCATCAGAGTCAAATGCTGCAGAGTAAACAAAGACGGGAGCTGAGACTGGGCTGCTGCATGTGACAATTTAAACTGTTGTACAGAGTTTCAGGGTTAAGAGAGCCAAAGCCAGGTTGCAGGTGGTTAAAAGAATGAGAGGAAATCTTAAGCACGGCATTAGTGCTCTTACACTCACTTTCTGGACACTTAGCGTGGAGTACCTTGTAATGTGCTGGCCGTGTTTGGCTTGTCTCTCCAACTGGATGGACAGCTCGCTGCAGGTCATGACAACAGCCCAGCCCCAGCCCTGAAGCAGCATGCAGCGTTAGAGTCACCAAGCAGAGGTCTGAGAGCCTGAGTCTGGTACTGGTTCTGCCGCACAGAAGCAACATGCGGTGGGCACGAGCATGTTTCCTCATCTATAAAATGGCAATGTCCCTAATGTCCCTGTCACTGGGCTGTTGAAAAGACCTAGAAGGACTGTGTGCACACAATGGGCTTTGTGAAAATTAGTTTTCTATGGAAGATACTGAGAACGTTCAGCTAATGGTAACGGCTACTTGGGAAGTTTGGTAACGATCAGTTTTTTGTTTGTTTGTTTAGATTTGTTCCTTATATTGGGATTGTGACGATCCTCATGAATGACTATCCTAAATTTAAGGTAAGATCCTATACAGCATGTTTCATTAAAAACGTGATCTTTTGCTAAATTTTAGAAACTATTATATAGATTTCAGTTAAAAGATGGAACTAGTTGGATTGTTGAGTAATGTGTCATGGTCACAAAGGCCAGTTTATTAACTTGGGGCTTGGGGACTTCGAAGGCTTCTCTGACTGTGGCTCTGTTTCTCTTCTAGTACGCGGTACTCTTTTTGCTGGGTTTGTTTGTGCTGGTCCATCGTGAGTAAGAAGTCTGCCTCACTGTTCCCGGAAGATGCCGTGCTTTGTGTTACTGAAGTTTGGAGTAGATATTGGTCTGTAATTGGCAGAGTGGCGAGCGCACATGGTGGCACTTCTTGGTAGCACTGGTTTGCTTTAGTTTGTGTTTCCACGCCAGAGTCTGTGTGGGCGGGTGCGTGTGCACCACCGCGTGCACTGGAGGGGACTTTCAGTCACAGGATTTCATATGTTGTCATTGTCACACTTTCACATTTTTGTACATTGGTGAATTTTTTATATTAAAAGGTTGAGCCAAAGCCCCCAGTGTTTGTATTTTGAAGCCAAGCTTCACTTCTCAAGTGCCTACAGAGTCCTGCGAGCGAACATGCGGCTCTGCACGAGTTTGAAGCCGTCACTCCCCGTTCTGATGGGAATGGCGTGTACTGAGGTGGTTGGAAGTCTTAACTTTTCAAAATTTTAAATAAAGGACTTTGCATACTGAACCCCTTATCCCTGACTTGTGTTTGTTGGGAAAGCTGCTGCCTTTGCTTTCCTGCGCTGGTTCTGAACACCCCAGGGGAGATGAAGGCTCTGATGTGAATGGTCCTTAAGCTAGAAGGTTGCCCCAGTACTACCAACTGTTTCTGGTTTGTCTGTCTGTCTGTCTGTTAGTTGTGCTTTTGTTTCTGTGAAGCAGAAGTAGCCATTGATGTTCATAGAAAATGTCTTAGTCATAAAATTGAGTCTTCACTAGGATGTGACTCAGATGTGTATAAATACAGCCCGTGTTGCTGAGACGTTCAGAAAACCTCACTTTGCTGTACAGACTCATAACCTTTTCTACGCTTGAGACGTTCTCAGCCCCATGGACACGAAGGCAGGAGGCACGAGGAGGGCGCCGGAGGGCAAGCAGGCTGCTCGCTTTCTTTCAACTCTAGTTTGCCTGGACCCGTCTGTCCCCTCCAGCATCTGGCTTTGCTCGTGCACACTGCAGAAGGCGAAGTTTCAAGCAGCAAAGCCCAGCGTGTTTTTCTTATTTTACTATTGAGGCAGGGAAATAGGGAGAGTAGGGTAAGCCGATGTGTTTTAAGCACAAAAATACTCATAATTCTTTGTGTTCTCTTCGAGCATTAATGTGAAATCTCAAAGCAAGCAAGCTTAATGTGTTGGGCTAAATGGACGATTTCTGTCTGTTCAACCAAGGTGGAAATCGGCTCACACTGTAATGATAATGGAATGAGAATAGGGACAGTTAATCTTCCGAAGGCCTCCCCTGTGGAGAACACTGCCATCCTAAATCCATTAACAAGGCTTTAGCCCTCAAGTGTTGGACTCTGAGCTCTTAATGATCCCAACAGAGAATGAAACTTGGCAAAACACTGCTAACAAGCGCTTCCTTCAACCTGTGAGGCTGATGCAGTGCTTCCGTTTCTCGTTGCTCTGAGCCAAGGGGAGTGCTGAAATAGCCCCCCAACCCAAGTGGAATGGCAGAAAATTGCTACTTACTCCATTTTTCCTCCCTAATCACCTGCAGAGAATGGGGTTAGCTGCTGGGCTGAATCAGCGACCTGGCTCTGCTTTCCCACCAGTCTTCCCGGGCTCTTTGCCATCCCAGCTCGTCTGAGTGCGAATGTCCTCGTCCTTGTATCCTCAGCTGTCCAGATTTCTCCTCCGCATGTACTTATTGGGAGGAACATGTTTTCCTCGCTTGCATGTTTTCACACCGAGTTTTCTGAAATTACTGTTTTCCCTCCTTTGCTGGATGCTCTAGTTAGAAGCAACAGCTAAATTTCTCTGAATAGTAATGAAATCAGCAAAAATACTTGAATTACTCTATTAACCCAAACTAAAAAGATTATTTGTGGAGACAGGTATTACGCTCCTAGTTTTTATATTGTCTAGCTTAGAGCTAACACATAAGACTTTAAACCGGGAGGTGGTATTAGTAAAAATAATGTATTTTAAAAGCTCTTTGAAAATGGAAGAAATGCCAGAGATGTTTAGTTTGATGTTTCAAAGGATTGTAAGCTCTCTGAGATCTGGGAGGGCTTAACCATTGTGAGTGAAGGGAATCGAAGAGAATAAGAATTGGTAAAACTTCAAATGGGAATTCGATAATGGGATTGTCTCTTGGCTGTCACTCATCCACGCTCATTACTCCAACTGTTAGGTCTCTACACGTTATTTTATAATGCCTGTCCTCAGTTCTGGTCCCATGTCTCCATTCCCATAGGACACTTCCACTTGACTGGCTGATCTGTAAACTTAAAACTCATAGCACTTCCTGCAAACTTCCCCTCCAAATTTCGCCTTTTCTTTGAAGGAACATTCACCTAGATTTTTCATTTTCCCACCATATTTAGTCACTTATAGCCCCTGCATTTACTCCCATCATTCCATTCTCATTGCCATCACCTGAACCCGAAGCATGTTCAGTGATTCCCTGTTGCTTAGGTGACTATATGTCCCAGTTTCCCTGCTATGTGAAAGTCTGTGCCTATTTTAGATCATTTCCCCTGTTAATTTCAGTATCCCCTTTACTCTAAGAAGAGACTCTTTTTGGACCATAAATTTTGTTTACCCTACATATTGCCTCCACGTGAAGTTCAGACTTCGGATTCAGCTAACATTAAGCATCCTTGTGCCAGACCACTGTGTTTTCCAGTCTTCTCATATTCTTGTTTCTGCTTGTCTGACTCTCACTTTCTTTACCACGTAATTGTTATTCCTCTGCCACTCAGCATGTGCAGCCTTATGCTATTTGTGCAAGTGTTTGGATATGGCCTCGAGTTCCCCCATCAGATTCTAAACTCTTCCAGCGCAGCAGCCTGGGGAGATGCTGCACTCCGTTTTCTCTGTAGCATCTCGCAGCAGGTACTAAATGTTCAGCATAACCTTGCATTGGAACCAGAAGCAGTAAGTTCGGGTGGCATTATTGTTGAGCTGTTATTCTGGGACAGAGCATATGAATGAATCATTAACGGGGTTTGTACTTTCCTGTTATTTACTAAGCACATTATCTTGGTCTTGCCAAATTTGATAACTTTCTCCATGGTTCCATTTAAACAGCATGTTCCCTTTCTAGAATTTTTGATGTTAATCTTATTTTCTTCTTTTGTGTATGTGTCCTTAGACTCTTCCTGTGTTCTCTTTCTCGATGAGAGAAGTATTGGTGTTTGTCACTTAAGGAGTCGTTGGCTTCTCAGAGAGCCTAGGCTTAGAATAAAGGCTCTGTTATCCTTGAGTGCATTTGTTGGTCATTTGCAGAAGTGTGTCCTGTGACTCCCTCAGAACATGGTAGGGGGCTAGCTCAGCATCTGAGGGCAGCCTTCTTATGACGTACATCTCTGTTGAGCTTCAGAAATGATGCAGCTGATTGTAGTGGCTAAATGGCTTGTCTACCTTCCCAGATGCTTCTTCAGTCAGGACGGCCTGGCGGGTGCGTCTTCGTGTCTATTGTCCCTTAGTAGAACTGTAAGAAATATCAGATCAGCTTTTAGAAATAAAACAACAAATAGGACCCTTCACACACAGCTATGGAGTCTGGACATAGAAAGAGTTCTGTGTAACTAAGAAGTGTGAGAGACTAGACTATGAGAGGATTATCTAAAAATAGTGTATGTGCTAAGTGTCATGGAACATTCTAGGCCCACAGGATTTTTTCCAGCTTCAGCTCTCAGCAGACCCTACATTCTTATACCCTTGACATGGTCTCACTGTGCAGACATCCAGTCTTTGCTAATGCTCGTCGCTCTGCCTGGAGTGCCAGCTCACTGCTATACCTGCTAAAAGCTTTCTTATACAGCACACATTTATTGAGCATCTACCCTGTGCCAGATTTGGGACTAGGCCCTGGGGATACAAAGATGAGTAAGGCAAGGTCCCTCTTCTGCCAGGAACTCAGTGTCTTAACAGTGGCAACATGACAAAAAGATTTTCCCACATAGGATCCTAAGTGCAACGATAAAGAGATGCATAGGGAGCTCAAAAGAGGAGTGTTTTTAATTTTCCACAAAGCTTTCGAGTGAATATAGTGCTTCCTGTGCATTGCTACCCGGACTTTGTTCACGCTCTTCTGTGACACTGTGCTCAGAGTGGTTAGTGTGATGTGTGTCCCGCTCCCCGTTCAGCTCCTTGAAGGCATTAAGGCAAGGCCAGCCTTTGATTCATCTTCGTACATCCCCTAGTCCTTATCACAGAGCTTTGCACATTTTAGATTTATTTACATCCTGCTTTGTTCCAAAAGGGATTTAGAGTGGCTCATAAAAATACATGTAGTACTCTGTGATAAGATACGAAATACTTAAAGAATTTGGGGTTGAAATAAGTATGGAAGAGAAAAAGGAAGAAAAAGGTGATAAGATACATCAATAGATTCTGTCATTTGCTGGAGGTAGTCCCGAGCATTGGTTCTCAGCTCTTAGGGTTATTGCAAAGAAGGAAATAATCATTTCTGTGCTTTATGGAATAGGCATGATAGAATTAAAAAAAAAATTGTCATGATACCAAGGACTAAGAAATTTCTCTTCTGGGACCTGACTGCAATGGCACTGTGTGACATTATGCAGTAATCCCCGTGTGATTCAGCCTGATGGTCTTCACAGAGCTGTTTCAGATCACATTCCTTTAGTGTAGGTACAGTTTGGCAACTTCTGCAGAGAGTCGCCTCACAGAAGACCCGCTACCCACCTAATCAGCCAGGAGCCTTCAACTAGCTTTCCTGTGAGACAGTGTTCCTTAACCTTTTAAAACATATGGCCTCTTTTAAGCAGAAAATTTCATACTTCTTCTCCATTCTGATAAAATCCCCCTCAGTCTGTTTATCCAACCTCTTATCCTCACCAGCCGAGAATACTTTATCTTGCTTTTTCTTTCTTGTTTGTGTTACAAAAACAATACTTACTCTTCTCTCCTATTCGGTTATATTGAATATGACTTTCAAATGATAGATTTTTTTCTACCAATCTTAGGAGTTTCTGGAATGCCACCCACTCTTGATTAAGAATCATTTGTCTAGAACCCTTACTTTAATTGGCCAGTTTATTTAGATGGATAAGCTGAATTCCAGCTGTAATTCAAGGAGTCTAGTTAAAAGGATTTGTACTCAGGACTTACATCAGGCAAGTAAGTAGATCAGGCAGCATGCAGTGTGATCAAAGCTGTCAACCTGACAACTTATTTAAGTGAAAAAAGAGAGAACCCTGTATAGAAGTTGTTCCTTAGAATTGGTCAGAAGTGCAGGTACGTACATAGTCTAGCATTTTAGTTTATCAAGCAACTCACCATGTGATAGGCATTTGTTGACCGTTGTGTCAGCACCAGGGCCGTAGTTGCTGTCCAGGGAGCCTCTTTTCCCCTGTGATGGGCTTCAGATTTAAAGCAGGATTTGCATTTCCCAAGATCCAGCTAATAATATTGGGTACTTAGAAATTGCATGTACCATGCTAAGTGCTTCTGAATTTATAACAGATTTTTTTTTCTCTTATTTAGTCCTCAAAACAAACTCCATTTTACAAAAGAGAGAAACCAGAAGTTAGATTTGCCCTGCATCTTCTGGCCCATGGATGCAGAGCCAGACCTCGAAGTCGGTCGCTTTTCTCATGTCACCGTGCTGGGTGTCATACATAACCCAGTCCTTCTACCTTTGTACGATCCAAAGACAATCTCATTTAGAATAAACACTACCATTGCAAGGCCCTTGGGATTCTTTAGGGGCCCTTGGTGGTTCTTCAGATTTGGTCAGATTGGTAAATCCAGACGTAGTGAGATCCTCAAGCAGATTGCCAAGCATTTGAACCTCTTTGAAGTTCAGCTATATGTGACTGTTTTAGCTAAATCATTATGAAGGCTGGGCCCGGGGCTTCTCGCTTTCTTAGGTTTTCATGATTTCCCTGAGTATCTATCTGTGCCATTTCTGAGCAGCAGCTACCTTAGCTTTCTTAGCCTACTTCGGAATTGTCACTTTCTCTTAGATGTAGGTATTTTCTCTTTTTATGAATATTGCCTTAAAAAATTTTTGTATTTTGGCAATTTCAGTTTCCGAATTATTTCCTTATTAATGACTGATGTTGTGACTTTCTAGCTAATCCCTTTGTATTCCCTCTGACTTTGGGAAATTATATCAGGTATCCCTGATTCTCCCATCCACCTCTCTTATAGAATCTTCTGTTTTCCTGGTTCTATAGCTCCTTCCCCATTCTGACACTAAAGAGCAGATCTGAGATGCCAGGATGTTTCTCATCATCTCCCAGCTCACACAGGTGGGGATCTGTGCTCGGGGGTTTGCCAGGAGAGTGATTTTACACTGTCTTATTCTGAGCAGCTCTGCATTTGTCCTCATTTCTTCTTATGAGACTCATTATGTCTAATTTAAATTTTTGCTTTCACTCTCTGTTGTCCTCTGTACCTTTTGTGTGTTTGAAAGCCACGCTCTGGTTTTCTCTGCAACTAACTTGCTTTAACTCATCTATAAAATGGGCATAATTACTAGTCTTTACTACATCAAAATAGTGTTGGTGATCAAAGGAGCATGCAAGCGATTTTGGAAAACAAAGGTTCAGTTGTGAAAGGTGTTATTTTAATGGATTCCAATATAATGGAAATACAGCAAACAATAATATACATGTCCTTTATTTCAAGCAATCTTGGATTTAAAACCATGGTGCAGTTTAAATGTTTTGTTGGCATTATAACAGGAATAACCATGCATCTTTCCTACCTTAACCTTTTGTCCTATGAATCTTCTCTACATTTTCCGTGGATGTACTTGAATGTTATAGAAACCTGGGAAGGGTCAAGAGTGAGCTCTGAAGAGCTTCTCCACGCACCTCCCTGTGATTCACTGTTCTGTCCCAGTGGAATAGAGGCCTTTGGACATCTTTTGCCATCACAGTGAACGTGGGGAACAGGCAGTTGGCAGTTGAGGTCCTTGTTCTAACCCAGAGCCAAGTACTCCTGGGAGAGCCTGCTCAAAGTGCTGTATTGGACAAGCCACCCTCTCTGCTGTGCTTAATGCCTCTCATTCCTGAGACCATAGCTGGCTGTGGAGCTGCTGCCCTGCTTCTTTCTCTGCGGTCCCCAAAAGCCGCTTTTTTTCCTGTGGTAGGCTGACCAATAAAATGATCCCAGGGGCATCTGGGGTCATTCTAGGATGTGGTTGGACCTGTGAACCCAGGCTGTGTCAGAGGAGGCTTGGTGTAAGTGTAAATGAACCTGTCAGAGCAGAACCCCAGGGTCACCTGCTGAAGAGAGGTGAAACTAAATTCAATGCCTGCACTCTCTCCCCTTGAGAAATCTAAACCAACTTGTTTAAACTCAGGATGGTAAAACAGAGTGGGTATGGTTTAGGAAAGCAGTGTCTGCCCAATACGACTTTGGGTGTCTGATAGAGTAGTCCAAACAGACCGGAAGTCTGATCCCAGTGTCATGTCTGGGCAAGTGACTCAATCTCTGAGCCTGTTTCCACCTGTAAAAAGAGAGAGAAATCTACCAAATAAGGTTCCTTCAAACATTTAAGAGAGGCAGCATTCAATGCCTGCTCCTGTGTGTTGCCACCAATTACCACATCGGTGGGCCAGACAAGATAGGATGAATGTGTCGCTGGTGCAGAGGAAAGGGAGGGGGTCACAAAGGGGATGACTATTATGGGAAGGTGGTAAGAGCTATATCTGTAAACCCTGGCTAAGCAGTGACAAGAATGCAGAGAGGTGTAAATGCCAGGATGGGGGATGATAAGCATGGAGATAGGGGGGAAAGCCAGGCCTGGAAATGGAGTGTCCCTGTCCTGTGGTCCTGTGTGCCATTCCCCTGGGAGCTCGGCATGACAAGCAGCTTTGCATACACGCTTCCCTTGTTGGGGTGGTGATCCATAGAGCTAGCAGCCTAACAGCAGTCCCATTATTGAGCAGGTTCTGTCACAGCCGCACCATGCAGGGCTTCAGGGGAGGGCTGAGAGTCCAAGGGTTAGTCTGTAGCGGCTCCTCCATCATTCACTCCTTGTGTACCCCGTCACCCCTCCTTCAGTGCCTAGCGTAGTGCTCTCAACACTGGTAAATGCCTCAGCTACAGTAAATGTTTTATCTGGAGCACAGCTTCTTTCCTTACTCCTGTAGTGACGCCACTGACACAAAAGTTTGTTCCAAGACCAGGCTGGACAGCTCCCTGGGTGAAGGCAGTGTTGAGCGCGAGAGGACCGTCCTGCCCCACAAAACGGTGCTAAAAAATGTGAAAGTATTAAAAAAATAGAGCCATGTGGTTATTCCCAGCTTACAGCTGAAGAAGGTGGTTTCAGTATGTCACACAGCTTGTATGTGGGCTTCTGGTCCAGGGCTCCCTCCCCTGACTCAGAAGTCTGCCTCCTACCCAGCTGAGAGGCCAGGCTCTCCCAGCAGGGCGCCCATTCCTGAGGGCTGGAGTGAACCTTATCCCACCATCCATCATTCTTCTTTCCCATCCTCAGCACCTGCAGTGCTTTCTAGGTCACCTGGTGAGCGATGGCAGTGAGAGGGCAGAGAGCGGAGAACACAGGTTAGGGTCCCCAAGAGGGAGGGAACTTCTTAGGTGCCTGGCACTTTGCTGGGCACTAACGCCAGTGTGACACAGGAGGAGGCATCCTCCCCACTCTTTTACCCTTACGAAGGGAGGCTAGAAGCGAAGTAACGCCTCGTTGGCCGAAAGCCGGTGAGAGTGGGAGGGAGGGCCAGGTCCTCAGCCCGAAGGGGTGGGCTCGGGTCAGAACGCCCGCGGAGGCGGTGCCCACGAGGGGCAGGGGTGCGGGCTGCAGGTTGCGGAGCCCCTGACCCGAACCCGGGCGGAAGGGCTCGTGGGGCGGGGCGGGTCCCGGAGGGCGGGGGGGGGGAGGGCTTCTGGCAGGCTCCGCCCCCAGCGCGGGTTTAAAAGCCGGGAAGGCGGGCGCCACGGACTCGAGCCGCTGCCAGGTGCTTGGGAGCGAGCCGCCGCCCGGGCACAGCCATGGCCCTGCGGGCAGGGGCCGCGCGGCGGCTCGGCAGCCTCCTGCTCTTCGCTCTGCTTGTTGCCGGCGCCGCCCCGCTCAGCTGGGAACTGCCGGAGCCCCGCAGCCGGCCAGCAAGATCCGAGTGCACCCGCGGGGCAACCTCTGGGCCACCGGTAAGTCTTCTGACCTGGAAAGGGACCCTCACCGTCCCCTCAACCCCATTTTCTTCTCCATGCCCCTCAGCCACAGACATTAGCTTTCGGGTTAGTGGGGACCGTGGAACTCATCTAATTGAATAGGTGGGGAACTTGAGCCGCGTCAGGTCAGTGACTTGGCCAAGATCACTCAGGCAGTTTCAAGGAAAACGGTCTGGATCCTACATCTGCCTGCCAGCTGGCGCCCCTTCCCTAAGCAAGACTCTTCTGACCGCTCTGCCTTCTCTTTGCTCCCCACCTTCCAGAGCCGTCTTCATGCCCCACTTCCTTACCTGCCCTTTCCCATCCCTTCCTCCACTGGTAGCACAGCTGGTAGCACAGCTGGCAGGGTTTGGCCCTGGCCCTGGCCCATCCCACCCTCCTCTTAGCTGTGCCATCCTCTCCCCGCCCTTTACCTACCTGTTCAGGAAAATTGAGGTACAGGCTTTGCCACCACCCAGGGGTCTTTATGGCTCCTTGGTGGGGAGGATGGGGAGGAGGAAGGTTGTGAATCTGCCTGCCATGAGAACTGAAAGGTGGGAGAGATGGGGACCTTTCCCCTTGGGATAGGATCTGCACTCTGTGGCCTCCTTGTGCCACTGCACCTCCTTTCTAGGTCACTTCATGGGCAAGAAGAGTCTGGAGCCCCCCAGCCCATCCCTATTGAAGACAGCGCCCCACATCTCCCTAAGGGACCAGAAAGTGCAGCTGAGTCACGATCTTCTCAGGATCCTCCTGCTGAAGAAAACTCCAGGCATGAGCCTCAGTGGCCCAGCATCCCACACCCAGGTGAGCCAAGCCCCCACCCTGGGCCCAGGAGAGGCTCAACCAGGGCTGCCCCTGGGTGTAGCATTGTGCTTAGGGTATGACTGTCCAGCCAGTGTGTGATGGGCCCCAGAAATCCAGGGATTCTAGGCTCTCCTGGATCCAGAGCGCAGAGGGAGAAGACGCCAAAGAAGGGAAAAGTGGACCTTCCTAGCAAACGCCATGAAGGAAAAAGTAGGGGAAGGAGTGCCCAGTCTGGAGTCATAGATTAGGATTATCCAGCCTCTTGCAGCTGGACCTTCCTTTCACAGTCCATACAGGTTTGTCCCCACCCCAGATGTCCACCCTCGCTGTGCCCAGTATGCTTGTGGTTAGAGTTGGCACCCTGAGGCCCAGAGAGGGGAAGAGTCATTTAGCAACTGAGACAGAGTCCAACCTTATTCACCTTAACCAGGCTCTTCCCAGTCTGTCATCTTCCTCAGTGACCTGTGGTAGAGTTTTCCAACTTCAACACTCTTGACGATCTGGGCTGGGTAATTCTTCATTTCAGGGACTGTCCTGTGCCTTGTAGGAGGTTTAACAGCATCCCTAGTGTCTATCCACTAGAGCATCCCCTGACCTCCCCAATTGTGACAGCTAAAAATGCCTACAGATGTTGCCAGAGGTGCTCTCATGAGAGGACAAGGGAACAAGTTAAAATCACCATTGTTTGTAGACCACCGACCTGTGGGGTTCAAGGCCCCAAAACTAGAGCCAAGCCAGCCTTAGTCTCTAGCCTGGTAGAAGGGTAGGTCCTCCATTCCCTGCTCCTGGTGCTTTCCACATCCTACATCACCCTCTGGTGTACTTTGTTGCTGTGTGCAGAAGGCAGCGTGATGTGTAAATGTGGGTTCTGGTGACAGTGTGCTAGGCTCAAAACCTAGCTACTTAGTAGCTGTGTGACCTTAAAAATGTCACTTAACCTCTGTAAGCTTCATTGTTCTCATCCATAAAGTGGGGTTAATAGTGCCCATTTCCCATTAAATGAAACCATTTATGTCTCGTGCTCAGCGTGATGTCAAGCGCATAGAAAATGCTTAGCAAACGGAGGTTATTACAGTCTGGGAGCGCCCTAGCAGCACCTGTTGCTGACTCACCTCTATGGCCTCCCTGAGCCCAGCATATAGTGCGTACATCTTGAAGGAAGGGAGAGGCATGTCCTTGAGAAGTTCTGGCTGCAGTCAACTTTCCTAACCCTCCCTTGTACTGAACCACCAGCCCCTGGGGACCTCAGAGATAAGGGCCAGGAGCTTGGGCTGGCTGAGCCTGAAGGGAGGTGATGTCATCTCTGGGGCTGTTGGTCTTGAAGGCCTGAAACATGTAAAGCAACTAAAGAGGAAGCAGGAGCTAGCCCTGGGGACGGGCTTCAGAAGTGAGTCTGGGGCAGAGCTGGAGGGATGAGGAAGTGAACACACTGGCACTGGCAGGGGCCAGGTGCCTGCGTGGACTTCACTTCTGTGCTCTCCGTTGACTGTCACGGCCACTCTGAGGCTGAGGATGCTGTTTGGAAAAAACCACTGCCCCAGCCTCTCTCAGACCCGTCTCAAGGAGGAAAGGTGTTGGGGGGGAGGGGTAGCCTGCCCCTGTCTCCTTCTGTAGGTGTCTAGCACTTAGGAATGGTAGGGTGCCCCTCTCATTTGCCTCCTCTGCCCAGGTCAATTCCTCTGTATATTCCACTTCAGTACAGGACGCCGCTGGTGTAAATGCTGCAGAAGTGATGCCATTAATGAGGAAGACACGACAACATGGCTTAGATTGTGCCCACCCAGGGAAGGTGCTGAATGGGACCCTGGTAGTGGCCCCATCTGGATGTAAATCCTGGGCTCAAATCTCTGTTACTCCATTCCTGTGATTTCTGGTCGGGTTACTGGGAATGTCACCAGTGCAGACCAAATTGTGTTCCTGCTGTATTTCTTGCTTCCCTGTTGAAGTTGTGAATAAAACCCAGCTCTTTACATAGAACGTCTGGTCCTCTCCTTCCAGCATGTCTGAGGGGATGGGAGGAAAAGGGGGCTGGACACAGGGTGTTCAGTGACTGGAAAAAGCCCAGAACAGTCCATGGAACCAGCCTGGCATTGACTCAGGACTCCTCCTTATTCACTCATGCAGCAGGCAGGTACTGACACTGCTGAATACCAGGTCCTGCGCCAGGCTTGGGGTTCTTACTGGCACAGGCAAGTCTCTTGTGTTTCCTTACCGGTAAAAGTGAGCTACCTATACTACAGGAGGATGGGTCTTTGCTTTCCTATTAATTTCATCCTCGTGCCAAGCTTTGAGGGGAGCACCCAGCGCATCAAGGGAGAGAGACCAGCTGGGATCCAGACCCTGCTGTCCTCTTACTGTCATTCTGACCTTGGATAGGATTGCCAGAATTAGCAAATAAAAATACAGACCAGTTAAATTTACACCAGCGGCCTCCTGTACTGAAGGGGACCATATAATTTTAACAAATAAGATCTCCTAAGATGCACGGACACATAATAAAAAATAAGAAAATTAATAAGAAAAAAAGTTCGTTGTTTATCTAAAATTTGAATTTAACCGGGCGTCCTGTATCACATCTGGCCATGGCCCTCTGATCTACAAATACCCGGACGTAAAACGGACGGTTTGGACCCTCAGGCCTCGCCCAGAGTTGACATCCTGGGAATCCCTGATTTTACGTCATTTTTCTAGAGATTTTTGCCAGGAGAACTCCAAAAGTAGCCGGGCGAGAGCACAGCATGTGGTTCACGGCGCTCAGGCAACTTAGGCCCCGCCCCCTGACGTGAGGCCACGCCCCTGGCTCCGAGCAAGTCTCGTCCACTCCTCGCGAGAGGGCTGCTCCCGCCCTAGAAGGCTCCGAGACGGAAGTGGGGTACCGGAAGCGACAGTTGCCATGGAACCTGCGGAGGACTGGCTGGTGGAATCCTTGCGCTTGTAAATCTGTGGTCCTGGGATGGGGAATGCGGAACTGGAGCTGACCTGGTGGGGGGATGGGCGCGTGGCGAACCACTAGGGAAACCTGCTGTGGGCCGGCCCGGCGCTGGCCTTGGGGCGGGACTGTACGAAGGACCCCGCCTGGGCCTCAGCTCCCGCTTCTAGGAAATGGCACATTCCTGTGTGCACAAGTTGTGTGAGGTACTAGTAAGAACAGTACTTTGCGGAGGGTGGTAAGTGGCTAATTATTTTGCGCCGGCCTCTGAGTCGAACCCTGAACAGGTTATCTGCATCCTCACATCAAGCTTAGGAAGCCTGGGTACTCAGGGAGTTCCATTTTACAGATGAGGACCAAGCCCAGGGAACTTGTGACTGGCCTGGTCCCAGTCACAGGGCTCAAAATGTGTAACAAGACTAGATCCTGGGTCTACCTGATTCCAGAGCCTAGGTCCCCAACTACTGAACCATACTGCTATCTCACAGTGCTTTAAGAGCTGTAAAGTGCCATGCACCGTGTAACACTGTTTCCTATCATGCAGATACCAGGATTTTCATGCATTCGACCTTTCAGGAGCCACTCGGGTACTTGAATGGATGGTGACAAAGGTGAGAGATGGAATCCCATTCCTCAGGCTAGGACTCAGAAGCTCAGCCCAGAAGGACCCAGTCCTCTTTTCTGGGATCCTGAGGGCCTCTTAGTCACGGGTACCAATTATGTACCCTATCAGCACTTACTAAGATCTACATCTCTTCCATCCCCTAGTACAACGCTGCATGCATACCAATGGCAAAGGAATTTGTCTTTGCTTTGGAAGGTTTGGTGGAGTTTCTGGACCCAGTTATGGTCCAGAATCTTTCTAGCAGTTCGTCACAGCTACTTCTGTTTTGTTTTGTTTTGTTTTTTATTCTAGGAATCTTTGTTGCTGGCTATGAAAGCCTGAAAAAAAATGAAATTCTTCATCTGATGTTACCACTCAGACTTTCTATAAAAGAAAATCAGGTAACTTGAAATATAAATGCTAAGTATATATATATCTATTTTTACTCATTTATTAAACTTTTATGGAGCTCTTTATTGTCGAAATGTCTTGGATACTAGAAAGAGAGAAACAAGCACTTGGCCTTGCTTTTTCAGGCTAAAAGAGGGAGGCAGATATGCACAGAGATAGGTGCTAAGGAATGTCCTGTGATTTGCAGAGGGCTACTAGAGGAAGAGGTCAATGTTACTTTATCAAAAACAGATTTAGGAAGCCGTCAGGATATAGAGGGTGTTTGAAACTCTTAGAATGGTTAAGATCACCTAGAGTGAATGTGTACTATATTAGGAATAAGAGAAGATGGCTAAAGACAGAAGCTCAGGGAATACATTTAAGGAATGGGTAGAGAAAGAACCCACAAGGATTACTCTGAAGTAAGAATTTCAGAAATGGTCAATGTTTCAGAAGCCAAGAGAAGAGACTGTGTCAAAAAGAAAAGAGTTTGTAGCTGTCTGATGTGCTATAAAATCATTCCGAATCATCTGATAGGGCACCCTGGGCCCTGTTACCCTGGGGGAAATTTCCTGCCTAGTTAGTGCTCTTGATTTCCCCATCCCCACCACTCAAGCTTCAGCCAGTAGCTTGCCCAGACTGAGCCCTGGTGAGAGACCTGACTTACCTCCTATCTCACTACTGGCTTTTCCTCTTCTTGTGCGGCCTCCCTTTCCCCTGCCTGTAGTTCTTCTCATGGAGATATTAGAATCTAGCGGCTAAGAACATGGACTTGGTAGATAGACTTGGGTTCACATTCTCAGCATAATCCCTGTGTGATCTTAGAAAAGTTGCTTAAGCTCCCTGTGCCTTAGTTTTATTATTTTTAGAACAGGGATAGTTCATAGTACCTGCATCACAAGGTGGTTATAAAAATGCAACATGATAAAGTAGATAAAGCACTAAACACAGTGCCTGATATAGTAGATGCTGGATAATTGGGAGTTATATTTTTATTGCTAGAAGAATAGGTGGGAGGTAGTGGAGAAATGGGGATGTGTTCATTGGTTGATACATTCCAGCTTTCTTTGATGAAGCTGCTAAGCCTCTGTGACTCCTCTAAGAAGACCTAGAGGCTGACATTTAAGCTAGAGGGAGAAGGGCTGATGAAAGGTTTGGAGAAGGGTTTTGGAATGTACAGGAAAGAAAGGAAACTAAGACCAGCATTGACAAATAGTGGCACTCTGAGGCCCTGCAGGGAGAAAAATCTGTTGTCGGCAGAGCGGCGTTCTTGGCTTCCTGCCAGGCTGGGACCTGGCTCCTTACCTAGAGCTCATCTGAAACATTCCTTTGGGGAGGACACTCTATCTGATTGGCCACCTCTTTGTATTTCAGGGCTTATTCCCAGAAAGAGATTTCAAGGTATGCCATGGAGGATTTTCACACAGGTCTGTCTTTGATCTGAAGCACGTGCCAGACACCAGGTATGGTCAGCTCTGTCATCCAGACCTTCCATTCAGGATGGAGTGGCTGGAAATGTCAAGAGAATTCTGCCTCTTTATCAGCATATGGGCACATGTGTGCACATGTGCGCGCGCGCACACACACACACACATCTGGAATAAGAATCTATTGCTTGCTGGTTTCTTGGTCTCTCTGAGATCTTTTGACAACTGTAACTCACAGATCTCTGGAGCTGCTCTAGGAAATAGAGTGGGAGAAGGATGGTACTAGTTTCTCAGAGAGCTGATAGTAGGTGACTGGGGATAATAGCTCAGCTGGCAGAGGCTGAGAGTCTTGTCAGGGCTGTGTTTTCAGGCTCCATGCTGGTGTCCTCTCTAAGACACATTATACTACATGGAAGCCTGGACTCTCTACGAGCTGTGGGCCTGTCCTAAAGTGGGGTGAGCCCTCTCCTCCTGTTTAATGAGGGGACTGGTCTGGATGACATTTCCTGTAGTGAGCTTTCCTTGGGTGGGGCATGTAGGAATCCCAAGCCGGGTGGGCTGGAGAGCGGAAAGGTTGGGGGTGATATGGGTGAGCTCCCCACTCTCTAGACTGAGATTTCCTTTCCATTCTGAATAGGTTGCTGGTTACCAGTGGCCTTCCAGTGGCCTTGCAGGTGTGGCGGGTCTCAGAGGACAGTGGTGAGTGAATGTGACTTGGCTGACACTCATATACCTCTACCCGCATATCTGAGCCAATTAGGAAGTAGACTCAGAGCCAGGTCAAAATTAAAATGCAGTGTCTACTCTAATGCAGGCAGAGATGAATTGGCAACTACAGCACGGCATGCAATCCCAAAACGGAGCTTCCTGTAACTTGCTTCAGGAATTGAGTTTCCCAAACCAGTCATAGGCAGAGCTCCTAGTGAACTACTCTGCCCCAGGCGGGGGCAGAGGCGAGGGCAGAGCTTGGGCCACTCAGAGGAGGTCACTTCTCCTTGCTAGCCTCAAGGAAGGAAAGCAGCGAGTGAGCAAGATGCCGGACTAACCAGTCTCCCACTCAGAGAAGTCACTCTGCTCCCCAGTGGGAATGGGAAAGGGGCAGGAGCGTGGGTTCGTTCCCTCCAGGAGTGGAGGAGCGTGCCCTGGTGGGGAGTAGCATTCCCTCCAGCAGTGGGTTTGCTCTTTCCTTGGCAGAGCCAGGTGCCAGAGCCTGCAGCCCTGACCCAGCCCTTCCATTTCTCCTTCAGTCAGAGCACTGTCAGCCAGCAGGAAGGTGTGCCTCAGAGGTGAGGGCCGCTGCTCTTGGAACTGCCCCCTTTGCTTGTATGATCCTCTTCCCAGGGGTCCCTGTACCTGTCACTTGGGTGCTTCCCAGAAACTGCAGCTATTGGCTTCTTCCTGTGTCACTGCTTCAGAAAGGCAGTTCCTATGCTCATTTGCTTTCAGGTCACTGACCCTCTTGGCCTTCCTTTGTTGTTTCTTTGTCATTTGTTTTATGCTATAGCTTCCAGATGTTGATATCACTTATAGTTACTATTTTTCTATAATTTTACTGAAATTCACACATTTAAAAAAGTATACAATTCAGTGATTTTAAAATTAAATAACCATCACTATCAATCAGTTTTAGAACATTTTCATACCCCAGGAAGATCCATCATGTCATTTACAATTAATCCCATGCCCATACCCTGCCCTGGGCAACTAGTAATCAACTTGCTGTCCCTATAATAGGTTTGCCTTTCCTGGACATTTCATATCGATGGAATCATATACTATGCGGTCTCATATCTGGCTTTTTTCACTTAACATAATGCTTTTGAAGTCTGCTGTGACATGCCATGTCATAGCGTATCATTAGTTTGTTTCTTTTGACGGCTGAATAATGCTCCGTTGTCTGGATATACTATATCTGTCTATCATTCACTGGTTGATGGGTCTGATTTTTGTCTGTTACGAATAATGCTGCTATGAATATTCATATATAAGTCTCTGTGTGGACATATGTTTTCATTTCTCTTGGGTAGACACTTAGGAGTGAAATTACTGGGTGATAGGGACTCTCAGTTCTGTTCTTTTGATCTTTTGGTCTCTCCTTGTGCCGGTAACTTGAAGCTTGCCTAAAAATAGGCTGAGTCAGACAGCAGTAGTTTCAGGATGAGAGGGAGATAAATCTTAACTAACCACTTGGAGGCGCCTTCACATTGCCTGTTGTCCCGACAGTGCCCAGGTACAAGGCACTAGTTAGAACTTGTAGCCCCAGGCCTAGGGGAGCAAATGGCCCAAGGGGTCTTGCTCTGACACTCATATGGAGTAGGAAATCAGATAAAGAGTTATCTGCCCCTAGATATCAGTGCAGAACATTTCAGAGCTTGGCCAAGGCTGGCCAGCTGTTTTCCTAGAAACCCAAAAGCATAGTGTTATCTTAGTGAATTTTCCAAAGTTCATTTTTGACATACAGCTTTGATGTCTCAGAAACCTGATTTTGTCTGCACGTCCAGAACACATCTCATCTGTTCATAGGGGCAGATGTACTCCCCGGATTCACAAGTCTGCTACATAAGCCAGAATACAATTTTATTCATTTATAATGAAAAAATAAGTATCCCTAAAAGTGAAATATTCCAGGTCCTTATTCCTTGCCTGTAGAAGACTTAACCTGCATGAGAAACATAGCCATCACAAGAGGAATCAGTTCAGAGGTTTCCAGATGGTGTTTTCATCAGCTGTCTTAGGCAGAAAGTATCTAGTGTATGAAGGCATCGCTGCCTAGGCCCGCCTGGTATCCCAGCCCCTGGCTGGTGCCTGAGGCCTCCTCTCACACCTAGGGCTGTGGAAGCCACTGGGTTGGGTCGCCACTTCCACTTTGATGTTAACTATTCCTCTGCCCTGGACAGGTCCCAGCGCTTTCTTGGCCTCTTTGGCTGATCAGCCCTTCTCAGGTATTAGTGCATTTGCTCGGTAGTGCAGATCTGGGCGCCATCCTTACCCCTGAATGACGTGCCTGCCTCTGCTCTGCCCCATTCCGTGCTGGTTTAATCTTCAGGCACAACCTTCTTTGTCTAATTGCCAAGTTCTTGGAGGTGCCTCCTTTTGTCTCTTGCTTTGATTTATAGTAGTTTCTCTTTTCAGTTTGGGACTGGTTTGGAAAATGTGGTATGGGTTTCCTAGAGAAGGGCATTTTACCTGAGACTAGAGAGAGGAGGAAGATACTCGTATTTCTTTCCTGTCGTAACTATAGAGCAGCTCTCATAGGGCTCCGAAGCCTTTGTTTTCCACCGTATCTTAGAAGTGGATCTCTGAAGCCTTTCCTTTGGCCTCCTCCTTCCCCCCATCAGGGGACAGATCACATCTGAGAACCATCCCCTGACTCAGAGCAGCGGTTCCTGGGGAATCTGTTGGAGGCTCCTCAGAGTGAGGGGGGGGAAAGGGCAGAGTGAGCCATTTTAGTGTGGCCCTGGAGGTCAGGAAGATCTGCCAATGAGCCACAGCCTCATTGGCGCTCCCCAGGGGCAAACTCTGGTCCTGAGGCTCAGCTGCCGTGTCTGCTCAGGACCTCTACAGTTCTTGTGGTAGGAGCAGGTAAGTTGAGCAAGTCTGGGTTCAGCCCACCGGGAGCCCACTGGCTTGGGGGACAGTAAGCAGCCCACCCCGTATGTGCCCTTGGAGTTCTCTTGAGGGGACTTCGCTGCATAAGCTGTGTTGGTGTTCCTTCTCTCATCCATTCCTTTTTCGTGCTGACTCTTATAGGTATTAGAATTTAAAAAATACATCGATCTCTCTTTTCTTCAAAGTATGTAGGAACCCAGTAATGAGCCCCCTTGGAGCAAGAAAATATAAAATGGAAAACGTGTCTTTCTTTAAGTAGTTTGAATTACAAACTACTTGTTCTGAACTTTGTTCTAAATGGCTTCTGTTAAGAGAAGCCTCAAATGTAGATGCGGAGACCAGAACCTGCCTGCTAAGCCAGCAGGCTGGCACAACCAAATAAAACTAAAATTTGATTCAACTTGAGGTCAGGTGTGTTTCTTTTCAGTGTAAAAAGGACGTGGGCTTTCATGTTCATTTTACATCTGAAGACATTTGTGTTGTAACCTTTACCCGTAAGGTTTCAGCAAATTACTTAGGTCATAGAACATGTTTTTTTAAAAATGATATTCGTGCACTCTGTTCTTGTTATTTTCAATTAAGGTGTAAGTGACACCATCAGTGTGTTCTTTCCTTTTCTCTATATTTGTTCTCCACAAAACTGTAAAAAGCCAGAACTGCTTCGGGGGTTTTGAGGTGGTGGCTCTGATTCATTATCTCCCATTTGCAAAACAGTTCATAAGAAGAATTACACAGAAATTGAAGTGCTTCTGACAGTTTCAAAACGTAAACATAACAGAGTGTTTATGTCTCCATATCCTCTATTGCCAACTATCAGCTCCCTTCCTCCTTGACCTTCTGAACGTACAGAGGAAGACTACTGGCCAGCTTTCATCATGTACTATTTTAAACTATTAATATTCTGGATTTTTGCCTCTTCCACTTTCCCTCAGATATCATTGAAGCTGTCAGCACTATTGCTGTGCACGAGAAAGAGGGGCATCTCTGGCCTCGGGTTGCCGTCTTCCCAGCAGTGGCACCCAGAGTCCTCCACGGGGCGCGGCTCAGCAGTCTGCAGGTGGTGGATCTGGAATCCCAGAAGACTGAGTACAGCTCAGGTACAGCGTGGATTGCCCTCTCCGGCTCCACCAGGCAGTACCCACTGCCCTGCTCAAACATGTTTGAACTGAATTCCACCCTGAATGCCAGAGACTAGGGACACAAGATGAATGAGAAGCAAGCCCTGGCCTCAAGGGATTCCTATTCTGGGACTGGGGGAGGCAGTCCTGGGAACCAGCATCCACCCAACTGAGTGGAATGTGGAGAGATGAACAGGAGAGAGCAGATGTGGTTCATTCTTCCTGGGACTGGGGAGGTGTCCCAGAGGAAGGGGCTTTGACCAGCCTGCCCTACCAAATTCCCAGACCCATCTGACTCCAGCAGCCTTCATCTTTCGCTCTCTGTCTTCCAGGTGTCACTGACAGCGAGGAGCTAAGTAGCCTGCAGGTCTTGGATGCAGACACCTTTGCCTTCTGCTGCACCTCAGGCCGGCTGGGGCTCGTAGACACCCGCCAGAAGTGGGCTCCGTCAGAGAATGGCAGCCCCAGCCCTGGGTCTGGTGGAGCAAGGTGGTATGCAGAAGTTGGGGCACGGCCCGGGGCCCTGGGCCCAGCATCGCCAGCCTCTCTTCAGATGCCAGCTCTGTCTTCTTGACCCCGTTATCATCTGTCATCCTGTGTGCTCAGTACAGTGCCCATAGTCCACACCTAGCCCTGATCCCAGACTGCTGCGAGTGACTTGGGCTCCAGGCCTGGAGAAATGCTTGGCCATTTCAGGTACCTCTGAGCAGGTTTTGTGTCTGCTATGTGGGTTTCCCTTCTGGTGGTCTGGATGGAGCTCGGGAAAGACCCTGAAGCCCCATAGTAAATCTGGCCACAGAAGTTAAAGTTGCTCACAGAGAAGCCTCACATTAATTCTCTTGTCGGAGCCAGCCGGCTGAGATCGAACAGCACCTGAAAGGGGGGGGGGGGGGTGAAGCCTAAGGAAAAAAAGAAGAGGCAAAAGTACTTCGGGAGGGCATGCAGACAGAGCTGCAGCCGCGAGTTTATTTAGCATAGCCTTTTATGTGATTTTTGAATACCATAATCAGTCACCATGTTACTATAGCAAAGCACACCATACATATCTAAAACAATGCTTGTCAATTACATAAGATCCTACACATTCTTGTTTCCATGGTAGTATAACATTCCATTACCTTAAAAGGTGACTTTATGAGGCTTACCAAGGTATACCATTGTTTTAAACTCATCAGCCATACCATGGCTTTTAGCTACATGACTTCTTCAGTGCCTCATAATGGCTTCCCAAAATGGCTCCCGACACTCTCCAGGTCCTCAGAGGTGGGTCGTTCCCCACTCTGGCCTTTCCTGCCCTTAGCAGGAATTCCATTCTGAGCTTGGTCAAGAGGCCTTCAGATAGTAAGGCAGTGGACAGCCATGGCTGTACCAGAAAAAGGTGGTAGGACCTCAGGGGTGCTCCTCAGGATACTTGCTTTCTGAACTGCAAGCAAGCCCCCTTGCAGCCATATCTTGGGTCTGGCCTGGCAGCATCTGTTTGAATGGGGGAACTTAATGAGGGTCGCTAAAGGCCAATGGGAAGGCTCCATTGAGAGACAGAGAGGTTAAAAGAATAGTTGAGAGAGCAAAAAGTGATAATTGGTAATGGCAGGGTCCAGGAAGGGCAGAAGAAGCAAGTGTGGATAGAGAGACTGGCTCTCCATTAACAAAAGACAGCAGGATGGACTGAGTGTGGGGATAGCTAGGTCGTGGGGGGACATGGGACTATTGCAGTAAAGGCTTCTTTTTCCCTGCTAGGAGACAGGCCATGTGCTGAGAGGGACCCCGATGGGCAATGATTAGAATTTGGGGCAAGTAGAAAGGTTTGAAAAGTCTCTTAAGCCTCAGTTTCCTGGGGTAAATATTAAGAACTTCACACAGTTGTGAGGATTAAAAGAATGTATGTCCAGGATTAGCTTCAGTCCTGGTACAAAATAGACATCCAACAGATACTTGTCACATGTCCCATGGAGTCAGCAGCTGCGGCATAAGGGCAGATGTCCATACCTTTCAGGTGGCCATTAAGTGCCTTGTTATATTTGATTCCTCATCAAAGCCTGTTGCACCATAGAGCAAACTATACAAATGATTTTAGAGATTCAGTGTTAGCTCTCTCTTTTCTTGTTCTTCCTCAGGCTTTGATGGGACAGTCAGATCTATGATGTCACGTCTTGGGATGGAATGAAGGGCCAAGTAGAACCTCTGTTCACTCACAGAGGTCACATCTTCTTAGACGGCAACGGGATAGACACAGCTCCACTGGTCACCACCCACACCTGGCACCCCCGCAAACCGAGGACTCTGCTGTCTGCAGCAAGCGATGCCTCCCTGCATGTGTGGGACTGGGTGGACCTCCGTCCCTCCCACTGACCCCAGTATCTTCCTACCAGGCCTTTAGGATGAGGAGGAGCTGCCATACATCAAGGGTACCGATTTGGGGCTCAGGTGACTGCAGGTCCCTGTTACCAGCTGAGTGGTTTGGGCAAGTTAACAAGCCTCTCTTAGCCCCACTTTCTTTATTTGTAACATGAGAGTAGTACCAACTACTCTCATGTTGGGGCAGTCAGAGGTAATATATGGAGAAACACCCGGTAGGATGTGTGACACAGTAAAGATTTGGTAGCTTCTTAAAGCAGTCGTGTGCGACAGGATCCTGCTGCCTCCCGCACGTTTCAGTCTAATGGGCTTTCGGCACATAGGCATCTCAGAGGCCTGAGAGAGACACCGCCCTTCCCAGTGCACTGTGGGAGGGATTCTCAGGCTTGCTGTTGACCACACACAATCATCCCCTGTGCACTGACCTTACAGCCCAGCCCCCACGTGCGCTGTGCCTCCCAGCAGTTTATACAGTTGGGAAGACTGACATACAGTGATAAAGACACCCATGTTGGTGTCAGATAGATGAGGGCCCAAGTCCTGCCTCTGTGCAGTTTCTCCCCTCTGTGAAATGGGCGTAATTCTATCACCAGCTCACAGCGGCCAAAAGGGTTGAATGAGACCCTGCAATGAAGTGCTCAGCACAAGGCCTGACACACTGTAATACTCAGTAAATGCGACTTAGTATTTTCACTCTGTGTTCTGGACTGGAGGACTGATACAGCTGTGTTGAAGAGACTGTAAAGCTCTAGTCCTGGAGAGAAGTGAAGGGAGAAGGTCATGTTCTCTGGAGCTGGAACCAAGTTATCAAAGCGGGTGAGTGGGAGCCCCCATCCTGGGCTGAATCAGTCGGGAAGCCTGAGTCATGCCCACCAGACCATGGAATCTGTAGGTCCCTTGTGGCCTAAGGCATTCCTAATAAATCTTGATATGAATTTCCACCTGAGTAAAGTATTTTACATTGAAAAGAATGAGATGGTTTAAAATAATCCATGTGAGACTTATTTGCTGGCCATACGAAAACTCTAAATTCAGATTTCTGGGATACGTTTTTGAAAGCCATTCCCAAAAGGGCTCATTGAAAAGTCTCAAAAGCAGCAAACTGACGTCCTTTGAAGAGATTCTATTTTGGGGAAGCAGCCATTGGGCAGAGCCACATCTCATGGACAAGAGAGGACCGGGCTAGATAATAAGCAAGCTTTTGATACTGTCAGCATTTATTTAGCCTTCCTTCCCATGTGCAAGACACTGCTCTGCGTGCTGTAAGTACATGGACTTGAGGCTTTCTCAGGTGGCTTGAAGGCGGTCCTTAAAGGAAAATTCAAGAACGATCTTCAGTAGTGACAACAACATATAAAGGCCACAGCCCATCAAAGTGACTGCTCTTGACAGAAAACCCTTATTTGGGTAAGTCTCTATGTTCTTAAAAAAGACTTAATAATCATTCTAAAGTCTATTAGATACAATCATAATATATGCAGATCGTGCTTTGTTTTATCTTGTTGGGTTTCGGGAAAATATTTTTAAATCAAACACACCAAGGAAACAATTTAAGAGGGAGAAACTGTTCTGTTTATTTCCAAGTACCATTCGCTCTGCACGTCAGAGTCCCTCCAGGGGCTCTGCTCTCAGACACCCGTGTCTTGGGGAGCTATTGACTTGCACACGGCCTCCCCTGGAGGACCTGGACCCCGAGTATAGACTGGACCTAGTGCACTTGTCAGAGGCAGGTAATACAGAGGTAAACCCTCCACCTAAGACTAGTCTTCTTAGTGCCATGGTTCTTAGTTACTGCTCTGGACATATTTACAGATGGAGATGGCTTTATCCACTTAATTATCCTTGTTCACGATCTTTAGACCCATTCTCACATTTTTAGGATAAATATGAACTCTATGGCTTTACAGCAGCCCTTTGGGCATTGGAGTAATTCTGCCATGCAAAAATTCTTTTAGGTTGAATCATGAAGTTGTTGGTATTGTAGATCAGAAACAGCAGTGTCATATGGTTCAACCTAGTATATTGAGAGGAAGAATAGCTTATGATTTAGAAAGTCAACCTCTAGTTGTGATTTTTTCTCCTCCCTCCCCCAAGTATAATAAAGTGTTTTTCTCAAGTAATCCATGTAAATCCTAAGAAAAAGAATTGAGGAGATGTAGACATCCATGGCCCTAACCCTCCCATAGGAAAAACAATGGAAGACCTTTAAAAATAGTTTTAGTTAATAAATCCGTGTGTAGCCCGGTGCTGAGAAGGAACAGCTCAGCCTTTACTGGCTCTACAGCTGACCCCGCTGTCATCACTGCCATTAGCGCTGGACGGCAGAACTCCCCTCGTCTTTGAGGGAGGATCCCAGGGACAAGAATCTCACCCTCATATTACCAGCCTGCGAAAACTAAGGCACAAAATTACAGTGAAGACACTGAGGTGCTGCTGTCACATTCAGAGCTAGTCTCAAAATTCTCTGGAAATCACCTTCTGTGCCAACAGGCTGGATAGGAAAGCCCTGAGTAGTATTTCATAAGGCAAGTGAGCATTCAGTGAGAGAGAGAAAATAAGGTCTGTTGGGCTGGGATCTGTATCCCCTCTCTCCATCCTTGTGGGTTGTCATGGAGCAAGGGGCAGTATAGACCCCTCGTGGGGACAGATACCTTACTACCTTTAAAGGCATTGCCCTCTCTCCCACGTGGTCTTCCAATGTGCACTAAAATGTGAACTGTTGTTGAATTGCCTCACACCCTCATGCACTCGTAGAGTATTTCTGTTGTGTGGGTTCTCTGGTGTGTGATTGGACTCGAGCTATGATTGAAGCTCTTCCAACATCCCCACATTTATAGGGTCTCTTTCCGTTTGAATTTGCCTGCGGGTGATGAGGTTTGAGTGGTCGCTAAAACTCTTCCCACATTTAAGACATTCGTAAGGTTTCTTTCCTGTGTGGACCCTCTGATGGCTCGTGAGGGTGGAGCTCTTACTGAACGTTTGCCCGCACTCAGGGCACTGGTGGGGTTTTGCACCAGTGTGCTTTCGCCAGTGCGCACCGAAGTGCGAGCTGTTGGTGAACCTTTTTCTATACTACTACGCTTATGGGGCTTCTCTCCTGTGTGAATTATCCAGTACATAAAAAGCCTTTAGCTCTGGTTGAAGCTTTTCCAGTGCTCCCCAGTTATAGGGCCTTTCTCCTGTGTGGACTCTGGTGTGCTGAGAGGTTAGAATGTTCACTGCGGCCCTTTCCACATTCAGGGCACTTGTAGGGCTTCTCCCCAGTGTGAATGCTCTGGTCACAAAACCAGATGTGAGCTCCGGCCAGAGCTTTTCCCACAAAGGCCACATTGGAAAAGGTTTTTTGTTTTGTTTTGTTTTGTTTTGCCAATGTGGGCTAATCTGTGGGCAACTGCATGTGAGCTCTGGCGGAAATTTTTTCCACAGTCACAGCACATGTTGGATTTTTCTCCTACACAGCTTCCCTAAGTCTCTTTCTGGAGGAAAGGGTGATTCTTGTCCGTCTTCTAAGGATATTTCCCACTGCTTTTCTGCCTCATATTCACTTTCCTCTTTTCCTCCAGTTAAGGTATTGATTGGGAAACATCCACTTCAGCTCTAATAATCCCCAGGGAATTCTACTTCCTGTGAAATGTCCTGGCTTGAATTCTCATTCTCTGTCCTTGTTTCAAGATCTGAAAGAATGAAGTGAAACTGCAAGTATAACCGATTTTCTGAATTCAGAAGAATGGAAACGATGTGAAAGAGGTCTTTACCAGACACTTAAAAAGAAGTCGTAGATGTCAGCAGACAGAACATAGTCAACTCTGCATTAACCAGGGACCAGTCAACTGGAAGGTGGCGGAAGCACGGATAAGACCAGCAGACTTCCGGGTCTCACTCAACTATAAGAAATTCATCCCTCCAATCTGAAGTTGGCTGTAGTTTTAATTTGGGGTTATCCATGCTCCCTTATTTCCACCTATCTGGTTAAATGATAGTTATAGTTAAAATTCAGGTAGAAATTTAAGAGGGAAGCCATAAACACTAATTATTTGTTTGCATCTACTTTTCAAGGTAACTAAGGTTCACAGTTAGGGGAACAGGCTTTTCAGTTCTCTCAACTCCCTATGGTTTCAGGACCACTGAGAACAGTAAACCAGGAAGGCCAGATGCTGGTTCCTTTCCCAGCTCTTGCCCAGTGCTGGTTCGTCCATATTCAGAATTCCAGTCCATCTTCTCTGTTGGTGGAATCACTAGCTTTCACTCATGTCCCACCCACACAGGAAGTTTTCCGAATTTCCTTGAAGTCTCGGAAATCATCATTTGAAAGTTCTTCACGTCTGTCCAACCTTGAGACTTCGACTTTGTCTGTCTGAGGAACTGGAATTCCGCTCAAGGGAAAGCAAGAAGAGCCATAGAGTTCGTCTGTAATTCCTTTCTGTTCTCATATCTGGAAGTTGGTAAGTGAAAATGAGAAAGAGGTCTTCAGGAAAGAAAAAGTTCAATATGACTCAGGAAATTTACCCCCCTAAGTGAGAGTATGTGACAATGAATATATCTATTTTTAATTATGGTAACAATAATGAAAACTAACATTTGTGGAGTGCTAACAGTGTGCCAGTATCCTCTTAACGGCCTGTGGAGGTAGATACTGTCACTGTGTCCATTTAACAGATGAGAAAATGGAGGCTCAGGATACTTAAAACAGCTTGCCCAGAACACAAGTCTTTAGGTGGCAGGCTATGGTATGTAGTACACGCAGAGTTCACATCTGTGGGATACTTTAGATGGAAACAAACTGAAACTTCAACCTCTCTCTCTTTCTATGATACTGATACTGAAAGCAGACACGGAGATCCCTCTGCTACAGAACAGAGCTAAACCCTCAGTGTGGCCTTTGTGAGTCCCCCAGGACTATTGGTTCAGTGGAGGGTTGATTTTAACATTTAGGAGAAGTAAATAGTGTTCCTCTAAAGAAGTCACCAATTTTCCTTCTGATAGGGCCATTCCAGGAACAGAGTAGTGGTAGCAAAGTGACAGACAATAAGCATGTCTCCTGATTTACAGTCCCTGAGCTTCCCACATGACTCTCCCCCTATTCTGAGGGGCAGTGGTGGGAAGAGCTTACCACTGGGGTTCCCCCTCAAAGCCTGGGAACATGGCTTCTGGGCTCCTGGGGCTCCTCTCCATTTTATTACCATTCCATCCTCTGTCATAGCTCCCAGGACTGCCTTCTGGTTCTTGGAGTCCCCTCCATTGCAGAGAAGGTCTGCCACCTCTAAGGCACTAATGGTATTGGCAAGGGCCCAGGCACTTATCAGGTGTCCATCTCGTCATAGAAGGGGCAGGTGCCTGGACTGTGTGTGCTCCTGGCTTTGCAGTAGTGGGTCTGGAAGTTTTTGAACCAGTGGCGACATGGCTCCAGAGTCCATAGGAAACCAAATTCCTGCAGCTGCTCAGCCACAGGCCAGTACACCTGTCATTTCTGATGGCAGGTGGAGTTTTTCATGGATCTCAGACTCACTGAGAATTTCCAGAGAAATCTTGGTTTCTTCATAGCCACAGTACACCCCTGCCACCTTCTCACCCTCCAGGCCCTGCCACTCCAGCTCATCCCAGGTCTTGGCTTTTCTCAGGACGGGCACCTGGCTAGGCTGGACTCTTCCCTGCCCCCACCCACCTGCTAGGGAGCCTCTCACATGCTCCCTCCCTCTGGAGCGTTGACGATCTGAGCTCTGTGGCTCTATATCCTCTATGTGAGAGTTCACACTGGGCCTGTGGGTTGGAAAACTGTCTGCAGGGAGACAAATAGAAGATGTAATGATTTGGTGAATCTAATCCTAACAACTAAATACCAGGAAGGAAAGAGGAATTTAAAAAAAAAAAAAAAGTCTAAGATTCTTGGGAAGGCTCAGTGCAAGTAATATCAAGGAGTGTGAGAGAATAAAAAAAAAAAAATCAGGCCCAAATCTCTAGCTATATACCCATGTCCACCTATCCAGGCACCTGCCAGGGGTGTTACCACCTTCCGAAGACGGGCTTCAATGCAGCACCCTCCGTGGACTCCAGAAACACCCTTCACAGCACTGATGATGGCATTAGATTTATATGTCTCTTCAAGTGGAATTGACGAAATGGATTTGAAAAACTCAGAAGGTCTGGAGTGGTGAATACCACAGAAACCCCACAGCTAATTTAGTTGTAAAGAAAGAAAGAAAGGCATTATTACCTAGCAAAGCTCCATTTGCAGATTTCTCCCAACTTATTTCCAGGTGGTTCCTCTGTTCAGGTTCTGGTCACTTCTGTGCCTCCTGGGAGAGACATACACAGCCACACCACCAAATGTCACCAACTCTTGAGAAACAGAACACCCCTTCTTAAAAACACGCTACCATTGGACAGGACTGCCCTCTTATACAGCCTGAATCAGAGGGCAGGGAACCAAAATAGACCTCAGAAGAAACGAACAAACAAGTGAGTTTCCTTTGGCTTTTAAATGGAATGGGGGGCACAGGAAGGGAGCAGGGGAAGAGAAAGAAAGGGAAGAACTAAGCTAACATTTACTGAACACCTATGCCCTGTGCCAGAAACCTTTCATACTTGTTTAGTTTATACAGTGTGGCAGAGCTGGGATTTGAACACAGGGCTGTCTGACTCCAGAGCTCCCCCACCCCCACTACACAATCCTGCGTACCAAGATCCAGATACACAAAGGACTGTTTCTTCTTACCTCTCTTGTGGAAGGACTGGAGTTCTACCTTGGGACAGTGGTTCAGCTGTTCTCTGGTTCTGGCTGTGAGTGCTTCACCAGTGCTTAGAATAGACACACGGGTTCTGTCTGTGCTGACCTCAGTGGATGTTTAGGAAACCCAGTTCTCATCCTGAGGGTTCCCTCTCCTCTGAGAGTATCTCCTGTCTCTGTTCAAGAACTGGAGTGGTCACCAGCTCACCTGGGGCTGTTCCTGTCAACTCTTAGGCAAAACTCAAGAGATCCAATCAATAACAAAGCTATTTTGCAATAGGACGCAAAGATTCAGTAATGTCAATAGAGACCAGTGGAACCCCTTGATTCAGGCTGGCTGTTGCTGAATGCCAGCTGTTCTTCACAAAGAGAACAGCTTTTATGTGCTCTTCTGTGATCCTGAGTGGTGCTTCAGCCATTTTAAGTGATTCTCATTTAAGGATCAACACTCGGAGCAGCCAGCATTGGGCATTCTCTGAGGAGTCAGTCTGAACTTGGGAGGAAAGCGGCAGCTAACAGGCCCGGGGGATAAGCAGATTCCACTCAGACACAAACAGCAAAATGCTACACATCCCCCACACTGCTGTTATCCCCAGGTGGCTCTGTCTCTCACGTTCCTCTATTTTAACTACTCAGCACTAAGTTCCTGTATCTCACCTTGAGGGGAAATTTCCTTTTCCCAGTGAGAATCTTGTGCCAGCTTCACTCTTCGAAGCCCCTCCTGTACTTGAGGAGCCTGGATTTGTTGGTCCACAGCTACAGCCATTGTTCAGCTCAGAGAAGAACCTTTCAGCTGTGCTCTGAAGTTCAAACCCCTTCCTTTACCTCACTGGGAAGCCACCTTCAGATAGGGGTCACTACATAGAACTTGAAATTCTAGAACCAGAGGCATAACATTACAGAGTGAACTGTAGTGAAAACTACAAGTGTTAGCCCAACAGGATTTAGATGAAGAAAAGAGCCTTCCTGTTCTCTCCTCTCCATGTCCTGGTGCCTGTGGAGTCTGGCCCTCTGTCACTGGGTACACAGCTCCAGAAGTTTGATAGGAGGAGTCAAGGACTGGTGATCTGGTTGGAAACTAGGACAGCTCGAAGCTCTATTTGCATAGCAGTTTACTTAAGGCTGAGAAAATGCCAGGTATCCATATTGAAGAATGAGTATGAGCTGCTGGATATAAAAGGGACAATAAACAGCCCATCCCACAAGGCACTATTCATTGTTGCAAAGTGAATGTGCAGGGCAAGTCGGAGATGGCCCTCAAGGTAGCAGTACCTTGGAGAGCAGCACCCTGGAGAGTAGCACCCGGTTGAAAGCGGCTCTAGGCTTTGGAGATGCAAATGCCCTAACCAACTGCCTCCCCCGTGGCTGGATTCTCAGCTTTGGGCTCGTTCAGGATTCCTCAGTCCTGGCATCGTAACTCACTCCTAAATAGGGAGATTTACCCTGGTTAAGGTTATAAGCTTTAAGAGCAAGGATAATAACAGACATACAGGACGTTAAGAGTCGGAAAGTTAAGATACTCCTGCAGGAACTCTCTCCAAGCTGAAGCAGTCACGGCTCAGAGACCCCTCCTCCCAGGCACTTGCCCAAGGTCACATAGCTGGTTTATGGCAGGAAATGGACAGTGGCTCGGCCCTTTGGCCGTGGACTGGGTAACTGACCCGCAGAGCGTGACTTAGATTGTTCCGCAGGCGACATTCTCTGGATCTATGGGGTAAAGGTGGGCCCTGGGGACTGTTTCTCCTCGGTGGCTGCAGAGCCAGGGTCGTCCCCGCTGGGCTCTGTGGAAGGCGAGAAGGAAGGCACCGTCAGCATAAGGGGCGCATCCTGCTCCGCGGTCTGCTCTCAGGATCTCGACCCGGCCACGCCCACCCGACGAGGGGGCCCAGGCCCGCGGTGAGAGCAGCTCCCGCCAGCCGGGGCCCTGCAACTAACTGGGCGGCCTGAGCCCGGGCACGCGGACGGCCACCAAACACCGGAAGCAGAAACGCGAGCCCCAGAAGGACTCGAGCATCCCCGGACTTCATTTCCCATAGGCCTCCGCCTGTGTCCGCAGACTGACAGCACCGTTAACCAATAAAATGTGAGGATGGTTTAGGCGCCTATTTGTTTCGGACGAGTCATTGGTGACGGGTGGGACTTTCCTACACGCTGGATTTGGGGCCGCGAGCCACAACTACAGGTGACCCTGCTTCGCTTCCCGGACTCTCGCGGGAATTAGGGGAATTGGAAGCCTGTCGCCCAGCGGTTGCGCGGCACTGACAGTCCTTTCTAAAGCGTTTCCCTTAGAGCTGGGAGCGGGTAAATTTATTTACCTGTGTTACACAGGTAAAGAAACCCAGGCGGTTAGGCCCGAGGCCTCTCTGTGAAACGGAAACTGCACTTATTTAGCCACAGAGGAAAGTACTTTTCTGGCGTGGTTGTCCACTGTGGTAATGCTCCGCCACCTGAATCCGCCCCCTCGCCAGCGCACACACTCGTCCTCCTTTCGTGTGTGCGCCTAGTTCTGAGGGACTGAAGACGGATTCCACAGACGCTTATTCAAACGTCAGGTGTGGAGCGTCTGCTTTGGGCCCAGCAAAACGCTCTCTTAAGGAGTGCAGTCCAGCAAGGGACGCACTAAGACACTGCAGTGAATAACCCAAATAACTGCAACACATTGTGGTAAGTGCTAAATGGAGGTGCATTCAAAGTAAACGACTGGGAAGAAATACTGGAGGGACGCTGGAAGCGTCCAGGAGGGGAAAAGGTTCAGCCTCAGGGAAGAGGGGGCAGGAAACTATACTTTCTTGAACACCTACTTTGCATATTTTATATTGTGTGGATCTGACAACAAATACCGCATAGTAGGTCTCGCTTCCTGTTTAACAGATGAAAGTTCCGAAATTCAATCGCAGGTGGGTAAAGCGATTCAATGGACATAATAAGCTAGCTTCCTGTGGTGAGATGAGAGAGACAGGGTGACAAAAAGTTCTTCATAGAGTCAGTCCAGTTTTGAGTCTGGGCGTGGAGATTTCTCCTCTGGTCTTAGGAACAGAAGTTTCTGGAGTGCTACTGTGGAAACAGGCCAGCACTCTGAGCATGCGCACACTTCAGCTTTCAAACCATTCCCTGGACCAGCCCACAAGTCCCACAAGGCTGCCTCAGGGACCGGCTGGGTGGGTAAAACCCAGCCCAGAAGAGGGCTTCGTGTCTCCACCATTTAGTCACCAGAGCAGCTGTACTTTCACATATTTTCTGTTACTGTAAGGTTTCACTTGGAAGGAGGTTCTGTTTAAAAAAATAAATAAATGAAAATTACCAATCCAAGTACATGCCCCAGTCCCTTAACTCAGGAAGCTCCTGAGCACGTGGAACTTTGACTGGAAGCAAAGTCAAGCATGGAAAGGGTAGCCCTGCACACACCTCCCTTTTCAAAGAATGGGACTAAAGGACCCCAACAGTCTACAAACATGGGATGCTGTTCCCAGTTGCAGTCCCTAAGAGGACAGTTGGTCTTAGAAACCTAGACAGGAACATTTTGTTGAAAACAGCTCCATCATAGCAATGTTCACTGCCATACAGAGCAGCTTACCTTTTCCCAGCAGCTTCTGGAATGGGAAGAGCAAGTATTGTCATCGGTTTTGCAGATGAGGAAAATTAGTCCTCCAGAACTGATGTGCCCCAGTCACACTTCTGGTTAGTGGCACTAGTTAGTGTGTTAGAACCAGTTTCTTGGGCCTTCAATACACCATCCACAGCACCACAAATTTCAGGAAAGGGCAGCTCCATTTGGGAGAGAGGCAAATGTCGGTAGGTCAGTTTCAGCAAGATTTTGGTTTCTAGATCATTGATATATTTAGAAAAACATTGCACAGAGGTGTTTATAAATAGTGCATAAGAAGAAAGATTTTGAGATGAAGGAATTAAGTTTCTCCTCTGAGAATTCAACTGATTACAGCCACATGTAATGAGTGGAGATTATTGTTGTGTAGGCCCACTGGATCATCCATGTAACTCGTTTAACCAGTGATACTAACATCTGCAGCAGGGGCAAATTCAGCAGAGAAACCTGGAATAGTTAACAAGTGAATCTTGGGCACGAAGCAAACAGCATTGGGGGGGGGCAGGAAAGAGAAGTGGGACTTTGAAGTGCACATTTGTCCTGTGAGGGGGTTCATGGTTGGTGTCTACCTGCCCCTCACATGACCCCTTTCTTTCATTCCATGTTCATCAACCACTATCTGGTCATAAGACCACCATTTGTCACTCGAGACCAGGAATAAGGGGTGCTCTGAAGGTGGCTTAATATAGGAGACCACCACTGTAAGTCAATAATAATTAAGGTTCTGGATTCCCTTGGACTCTTGGAAATTCAGTTAACCAGAACCTACCACCCAGGGTCTGACATCCCTGGTGTGCTGAGGAAATCCAGTCTCTGCACCCGAAAGGCTGAGAACCAACACTCAGCTGTAGCGAATTTGCCAAGATGTGCCACCTGCTTAGGCCTCCTAGCAGGCACCCTTCCATCAGACACCAGCAGTGTAAAGAAACAGCAGAGACTCCATGCCTTACTCGGCAAGCCGAAGAACCAGGGGAGTCCAGGCTAAGAGTTTCCTTGAGGGAGCCACACCCTCCCCCAGCAGCAGTTCTACAGCTGCTGGGGCATGTGAACAGATGGACATTTCTCAGTTGGTACACTGGGAGGAGGGAGCCAGAGGCAGGTAGACCCGGGAGCCACAGCCATTGGCATGAGCTCAGCTGCACCAATGACTGGGTGGGAAGCCAAAGGGTATTAACCACAGTGAAACTCTCTACTAACCTCTGAAATCTTGTCCATCTCAAAATCTGATGATCATCCATGCAGTTCTACTTCCACATTCTCTATGGTCTTGGGCTATTTTGTCAAGTGAAAAGGGTGTAAAGAAGGCAAGACTAATAATTTGTTCAGAGATTTGAAATAGCTCTCAGACAGCAGAGAGGTTAACACACTCCCCTGCACTTGAAAAACCCCAGGGCTGTCTGAGAGCTTGTGGGTACAGCAAACCCACTAGGCCCTTATCAAACTCCCTGGTTATGAACAGGACCCCCATGGGGTAAAGGGCTGTGAAGAGTGGTCACATGCAAGGAAGGACCAATTACAGTAGTGGATCATCTTGATGCTAGCTAGGGAGAAGACTCAACCTAGTGGCCAATATATTGCTTTTGTTCAATGTTTTGTTGTTTTCTCAATTTGTTCCTTAGGTATTTCTCATGGCTTTAATAATGCAGTGGAATGAACCAACTTCAGGACTAGAGTAGTTAAGCTACAGATGTGGGTAAGTCACTTACTAACCTCTCCTCTGAGGCCCCACTTCCTCAGCTGGGAAGTGGGAATACAGACCTCCATCATAGGGCTGTTGTCAAGATTAAGTGAGACATGCATGTAAAGAGCTTGTGCAGAGTAAATGCTTTGTAAGCTGTGTTTCTGTAAACTATTGTGGCTTATTGTAAACTATAAGTGCAAGTAAAATTCCATGAAAAAAAGGAAGTCTTATTATGACCTGCCTCAAATGGTAAAACCTCTGGTAAGAATGAGGGTGTGTGATTAGTGGCAGAGCTGTGTCTACAAACAGGTCTGTCAGCACCCAACACTCCATCATTACTATACTACAGACTTTAGAATGGGGTTTGGTGATCCAGATACTAGCTGCGAGGGGACCTGAGTGGGGACTTCTGGGGTGTTGCTAAATTGTTTCTTGATCCGGGTGCCGATGACACAGGTGTGCTCAATTTATAAAGACTCAATGAGCAGTACACTTTTTGTACTTTTGTTATGGTATATTTCAACAAAATGGTTAAAACAAGGGAATTAAAGGATAAGAGTAAGGTAAAGTGTCCCATGTTTCACTCCTTGTCTTGGGAGAAGAGAAATAAATTACTATACAGATTTGGATACAAAAAAGATACATGGTTTTTCACTAGCTTTTGATGATCTGTGACATTTCAAAAATATAAGTTGTTTCATTAGGATACTGGTTGGTTTTTATAAATGTCTTCATCTTTGTCTCCATTCACCAATAGCAACAGATCTTAACTTGGACCAGCGGGCACTGAAGTTAAAACTAACGTTTATACCATCTTACCAAAGGCAAGTGTAGAAAACCTAATCCATTTTCCAGGTCAAAGTTTTGGGATCCACCTGCCTCTTGTATTTTATATACATCTCCATGAAGAGAACTCAATTGGCAAAAATTACTGAGCTCCTATGACCCTGAGCTGGCCTGAGCTGGATGCTGCAGAGAATTTGGGATATGAACATAAAAAATAGAAGAGAGAGGTGGCAGAATCATGCAAGAGAGAGATGTATAACAGGTCTGTGCAACGAGTCACGGGAACTGAAGTTGGCGAGGTAAGGGTGTGGTAGGTAGGTTGGCCTGCCAGAGAAGTGCAGGGAAGCCTCATGGAGGAGGTGGTACCCAGGCTGAGTCTTCAAAGGATGTGCAGGTGTGCCTCAGGCAGACAGGGAAAACCAGGATTCCAGAAAACGGTACAGAGTAAGATGAGGGATGAGGCAAGGCCCAGTGAGGCACCTTCAGGGGAGCTGCTAGGAGGCAAGGCTGGTCAGGGCATAGAGTGTGGTGAGAAGGTTCCACAGAGGTCCCATCAGAAGGGCTTCATCTGCCTCCAAGTTGCATGGTCTTTCTGTGGGTGATGGGGAGCCCCAGAGGGTTTAAGCTGGGTAGAGACAGGTTCAAGTTGTATTGTAGCAGAATGCTCACACAGGCTACAACAGGGAAGATAAGTAGCTGGAGACAGGACTGGAGTGAGCTTGTGGTACCAGTTGGGGCTATTGTGGCTGTCAGGCAAGGATTTGAACTATACAGAGGGTTTGGGGCTGGGAGATGTTAAGCAGGGAGGCAGAATTTGTAGGGCTTGGTTCCAGATGGCTCTGAGGGATATGGGGGAGGAAGGAGGCTATCCTTCTCACTAAGAGGAAATATGGGGAGGTAGGCAGGGAGTTGAGTTCTAGACAGACTGGATTTGAACAACTGCAGCAGGCGAATGAAGTTGCAAGAAGATGCCAGTGGAGAGGGACAGACCAGAAATCAAGAGAAACTAGCTGGTGGAATAAGGTCCTGATCCTGGAGAGGTGCAGACTTGGCTACAGGTAGAGATGGATTACTGTTAAACCGACAGCACCTCTCTAGGCTGAGCCTGGGGGTGAGGAAGGGAAGGGGTGCGGTATTAGAGAAATTCGTTGGTTTATGAGTGAGACGCTGAGGGAAGCCACACCTGACAGGTTCAACGTTCTCAGAAGGTGAGCCAAGGGGAGCTGGCAGGGGTCTGAGGAGAATGGTCAAAGGGTACAAGGTAGCCTTTGTGGGACCTGGGAGAGGGAAGTGACCCAAGTCACACAAAAGACTTGCTGAGATATATTTGTGGGCCAAACTGAGGGTGAAACAGTTGTTTTTGTTTGTTTTTGCTAATCATTTATTGTATGTTTTTAATTGTCCCATGGCCATTCCCATGAACTTAGAAACAAATCAGTGACAAAAAACTCAGCCCCTAAAAAGAGTACATCTAAGCCTTTGTTACAGAGACTAGGTGTAATTGAGTTGCAGGCAGAGATGTGGCAGAAGTACATCTGCCAAAAGGATGTGAGCTTCTTGATGTTTTTTAGGGGAAGGCCATGCCTTTCCATCTAACACAGAGCCACATGAAGGCCTCTGTACACTGACCCCTTCTTGCCTCTGCAGACGCACTCTAGGAGGAAGACGGACAGGCAGTGATGGACTGACTGACTGTTCACTCATCTAGAATCACAATCTGTCATTTTTCCCACTTGATGCCAGCCTAATGCTACAATTCCAGCGAATCTTGTTTCCATTTTTCCCGATATTTTGTTTCTATCAGGTAGGGAGGAGTAAAAAGGAAAAGGAAGTAGAAAGTTTCAAAAAGGTTAATATTAACTCTTTTCTCAGCCTGAGACTTAAGAGCTCCAAAATCTTCTATAACCCAAATTTCAGAACTTAATGTCACCCAAGAAACCATCCTATTCATTCTCCCTTACAGGCAGAAAAGCTCTGTCTCTTCCCAGATGGGAATCTTTCTTCTAGTAAAACCTGATGAAGACAGGTCATGGGACTTCCTGTTCACAACATTCCCCTAGCACCCAGCAGTGATGGAATTAAGGATGGGGATTTCACAGTCTACATGGTTTGGTTTAATGACTGTCATTGCTAAGGGTGAAAACTACCTCCTCGTGTCTAATTTAGTTGATTCTGGATAGAGATGACTCCCCTGGCCTCCTCGGGACACCATCTAGCTCCCTAGCTAAAGCTGCCGCTCCAAGTCTTGGTTGACAGACTAGATGTAGAGTTGGCAAAGCAGAGTGGAAAGGAATGTGTACTGGCCAAGCACACAGGTCTAGGTTCACCCAAATGTGTGCTCTTTGAAGTGATTGACTTTTACTCCCTGAAGATCTTGGACCACTTTCAGCCTGAGGCAGGAGGTGGGTGGGAGAGGAAGTGAGGTGTGAGTTTGCTAAACTGACAGTCAAGTTCAGGTTTTTAACACACATTAAAAGACAGACTCAGGAAAAGAATGGGACTCTACTTTATTAGGCAACACTGAGCATCCATCCTATAAGAACCAGGGCCCATTCTGAGCCTTGTGTAGGAGGCGGTTTCACATTTCCCAGAAACACCTCTCTTCTACTTTCTTCTCATAACAAACCGCCCCCCACCCTTTGCCTGCTATTATGCCCGTCTTTGCTGATTGAAGGCTCAAGGACCCAAGAACAAAGCCCGGGTAGTACCCTAAAATGAAGGGCAATCTCTGTAGGCCAATTCCTGATTCAAGCCCAGATCTCTCCAGGGGACAGATGACCTGTCCTCAAAACCAACTTTCTTAAAAATAGCATTCTCAGTATACAAAAGCTATTGGGCCGAATTCTAGCTCTTCACATATAAAATAAACAGAAGAACAAGGAAATAACAAGTGCATAGAGTGATGATTACGGGGCTATGTGTCTGTGAGGTAAAGACACAAGCCCATCCTGCAGAGTGCAGGACTGCTTCACCTTTGATGAAAGAGAAATGACCACCCACCAGGGGTAGGCAGCTGGCGGGGGGGGGGTAGGGGTGGGGGTCTCCACCTTCACACTCAAAAAGGCAAACAAACAAACAAACTGATTCCCCATAAGAACTAGTGCATTCTCCCTGGCAGCCGACTTACCACAGGACAATAGCAGAGACAAAAGCAAACTTGTAAATCTCCCCAGCTGACAGCTTTCCTGGCAGGCCCTGTTCAACTCTTATCAAAGGAAAGGCTACCGAGACACTGGTTCCAGGACACTCCCTTGTGTTGTGGTGTTCCTGATACTTCCTAGAGAGAAGAGGACTTTATCTTCTTGTGATGATTGAGAACTGGAGAAGTCCCTCCGCCCTGATTTGAAATCAAAGCCCAGGACACTGAGCCAGGAAGAGCCAGTCTGACATGAGCAGGAGCCCTGGGCTGCTAGCAGCTCAGGGTGAAGGCACCTTAGCCCAACGAAACAGCGGCACAACAGCCAAGCGGCACCAACCAATTTCTGATATTTCTCCGGGGACTCAGCCGGGCTGTGGGCCGTGCTGTCTTCCATTCCACATGGAAACAAAAACACTCCCCCTATTCTACCAAAGAGGAAACTGAGGCACAGAGGATCAGGAGAGAGGGAGCCAGTCAAGCCATGAAATGGAACAGGAAATGACCCAACTTTCCGACCTTCCATTGCTACACTCTGTTCTTTGGGTTTGACTCCGACCACAAGATGATGGGATCCTAGGAATGAGGATGAGCAGGGGTGAGAGTCTGGCCAAAATCCCCGAAGACCACAAATGGGTCTCCTAATGAGACCCCACTTGGGGGCAGCATGACAGCTCCCTCTCCTGGGCCGGTCCCCTCACTTTCCCTCTTCGCCACGTCAGTAAAGTTTCTCTTTCATGTGGGTTCTCTGATGCGTAATGAAATTGGAGCTGTTGCTGAAGCCCTTGCCACACTCGGGACACTTGTAGGGCTTCTCCCCCGTGTGGATTCGCTGGTGTATAATGAGAACTGAATTCCAGCTAAAGCCCTTCCCACATTCTGGGCACCGGTAGGGCTTGTCCCCCAAGTGGGCCCTCTGGTGCATGACCAGGATGGAGCCCCGGCTGAAGCTCTTGCCGCACATGAGGCACTCGTAGGGCTTCTCACCCGTGTGCGTCCGCTGGTGCACCACCAGCTGGGAGCGCTGGCTGAAGCCCTTCCCGCACTCGCCGCACTTGTAGGGCTTCTCCCCCGTGTGGATCCGCTGGTGCTTGATGAGGTTGGAGCTCCAGCTGAAGCTCTCCCCACACGTCAGGCACTCATAGGGCTTCTCGCCCGTGTGTGTCCCCTGGTGCGCGATCAGGCTGGAGCTCTGGCTGAAGCCCTTCCCGCACTCACCGCACTTGTAGGGCTTCTCCACCAGGTGGGTCCTGCGGTGCGTGGCCAGGTTGGAGCTCCGGCTGAAGCTCTTCCCACACTCGCCGCACTGGTAGGGTTTCTCTCCCGTGTGAGTCCTCCGGTGGGTGATGAGGGCGGAGCTCTGACTGAACCTCTGGCCACAGTCCGGACACTTGTACGGTTTCTCCCCGGTGTGAATCCTCTGGTGTCGGATCAGGTTGGAGTTGTAGCTAAAGCTTTCGCCACATTCTTTACATTCGTAGGGCTTCTCTCCGGTGTGGATTCCCTGATGCGTATTAAGGCTGGACCGGTTGCCGAAGCTCTTGCCACACTCGGGGCACGAGTACGGTTTCTCCCCCGTGTGGGTGCGCTGGTGAGCGATGAGATTGGGGCTCCTGCTGAAACTCTTGCCACACTCGGCACACTGAAAGGGTTTCTCGCCTGTGTGGATCCTCTGGTGGGTAATGAGGTTTGCGCTCCGGCTAAAGCTTTTCCCACAATCCCTGCATTTGTAAGGTTTCTCCCCCGTGTGAGTCGTTTGGTGTCTACTAAAGTTTGAACCATCACTAAAGCTCTTCCCGCATTCATCGCATTTGTAGTATTTCTCTCCTGTGTGGGTCCGCTCGTGCGTGATTAGGTGGGATTTCCGGCTGAAGGTTTTCCCACACTGGGGACATTCATAGGGCTTCTCACCCAGGTAGGTGCCCTGAAGGCCTATGAGCTGTCCAACCTCCTTGCCCTGGGATGGCACCTCCCCGTGGTCCTCACCTGGGCCGTTTCTCTGAGGACCCCTGGAGCCACAGTCCCTCTCAAAATCACTTTCCCAATCAGACTGCTGAACACCTTCCCCTTCAGGCATTTCTGAGAAGATCTCATGAGACTCCACCTCCTCAAATATGTCTTGATTAAAGTTCTCCCCATTTTCACTCTGGATCTCAAAATCTGAAATAATGAAGAAAGACACACAATTTAGACTCGATTCCTTGTAATGATGAGAAAAGGAAACCAAAAGGGAAAATTCAACATCTAGTGAAACTAAAGAGGCTAAAGAATCCTTAAAATTTTTTAAAACCAGGTTTACTTCTTTCTAACTGGTTATCTAGTTGCCAGGCCTCAACCTTTCTGGTAATCACCCAGAATTTCTAAGTCTTAAAGCTGTGGGTTCTATGTCTCTACCTGTTTCTTCACTTAGAAATGAGGGCAGGTTAAAATGTGAAAATCCTAATCGAGGGAAAGTAACAGGGTATATGATAACCCCCAAAGCTCACCCATGATGCTTAGTAGGTGCTCAATTAAATTCGATAAATGAATGAGTTTTTTATTGCTATCACAGAAATTTCTCTAAAGTTTTCCTTTCAAAAGGAGCTTATATAATAATCTTGTGCATTAAAATACATCTGGTGTTTATCTTATTAGCTGGCATGTAAATAAGACACAGACAAGAGGACAGCACTCCTGCAACAAGGACTCTAGGTGCCTATACAGATGACTGGAAGCTAACAAGTGGGCAGTTAAAAAAGCCCTGAATTTTATCTGCAGTGAGAGCCTACAGGTAGACCTCCCATTGGTAATAGAAAATGTCTACCTTCCTAGAATCTTTATTTCCAGAACCTTGTCAAACCCTCTACTGCCCAACGCTTATCAAACACGTGGGCAAAAGACATCACTGAAGAAGACTGCTGGAAGAATACACACCCCTTCCTCAGACTAGAGACTTTAATAAATCCATCCCGGGATTAGGCCAGAGCAGCAGAGAGCTGTGAGCCTGGACCTCGCTGTTCTGATCCCAGCAAACTATGTTCACTGAACTGTGTGTTGGTTTAATGGCTCCGGCTGACGGTGACAAACACTCTAACAAGTGTCATTAGAAATTAATGGCTGTCAAGAACATTAACACTGCCAGGAAGTTGTTAATGGCATTGTTTATACCTCACCATGTCCGCTTGGTGAGCCTAAGGGGGACATTTTGCTCTGACCAAAATACCAAAAAGCTGCTCTTCTGAGCAACCAATTTGTGACTGCCTCATGCCTGAGTGTGGCTCTGTTTTGCCTTGCCTGCTGGGAAGCTCGGGGCTAAAAGCTCAAGAGTAAGAACACTGGATGTTTTCGCAGCATGCTATTTGTATTCTTTAATTTCATTTTTTCCCTCCCGTCATTTTCTTTTCTACTATCATTTCCTTGTGCGTCATTTCTATAAAGCATTTTCAGTTCCTTTTTTTTTTTGGAATTCTGTAGAGTATACAGAAGTAAGTCAATGATATATTGATAAAAGTGATAGAAAATTATTCCTAAGCCCTCAAATAAGACCCCCTGAGAAAGCAGATCCATCCATAACAGGGCAGACAATTAGCAAAATAATTACACAAAGTCCTATTGACATTTCCATTATTAAAGCTTATAAACAATTTACAGTTAAATGCTCAATTCGGTGATTATTAGTTTCTATAACAATGTAAATTTCTATTTATGTGCATGGTAAAATTTGACATGTATCTTTCAGGCAGAACCTGGGTTCCACCTATGCCTATATAAGAGTGTATTTAAACTTGCAGATAGGCATATAATTGCATTTCATGCTCACACTAACATATATGCTGCTGGTAATCTGCGAGCTCATATAATTGCCCTCCGGCCCCCTCCCCCAGATCTCCAGGGGATGGATGTCGCTGTGAGGGGCGTAATGCAGGCTTCCGCTTGGCCAGGGTTAGTAGGTCTGTGCTTCAACTTCCTGCAACAATGTTTTGCAAATTTCTAGCACAGAGCTCTGCTATCATAGCTCTTCTATAACATCCTGTAGGCTGAGGCCCTAATTCATTTTTTGCAAGCTAACATGACCAAAAGTATTTTTTTGATAACTCTACTAACCACTTTCTTCTGAATAGTGACATTAGCTAATAAGGGTGTCACTGCCTTAAGATCAGAACTAGTATGTTCTGGGATGAGCTCAGACGCGACAGGAAAAACAAACTCAAACTTCATTTCAGTGAGATTAGGAAGAGGATTAATTTGCAGACACAGACACTGGGCAAAAGCCAGTGAAGGAAGAAGCAGGTGAACAAGCATGGAAAATAACATGTGGGAGGAGGATGGTACTCAGGGGAAGCAGACCTCAAAAAGCTCAGGCAGAACATCACTTCCTGAAGGTAAGGGACGTACCCTCAAGTTCAACAGTGCACTTAAGGACTGGGGTGAGCAGGACTGACTTTCTTGGTTCAGAGAAGCAAAAGGGACGAACGAGGCTACCACCAGAATCACACAGATGAACCACATGAGGAAAGTGCCTTTGACTGTCACACATTAAGCATAGGAATGATTCTTATGGAGAAAAGTCGCCATTTTTCATCCAAAGAGTTAAAGGAAGCCACTACCTCTGTGAAGGAAGATCACAAAGTAGAAGTGAAGAAAGAGCGAGACAACAGAAAGAGATGAAATGTGAACCGGCAGAACTCAGGAAAAGCGGGGGGGGGGGGGGCGGGGGGAATCCAGAGACATGGAGACAAATGTGCAGAAACACGAAGGGAAACAGGCACCTTGGAAAGCACGAGAGGGAGGACGACTGAGGTGGCAAAAGTAAACCGAAGGAACCAATATTTCAAGTACAATCTATAAAGGTATAAGAACCCTTGAAAAGTGCACTGTATGCCAAGGAAAACTAACCGAGAGCGGTTAATAATGAGACTGGACAACAATGCAAAAAGATCAAATCACTTCTGTGGGGGAAGGAAACCAACTGGTCTTAGATTTCTCGACAGCAACACTCAGTGCCAGAAGAGCGTGCAGCAACAGCTACAAGGTACGCAAGAAAAGAAAACGTATGCCAAGGATTTTATGTTCAACAAAAACTGTCCTTCAAAATAATATTCAATGTAATCGAAAAACGTGCTATTGAAAAACTTGCAACTTCCAGTAGATTTTTAATACAAATCTCAGGATTCCAATGATTAAAGAGACTGAACAGAAAAACAAACAAACAAAATCTATCCTTCAAGCACAAAGCTTAGAGACAAACAGCTTTGGATATGCACAATTTCACGGAATACTGTTATATGAGCCCTTCTTGAGGAATTTCAGTAAACCAAGAGGTAAAGGGAACTCTAGAGCAGAGATTGGAGATGAAAACAATACATTTGTTGTTTTAGAACGAAGTCTAAAACAACCATGGCGGTTAGAGTGGTAAGAGAATGTAAATGTTATACGGTGATGTAGAAATGGCACTAATGAAAACTGGGGTCGGGGGAAGAAGATGCAGTATAGAATATACTCACTGCCTTATCTGTAATACCTGGGACCTCGAAGGATATCGTTTACAACTGACAAATCATGTAACTGAAGTATAAATGTCTTTTAACTATGGAAAACAGTACAGAAGTTCCTCAAAAAATAAAAATAGAACTACCATGTGACTCAGTAGTCCCCCTTCTGGGTGTATACTGTTTCCTAAGGAAAGAAAATCACTATCTCAAATAGGTATCTGCACCCCCATGTTCACTGCAGCATTGTTTACAATAGCCAAGACAAGAAGATTCTTAGAAGCACTATTCAATTTCTGATGGTCTAATAGGCAAAAGAATAGTTTCTTGATTTAATGAGTATTTCCCTAATAATCTGTAAGGTAAAATTTATTTTGTGTAACTTGAGAAGTAGGGATCTCTTTCTGTGTAACTTATGAAGTAGGGATCCAATTTTAGTTTTTTTTCAAAATGGTTAGACCACTGTCCAAATTCCACTCATTGAACAGTTCTTGAATTACCACAGGACCTCTTCCCTTATGTATGGGTCAGAAGATAAAAGCCACAACCATAGCTCGGTCTAAACCAGTGGTTCTTGTATTTTCCCACCCCTGACACACACTCTTGACTCGTGTGCACAGCACATTCCTGTGGCTATTCACAGGACTGTGTGTGTTCCCCTGCCTAGCCAGAGGGCTCCTCTTTCTCTCCCATGCTAGAAAGTATATCAGAATGAGTGTGAGGAAAACTGATGTCAATATGGGGATAAACTTGAATTTACTATAACTTACTTAGAACAATGAAACTGGTTACTAACTGCGGCACTTTAGTGTGAGTTAGGCTCAATGTTCTCACAAAGCCCCTCCCACCCGATAGTGACAAACCGCTGTGTCTCAACACTATGGTCAGAGGCATTGGTCTAAAATACGGAAGTGATTCCACACAGCTTCTGTCCAAGTCAGGCTCTCCCATCGAAATGCTGCCCTGAAAAGCGGGCTGGGAACCTGATCAGACCTGAGTGACGGGGAACACGGTTCCACCCAAACTCCGGGTGCTTGAAAGACTAACCACTGATAAAAACAGAAATGAGTTCTGTTATTAGTTTAAATGAATAACTGCCAAACACTTTACAGTTATAACGTTACATCTCTCTAAGAGTTCTGTATGGTATATGTTTCAAATACTTAACTGGATTCAAAGTGATTTTGCTTTGAAGCTGAGAATTGTAGCTTTAGAAAGACATACATCTGTACAACTGTCCAACACCCTCCACACCCCTTCTGGTTAAGAAAGATGAATGTATGTGTTCGTTTGTTGTTAAGGGAGCATATTGCTGGAGCAGCAGCTCCAGATAGGTAAGCTGTTGCCTGTGCCCACAGAAAGCCAGATGATGCCAGGGATGGCTGGAGAGGTCAGCTGTGACTCTTAGGCTCACCTGTTGGAAAAGAGTAGGTTTGAAGCTGACAGTCTCCATTTCTCTGTAGTACAGATGAAGAACAAAAGAAAAGAAAACAAAGGTTCTTTGCCTTCTGGGATTTTATAGGTCCCTGGAAGAAATAAAACAAGTATTCACAGAAATAGGTAACTAGATGGACTATGATAAAAAGCCAAAAGAGAAGAAGAACCCAAATGTTCTGGAGTGAAGACTCCTATCAGAGGTGATCAGAGATGCTGCTGGCTGGGTGGGCCTGGGCACAGGGAAGAGGGACTGGAAGTAAGGACAGCTTTATGGAGTAGGTCTCCAAGGACGACCCGGATGTTATCACAAAGGAACAGGACCAAGCCATTCCAAGTCAAAATTCAGGAGCACAGATGAATGCTAGAAAGCACAGGTATGTTCAAGAAACAGCAAGACCAGGTCTGAATGGGGCAGGGGCTACAGCAAGAGAGGCCTGATCAGGGCCATCTGAGCCAGGTCGCACAGGCCCAGGGGCTCCAAGAGGATGGAGGAGGTCACACTTGATTTGGAGACAATGGGGAACTCAGAGACTTTTAAGCAGGAGAGTGCCCGGTCACTCAGGTAGGAGTGGAGCCGCTGCAGTGGAGGGGAAAGAGGCTGGAGGCAGGGTCCCTTTGGAGGGTGCTGCAAGAGTTCAGGCAAAACCCCAAGAGCCTGAATTGAATTAGGCCTGGGGACTAAAACATCCTTGGTTAACACAGTGAGAGAGGAGCTTACACTTAACCTATTAACAGAGGTCCAATTTTAATCAGAATGATAAGACACTTTAACTGTGAGCACCTAGAGGTACCCGCTAGTCAAATATTAAACCACTGTGCTAGGTAAATGTGTCCAAATGTCACGAGCTGGTCAAACAGAATAGCGGTCAGGTGGTCTCATGCTGCGTAATAGTTGAGAAGGGATGACAATAACTGCAGGGGCATTTGTTAAAGACCAACAAAGATGACCTCCAAGTCGGAAGTCAAGAGACTGACAAAACCATGCTGGATGTCCCAAGAGAGATGAAGACACGAAGCCCCACAGCAAGCCAGGTGGGGAGGGCTGTTGCGGTGGGTACCTGTGATCACCTGAGACATTTGCTTAGCTCTGACCCTCTGCCTTGTGATTTCCTCAACCAAATAACAACCCCCATGGCCTCTCCTTAGCCCCCAGCCTGTCTGGCGTCTTGGCAGCATCCAGCCGAAGACCCTCAAGTTCATTCACTTGTCCCATCCATCAGGAGCCAGTTAAACTAAGTGTTTAAATAGGATTTTATATCTGTTTAAATAGGAAGAGTAAAATTAACAGTTATTTTCCAAGGCCAAAGAAAATCAGGTGCTTTGTTTCAGATAAAACCTAGGATCTACCAAACACACGTGGAAGCGAGCAGACTGGAGTCTGACTCCTGGCTCCACCTCTTACCAACTGTGGCCTCGAGTAAGGGCTGATCTTGCTGCACTTCCGTGTCCTCGCCTGTGAAATGACAGTCCTGCCCACCTCACAGGACTGATAGAGGGACACGTAAGGAGCCCGATGCAGGGCAGGGCTCACAGGAGGCCCTCAGTGGCAGTCCTTTTCTCCAAAGGACGGCCTTACAGCTCCCAAGTCCCTGCAAGTCGGCCCTTTCCTTTCCTCGATTTTCTTCCCAGTCTTCTGAATCCTTTAGATGCTTCCGACTTAGTCACCTCTGTCTCGGTCCTCGTCCGCATCCCTTCCAACAGCCCACTGGGAACTAGCACTTTGCATCCATCACAGATGTGATGACATGCGTGAGAACATGAGTGACGTCCTCAGACCCAGAAGTTCGAATCTTGGGCCCAGGTCAGCCTTGTACTAGCTGCGCAATCTTAAGAAGTCACTGACTGCTCTCGCTATCTCCCAAGGTGGTAGAATTTCTGGGAATTTTGCGTATTAGATGCCAGGCACATTGCCTGGCCCACAGAAAGGGATGCATAAATGTTAGCCATCATTGCTGAATTCTTTCTCACGTCCATCCTCTCCTCTCCTTCCTCTGCTGTCCCCACCTTGGCCCAACCCCTATCACTGCACACCCGATGTCAAAGTGGCTTCCTGGCTGCTCTCCTGCCTCTAGCTTCTCCTCACTGTTATCAAACCTACATCCTGTTGCCAAACTCAGCTTCCTCCCATGCCCCTTGGGCCTAGTTTAAGAACCTGCTCAGGCCAATGACAGTCAGCCCAAGCCTCTACCCACCCTCCCCCAAACTCTGCTTCCTACCACTTCCTAAAAACACACTTTCTACTCTAATCAGCCAGCCTTTCTTACTGTCATCTGAACTGTGCCACGCTGGGCTACCTTTCCAGCTTCTGCTTAGCACAGCTCCTCTCAGATGCCACCCGTCTGCCTGCCCTGTACCCCAGCCTGCAACATCTGCTCGAGTGCCACAACCTCCATAAAGCCTTCCCTGACCTCTCTTCCCCTGCATTTCTCATCGGCACACAGGCAGGCGTTTTCCACGGTCCTGAAACAGTCCTCAGGGCACAGGTAGATCAGAATTAAATATGTGGTGATCAGAGGAGTCCAGTTTACAAGTGGAGAGCAGGATGGAGGCAGAGCAGTTAAATGGCATGCCTGGGTCCCACAGCGTATTAGTAACACAGGGGACAAATACATTAACCGGTGCAAAGAACTCAAGTTTGTAATTCCTCTTCTAAGAGCCCAGTGTGACTTTATACCACAAAAAGTCCCTAGTTATTAGCTAGTTTATTTGTCATTCATCTTGGTTTCATAAAAATCATCGCTTTAAAAAAAAAAAAGATTTGGTTTTTCTAACTGCTGGATGTTTAAGTGTTTATTGCACAACCCAGTGAAGGTGCCAAGGGGGATTTATAGGGTCTTCCCCTAGTCCTCCATTAAGCTTCCCAGCCACAGAAGTAAAAACCATGCTTGCTAAGCACATGCAACTCCGAGAGTACTCCTCTAAGCCATCTCCCATACTGAAATTCTGGAACTGTCACTGCATACAAGGGCATTAAAAAAGGTGACAATGTGCTGATTGCCTGCAGACAGCGTAGAAGGATGGGGCTGTCCCCAGCTCTGTCCCGAATATCCCATTCTCCTCCTCCAACTCAAAGGGTGCTCCCACCCTCTCTCGTGAAGTTCAGCATCTCACCACTGTCCCGAAGGGTCTGGGTCAAGTCTTCCACCAGGGCCACGGCCTCCTCGCTGCTTTCGGGCCGATGCTCTTGCAGCCAGGCCTGAATTTCCCTTGGCAGCATGGTCAGCATTTGCTCCTTGGTGTGCACCTCTGGCCTCAGCCAGCGCCGACAAAGCTCTCGAAGGCGGCCGAGTGCCCCCTGTGGCCCTCCCGCTGCCTCCTCGTGAGGGCTGCCCTTGCCAGCGCTCTGGGGAAAGGGCTCAGACTCAGGGCCATCCTCCTGCAGCACAGCTTCCTGTACCCAAGAGTCGTCCTCCAGGATCATGGTGGTGACCTCCTCTTCTTTTTCTTCTTCTTCTTGAGGCACCTGGACTAAGGGGCTCAGAGGAGTGGTTACTCTTGGCACCTCCGCAGCCATCACCCACGTTCTTGGAGCAGTCACCCCAGGCTTCTAGCCTTTAACTTGAGTCTTCTCCAGCCAGGCTCTCTGAGAAGACACCTCCCTACTCAAATTTCAACAAGTAGCCCAGCTGAGAAATGAGAAAGAAAGAGAACTAGAATCAATAAGTAAACTATCCTAAAACAATCTAACTCACAGCAGCCTGGGTCAGGCCACCAAGTAATTTTTATATCTGCAAATCAACACAAGTTTCCTGTCTCTCTTAAAGAAAAAATGGCTTATTCCTGAAAACCTGTCTCTTTCTATGGCAAGAGAAGTTAAGAAGAATCCGAAACACAGGATATACAGCACTTTTCTTTCCAAAAGACCAAGGCAAGAGCATAAGAAATTCAAAGAACTTGCAAGAAGAACCCAGGACTGAGTTATCTTGCCCTAAATCAGATCACACTTGCTGCAGAGTGAGTGACCTTGACCTTACAAATCAGTCACCCAACCTCACTGACCACCTAATAAGCAGGATAATAACACCCATCCTTCTTATCTCGGGGGAAACATCTTAAAGATTAGCAATGGATCAGATGTCAAGACACTTTGTGCTTCAGTGGAAAGAAGGCAATTTCTCACCTGCATTACCACCATATTTTAAAGTATGAAGTTTTAAAATGTTCATACCCTTCAATCCAGCCTTGGCCACCTCAGGAATTTATCTTTAAAAATAACCATCTTTGAAAAGAGAAATTTATTTGTAAGGACACACAACCATAGCATTCTAATTGCAAAGAAAAAAAAAAGGCATATTAAAAATCCAGTAGCAGGGGAATGGTTAATAAATTATGCCACACCTATACAGTAAAATATTAAAACTACACTGGTAATAACGGCTACCTTTGGGGGGTAATGACTAAGAAGGAACTCAGAGGAGCCTTTAGGGTGCTGGAAATGTTCTATATATTGATTTGACAATGGCTGCAGAAGAGTTTACATATGAAATTTAAGATCTGTGCACTCTGCTGTATTTTAAAACATTTTCTAAATTATGCTGACAGAGATTATTAATCATTAATCATTTAAGGTAATCCTGATAATATTATAACTATGGATACACGCAAAACCAGCAAGGCATTAAAACCATAGAAACAATATGAACCCAATTCGCTTTAAAAATGATCAATATACATAGAGGGAAAAATCTGGATGGAGATTCTGCAAGGTGTTGGGAGCAGTGAAGTGACAAATTATTTAAAGACTATAAAAATAATGAAAAATATTTTAAAAAATCATTATCACATCATACTCAGATAACGATCCCCCTACCCAAAAAAAAGGGAAGAAGGAAAAACTTTTTAAAAGAACAAAACAGTAATGTTAGTAGGAAAACCGAAGCTCCTGGTGTGTATTTATTTACAGTGACTAGAAGAAACTCAGGGATAAGAGAATTCTTGGGAGCTCGGGAAAACTGTTCCTAGCAAAGCTAATTCGCTGTGACGTGGGGCATGACACGCCCTCTCTGAGCTCAGTTTCCCCATCTATAAAATGAGCTCCGCAGGATGTCGTCCAGTGTGCTTCCAGTCCAAACTCTGCGTCCCCGGCTGGATGTGCAAGGAGCTCTCCGCTGGGAGAAAAGCCCGGGTGCGTTAGCTGAGCGGACTGGCGCGTTAACCAGGACCCCCTCCCCGGGCGACGGGCCGCGGACAGCGCCCCCGGCGCCCCTCCCCCAGCAGGCGGCCAGCTCTGGCTCCAGGCCCGTTACTCCCCGCCTCGGGCTACTCTCCTGGGCCGCGCGGCGCTAGGCCTGCCTTTCCGGGCTCACCTCTCTGGAGACGAGATCCTGCTCCGGCAGCGGCTCCGCGTGCAAAGCGCCCCGGGCACGGCCCCACTCGATTCACCACGGATCCGGCCGGAGGGGCACCGAGAACAATGGACGGGATGGGCCCGCCCCCACCGCACTCATTGGCTACGAAGAACAGCCCTTGGAAATTCTGCTTTCTGATTGGTGGATACAGCACCCAAGCCGGGGTTGGGGGGAGGCAAGGCCGAAGGCACTGTGGGAGATGTAGTCCACCCAGACTCCCTGGGCTACGGGCCTGGGAAAGGAGTTTTGGGTTAATAGCCTGGGAAGTACAGAAGAGCCAGAGGCAGAAAATCCGCGAACTGGCTGTCAGGACCCCAGTGTTGGCCAGAGCTGTGACCTGAAACAGGTCATTTCCCTTCTTTAAAGCCTCCGTATAGTTGTCTATAAAAAGTGAAAGTTGGATGGACTTGAATGTCTTTTTCAGCTGTGAACTGTGTGGCAATTGTTAGGCCCCTCGATGGCCAAAAGCAGCCTCCTAGCGAGAAACGGATCAGCACAGGAAAATCCCCCGGGGTCTCTAACCCAACTTGCAGATACGCGCATCTGGCTCTCACACACACCTTTGTTTTGCCCGTGGTATTCCTGCGTCTGGGGTAAAGCTCTGTCCCGCTTCTGCCAGGAACTCCCATTCTTTTATCTTTCTCCTCTTCTGTGGAGTACCTGCGTCAGACAGATACTCCGCCCCCAGCACACCTGTTCGGCAGGTGAGTGTGGGAGGTTGCCTCTATTGTGGTGTTCCCACTTGGCACTCTTGAAGAAATGGATGTCCCGACGATGCTGTATGACAACAGGTAAGACACTGCCCTGAAATCCAAGGGGGAAATATAAGAATGGAGAGAAAAACAATCCCAATGGGCTGTGACAGAGCAATTGTGTATTTGCATAGAGCAACTATTGGAAGCCCACACAAATGACTACATTTGTTATTTCAATTTTCATAAATTGCATTTCATAAAAATTTCATTTCATGAATATTTGAGAAATGTTTTATATAACTGATGATTTTAATCTCATTTTTACGAACCGATTGTTCAGATCTCCTGTTTTTAAAATCGAATTTACCTGTAAGAGCTCTTGTATAATAAAAAATGGTCCCTCTGTTTGTTACAGAAGTTGCTACTATTTTCTCAATTTGCTGTTTGTGTTTTGCTGTTTCTTTAAAACATAGAACTTTGACTTAACATTTTTATGACATCAAATTTGTCAATGTCTTTTTATAGCTTCTGAGTTTCGTGTATTCTTAGAAAATTCTCTGTACCACTCCAAAAATTATTTGAATTTCTCTCATTTTTCACTAATTATAACCACTTTAACTAATCCAGGTATAAAGATGCAAAGTGAGCTATTAAATACTACGTCCATGGTAGCATCTTAATTTATTAGCCCAATGTGACCACATGCAAACAGCACCACCTCCAGGCTAGAAGTCTGCAGTAAGTATCTGAATGCAGAATCCCCTGCCACCACCTCTCCAGTGGTCAGCATTCCTAGAGCGCAAGGCCCCCAAAATGATTGAGGATGATAATTCTTGGGGATGGTCATGTATTAACAAAGATTTGTTTCTCCACTTTTCCATCCTTAATAGGGATGGGATTTTACACAAAAGGGAAAAGATTTATTTAGTTGGGGTAGGGAGTGAAGCTACAGCTGACTGAGTCCAGCAGCCTGAGTTCATTTATCTCTGCTCTTGTCCCAAACCAACGCTTAACCACAAGATACTGGCACTGTCTTGTCAAAGGAAAATCCTGGAGCCAGCCATCTCTGCCCTATGACATTGATCCTAGCCAATATCAACTGTCCCAGCTTTAGATAGACAGTAAGTCATATTTAAGACCCATTTTTGATATAACCTGGCCCCCAAGCCAGTGCCATAAGACCAGCCTGGGACAGCGAGCAAGCCTAGAGACACAGCCCTCCCTGTTCAGTGAATAGGACTGTTCCTGTAGGTGATTCCTTTCTCTAAGCCACAGGGGTGACAGAGGCTCTGTTCTGCCAGTGGGAATTCTTAGTTAAAAACTTCAGAGAACTACTCTGGCTAACCTAAGTAAAAGGGACTTCCTGAAAGAATATCAGGCAACCCACAGAGTAAATGGGAGCTGCAGGATCAGGCTTGAGAACATTTGGGAACCACGAAATAGAGCAGGGCATCAAGAACCACAGCAACAATCTCTTAGCAGGCAGTCCAGACTGCCCGCCCCATAAGCCCTAGTGATATTACAGCCATCTCTGTTTGTCTGCCTCCTCTCAGGGTTCCAACCCAGAAAGAGAGCATTTGGTTGCCCACCCTCTGGACCCGAGGGTAAGAGGAAATTGGATTTGGCTCCTAGCTTTCCTTACTAATACTCCACACAAACCGCAGGTTCCCCTCAAGAGATTAGAGGCCTATTAGGAAAAACTGGACAGGCACTACCTGTCTTTAGATGTTCAGCAAGAAGAGACCTTACCCCAAGGGATGCTCAGCCAAGGGCCTCTGAGGCTCTGAGGCTCTGATGGAGGCGATAAGGCTGGGAATGGGCAAAACACGCTTTCCATAGCACCTGGTCACAGTCAGGGCCAATATTCTTGAGGAGATGAGGGTGAGACATTGAGGCAGAGGGGCCTTTGGGCCCTGGGATGCAGGAAGCACTCCTGCTACCTAAGATCCCCATCATTGCTTAACCCAACTTACTTCCTCAGTGTCACAGTAAGAAGGGAGAGTCCTCTGGTTGTATGAAAGATGTGTGTCTCACTCTTTCTAGTTATTCTGCAGAGTTGGGGCCACTAAATATGATGATGGGAAATAAATGGACAGTGTTGCAGGATGGCATAAGGCTGGCCTAAAGAGAAGAGAAAGACTACAGGGGGTCTCATCGCAGGAATTCCCAAAAAAGAGGAGAAACTAGAGAATGGGATCTGGGGGACATTTATTTTCAAGAGGGAAGAGCAAAGTTCAGTCCAATTAAGTGTCACTGAACAATTGTGAAATTAAGCATCCCTTGGTACATTCCCATGTAAAAAGAAGCTAGAGCAGGATTTTTGGGGGAATGGAAGTTTTTTACTTCCCAAGGCCAGGATCTTTTCCTGTTTTTTATGAATAGTTTTTATTTAGTGTGACAGAGGGAGGCCCTTTGAACCTTGTGCTGCTCCTCAAGGGAGGCTGGATTTTCTCTTTCTCAGCGTCCTGTGCTCGCCTGGGCATCTAGCTCTTTGTGCCAAGAAGAAGGAGGAGAATGGATTTGCAGCCTCCGGCCAGTTCCCATGCCCTATTCTGAACTGCTCTATTCAAGGATATTTCTGAGAAGGCACAAGGGTGCTCTGCGCTGGACAGAATGACTCAGGAGGGAGCCCCAGTGTGGGTTGGTGCTTGCCAAGACACAAAGGCACCAGTGGCACAGGGATGCTCAAGACAGAATGTGTTTTAGAGAGGAGTCAGCTCTGTAATCTTCAATGTCCCCCAAGCCATTACAAGTGAAGACTAATTATAAAGATAGGAAGAAAAAAAAAGGAAAATATTTAAATACATGCTCATGCACACACATACACATACACAATCTCTACGCTGCTCAGTTCATAGGAAGAAAACATTAGAATAGTTAGTTGACCATTTGAAAGAGAAAAAAATCTTGTAACCTTCAGTAAGGCTTGCAGTGCACTTGGCATGCAAAAGACACTTCAAGACCAGTTCCCGGATTTGTCAAACCAGATGCTGCCAATAAGCTACTTCTTTACAAATACTGAAGCCACTGAAGATGAGATTTACCATGCCACATGGCCTGAGAGGTACAGACATCCCCTGGAAATGGTTTGGTGCCATGGACTGCCTGACATCCATTATCCAGACCACCAAACGTTGGAAAATTACCATCACAGACCAATCCAGAGGCTAAGAATGCAGGACTGATTCTTCTCAAGAATGTAATTTTTACTATAAGAATGCTCAGCTTTTCTTTCTTCTTCAGAACATCCTGGGTATTGTCGACTCGTGTCTCTGATTTGCAAGTCCTAAGACTCTCAAATAAATCTTTGTCATGTAACCAAAGCCTCCTGACTATTTTGTGTTCAGTGGATACTATGGACTTTGGGTGATTATTATGTGTCAGTGTAGGTTCATCAGTTGTAACAAATGTGCTACTCTTGTGGGGGTTGTTGCTAACAGGAGAGGCTACCCATGCGAGTGGGTAGGGGTGAGTATAGGAACTCTTTATACCTTCCTTTTAATTTTGCTGTGAACCTAAGACTGATGTAAAAAGTAAAGTCTTAAAAATAAAAATAATGAAAAAAATTTAAAATACAGTAACATACCGTTATACATCTTTTATATGAGAAAAATAATTGTTTCTGTTAGAGCCAAATAAAACAAAAAGGCAAGATGAAATATGCTGCTTGTAGAAATTTTGGAAAATACAGACACTTTTAAAAAGATAACAAAAATAATTTCAATATCAAATGTAACTTCTGTGGGTTTCTTTTCATTTTTTTCCTATGCATATGAATGTGGCAATATGAACTGTACTACAACATCAAGATACCTTTAAAATAGAGAAACTAAATCTAGATTTAACCTCTAACTACTTAATTAGCCAATAACTTTCTTTTTGGAGTTTCACCTTCTCCAGGAGTGTCTAGGACTCTGGGGTTTATGTACCACACACAAAGCAGCCCTGTGGACACACGCATCTATGAGGGAAAAAAGCCCAAGGCGTCCCAAACTCCGGACTGTGGCCTCTTCTGCAATTACTCCGAACACCACAAGGTGTCATCCTCTGTGCGTTCAAATCGAGGTGAGGCAACAGGCCCGTCCTTCAGAAGTTGTCCTCTTAAGTGCTGGGGAGGAAGAATTCCACTTCCTCAGCACCAATTAATCCAGAGTCCCCCGTAGGTTTTCTAGGGATCTCATACCTTCTCCCTGTGTGCCTTTACACACCAAAGGTTGGTTACTGGTCCCCACCTTCCCAGAGACTAGGGCCTGACTGCCTCCGGGGGTGGGCTGGGGGGCGGGGCAGACATTCAAAGCAGCTAAATGCTATTTACCTTCCTTGGAGGAAGGGTACCTCCCCTGTGAGTCAACGCCCAGAAGACTTTCTGGCATTCTTTTAGTAAAGCAGTGAAAAAAACAACCCACATATTACATCTTCAGATATAGGTCATATCATTTTTCATGAAATATATCTTAAGCATTGTCCCATGTCATAAATTTTTCATAAATATTATTTTTAATGGTTGAATTATTTTTTCATCACATAATTCTGTTTAACTTCTGTAATGATTAATCTTTTAGGCACTAATTATTTCCAATATTTTTGCTATATTGACTATTTTTGTACATTCATCTTTGTATGTATTACTGATTATTTCCTTATGAGAAACTTAGTATTGAAATTACTGAGTTAAAAACAATTTTAAGTCCTTTTATTCATGCTGAAAAAAGACTTCCAATAAAGCAAGTATCATTGTGTATTACCAGCAGCAAGCAATATATAGAATGCTTAGCTTACTGCATCCTTATGAAAAGTAATTAAAATAATTTTTTAAATCTGATAATTGGAAAAGGGAAAAATAATTTTTTAATTTGCAATTAATTACTGATACTAATAAACAGTTTTAAATTTATGTTTTCTGTTTCTATAAATCATCTATTATTAGCTTTTGCTCATTTACTTATAGGGGTCTTAATTTTTTAAAATGATTCTTGTGAGCACTTTATTTACTTAAGATATAATCTATTGTTTTTTGTATTTGTTACAAATGTTTCCTCAGTGTAATGCTCATTTTAAAATTTTACTAATAACATTTTAATGTTTATAAGTTTTTTCAATTTGTAATTTTTTAAGATTACTTTTTTTAATTGAGGTAAAATTATACACAATGAAATGCACAGATCTTAAGTGCACATGTCAAAGAGTTTTAAAAATATATATATACTGGGGTGTGCATGTTTTAAATTTTTATATATTCGAATTTCTTGGTCTTCTCCAGTGATCACTGTTAGGAAGAAGTAAAAGACTTTGAAATGGACTCCCCCAAGAAAGCTACTGGGCATGTTATCTAGAGCACCCTTCCATGTTATCTTTTCTTTTCTTTGATATGTTTTACCAATCTGTATGTTTCTTACTTATTGGTAAAATATTGTAGAAAACCTATATTAATGCAAATTATTCTTGTACATAGAAATGCAAATTAGTTGTGGCTGTTGGAATATAATTGATTATTGCTCTGTGGTCAGATACCTCTATGTAGAATTTTTTAGTATCCCTTATCTGCCCACAGATATGTGTGTGTGCAGTGTGCATCTTTGAATTCTCTTGTGAACTAGTTGTAACATCTTATTGGTTCCCTGATTAGTTAGTGAGTTAAATACAATCTTTGACATGTGTTCATTTTATTTTTGCATGAGTTATGCTTATGTCCTCTTTAAAATGAATTTAAGAGCATTCTAAAATGGGAAAAAAATTTTTTAAATAAAATGAATTTAAACATCATCCATATTAAAGGCATGGGTTAATAGGTCATGGCCTGAATTCATTCTGGAAACAGTTTATTTTGAAGTTTAAACTTATTTAAAAGGGCTAGGACAAGACTGACAGTTCATAATTACGAATAATCAAGAAAAGCTCGAATAGGAACATGTCTTTTCTACCTAACATGCCACTGATGATTTAGACTCCATGCCCCAAGATTGATATATATATATATAATATATATATATATATATATATAATATGTACATATATATACATATATATATACATATAACTCTTTTGCAAGCAAAGGTCTAATAAGCCCTTTCTTCTAAAAGAAGAAAGAAAGAAAGAAAGAAAGAAAGAAAGAAAGAAAAGAAAAAAGAAAGAAAGAAAAAGAGAAAAACTAGAGTTAGTTCTTTGCTTAGAAAACATAAATAAATATACTTATTTATGTTTCCAAATTTCCAATATAACAGGATTGAGGTCATACAGTGTGGTCTTTCCGTTTTTGTCTTTTTTCTGTCTCAGCTTCTCTTCAAGGCCTTAAAACTTGAGGAGCCAGTGAGGGTTGGGGAGTTCCTGGAGGGCAAACACTATTTTCATTCACAACTAGTAATAAGTTCTCAGTTGACTCAAAATATTTGTGAAATTAAGCAATTTCCCTAGCGATGAAAAAACAATTACATATATAAGGGAATTGGGCAGGCCTCAAGGAAGAACAGGAGAGAGAAGAACCTCCTCTAAGCTGCGAAGCCCAGGGCACTGAGGCCCAGATGTTTATGTCCCTCCTTGGTCTTTCCCATCTCCTTCCCACTCCCCAGGCCAGTCAGGTGGCAGAACCCAGGACAACGGGGAAGAGAGAGAATGGCTGATGGAGGGGAGGTGGGAACTGTTCTGACTGGACAGGCCCCTCTGGCTAGAGGTGGAGACCACTTTTACCTGCCTGAGAATTGCAGAAGTAGATGGCAGGGAATCCCCTGCTTGGGGAATGACACGTTGAGTAGACTAGAGAGCTGAAAAATAGGATTCTAGGGCACTGGCAAAAACAGGATTTCTGGAATAGTTGACGTCCTCGCCTGCCTCTTCCGGCTAAGAACAGGTGTATTAACCAATGGAAAGGGGATGTACTTGGGAATTGTGATGCTAATGGCAGAAAAGCAGAACATCTCTTTTCCTCTAAGGTGTCTGCTTTGGGTTTCTTAAGGCATTCTGAGCTGGTCCGGAACCCGGCGGCTACGGACACCATTCAGGCCCTCCTCCCCGGGATGGGGCGGAGGACTGAGCAGAGGAGGATGCGCAACACGGTCCTAGCGAAGGGCTGACGCCGGCTGCTTCTTGTAGTCGCGTGAGGCCAGGAGGTTCGCATCTGCAGATCCCTCTCTGGGGGGGTATAGTTCTTGATCCCCTTTCAGCTCCGGAAAAGATGATATCTGCAATCAGGTAGTTCGAAATTGAGTTTAGCACTTGTCACCTCATCAGGGAGTTCTAAAATTGGGTTTAGCACTTGTCACCTCTTGGAACTGGGCGTCCCGGACTCTTGAGTCCTTGCAGGGCTTACTCGGGACTACATTTCCCAGAAAGCGCCGCGGTGATTGATGGCTCGATTAGCCTATGGATGAGGAGGATTTCTTGTCATGGAAAGTGAGAAGCCAATGGCAAGAGGACAGGGGCGGTATTTTCCGGCGGCTGGCTGTCGAGCGCAGGGTCCCACCTGTGTCTTGCAGTCCTGTCACGAATCCTTGGTCGGGTTTCTGGGAGGGACTGCCTCGGCGTGGCGGGCCGGGGACGGCTCCGCGGTGGAGGACTCTCCCTGCTGCTCCATCCCCGGCTGGTTTCTGAGGCGGTGAGTGATCCGCGGACGGAGACAGCGGCCGCAGCTTCGGCACCGCTGAGGGGCGTGAAGGACTCGCCTGTCGCCCCGACGCTGCCTCTCGGGTGCCGCGCTCGCCTTTCGGAGCCCGCGGGTCTCTGCCGAGGAGTAGCTGCGGTTTTCTGTGATGTCGTGAGATATCTCAGCCTCATATCCATTTTCTTGCTCCGCGGTGGTGGTCCCCGAATCTCAGCTTAATCTTGTGACCCTCTGACCGCCGCACCCCAATTAGGGCCTGCGACAGGGCGAAGGAGGGAGAATGGATGGCGGTCCCACCCGTGCGGTCATGTTCCTATTAATAAACCCAGTGACAAGCAGGTGCTTCTCACAATGGCACTTAGTCACACCACCTAGTGCTCTAGGGCCTTTGAGGTTCCCTGTACAGGGGGCAGGAGACAGGATGGGAAGCAGGGTTTCTGTAACTGTGGCCGAAACTGTCCCCTCACTCCCTCGTGTTTTGTAATGGATGTAGAAATCAAATTTACGCTCAAAACTTAGAACAATTTAGCAATGTCCCTAAATGGATACATGTCTCCGCGCAAGGTGTCTGTATGTGTGTTCTAATAGTTCCACTTGTTCTGATTGGTGAGACAGAGATGTGAAACAGTGAAACTCCCTCACCCCGATCTGGTCCATTGTCCATTGAAATGCAGAATTCTTCTAGCAGTTTCAGGGGCTGACTTGTGTTTGTTTCTGTTGGAAACTCTTTAGGGGAGGTGAGGGGGACTGCGATGACTTACATTTCTTTGTGACTCCCAATGCCTTACAGCATATTACTTACTGAATAAATTACTCTTTCATACAGTAAGCCGAACATCTTCCCAAAATTATTTTTTCATAATACTGCTAATTTTATTTATGTGTTAATGATTGTTTTAGGCTCACAAGGGTTTTGTTTGTGTTTATCCCGATCGAATTTCACTTAATTCACAGTTTATCAGTCTTTTTTTTTTTTTTTTTTTTTTTTTTTTTTACCAATGACTTTTAGGTCTCAGTTTCTGACCCCATTAAGCCTTGAAATAGAATGATACTCAGGGCTGTTCCCTTTGGGGTTCTGCTTGGTCTGTTACTTGAGGTTGACATCAAATCTACAAGCCAGGAAAAGTCAGCTGTCCTCATAAGTAATGTGAGCATAATTAAGTCCACAGTTCCTAGCTTGCTGAGGAAAATATAATTGAAGAGAATTCTAAAGCTTTCCAGAAATCAGTTGTACATGCATACTCTCTCCTTTGTTTATCTTGTCTGTCATGGTCAATTTTTCCTCAAAAAGTTAGTGTGTTCAAAGACAAGGTTCTATGATATATTTGGGAGGCCTAGGACTCTTTTAGTGGTGGGTAAGTTGGCCAAGGGAAGGTTTATGTAAAAACAGCATAAGAAAAACAAACCTTCTGTGGTTGACAAAATGTACCTCAGAGCTATTCTGGGAGGGCGCGGGGAGGTTGTTTGGGTGTACTGGTGGACTTGGTGGCTTGTTGTTTTTCAGACCATGCTGGGAATATCCAGAGAGCTATTGATACGTACTGTGGTCTCTTGCTTTAGGACCTGATGACACCCAATGATGTGGCTGGGGACTTCAGGGAAGAGTGGGTTACCTGGACACTGCTTAAAGAATCCTCTTCAGGAATACCACCCAGTACCATTAGAAGAATGGGCTCTCAAAGGGTAAGGATACTTACTCAACTTTAGATTTAAACAGATATTTTGAGAGGGCCCAGGTTTGAGTGGCCTCTGATGTTGGTCTCTTAGAGCTCCATGTCTCTGTAACAGTAACTAGTGCCTCCCTGGCAAAAAAAGAAGGGCTTCCATTTTTATGGCACTTTATGGTTTGCAGAGGTCTTTGATATTTACTGTCTTATTAGTATCTTACCATAACCCTTTGATGTATATATTCTCCCTAAGTGGGACTCTCACCTCTGACATTTACACACATACACGTGTGTGTGTATGTGCAGATATATATGTAAAATGTTCACATTGAAAAAAGAAACAAGGAAAATGAAAACAAAAGTCATCCATCCCACCACTGATATATAATTAAAAGCATAATATATAAGCACATACATAAAATTAAAAACCACACATATATATAATTAGAAAATAAAAGGAAAAATTGAGATCATACTGTAGATTCAGTTATATATTCTACTTATACATTGCATTGTGAATATATTTTGATAATAATAAATATCTTTCTATATACCATTTAACATAATTAGTATATTGTTGTATGAATACAGTAATTTACATTAGAGTGAACCATATATTTCACCATTTTTTACTTACAAAATGCAGTTTCATATGGCTCAAATATAATTACTCCTTTGTTGTGGGACATTTCGATCATTTTAAAATTTTCATCAGTATTGTAATGAATACCTCTTAGCTAATTCTTTTTTTAAAGTCTTGTTTATTGAAGTATAATTAGTTAATAATTAGCTAATATGTCTTTTACATACTTTTTTTCATTTTCTCAGAATTCCTAGTATTAGAATTGCTGGGTCAAAAAATTGGTACATTTCTAAGGTATTTGATGCTTTTGCCAAATGCCTTTCAAAAAGATTGATCAATGTGTTTTCCCCATAAGCATTATATGAAAGTGTCCATTTCTTCATATTCTACTATAGTAGTGGATATTATAATTTAAGAGTCTGGGTTAAATAATAAGGATGGCTAACATTTATTGAGGATTTACCACTTAATCTTACAATTCTAGGTCTTCCTATTTTATAGATGAAGACACTGAGGCACAGAGAGTTTAAGTAACTTTCCTAAGATCACAGAATCCTAATCCAGCTAGTGAGAAGCTGGATTAGGATTCAAACTCAGGTTATATGACTCTTGAGTTTGCACTCTTTACCCCACACTATATTGCCTAAATATATTATAGTTTTAATTTATTTGAATTTCTTTGATTAATAGTAAGGTTAAAGGTTTTATTATTCTTTTGTGAATTACCTGTTCCTGTCTTTTATCTTTTTTTTTCTCCTTGTCCTCCTCCCCCTCCTCCTCCTCCTTCTTCGTGTTAATCTTTTTCTCATGGCTGTATCAATTGCTGCTCTTCTGGGAAAATTTTAAAGCCGAATATTATAGTTAACTTCCTTTCCTGGAGGCTCTGTTTTCAATCAAATTATCTCTCCACATGGGTTTAGGTTTGTGCCTTCCAAGATGAGTTATTGTGCTTACTGTAGAGTTTCTATGACCCACCTGATTTTTTTTTTTTTTTTAACGGGAGGAAAAGAGTTTTCTCCTCAGCCTCTTGGGCTGATCACCCTCTTGAATCACTTTGCCATGGCTGCCCTTTAAATGAGACCAAACACACATTAGAGTTCTCATCTACCTGGGGAAGGAGGAGGGCTTAATTTTGGCCAGGTCTTGTGTGATTGGCTCAGATTAACATCCTATGTTCGTCTTCCTGTGTAGGATTACTAAACCAAAGGTACTCTCCCAGCTGGAGCAGAAAGAAGAGCCATGGGTCCTACCACTCCAAAATTTTGAGGCAAGGAAGATCCTAAGGGAAAGTCATGCAGGTGAGATGTGAGTGTTACCTGGTGGGAGAAGAATTTGGAACGCTGCCCTAGAGTTTTGTTCTTACTATTAGAAGTTTAAATTTGACTTCTTGGGCAGTCAGTAATTGACCAATTAAAGCCTCTAAGTAAGCATTTCACTTTTGTTTTGAATATAACATCTTTGACAGGAGTTGTCCAATTTTGACAAGGTGTGGCATACTCTTGAGGGAATTAAAGGTCACCTCAAGATTCATCTGGCCATCTTAAAGTACAAAGGGTTTAGGAATTTACATTTTCCATAATCTTAATGAATCTCAATAAACTTTTCAGAAATTGAAAACCAAATTAAGCATAGTCTGTTGCAAAAACACGAATTTTGTTACCTTTTGATATTCATTCCTGTTAAGTGATAGCTTTATTCTCTGTTACTTCTTTTGATTTTTCAGACTTTGAAAATCAAGTGGAAAAACCCATTCCGGACATTTCTGAAACAGCAGAGCAATGTGGAATGTCCTTAGAAAGGGCGGGTAACAATATTTCTCATACTCCTAGTTGGGGAGGAAGCTGGGAGAGGGGCCTTGGATTAGAAGGACCACATGGAACCCTTCCAGCAGAGGGCAGTCAGGAGCCTTTTTCACAGGACAAGGATTTAAGCGAGCTCCTGGATGGTTATGTAGGAAAGAAACCTGTGTGTGCAGAATGCGGAAAAAGCTTTAACCAGAGTTCCTATCTCATGAGACACTTAAGAACCCATACTGGCGAGCGGCCTTATAAATGCATTGAGTGTGGGAAAAGCTTCAAACAGAGTTCAGACCTTGTCACCCATCGCAGAACACACACGGGAGAGAAGCCCTACCAATGCAGTGGATGTGAGAAAAAATTCAGCGACAGCTCAACGCTCATCAACACCAGAGGACCCACACTGGTGAGAGACCCTACGAGTGCCCAGAGTGTGGGAAGACTTTTGGGCGGAAGCCACACCTCATAATGCACCAAAGAACCCACACAGGAGAGAAGCCGTACACGTGCCTCGAGTGTCATAAAAGCTTTAGTCGAAGCTCAAATTTCATCACTCACCAGAGGACCCACACAGGAGTGAAGCCTTACAGGTGTAATGACTGTGGGGACAGTTTTAGCCAGAGCTCGGATTTGATTAAGCACCAACGAACCCACACAGGAGAACGGCCCTTTAAATGCCCGGAGTGTGGGAAGGGCTTTAGAGACAGTTCTCATTTTGTAGCTCATATGAGTACTCACTCAGGAGAAAGGCCTTTCAGTTGTCCTTACTGCCACAAAACTTTCAGTCAGAGCTCCCATCTGGTCACGCACCAGAGAACACACACCGGTGAGAGGCCTTTTAAGTGCGATACCTGTGGAAAGGGCTTCGCCGACAGCTCTGCCCTCATTAAGCATCAACGGATCCACACGGGAGAAAGACCCTATAAATGTGGTGAGTGTGGGAAGAGCTTCAATCAGAGCTCCCACTTCATGACCCATCAACGAATCCACTTAGGAGACAGACCCTACCGATGTCCTGAATGTGGCAAAACCTTCAATCAGCGCTCCCATTTCCTGACACACCAGAGAACACACACAGGAGAAAAACCTTTTCATTGTAGTAAATGTGACAAGAGCTTCCGTCAGAAAGCACATCTTCTGTGCCATCAAAACACTCATTTGATTTAGGAAATAATCATTAGTGGTTCTGCTGCTGCTCCCTTCCAAATTTCCATTGCTACTGTGTTTAAAACGTCTCAAACAGAGAAAACCTGAACTTGGGTATCAGTGGATCAGGTTGGGCCCTAATCTGTTCTCTTTCTTTCTTTTTTCTTTCTGTATTTTATTTTTATTTTTTTAACACCTACAGCACCTAGAATTCCTAGGTGGTCTCCCATCCAAATACTAACCAGGTTTGACTCTGCTTAGCTTCCAAGATCAGATGAGATCAGGCATATTCAGGGTGGCAGGGCTGTAGACTCCATATCTTAATAGTGAGGATAAACCTATAGGATCCAAATAATGTTCTGAACACAAAAGGCATTCTTTCGGTGTTTTTGACTGACTCTTACAGAAATATGAATTAATGCTTATTTAAAAAGAAGTGAGATAAATGTGACCCAGAGATCTCATCTAAGCCACTTAGTACAGTGCCTGGCACAAAGTAGGTGCTCAGTAACTAAATGATCACATTATCACTATAATGTTTAATATTTGACATCTTATATACAGCTCTCAATATAGCGCCTAGCCCTTAAAAGACAATACCAGGTTGGCTGTTTATATCAGCTTATTACTCAGTAAGGAATTTATTAGTGCAGACCTGCAAGCCCAGGACTTGCAAGAAATTAGGTTGGCACTAGAAGATTTGGGTGTAAATACACAGATTTAATAAATAGAAATAGTCTCCCAAACCAGTGCTATGCAGGCATTAGTCACCTGATGTCTCATTGCCATGACAAGGCAGAATTATCGTAGGGGATGTTTGCGGCCTTGTGACTTAGAGGCTGAAAGAATTTCAGAAGCCCTTTGTATAGCAGTGTCTGAGGTATTCCCATTGGAGGTTGTTGCCATCTGAGGCATAAGAAATATCCGGTGACAAACAAGCCAGAGGGACCTGGAAGAGGACTGTAACATTGTGGAATCAAAATTCCTGAGAAGGTTAAGTGATATTACAGGGATACTTCCTGGCATTCAGCTAAAGGAAATGATCCTTGTTTTCTAATTGCTGGGCCATTGGCTCTTTAGTTTTAAGTAATACAACATTCTCAACCTTTTAGGGTCATTCGTTTTATGCACTAGTACATTCGTGTGTTTAATTGAAACACGCTGAGGAGGATGCTAGAAAAAACATTGACCACATTGGGAAGATGAGGTGTTTGAGTCCTGGCCCTGATGCTTACTTTGGCCAGACTTCCACCTTCTTTCAGTCCCTACCCTACCTACCTGACAAGGTTGTGAGGATCTAACACACACACACACACACACACACACACACACACACACACGGGCACACACGCACACGGGCACACACATATAAGCACTTTGTTGTTAAACTATGTGAAGTGTAATATCTCTAAAGTTTAAAGTTATATAGTATTGTTGCTAATGTCTTTTTTCCAAGGAACTCTGGCTAATATTTCTTCAGATGGCCCATTTTCTCTCATAATGAGGGACTCCTTTTTTTACCTGTTGAAAACCTAAGGCCTGAAAATGCCAAATGATTCATATAGGTCACAGAGACTGAATTTGGCCATAGGTCTCCTCTTCAACAACATGGAGCAGACCAGCTCTGGGATTTGTTAATGTCTCTGAGACACTAAAGGACTGGAGGACCCATCTCATACCCATCAAACCGCTCTGAATATGGACATAAAGGAGGGGATGTGGCCTAAGTTCCCGGGAGCTTTCCAGGATTCCTGGCCTGGGGGTCTTTGATCCTCAAGGAATAAGAGTGGACAGGTAAGGGCAGATGCAAGGGGTTAAGGAGGGCGTTGGGTGTTTAATACTCCAGGGAGAAGAGCACTTGCCTGAAAGTTATTTCTTTCAAGCTTTCCTGTGTTAATACAGACTAAATTATTACATCAGCCTTGGAACACTGGTGCATTCTCTTCCATTATACGGAATGCAGCTGAGTGCTTTAACTCATGGGGAATAGAGCTCAGCTGATAAAACCTGAGTTCTTTCTTAAACAGGGTAATTAGATAATTGACGGGGGGGGGGGGAATCTGGTTAATCCAGGGCAGTTGTTCTCAAAATGTGAGCCCAGACTAGTAGCATTAGCATCTGGAAGCTTGTTAGAAATGCAAATTCCGAGTCCCCACCCCAGATTTTACTGAATCAGGAACTCTAGGGGTAAGGTAATGTATGTGACCTCCAGGGGTAATGGCTCTCCAGGTGGAAGTGCTTTGGCCAAAGGTGGGATGTGGAATGAGATAGCATGGGATTGAGTAGGATATTTTTCTCAGAAGAGACATTCTGAGAATTTTGCACTGGATTAATGTAAAATGTCGGGAAAGAGTGTCCCACAAGAGGGAGCCAATTAGAGGGTATAGAGGGACATAAAAGCTACATTATTAGCACAAGCGGGCATAACCATAAACCCAGCTAGGAATGTGATGTGTGTTCCTTGTCTGTGAGTGACCCTAGATTTAGGAGGCAGGATGTGGCAGCAGCACGGAACCAGGGGTAGGAGACCCAGCTTCTAGTTTTGGTGTAGTTATTCACTAGCCAGTTGATTGCTCTAGGCATTGGTCTAGCTGTTAAATCAGAAAAGGATTGCTCTGTTTCAAACCCTTTACAAATTTAGGGCTTCCACAGACCCCAGAACCATCCCTTGTTGTTAGCAGACTCTTCCACATGTGCACCTTCATGCTCCAGGAGGATAAAAGCAGGCAGTCTGCTCTCTCCATCTGGTTCTCTGTCTCCCACTCCTCAGCCCTGCCCCAGGTTCTTGGAGGAGAGGTGAAACCTAATAGCTTTCGGCAGAGTCAGCACCTTACCTAAGCAAAGACCTCCCCCGGCCTAGCACTCCCCATCCCAACTTCCTGACAGTATTTAATGGACAGGTCATTGGCTTGTAACATGAAGTGAGTCTTTTTCTATTGCCTTGTTTTTCATGTTGCATACCTACAGATGTGTCTATTCTGTAAGATATGAGCTCTTGAGGGGCAATGTGTGACTCGCTCTGTGGCTTTGCTACCTCCCTCCCACCCCCTAGACGTGAGCTGGGAATACTTAGATGGTATTGGTGAGAGTGGAGGTAACTGAAGCACCATGTTTTCTCTTTGTTTCTACCCTGTCTCTGGGCCGTTAGCTTCTTGCACATGCTCCGCACCTCCTCCTGTCTTCCTCACTTCAAAATTCACATCGTCACCAAGCCCTGTCAATTTTACCTTTCAGATTCCTCTGAGACCTATCAGTCTCTCCATCTCACTGCCACTCCCTAGTCCCAAATGACCACCATGTCTTACATGAATTCCTGCAGTAACCTCCCAACCGATAGCCCAGATTTTATTTTTGCTCTATTTTCTTTTGGCAGAAGCCAGAGTGATTTTTAAAAATCCACCCTGTGCTTAAACCTAGCAAGTCCCATTGCTTTTAGGATAATGACCCAAATCTTTTTAAGCAGGCCTACAAGGCCCCCCTCAATGTTACCCACACAGCACCCCAGCCTCTGTTGATAACGCCTTTTCTCTCACTCCCTGTCTTCAGCCCACTTGTGTTCCTTCTGTTCCTTGATCATATTGGGGCATTGCACACCTTAGAGCTAACTGTTCCCTCTGCCCAGAATTCCTCATCCAGGTTGTTGCTGAGGCTTCTATTTTTCAACCAGGTTTCAGCCTAAAACTCACCTCCTCACAGAGACTTCCCCTGACTATCCCATCTCAGTCAGTCCTCCTCCCCCAATAGTCATGTCCCATTATCTGCTTTTATTTTCGTCAAAGTCCTTACGCCTGTCACATATTTTCTTGTTTACGTATTGACTTTAGTAAATCTGTGATTAGGAGAGAGCCATTTCTCTTGTTGACCATTCTTTCCCTGGTACCTAAAATAGTGCCTGGCACTTAGTAGGTGCTCAGAAAAGCTCATTGGATGAATTAATGAGTGCATGCTTACAGAGAAGAAACTCATGCTGGAAAAGTAGCAGTGTGAATGGAGCCAGACAGGTGAATGAGGGTTATGCCAAGAAGGCCCGTAGTTGCCAAACTGAGGAGTTTGGATACTATTCTGTGGGCAAGTGGGTGTTGCTAATGGTTTTCCAGTAGAGGAGAGGCATGATCAGCACTTGAGGAAGTTTGATTTGGCAACAAGTTATGTGTAAGTCATATCACAGAGAGAAAAACCGAAAGCATTGGGACGATCTGTGATACAAAGTGCTTAGCATAATGCCTGGCCCATAGTCAGTTTCCAATAAGTGATCATTATCACCAAACCCCATGGCAGCACTAGAAGGTACTAGAACAATAAGGCAAGATCATTAAACCTTTCTATCTCGAAATAATTCTTCCTAGAGCCTGTTGTCACATTCCTTCCCTTCCTCTTTTTGTCAAACTTCCACCCTGTAGTTCTTCTCAGACCTATCATATCTAGGCTCTTGTAATAGAAAGAACTTCACTCACAAAAGTCTCTTAATTTCCACATCTGAGGGCCTCTTGTGAGCTTTCTTCCCATTTGACAACAATTTACTTTTTGATACCATTTACACGTGCTTCTTTTTGCAATTCTCTTCTTTCTTACTGAATGTAAGATGGTTCTGCTACATTCCTGGCTACTCTTTGTAAAGGAACTTCCCTGGCCCCACCCCCAACGTTCTGACCCTTGACCCTTTTCCTTTCTCTTTTCTTTCCTGTTCTGCACACTAATCTTGTGACTTCAACTGTCATCTCTCAGAACATGCGTCTAGCTCAACCTCTCTCTTGATTTTATACCTACAAGTCCAGCTGCTTGGGAGAACCCTCCCTAAGGATGACCTGTTGCTTTGCAAACCTAGAATCTCCAAATTAGAGTCAGCATCTCCTCCCAGAAGCATCCCTCCTGACATTTCTCTTTCTGCAAATGACTCCAGCAATCTCCTATGTGCCCTTACCAGAAACTTCCTGAGAGTTCTCTTTCTCCATTGTTCCCTGTATATTCCAGTCATGTAACCTCTGACTCTGCACTGTCTCTGTCTCTCTCTCTAAGTTGTAAAAGCAACATGTGCTTTCTGTAAAAAAAAAACAAAACAAAACAACACAAGTGCCCAAAGCGAAAAACAAATGCCTATCTCTTCCTCATTCCCCACTCTACTCTCACTCCAAGATCTAGCTCTGAAACCCCATGGCTTGCCAAGTCTGGCTTAGCTCCTCTCTTCCATCCCCTCCCCTGCCCCCACGCCCCCACTGCTATGCTCTGAACTAAAAGGATAGTTTTCCATCTGTTCTCCTTGACTTTTCCTTTTCATTTAACTCAATGAACATTAATTGAGTGTCTCCTACACACCAAGTCCTACACTAGACCCTAGAGGTAGAAAGACAAAGACAGTGAAAGATGTCCACATTTAAGAGCTGTTGGGCTTTGGGCAAGTTACTTAACTCTGTCTGACTCTTATTTCTTTATCTGTAAAATGAGAATAATTCCAACACCTTCTTCATGGGGTTGAGTGAGGATTGATGAGATGATACATATCAAGCTTTGTACAGTACCTGATAGTTTATGTTGCATCTGCTCCATAAATGTCAATGACAACGATGATAATGATAATCTGGGTCTTGGAAGAGTTTTGAAGAATAGGGTTTACATGAAGAAAGATGGGAAAATATTTTTGGAAAAGGGGAGACAAGCAGTTTAACTGAAAGTAAAAGACTGAGGTAAAGAGTTGGGAGTCTGAGAGGTAAGAACTTGGACTTTGTCCTCTACGATTACTTCCAAAGTGTGAGCCAAAGGAACACCTGCATTTGAAATGCTTGTTCAAAGTGTAGATTTACTGGCCCCACCTCTGTCCAAGTTGGTAAATTCACATGTGGCAAAAGTTCAGTTACATGCATTAACATGGATAAGCCTCAAAAAACTTAATATGAATGCAAAAATAAGATGCAGAAAAATACATACAGTAAGGGTCAAAATGCAATAAAGGTAAAAATAGGCAAACCTGAACAGTATATTGCTTGAGCAATATAACCCATATATAAACTATAATGAAAGCAAAGGATTTGTTAAATTCAGGGTAGAGGTTAAGTGAAATGGGGAAGAAGAATGCTAATTTTCTATTTCTTAATCTGGGTGTAGAGCATACAGGGTTTAAAAAAATTATTCTTTAATATGCATTATTTATATATTTTTATTTACAAGATATTTTCCAAGAAAAAAAAAGGAAAAAAAAAAAGTAAATAGGGAAACAGAATGCCACTCTCCCAGAGACTGGCCTTTTCCGCTTAAATCTCCAAAAGTTGAGTTGTACCAAGAAAAACAAAAAACAGTCCAAGTACCTGGGCCTGAACAGACTGTGGGCCAGTCCCTTCCATTCTCAATCACACGCTTGCACTTTCTCCTTTTTCCTTCAGCTAAAAAAACCTCTCTTTATGTAGTACGGGTAAATGCCCAGAAGATTTTAGGCCCACATTTCTATAATCAGCCAGACTTGGACCTCTCGTCTGAATGCAAGACAATGCTCTAATGAGCACCTTTTTTTTTTTTCCTTCCTGAAAAAAAATGTTTCCACCATTTAGATTATTTCCACAGGGTGTGAACGTTTTTACAGCTCTCGTTACTTGCTGCCAAATCATTTTCTGAGTGAATTATAGCAATGTACAGTGCTACTAGCAATGACTACCAGTCTCACTACACCCTTATCCTTTTAAAACAGTTTTGCTAGTTTAAAAGATAGGTTTCTTATATTGCTTTCATTTGCATTTCTTTGATTAGCAATGAAGTTGAACATTGTTTCACATGTTAGTTTTTTCTTGTATTTTTTTCTGTTGTTTGTGCACTTGAGAGTGTAAGTGCAGAATTAAAAAACTTGACTATTTGGCTTTTGAGGAAGTCACTTTATTTCCTGCTCCTTATTTTATTTCTCCCTCACTGTTTTTTTTTTTTTTTTACTTTTTTTACTTCATAAGTAATTCATGTTCATTTTAGAAATAAATATCAGGAAGTACAGTTAAGCAAACAAAAAAAGTAAAATCACCTATTGTCTCACCTTCCAGAGATAACCCCCCTGTTTATTGTATATCCTTTTAAACATTTTCTCTAACAAAAATATAAATATATCACTTAACCTGAGCCTGTTTCCTCATCTATAAAAAAATGAGATACTTGTCTCTCAAGTTGGTAATTTAAAAAGTTGGTATATATGAAATTGGTTTATTAAGTGTAGGATGTTATATAAATGCAAGTTGCTGTTCTCATGACATAAAATGACCTTTACTCTGCTAAATAGAATGCTGATGCCTGTTCCCTGAACACAGGCTGCCCTCTCCGGTACAGTTTCTTCTCTCTGGAATGACTTCCTGCCTCAATTCTTCCTACCGAATGGGTAGCCACTGTATTTTTTAAAAATTCAGTATGCAAGATATGCAAAAGGGATAGAAGGTGGTGCAAAGAATGATCATGTACCTACCACACAGCTTAAGAAGTAAAATTTTGTCAACTGAAAGAAATTGTTTTTACTGATCTACTTGATTCTTATGAACCCTTCCCCAATTACAGCCCCTTTCCCAACCCATATTCCATTCTCCTGAATTTGGTATTTCTCACTCCTATGACTTTACATTTATTTATGCTTTCTCTCTATATGCATATTTATATAGAGATATTGATATAGATTCCCAAAGCAATGTATACTACTGATTTGCATAAACTCATTTAAACTGTATACGAATGGGTGTCAAGGTAAGTATTCTATACTTTCCCCCTTGATATTATGTTTGTGAGAGTCGACTGTGTTGGTGCATGTAGATGTACTTCATTCATTTTCTTGCTTTAATATTCAGTCTATAATCACACTGCAATTTATCTGTTTTTTCCCTGCCCCCCGATAATGGCCTTTTAGATTATTTCTGGTTTTTGCTGTCACAGGCATATCTGTGATCAACACTTTGGTTTGTCTCCCTGTGTCATGTATAGGGGTTTCTCTGGGTGTATATACCTAGGAATGGAATTCTGAGGCCATAGATTAAGGGCATCTTTAACTAGATATTGCATGATTATTCTCCCAGGTAGTTGCACTAATTTCCATCCTCATCAGTATTGTATAAATATTCCTCTCATTAATCTTCCTTGTCGACTTTTAGTTTTGTCAGACTTCTGATTGGTACGAATGACGTTGCATTGTGGTTTTAACATACATCTCTCTGATCAGCAGGGAAGTCAAACAACTATTACAAGTTTATTGTTAGTTCATGTTAACTCTTTGTGGAATTCTACGTTTATAAAATCCTCATTCTTGAAGGCCTCTTTAAAACACTTCCTCTCCAGGAAATATTTCCAGATCTCCTCCAGCAAATACATGGGATCTCCTTTGGATCTCTATAACCCTTTCTATATATTAAATTATACTTTTTATTTCATCTTGTAGTCATTTGTGTACTTGTCTAAAGGGCAGGGACTATGTTTAACTCAACTTTATGCCCTTATTAGTACCTAGTGCAAAGCAAACTTTTCATAAGTCTTTGTTGAATCAAATCATAGTCCTTCCCTGCTTGTAAATTTTAAATAAGAAACCTATTGTCTACAGAAGAGAGTCAAATCTCCTTAATGTAGAATTTAAGACCCTTACATGAACTCTGGCATCAACTTTCCTTTCCTCTCTCTTCTCCTGGTATGACCTTGCCTTCTGATACTAGATTCTTTGTCTACAATGAGGTCCTAGTCTGTAAATGGTTGGCTTTTCTCCCTACAGCCAGGATGGCAGGTCCATCCCACCTGTTTTAGCTGCCTATCAGATTCTTTAAGAGACATTCTTAGAATCCTAAAGCCAGAGCTTGCTTTTATCAGTGAGCAGGGCTTTTGCTCTGAACCTGTCATTTGCATAGTAAGTATAGGTTAGCTATCGTTACCGGTAACCCCTTGTCATCTGTAGATGTTTAAATGCATTCCGTGAGGGAACCCTGCTCATGCATGTTTGTCTCAGGATCCAGTCCTGTGAAGGAGTCTGGTGTTCTTTTCCCCCATCTGGTATCTCTTTTCTGTATACTTTGATCTGGCTCATGGTTCTTAAGTATGTCCCTTGGTGTCCTTCTATTTGTCCTTTGTCCTTAGTCTTGAGTCTGCCTTGTGGTCTATTCTAACCCCAGCCCAGAAACCAATTTCCCAGCTCCATTCTGGGCTGGCTTCCTGGCTTCCTCTCACAACTTTGGGTCTCTGTTGTCAGTTGACTCTGGATCAGGACACAGGTGTTCGTAAATGTTTGTTGAAGGGTTTCCAGAGGCAATCTGGCATGTGCAGAAAGGGAATGAACACCTTCCCAGTGGCAGGCTGTCTGTAAACTGTGGTATTGAACAGCAGTATGTATGCCAGACTGTAGAATCAGAATGATGTAGGCTTCATTCCTAACTCCGAATCTTATGACCTTGAGCAAACTCCCTCATCTCTCTTTGCCTGTTTCCTCACTTATAATATGAGGATAGCTTTGTCTTCCTCATAGAGTTAGAGTGAGGATTAAATGAGACAATTCATATAGAACATTTAGCACATTCTGTAACATGGTGAGCAGTCGATAAATGACTCCAATTGTAAACAGGTAAAAACTTGCGCTCTGTTCTGAAAACCCACAAGGTTCAACATGTATTTAAAGTCATAATATCTGACAGGTGCTATGCTCAGACACAAGGTCCACAATATCTGAACACTTGAAGTACATGACAAAATAGGTTTTTTTTTCAAATGAAGACGTGAAGGAGAGTTAAATAGTGATAGGTAACACTTAAAGTTTATTGAAGATGAAGACTGGTTCTTAACAGAGACCCACGGGTTGGCATTCTATAATTACCTATATGTTGTCCCCTTTGTTCTGTCTCTAGCCTGAGTTTACCCAAGGTGTTGAGTCTATAGGAAGATAGAGAAATGAGGTCAGAGATTGCGTAGATCAAATGAAGTACTTATTTTATTATTGTACATCTGCTCAAAGGACTCACGGAACGTGTGGAGTCAGTTCTGTCAGAGAGGAGCCAGGTGCTGGCAAGTCATGGTGCTTTCTACGCAAAATTTTATCATCAGTGTTTCTGGCGACACTACCTGGGGGCCACCTCATTTGCCTCCCATACACCCAAATGTCCTTGGGCATGTGAATTCGTTTTATATTGAAGTCTGGGCAAGCTTGGCTAGATTCTTTGCTTAAGTCTTATAAGGTGAAAGTCAAAATGTCCACTGGGTTGGGCTCTTATCTTGAGGATTTGGGAATAATCCACTTGCAAGCTCACTTGGGTTGGTCCTTGACAGAATCACATTCCTTGCTGTTGTAGATGGGAAGTCCCTGTTTCTTTGTTGGCTATTAGCCAGGGTGGGCACTCTCTGATCATTAGGGCTGCTCTCAGGTTCTTTCCAGGTAGCCCCTCCATCTTTAAAACCAGCAATGGCCCATTGAATCCTTCCTGTGTTTTGAGTCTCTTTGACTTCTGCTAGGAGCTGGAGAAAACTTTCTGTTTTTAAAGGGCTCATGTGATTACCTGACCTATCTATCTTAAGGTTAGCTGATTAGCGTTTGACTGAACAGCCAAGGATTAGGAATCTTGGGCAGCCATCCAGAATTGTGCCTGTCATAGCATAGCTACAGTCCCCTGAAAAGCTAATCCGTGAAGTCCTTAACATCTGATCTTCATGAGTGGAGAAGATATAGCCTCAGATTTTCCAGCCTCTTTTACAAGACGCTGGTATCCAAAACTGTCTATATTCTGGTACAAGACAAGGGCCCAAGTCAGTCAAAAGTGTTACCATCTGTCCTAGGGAAATTTTTACATAAATTGTATAAAAAACAGATTTTAAAATTCCAACAAAAAGGATACTACATTTATTAACTATTCACATTGAGTTTATCCAAATTTCTGGCTTTGAGGAGTTAATTATCTATCTGGGAAGATCGACAAATAACTAATTATTATTCAGTGAGCTAAATGCTATAATAGAACCATATAAGGTCACATACTTCCTGGAATTCAAGACACCTTTGATTGTGGGATGCACCATCAAATTCTAACAGTTTTTTGGGACATTAAGACTATCCTATAAAATGCATATGTTTTAAAAGACTTCATCAACAATAGCAGACATTTACAACTAGAATTACAAAATCAATGTTAGAGTCAAGCTTTTTGTGGAGTCTAATTCTATCTGAATCTACACAGCCATTCCTAAAATTTGTGCTCTGTCATCAATTCTAGCTCTGAAAGTTCTTTGACCTTTTCTTAGAATTTAAATTCACACATGTGCAAGCAGTGACAGCTGTTATTTTTCCATGAAATTTTCTCACTACCTGGTATCTGACTGGTTTCTTTTAACACTGATTGTAAGACCTAACCTGATTTCATAAGTATTACAGTGTGAAAAACTTTGGGACTTATTTTTGAAGACATATGGTTTTTAAAGTGCTACTGGGAAATGAATGAGGAAGTGATTAATTTAGCCTGGGGAGGAGGTGATCTTTGAATTGGGTCTGGGAAGTTGAATAGGAATTTCCCAGGCAGATAAGAGGCTAAATGGTATTCCAGGCCCAGAAAAAGCTCTATTATAGTGCTTATCTGAAGTTATCCTGTTAATATTGCTCCATTCCCATGAGTCTATCAATTCTTGGGGTCATGAACCAATTTTATCTCCCAAAATTATTTTGCCCTTTAATTTTTATTTATTCATTTTATATTTACCAACTCTGTTACTGACAAAATAGCATTTTGAGTAGCCGATATTAGAAAACATGGTAAATATGAAGAAGTAAATAAACAAATCCCACACAAATCCACTGTAAATCCATCACCTAGAAAAAAAACTGTTAATATATTGGTATATATGCTTCAAGGCTTTTTTGTATTCATATGTACATCATATATATCTATATGCTTTTAGAGCAGAAATGTTATTTTCACTTACCATCATATTAGAAATACTGATCATTGTTTGCTTACCCAGCCTACCACTGAAGCAAATAATTCCCAGCTCAGTTTTAACTGGCCATTTCTCCCGACCACAGCTAGTTGAACTAAAGGAATGGTATCTGATCTAAGTCAGAGACATACCCATGGGCTGAAAAGATGAGCTGGGCTAATCATATGACACTGGATTATGGAACTGGGAAACTGAGATTATCTTCAACAGAGCTGATGGTTTAAGGATGCCATGGCCTTGAGTTAAGGCCATGGCAAGCCAAATGGAAGCCAGAATAGTGAGGTAACAGAAAAAATTAGAATGGAGGAAGCTGGTTGTCAAAGAGAGGAGGGTAGAGCAGACTTATAGAGAAGAAGAAATGCACAGAGGGAAAAACAAATCCCATGCCTTCACTCTTCCATTAGTTCTGTTTTTTGTCACCCTAGTTCTAGTCCCTATGTACCTTTATTATAACTGCCCTCATTCTGGCCATTTTTCCTCAAGAGGTAAACAAATGGGCCTCTATTCCTTGTAGCCGGTGAAACCTGACCAGAACCACATATTGTCTCTCTTACGGCTGTATATCACTCCATTGTGTGGAGGTGCTGTCACTGATCTAAAAACCCAGTGATGGGCATTTAGGACATTTCCAAGGAGCATCTTCATCACTAATTTTTGTGCTTTAAACATACCAAAAATTTTGTTATGATCTATTCCAACAGGAGGGATCCCTTGTTGGAAGGAGAGCTGCATAATACCAGGTTGGACTTCTGAAAGATTGTGTCAATTTACAGCCAACGGCAGGGCATGACAGTTGTTGCTTTTTCATCCCTTTGCCAATATATCAATTAAAACAAAACAAAACAAAAAACAAAAGAACAGAAACGTTGTTACTCTGACAGGCAAGAACTGGTAAGTGGCCAGTTATGATCTTAATGTGCATTTCTCTGAAGTTTGTGTTTTATCGACCGTACATGTGAACTTTGTCATCAGGCAGCCCCAGGTTTGAGTTCCAGCTCTGCCTCTTGCTGTGCTGTGTGACTTCATTTGAATTCATTGGTTCTCCATTTTCTTATCTGTAAATTGGAGATAATAACTGTTCTTACTTTGTAGATTATGAGGCTCAGATAAGTAAATACAAAACATTTAGTCCAGTAAAGCCTCAGTACATTTGTTACTATAGTTATGAAGAATGACTTAATTTGTTACCAACAGATAAAGCTAAGATATCTGAAACTCAATGGGATGCTGATTTAATACATGTTAGAAGTGTATGGTTCTAGGAAGAGGTAAGAATGCAAAAGGCCATTAGGTTCATAACCTTTATCATTAGAGAGAAAATATATTTACATATTTGGATATGCATTCATTTCAAAAGTTTTTAGAATTGTAATAAAAACATATGTGCATATCTTAAAAGCCAAGAAATATAAAAGAAAATCAAAAGATAAACTGGATATATAGGACTTGCAGATTTCTAAGAGTAGTATGGATTGAGACAATGAGTTTTGAAGTCTGTGACAAAATATAAAAAGGGCTCAAAATGACACTTGGAACAGTGAGAAGAATGGCTCTGAAAGTCTGCAGCTCTGGGACTTATGTCTGATAGAAACCACTGATCAAAAGCAACCTTAGTTAAATAGGTTGGAAACCGTCTTTCTTAGCATCTCTGTGTCTTTCAACTCGAGAAGCTTTAGAATTGAGTATAGGAAGGGTTAATGGGGTCAGAGCTATGGGATTAATATGTTGGGGTTGAGAACAAATATGTGCATATTTCACATTTTATGCACTTGCAATATTTAAGAAAACTAGGTTTCTTAGAGTGACAGCCTTATAACTATATTTAAATGCATATTTGAGTTAATTTTAGGCTCAAGATTTTGAGTTGAAATCTTAGTGTACACGAACTGGGCCATCTGAGAGAAGTTTAGATTCATTATATTTTTAAGTTTACCTGAGTTGTAAGGATTACGAAGCCTTGAAAAGATTTTAGGTCAGACAATTGAGGAAATTTCAAAGAAAATCTATTGTTTATAGACATGATTTTAAATGTTTGAAGATGTTGGATTAACTAAGCTTGTGAATGGGATCAAAAATTATTAAAAGTTTCTGAAAACCAATTGGTAAAATATGTTAGACCTAACTGAGCACTTCTATTAATAGAGAATGTAGCAGGAATAGGGACCAACGCGGTAAACTTGAAGTGTCTGCGGTATTCAGAGGTGAAAATGTCTATTACACAGCCGAAAATACTGAGTTGGGGCTTCTGGAGGGTCTGGCCTGGTCTGGAGATACATAGATTTAGGGCTCTTCAGTAGTTTAAGGTGAGCGTGGAGAAAGTTACTCAAAAAGAGTGGACAAAGAAAAAACGTTAGAGGGTTGAGGACATTTTTCCACCAAATTTATTACGGGCAGCGCAGAAGGTGCAAGTCGAAGAGCCATACTTAAAAGGGGAGGAGTCCCCTGAAAAGAAGAATTTGCAAAGATCAGTGGCAGGGTATCTAAGGGAAGGAAGTTTGGACAAACAGTTCTCTTGCTTTAGCATCCACTTCTCAAATACTAGGGTGTTGAGCAGTTCAAATCTGGCGACTGCTGGCGTATCCAGCAGAAAACTGAGGCCAGACTGCCAGAGTCTGCGGTCCCGTAGGACACTCTGGGTCCTGCTTGTGTCCCAAAGGAACACCCTGGGCCGCTTCAAAGGACGCCGTCTTTGAGCCCTGTGGTGCAGAGGCGTTTAGCTGGGCGGGCAGGGGAAGGGAGAGAGGCCACATCTTTTATTTCAAGCCACAGACTATGGCAGCCTTTCGGTTCGAGGTGCGGATGAGGCAGCAGCCAAGCACATTAAGATTTCAGGGCGGGGACCGGCCTTCCGTGCGGAGCAGAGCTTAAATACGAGCCCGACAGGCGGTCCTGCTCCACCTCCTTCCTTCCGCCTCCTCAGGGCGTTGCAAGTGGGGGCGGAGCAAGGGGCGGGATAAGACTGCTCGGGCTCCGCCTCTTCTCGCCGCTCCCGCCGGCGCGGCAGGGCGAGGCGTGTGGGCGTGGCCATGTGGGCGTGGCCCACGGGGCGGGCGGGGCTTTGGGACCCAGGCAGCCCGCGCACACTGCAGGAGCTACCGCCGCCGCAGCCCGCGCCTTTAAGGTCTCACCGCTTCCTTAGCAGAGACCTGGTCTCAGCCGCCATGTCCGCCACGGAGGAGGTTGACGGGCTGGGCGTGTCCCGGCCGCACTATGGCTGTGAGTGGTGGGCTCCGCGGCGCGGGGGTTTCGGGGTCGGGCTCTGTGTCTCTGGGGCGCCGTTTTCCCGGGGCTCGGCGGGGCGGCCGTGGGCCGCGCGGACCCGGAAGAGCCGGGGTGGCGGCGGGAGGGGCGGCGGGCGGCGAGGCCCCCAGCCCTCGCGTCCGGGTCTCCAAGGCGGCGGGGGTGGTACGCAGGCGGCGGCCTCGCTTTAGCCGAGGCGCTGCTGCTGGAGGGCCCCACCCAGCGCCGCCCGCCGCCCAGCTAGACCGAGATTTGGGGGACGGCCTAGAGTGAGGTGGCAGGAGGACGGTGCAGGGCGTGTCCCGGGAAACAGGGACGGGAGACGGGGCTCTGCTCGGGCTTGGTGAGGAGCTGCTGCCCGAGTGCTGCCGACAAGGGAGACCCAGGGTCCAGACACGCCCGGCCTCGGGCAAGCCGAGAGGTGCGGCCCTGGGCGAGTCACTTCACCTTTCTCCGGCTCAGTTCCCTCGTCAGGATTTCAAAAAACAAAAAACAAAAAACCCAAAAAGCAATAACCCTCTGACTTCCTCATTTTCTGTAGCTGTCCCTGGGACGTCATTGAACTGCAGGCGGGATAGTTACCACTGGCCAAAGGGGAGTCCTTTGGAGTCCTGAGGTTTTCGATTTTATTTTATATTCTGGGAGTAACGTTCAGTTTTAGGATAATTTTACTCATCAGCAGTTATATGTGACGTATTGTGTCACGTGAAATTAAAGGGAAGAACAGGCCCTTCCTTCAAAGAACGTTTTAATCAGAGACATACAGGTGTACAGCCAGCCCAATGGTAATAAGGTATAATAAAGATAAAAAATGCACAGACTAACTCGGAATAAATAGCATTGTGGGTGAGGAGGACGAGCTTGGGGAAAAAAGGGAGCCCAGGGTAGGGACATTTGAACGGAGCCCTGAAGGATGCTGTGTCAGTTTTGATAGGGCAGGGTGGGGCAAGAGATGTGACTGAAGAGAGAAGAGCATGAACTAGAGTATTGAACAGTAGAAGGGCACTGTGTGTCGGGGACTGACTGGTGTGGAGTGCACAGTGGTGGAAGAAGGGAAGGGAGAGGGGGCAGTGTTTCCAAAAGCAGTTATGTCTAAATTGGGAAAGGCCTTGAATGCCATCCCAGGAGTTAGGAATTTATTCCATTCCTCGGGTGCCTGTGCAGGAGGTAGATTGCTTCAAGGTTAAACTCCAGGGCTTTTGAGATAGACTGCCTGGGTTTGAATCCGGCCCCACCACTTAGCCTGAGGCTAAGGTCACACAGCTTCTATTTCCTCATCTGTGAAATGGGAGCAATAATAGCGGGGTTGTTGTGGGGCTTCATTGAGAGAAGGCATGTAAAACACTTAGCACAATCACCGTCATAGTTCTTAACGACTGCTGGCTTTGGTTATTAATAAAAGAGGGAAACGGCATGATCAGCTATATTTAGAAACAGTCTGGCAGATTGACTAGGACCAATTTGGGCCAAAATCTCAAGTCATTTTTTTTAAGTATGTTAAAATAATGTGTGTACTTTTTAAAAAAGGATAAGATCAGTATAGTTGAAACTTCATAGTTCTCGTTTTGGGAAAGTTGTAGTATGCCTGGCTTTCACCACATCCACAGGTTACCCTGACTATAAGTGACACAGGAATTGATGCTGTAGCACTCTTTTATTGTTTAGAAAGGTTCCAGATTCTTCTGTTTATTTCTTTCTTTCATGTTTTAGCTGTCCTGGATAATGAGAGACTCACTGCAGAGGAGATGGATGAAAGGAGACGTCAGAATGTGGCCTATGAATACCTTTGTCATTTGGAAGAAGCAAAGAGGTAAAGGTGGCTTGCTGGAGAGAAAATCGGGAGAAGGGAGCTGATATGGCATGAATATAGATAAAGAGCTCTTCGAGTGTGTTGTAGATGTGATTGAGAGAGGCTGGTAGTTTGAAGGAATAAGTAGAGGTAGAGTATTATTTATTCATGGGAGCAAGTAGCCTTGATGGCAGTTTATCGTGAAACACTGATGGACATTTCTGTATACTGAAAAATGTCATAATTTGTGTTGTTCAGTTTTATGCTTTGGTATATGTTTGGGGCACTACCAGTTGTCAGGGAGAAATAACATTTTTAGGGTTTGAAGTTCTTGGCTTTAATGTTCTTCACTGCTTTTGATTTCTATATGAATTGGGTTCCTTCTCCCTTTGATAGTGCTCTGGGTATAGGTCCAACCATTTTTCAACATTCCAAGACTGCTTACTGAAGGTATCATCCTCTGTGTTCTTTGTGAAGCAAATGTACAGCTGTTTTCCTTTTTTAAAGAAGCTCCCAGAGCTTGTGCTTATTCTTCGAGTGTCAATTTGCTATCAGTGGTTCATTTCTTTTGTTCTGCTGCTGTGTTCCTTTTGCAATGTCACAGGGTAAATAGATATAATTACATATCATATATCCTATAAGTGAGCTGTAGTGGAAAAAGGCCAGCAAGGGATAATGAAAGGTATTTGTGATTATAGTTTAAGGAAAATCAAGGCTGTTTCAAATGTTAATAAACAAGAGATTTTTGTTTTGTTTTGTTTTTTTTAAATCTGAAAATATTAAAACTCTCCAGGAAAGTCCAGAGAACAATATAAGAAACATCCATGTTTTCCAGGACTAACAGATGTTACCCCTTCAGATCTTTCCCGTTCCTTTCAAAAGACGCAGTTGGAGTCCCCTTTGTGTCCCTCGTGGTTCCGTTCTCTCTCTTTCTGACCCTGGGGCTACTAGGAACATGCATTTGGTTTGTTCTCTTGAATCCAGGCTTCTTTTCTGATCTTGAAGCCCTTCCAGGAGACTGGGGAAGGGGCGGAGTGGGATTAGTGATGATTTAGATGGGGAGAATTATAATAAATCTTGTTTTTCTAAATGGAAAGTTAGGCAGTAGAAGAAAAATATGTTATTAGAAAAGGAATGTTTTTCATACAAAATTTGTAAGGGCCCTGTGAACAAAAATATGAAGTCCTCTGCTGCTCTAATTGTAGACTAGATCTAGTTTTGGAAAGTCAAAGAATTTGAGAACTACAGCCGATCTGAGGAGTTTGCGCTCTGTGAAGCCTGAGTATCTGTTGAGGTGACCTGAAAATGAGTCTTCTCTCACCTTCCTCCCCCCATCGAAAGCAGTTCTGTTTTTATTTTAGTGTTGGGTTTCTGCAGTAAGAATCCCTAAACACCCCCTTGCTACTGCTAATCGCGTTCAGCCATCTCAGTTCAATGAAGAAAATGAGGCCAGAGTTTTCATAGTCTACTTGTAGTTTTGATTAAAGAATAATTTCCATAATTTTATAGAGTGGTTCTTTACCAAGTATTAGAATCACTTAGGAAACTTCCAAAAAAAAAACAAAACAAAACAAAAACAAAAAACCCCAGATATTTGGGCCTTATCACAGAGATGCTGGTTCAATAGATCTGGGCCAGAAGGTCCAGAAAGCTGTATATTTTAAATGCTTCTGGTCGTTCTGATGGTCTCCTAGTTGAGAAACAAGATTTAAAACATTTTTAGAACCCTTCCTTGTGCTGGGATATGATAGCCTGAATAGAATGATGCTCGTGTCACATTTCCTTCCTTAGGTGCTGCACTAGCAAGGCATTTCATTTGCACCTAATCCAGAGCTTGTTCTTTTCTGTCAGGTGTTTTTTCCAGTATAGGAAAGTAGCCCATTTCCTTTAAAACCCATCCAGGAGGCCATGATCTCCTAGGGTGTTTTTTCGTTGGATGTTTTTGCATACTTAGGAGATGACTGTAGCAGTGAGACATTTATGATAGTCTTTATTTTTTATGCTTTGGTTCTAAGGGAGGACATAATAGTGGCATATTTGCTCCAGTGTGCTCTGTCTGTTGGCCTAGCATTGTGGAAAATGTGCCTGTTTTATTTTATGGAAGCAATCATAGAAAATCTGGACACCATGATTTTATTCATTGTTAGTATTTAGAGCTTTGATTACAAAATCAACTTCGGAAGACCTATTTCGAGAGGGTTAGGAAAAGAAGCCTGGGAATGTCATGCTGAGAAAGAGGACTAGACCCCTACCAGCCAGTACTGTGGTTGCTGCCACCCCCCAAAAAAATGTTGGAGGTGCACCTCAAGACAGATTGCATGCTTTTCCTCATTAGCTTGAAGCTTCAGTTCTGCTTGTGTCTCTTACTCTGGAGAGCTGGGCTGTGCCTTCTGTGCTGCTGGGACCCCTCTTTCTCCTCTAACCCAAGCCCACTTTGCCTTTCTGTATTGGCCGCATCCTGTTTCCTTCATAACCTCCACCCCTCCCAAAGTTGGAGGAGCCCCAAGGTCTGGAGTTTACACCGGCTCCAAGTCCAGGAAGAAAGATCAGAGAGATCCAAGGGAAAGGTTTCCCTCTTTAGTTCTATTTATAAGACTGCTACTCCTCCCACTGAAAGCTCCACCTTGTAGTACAGTGGCCCATTGTGTGTCCCAGGGCCCTCCGTTTTCTCCTGTGCCTGTAACAGAGCTCTTTAGTGGGAAGAGAGGAGAGTGTGCAGAGGGTGAATATGAATGTGTGGAGATTGCGTGTAAGTAAGAGTGTGGATAGTGAAATGAGAGTGTGTTGTGGGTGTGGGTTTGTGTTTCCCCAAAGGGTTAAGTGGGAAAATTTAGGACTGATTACATAAAACTGTACACTGGGAGTGGTTGGGAAATAAAAAATATAGAGTTTCTGCTTTTCTGTATTGTATGGAGAGTAGCTTCAATGGGGAAATTAAATTCTTGTTCTAATAAAATGTCACGTAAGGACTGAGGGCTGTTTGCTAAGGGCTGCAGAGCAGATCAAGGATTTTATCAAGCGAGACATCTTAAGTTATATATTTATGCTTAAACATGGTTTATTTTTATCCTTTTACGTGTTCTGATTGGGCTTTACATTTATTTTGGTTAAGGACCAGTTGCATAGTAGAGATAAATAGCATTTGCACTCAAGTGAAGGAGGTGAGATTTAAATATGTGAGGTATGCTAGGTGTTAAGGTCTTGGAGGAAGTAATAGGTCAGAGGTTAAGGTGAAAAAAAGAAAAAAGAGGAGAACATATAGAGAACATATCAGGCAGGACAGAACAGGACAGCCTAAAGGTGAGGAGAATGTATGAGTAGTACTGGAAACAGGGTAAAATTCAGTTAGGTTAAAGGTCAGAAGAAGAAAGTTAATTCTGGTTAATTCCAGCACTCCTCTAGTTTGATTTAGGAGTCCCTCCTTCAGAGGCTTGCTGTTGTGCCTTTTGAGTCTAAATGCGCCACGTTCCCCCTGCTCAGTGTGTGTACCCAGCTCACAGGGGAGTGCACACCCCCCTTTCAGAAGGGAAAGTAAGGGTTGTGGCTGGTTGGAAACTGTCAGAAACTACGCTCTGTTAACAAGAGCTTAGCACTAAACAGAGGTACTTTACCTTCTGTGATTTAGAGGAGTTGAAAAAGTATCTTGGAAAGAAATCACGTCTTGAGAACAAATTTTCTTTTGTGCGTATGTCTTTGTTGTTGGCATCGAGTATTTTCCAGGACAGGCTCTTCAGACCTTCTCTCTTCCAAGTGGGATCAGGATTCCAGTAACATCTGGATAGATCCAGGCTGGCACACTGTGGTCCTGAAAACAGAAGTTAAAGACATTGAAGAGGCAAGGAAATAAAATGGATACGTGAGGTGACTGTGAAGAAGAGCTTGTGCCCACCAGCTTCTAAAATTCTCTAAGGGAGGAATAGCACTAAAGATTGAGGGGGATCATTTATAGAAGGTTGACGCAAGCTCTCCCTTCACAGACGAGAAGACTAGTTTAATTGCCTCAGGAGGTCCAATGTGATTAAGGGGCCACATAGCACGTGGCTATTTAGTGGCACATTGGGACAACCAGCTGGGTTCATTCATGTATTCATAATTATCAAGGGAGGAAGTAATGGTGACATAGATGAAAATCTGTATTCTCCTTTCTGAAACTTAACCATAGTGCGACTGACTTGGACAGACTATTTGGTGGGAAGTGGGTAGCATTTAAAAAAGTGTTTTTGTTATAAAGTGGTTCAAATTAAGAGTACTTTTCACATAGCAACAATGTTACACATGGAAGGAGGTTATTTCCTAGTGTGGCCAGCAAAAGCTTTCTGCCCAATGCCTAGCTGAGACACTTAGCAAAGTTTACAATTATGAAACGTGCAGAGTAATCTGGGAGATATTAGGCAGTCAACTAGTTTGTAGCTACCGTTATTACTAAGAAAAGTCATACGACTATAATCTCATAATAATTAAGTAAAACAGGACTTGAAAAAGTCTGATTAAAACATCTTTGAAAATCTTGACTGTTGAGATATGCAAAGTGAGAAGGAAGACTTTCGGTTTTGGCAGGTGTTGAGTTCCGAGTCTGGTTTTGCGAGTTGATTGACCTTAGGGGGTGAGCCTAAATTTGTACTTTGCAGAATGAATATACCCTGTATCTTGAGTTGTTGCGAGGGTTAAGTGCCTGGCATACATAGTGTCTGAACTACAGTAGGCATTCAGTGAATGTATTCTTTATCCCGGTCCATGGAGCAAAAGCCAATTCACTATCACGATGATGCGGTGTTAATACATTTTTCTGGGGAATTTTTTGGGCACTTTCAAGGTTCTAAAGATTCGTAGGTCTAGTTTTTTCACTTCAGACTTTAGTTTTTGTCTTAAAAAGGACACATCAGAAACAGGCTACCTCTAGGGAGTGGAATTGGTGTGGATGGTGTAAGAGGACTGTTCTTTTTATTTAATGCCCTTTGTATATTTGAACTGCTTTTTTACAATGATCTTGAATTTTATAATAAAGAAAAAGGGGTTGGTGAACACACAATGCAATATACAGATGGTGTATTATTAAATTGTATACTTGAAGCCTATATAATTTTATTAACCAATGTCACTCCAATAAATTTAATTTTTTAAAAAGGGATTAAGAGAAAGGAAAAACTAAGTACGTAATTTTTATATAGTTGTAACCACAAATTCAGATTTTTAAATCCCTATATTGTCATCTTAATTATTATCAATGGGTACTTAATGTTCATTATTTATTCCAGTGTAATGCTTTGATTGCTGGAAAGGTTAAACATTTGCCCACATCTTTGCTTACCAATTTTATTTTAGTGTACAAATTGATGATGTTTGTCTGTTTTCTGGGGTCATGATGTTAACTTTTGTGAGCATTCCTATAATTTGGATGTCCTATAGTTAATAATACTGTATTCTATATTTGAAAGTTGCTAAGATAGTAGATCTTAAAAGTCCTCATCACAAAATTTTTTTTTCTTTGTAACTATTTACGGGGATACCAGTTAACTAGACTTTGTTGATCATTTTGTAATATATATAAATATTGAATGTTGTACACCTGAAACTAATATAATGTTTTACATCAATTTTACCTCAATTTAAATAAAAGAATGGGGACGTCAATCTTCTGTCATATTTGCTACAGATATTTTCCCTTGATTTTCCATTTTGCTTTTTTTTTTACTGTACAGTTTAAAATTTTATGGTTTTTAAATGTTAATCTTTTTGTTTATAATTTCTTCTATGAAGTCAGAGCCTTGATAGTTTAATTTCACTAAAGTTTTACTAAAATTTGAAGTTTTATATTCTGTTAGATTTTCTATGATTTAGCGATTTAATTTTTTTTTATGAAACTAAATCTTTAAGTCTCAAGTTTCTAAATTTATTCTGATATTTAAAAACAACCTTTTTACTACCTATTAGTAGTTGATGTCTACTTTGTCAAATGTTAAATTACATGTAGTTCCACTTCTAGACTCTTTTTTCTGTTATGGTGAACTATATTTAATTTTTCTTGAGAAAATGTGTGTGACTTCATTTTCTTATTAATGAGAAATAACATCTGAAGCTAGCTTGATTTTAGCTCTATGTTAAGTAACTTTTTAAAAACACTTTCATGACTTGAAATTTGTAGAATTCTTATTTCTTGAAGTTTCCCCAAGTTACATTTTAGAGTTGATGTCAGCTTAGTAATTTTTCCTGTAATGTGGAGATTCTTCTTTGATTTGTAATATCTTTTTTGTGTTTTTATTTTAGCTCTAGGAAATTGTCTGTTATACCTTCAGTAATTGGTTTCGATTCATTAGTCCAGATCTGTGCAGTCTGTTCTGTGGCTGTTCTTTGTTTTGTATATATTAAATCAGCTTTCTAGGTATGTCTCACATATATCTTATGTTTCACTGACTTGATTTTCTACCATCTTGATTTTTCTTCTTGGTTCTGTTACGCTGGCTGCTTTGTTCTGTTACAGTTTTCATTTTGGGCTATTGACCCCTTTTCCTTCTCTGCTTTTGATAATAGTTTAAGTGGTCACTGATTCGTTTATGAAGAGTAGTGTGACACTCATAGGATCCTTTTTAGGTGGAAAAAAGGAGCTGGAAGCCAAGAGAATTGGGTGAAATACTTTACTAATTCGTTTTCCGTAAGCCTTAGAATGGGTATGACCACAGGATACATCCAGTGTTAACTGGCCAGCTTGAGTGTGTAAATTGTCAAGGTTGAGAAAGTCTGATTAGGCTAAGTGGACCATTAGTTTCACCTAATTTGGAACATATTTCTTCTGGTCTTAGAGGTCAGAGGAACATTGTGTTAATGAAAATAAAGTAAAATATATTTGAGGGCTTAAATTGACATGTTCTGGGAATTTAATTTCTGGCTTTGCATGGTGAGCTGTCTTTGTTTTGGTACAATTCCTTCTGCTTCACAGTTTAGCCATTTGGGGGTACCTCTTGGTAGCCAGACCCATTCTGAGCATTTTTAAGCCATGTGGTATTTGATGGGACTTGTGGTTGTTTCCAACTGGGGCTGCTGAATAAATCCCTTCACAGGAAGTATTTGTGTTTTAAAAAAGTGCTGGTAGGCAAAGTGAGACCATCCGGAAGTGATTCATATGACTGGGACTGTTTGTTTAATTTGGGACTTTGTTGCCTAGAGACCGTATCTTTGAGCAAGCCAAGTGAAGTGCCACTTGAATGCAGAGCTCCCATTGCCTACCTGATCAAATCAGTACTCTGCTGCTCGGTTTTTCTTCTGGAAGAGCTGCTGGTAATCTGATTGATCCCTGTGCTTGACAGTATATGAATCAAAAAAATCTTAGACATAGGAGTGAAATATCTGGTTCATGGTTTATTTTAAAGAAAAAGTTTATTGCTTAAGCTTGAAAGTCTTTTTTTTTTTTTTTTAATTTTACTTATAATTGTATGCTGGGAAAAATTAGTTGTTTTTTAACGAGACATTGTGTGATAGAAACCTCAATACTTCAAGTGCCTTTACAACAGCTAAAAGGAAGCCAAAACAAAAAAAACCATCGAAAACACCCCAGCAGTTGGCAAGGACATCATGATATAAAATATTTCCTGTCTGCCCCAAGATCACTGTCCTCCTCCATCTCCCCCTCTTCATCATCATCATCATTGGTACCATTTATGGAGCACTTATCATGTGCTAGGCACAGTGCAAAGCACTTTATATACATTGTCTAATTAGCTCTTCTTAAAGTCTGTGGCATGCTTATTCTTATCTACATTCAAGAGGAAAGAAAGCAAAGCTCAGAGAGGTTGACTCGCCCATCTAGGAAGTGGTAGATCCAGATTTCAGGTTTGGTGAGGACTCCACAATCTTTCCTCTTACCCAGTGGGTCAGTCTGCCAATGTTACTGCATCTAAAAAGAATGACAGCAGCAGGAAGTACCAGTGATTAAGCAGAATGATGATGTAGTACTTTACATACAGCGTTACTGTGAGGTAGGCTTAATTTTTATTTTAAAGAAGGAAAAAGTTAGTATCACTTCTCAAGGTCATGTGAAATTCAAGCCAAGGTCTGTGTGACACCAGTGCTAGTTGACAGTCTCTTTTGCCTGCCACATGACCGTATGAGGGCAATTCTCCGATTTGTCTCATGTATTTTTATATCTAAATAGATCGTTGGACTCTGTCTTTTTTGTTATTCACTGCAGAGCTAACAACAGTGATAGACAGACACACTTAAGTAGCGGTTCAGTGTTTGTTGCTTGGTGAATGATTTGTGCCTACATGCTTGTAAGAAATACAGTAAACCTAAATTCTAAGTTAAGTGATTTTATAGGTGTCTCTAAACATGAGAATTGACCTGTGATAAATGTGTATATTTAACTTTTTTAACCTAACCCCTGCTCACAGGAAGGTTCCCTTGGAGGTGGAAGTGGCTACAGTAGAGGTTACATGATGATCTGCAGTGACTGGAGGGCTGGAGAGTTCCGGGCTGGTTCTCTTCTTAACCTGTTATACCCCTTCATTTCACTTAGAAGGGCATTACTTCTTCCCATTCCCTTCTTCTTCTTTTTCTTTCTTTCTTTCTTTCTTTTTTTTTTTTTTAATAATGACCTCATGCAGACAAGAGTGGCAAATTGGATTGGAAATTGCCTTGGATCATTTGGCAAGAACTGTATTTCTTGGTGTTGTGGGTGCAAGAAAGGCCTGTCTAAAGGCCTCAATTTCTTCTTTAGTCAGAATACCTTCCTGTTGACTCATTGGAAATCATAACGAAAAGCAGAAGGAGCACTGAAGAGGCAGCTGCCAGACCAGGGCTTGGCTTCTGTTAGGACAGATGTTTGGGGACTGAGAGAACTCTGGCTTTATTAAACTTGGGAGACTTTTGTAGTAGAAGGAAATACTATTGTTGTGCTAGATATTTATAAGGTAGAAAGTATCAGCATATTGATGGGGATCATTAATCAGCAATGTAAAAAAAACGAAAAGTATTTTTTGAATAGGATTAGTGTTCTAAAAACTAAAGCAGAAGGAACTGAAGAGAAAAAAAAGAGGGGATGGGGCAAAATTAGAAAAGGAAAAATTGTAAAGAATAAAATGATCATTAAAGATAGAAAAATGATATAAAAATAAAATTTAAATAGAAAAAGTCTTACAATATAGCACATCATTCTGTTATAAATAACATCTGAGATGACCTTTAAAATAGCTAAAAAGTTACTTACTACTTGCATGATTATTATAACAAAATGTTTTTCTGCTTGGAGACGTTTTGCTATATGTCATTAGTTTGGATAATGCTTCTTAATCATTAATAGCTTGAAAAGGAGTCCTTGACAAGTGGCTTGACTTTGGGGATTTTCCTTTAAAAACTTAAGAATTCCAACAAAATATTTTTAGGCAGATTTGATCTTATTTTTTTTATTTAAAATTTTTTTCTTTTATTTCAAAAAAATTGATAATGGACTTGATACTTAAGAAACTATGTTAGGATATACTGTGAAAAAAGTCTGTCTCCTTAGTCCTGTTGATCAGCAACCCAGTTTTCCCCACATGGAATCACTGTAAAATTGTGTATCTTTCCAGATATTTTATGCATGTAAATACAAATTACTTTTCTTTCCTTATTAGAACTGATAGCACACTATTCATTCTGCTTTGCATTTTGTAACTCATTTCTAATGAAAACATCAGAGTGCCTCATTTTTTTCCTTTACAGTTGCATAGTTTTTCAGTATATGGATTTAATCTATCAATCGACATTTCCCTCCCCCCCACCAGCTTTTGCTATTATAAATAATGAGTAGCAACTTTGTATGAATGCCATCTTGTGCTTATGAATACTCTTACAGGAAAATTTCCAATAGTGGAATTTCTTAGTCAAAGGGAATATGTTAATTTAATTTTGACAAATATTGTCGATTTCCTCTCTGTGGAGGTTGTACTCTCTGACATGTCCATCAGTAGTAAATGATAGGGCTACTTTCCTCCTCATTTCACCAACCTGGAGTATCAGAATATTTTTTTAATAATCGTGAATTTCAGAGGTGAAAATGGTATTTCATTGTAGTTTCATTTTTAGGTTATCTAGTTCTCAGTGAAGCTGAGCATCTTTGTGTACGTTTAAAAGTCATCTATATTTCCTTTTCGGTCAACGGTTTTGGCAGAATTTTTTGCTTGTTTTTCTGTTTGGTTATTGGTCTTTTTGATTTGTAAGAGGTCTTTATATAGTGAGGAGATTGTAGTAAATAATTATTTGTAGTAAATAATTATTCCAGTTTGTCCTTTAGCTTTTGACTTCCAAGTTTAAGATAGTTTAGAATTTTAAAGCGTTTGACTTTATTAATCTTTTATTTTTAGCTTTTGGGCTTTATGTTATTTTTAGAGAGTCCTTATCTATATTGAGATGATACCAAAACATTCCCCTGTGTTTCCTTTGTGTACTTTTAGTATGTGAAGAGTTTTTTAACATTTCACTCTTTGATCCATTTGGGGTGTATTTTGGTGTGAGGAGTGAGATTGAGATTTTGCTTTATTTTTTTTTCTCTACATGATATTTGGATAATATCTTTTTGTTGTAGAATTTTTATAATATGAGTTTATTTGAGCTAAACTGATGATATCTGCTGGGGAGAAATCTCAAATGCTCCCACTGTTTGGAATATCTTAAATATTGAGCATCAGCAATGACTCTCTTATGAAATGTGCTCTGGAGTTTGCCATACTTTCTAGTCTATGAATTGAGATCTTATTTTTTTTTTTTTTCAGAACAAGTCACCTTCAACTATAGAGATTTTTGAAACATGGCTTAAACATTCTTTCAGAGACATTAGCTAGAACTTTCTAGAGTGCTTTCAAGCAAACTGTATTGTGACGTTAAAAAGATTCATAGTGTGTAATGAAGTTGGTATTGAGAAAACTGGTTTTGGATTAACAGCTTTGACATATGTACTGTGAAGAGATGAACAGACTTGCCAAACTAACATAATTTAATCTTTGTGTTAAAGGAGAGTACAGTTTGGGATTTGAAAACCATGTGGCTCACTTTCTACATTTCTGTTTTTGAGGTATATTCTATTAATGAATGCTGTGCCATTAAGGAAGAGTTCAGTGGTCAAATACGTTTCAGAAATACTGGATTAAATCAAGTTAAACAGATTGTTCAATTTGTGGATTATTTAGACTCTTTATTAAGGGCTGTAGGTTCCAAGTCTTGGGGGAGAGGAGAGTGTAAGGAATATTCCTCAAACTTCATTTCCTATCAGACTCTTCTCTTGCAGATCATCCTTCTTAGGACTGGTGTTCCGGAGTATACTGATTTGGGAAACACTATTCTCTGTCAATGATGGATTTGAGGGACAGTTTCAAGTAAGAACTTGGGACATGTTTAGTCTCTCATTCCCATCAAGTTCTCAAGTTCTTGGCTTATAGAGCTTAAATTAAAGCCATTATTATACTAATTGGATAGGTATAATTGCTGAACTATTGTCAGGATCTTAAAGTCATTTTGAAGAACAGGGATGTGGTTTTTTAAAGTGGGGAAAGGCAAATGTACTAATTATTAAAGAAGAAAAGAAGATAATCACCAATTTTCTTCTACTGAACTAGACTGGCAGAATTCCATAGCATGTTGTTAAGTGGATGACTTCTGAGCACTTAGTGAGAAAGGAAGTGATGCTCAGGGGTCAACCAGGACTCCCGGAAAAAGCCCTGGCACATTAGCATCATTTCCTTTTGGACAGGGTCACCAGATTAGTGAATTAGAGAAACACGGTAATGTCCAGATTTCAGTAAGGCATTTGAAAGTATGCCTTGTGGTACTTTTGCAGATGGGTTGGATAAATGTGGACCAGATTGTAACATAATTAAGATTTGTCGCCAGCTGAATAAACCATGTTCAAAAGGGCTGCTAGGTGGGGAGTGGCTGCTTAATATAGGTATGGGGTTTCTCTTTAGGTGGTGAAAATTTTTCTGGAATTAGATAGTCATGGTAGTTGTACAACATTGTGACTATACTAAAAACCACTGAATTCTGTATATTAACATGTTTAAAAATGGCAAATTTATGTTTAATGAATTCTATCTCAATAAAAGAATGGAGCTGCCAGGTTTTTAATGCAGAGAAAGCTCTTTAGGGCATGCTCCACGTAAAACATTTTTAGTGGGACTTATGAATGTGTCAGCGATGTATTGATCAAACTTGAGTTTGATTTGTTGTTTGAGGGATGGTTAATACACTGTGTGACACGTTTTGCTTTGAAAATACCTTGAATCTAGTGATGAAATTTATTAGTAATAAATGTGACATCTTGCACTGTGGATCAAAAAATGGAGTGTCTCAGTATAGGATAGAGAGAGAAGTAGCATCAGTGAGAAAATAAAACAAAATGAAACAAATCTGAGAGGCTTATTAACTCATTAATAGAAACGTGGTATATAAAGAAAAGGAAGAGATGGCTCCATTGTCCTCTGTGCTGATCAGAGGCTACCTGGAGTTGGTTTTCAGTTCTGACAGTCATACTTTAAGAAGGACCTTGAGAGTCCAGAGCAGGGTTGACAGATGTATGATGGGATTCTTTCACACCCACAGCAGGCACTGCTGATAGGTCGGAATCCATCCTTTTTAACATAATAGCTGAGGAACCACTTCCACCAGTGGGCGTGGTCCCCTAGTTGAGACTTGGTTAATGCTCCAGGACTAGAGCGTGTTGGATGAGCATGACCAGGAGGAAAAAGGGTCTGTCAATTCTAAGTATGAGGAATAATTGAAAGGACTGAGATAACTTAATATGGAAACATGATTTAGGGGTAATATATTTTCTCAAGTTACTTAAAACAATTTTTACTTTAATTTCCTGTGTTATTAAAAGGTATTTTTATTTTGAATGACTCTCCTTTTTTTTCCTGACATGGGTTAAAAAGTTGAGAAAAACCCAGTAAAATCAGTAAAATAAAACGAGTAGGAAATAGTTTTGAGCTCCCCCATTGCTCAGGACCGTATGGTGGAGTTGGGGGAGATGTGGAAATGTTAACTCAGTCCTGCCCTTGCGGGGCTTACAGATTGATTGGACAGACTAGCCATTTGAAAAGTTACTCCACATCAAAGGATGAAAGGTCTTACTGGTGTCATAAGGCAATACATGATTGCCAAAGAAATAATGCAGCTGATGTGTGAGAGTTTAGATGAGGAAAGATGATTTTATGGCTGAGTTTTGCAAGATAAGCCGCAATTGTGTTGGAGAGAAGGGAAAACCTACTTGTTATTCTTTGTGTTTCTTTAGAGTTGAGACTGTCTTTTTGCACTTCTTGGTATGTAGCAGCACCTCCTGCCACAGTGCTTCTCCACAAAGCAGAGGCTCAGGAATCCTGTTCAGTTGAATTGGTGCAATCTACATGGGATGTGGGGGTTGTGGTGGTGAAGAGAGTTTCAGTATTGTAGTGATGAGAGCTTAGGGTACTTTCTTTTTTTTTTTTTTTATGATTTGGTTATAATGGAGAGCAGGACTATGGTCCTTCAGCATTAGAGAATGAATAGTTTGTGCCATTCAGCAGTCATTTATTGACCACCATCCCTCAAAGGTAAATCAGAAAATGTTTCCACTCTTATCTACTTAAGTAACTGTTTTTTTTTTTGTTTTTAAAAGTAACTATTTTAAGAGGTAAAGAGATACAAAGTGCCACAGGAAAGGTTACACGAAGTTTGGAGGAAGAAGAGATTATTTCCAGCAGTATATCATGGAAGAGTTAAGGAGGGAGGCAACTTTTGAAAGTAACATTTGAATTGTCTGAGTTGGGTGAGGCTGATCATAACTTTTACCAAATCTCGATTCTTAGTAGGCATCTCCATTTGTAGCTTCCCATATTATGACTTGGTGACCTCTATTTTCTCTACAAACTCAAATTTTCTGGTTCTAACAAATTTATCCCATCTCATTTGACATGGCACCTTGACCTCCTCACTGTAGCAATGGGTAGGGTATCTTTCTTCCTAAGATTCTATGTTCTTCCTGTGGTCTGGATCCTCTCCCTTCTTGTCTTCTAAGATCTTTATTCCAGTATTAGTTTCTTAACTATAATTTGCATTTTTTTCCTTCTGATTCTCTCTCCTTGGAACATAACCATGCTCACCCATTCAAGATACACTCCCTTAATACTAGACCCTATTCCAATTATTGTCTTTTCTTTTTTCCTTTAAGGAAAACTTGCCTTTACTCCCTGTATTCTCACTTCTTCATCTTAACTCCTGTGGGTGTGATTTGTCTGCCCTCCTTTCCCTCACTGAAATTTCTCTTGCTTAGATCACCAGCGACCTAATTACTATATCCATTGAAAAATTTTCCGGACTTTCTTAATCTATGCAGCATGTGACACTCTTGCCTCTTCACTTCCTGAAATTTTTTTAACTGAGTAACTTTTTATACTTTATGAATTTTGACGTGTGCAAAATATATTGCCTATCTAAGACAATAAATTGAGGGAGTACCTCCTGCAGGAGGCTTACTTGGACCCCACCTTACCTCAGATCTGAGTTAGATGCTCCTCTCTTGGGTTTCTGTAGCAACCCCCCAGTGTATCTTTTTTTTTAAATAGCTTTTCACAATATAAGTATCTTATACTTTTCTCTTTCCTAATATACCGTGAGCCTGAGAGGGCAAGGACTATGTCTTTAATGAGTATCATAGTTAACTCTTCACTGAGTACTAGATCTGAAAATTACATTTTTGACATACACTTGCTCTACAGGCTCTCCTTGTTCCCCCAGGGCTCTAGCAGCTGCCAGTAGGCAGTGACTCAGAATTGCTTTTGCTAAGAAATATGTACCTGTTTTCCGCCTTGTAGAGGACTCCCCCGTTTCTTTTCTTGAGAGCTGCTCACAATCAGCAGTGTATAGGCTGTAGCTGCTGAGACTTAGCTGTCATTGAGGTTTAACTTAGTTTAAAGATTTTTTTCATTCAAGGTTAAAAGGTCTTTCATGCTTCATGATATCTGTTAGAGTAGAGATGGGTAAGTAGATAAGTAGATATTTTGCCAGGCTCTGCATCTGAAGGCTTGGGCTTGGGAGTAAATAGTTAACCCTCTGCCCTAATTCCCCTCCCTCTTCATATGGCAAGGAATGCTTTATTGAATACTCTACATTCTTTTCTCTCAAGACTTGTTCTTACCACATTGTGTTGAAATTACTGGGCTGTTCTCAGTGCCTAGGTGGTGCTCAGATGTGTGTTAGTGGCTTGGTAGAATCCTAATTGTGAGGAAAGATGGCCCGATTTGGGAGATTTTTAGCAGCCAGTCACCCTGGCTTTGCTTTGCTCGCTGGGTGTGGTAACAGTGGCTGTTCCTGGAGGAACTGAATGTCAGTGGTTTGGGGTAGTCAGTTCCGGCATTGGTAGGTTCCCCTTCTGTATTGCAGAGCTGGGAAACCACTGAAGTCATGTGCTCTACAGAACTTGTTCAACTGGTTTCCTCTTCACAGACCCCTAATTCACATTCTGCTCTGATCCTTTTCTCTACATCCACTTGGTCCGGGCTTGTTTTAAGGCTTACCATAGGAGAGTTCTCCAAATAGTCATTTCTTTGTCTTGCTGAGTGCTGGAATGGGTAGGGCCAAGTATATACTCTCTTCCACAAATGTTATCAGTGGGGCAAGGTGGACAGGTATTGCACAACTTACTGAGAGTCAGACTCTAGATATAGGTTTTTTCTGGGATCTAGCTTTCCTCACACACATACTCAGTACACACACACACAAATACATAGCTACCATTAATTAGAGCCTGCTGAGTGCTTGTGTACATTAGCTGAGTTAATCTTCACAACAGTCTTATGAGAATTGGTCCCATTCCAAATCCTGTTTTACAGACAGAAAACTGAAGCTCAGAGAGGTTAGTTAGATAACATGTCATTCTTGGTCATTTTCATTTCCTTCCCTTTTTTCTCCACATTTGGATATGTTCCTTTCCATAGCTAGCTGTAGAACCTTGCTTTCTTTTGTTTTGCATTTCTCATGTCTTTAGTCCCTCCTCTGCTTGTTCTTTTCTTGCAGGCTGCAAGTTAGTGTCTCTTCTGCAGTCATGAGAGAGAGACAGACAGATGGATGAACACTCACTCACTCCCTGGACATGTCAACCTGTCATACTAGCCTTTTCTTTCTTTCTTAAACCTTTTGAAAAAGTTTACTTTTGCTGTCCCTAGTTCTCCACTTCTAGTTACTTTTCTAGCTGTAGTAATCTGACTCCTCCTGTCTTACCACTCCACCGAGACTGCCCTTATTGGGGTCATAGATGACCTTCCTCCTTATTTGCCATATCCTTTTCTCTTTGCCACTCATCTCTGTGCAGCATTTGAAGTTGGTGACCTCGCTCAGCTTCCTGAAAACTTTTCCTTCTTTGATTGCCAGCCATCATGTGATTCTGTCATGGTCCTCATTTTACCATCGTGATTGTCCTTTCTCTGTAACATTCGCCTCTTCAGTGTCCATGTTCCATGTTCTCTGGGGCACAGTCCTTGACCTTTTTTATTTCAGTACAATTTGTTTCTCTGGTGAGCTCATCCACTTTTGTGGCGCCACTTTTCAAACTTGGGTCTCTAACGTCATCTCTCCTGATGTTTTCAGACTTGTATTTCCAACTGTCACAACCAGAACTTCCCATTGACATTTTGAGCTGAATTTATCATTCTGGCCTCATGTCCCCAGCCTTGTTTCATGGCATCATCTTTTATTTAGTCATCCATGCCACAAGTCACCAAATCATCGTTTAAAAATAAAACAGTCTTTTTCCTTTTATAGAAGTTTCTTCAAGTTTACTATAGATGGTACATGTTGCCAGATTTTCTTTTGGAACAGTGTTAGAATGTGGGGTTTCCCCATATACCAGACAATAATAAGTTGCTCTCCTTTTTTAAAATCTTTGCCAGTCTGACAGCTGAAAATGATGTTATTGTTACTTTAATTTACATTTCTTTGATTAGTAGTGGGAATGAGAATTTTTCCTGTAATTACTAGCCATTTATATTCTTTTGTGAATTCCCTATTTGTGTTTCTAGCCCATTTTTTCTAGAGAAATGTTTGTCATTTTATTTGTTTCAAGCATTTAAAAAATACACATACAAAGATGAGATTATTAGTTTCTTGTAATATGTTACAAATTTCCCCTTCAGTTTATCTTTTCGTTTAACTTTCAACTTTTTAAAGAATTGCCTTATAGAAGTTTAACTGCTTTTTATGCAGTCATTTTTTTCCCTCTTCCTTTATGATTATCATCATTTCTGCCTCCATGGTCTTGTTTGTAAAGGTCTTTCCCACTTAAAGATTATATAGCCATTTATATTTTTTTCCTCCTTTTATTTTTAAAATCTCTATATTTGATGTTTAATGTCAATAGCAAAATGTGAGGTTAGGCGCTAACTTTGCTTTTTTCCTTTTCCAGGAGTCTGTAAAGCCTTCGTATTCCCCACCGCCCTTCTAACCCCCACTCCCAGCTGTCTGGCAGATAGACTGTCAGAGGGGTTCATTTCTTTTTTTGTAACTGCAAATCATGTTTCTCTCTGTTTCCGCCATTGCCCTAGGTAAAGACCTTATTATCTCTCACCTGGATTCCTGAAATAATTGCCTAATATTTCTCCCTCGAATCCATCTTCCATGCTGTTTCCCTAGTTACCAGTCTAAGTTTCAGATCTGATTAAAAAAAAAAAAATTCAAAAAAAAATTTTTAAATTTATTATTTAATTAAATTAAAAAAAAATTAAGGTATAGTTGGCCAAGCCACTCTTCTATTTGAAAATTTTTGTTGTTCCCATTGCTTGGAGATAAAACTACTGTATGTTTCAGATACATCTTCACCTACTCCTCCACCACGAAGATTTGTCATTCCCTAAATAGATCATTTGTTTTCATGCCTATTTGTCTTCATTTATGCTGTTTCCTTTATCTTAAATGTCTTCTTTTCTCATTTTCCACCTCCCTTAAATACAATTTATCTTAGAACGCCCAGTTCAGATAATGTCTATTGTAGCTAGTTGGTTAAGCATCTCTGTTCCTGGAGGGTGAGCTCTTCAAAGGTAGGGACAGGTGTTCAGCACATGTTATGCTACTGATAAGTATTGTACAGAGTGGTCCGATTGAAATGGACCTAAATGGATATGTAGCTGTCAAGTAGATCATTTTTATTTTGCCAATTTGATGAAAAATATGTATAAAACAAAGCTTTATAAAAATAGTCTAAATAGTAAAGATATATACAAATTATAAGAATCATGTAGTTATTTGAAAGACAAGTTTATCAAAGTATTCATTTTTCACATTAATCATGTCCACCAGGGTGTAATATTTAATACACCCGTCTCTTGGTGCTTGATCGAGTAGGATCATTAATGGGTCCTGCACTGCGGTGTGGAATGTTTCAGGAAGCCCAACTGCAGAGCTTGAGCTTCTGCTAGCGAGTGCTTGGTAGGTGGAAGGCAGCATATTGTAGCCATGGAGTTTGGGCTTTAGAATCTCACCAACTTGGGTTCAGGTGTGAGCTCAGCACTGACTTGACCTCTGGATAATCTTGGACAGTCTACTTTACTCTTAGGAGCCTGTGGTTTCTTCCTTATCTGTAAAATAAGGAAGTTTTTGCAAGGATCAAGTGAGAGAATGCATGCAAAGTATTTAGCTTAATGTCTGCCACTTGGCGTTTGAGAGTTTATATTTTTTAGAGATTATTTAGAAAACGAACCATTCAGATGTTACTGTTTTCCTGTTTAGCACTAGTTTTGTACTAGTTTTGTTTCATATCTGATGTCATTTTTAAAAAAATAATAATTTGTATTTGAGTTCAATTTGCTAAAGCAGTTCTGGGGTTAAATTTGAGGATAAATGTCAGAAGTTTGTATTTATTGTGAGAGCAAGGACTAAGAACTCTTCTCTCCATTTTCTTTCAACTCTTATGAGAAATACTTTAAGAAATACAAGTTTTTTTTGCTGAGTTCTATTTGTGACCATGGCTTAGAGTCCTGATTACGGGTAGAGTGTGCTGATGTCACCACTTGGTATGATATTCTCAGAACTTTTTTTTAAGTGACTTATTTTTTAAAACATTTGTACTTGTAAAAACATTTGCACTTGCACTCAAACAAAAAATGTAAAAAGCCCACAGTTACAGAAGTGATTTTCTGAAACACAGATCTGCTCAGTTCATCCCCTTCTTAGAATCCTATAGTGTCTCCCATGAGTAGGATGAAAGGAAGGTTTTTAGCATGGTGGACAAGCCTTGCCTGATCCAGCCTGCTGACTTTCCCATCGCTTCCTGTGCATTTTACCTCCCAGCAATGGCAGCGTGGAGCGCTCTGGCACCCAGCCTGTTTTCTCACGCCTCTTGCTCTTGTCCACGGAGTTCCATCTGCTTGGAGGCCTTTTCTGCCTTGGCCATTTGGTAAACTCTTTATTCTTTAAAATCCAGTAATATTTGTGGATGATGTGAAGCTGGAAGAGAAGTCAGTATTTCGGATAACAGAAATTAGGATCCAAAGATGCTGACATTAGGGACAGTGGGCTGAATATAATTTAGTCCGAGGCTTCGTTTGTGGTGGTGGAGTATTCAGAAGGAAGAAGGTGATAGTCCTGTTCCTTTTCAGGCCGATCAGACCACACCTGGAACACAGTGTTCAGCTGGGGAATGTTCAGAGATGAAGGAGAAGGACGTGGGGGCCGGGTCATGTCTCACAGTCCTAGCGATACCAGCTGACGTTTTGAGCGCTTACTCTATTCCAGGCACTGTTCTGAATACTTTATGTGTATTATCTCTTTTAATCTTCACAGCCACCCTATAAATAGGTGATATTCTCTTTCTATGAAGAATACTTGGAGGAACTGGAATCATTTCAGTTACAGAAATGTCAGCATGTGATTCATCATATGAAGGGAGAGGAGGAAAAGCACAAATATTTTTTTAATGCCCAGCTAAGTACTGTGCTCTCCCCACTTCCCGTGTGGTCCTATTTAATCCTCAACAACAGACCTATCTGGAAAATTTTGTAATTGCCTTTCAACGAATGAAGATACTGGTTAAGTGACTTGCTGTCTTGATAAATGACAGAGGCAGAATATAAATCCAGGTCTTTTAAAGGCCCTGGCCAGTGCCTGTCACATTATATTTTAAATTTTATATGTCGTCTTGCCAGAAGACAGCATAGAGTACCAACAGGGAACTGGTGCCTGCTTAATAAAAACTTTCTGGCTGGTAGAAGGCACAAATGAAATGGGTTAAATGGAATGTTTGGTTCCATGCCAGCAGCCCTGCTCAGGCTCAGTGTATGTCATGGTTTGACTGAGATGGTTTGGGAGCATTCACACATTAAAGTGAGAGGGAGTGGGAGGTGAGAGGGGAGTGGGGGAGTTGATGTAGACTAGAATATCTTTAATGAGCTCTCAGCTGTGAGATTCTGTGAATGTTGTTAAGACTGTGTTAAACATGAGAACTGGTAAAAGTTGTGTTGGCCAATGATCTTTCTTTTGCACATATGTTATTTTTTATTTCAGCTTTATTGAGGTATAATCAATATATAAAACTGAGATATTTTAAGTGTACATTGTCATGATTTGTTACACATATACATTATGAAAAAATTCTATCTAGTTAACTACCACATCCATCACTTCACATGTTTATCTTTTTTATGTGTGTGAGAACATTTATGTCCCATTTTCTTAGCAAATTTGAATTACACAACACAGTGTTATCAACTATAGTCACCATGTTTTACATAGCTGAGGTTTGTACCCTTTACCGACCGCTCCCTATTTACCCTACTGTTGGTTACCACTTTTCCACTGTGTTTCTTTGAGGACTTAGCATAATGCCCTCCAGATCCATCTATGTTATCAGAAATGGTAGGATCTCCTTTCTCATGGCTGAACCATGTTCCAGTACACAGTACACACACACGCGCGCGCGCGCACACACACACATCTTCATCTATTCATCCACTGATGGACGGTTAGGTTGTTTCCGTATCTTGGCTATTGTGATTAATGCTGAAATGAACATGGGGGTGCAGATCTATCTTTGATATCTTTATTTCATTTCATTTCTTGGCTATATACCTAGCAGTGGGATGGCTGGATCATATGGCAGTTCTATTTTGAATGTTTCGAGGAACCCTCATACTGTTTTCCATAGTGGCTGCACCAATTTACATTTCTACCAGCAGTGTGCAAGGGTATTCTTTTCTCCACATTCTCCCTAACACTTGTTATCTCTTGTCTTTTTGATGATAGCTTTTCGAACAGGTGTGAGATACTATCTCATTCTGGTTTTGATATTCATTTCCCTGATGATGAGTGATGAGCAGGCACGTTTTCTTTTACTTTTTGGGGGGCATATGTATCTTTTCTTTAGAAAAAATATCTATTTAGTTCCTCTGCCTGTTTATAAATTGGATTGCATGGTTTTTTTTTTTTCTTTTTTGCTATTGAGTTCTATGAGTTCTTTATATATTTTGGATATTAACCCTTATTGGATATATGACTTGCAGATATTTTCTTCCATTTTATAGATTGCCTTTTCATTTTGTTGATGGCTTTCCGTTTTTTAAATATTTTTTTAGGTGAGGCAACCCTTGGTTTACCTCACAGATTGCAAGGACCTTGTCAGCTTACAATCCCTTATGTTTTTATTTTTTATGCCTATAGCACCTGTCTTCCTAGGTGGTCTCCCATCCAAGTACTAACCAAGCCCGACTCTGCTTAGCTTCAGAGATCAGACGGGATCAGTCTTGTTTCAGGGTAGCATGGCCGTAGACTGTTGATGGCTTTCTTTGCTGTGCAGAAGCTTTTTAGTTTGCTATAGTTCCACTTTATTTTTGCTTTCGATGCCTTTGCTTTTGGTGTCGAATCCAAAAAACCATTTGCCAAGACTGACGTCAAGGAGCTTACCCCAGTGTTTTCTTCTAGGAGTTTGTGGTTTCAGGTCTTATATTCAAGTCTTTCATTCTTTTTGGGTTGATTTTTGTGCATGATGTAAGACAGGAGTCTATATATAGATTTATTTTGAAATGTGTTTGTAAAGCTAAATTAAATGTTTAAGTTTTATAAGAAAACTTTGTATCTGAGTTGAGAACTGGTGGAGTAACTGTTGAACCAGAATACTTAAAACCCTATTAAGTTGACAGAATGTGGGAGATGCCAGCCTTTTAACTGCATGGGGCATCTGAAAGTGCCCTGTTAAGACAGCCCAAAGGAGCTCTGCCCTGTCAGGCTTTTGGGGTGATGTGCGAGCAGCAATGAGATAGTAAGAAGGATTCTCAACTAGGTATCCGGGTCCTGTTATTCCACCTTTGCCACTAGCTAGCAGGTGACCGTGATAGCCTTATTCATAAAACAAAGACATTATGCAAATAGGTACAGCCTTTGGGTATGATTTTGGGCAATACATTTTTTTAATGTTTATAATTTTTAATTTTGGAGTCATACTTCTAAGGACCTCTTAGGAATTCTAAACAGAAGAACATTGTGCATAAAGATGTTTCTTGCATTATCATTTAATGGTGGAACATTTATAAATGACATAAATGTCCAACATAGGTGACTGATTAAGCACTTGGTAGAATTTTTATGTAATTTCAAGTTTTTGGAAAGTATAATAACATGGAAAATATTCATAAAATATTGAGAAATGTCCAAAAATTTTCTTTAATATCTATATATTATATTGAGGAAAATAAACAAAGGGATTTCCCCTAGAAGTGCATTAAGGTTCTGGCTCTCACATTTTGTGGCTCTGTGATTTAGTGGCAGGGGGGAAATCTCAGATGCACTGGAGAGGACAGAAAGGACAGTTTGTTGTATCTTCTTGGGATCATGGTAGAATCTAAACTTCTAACATTAAAAATTATAGTAGCATACCACCTTAATGTACTTTATTTTTTCAAGGCACTTTGGTCCTGATTGGTCTTATTTTATTCTTATAAACAAACCAGCTGATACTCTGTTGTGAAACAGCTTATGATGGAAGGGGAGCCACGTGTGTGGTGACTTGGAGGGTGGCTTTAGATTTAGGGCAGTTGTCTAGAGATGCTTCTGTGTTTTGCCTGTCTGTTCATTTTAGCTCTTGACTCTGCTTATCCCTTTTACCAAATCACAATTGGCTTTTCTTCTGGCTTGACACTTGTGTGATTTGCGAGGTATTCTACTCCACTATAGAAAACTTCCCAGTAGGGAAGGCACAGGTAGAGGGTTGTGGGAGAGATTGCCCTGGTTCCTCTTTTCACTTTGACTTTAACCTAGTCATCTCAGAGGAGAGCAGAACCTGAACAGTTTTGGGAACTGGCTCCAATTCAAGGTAAAAGCACCTCTGTGCTGTTTATCTGTTGTCTTCTCTATGCGTTCACCTCATTTTGAGAAGAAAAGTAAGTTTTTCTTTATACTGTTACGTGGTCACGGGCTGTTTTTGGCTTACACTAGAGTCGTTCTAGGTTCGTCCCTGTTTCTGAGTTCACAGGTCCTCTGAGACCTGGGGTCACCAGAGCCGTTTGCCGTGCTCTTTTAGCAGTGAAACATTGGGTGGATGGTATGTGACATGTGTCCTTGGACTACAGCTGTTTTTCAAACAGTGACCTACACTCTTGTCCACGTTGCCCTCTGGTCTTTAGGCCTTTTCAGAGTGTAGTTTGGATTTTGTAGCTGTTACAAATGGGTATCTGATTTATTTACTATGCTGTCTCTTCTGGACATCTCATTTGTTTATCACCCTCCTCTCCCCCTCCTGACATTTAAATCCACTAACTGAAAGAAAAGTCAGGAGAAAGTTTATTTATTATTTGGCCGATTCATATAACCAGGCAGTAATTACGAATCTACTATGTGTCAGACAGTCTGCTAGCTGCTTTAAGAGTGAAATAGATTTGAGAATGAGGTTGAATGACTATTTTGTAGAACTTGAGAAGAACAGGGAGATTGTTGCTTTTCCTTATTATTTCTTAAAGATGTGAACTTTAATCTCAGTTTGAAAAGATAGAATTAATACAAGACATTTTATTATGAATTACAAAACTAACAATTCATAAAGAAAGAAATTCAAGCTCTCTTGTATATCTCTCAAGCAATTTTATTAATATAAAGAATTACATAAAACATGAATGTAATCATAAATATATTTACATATTTTTGGCTTGTTTTTCTTGTTAGTGTTTTAATATAAATTTTCATGGATATGTGTGTCTTTAGAAAATATGGCATATTTAAATGTTTCTTCCAACTTTATTTGCCTTTTAAGTTTCTGTGTACCAATGAACAGTATAAATGTTTCATTTTTATGTTGTCCTATTTGGTGGCAAATCTGGTTTTTACTGTAGTCTGCTATCTATATCTTTGGGGTTTTTTTGTTTGTTTGTTTTTTTAATTTGGCTTTTCAAAGATTTACCATGAGGCAATATCTAGTATTTGAGGACAGTTCAGACAATATCTAGTATTTGAGGACTTTTTTCTCAGTATGGTGAAGAATGTGGGGATGACATCAGCCCTGTAAAATTTGAGTAGAATGATTTTAAATTAGGGGTTTTTAATCTATCTGGAGTGAATGAAATCTCTGAAATAGTTATTAAATTTAAATATATATACAGTTTTCTGGAGAAGGATCTGTAGCTTCCCTTAGATGGTCAGAGGATGCTGGGACTCAAAAAATGGCCTAAAGCCATTGCCCTAAATGGTTTTTAGTTACCTACATTTCTGTTGGTAGAAAATACGTGCTGATAAATGTCAACTTGTTTTGTCTCAGGCTTCCCTGGACTCTTGAGAGGTGTTCAAGAGAGAAAGTATAGGTTTCCTTTCCCCTTTACAACCTCCTCCCCTCTCTGAAAAACACTCAAGAATTCGTTTTACTGTTTCCATTAGAATTACCTTCAGTATTTTAGCTGAGGTAATTGATGATTTTGGCAACCCCCAAACGACCACAGAAAATCACTCTGGATTCCAAAGTTTGAAACCAGAAGAGAACTTCAGAAATAAACTTAAATTCTTGAACAGTTGAGATGGCGGCTTCAGTTACAGATTTTTTTTTTAGTTCCTGAGGAGTAACTTAAGGGCTGAAGGGAAGGATCTGAGGTTCATGGACTTCAGGGCTCGGGAGCCAGCTGGCCCTGTTGCTGCAGGAGAGGAAAGTAGGGTAGAGAAGAAGTGGCGTTTGTACTTGGGAGTTTTCCTAAGTTTCCTGCCTCTGAGGTCTTACTGGCCAGGACGAGCATGTGTGTGAAATTGGATCTTAAAAGAGTGTTGGTTATGTATATCTTCAAATCCTCCAGGGAGAATGGAAATTAAGCTTAAAGTCTCTAAGGAATGGTTCAGACCGTTTCTTTTCTCACGTCCTCTCTTTTTGTGCAGGTGGATGGAAGCATGTCTCGGGGAAGATCTGCCTCCCACCACAGAACTGGAGGAGGGGCTGAGGAATGGGGTCTACCTCGCCAAGCTAGGAAACTTCTTCTCTCCCAAGGTGGTGTCCCTGAAAAAAATCTACGATCGAGAGCAGACCAGATACAAGGTAAGTCCTTCCTTGCTTGGTGCTTAAATTTCTGTAAACTCGACAGAGAAGGTTAACATTCTTTATCCTGTGTAAGACTAACTGAGAAATACGTATTAAGTGTGTTTGTTGCAACAAAATAAAATACTTGACAGAGTGGAGATAATGATGCAAAGTCAAGATAGAGTAGTAAAAGAACTTAGCTGTCTTTCTGGTATAATTCTTATGATGGTGGGTATCTAGAAATTTGCATGATCCTTGATGAATTTTGTATTTCTTAGAAGGTAGAGGAAGTAACTAGGGGAACTACTACTTTAAATCTAATTTTAACCAAGCACTGAGACTTGTTGGCAAAGTGAAAGCAATAGCAGCTATAGGGGGAAAAATTGGTTTGTGATATTAGAGTTCAAGGTGAATTTGAGATAAGTGAAAGGGTTTGATTCTTGTGGCCAAAGGCCCTGAAAAAGGAGACTGCTTAATTAAGTTGGGATGTTGATAAGGATCAAATTCTGTTGTCTATAGAGCTTCTGTGGGGAACTTTCCTGTAAGATCTTATTTGAAAAAAAGGATGAGTATAACAGATAGTGAAAGATTGCAAAACTAGGAGCAAATGTGAGAGGGGTCAACTGTAAGAATTGGACCAGAACTCAGAATGAGCTAGGAATGAAGACACAATCAAAAGAGACTTTTATGTTTTATGTTTAAATGCAAAGAAAAACAAGAAAGGTATAGATCCTAAGTCAAAATTAAAATCTCAAATAGAAATTTGTCTTAATCAGAAAGCAAAGGCTTATATATTGCGTTTTAAGTGAGCGATTATTCTGAAGACAGCTCTGCAGCTGGTCTGTTCAGTTTACAAAATGCGTGCCAGAATAGCAAGCATTAAGGAAGAGTGGAGACTGCAGCAACAGTGAAAACAGTAGTCCAACGCCTCTACTCCTCTTGAGTAAATCTTCCTAAAAAATAAGACACAGGGACTATTTGTATGTGTAACATGAAAACCCTGATTGACATATTTAATACTATCTGTCACTTTGTATCCTTCCCATGCCGAACACCACACTGAGGGCCTTAACTACACTTTCTCATTTAATCTTTGCAACAAACATGGAAAGTAGGTGTTATAGATGGGGAAACTCGGCTTGAAAGGGTGAAACGACCTGCTCAGTGTCACCAGTAGATGGCCAAGCAAGGAACTGAATCCACCAGAACTGAAGTCTGAAAGACCATGTTCTGTCAAGCACACTATTCAAAAGACTCTGGATGGTTTTTAGTGAGAAGAGCAGAGATGTGGACTTGGCTTTTGGAATCGGAATGTAATGCTATATAGTTAGACCTTGAATATAAGGGGACCTTGTAAAGCCTCTCAAGAAAACTTTTCTAAGAGTTTTTATTTTGTGTTTGTGTCAATATTGCCAGCAGTGCCTCATGATCTTTTATTTGTTCTAGGCAACTGGCCTCCACTTTAGACACACTGATAATGTGATTCAGTGGTTGAATGCCATGGACGATATTGGATTGCCTAAGGTAATTTGTGCGATATTCATAGTTCTGGCTTAATCTGGCTGTTTTGGCATAAGAGTTCTCATTCTACCTATAAAATTATTCTTTATTTTCAGTCGAATCTTTGGCGATTATTTTTTAAATACCTAAGATCTCTTTTTTTTCCTGTTTCTTTTAGGAAGTAGTTTTACTCTTTTTCTTTTATATTCATCTCCCAGCTTTCACCTCACCTTAGAGAAATTCCCTCTGATATAATTTACTTTTACTACATCAGATTGTAGATTTACATTAAAATTCACATACCGTGAAATTCACCATTTAAAAATATACCATTCAGGGTCTCTCCCCACAAACACAGAGTTGTTCTATCAAAATTTGACTTTAGGAAATATAAAGAAATATTTTAGAAATGTCATCTTCAAGCCTTAGAATAACCAAATCTGTAGGGGGTATCAAGAGTCTTTTTATATTTTAAATTGTAGAGGCTATATAATGACATTTTCTTCTTAATGTCCAGTTTTAGTGATGGCTATAGTTTTTTTTTTTTAAATAGCTTTATTGAGATATAATTGATATATTAAAAAAAACATTTAATGTATGTAATTTGATGAGTTTGGAGTGAGGGCTGTAGTTTTGATTTGGGAGTGTGCATCCTTCAGGGTTTTGCTTCGGAGTTTATTTTGTGCTGCCCTTAGTGAAATTGCCATCTCTAGCTACCCAGTCCTACTTTGAACCCATAAAAACTGTACTATATTGTCACTTTTAGAGGCATGGACATTTTTTTCCTCATATCCTTTGAACTAAGAATTCTACTTCTAGGAATTATCCCTCCTCAAACATCAGACAAGCACGAGAGTTGTATGTGTAAGGATTTTTCATCATTGCTTGTGATAAGACAAAATTGATAGCAAACCACATGTTTCTTCACTGGGGATATTGATTGTGTTACAGCCAGTCAGGTACTAGTGCAGGCATTAAAAAGGATATCAATCTGTACTGACAAAGAACTTGTCTCCAATGTGATAAGTGTGGGGGGGGGGTGGAATAGTCTAAGGTATAAGAGTGTGTTCTGGCTAATCTGAGATCACTGTTTTTGTGCAATAATAAAGTGAGTATTCTTGGAAAAATTTGGAAGGAGATTGTTTTCATATCTGTGTGGTGGGATAAAGGGGTTGGGTTTTTTTTTTTTATATTTCCCTATAGAGTCTAAATTTTTGTAACCAAAGAAAGATGAAGAAAAAAAGTGAGATGTGGAGCACTAGAAAGTGGCTAAAACTACTGGGAAGTAAACATTTAGTGCCTAGCATAGTGCTGAGCTCATTGTACGTATCTCTCTGTTGAACTGAGTTAAGTCTAGAGCTGAGTCTTTGTAGAAGGCTAGCTTTTGTCCTCTTTTTTTTTTTTTTTTTTTTTCCAGAGCAAAATGCTGAAGTTCTCTTCCTTGCACTGATATGTTAGGTCCTGTAAATGTTAGGAAATGCACTACGTCAGGTTCTGATAGCCACTTGGCCTTTTTGTGCACCTGTAACTTCCTGTTCCTGTTTTTTAATGTAGTATGAGTATGCCCAATGGGCAGGGACGATTTAACCATTTTTGAATGATGCGAAAAGAGCTTTGTTAATATTTGCTATAGCTAGTAGTATTGTTGTAAAATGCATTTTCAGTGACTCAATTTTATTACCTTTTCGTTTATTAACAGTAGTGCATTGTCCTGGACCACAGTTGCAACAAACAATTCCCCAAAGCCTTTCAGGGACAACAGGGTTTTCGTAGTTATCAGTTTTGAAATGTCCACCCTACATAAATTTATTTCCAGAAGACTTTCGCGTAACATAGACTAAAGATACTAAGCCTCAAAACGTATTATTGCCCATGAAGTAATGTATGATATATAATTGACGATACACATATAGTTTTTCCTAATTTTTTTATATAGTACCTACAGGTTAATTATAGAAACATTGTGATAACTTTTTGCTTCTTATCCTTTTTGACTCTATTCTAATTGGTACTGTTGCCTACCTCCTTTGCGAAATATTTTATTTTGAGTTTGATTTTTTAAAAATTGTTTTTAATCTGCCCAACCTGTCCTCTGTTCAGCTATTCTACCTTCCGTATCCTAGTGCTGGACATTCCTTAAGATGCAGTTCTTATTTTATCTACATACTCTCATTCTCCTGGTTTCAGTTACTTTGCAGACTCTTTGCTACAAGAAAAACACAGTCAACTACTGGACATTTCTCCTTGGATACCTTTCTATCTCCTAGAATTTCTCATATCTAAAACTAAACCTACATTCTTCCCTAAGTGAACCCCCTCTCCCGTCCCATAATACATGGAACCCTGTCATCATTTTCCCAGTCATCCAGTCTCGAAACTTTGGAGTTCCCTTGGCCTCCTAAACGCAGTTATTCCCCACGCTTCCTGATTTATTTGAAGTGTCCCTTTCACCTGTTGAAACAGCCTGCCAGCTTGCCTTCTTAGCTCCCATCTCTCCGCTACTCAGTATGTCCTGTGTCCTATCTCAGTCATATCTTCCCAAGGCAGTTTTTGTCCTTGGCTCCAAAGCTAGGACTTCTGTGTGGCCTGCATATCAAGTTCACACTTTTAAGATCCTCATAACTGATTCCATCCTACCTACCCAAACTTATTTTTCTTTTACTTTCTAAAATGCATTCTCTACTGTTTTCAGGAAGGGGTGGCTCACTTGGACTGATTTTCACCTTTCAGGAGAGGATGTCTCAATCTTGGGGAGGGAGCAAGCATGTAGAGTTTGAAAAATTACCAAAAAAGATGATTCTGGTACATCTCCCCCTCGAGGGGGCCAGTTCTTTCTAGTTGAGAGCAGTTCTCTCTAGTTGAGGGAAGAGCGTAAAAACAAACGATTGAATGCAGTGTGTTAAGTGCTGCAGCGGATACGAAGTGCTGCAGTGCTCACCCCACTGCCTTCGTTCAGGCCTTTATTGCTCATCAGAATTCTTCTGATCACCTGGCAATTCAGTCAATCACTTCTCCAGTCCTCTGTTATTTCTTTTCCCCCTAAATTACAGATTGTGTTGTATGGTGCCACATTACCATGAGAATATGTTTTGAAATTCAAGACTTTTCCTAATCGAAATCTACTCTGTTCCTATTCAACCTCATTCATTAATTCATCATATAGAACTTGGTTCTGGGCTTGACATTGAAGATACAGCAGTGAACACCATACACCTGGTTCCTGCCTTCATGTGGCTTATTGTCTCTTGGAGGAGTCAGACAGATGGTAACACAAGTGGTTTATAATTGTGGTATGTGCTACCAAGGAAAATGGCCCATCTCCCCATTTCCCTGCTCATCCTCTATTCTAGACTCTTCATCTGTGTATCTTTCTACTCCCTACAAGCAATATAACACATTTTAATATTTTGTAGTTCTTTCAATGTCTAAATGTAGTGGTTTGCACAAACTAAAGCACTTAGGAAGTGGTCATTGTTGAGCTATTACTCAGTCTCGGCGTGGTAGATAGTAACCAGGAAGAGTGCAGTTCTCCAAAACCTCAGACATGTGCCGGTGTTTTAAACTGGGCTAGAACTTTGGTTTGATGTGTCCATGTTCTGAGTCCACAGTAAGTGAATCACTTTTACATACCGAGTGACATTTAGTGGGTTGGCCAAATAAGGCTTTTCCAAGTAGTGCTTTTCATTCTGTATTGTGGCATGTTATTCCTTGTGTTACTTATGACGAAATTTCTGTTCGCTCTAATGAAGTTATTTGCTGAAGGCCAACAACGTGTTCTAATTGTTCGGTGCTTTATTTGTATTATTGATGATTTGTGAATGATCAACAGAACCCCAGTGTGATGGATACCTTACCTTTACTTCTTTTATTTCTCTTAGATTTTTTATCCAGAAACTACAGATATCTATGATCGAAAGAACATGCCAAGATGTATCTACTGTATCCATGCACTCAGGTAATCAGGTTTCTTTGGTAAAATAAGCATTGTACACAGATAAGAGAACAGATGGGTGATAAGTCCTGGGATATAATGTACAGCATGGAGACTAGTTAATCATACTATATTGTATATTTGAAAGTTGCTAAGAGACAAAATCTTAAAAGTTCTCATAAGTTCTCATATGTATATTATACATATATATATAATATATATGTATGTATATGGAATCATGTTCTACCCCTGAAACTAATAATGTTTTATGTCCACTATATCTCAATTTAAAAAAGCAGTTTAGGAATAACATCTGAGTGTGTAGCTTTTTGTCCGTGGTATAATAGCATGGTTTTTGCTTCAGAATTTTCAAATAGAATAGGGTACTGTTATCCTAACAAAATGGTGAGAAACAGCTGTGATTTTCCTAGGGAGCAGGGAGAAGGGGCTTGTTTATTCCCATAATAGCAGATAATTCTGCTCCGAAAACATAGTATAATATTTCCTTATTGATCTAGTGTTTCTGTGAATTGCATTTCACTTGGGATACAGCTCTTTCTTCTTAATTAGAATCGCTTAAAAGTTATAAAAAGTATATACATTTGAAAACTTTTATTAGTTACCATTTTGTTTCAAGCTGATAAACTGAATTACAAAGGAGACTATGTCTTTCTACTCTTGAGTAGTACAATCAAGTTTTGGCAACATCTTCAAATACTATCAGCAACTATCAAATGGTTGATTTAGTTACCTAGGTCTTCATCAAGCTATTTATCATTAAATAATTTTTATGTCAACACAAATATGATAAATAGGAACTGAAGCAAAGTATAAGTTTTCACAACTTCATAGTAGATTTGGGAGATGAATTAATTTCAGATTCCTGGCTTTGAGGAAGAAAGGGGTGATGTGTGTGGAGGAAGGGGTGAGTTGGGATGGGACTAAGTGCTCATAGTGTGGTATTTCTAAGTGGTCCACTGATGGCCATATGACTGAAGGAGAAGGTGGTTGGAATGAGTGGGACGTATGAGATTTCTTGCTTGGGCCGCTCATTTTATATTGCATCCTGTATATGTGCTTAAAAATATTAGTTTTATATCTATATGAATATATAATATCGACCCATAAGAAGCCTGTTGTCTCTAGTTTGATCAAACATGTGCCAGGTCCTTGATATCACTGCAATAGTGTGAAACCCACAAAAGAAATAATATAGCTGAGGACTAGTGGATCTCTAATGTGGACCAATGTATTAACTTCCTTCCTAGAAATTTCACTTCCCAGACTTTCTCCCTTTTGGTCCATCTGCCAATCCGTGCTGTCACCAGAGCTATCTTTCCCAAACACCCCTGATCATATCAGACCCTTCATGAAATATTTTGATGGCTTCTTTGCGATCTCACCTGCAGCCATTCCCTCCTCTGAGCCTGTGCTCTAGCATTCTCACCTCACATGCCTGGCCGGAGCCTTCAGCCTCTGGTCATGCTGCTTCCTCTGCCCGAGTGCCCTTTCTCTCTAGTTTAACCTATGCTCTTCTCCAAGTGCCACCTCCAAATTATACTACCCCCGTCATTGATACTTTTTCCCTTATTATTATTATTTTTTTATTTTTACTTTTTCCCTTTCAAGCAGAATAAGCTACTTCCTGACTTTGTGCTCCTAGCGTTTTATACACAACTCTTACTTCAGGTATAGTGCTCGTTACATTGTACTCTGGTTATTCTTACAGCTTGCTTTTTGTAGACTCCTTGGGGGCAAGAACTATTTCCTTTATTTTTTCTTTATCTTTGTGTCTCTAGTACTTAGATGCTTAGCATATAGCAGGTCAAAATCACACATTATAACAAATCTTCCTTCCTCTCCTCCAGCTCATGGATATTTTCTGCCCTATAAATAAATGTAAAAGGGAAAGAGTACTTTCTCTTTATTGGATGACTTCATGTTTGTCCAGTCTTAGATCATTCCCACTGTCTTGATGAAGTTTTATGATCTCCAATGATGCTGGCTTATTCCTTTGTCTAAACTCCTGTGGGTTTTTGTTTGTTTGTTTGTCTTAGTTATATATTGTTTCTTCCATACGTTTAATCTTTTCTCCCTGTTACAGTATTAGCATTTTAGGGACAGAGGTCATGCTTACATTTTTTTCCCCCAGGGTACATAGAATAATGTTGGACAAACAATGGTAACATGAGAAGTCTTTAAAAATGTTTAGGAATGGGTGATATCTAGGGGAATTTTCAGATTGTAGCAATTTCAAATGTATGTATCTGATCCAAATCAGATAATTTTGATTAAATTCACGTTATGTGAGGTCTGTCTATATTGGCAACCCTGCGAAGGCTGTACCTACAATGGGCATCAGAACTTGGCAGGCACATGCTGACTGGCAGAATTGCCTTCTGTGAGCTCTGTAGCCACTGCTCTCTGCAGTGTAACCTGGGTCGCACATCCTCAGGTTCTCTGAAATGGAGATGAAGAGTTAACCGTGCCTTTCTAATGATGGAGTCAGAATGAGAAAGTGAGGAAGTCTGCTCTTGTCCATTTCTCTTCAGTTTGCAGTCTGTGCTTAGAAAGTATGTACAGAGCAGTGTGTTCTGGTTGGTGGTTTATGAGTTCTTTCCTCCCTTTAAGTGTTTTTCTGAAGGGTGGGTTGTCAACACTCGCATAATACGTAGAAAGTGTTTATACCTGTTTGGAGCCTCTTCTTTACCATAAAATATAGCGTTGTTCAAGGCAGGTTCCTCATTTCACTGTGGTGGATGAGTTACTGTTTCCCTTCTGTATCAAAAGCATTATCTCTCTCTTTTCTCCCTTTCTGCTATCCCCCCACTTCCCACCCCACCTCCCGGACTTTAAGTCTTGACTGGCGTTATTCCAGAGATATTCACAGTACTTTAGTCATGCTAATTACTCTTGTAGATTCATTCCAGTCTCAGATAAGACCCCATTTCTCCATTATTTCAAATACATTTGTATGCTTTATTTCAGTTTCCCCTGATGACATCTTTCTCAGAACTAATTTTGGGATTAAGTAGACCCACAATTTCTTTATCCTAAATTCAAAAGAAACCTGAAGCTTCTGAAAATTAAGTTTCAGTTTGGTTCAAACTCATCTGTTGGCCAAAAAAGCAGAATTAATTGAAGTTATTTAGATATTTATCTACTTGGTGTGATTATACATATGTTTCTCTGCAGAAAAGTAATGTATTTGTTTAGGGGGGGTGCCTGAAGGCTTGCTGAGAACGTTTTATAATAATACTATATACACTGGAAACCTTTCTTATATCTGAGAAATTCATATCTGACCCAAAGAATTTAGATATGGGATCATGGACCTGTTCTAGAGTCTGTTTCCTCATTAACAGCTGTGTTTGTGTTTAAGAACTTTTATTAATAATCCTTGAGATTAGCATAGTGACTTCTAAGTTACTTTGCAGTCAGCAGAGATCATTGGAATCCAGATAGGCTAACATAGCTTTTTCTCCCCATTGCTATAAAGTATAGCTTAAATAGGAAAAAATAAAAGAAAAAAAGAAATCTGAGCTCAGTTTTCTGCTATATGTACCTAACAGCTTATTTGTAAAAGTAGGCATTGGAGAGCAGAACAGAGATTGTGAAGTGATGTTTACGTTAGGATTTTTAAGTTCCAGTTTTGAGGTTAAGTACTTCGGATTTGGGAAAGAGGATCTTCGTGGCTGTCAAAGTTAATTCTAGCTCCAGCATGTCTTTAAAATATTCCTAATAATTAAAATGTGATAAAAGAAGAATGGTGCCCATGTCTTCCTTCTCTCTTTTCCTCTGGCAGCCAGTGCTGCTATACACCTTCGCTTTACCACTGCAAGACATTAAAAGCCAACTCACTCTTCTTAGGCTGTGGAAATGACATTCCCTAACTTTCTCTAAAGTGTGGCAGCCACTTTCCTATTTCAAAGTAGGAATAAAAGAGGAAGAAATTCCTGGAGAAGAATATTCTTACTAATTTAGAATGCAGGTGGAACATACTATGTGGGAGAAATAAAAGTTTATTGACTAGATTCAAAATCGTCTGAGAGAGGAACTTCATATAGTTCCATCTTAAGCATTTTATTCTTAAGAAAAGCACTTAATCGTGACATGATTTATACTTGTACTTATCTAAGAAAATGATTACTACTGTTGGTGTGTAAATTTGAATATGTGTTCAGAACACTTGATTTTTTTTTTCAGATTATACATTTGGGTTTATTATATACAGTTTAAGTTCTGATTGTGTCTGTGCATGTAATATGTGTGATTCATACATGAATTTAGATAATGCTTAGGTTTATAGATTATTTGCAAGAACTGTAGACCACCTTATTGAGCTTCTGTGCTTCATTTCTCAGACATTTTTTATTTCCTCCCTATTGCTAGGCTGTCAATGTCTTGCCCTTCCGATCTCTTCTAATTTATTGATTCTGATTTGCTAGGGTCTTAGAATCTACTTAACCTAACTCGGGCTTATAGACATTTATTTATTCATCTAACAAATCTTTGAAATACTGATTAATATTAATATATGCTAGGCTCTGAGTAGGCATTGGTGAACAAGACTTATTGTCCCTGCCTTCATGAAGCTTAGAGTCTAGTAGATTTCTCTTTTTATTCAAAGAGTAAAGTATGGGGGTTTGGGGAAGTGGGTGAAAAAATTGAAGGGATTAAGAACAAATTGGTAGATACAAATAGTCACAGTTTGTAAAGGATAGCATGTGGAATATAGGCAATAATATTGTAATAACTGTAAAGTGTCTGGTGAGTACTAGTCTAATTGGGGGGATCACTTCATAAATTATATAAATGTCTAACCACTATGCTATATACCTGAAACTAATGTAAAATAATGTTGAATGCCAACTGTAAAATAAATAAATAAATAGATCAATGAATACTGCCAAACCTAAAGAAAGAGTAATGTATACTGTGTACTCTACTTAAAACTCCTAAACTACCTGAATTAAACTTTTTTCATCAGTAACATGAATTCAGTTTAAATAAGATTTTCCATCTGATTCATTTTCATGAGACTTTTCTAAAATATCTTGTTACTCTAAACATTGATCATAGGAAGGTAAACAGAAGTGAAGATTCTTCACTTACATTAATTACGTTAACATTTTATTAACATCTAATCACGTACTGGCTTTGTACTAGACCTGAGACTTGAACTTGTGTTTACTGATTCCCAGCTAGTGTTTTTTACATTACATTTTGTGACTTCTTAGAACAATATTGTTATGTAAAATTTTTTTAAAAAGCTATGGGGTAGGAAGTATTATAACTGCAAAGGAGAATTGTGGAATACTGCCAGTCAGTTTAGAATGTTTCTATTTTTTATGCTGATTTCCCTTTTTAATCTAAGAGCTGCATCCAGGTACAGGTGGGGGCCTAATGAACTCTTTTACTTATTTGTTGTCTTCTAGCTTGTACCTGTTCAAACTCGGCCTGGCTCCTCAGATTCAAGACCTGTATGGAAAGGTTGACTTCACAGGTAAAGAGTTAATAGACTTGGCAGAAAATGCTCAGTTTATGTGGAATAACCTGCAGAGGCAACAGTACCAATCTTAAAGACACAGGGCTTTAACAAGACTCTGGCAACAGAGACAAAAGAAGTATAAATAACTTGCTTTCTCTGGTGTGGCGGAAAGAATGCTAAACCTGGAAGTTCAGGCTCTGTTCTCTGTTATGACACAGGTATGATTAGTGATTCTCGGTTTTCTCGTATCTAAATTGAGAATAATATTAATATATAAAACAAAGTATATTAACATCTAACATTGAACATGTATTGTGGAAAAAATAAACTTTATTACAGTCTTTGCCTTTCCCTCTAGCAAGCACCTATTGTGGGCAAAACAGTGGTGTGGAGTGAGAGGATACAAAGATGACAATTTAGTAATTTTTGAAATTTAGCTTACTTGGTAATTTAAAATTTTATTTAGCTTACTCTATGTGTATTTGCTGTAGTCAGATGGTTGAGGAGATGGAGGCTTGGGAGAATATTGGTTAAGGATAAGATAGATTTACAACTTTCAAACTGGTAAAAAACACTTTTGCCAGTGATATTTTTCCTTCCAGGGAAGTTGTTCACCATCCTGGGGCAAGAGGCCAGATCCTATGTGTTCTTTTCTTTATCACTTGGCTTCCTGCCTTAGAAAGGAAATTGTTTAATGGCAGATAGTGATTTGGATTATAAAGACTGAGATAACTGACTGACTTGTAATTCACTTCTTGTTGAGCTTCTTTAGAAACTGCTCCATTTATAAATTGGTTGTAGGAAACACTGTAAGTAGCAGTTTTGAAAAATTATTTTCTGTAGGGCCATTCTCATGCTATGGTTATTTTTGATGCTCTTGATAATCGTAATAATAGGTAAAGTCTATTGAGTGAGTGCATGTTATGTACCAGGTACTGCCTTAAATGCTTTCTTATACTATCTGAGGGTAGATGCTGTTTTATCCCATTTTGTAGCCGAGGAATCTGTTTCCTTTTCTGAGTTATGGAAAGGTATTTAACTTGCTTGACTTGGTCTTAATTCTTTCCTGTAGAGGAAGAAATCAACAACATGAAGATTGAACTGGAGAAGTATGGGATCCAGATGCCTGCCTTCAGCAAGATCGGGGGCATCCTGGCTAATGAACTCTCAGTGGATGAAGCTGCATGTAAGAAGAGGGAAATTTGGGGGTTCAAATGGGATCATAGCCACCACTTAATTAATACAATAATGATGCTCTTGGACATTAGGAATTTTGCTTGTAAATTTAGGTCAGTAGATCTAGTGTTAAACACTACTACATTCTTTTATGTTATGTTATTTGGAAGTAAGTGATTGATTTTGATTATACTGCAAGCACTTAGTGAGTGAGCCCTACATTTCAGTGCCTCTTTGAGTTTTTAAATTTTTTATGGTATTTATATGCTGATTAAGGGTGAACATTTCCATAGCAAATCCCCTTGAGATTTCAAATTCAACATCCCAAATATGGATCAGAGCTGTGGCTTTGTGCATCCTAAGGAAGGAGCTGGGCTCACGAGGACCCAGGGAACCATGTCTCCAATAGCAGTTTTAGTTATTTCACTATGAAAACAAACCTCTCTCTGTCTTAGCGGGTCAGTATTATTTTGTATGTGTAATGTACATCCTTCATTTTGTATAACCTCAGTGTTCTGTATTTTGATAATTCTTTTTTAGTACATGCTGCCGTTATTGCTATTAATGAAGCTGTCGATCGTAGAATTCCAGCTGACACGTTTTCAGCTTTGAAAAACCCAATGCCATGCTTGTAAATCTTGAAGAACCCTTGGCTTCCACCTACCAGGATATACTCTACCAGGCCAAGCAGGACAAAATGACAAATGCTAAAAACAGGGTAAAAGTGGAACATCTGTTCATTCTAATTGATTTATTTTTCTTTCATTGATTGATTGGACTACATTGAAAAAATCATTTTATTGAGTATAATTTACACACAGTAAAATTCACCCATTTTAAGTGTACAGTTTGACAAGTTTTGACAATGTATGTGGTTGTATAACCATCACCCTAAAAGTTCCCAGGTCAATCTCTACTGCCCTCCCCTCACCACCCCTTACCCCAGTCAACTACTAGTCTGTTTTTTCTCACTATAGTTTACCTTTCTGGAATTTCATATAACTGAAATGGAATTATACACAGATGTAATCTTTTTGTATTAGAGTCCATTTTGACTTCTACTTTGTTCTGAGTTTTGTGCAAACTGAAGAGAGGCTCTGAGATCTGGTCCCTGGATATGACTGTTCTGCTTAGTCCGAGGCAGGCCTGTGGGCTCCTGAGTGAGCAGGGGTGAGCGGGAGTGAGCAGGGCAGTGCTCACTGATGCTTCCTTCTCTTGCAGGGCTTGTCCTTGACAAGAGGACCTGCTTATGTTTCAGTCACAGTCCTGGAGCATTCTGCTTTTCGCTTTAAGCCACACCCTTACTTGTTCTTGGTTCTGTAATGGTGGGGGAGGAGCTCAAATGTATTCCTGTGGTCTTCTAGAGACCTGAGCTAATGTAACTATACTTTCTACCCATTTTCAGACAGAAAACTCTGAGCGAGAGAGGGACGTTTATGAGGAGCTGCTCACTCAAGCTGAAATTCAAGGCAATATAAACAAAGTCAATAGTAAGTATGTCCCTGAACCAGGCAGCTAAGAGGACATGAGAGAATAATTTGAGTGTGGATCCGTTCTTGGACCGATGACGTAGTGTATTTATTTTAGACATTAGTGGATTCGGTTAGGAACTATCGCTTATGACTGTCTTTCACATTCATAGGTGTCTGTTTTAGCCACCGCTGTCTCAGGCCGTCACCCCTCCTCCGCGCATCTGCTGTAGCTTCTGGGCTCATCTTTTTGGTTACAGTTTCATTCTTTCACCCTGTGTTACACACTTAAAAAAAAATCTAAATAGGAAATGTGTTTTTTCTGTTTTTAAAGTAATATAACAGCTTTATTTTTTTAAAGAGTAATCGGTCATCCAGAGGTAAATAATAAAAAATCAGATTCCCATCATCTAGAAATAACCACTATTGATGTTTTTTATGCATATCCCTTTCAAAACATATATTTAAACAAAAATGAGATTGTTCTGTTCATATTGATTTTTGTATACACATGTTACAGACTTTTGGGAAATTAATTTCTTAAAAATATTATTTCTGTTTTGTTACTCTTTCGCTCAAGAGCCTGCATTGGTTCCTTATGGCTTGCAGATCCCTGGCCCAGTGAAAGTCTTTACACAGCAGTTTATACATACAACTCTCTGCAGACACTCACTTGCCTAATTATCTCCTGTGTTCACTCTGCTCATTTCATGACTCATGAAGAGTGGCTCTGGAGTGGGACAGACCTGAGATTTGATCTCTTGCCCTCTTATTAATTGTTGTGTGACATTGGGCACCTGTGGCATAGAACCGTTATGTAGCTATGAGGCAATGTATGTAAATTGCCTGCTATTTAGTAAGCACTCAATAAACATTAGCAATATTTCTTTTTAAAAAAACTCATGTAATCACTCTACTATGATGCCCTTGTGACTCGTCTCTTATTTCATCCAAATTGTACCCTTCATTCAAAATCCAGCTCAATTCTCACTTTAGTACATATTTCAGCTCAAAATATAATTGACTTTCAATTATCCTATAGCATTTGTAGACTAAATCACAGAGTTTAATAATTCTGTGTCGTCTTATTTCTTGATCTTTGTTTCTGACATCTTTGTAAAATCCTTAAAGTGGAGATTACTTTTGAGTTCTGCTTCTTTTGAAACCCTCATGCTTCCTAGCATAGGGTTTGACTCATCACAGGAACTCAAGCTTATTTGATTTCAACCTTGATCTTGTTTTGCTCAAAATAATAATAACAGAAATAATAATAGTAATCACTGTCCTCTGTGTTTATTTGGAGGTCCTAATTTCTCACTTGAATTGATACTCTGAACAACTAAAGAGAATGTATAAGGTTTTACCTACTCCCTATGATAAGGAGTAGTAACTTCTACCAAGAGTCTTTGTATTCTGCTTCATTCTGCTTCATTTAGGATAATGGCTTTCTGCACAGACTAATAGTTCCATTCAAGAATGGGTGACTTGTGCTGTATCTGTATGAACACTTAAGTCACCAGTATACACTGGAATGTTCTTTTATACTTAGCTGTGTCTGTGAGAAGAAAATCTAGTACGTGCTCTGCTGCAAACAGTGCACAAAATACCCTTTTTGTTTTACTACGGGACTTTTTTCTGCTATGTTGTTTGGGATGCATGTGGGAAATAGTCAAGGGCACGTAGACTGTCACAGGAAAGGGGGATTGCTGTATTCAAGTGTCAACTCTACGATGGGAGCTTTAACAAATTTTTAAAATATTTCAATTAAATTTATTGGGGTGACGATTGGTTAATAACATTATGTAAGGTGTACAACTTTATCATGCAACATCTGCACACCCCATTATTTGCTTTGCTCACCACCCAAAGTCGATTCTTCCGTCTCCATATATTCGACCCCTTCTGCCCTCTTTATCCTGTCTGACGGTATTTTTGAAACAAAATTGTCCAGAGACATAGTAAATTTCTGTGGGAGATACTTTCTCCTGTCTAGTAGTTTAGACAACAACTTGGCATTTTAGAGAGAATTTACGCATGCGTTGGTCTGGATTGGCGCCTCTTAGATTGTGCCCATGTTGTGTCAGGCTGTCTACACCCGAAGCCTTTAAGTAGGCTTATGTTACTGTCGTGTAACATAATGTTTTCTTAAGCACTTGCCTTTTTCCCTCCTCAGCATTATCCGCATTAGCCAATATAGACCTGGCTTTGGATCAGGGAGCCGCCCCGGCCTTGTTCAGGGTTCTGCAGTCCCCGGCGTTGGGCCTTCGAGGACTGCAGCAGCAGAATAGCGACTGGTACCTCAAGCAGCTGCTGAGTGACAGACAGCAGAAGAGACAGGTGAAAAGATCCGGGTCTCACCTGTGAGGGCTTATGTACATGCATTTGAATTCTGCTGTTGTTTAAAAAATACTTACGAGGCCTTTTTTTTCTAGTATAACTTTTTCTCCTGTGTGTAAATTAAGTTATTAAAATATCCTGAGGTAAAGTACAGATTGTCTTCTGCTTTCTTTTGCTTTTAGAGTTATAAATCATCTTTTTTTCCCCTCTTTTTCTGATAAATCCTCATTTAAAATAGTTAGCACCCACTCTCCCAGTTAATCACCCCTTTACTTGGAGCTTTCCTCATAGTCCCCAGACCAAAAGTCATTGGGGAAACCTGAATTTTTTTTTACATTCTTCAGGAATTTCTACTTAAAAAACCATGCCTCACTAGTCTCCTCTGGCTAACACTGGGGAAATACTTAATATGCAGTAAAAACAGACTGCGTGGGACTGTACTTGGTTTTTATTTATTTATTTTTTTAAAGAATATATATGAGGGGCTTTCTTTTTTGTCTAAATCAGGGCAAGTATACATTTTGCAAATTCCCAGCCTATATTGGCCACAGTAAACAGCATTAATGTGCTAATGATCCTATAAACATTTTGATGCTTCTCACAAAATATTTTTTTAAATGTACTGGTATCCAGAACATTTGGATATCCCAGATTTGGCTGAGGCTTTTGGCTCTCACTAGGGTTGCCACGTTGGCTGCATGTAGCCTAAAGCTGTCGCCTGTCCCCATGGCTCTCTGTCCCTAGTGACTGCTGTTGAGGTAGGAGAACTGAGAGGTCTGGAGGCAGAGGCAGGAGTAGGTCAGCTTGACATCACCTTGACATAACCTGCTTCGCTTTCCCCAGGGCGGCCAGGCCGAGCCCCTGCAGAGGGAGGAGCTGCAGGCCGGAGTGGAAGCCGCCAACAGCGCTGCCCAGCAGTACCAGAGAAGTAAGGGTCCCCTGCTGGGCCTCCTGAAATGCTGAGAAGGGGAGGGGCTGGCTTCATGTCCCTGGGGATCTCAGGTTAGAGTTTGTCGCTCCTCGGCCCACCCCAGGCCTACTAGCCATAGTGCACTAGCAGGCGGCAGTAGGGTCCCTCTGGTGTCCACAGTAGACCTGCAGTCAGCATGGTCTCCCTTTGCCTAGTGAGCATTCCATGGTTGCTCAGGGAAACTTTTGGAGGAGCCAGGCATAAGACATTGGTAAGATCTGGATGATGAAAGGGGAAAAGAAGGATATTCCCAATATGGGCAAAAGGAGGAGAAGGAAATGTGAGCAGGAGGACAGAAGTGAAAGGTGTGTTGAAGGAACAGCGGTTAGAATAAAGTCTGTGTAGATGTTTTGGGTTGAGTTTTATAAGGCAAAGAAGATCATGGAAAGCTTTGCACGGCAGCCAAAGAAGCTGGCACTTTACTTATTGGGGTACAAGGAAGGAAGAGCCGTTGATGTAGGTGGAAGGATGGTGGCGGCTGCAGGATGCTTGGAGTGGAAAGAAAATATGATTGAGGAGACGAGGCTGCTTTCTAAAACAGCTTTGTCGTGATATAGTTCACATACCATACAGTTTAGCTTTTTAAAGATGAAAGTGCCACTTTAGATGGCATGGCTAACAGTGCATCCACAGAATACAGCTGCCTTCTATGACAGTTGGCATCACCTTCCCTTCAGGACTCTCTCAGCCAACTTCATTTCTGACCTCCTGTCCCCTACGCAGGGCTGGCAGCCGTGGCAGCGATTAATGCTGCCATCCAGAAGGGTGTGGCTGAGAAGACTGTTCTGGAACTCATGAATCCCGAAGCCCAGCTGCCCCAGGTGTATCCGTTTGCTGCCGATCTGTATCAGAAAGAGCTGGCTACCCTGCAGCAACAGAGTCCGGAAGTAAGTGAGCTGAGTCTGCCTGTCTAGCAAAAAGCAGTCAGAGCGAATTTAACACCCACTTCTTGGTATATAGTTAGATGGAACTTATTTTTTTTTAACCGGAAAATTAGACTCCTCCTGGCTCGATTAAAATTGGAGCCTCCCTGGGTATCACAGGATACCTGTCCTCACTCTTTTTCCCTCTCCATCTTTGTCCAGCATAGCCTCACCCATCCCGAGCTCTCCGTTGCAGTGGAGATGTTGTCATCAGTGGCCCTCATCAACAGGGCGCTGGAGGCCGGGGACATGAACACCGTGTGGAAGCAGCTGAGCAGCTCAGCTACAGGCCTTACCAATATTGAAGAAGAAAACTGTCAGAGGTGGGTGCCTCGAGTGGCAGACTGAAGCCACCGGTGCCTGTCGCCTGCCTTGTTGTGTCAGCTCTCTTGTTTTCTTCACAGACACTGTGACTTCCGTGTGAATCATCTTTTTTCTTTTTCCTGTTTTGGTTCATTTTATTCTTTGTTATGCTAATTGTTTAGAGTAAACTATAGGTATCTGGCGTTCTCTTAAATATGTAAATACGCTTATCAGAACAATAAGGGCATTGTTATATAGCTGAACTAATGCTTTATTATATCCTTACAAAATAATAATACTTCTTTAATATCCTCTAAACTTAGTCTGCTTTCATACTTCCTCACTTGTTCCAAAACTGTCCTGGTTTGTTCAACCATGATCCAGTCCAGGACACGTGTCACATCTGGTTGTTGTATCCCTTAGTTATCTTTTAATCTGGAATTGTTCCTTTCTTCATGACACTGACTTGTTAAAGAGATGAGACCAATCGTCCTATAAACATCCTATCTTGTTGGGATGCTTCCTAATACTTGTTTTATTACTGTAAATTGGAAATCAAGTGTAAAGGCTTGTCAAGATTTGTTGAATATTTTTGGTGATGTGTATTTCATATTTTCTCATATCAAGAGGCTTATGAAGTCTGCTTGTCTCACCATTGGAGATACTAATTGGATCAGGGAGACTGCTTATCCCTACAATGGATATTTGTGTTTTTCTGTCCCTGGACCATAATCTCATTTTGCACCTTTTACACCATCAAAATGTCCAGTTCGCAATTAACCATCTACCTAATATTTTTAACCCCAGTTGGTAATCTTTGCCTAATTCAGTACTTTCAGTAAGAGCTGCTGATTGACTATTTGTTGATCTGTCACTCCTTCAATATTTACTAGCTGGTGTTTGGCCTCATTTTCTTGTCCTTAGAGGAATCACTTGAGCTGCTGCCATGTCTGATTCTAGGGTTGGTCTTACCTGGAATTCAGAGTATGTAACAGGCTGGTAGGAATAAGTGACATCCTTTCATTTTGTTTAAGGTAACTCCTTCATCCCAAAGCTGGCCTCTAGAGGATATCTGACTTTTGGAGTGCCTTACCTGTCTTTGTTCTTCAGTACTTTGCTCTGTGTCTTCTCATTCCTGTCATCTGCAATAGCCCTGAAGGTCCCTTTTCTTATGTTGTACTTTGTTGTCTTTTTGGGGGGAATGAGGCAGGTATCTTGATGAGCTGATGAAGCTGAAAGCTCAGGCACGTGCAGAGAATAATGAATTTATCACCTGGAATGACATCCAAGCTTGTGTGGACCATGTGAACCTGGTGGTGCAGGAGGAACACGAGAGTAAGTAATCTGCTTCTTGTCCCCCCAAGAAATGGTGTGGTCCACGACCTGGTTGGAAACACTACTCCTGGAAGGATTTTTGAAAATTGAAATATGTATGTAATTCAAAAAGCTAAAGTTGATATTTTTTTTCAAAACACCAGGCAACTGCTATAATTAGGTATGTAGGTCATAAGAACTAAGATTTTCAGGCAGGGAGTTGACCATGATCTGTTATTTTTAAATGCTGTTATAACAAAGAGAGACCTGTAGGGCGATGTCTGGTAGGGTGTCCTCAGCATGTATCCCTCCCAGCACGTGGATGTGTATCACAACCAGGGACGCTCATCCGAGCTTTGGGTATCCAGAGTTTTGTGGGGGCTTCATTGCGTACAAAATATTTATTGAATCATTGCCATGTAATTGAACTTAATTTCCAATTCCATGAGATGGGAGGCTGGGCTGAGATCACCGTATCGCAGGGCGCAAAGCTCCCATCTTCTAATCACATGGTTGGTCTTTCCAGCAGGCCCAGCCTCCATCCTGAAGCAGTGTTGGGGCCTACCGGGAGTCACCTGGTTAGCATAAACTCATTGTGGACCTAGGGGCCCACCATGAATAACAAAGATCTTCCCATCACATGGGACATTCTAAAGGTTTAGAGGCTGCTTCCCAGCAACCAGGGACAATGGCCACCCAATGTTTTTTACACAAAGAGTTCTTACAAAGTAGCACAGCTGGCCAGGATACCTGAGGAGTGAACTGTTTCCAGTTTAATTTGTATTTTCTGTGAGAAATATTCAACTGATTTAGTAGAAAGAGCCTTGCCTTGGAGCAGGGGGCCCTGGGCTTGGATCCTCCATCTGCCACTTGTTTGCTGTTTGATTTTGGAGAAGAGATCCTCAAGCCTCAACTTTTCTTGTCTGGAAAATTTGAATTAGGTGACTTTTTAAGATCCCTTGATTGCTTATTTTTTGTGACTCAAGAATGATTTTGATTACACATTGGAATGTACCTGAAAAGTATACTGTAAAGCCAGTTTCATCAAAATTCTCATACTTTTAAGTTAGAGCAATTACACGTAAAACAGAAGGACTCTTGCTTTCAGTAGGAATGTGAATACAAGGGCTTTTAGGTGAAAAAAACACTAAACTAAAAAAAAATAGTGCTTCTTCATACTATGGATGACAAGTTACAGTTTGAATCATGGCAGTGCTTGAATGGATTTACTCAGCATGTTTAAAGATTGATTTGCTTATAGGATTTCTTAATTAAAAAAAAATAACTTGTTATTTTCATATCTAGGGATTTTAGCCATTGGTTTAATTAACGAAGCCCTGGATGAAGGTGATGCCCAAAAGACTCTGCAGGCCCTGCAGATCCCTGCAGCTAAGCTCGAGGGCGTCCTAGCAGAAGTGGCGCAGCATTATCAGGACACACTGATCCGGGCAAAGAGAGAAAAGGCCCAGGCGAGTGGCATCGAAATGGTTCCTTTCTGTTCAGAACCGAGGCCAGGGGAGGGATATCTCCCCTGATTTACTCAGTGACTGTTTTCCGGGCACCCTTACATTCAGATTTCTGGAGAAACGCAAGGTGTGAAGGATGTAGACTCTGCCTTCTGGGAGCTTTGCTGTTTTACATATGTGGTTTTTTTGTTGTTGTTGTTGACACATCTCTTAACATCTCTTTAAATTCTGTATTGAAATATGAGATCCCCTAAAATGCATAAGTTACATAAGTATATAGTTGTATAAATTTTCAAAATTGAGCATACCTGTATAATTGGTACTCAAGATTGTAAAAAGTACTGAGAGAACCCCCCTCAGATACCCCCCTGTCCTCACTTGCTCCCACCCCATCTGGTGGTAACCGCCATCCTGATCCTGACACCACAGTTGACTTTTGTCTGTTTTGAGCTGTATTGACGTGAGATTGTCCGTCATGTTGTGCTCTTCTGTGTCTGGTCTCTTCTGCCCAACATAGTGTTGTTGAAATCCGTCCATGGCCGCATATAGCAACTGTTTCTCACTGTCATTGTTGTGTACTATTCCCTTGTGAGGTTATATGTTCTGTTATTAGTGAAGTTTTGGTCATTTCCCACTTTTTGGTTATTGCAGATAGTGTTTCTGCAAATATGCTAGTACGTGTCTTTTAGTAAATGTATGAATGCATTTCTGGTAGGTAGGCATTTAGAAGTGGAATTTGTGGGTTATAGGGAATACATATATTAAGCTTTGGTAGATAATGCTGGGAAGCTGTTTTTTCTAACAGTTTTATTGAGATATGATTCACATATCATACAGCTCACAGTTTTAAAGTATACAGTTCAGTGGTTTTTAGTCTATTCACAGAATTGTGCAACTATCACCACAGTGAATTTTATGTAATTAATTAATTTATTTTTACCACAGTGAATTTTAGAATATTTTCATCAGCCCCAAAAGAAACCTGGTACCTGTTAGCAGTCACTCCTCAGTTCCCCTCAGTCCCCGCAGCCCCCGGCAGCCATCAGTCTGCTTTCAGTGTGTGGATTTGCCTGTTCTGGACATTTCATGGACATGGAATCATGCAATATGTGGTCCTTTGTGACTGGCTTCTTTCACTTAGCTTGTTTTATCCGAGTTGTAGCACGTGTTAGTACTTCATTTCTTTTTATAGTCTAGTAATATTTCATTGTGTGGAATGTTATTCTGTTCATGAGTTGGTAGACACCTGGGTTGTTTCTACTTCATAGCTATTGAGAATAGTGCTACTATGAACACAACAGTTTTCCAAAGTAATTGTAACACAAACCCATGTTTTAAAAGGTTTATTTTGGCTCTCAGCTGGTTTGTTGAGGAAATGGACAAGATTTATACCTCTTTCATGCTGTTGCTGAGTAGGAAGTTACCTTGTATATAGTAGACCCTCACATTGTTAGTTGCATGATTCAAGCATAACTACTCCGTGTTTCTAATTGTGATGAACCTTTTTTTTAACCCCCAACCCCATGATTAACCTCCTTTTAAGTTCTTCCTAACTAACAACAAATGGATAGGGAGGACCACAACTTTCTTTTCTGACTTAAATCTGTACAGTGAAGTTCTTACAGCAGAAGAGCTGAAAGAAGTTCTTCATTCAGGGGGTCACATTCTTTCAGAGAAGCCAAAGGCAGCAAAGCAGACCAAGTCTGTTGTGTTGTTGGAGCTTTTGTACACGGACACCCATGTGGACTCTATAAGTTTGGGTTAGGGGAGGTGGGGTTGTAGATAATATCATAATGTTGATAGATCTCTTTTGATTCCACTGTCTTGAGGATAGGTGATATTACCATGTCCTGATTATGTAAATGTAGCAAGTACCAGGTTTCATTTAAGAGGCGCATTAATTGCTCTGCAGGATGTCAGTTGATCCCTGTGGTGAGGGTTGAATCACGACTCCTATTTCGTAGCCAAGGAAATTGAGACAAGGAGATCAACTGATTTCACTTATTTAGATAAGAACCAGTTGCGTGTAGGGAAGCTGTCAGTGGAGGTCTATTTCTGTCTCTGATATCAGTTTTGAAGCTGTTGGATCAGAGCTTCCCAAACTTGGCTGATCATTAGAACATTTGGAAAATCACTTAAAAAATACAGATTTCCCAGCTTTATATTCTGTTTCTGCTGATTCAGAATCTCTGACTGGGGGCCCAGCCGCAGTGATTCTCTGTAGGCCCATGGTGGCAGTTTTTGTTTTTGCTGCCATATAAGTTCAGAGGAGCCTTACATCTGACTGACAGAGGAGTGGGCTTTGGGAAAATGAACTAGGCCAGGTTTCATGTCCAAAAAAGGAAAAGTACATTGGGGCTGTAGTCTTGTACCTGCTCTCACTTGTGTTCTGAGCCTGGCTATTCCTTTTGCTTGGGTCATGGGAGTTAAACTTTTAGAGGTGTGGAATAACTTCAGAGTTCATCAAAGGCAGAGGAAGGGAGCATTTAGAGGGGAATTTGCTTAACATTGCCAGGCCCGGCTGGGTGGCTGCACTGTTAGATGGAACTGTCTTTTTTTAGGCCTCAGCTTAGCTTCTAAGTTCCTCTGAGCCTTCTTGGCAGTGGATTTAAAAATAATCATCAGAATTCTAAATTTAGCAAGCAAAGATCTTAATTTAAATGTTTTCTAGTTTTCTTGTGATACCTTTGTGTCTGGTTTTGGTATAGGATAATAATACTGACCTCGTGGAATGAATTGAGAAGTGTGCCTTCCTCTTCTCTGTTTTAGAAGAATTCATGAAAGATCGATGTTAATTCTTTAAACATTTGAAAGAATTCACTAGTAAAGAAAGCTGTATTGTCCTGCGTTTCGGGGTTTGTTTCTTTGTAGGATATGTTTTGATTACTAATTCCATTTTTGTGTTTGTTATAGGTCTATTCACATATTCTTCCTGCCTCTTTCTCCTTTTTCCTTGTCTCCTAGGAATTCCATTATGCATTTTTTGGTATCATTGACAGTGTCCATAGGTCTCGAAGCTTTGTTCATTTTTCTTCATTCTTTTTTCTTACTCTTCCTCTGACTGGACACTGCTTCTCCGAGTGAATAAACTCAGTTGACCTGTCTTCAGATTTGTTGATTCTTTCTTCTGTTTGTTCAAATCTGCTGAGTCCTTCTAGGAATTTTTCTTTTCAGTTATTGTACTTTCCAACTCCAAAATTTCATTTGATTCTTTTTTTTTTTAAGTTAATTTCTATCTCTGTATCAGTTATTTTCTATTTGGTGAGACATTGTTCTTATACTTTCCTTTAGTTCTTTGGATGTAGTTTGTTTTAGTTCTTTGAACATATTTAAAATAACTGATATGAGTGTACTGAGTTCAGTTTGGACAATTTCTACTGTCTGCTTTTCCTCCTTTTTGGACTTTGCTTTCTTGTTTCTTTGCATGTCTTAATTTTTTATTGAAAATTGGACATTTTAATAAAATAACAGGGCAACTCTGGAAATCAGATTCTACTCCCGCCTCAGTGTTGATGATTGTCCCTGTTTGTTATTTTCATTATTTGTTTAGTGACTTTTACTTCTGTTAAGTCTGTATTTTTTGTCTTGTATGTCCACCAAAGTCTGTGCTTGGTTAGCTGGTGGTCAGCTAATGATTAGACAGAGTTTCTTAAATTTCCCCGGGCTCCTTCCCAGTTTGAGCCTATTGTCCCTTCTAGCTGCCCTTGACCTTCTGAATCACTTGAATTCATCATCATATATCTGCCACTTCATCTGAAGCATTTCTCTTGCAACTTTTCACCAGTTTTTGGATACCCGGCTTCTTCCAGTTGACTATTCCGTGTGTCTCGTGTTTGAAACTTCTTCCTTTATATCTGATTGCGTCCCAGAAACCCCCTTCATCACATGTGCCCTGATGTCATGATTCTCTTTTCATGGTGTGTAGGAAACCCAAGATGAGTCAGCTGTGTTATGGTTGGATGAAATTCAGGGTGCAGTCTGGCAGTCCAACAAAGACACCCAAGAAGCACAGAGATGTACGTATTAGCTCTTCTATTTCTATTTTGGTGGAGGGTCAGGGTAGTGAGGTGCTCTGTTTCTCAATATTCATTTCTCAGCTTAGCCAAAATGGAGAGATGTAGGGGGAACAGTTTTCTAGAAGGTATAGTTAAGTAAGCTAGTGTGTAAATTTAGATACTTTCTAAATTATTTCGGTAATAATTTTCTTTCTCCATAGTTGCCTTAGGAATTTTTGCCATTAATGAGGCCGTGGACAGTGGTGACGTTGGTAAAACACTGAGTGCCTTGCGTTCCCCTGACGTTGGCTTGTACGGAGTCATCCCTGAGTGTGGTGAAACTTATCAGAGTGACCTCGCCGAAGCTAAGAAGAAAAAACTGGCAGCAGGTAGGTTACAGAGAAATAAATATGTGCACTACAGCTAGGAACCTGAATATGAGAGGGATCCACGGAGAGGAAAAGGGACAGGCTGTCGGGGAAGATGCCTTCATGGAGAAGCGCAGTATTTCAGCTTATTTTAAATACCAAGGTATTCCCTGTTTTTGAAAACATTCTTTTTTTTTCCCCTAGCCTTGTTGGCAGCTGTGTTTAAAAAGGTCAATGTTTTGAGAATGTGGGAAAGATCAAAATGTGTGACTGTTCATCTTTTGTAGGTTATCAGTAGCTCCTGTAGTATCTAAACTTATAGATAGATAAAAGTAGTTTATCTGCAAAAAGAGGGAAATAAAGATGAGATTTTTCATCCCTTTTCATGGCCTTTTTAAAATTACCTGGAGAGGATGAATGGTTTACAGATCTTTTATTAAAAAACAGTTTACTCACACATTAGGTCTTAGATGTCGGTTTTGAAGGAACAAAACTAGTCAAATTTCATGCTATAATCAGACTTTATAGATATTTCCTCTTTATAATGTAGGTGTGTGAACTAAATGAGACATCACAAAGCCATAATTTAAGAGGGACTTAGGATTCCCTTTCCTCTCACAGGTCCAAGGAACAGCCTTTGGGAGCGTCTTTAGCTAGGTTGTTAAACCGGACTGGAATCATCCTATAGCATCAGACGTACAAATGTAGAGGATGTGGCTCTGGATCTCTTTTCTCTTTCCTTTATTTTCCTCCAGGAGATAATAACAGCAAGTGGGCAAAGCACTGGGTGAAAGGTGGATATTATTATTACCACAATCTGGAGACCCAGGAAGGAGGATGGGATGAACCCCCAGGCTTTGTGCAAAATTCTATGCAGCTTTCTCGGGAGGAAATCCAGGTAAGTCACATTTCTTTATGCAAGAAGAGGATGAGAAAGTGTTTTAGAGCTAATATTAGTTAAAGGGATCAGGGTATGTGGTCAGAAGCCTTAGACTAAAATTAAGGCTATGTAATGAACTATTTTGGAGGAATTTTTTCTCTAGTGGTTGGGGTGTGATTAAGGCCTAAATTAGAAACACATCGAGATTGTAGAATTAAATCAGATAAATTGTGTGCTTATAAAAGAAAATTTGGATGATCCAGAAAAGTAGAAAGTTGCTCTAATCCCTCATTAAATGTGACTACTGTTCACCTCTCCCAGTTTACATTTTCAATGTTTCTGTTTCATAAACTCCAAACTGTTTTGTATTAGACTGTAACCTGCACTTTCAAATGCAGTCTGGCCATTCCCCTGCAGTCTCCTCCATTGCGACATTATAGGGACTTCGGGATTTTGGTACCCAGCCCTGCATTGTCACGTGTCACATTTTAAAGCCCCTAATAACCTGGTCACAGTTCTTGGCACAGTCAGTATTGGGTAGGTCGAGTGGGTACTTATCAGGAAAAGAAGCTCAAGTTTTTGTATACAACATTTTTGGGGCGTGAGAATGTGGCCCGGAAAAATGGACTGAAGTCATTCCCATTGCTCAGCTAAAGATCTAGTACAGACTGAGAATGCAGTGAGTTAGTTTGTGCGTTGCGGATGATGCCGTGTTAAAATTTGTGTCTCTTCTCACCTATGTCTTCCACTGTGACCATGTGCTTTTTTAGAGTTCCATTTCCGGGGTGACTGCTGCATATAACCGAGAACAGCTTTGGCTGGCTAATGAAGGCTTGATCACCAAGCTGCAGGCTTGCTGCCGTGGATACTTAGTCCGACAGGAATTCCGGTCCAGAATGAATTTCCTGAAGAAACAAATCCCTGCTATCACCTGCATTCAGGTATTCAGAGCCTATTACACAGACTGCAGGTGGGCATCTGGAGCAGGACTAACACACGATTGCTCGAATGCCTGAGCGTGTTTCTTCCTTCTGACCATTTAGTCTCATCCTCCTTTTGACAAGTACTTCCCTTTTACTATCGCTGTAATCAGTGGCTTCATATACTGTTTAGTGGTGAGTTGTCAGCCTAGTGGCAGTTCCCCTTGGGCACTTCACTGACTTCTAGGACTGATGCTCTGTGTCAGATTTGAATATTGAGGGAAACAGCTGTGATTTTGCTTCAGTGACAGGGTAGCACAATATCACAGGAAGAATTCTGACTTAGCAATTATGGCTCCACCACCGCCAGTTGGTGCCGAACTTGTCTAAGTTTGTTTCTTCATCTGGAATGAGGATGCTAATACTTATTTTTACTTCCTCACCTGACTTGTTGTCAGTAGCCAGTAAGAGAGTCTGTGTGATGTGCTGTGCCAGCGGCAGGGAGGGGGAAGTTAGCCACTGTGCTCTCCTGGTGGCGGTGCAGCCCCCGCCCATACTCCCGTCTGTCCCTGGTGGACGTGGTCCTTTTTAAAGCTTTGTCTTGAATTACACTTGGATAATACGCCAAGAGGAGATTTTTTTAACTTCCTCTGACCCTTGGGAAATAATGTGTCTGCTGTAATATTTGATGGTTTCAGTCGCAGTGGAGAGGATACAAGCAGAAGAAGGCGTATCAAAATCGTTTAGCGTACCTGCACTCCCATAAAGACGAGGTTGTAAAGGTATGGTGGCCGGGACACAGTTGTAGTGGTGGTGGAAGTATGCCATTGTTGAGACAAAGGACTTTTGTAATTTCCAGGGTTCTTTTCCCACAGATTCAGTCCCTGGCGAGGATGCATCAAGCCAGAAAGCGCTATAGAGATCGCCTGCAGTATTTCCGAGACCACGTAAGTGCCCTTGCATCACATGGGCCAGGAGAATCGGTTTTGCTGTATTTTTGGTGGACAGATGACCAAAGGAATTTCTTCTTTTCTGTTTCTTAGATAAATGACATTATCAAAATCCAGGCTTTTATTCGGGCAAACAAAGCTCGTGATGACTACAAGACTCTCAGTGAGTAACTGTGGCTCAGCAGAGAGGAGTTGAGGCCATCGGGTTCTGGGTGTTCTCCACGGATCTCTTTTCTTTCCTGCAGGCAAGGCTTGTGGGGTAGGGTAGTGCTGCTGCTTGCGATTTAAGCCCCTTTGCTAGCCTGTGGCCATGTGTCTTGTTGCTTCCGTGTTAGCCTTTGTCACAGCATAGCAATAGCATGACCACGAAGACTGCATCTGGTAGTTGTCTTTGTGCATCTCAAAAATAAATATCGTGCAAATAGAGCTGTTTCTTCAAGTGTTAGCATTTCCCGAGACTCAGAACTTTTCTCAGTAGCTCCGTTCTTTGTTTGACACATGCTTTCCTTCTATCAGTCAATGCTGAGGATCCGCCGATGGTCGTGGTCCGGAAATTTGTCCACCTGCTCGACCAGAGTGACCAAGATTTTCAGGAGGAGTTGGATCTTATGAAGATGCGGGAAGAAGTCATCACCCTCATTCGTTCCAACCAACAGCTGGAGAATGACCTCAATCTCATGGATATCAAAATGGACTGCTAGTGAAAAATAAAATCACGCTGCAGGTATGGTGCAGTGCCAGGTGGGGCCTCGGGGCACTTGTCCTGCTTCGTTCCCTCCCTCGCCCTCGTGGACTCCGGGGGACAGTGCAGGTTGGCTTTCTTCTCAGTTAATGTTGTAAATTTTTAAAAAAGTTATATAAGAAATGAAATATTGTAATAGCAACATTTTCAATGGACAGAAGGTAAAAACCATCCCATAATTCCACCACCCCACAATCATATTGCATGCTGTTTTTACTCAATATTAGAAGCTAAGATGCTTTTTATGTGGTATACAGTCATAAATATTACTTTTAATGGCAGCATTATAATTTATTAGAAGATACACTTTGGTTTACCTCTTTTTTCTCCCTAAACTATTTGACAAATTTTTATTATTACAAATAACATTGCAGTTAATGTGTCAACGTATATGAGCTTTTATTGTTTTTAAGACTTGGTTTTCAGATAGATTGCTAGGAGTTTGTTTCCTGAGTCAGGGCATTTATCCAGTTCAGGTTCTCTATAGGAAGCTGGGAGTAGAGATGCATTTGCTTGGTGTACCGAAACCAGGATGCAGAGCAGTGATCCTAACATTTAGTGGGGGCTGCCAGTGCGATAAAGCTTCGTGCTCGTTTTTAGGTGCTAAAAGACCTTTCCACAGTGCCAGAGTTTCGTCTTTGAAAGCTTTTTGATTTATGTGTTGGTTTTGTTTACAGGATGTAGTTTCCCACAGTAAAAAACTTACCAAAAAAAATAAGGAACAGTTGTCCGACATGATGATGCTAAACAAACAGAAAGGAGGTCTCAAAGCTTTGAGCAAGGAGAAGAGAGAAAAACTGGAAGCTTATCAACACTTGTTTTATTTATTGCAGGTAAGTGGCTCCTGGAATTTGTGTTGTAAAACTTAGCTACTTTACTTTTCATAAGAAAACCTATCCATAGAGCTCTGTAGAAGTATTTCTGATTTTTACTGAGGGGTGAGCAAAGGGGGCTGTCTTAATTTTCTTTCTTTCTTTACATTGTCTGTATTTCTTTACTACATACATTCTAATCTTTCAAGTTTTTTTTTTTTTAAACCTTGAATATTTTTGGCAGCCTTTATATTTATTATCTGGAAATTACTTACCCGTTGGTTTTATTTCAGACCAACCCCACCTATCTGGCCAAGCTGATTTTCCAGATGCCCCAGAACAAGTCCACCAAGTTCATGGATTCTGTGATCTTCACCCTCTACAACTATGCATCCAACCAGCGAGAGGAGTACCTGCTCCTGCGGCTCTTTAAGACCGCCCTCCAGGAGGAAATCAAGTACGAAGGCTTCCGAGGGCTGGGCCGGGCCTCAGAGGCTCGGGGCTGGAGAGTCAGGCTGCCTGTACCTTTTCTTGATCTCAGCTAACAGTGTGATATGTGTCAAATACTCGAGAGAAGCATCCACTTGTTAAATGACTAATAAATTTAAAGTGTTTGCTGCTTCTGGGGAGGTGATGGAATAAGAATTAATTTTAGGAACATTTCTATATTAAAATATATTTTTTAAGAAGCCGATCCAACATTGGGATTCCACATTTTTATCTAATGAAGGACCTGATCATGCTCCCACGATTGAGTCTGCGGCAGCAGAAAGGCGCCATGTTAGACGAGAGTTGGGATGTGTTTCTGGAGAAAGAGTAGAGACCCCTTTCCTTTCGACTATTTCTGTTTCCAGGAGATGATCATTAAATAGGAAGGATCTTTAAGCACACAGATTCTGTGATTAATTTAAATTAAGTTTGTATCTGATGTTTTTTTTATAGGTCAAAAGTAGACCAGATTCAAGAGATTGTGACAGGAAATCCTACAGTTATTAAGATGGTTGTGAGTTTCAACCGTGGTGCCAGGGGCCAGAATGCCCTGAGACAGATCCTGGCCCCGGTTGTGAAGGAGATTATGGACGACAAGTCTCTCAATATCAAAACTGACCCCGTGGATATTTACAAGTCGTGGGTTAATCAGATGGAGTCTCAGACGGGAGAAGCAAGGTATGGTCTCCACAACACCTTTTTTTTGGTCACGTTCTCTCTTTTTTAAAAGCAGTTAACCTTTGATTTACAAACTAATAATTGTTCTAATAGTTTTTCCTTAGAAACCTCTCCTGTAAATTGTTAATGTGGTAACATGTTCACTTATTTAGCAAATATTTACTGAGTACTTAGTATGTGCCAGGCACTGTGTTAGATACACATACAGTTACACAATCATGAATGAAACATACAACGATGAGTAAAACAGACCTGCTCCCTGCTCTCTGTTTATTAGGTGGGAGAGACAACAAACAGGTACATAAAAATGAAAATATAGTTACAAATTGAGAACAGTTTTTGGAAGCTTTGTGTAGGGAACAGTAATGGAGAATATAGGAGGTAGCCGCCTTAGGTAGTGGTGACAGAGAGCCTCTCTGAGAGGCGAAATGTCACTTAGCTCAGACCTAAAGTAGAAGGGGGAGCTGAACTTGGGAGAGTCTCGGACCTGACAGGACGTTGCCATAACTAAGGATGCAGTTGGCTGGGAAGACTTACAGATCTGAGTGCGATCACTGTCTCGCTAAGGAAAGAGAGGATGATGTGGGTGAAGGACGATCAGCCCTTGGATGCTGACAGTTGGAATCACTGAATTAACGTTATGCAGGAGCTTCTGTGCCAGGCCATCGTCTAACCACCAGCACTGACACAGCTAAAGCAAAAGTGTGTTAATACAACATAGGTAATGCTGGGAATACAGGTCAGAGCGCCAGCATGTTTCTGGTTTTATCCGGCTTGCGTGAGGACAGGAGGGTGAGGGGGATGTGCGAGCAGCTTAGTCCATGGTGGTTCACTTCTTTTTGTTCTGGAGTAGAGTCAGATCGTGTGGGAAGCTTAGAGTAGCTGTCCATACCCACTACTCAGTGTGGTCTGTGGACCAATAACTAACTGAAAATTGTCCACAGCCCTTGAGCACACTTTTTAGTTCAATTGACATTTTTTTCACAAGACTTTCTCAGTGAAGGAAGCAGTGTGTTGATTACATTCTCACTCAAGCTCCTCATACTGTGTCAGACTGGTTGATAGACTGGTACTGGTCCACACTTTGAATGGCACTGCTGTTCATCCTCCATCATTCTGCTGGACATCAGGCAAAAGGAAGGTGTGCCCCGGGTAGAGAACAGAGTGTTCTGGTCTGCATTGTCCTCCTAGAAAGGGCTTAACTCCTGTCAGGAATTTTCTGGTCTCTGACTTGGTTCTCAGTGATAGGTAAGTCTGTCACCAGGACTCAGATCATTGCTGCTGTGATGGAATACCCATTTTTATCTTGAACTGCACACATAAGGCCCAGATCCTGGAATGTGGTCAGCCAGCTGCAGTACTTAACCGACTGGGAAGTTTTGCCTGCAGACCAGGCGTCCCTAGATGATAGCCCTGCGGACACTGGCTCCAGGGTACCAACATATTTCCTCTGATGGTCCATGAGTCAGTCAGTCTTAGATCAAATTCCACCAGGCATTTCAGGAATTTTTTCTTCTAGGTGTCTATCAGAAATGAGTATCATATTTTGTTTTTCATAGAATGGAAATAAATTTTAACACCTTTTTGATGCCAAATAACTAGAAGGTGTGATATATGAGGGGAACCCATCTTGCCTGTAAGCCTCACAGATCTCTGCACTTCAGCCACCAAACACAAAGCCAACTGGACCTTATCACTTCTTGGGGGTGTTTACCTCTAAATCTTAGAAACGTAATATTCTCTTCTCTGACCACAGCCATTGTGTTTAGTTAGCACTTTCATTTCCTTTGTTCATATGCTACTTTAAAAAAATGTCACATATACATAGTTACAAATTTGACTAATCTAAAAAAATGTATAACACATAACTTAAAAATAGTAAAATAAACAGTACTTTTTATTGTAAATGTCATAGAGCCAGGTGTTTCTCATAGAATGCTTTTGTTGATTTTGGCCGAATTCTTGTGTTTGTAGTATATCTGTGTTTGTAATTCAGCTACAATGTGACAAATGGAGTTGTACCATATCTGCTTTTATTAGCTTTCTATTGCTCCTGTGACAGATTACCACCAACTTAGTGGCTTAAAACAGCAGAAATTGATTCTCTTACAGTTTTTAGAGACCAGAAATCCATAATCAGTGGGCTAAAACCAAAGTGTCAGCCTGGCAGTACTCCCTCTTAGAGGCTCCAGTGGAAAATTGTTCCTTGCCTCTTCCTGCTTCTGGTGGCTGTGACATTCGGTGACTTGTGGCCTTATCACCCCAGTCTCTGCCTCCTATTCTGTGTACACTAGATCTCTCTCTGCTTCTCTCCTATTAGGACACCTGTGATTGGATTTGGGCCACATTGATAATCCAAGAAAATCCTTACTACCTTTTGACCTCACTGAAAGTACCAGGACCTGACCCGCCTTTCACCTTTGACTTCCCCCTCCCTCCTACCCTCCTTGCTTTCTGACGGAACGGAGGCCGTGTTGTAGCAGTCTGGTATTCTCTTGCCACTTTCTTCTGATTCAGTGCCCTCTCTTTGAGTGATCTTGTCAGCTCATCTGGCTTTAATTCCTATATGTGACTGTCACCTCCCCAATACCCAGAGGGTCACTGAGTCCCATTGATAGTCTCCTTAATAGCTGTCATATCTGTCTGCTTGTTCATGCTCTCATCACTTCTTGATCCTGCCATGGCACTGCTCTCTTTCATCTGTGACTGTCCATTTTTAATTTGTTCCTCATGGTGGGTCAGAGCAATTTTCCTCAAAATTCAGATTTGTCTTTTAAAGGCTTTCCCTGGCTTCTAGGGAAGTCCAGACTTCATAGCCTTACCTACAAGGCCCTCCGTGACCCAGCCCTTTTTTACTTTTTCACCCCTATTTCTCCTTCTTCCCTTCCTTTGCATTTGCTCTTCCTTCCTAGAAGACTTTATTTCTCTCTTTTTCCTGAGTTCAGGTGTCCCTTCCTTCTTAAAGCCTTTCTTGATTCCTCCAGTCTAAGTAGAAGACCCTTCTCTGTGGCCCTGTAGCACTTGTCAACTTGTCATTTATAGCACACTATGCTTATAAATAAATACCTGTTTAAATGTGTGGCTCTCCCATCAGACAGTAGGAGACTAGAGAAGCTGTCCTGTCTCATATAACTCTGATCCCAAGTGCCTATCATAGTGCCTGGCACATAATTCAGGGCATGCAATTTCTAGTTAAAAACCTGAGTTCAAATTCACCCCACTTCAAATTCAACCAGCCTCCTGAACATGAGCAAGTTGTCTGATCTCTCTGGAACTGTTTATGAAGGATGTGGTCCTGCCTCAGGCGGTCCCTGGCTGTTGGCCTAACAGAGTTGGGGGTGATTTCTGCTTTTCCAGCAAACTGCCCTATGACGTGACTCCTGAGCAGGCTCTGGCTCACGAAGAGGTCAAGACACGGCTGGACAACTCCATCAGGAACATGCGGGCCGTGACAGACAAGTTCCTCTCAGCCATCATCAGCTCAGTGGACAAAATCCCGTGAGTGCTAGCAGTTGTGACCCCAAAAAGAGCCCAGCATTAGAGTCCTTCTGCTCCATGACCCTTCTCATGAGTTCTGTCTATCTCACAGCTATGGGATGCGCTTCATTGCCAAAGTGCTGAAGGACTCGCTACACGAGAAGTTCCCTGATGCTGGTGAGGATGAGCTGCTGAAGGTGAGAATCGGAAGCTGGTACACTCTTGCCCTTTCAGTAGCCCTTTGAAGAAAAAGTAAGGAAACTAGGCCTGACCGTGGACTTTTAGTAAGTTCCTAAGCATAGATTCTGGCAGTAGCTCGCCTTTGACTGTGAGCTTGTGAAAGTCATTGTAAATAGTAAATGACACCTCTCTTAGTTCGTATAGAGTTTGAATGGCATACAGATATCAAACAACCAGAGGCCGATTTTTCCTGTCTTGAGATAAATTTCTGAGTCCTGTCTTTTTGCTGGGGAATTGCTCCCTCTGCTGGTGGCCAGGTGACTGGGAGCAAGCACAATTGTTTCTGCTATAAGGCTGTTTGTTGCTGTAACTCTCTTACTCAGCTGTGCTCCTTTTTTTTTTTTTTTTTTTTTTTAAATCTGAACGCCTTTTTCTTCTCTCTCCTAGTTCTCTGCTTTCCTACAGTGAGGCTTCGATTCTAGACTTTCTGTTCAGGTGAATTAATTTTATTTTTTTCTGAATAACACTCTAGGGGAAATGCTGTGACTGTCCTTGAATTCTTCTGTGGAAGAGATGTGTGTTGAGTGACTTTTAATTTCAGAGGCATGAACTTGTCTACCTTTGAAGCCTGGAGCATGAGAACAATGGGGTTGGACAGATTATACCATGCTAATTAGGTCATGTTTAAATATTTTAACTACATTCACTAGTTTCTTAGAATGAAAGCCCACCTACATGAAAGTGAAGAGTACACATGGATGACAGCAGCCTTATTTGCTGCCATGATATGTGAACAAAGGCTGCCCTAAAATGCTCGATAACAGACTTTAGGTTTATCATTTTAACCTTCTGAATCTGTTCTTTCATTGTAGTGATTTTCAGTTCTGTTCTCATTTTCTTTTTTTCTGCATCCAACTAAGAGATGTCTGGTCATTTTAGATTCAGGCCTTCAGAGAAAGCTTGTGTGCATGCGTGCATGCGTGCCTGTACATACAGTATTTATTTTTTCCTCACAGGACTGCATTTTCTGGTTTTCTTTGCTAGCAGAGTCATTTGCAGCTTACTTGGTGGAGTGGGTTTTAACACTCACCTTTCTTTTTCATTTATTCCCAGATCATTGGCAACTTACTTTACTATCGATACATGAATCCGGCCATTGTTGCTCCTGATGCCTTTGACATCATTGACTTGTCGGCAGGAGGCCAGCTTACCACAGACCAACGTCGAAATCTTGGCTCCATTGCAAAGATGCTTCAACATGCAGCTTCCAATAAGATGTTTCTGGGAGATAATGCTCACTTAAGCATCATTAATGAGTATCTTTCCCAGTCCTACCAGAAATTCAGGTAAGGCGAAAGAGAGACAAGGCACTGGAAAGATTCCCGTGGGCGTCTTTCTATCTCAGGTTCAAGACAGGAGTAACAGCCACACCTAGCTTTCCTTGGGCTGCCATATTTTAGGATGCATGTTTGATGTGATTAGAGCCTCAGGAGGCAGTGAAGAGGATTTTTGAGCTATTAAAATGTATTCCTGTGAAATAATAAAAACGGTGGTTCTCCATTAGGCAGCTGTTACTTTTTAACCAGAGAAGATTTGGACAGTGCTTTTCATTTTTGTCATTTAAACATACAGTTGTGAGTTCAGGGTATTATCTTAGAGATAGAGTTGGTTCTCCTATTGACACAGGTATTTGGTTGAGTGGTTCTTGTGGGTAGAGCTAAAACGAGATGGGAGAGGAGTTGTTGAAACTAATGGGCCAGGCTGTCAAACACAGCAAACGCGCAGCACTCTCTCTCGAATTAACTGTCTGGACTGGCTTCTATTTGAACGTGTTGCCTCAGAGATTTGTGGGATGTCCTCTCCCTAACTTCTCACATGTATGTCACTTGTTGGGGTCTGGCTCTTGTGTTTGTTTCCAGACGGTTTTTCCAAACTGCTTGTGATGTCCCAGAGCTTCAGGATAAATTCAATGTGGATGAGTACTCTGACCTAGTGACCCTCACCAAACCAGTGATCTACATTTCCATTGGTGAAATCATCAACACCCACACGGTATGTGTTTTTCTTTATTTACTGAATTTCATTGCTCTGTCCTTAATTGTCTCTTTGGCTGCTGCTCAGCATTCCTAGAAGCCAGATAGCTCATCTTCCTTGATTGTATTGACATCACATCTGCCTTGTTTATTATTCCTAACTCTATCTACTGTTATGTTTCTCAAAGTGACCCACAGGCCCACCGAACCAGAATCTCCATGGTGGGCTTCGGAACCTCCATTGCGAGCATTGATCTAGGGACTTGATAAAATACTGTTTTTACTGTTCTTCCTTTTCACCCTGGCTTTTACTTTGTACTCTCTGTCCTTTTTCTAATATGAATAGAATACTGACTTTTTCTTCTGTGTTGCCTTAGAGTGAGTGATTTTCTCTTGGGTGCTTCTTTCCCCCAAAATTTTGTATTCTTTTCCTTTCCTTTTTGGGGCATATAGAATAGGAAATGAGGAATTGTATAAAATGTAAATGAAATTTCAGGCATTGTCATTTCTGGGATAATGGCATCTTCAAGCTTTGCTGGAGTGCCCTTGAGAAAATGACAACATTGATCAGGTGTACTTTCCTCTAAATAGAAAGGTACTGTGGACTGGGAACATTGAGTAAGTAACACTATGGCAGTGAGTTATTTGAATTGGTCAGAGGGCATATCGATGGCTTTGGATACTGAAGCCGGTGGGCTTCAGTATTCTTTGTCATGTTGGGTATGTTTAAATTTCTCATATTGTGGAGTTGAGTGAGTACCCATGTTTTCTTTTTATGCATCATAACAAGTCATTCAACAGGGGTCAAGTGTGATGCTTTAGATATTGTTTATTGGGTGAGTTTGCTGAGGATTGGCTTGTTAGTGCTTTGAATGTGGATTTGTTATCTAACGCCTTTTGTGCTGTTTGGCTTCGTGAGCGGGGATTGGGGCTAACGGGCTGAGCGTTTGAGTGGAATTGATCCCCGGGTGTTCCCCACAGCTCCTGTTAGATCACCAGGACGCCATTGCTCCGGAGCACAATGATCCGATCCACGAGCTGCTGGACGACCTAGGCGAGGTGCCCACCATTGAGTCCCTGATAGGTAATGTCCTGACTTGACTGCCCAGTGCTGAGAGGGGGGCATGACAGAGGAGTGTTGTAATCATCACTTCCTCTGTTTCTGCACTGTTCAAGCTCTGAATATACCTTGAGGAAGAAAACCGATGTGATCCCTGGCTGAGGAACTGAAGTCCAGTGGAAGAGAGCATTTTAAATGTCTATATACACATAATCATGTAATTTGAATTTATAAGTCCTGTAAAGGAAATGAACAGAATATTTTGAGAAAGAATGGTGATATTAGTGTTGAAATGATTTGCCGAACATTTATTTTATTATGGATCCTTACTTAGCCTTTATCACTTGGCATATATATTTTTTTATTTCTCAGTAAGAGGTGTCCTGGCCAGGGTGTACATCTTGGCTTATTTTTCAAGTATCTCCTTAGACTTGCATTATCTTTTACTTGGGTTAATATCTCCTTTTTTAATTATACTGATTCTTTCTATCCTCCCAAAACTTCAGGAGAAAGCGCTGGCAATTTAAATGACCCAAATAAGGAGGCGCTGGCTAAGACAGAAGTGTCTCTCACACTGACCAACAAGTTTGATGTGCCTGGGGATGAGAATGCAGAAATGGACGCTCGGACCATCTTACTTAAGTGAGTATTAAAAGTGTGAAGGATGAAGTAAATGTAATCCAGTGATCCCTTGGCTTCAGTGAACAAGTCTGCTTGTTCGTACTGAAATGATCACTTTGGCCTTGTAAGTCTATCATAATTCTGGTCACCTAATACATTATAGTTGGCACAGGACTTATCTCCCTCATTTGCTAATAAGATGCTAAAGTGAAACTTGTATCTCAAAAATCCTAACTTTGGTACCCACTCAATTATAGTTGCATAACGAGGTCTGGGGCCTTGAGCGGCTGGTGTTAGCAGCCGCCCAGTGAGACCTCTGGAAGGTGATGCTTGTGCCATCATTGCATAGGTCCATTTAAGAGGAAGTAGAACACCTGGTCATATAAGTGCTTCTTCCATTTCCTTTCAGCACAAAACGTTTAATTGTGGATGTCATCCGGTTCCAGCCAGGAGAGACTTGACTGAAATCCTAGAAACACCAGCCACCAGTGAACAGGTAAAATTTAGGGGCTCAACATATATCATACTAAGGTACCTATGTGCTTCTGCAACAGGTGCATGCCAGGATTGAGGAGGTGGGACATAGTGACAGGGTGGTAAAACCTGGGGGTGGACTGGACGGTGTGGTGCTTTAGGGCTTGTTGAGAAAGTTGTTTGTTCCTAAATCTAGAGGCAGATGTTCTAGGAAACAAAGCTCGCTGGCACTTCATGGAGTGTGTGTGTGTGTGTGTGTGTGTGTGTGCGCGCGCGCGCATGCGTATTTTTAAATTTAATCTGAAGCAGAATCAGTGTGTCTGCCCAGTAACGTATTGAATATTATATGGTTAGAATTTTGTCAAGTGTCTTGCTAGATAGGAGAAAAGTATAAAATGTGGTTCATAAAGTCAAAGAACTCTAGTTGGGGAAATGTGGTAGCTGTATCCTGGAAACAGGAAACCATTAAAAATTAACTAATGTTTGCTATAAAAATGCTTAGAGTTCAGGAAGAGGCTACTGAGGAGCAAAGCATGAGGAAGAAGTGGGACTCGAGCCACACTTAGAATGGATAGTATGTGAGACGAGGGTCAGGCCAGGCAGGGGAGCCTACGTGATGTGACCAGGCCTGCGTCTCTAGAATGAAGACGTGGGTGAAAGTGAGTAGTTGGTACATAGGGGCATGAGAACAAACTACGTAGAACCCAAAACCTGGACAGGAATTCAGCACTGAAGAGGTAACGACTAGAGAGCTGTTGTGACCTCGGGGACCATTTAACACTGATTGACTTAGCAGTGCTGTCAGAACAGATGGTAGTTGAGTCATCTAGCTATGTGATCAAGTGGCAGGCCCAGTTGGTTGGGGGTAGCATGGCAGTGGAAGGGACAGTTGGGTCTCTTCATGTTTAAGACTCATGTTTCACCTTCATAAAATAAGAAAAATAGGCAAAGTCATTCGTTTTCAGATTCGAGCATAGGAATCCTTTTCATTAAAGGACAATTAACCTGGAAGACCAACACATAAAGCAGATAAGTTGGAGCTGCTCTGGTGGCACCAGCAGTGGGGCCCTGGAAACCCAGCCCTCTAGGACTCTGCGGTCCGTCTGGGAACCCTTCAGGCTACACAGTGGACTGTGTGCAAAACACGCTTTTAAATGAATTTTCAGCTTTTAGATGCTATGATTGATTACCAAAGACATGTGCTTGAGAGGCAGAGAGGCATAACTGATAACGACAACTCATTTAACTCGAAGGAAGTTAGAAGTAAGGGAGGAGGAACCCATCTTCACTGAGACCCTCCTGCAAGTTTGCTGCTTCACTTCTATTCTTTCATTTACTCCTTGCACTGTCTGTCCCTTTTCATCCTCATTTTACAGGTGCTGTAACTAAGACCCTTAGAGGTGAAATAACCTGCCCAAGATCATCTGCTTGTAATGGCAGAACCAGATTTGGATTCCATTCTGTTGACACCAAAGTTTATGCTCTTTGCATTATATGATACAGAGTAGACTTGACATTAGGGAAGAAAGGTAGTATGGGAAAGGGAATTGCTTAGTTTGGGAGGAATTACAGTCATTCTAAATGTGAACATCCTGGTATAAACAGCTCAAAATATGGCACTGGAGCCTTTGTGACAGATTTAGGATCCATCAGCACAGAGCTGATCATTGAAGTATTGAGAGTGAAATGACCCTGGGCCACTTGGAGCTACCAAACCCATTCTCAGGGCAAGAAGAAAATGTAGGGAAGATGAGCAAGGTGACTACTAAGAAGAGGCACTGGATTATGTGTGGGTGGAATGGTAATTGGTAATGAGGACAGTCCATGCAGAAGCCAGTTTGCAAGGAGTTAAAGAAAGAAGAAAGTGCCAGATAAATGCAACAGCAACTGAGGACTGCATATCAGGCAGGGACGTACTGGGCAAACGTTGGATGCTACTAGGAAAGTTAGAAGAATCAAGGGAAGATCTTTCTCTTTGGCTTTTGGAAGCAGAGGGAAGGCCTGAACGTGATTCAGCCTGGACATGGGGCAAAAGAGATGGCAAGAATTTACTGAGTACTGGTGTTGCGTTGGTGTGGTTACAACATTCATCGAGCCGTGTTTCAAATAAAATTAAGTGGTTCCATGTCCTAAGATGTGATAGGGAAAAAATGAGGGTTTTTTTTTTTTTTTTTAAGCCATTAGAACCCAATCTCCTAACCATACCTGAGAGTCCAAGAGAGAAGCCCCCAGAAGCCAGGCATTTTCATAGATGAAAAAAGACCGGCCTCTGCTTCATGCAGTTTCTCTGTCAGTTGTCAGGGAGTGAGTTTGTTCCCTTGTTTCCAGAATGTCGTTTAAGAGCCGTGTAGTTTGGGTGCGCATGTGATCTGCATAAATTCAGGTTTGTATTAGTGTAGTGAACTTACCAGGAACTACTTTTTCTTACCTGTAGGAAGCAGAACATCAGAGGGCCATGCAGAGACGTGCTATCCGTGACGCCAAAACTCCTGACAAGATGAAAAAGTCAAAATTTGTAAAGGAAGACAGCAACCTCACTCTTCAGGAGAAGAAGGAAAAGATCCAGTCGGGCCTGAAGAAGCTAACGGAGCTTGGCACCGTGAACCCAAAGAACAAATACCAGGAACTAATCAACGACATTGCCAGGGTATTGCATTTGGGGGACAGGCTGATGGCCTGGCTGTGTTTAAAGGTCTCTCTCACAGAGAATTGTAAGGAGACAGTAGCTGTTCAGATGGTGACACCCATTCAATTCACGGGCAAATCCGTGTCCTTTCCTCTGAAGAACCATTTCTGACTCTTCCCACATGAGGACCTTGCCTGCCTTTTAATAACTTATTCCATAGCCTAAATTAATGGGGAGAAGACTGGGAATTTAATGAGAACTTCCCATGTCTCAATTTGTCCTTGGCCTCTTTGGAATTCATCCAGATTTTAATGGTTTCTGTGAAATATAAATTCACGTTGAATTGATCATCAAATCCTTATCTTTTTCTCCCTCTCCTGACAACATATTTAAGAGGTTTAAGCAAGTTTTGCAAATAGATTCTAAGAACTGGAAGTTTGTAAAAGTAACATGTTTCCCTTCCTCTAGAAAATATAATTGGGTACAAGAAATAGATGAGATCTGAATTTCTTTGTTAATTATTGAACATGAATTGTTGCCTATTAAGAATGTGTGGTCATGCAGGGCAGAGTTCAGCACCACTGGGTTCTAGTGTTAATGATTCAAGAAGCACATGATGTCATTATTTTCTTCATTTGAATAATTGTGTCTCAGGATATTCGGAATCAGCGGAGATACCGACAGAGGAGAAAGGCTGAGCTGGTGAAACTGCAGCAAACATACGCTGCTCTGAACTCTAAGGCCACCTTTTATGGCGAGCAAGTGGATTACTATAAAAGCTACATCAAAACCTGCTTGGATAACTTAGCCAGCAAGGGCAAGTGAGTATTTATTTAATTTTTAAGAAAAGAATCCATGTCAGGGGAAAAGAAGTAGAGGGAACTGAAAGTAACATTGGAAACTTTTACGTAAAGCACATTGGATCTTTCTATTGATTTTGTTCTTTATTTTGCTTATAATAGTTTGCATCATTTTCCTAATTCCATTTGTCATTGTATGATGTAAATAAGTACTATGTGATGCATTTCACAAGTGCTTATTTCTAAGCATTCCTTGTTCCGAAATATCTTTCTGGCCTGAGAAATTAATCATGGAAAGAGATTATCTAGTGGTCCCCAAACCTGACTGCGCCTCAAAATCACTTAAGGAATATTATAAACATTTCGGTTCCCAAGCATCTCTCTATACCTCCTGCTGACAGGGTCTCAGCCCCTGACTTTTTCCTGGCTGCTTAGGAAGGTCTGATGTATCCTTCCTGCTGCGGGCCAAAAATCATCGACCTGCCCATTTTATAGGGAGGGGAACTGAAAACCCAGAGAGTGAGGCAATCCCTGCAGGCTGCACTAGCCTGTGGGTTAGTTTGTTTTTGCTCATAACTTCATTTTAAGAATTTTCAAATTTCAGAAAGGTTGAATGAATAGAACAATAAACACCCACATAACCCTTCACCTAGATTCACCTGTTTTTCATATTTTGTCACATCAGCCTCACCTCTCTGGCTCACTTACTCTTCTATCTGCTCGCTGTCCCATGTTCACGCTCTTTCCCCCTCCTTCCCTCTCCTCCCTCCTTCCCTCCCTCTTTCTCCTGGAAGATTTCCTGGAATGAGGCAGGGCTGATGGAAGGGGTAAGAATTAGATCCAAGTTTCAGAGCTGACTCTTGTGTCCTTTTGTCGTGTCCCCATCATTCTTTGAGCACTTCCACTTTAAAGGCACAGTGGATATTTAGGTTTTCAACTTGCACTTTCCCTCTCCCAGGCCTAGAATTAGCTTCTCCAAACAGTTCTTAGTTCTCTTTTAGTGAAGAATGGTAATTTAGAAACCAGGATCTAGGCACTAGGTGTGCTCATTGTCACAGAGTCATCACTGCTTCTAAGTAGACAGAGCTAATGTCTCCTTTTTTTAATGGCTGCATACTATTCCATTGGGCAGATAAAAATAACAATCGATTTAATCACTTCTCCACTAATAAGCATTTATATTGTTTCCAGTTGTTTATTATGAAAAATTCTGCAATAAATAACCTTTTGTACATATGTCATTTTGCAAAGATGCGCATATTTTTTTAAGATAAATTTCTAAAGGTAGAATTGCTGGGCCAACAGTTTTGTACAGTTGTAATTTGATAGATACTTCAGTTGCCTTTATAGGGATTATTCCTTTTTATACTCCTACCAGTATTTCTGCCCATTTCTCCAGACCCTTCCCTTGGGAGTCTCAAATTTCTAGTTCTCATTCGTTTCTATTTCTCATTCTTTTGCTTACTTATCACTTCTTGATTCAAATATCCCCAATAACTCTCATTCTTTTGCTTACTTATCACTTCTTGATTCAAATATCCCCAATAACTCATACTATCTGTTTCTTTTTCTTTACCCTCATTCCTCTGTAATTGCTATACTGGCTTAAACTCGTTTAAAAATGACATATCTGAGGTGTTTCTGTCCCTCCACCTCGCATAGCCAAGGGGCTTAGGGTGGCACCCCTGGAATTCAGTTCCCCCGCTTGGCATTAGGATCCCTCACACTTTTCATAAGTGCTTAGGTTCTGAGGGGGACATAGAAGGATTAAGACACTATCAAATTCATGGTAGGTTCTCAAATATAATTTAAATTGAAGGCTAAAACAATTTAGTAATGTTTCCTCTGTTTTACAATATTACCTAAGCCAATCTTAACATTTATTTGCCATTTGAGAATTGATTTGTTACTTATGCTTGTGTATGGGAACTTTGTTTTCTGACCTCATATCCTTGAATTGCCAACAGATTTGAAATAGTTATTTATAGAAAGTAACATGATGACATTTTACAGGGTCTCCAAGAAGCCTAGAGAAATGAAAGGAAAGAAAAGCAAAAAGATTTCTCTTAAATATACAGCAGCAAGACTACATGAAAAAGGAGTTCTTCTGGAAATTGAGGACCTACAAGTGAATCAGTGAGTATTTACTTTTTTACTTTGTTTTTATACATTGTTTTTTAAATCTCTGCACTTATCACATCTTTATCTTACTCCTTTTCCCTTAACTGGATGGTCATTGTTATATTGTATATGTATGTATATATAATATGTATTATATATACATAGAATTAGGCCTAATAATTAGAGTTAATTTGTCCATTATTGAAAGGAAGTATTTCTTTTCCCTGTTTGTGGAATATTTGTCTTGGGACATATTCATATCTGCTGTGTAGGTGCCACCTTAATTTTTCCTTTTTAAAGAAGGGAAGCCTTTCTTTCTGTTTGTTCCATTTCTAAACCAAGACATCTTACAAAACTGAAATTCTGTACCCATTAAACAACAACTCATGCCCATTCCCCAGCCCCTGGCAGCCACTATTCTACTTCCTGTCTCTATGAATTCGACTATTCTAAGCGCCTTGGATGAGTGGAATCATACGTATCTGTCTTATCGTGACTGGCTTATTTCACTTACCATGATGTCCTCATGGGTCATCCATGTTGTAACATGTGACAGATTTCCTAACTTTTTAAGGCTGAATATATTCCATTGTATGTATAAACCACATTTTGTTCATCCATTCATCCATTGATGAGCATTCAGGTTGCTTCTGCCTATTTTTCCTATTATGAATAGTGCTACAGTGACCATGGAAGTGTAAATATATTGTTATGACCCTGCTTTCAGTTCTTTTGGGAATGCAGTATACCTGGAAGTGGGGTTACTGGATCATAGGATAGTTCTATTTTTAATTCCATAGCAGTTGAAAAAACATTTTTGACTCGAATATACTGCCAAAGTATTTTCCAGTAGTATCTGAAATGTGTATGAAAGTGCTTACTTGTCTCATTACTTCTTTGTCATTGAATAATAATTTTTGGTGGTTTTGATTTCGGTAATTAAAAAAGTTTTTAATTTTAAAATTTGGATTTCTTTGAATTCTGGTTGGGTTGTGTGTGTGCACTTAAAACATGGTTTATTATCTGTATTTTCTCTGGTCACTTTTTTTTCAATTTGGCATCTCGGTCTTTTGGAGGATTTTTTGTTGAGCACTTTATGCATTTTTCAAATCTGTTTCATAATATTTATTATTTCTTCTCTTATTTTGTCATCATTTTCAAGTGCCTACCATTATTTGCTTCTCTTCTTTTTAATTTGCTGCTATGGGCTTAGAAAGCAGATAACAAACTAAATCAGTTAAAATAAAATTATTTATTTATCTTTCATGGTTCTCAGCTATGTTCATAATAGATAAGTTTGCTCTCTAGTTGAGTTCTGGAAATTTGGGTTGACATATTTGATCACTTGGAGAACAGCAGATTCCCACCTTCCTCTGGTGTCATAAAATTTATGGGCATGTAACATGTTGAGAATAAGTGATGCTTTAAATATGGTCAGTAACAGCAATCTGTCTTTGGTGGTCCTCAGTGTGTTTATAGCTATAGCACCTGCTCTTTCCAGAAAAAAACTTCTTCTCTTGCTTTCTTTTTATTCTGACCCTTTTATTATTTACTCACTTTTTCCAATCTTCAAGCATGAATGCATTCAAACACATACCCTTTCCTCTTTTTCCAGCCTGATTTGCTTTTGATTCTCCTTTTATCCAGGTTTCAGCAGTGGCCACACGGAAAGCCAAGAGAATTCCTGATGACATCCCCTCAGAGGCCACTGGTGGCATTCCTCAGTGGTTCCTCTTTCAGTAGAATGCAGGTGTTACAGTGGGGGAGTTTGCCATTCTTCTCTCTTAACCAAAAGCAGATGGCACTTAGAGTGGAGGTCTCACGCTGCTACTGCAGAAGTCCTTTGTCACCTTTATTTTGTGCCCCTTGTCACTTTTGAAGACATCATTCATCTCCTTTATGTATTTCACAGGGCATTTCTATATGAGAACATAAAATTTCGCACCCTTGTGATGTTATGTTTCAACAGGTTTAAAAATGTTATCTTTGAAATCAGTCCAACAGAAGAAGTTGGAGACTTTGAAGTGAAAGCCAAATTCATGGGAGTTCAGATGGAGACGTTTATGCTACATTATCAGGTGGGTGTGCACCAGGTGTCACCGAGAGCTCTGTGTCTGAGGTAGTCGTGTTCTTGTCCAGGGCAACGGGTAGATAGAAAGGAGGGCCATCTGGGGGAAGCCGTGTATGCTCAGCGGTGAGCCGGCTGTGGGGAAGGAGCTGTGTCCGATTCTGTGTTTGATCTGCTCTGGTCCTGCTGAGAGCTTCTGCAGAAGTGGAAATCTTCAGAAAAAGGTTATCCGAAGCCCCCGCTTAGCATTGCCGTTAAGTTAAGCTAATACCTTGGAGTTGAACAAAATGTTAAGTACAAATCTTGACTGTACAAAATTGTAAGCCTGCTCCACAGCTTGACATTTTCTTTCTCATTTTGATCGATAGGTGCTTAAAGTGTATATCTGACAAGGTGTGCAGAAATTGCATCTTTGTAAACTGAATCCCATTTTAAATTCAAAAAGAACGCTGCAGTGAATCATTTTATCACATGGTTATCTCTAATTTTTATATGTTAAAAGAATGCCAGGGCATTGGGAGGATTCCTAGGTATTGTGCAGACACCTTTAGCTTTGCGTACGTAGTGCTTCTGAGTCGGTTCCCACCTCATCCCTTGCGCTGCTCCACATGCTGTATTTGTCACACTGGGCAGGCACCTTCCTCTGAAGGTGCATTTGGGTTTTTGTACAGGTCGCTCTCCCACCCTATTCCTCCATCGTTACTGAGTTCTTTCACGTGCGGAACCGCTCCTAAGCGAAAGCCTCCTCTGAGTGCTGCCAGTTTTCTCTTTGCTCCGTGGCCTGTAGCAGTAGTCTCTGTCACTGTAGGTGCCCACTCATTTTCCTCTCATCCCCTAGACTCTTTACAAACAGGTAGTATTGCTTTGCTTTCTTAATGACTTGTAGACCCTCAAAACATGTTGGCTGAACAGATGTGAAATGATTTCGTGATGCACATAGCTAACTCAAGTACTTACATAAAAAGATCCTGTTATTCCCTCAGTTTCACCAAATGCATATAGGTCAACCAGTCTGCCTCAGGTAATGTGTTCGTTTGTGCACAAATTCATGAAATATGGAATTACTGCCAGGTGCGAGGTATTAAGTTAGGCACAGGTGATGCACCAGGGTCCTAGTCCTCGTGGAGTTGCTAGGATTTTTCCAAAAGATAAATTGCTTGAACTTTTGGGGTCCATATAAGCTCTAAGACTCTTGCTTTCTCATCACCACTGGAGTTAAGGGGTGAGACCACTCACATTTTTCCTCAATTTGTCCTGGAGTGTTAGAGTAGGGGAAAAAGCGAAGACTTTGCAATCTGATCCGTATTTAGCACTTCATTTACCATCTCCTAGTCTCATCTTTAAACTGGATAATAATCACACCTCATAGGATTTTTGTCAGACTTAAAAAAGACACTGTATAATGTGCTTACATAATGTCGAGTACATGGTAGACAGCTAATAAACATTTAGTTCTCTTTTGTCCCTTGCCTTCAGAACATAAAAGCTTTCTCATGTGAAGTAGAAATTAAGACTCCAGTAGACATTGTTGAGGCAAAATTACCATCCTTATCTTGTTTTCAGTGATTAGTGTCTTTCATCAGGGATCGAATGAAGTGCCTTCACCTTCTTCAGTTGACCCCTCACTTGCACAAACTGGAGACATATAATTTTAACTTCTGAACTAAAGAGCATAGCTGTGTCTGATAAGTGACCATGCTGCTTTTTCTCTCTGCTTTGTATATTTTGATATGAACCACATGACTTCTTAGCTCCAAATTCAGTGACCAGCATGTGTCTCTGCTCGAGCGCTCCTGGTGGCTGTGCTGCGGGCCCCAAGTAGCCAGGAGCCCTTTTCTCAGCCCATTTCACGCCTGGCACAGGAGGCAGGCTTCATTCCTCCTCTGTCCCTCCCTGCATTGTGTCCTTTCTTGTTTCACAGACTTGATTAACTGTCAAAATGTTTTTCTGAACAGGACCTGCTGCAGCTGCAGTATGAAGGAGTTGCAGTCATGAAATTATTTGATAGAGCTAAAGTAAACGTCAACCTTCTGATCTTCCTTCTCAACAAAAAGTTCTACGGGAAGTAGCTGATCATTTGCTGCCAGCACAGAAGGGTGAAGGAAAGGAGTACTTCACGGTTACCTTCCTAGGGCCCTTTTTTACCCACTGGAAGCAGAGACCCAACCCACACGGTGCTCAATACACTCCCGATGCCACATCTTTAACTCTTCCCCCTCCAACTGGACATTTGTAGCCCCTTTTTCATAGCGAGATTGTATTTCAGGCTTAGTCTGACCCTTCTTATTCCTTCATTTTCTTCTGTCACTGAGGAAGGAGTGAGAACCTGACTAAAACTTATCTGTGTTGTTATAATGGTCTTAGAGGTTGCATTTATATTGTAAGCTTTGGTGTTTGTTTTAATCTGCATTAGGGATGGTGGGATTTGAATTCTTGTTATTTAGAAGTGGAAGCCGTTAGCACCAATGACATGCATAGATATAAGACACAATCAAAATGTCAGATTACCTGTAGTTCTTAGGTTGTCATTTAAAAGTGACGTTCCTTCACATTTTCACCCTCTCAGTAAAATGGAAGCATGTGGGGTATCATCGTTCCTCTTCTGCTTTGTTTTCCTTTATAGGCAGGAGCTAATAGAAGCCACTGTACTGGGTTCAGAGGAAGCATTTCTAGAAAAGGGGATGATACCGGTTTTAAACCTTACCATCAAATTTGGACACTTCTGTTAGGATACTCTCTTGTCATTGGATGGGAGAGTCCCGCTGATAAAATTCTGCCATTTAGGTGGATTTATAATGGTCTGTGGTGTCCTTGCTCTTTGAGGTGTCTGTCTGCATCGGTGCAGAGATTGACTGGTTCAGGAAGACGGCCCACTTCGTCGCTGTGGCAAAGGCATGGGTTAGCCTAGCGTGGGATATAATTTTTTTCAAAGCTGTTTTATATCTTAAGAGTGCCTTATTACAGTGTAGATTTATTTCTTAAAATATGGGTGATAGGAATTTTAAAGATTTATATAATGCTTCAAAGCCTTTAGAATATGGTAAGAAAAGGTTTTTTAAAATGGGCTTATCTGTATATCTGAATTCTTAAAACTTTCTTATAGCTAAAACACTAGGATTGTCTGCAGAGTCGCAGAGATAATCCTGCCTTAAATAGAAGGAAACAAAAATAAACAGAACCAGCTAACCAACATTACACATGATGTCAAGTCTGTTTCCCCATTCTTTTCTCTCTCCTCCTGCTGCCCACACTGCTTTTATTTTATGAGCTCCAGTTTTCTGGGTTTAGTAAAAAATTCAGTTCTAAACATTGAATTTTTAGGAAGTTTTTGTTCTTAGATAAAAAGTCATATACTTTTTTAAAAAGTCTTTTTATCCAGGAGAACAGTGAAATCATGCTGCTGAGCCTCAATTTTCTCTGATATTTTGGTTCAGTATTCTTTTATCACAAAACATAAAACTTAACAAAATAAACTAACATTTAAAAATTGACCTATGTATATTTAAATACAATAAACTTTTGTCAATAACAAATTATGTGATGTATTCCTATTACAAATGTGAGTGCTGGAGACGTGTTTTTCATGATGCACCGTTTACTCAGTCAGGTCCGTGGGTGCAAATGTACCCACTGCAGGCAGGCCCCTGGCAGGTGAGGTGGGGCGTGTCACTGACAGAAGGAGTCTCCGCTACCCTGACATCATTTTTTGTTGTATTTTGGAAGATAATTTTTTAGTAAACATTTTTCTCATATTAAAAGAAGATGCCATTACAAGTAGCATCACCTCAGAAACTGGGACCAACCAAAGTGGCAACGCTTTTACCTTGAAGGAGGATGGATACCCATCACACATGTTTGTCAGATTCCAAAGACCACACCCATGACTGACAGTGAGCTGAGTTTACAACTCCTTTAATAAAACATGATGTTTCAATTATTTGTAAGGATTATAGTTCCCTTGACACAACATTTAATGCAAAGTAGCACAAAACGCACTTCGAGAGTTTTGATGGTAACTATATGTGGAATTGTAGCTTTAATAACATTGAGAAGGCCCGGGTGAACTCAAGTGCATTGAAACAGTGTAGTTCTTAGTACTTTTATTTATTAGCTGTAGCGTTCTCTGCCTTGTCTCTCTCCTTCTTTGACCTTCTCTTCCACCAGCCATCGTGACGTTTGAATTTACCTCCTCCCAAGAATTTGGACTGCCCATCAGATTGTTGCAGCACACAATTGCCTTTGTATCTCTGTATGAAATAAAAGGTCATTTGTTCATGTTTGTGTTTATTTTTTCTCAGTTTCATTGTTAGCAGTTCCTGCTAAACAGAGTGTTGACTAGAGTGAGATATAATAATTGAAAACAACCCTTTATAATCTTGAAGGAGCAAACAAATCTCTCAAATCACTGAATTATCTCAAAGCGATTTTTAACATGTGAGTAGCCTTTTTACATGTAATGTGTTTAAAGTAGCCTCAACATAAAAAGGAATAGGGGGCGGGGAGAACAAACATCTCTGAGTTCTGGTTGGCTAATGGCTGAACGTTTAAAATTGTGGCAACATTTATTATTAAGTGACAATATAAAATAAGGGGGGAATTGAATAATTGTAAAGAAAACGTAAATGAAAACTGGGAGATGATGGTCTGCATGAGGGCTGGCTGTGACCCCACACACCTTTGAGGGAGAGTGACTGAGCACCTGGGCTTCCCGCAGTGAGCCCTTGTGGATGCTGCTCTTCTTGAGTCTCATTTTTCTCCTTTGGAAATGGGGATAATGTTCTCTGGCAGTGTGTTACTGAAACCTGAAATAAGCTGTATTTTAACAATTGTGCTCTACATTGCCCTGCAGAGAAATCGAGAGATTTAGAAAGGTGCTTTTCAAGGTATCCGCATGTTAAATAAGGAAACGAGGACAAAGGGAAAATAGAGGAAGGTGAGCTGGAACCCAGAGTGAGTGCCCTAGAGCCCCCTGCTCCTGGCAGGGCAGCCACAGCAGTGCTGCTCACACCTTCAGGCCCTGTAAACCTGAAGAGAATTGGGGAGAAGTACCTCCCTCCACCATTTTAACGTTGACATCTAAATTTTTCTTTTAATGTTTACGTTGTAAAGTTTATAATTGCCAACATATTCCAAACGCAAAGATAAAAAAAATGACTGCGTTTTTCAAGGAATCCAGTGGAACTCCTCATCTATTTTAAAAGGTATGTGAGCAAAGATCTTTGTCAGTTGGAAATTTTATGTCTTTTTTTCCTTCAAACTCATATTTCTATTCTACTTCCTTCAGAATTTTATGTTAACTTAATATTTTAAGCATAAGTCTTATTTTTGATCATCTGTCACAATTACCTGTAACTTGGTCTTATTTCCTGTGACCATAAGGCCATTACCTCAATCCAGAAAGATATATGTGCATCGTTATTGTTGTGCATATTTTATCAAAGCAATGTTATATATTGTCTTGACAGAATTCTAAAAGTAAGGTATTTGAAATACATTTCTAAATGAGATAAACGAAGGTTTAAGAAACCTATGGATAAACTTATGGTAGAATGAGATAAGGCTTATGACCAATTCTCTTCTGCTTTTCACTTATATAAATGTAAGCTGAGAAGTTTTGCTGTCATAATAAGCAGATGGAAATGGAAAGTGTTCTGTTATAGCAACGTCACCCATTTTTGACTGATTTATGCTCATAACCTTTTGACTTAGAGACAACTTGTTTAATCCACTCTGCTAAAAATGCTTTGGGAAAATAGAAATATTTTAATACTCCTTTGGTATTACAAGTTTAAAACTTTTTTATTATGAAACACTGCTAACACATAAACAGAGGGAATAGTATAATGAATTCCCATGAGTCCACCACCCAGTCTCCACAGTTATCAACACATGGTCCAACTTTTATCTCTACCTCTACCCACACCCGCCTTGACAGATCCCAGGTATAGTATTTCAACCATTAATACTCCAACACAGTGTTTCTCAATAGAGGGAGCAGTTGTTCCCCAGGAGACACTTGTCAATGTTTGGAGATATTTTTGTCCTAACTAAAGGGATGCTACTGGCATCGAGTGAGTAGAGGCCAGGGATGCTGCTAAGCACCTTGACCAGGCACAGCAAAGAATTATCCAGTCCACAGATACCAATAACAGGTGAGATATCTCACTTTACAGATACACACTTTTAATCCCCAAACGATTATTATCACACCTAAGAAGTAATTTTTAAATATCAAACATGATGTCAGTGTTTACATTTCCCCAGTCATCTTGCAATTGCCTGAACAGTTTGTACGTTTGAATCAGATGCCAAACAAGGTTCACACGTTGCATTTAGTGGATAGGTGTCTTAAAGCCTTTAATACATAAATTCTCCCTCTTTTTTTAAAATCTTGCAGTTTATTTGATGTAGATCCTGTGTAACTACATTCTACATTCTAAGGTTTTTACTACAGCCATGTGGATCAGACTCAGTTTCAACCTTTTAAAAGCAAGACTGTTTCAGAATTCCTATTCATGTCAGGGGCTTATCTTTTTATGCTGTAAATAAAGACCGGTCATTGGATTCAAGTGTTGCCCACTTGACACAGTTTTTCATCACATATCACACATGAATTCAGCAGCTACTACTAATGACTGCCTAGATTTATTTTTATTATAGGTTGCAAAATGATGATATTCTCAGTATTATTACTTCATTTATCAGAATTCTTCCAAATTCCTGTCATCAACTATTTGATTACTTTTGAGAATATTTATACAGAGAAGGAAGACTATTCATACAGGAAAAGATGATGTATGCTTCCTTTATTTACCGGTTTTCAGAATGAAGTTCCCTAACATCTTGAAGGTGACCAGTGAGGTGGTGGTGGTTTTTAATCATATGACTGACTAATGGATTTTAAATATATTTGATGTCTTTCAATCCACTGCAGATTTTTTTTTTATGCTCAAATTGTCCCCTCATTGGCCAGTAGAAGACCTTCACAGTGGCTTTTGAGTCCTCTGACATGACTCCAGCAGTCTGTGGCAGCTTTCTTGCTTTTTGCCATGTGTTTCAGCCTCACCTTGTTATTTTTTTCACTCCAGACCGGGAATCAACCGTTTCTCTAAGGAGCCCTGGTTCCTTTTCATGGGATGGTGTTTAGAGAATGGTCTGGATGCTGTGTGTGCTCATCACTGTTAGTTGGTCATTGCCTCTAAGCTTTTCCAATGGAAATAGTTTTTTTTTTGTTTAAAGAGAACATTTCCTGAGTTTATAATGAAACAAGTTATTAAATAAAATGCTTTTACCATAATATATGCAGCTCTATGAAAGGAGGAAGGGGGAAACATCCTGATTAGTGGCATTCACCAATTCCATGGTAAAATACTCCCCTATAGCTGATTTCAAATTTGATGTTACTTGTCACTGAGTGGAAAATTAGGGAGAGATTCTAGCAATCAGCTCTTATGAGCCAGCACTAAACTACTGATTTTATTCCAAGAATAATAGGGAGCAATTGATGGCTTTTTAAAAGAAGAGCAAGAAATGATCAGATTTAGGCTTTAGAAATGTGGAGGATGCATAGAATGAGGAGGCGAGAGTCAAGACAGCTTGTGCTAGATGTCTTCTCTTTGTCCCTCCAGATCCACTCTCCTTCACTTTCCTCTGTGTCTTAGAAAGCTGGCCATGTGGACTGCCTCCGTCTCTCTGCCGCCTCTGGTTGGGTTCAGTCGGAGGCAGGCACCACGAGGAGCCTGGAGTTCTGGAAGCAGATGAGGTAGGATTTATTACTCCTGGTTGCTGTGAATTGGCTGCCTCTGTATGTAAGGCCAGCTCTTCCCCAACAACCACCCTTCCGATGGCAGTAAGCAGTCCCTCAAGGCCCAGAGCGTTAAGGATCCCTTCTGTAACTAGCCCCACAGGTACTGCATTATTTCCAAACCCGCCCTGTCTCTTTATTAACCTTTCCTCAAATTACCAGTTAGTGCTATATGTTTCCTGCTGGGACCCTGATAAACAAGTGGACCAATTAAGGTCTCAATTAATGAGAGAGTTGGTGGCCCAAATTGGAGAGTGGTTGTTAGGATGGAAAGGGAGGGGATGAATGCTGGAGATACTTTCGGAAATAGAGTTGATTTACTGAGTGTTGGGGGCACTGGGCCAGTCAGTGGTCCTTGGAATGGTTCTATGATCAAGTAAGTTGGGAAGTGCCATATTCATTCCATCATTCTATTTGCAAGTCATGATGCACATGAGCATATTAAAAAGCTTTGTGAAATCCCATAGTCAAGAAACCTGCTTACCTCCTTGTTACCTACCTTTCTGCAAACATGTTTAATTGCAAGCCCATGCCTCCTACTTTTCATAGGAAACTCCTGTTAGTCTATAAAACTCATTCCATGGAACACACTCCAAAATGCTGGTGAAAGAGACTAGAACAGAACCTGACTTGAAGCTGTCAATAACTAATAAATATTACTTAGGAAATGAAAAAAAAGCAAAAAAATCCTGATAGTCTCTGTTTTGCTACTACTTATCTAGAAAATACCTTTGACATGACTGTGTAGTAATGTATACTTGATAAACTCATTGTATTCTCATAACCACCAGCTTTTGTCCCTGGGGAAACACATTCCCAATTTCCATAGGTACGGAGGCACAGAGATTAGGATGGTGAAGAAAAAGTGTGGAGGTAGGGCTTGAAAAGAAACATAGAAAGGATTAAGGGATAGAAATTAAAGGATAACTTCTCTCATAAAAAGCCAACTCAGAAAGAACTGGCTTTCAAAACTAAAGAGAACCAGTGCTCAAGCAGCCTTTCCATTCAAAGAAACCAGGATTGCTTGGAGAGCTGGCTGTTTTCTGGGGCTGGACAGGAAAGTACAAGGTGAGCCTGAGCCTAACTCATCTTATGCCCAGAAAGAAAAGAAAATACTAAAAAAGAAAAAAGAAAGGATGGGGACATGTTAATGGAGGGGACAGAAGCCAGCTTGAAGGTCAAATCTGGGATAATTTGAATACAAAAAACAGTAATGGATTATAACCTATTGGATAAAATAAGAATTGATGATCTCATTCAGATATAAACAAATATATAGGGAAAGGGCAAGAAGAATCACTGATGGATGCTGGAACTAGTGGGCACATTTTTTGAGTAACAAGATACTTATATAGTCTCAAAGTATCTCCAAGAGTCTTATTGATTATAAAGGGAAAAAAGTAGAAACTTCACAGTAGGGAAACTTTAAGTAGAAATTTTACCGGGTGACATCACCTCACCCAAATGATCCAAGCTTAATGCCAGCAATGAGACTACTTGACATCATGTGCCTTGGAATTGATTGAGAACGCATCCTTGCTCCTGTACCGTTCCTGCCAAAAATGCATTATCTGAAACTAAGCAAGAGAACATACAAGACAAACCCTAAGTAAGGGACATTCTATGAAATAACTGGCCCGTCACTTCAAAAATTATGAAAGACATAAGACTTGAACTGTTCTAAATTAGAGGATGCTAAAGAGGTGTGACAACTGAATACAGTGGGTGATCAATATATTCCAGTGGTTTAAACAAGTTTATTTCACATAAGTCTAGAGGAAAAACAGTAACAAGTGTTGGTTTAACTACTCAACCATGTCAGGGTTGTTTTCTGTCTTTCTGAGCACCGAATTTGTTTTTACGCTCTCTTTTCATGGTTGCATGATGGTGCCAAAGCTCCGGGCATCACATCTGTATTCAAAGAAGAAAAAAGCTAGCTGAAGCTGTGTCCCTTTTATCTGAAAACCAAAGGTAGTTTTCCTAGAAGCTTTCCCATAGACTTTCGTTGATGTGTCAATAACTAAACTGGTCATGTTGCCAACCCCATCTGTAAGAGAGGTCAAGAAAGTGGCATCTGCCTTTCTGATCTGCAGCATCAGCCCAGAGGGAGCAGTTGCCATACCAAGAAGTTGAATATTTTAAATTTGAAAACTACAGACATATCGTTTGACCCATTCTGTGTTGCCAGTATCAGAATCATTTGTTTGATATAAAGGCAGAATCCTGGCCTTAGCCCAGTCTGCATAAATCATAATTTTGGGGGATGGCTCCAGGAACATAAATTTTAAACAAGCACCTGTTTTCCAGCAAAGCGAGGCAAAGATAAGAGGAAAACTTAGGAAAACATCTAGAAATGCTATCTAAAATGTAAAAACTATAATTCCTAGTTGAGCTCATAAGGAAAGAAAATTCTCATGTGACTAAAAATCAGATAGTAAACATGTTATCCCATTGATCCAGTAATCTAAGAACAAAAGTTCATACTTTATTCAGATTTCCCTAGTTTTTACCTATCCTTTTTCTGTTCCAAGATACCACATTATACTTAGTTATGTCATCTCAGGCTCTTCTTGGCTATGACAGTTTGTTTTTTTCCACTCAGTAAAAGATCTTACATGAGTCAGGAAGATAAGCCTGGAGCCCAAGCCAGGACCTCAAAAGGATTCACCCTCAGGTGTGTCGGAGAGAAAATCCTCTATGGGCCTGAACATTCTTGACATTTTGGTTGGTTATGGCACAGATGCAAAGCTATGATCATCCTTTGCTGGGCCATTTCTCAGGATTGTGTTTGCGGTGAGCATCTTTGAAGGATAGATAATGCTTTCTTCTGAGACAAAGAGTAGGTTTGTTCCTCTCCAGTAACAGAATCCACTGGATGTGTAGGCATCTATCTGACCCAGGAACCTCACACTCCTGCCAGCATCCATACAACAGTAACGGGTTAATCTACTAGCTTGTACATAGGGTAAAATCCCAGCCTGAAGTGGTGAAATCTAGTGCTGGCAAAGTTAACAAGCTTGATGCACTCAGCTAGCACTCAGCGTTTCTTTTGGGAAGGCAGGCAGAATGAATATTGGGAGACAACTAGCAACCTGTGCTACAAACGATATTAAAATATATTTTAAAATGTTTTATTTCCAGAAACAAGGAAATACTATCTGTTCTGTCTTAATCATGAACAGAGAATCAAAAACACCTGAGGTTTGAGGAAAGCTTCTAGACAGAGACCAAAATGAGCAAACTAAAAAAATAAACTCAGACAAAAAAGAGACAATGCATGGAGTAGATGTAAAACAGAAATAACCTATAATTAATAGGGTATACACAAAATGAGTACAGCATGCTGTTAAAAAAGAAACTCAGAAATAAGGAAAGAACAGTTAGAAATTTAAAATATAATAGAAATAAAAGTTTAACAGAAGGGTTGGAGGGTAAGGTTGGAATTATCAGGAAATAGAACAACAAAAGACAAAGCAATAGGAAATAGGAGAGGAGAGAAAAGATAATTAGAAGAGCAATCTAAAGACTTGTTAACTGAACAACACAAAAAGAAAATTATCAAAAAGATAAGACAGTATCCTAGAACCGAAGGATATGAGTGTCCAGTTTCCCACACATACACATTGCCCAGCACCATGAACAACAACAAAAGCTCCACACCAAAGTACATCATCATGACATATCAAGAACACTAAACTTTCAGAGAATGGGCGGGGAAAACAAACAAAACAAATAAACAAAAACAACAGCTCTTCAACAACCAGGTCACCTCCAAAGGAAAGGAAAACAAGGTGAGCGGCCTTCCAGTATCCACAGTGGCGAGAACAGAGGGAACAGTGCAGTCAAAGATCTAAGTGAAAAGGATGGAGAGACTATTCCAGGCAAACTATGAAGTCTGAGAGTAAAGTAAAAATACTGCACACGCAGTCTCAATGATTTTCTTTTTTATGTACTTTTTTCTCAGGAACTATTGAAGATTGTACTTCACTAAAATGAAGGAGTACACGAGGCAAGAGAACAAAGTGGGATGTGGAAGCAGAGGTCAGAAGACAGGAGGTAAAGAGATCCCTCAGATGATGGTGAGGGATGCGCCAGCCCACAGCATGCAGTGGGCCTGCAGAGCAGCCAGTCCGGGATGGGACAAGAAGGAAGGTGCTCTAGGGGAGAGGTTGCTCCCCAAATCGATCATTCAGATTCAATGATGTCTTCCATAGTTCTTTCAGAGAACTTCAAAAGAAGGCACCACGGGCAGTAGGGCTGAAAAACAGATGTTATAAATCAGAGAGTTTGGGAAAGGATTTATAACGGGTTGAGGGAAATCTAAGGAAATAAAAAACGGAGGCAATTTTTAATTCCTCCCAAAATCGTGCAAAAATGGAACTATAGTACACTGTGAAAAATACTTAATATGCCCAAAATTATCATATAACTATATTGAAAGAATATGAGCAGAGAAAATCATATTTTTGATGAATTTGCAAAATAGCCAAAGTATCCTTTTCCATAATAACAGTCATTCAATGCAATAGAATACAGATGTGATAGACACCTATACTGGTGAACTGGTGAATGCACATGGTAGGTTTAGCTTGGCACCATTCCAGTGTCCTGCGATAAGCTGGAAGGCCACAACTACAATGAGATGTTATTATTGCAGCTCAGATTCTGGTTACAATTTTGGTTCGTCCAGTCAAATTTTCTCCTTGACTTGATTCTAAGGTGGAAGTGAGGCAAAGCCTATGTGTGTGATGTTTCTGTTGGTGAGGACTATTGTGGAGTGTCTGATTTTTTTTCAGTGGCTTCTTACGACAATAACTATATGGTTCAGGGCCTGGCAAGGGTAGTGATAGCTTTCCAATTCAATAGGTGGCTTTCAGATTTTAGAAGAGGCAGTGGCTCCTTTGGTGGCCTGACTCTTAAATCATTCCTGAACAACTTGGAGTCTGTTTCTTTAGCCTTCAAACAAGCCCTTAAGCCATTTTATACCCTGTAATATCCTTTGTACTTAAAGTATATAGAATCAATTCTGTTCTCTGAATGAACCCAGATAATATAACAGGAAATCAGAAAATAAAACATAAAAAGCACAGTAAATAGCACAAAATAAAACAAGAAATAAATCCAATTATAATTAATAAAAGAAGCTAAAATAGCTAATTAAATTTTCTAAAAAATTCTCATATTAAATTTTCTAAAAAATTCAACCAAATGCTATACACGAGACACGTGAAAAACAATGAAATACTGCACATTAGTTAAATGAGTCAGCACAAATGAATCTCAAAAACAATGGTAAAGGAAAAAAAGTTGCAAAAGATTATTCAGCATGGTGTTGTTTTTTAAGATTTATAAACATTTGCTATTTCATATGCAGTGGGTAGATCCATACATCAGATGTAATAAAAGTATAAAAACATGAACAAGAATGATATTCACTAACTTGAGCACCGTGACTAGGGAGGAAGGAGAAAGAGTAAGAGTGGGCTTAGTTATGTCTAATTTTGTATTTCTTTAGTACACACGGAGTAAGTGAAGCAAAATGTTTTGATGCTTCGTCTTGATAGTGGAAGGCGTAGGTTGTTGATATTATTTTCTACACTCTTCTGCATGTCTCTAATATTTCCTGATTTACAAACGCACTCCCAGAGCTACCCGGGACATCTGTATGCACGTCAGCATTTATACTGAAGTGGCTTCTGGACTGCAAAGGAAGGAGGACCGTGCAGGCCGATGGAGTGGTTCTGAAAGGTGAGGGTGACACCTGGCCGGGGCTGGAGTTTGCGGAAGCCACAATTAAGACTTGGAAAGAACATGGAAAAGGGGCCGCTGCTGAGGAGCGAAGAGGGCGGGAATGGTGTGCCGAGTTGGTGCAAATCAGAGGAGATGGTTTTAAAAAGATCCAGATGTAGTAACTTTGTTTCGGGTTGGCCTGAGCACTGTCAGCGAAACGAATCGAGGGAGGGAGCAGGCTGGGGGCTGGAGAGCCGGACGAATGTTAGGCCCGCGGCGTGGGAATAAGGGAGAGAACTGATCAAGCTGAAGTCCCCAGTTTTCTCCCCCTTAAGTAAACCGTAATTGGTGGGAGAAGGGTGTTAAAACTGTTTTGTAACGTAAATCCAAAGGCCGGGCTGTCCCACACTGGAGCGTTTCAGCTCTTCCCACACACCAGATCCGTTGGCTTTGCCGACGGGGGTTTCCTCGGGGTCTGCGCTCCGTGGTGTGAGGCGTCGGGGGAAGCCCTGCGTCCACGCGCGGTGTAGGTGGGGTGAGTGGAGCCGGGAGGGGGCGGGGCAGCGGGCGAGGTCGCGCGGGCGGCGCGGTGGGTGGAGCCAGGCGTCGGAGGGCGGGGAGAGGGCGGGGCCAGCGCGGGGGGCGGGTCTCGCGAGCTCCCGGCCGCTCGCTGGCTGTGGGGCCGCAGCGGCTCCTCTGCCGGGTGGCGGCGGAGGAAGGGCCTCAGGCGGCGGCTTGGACAGCCTGAGGACTGACGGCCGGACGGACGGTGGGCCGAACTGCAGGCCCCGCACCCGCCGTCTCCCCTCGGTCTGCGCCGGGCCGCGCTATGGCCGCCTCGCCGGGCTCGGGCAGCGCCAACCCGCGGAAGTTCAGTGAGAAGATCGCTCTGCACACGCAGCGGCAGGCCGAGGAGACGCGGGCCTTCGAGCAGCTCATGACCGACCTCACTCTGTCGCGGGTGAGGGCCCGGGCCGGCGCGGGCGGGGGTGGCCACGGCCTCGGGCGGGCGGGCCCCGGGTGGCGGGTGAGAGGTCGCGGGCCTGAGGCGGGGACGGGCCCGGGCGGCGTCCGGGAGCGAGGCCGGCGGGGGCTGGGCGCGCACTTCCCTGCCTTCCGACACGCGCGCGCCGTGGAGGTGGGAGGTCGCGCGGCCGAGCGGGCCAGGCGGGCGGCCGGGAGGAGGAGGGGACCGGGAGGCCGGGGGGAGTCACAAACAGCCCCGAGGCGGCCAGGGCGGCTTCTCTGCCGAACGTCCACCACCGGGCAGCCCTTCAGGATTGCCGGGCGCCAGGGCCGCGGCCCGAGGGTCCTCCCGCCCCTCGGGAGCGCTGTGGGCCGGCGCCGGGCTTCTGGGGTCTGGGGACGGTGTGGGGCCGCGAGTCGAGTGGGAGCCTTTCCTACTTTCAGTCCTCCGAGGTGCTTGCTTTATCGGCCGGCTTTCTGGATTCAGTCCGGGGATTTCGCGAGAACGGGCAAGGTGCACAGCGTTGCCGGTGACTGAGGAGGGTCCAGGAGTAAGACGCGAGCGGGGAAAACGCCCGGAGAGGTGGGGTGACTGTTGAGTGAGGCCGCGGAGGGTGGAGAGCCAGCAGTGCCCGCGCGGGACTGCTCAGGAGGCTCAGCTGGAGTCGGGCAGGCCTGGAGGATCCTGATGCTGACCTTGAAGGACCATCGGGAGGATGGGGAGGATGTGCAGATGCTGGGCCGGGGCGGGGGGAACCGAGCGGCTTGAAGGAGGGCCGAGTGCAGGGTTGCAAGCACCGAGCTGCAGACACCTTATTTTCGGTCAGCATAGTGTTTGGGAAAACTTGACTCTGTTTCCAGATTTTTTTTTAATTGGGAGATTTTCACATACAACCAATATTTATTTATTCTCTCTGTAGAAATATTTCTCTTTATGTATATGTATATATAAATTGGAAGACCTGATGATACTCATTTTGAATTCCCATGTGTCAGCCATTGGCTAGAGCTAGGTGGTGGTTGCCCTCCCACCCCCCATGGAGCATGAATTCTCTAGTTGATTACAGTTCACACCCTGTCATTATCCCCACGCTGAGGCTAGGTGTCACTTGCCATTTATCATATTTTTGATGGTGTTTTCTTTTAGTGAAGTAAAGTATAAGAGAAACAAATTATCTTAAATTTACATTTCTGTTTCCCTGAGAAAAATGTATATATAGATAAAAAAGCCTGAGGATTTCAAGAATGAATTTTTTCATGCCCTGACTAGTTTCACTCATTTATTACCTGTCTGATGTCCACAGGCATTACTGATGTGACCTTGGTAGAGTCAGGGATGAGTATGACAAGCTCAGAGCCCACTGAGGAGAATTACTGGGTGAAAGCTGAGGATGAATGCTGGGGCCTGTGTGTTGTTTAGGTTCATAAATTATGTATGTACAGATAACATGCACTCTGTATGTCTGTTTACCTACAGTTGATCCAATCTCTCATCCAGTTTATGAAAACACCTTAAAACATCCCTGAAAGATACAGCCCTGAGTAATATACACTCCTTTAAATGTAGTTGGTTTTTTTTTTTTTTTTTTTTTTTTTTACAGATCCTTAAGTGTTCACTTAAATGAGTTTGATTATGTTACTGGGGTGTTCAAACATAAACTTGTGTGTGATGTCCTTTGCTTATAGTTGTGCTACAACTGTAAACTAAAGCATATACAAATAAATTCAAAGTTAAAAATGCAATAAATTCAAATTAACATTAATTTGTGACCAATGGTATTTTCCTGAACTGAATTGAAGCTCTCAATGTAAACGTGATGCTAACCCCATGGATTCCTTGAGTTTAGCAAGGCTGGTTAGCTGTGTCCCATGTGAAAACTCAGTTTGGTCACTACTACTTCTCTGTGTTCTAATTACTATAAATTTATGATGCTACTTTGCCCTTTATCTGGTACAGAGCATCATTTACATATTAAATTTGCTCATGTTTTCTCCTCTATCAGTTGCAAGAAAAATAATACCACTAGGCTCAATTGTGTTCATAAACACAAGCCAAGTGATAACACTGAATTTGCATAGTAAGATTAGCTAATTTAAAACTTTTAAGGGTTATTTTTATAGTGAATCACACAATTGCACACTTCTAGAGGACTCTTAGATCCACAAGCATATGTCTGTGAACCTCCAATGGTCCAGAGATTCCAGATGAAGAAGAGTCCATCTAGTTCTTTGTTGATAACTGGGTGGCAGATATACTGACTTGCAGTCTCTCGCCTGTGGCAGACATTGTTAATCAATCTAGGTACTCCTTCCTTTCTGAGCCTGTGCCAGACTTTGAGTCTTCCTCTACATAATCACAGCTAATCCTTCAAGAGTTAAAGTTAAATCCTGTTTTCCTAGTAGCTAGGATGGACTAGATGATGGAGATTTTTTTCATTCTAGCTTTAGGACTCAGCCCTATTAGGAAGCAGTTGGAAAATTTAAAGAGAACACTAGGTTGTGGTCCCTGGGATGATAAGGAGAGGGAAGAAAGTAGAGGCTGTTCCTTTGTTCATTAAGTTGAGAGTACTGGAGTACCCACTGTGGTAAATGGGTGTGTGCATAGGGAAGATGAAAATAAGATGTCTCGCTTCAAAGATTTTATTAATTTATTCAAGAAACACTTATTGAGTCCCTAGTGTGTGCCAGGGGTTAGGATGAGCACTGAGGGTATAGTGGTGAGTAAACAAAACACAGTCTCTTCATGGATTTTAGAATTTAATGGGAAAGACCTTTTATTTGGCAAATAAGGACACATCTTGGTGAATATTCCTAAAGGGGAAGCAGATGGAACTCTTGGAGTGTGTGGTATGGAGTCCTGACCTCTTCTAGTGACCTAAAGGATTAGTGGGAGCTGGGAAGGCATTTGAGGGTATATGCTTGTGTGTTTCAGGCACAGGGAACAGGTTCAGTAAGGGGACAAGGAGGGTGATTTGAGTTGATATGTTCTAGAGGATCAGATTGTAGAGACAGGATTTGGGACTTGATCCTAAGGACAATGGAGAGTCATTGAAAGGGTGGAACCAGGGGAGCTTTGCATTTTAAAAGAATGCCTCTATCTCTGGGATGGTGGATAGAACAGAGGAGGAGGTGGCAGAGAAACCTTTGTTGTAATACTATTCTAGGAGGGGTGACATGGCATTGACTAGGGTTGTAGCAAACGGGAGGCAGAGAGGTAAGCAGATTGAAACTTAGGAGTTAGAAAGGACCAGACTTAGCGAATGGTTGAGGAAGGTGAGGGAGAGAGGACACAGGGAATAATTACCAGCTTTCAGACTTGAGCCATTTCAGGGTATCTATCCTCCATTAAGAGAGGGAGCACTGACAGGAGCAAAGTGAGAGTAGTGTCAGGAGAGGCTGAATTTGAGGTGCCTGTGAGGCATGTGAGTAGAGATGGTCTGGCAAGCACTTGTTTATGTGGTCCCAGCTCAGGAGTGAAGTCTAGGCTAGTGATAAATGTGAGAATCTTTGGTGTGTAGCTGCAGGAGTAGATTCAGATGCCTGGGAAGAATTTCTAGAACTTGCAATTGGTGGCCTAAATTCTAATTTGGCCCTCTGACGTGATTTTAATTTGGGGGACCAAAGGTGTGTTTATAAAATATTAGGGCCAACAATGGTTTTGCAGTTTTATATTAAAATCTGGACTCTGGCTTCTTTTGAAAAATGAGGTTATCTAACAATATTCACTCAGCATTTCTGCATGGCAGCAATAACCTGGAGCTGAATAGTGGCTCTCATCATTAGGTAAGGCATGTATGTGTTCTTTGGTTTGCCATAGTTCCCACAATTCCCTTTGTTCTTCACAGTGATTCCAGCCTGCTTCATTTAGTTATCTTCCATACTTGGCGCCTGTAGGCATTTAAGTTTGTGACCCTTGCTATAGCGTGAGATGCAACGAGGGCCTAGGAGAAGCCCAAGGAGCTCCACTGTTTAAAGGGGTGGGAGAGGTGGCGCCAGCAAAGGAGACTGAAAAGCTACCAGACAGAACAGCCAGGAGGATTATTGTTAGGAGGGAAAGTCAACCAGCCGAGCCTAGTGCTGCTGACTTGGTCTGACATGATAAGGACATGTCCTTTGGTCTAGTCACGTGGGGAATCATTGGTAACCTTGCTGAGAGCCACTGCATTCATAGGGTGCTGGCTGGAAGGGAGGTTGTGAGGCATTGAGTAATGAATGGAAGGAAATGGAGACAGTGTTGGGAACTTGTTCAAGAAGTTCAGCTTTGAAGGACAATTTGCAGTGTTGAGAAACCACAGGATAAACTTAGCACATCAACCTGGAGTGTTAATTTCATTTGAATATTTGGAGAAAACATTATTTTTAGATTAAAACAAGCATTAGCTGTGTTATGGAGTAGTGAGGCCTCCTCCAAGAGAGTAAGAGAGACAACAAAGATTAGGTTTGGGCTAAGGATTGAGCATTGTCTTTTTGCCAGGCACTGTAGTGATCCCTTTACATTCATTATCTCATGTAGTTCTCACAGTGACCCTATGGAGTGTGTTTCTAGAATTTTTCTCATTTTGCAGATGAGCAAGCTGAGGCTTGAGAGATAAGGTTGCATGGTTGGTAAGTGGTAGAACTAGTGTTTGAATCTGGCTGTCACACTGAATGTATACCCAACTGCATTTGTTGAAAACACTTTTCTTTTTTCATTGAATTGCTAAGACACTTCGTTAAAAATCAATCGGGCATATATTTGTGGGTCTCTTTTTGGACCCTGTCTTCTATTCTGTTGATCTATACATCCCTCTTTTAACAGTAGTACACCGCATGGATTTCTGTAGCTTTATTATAAGTCTTAAAATGAGGTAAGTTAAGTATTTCAACCTTGCTCTTTTTAGAAAATTGTTTTGGCTATTGTAGGTTATTCAGATCTTCATAAATTCTAGAATTATCTCATCAATTTTTATAAAAAGGCCTGCTGGGATTTTGGGATTGCATTGACTATTAGGAGACTTTTTCAAAAATGAATTAGTGTGGATTGGATCTTATTTCATATTGACATTAAAGGAAATTCCACTGAAGTGTGTGACTGTAGTCTAAAGGTTGCTAACTCAAGTTACAGAGTGAGGCAGTTAAGGAAAATGAGTGAGGGGATCAGGAATGATGACACGTGGTAGCTGATCTCTGGCTATCGTAGAGGAATAATAGGGTTCAGTGAAGACTTGGGCAAACAGGAGAACCCAAGCCCTGTCTAAGGAGGCAGCCACTTCTCAGCTTCAGGCATTTTTGCCATGTAAGAATATGGGTTCAGTGTTGTATGATCGCTCAATGAAGGGAAGTTGGAAATCCAAATTTCTACACAATTTTCCAATTTTAAAATGTAAAACATTGAGTGGGTCACTATCATGTGGGTCAAACAGAACTCTCTTGGCTAAATGTGGCTTATAGGTGGCTAGTCTGTGACCTCTGCCTCAGGCTAATTATTCTTTGGTCCTCATTTTTATCATCAGTAAGTACAACGATGCTGCAGACAGTCTCTAAGGTTCTTTCTAGCTCAATGATTTACATCTCAAAAGAAGAAAATATCAAAATTTCTCAAGGCTTTAGGAGGTAGTTGAGAATATCAACAATAATAATGATATTTTGAGAAGTTATCCAGAGCTCTACCTTTATATTCTAGTGTTGCGTCTGTTCTCTTTTTTAATCCATACATTGCCTCTGTGAAGTAGACAGCAGAGTAATTTGCCCAACCTGGTGGCAGCTCCAGGTTATAAAGTCAGGTCTTGCAATTCCAGATCCAGTGCTCTTTTTACTGTAGTGCTACAGTCTCTGAAGGGTATAGAAATAGGCACTTTGGGAGGTAGAACAGATGTGGGAGATCATGAGAGTTCGTTAAGATCTGTGGAAGGCAAGTTTCTAGCTAGATGTAGAACCTACTAGCTTGGTTGAAGTGTCAAGGCTTTTGGGTAAGAGTTGAAGCCTTCGTGAGAACTTTCAGAAGGCAGGAACTTTGACACATATTCATCTTAATGAGCCAGTGCCTGGCACAGTACCTGGCACACAGTTAAAAGTTTTTATATAAGTGAATAAATGAATAGATTGATGGAAAAAGGACTCAAAGGCTTTAGATGAAGCGGAGGTGGGAGGTGAGAATTTTGTCTAGAGAATTTCAGGGACAGAGAGTCAAATGCTCCTGGTAAATTTTCTGAGAATGTTAACATCAAAAGCTGAAACTTTATTCTTATAACTCAGCTGATAGATGGGAAAGCTCACAATGTCCTCCTTCCATTATCTGACTCTCAGATCTGGGTTTTGATTAATAGATTATAACCATCTCCTAGTACGGTATGTTTAAGAAATCAAATTCTGTGGGTATAAGGAATTAAAGGCTGCCAAAAGTTTTTGTAGGCTTTTAAAACTTCCAAGCAGATACAGGTTCTTATCTTTTGGAAATGTATGTTGAAATACGGAATAATATGCCTGAGATTTCTTTCAGTGGGGTGCCATGATTAGTGGAGGAGGTTAAAGTGAATCAAGATCGGACATAAGTTGGGATAATCGTTGAAGCTGGAAGATAGGTGGGGTTATCTCTATGTTGTATATATTTGAAAGTTTTCATAATGAATGCAAAAACAAAACGAAATCAGCTGCATAGGCTGAGCAATGCTTTTGTCAGCCAAACTTCACTTTTCTGAGTTTATAAACACTATAGTCATTGAGGAAAAAAATGAAAGAAAAGAAAAGAAAAGAAAAGAACATAGCAGAAATAAGAAAGACTGTGGGTTTTGAGTTAGACCCATAGCTTTGATTCCTGTAGCTTTGTGACCTTGCACAAGCCTCTGAAGGTCTCTGTCTGAGTCTCCAGGTCTGAAAAAGCAGGATGCTCACTTGGTGGTTCTGGAGAGGGTTGGGGATGAAGTGGGCAGTAGAGACTCAGAGCTGGTAATTTTTTTTTTATTAGACAAAGACAAAAAGTAATGAAAGGGTGGAAATCTCCCTGAGGGTTCCCATCTACCCTTTCTTCTTTGCGTGAATTATATGTGCCAAAGGCTATATAACCACAGAGGTAATTTTTTATTTAAGAAGAGAACTCGTAAAGACCAAATTGGACCACTTTGGAGTTTACAAGAACTGCAGCTGGTTTACTGCCTTTTGAAAAATGAAGCAAGGAAGAATTTGCAGAAGAAAGGCACATTAAAACAGTGTGATACCATTTTATATCTGTTGAATTGGACTCCTTTCTTAACCCCAGTTAATGATCATATCCAGTGTTAGTGAGAATTTTGATGAAACTGCTTTCTCATGTATACATCAATATACCCTTTGGAAAATTGTTTGGCATTATGCGTTGAGAGCCATTGAAAGGACCATACTCAGAGATTTAATAATCACTCTTTAGAATGTGTCCTGTGGAAATAATTCAGAAGAAATGTTATGTTGCCATAAAATATGAATGTATAATCTCATAGAAAAGGCTTGAGATTGTACCTATGTTATGATCACAACTATGCAGTTATTACACATAGAGGTAAATGACTGGAAAAGAGCATGGAGAAGGAAAAACAGTTAATGTCATAAAGTTGTAGGTAATGCTTTAGTTTTTCTTCAAGAAATTCCCTTATGGTGATTGTGCCCATATGCCTACACACACACACACACACTCAAAGTCCTTGCAAGAGAGTGCTTTACTATCATGGTGCATGGGACATTTGGAACATGGGTAAATTCTTTCCAAAAATAGACTAATCAAAAACCACAAAGGACCGGAAACCTGATGATTTTAAGTTGAGAAGAAATCGAAACCAAGACTTTCACTCTTGAACCATTTAACTGCAAAACACCATACTTTGATGCTTCCCCAGCTCTTTTCTGTCATCTCTCAACACTCTTAAAATCACTGTGTTTGCAGGTTCAATTTCAGAAGCTTCAGCAACTGCGCCTGACCCAGTACCATGGAGGATCCTTACCAAATGTGAGCCAGCTGCGTAGCAGTGTACAAGAGTTCCAGGTACCTCCAGATATTTACTTCTTCAAGCTGAGTGGACTGTAAAAGGATAGGCAGAGATTATTATCCTTAAAAAGATTCGATCTTGAAGGATAAACTTGGCCTAGATACAGTTAAGTGTTCTCCTGAGAAGTCCATCATTATTCTCTTTCCTGCTTTCTGAAGCATAAGATAGTGTTATTTCACAAATTTTCTGAGACAGCGCTGTCCATTATAAATATGTGAGCCACATATGTAATTTACGCCTTTTTAGTAGCCACATTAAAGAAAAAAGAAACATAGGTGAGATTAATTTTAATGTTATTTAAATATTTACTCAGGATATCCAAAATATATCATTTCAACATATAATCAGTATTAAAAACATTAATGAAACGTTTCACATTCTTTATTTTTGTACTAAGTCTTTGAAATCTGTTTGTTTTGTTTTTTTAACACTTAAAACACATCTCAATTTGAACTAGCCACATTTTACTACCTGCCTGTGACTAGTTTCTACCACATTGGACAACACAGATCTAAGGCCTTGGTAAGTGGTCTATATTGCATTTAGTTTAGTGCAGCATCATAGATGCTTTAATCATTCATATCAGTGATGGGCCTTGTTCAAAACAATGTGATATTGGTGTTTTAGATGACGGTTTATGATACTTTTTTTTACGATCTGAGTTAGACTTACTTAGATGTCCTAGTCTCTGAAAAATTAGCCTGTCATTCTATTACACAATTTAAGATTTGGTGTTAAAGTTGAGATATCACCTTTAAGATGAAGCAAAACTTGATTCATTTGGATGTCACTGTCTTCTTTGTTGTGAAGACTGGGTTCACTTGTTTGATGATGTTCCTTAAGCAAAAGTAGTATTTAAATCGGAGACTTCATTTGAGAGTACTAATAGGAACTCTTAAATATAATAGTAATTATAAAGAGTACAATATAAACGTATTTGTACCTATTACACTGGAATATCGTCTTTAATATACATTGGAATCTCATTTTAATACACTCAATGTTAGAGGTCTGCTTGTGTAGATCAAACTTCCTATATATTGGCCTTTTGGATCATTCATTATACAAATAAAGTAGATCTCTGCTTTGTGCTGGATTTCATGCTTCAGAAAATAGAGCGTTGTCAAGGTTTGCTGTGTTTGAGATCCCGGTAGTGTGGCATTTTATTGTCAACTTTGGAGGAATACAGAATTTACTATGACTTTCCTCTCCTGTTGCATTGGGCAGCTCCTGGCCTTGCCAGGATTCCTTGAATACTTTTTTTTAATTTTGAAACAATTGCAAACTTACGAAAAGTTGGAAGTACCATACAAATAACTTTTTTTCCCTTCAGAATAAGTTGCTGACCTTATGCCATTATCACCCCAAATATTTCGCTGTGTATTTCTAACAAGCAAGGACCTCATGCTGCGTAACCAAAATAGAGCCATCAAAATGAGAAAGTTAGCAGTAATACATTATTACCATCTGATCTCCAGACCCCATTTAAGTTTTATCAAATGTCCCATTACTGTCCTCTGTAGCAAAAGGATCCAGTTCAGAATCACATGTATTTAGTTATTGTCTTTAGTCTCCTTCAGTCTAGTAGAGTTTTCAAACTTTTATTTTTGGCATGAAAAAAATTATTTTCACTTTTTTGACCTTGCCACTTTTGAAGATTACAGGCTAGTTATTTCGTAGAGTATCCCTCAGCTGGGGTTTGTCTGATGTTTCTTCATGATTAGATTCAGGTTATGCATTTTGGCAGGAATAGCACAGAATTGATGCTGTTACTGTATCCCACTAAATGGGTAATTTTCATTTGTCCTGGTACAACTGATGCTCTCTTTTATCACTTAATTAAGGTGGTGTCTGTAAGACTTCTCCAATTTAAAGTTATGTTTCTCCTTTGTAATTAGTAAATATTTTGTGAGGAGATACTTTATCCTGATCATTATCAAACTTTCAATTTATATATTGATTTCTATATGATATTGCGGTTTTTTATTTTATTCTATGGGTTACAATCTATAACTATTATTACTATTATATCAATCTTCACATTATTCCTGATTAGGCCAGTAGGAGTCCTCTTCCCAGGATTCTTGACAAGCTGAGGAGAAAAGCGAAGCCCAGAAGCATATATTTTTTTAAGTAAACATTTTTGAGGTGTAATTTACATACAGTACAATTAAAGTGATTCTGTGTTGAATAATCAGCACCATAACCAAGATAACAGAAGAGTTTCATCATTCCCCAAAGTTCCCTTACGTCCCTCTGTAATCTGTTTCCATCCCCCACCTCCAGGCTCTGGAACCACTGATCTGTCCTTTTGCCTTTTCCAGTGTGTCTTGTAAATGGAATAAAATATATGTAGTCTTTGAATTCTTCTTTGACTTGGTGTACTTCATTTGAGACTCATTCATGTTATTGCATGTATTAGTTTCCTAAGGCAGCTGTAAGAAAGTAGCATAAACTAGGTAGCTTAAAACAACAGGCATTTATTCCCTCACAGTTCTGAGGCTGAAGTCTAAAATCAAAGTGTCAGCAGGCCGTGCTCTCTGAAGGCTTAAGGAGAGAATCCCTTCTTGCTTCTTCCAGCTTCTGTTGGTTGGCACCAGTCCTTGGCGTCCCTTGACTTTTAGCTCCATCACTCCACTTTCTGTCTCCATTGCATATGACTTTGTTTTCTGTTTGTCTGTGTCTCTGTGTCCAAACCTTTCTCTCTTTTCTCTTATGAAGACATTAGTCATTGGATTTAGGGACCACCCTAATCTATTATGACCTTATCTTAACTTGGTTACATCTGCAAAGATTCTTTTCCCAAATAAGGCCACATTCACAGGTATGTGGGAGTAGGGATTGAACATATCTTTTTTTAGGGAACATAATTCAACCCACTATATTGCATCTATGAGTAGTTCATTCCTTTTTTTATTGCTGACTAGTACTCCATTGCATGGAGGTACCATAATTCATCAATTGATGGGCATTTTGGATTGTTTCCACCTTTTGGCAATTGTAAGTAAGGATTTTATGGACATAATATGAAGATATTATGGACATATAGTTTTTGTATAAACCTAGTAGTAGAACTTCTGGATCATATGGCAAATGTGTATTTTACTTTATAAGAAACTGCTAAACTGTTTTATAAAGTGGCTATACTGTTTCACGTTTCCACCAGCAACGTATGAGAGCTCCAGCAACTGCCTTCTCTCTCCAGTCCTTGGTATTTCAGTATTTCTTTTTAATTGTGGTAAAGAACACAACGCAGAATTTACCATCTTAACCGTTTTTAAGTGTTGGACAACCAATCTCCTGAACTTTTTCAAAACCGTATAAAGCTTAAAATGTGTACCCATTAAACAGTACTACCCCATTTCCATTTGCTAGCCCCTGACAGTTACCGTTCTGCTTTCTGCCTCTGTGAATTTGACTACTCTAGGTACCTCATATACATGGGATCATACAGTATTTGTCTTTTTGTGACTGGCTTATTTGACTTGGCATAATGTCCTCAAGGCTCATCCATGTTGTAGCATGTGACAGGATTTCCTTCCTTTTTAAGGCTGAATAATACTCTATTGTATGTATAAACCACATTTTGTTTATCCATTCATCCTTTGATGGACATTTGGGTTTCTTCCACCTCTTAGCTATTGTGAATAATGCTGCTGTGTACACGGGTGTGTAAATATCTCTTTGAGATCCTGCTTTCCATTCGTTTGGCTATATACCCAGAAGTTGAATTGCTGGATCATATGGTAATTCTATTTTTAATTTTTTGAGCAACTCTCAAACTGTTTCCCACAATGACTGTACCATTTTACATTCCCATCAAGTGTGCAAGAGTTCTGATTTCTCCACATTGTTGCTAACACCTGTTATTTTCTGGGTTTTTAAAAAATTTTTATTCTATTTTATTTATTTATTTTTTTGACAGTAGTCATCCCGATGGGTGTGAAGTGGTAGTATTTCAGGTTTAAAAAGTTTGGTCATTCTAAATGCATGTGTGGTGGCTTCTCATTGTAGTTTTAATTTGCATTTTCCTAATGACTAATAATGTTGAACATCTGTTTGTGTGCTTATTTTCCATTCTTGTATCTTCTTTGGTGAAGTGTCTATTCAAATCTTTTGCCCAATTTTTAAAATGAGTTGTTCATTTTCTAATTATTGGGTTGTGAGAGTTTTTAAAATATACTTTGGATACTTTTTCTTTAGTCAATATGTATTTTGCAAATATTTTCTACCAGTCTGTGGCTTGTCTTTTTATTTTCTTAACAAAATCTTAAAGAGCAGATGTTTTTAATTTTGATGAAGTCTAGTTTATCATTTGTTCTTTTATAATTTTGTGCCTTTTGTGTCTTTTCTAAGAATTCTTTGCTTAACTCAGGATCACAAACATTTTTCCTTATGTGTTTTTCTAGAAGTTCTATATTTTTAGTTTTCATACTTAGGTAATTTCAAGTTAGTTTATTTTTGTGTGGTAAAAAGTATGGGTTGAGGACCACTGTTTTTGTATATGGATACTGAATTGTTCCAGAACCATTCATTGAGAAGTTTCCTTTCCCTGTTGAATTGCCTTGGCACCTTTGTTGAAAAGCATTTGAGCATATACGTATGAATCTGTTTCTGGACTCTATCTTCGGTTCTCTTAGTCTCTGTGTCTATTATTTTGCAAAACCCACACTACTTGGTTGCTGTACCTTTATAGGAAGGCAGGGAATCAGGTAGTGGGAATCCTCCCAACTTTGCCCTTTTTTGAAGTTGTCGTGCTTATTTTAGTTTCTGTGCTTATCCATGAAATTTTAGAATCAACTTCTTGATTTCTGTAAAAAAGTCTGCTGGGATTTTAAATGAGATTGCATCGAATCTATAGATCAAGTTGGGGGGAACTGATATCTTAATAGTACTGAGTCTTGCAATCCATGAACATGGTACGGAAGTACAGGTTTTGATTTTAGTTAAATTGCTTATAATTATTTAAATGTAATCCTCTTTTATGTTTAAAGATCACTTTGGAGTTTACAAAATGCTTTCATGTCTGTTATTTTACTTCATCTTTACTACAATGTTAGTTGGTAAGCATAGTACTATTTTGATATTGGTTAAAGACCAATTTCCTATCCTCATGGAGATCTAAAAGCACATTCTTTTTTCTGACCCACTGGGCCCTTATCAGAGAACACAGACTTATCAGACTGAGTAAACCAAAGCAAGCTTTTCAGGCTGCCTTCTGATAATCCTTGGCAAGGGGTGGGTCATCAGTCAGGGGTGGCTAGGGTCATAGCCCTCATATCTCTAGGCAGGACCTGACCTATAGACATTGAAAGCAGAGAGGAGGAAGTGGGCATTATCTTCTTCTCTGAGGGCTAACTAAGGCTGTCTCTTCTGGTTAGAGAAGGGATAATCGTTCTCTAGCATGTTCCAGCCTGCAGAACAGCTAGGGCATATGTTGGCTGTGTGGTCTGATGGTCATGCAGCTGTAGAGGGAAGGACAGAGGACTTCACTCTGTATAGGGCTACCTGTGTATAGTAATAGCCTATCTAGGCTTCAAGTAACCCACTTCGTCCTTTCAAATTGTATCTCTAAAATGAATCATACTTGTACATTTCTGACTGCTACATTTTAACAAAATTATGTCAATTGTTTATAACTGAGGGTTTATAAGTTCTAACTAATTTAGGAAACAATCTGGTGGCCAAAGGGAGAAAGCCCTGTGTCAGGCTTCGAGGGTCAGATTCAGAACAGTGTGTTTTCTTGAGGCCCACCATCAGTATCAACATGAGGCCTAGAGTCAGCAGAACAAGTATGTAAGATAACCAGAACTTAAAAATCAAGTCTTTGACTTCTAGTTCAGTTTCTGTGGCTTTTCATTGCCGCATTTCCTTTTAAGTTTTTAAGGTTTTTTTTTTAAATGATTGGCAAAAGATATATCAGTTAAATTCAAACAAAGGGAAACCCTAAGTAGCAACATTAATCTTAAAATATTACCAGAACTGATAGCCAAAGTTTATTAAGTACATGTTGTATGCCAGACACTGCATTAAGCTCTCTACATAGATTATTAATCTTCACAAAAACTCTTTGAGGTTGGTATATTTATTTAGTAATTCTCATAGCATTATTGGACTTTTATATGATGAAGTAACATAGCAACAAATTGTGAAAAGGAAAACTAGGAAAACGAGGATGTGACAATATCACATCTCTAGATTTTTAATTCGCCACGATGGTTGAGCTGATATTCAAAACAAAAGTAAAGGAGAATGATATCATTAATAAATCAGAATTACTATACACAAAAATTTACTGTCTATAATTTGTTCTCTAAAAAGGTAAGATACCTTTTTTAGATATTCCCAAATTTTAAAAACAACATTTTTTTCTTGTTATAAAAGTACATTGTCTTCTTATAGAAAACAGGTAACATCCCCGTTCATAGTTTAGCTTTCTTTCAGTAGTTTTGCTGTGATTATAAACATTTTTAATAAAATCAGCATCATTCTGTATGTGTAGTTTTGTATCATTCTTTTGTCATGAATGTTCTCCTGTATATTTAAGTGGTCTTCAAAACATTATTTTTAGTGACTTACAATATTCTATCACATGGATGTACCACAGTTTAACTGCTTCCTTATTGTTGGGCATTTGGGTTGTTTTCACTAATTGTTCATCGAATCTGTGTATCTCTGGGTGTAAGTCTGTATGTATGTTGTATGTATAAATTGAGCATGTACTAGACCAAAGAAATCCTTAGTAAATTAAAAAGGGAGAAATTGAATCTGAACATAATTGATAAAGTTGTAATTAATAATTAAATTCAAATTAAAAAAAACTACTTGAAAAAATTTTTAATTAAAAAAATTAGATATATTATCAGTGGTAAGTTAGACTAATGCACAAAGGGGAAAAAGATTACATTTATAATAGCTTAAAATTTATTTATATGTATAAAATATTTGTTTTATTTAAGAAATTATAAGAACTGTGAAAAAAACTAAAGATTTGCCTTTATTTTGAAAATCTGATAAAAGCTATGGGTCCCTCCTGAGCAATATGTATATATACACACACACATATGTACACATGCTCTCATTCACTTCTTTTTTTTAACATTTTTATTTTAAAATATTTTTTTAATAATTAAAAAATCTTTTCAATTGCATTTGATATACAATATTATATTAGTTTCAGGTATACAATATAGTGTTTAGACACTTATGGAAGTTATGAAATGATCACTCATCTGACAGCAGACATAGTTTTTATAGTATTATTGACAGTGTTCCTTGTGCTGTACTTTACATCTCCATGACTGCTTTGTAACTACCAGTGTGTACCTCTTAATCCCTTCCCCTCCTTCACCCATCCCCACAACCCTCCTCCTATCTGGCTGCCATCAAAATGTTCCCTGTATATGTGAATTTCTTTCTGTTTTGCTTGTTCATTTATTTTGGTTTTTAGATTACACAGATAAGTGAAATCATATGGTATTTGTCTTTGTCTGATTTATTTCACTCAGCATAATGTCCTCTAGGTTCATCCATGTTGTCATAAATAGCAAGGTTTTATTTTTTTTCATGGCTGACTAACTGTATATAGGTTCCTTTTCTTTATCCTTTCATCTATTGATGGACACTTAGGTTTCTTTCATTCTTGGCTATTGTAAATAATGCTGCAATTAACATGTGGATACACATGTCCCTTCCAAGTGGTGTCTTGAGTTTCTTCAGATAAATACCCAGAAGTGGCATTACCGGCTCCTTGTTTGTCTCGTTATAACCTTTGTTTTAAAGTCTGTTTTGTCTGGTATAAGTATAGCTACCCTAGCTTTTTCTTTCATTTCCAGTTTCATGAAATATATTTTTGCATCTCTTTATTTGGAGTCTGTGTTTGTCTTTTGATCTGAAGTGAGTCTCTTATAGGCAGCATATGTAAGGGTTTTCGTGTTCGTTCAACCACCCTGTGTCTTTTGATTAGAGCACTTAATCCATTTAAATTTAAAGTAATTACTGATAGATATGTAGTTATTGCTGTTTTATTATCTATATTTCCAATTTATTTTTTTCTTCTTAAAGAAGCCTCTTTATTCTTGTAATACCCGTTTGGTGGTAGTGAGCTCCTTTAGCTTTTTCTTGCTAAGAAGCTCTTTATCCCTCCTTCTATTCTAAATGATAGCTTTGCTGGGTAGAGACATCTTGGTTGTAGGTCCTTGCTTTTTATCACTTTGAATACTCATGCCAATCCCTTCTGGCCTGCAAAGTTGGTTGAGAAATCAGCTGACAGTTTTATGAGAGCTCCCTTTAGGTAATTAACTGCTTTCGTCTTGCTGCTTTTATGATTCTCTTTGTCTGAACCTTTGATATTTTAACTATGATGTGTCTAGGTGTAGGACCCTTTAGGTTCATCTTGTTTGGGGGCTCTCTGAGCTTCCTGGTGTTGTATGTCTGTTTCCTTCGCCAGGTTAGGGAAATTTTCCATCATTAATTCTTCAAATAGGTTTTTAATTCCTTGCTCTTTCTCTTCTCCTTTTGTTATCCCAAAGATGGGACTGATGATGGTACACTGGATGTTGTCCCAGAGGCCCCTTAAACAACCATAATCTTTTGGATTCTTTTTTCTTTTTGCTGTTCTGATTGGATCTTTTCTGCTACTTTATCTTCCAAATTGCTGATTTGAGCCTCTGGTTCATCTAATCTACTGTTGATTCCCTCTTATGTTTTCTCCTTTACAGTTACTGCATTTCATTTCTGACTGGTTCTTTTTTATGTTTTCTATCTCCATTTTTGTTTCCTATCTCTTTGTTGAATTATTCACTTATTTAGAAATAAAAAACTTTATGAGGGAAAATTTCAAACATATCATGCTCATTTTTTCATGTATTTTGATCCTATGTCAAGACCTCTTGGCCTAGAGTGATTTACATTTATTTATGTTTACATTAAATATTAAAAATTAAATATTATAAGAATAATTTTCTTATCTTCTCATGCTTGGTTTTCTGAATGTCTAGAATGTAGCCAAAGGAAATTGTGGAAAATGTTTCAGTAACTTAGTACAAAGTGAGGCAGGCAGAAAAAGTTATTTGATGTATCTATGCCTTGCCATTGGTCCTTAACCCTCAAATAGCTTCTTAGCAGCCTTTGAAATCTCTTTTCTCCTCTCGCAGAAAACCCAGTTGTGGACACATATTTGCATGCCAGATGTTGAGAGAACTGCTTCTTTGAATTTCTAAGTCACATCATAGGTGGAATATAGGTTCCACCATGAGTAATCGAAAACACCTTCATTTGCTACAGTCAGAGCTCATCTCACTGAGCTCCTCCAGGCTCTTGTCCTCCTAGGAGGGCCTGGGGAGGGGAAAGGACAGCAAAAACTGGTTTGGACCAAGGGTCGAGATCTGTGTGCCCACCGCACTGCACAGGAAACCTTCCTAGCTTCAAAGAGCTAAATTCCAAGTAGGTGAGAAGCTCATGTAGAAGCAAGAGACGGATTCTCATTGAATATCTGCAGATCGTGTAGGGCAGGATGATGAGATGAACGAGGCACCTGTCTGTCTTGCACTTCATTTTTGAAAAGGAAGAGCTGAGGTTCCTTGATGCCATCTGGACATCCGTGGAGTTAACCCACCTGAGGGGCTGCAGACGCCCTCCCACAGAATCTCCTTTGGCAAATCACAGAATTCTCTGGATCTCACCTATAAATGATGGTGATAGTTATTTGGCCGGGTTGTTGTAATGATCTATAATTGTAGAATAAATGCAGAAGAGCTTTGGAAACTGTTAAGTAGCAAGCAGTCATCAGTTATTAACACAAATAGTGCTAAGGAATTATTTGAAGTTTGTATTTATCACTTTCTACCTCTTTTTTTCTTGTGCTTTTTACCTCCCCCGCCCCCAGGTCTGTGCTGTCCAACATGATAGTGACTAGCTATATGTGACCATTTAAACTTATGTTAAGATTAAATAAAAGTAAAAATTCAATTTCTCAGTCATACAAGCCACATTTAAAGTGCTTAATAGCCACATGTGGCTAGTGGCTACCGTGTGTTGTACTGTGCAGTCCTAGCTGGTTCGCCTACTTGTGCTGCACTCAGTCCCCAATTTTAGCACTGAATTAAGTTCTCACCATCCCTTTAAAGCCCAAAGCTTTAAGATGATGTGTCCCTCCCTCATCCCTTTTCTTCAACTAATCCAATTTTTATGTCTGGCTAGTGTGCTTGTTTGGATTATTATAAGAAAAGTATTCTGATCAGATTTAATATCAAAAATTTTATTCTCCACTTAACTACTCTGAGGCATATGCATTTCAAAAGAGGGTGCCTGAAAAGTCAAATCTCTAGTTATTTGGCATAATTTTACACAAAGGTGGCAGTTAATCTGAAAGGCTGTGCAGAAGGACTTGTCCTTTAATTAAAGCACAAACTCTTTCTCCCCTCCTCTCTCCCCCTCTCTCCTCTCTCTTTCTCCTCTCTCCCTTCCTCCCTCCCTCCCAAATTAGGTGGGCATCTCAGTGAACAAACTGACCCTGGGAGGGTTTTGTGTCCTCCTGTTCCTTCCTTCCTCTGAGAGGAGTTGACTACTCTTCTTTTTTCGATTGATAGATAAATATTAAACACATATATTCAGCAAATATTTCTTGAGCACCTACTGTGGTGGCAGAAATGTATTTCTATATGAGACATGGAAAATATAGAAATGAATAAATCAGCTCTTCCACAGAAGATGGTGGCCCACTTAGTCCTTGTTTAACACCATCAGCATCGTGTCCCGAGGTCTGGGCAGCCTGCATCCGGCCACTGCCCCTCATTGAGGGAGCGCTGCTCCTCCTTAAACCATGAATGATCGTGGAATCTCAGAGATTATCCCACAGTGGTTGTGTTTTGAGTCACAGATGGAAGAGTCTCCACAGTCCACAGAGACCTCAAAACAGCCTCTTGTGCCATCTATCGGTCTTCAGAAATTCTCTCCCTACCTTCAGCTCCCAGATCCTCATATTTCATAATTACCCCACATCTAGCTCTTTTGTCTCCCGGAGCTTTGGCAGCAACTTGTAAGGTGAGCTTGTCCTAAACCTCTGCTTCCTCTGGATGCTACCCAGGATGAGGCTCTGGTATGAGAAATGTCGCCTGGACTTGAGTACTTGCTCCACCACTCTTTCGATGTGTGGTTCTGGGTATTTCTTCAAGCTCTCTAAGCTTATTTTTTCACATATAAAGTAGGGATAATAATAATTATCCATAGAATAAACTGAATAATATGAGGCATGGAGGCATTGACCAAGGCATTTGGGAACTGGAGTGAGCTAAGGGAACTAGGGTGGAAAGATAACTGATTCCTTCCCAGGCCACTAAATTCTGTTTGTGCATGCCCATTCATTATAGTTTGTGGCCTTTGTGGCATAGTCATCTGCTCAAAACTTAAAAGTGAGAGGGAATTTTGTTCTCAAGGTCATAAACCTTAGCCAGCCCTGCTCTTGGGTACAGTGTGCTCTCTGCCAGCCCTGAAACAATACCCTTTTATCCACATACTATTAGATATAACGAGATAAGGAAGTGACCTTGGGATTCTGCATGAGATTTAGAAGACCATATTTACAAATTATTTTAGCATACATTATTTCTAGGAAAGATTTTCACCGATTACTAATATCATTTATATTGTGTCTTAGTTTCTTTTTCAGAGAATGACATTTTTTCTGACCTTGTCCCTAAATTCTGTTTAGGAGCCTATTTCTCCCAAACCATGTGCACTTAGCAAGTGGTTTTTTTTTTTTCCCTTCTTTTTTTTTTTTAACTATCTCTATGTTTGATTTGCTCATTGGTTAGCCTTTGATTTTTGACTTCTAGCAGCATGTTCTTCTCTTTTGCCTAAGGAAATAGTGAGAAGCACAGAAAGTTGGGGGCTGACTTAATAGCTTTGGAATGTGCATCTGTCCCAAAAGAGGAGCTGTGACCAAGAATGTGGTTGTCGTATTTTTAATGCAGATTTGAGTAGTACTTTTCCCTTCCCTTGGATCCAGCCATATGTGTTGAATAGAAGCCTTACAGAATGAAAAGGAAAGAGTAGAAAATCCATAAATCGCTGGTAGTCGGAAATGAGGCCTTTGAAATGATAGAAGAGGCGAGGAGACACGGGCCCCATGCACTGAATCAGGAACATTTGCATCCATGAGAACGTGAACAAGAGAACTGGAATATTGCCACTCTGTCCGCCTTTCATGTGCTCCCAGTTAGTCACAGAGGGTACTCTTCACACTCTTGCGTGTAGCAAACCTCTGTTCTTATGGCTTTCCAGACCAAGTGCCACAATCCCCTAAAGGCCAGACAGTCTTATCCTGTCCAAGCATGTGGAGATGCCAGGAAGATACTTGTTTTGTGTGTTAAAGTCACTTTTCTGTTACATTGAACAACTACCATAACTTGTCCTGACTTTATTCATTAATAAATATTTACTGAGTGCCTGTTATGAGTGAGATATTATTAGGTTTATGGAGATAATTGAGAGAATGTCCATTTAAGAAACTTATTATCAAGTTTGATGGACAGGTTTTGTACATAAGAACTGTAGTAGAAAAACATTGATTCTAGTGTTCTTTTACCTTTATAGCTTCCATTTTTAAACTTTTACTTTCAGGAAAAGTAATGTATTAAATTTGTTTATAACGTGGTCCTTAATTCTTTGTTGTTCATTATAAAAGGAATACATGTTCATTGTATAAAATTTGGAAAATATGTAAAAATTAAAAGGAACAGACAAAATTATCCATATTTAATTAACTAGAAATTACCATTTTAATGTGTTTTTAAAATTTATTTTCAATGCAACTTTTATACAGGTGATATCATTCTCCATATTTATATCTTGTATTCTCTTTCATTTTAGCCTTTATGTAATCATTATTTTCCTATGTTATTAAAATATCAGTATAATTTTAATAGCTAAATAATATTTCATCCTATGTGACTTATAATTTATAAACCATTCCCTCTATGTTGGACGTTTTGGTTGATTCCAGTTTTTTTTTTAAGAACCAAAATAATGTTTTAACACCTTTGTGTATGATTCATCTGTGTTTCTTATTTTAGATTTCTATAGGTAGAATTATTCAAAGAGTAGAAATATTTGTAAGGTGATAATACACATGGCTTTGTTGCTTTTTGGCAAAGATATTTAACCTAATACAATTTTTGACTCTGATCTGAATATTTATTATCTTAACTACAGAAGATCCTTAGCCTTTGTCGATTTAATATTCTAAGTGTTGACTATTCAAGAATGACTCCAAAGTTCATGACATAAAGTAGTTTGCATGTTTACTGAAGCACAGTTTAGTCACGTTGGGCCTTGAGGGTGGTGTGCAGAGTTGAGTCCCCAGGCTGGTGAGTGACCAAGGCTGCCTAGCACATGTTTCATTAGGGCTTCGTGGTTCTCTGCAATACCTCTCATATATTGCTTTAAATTTTTAATTTTTTTAATATATAAAACTTTCGTCACAATTGAAAAGGCCATTAAATTATGGTGTACAGATATGCATAGCAAATCTATGACTGTCAGAGAAATGTGACTCGAGAAAAACCATGACGTACAGATATTTTCATATAAACAAAAGTGAAGATTTGCTACTTTCTAATTGCTTGCTAGTATGTATTATTTCATTTTTAGTGCCAGCTAAAGAAAGTTATCCTCTTCATAATGAATCATGAAATGTTTATAAATATCTTTATAATAAAATATGAAAATACATTAATGAAATCATTGGACCACAAGCTGCTAAAGATATTTTCCACTTACTTGCTTTAATTTTAAAAGAAGTTCTTTGTATTTTGGTGGGAATATTTTATACTCTAGCTAGGAAAGAAACTGTAGAAAACAATTTAATCAGTGTCTGGGAGCTGAGAACAAACTTAGCAAGAGACGTTGCTTAAACTAATCACAGGCTAACCTCTGATTAATGTTGTACTTCTAAATGGAACCACCCATCCCTCTAGTCCCCAACATCACAGTCTAAGAGCACCTCACCCTCCCCTCTTTGTGTGAATTATTCCCCTTTAGGTTGTTTTCTCTCCTTTTGGTGACAAAGGTGGTGGCTACAGTTACCTCCCATCTGGCCCCTGGAACATTTCTTGCTTTTATTTCACAGTCTGCTGGAAAACTAGCAACTCCAACTTTTCCCATCCCAGGACCTACCTTTACCCTCTTCCCTACGAAGATCTCAGACACATGCAAAATGGGGCCTCCTCTTGGAGGGACTCAGAAATCTGTATGCCTGGGCCTTTCCTATGGTGACCTGGCCTGTGGCCTTGCCCAGAATGTTAAAGGCCTAGAGTCAGTCTACAACATGCCAACAGCACCCTGATGATGTGGTTGTGGGTGCAGATGGAGTCAGAACTGTCTGGTTTCTGACTTCTGCTGTAACCTTCTTTCCCAGGCTCTGGGTCCTCTTGGCCCCTGACTTGCCAGCCTGTCGCCTGTCTCTAGGACCCAGCCCAAGCTGTGGCAGAGGGACCGAGGCCGCCTCACTCTGTAATTTGGCCTCAAATCACCATCATTGGCCTTGTGCCTCAGCTCTGATAACTGGACTCTTGTCTGGTTCCCGGGTGCCAGAATCCCATGGTAACCTGCCTCGTATCCCGGTGCCTTGTTTTTATCAGCCTGCCTCTGGGGGACTGAAGTCCTGCCCTGAAACACAGTGACTGATGCACTTTCCTGATGGCAGCCACCCATTTTGCCTTTCTTTTGGTTTCCAGAGTGCCCCAGATTCCTCATTGTTCTTAAGTGCCTGCAGTCAGGAAGCCTCTGTTCTGGACACTTATCTCAACAAATGGCAACTCCATTCTTCCAGTTACTTCGGGCCAAAACATGGAGAGTCATCCTTAACTCTTCCTGTTCTCTCTCTCATGTCCCGCAGCTGAGCCTTCACCACGTTCTTGGTTCTACATTTAAATATATCCACAGTCTGAGTACTCTGGGCTGAGCTCCTGTCATCTCTCCCTGGATTCTTGCACTAGCCAGCCTCCTGACTGGTCTCCTGGCTTTTGTTTTTTTTCCCCTTTCAGTTATTCTCAACACTGCCATCAGAGCGAACCTTTTAAAATAGAGCTGGACAATATCACTTCTCTTTTCAGAATTCTCCAGTGGCTTCCCATGTCACTCAGTGTAAAGCCAGAGCACAGAGTACATGCAGTGCCCTGTAAGGCCCCGATGACCTCTCTGCTCTTACCTGCGGCATCTTGTCCCTCACCCTTCCTCGCTTACTCTACTTCAGCAACACTGGCCTTTTTTCCTGCTCCTTGGATCCTCCCTAGGATCTCTTTGCCAGGAATGCTCTTCCCCCAGGTAGCCGAATGGTTTCCTAACTTCTCTTAACTCTTTATTCAAATATCTCCCATCAGTGAGCCTTGCCCTCTCTAAAATCACAACCCTCTCTACCGTCTTCCCTGCTTAATTTTTTCTGCTCACTACCCCACATGCTATATATTCCTCTTTATATGATTTCTATTCTGCCTCTTCTATTAAAATGTAAGCTCCAGGAGGGCAAGGGCGCTTTGGTTTATTGCTGTATTTTCCAAAGTCTGGAACAGCGCCTGGCCAGCATATGAGTTCATTGCATACTTGTTAATTGAATGAATTAAACAGTTGAATATCTGCCATGTGTCAGCACTGTTCCAAACATTCTGTATATGCGTTACCTCATCTAGTTCTCACAGTAATGGTATGTGATGGGACTCTGTGATTCCTACTGTGTCAATGAGAGGTTAAGCGACTTGACCAAGAGGGTCTGAGCTACTGGTACCTGAGCTGGGTAGCACCTTAGAACGAACATCGATTTTGTTATTAAACAATATGCGTTCAGGGCTCAGCGCTGTCAATTATTGATTGAGTTAAAATCTCCTCAAGCATCAGTTTCCTCAGTTATAAAATGTGGACAATGATTCTCTCAGGTAGAAGCATTGTGGGATATCACAGTTAGAGTATTTTAATATGTATTTTCCTGATTGTTGGTGAGGTTGACAATTTTTTCATATATTTATGGCCATTCAGAGTTCTCCTGGGAATTTCCTGTTCATAACCTTTGCCCAGTTTTCTTTTTTTTTTTCCTTATCAAGTTGCAGTTCTTCGAATAGTAGGGATACATGTTATCTTATGTGTTACAAGTAGTTTTCCTCACACTATCATTTGTCTTTTGATAATGTTTTGGGAATCTTCTTTTATTCATTTATTCATGTAGTTGAGGTCCAGTGTTAGTGATTGATCAAGTCGTTGAGAAATACAGATTATTTGCTCAACAGATATTTACTGAGTGCTAGGACTCTGGATGGCCATTTGGTATAGGATTAGCACTCAGTCCTGACTTTCAGTTTTTGCGTCACTTATGGAGGCTCTCAGCTTGGTTTTAGGCAGATTTTTGAAAGAGGGTGTGTTTTCTCAGACCTCGAATAGACCCCAAACATTTCCCAGACTCTGGCCACAGAATCAGAATTTCAAAAGAGTTTTGGAATTTATGGGCATGGCTCCAAATGATCAGGCCTGCATCGTCTTTGTGGGCTTCCTCCAGCTTCCCTGCTGCTCCAAGGCGTGAATGGGGCAGCTGATGACTGCTTCATCCCGTGTGAACTCCAAAGGCAGCCTCAGAAACTAGACACATAATTCATCTGGTCAAAACCTGGAGACTCTTCAGAAAATTGTGTGACATAATATCACGCCACCAGCTCTGCAGATCCTCAGAGGTCTGGGTGTTGCAGCTTCCCGAACTACAGCTCCAGTTTGAGTCTGAATAATAAAAGTCCTTTGAATGAGTCACCAGGGCTTCTGTTTCACCCTCCAGACTCAGATTTAGTTTGTGGAGATGTCTCACATGAGAACTGTCTCTTAAGCCATTTGGGTTCAAGAAAATGGGTCTCTCACACCTTTAGTACCACGCAAGTCCTTTGAAAAAGCAGCTTCAGTGGATCTTGTCCATAAGTCTCATCGCCAGCCTGCCATCCGGCGCATCAAAAAAACAGCTTGCACGCTCTGCCTCCATGTCTCAGCCAGAAGCCAAGAGTGTGGTCCCTGGAGTCAGACTGGGGATCTGAATGACCAGTTTCGCCACTAACTAGCATTGGAACCTTAGACAAGATTCTTAACCTCTCTGTGCTTTCAGCGCACTCTTCCGTGAAATGTGGCTGCTAAATGCTACCTAATATAAAGTTATTGTGAGGATTACATTAGTTAATGCATGTGTATCCTTAGAACAATGCCCAACAGGTGGTTATTGCTCAGTAAATGTTGTAGAGTTCCTGGTACAGACTCTTCTGAAGTAGGGCACACCAGCCTTCTCATCCAACTTCAATAAATTGTTGGTACTATTATCCCCTCTTTCACTGCAGATACCCTATCTAGGGCTAGAAAACTAAGCTTTTGCTGTTCATAAAAAGCTTCTTAAATTGCAGACAGCTCGTGACATCCTACTTATTCTTCGCTGACGCTGATGAAAACAGTGCTGCTGAAAGTCTTCATTGGCCTGTCCTGGGGTCAGACTGTATGTCGATGCCCTGACCCAGTGCAGCTTTCGGGAGAGACAGGCAGACCTGGGTGGTGGAAGAGCCAGCAGCAGGACAGAGCCAGGTCTTCAGTCCCCTCACATTTTGATTCCATATTAAGTTCCAGATCTTCATTAATTAAGTATCTTCACTAATAAGGATCAATTCTCTTTCTCTTTGAATACAGCCTCTGACTGCTGAGTCATAGCAGAGAGGGAGAAGCACTACATTTAAAGCAGTGATTGTCTCTAACTAAACTTTTATTTTTTAAAATTTTCATTCGTTCATTCATTCATTTATTCATTCATTTTGTGCCTATAGCACCCAGTCTTCCTAGGTGGCCTCCCATCCAGGTACTAACAGGGCCCAACCCAGCTTAGCTTCTGAGATCAGACGGGATCAGGCGAGTTCAGGGTGGCACAAGCGTAGACTCTAACTAAAATTTTAAGTTCTCACATTTTTTTGGCAATACAACCAGCCAAAGTTTTGTTCTAATTCCTTGCAACATTTCACAATAGTCAGGAATCAGTCCCTATGTTATGAAATAGCCTGTTTTTATACTTTAAACCTTAAAATGAAGCTTTAGTTGTTTATGATTACTTTGGACATTTTCCAAGAGTCAGGATAATATCTGTAGAAGATTCTGCACGGGCCTTGATGCCAGACACTGAGGTGGTTTCCTTATTCAAAGGCAATGGTGTGTGCTTCAAGGAACTCCCCGGGTGTGAAATTGGCTGCCTCTGCCACAGCTAGCTAACGAACTAATTAGCGTCTTAGCCCTTTTTTGCCTTTCCTCCAACCTCTTGAGGACGTGACTTCAGATAGCTCTCCCTTCCCCATTTTCTCATGCACCCTCTTCAGAGGCAGTCACAATGGTAACTACTTTCCTAGATGCTAGTTTGCTTGAGTGTAAGGGAAAGCACTTCCCCACAGACACTAATCAGATAGTTGAACAGTGGTGAGGAGACAAGTACAGTTACTGAATACCTGACTGCTTTATGTGCCCTGCATCGTTTAATCCTCACACCAGCCCTCTGAGATGAAGTATTATCCCCATGTTACCGATGCTTAAACAGTAATATGCCCACGGTCACACAAGTGGTAAGTGACAAGAGGGACAAGACTGAGGACTCAAACCCAGATTTACCTGTTGCAGGCTTTCATTCTTATTTTACAAATTTAACAAGTATAAACACACAAATCAATTTCGTTTTCAGTTTGAAAAAGTGTTTTATTCTTTCTTTTTCTCAGTCTAAATTGATGCCTTTTTCTAGTCCCCTGGGGCCATCTGATGCCCAGTTTAATGTGACTTTTACTTGGTTCTTTCTCTTAGATTACCTTCTGTTTGTTCATTCCATCAGCCACCTACGAAGTCTTTTTGCTAGTTTGATCCTACTTTCAGTTCTTCCCTTGACTATCTAGGAAATGTCCTTGGGAGAGTTAACTCTCCCCTGAACTGAGGGTTTCACACTGGAACTTAGCCAGACGAGAACTGGAGCCAAAGCCAGGATAAAAGAGGGAGGTCAGTTAACAAAGGAAAGAGCAAGGAAGACCAGGAAGGCAAGCAGATTCCAAAAGATCAGAGAGCCAGTGAGGATGGGATCAACCAGAGCAGGGGTGGCCACACAGTCATGACTCTTCTTGCTGTGGAAAACTGAGTCTGCCAGGACAACTGTGGCCTAAAGAGCTCAGGAACCCTGTGGGATTAGAGGTGGCAATGTATCTTTTCTCAGTATCTCTCATCCACCATCTTGTCATTTGCGAAATTGCTCAAGAGGCTCTTTCTACGAGTCTGTGCCTGTTCAGTGTCTAAGTAGTTTGGGGGGGTGGTTAATCTAGGACGAATGAATTCAGAACTACTACTTTAAAGGTTTGGAGTGATGTATAAGTTAAAATGTAACTCAAAATGAAGCATAGAGAAGAGTATTAGTTGCTTGAGCAACTCTCCTAGACCACAGTTGTAGATGGTAGACCCAGATTTCACATCTGGGCTCTTTGATTTTGGAGTTCATGTTTGTAACTATAGCTGTCCTAATGGTGATTTTTGTTGTTGTTCTTTTGTTGGATTACTGAAACAGAACTGTTTTTTCTGAATGCAGAAGTTGAAATCTGTTGAGGAAATTCAACCAGATATTTCTTGAAGAAAAAAGAACCATTTCCTGATTTCTTCATTTGTTAACCCTGTGACATCATTAAGGCTGATACTAGCAGCTCCCTCATCTTCACACACAAAAACAAAGTTCTTTAGGAACTTCTGAAGCTGTTTGGAAGGCCAAAAGCCCAGTCCTCCTCCTCTATTCTCTCTGCTCTCCATCTGGCCCTTGAAGCCTGTGGACTCAACCATCCCAACCATTGAGTATGGGCAGGCAGCAAAGGCCCCAAGACTAGTTCCTGCAGTTACTATAGACATTCTTTTCTTGATTCCATCTGCTTTTAGTGGAAACTCTGTCTTGCCTGTTTTCAAAACCTTGACTCTGAAACCCATTTTCAAGTCACCTCTGACCCTTTGGACTCACTTATATTTGCCTTGAATAGGAAAATCAGGAAATAGGAAATTCACCCAGGAAAGAAATCTTTGGGAGTATATTAGTTGTCACTATAAGCAGTGACATGGATTAAAATAATAATGAGATATGGAACTATTTCATAGGGCCGTTGTGAGGATTAATTGAGATGATGTATGTGAAGCATCTAGCTCTGTATCTGGAACATTGTAAAAGTCAACAAGGGTTGATTATTATCAAAGTAATAATTGAGCCTTTTTGCTCATGAAATTAGGAAAAGATTTTGAGTTACTGCTCCATGTTGGTGAGGGGGTAATGAAATTTGTTCTTGTGTACATTATTACAGACATTGTAAATGGGTATACATATTTTTGAAAGCAGTTTAGGAATATATGTGAAGTGTTACATATTTAATTTATCTTCTTTGATCAGTTCTACTTTGGGGACTCTAAAATAGAAAGTAATTCAAGGTGTGATAAGAAAACTTTAGGCCTGATAATTTTTCAGTATTATTTATCATAGTAAATCATTGATTTGAGTAAAATATGATACATCTGCTAAGTACATTTTAAAATTACGAACGTAAATACTTATAATTTCATGAAAAATACTTCTATTACTGTGCTAAGCAAAAAACTTAAAAGGGGGTACAGAATTATATGCACTGGTGGGGTATAGTATATGAAGTTTCACACAGCTGCTGGAACGTAGCTGGTTTCTTTCCAGAGTTTCTTTGACGCTGCCCCTCTGACACTACTTTTTAAAAAATGGCTAAAAAAATGATCAAGTAATGAGCAAAATATTGAACCTGATCCCATGCCTGAATCATCCCCTGTTGCCAGCCGTTAATCTTGGGATGGGGATAAGGAATGGAGGGTAATGAGGAATGAGGCCGGGCTCAGAGATGCTCAAAGGAGTCATTGAATCTTATGTGGATTTCTTCTCTAATTCTTGAACTTCTTAGGCGGTTGGTAGGGACGCAGGGAGGGATGATATGTGGGTATCAGCATAATCCCTTACTCTTGACCTCATTACTGTTAGGGACATCCTCAATGAAATTTCTAACAATTCCTTTAGTTATACATATTTTATATTAATATTCGAACACTTCTTATAATGATTATTTGGGAGAAGGAATTGTAATTTTTAGAAGCTAACTCAGTAGGCTATAAACTAAATCATTACTTTTTAAAAAAATTATAATAGTGATCCATCCTCATAAGGGTTTAACCAATCTAGTCATTAATAAAGTATAAAGCAGAAGTCCCCAGTTATCAGAGGTAGGTTAGTGACGAGAAAGGGCTGTGGTGCCTGTGATCTGTTGTGCACATTACTTGATTATAAAAACAGCAGTGTTTACTTTGGCTTATAAAAGCCTCATGTTTTGACAGGGTGCAGCAAAATGTTCTCTGACCAAAATCACTGTGTCAGAAGGATCTTGTCAAAAAATCTAGCTTGGGAATATAGCTATGAAAAAAACATGCCCAGAGAACAAAAACACTGGATGAAAACAGTGGTTGTGTTTGGATGATAGGATTATAATTCCATCTCCCCCTTCTGTGTTCCAAAATTGTCTATAATATGGTTATATATTTTTTGTAACAAAAGTCCAATTTGTTAAATATTTATTGAATAGCATCTATGTGCCAGACACTGTACTTGATACTGGAGGTAGGACAATGACCCAGAAAGGCATGGTCACTGCTTGGTAGAACTTCAGTCCAGTGGGAGAGACAGACGATTTTACAAGTCATTGTGAGGCTGTGATGCACCCAGGGTAGAGGGCTTCAGAGAGCAGCTGGAACACATCTGAGTGCCGCCTAACCCAGGCTAGGGACCTGGGAAGCACCAGGATGGCTTTCTGGAGCAAGAGATGTCTGAAATGGGACTTAAGAGCTATATAACTGAAGATTGGAGTGGGGAGTGTTCCAAGCAAAAATGAATGAATGAATGAATGAATGAATGAATGGATAGATAAATAGATAAATAAATAAATAACTAGATAAATAATAAAATAAAATAAAATAGCAAAAACCAAAACAGCATTTGGCAAAGCTGGGAGGCAAGAGAAAGCGTGTCCTGTTTGAGGAACTGGAAGTCTGGTGAGACTGGAACATAGATTGAGTATGAGGTGGGGGTGGTGACAGATGAGCTGGAGGGTGAAGCAGGAACCAGATTACAAAGGACCTTACTTTCTTTTTAAGGAACTTAGATTTTTCTCCTGAAGGTGATGTAAAGCTATTGGAAAACTATTTATTTGCTTGCCTGCTTGCTCACTTATTTATTCTTCTGAATTAATTTTTATATAAAAGTTATAACGTTTGTTGCAGAAACTCAAAAAAACATGGAAGCATGTAAAACGAAAAGTAGGTCTCCCCTTCTCTCCTTTGCACTCTCATCCAGTCTACCCTTCAGAGGTACCAACTGCTAAGAGTTTCTTCTGTACCCTCCCGGAAGTTTTCTGTGTTTATACAAGCAGACACTGTGTATAGCACATACTTTCTCTTGACATAATGATATCATGATGCCATTCTGAATAACTTACTCCTGAAAAACAAAACTTGGATACCTTGGACATCTTTCCATTTCAGTACATAAGATACATGTTTTTTTCAACAGCTGCATCATATATCTTTGTATAGCTTTCCTAACATTTACTTAATCAATCTCTTGCTGTCTAATTTTTCACTATTACAAAGCAAAACTGCAGTGAACATCCTTGTTTTATGTATTTTGGGTATTTACATAAGGATATCTGTAGAATATGTTCCTAGAGGTAAAGTAACTAGGTAAGAGGGTTTGTACATTTAAAATTAAGGTAGAACCAAAATAACCCCTTGCAGGTAGTTACACTTTCTGCTTCTATCTACATTATGAGAGTTACTGTTTCTTCATATCATCTTTATCACAGCATATATATCCACTTTTTAGAAATTTTATTTTCTTATTAGTTTCAAGTATACAGTACATCGGTCAGACATTTATATAAATGATCCCCCTGATTGCTTTATCTCTCCCCTGGCTCTCCACCTTGCCATTACATTAATGCCAGCTGCATATGTTAAAAGACATAACATAAACATAACAAAACAAAACATAACATAAAATTTACTATTTTTACCATTTTAAGTGAACAGTTTAGTAGTTTTAAGTACATTTGCATCGTTGTGCAACCAATATCCAGAGCTTTTTCATCTTGTAAAATGGAAAATCTGTTCTTGTTAAACAACTCCCTGTTTCCTCCAACCCCCAGCTCCTGGTAACCACCATTGTATTTTCTACTCCATGAACTTGACCGCACTAGGTACCTCATGTAAGTGGAATCACACAGCATTTGTCTTTTTGTGACTGGCTTATTTTACTTAGCATAATGTCCTCCAGTTCATCCATGTTGTAGCGTGTGACAAGATATCCTTTTTTTCAAAAGGCTGAATAATACTTCATCGAATGTATATATCACATTTTGTTTACCCATTCATTCATCAAAGAACATTTGGCTATTATGAATGATGCTGCTGTGAACATGGGTGTGCAACTATCTCTTCGAAATCCTGCTTTCAGTTCTTTTTGGATATATACATCTCTGTGTTTCTTCGGTCATTTGTATTTCCTATCTGTAGACTAGTCTTTTTAAGTCTTTTGCTTATTTTTCTATTGAGTACTTTATCTTTTTATTGGTTTATAAAAATTAGTATACACAATCATGTGCCTCTTAGTGACGGGGACACATTCTGAGAGCTGCGTCGTTAGGCGATTTCCCAGTCATGCGAACATCCTAGGGTACACACACCTCGATGGTCCAGCCCACTACTGTCATTGCATGTGTGATACTTAATATGCTGGCAGTGCAGGTGTGTTTCTACCGGCAGCACCACAGACACCTGGGTGCTTGCCCTGAGAGCCCTGCCAGTGGCGTTTTCTTTTGAAATACAAGTGCCTGGCAAGCTTTGATCGGGCATCTCTGCTTCTACAAGGTCATTTCTACCTCAGATAAACAAACACCTTGCTGGCCTCCCGACTAGATGAAGAGCTAGGTGGCCTCCTTTGTTTTAGTTCTTGGTTAATTTGATAACTGACTGACTGAACTCCTTGGTTTTTCTCTTCTCCTGATTTAAATTCCAGCTCTTATGTTTTAAGTTCACGAATTAAGAGGCCCCCACCTTTGACTCCGTTGAAAGCAGAGCCCCAGACCCAGTGCTTGCTCCTGCTTGTGTGTGCGTGGGGGGTGGACCTGCTCCTTTCCTCCAGTGCTTTTGTGTGTGCCCATGCTCTCTATGTGCGACCTTGCTCTGCACCTCCTGACCGGCCTTGTATGCTCCTGGGCCTGTAAGTAAGAAACTTTTTCTTCAAAGTTTCTTAACAGTTGTTGCTGAAGGGTGTCTTGCAACTGTAATAAAAACCACAAGGGTTAGCCCAGTTGTCATTGTTACATTGGTTTGGAAAGGGCTGAGGTCTGTGGAAGCTCCCCAGACCCAGGTGAACACCCCCAAGCGTTTCAATCAATAGATTGAGCACAAAAGAATAATGCATTCCTGGGACCTTATGGCAATACCACTTCACTAGGACTTAGGAATTTTTTGGCTCCGTTTTAATCTTATCGGCCCACTGTCCTGTATATGGTCCCTTGTTGACTGAAATGTCCTGAAATGGTGCCTGACTACATTAAGAAAATTGGCTTTTTGTGTATTAGTTTTCTATTGCTGTATAACAAATTACTGTAAGCTTCTTGGCTTAAAACGACTCACATTTTATTACCTAACAGTTTCTGTAGGTCAAAAGTCTGGCTACAGCTTATCTGACTTCTCTGCTTTAGGGTCTTACCAGGCTGCCATCCAGATATTAGATGAGCCTGTGATGAGATCACAGGCTGAACCAGGAAAAGACATCCATGTTTTGGCAGAATTCGTTTCCTTGTGATTGCAGGACTGAGGCTTCAGTTTCTTGCCAGAGGCTCCTTTCAGCTCTTACAGGCCACCTGTACTTCCTTGCCATGTGGGCTTCTCCAGCGTGGCCACTTACTTCATGGCAGCTCTTTCTTCAAGGCCAGTGAAGAAGAGTCTCTCTAGCACCTCTGCTAACAAGACAGAGACTTAAAGTATCAAACATTATCACTCCATCACTGTATCTTGTCTGTTGGTTAGAAGAAAGTGACAGGTCCTGCCCACACTCAACAGCCAGGAATTATACAAAGGTGTGAACACCAGGAGGTGGGGATCGGTAGGAGACACCGTAGAGTCTGTCCACCACAGTGTGCCTAATATTTTCTTTTATTTAGTAATTTTTACTTGTTTGGGAGTTTTATGCTCTAATTTTTATTAGGTAAATGTGTTGGTCCTTTCATGGCCTCTATGTTTTAATTTATAGTATGTTTAGAGTGGCCTTCATCACTTCAAGATTTCTCAAACATTCACTCATTTTTTTAACCCGTATTTTATTCTAATACTGTTATTACTTTGGGATTAATTTTGGTGTGAGACTTGAGACAGATCTCACATTTTTCCTCTATGGCCAACCTGTTGTCTCAAGTGTCAAATAATTTACTTTTTATATGGTTCTTTTTGTTTTGTTTTCTTCCATTGATATGGCTGTATATTTCTCTTTCCATTTCCTTATCAGTGTAGTTGCTGTAGCTTTATAATATGTTCTTTGACTTTAATTTTAGTTGTTTTTTCAGTACATATATATGTATATCTGTTCATGTGATTCAAGATTAAAGATCACCAAAAGAGTAATCTTCCATCTCTCTCCTAGTCACCCAGTTCACTCCCCATAGGCAACCAATGTTTGTCATTTTTATTTATTCTTTCTGGGATATTTTATGTAGATATCAGCAAATGTGAAATATAATCCACTTCACCCCACCCTTTATCCCGAAGGTAACCATACACAGTTCTGTACCTTGCATTTTTCACCTAGTATATCTTGGTGATTTTTCCACATCAATTCACAAAGAACATGCTTATTCTTGTTTTTATTTTGAGTACACAGTATCCTGTTGTACGTATTTATTATAATTTATTCCGCTAGTTCCCTATTAACGAATATATATTTATAGACTTAAAGAATATATACAAATGGTGTTGCAACGAACAACCTCATACATATGCAATTTCATACACATGCATGTAAAGCTACAAGAAGAAGCAGAATTGCTAGGGCACCAGAGTATATGCATTTATAGTTTTGATAGATAGTGTCAGTTTTCCTTCCATAGAAGTTGTACCAATTTATCCCCACCTGCCATGTTCCTCTTTGCCCACATCTTTCCCAGCTCAGTTTTTTTTTTTTTAAATCAAACTGAACTTTGTCAATCTTATAGATTAAAAATTATGTTTCTGTGTAGTTTTAAATTACTCTTCTCTTATTACGAGTGGGGTACATTTTCCCATGTTTATGAATCATTTGTATTATCTTCACTGCAAACAGTTTGTTCATATCTTTTGTCCTTAATTCTTTCAAATAGTTGATCTTTTTTTATTTCTTAGTTCTTTATATATTAGAAAAAGTGGACATTTATCTGTGATATGAGTTGTAAATATTTTCCATTTGTCTTTTGACTTTCTTTGGGATGATTTTTTTCCATGCAGACATTTTAATTCTTTATGTATCAAAATTTATTGTTTTTCAATGGTTTCCTGGATTTTCTGACATGCTAAAACCCTTCTCTGTTTCTTGTTAATACTTTGTGCCTTCATTTTTAGATTTAAGATCTTCGATCCATTAGGAGCTTATGCTGATGTAAGATGTGCAGTGTGGATTTGACTTTTTTTTCTCTTCCAGTTTTCTAGCCAGTTGTCCCAACCCTGTTTATTTTTTAATTTTTTAATTTTTATATTATTATTATTTTTGTCTACAGCACTCGGTATTCCTAGGTGGTCTCCCATCTAATTACTAACCAGGTCCGACCCTGCTTATTAGCTCCTGAGATCAGACATTGGGCTTGTTCAGGGCGGCATGGCCGTAGACCATGGTCCTTGGCTCCACTGGGGAACGAACCCAGGACCTTCTGCGTGTAAAGGAGGCATGCTAACCGCTACACTATGGAACCACATCCATCAAACCTGTTTATTGAATAATCATCTTTTTTCACTAATTTAAAATGCTGCTTCTATTATATACTAAATTCCCACATATGTTTGATTATGTTTTGAGACTTTCTGTTCTCTTATATTGACTTATATGTCTATTTTACAAGAAAATCACACTGTTTTAACTGATTATTATAGCTTTATATTACATTTTAAAATTCTGGTATGGTTAATTTGTTCTCATGCTTTTCAGTGATTTTTCCAGACTATTCCTACATGTTTATTTTTCTGGGTGAACTTTAAAATCAGCTTGTTAGGATCTTTTTTTTTTTTTTAATCCTGTCATTAATGAGTTTTATGCAGCTGAGTGGTATGATTAAATTTGTGTTTTAGGAAGATTATTCTGACTGCAGTGTGGAAGCCAGATTGAAGGAAACAAGATTAGAGATAGAAAGGCCAATTACAAGGTCGTTGCAGTAATCATGGGTAGAGTGGATAGACATGGAATTGAGAATAATAGTGGGTTTGAGAGGTGTTTAGAAGGTCACAGGGACTAGACTTGGTGATACCTGGAATGGGGAGAGGTATGGGAGGAAGCACTCAAGGATGACCCCAAACTTCCTGGGTTAGGCAGTTGGATGGTGTTATTCTCAGACATTTGAAACACATAAGATAGGGTTGGCTTGAGAAGGTGACGACAAATTCACTTCTAAACGTGTTGAGTCTGAAATGTCCGCAGGCAGTCCTAGAAGAGTTGACAAAGTGGGCAGTTGACCATACGAGTCTAAAGTTTTGGAGAGAGATCTGGGCTGGAGGAACAGAGTTGTATGAACCCTGAAGAACTTCAGCATTTAAAGGATGGTCAGGAAGTTTAGGAGTCTGCAAAGAATACTGGAAAGAAACATCCAGAGAGGTAAGAGGAAAACCAGGAGAGCATGCGGCACAGAAGCCAAGAGAAGAACGCTTTCAAAAGAGAGTGACTTGTCAGTAAGTTCAGATGCAGCTGAGAGGTCAAGTAACTGAAAAGCCCAAGTTCGTTTCAGTAAAAAAAGAAAGTCCACAGTTATCTTGGGAGACAAATTTCAGTGGAGCAGAAGGTTAGAGGGCAGATGGGAGAGTGGGAGTTGAGGAGGTGGTTGAGGCAGCTCCTCCATCGTGAAGCTTGGCTGTGGAGAAGAGATGAGACACAGGGGCTAGGAAGAGAAGAATGATGCATAAAGTTGTATTTCAAACCCCTCTCCTCATGTGAGAGGTTTGGCTCTGGTTAAATGGAGGAAGGAAATGATTTGTGAGCCTAGTCTTTGAGAACCAGGTAACGCTGAGGTGGATATAGGGCTTAGAGAAATTGGCCAACATGAAGTGCCTAGAAGAGAGTAATCCAGTTAAAATGCTGGTATGTGTTCTTTGACAGATTTAACTTTTAATTTTGTTGAGTTTCATAATATTTTTGTTTGGTTGTGTTCATATTTTGAGAATTCAGAGAAAGAACTTCTTAAGAAATTGGAATGAGGTTTAAAACTTTAATGGTGATTAAATTTTAAAAAGCAAGGTACAGAGCAATGTATTAGTATGCTACTGTTTATGTAAAAAAGGTAGAATAGAAATAATACACTTATAGTTGCTGTGCATACATAATCAGTATTTGGAAGGAGTCATAAGAAACTAATCATATGGTTACCCATTGGAAGGTGGGAACTGGATGGATAGAATGGAAAAAGGAGTTGGAAGCTGCTTCTTCACTGCCCATCTTCATATTTTTTAAGAATGAAAATATATTACCTTTTCAAATAATTTGACCTAATAGTTAAAGCTAATGGTTCTGTCAGACTCTGAATTTTCTTAATCACTGATAGCTCTGAATGTCTGTGATTTCTCTGTTCATCCAAATCTGAGAACCACTAAGAAGCACACCCTCTCTTTATGCCTGTGAGGTATGAGTCTTTGCCTTTTCTCCAGTCTTCCCCACTGGGGACCAGCAGCCCTAGGGAAGTGGACAGTCATGGAGCTTGGGTTAGGGAGGAGGATAATGGCCTAGGCTGTGAGCCACAGCTTGACCAAGTGGGCTGTTAAGATTTCTGCATCCTATTTCACCTTGGGCGAGGGGAGCGGGCTCCCCACACCAACAAGCAGTTCTACAATTCAACTCAGTTCTGGCACTATCTACCAGGAGATAGCATCAGATTCCACTGGTTAAGGGCTCAGTCCTACATACACTTTAGATGCCAGTCCCAAGTCTAAGTCCTGAGGTTACCCACAACTTCTGTCCACATTGGCTGCAAATCAGAGGTTCTCATGACCCCTCCCCTTAGATTCAGTTAATTTGCTAGAAACAGCTCACAGGACTCAGGGAAACACTTATGTTTACCAGTGCGTTATAAAAAGATATGATAAAGGATACAGATGAACATCCAGATGAAGCGATATGTGGGGCAATGTATATGGGAAGGGACGAGAAGCTTCTGTGCCCTCTCCAGGAGTGCCAGTCTCCCCAAATCTCTGCATGTTGAACTCCATCTTTTGAGGGTTTTATGGAGGCTTCATTACATAGGCACAATTGATTAATCATAACCCGTCCAAAGGAGGGCCCTGGCTCAGGATAGCAGCTCTCACCAACTCTGAATGGTTGGTTTTCCCTCCCCTTGTAGGCAGAGGTGGGCACTTGCCGATAAAAAGAAAGGGCTTCCTCCTTATGAGTCCTGCCAGTTCTATTTGGTTGATGAAAGGAATACCAAACCAACTTAACTCAGAGTCTCCAAACCAGCAACCAGGCTCATTTGCAGTTTTAACTCAAAAGGAGAACCTGGTCCCACAGACCTATTATTCTTCCACCCTTGGTAGCTTACTTCCTCATGGAGAGGAATGATCTTGCAACGATGAATTTTTAGAAACCTCTCATCTGGGCAGATTCCCCCAAGGACATTTACAGATCAGCCGGAGGGAAAACATACCAGAAGCATGGCTGTCTGACAAAGGAGTGGCCTGCCTGGGAAAGTAGTGGTTCCCATCTCCAACGGGGCCTTGTGGAGGCTGGATGGCTATGGGCGAGGATGCTGCGTAGTTGATTGGCTGACCTGTAAGGGCATTCCTAACTCTTGTGACTGTATGAATCCAGACAGAACAGGACACTGTGTGTGCCTCTTCATAAGCAAGTAGCCAGATGAAAAAGTACCCTAGGCTCTTTTAAATCCAAAACAGGATGTGCATGTTTTTTTACTCAATATGCTTTATTTAGAATTGCCATGTGCTATTATATCTAACTAAATATTTCAGGTTATTTCATTCCCTCCAGAAACATTTTCTCTTATGAATCTTTTCTAGTTCTTTTGTGAAATTATGTATTTATTTGTTCTTTAAGGTCATATGGGCAAAAATATTTTAGTAATAATTTTTGCTGGCTATATGGTAGAAATCTTAGACTTTACCTCTATTTTTTTCATGCCTATAAAAGTTATTGAGTTAAAGCTAAAAAAAAGGCACCCTCGATTTATTATAATGTCACAATTGTAATTTTTAAAAATTAAACTTTTTATTTGGAAATTTAAAATATACCCAAAAGTAGAGAATGGAATAATGAACTCCCTTAGATTCATCACCAGATTCAGTTATTTTTTCCAGTTTTATTGGGATGTAATTGACATACAACATCGTATTAGTTTAAGATGTATAGTGTAATGATTTGCTGTGCGTATAAACAATTGACCCTTGAGCAACATGGGGGTATGGGGTGTTGACTGCATGCAGTCAAATATGAGTATAACTTTTGCTTTCAAGAAGCTTTGGCAGTCCCTCAGTATCCATGGTTTCAAGACCCACCTCAGATAACCAAACACACAGATGCTCCAGTCGCCTATATAAAGTGGCGTGTATCAGCGCATACAGTTGGCCCTCTGCATCCGCAGACTCCCAGCTGTGGATCAAAAACAGTACAGGTATTTTATTGAAAATAATTTGCCTCTAAGTGGAGCCACACAGTTCAAACCCCTGTTGTTCAAGTGTATTGCGAAATGGTTACCACAATAAGTCTAGTTAACATCACCTCACATAGTTAGGTGTGTGTGTGTGTGTGTGTGTGTGTGTGTGTGTGGTGTGTGTGTGTGGTGTGTGATGAGATTTTTAAGATCTACTCTTTAGCAACTTTCAAATATGTGTTACAGCATTGTTACTAGTCACCTTCCTGTACATTACATTCCCAGAACTTATTTATCTTAAAACTTATTTATCTTAGAAGTTTGTACATTTTGACCACCTTCACCCATTTCCTCCTCCCCCAATAATTTTCAACATTTTGTGATTTTGTTTCATCTATCCTCCTTACTTTTTTTTTTTAATCCAATTTACAGATCTCTTCTAAACTCAGTGAAGGATCCTACCAGGTTCAGTCACAGTGACGTATCTGGTGTGATTCTGAGTGCAGCAAGATTGAAAGGAGGGGGAGGATAGTCAGTGCCAGCAAGTGACTGTTTCTCCTCTCCATTTCCTATGGCAGGAAGAAGCAGGTGATGGGTGAAGCTGAGTCAGGCGATTTGGCTCCTTTCCTGCTTAACCCAAACTACCTACTTGACCCTTCTGGTCTCTGAGGACACCTGTTTAACTTGCCTCTGGGCCGGGCTCCTTCTGCCATGCCCTGTCACTGCTGAAGTCTTAGCTCAAAAAAACCAGTTCTTCCTTTCTGCAGTTCCTTTCCATCATTCTGTCATCACCCTAAGAAGCAAATTAGCTTCTTCTGGAGGAAATAAACGGCAGACCCAGTCTACGCACAACTAGTTTCTCTAGCAGAGATCTTATTAGCAAAGTTAAAAGGGGAACTACACTCAGCAGAAGGCCTCTCTCTCCACCGTGCACATTCACCAGGCAGGAAGGTGGGGGGGGATGAGCAATTTAAAACTTCTACCTCTGTGTGGGCTTGTGTGGCATTTCCTGGAAAGACAGTAATATGCTTTTAGAAGCTTGGGGTCTACATTAACCCCTGCCATGCCTGTGTTCATCCCCGAAGATATGAAGTTGAAATTCTTCATTTTATATGGAAATTTTTATCTATCTGCAAACATGGAAAGAATAGAATAATAAGCTTCCATCACCAGTTTCAGTAATTATCAGCATTTTGTCGTTTAAACATTTCAATCATGTGTCCTAGTAGGAGAGTTTTTTATCTGGGTATGTTTGTTTGTTTATAAATTATATACACATACCACTCTACTGTTACATCGTGTACACACAAAAAATAGAAAACTAAGTAGAAACGGAGCATCTAATGTTTTCTCTCCACCCTTTTCACATCCTGTATACCCCATGGGGGGCACCCACTCTGCAGCCCAGTGATTTAGAAACATGACAATAATTCACCACACGTGTACTGGAACCGGCCATCACAGACACTGTGGGTGCTGAGGGGACTGTGCTGGGGCAGGATGCCAGATCTCACTGCTGTAGCCTCTGAGTCCGTAGAATGTCATGCTGACCTCTCCCGGTGAGAGGCATGCATGAGTCCTACCTGGGACAATGACTTCTTTCTCATCTGCCTCTTTCTGAACAAGAGCCCCCAGCATGAATCTAGACCCCACAGTCTGAGCATGTTTCATGCTTTGTTATTTCTTATTTTGACAGATTATTTAGCCTAGCCATCTGAGATCATTTTGCTTGCTTTAATTTTTTTGTTTGGACCTTTGCTGCCTTACAAGAACAAATCATTTTGTCTCATTGAGTAATATTTTAGCTTTGTTTATCTTATTAACTTGACTTCCCTTTTACTTTTCATTTAAAAATAAGAACTAGGAAGGGACAACACAGGGGACATGGTGACAGGCCAGGTCTCAAGTCTGAAGGTTGGGTGCCAGCACCTTCTCTGGTCTGCTCTGCTTTTCATAGCCTCTTTTCATCCTTACAGCAGGATTCATTTGGTCCTTTGGAGAAATTTGGATCCCAAATTCAATTGGTAAAAAAAGGCATAGTCTCCATGCTTAAAAAACAAGCAAAAAACAAACTACCTGTCAGGTAGTTCGGGGGCTCTGAGGCTCAAATTACCCTGCAGGACCAGAATAAGACAAGCCCAAAGACAGTGTAATACTGGCAGGCTGCTGGGAGAAAAGCCTTGCTTGTTCTCAGAAGCTACGAGCCTGACAGGAGTTCTGTGAACTGAAGACCTCGCCCTCTGGCATGTATTAGCACCAGCTGCTGCCCAGTCTGACACCACAGAGGGCAAAGGGAGAGAGAGAGTGGGACCTGCAGTCAGGGAGGGCAGGTGGGAGGCTTGCAGGTCTGACCCCAGAGATTTGTGAAGTATTTTGAATGTCTCTTGTTGTTTGTTTGTTTGTTTTTTGGTGGTGGTATAATAGAGTCTCTAACTAAGCTATGAAATCCCTTTTATTCTGCTCAATTTATAAGGTATAATTAAATGATCCATTTAACCCAATGCAGTGAATGAATAGCCTGTTGTCGGCGGGTCTTCACGACTCCCTCCCCTCATCATGAGAACCAGGGAGGTACTGGCTGCTGGAATTATCTCCATCTGGGTTCCCAAGAAACGCAGGGCTCTCTTCCTTTGTTAGACATGCCCTTTTCAAAAGAGAGGGCCTGTAACGTCTTCCAATAACCGTAGCCTGCATAGAAGTAAAAAGCTCTGCAAGCTCTAGGGACCTGCCTTTCTTCCTATACCTTCCTCAAGAGAAATGTATTCAGTACTCAGGGCTAGTCTTTCACGCATTAACCAAGAACTAAAAAAGTAAACTAAAGAAGAACTAAACATCATTACCGGCAAGCCAGGGGTCCTGTAGGACAAAAGAGTGAGTGTGAGTGTGACCTCAGGGCCAAGCACTAACTGATCCAATCTAGTACCTTTCTGACCTGGTAACCTTCCATCTAGTCTCCTATCCTATGTAAGCTCTATTGGAGAGGGGAGAAGCAGATGTGGACTCAGATATATACAAGAATTGAGAATGACAACCAAGGTTGAAGGAGCACCCCCATTTATGACAAGGTATTCTAATGGCAGAAGGAAAAGAGCATAAGTTTCTATTTGGACAAGATGTCCATCATGTTTGCTTATGAGCCCCTGGCCAAAGAAAGTCACAGGACCCTGCCGGCATTCTTTTCAGCCATTCATCACAGACCACAGCTTTCAGAGGTGACATGGCGTGGGCAGCAGATGGATGCCCAGCTGAGATCTCTCTGTCTCTTGGAGGAGACTTTGAGAGGCCTAGAGCTGAGCAAGCCCCTAACAACGATGCCACTCGTACTGTCCACAAAAGGACTCTGTGGGGTGGCCTCACCTTTAATCATCCACCTGGACATCCATCCTCCTTCTGATGCTCAGTGTGTTAGTCAGCTCAGAATGCCCTAACAGAATTCCTGAGACCAGCAGTCTTAAAGAACAGACTTTTATTTTCTTGGCAGTTCTGGAGGTTTGAAGTCCAAAATCAAGGTGTCGGCAGAGCTGGTTTCTGGTGAGGACTTTCTTCCCAGCTTATAGACAGGCATCTTCTTACTGTGTCCTTCCATGGCATTTTCTCTGGTGTCTCTTCCTCTTCTTATAAGGGCACTAGTCCTGTTGGATTAGAATGTACCCTTATGACCTCACTGAACCTCATTTACCTCCTTAAAGGTCCTATCTCCAAAAGCAGTGACTTTGAGAGTTAGAGCTTCAACCTATGAATATGGGGGGATGCAATTAGTCTGTAGCATACAGTATCCCTGAGATAAGGCAGCTTTCACAGTATATACTTTAGTGTTCTCAACAAGCCTGCAAGGAAGTTATCAGCATCATCATTTCCACTTTATAGATAAGAAAGATGTTATACCTTCTTAGTAAGTGGAGGATCCTGGACTAGAACTGTTGCTTTGATGCCAAATCACATGTTCTTTGAACTGCAGCACAGAATTTGGGCCTTATAAACACTAGAAATGAAATTCTGCACACTTACTGAATTAATAACTGTAAGGATTATGCAATATATGGAAAATTATTTACAAAATAATGTTAAGTACAAAAATAGTTCACAAAAATATATATTCTCTGTGGATACCACTATGTAAAAACTATGGATAAAAACTATTCCTAAAACTTGAAAAGGAACAGAAAAAATGAAGTACTTAGTCTTCAGGGTGGCAGGGTTTTCTTTTCTTTTTTTTTTTGTTCTAAGTTGACTTAAGAAATACATTTTTAAATAACAGAATTTCAGCACTGGCAAAGCAAGGGAAGTTGAAAGTTGGTGGAAACAGGAGAATTATGTGACCATTTGCCACAAACATTTTTGGGACCCAGAAACCTAGGCCAAGTACCAAATTCCATAGTGTTCGACAGGCTTTTCCGCTATGAAAACTCTTTCAGCCCCCAGCTTCTGTGACTGAACAATTGCTCTAACTCATTTGATGAACGAGGCAGGTCCCTATGAATTGAGAAGGCTAAAGCCAAATACAGTTTGGAGGATGATTAGCTGCTACAGGGGCCGAGAGTTAAAATCGAGCCACGGTGAGGAAGAAAAGAAAATATCAAATGTAAACGAAGACTCTTCCCCCAAAACTTAGTCCAAGCAGTATAGGACTTAGGCCAGCAGGGCTTAATGCAAAAGAGGCAAGCGTAAATAGAAAATCCATGTGTAATAGGAAGTCTTCTAGAAGACATTCGAAGAGCTTTCTGAAGGCCTCAGCCCCACCCTCTGGGCCGGCCTCCAGGAGCCTCTCTGGCAGGAGTTGTAAGATGCCTCAATGAAGACGTTTTGTTTTCAAGTCCATTTAACATTACTGTAGTGAATGTATGACTTTAGTACCAGCGAATTCTTCTTTCTTCTTTCTCCTGGAACAAAGTCATCTGTCTCTTAAAATCATCTCTGTTCTGTAAACAGGTTCTGATAATAACGCGTGCTGTGCATCCCCTCGATTAACAGAGATATTTCAGTGCACCCCTCCCTAGAACAGAGTGCTCTGTTGTCTAAGACCCACATCCAGCTTTCCTACCACAGTGGGTGTTTTTCTTCCAGGCCCAGAAGTTGTTCCTTGCTCAGATCTCTTTATTTTAGGAGTTAATAGCTTTAGATTGTAAAAAAAAAAAACCCAAAAAACAAAAAAAAACAGATTGAAACTGTTAAGCTAAATTAGTCCAGGCATTTTATCAGCCCATTCAGGAGAAATAAGAGTAATTCCCAAATTCAATATGAGAAAAATTCATATGTTTAACAAAGAATAATGAGTGATTGATGCTTAGCTAAAGGAAGCTACCTATAAAAACATGTTCTATCAGAGGATTCCTTTCATAGTAAGTGAGATATTTTATATGATCCAATTTAGTTAAAATAAAATCTGTTTTCATCTATTTCACAAACACATCTCTTTGTATGCAGTGTGCATGCGTATATTGCCCCATTATGTGTGATGTAATGGTCTAGTCGAGGATTTGTTCTCTGACAACCAAAAATGTCCTTTATGATACCATTCTTGAAAATGTTAAGAATATACCCCAAGCACCCATTAACAAAGGATTTTGAATCTACTGATCATGGATTTATCTTGAATTTCTTTATACTTTTTTTTTGTGCCATTCTGGGAACAACAAGTTGCATGTTTCCCAGTTGTATCTAGATTGTATTTTTTTTCCTCTTCTTAATTTGGAGTACAAATTCAAATGTCTAACACAATAAGTCAATAAAGTGGTCTGCTATAACCGTTAAAAGCGTGAGAGTGGGAGTCCCACTTAGAGAGAGCAGCCACTGTCAGCCTATTATTGCCATGTGGGAGCAGTGTGGCCAATTTGTTTTGATTTTTCATGAGAAACCCCCTGAGTGTGAATTTTTTTTTCCTGGAATTTTTAAGTATTGTCAATTCAATAAAAATTTAAAAGACACTGTAGAGCAAATAGTTCCCAGTCTATAGATGTCCTATTTTGTTTCTGATACTGTGTCTGTATTTTTGGACACTGGATACTGCAAATATCCAATTTATTTCTGTCTTAAATATTTCTCTTTTACATTTCAAATGTACTTACTCGTTTCTGGAATTTGATATATGAATCCGTAGTCACCTGATTCTCCACTTCCTAACTGTGACAACTTTTAATATATCATTCTTTCAGCTCTCATCTAAACACACTAAAGACTATTTTTAATTATTCTGTAACTATATAGAAATGGCTCTGTGTGCTACCTTATTTTATTTACTTTGACTCAGGCACAGTCATATACATATGTGGTCATGTAGTAAAATGATAACATCAATCTTTTCCTTTGTTTTTTTTGTATCAGTTGTTGTTCTTGAGGATGATGGTAAATTCATGGTCACAGGCCAACTCTTCTTCCTTTTTCTCTGCAGCCTTCATTTCATCAAGCCGATAGTGTGCGGGGAACCCGCCATCATGGGCTGGTGGAGAGGCCATCCAGGACCCGCTTCCACCCCCTTCACCGAAGATCTGGGGACAAGCCTGGACGGCAAATATCCTTTTTCATTGTCTGAGGAGAGTATACGTTTTGAAATGTTTGGAAGGTTTTCAGGATTTATCTTCTGTGCAATTCCTCTTTGGCCTCAACATCTTCATTTTATCTGGTGAGTGGAGGTGATCAAAGTAAGTGAGTTGGAAACTAGAAACATCTCTGCAGCCAAAAATTGGAAATATCGTTGGAGGTGTTTACTTTGTGGAGACATTGATAAAGTTCAGTTTGTATGTTCAGAAGTAACTGAACATAAACAACATGTAATTCAGCCCCATTGCAGGGTTTTCTCAGCTTTTGCTTGAGAAATCAACAAATTCAGAGTTAGATCTGGCTTTGAATTAGCTTCAAGAGATTTAGTCCATCTAGCTAAACACATACACGGATATGTGACTTATTTTTATTTCTGTTGACCTGCTGACCAGCTGTTAAAAGTTACAGAAGAAATTTCATATGATTTTCTATTTATGGAGTTTCAAACTCAATAAAATGAAAACTAAAACATAAAGCTGGTATTTAGGAAAATTCTTAGACAGTGATGTACACTCTCATGCTGTTAGCTAGGAATAAAGAAAAGGAGATGATGAATTCATCTGACAATGTTATTTAACCAGTACTTCTTACTAGGCTGAAGCAGGGTGCACTTCTGGACGGCCAGCCAGCCTTGTGCCGAGGGCTTTGGGGGCATATCATGCAGCTGGATTTGTGGGAGAGGACACAGAATAAGTGTGCCAGGAGGGCCTGAGCTCTCACTTCTCACACGCGGGTGGAGGAAGGCGCAGAAAGGCGGGGGCGAGTCTAGCTACTGAGCTAAATTCCTGGCAGTGATGGTAGAATTGGCTTCAGGAGCCTAGAAACCAGGAAGTAGGGGGAAGGGCATTCATGTTTACTGAGCACCTACCCATGCCAGGCACTGTGCTGGGCAGTTTATATGTCATTTAGTCCTTAAAACTCACAGAGTATAGTTTGTTTTTTTAACCCCCATTTTCAGTGAGGAAACAGAAGTTGAAGTTAGTTGCCCAAGATTCCCCTGCTGAAGTTGGAGGGGCCCAGATCCAGCCACGTCAAGCGGACTCTTGGCTTGGGTGCCTCCCTTCTCTTCACCCTAGTCACTCCGTTGTGCCCACGACCACCTGCAAGAAAGGCCTGTGGGAGGAGTTATGGGGATGCACAGAGGAAGCTGCTGCTTTTCTTGCCCTCAAGCTTCTTGCAGTTTTTCATCTATTTGGAGGAAAGGATAATGACCCTGGGGAACATTTATTTCTCCCTCTCTCTTCTGTCCCCAGAGACACAACACATTTGCTCTGTCGAGATACCCTGATTCTTAGTTTTGTATAGTATGTGGCTATTATCTGGGAAAGTGACAATGACAACTGATTTTGAGGAATGCTTAATAACTTTTACATAGAATGCAAAAGGTAAAGGAGAATTGAGTCCATTCTTCAGCTAATTCACATGAGTGTGGGTGGAATAGTACATCAAACCATTGTCCGAATTGCTTGGAATTTTAAAGCAAAGATTTTGTTTCATTGCTTGATTTTACAATATATCTTTTTCTAATTTCTCAATTCCCTTTTTCTATGTAAGTGTTCTCTGTAAATATTGTGTGTGTTGGGGGGGGCTATCTCAGATCCTTTTTGCAGTAAATATAGTGTAAATATATACATATACAGTTTAAAAACCAAAGGAGTAACTTGGAAGAGGTGGGGTTGAAGAAAAGCAACAGAGGAATGTTCATTCACTTAACGATTTAAGTATCAGCTTTGTAGACACCATAGATATTATGGCAAACATAATATGGTCCCTGCCCTCAAGTTGCTTACAGCTCAGTGGGAGAGGCAGCTAGGTACAGAAGTGGTCACAGCACAGTGTACTGGGCTATAGTTGAGGCATAGCTGTAGTGGTCGTAGTTGAGCTCATGGGAGGGGCAGCCTGAACCAGCCTTGGGGGGACTGAGAAGGCATCCTGGAGGAAAATCTGAGGCTTGAAGGATAAGAAAGAAGTAAGAGGATAATGTGTTCATTTATTCAACAGATATTTCCAGACCCTCTTCTATGTAAAAGGCACTTTTTCCAAGTACTGGTGACTCCGTGGTGAATAAGACAGACATGGCCCTGCCTTCTTGAGTTTATAGTCCTGTGGGAAATGACGGACAGCAAACAGGTTTAAAAAAGTGTTTAAGGAAAATAATTTCAGATGGTCATAAGTGATAAAGAGAGAGGAAAGCAGCTGGGAAGGGAATGATCCAGGCAGAGGGAATAGCTTTGCAGTTTCAGAATGGTACTCTTTATAATAGTGGATAACCTGACCCTATGTGTAGGTTAACTTGTGAGAGCAGCAGCCAGGCAGATCACCTGTGTTGGCCAACACGCTTGGGGAAAAGAAGCAAAATCCCAATTAATGTATACAGAAATGAAAGTCGTTCGGCAGAAAGTACAGGTCTGATTCACAGATCGTGAGACATCTCTCTGTATTCTCTTCTTAAGCACTGAACTGGGGTCCTGGCCTGGATATCTGCTAACTCAAAAAAAAACTCTTTACCGTAGGCCTGCCTGTGCATGAACAACAAGTCTCTTTTGAGGAGTCAAGAGTCCATGAGCTCCTAGTAAAATAGAAACGTGGGATGATGTCGAAGGTACTCAGGAGAACCTGGAAGAAGAGGGCTGCGGTTCCTTTTCTCCATTCTCGGCACTCGTATGAGTTTGACATAATTTGCTTAAAATGGTTGCCTTTCACACTTGTCTGTTACCTCCTTAATGAAGTTTTATCATTTGAAAGTATTAACACTTTTGAATCTTTGTTAGAACAAAAAGAAAAAATATATCTAGAATTCTCTCATTACAGCTATTTCTTGGCTGGGGTCTTATTTTAGAACGGGCAAACTGGCCTAGATGAGGATTCAGCTGTCTGATATAGTGATCTCAAATGAAATGAACATTGTTTAACAAATAGTTCAGCTTCCCCGCAGAGTAGGCAGCCACGAAAAGCAGAGCTCTGGCTCAGGGAGATTCCTCCTGTGGTGGGCGGCCTTAACCGCAGAGGAGACTGGTGCAGTGGGCTTTGCTATTGGCGTGGTGGCCGCTGCAAGCAAAGCCCAGGGCGCTTGCTCAGCGGGGCCCTGGCTTGGAGCCGCTGTCAGGGTAGAGGAGAGGGGGCCTGGGCTTGAAAACTCACAAAAGACCTCTTCTGCCTTTCTGCAGCTGCTCCAGTCTCTTGCAGCCCTTCTCATTCCTCATGGGCAGCAGTCATGTATCTCTAAATTGTCTTGTTGAATTTCTGATCTATTAACGTAAATTTACAGCAAATGTAAGAGTATCTCAGACCTTTGGGTAACGCATTGAAAAAGAAGGGGAAACACTGACAAATGATAATAAATGCTGCCTTCTACAAGCGATGTGTTTTTAGAAAGACAGTAAAACACGTTTAGAGCATTTCTGATTTATATCCCTCAGAAGACTTGACGGTATACTGAACCTGGGAAAGCAGACTGAACACTAAAGAGAGGCCTTGAGACCTGCTGCAGTTAGGAATGGCTTCCCTCTTGGGACTAGATAGGCCTTGTTAGATTTTTTTCATAGGATAAGACAAATTTTGGACATTGGTCTGTAGAACACTTTCTTCAAAATGCATGGCCTGTTACATTTGAGAAGCACTGTGCTCTGCTCAGTTATTAGGGCTCTGAGAAGCCCTGCAGTTGAGAAACTTCTTATCTTTAACCCACGGTTTCCAAAATTTCTTTGATCGCAAAACCCAATATTTACCTAACACCCATTAGAGATTTCCATCTCAGAGAACAAGGAAAAAGACCCCAAAAGGTGCCACTTGTATACCTCTCCTAACATTTGACTTTCACATATATTCTAGCAGGACATAGTTGGATGTAAAAAGGGCAAGAGGAAGTAGAGTGATAGTGAAGACCTGGTTAAGAAATTAGGAAGGAGTCAAATTGTTACCAGTTTTACATATTAAATCTGACTCTGGAACTCATCTTGGTGGGCGGGTTCAATGAGCAGCTTTATAGTTCTCTTATCCCATCAGCTGCATGGACGGTCACAGGCCTGCCCACACACACTCTGTCTCTGGTAGAAGATGGTGGCCCCCAGGCTAGAGGGCAGTTCCTACGCCCTGCCCCAGGTGCACTCACCACAAGGGAACAGGAAGCCTAAAGGAGAACCCCACTGAGGCAGGCAGCTCTAGACCGAGATCTGGCAGGACTTGTTTGGAGCTTCAGTGGCTCAGTGACCCCACCCTTGGGCTACAGATGTCCTCTTACCAGCAGAAGAGCTACTCCCCTTTCTTTGGGGAAGAGCGAGTAAGGACTTTCCCTCTAACACCCCTGCAAGCGGGGAAGGGGGGTACGAGTTACCGTGTTGATGGACTGAGGCAGGAACATGAGAGGGATTTTCCTCTGCGGGACTGTGGAGAGCTGGGGAGAAAGAGAGCAGACTGGGTTGACTCTGAGGTTCCCAGCTGGAGCACCCAGGTGAGTGGCATCTTCCATTAAATATGGCGGACTGTAACATTGACATCAGAAAGGTTAAAATGTTAACTTATACCTCAACATCGAAACAATCGATGTTTTATCATTATTTTCCTATTACACTGCAGCATTCTAATTTGCTTTACTAAATTAGAATGATTTCAAGGATGACAGTGTGCTGAGACAAGTGATTCACTTCTGCTTCAGGAAATTAAGCTCTCTGACATTCGTCAAACTCTGAAAAAAGAAGAAAACAGATAACCACAGGTTATGAGATTCAGCGCCTCCTGCCTAATGGTGCTGACGACTAAAATACTGATATGTGTCATCTCTCAGAGGGCGTTCTTCTTTATCACCTTTTTCTCTTCTGTCTCCTGCTGCAGTTTCTTCTAATCTGTACTTCATATAATTAGGCCTGATAGTTCATGTTGAAATGTCTCTCTTTCAAAAAATCTTTTTTTGTATTGACTCGGATTCAGATTAAGAAATGAGATAACTAAACGTGACAGACTAATACACAGAAGGTGAACCTTGTGATCATAATGCTTCTCCTAGCAGAGGAGACCTTTCACGCTGACCCGTGGAGCGTTCGATGCTCACACTTCTACAACCAGAGCCTGCGCGTGCCAGGGGTGCCCAGCCCAGCCTCTGCATAGGGTCCGCTTCCTCCTGAGCCCAAGCAGATGGCTTCTTTTATAGAGAATCACTGAAGACTTTTTAGTAGGAGAATAATATGATTTAAAATGTTTCAGAAGACTATTCTTTGATTGTAATTAACTGAATTAATGTTGGGCTACTGTACTCAGCATGTGTAGTGCAGCATCACGTTTGTGCTCATGCATCTGAAATATCTTTTGAGGCATGCTAGGCCCACCGAAGAACACGGAACTTATAAAATGGAGCCCTTGACAACATAAGGAACTTTACATTTCTCCACAATCTAGTGTAGCCATCTTTTGGTTGTAAGTAATAAGAACTCTCTTTAACTTGGAATAGGAAATTTATTTGCTTATGGCACCCAGGGGCTTGATCCAGGGGTTGTACAAATGCACCAAGACTCTGTATCAGCAAGGTGCCACCTCCGTGTTGAGTCATGCGTAGACAGGCTTTCATCTCCTCACTCAACTGAGGAAACTTTTTTCCTCCCCTCAAAAACATTCTCTTTGGTCCTGTTCGTTTCACGAGCCCATCCCTGAACCAAGCACTATTTCTGGAGGATAGGGTACTGTGCCTGGAAATACAGGGCCTGGGTACCTCCCATGGGACAGGGAGGCCTATCCTGAATAGCCTTACCAGGTCTGGAGTGGAGGCAGAGGGAGTTCTTAAAAACAAAAGATGCGAGGCAGGCATAAAAAATAAGAAACACCCACATGAATCATGCAAAGGTGGCACTGGTTAGAAGATAGAGGAATGGACTTTCCAGAGGAAGTTGATAAGAAAAAGCATGGAGGAAGAGCTATTGGGTGTAGAGATGAAGATAAAGGCCAAAAATTCACTTGTTTGTTAACTCTCTACAATTTCAGTGTCTTAATTCTGCTTCACCTTTTTATCACGTTTATTTTTCCTTTATTAAAAATTCTACTTCGATGGTAGTGCTTTTGGAGCCAGTTACTCCACACAGCCCCTGGATGAGAGTTGGCCAAGGTAAGCAAGCCACATTTTAAAGATATGATAGGCATGTGTTATTTTTGGATGCTTTCACTTTATTGACCTTGAATGCTGTTTTAGACGTTTCTAATATAAAGCATAGAATCTTGTTTTCTCTTAGAAAACTTGTCTTTTCACATGTAATCATAGGCTTATATGAAAGTCTAAAATGAAAGCTATTTAATTCTAGATCTTCATTTTTAAAACCAAATAGAAATGCAGTTGGAATACATTTACCAATATAATACTCTGATATGGCATTCTTATATCTGATACATGGAAAAATAAATGCCTGTCCTTAGGGTGTTTAGTAAGCTGCTAAAAGGAACATAAGCTTTAATAAACTCCCCAATTGGTAATTTGCACAGTGGATTTGACTTAGGGTCTCTGAGTATTTTGGTATATAGAGGATACATACAAAAAAACCCACAAAAAACATTTTTTAGTATAGAGGGGAACGGAATATAAAATTAACTGAAAAGACTGCTACATACTTTGTGTGTGGTATCATTTTCAGGCCACAAGTCAGTTTTAGGAAGCATTTGAAATGCACATATTGAAAACATTGGGCTCCCTGGGTTGAGGTCCACTCTCTGTCCATTCTCTGGGCACATACTAACGAAGCACTTACTGTGGATGACGTAGGCAGGACCTGCGAAAGGTGGGCATGAAGGTGGGCAATAGTTGGCTCTACCTTAAGTAGGTTTTCAAGTACCCTCTTGGGACCCAAGGTTGTAGGATAAATACAATACCTTCTTTTAAATCATAAAAAAGATATTTCTTAACTGATATTTTAAAATTTTGTATCCAAGAAAAAAAAAATGTCTTTTGCTTTCCAGGCACTAGGATTAGGCAGATGAATATTTTCATGTACTGGGTAACTAACAGTTGTATTCCTCTTCGTGGCCATCTGTATGAGAATGCAAAGTTTTTACACGCAGGATTGCCATGGCACTACTTAAACACACACTCAAGGTGTGTGATGAGGGGTCATTTGTTACACATCTGGAGAAATACCTGATATCCCCTAGAGAGGAGTCGATCATGGACTTGAACTATTTCCATAGGCATTGAAAGGTGCTTGTTTGCCCTCCTTAAAAAAAAAAAAAAAACAACAAAAAAAAACATATGCCCAGATAGCTAATCCCATTCTCATGGATTTGTAGTTGTTTTTATCATAGAAAACATAAGTCAAAGAACCCGGAGATATCATTTTGTCTGACCTCATTTTAACAGTGATGAGTGAAGTGAGCATTTTGAAATGCTTTTCCTCAGGTTGTATAGCTAGGTGAGTTGAAGAGGCAATTCTCAAACACAGGTCTGAGTTTTTCCTTTGCTTCCTGTGGATTGAACTTCTTTTCTCTTTATGTTATTCTGGTTTTTAAAGGCAGCATTCTCTTTGGAAAGAAGAAAAGCATCCTGGGTTCAGGTTGACATCGGCGCTTAACAGGTACATGGGTTGTTTCCTAGTAGAAATAACTTTTAAAGAAGACCAGTCCATATGATTTTCCTGATGTTCTTTTTATATTATCCAGTTACCAGATATGTTTGTATCAGTTGTGCTTATGTGAAGTATTAAAAAAAAAAAACACCAAACCTTGCACCATTTATTGAATGTCCACAGGGGACAGCATAGCACAGTGTAAGAACATGAGGTCTGGGGTGAGACTTCATGGTTTGCATCTTACTGTGACTTTGAACAAGTTATTTGACTTCTCTGTGCCTCAGTTTACTCATTTGGAAAAGGGAGATAATAATACCTTTGTCGAGGGATGGTTGTGAAGTTTCAATAAGATAATGCACGGGAAGCATCAGTATTCAATACACATTAGCTATTGTTATGATCACTTTGGGCCAGACTCCAGTGCTAAGTGTTTTACACAGGTCATTTTTTCAAGTCTGGTAATATCCTGTAAGAATGAGGTGGGATTTTTTTCTGTTCTAAGAGGTTAAATGACTTGTCAAAGCCATTTAGCTAATATGTGATGGAACTAGGATTAAAAAAATGTTTTGTATAGTGCAAAATCTTAAACATACACAAAAAGGAGAAGAGTTATAAGAAGTCCCTGTGCCCATCTTCTAGCCTCAGTCCTTTTTGCCATCCTGCCACTCTTGTTTCTTCTCTAGCCCCTCCTCCTACCACCATCCCACCACCAGCTAGATATCTCTGACAGTCTTATGATCTGATAAGAACTTAAAAAAAAAAGACCACATGCTGTTATTACATTTAATAAAATTCACAATAACTCCTAATTTTAGCTAATATCAGTCTATATCAATTTCACTAGGGAGTGCCCTTCTTGTTGCTAGATGGGAAGCTGTCTGATTCACGAGTTGCTTAGTAAAGCCATTTAGATCTTCAAAAGAAAAACAAAATTCCCAATTGTCTCCTTGCATTTGATATTTTCTCTTGGGTCTCTTTAATCTGTAAAGGAGCTAGAATCTGAACCCAGGGCTCTCTGATCCCAGAGTCCATGCTCTTCCTGTTGTAACACACCGGTTCTGACCTGCTTCTTCCCTCATCTGACCACAGCACAGCCGTGGTGTGCACAGTCAGGCCACGCAGCTTAATGGCCACATGAAACTCATCTGGAACAGACCACAAAGAAACATTTTAAGCTGAATTGAAGTCCACAGGTTCCTCTTATGGCAGAAAGTTTGATCTTTGGATGAAATAATAATCATCTCTTGGAGTCGAGGCTCTGTATAAATTGGAGCCCTCGGGGCAGGAGAGAGGGGGGATTTCGGAAATAGGCCACAGGTCAGAGGTTCCAAAGCTTTTTACCTTAGGGCTCCATTACAACCTTAACACCCTTGAGGCGCTGAGAGTTTGTTTATATGGGTGTGTCTACTGGTATTTATCTATTGGTATTAGAAATTAAATTGAGAGATTTTTTTTTTAAATGATATTTATCATCAAAATAAATTTATTTATTTATTTATTTATTTATCTGTCTATTTTTTTATTTAGTTGAAGAAATGGTTTAAATTTTCACCTGTCTACCTATTAGTGAATTTTAAATAATAAAATAAAAATAATAAACCCATTACATGTTAAATAAGATATTTTTTAAAAAAGATTTGTGATGTATTATAGAATTGTATACTTGAAACTAATATAATTTTCTTTACCAATGTCACTCTAATACATTTTAAAAATACAAAAAAAGAAAGAAGGGAAGTTCTATTTTTCAAAGCAAAAAACTTACCAAGTAGCATAATGTTATACCTTTTACAAATATCTTGAAGGTAGCTGGGTTCTCTGCTTATACATTGTTTGTGGTGACATCACATGTTACATAGCTACTGGAACACTCCACTGTGCTTGCCAGAGAATGAGAGTGAAAAGGCAAAGAACATCTTAGTATTATTTTGAAACTCATCTTGACTTACACTCTCCCTGAGAGGGTTTGAGAATCCCTGCCATAGATAGTCCTTCGTACGGGAGGAAGAGTTATCAGTGGAGAAAATGAGTGCAGCCACAGAGAATATACTTGTCACGGTGCTCTTCTATGTCGCAAGGAAGAATGGGCAGGTCTTACAGGAAGCCATGAATCTGGGGCCCACCTTGTTAAAATGGATCATTGCGCCATCAGCATCAAGGGATAAGGTTATACAGGTACAAATTAGAACCACTTGGGTGTGGGTGAGCCTCAGGGGCTATTATTGACATCAGCGACTTCAGGTCTGTCCAAACCCCTCATTTTATGGATTATTATAAATCGATTATCCTTACCTTCTGTTGGTAATTTTCCACAAAGAATATTGCATTTTCACTAAGGAAAAATGGGTTTCAACCAGACTGTCTCTTGCCCCCTTAGGACCAATTCTGATTCTGCTCTTCACACCAGTGCTCTGAGCACCAAGCCCCAGGACCCCTATGGAGGAGGGGGCCAGTCGGCCTGGCCGGCCCCATACATGGGTAAGACACACAGGCCCCCCGCCAACAGCAGCTGTGCTTTCTCGCTCTGTCATAGGTGTTTAAATGGTGCATGCCCTTCCCCAGCTCGGCAGTCTTCAGAGGCGACGCTCCTGGCGGGGAGCATGTGTGGATTTATGATGAAACGAGGTCACGTGCTTTGTTCCTGCCTCTTCTGTGGCAGAGTCCCCCTCCTTGGCACCTCTTGGCCCTCAAGGTCTCTTCCCTCCCCACCGCAGTCCTCGTTTTCACATGGACATACCATAATTTTCTAACTGGCCTCTTTATTTCCAGTCTTATATTCCTATAGTCCAGTTTTATGTGGGTTCTCTGAAGATCCTCTTCCCATTCAAAATCTAAACAAACTGAGAAATGAAACCAGAAGTTACAGATGGAGCCAAATATCACCTTTATTATTGTCGAGAGGATGTGGCCTTTCTTTGTGGGTCCATGCCTGTTGTGACTGAACCCCAGACTGAGGCCACTCACCCCAGTGGCTGTCAGTACTGGCCTCAGTTGACCCCTATGGGAGGAGTGCTGAGGAGAGTCTGAAGGGCAGGGCCAAGCAGAGAAGGCATGGCCTGACAAGAGGAGGGGGCTGAATTGGAGCTGGGCATCACCTGCTCAGTTGTTCCCCATTTTGCTGGGCATTCCATTGTTCACCTTCCTTGGGCCACAGTGAGTAAAGGGGAGCAGAGAGGCCAGGGGTGAGCAGGAGCTGGGGAAGGGTGTATTCATGCCATCTGCTTCCAGAGTAAACATAGATCTGATCACATTAGTCTCCTGCTTAAGGTCCTCAGCGCCACCCCCTCACCTCCAGGAGAGAGTCTGAATCTTTTCATTCTGGAATGACAGGAGCCTCAGCACTCAGGCCTCCCTTACCTGCCTTCCTTCTCTGCTCACTCACCAGCCTTACTCCCCAAGCCAGCTGTGCGAACCACTTTGGGTTCTACTAAAGTTTCATCCTGTACCTGTCTCTTCCTCTCTCAACTCATTCCTGGCCTACCTGGTCAACACCCTCAGCTTTGTTGCCATTTCTGTGGAGCCATCCTGACCTTCCTCTCTTTGTCAGCCCAGAGCTCCCCTTGTCTTTCTAACATCGCAGAGCTCCTAATGCACATGGCTATCTTGGCACCTGTGTCAGTGCGGAGGAAGGACTGCCTTCCTCATTCCTTGTGTCCGGTGTCAATTTCTCAGTGTCAGCATCTTAATGGTCTTATCCTCAGCACTATGCCTGGCCTGGAGGAGCCCTCAGAGATGGGAAAGTGTGGAGAAAATACACAGTGGCTATGTGTGCAGAGTACCCACTAAAACACACTAGGTGCTGGCATCTAACCTGCGCATGAAACAAGGCTGGTTCAGTAAGACACAGACCGAGCCTGACTTTCTGGGGCTTGTAATTGACTAGGAACAATAGCTTTGAATTATCCATTCCATATGCCAGTCAATATCCTGGAGGGACTGTTGACCACCAATAGGGCTAAGTGTTTGGTCTTGAAACAGGCAAAAATCTTTAGCCAACATAAAACCAGCTTTTCTGGTTTTCTTTACTTTTTAGACAATGTAAAGCCTAAATAATCTGTTTCTTCTGAGAGAACATTCCTGGTCTTCTTTCCTTGCATATAGTGGGGATAGGATTTTAATAATAATTGTTGCTCTATTTGTTCTTTTCATGCAATTCAGAGATGACCACATTTGCCTAAACAAGTGTTTGCTTATGAAGTATGAGGTTTTTAAGAATTCATTAGGGTCATCTAGGCATGTTTCCACACATGGGAAGAGGAGAAGAAAGGTAGCAGTTATTCTGGAATTAGATATGGGTTTGAGAAGTGGGATGCCAGGGTGATGGAGTAGTTTAGCTTCAGGATAGGTAGAGACGGGACTGTATAAGCAAAGCCTGAAAGAAGCAGAGACTGTGGCCAGCGGGGGCCCCCTAAGCACAGAAAGACCCTTGTCTCCCCTGACTGGGAGGGAACCAAATGGAAAGATTTTTACCCTGAAACCTCCAGTAAAGAGCTACATCTCTGCCTCTGGCGTTCCTTAATTTTCTAGAAAGGGACAAAGACCTAATGAGAACAAAGAAATCAAAAGTAATTTAAGGAGCTTTTGAGACTTGCATACAAAGAGAAAAGAGTAAAGAAAGCGGTTGAGTGAAGTACATATGCTCAGAGTGATCTAGCTTCGGAGGGAAGAGGTGAGAAACGTCAGAAGGTGTGAGGACAAATAAGAAAAGCGAAAGAATGAAAACGCTGGTAGAGCAATAGGAAAAGCAGGAATAGAAAGAAATTCTCGAGCAGCATTCCAGGTTGAGTTGAGTGAGAATCGAATGCGCGCTCCTTTTCACATCAGCAGTTAGGAGCTGTTGGGCCACAGTGTCGCACAGCCATGGAAGGTGGGCTGCCCTCCAGCCTGAATGTCTGAACCACGTGGCTGCTGTTGCACGGTTGCCTTGCGAGTGTAGCAGAACTCAGAAACATCCAAATATGGATGTGTTTATATGGGAAGCCAGTGTGTTTAAAATATTATTCAAGTCTCCAAGGATGGGAATTATTTCTGGAGAATTATATTTGCTGGTGGGAGCTATTTTAAATAGTTTCATGTTATTTTCCCCCTGTACTTCATTAAAGTTTTTCATTTTCTTTTCCTTTTGGATTCTAAAAATATCAACTAGCTTTGCAAAAAGGTATTTCTTATTATAGGACCAACCAAATAAAGTAAAGATTAAAAAGTGATGGAAAAATATAATTGGAGCCCAGAATATGGCTCCCCAGCAGAAACAATACTGCTTTTTCCCTGGGAATATTTCCTGAGCATAAAGATGTAATTTCAATGAATGTTTCCATCATTTTTTGTTGTTGTTGTTGTGAGCAGATGATAAAAGAGCATCTGCTTATAGCTTAACTACATGAGCAATAAACTTTGATACATTCACGAGTAGAGGTTTATATCCCAAGAAAATAAAGCCATCATTCTAATACATATTTAGCAGTTTTCATAGTGGTTATTGAGTTGCATGACAATTAGGCATAAATGATAAGCAGTTGATATAAATGACAGAAATAAACTTTTATACAACCAAACAAGATTTTTATCATCTCTCTCTTCTTAATTATCCAGAATCCATTACAAAAAAAATGTTGATCCTTTTTCTGACAGCATATGCAGTTTAATTATTTTACACAGATATATACAAACATTTAAGGACTCTTTGTGACACTTGCCCTGTCCCAAAGCCTAGGATTGTCCCTAAATCTCCTCGGCTCATTGCCAGCCTGTGAAGGAGGAGACGGGGGTGGTCCCTGTCCTCTCAGAGCAGGCTAGAGCTAAGGGCTGGAGAGTGTGGGATAGTTGTCTTCTTCTCACCCGGAGCTCTAGAAGCTGAGTATGACCAGCTGTGGGGACTACATCCCTGAGTTCCTCCTCTGGAACAGGTGTAGGCCAGGATGCCAGCAACCTTTCCACAAGCTCTCCACTTTGAGCTGCATAGTTAAGGAAAAGTTTTAAAACGCTAATAACATTGAAAGTAGTGAGTCTGTTCATGACACAGATAAGAGGGAGAAGGGGTGGACACAGGCATCCCAAATCACCAAGAGGGGCAAAGGGTGCCACCTGTATGGCCGAGGGCCCCAGAATGGAGGGGCCAAAGCACCAGAGGCTTCTTAAAGGACCCACTCTGATTAAGGACTGCATCTCTTGCTGCCCCTCTGCTCCACAAATCAGGACTGTGCTAGGAGTTATTTTAGATTTGTCAGGCGTGGGACAGGCGGAGGGAACATGGTCTCGGTTACACTGAGGAGGTCAGCTTGGTGGCTCTGAGGCTGCGAGGTTTTCTGGAATACAGATGTGGCCTTGGTCCCTGCTGTCACATCCCTGGTGGGACTGATGCAAGTAAGTGGCCTCTCCAGAAATCCAGTCACAGCATGTTCCTTTTTATTTTTAACCCTTTATTTATAGTTGTATCCTATGATCTTTTTTATCCAGTAGTAAAAATCCAGGCCTTGGATATTTTAGTCATATGTTAGCTTGGTGCTGACATTTCAGTTGTCGCCATTACCATCTTCTGTTCACCTGAACTCAAAACCTGGGTTGTTTTCTTTAATACTTATTTCCATACCCAACACCATTAAGTTGGGAAGACCCGTTCAGCCTACCCCTGAGGTGCCTCAGTTTGCTCTCTCTTTAAGTCTTTCCTGCTGATACCCCACTTCCTGCCTTTGGCTGGGACTATTCTGTTGCTTTCTACCTGGTCTTCCTGCCTTAAGGCTTTCTCCTTTCAATTCATCTCACACTCTGGTGTGAGAACAATCTCTAAAGCTTAATTGAATCATGTCGCTGCTCTAACCATGACCTTGTATTCCCTGCATCATGTCAGCTTAGAGCAGCAGCATCTCCTCTTCTTCCTACCTTGTTCTTGGCCTCTGCTCTACACATGTGCCTCCCCTCCCCTTAGTTTTCCTCTCTGTCGCCCTTCTCCTCCTATCTTCACCCTGGAGCATCCCCTTCAGCTTCATTCTCAAGAGTCTAAATTCCTCCAGATACAGCAAGTTGGGCATTCTGAGGGCACACAGGCCAAAGTTTTCGTCCCGGAACTTGCTAGCTATGTGATCTCAGGGCTTAGCACCTACCTCATAGAGTTTCTGTGGTGATGTTGTGAGATCATCTATGTAAAGTGCCTAGCACATAGTAAACGAACAGTAGTGACAGCATAGCTCTTATTATAATCTGCATCATTATACTCTATCTAACTCAGGTGTCACCTCCTCCATGAAGGCTTCCTTCTTTTCAGGTCCAATGGATGGGGTGGCGCTAAGGAGTTATCCTTGGAGTGTCTGCTCACCCAGTTTTATAGGGTAGTCCTCAGTTGAGCCCTCATGGTACAGGGAGAGGTCAGCCTTGCTTATTAAACCCAGAGTGATTGGTGTTGTGATGAGGAAGAGAAGCAATACCAGATTGCTATATAAAACTGGGTTCTTTATTTGTAACAGGGCAGTCACTTCTCAGTGATCAGAATGGTCAAGTGCCGGCCCTTTTCACAGTACAAGGGTCCCAAGGAATCCAGAATGCAAGTCAGAAGCTTCTCTCTTTTCCATTCGACAATGCCGATTAAGAATTAGTACTTTTGTCTGCACTTCATTTTCTACTGTTCTTCTGTTCACATTGCCTTTCTTTAGCTGTGTAAACTCAGGATTAAGCTATAGCCTAGTCCAAGTCCCTCAAAGAGAAGGCCACAACCATCTGAGTAGAGTCCTCTGGTTTTTATGTGCACTAAAATAAAGTTCTAAGTCATCAACTTAGATTGTTTCAATGGGCCTGAGAGAAATTCCATGTTGATGAGTGTGCTTAATTTATCCACTTCTTCCTGTTCCTGGGACTCTCGATGTTGCCCTGCCCCCAGGCTCCACTACGGCTTTGTGTCTTCCACCTGTGTTACAAAATTTGCTTCCATGTTCTGTCTTCTCACCTACACTCTGTCACCTGGCCACACCTAGCACTTCGTGCAGGAACTTAATCAGTATATGTTGAATGAGTGATTATTCGATACTTAGCTTAAGTTTTATAGACTGATCAGATTAATTCACAGATTAAGCTTACCCAGAAACTTATCTAAACTTAAAGTAAGTGATATTTAAAGGCTTAGAATTTAAAAATGTGTCCTGCTTTTATACTGAAAACTCATTTAGCATATTTGGTTGCTCCAAAGAGAATGGTAACATTGCATTCTTGGCACAAGTCTTTGGTTTTAGCCTATAGAGCAGTAGGATATACTGTACTTATCATCTGCAATATATTTTATAGATTAAAAAATACCTTATTCAGCCAGAATTTATTCAAAAGTCAAATTTTTAAAATTTTGACAATAGTTATCACATGTACTATTTAAATTGACTGAGACTTGAGATAAATTACTTTTAAAAAAATGACTATTTGCAAGAAATTATATGTATTATATGTAATATACATACTATATATATATACACACACACACACACACATATAACACACATATGATACACACACACACACACACACACACACAAAACATATAGCACAGAACTTCCACTCTCTTCCTCTGGGCACTTACAGTATGTGTGCAGCAGTGAAGTAGACTTTTGGAGTTATCTGCTCTTCTCCCGTGAGAAGTGGAACAGAGTTTCGGTCTATATTTCTTTACTTTGTGATCTGAATAGTAGTTCTCAGACTTTGTAAATTGTTCTTCTTTCAGGACAAAGGCAATAAAAATTTTTAAGAGCGAAATAATTTTAAAGGAGAAGAAAAGTAGATAAGACTGAACTTTAGACTTAAATTAGCATGTCTATCTTAATTTTAGCATAAATGCTAATGTACCTTAGATGAATATCAATGTACCAAAATTGTTGGAAATTTCAAAATTGTATTTCAAATCTAAAAGAGTTACTAATTCATGAATAAATAAAAGTGAAAGCACCACATAAAACGTTTTTTTTCTTTCCCACCAGGTTTCTGTGATGGTGAGAACAACGGACATGGGGAAGGTATGAGTTAATTTCACCACTGTACAGGGTGTGACTCTGATGGTAGTTTATATAACCTCGTTTCAGCATCTAAACTAATTAATGCTCATGTTTTCAGGACTTCTCAAAACGCTGACATCTGCAGATTGGTTTACTTTTCTGAGATGCTCTGTAAAATTAGGGCTAGCCATGAGCAAGGCCACAAGAAAGGAAGTGTATGGTTAGATTACAGAGGCTCTTCATTGAGTCCCCACACAGTCCCACAGTCACAAGGTTGTACAGGGAGGCAAATGTTGTAATCACACAAAAATGTTAATGAATTGGTCACTTAAACCAGGGGTCGGAGGGTGGGGAACTGGTACCAGTCTGTGTCCTGTTAGGAACTGGGCCACATAGCAGGAAGTGAGTGGCGAGCCAACAAAGCTTCATCTATATCTGCAGCTGCTCCCCAGCGCCAGCATCATCACCTCAGCTCCACCTCAGATCATCAGGCATTAGATTCTCATGAGAGCACTATTCCCTGGTGCCAAAACAGTTGGGGACTGCTGACTTAAATCATTAGTTATTCCAGTATCCCTCCCTCCCTCAGCTGTCTGTGCCCACTTAGAAAGTTGTAATTGACAGATGTAAATAAGCAATGTGAGGAAAATGCAAATTGATCGTAAAATGAAATTGCAGGTCTTGCAGAAGATACTGAGTTTTATGAAGCCAATTAATATTGTAGATATACTGAAATGACACTCAAAGCCATTGACGAATAAGAGTCTGACACAGTTCATTTATTCATTCAGTACCAGGCACTGTTTTCCTTTCCTTAAATCTTTATAATCTGAAATTTAATTTTCACAGTCTGAAAGTGAATAACTACATTAGGTTTATATATCACACAGATAAAGACCCATGGGGAGTATGATATATGAGGAGCATCTAGTACCAGAGGCACAGTTCTCTACCATCCTATATACTCTTTTTCTGGGCAAGCTGTTTTAGGCCATAAATAAATCACGAGAGGTTGAAACATCAATAAACATCTACTAGGACAGAAATTTTAAAATGGCTTCAATGTTCTTTGCATTCCCCCAATCAATTCTTTGAAGAATTCCCAATGAATCTTTGATATGAAAAGAGACCAAAAACAATGAACTTCTGAAAAGAAGCAATCCTCTTTGGGGCCTTGGCATCCACCCCACCATATTCCTGTGATAAATGTTTTCTAAGAAGTGGCCTTGAGTCATGAAGCTACCTAACTCAGCCCTTGAAACTTTTTTTCTATCATCCAACTGTACCTTAAAGAGCAGGAAAAAAAGTAATTTTTAAATTCCTGAGTGTCTTGTTATATTGCTTTATACAGGCTCTCACACCTATTATTCCTGCCCTCTAGTTTGAGAGTCGGCTGTAGGGCCAGTGTCTACCTGGCATTGTTCTCAGCACTCCCCAGCGGTGAATAAAATAAAGGCCCTGCTTGTCCTTATAGAGTTCACACTTCTGAAGCAGTTTATTTTAACAGTCAGAACAGATAACAGTTGAAGAAAAACAAGAATGTTGGCAAAATAGGTTCTTCAAAAGAAAGTGATTTGAATATCATGATTGAGAGAGAGAGAGAGATCTGGGAACAGTGATCTGGAATGCTTGAGTAGGGACAGCAGCTGTTGTGATGGTTCAAGGAGGTTAACTGTAAGGACGTCGCCTCGTACTCTTTTACAGTGCTGCCAGGGAAATTATGCCCCCGCCCGTCCTTCATGTATTTCACCAGTGCACGTAAATCCTAAATTTTATCAGATGTAAGATAAACTTATTATAGAGTTTTTCTTTCAATTTTCAAACCTTGTTCTCAGAATTTACTCTGATATTTTAGTCCCTGTTTTAAGTGACTTCTTTCTGGGGTCTGTTAGCCTTGGGTGTCCTGTGTGAGGCTAAAACAGGAAGTTGTGACCATCAAACCAGGGCCTAGTGGTCACCGAAGCCTAACTACATTTGTAGTTCTGAGCAGTCACCAGTGTAGTGTCTCTGATGTTGAATCTCATTCCTGGCATCAGATCCCTTAATTTCTGAGGGCTGAGCCTTGTCTTCTGGTCTCTCTCTGAGAAAAGTTTTCCCTTGTCTTGTGGCTCAGCACTCCTGTCTTACCTGGCATGACTGGGAACGTTAAAGCAGAAAGCCCTGGAGTGGTCCTTTTGGCATAGAGCTAAGTTTTACAGCATTGACGAGGCAGTAGGGGTTGCTTCAGCTGCATAGCCTCAAATCCTCTGGGTTCTTGATCCCTCTTTATCCACCACTCCGCATTAGCGTGTAGCTTCACAGTCACCATTCTCACATGCAATATTCTGCTTCTGTCTTTGCTACTGTCTCCATTCCACCTTTTCTAGATTATGGTGGGTCTCTCTTCATCCCTTTCCTTTAATTCTCTTTTTGCCAGATTTGCAGGCCCTCCCTGATCTGTCCTTGACCTTCCAAACTTTATTTCCTACCTCTCTCCTCGGCTTACCCTACTACACTCCAGTTAAAAAGATCAGCTTTACTCAGTAGTAGTCCACTAATTCCTCTCTCATCTTTAGTTTATTTTTCCTCCTCTGGGAATGCCCTTTTCCTGTACCTCTAAAGGGTTTCCTTGGTGCCCAGCTCCAGAGGCCAGCCATGGCCTCGTCCTTCTCTGCACTTGAGCAGCACTGTATCCTTAGTTCTCACTGGCCTCCAGTCGTTTCTCCTTTCAGTCATGGGTATTCACGTATTGCCCTTTTCTCCTGACCAGGTTATTAATTCGCTAAAGGCTGAGTCCATGTCTTACTCATCTCTGCAACCGCCACAATAGTAGTACTCAAAACGGCTTCCCTAGTAAACAGTCAATAAATATTTGTGAAATCAATCTTTTTTTTTTTAATAAAATTTGTTTGGCCAAAAGGGAGATGGCTGCCCTCTAATGCAATGAATGTGCTTTTTTCCTCCCCTTTAGTGGTTTCTTTTCCTGGCGCATTGAAAGAAGAGAATCTGTTACCTGTTCCCAAGCCACTGCCAAAACAACTGTGGGAGACCAAGGAGGTGGGTGAACAGAACTCAACTGTGTTTATTGTCACTGAATATTTGTACTTCGCGGGTCATTGTAAAATCCTTCAGAAGAGAAAACGAGGAATTGGGAAAAAAGGAAGAGAGGATTTGTCTGGGGATGGAGATAGGAAGGATATACCAGGGAATGATGGTTCAAATAAAAAATATCACATCATGTTGATGAATTAGTACAGTGATTTGGCTTCCTAATTTGCATGTTGAATTGACTCATTCAGGAAAACCTGTTAGTCCCCCATTTCTCATTCATTATTACTAAAAGCACTGAAGCCTGGTTACAAGTCATAGGCAGACTCTTCTGTTTTGTTGCCAGTATCTTCTGCCAGTCACCATCTTCTATCCAGAATTGCTGATTCACCAGATATCCCCATTTTTTTATCAAGGACATTTGACCTGAGTCCTCAGGGAGTCAATAAGCAAGTCATCTGTTTTATGATTTCCGTGATCCTTTGAGTATTTGTACCCACAGTTGTGCCAGCTGACCTCCACCGTGCTCTCACTGTGGAAGAGGGGGATGCCCCACGGTACTTGACTCTGCCCTTCTTCCCACAGGGAAATTGTGTTGCCTTTGGAAAAAAAAAAAAAAGTTCATCGTCCCAGTCCTTGGTGAAGCTCTGTTGCAACTGCTTGTATTGTCTCCATACTTGATTACCCCGCTGGTTTAGGCTTCCTATGGTCCAGTTCCATTTTTCTGCCATGCCCACCAAGGTCACTGTTAGCATTATGGTGGCCTTGAAAGATCTTTTGTAAAAGCAAGATATATTCGATGCTTCATCTTTGGTGAGGGGTGTACGTGATTTCAAATTCGCATCCTTAAACATAGAAGCAGGAGCTACACTTTGCCTTTTTGGCTGTGGGAGGCACAAGTGGTTTTAGGCACAATTATATCTTCCCCAGCAAAGGCGGCAGTGGCACTCACCTTTCCAGGGTCGGTTCTCTCTGGGAGTAGGTGCTCATCTTCCTTAGTTCTTCAGGATTCGCAGTCCTCCATAGATCATTTCTGGGAGAAGAAGGGAGTCAATAGGTTCATTCATGTTTTACAACATACATTATATTTGTTGAGTACCTTTGCCAGGCGTTCTACATTCAGGGATTCCACAATAAATAAGATAAAAATGCCTGCCTCCCACCCCTCTTGGAGCTTATTTCCTAGTTGAAATATTTATTTTCTTCTGACATTAAATCTCTTCTTTCTTCACCCTGTTTTGTTTTTGGTTTTCATCTTTTCCTTTCAGGCCTATTGGGAAAGGAATGTTTATTTAAAAGCTCATTGGCCTTTTTGAAGGAAATAATATTCATCTAGAACGTAAACGAAGGAAGCATCAAATTAAGGAAATTTATTAGGATTATCCCTCCTTATGCTGAAAAGTCTAGGCAAAACTTAAATGGCTGCTCTGTGAGGGTGCTGTTTACATCTGCTGACTCTCGCTTGCACTGACTGGAGCCCCAAGATACTTATAAAGATACTTTTAAAAACTTGAATTTGACTTTACAGTGAGTAAGGCCAGCTTTCTGTCTCTCCCCAGATTCAGTCCCTGTCGGGGCGCCCTCGATCATGCGATGTCACAGGTGGCAAGTAAGTAGTTTTCTTTCTGTTCACGGCTCAGAGGCTGTCGTGAAGGTTTTCCTAATAGGAAAGTCCTGCTGCTTTGTCATAGAACTCTGAGAAACTTCACTTGTTATATATAAATTGAAAGTCAACTGATTTTTCATAAAAGCAGCAGCTCTTTGGATGCTCATGTTTCATTTGTTTAAAATAATTATATTATATAACTGTAATAATAAAACTACCATAAATACATTTGAAAATAACACACAACTCAAAACAGCTGTGTGCAGGTGTCGAGAGGAGCCTGCCAGCCTCACACCTCTGGCAGAAGACCAGCACACCTAGCAGGGTAGGAGTATTTAGTCTCGAGTCTTCCTTAGTGCTTGTCCACGCCTCAACCCTCTGTGGCCTGTCCTCCACCCCTACTGTTCCAATGGAACTGTCCTCAAGAGAGATTCCTATGATGTGTCTTCCTGTACTATAGAAATTTAGTATCTAAAGTAGAATTCATTACATTATTCATACCCAGCCTTATCCCTAATCCACTCGTATACCTCAGTGTCCCTATCTTAGCAGGTGGCTCCGCCAGCCTCATGCCAGAAAATCAGAAGTCATTCTTGAGTACTTCCTTAAATATCTCTAGAATCCATCCCGTCTCTCCATCGCCATGCTCCCATTATGTCTCATTTGACTTTTCAGCAGAGTCATAACTCACCTTTCCGCCTGTAGGCTCTGTTCCTTGCACCCTGGTCTCCACTCCCCCAAGTCTATTAGCCACACTGTCCTAAGAATGGCCGAGGATGTCTTTCCTCTGCTTTCAGTCTTTTCTGGGTTCTTGCTGTCAGCGTCAGTCTAGGCCTCATGTGCTCTCTGCTTGCTTCTCCAGGCCCAACTCCCATCGCCACCCACTTCTCCTAACCATGATCTTCCTCTGAGTTCCTAGGACACACTGTGTGGCTTCATGTTTCCTGCTTTGCCCATTCTGTGAACTCTGCTTGAAATGATATTTCTGCTAAATCATCTGAACTTCATAGCCTTCAAACTCAGTGCAGATGGCCTCCAGGAAGCCCCTCCAGCCTGCTGCTGGCGGTTCCCTCCACACCTCATACTGCCAGGCTCTGTCATCATACTACTGAATTTGATTACATTCCGAGTTATTTTCTTTCTACTATCTCCATGCTTTGTCCACGTCTTTAGAGGCCCTGATGCCAGTGGCTGGCGCTTGGGAAGTACACTATTGCTACATGCTGTATTGCGTGAAGTGTCCCTAGTTGAATTCATTCCCTTCCCCCTGTTTGTGGTGAATGGCACCTCCCTCCAGCCATTCTCCTCCTCTTCAACCTCTCTGCTCTTTTTCTAGATCAGACCAGGACCACAGCATAGCTTCTAACCGTATCTCCCTGCTCTCTTTCTGCTGCCTTAAGCCATCCTCTACGCTGTAAGCACGGTAGCATTTCTCAAATATCATTCTCCAGCTTAAACCTGGGCTCCCTATTTCCTGTAGTCCCTGATCCAGACCCCCACCCTTGTTTTTCTTCCACCTTTCTCCCACCTCATCTCCTGCTGCCTCCATTTCCCTGCTTTGTCGACACCAGACACTGCGGCTGCGCCAAGCTGCTTGCATTTCTGTGAGCGCACCACGTCATGTCATGTCATTCGTAAAGCACGTACTTCCCCAGCCCATCTTGCCATTGATGACTCCCACTTTTGTGTTCCCAGTGTGCTTGTTCCTAATGGCTGTCCCACCCTCTTACCTTACCAGTTTGTCTCTCCTGCCTGCCTGTGAACTTCAAGAGCAGTGCCCCTCAGACTTGGGCCTCACACTTCAGAGGGCCACACTCCCATGGGGTAGGGAGCACAAGAGCCACAAGGGAACACACCACCTGGTGTGAGGGGTGGCCAAGGGGATGCAGAGCATTGCCAGAGCTTGGCGCGTAAGTGGAGATAGCCATGCCCGTGCCCTGCAGTGCGGACCAGGGCTGGGGTAGGACGAGAAGTTGGGGTGAACTGAGGACTGGGGCCGCCTCCATGTGCTCTAGCACAGAACTCCGAGGAGTCAGAATTCTCAATTTGAATTCTAAATTTTGGCCTAGGCTATTCTGAACGTGTAATTTGTCAAGACAGAAACGTCGGACGTAGTTCATTTAAGGATTTGCTCCTTTGATTTATAACCTTAAAAAATGTAAACAGACAGTATGCGGGTCTCCATTTGTGCTCTGGCTGCAGGCCTGTACATGTTTAGGGTAGGCCTGACCACAGATACACACACTGCCTGTTCATCATCAAACCTCCACACTTAGCCTGGTGCCTGGCACAGAGTGACCAAGCAAAAGATTTTGATGAATGGATGGCAGCACCTCTTTCTCATGTTAAAGTGTGTGACAACTATAATTGAAAAACTATATCTTGGAACATATCTGGTTAATACAGAGATACTTTGTTTTTTTTGCAGGAAAGGTAATTTAAAAAATCACCAAATAGAACCGTATAAATACACAGCAGTGTCTCACATGTTATATAAGGCTTTATAATTTTTAAAGTACTTTTGTATCAGTTATTAATCTGGCCTTGGAAAATATTCTTGTAAAGTGGGGATAGGTACATCCTCAGTCCAACTTAACAGGTAAGGAAATGGCACTTCAGAGAGAGCAAGCCAGAGACGTGGAAGAGGCAGAGCCTGCATGAGGGCGGGCTCTTCGATGCCCCCTGCTTTTATCTGACAAGGAAAAGTACCATACGTGTCCTAGTCTCCAAAGCCTAATGATTTTGGAAGTAATACTTACCTTTCCTTTTTCAGCACTTTCCCACACAACGGTCAAAACATAGGCCTCTCGCCCTTCCTGGGGGCCCTGAACACTGGGGGCTCACTGCCAGATCTGACCAACCTCCACTACTCAGCACCCCTGCCAGCCTCCCTGGACTCTGGTGACCACGTCTTTGGCAGTATGAGTGTGGGGAGCAGTATGGGCAATCTTCCTGCTGCGGTGACACACCTGGGCATCAGAAGCTCCTCTGGTAAGTGCTCTGTGAGGGTCTCGCCTGTGTCCTCTGCTGGCTTAATCATAGGTGGTCCCCGGCCAGAAGGCCTGTTTGTGGATCCTGGAGGCAGAGTGACTGCATGTGAGTTAGAGACAATGATGTAGCTATTCTTGTAGCTCTTGACCGTGGTGACGTTTAGCTTGGGTGACTCTCTTTCTTCCCGGCTTGCTGAGCTCCAGAGCAGCTCTGCTAACCCTCCTCCTTTATCGTCATCACCAGTGCATGTGTCTTGGGGACTTGGAGAGTTTGAGAGTCAAGAGATATGTATCCATTCTATTTTATGTTGGCCAAACAATGTTAGTGGCTCTTACCAACACGTGATGATATTTAACACAGATACTGCTCTATGTCCCTTCAATTTCCCATTGGATTTCAAAAGAAAATACTTTGAATTTTAGAAAATTTACAGTGGATCTGGTGATAATATTTATACTTAATAGTTATGTGTATTAAACAGAAAGTTACCATAGTTCAAATTTTGGGTCAGATTTTCAGAAGTGCTAAATATGTGGCATGTAGCTATATTAAAATGCCACCCAGAATATGACTTGGGTGTTACTGTATGAGTTTGAGTGTCTATAGCTCAGACCTCAGATGACTATATTTGCTTCAATTCTGACAGATGCTCTTGTCAGTATCTAGGTCAGGTGTCACTTCCTCTGACTCCCAGAGGTGCAGTACAGCCCCTGGCAGTAATGGTCCTAAGAATTATAGTTCCTTTGGAAGGGATCTTGGTTTATGGTCTGTCTTCCTGTCAGTGGGGAAAGTGCTTGTGGGTTTCCACTCTGGGTTCAGCATGACTTGTCCACATAAATTGGAAGTCACCACTCAGATGAGAGTGATCCCCTTCCAAGTGATCACCTGGAAGCTTCTCTAAGGGTTTCTGCCATTGTGCAACATAATTTTAGATTTGAAGAAATTATTTCAGTGCGCATTCGTTTTTGGTTCTTTTGGTCATTTTATTATCCTGCTGCTTTACTTATGTGGCTGCAGTCAGTTCTCTATGAACAAAGACATCCAAAGTCATATAAGTAAAGCTGCATCGGCACTAGGCTTCCTTGGATCTTGGGGAAGCTGGCATTCTCCAGGACAGCCTCTGACACTTACTTTAGCTGAAAATTCTGTATTTAAGTACTGGCTATTATTTTCCTCAAACAAGCATTATTTTGTCCAGAACATGTCAGAACCAGTGTCAGGTTTTTATAGGCCCTAGACATGGAACTTAAAATGCATGGTGCACAAAGTTGCACATAGTTCTTTAGAGATGTGTGTGCTTTTTTTCTGAATGAGTCAGGTTTGTTTTATTGAAATTCATATATTTAGCTCTAATTCTAATTCTAATTCTTATTGGAGCCAGCTGAATCTCTGCCCTTTACAGAGAGTTCAGTGGTGGAATAACTACTTGGGGTTTTATCAGAGATGTCCTTCCTACCTTTTAAAAGTCATTCGCCAGCTAGAAATGCCTCATTTTGTCATTTCTTCATTTCTGTCATTTTCTCCTAACACTTTGTTTTTTAATCAACATGAAACAATACATAGTTCTGCTCATCCTAACTGCAGGTCCAAGAATGATGGGCTGAGCTTTGAAACATGGGTATTGCCAGCTGAGATAGCACACAGCAGCAGCAGCCATGGAGCAAAGTCACTCCATGCCAGGCCCTGTGCCAGGTGCCAAGGATCCAACAGGGCATAGGACAGGGTCCCTGGCCTCCTCAGACTTGTGCCCTAGCAACCTGTGTCATGGAAATGCCTTTCCCAAACTCTTGCTCATGCTAAAATTCACTACCCTCCGCCAAAATAAAACTAAGCACCAGTAAAAGCTTCCTTTTCCCTAATTGGAATAGACTGTGATGAACAATTTCTTAAGAGACAGAAAAACAGAGAAGGAACCGTGGGGCAGGAGTTCTGGAGAGTGTTCCTTCTCATGACTTTCTGGTGTGCTCAGGGTATTTGAAGGGTCCACTGAGGCGGCTCCCTGAGAACCCACGTCTCAGTGAAAGGTGCTCTCCAAAGTCAGCAGTGCGCACGTCACATAGGCATCAGGGCTTTTAGCAGACTTCGTAGTACAGTCCTGGATCCTTGCCCTGGGTTGGAGCTAAGCACACGTACATGTTCTCCTCTGCTACCTGCGGCTTATCTGGCCCTGCTTTCCCAGTAGTGGCTTACGCAACCTCTTTCTTCAAGAAAAACCATTCTTCTTTTGCTGGCATCTTCTTGCCGTCAGTACCTCTGATACGTTTCAGTAGGAGAGCTGCCCAAGAGCTCCTTCACATACAGGATCCTCTTCAAATATGGATCATAGGAAGTTATTTTCTTTAATCTTTAGAAAACAAGCAATTCATCTGAAATTATGACAAGTAACTTGTGAAGTTGTTGTCTTCTAGGTCTCCAGAGTTCCCGGAGTAACCCCTCCATCCAGGCCACGCTCAACAAGACGGCGCTTTCGTCTTCCTTCAACAGCCACCCGCAGACGTCTGCCTCCAACGCCTCCGCTCTTCACCCTGCACTCCGGCTCTTTTCCCTCAGCAACCCCTCGCTTCCCACCACACACCTCAGCGGCCCCTCCCGGCGCAGGCAGCCTCCCGTCAGCCCCCTCACGCTTTCCCCTGGTCCCGAAGCACACCAGGGTTTCAGCAGACAGCTCTCCTCGACCAGCCCGCTGAACCCCTACCCTGCCTCACAGGTAAAAACAAACTATGATGAAACAAACTGAAGAATGCAGGAATTGCTTTCCTTCTTCATGATTTTGGATTGAGTCCCTTACACCAAGCGTCGTCTACGAGGTCTCAAATGCAGTCAGTGCCCACTCTTAACGTGAAATCAGAGAGAGCAGAAATGTGAATAATTCAGAATGCATTGATGATTTTCTAAGAGCAGACTTGTTGTGTTGATTATTACTAAGCAAACGTTGAAGTTTATTGTCACTGTAACTCTTGAAATTGGGGTTGGGGCAATGGGTAAGGTGTAGAAGACACAAACCTGGCTGGGATTTTAAAATTGGTGTGGAAAATCAGTTGGCTCTCTAAGTACTTTAAACCACAGGGGAAAGCTACAGAAGACGTTGAAAACCTTCCTGAAGCTTTGATATTAGACCTCTTCCCTAACTACAACTACAGATTTGGGAAACAAGACTTTTATTGTTCATGAAATACTAGGTGTAATAAGGATCATATCACTATGAAAGAACTCAAAGAAGTCTGTTTAGAAAGAGGCTGAAGTCCCAAGCGTGTCACAGAAATTCAGAGGTTGGAGTGTCATATTTTGACTTGCAGACTTTGTTTTTATTCTAAGCACTTAGGGTGGTTCTCCTGACCAAAATCATCAATGAATATATTTTTAACCTGTTGGTTATTCCTTAGATACATTATAACGTCATTTACTCACCACTTCTCCATAAATGAGTAATGATTTAGCAAGGAGTGGACAGAACACAACGGAAGCTTTAGCAGATCCAGCTATTAGTCATTCTTTACGAATTACTGGCTACGGGACCTTGATTGTATGAGTAATCTGTTTTGGGAGGGGATAGCGAGGTATTTCGTAATTGTTTTTTTAATGGTTCTGTTTATATTATTGGATTGCCTTTATTTTATTTTTCAAGATTATTTGATAGGATATAAAAAGTATTGCTCTGCCTTCCTGGATACATTTTAAGGACACCGTATGGATAGAACACATCCTCTTTCAAATGTTTTCCTTTTTTTGTTTACTTAATAATTAGATTTTAAAAAATAAATGTTATTCATACACAGAGTTTAAAAAGTCAGATAGTTCTAAAGGACTTGTTATGAAGTTGCAGTTGTTTCTTTCCCCTCCCTCACTAGCCAAATTTGTCACTCCCTAGAGATGGCTACTTTCCACCATTTTAGCTAGTCTCTTTGGTATAACCCTGTTATTTCATGCTTTTTTTGTTCTAGATTTTTAGCATTAGGTATTGTTTGATGACATCCTACCGTGGAAGATTAGGTTTAGTTCTCTTCCAGCTCTCCCAGTCCTTCCACACACACACACACACACACACACACACACACACACACACACGTTTCTTCTCATCCTCATTCTTCACAATGTAGTTTGTTATAATTTTGATTAGAGTGGTACTCAGAGTTCATTGTTTTCATAGTTATAATAATGTAGTCAGAATTTAACAATATAATAGATTATGAAATAACAAAATAAACATTTTTTTCTTCCTAGGGGTTAATAAATATCTTAATTTTTTTTTAGTCTGGTTTTCTATATATGTATTACTAATTCAGCCCAAATTCTCAGACTTGAGTAGATCTCCACTCAATAGAGCTGAAAAAATCCTCTAGTAGCTTTACAAGAAAGAGTACGTGGCATGATTTAAAGATGTCTTCATTCTCCCCACCATGTCATTAATAATTGGCTGGATATAGAATACTAAATTCGAAATAATTTTCTCTTGAGATATTGAAGTTATTAATCCCTTGCCTTTTAGTTTCTAGAGCTGCTGTTGAGAAATCCAGCTTCATTCTGACTCTTAATACTTTGAATGAACTCCTTTTTTCCCCTCTGGAGGCTTCTTATTGTCCCCAGTTTTCTGAAACTTCAAGATAATGTGGTTTGACAGGAATCTGAATATTTGGTAGATTTCTTCAATCTGGAAACTCATATCCTACATTTCTGGGAAATTTTCTTTAATTATTTCTTTGGCGATTTCTTTCCCCAAGAGCTGACTGAGTTGGGAAAAAAGGTAGAGGGCTCAAGTTCGATACTGTGTTTTCAGTAGAGTGCCTCACCTGTGAGGGTCAGGTATGCCCTGTCCAGAGACCTTTGGTTGTCTTCTCTCCAGAGTAGAACACTCCGGTCTGCGGGCAGGCCAGGGCTCTGAAGCCCAACTGCTTCTTATGTACTTTGACAACATCCTCCTGGTTCGACTGTATCTTCGCCCCTTACTGCCCGCTCGGTTTCTCCGCTACTGGTTAGCATTTGGCCTTCTCAGCCATGCCAAGCCAGTCACTACTTCCCCATTTGCTTTTCATTTCCAGATTTTGTTGCCATTTCCTTCTCTTCCACTATCTTTGTCCTTGTGTTGTTTATTAGTATTTTATCGTTGTTACTGTTTTAATGTCGTTTATGAATGTTTACTGTTGTTTAATGTTGTTTTGGTGTTTTTAGTAGAGTTTTGGGAGACAGCTGAATTTTTTTTCAGTCTTCCATCTTTAACCAGGAGTTTCAGCTTTAAAAAAAACCAAAAAAACATGGTCTTTACTGAAAAAGCTGAGAGGAAACTGATGAAATTGGCTGGGGTTTTTTTGTTTTTTTAAGACAATAGAAATTGTCATTGAATGGGAAATGCTTTGAGGGGAAGTGAGATTTGAGAAATACTTTGAAGGAACAGAAATAGGCTTCTCAGAGCACAGCCTAGAATGCCATGGTGAAGCAGATCTCAGGCTCTTTCTTCACCATGACATTTCCTAATCGTGAAGGACTTACTACTACAAACTCAGAAGCTAAGCGAATTAGTGGCTTTTTTGTTTGTATAACAGATGGTGTCGTCAGATGGAAGCCCGCTTTCCTTCTTGTCTGCAGAAGCTCAAGCTCAAGTGTCCCCACCACCCCCTTACCCCATACCTCAGGAACTCCCCCAGCCTCTTCTACAGCAGCCTCGCACCCAGGAGTCCACTGTTCAGCAGCCACAGACAGCCTCATCACTGCCACAGTCAGACTTCCAGCTCCTCGCGGCCCAGGTGCGTCCTAGCAGGAACGCTGCTCGGGAGGGAATGATTATTTTGTCTTGAGTTCCAGGCTGAATGGTCCCCTTCTTATTCCCTGAAGGGCTCATCTTTAACCAGCTTCTTCCCGGAAGTGAGCTTCGACCAGCAGTCCATGAGGCCAGGGCCAGCCTTTACTCAACAGGTGAGTGATCACCTGGACCTGCCCCTTTTCAGAGCAAGAACTGTTGTTCAGTATATGGAACCCACACCAAACAGACTAGATACTCCAGTTTTCTGAACTCGGATGTGCTTAACAGCTAGGTAAACCTAAAATCTCCCCTAGCCCTAAAATACTGGTGCTGGCTGCCTTATTTACTGTCAGGCCTCAGCACGGGAAGAAGTCATAGAGGACTTACAATGACACTCTAGTCATAGAATTATAGAATCGTCCATACTGGAAAGGGCCATGGCAGTCCACTAATCTGTCATGTTGACGAGACATAGACACAGGGAGGGGCTTAGCCTACAGGCCCAGATGCTATGCCCAGTAGTGTGTGGCCTCCCAGGAGAGCTGGCGTTGGCAGGGCTCCTTCCCTAAGGTATTTTCATAGAGCCATTTCCTTTTGCTTATTAATTTTTCACTAACACTAACCATTTTTGATATCCCTAGATTTTATAATGTTCAGTAAGTATGCATTGGGCTCTAGGATGGATTAAGGACAGAAGGAGTGCTTTTTATAACTTACTAATAACTGTAAAATAAACACAGACAGATGTCTCCTGAGTAGGCTATGGTAAAGCCTCACGGTGAGAACCAGTAGTCCTTGCTTCCCTGTTGTCTAGAGGAGCCATTTTAGTCTCTGTGAGTCAGTGTCTCCCTGAAAAATAATGGAAACTCCTACTTTTGAGAGATTTTTAAAAATAGTTCGGAAAATTAATTTCTGGAAAGGCACCTAAGATAGGCCCCAGTTCTAACCAGTCTTGTAGAGGCTTTCTCATAGAGAGGGGCTTGCCTGAGGCTCCTCCCTCTGCGTGTGAGAAGGAAAGGATTCCACTTTCTCATGTTTCTGGGAACAGGAGAGGAAAAGAGCCCATTGGCTGCATCAGTTCCTTAGTCATCCTTGGGGAGCCCTGACAGGGTGTTTGCAGATGGCAGTTTCCACAGGCCTCAGTGTGGCTGAGGAGGAGGGGGGTCTGAAACCAGAGGGGCACAGAAGCCATGTATGTTGCTGTCTCCCGGGATGGCTTAGTGGGTTGGGCAGGAGACTGGTCACCTACACTGTGAACCTAGAGGAACCCTGCCCCACCCCTGCCTGCCTGTGAAGAATACTATCACAGCAGCAAAGCACTCTGGGATTCTAGAGAGAAGGGACTAGAAAACGGTTTTCATGTCTGGTTTTGCTCTGGGAGCCTATTGCATTATTCACTCCTTGGAAGCAGAGATCGTTCCTTGCAATGTAACCTCTGATGCTTCTAGGTGCCCCTGGTGCAGCAAGGGCCCCGAGAACCACAGGATTCATTTCCTTTGAGATCAAACCTGTATTCCAACTGTGGGAATTTCCCAAGCACCATCTTGACAGGTGAGTGTGGGCCAACCCTCAGCTGCTTCACTATTTTCGTTTTGCTGGGTTTTTACAGATTCCATTGTAAGATATTTTAAACAACAACATTAGATAAAGGAAAAAATGAAAGTCCCCCATCTCAGCTTCACCTTTCTGAGTTGTAGGTGTCCAGCTCTAGAAACCATGAGGCAGTGAGTCTTTTTTCGAAATATTTAGTTTTAAGTGATCGGCAACTTTTCAAACGGAGAAAGCCTGCAAATAATTGAGACTTGTGGAACTAACTGGAAAGAACGGAGATTCCACAGCAAAACTGTAGGCCTGGGAGTGGTTGGGACATGGTGATCACTGTCCTGGTTGGGAAGATGACAGGGACAGCATTTGCGGGATGTCATCAGTTGTGCCCTCTTTGTAGCCTTTGTAGCCTGAGGCCCTTACACCTCGTAATCTGCCCTGTTGTTCTCTCTTACTGCTTCTTCCAGAAGACTCGAGTTCCAGCCTGTTTAAAGACCTCAGCAGTGCGCTGGCGGGCATGCCTGAGGTCAGCCTGAACATGGACACTCCGTTTCCATTGGAAGAAGAGCTCCAAATCGAACCCCTTAGCCTGGATGGACTCAACATGTTAAGTGACTCCAGCATGGGCCTGCTTGACCCCTCTGTTGAAGAGACGTTTCGAGCCGACCGGCTGTGAACAGAATGGAATGGAACAGGAGACTTTATATCTGAAACAGCTAAAATAGAATGGAATAGAAAGGAGCTGCACCCCTGGGCTTTAGTTATCTCGGGATTCGGATGTGGAAGGAACTAGTTCCTCGGCTCCTGGCTTCCAGACAAGGTCCTATCTCATACACTGTGGCTTATGCTCACCACAGAGCCATGTGCTGCCTCTTGGGCCTGTGGTGCAGGTTATGATGCTGCGGGCAGGCTCCTTCAGAGCTTCCAGCGGACAGGTCATCACCATGACCATCACATCTTTTTCTTGGCCATCGAATTGGTCAGTGGGTAAAAGTAGAAACCATCTTGGAATGGAGGCCCCAGGAGCACTGTGCAGCACTCAAAACCACTGATCTCAATCAACACTGAAGAGAGGACTTGGCCGCAGTGGGTGGCAGTTAGAGGCCACTGGTCTTTGGAATTTGGCTCAACATTGAACAACGGTACCACAGTACCAGCTGCCTTCTCTGATCCAGTTGTTAGAGTTGGGCACCTGCCAGCTGGTGGCAGGGATGTTCGGGGCAAAGTAGAGGGCCACAGCTCTCCCAGATGGCTTCATTCTAACATGAAGAAGAATTGTCACCACAAGTCCAAGAACAGATGAGTTCAGCAAGCTAAATGCTACTTTGTTTTCTTTTCCATTTGTAATCTCTCTTCTGCTGCTTCAGTTCAACTTTTCCTATGGACAGAAGGAAAAAGAAGATTATTTTATTCAGTTACTGAAAAAAAGTTCCCTGGTAATGGATGAGCCTGAAAGGAAAGAACAGTGCTTCTTCTTGGTGGCCAGGGAAAAAAGAAGGGGGCCTGTAGGTCTCTCAGACACACGGCATCCTTTGGACAAGCTTTGGACAAACTCCAGACATGTACAGGCCCCGCTGTCTGCACATCAGCTGGAAGGAATGGCCAGAGGCTTGAATCAGACCCAGCCAGCAGCTGAACAGCAGCAGAGAGAAGCTCTTCTTCTGTGGAACAGGAGTGATAATATAACTCCACTGGACCATGAGCTCCTTGAGGGCAGGGACTGTGCCTTATTCATCATTGAACCCCTAGTACCAAGAGGTGCCTGGCACTGAGCAGGTGCTGTGTAACTGCTTGTCGAATGCATGAATGAATGCATGGATGGATGAATGAATGAATCTGCCTGCTGTCAGGCAGTCTAATATTTAGCTATCTACATTCCTTGCCAAATCTTTTCAGAGCATTAGCTTTTCTAACACTTGTGCCTGTGGTTGAGCATGCACTTTAATATGCCTTTTAACACTAGGTGACCAAATCCACCGTTACACCGGGCACCTTTCCTCGAAGTTATGGTCCAGCGCAGGTAGGTACAGACTGTCTTCTGGTGTGTCCAGAATGGTTGAGCAAGCTGAGGCTTTCTCAGTGCTAGGGCCTCAGGGGTCCTGGCAGGCCCCATCTAGAAAGATCTTTCCTCTGAGATCTAAATTGCTTTAAAATAGAGATTCATTCTTTGAGGTGGAAGAAATTCTGTAGTAAAATGAACATCTAATTCATGAAGCCATCATTAGTCATTAATACCTTAACATCAAATAGTATTTCCACCACTGCCTGCCCCCTCTAACTAGGCTTGGCCAGCCCCTGATCAGAAACTTGACAGGTGGTTTGAAGAGGGCAGAGGAGACAAGGCCTACCAGGTATCTCTTCGGAGGGGTCCGGGCAAAATGCGGGCATGGGAGACGAGGCGAGGAGGACAGGAATACTGAGGAGAGGTGAAAGATGCTGGAACCTTTGCTTGGACAGCCATTGCTCTTCCAGGAGAGACCAGGAGTATCCCTGAAGGTCACTAGGCTATTCCCAGCCTAAAGAAGCATGGCCGTACTATGCGGGTCTGAATCTGACACATCTGTGCCTTCTGGCAAGAGGAATCTGTCACAGGATCCTGCGCTGTTAACCTCTCCAGACCTTATCCCATTCCTCTTCTATCTTCAGAAAGATTGCCTGCCCTTTGAACTTTCAGCAGCCCTGATGGTATACCACTCCATCTTCTTCTGTGGAACCCAAATCTTCCCACTTCAGATCAGCTCCCAATCCCCACTGTTGAATTAAGAAATCAAACCAGAGTCCTTGCTGAACATTCGCTCAGGAAGGGACAGTCGACCTCCCCTTCTCAGCTTTATTCCCAGTTGAACGTTCAGGTCCCTTTATACTTGAGATCTTGGCAGTGGGGGGCTGGGGTGACTCTTAAAATAAAGGGCCTTTCTTCATAATGGTTCACAGCATCCAGTGTGCTGAAAGAAGCCAGCTCCTTGCTGCCTTTCCTATGTCCAAGGCCCCTGACATCTGGTCTAGATGTGGTGCTGGTATTATAAGAGATTTTAATTAAAAGTGGAGGTCCCAGCATAATCCATTCAGTGCCTTACCCCATGGGGATCATCAGTGTTGGGGTCCCATCTCTTTTTTCTGCAAGGCATCCTCGCCTTACAACTGGAGACCCCGAGACCACATGATGATGTACACTGCCTGGAGGGCTTTGTCCATGCCATTCATGGACATGGAGGCTCCCAGGAAAAGTGACTTGTTTGGGGGAATATAATGATGGCAGTAAGGTTTAGCACTGAATTGAATTTGTCCTTAGGTCCATCAGTCCAATCTTTTCCTGTGAAAAGGTTTTGGGCATTATACAACCTACTTTGCTTAGATGGTGTCAAGGACAACCTCGGACAGGTGTCGCTCTGACCTTTGGCGGGTAAGTCTGCACTCACTGCTGCCTTTGCAACAAACCAGGCATGGTCCTCGGCCTCTGAAATGGCTGCATACTTTAGAATAAACTTTTCAGTATTTAGTTTTGTTACAAGGAATCGATGGCTGTATAACTCTATTTACTAGCAGTTAAACAGCATAGGATTAAAAACCTATCTGTGTTTCCATTTTTTCTTTCTGTACGGTTGCGGTTTTTACGATAGAAGGTGTTAGGAGGAAATTTTCTTGATCATATCAAGATGAACGTAAACTCTCCTTTGTCCAGTTTCATTTCTCTTATGTCTGCTGTATATTACCTGAGCTGAACTGTTGTGTACTCCAGTCTAATTGCATATTTGAAGACATTTCCAGTTCTGATTCTTGTTGGCTCTTCTGATTTATGTGCACAGATGGTTCTGAGGGTGTTTCCATTGCTTCGTGATGGAACCATCACAGCAACTCATCAGACTTCCCGCCAGTGTCCTAACTCCCAGGTCCCCTGTTAAACAATATTTAAAGATTGAATTTGTATAAAGTAGCTTCCAAGTTTTATAATGCATCATTTTACATCTTTCGTAATTAAAAGCACAATAAGGTTGTATCTGTATTTGGTGTTTTTCTTCAGCCTCGGATGAGGTGAATTGGGGGGAACCCTTTCTCTCTCGCCGCCTCCTGTGCAGCTCAGCCTGCAATTAGGGATTTCTGGTCCTTGGCTTGGTGGGTCCTGTACTGACCTGCTTGTCATGCATCTTTATTACACGTGCTGTTGCATCCATTCGAGAGAAACTCAGAAAGAAGTAGGGCACGTGGTTCCTTTGAAGCTGTGAGTACCAAGGACAGAGGGCATGCTGACAGTGCCTCAGTGTTCCGCCTCCCTCTGCAGCACCCCTTCCAAACCCCTGCTCCCATCGCCATCTGAAACCTTGGAGGTTCAGGCCACAGATGCTCCTCCCCACAGTACTCTGCTGTCTTGTACTGGCCTTAGCCCTCTCCCCCAGCTTGCCAAGGACTGGCTCAGTTTTCTGCCCCCGCCCTGCCCCATTGCCCCATGTCCCAGCAGGGTTTGCAGGCCAACAGCCTCACACTTCTCTCAGAGACCCACCTCTTTGACCACACCCAGGGCTTGTCGTAAATGTGTCTCTACATCTGAAATCTTACTCAGAAATTCCATTTCTGACCTTGACTTCCTGAGCCGCCTTTTCTGTCCTGGTCAACACCCGCTCTTTGACTGCACGGAGAATCCTATCCCTTGTCCTTTCTTCTCTCTTCTCTCTCTGCCTGTCCTCTCCTTTCCTGTTTTCCCTCCTTCCCAGGCCTAGTCCAATGGGACAGTGGCCTCTATGACACCCTCACCAGCTACCCTCCTGCTCTGACTTGGCCTTTCCCTATCAGGAGCCCTGCTGGGAAAAGACATCAGCCCACACTGTCCACTAACCCAGTCCTCTCCTGCCTCCGAGGGGCACGCCAGACCTCACTGCAGGGCCCTCATTCTCTCTCACGTCTAGAAATTCGAGGACATGGTGGGAGAGTCAGTGTCAACTATTATAAGTGTCATCTGTTGCATGAATATGTTGTCTTTTTGAAGGCAGGATACACAAATCTTATTTTTTTTTTTTGCACAAATCTTTAGAATTACTAAATTTATACAGTGCTTGCTTTGAAATACCAAACCTTAGATGGGGATGTTTAAAATTGATCTTTCTTACGTCCAATTTGCCTAATGAGTGACGTACCATTTGCAAGAATGAAATAAGGGCTTTTCATTAAGGCAGTTGTATGTGACTGTGTCTTGATATGGACACTAGATGGGCTGAGACCATAAGAGTGGCTGTTAGGACTCCAAAGCACCAGATAGATCCACCCACCCTCTCACATTTCGCCTTTAGACTAGGCTGGCACCAGTGTTGGTAGCTTGCGTAGTATGATGGCAGAATGTAAACAATTCTCTCCAGTGACCACTTCACCATGGACGACCAGGCACTGCACATCACATATCCCTCACCGCAGCTGGGGAGTGAGGCAGGGTGAGGGTGACTTCTTGGGTTTTACAGATGAGGAAGCAGGCCCAGAGAGGCTCAGTGCCCAGATTGAACATGGGGCACAGGCTCGGCACCCTTATGGCCCAATTCCCAGGATCGGTGTCTCCCTACCTGCCAGATCTCTGCCCACAGGAAGCCCACCGATGGGATGCAGCACCCCCTTCCCTGAAGCAGAGGGGCGGGCCAAGGAGCCAAGGATTTTTTTTCTTTCCCCGAAATGTAATTTTTTTTTCAAGAAAAGGCTTTGCTTTTATAACAATAGTGTATGTTTATTATAAGAAACTGTAACACCGAAGAGTACAAAAAAAAATGTTCAAGTTGTCCAGAGAGTGGTGGAGACACCCTCTATGCATGGATTCAGAGAAAAGAGCACAGGTAGACGGAAATTCTTATAAAAAAGGACTCATGCTCTTTTTGGAAAAAGTATTTAAGTTTATCAGGACAAAAAAGAAGCTTAAATGTACCTAAGAAATTGCCGAACTGCAAATAATTGTGCTTCTTAATTATTTTCTAAAAGGAAAGAAAAATATCAAGAGGCTGGATTCATTCTTTAAACCTGTTTCAACTGTAGATGGCATCTCTTGACAGCCTGCGATTTAGGATGAGGAAATGAGCTCACCCACTTCCTACCTCCAGTCCCACTCCCAGTGCTGTGAGTTCTTATTTTACATTGTCAAGGTTTGTACTGTTTGCATCCTGTCCTGTAACCATCCTTCCCAGCATTGTTTGGCCCCAGTTCTGTGTGTGCGTGGATGCCCTTCTCACGGCCAGTCCTTTTAGAATGGGTTTCCCAGTCTTCCATTCCTGAGTTCTTTATTTGACTCACTCTTGGCTGCCTTGACTTTGTCATCAAAGAGTCTATTTAAGAAGGGCTGCGTTGGTCACAGCCACAGGAGTGCTCCAAGTTTGGAGACCAGAAGCCTGAAATGCGGGTGGATGGGCTATGAAACTGGCTGTTTTATGCCCAGTGAAACGAACAAAGCCCTAGTACAGGGACACGTACTACACTTTCCAATATGACTCCTTGCTGAAAACTGTCTTGAACTTGTATGTAGTGACACACAGTTGAAGTTTTAGAATTTGAAAATAAAGAAACTGACTGGGGTAAGGGGCCCAGAGAGTGCTATATTCAAAGAAAGGACATACAAGTAGCTAGCTCGGGGATCTCTATGAGCAGGCCCCCCACTGCTACCCTAAAATCCCCTACCCCGCATTTCATCCCTTTGAGAGCAGTTCCCTATCTTATCTTCACTTGGAAAAAGCCAAGGTCTAGGTCCCATGACACCTCCTCATGAAGCCTTTGAGGTTTGGGTTATTGTTTGGCAAAACAAAAAGTATCCCTCTAGGCTCCTTTGCCCTTGGACTCTGCTCTGTAACTTGTGTTGGCCAGTGAGATGTTTGGAGATTAGACCTGGAGTTTAGCCTTGGCATGGGCTTGGTGACAGAACTTGCCCTCTTGGGCTTCTTCCAGTGCCACAAGCACAGCTTCCCCCGTGTGTGGCCCACTGGTTCTAGACGAAGGAATGACAGGGCAGACTTCAACCAAACCCACACCCAGGAGCCAATGTAGCCAGGCCGAGCCCCAATTGTCAAGGCTGCCCCAGTCAGTCTGCAGACACCTGAACCAGAGATAAATGCTTATAACAGTAAGCCATGAATTATGGTGTGATTTGTTACTCAGCATTGTCGTGGCAATAATTGGCCAATAACTTTCTCTGTTTATTTCCCTTTTTGTGTTTGAGTTGCATTTTGTTTCCACAGCTTTATTAACCGTAGGCCTAATTTTATTGTAAAGAGTCTGCCTTTCCCCTGACCTATGAGCAATCTGAGGCAAAGACTATGTCTCATTCAATGCTGACTCCCCTGCGCCCAGCTAAATGTTACCCAATGTCATCCTTTCCATCTGCCCCTTCTCCAGGACAGTCCATCTGAGTAGAGAGCCTAAGGCCTCTGCTTCCAGGACTCAGCTGCAAGTTTGGACAAGAAGGTTCAAAAGCCCTAAGCTTCAGTCCCCACTGCTAGGGAAAACACTCAGGACACAGGTGCCCTTACCTGGGAGCACCAGGGACCCCAGCGACTGCTTTCCTAGCCAAGCTAATATATGAAAACAGGGGGAAGACCCCGGTAAGTACATAGGGGTGGGAGCAGGGAGAAAAGCGATCTCTTGGTCCAAATATAAACAAAGAGCCTTGGAGTATGGTAACCTCATAGGGCTCCCTTGCAGATTGCCCAAACGTCCAGAGACGATGAGGCCCATCTCACTCACGTAAGAGAGCTCCACCTAGGAGAATGAGCAGCAGAAGCCAGAATTCTGGGATAGTGAGGGGAAGCTGCAGAGTGGGTTTTCCCAGCTCTGCCCCACAGCCTCTTGCTGTGATAATCTTGGTTCTGCCAGGTCTAGTTTCTTTAAAATTTATCATCCAACCAGGATACTTTTTAGAGTAAAAGGAGGCCTTTTTAATAAATGTGCCAGGACAACAGGCATAAATAAGGATGTATGGTCAGCCTGTGAATAGCAACAAGGCCTAGAGGCAGTGTTGCTTAGGGCCAAGTGTGTGGATTGTGGAATTACAGAGACCTAGGTTCAAATCTGACCTCCACCCTTTCTGATTGGGAAGCCGGGGCAAGTCCATGACCTCTTCATGTCTCAGTTTCTTTATCTATAAAATGGGGTGATGAGACCCACCCCATTAGGTTTTTCCTGCCCCTAATAAAGCACTTCCTGCTAGCATTCTTAATTCTTCTCTTTATTGCATGAATATTTAATATGCTAGACCTTAGAAACACAACGAAAAGATTTGTTGAGAAGACTAAGCCCGTACTCTGAAAAGAGCACTGAACATAGTTTTCTCAACACACAGAGGGTTCCAGTCTGAACCCTCACCCTCCTCTCTAAGGAGCTGGAGCGGCCCACCAGTCTGGCCAGGCGCCGGTAGCCGTCCTCGGGGCTTCTCCACGCACCAGGTACTTGGTTCAGGAGCCTCAGGCGAACCTCAAATGATGCTTATTCTTCACCTGCTCAAAGCCTGGCCTTGTAAGTACTGAATCTTCCTTAACTGATTTCTGCAGGGACTTCCTTTTCCTCCATCAAGGCCTGCACGCTGCCAGGGGCTGGTTTCACTGGTTACAGCAAAACCATGCAACCTGGAGGCCCTTCCCCTCCCAGAAGCCAGGCTGGCACAGACCCCATCCCATGTGATGCTGGCTCGATCCACTTGGCCAATCACATGTTCTCTCCCAGAAATTCAAAGATCGAATGGGAGAGACACAGAGTCTGAGGGTCGTTGAAGTTGAGCCACTTTAGTGGCAGTGCCCTGGAGAGAAGGCTCCCTCCAAGGCCCCTGAGTGACTACTTTTCAGCTATCAGGAGCCTGGCTGTTCAGCAACTCCTTCAAGTTCAAGTGTGGCCCACTCACTTCCTCTTAAGTCAGAAGCCAGAAGTTGCCTAAGTAGCTTGCAAAGTCTGAACTACCCGGGGAGCAGCCTGGCAACTCCAGCAGCTCTGTCTCTGACCCGGTCTAGGGGTCTGGCCTGCCATCTGGGCTCCAGCCTGCCTTCTCTGTCTCTTTCGGCTCAGGTGGTGGCAGTGGGAGCTGGTGAAACGTGTCACTTCTTGTTTTAATTTCTTTCTGAAGATAGATCTCCCTGGCTAAGCTCTGGGGAACTTCCAGTGTTACACCATCACATACCTCTTGCTGCTGTAAACAGCACTTTTTAACGATTTCCCACCCATCCTTAAAGTCAGCACGCCCCACGGCAGGGCCCTGGCAAATACTAGCTCTGTGGAATGTTAATGTGGGATATGCACAGATCGTGCTCCTGCAGGCCTGGGTACTGGCTGCTTAAACACCGAAGGACTTCCAGAGGTTTTAAAGTGCTACCCCACTTCCAAGAGGTTGACGTGGTAGGCAGTGTTTCTCAAGCTTGTTTGATCCTGAATTCTATTTGTTGGGACCATCTCGTGAGACTGATGTTCTGTGAAACACACTGGGAAAGGCGTGGAAACAGGTAGAGATGGATGAGGGCCAGAAGTGGGAGAGAATTAGAAACTTTGAAAGGCCCAAATAAGGAGAGCGGAAAGGATGAAGCAAAAACCGAGAAAGAGCACAAGCCAAGGATGAGAGGGCACCCAGAACTTCCAACATGGAGGACCCAGCATGCCCAGTCTCAGGGAAGAATGAGAGATGCCTCTGACTGAGCCATGAATATTATTATGACGTCTGTTGAGTACCAGTATTGATATAAATAAGTGTCTGTGGAAGAAGCCACCCAAGACTTTAATACCAACTGGAGAGGGGGCTGTTGCTTGTAAAGAGCTCCCTCTAGTGGTCTCCCACCACCTTTAGAAACCATTATGGGCACCCAGCCCAAACCATGCTGACCAGCAGCCTCTGGTCTAGAAGTTAATTTTTTTTTTTCCATTTCAAAAATGTCTGCCTGGTCATCTAGTTTGTGTAAAAGAGAGTATGGCTCACCAATGTGAGCTTGTTAAAATGTCTTTGGCAAAATGACCATTATTTGCAGATGACATAATTCTAGGCCTAAAAGCTTGGAGAAAATCTAATTTAAAACCACAAGAAACAATAGGATAAGTCAGTTATATGATTGTGTAAGATTAATGGTGAAAAGGTTCAGTCAAGACGGCAGTTTGAGCACTTGCTCCTACCACCCGTTCTACCCAGCCCTCTAAACATGGCTGAAAAAAAAGTGTTTAAAAAAATCTATCATAGGGCTAGCAACTGCAAAGGGATAGCTTCATTATCAGAAATTATGAAGAATAAAGGAAAGTGAGAGGCCAATAGAGGGGAATGAAATGAAGATAAAAATCTAACATAAATGCTCAAAGAGGACCCCTGTAAAGGGAGAAGCTGGCCCTCGGGGTGTGGCCAGTGCAGGGGAGGCAGATGCAGGGGGCAGGCGAGTCCAGGACAGCTGACAAGGCCACTGGTGAGGTGTGGCAAGGGCTTCCTCCTCCCCCATCCCACTGCACTCAGCAGCAGGCAGCAGATGGATTAGCAGACAGCGGAGAGATAAGGACAAACCGGGAGGACCCATTTACCACACAGGGGTGGGACACAGGGCTCATTTCCTTCATAAACAATGAGCCCTTTATCAATAAGATAAAGACCAACAGCCAACAGAAAAACCAGAACCGAAATAGTATCAGGCGGTTCACAGGGGAAAAAATACAAAAAACTGATACCCATATGAAGATTCTGGTTCTCATAATTAAAGAAATGCTCATTAAAATGAGATACATATGGTTCACTTTAAGCAAAGATTTGGAAGAGCTGCCATGCTCATGGTTTGTGAGGATGCGTGGGAAATAGGGCTCATGCTGATGGGATGTAAGTTTGTACAGCTTTCAATTTGACATTTGCTATCAAACAATTATTAAGTACTGGAAGAAAATATGATGTAATATTTTTTATATTCTTGGAGTGGGAAAACCTAACCAAGCAAAACACAAAATCTAGAAACCATAAATCAAAAAACTAGACAGATTTGACCTCATGAAAATTTTAAACTTCTGTAGGTTTAGAGACCATATCAAAGATAAAAGACCAATGACAGACAATAGGTGCAACATGCATAATAACCCTAAATAGGAAGAGCCCCTTCCTTTCAAAAGATTAAGCTTTGTACGCTAATATATAAGTAGTCAAAGGATGAAAATAGAGAATTCACAGGAGAAGAAATTCAAATGGTCCCTAGTTGAGAAATGACACCTGTGCTCACTAGGGATCAGAGAAACGCAAATTTAAAAGTCCATACTACCTAGTATTGGCAAGAGGAAAGGAACGCTCCTGGATGCTGGTAGAGCCTTAACAGGCCATTGGAAGCACGTGGATAATGTGCAGGTGAACTTCTAGGACTCTGTTCTTGGGAAACACCTGCTCAGCTGCGCTTGGTTATGAACCAGTACGATCATCCTGGAACTGTTCGTTTCAGAGAAACACTGGTGATAATCTAAATAAGAGAGTTAGAAGAGAAAGGGGAGTTTGCTTTTGATATTTTTGAATTGTTGGAACTTTTTAATATTTTTGAATCTAATGCCAAGAAGGGGAAAAGGCTACATGTCTGATTTTCAGGAAATTAGTAGAGCGAGTGGAAAGTACAGTACCTCCTATCGCTAAATCCCATTAAAATGTTCCTGAAATCGACCCAGATGAATTCTGAGGCATAACAAGAAGGAACAAGGAGGTGCATGGCTCCATGTGCCCCAGCCCCTCCTGCTGGGAGGAGATGAAGAAGTGGATTCCCTTTACACAGCCCCATCCCACATGGCTGAAGAGGCCGATGTGGGTTGGGGATCTGGCCATAACCGCACGAAGGAGTGGTGTGGAGGCAGCTCCCGCAGCCAGCCCATGTCCTATGCCATATACAGGCTGAGCGCTCTGCACAGTCCAGGGGAGAGAACCAGGCAACAGCCCAATCCTCCAACATCAGGTTCAGAATGAGGTCGACCACTCACTCATATCACTCGAAGTGGGTGTTTACGATGAGAACACATAAACCTGAGAACACCCGGATTCAGGAAGAGCCATGACCATAGTCAAGTTGGGCTGCAGATCTGTGTTCCGTCCTCCTCCAAATAGCTTGAGTGACTCAGCCCTCCCAGCGTGCTGCTTCTCTCTCTGCCACCACCATTTGGTCTCATTCATGACTCTGTGCCATTACTCCTACTGACAGTCAAAATACTAAAGCATGGGCACCTGCCAAGCAAAACAGACACCGGCTGTGAACAATGGATAGAGGTAGCAGATTACCCCAAAACTCAGTGCCTATAACAACAAACATTATCACGCACACTTATGGGACAGGAATCTAGAGCTACTTAGCTGGGTGGTTCTGGCTCAGGGTCTCTCATGAAGTTGTAGTCAAGATGTCAGTTAGAATTGGGATCATTTAAAGGCTTGGCCGGGGTTGGAAGATCTTCTTGCAAGATGTCTCATCACGAGGCCGAGGCCATTGGCAGGAGGCCACCGTGTCTCACCGGCAAGCAGCTCTCCATAGGGCTGCTTGAGTGTTCTCGTGACATGCCGTCTGCCTTCCCCAGAGGGAGCAACCTAAGAGAGCAAGGCAGAGTCACGACGTCTTTTATGACCGAGCCTCGAAAGTCGCACTCTGTCATTTCTACAATATCATAGTGGTTACACAGATCAGCCACATTGTGTGTGGGAAGGACTACACAAGGATATAAATACAGTGGGGACATTAGCTACCACAGGTGCCATATCATCCTCCTAATGGTATCTCACCACCCTTAGAATGGAATACAAATGCCTGGCCTTGGCCTGCAGGCCTGGCATGGACTGGCCCCTACCCACCCTCCATTTCATCACGTCCCTCTTTCTCACTTGCATTCAACTCTAAACACACCAACTTTTCACCTGTCCCTCAACATCCCATGCTCATCCTTTATAGTTTTTGTTCCCTTTGCCTAGACATCTCCTTACCCAGATCTTTGTGTGGCTGGTTCCTTCTTATCTTTCAGGTCTCAGCTCAGATGTCATCAGACAGCCTTTCTTGACCACCTCATCAAAAAATAGTTCCGACCCCTTCTGGTCATTCTCACATCACCTGGTAGGTTTTTCTCCCAGTGACAAATGTGTAGACACCACATGAACGATGATACATAATTACATTTTATGGTTTGCCACCTGCTGTCGGCACCAATGTCATGCTGCACTTCCCTCAGGGATGCTGTTCACATCACCGTGTGTTAGCTGCTTCTCAGCACTGACCTCTATCTGAAATTAGCTTGCTTATTGGATTAGTGCCCTCCTCCCTTCAAGTACCAGTAAGAGCCCTTTCTTACAAGGGCTCCTGTCTCCGGCTGAAGAGGAATAGAGCAAAGGATAATAAGTGCCTCATAAAATCCCCAGGAAAGCAGAGAACCAGGCTTGGGGGGCCATTTGCACTGATTAGTCCATATATGAGCCCCACTGCACACACATTGCCGTCCGCCCAGTGGTCACTTGAAGATGGACACCACCATTGGGATGCCCGCTGCTGCTGCAGGATCTTTTCATCTCTATCAGTGAAGATTCCTTGGCACTTGCTTCTCAGTGTCACTTAGCCTCATCCATGTGCATCTGACTGGTGGTGTCTTATGTCACTCGCTGTGTTCAGTCTACAAGCAAGACTGGGAAGCTGTCTGGCTCCCACCATGGGGAAATGCAAGTTCATTAGGTGGGGATTCTCCAAACACAGGACAACTGTTCCATGGTTTGGGGAAGCCAAAGTTTGAATTGATGACACATCCTCCACAGTCTACTCCTTTAGCTAAGTAAACCTCATCAACCCCACTTCCTCCCTACTTTAACTGACAAACAACAACGGAACCCGAAAGCAAGCCGAGAGCTGTGTCTCAAAGAGGAAATAGTTACTTGTGAAAAGAGTTTATGGCTTCACTCCAAAACCTAGGGCTTTCTGCCATTCTCTGACCATCTTGCTCATGTTTTTATTCATTGCTTGCGCGAGCATCCCTCTGGGTTGGTGCGAGGACAGGAATCTTGTTCATCTCTATAGCTTCAGTACCTAGAACACGTTGCCTGGTGCATCATCGGTGCCCGTAAATGTTAAGTTAATGAATTGTGTCTATGAAGGCCCCCTAACACTGAATGCGGTTGACCTGTGTAACCAGTAGGACACTGCAAAAATGACAGTGTGGGATTCTGAAGCCTCAGCTCCCAGTGCCAACTGCCTCATTTTTTGGCTATTCCCAATTTCAGATGCCAGAGAGGAGGAATCTCATTGGCTCGTCCTGTCATAACTTGTCAAGGGTCTCATAAATTGGCGGCTCTAGGAAGAGATGTCTGCCCACTTTAGTCAGAGGGACTATGGCATCTCAGACATGCAGTTGACATGTCTCGTGCAGTGAGGGCACATCTCACCTGAGGACTGGATTCTAAAATCTCCATGTAAGGCTTATGAAAACCCTTAAATTACTCATAAATTTCTCTACTGTACAGTAACACCTATCAAAATTCCAGTTCAGGCAATTTTTCTTTCCAAGTGGGAACAGATGGCTGTTTTTTTTTGCTTGAGCACCCAGATGAAGTAGTTGGTTTGCCTTATGGGTCTTGTATGAAAAACACACATCTTTCGACATTAAAGTCCCACTCCTCGTGATGAGATGCTCACAGTGTAAGAGGCACGTGGGACCCTAGACCCACACAGAACCACAGGTCCCCAGCGGACCTTCCACCTGTGCTCACGATGGGGCATGCACTGAGTAGAAAGGGAGACAGCTTCTATGGCACTATTTACATTGTCCCCTCCTCTCCTTCCCGTTTTCCTCCCTCTCCTCAGTTTTGAACACACATATACTACAAGGTTTCGTGATTTAAAAGCAAGTCCACTTGTGCTTATTGTACCAACACATGAATTGTAAGGACGTCTGAATATAAGAGGAAGAAAATGAATCTGATCCCAGCGAGAAAGCCCTGAGCACAGAAGTAAAAGCAGAAAGCAGTGAAATTGTGTTGCTAATCCTATTCTCTGAAAAGGCCTCACATGAAATGAAAGATTTTTAGGAAATAGCTATACATATTCTCAGGGCGATTAGACAAAGACAGTGCAGGGAAACCGGGTGCCCTGTCACATTAGCTCGTCACTGGAAGCTGTGATTAATAGGATTACAGGAGATTGGATTATTAAACAGAAGACAGACAAGAGAAACCTAGGTTGCAAGTGGGGGAAATTAATGGGAAGATGAAAGGAAAGCTGGGAAGATGTCCGATTTTAGGAGTAAGTGGGAAATAAAATGTGGGGGGGCAATCCCTGACGTTTCTGAATGAATCAAGTGGAACAGAATCAATAACAGAACTTCCTCTCTCTCTCTCTCTCTCTTCTCTCCTCTCTCTCTCTCTCTCTCACACACACACACACACACACACACGCAGGCAGTGAGTTTTGTCTGTTTTCTTAATTGCTGTCTCCCCAGAACTTAAAATAGTGCCTAGCACATAGTAAGCTCTTAATATTGGCTAAATAAAAGAACGAATGACTATAATGCACCAAATGGCTCATCTTATACCACTTAAAATGAGAAGCCAACCTGACCCTATGATAGATCCTAGTGAAATTCCTAAACGTGATAGAAAAATAAATACTTCTCTTAAATTTCAAGCAGAAAAAAAACAAAGATGACTTTCAAAATTTTTGATAATCAGGACAGCTTTGAACTTCTCAGGGGCAACAGTTGCTGCCTGAGACAGTAGACTGTAAAGCACAGAATCCTTAAGGAAAGAGTGCCTCCCTGGACTCCAGACGCCCAGGAGACAGCTGGAGGAAATCCTAGACCTGGACCTCAGGAAAATAGCCTCGAGGGCCTTTGGTGAAAGGCAAAGACTAAAGGACACCTGGAAAGGAAGAGCTCTGGTCACTCCCACTGAGGTGGGGCTTGCAGGGTCAACTCAACCCTCCCCATAGGATAGCTGGGGAGTTTGCAGCCAGCTCGCCACTGGCAGCTGCAGCTCTGTGACGTTGCAGGCCTCCTGGCCCTTGGATGGTGCCCTGCAGGGCAGTCTTCCCAGTTCCGTGAGTACTGTGCAGCTGGAATGAGCTCTGGCTGGGCACACATTACCACCCCACCCTACCCTAAAGAAGTGGAGCAGGGACGCTGGAAGCAGTGAAGGGGCTTGAAAGTGATGACAACATCATTGGAGCCCAGCTCAGTGTGTTCATTGTGACAAGAAAGGGCAGCCCAGATCCCTCTCTCAGACTCCCCCATGGCTCCCACTCTCGTGAGTGTGACCCTCTGAACCTGGTGCCACCTTGTGTCCTTTGAAGAAAGCCAGAACAGCAGGGAACCTGCTTTCTCCCCTTCCTCCTGAGCCTCGAAGTCCCAGAGAAGGCAGAGCTGAGGACACACTCCAGCCCTATCCAGGTGGGCGTAATAGCCACATGGTGGGAAAGGGGCCACCCAGAGGCCTGGAAATGGGAGACCCCTGAAGCCCAGGTCTTTGGCCCCCTGCTTTCCCTCCTCTTCCTGCTACTGGGGCTGGTTAGCAGAACAGTCAGAACACCTGCCGTTGTGAGCTTTTGACTGTGCAGAGATGACCAAGGCATATCTCTCCATGGATCAACCGTTCATTCTCAGCTCCTTGAAGCTCCAGAATAATCGCCTTGGACACAGCGCCCAACTTGTGCACAGTAAGAAAGTGAGCAGTACTTTTTGTACCTTGGGGACAAAAATAAAAACCCAGTCACTTAAGTGTCACTCCTACAGCAGCAGTGACTTGATGACTGGCATTAGGAAAAAAAATATATCGTCTGAACAAAGAGACATACTTAGCAGGTTTTATTATACTGACTCACATGCTTAATTCTAACCATCCCTTTGGGGAAAAAACACTGAATGCCCCGTCCCCCAAAAAGGATAAAAATAAATTACCAGAGCAGACACAATGCAGCAAGCCCTAGTTCCCTTCAATGCTAAGCACTGTCTGGTCACTGACTCATCTAGGGATTTTGCCGAAAGAGACAGAGTGTCTTCCACCAGGTTAAGAAAAGATGATTTACCTAATGGCAATGGCAGGGCCAGCTTCCGGATCTGGTTAGAGGGGCAGCCTGGCCTGGGGTTAGGGGGATGTGTGGGGATCCAAGGCAGGTCTCCTGGTCCTTTTGTCTTCCTTTCAGTCTATACTTCTGTCTGTCATCTTTTTTTTCTTTCTTTCTTATTTTGCTTTTGTCCTTCCATCCTCCTGTCACTTGGTCTCTGTCTCCTGGCTGGCCTCTCTCGGTCTCGGCCTGATGACCTGTCTCTCTCAAGACGAGATCTCTCATCTCTGCTTCCCCAGCATATCTACTTTTTCTCTCTCCCTCTCTGCACACTCCAGCTGAAACATGGCTGGCCGTCTGATGACCCTAACAAGTTTGGTGCCTGTACTAACTGACCTGTCTCTAGGAGTCTCAATTCCAGCCCCTTCCCAGCCCGGGCCCAGGCGGAGAGAGCAAGTGGCTCAGCCTCTGGAGTACTTCCTCTGAGCCAGCCACCCCTTTTGTCTCATGGCTCTCTGTGAGTGCTCCTGTGGGGGGGGGGGGGGTGGGGGGAGACGCATGGCAGTGGGTGTGAGAGTTCTCAGATAAAGGACAAACTGTGGGGGTATGCCTCAAAAAATTCTTTTCTATTACCCCACAAAAAGAGGTGCTCCTGGAAACCCCCAGGGCAGACCCCGATGTAATGCTCCCGTTTGCACTTTATATAAATATATGAATTCCCAAGGCTTAAAAAGGACATATTTCCCATATGACTGTGAAATAAGATAGCAAAAATATGTCCCTGTTCTACATGATTCAAGCTGAAAGGTTTTCTAAATGCAGCATGTTGCATTAGCACCTTCATGCAGCGTCTTCCTCATTTCAAGATACTATAATTACATACCATGCATTGACATTGCTGGGAATCTATGTAAAAATTGGCCCAGGAAGCATCTCACCGAAATATGCAATTCCCTTGATTTAAACTGGCCGAGATTGTGTGTGAAAAAGTCTACGTGTTGTCAGAGACAGCTCCGGGAATGGAGCTTTCTCCTGTGCGCTTTGTCAAGGCCTCCTCCTCGCCTTCCTGTGAGAGCGCAGGACCAAGAAGCAGGACCAGGAAGACACATCTTCAGCCAGGAGAAAGCACCTCACAAAGACATAGCTTCTCTAACATGGGCGCCATGACAATTTGTGGGTTTCAGGCACTGCAGGCACCACAGTCTGGGGGAGAGACTCTAGGATCTGAACGCTGACTGAGGAAACCACAAAAGGGAGATGTGTGCATTAGCTTTGCGAAACTAAATGCGGCAAAATTCTTTGATCCTGAATCACGGAGATGCGAATTGTAGTCCAAGAGGCTATTCCTTGTGGAAGGCGTTTGGTGGTTATCTGTTTCCTAGGAATTTCTGGAAGCCATGGTTTCTCTATTTTCCAGTTATGAGGTGAGAGTCCTAGGGATGGTTGGGGGCTGGGCTCATCCTCGTAGCCCAAGCAGAGTGGCTCTGATTTGATTTGTGTTATTAATTTTCCCAGTTTAATTTTTATTTGGTCAGTTATACAATAAGCATTGGTTAAATAATAACAGTCCCCTAATCCAGCCCTGCAGAGTTCAAACTTTTTAAGTTCTTTTAATTCGTATGAATCTCAATAATATGTTCATCTGATTATGGACTGATTTTGCAGTTTGAACTGTCATCTCCTGGTTTCCAACCTCCTCCCATGAAAGATGGAGACGAAGCTGTCTTATGGGGCACCTCTCCCCTACATACTCGCACACCCGCACCCACGTCAGAGCTGCCTCAGGATGCGGTGCTGCAGACGCTGGGGCAAGGGGGGCTTTCAAGCAGGAAGAGGCCCCAAACGTCAAGTGGCAGTAGGAGGCCGAGAATGATGAGGACTGATAGAGCCCACTGGATAGAGCAACCGGAAGTTGGTGAGGTCCGAGGGGAGAGCTGCTGTGGTGGGTGGATGGAAACCACAGATGTTGGACTCCAGAAAGGCAAAGAATGAATAGGAGATGAGAAAGTAAAACACAGTATAGACAGTGCTTTCTAGAAACTTGGCTCTGAAGCTAGTCCAGGGGCCCTGTAGTTACATTCAAAAGCCCGAAAGCTGTGTAATATCCTCATGCAGCTATATTGTTTTCTTCTCTTTCTGGAACAAAGATAAACAAAACAAATTATGACTGTTTACGATTCAAAGTCCCATCGAAATCTGTGTTTCTCTTTCACACAAAGACACAGTTTACATTTTTGGTACAAATTGAATATGGAATGTTTTCAAAACTTCCTAAGAAAAGGCTTGTCCCAAAATTGTGCCAGTTACTGAACAGAGAGGGGCCTGCCTTGATGAGGAAATAGAGCTTGGATTGGAAGGTGTTTGCTAATTATCTCTGCTCCCAGAACAGGCTAGAAAGAGATTTGGGAGATGCTCTCCATTTGAAACAGGGTGTTTGGTTGTGGACACTCTGTGTCAGCTCCCCAAAAGCTTGGGGATCCAAGTCTCCTTGGATATTTTTTTAAAGAACCCAGGAGACTGACACTAGTGTGGCAATAACCAGATCTGTGTGATGCCATTTTAGAAAGGAAGGGAACATAGATATACCCATTGGACTGGTGTCCAGCTTTCTTGGTGCCTAGGCATTTCTGCCTCATTTCTTATTTTAACAGAACTAAAATTCAGGGTGAACATAGAGAAGGGAATTTAGGGGAGCAGAGCATTGAAAGGAGTAGGAGGGGAGAAGAAATCAAGGGGACCACTTTTAATGGAAAAGACCTGAGCTTGTTTAAATGCTGATGAAAAGCGCAGGATTGGGAGGAAAGAGGCTGACGACAGTGAGAAAGGCTTACTGATTTGAGGTTACAGAACCAATGGGTTCTTCGCTCTGTGCTACAGGAAGAGAAGGAGTGTGCTCGGGGCAGCAGCAGGGAATGGGGTGGGGAACTGAGAGAAGCTTTAGAGAAGCTGGTTAAAGAACTGACCCGGAAGAGAGAGAACAGGGCGGTGGGCCTCAGCATCCACTCTCCCCTTCTTCCGTGGTGTGGCGGTATTTAACAGTCAGTCACCCAAGGACCAGAAACAAGGTTGGGGTTTTGGGGTCTGTTGGTTTGCTTGTTTATTTTTCCCAGTCTGGCCACGTCTATCATGCACTTCCTTTTTAAATTGGTGAAAAGCCCCCAAACACCCTGACAATGGTGTCTGCAGCCTGAGCAGCGCACACAAAATACCAGGCTTTGCTCTCTGTAGCAAGGGTGGCTTCTCCCAAGACTCTGGACCCACAGAGGTTCCAGCACCCTCGATGGGCCCAGTCTGGGAGGTGCCGCCGTTGGCCTCAGGACCCCACTGGGGAGATGGTGGTCTCTGCATCACAGTATGGCACAAACTGTGCCCTATAGTGTCTGTAATACAGTGTATACCGACTTTTCTTTGTATGATTTTTTTTTACAAAGCTTTTGTGAAACATGATACACAAAAAGGCATAAGGAATAATCCTGTGAATGGACAGCCCACAGGACAATGACGAAGTGAGGGGGCCTGGACCAGGACTGACCCCTCACAGCTACTCCTGGCTGAGGTTTCACCACTATCCAGGTGAGGAGGGGTTACCATTTTACACCAGAGTAATGTTGTGGCAGTACAGTGCATCGTTTTTAGAGGTAGTATAGTACATTCTAGCTGGTAAATTGCACTGAGTCCATTCTGTGGTGAGGGGTTAGTTTTTCCTAACAAGTCAATGCCCAGAGGGGTGTACCCACAGGCTCCCATTCGGATCAGGAACATAAAATGAAATCCCTGTTAGATTGCTGGGATGTCTTGGAGCACATCCTAAGGGACAGATGAGTGAGAGGCTGTTGGTTGACATTTAACTGTGGTTCCAAATTTATCGAACATCTCCTTGCAATAATGTCCAAGTCAGCCCGGAAGTAGACTGGACTTCATGGCCGGAGGGGCTGCTTGTTTTCCAGGCTGCGCTGCTGACACTCTCCTCCCACCCATGCTGGGCGTAGGCCACCTGCTCGTACTGTGGGCCAGCTGCCCACGCTCCCTTAAAGGGTAGTTTTTTGTTCAAAACTTCTCTCTCCATTTTTTGTTTTCGGTATGGATCACATGGTATATTAGTCTGCTCGAGCTGCCTGCTCGAGGTGCCATCATAAATTCCATAGATTAGGTGCCTTAATAGAAATTCATTTCTCACAGTTCTGGGAGGCTGGGAGGTCCATTATCAAGGCACTGGCTAAGTAGGTTCCATTCTGAGGCCTCTTCTGGCTTATACATGGCCACCCTCTCGCCATGAGCTCGCATGACCTCTTCTTTGTGTGTGTAGGGGAGCGAAAGAAGGAGGGAACTCTGGTTTCACTTTTTCTTCTTAAACAGATACCAATTCTATCAGACTAGGGCCCTACCTTTATGTCTTCATTTAACCTTAATTACCTCCTAAAGACCCTAGCTCCAAATATAGTCACACTGAGGGTTAGGGTTTCAACATGTGAATTATAAGGCGATACATTTCAATCCATAGCACATGGACAGCCAAACCAACTGCTCGTAATCTGAACTGAGACTCCATAGAGTAGGAAGAGTAAACCTGTAAGTATTGCAAATGTTCTGTATCTAGGTGGTAGTTATATTGGGGGGGTGTGTGTGTGTGTTTATGTGTATGTGTGTAAAAATTCATTCAGGCATACACTTAAGATTTACTTTACTATATGTATGTTATGCCTTAAACAATTAAAAACACACACACACACACACACACACACACACACACACACACAAGAAAAGAGAATCCAATTAAATCTCTGAGGTCTTTGGGAATGAAGATGTGGCCCATGGTGTCCTTAGGCTAATAGGTAACACCAAGGACCTAACATGCAGGAAGGACAGGAACCGAACTTTTTTTTGAACATTTTGGTTAGTCAGGCCAGTTTGGGTTATAAGAAACAGAAATTCATTCACTGTCTTCCATGAATCCAGAAGCATCTGAAGAGCTAGGCTTCACAAGAGACAGAATATTGGGGTGCTCCCTCATATTTAGCGCTCTATCTGTGTCTCTTTACGTCTCACATAATTTCTGCCTATGCATCTGCCCCAATCCCCACTTGGGACTCACGTTCTCTCTTTTCTCCTCGTGCTTCCAAAACAGCTGCCACAGCTGCGTGGTCACTGTGAACCTCCATCCTCAGCTCCCAGCATCAGTTCTTCCTCCCCTTTGTGTCTCTGAGTTCCACCTCCGGAGCAGGGCATCTGATTAGGTTCCAGCACAGTTTCCAGACGTACGTTTAATGGCTGCAAATATATGGAACCAGGAAGAAGAAGGTCATGTACTACAGTTCAAGGTCATGTAAGGTCCAGGTTCGGGGTTAGGATAACTTCTCTTCAAAATTGCTGTAGAGGGACAGGCAACAGTGATGAGTATCTCAGGAACAGGTGCCACTTTGGTAGGTGTTGGGATTTTAAGGATTTCTATGTATTTTCCTGTAATATCTTTGGTTTTGTTTTTAGAGTAATGTTGGTATTAAAAAATGAGTTGGGAAGTATTTTCTTCTCTTTAATTTTCTGGAAGAGCTTGTGTAGCAGTGGCATTATTTCGTCTTTAAATGTTGAGTGGAATTCACCAGTAAAGCCACGTGGGCCTGAAGTTTTCTTTGTGAGAAGGCTTTTAGCTACCAACTTAATTTATTTAATAAATATAGGGCAATCCAAATTATTTATTTCTTCTTGAGCAAGCTTTGGTAGTTTGAGTCTGTCAAGGAATTTGTCAATTCATCTAAGTTATTAAATTTATTTGCATAAAGATGTTCATAATATTCCCTTATTATCTTTTTAATTTCTATGTAATCTATAGTGATGTCCCTTCTCTTATTCTTTTTTCTCTTTTTTTAATTTTTATTTTTCAACCAGGGTTGACATTCAATATTATTTTATATTAGTTCAGGCGTACAGCATAGCAGTTAGACATTTATATAATTTACAAAGTGATCTCTCCGATTACTCTAGTATCCACCTGGAACTATACATAGTTATCACAGTATTATCGACTACATTCCCTGTGCTATACTTTACATCCCTGTGACTATTTTGTAACTAACAATTTGTACTTTTTAATTCCTTCACCTTTTTCATCCAGCCCCCCCCCATCCCCCATCTCATTCTTGATCTTGGTAGTTTGCGTTTTTGTAAATTATTTTCCTAATCAGTCTGGCTATAGATTTATCAATTTTATTGATTTTCTCAAAGAACCAGCTTTTGGTTTTATTGATTTTTCTCTCTTGTTCTGATTTTTCTTTCATCGATTTCATCTTTGATCTTATTTTTTTCATTTGCTTATTTTGGATTTAATTTGCTCATTTTTCTCTAGTTTCTTAAGGTATAAGCTGAGGTCATTGATGTGAGATCTTTCTTCTTTTCTAATATGAGTGTTTAGTGCTATGAGAACTCAACTCCTTGGTGATGTTCCTGACCAGTGGGTCAAATCTCATCTAGGCCAGTGTAATTGTCAACTCTGGCTATACATTAGAACTACCTGCTAAGCTTCTAAAACTACCCATACCTGGGCCCCACCCTAGGGCAACTGAATGAAAATCGCTGGGCATGATATTACTAGTGTCAAAACTCATCAGGTATTCTAATGAGCAGCCAGAATTGTAAATTACCACCCAAGGCCAGTGCTTCTCAAACTGTCTGTGATAAAGGCAGTCTTGTTTTTTTGTTTCTGGTTTAATGTTGCTGTTATCTTCCTGCCTGATACTTTTGTAACATGCAATACAGCTGAACCATATGGCTTCTAATGGCCTCCCTTATAAAAAGTGGTACTTCCCGTTGCCTCTTAAACCCAGGTATTCTCATTATTCTTTAGCACTATCAACAGTGGAGGAAAGGAAGTTTGTAGAAAGATGGTTGGGTACATGGTTGTTTCAACAATGTAGTCATTATGTCTCATTGTAGACCAATAACAAACTTGTGGACACTGGTCCATGACCGTGCTAGTAGTAGTGCTGTCTAGACATTCTTGATTATATGTTTCAATAACTTCCTTTTATTGTTTAAACTCATGCCAAATGACAAAAGTAAAACAATTTGGTAACAAGTTTGATGTCCTTTACGTGAGAGAAAACAATCCACGGACTGGGGGAGTGCAGTGCTTCACAAGCGGTGGAACACACTTCCCCAGGGAATTGTGGCAAGAGCGAGTTTTATATGGCAGAAGAAATAGCAATGGAGAAACGGGGCCTGGGTGCCTGGGGTTGCATATCTGACCTTATTTAGAAAGATCAAGGAACAAGGAGATAAGTATAGAGCCCAGAGCTGGCTTGGCGTTTAGCTATTGGCTGACTGGATGGATATACTGCATTTCTGGTCACACGGAGCATTTACAGGAAAACAAGTTTGGTTTGTTGATGTGGAATTCTGGGCAGGAGCAGCTCCATCTTGGGCCTAGAAATTTATTTCAACACTCTTCTGAGTTGGGTTTTCGGTTCTAAGAGAACAATTCCGCCTGAAGCATGCCGTGGATGTATCGGTCTATTCTGCAATCACCTGTTCATACGTCTCTCCCCCCCTCCCCCCTCCCCCATGAGCTGCAACCGTCACAGAGTATGTTTATGGTCGGTCGTAGTTCATTTGACAATGACAGTGTGATCACTGTGCACCCTCATTCTGGCTCCTTTTCCGGAGCAGTTTCCTTTCCTCCATTGTTGATAACGCTAAAGGGAAATGAGAACACCTGGGTTCAAGGGGCAATGGAAGTATTTTTTTTTAAATAAAGGAAACCTCCAGAAGCCACATGATTCTGAGGTAGCTTTTCATCTTTTGACCTCAAGGTTCTCTTTCAACTTGCAGAAGTGGATTTTGATATATTTGCATTTTTCTTTGTAATGCTCCAAATTGTCCCATATTTGGTCAAAAGAGAGTCCCTTCAGGTCAGCTTCTGTATCCTTTAATTCTGACCCCACAGCCTCTGATGCCTTCGTTGCTTATCTGTCTCAGCCCTGGATCAGCCGTTTCTCAAAAGCCTTGATTCCTTTTAGTGGAGAATGGTATTTAGAGACTAGCAAGACATATGTACTGTTAAAACACAGCAATTACGTGATTTTTCAAAAGATGTGTTTTTACCATATCTAGCATCCTTTTCATTAAGTCAGTTAATGACCTGAAACCACCAAGTCACTTGGGATTTGGGATCAGTTTATATTAGAGCAGAGTTTCTTAACCTCAGCTCCATTAAAATTTCGGGCTAGAAAATTCTTTGTTGTGGAGCATGATAGATGTTTAGCAGCATCCCTGGCTTCTGCACACCAGATGCCAGTAGCACCCCTCCAGCCATGATAACCAAAAATATCTCCAGACATAGCCAAATGTCCCTCGGGGTGGCAAAATATCCCTCTGTTAAGAACCACAGGGCGGCCTTCCGGGATTCTGTGGAAAACTTCTTGGAACAAACCAGAGAAAACCTGGCCCCTGATGCAACATCAACGACAGTCTCCTGCCTCTGTTTCCTCATCTGTCTAACTGGGCTAATGGCTACAGGATAAAACACTTCATGGGAGCAGTTTGACCTCCAAGGAGTCATTGACACGAAAGTGAGGAGCAGACGCTACGTCATGGCAGCACCTCGCCGAAGCCGCATGTCGGGTTTTGCTAACTGCTGAGACGGTGCAGCATCTGATTGAACTGACTCAAGTTTTGAAGATTGCTCAACTCCAGTGTTCCCACCAGGCCGTTTTTTAATGTTAGCCTTGTTTAAGATTTTTACGGTCACCAAGAGAAAGTCCCACTTAATTCATACCAGCTGCAGAGTGAGTCGTCATGAATCAATACAACGCCGTCCAAAAACCACCAATATGAATCATAAGGACAAACAGGACTTTTTCTCCCTGGAAAACAGTGACTAAAATAGTGTCTTACCCTTTTAGAAAAAAAAAAATTTACGAGATTAAGACAAGGCTTAGGGCCCTGCTTGTGTAACCCATGTGTCAGTGGGCGTGAAATGATTAAAATGTGGGTCCCCAGAGAGACAGTGTATGAGGCCTATCTCTGAGCCAGGCAGATGCTAGCTAGAGGGGACAGAGACTTCTGTACTGGGGACTCTCGGTGGGGGCGCGGCAACCTTGGGAAACTGCTGTGCAATCCCGTTCCCATCCGAGCTGCAAAGGTGTCTGAGAGACGACAGCTTGGACTCTCTGTGGTAGAGGAAGGGTCTCCAGGGAACCGTGGACACTCTTCCAGGAAAGGGCATCCAGATCTCTTCCCGATGGAGCTCAGAAGATCCACGAGCCCGGTTTTCTCAGTCTTGCATGTACTTCCTAGATTCTGGGAGCAACACTCTGATTACTTACCCCTGGGAGTCAGAAACCGACCTGCCCTCCCCGGGGCGGAGGCACTGTGCCCTCCTCGGCCCCTTCTCCTGGCTTCTGACCCTTGAATGGAGGAAGCAAAAGCAGAGGAGAGGTGGGGCTGACGTATGCCTGCGCTGCGGCCGGATGACACTATCAGTCGGTTCCTGCTTCTGAGTTTCCCAGGCCTCCCTGGTTCCTGTCCTTCTCAGACTAAGTGCTTCAGCTTTCCCCTTTCTTTTGTGAGGGACTCATATCCTTCCGGTGAATTTCGTCTGTAGTCAGGGTCAGTTTTAGTCACTTACCACCACAGCAGCAAGTCATTTCTGTAAAGGCACCGAGAGCCGCGCCTCCCACGTCTGTGTCTCATGGACTCGTGCAGGAGCTATGGCCATGCTGGATGAGATTTATGAGGTGCAGGTTAGAAGGTCTCTTCTTTGTAAAGGCAAAATGGGAGCAAGTGGGCTGAGAGCTCCCTCCACTTACTGTGTTATCGCTGATAAGGTCACAGTGTCTCATCAATGAGGGACACCAAAGGTGGACTAGTGGACTGCTAAGACCTACAGCAACACGAGAAAGTCGGACTGTTAACAGACACCCTCAGTGCAACTCAGGTTTCAACAGTGCTCTGCTGAGGGGTCCCCATGAAGGCCCCTCCTCCTGGGTGGCCTCTAGGGACCTGTCCTGCCTCCACTTCTGGACCTCTCCATTCTCTGATATGTTGTCTGGCAATCCTACTAGATCCCCCACTTCTTAAATGACGATCTCAATTCATCATTCTTTGAACTCTCCATGATAACTTCCATCCCCCTCACTCTGGGCAGGAGATGCATATCTTATTCCACAGAAAAGTTTAGACAATTGTACGGGGATTCCTTCTACTTCCCAACACACAACCTACACCTCCTCCGCTCTATGCTGCCCTGTCATGCGTTGTAGGATATTTAGCAGCATCCCTGGGCTCTGGCCACTGGACGACCCCCACTAGGAGCACCCCCAGTCAAGACGATCAGAACTGTCTCCAGACATCGCCAGTAAGAACCATTGATCTAGACCAACCACTGGCCACTCTTGCATTTGTGACTCATGTTCGATTCACAGGAAGTACACACATCTGACCAGCCTTCACCTACCTACCTCTCAACTGGAGCCCTTCATAAAAGCCCAGCAACTGATGTGCAGCCACAGCCACAGCCTCCCCTGCAGATTTGTAGGTGTAAGTGACATCCCTGTGTCTCCCTGGGTCCAGGGACCACCCTTCAAATTCTCCAGGTGGCCCCTCTCCAGTGATTTGAGAAAAGTAGAAAGCACGCCTCCCCTCTCCACGGGCTCCACAGTGTAAACCTCTCCTACAGAATCTACCTTGTAATCTCTGGCTCCTCCCTCAACCTGTCCAACGTCTTTATTCGCTGGAGGGGGCGGTCAATACAATGACTCACAACTAGTTCTTGGACACCTTCCTTCTTGGTCCTGCTTGGGTGGTCTAGCATCCAACACTGGAATGGGGGAGTGGCTGCCGCCCTCGTAGGGGGCCGCAGCCAACTCTGAGGCAGAAAGAGCTCGTATTAACATCTGAGAGCCCATTACAGGCGCCTTCACTCCGCTCAGGATTCCTTCTTGCTCCTATTTATTCAACCTCTCCTAACTGAACCCTCCCTCTGGCACATAAACATGTTAGATCTCTCTCAAAACACACACACACACACACACACACACACACACACACACACACACACACACACACTGCTTTGACTTGACCCTAAGGCTTCTTGCAACTACCACCCTAATTCTCTCCTCCTTCAAAACCAAACTTGTGAAAAAGCCGTCTGCATCCACTGTCTCCCTTTCCTCACCTCCCACTCATTTCAGTCTGCCTTCCACCCTCGTCAGTCCCCAGGAACAGCTCTAAGATGGACAGTGATTTCTGTAGAGCTGAGCTGAGGCCAGAGAGTGGGACACAAGCCACAGGAGCAGCAGCAGGGGACAGTGACAGTTGGCATTACCCGGGGTTAGGTAGCACCAACACACATACTTGCCTTCATTCTTCATTCATTCATACATTTATTTGATCTTTACTGAGCACCACTTGGGCCCGGTACTCAGGTCAACACTTGGTATACATGTTGTGAATGATACAGACATGGTCTCCACCCTCATGGAGCTAACCATCTACTTGGAGAGGTGGGTATTAGTCAAAGAGTCGTGAAAATACAGAAGGTCAACTGAGATGTTTCATAGAGGAAAAGTAGAGAGTGTATAATGAGATCTGACCTCACTGGAAGGTCAGAAAAGGGATTTTTAGGCTGAGATCTGACTGATGAGTAGCTAGTCCAGGAGGAATGGGCAAGAAGAAAGTGAAAAGAGATAGGGGGAGAGGAGTTAAGGGCAATCCCCTCACCTTCCCCCAGCCCAGGGGCTCCACAAGTGGCAGGGACCAGCAAGGGGCAGTTGGGAAGGGGTGAGATGCACTGGAGAGAAATTAGATTTTTTTTCTGTGCCTCACAGTCTTTGTGCCCTGCCGTGTTCGTGCCTCACTGAAGGATTTTAGCACCCTTGATTCCCTGTATGTGGTTAGCCCTGCTTAACCCCTTTATTTCCCGTTTTCTCCCAGGGCTGTGCGCTTTATGAACTAGCTCTTGCATGTCCCTTCTCTAACCTGAGTAACTCCACAGAGTTCTACCTAGGCCTTATTCTCCTCTGCACTCTTTTTTTCTTCACGTTGTCTCTCAGCTTCATGGGCTGTCACTCCTAACAGATCTCCAGTCCCAGAGCTCTCTCTTGACATCCAGATTTATAGCTCTATTTGCCCAAGGACCATCTCCACCGGATATCCTGTCAGAATCTAACACAGTGGACCACAGTTAGAAAATGTCTCACTTTTGTTGAAAAAAAAAGAATGTAGAAAATTATATAAAGTTTTAATATAATTTTCCCCCAACGTTGCTTAAAAAGGGATCAACTAAAACAAAGGATCTTGAACAGAGCATGAGCATTCATTCAACCTGGACTTACAGAAACTTGGTGCAAATGGTCAGTGGTGTATAGCCTCCCTTTATGCTGATGAGGAAACTGAAATTTAGCAAAGAGCTTTGATTTGCTGATTAATGAAGTTGGAGAAAGCTCCCAGTGAAGCTAAATTTAATGCCCTGGTTTATATCCCAGACTGCAGGCTTCCTCTTTTATGATTTCTTCCAACTCAATGTGGTTGGACTGTTCAGGCTGGATGATGGGTATATGAGGGGATTATTACACAATTCTTCTGTGTATGTTTTAAATCTTTTATAATAAAACACTAAAAAGGAAATAACATCTCTCATTTTTTAAAAAAAGTCTTTCTTAACTGGTCCCTGTCGTGTACCTGCAATATAATCCTTTACCTCCTGGTTCGAGAGAATAGCCTGGACTCATGAATGTGATTTTTGCAGGAAATCATGTGACATGAAACATATAACTATGCTCTGAAATTGCAAATGACATCATCAATGAGTTATTTTTCTTTGTGCTCCTTTTCTTTGTTCTTCTAACCATATGTGTATATAAGTGTGTGTGTGTGTGCTTGCGCACTCTGAGAATTTCTGAGCAGGGAGGAAGTGGTTCAATCTGCTTGTCTCTGAGCAGCTGTTGGCTTTTAGAATAAAGAAGTGACTCTGCCTAGTTTCTGATTCAGATGCAATATGAGACGTTCATCCACCTCGTCTAAATTTAAATGCCTGCCTTCTCCTGTGAAACTTAATCCTCTTCCCCCATAACATTGTAGAAAAAAAAAAAAAAAACTTGGCTTCACAAGTGTTTAGATTAGAGCTGCAAGAGGAGTTTTAAGTGTTGAGTACAAGAAACATCAAGGAAAGATGGCAAACTGGCATGGAACCCTGATGCAGCTCAGAAAGCTCCATATGACAAAGACACTGTGCGGCATGGGTGGGCGTCTAGCTTCGAAAGGCAGTGCACTGGGACCCGAGCGGTGACGGGCATCTCCCTGTCATGTACCTAAGGACTCTGCCCTCCTCTTTCTTTAACCAGAGCTTTTATCCCTCCTCACACTTCTCCCCCTCCTCTCTGCATTTCAGCAGGAAAAGATCATTTCTCTTGACCAATGTTTGAAGTATTCAGTGTTATCGGTGTGCAAATTCACCCACTTTAAAATTTTTTGACTTTTTTTTGATATAATTTCAAACATACAGAAAACCTGTAAGAACAGTATAAAGATCCTCCACATATCCTCTACCCTGGCCCCACTTTTCTGTTTTTTTTTTTTTTTCCTCGTTAAGTTTTGCCAGAGTTTATCAATCGTATTATTTTTTTCAAAGAACCACAAAGGTTTTCTTTTGTTCTTTTTCTAGCTACTTAAGGTGGAAAGTTAGATAATCGATTAAAAACTTATGTAATATAAACATTTAAAACTGTATATTTATTTCCTCTCAAAACATAGCTTACCTGCATCCCACATATTTTGATATGTTGTTATCTTTCAGTTCAAGATACTGAAATTTTTTTCCTTGTGATTTCTTCTTTGACTTGAATTAATTAGTAGTGTGTTGTTTGATTTCCAAACATTTAGGTTGTTTCTAGATTTCTTTTTGTTATTGTTTCCAATATAATTCCATTGTTATCTGAGAACATACTCTGCAAGATATCAATCCTTTAATATTTATTGATTTACTTTATGGTCCAGCATATGGTCTATCTTGGGGAATGTTCCATGTGTCCTTGAAAAAAAGTATATTCCGCAGATGTTGGGCATCGTGTTCTAGACACAGACACAGAGGGAAGATGGTGTCGGCCATGCCTCAACCTCAGCCTCATGCAGTGGGGAGTTCTGAGGGGTAAGTTACACCTAGGAGTTTGTCCCTCCACAAACAAAGGAGTTTTGTTTTGTTTTGTTTTGTTCTGTACTCCTGTACCAGTCAGTAGCCACCCACACAGAGAGGCATATACATGTTCAGGCAATTTGGTTCCTTTATGTGCTGGTGTGCAAAGCCACCCTAGTAGCTCAAGGGTGATTTTCCTAACAGAGTCACAGGTAAAAGCCATTGAAAACAAAGGGCACAGAAGCTAGAGGGTAACAGAACTGAAATGGTGGAAAAGATTTTGATATAGTGATTTATAATAAGAAATATTATTTGGTCTTTGTCCCTGTTCCTGGCACAGAGCTCCTAAAATCCTTGGAATTTCCTAAGTGATGAGAGTGATAAAGGTGTCTTTTAAGCTTATGTTAATGTGGTAACTTGGAAAGCCCCTAAGTCACCAAAGGAGGGGCTGGTTGCCAGAAGAACCAACCTTGTGATTAGAGGTTTAGAACTTTGAGTCCCACCCTCCCACCTCCAGTGAGGAGAGGGGGCTGGAGATTGAGTTCAATCACCAATGTCTAATGAGTTAATCAATGCTGCCTATGTAATGAGGCCTCCAGTAAAACAACTGAAAGGATGGGGTTCAGAGACCTTCCTCTGGGTTGAACACCTGGAGATGTGGGAAGAGTGGTACACTCAGCACAGACGCTCCACACCCCTTCCCATACGTTGCCCTCTGTATCTCTTCCATCTGGCTCTTCCTGAGTTATATCCTTTAATAATAAACCGCTAATCTAGTAAGGAAAATATTTCTGAGTGAGCCGCTCTAGCAAATTAGTCAAACCCGAGCAGGGGGTCATGGAAAAACTCTGGTCTATAGCCAGTAGGTCAGAAGCACAGGTGACAACCTGGACTTGTGATAGGCGTATGAAGGTAGGAAGGCAGTCTTACAGGGCTGAGCCCTTAACATATGGGATCTGATGCTATCTCCAGGTCGATACCAGAATTGAGTTGAATTGTAGGACTCCCGGCTGGTGTGGGAGAATTGCTTGGTCCGAGGGGGAAAAAAAACCATGTTAGAATTGGAATCAGAGTTGGAGGGACCCAAGGGGATATAGGTGAAGCACCAACAGTATTTGCTATGGTAGGATACTTAAGAATGGAAGGCCCTGACATTTTTTTTTAAACGCTTTGCACTACTGTAGTAAAATGTCACTTAATATATGATTTCTTTTAAGTGGGTTCCCTGGGAGTATAGTGGGAAGTTCCATGGTCCAACCCATGAATATTTCAAGGCGACACAGTCTTATCTCTTCGAAAGCTCTGCATCTTATACTTGCAAGAACTAAGAGTAAGAGATAGGCTGTTTGATTCAGGTTTCTGCACCTATTGTGGCCAATTTTGTTTTCAAAATCCCTTTTTGTCATTTTTATCCTCCTGGCTGAATCTACCATGAAAGTAAGTAGTGAAATTCTTGCTGTTTCTGAGAGGCTTCACTGACTTCCTTTCTAATTAGACTTATAAGGTGTGTCCCACTTTATTAAAGGACAAAGGCATTTCAAATCGGAATGTGAAACCTTTTTATAGCTCTTTGATGACATCAGTATATTATATTTTGCTGATGGCGTTATGTATTCTATGTGTTCTGTGAACATACGTTTCTGTTGATGTGATCTGTACTTCTTCATCTGGATGCACGTCAACAGAATAATCCTGTTGTGGATTGGGCCTTTCCACTACGTGCTTGTGGACAAAAAAGGGGCCACATACCAAACCTGACAAGCTCAGGGAGGCTCACAACCCAGAGACTAAAGGAACCACACAGGGTTACTAAATTCCTAACAAAAGCAGATCATGGTAGGTAGTCACGTCCTAGGCCTGTAGCTTTTTTGACAAAGGTCAGTCTTTAACTTTGAAACTGTCTATCATCTTTGTGCATCTAAGATAACATACTGTGAAATGTCAGAGTAATCTTCCTCTCCAGACCCCTTGGAGACACAACTGCCAGCACCAGAGCAGGAGGCACATTGACCATATTGTTACCATGTTGCCCACATAACATCTCTACGGTGCTGTAATATTAACCATCCTGTACCCACCAATGTAAGAGAAGTATGTCTGTTTTACTTTTTGTCAATCTCAGAGATTTCCCCGCTTCGCTTTCTCCTGCCTCCCTCATCTACCACCAATGAATTTCATGTAACCCTCCTAACATCTCCTCCTCTGATTCTAATATATAAAATAAGTTTCAAAACTGCCATTCTCTGGAGCATTTTCTCAATCCATTTCGATTTTGCTTCCCGGTAATTGTCATTAGCGTGGCTCAAATAAACTCTCATAAGACTTTTTCTTAGGCTGGACGCTCTTTCCTTGATAGCTTAAAGAAAGGTAGGTGTGACAGTACTATCTATGATCCACAGTGGAACATGTTAGAACACAACAACAATTTTTATTGGACTTCCTCTGTCATGCCCCCTTTATTCACGTGAGACATTCCACGCTCATGTGAGTGAAGTGAAGGTGAAGATTCTTGGGCGCCATCAAGTGGCCATCTAGGGAATACCTAAGATGATGTGGGTGAAGACCATTGGTCTACAGATTTCTCCTGAACTTGGGGCCTGATTTGGGAGCAGAGAACAACCAAGAAGTTGTCTGAGGAACCTAGCTGGAAAATAAAGCATGGCCTGAGAAGAGAGAAAATGGTTGCAGTAGCCAAAGCATTTTCTGCTGGAGCATCTCGTAAGGCTTCTTTAGAAGGTAGTCGTAAGGCATGAAAAGTCATTAATCTAAAGACATTTAGAGACTTGTTTCTCTTCGTTTTTTTTTCTCAGTTGGCTATAAATATGAAGAACTCAAAAATCAGCTGGAATCAATGAAAATATTGGCAGATTTATTGCAGAGATATGTGTTTTGATGAAAGCAGTTATTTCGTCAGCTGTGCAGATGTTATACATCAAAGGGGAACACCACCGTACCTCACGCTCTGAAACCAATGAACAGGTCCATCTCTGTAAAAGATGACAGTTAGATATCTTTGAGGCCAATATAGGTTCAGTCATGTGGACAGAAACTGCATCAATTGCAAACACAATGCATTAGTCAGGGGTCCTAACAAAAAAGAGGTTGCACACTTGAAAGGGGACATTTAAGAGAGTCTAATGAAGGGATTATTTACAAAAGCAGGGTTTAGGGAACCAACAAGGGATGGAATTAATGACAGAGGGAAGTGAAACAGCCCCCCCCCACCCCCGCCATTCCCATTTAGAGAGTAGCCACGACAAAAATAGAAGTCTCCAACGAGATAGATGTCCTAGCCACAGAACAGAGGCTGGGCACATCTGATGCTACCAATTGCAAGCAGAATTATAACAGTCATAGGGAGTTGTCTCCGTTAGCCTTTGTACAACAAAGGTAATTTTTTTTTTAATGGAGGAAAAGTGGGAAGTACTAGAATCATGGATACCTAATGCTGGGGCTCACAGGACTTGTTTAAGGGAAGAAAAAGCCTCTTTAGATTTAAGTAATACCTAAGTAATTTAATGTTGTTAGCTTAATGTGTTAGGGCAATAGAGGTTTTATATTTGAAGTTTATTTTGAAGTTTATGTTTATAATTTAATATTTACTGTCAGCAAAAAACAGACCTGCCCAAGAAAGTATGCATTTGTGAAACTGGTGAGCGCAAGTCCCTTGAGGAGGCTACTTCTCTAACAGAAAATGAGTGTCTCTTTTTTACTGATTTGTCATGCCCAAGTAATGCGCTTGGGGACAGGCATCACTAATTTATTTTAGAGGCTTTTTGGCCCTTGAGGGCACAAGAAGAAAAGGAAATTAAGAAATCTTACTTGAGGCCTTTAGTGAGGGGGAGGCCAACAGAAGGCTAACATATTGGATCAGAACAGTTTCCAGGAAATGTTATGCTTTTAAAATTGTTTTTAAGAATTAGTACAGGAGTTCTAGGCTGAAATTACAGATTAACCATCCATATCTAGATTCATTCCCTCGAAAACCCTACTAATAAAACCATAGTAAATTATTATTTTTTTAACTCTAGTAAGTCTACAAAGATGAGGAGAACAGAGAAAACAACAGTGACAAAAATCTAGAATTTTAGACAGAAGAAGAGAAATAGTGACTTACTCGCAGACTCAAGAAGGGACAATTCCTATGCTAGTGGTGGGCAAAAGTGAAAACCAAGCTGGTTTATACCACAGAATCCTAATAAAGTGAAGCCTTTTTAGACCTTCCAGGTACCTCTGGAATTGGGAGTGAAGGAGGGTCTAAAATACTAAAGACTGGATAAAAGTAATTTGCGAGCAAATAGACCCCTCGATCCCCTTACCCACTGCATACCTTCGGATTTGGTTTCCAATTAGTGTGTTCATTGTGACAGTATTTCAATTCTTTGAGCATACTTTCTGGTAGATTTTCGACCATGTTTGTAATAATTTCCTTAATTATCTGCACCATTTTTAGGCCAGTTTCTATTGACTCTTTGTTGTTTTTACTATGGGTCACATTTTCCTGTTTTCTTGCATGTGCAGGAATTGTAGATTGTTTAATAGACACTGTGGATGATACATTGTAGAGGTTCTAGATTCTGTTATCTGCTTGACCTCTAGTATCTGTTTTACACTCAATTCTGAAGCCTCAGGTAGTCTTTCCCTAAAATGTGCATCCCAGGCCTGACCTGTAAATTGCACCTACTTCAGCAGCCCTGAACCGTGATCTCTGCCTCTTCAACAAAGCAGAGCATCCTTACTCTGCTAGGACTCCGGCTTGCTGTGCTGTAATTGGAAAACCGTTCCCAAACAGAGGGCCAAAGCAATCTGGGAACACATCTCATGAGTTCCCCTTCTCCCAAGGATCACTGTCAAGCCCTGCCTGTTGTTCAGTGCCTAAGAATGGTCGCTCATATCCTTTGTCCAGTTTTATGGTTATTTGTGGTAGGAAGGCTAATCTGATACCAGGGATTACATCATAGCTGGAACCTTTACCTGATATATTTTTATTTCCTTCTGGTGTCCACCCTTCTCTCCTCTTCATCCATTGAAGCCAATTGTGTTTATTGGCTCAGATACGAGAAGAAGTAGTAATGAAAGCAGAAAACAAAGAGTCCAAAAACCAAAGCTTATTAAGAAGGTAGAGTTCTGTAAGGAGACCAGATAAAAGCCCCATTAGCAAAAAGAAAAAGAAATGAGGAATTGATTTGTGAGAGCAGTGATGAGGTAGGTTCAAGAAAGAGAGGCTTGGGGCCCTGCTTCTGAGGCAGCATCCCCAGGAACATGACAGCAGAGATGGCTCTACCGTCCAGGGTGTCTAGGCAAGCAGTGGCACAGGCAGCCTCTCCAGGTTTCCATACCCTTATTTGGCACTGAAGTAGCACAAAGACCCCACAGGCCCCCAAAATGGGAACAGAAATTGAGGAGAGAGTTCACTGAGGAAGGCATATGCACAGAAACAAGATACTTCTTTGTGACTGATGAGCGAGACGATAAGGACCAACCACCCTCCCACCCACACTTGGCACAAGGTAAGCCCCTAGAACCTAGACACCATCCAGCGGAAAGGAAAGAAAATCCCCAATTCCTGAGATGAATTTGCTGTCACTCTAGCAGATTGGGAGCTCAAAATATAAATTATTATATAAAAATAAAGAAAATACTATTTATTGCACAGGTGAGTTGGTAAACTGAGATTCATTTGATACTAGTAAAGGTCACCATTTATAAGGACTTTATGGAGAGCTTTATATCCATTGTCTCATGTAAGCTCATCTCATTAATGGAAGTCCGTTATCTCATACTCCCTCTGATGAGTCTTCTGACACAGTAGATGTACCTGCCTGAGGAAAAATTAATAATAAAAATGTACATTTACTCTGTGCCAGGCATTATGCTAACAGCCTTATGTCACATAATCCTCATGCTAAATTTATGAGACATGTACGACCACCATGTACATTTTACAAATGTGGAAACTGAAATGAGGGTTGTAAAATGAGTGTGGTTTTTATATTCAAACCTGCTAAAAGCTTTACTTGGTTACTTGCAATCTGTGAGGAGAAAACTAGATTAAGGGGTCTAGTGGAAACATATACAATATGATTACAAAGTGAGTTTGTTTCAGTTTAAATACAAAATTCCCTTTTATTTTTTAAAACAAACATTTAAGATTAAATGAATAATCTTCTTGGCTAAATGTTGTATTCTAGAAGACATTAAACAAGAGCTTTTTATTAACATTGTTCTTTCTATTCTTTATCTTTCTGTACTTTAGTTTGGATATTTTCTATTGTCCTGTCTTCAAGTTCACTAATCTCTTGCCTCTGTTGTATCCTGTCTGTTGTTCAGCCCATCTGAATTCTTTATTCCAAATACTATAGCACTCAATTCTAGAATGTTCATTGGTTTTTATATATTCCACTTCTCTTTGGTGGCTGAAAAATTGACTCTTACTGGAAATTACTGTTTGACTATTGCTATGGGCACGTAGGCCTTTGATTATAGGAACATAACATTCTAAAAAGCTTTCTGCTTCTGTAACCCCGCTTATGCACTGACCTGTGAGTTGACAGGTAGTGAATAGAAGAAGGATAGACCTTTGTGTTTAGACAGAAGAAGAATGGGATTTGGGGCTTAAAAACCCTGTACCTCTACATTCGGGCTGCTTAATTTGGGGTCTGCATACTCCTGGCAGACCCAGCTGGCTGAATAAAGAGTGTTTCCTATAACTCACTGAGTTCCGGTGGTCCGTGTGTCTTTCGGGGCTGGCGGCTACAACACTCTGTTGAAATTTCCCACCTCGTCACCACTTTGTCCATTGTTCCTACCGTTCTCTTTAATATATTTAAATAGTTAAAGTCCTTGACATCCTGATCAGGTGTGAGTCTGTTTCTGGTATTCCGTTTTTTTCTCTAAGCAGGCACATTGCCTGACTGTATTAGTTTGCTATTGCTCCTATAATAAATTACTACAAATTTAGTGATCTAAGACAATACTGATTAATTATGGTCCAAAATCAGTGGACTTAGAGCCAAGGTATTCGCAGAGCTGGTTCCCTCTGGAGGCCATAGGGGAGAATCCGTTTCCTCCTCTTTTTCAGCTTCTAGAGGTGCCTGCATTCCTGGATTCTGGCCCCTTCCTCGAATCACTCCAACCTCTCGCTTCCATCCTCACATTGCCTGCTACTGACTCTGACCCTACTGCCTCCCTCTCATAAGGACCCACCTGCATAAGCCAGGATACTCTCTCCATCTCAAAATCCTTAGTCACATCTGCAAAGTCCCTACATTCACAGGTTCCAGGAATAGGACAGAGACCTCACCGGGAGGCTACTATTCAGTCTACTACACTTGCTTTTTCTATGATTTGTATTTTTGTTTATTATTATACCATATTGTGCATAAAAGAATAAGTTAAACATATTTTTCCCCCAGGGTTTACCTATCCTCTGTTAGACAATGTAGCTTAAAGGGATGATGCCTAAATCCAATCAGGAATTGAGCTGATTTGTGGTGAGTTGCAGCTTAAGTTAGACTCAGTCCACCTCTGTTTTGAATTATCTTGAGAATGAGACCTGTCTTGTGTTTGTTGCAGGACCTTCCCTCCAGTGGTACACAATCTTCCAAACACCAAAGACTACTGATCTCACTCAGCCTTTCCAGCCCAGGCCCCGGGCCAGGCCCTCCCTTTCCCACCTCTCCTCTCCCCAAGTCTACCCCAGCACTCAGCAAATATCCTATGGGGAAAAAAAAAAGAGCCTCACACCTAGATTTTAGTCTGTAATGATACACTGAGTGTCCTCAACAGTTCGGTGGTAAACCAGGCCCAATCTTTAGCCTATGCCTAGACTTCACAAATGACCCAGGGAGAAAAAAATGACCAACAATCTCAGCTTACCTGGAATGTATCTGATAGAATAGGATTTGTTTATCCTAAGGCTTATAAAATCCATTGCAATCTCTAGTTTTTAACATTTTAAAAATTTTATCATTCTATTAATAGGTAACATTTTCAAATGTGCAAATGTCAAAATATAGACGCAGGGAAGACTTTCTATGACTCCTTCTCCATCTACCAGTTTCCACTCCCCAACACATATCCATGGTTATTAGTTTCTTTCTTCTCTGCTTCCAATGATCTCTGTCTTTAAAATATTTTTGTAACTTATCCTTTTTTTTCCCCTCAATTATTGCAGCAGGAATGATGACCCACTGATACCTACTACAGCCTACTCAGAAGCAGAAGTTCCTTATGTATAACACTGAATATTCTCGGAAGAACTTTGTAGTTACCACTGGATATCTCAGAAAGCTTCCTGCATCTTCTTAGCAAACATAACAAAAGACAGAGTGAGCATAACTTTAAATTTAATTAAGATCTTTCCCATCTACCTAGTCTCCTAACTGTGTTCTTTGTTTCCTTTGCTCTTGAGTGGTTAGGGGTGTAAATATACTTATCTTACTAGCACATACAGTACTTTGAAAATTCAATGTATTTGATAGAATAGGATTTGTTTTTCCTAAGGCTTACAAAATTCCATTGTAGCCTCTAGTTTTTAGTAATTTTTAAATTCTGTCATACCATGAATAGGTAACATTCTCAAGTGTGCAAATGTCAAAAGATATAAAAGGATATACAAGGAATTCTTTCTATGACTCCTCCATCTACCCAGTTCCCACTCCCTAACACGTATCCATGGTTATTAGTTTCTTATCAGAAAAATGTAAATGCATATACAAATACAAGCAGATACATATAAACATTGTTTTCTACACAAACAGTAATATACGATATCTTCTATTTTTACCTTGCATCTGTTTTTTTTTTTTTTTTTTTTTTTTTTTTTTTTTAATATGAAAGAGACTTTATCAGCCCCTCTAACTGAAAACTCCATGGCATGGCTGATACCACCATAGGATCCTGGGCATCAGACCATCATATCAGAACCATTTCTTTCCTCTCTTGCTGCACTTTCATCGTTGGTGGCTTTATTCTCAGGTTGTTCCCAGTCCCCTTCTGTAAGGTCCTCCCCTTCAGTCCCAGCTCCAGGATGATATCCTAATAGTTTGGCAGTCCTATGGGAAAGGACATGCCTCCCATGTTCCCAGTAAATTGTAGCAAAAGTCTTGGGGAGAGGTCTCATTAGACAAGCTGGAGTCACAAGCCCATTCCTGAACCAACCACTGAGCCCAAGCTTGGTAAGAGATGTTGATTGGCCAGGCCTAAGTCACATGACTACCTCTGAAGCCCTAGACTAGAGCAGTCAGTCCCATATAGACAGAGTTGGGAAGGAGTGGCTCTCTAAAGGGTTACCAAGGTGCTGTGAGCAGATGACCCTCCACAGGTGAAAACAGATGTCCAGTGCAAATGGTGCTATTTTTGTTGCCTTTGGTTTTTTTTGGCTCTTTCATGCCTGGAAGCTGCATGTGTGGTTGAGACCAGCTTAGGGGCCCTAGCGTTGGCTGTTTGTGAAATACTCCAGGGTGGAGAGGGGCTGCTGTGATAGTGTTTTCTTTGGTTCTGTATTTGCCTATTTAGCCTGTATTAACTACAGTCAAACTAATAACCAAAGTTGTCTACTCGATCCTGTGATGCTGTTTTTGCAAACATGGAAAGTCATATTACAAACCCTCCAACAAATCCTAGGTTCATAACCATAGCCACCTCCTTTATCTAACCCCACACAACACACCAATATTTCCCCTGTCCTAAATTAACCCAGGGCCAGGTAACAAACATCTAGGGACAGGGCCTATGTCCCAAGTCTTGCTAGAATTATTCAGACTAGGAGTTTATCAGGTAAACACTGAAAAGAAAAAAAAATGGTCAGGGACAGATAGGAGACATGTAAAAAAGGGGAAAAACTTTACCCACCTGGCGATATACCTGCTTGGTTGTTCTAAAAGATTTTAATAGGGAGAAAAAGGAGGGTAGGGCGGGGGGAGTGAAAAGGGGACAGATTAGGCTGAGGACAGGGAGAGGCTGCTGCCAAGAAGCGCGGGGCCTTTCCCTGTCTCTTTCCTCTTATCAGCCAGAGACAGAAAGTAGAAACCACAGCTTCATGTAGCTAAAAGCCTAAAACAGGAGACAAACAGGTAGGGAAAGAAAGAAAAAAACCAAAACCCTAATACAAGGGTAAAAAATAAAAGGTAATTAAATAAATTATGTGTATATAATTTAACATAAAATGTGACCCTTAATTTGACCCAATGGAAATTCAAAATTTATATACTAAAAGTTTATATAACAAAAAGATAAAAGAGTGCTCATTAGCTTTTGTGTGTCTACAACTTAGGTTCTAAATTAACTCCAGCATTTGCTAAAGTGCACCAGTTGACAAAACTTCATTGATTTAATCAGTACTGGGGCTCAAATTATATTTATACCTAGGGGTCCCACTAAATATAAACACTGTGCCTCTATAATCTTAGTTAAGTAACTAATATAGAGGAAAACAATAGGAATGCCTCATACTATAGCCTTGCCTAAATTTCCCATAGTTATAATACCCATAGCCCTAAAAATATCCCCTATTGGGCATACAAACTCTAACACAATGAAAAAAAAATTAAAATAAAATCTTTGGCACTTACAAATTGGCTTGATACAATGGGACCCCAAGGACCCCTCTCCTTAGTTAAAATAGTTAATGAAGACCCAATGCAAGTTAAAATAGGGCCTCCAAGGATCAAAACTTATAACACCTAATTAATAAAGGGGTGATAAGCCCCACTGCTTCTCCACCTGACAGGCTAATTTTGCCTGTTTTTAAACCTGGAAAAAAAACAAAGGGTGTTGTATTTGTTAGCCTGGGTTATCATAACAAAATACCACAGATTGGGTGTGACTTAAACAACAGACATTTATTCTTTCACAGTCGTGGAGCCTAGAAAGTCCAAGATCCAGGCGCTGGCTGATTCAGTTTCTGGTCAGGCCTCTCTTCCTGGACTGTGGACAGCAGCCTTCTGAATGCTGGGTCCTCACATGGCCTTCCCTCAAAATGCCACAAGTCCTATAGAATTAGGGCCTCACCCTTATAACCTCATGTAACCTTGGGTGTTGGACTTCAACATATAAATTTTGGGAGGACGTAAATATTCAGTCCATAACAGGAGCCCCATGGTGGATTACTGTAACATTAATGCTCTGGTCCCACCCAATGGGGCCCCATACCCAATAATCATTAGTATTAAAATTACTGACTCTATCTGAGCAACAACCAGTAAATATTTTGCTCTGACAAATTTGGCCAATATGTTCTATGGAGTGCCTATTTCAACAGCCTTTCAGCTGCAATTTGCCTTCACCTCTCAAAGGACACAGGATCACTTTTCTAAGCATGGGGTACCTCAGTAGTTTTGCCATCATGTAACAATTTTTGTAGACGAGAGCTTCACTGCATCCACCTTTCTCCAAGAACATAGGTTTGACATCACACTGATGACATCCTCCTCCAAGGAGACTCACTTAACACTCATTATGGACATAAAACATCTTTTAGTTTTTTGGGGTCTGGTGGCAACATAATCTTCCTTGACATCTCTTACTCATCTCTCAGGTGTGAGAACACCTTTTGAAAGCCTTACCTAACCCTGCAGATCTGCCTGTGTCTCTCCTGAGTGCACCCATAACATGTCCGCTTTCTTGTATCTTACGTTTGTCATTATCAGTGTACAGGTGTCAGCCTCCTTCCCAGATGTTTAACACTGCATTCCATGAGGAAGTTCTCCAGGGCCTCGTACAATGCCTGGTACTAGAGGTGGGCACAAAGTTGAAGGATAGTGAAGAAAAAAAGAATTTAGGCAGTGTGTGGAGCAGGCAATTTCAGTTATCACCCCTCATTTGGTTGTGAAACGGATCCTACTTAATGTTGAGTTAGCAGGTTCAATCTTTTGGTAATTTATTTATAACTCGTACTTTGTCTCTACCCTACTTCCTATTTGACTATTTTGCCATGAAAAACCTGCTTAAATTACTGATTTTTTTTTACAGAGTAATTTAACGAGTTTTTTGTAACATTTAATAATTGGCAGACTTCACACATAAAAAGGGACAGATTTTTAGCTTTTCTTAAAAGGGAAATGAAGGGAGGAATGAAAGGAGAAAAAAGAAAAAGAAAAAGTAAGATCTGACATCACAGGGCCACATTCCCGCGTGGCCACAATCGGCTGGAACCGCAGCCTGGCTTCTCACTCAGGTATTGCACGTGTCCCTGAGGCATCTGAGTTTGCGACTCCTTCTCCAGTCAGTGACCACTTACAGTTTTCGAGCGCAGGACTGCCGGTGGGGCAGAGGCCGGCGTTACAAAGGGGATGGAGAGCAAAGGTCGCCGAAGCCCTGCAGACAGAAGGTCAGAGACAAAGAGCCGCGGGCGCAGAGCCCTGCACTGTGGGGACTGGCAAGTCTCAGGCTCCCCTCAAACCCCGAGGTTTTGATTCCCACCACAGACCGGGCCCCGTGCCCGATTTTAATAAGAGCCCTTACAGACACTGGGAAATACATCAGAAATACAACGCCAAGTAGCACCGGAAACCCGGGGAGTTAACCGTAGTCACCTGATCTCCATTCTGGGCAATGATTGGACTTTAGGCACGCGTGACCTCGCCCACGGGGGCGGGGACAGGTGCCACGGGCCGACGGTATTGGTCAGCTTCCTCAGAGCACAGCCAATCGGAATTTGTCGACTTCTGGCGCGAAGTGGGCGCGCTGCGCGCTGGCTGAGGAGGTGTCGCGGGGAGTTTGGGCCCCGGTTCCGCCGGTTCGGAGCCTCAGGGAGAGGTGAGTGCGGCTCGCGGACTTAGGACCGGCCCGCCCCGGCCCAGCTCGGCTCTCCGGCCCAGCCAGACGGGAATGCCTCGCCGGTTCGTCCTTTGCTTTCCCCGGTTCTGCCGGCTGAGCCCTGTTGCCCGACGGGCAGCCTGGGAGAGAGCAGAGACGGTTCCCTGAGGCAAATGGGCCCGGGGCGGTGGCGAGCTGTGGCAAGGTCGCCCAGGACGTTGGGGCCGAGCCGGCCAGCATCCAGCGTGTGGTCACCGGCTGGGCTCAACCCAGGCCGCCGCCCCTGCCCCTGTTTTCCTGAAAACTCCGGCCTTCCACAGTCATGAAGCGGGCTAGTGTGTTTTGAGTGTCTGCTGTGTGCCACGTGCTTGGCACCCGCTGTCTTAAAATTGTAGCTTCACAAGCCGCCAGCAAAGGGAAGGAAGTGGTTAGGGACTCAGACTGCGTCAGATGCCAGGGTCAGAAGCCCCGCTCTTCCACGTAGCAGCTGTGTGATTCCGTGGTTACGTCTTCTAAGTTCCTCTACTTGCGTCATGTGGGAAGAATGACTGCTTCCACATCTCGGGTTTTCTTTCTCAGGATTAAACGCCTTAGTATATGCAATAAATGTCAAGGAGTACTTGGTTCATAGTAAGGGCTCTCTTGATACTCAGTAGCTCAAATCGTCCTTATCTTAGGGAGAGTTCGAAGCACAAAAAGGATTTGAACTAGAGCCGACTCCAAAGCATCTTCCGTAATATCAGGCTTTCTCCCATACCCCTCGCCTGCCCTTAAGTCACTCAAAACTTTGGCCACCTAATGTCCTGAGAATCTGCAGGTGCCTGACAGCTCCTGGTGCCTCCCTCCAGTGTAAGTGGCACTCCCGTGTCCCTCAAGCGTAAGGACCAGTCATTGGAGAGACTGAGAGATCAGACACTGAAAAGGAGGCGGTGTGGGGAGTAGTAAATAGAGGTAAATGGAACCAACATTTTGTTAGCTGGGCTTCTGTCAGAAAGTAGCTTGTAGTCAGTCTACTGGGAGGAGAAATTCCTAGAGAGGTAGCTGTTGTTTTCATTTTACTGATGAGGAAACCCAGAGTCGAAAAATTGGGCAAAGGCCATAGTATTGATGTGTCATAAAAGAACAGTATGCAGGGAGGTTAAACATCCACTTTAGTATAGTCAGTATGATCTATGAGAAGGGAAGGACTAAAAGGGAGATAAGGGGAGTGAGTGGGAATTTAACTATATTTGAAATGTTTTATGCTTTAAAAGAGAAATAAGACGTTAACTTCTTAAATGTGGTTGGTGGGTACATGGGTATCATTCTGTTTTTCTGTCCTTTTTTGTTTGAAATATCTAAAATTAAAAGAAATGTAAATATAAATGTGTATATTAGATATGTTACTATTAATTAGATATGTATTTATTTTAGTACCTATGTATTTTTTGTTTTTTAATGTATTTCCCTTAAAAGGGAAAAATGGGTAGAACAAAGTAATTACAAAATAATTTGGGAACTAAACACTGAAAGCCCCTGTCAGTCTCCATTGCCTGATACAAATCATTGTACAAGTCATTGCACAAATAGTGCGTAGACAACCCTTCTTTACACCTCCACCCTGATTGGAAAGTCCTATTTGCTTCAAACTTGTGTTTTATTTTTCTAAACATAATAAGTTTAATTGCTTTATATTCTTATGCCTGGTACTATTTACTTCTTTTTTTTCCCCAAGAGTTTAGGTTTATTGGGGTAATGTTAGTTAATACAATTATATAATTTTTAGATATACATTATAATTTAACATCTGTATATTCTATTGTGTGTTTTCTACCCAAAGTCCAGTTTCCTTCAGCTACCATATTCGATCCCCTTTACCCACTTCACTCTCCCCTAACTCCCTATATTTGACTCTCTTTACCCCATCAATCTCCCTGCTCCTCCCCCACCCTGTTTCCTCTGGTAACCACTAGTCTATAGTCCATGTCCATGAGTCTCTGTTTGTTCTTTTCATTTGCTGCTTTTAGGTTTATATCCCACATATAAGTGATACCATGTGATTTTCAACTTTTTCTGTCTGGCTTATTTCACTTAGCATGATTATCTTGAAGTCCATCCATGTTGTCGCAAATGGCTGTATTTCATCTCTTCTTATGGCTGAGTAATATTCCATTGTATATGCTGGTACTGTTTACTTCTGTTACACCTAGTTCTCATTCTTGTTTCCTTGTGTGTTTTGCTATTTTTGTCTGTTTGGTTCACACTGTTTTGGAAATTTATCTGTGGGAATTATTTAAGGCTTAAGATAAAAGTGTATTTCTCCAGAGATGTTTTTGCATTTGCTTCTGCCAGGTGCTTTGGAGTTAGGATCACTTTAATCTAAATTTGTGACTTGAGTTTTTTTTTTTTTCTTAATTATGCAGGCTTGATAATTGTTTTTGAAAAGATTCTTGGGCTTGTGGTTTCAGGGTCTGTCCCACTCAGTCCCTCAGCAACTGGTAATTTTGCTTATAGATAGATATCCTGGGGTGGAAGTGAAGTTTAATTTTGCTTTACCTTTTCCCAAATGATATAGTCCTTTGGGGCACTGGTTTTATAGGGAAATACTTCCAACCTTGGGTGGACCCAACTTTGATTCAGAATATCTTTTCTTCCAAATTTATCAAAACTGATGTTCAGATTCTCAGGATTAGGCAGCTGCCTCAGAAGAAAAGCAACTTCAGTGCTCTCCTTACCTTTCTGGGTTTCTACTTTGATTTAGATTTTGACCTGATAATTTTTTTAGCTTCTTTATCCAGCAGTGTTCTAGATAATTTATCCAGCAACCATCAACAAACCTTTTCTGTTAAGGGCCAGATAGTAAATATTTTAGGCTTTGAAGACTAGGCATTCTCTGTCATAACTACCTGACTGTGGTGCTAAATTACCCAACTATGGTGCTAAAGCAGCCATAAGCAGGATGTGAACAAATGGGCATGGTTGTGCTTCAGTAAAACTTTATTTACAAAAACAGGCTGCAAGCCAGAGTTGGCCCATGAGTCAGTTAATTTGCCCCTAGAGTATCTAGATGTAGAGTATATGGCTTATTGATTATCCCAATAACATTTGTGAAATATTCTTTTCTCTATTTTGTTGTTTTTGTCATTACACATTAAACATATTTTAGAGACTAGGGTTTTTCATTTTTAAAGATGAGTATCATGCCAGTTTAAATTATTGTTACATTTAATATGATTATAATATGTCTAATGCTAGTTGCCACTGCAGTATTGTTTAGTATTCGTGTGCTTTGGTCATGAATTTTAGAAGCATTTTTGTTGAGTTTTGTGAAATATTCTATGGTGTTCCAATTGGAATTTTGTTAAACTCATTTAATTTATGAAGAACTGTTGTCTTTGTGACATTTTAACCTTTCACTTAGGAATATGAAATATTTCTTTATTCTTATCTTTTTTAATTTCTTCAAGTAATACTTGGTCATTTTCTTCATATCGTGAAGATGTATGTCTTTGTTAGGTAAATTGGTAGTTTAATATTTTCATTGCTGCTATTAATTGAATGCCTTTTAAAAATTGCATTTTCTAGTTATTACTACCACGTGAAGATGCATTTGACTTTGCAAATTTACATTTTATTTAACCACTTCACTAAAGTTTAGTTTTCTATTGTTGGGACTTTTTCTTTGGATTGTGTTGCTATATAATTAAATTATCTGCATATAATGATATTCATGTTCCTTGTTTTCTAGTATTTTCCTTTTTGAATATTTTTGCACTGCAAGAATGTCCAATAGGAGAGTGAAAATAAGAGAACAGTCTTGGTTTTACCTGTATTTTTAATGGATTCAGCCTTTTGTAAAATGTAAGATATTATATTAGGTCTTGACTTTAAATACTTCTGATTCTGTTTTAATGTATTATTAGACATGGTTTGAATTTTATCAGATACCTTTTCAAAAATGCATTGATGATACATGCTGTATGATTCCACATATACAAATGAAGAAGTTCAAGAATAGGCAAAACTCACAGTAATAAAATCAGATACTGGTTGCATCTGGGGTGTATTAACTACGAAAGACACAGAAAAGCATATTGAGGTGCTAGAAATGTTCTGTACCTTGATTTGGATGTAGTTTACACAGTTAATATAAATAAGTAAAACTATAACTAGCCGTACACTTAAGATTAGTGTACTTCTTGTATGTTTTACCCCAATAGAAATATATTTTTAAAATTTTTTGATCTTATGTTAATTTTTATTAAACTGTTAAGATGATATATTAGTGGCTTCATTTAATTTTAAACCAGCTTTACATTTCTAAGATAAGTCATAGTTGATCACAGTCATAATTGTTTTGCGACATGCTTTCTATATTCTTTAATATTGTTTTTTCTTTCATTTAATAAATATTGATTAAGTGCTAGGTGCTTAGAGATGCTGTGGGTTATAAAACCATTAATGGCCCATATTTGCATTGTATTTACAACCTAGTAGAAGAAGTATCAATTAAATAATTACAAAAGTGAACGTAGAATTGCAACTATGGTAGGAACTGGAATTGAGAGGTATTTTTCTTTATCAAACGTATATTGCCTAGTATCTGACATATACCATTCTGAGCACTCCACAAATATTAATTCATTCAAATACCAACCATATGAGGTGAGTAGGCATTATATAGATGAGGAATCTGAGGTATCATTATGTCCAAGAGCACTTAGCAAATAAGTTGCAGTCAGGGTGCAAACCCATGTACTTTGGCTCAGAGCCCCATGCTCTTAATCATTCTTATGTGGCTACCTAAGTATAGAGTTTTCCTTAAGGAATTAATTGTTAAATTGACATGAAGAATGAGTAGGAATGAACTGTGTCAAGAGGGTCTGAAAGAAGGCTTGGTTTCAATCAGGAGCATGTAGTCAACTGTGTCATAAGCTAAAGAGGTCAGGAAAGTGAAGGATTGAAAAAGGCTATTGGATTAAGTAACTTGGAGATCGTTAGTAACTTAACGATTTTTGCATGTAATCAGGATAGAAGCCAGATTTGTGTGAGGGAGTGGCAGGCAGAATGGAGTGTGAAGATTAGTCTTTCACGTTTGGCCCTGTGCTGACTTGGAGAGGACAGTATATATAGGGGGATAAGGAGTCAAATAAGTGTTGAGTTTTGGGTCTTTTTTCCGCCCCCAAAGGGAGAAGTTCTCACATGTTTAAAAACTAAACAAGTAGAAAGGAAGTCATTGGCTGAGAGAGGAGTAAAAGTTTTGAGAAGGTGATTAGATAAGGTGAGAGAGTAAGTTGACCAGAGAAATGTAGTTTTCAGGGCAGTGTTGCGGGGACCATTTGAGGTTGAGCATAAACTTCTGTTTCTTATTTTGTTCTTATGATGTTTTAAGATCAGAACCATGCTTGTTTTATAGAATGAATTTCGTTGCTTTTTAAAACATGTTTGACATTCTTTCTGTTTTGACCGTTCATCTTGATTTCCTTCTTCTTGTCTTAATATTGATGACTTACATTTATATCAAAAAATCTATTTAATTTAGATTTTCAAATCCACTATTATAATTAATGTTTTTATGTATTTTTCTCTTCTGTTTCTTTTCTTTATATTTTTCTTTTTACTTTAATATTTTGTTTTACTATTTGTCCATTTACTATTCTTTCCAAAAATGACCTCTCGATATTATCAGTTCTCCTAATTTTTCTTTATTGGCTTTCCTGCCATTAAAAAATGTTTTTATTTGAATTGTTATTCTGTGCTTTTTCTAAGACCTCGACATACATATATAGAGAGTGCCAGGGAGAGAGAGAGAATTAATTCGTTGTTTTTTCTTGCCTATGGCTATATCCAAATAAAGCAGATTCTTACCAAAGGTATAGACTCCTGGTGGGACACAGAACCCCCTGAAACAGATTACAAAATTTGTTCATTTTCCTGGACAGAGGGTCTATCTCTTTAATTAGATTGTTACCAGAATCCAATCCAAAATGTTAAGAACCACTGCTGCCACTAACAGTTCAATGTGTACTATTTTAATTATCACTCTTTAAAAATAGTATTTTATAATTTGGGATTTTTTTCTATGTTCCAGTTGTTTTATTAAGACCATATTTTAACATTTCTATAATTTGCTTATATTTTTCTTATTGTTTTTATTAACTTGTGCCTCTAGTTTGAAATGGTGTAAAATCTTTACTTTTTTATGTATTATATTTTTCTTTATGACAGTTTTTTGATTGCTCATCAACATTTTTTTAAAGAGATTATATTCTCTAATCTTCTTTTTATTCCTCCCAAATACCTATTAGTTCTGGAATCATAGAAAGCTAATTTTAGAAGGAAACAGAAATTCTCTAGCCCAACTTTCTTATTTTAGAAATGAGAACACTAGAAGAGAGAATCATTGAATTCTTCAAAGCCACATGGTAAATTTGTGGTAGAAATTGATCAAAGAATCTGGGTTTTTAATACATTTCTTATTTCTACTGGTCTTTTCTTTAGTAGTAAAGTGAAATTGATCTCCTTACAAATTCTGCCTCTTTCTGTTATTTCTCCTTGTATTTTTAACAGTTTTAGCTTTCTACATTTTCTTGCTGTGTTGTTTGGGTCTTCTAAATTAAATATAGTTTGGGCTTTTTATCATCTACATTTATTCCCATTGGTTTGAACTCTTTTTTGATATAATGTGTAGATCCTTTTTCTATCTCTTATTCATTGTTTTGTTTAATTTTACCTATTAAATATAATTGAAAGATAAATAAAAGTCTAAAAGAAGGAGAATTACTTTAAATACATTTTTTAAAAAAGATAATTAAAACCCAGGTAATAAAAACTGTAATATAAAAGATCCTTAGAAAAATGGACCCGGAGACCATCCGATACCTAGTAATTAATAAATTTCCTTTTCTTACAGGAAATAATGGGATTATAAATTTTGACAACTCTATTTCTCTTAGGTAAGCCACACAGAGATCTATATGCCTCTTCCCAGAAGATAAACAATGTATGGTAAAGGAATAGAACATGTAATGTTTATGAAATCCCTGTTAAAAGTCTGTCTAGAAATTGTTTAATTTGACTAGAGAAGAGGGAGTTGCTTGTCCTTAGTGCCCTCTTGAAGTCAAGTTGAGGTTCCTAAGGTTATGATTGGATCTTATCTCAGGCTCATCATTTGCCCTGGGGAGGGTAGCTCCTCCACTTAGAACACTAACCTAGTAGGGTTCACAGAGCTTGGCTGTGTGTTTCAGTAACCACCCCTTAAGACCTCAGAAATAGGAGGTGTCTTTGGACATGCAGGAATTGTGGTCTTAAAATATTCTCCATTAAAAAATATCAGGGCTCCTTGGGGGAAGTGGCTGATTCTAAGCATGGGCAAAAAAAAAAAAATAAAGCACAGGATAAACCTGGAATATCTTGTCATTCCAGATAGTAAGGAAACTCTCAAAGACTACTAAGGTAATGTCAGAAGGACTGAAGAACCTACCTGAAAAGGCTTCTACTGGCCAAACATGAAACGATTTGAGAATCAATAACTGTATTGAAACATATATGTTTAATCTGAGTTTATAACTATACCAAAAAAAGTTAACCACCATTGGAAGTTGTTAGAGAATGAACTCATTATTTTGAGAAGTCATAAATGAAGGAAAAGAATTCAACATTTCTCCTGTCCTTCCTATGTGAACTGGACTACTGGGTATATTTCAGCTAATCAGTGAAGAACGAATGAAAAAATTAAAATATCACCATTTCGAGAGGTCAACTTCCAAAATAATGAAGCAAGGACCTTAAGATGTCTATAGATGAAACAGTGTTGAATGGGTTGATAATTGACTCTGGGTGGTAGGTATGTAGGAGTTCATTATACCCTTCTGTCTACTTTTTAATGTTTTATTTTGGTAGGAACTTGATTAAGATATAATTCAATGTCAGTGTGAATTATTCAGTGTTTATCAATAAATTAGCTATTTTACTTAGACATTTTAAAGAGAAAAAAGAGGCAGAAATCTTTTCTTCTGGAGAAGGTGGAACAAAATAAAATCTATATCATAATCATTTTCCTTATGCTCAACACATGGAGATTTCTCAACTGAATATAAGTTTCTTCCAAGTTTTTCTTCCAAAGTGAAGAGCTAATAAGCATAGGCAATTTTAATTAGTGAGTGGAATGTGATTTATATAAAACTTAATATTTCCACAAACATCTAATGTTGTTAACCCTTCCTCCTAAGATATATGTTGTAAAATAAAAGTACATCTCTGTTAAATATAGAATGGGAAACGGGTTATAACTATCAGCCAAAATGAGAATTTTTTACTATCCATTGATTTTGGCTATCCTAAACTGTAAATTATCCCAGACGATAGCTCAGCAATATCACAGATTGTTGCACAAGGGGTAAGTATGCTTGACAAAAGTATTCTTTCAGGTTGAAACTAGATTATGAAGCATGGTATCTTGGCTGGTGAACCATTGCTCTCATTGGTGGTGCTCTTCCTTCTTTTCTAGATTTTCCCCTTGGGCAGAGAATTCAGTTGTTCATTTTCTCTTTGGGTTTTGCAGTATGCTTTGATCATTTTCTCCCTCCTCACTCCCTGTCCAGTTTCTATTTATTCTTCAAGCCCAGGGCAGGTCCCATTTTTCTGCAAGCCTTTTCCTAATAATCCCTTACCTAAAGTCTTTTGTGCTTATTTTAGCAGTGGTGGAAAGCAGGTCATTTTGCTATTCAAGTGAGCCTTCAGTTAGTTAAACATTATATATTTCAAATGTCACCAGTTGTAAATGTCAACACAATTTATTGACCAAAAAAAAGCTTCATTTATTTTGGGCACAGTTAGGACAGTGCTCCCCCTGCAAAAAAAAAAAATATTGTGATTAATGCAAAATACATAACTCCACTAATAGTTTTTTTCCTTACTTTGTAGGAACATGGCTGCTGTTCCTCAAAATAATCTACAGGAGCAACTGGAGCGTCATTCAGCCAGAAAACTTAATAATAATAAATTAGGTTTTTCAAAACCGAAACCTTTGTAAGTATTTTGGTTGGTTTGTTGTCATACATTCATTAACACACAGTATCATACAAATGAGATATCTGCCCTTCCAGCCCTTTCGTTATATAGATGAGGAAGTGAAGGATGACTTTGAGAGTTCAATGATTTTCCCAGTTTGCAAATTAATGGTAGACTGTGTGTTAGCAGCACCAGGTAATTGCACGGTGCTTTTGCACAGTTCCTGGCACATAATACTTACTCAGTAAATGTTTTTGAATGAATAAATGAATGAATAATGAATCTTCTTGTAAATTGAGGCCAATAGGTATTTTTAATATTTTAATATAATCTTATATCCTTTCCAAAAAGAGTTTATAAGGAAACTATACAGTTCCCCAGTTCTGCTATTTCCTCCAAGCTATACTCCAAACTCCTTTTAATGATACCTGATAGTAGTTTGCATTCTTTATGTGCCCTTACCAGGTTCTAGACACTCTTCTGGATGTTTAACTTAAAGTCACCATTGACCTTTGTGTCACTAAATCCAGAGATGTCTAGGACTCTCTTGTTCTCCAGATCTCAGCATAGGTAGCCCTTTTTAACCCTGTTTCCCATAGAACTATTAGAGTAGCAATGAGTAGCCACATTTTTTTTTTTTTAATTTAATGCTGTCCCCTCCCTCTGGAGTTGCTGTTAAGAACTACCAGCCTGAGAAATAAAGTAGTGGGAATGGCCTGGATACTCTCAAGACTAAATAGTAGCCCCTGAGTATAAAGAATCAGAGTATACAAAGTATAATGTAAGTTCCTTTATACATGTTAAAGTCAGAGAGGGAGGTAGTCTTTGCTCATTTGTGATACAATGAAGGTAAGTTATATAAATTAGTAAACAATGTAGAGCTTTGTATAGTTTTAGGTTTGTTAAAATTGATCTAATTCTGATTTTCAATTATTTTTCAGAGGTTTCACTTTTAAAAAGAAAATATCTTCAGCCAATGATGTATCTGTGACTAGTGTGTCAGTAGCCAAAACACCTGTGTTAAGTGATAAAGATATTAATGTTGCTGAGGCCTTTTCCTTCAGTGAACCGTTAGCCCACACTGCAAGTCAGCAGACAAAGATCGATGACTTTAGAAATGCTCCAGCAGGACAGCAAACCAAGAGAGCTGGTTCAAAACCGTTACTGCCAGATTTGGTGCAGGAAGTTTTACATACTACCCAGAGCACACCAATTATAAAGGAATCCCGTGATCCTACTTTCAAGAAATTAGAATTTAGTTCTTCATCAGATTCTTTTATTACCATCAACAATTGGGATGATATGGATGACTTTGATACTTCTGGAAATTCAAAAGCATTTGTTACGCCACTCAAAAATCACTTTGTAAGAGTCAGCACTGCTCAGAAATCAAAAAAGTCTAAGAGAAACTTTTTAAAAGCACACCTTCATAAAGCAAAGACAGTAAAGATTGATTTGACTTCTTCCTCCTCTGAAAGCAAGCAAGTATATTCCACTAAGGAACAGAAAGCTGACTCTGAATGGTTAAATAGTGATGTGATTTGCATTGATGATGTTCACAATTCCAAAGAGCTTATAAATGAAGATTCTCAGGATAGTCATTCTTTAAAAACTCATTTAAGAGAAGAAGGAGGTAAAAATTATATTTATTTTATCTTCATTTCAATATGTTGATTGTATTTGTTCATTCAGAGTTAAGCTTTGGGAACAGTAGCAAATATGATAACAGCTTTTTGTCCTTAGGATCTGTAGAGGTACTTATTGAACAATCTGTTGGCTATGTTCTCGAGGCGGAACATACTCATAAAATGAAAGATTTTATTCTGCTAATACCATTTTTATATTAACACCAAGGATAGCTCTGTGATTTTACATATGAAGAAAATAAGGTCCATAGAAGTTAAAATGACTTATTAATGGTCTACTGGCTGGTTAGTGGTAGAATTGGGAAGTGAAACTAAACTAAGCCTCTCTATTACAATTCTTTTATGGCTTGCTGCCACCTAATATTGATATATAATATGATCTAATCATGCTATTAAATTATTATGAATAGCATTCAAATTATTTTCTGTTAAGTCTCATAGTTATTGGATGTCCAGAACTTGATAATTGAGATTAGCCATATGTGGAACTATCTACCTTATGAAATAGTTGTAAATATGAGACTAAAATTTCTGAACACCTGAACCTCATTAAGGTTACTTTAGGGTGAAAGAGGACTAAAAAGTGATAATAATTAAGCAAAACGATAGTTTAATCAAATGTGTTACTGTTTATGAAGAGAAAATTTGGTAAAAGGTAAACTAGAGAGCAACAATTTGGCATTGTGTTTTTCCTCAAAGTCAGGAGAAAGACACTGAATCTGGTAGATTTAAATCACTAGGAAGCCTTCATGGTAAAGTAGAAGTAGTTTATCTGCACAAACAACAGTGTTTATACAATTATCAGACATATTTATTGCACTTTACCTTACTTAAATATGAGTAAAAAATAGAAAAACAAGAGTGATTATACTAACTATGGCTTCATAGTATAACTGGAGACAATTATAAAAACCATTAAGTATCTTCAGCCTCAATCCAGCATTCATTGGACTTAGTCCAGTTAACTCAATAATAATTTATGAAGAAACAAATGAACATTAATGTGTTAAAGGAGAGTGGTCACAGAATGGTGTTATTGTTTATGACTTTCCTGAAGCACTCACTTTTTGGTGCTCATACTTGTTCTTTCTGTCTCATCAATTATTAAAATAACCTATGTTTACCAACTGCATACTTTAGATAATAGTGAAAAGAAGAAAAACTTGGAAGAAACTGAATTATATTCCATTGAGAAATCACCATGTCTTGAGCTTGATGAAGATGATTATGATATAGATTTTGTTCCACCTTCTCCAGAAGAAGAAATGACTTCTGCCTCTTCTTCCTCTTTAAAATGCTTTAGGTAAAGTAACTAATTAATTAATAAACATTATTATTTGTTTCTTGGATATCTGAAATAATTTAATTTAGTTATATGGTTTCTATATAAATTAATTTCATGCTTCTTCACAGTTTATTACCTCTAAGCAACTGTATGTAGTTGATTTTGACACAAGGAATGTATTCTTAAAAATATATTTCCACATTCCTGGATCTGAAATGACATAAAGCTAACTTCTTATTTGGGAAATTATTTAGTAAGTGATATGTGCCCCCCCAACCTTTTTTTAAATCCTACACATTAGAATTGCCATTGTATTTGTCATTCACTGAATTTTAGTAAATTAATGACATGCTTGTGTTTAATTGGTAGTGTTATGGGAAAAATTCAGCTCATCAATAACTTGTTATCTCCATCTTCACCCCAATCTAAATCACAGTCCAGTCGAGTGGTGGAATATATACTATGATATTAACCAATATTTTGATGAGAACTAGATCCCTATGTTACATCACCTTAATTAGGAAAGGAAGGCAGGAAGTAGTTTGTGTGCATAATTGAGTTTCTTCGGGTTTGTCTTTTAACAGATGTGTTGGGATGTTTGAAGAGGCAAGAAAGGTTGAAGCGTTATTACAATTTGATGACAAAACTAAAACACTATAACTGCTCCCCTTCCTCCACTTCCTTCCGATAGAAGTTCAGACAGAATTATATAAAGTAAAGAACTGAACACAAGTTCATATAGAGTCTGGATTCTAAGTCAGCATCCTCATTTAGGGAGGGGAAACAGCTTAGGCCCAGGGAGGAGTAGGTGATGGCTCAGGATAAAAATTAATGGCAAATGGATTAAGATCCAGTGTAGTGCTATTTCCTGGCTTTTTTTGTTTGTTTGTTTCTTGAAAAAGTGTATTGCACAGATAGCACTGTGACCACTTACTTGTAGTCTCAGAATTCCTACAAACCAACTATTTTCTTTAGCCATTTTTTATTCTGATTTTTTTCTTAATATTATTTTTTAAAACATTTTTCATATTTGTATTTCTTTTAATGGCTACATAATTTGAGTTGCCATACCATAATTAACTTCACCTAGATCTTCAGCACTTGGAAAGTTGTTATTTCCAAGGTAGATTCTATTTTCCATTGCAACCTTGTATACATATTTGTATATATTATAAAAAGAATTTTCACAAATGATACTTTATGTGCAGAGCACACTTAAATGTTGTTTTTATTTAATTTTAAAATGCTGGTTGTGACTTCTGAATAATAATTTCAGAAGTGTAATGGTCAAATAATATATAATAAAAATAGAAATATGTTTTTGTATCTCTTTGTATTCTTAAACCTCTTTAGCTGATACTCAAAATCCTTCCTCTTCAGGCCCACCTTTATCACCAGGTGGAAAATATTGCTAAAAATGTAAAACCCTTCCTTTAATTATATCATCATTTTATAAAACTATATAAAACATGGTTATCCGTCCTGCTTTAGAAAAGTAAAGTTTGATTCCTAGATATCAAATGGATAGAATTATCTTTTTAGCTCTTCTTCATAGTCTCTCATTTCTTATACCATCTTTCAAGGTTTCTTCCAATCCTACCCTCTTGGCAAAGCTTTCTCAAGTTCCAGAAAGTGTTATCTTTCTTTGGATTTCCACAGTACCTTCTCTTTAATGATTAGTACTAATTTATTTTGTTACTGTTAAAATATTTTTATATGCAGTCAAACTGACCATGTTTACATGTGTTAATATATTTTTGTATGATTTGTATGAGTTAATTATATGTACAGATCCACACACATATATGTGTTTGTATCAGAGAAGGCTGGATAAAATGTTTTGGAATCTCAAAAGACAGAGATGTTAATAACCACCTCCTGAAGAAATCAGAAAAATAACACTTGGATTGGTCCTAGAAGAGCAGGGATGATATGGGTGAGAAGAGATTGGAATGGTGGGTTTTTCAAGCTGAGAGAACAGAGGCAGAAATTCTGAAGTAGACAGTGCAGTGCTCATGTGAAGACTGTAAGTGATGCAATGCGATTGGAGCCTGGAATCACTGAAAGGGCATAAATAAAGATAAAGTTGAAAAGGTCTCTTGGGCCACAAGGTGAAAGACTTTGAGAGCCAGCTAAAGAGGCTTTAGAATAGAGAAGGTATGAAAACATTTTTCTCTTTTCTATTAATTATCATTTGACAGTTGCACTGGTTTTATATTTTTTAATTTGTAGTATGTTAAAGGACCTTGACACCTGTGACCAAAAGAAGGAAAGTATTGGCACATCAGAGGACTTGATAAAACCTGAGAAAATGCCTGCTCAGCAGTCTAACGAAGAAAGCAGCACAGATTGTGATGGTACAAAAAAGTGTTTTATACATTTCACATATTTTAACTACTTACTTTTGAAAACAAAGTTAAGGTTATATTTTTACCTGTGACTGTATAGTATAAAATGGCAAATTTATAATTCCTTTTGCTGTAATATAGTCATCCCTGTTCATTGGTTAGCCAACATTTGCTTGAACAACTTGTAAAATCATGTTCTCAAAAGCTAATTCATTCTCTATTTTGAAAACACTACTTGTTAGAAAGTTATATCTTATATTTAACCAAAATTTACCTTCCTATAACTTAATCTTTGTGAGATAGGTCTAAATATTTCAGAAGTTTTTTTGTTTCTTTTTTTTATTTTAAGGCTACATATTATTAGGTCTTTTAACTCTTGTATAGGTATAGGTTTCTAGACCTTTCATCCTCCTAGTTCTCCTCATATAGACTCTGGGTTTGGGTCTTAAAGATTAATATTTTTTTGCTTGTTGGATGTTTCTTAATTCATTTTAAAATTTTCTATTAATTATATGTATAAGTAATCTGGTAGTGTTATAAGACTGAAAAACAGCAGTCTTTTTTCCCATTACTAATTTCTATTTTCCAGAGCCTCTCTCAGTCTAAAAATTTGTGTCCTGTTTTGGAAATTTTTCTGGTATCTTCTTTTATTTTCTTCTTTTTGTTTTCTCTTACTTTTTTTGGAACCTCTGTTACTCGGATATTAAGCTTCCATTAATTATCTTTCTATTTTCCATGTCTTGCTTCTCTGCTTTCTGGGAGATTTCCTCAAATTTATCTTTGACTCTTCTATGGAGTTTTTAAAATCAATTTCCAGGTGCTCTTTTTTGTCTTTAAATATTTCTGTAACACATTCTATTCATGTTTGCTGCGTGCCGTACTTACTGTGTGTGTACACGTGCACACATGCATGTGTAGTGGTCTCTGTTTCTGCTTGCTTCAGATTTCTTTTTGTTAAGTGACTTACAAAATAAACTAATTTAATCCTACACAATGGCCCTTTAAGGTAGTTTCTGTTATCCATATTTTACAAACAAGGAAACTGAGATACAGGAGAGTTAAGTGATGACACATGGTCATAGAACTAGACAACAGCAGAGCTAGGATTCGAACCCAGCAACCTTGAGGATCTTAAGTTTGTACTGTTTGCCTCTGCACTATAATAATGCTGCATCATTAAGTTTCACTGATAAAAAGATTGGCAGAGTCCTACAGAATATCAATATAGGCCTTCCTCTCAGCTGACAATTCATTCATCATCACTTCTTGTTCAGTTAGTTACAAATCAACTTTCAGCCCATGTTTCTGACCCTTGTACTTGGGGATGTAAAAGTCTTGATCATAAAACTCTCATAAGTTCAAGGTCTGAGACAGCAAGAGGGAATGGATGGATGGGACATTTGCTCTAGAGAGATGCATTCCTGAGATACAAATATGTCTCCTCCTCCTCCTCCTCCTCCACTGGACTGTGTGGCTATGGCAAATTAGTTAAGCTTCTCTGGACTTCAGTTTCTTTTGAATAATATCTACCTTGCTGGGTAGTCATCTAGATTCAAGATAAAGTACCTAGTGTACTTTGGCCTTCAACAAATGATAGCTATTGTTAACTGCCAGTCTAGTAATCCTTTCAAAGAAGGAGGATATTAAGATGGCTGATTTATTTCTGTGAACTCTTGCTAACTCTATAATTGTTTCTAATCCTTCTTTGAGCTCACAAAGCAGCCATTTGATAACATGTTCTAGAATTTTGCCTTGAATTAAATCAAGATCACCAGCCTGTAGCTTTTGCCAATCACATTACAATTTTTTTGGAAATTAGAACAGTGTTTGCTTGTCTTCACTCTCACATGTGCTCAACTCTGCTATTCACTAGATGCCTCAAGTATCACTGAGATCTTACTTGCAGGTTTCTTTAGTATTCTGAGGTGTAATCTGTCGACAAGGAGACTTGAGTTCCTTTCCAATGGCTGTATCTCTTTCTGAGCCTGTCTTGGCTTTCTTTTCCTTCAGATCATTGTTTATTCTCCTCTTTTTATGCCCATTCTCCTTGCAGAGAAAACAGAATTAAAAGAGGAATTCAGCAATTCCACTTTTACCATCTTATACCTCACGTTCCTATTTGCATCAGTCACTAGAAAAAAAGTTCATTCTCACACGGATGCTTGTTCCAACATTGCTTTGTACACCTCTGATTTGTTCTTTCTTTCTCTCCTTCCTGTCCTTTAGACTAACACTTCTTGGTCAGCAGTTTCCCAGCAGCCTCATCTCTCTAAATATTTCTTCCCCTTATTTCTCTGATTGTCTCCTGCGAATGCTGTTTACTCCGCAGCCCACCTAAACCTCTTATTTCTCCTTTGTACCTTAGGTCCTAGGAGTGGAGTAGGCATCTTTTCTTCCTTGCGTCCAATACATTTTTTTCTTTCCTTCATCTAAAACTTCGCCTCCTTTGACATTCTATTTTTTAGTTGTTATATGGCTTAAACAAAAATATGTGGAATAGGCTGACTGGATTCAGATACCCAAATATTGTTATCAGGGATTTCTCTCTTACATACCTGCCTTGTCTCTCCTCTCTTTCATCTCATCTCTTTATCTCAGCCTTTCATTATTTTCTCTCTGTTTTCTGCTTTCTCTTGTACTAGTCTTATTTCCAGCTGTGTTTCCCTGTGGCAGAGAGGACCACCAGCAGCCTCTCCAGCTTGTTGAAAAGAGAGGCCTTCTGTTCCAGCCAGCCAAAACACTTCTAGACTTGACTCTCATCGAGCTGCCTTACATCAGATGCCCACTGAGGCAGTGGGTAGGGTGGTCTCCAACAAGAGTCCGGGTGCTCTGCCGTTACCATTGAAAGAAACCCTGGATGCCAGGCAGACAACAGCAGTGGCGGGGAGGTGGGGGGGAGTCTTGCCTGTGCAGCCCTTATGATGTACTTTGTGTGGATGTGGTGAGATTTACACCCGAGTTAGTAAAAAATCATAATAAATCGATAAAACTTTCTATCTTCCAACAACCCTGCTAACCCTAAGAGAAATATTAATTAACATGAAATTAAATGATAGCATAGTATGAGCTCTCATATAAAATAGAGACGATCTGATTTTACATTGGTTCACAGGCAAATAATTAGAACAATTTATGGTTGTGTATAATCTTATTTTTAAACTACTTCAGATTTTACACACATGACTTCAAAAATCTTGTCTTTTTGTTTTCAAAGAAAAATATTAACAATATGATTACTTTATAGCTAAACAGATAAATTTACAGCAGCAGCTTATTCGTGTGATGCACCACATCTGTAATTTAGTTGATACTATTCCTGATGATGAGCTGAAATCTTTGGATTGTGGGAACAACCTGCTTCAGCAGCGGAATACAAGGTATCTTGATTTTTCTCCTTCTGAAATATATCGAACTGCATTTCCACCACTCAAAGTTAGAAATGTATAGGGCAAAATTTCCAGACATTCTGAATAGCATAAACTGTCACTATGTTTTAAATTTATTTATTTTTTCAAACTGTTCCTTTAGCATTTATATTCAAGTATTTGAGATTGGAAAAAAGAGGATATATATTTTGCCATAATTTGGGATGAAACTAAAGATATACTTGTGTGGCCTACTGTGATAGACTACTGGCATTTAATTTGGCGTTCTGTGTTCTCTCTTCAGAAGGAAGCTCCTAGCCGAAGCAGATTTTAACCCAGGCGATGCTGGTGTTCTTGGTGCAGTGTGGAGGTGTAGGCCTGATGCGCTTGGTAGCCCCATGGGGGATGTGGCATCTGTTTCCTCACCTTACGTATTTCCAAAGGGTGATTTCTGCCCTACAGGGAATTCTGATGAGTTAAATTCTTCACTTGTTCCCTCAAATTCCATTTCTACTGGGGAACGTTTAGTGACTACTACTCCAGGAAGGGCAGGATTCTCAGCCACCAGGAAGAATCTCACTGAAGGACCATCATTCAGTTCCCATGTACAGCAATGCTTTGTGAGTAGCAACCGGGCTGACACACCAAGGATAGAAAAAAGAAATGAAAGCTCTCATTTCCTGGGAAATGTTCTCACAAGCACTGCCATGACAGACCAGAATGAACACATTGCTTCAATAGACTTAGAAAGAGAAATCCAGGCTTCCTATGATACTGATAATTTTGACATAGATGGCTTTGATGATGATGATGAGTGGGAAAATATAATGCATAACTTAGCAGCCAGCAAATCTTCCACAGCTGTTTATCAACCTATTAAGGAAGGTCGGCCAGTTAAGTCAGTATCAGAAAGAGTTTCATCATCCAAGACAAACTGTCTTCCGGTGGCATCTACCCCTCAAAATAAAAACTTCTCAGAATCAATTCAGAATTACACTGGTAAGTTTAAAATAAATTGAATGCTTATATTTTATATAAAAACAAAACTGTCTAAAATTGTAATTGTGTAAGAAAAACTATAGCGAGTCATCACTGCCTCAAAACTACATTGTTTCTATGCAAATTTTTGCTGATAATATGAATTATAAATCAATTTTAAAAGCAAGTTGCTCTTTTGTCTCTGTAGCAGCTGTAGTTTTATAAAATGTGTAATTATAACCTATTGTAGTAAAGCTCTAAAGTCATTACAAATGTGCTTTGCCTTTAAATTAACATTTTTAGTCCCTAAAATAATAAAGCTCATGAAGGCCAAGTTTTTAATGATTTGGAGGATGGGCAAAAGCAGAGCTGAATTTATATGTTAAAATATGTGTATATTTAGAATTCTGGATTAATGAGAACTGATCAGTTTATAAAGCAGAGAATTGTGTTTTATGTCTTAAAATATTAAAAGTTCAAGCAATGTAAGAAAGATATGAAGTCAAAATTTTTAAATCAAATTTTCTTTTGCCAAAATATTAAAATTTCAGACAATCTAAGAAAGAAATGCAGTCAGATTTCTTAAATCAATCAAATTTTCTTTTGGCTTAGAATCCTTTTAATTCAGTCAACAAAATATTTATTGAGTGCCTACTATGTGCCCTGTTCTGTGCTAGGTTCTGGTAATAGATGAATAATGAATATTTCCTGGCCTCCTAGAGCTCACAGTTTAGTGAGAGAAGTTTTTAGAGGCTGCAGAGAAAAACCAAAATTAATTTAAAACCATTGTGATCAACCTTATAAAGTTATTACAAGTGTTTTTTTTTTTAACACTCGTGCAAAGTTCTATAAAGTATAGCCCTCCCTATTTTTGCTATTGATGACTTAATACCACAGAGGTTATTCTTACAGTTACACTGTTGAACTTTAAAATAACTGTTAATGGATTTATTTTTGTATCACATTAGAATGTGTCATACCTGAAGTTCACAGTTATCTTTGAGGCAGTCGAGCATTGGGGTTGAGTACCTGCTAAAGCTGGCGTGAGCTCCCCTCGTTCTCTGTGCTAAACCAGAGTTGTGACAGCAAGGATGGAGAACAGGGGGCGGATGTGAGAGACATTGTGGAAAGAGAATCAGGAAGCCGAGATGACTTTGAGGTTTCTGACCTGGTGACTGGGAAACTGTGACACCATTAACATACAGGGGAGTCAGGATACAAGCAGATTTGGAGAAAAGCTGAGGAGGATTATTTTAAGACTTGCTGAGCTTACAGTGCTTGTTGATAGTTATTCAGGCAGAAATGTCTTTCAGACAACTGGAGATTCGTATAAGACTTGGAACTTAGGAGGGGATCAGTCCTGTCTTAAGAAAGATCTAGGTGTTCTGTGTACATAGGTGATGCTTAAGATGATAAGATTAGGAAAATTCCAAAAAGGAACATCTAAAGAGCCTGTCTGAAAGACTCCTAAATTTAAGAGGCTGGTGGAGTAAGTGGAACAGGGATTTAAAGCAAGTAGAAGATTCACAATTATCTTGAAGGTCAAGAGAGAAGAGGAAGGAGAGAATACAGAGTAGAGTGGTGCTGTAGAGAAATCAAGGAAAGACCTGAATTTGGCCCTTAGGAAGTCTCTGGTGGCTTTGACACTTGTGCAGGAGGAAATCTGGTAAAAAGTTAAAGAAAGAATTGCTGTCAAGAAATGTATGCCAGTGATCGTCAGGGCAAAGGGTAAATGCTGAAACTGACTTGTGACATGAAAGCACTGATGTTACTTAACATTGACTATTTTTTTAGGTGAGTCGGCACAAAATTTACCATCTAGACATCTGAAACACGAGCGTTTCCAAAGTCTTAGTTTTCCTCATACAAAAGAAATGATGAAGATTTTTCATAAAAAATTTGGCCTGCATAATTTTAGAACTAATCAGCTAGAGGCGATCAATGCTGCACTGCTTGGTGAAGACTGTTTTATCTTAATGCCCACTGGTATGTATTTTTAGATATAAATTGGCAGGAATCCATTGGCAGATGTGAAATGAAAGCCCTTTAATAGAAATTAAAAAAAAAACACCGATACAGTATTTCTATCATTTAAGGGCCTCTAAATCTCTCGTGCCATAGTAAGAAAGTGTTCTTACTACATCACACTCTTGTTCTAGTTGTTGACATAATAACATTTATAGCCTTTTAATATTTTCTACTCAAAGCTCATTGTGTTGAACTGATCTAGAATTTCTCTTTGGGAATTTTTCTTTTTCGTGGTCTAAATTAATCTGCAGCGTGAACAAAAAATATAGGACTGGAATAGATACATGACCATTTCTGGCAGTTTACTTGGTACAGTCTAGTGTGGTAGTTAAAATTATCAGCTCTGGAGTGATGGCCTTTAAGCTGCCCTTAAAGTGCAGCTCTACCACTTATTAGCCATGTGACCTTGAACAAGGCATCTCACTCCCTGAACCTCATGTGCTTCACAGAGTGTCTTGAGAATTGAAATGAAATACATTTTCTGTAGTTCTTTCTTGGCCTGTTTTGAAGAGATCCAGGACTTTTCATTGTGCTATTAACATTTATAACAGCTGTTCACTGATTTATAGTCATCCAAGTCAGAATATTAAATAAGCAGTTAGAATAAGCATGGGAAATTTGGAGTTTAAATACATACACATGAAGTCTTCCCCCTGCCTTATTGTGTGACCTTAATTACTACCATCATTGTTGAATAGTGTTGGCTAGGCATCTGAATTTTTTCAAACCGATTTTAAAATTCAGCAGTGTTAGTTTAATAACTTTCCTATTTCACTGACTTGTTCACTCTGTGTCTTCTGTTTCAACTCCAGGTTGGTACCCCAGAACTAAAGCAGGAAAGTGTCCTTGCTATACTAGTGGTTTTCAAGGCTTTTCACGGTCTTTTGGAGTTGCAAGGGGACATTTTTAAGGGTCCTTCTATCCCAATTTCAATCTCTTGATTTATATATATAAAGATTCCAAATAAGGTTCTTTTAGGCCAAATTTTGTGAGCCACTGATCTAGTACATTTTGCAGGTGATAAAATTGAGGCATGAGAAGGTTAAATGGCATGTCTAAGTCACATAACCATTAAGTGGTAGAGCAGAAAATAGAACTCAGCTTCCTGCTCTTGCCTTGACATTTACACATATATACCAAAGTGAAATTCACTTACTACACATGCAGAAAAGATGGAATGTACTGCTTAGATTTTAAAACATTGAAGTCGTAGATACTTCCTGTTACAAGTTTCTACCATTAATGGGTTGGCGAAGTTGAAAATAGGGATTAATCATTTTAGTTACCATTAAATGTGTCCCAGTTGTCTCTCTCTTTGAATTAGAGTTACATGGAGAGAGACTCCCACCGCTTTGGTTTTGAAATTTCCTTCTCTTCATCTTCTGTTCGTACACACAAATGTAGTTCTGTCTTGGGACTATTACTTTACTAATGAGAGTATGAGGAGTAAAAGTTCTGATATTCACACTAGTGGTTTAAAAAAACTGAGATCCTAAAAGTGCCCTCTGGTTCATTAAAGAAATATTAAATCATAGGGTTTTGTGTTGTATGTTTTATCACATTTTAACTCTTTAAGAATTAAATATTATATAAAATAATTATTTTAATGTTGGTATCATATAATCAGTAGCCCCTGTACTGCATTTGGATTTCCCAAGTAGACTTTTAAAGCACTTCTGTTGCATTTAATTTTCTGCCCTGATTCTTGCTTTGCTGTCATATATACCTACATGAGATGTCTTAAAAGAGAAACGTTTACACATTTAAATTGCCTAAGTATTTTGGCTCATTGAATATGCAAATTGTTGGTATCATGGGAAATATCTTGGTATTCTATTAGTTAGTTACTTTAAATATTATATGTAGTTTACTTTGTAACTTTTGCCTTCAGACTCTCAAGAAAGAACTGACATTTTTTGTCATTTCTCTTTCAGGAGGTGGTAAAAGTTTGTGTTACCAGCTCCCTGCCTGTGTTTCTCCTGGGGTCACTATTGTCATTTCTCCCTTGAGATCACTTATAGTAGATCAAGTCCAAAAACTGACTTCACTGGATGTAAGTTAAAACAAAATGCTACCTATTATATAACAGTTTGTGAATTATAAGAATAAAGCACAATAATCACATTAATTTGTACATTTAAGCACAAGTTGTTGAAAATTCTGATACAGATAACCTATAATTCAATCTGATTTTATTCTAGAAGAATGTATTTTACTAAGAACTTTTAACTTGTATTTTGCTGATGTAAATTATTATTTTTTAACTAATCTGAAAGGATTTTTTTTCCTACTGCCAGATCAGCATAGTTCTTACTCCCTTAATATCTTAAATTGTATACACATGCTTGTGCCTATACACGTATGTCCTTTTTCCTTCTGGTTAAGGTTAAGAAAGTATATGAATGCATTCTACTAAATCCTGCATACTGTGATCAAACAGAACTATATTCAGGGTTGTGAACCACCACCCCTCAACAGGACCACTGGTTTGATTTTTCTTCCAAAGAATATCTTCCTGGAGTGATGATAGCCTTGTTCAACCATTCGTGATGTTACAGCCCTTTTATCATCATTACACATTAAAACTTGAAAATGCGTTTACCTGGAGGAGACTATAGTCGTGCATTAGGACTAGAATCTCTTGGATGCTGAATTCATATTTATCTTATTTATAAATAAGCAAAGGAAGTGAAGAAAAGAGAAAAAAGAAAAGTAAACAATGAGAAGAATATTTTGAGTTATAGTTTTTAAGGGTTTTTAAATATGTACTGATTATTTGTTAGTTATACTGAGATTATCTTTGACAGGTTTGATATATGATTTGTGAAATATGACTTGTGATATATGACTTGTGAAAAGCTAGGAATAAATATAAGCTGAAGTCAGGATTACTATGTAAAGTTTAAATTGTTTGCTACTTTTATACTTAGATTCCAGCTACATATCTGACAGGTGATAAGACTGACTCCGAAGCTACAAGTATTTACCTCCAATTATCAAAAAAAGACCCAATTATAAAACTTCTATATGTTACTCCAGAGAAGGTTTGTATTTTATCATTATTTTAAAATACGATAGTAAAGCTGTGTTAGGAAAAAAAATCCAGTTTCCCTCCGTCACAGAGGGAAAACCCCAGTCTTTCCCTGCTGTGTTCCTCGATTTTGCTATTCACATGGAATACTTCATTCTTGTCAACAAGTGTGTGGAGGTTTTTTCCTTATACCGAGCAATTCTATTGGTGATTCTATTGGTGATTCTCTATCAGTTATAATGGATGCCAAATGATTTCTTAATTTAGTAGGCATTCTACTGTAAGGAAGAGCTTTCCCTTTACCTACATATTTATAGCAGCATGAAATCGTGGATTTTTAATTTATGCAGTGGGCTATAATCAGTTATCATTATGTATCGTGGTGTTCTCATTGTCTTGGATTTGGCCAATGGGAGATGTCCATCAAACTGGCTTCTGTGTCATTTTGACATGTCTCTGTCAAATGTGGGTACCAGATATGGTTGTTGATACTGAGATGTCATTGCTTCTAGGCTCGTTCATGGACAGAGCTATGAAATATATACATAGACAAATATATATGTATATAAGTGTATATACACATGCATATATGTATGTGTGTATTCCCCCCCCCAAGTAACATGCACACAGGTAACATATCCATAATCCTATTTTCAAGGTAAACGTGTGGTGGGCCTCAGATATATTGAGGGCTAGGAAAAAAATTTTAGAACCACCAACTATTTGCTAAATGGGAGCGAACATTCTAAAATATCTCTGCTATTTTCTATTACTCTGCTAATTCTCTTCATAGATTCGTATAAGAACCAATTTCTGTGAAGGTCTTAATACAACTTAAGTTGTAGTGGAATTTAAAAACAATTAAATCCTTAAAGTTATGTGGTATTTAAATGTTTTTAAATGTCTAATCAATCCATTTCCGGTCTAGGTCTGTGCAAGTAACAGACTGATTTCTACTCTGGAGAATTTGTATGAGAGGAATCTCTTGGCACGGTTTGTTATTGATGAAGCACATTGTGTCAGTCAGGTAAATACTGTTTTATATGTCTTGAAATGTCAACAAATATATACTACCAACAGTATATACATTTTCAGGACTGAAGAAAAAAACATTGGGTGAACTATTCTGCTATTTCACTGAAGAATAAGGCGGTTCTTAATACAGTGAGCAGTGTTTGCTTTGTATATAAGAAAGATTCAAATAGTCTGAAAAGTGATGTTTTTTTTCCCCCCACCTAGTGGGGACATGATTTTCGTCAAGATTACAAAAGAATGAATATGCTTCGCCAGAAGTTTCCCTCTGTTCCAGTGATGGCTCTTACTGCCACAGCTAATCTCAGGGTGCAGAAGGACATCCTCACTCAGTTGAAGATTCTCAGACCTCAGGTGTAAGTTGTTGAAAGTCATAAATTTAAAACCTTGGTGTACCAGTTCTTGGATTGCTACACATTATAATCACTTATGGAGCTTTACAAATCCCAATGCCCAGGTTGTACCTGTTGCCAGTTAGGTCAGAATTTGGGGGCTGGTAGCCAGTATGTTTTTAAAAATCCCCGTGATTTCAGTGTGCAGCAAAATTTGGGAACTGGGGCCCTGGGGCTTTCTTCCTTTACTGGCATGAAAACTCACTCCCAGTACCTACTTTGTAAGGAGGAAAAAAGTGATGCTGTCCCTGTTAGATTTGGCATAGTCCCAGTAATAAATTAGCTTTTATTTATCTAATTTTGAACCCTGTGTGTCTTAGAGTATACATCACGAAATGAACCAATGGCCCTATTTGGTCATTTTCCCCTGAAATTCCAGTTACATCCAGGATGTTGAAAACAGTACAGAAACCATGTGTAACAGCAAAGAGCTTCTTGCCACCAAAGCAACAATTATTCAATAACAAAAACTACAATAGAAAAAATATCCACACATATACAGGTTTTACTAGATTATTTTTGTACCTGTACATGAGTTTGTTAGACACAAGTGCATTCTCTGATAGGTTCATTCACTCAGGAATATTTACTTAACAGCTGTTGTATACCAAGGTTAAAATATTTTTCCCTTCCGATTTGTTAGTGGGTGCTTTGAGATTGAGGAATGTCTGAAGGAATAATGACTAAAATATTGGGTGAATTTTTAAAGCACACCTTTCATTCATTTACAATTAAAGATCATAAGCTGGCTCTATAAATATTGTAATAAGTAGAAACAGTAACAGCATCTCTCTGAGTTATGAGAACTGAAAATGCCATATGAAGATATGAGGGGTCATGAAATTAAGGTAGCTACAAAGACCTTTCCCAACACAACTGGTGTTCTTGAATGCAAGAATTTTAGAGCCCTCAAAATTTTGTGTATCGTGATCACAAAATTAAAAAATATTTTAATTTGATCTCACTTGCAGAGTGATATTTGTATAAAATTTGGGGGGAAATATATTTTGCTTCATAATTGATAAACATTATATTTAAGGTGTCATAGTTTAGGTTTCAGTGAATAACCTGCATGCTAGAAATTTACTTCTACAAATACTACATTGATCTCTGAAAGCCTTTCTTTTTTAATAGGCAATGTTTTTAGATTTTTCCCATCAATTTAGGCCAGAGGCAATCTACTGTTCTTTTAGATCAGTAATATTAATTTGCCAATGCCCTTAGTTAAAGGAGTTGATGTAAGTTCAATTCACCTTTTTAGTAACTTTTCGTAGGTATAGAATTTGTCATTGGTGTTTTGAGTAAACATTACACATACATATTTAGAGGCAGACACCTTTAATATCTTTTCCTAGTAGGGTGAGGAGATCTGCCTAGAAAAGCAATAGCTTATACATTTCCTGAGTCTAGCATGTGGTGCCCTGTGCATAATTGGCTTTCAGTAAGAATGAATAAATGAAACATATGGAGGAATTTTGGTAAATGTGGGTAAAATATGAAAATTTAGGCAAGTCTGTTGATTCTTTAATATATTTGGTACTTCTATATTGGGAAGGTTTAAAGCCTGAGTGGAAGTAAAAGATTTTAATGAACACTTTCTGGTACATTTTCCCTGATCTTTTCTGCCAGTAAACCCTTTTTGGATTAAATTTGCCCAACTGCTACTGTGTCATGGCCCTGGTGAAGGCAGGTATCCATATGGTTGGAGCCACGGTCCCCATGCTCCTTTGCTACTGCTGTTATTCCTCTTTGGGAAATACAAGGATGGATAATAAAATAGACTTTATTCCTTTTCCTTAGGGCCTTAAGATATGAACTGAGAAAGAGAAAAGGCATAGACATGTAGACAGTTAATACTTTAATAGAAAAATAATAACAGCTAACACTTAAATATTTAGCCTCTACAACATGCTGGACATGATTCTTGACATTTTGTTTGTATTAACTTATCCACACAGAAGTCTTACAAGGTAGATACTTCTGTTTCTCTCATTTTATGGATGAGGAAACTGAGGCACAGAGAAGTTAAATAACTTCTATAAGGTCATAACCTAGCAGGTGTTGGAGTGAGGATTTAAACCTAATCAGTCTGATTTCAGAACCCTTTAAAATCTATAACAAATTGCAGAATGAAGTCAGTGGTGATTAGAGATATAAATTATGACTGCAGGAACTCAGCAAGACAAGATTAGCTATAACCCAAAGTAACAACTAACTGTTAATGAGGAGGAGTCAGACAGTGTTTTATAAAGGAAGCGGGCTTTGTAGGATGAGTAGTCTTCTAAATTTTAAACATCTGTATTGAGATATAATTTGTACCTAAAATATATACCATCTTATGATTTTTTGTTTGTTTATTCACAAGGTTGTGTAATCCTACCACTATCTAATTTTAGAACATTTTTGTCTCTCTTAAAAGAAACTTCAAATCCATTAGCAGTCAGTTCCCACTATCTTCCATCCTCCCAGCTCTAGGGAACCTTTAATCTACTTTCTGTCTCTGTATTTTTGCCACCCTGGACATTTTATATAAATAGAATCATGTAATACGTGGCTTTCATGACTCGCTTCTTTCACTTACTTAGCATGTTTTCAAGCTTCATTCATATAGTAGCATATATCAGTACTTCATTCTTTTTTTATTGACAAATAATATTCCATTGTATAGATATTCTACATTTTATTTATCCATTTATCATGTGATGGATATTTGAGTTGTTTCCGTTTTTGGCTATTATGATTTATGCTGCTATGAGCATTTGTGTACAAGTTGTCATGTTGGACATATGTTTTCATTTCTCTTGGACATATAGCTAGGGGTAGAATTGTTGGGTCATGAGGTAACTACATTTAACCTTTGGAAGAACTGCCAGATCGTTTTCCAAAGCAGCTGTGCCATTTCACATTTTCTTCAGCAGCGTAGGAGGGTTGCGATTCCTCTGAATCCCTACTGTCTTTTTGATTATACTCATCCTAGTGGATGTGAAGTGGTAAATAAATGCCATTTTAGCAGATGAGGAGTGAATTAAGGGCTGAAGCTTATAGCATGGAAATACAGGTCAGGGCCAAGGAATGGTGAATAACTCATAAGTTAAGTGGAAAAATAATGAGAAGAGATGACCGTAGAAAGGTGGCTTGAGGCCAGGTCTAGAGGGCATATCATGATGGTAAAGTGTTTGGATTTATTCTGTAGGTATTTTGACCTGGGAAGTGACTTGATCTAACCTGTATGATAGAATAATAACCCTGACAGTGAAGATGAAGCAGAAAAACAAGAGATTAGAGGCAGGATAGCTCTTTAGGAAACCTATTGCAGCCATTTAGGAGAGAGATGATGATGGTGGCAACAGTAGAAGAGGAAGGAGGGGACAGCCAGGAGAGAAAGCAGAGCTGAATCAACAAGACTGGCAAATGATGGGATGAGAAAGATGAGAAGTTTATACTGGTTTCTAGTGCAGGTTTCTAGTGTAGCATTAAGTGTAAATGCAGGAGGGGAGGAGGGTGGGGAGGGGATGATAATGAATCTGATTGCAGGTCTTGGTGTCTGGCATGTTTAAGGGCTGAGTGCAGATGGCCATACTTTTTTTGGTTATATGTGCCATGTTAAGAATTTTAGAAAACTGTACCACTGTACAGGTAAGTCTGACACCTAAAAATTTTCAACATGGGTTTAAATAAAGAGAACATGGTCCATTGTAACATTTTTAAACAAAATTGTTACCTAGTCTTTTTAAATGTATCCAGTAGAATATTAGTATATAATAGCAATTCTGTACTTATCACCCACTTACAAAACATATTAACATTTTTTAACTCTTTAACAGATATTTTACATTTTTTAACTCATGTATCTTCTTCGTTTCCACACAGAATTTTATCCTAATATATTTTTATGCATGAAGTCTTGTTGCTTACTGTATCATACTTAGACCTACAAGAAAAATAAGTATGTAAATTAAGAATTGTTTTTTAATTTCTTATGCCGAAATTTTCTTCTGGATTAAATTATTATAATTGTTAGTACATTACTGATCAGAATAGCTTAAATATATTTTTTAAATAAGTTTCGATTGGAGATGTGTAACTCAATGAGAGAGGACTTTTTTTTTCAGTTAGATCATATATCTCTGATGAATCCAATCAGTTCACATTTCTTACTTTTATAGATGTAAGCATTGAGAAACGTTACTTGCATAAACAGGCAGATGGGAATGGAAAACATTTTTTTTGTAGTAATAACACTCAATTATTTGAATTCCTTCTGACGTATATGCCAGAATTACATAATGATCTGTCATCAAAAATTATTTTTAATATTTCAGCTGACAACTTCAAATTCTGTGGATAGCAAAGAATAGTAAATCATCTGACTGGCAAAATAAGTCAGATCATTGGTTACTCACTTTACTTTTTCTGGGAAATATGTTTTACCAAGACCTATCCAATGACCATTAAATTTTCTTGTTACTCTTTCACTTAAATGAACCTTGTATCCATTATATTTGGAGTGTTGGGAAGAAATCAAAATACTGTGAGTTTCAGTACACCTTTCCTAATATATTTTTGACATTATTATTATGTAATATGCTTTTAAATAATAATTTTCTCAAAATGTCATAGCTGCTGATTACCGCTTTCAAATAATTGGATACAATTGCCATGTAACCTATTGGCAAATCCATTTTTTATTGCCAAACCAATTGGCCAAATTAGACTTATTTTCTTACGTATAAAAAATAAACTTGATTGTTTTTTAATTTACATAAACTAGTGCATATCCTTGTGACAAAAGTTTTTGAGTTCCAAAAGCAATACGAGTGGAGCACAAATTGATTCCATTTCCTGGCACATCACTTAAAATGACGTGTGTTGACACCCTGGACCTAATAACATTTTCCCTTTTAAGGGCAACATGAGTATGCCCTTAGTGAAGATATAATGGAATCCACAACTTTTTTAAAAAAATAAAATCATTATTGAGATATAATTGATCCACCATAAAATTTACCCATTTAAAAGTTAGAATTCATTGAGGATTTTATGTTTTCAGAGTTGTACAATCATCCCCTAAATCTAAGTTTAGAACATTTTCATCACCCCAGAAGAAACCTGGTGCTCATTAGCAGTCTCTCCTCAACCTCTACCTCTTCTTTGTGCCCATCTTCTTTCACTGAGAATAATGTTTTCGAGGGTCATCCATGTTGTAGCATGTGTCAGTACTTCATTCATTTTTATGGCTGAATAATCTTCCACTGTAAGGGTATTCCACTAGAATATTTGGTAATTCCAAATATCCCACTTTCCAACAGGCCAAGGAAGATTTGTTCTATGTAATGAACTCTGAGAGACTTACCTTTTTTATTATGACAAATTGTGGGAATACTGCTTTTAGTTAGGAGCTTAGCAGTCCTTTTGCAAAAGAGGTATTTGTTTTGGTTATAATTGGATTTGAGATCTACAACTTTTAAGTCCAATCTTGTGTCATTTTATTATTTTTGGCAAAAACATTTGACTCAAATTGATTAGTAAACACTTCTAAGTTTTCAACTGTGTCACAAATTTTAAATAGTTAGATTATATGCCAGATGTTTTTAATATATCAGCTTTATGGAGATATAATTCACATCCCATACAATTCATCTATTTAAAGTACATACTTCAGTGGTTTTTAGTATAATCAGAATTGTGCAGCCATCACCACAATCAATTTTAGAATGCTTTCATCACCCTGCAAAAAAACATCTATTAGCAGTCAATCCCCTTTCCCTATCACTCCACCCATCACTCCATCCATCACCGGCCCTAGGTAACCACTCATCTGCCTTCTGTCTGTAGATTTGCCTATTCTGGATATCTAATATAAATAGAATCATCTGCCATGCTGTCTTTTGTGACTGGCTTCTTTTAGCATTATGTTTTCAGTTTTTTGCTGAATAATATTTCATTGTATGGGTATACCACATTTTATTTATCCATTGTGAATGTTGGGGTTATTTCTATTTTTTTGCTATTATGAGTAATGTTACTATGAACATTCACATACAGTTATTGTGTGGACCTGTGTTTTCAGTTCTCTTGGGTATTGTTAGTCATATGGTAACTATACTTAACCCTTTGAAGAACTGCTAGGCTGTTTTGGCATAAAAAAATTGTTCAAGAATACAAATGATGTAGATCAGCTGTCCCCAACCTTTTTGACACTTTTCCAAAGTGCTGCACCATTTTACATTTCTACCAGCAGTGTGTTGGGTTCTCATTCCACAAGCACTTCCTATTGTCTCTCTTTTTTGACCCAGAGCTTTTTTTCTTTTCTTTTACTTTCTTTTTTACTGCATGAAACATTCTGAAATTAAAGTGTAAAATACAGGAAAAAAACAGTAAGGCCATTTTTGTGCATTCATTTCAGCATTTCTGTTGGTAGGGAGACTTATACACCAATCCCAACTTAAGTCCAAATCAACTCAAGTAACTTTTGAGATTATCTACATCAAGGGTCCCAAACCCTGGGCCATGGACTGTTAGGAACTGGACTACACAGCAGGAGGTGAGCGATGGGCAAGGGAGCCAAGCTTCATCTGTATTTGCAGCCACTCTCCAGAGCTAGCATCACTGCCTTAGCTCCACCTCAGATCGTCAGGCATTAGATTCTCAAAGGAGCACCAGTCCCTTGTGTCAAAAAGGTTGGGGACAGCTGATCTACATCATTTGTATTCTTGAACAATTTTTTTATGCAATAATTTTATCAGGACTGCACCTTAGTATATCTGAAATCAGAATATCCCAAAAAAGGCTGAAATACTTCATTCCTGATGTTACACTTTACTCAATAGAAATTTGTAAAGACATGAAGCTCCACAAGGGTTTCTGGCTCTTTAATTAAAGAAAGTTTCGCCTGCTACTGTACTATATTCAGTTTGTTTTGTTTGGTGTAAAAACATCCAGAACAGTGCACAGTAGTAAAGTTCAGAATGGGTCAAAAGCAGAATTTGTTTATTTGTTTTTAGAAAGTGAGAGGACAGTTGTGAAAGGAACACAGAGGGGCAGGAGTAACCAGCAGGATGTCTTGACTGCAGGGGCATCCTCAGATCAGTCTTTCGGAAAAAGCACATGTGAAGATGCAGGATCTGGAAATCAATTCCTTTAAAATTATGCTTGCTCATGTGCCTTCAGAAAGTCTTTGTGAACCCTTATGGGTGCATACCCCAATTTTAGACCACTAATAGAAAAAGAAGTTAGATTGTGGTTTTGAAATCTAAGGTCTAAGAAAAAGGGGTCTAAGCTGGAGGCAAAAGTTGGGACTCATGGGAATGGTATTGGGGTGCCGTTTAAAGCAGAGAGAATGGTGTCCCTGAAGAAGATAACGTAGGGGAAGAAGAGGAGGGCCTACCATTTGGGGGCTCACTGTCACGGAGTAAGCAAAGGAAGAAGAGAAGATGAAGAAATCAGAGGTAAGGGGAGTGTAAAATAGTGAGAGCTAATAGAGGTTTTCTTGGTAAGGGTAGCCAACAGGGTGGAGTGACCAAAAGGTCAGCTAGGATGATGTCTGAAAAACGACCAATGTGAAGGCCAGACATGGGTGGAAGGTTACCACCACCTCCTGCGTGGCCCTGACACCTGTACAGAGGCCCTTCAGTGCTGCCCTCCACATGTGAGGCATTCTTTAGTTCTAAAACTAAAGTTTTTCCTACTAAGACAACAAAAGTCTAGTTTGGATTTAGACACAAAGACAGAAAGCCAGTGGTTTTTATTCCCCATCTTTCCTCCTGAGCCCCATCCCCTATAACATTAGCCGCCTCACCACAGGCTGTTGTAGTTTGTGGTCTCTGCTTTCTGTCCACCCAGGCACTGAGTGATCTTTATGCTCTAACCCTGCCTTGTTCTACAGTGTTCTCTTTCCTTCCTGTGGAGATGCTGGGACCTGGGGCAGTGGAAGATCCCTGCAGGGCCAAGGACTTTGTAACAACAATTCCCTCACCTTTCTTTAGTTTTAAAAGCTTTCACAAAACAATGTTGGTAGAATGATGATGGGGAAATCCAGAATGGGAGTGATGAGAGTGGAAATGGATGTGTAGTTAGTCATTTGGGGCATAAATGTCTTCTGAGAAACTTGCCATTGCGGGGAAAGAAAGGTGGGATGCCAGCTACAGTGGAGCATAGGGACAAGAGAAGCCTACGTTGTTAGGATTGGTGGTCTTAGCACATACTCAGAGATGAAAGGGAAGAATTTGCAGGAGGGGAGATAATGGAGAGGAAAAGCTCCTGAGGAAGTGGGAGAGGAGGTAGGATAGCAAGGGCCGAAGACCAGAGGGAGAGAAATGTATCTGTCTCAGCATCACCCACGTTCTCTTCGGGGTACAGAGCCGAAGTACAGTGCTCCATTCTGTAGGGCTTTAGCTCGTATGGCTGCCTGCAAATGGCTGTTCATGTACACAGTCAAAATTTGGGAACATTGGTGGCTTAAAAATATATACACATTTTTTTTCTTGTGATTTTCTTAATCTTTTAAATAATGTTTTAGCCATCTCTGGTTTTAATTGACCTTATCTTGGAAACTGGACTCCTGACTTACCTGTCTTTTCTGCATGTTGTTCTCTTATATAGGCCTTCCATTCTTTGTCATCTAGTCCCGTAGACATTCTCTGCTTGTCACCGTTCTTTTCATTAACCCATGACCTAACTTCCATTTCATTGTTCTATTATGTAAACTGCCAGTGACAGTATTAACTTTAACGCAACTTGATATAGGTTTGCACGCAAAAAAAATCAGTATTTAATTTTTGAAAGTGGCTAAAACTGCATTTTCCCTAATAAAATTTTATATTTGGGACTTTTTTTAGGTTTACCATGAGCTTTAACAGACATAATCTGAAATACTATGTGTTACCAAAAAAGCCTAAAAAGGTGGCATTTGATTGTTTAGAATGGATCAGAAAGCATCACCCACGTGAGTACAGCCATGTGATGAATTATGTTTAAAAGAAATAAATGTCTTTTTAGTACCACAATAGAATATATAATATTGCATATTAAACATTTCTTATTATGATAGCACTGACTATTTATAGAGCAGAATATTACAACTCTCTTAATTCTGGAAATTGTAAAATCTCATTTGGTTTGATAATAATAAATCCTAACAAAAAACACATTAGCATACTCTCTTTTACATCCCTGTATAATTTGTGTTTTCAGTGTCTTTGTTCTGGCTTCTATCAGTGTACAAATTATACAGGTCTTTGTTTCAGTGCCTTCTCCCAGGCGCATCTGTCTTCAAGTTATATTAACTAAAATGAGATTACAAAATTCGTGGTAGTTTTCCATGTAACCCCTTTTCCACTTTTCCATGGAGAATTTTTTTTGTTAAACATCTTTATTTCATTTTTTTAAAAATCAGGATACACATTTGCTTGAACAAATCAGATAATGCAGAGGTAGACCAGGGGAAAGGCATTCATACCCCTCTCTAGGACCCCTCCCAGAAAGCCGGTACAAATAGCTTAGTGTGTGTACATATACCTTTGACTGCTACAGAGTGATGACTTTTTCTTTAATACCTTTTATTTTCTGATTTAAAAAATAACGTACATAAAAGTAATGAACATAATAAATACTCTTTGAAGAAAATTTAGAAGGCATCAAAAAGAAGCAAAAGATAAACCTTAGCACAAGTCCCTGTTGTTATTTTGGCTTAGTTCCTTCTAATAATTTTTGTATGCATTTTTCTTTCTCCATTAGCATACTATACCTACCATGTTTCTGTCCTTAACCTGTTTTATATCTTGAGCATTTTCCCATGTCTGATTAAAACTTAGAAAACACTTGATAGTTATACTGTATTTCATTTCATAATTTCATATCTTAATTATTCCTCTAATGTTGACCATTAAATTTTTTCTAATTTTTAAAATTACAAAAAGCTTTATTGCACAAGTCCTTATACATTGGTTTTTGTAGAAGGAAACTGAATCAAGGCAGAAGCATTTTAGGGTTCCTGACATATATTACCACATGCTTTCCACAAAGTTTATGGAAAGGTGCCTTCCTGTTTCCTAGTCAGAGTTTGTCCCAGTCCACCTCAGGAGTCATTCAGAGGGACAAGAGAAAAGGTCAAATCTTGTCATTTCCAGTGCACATGAGTTCCTTGCTTGAATTACTCTACCTATGTGATTTTCCTCTACTACAAGAAAACTGTGGAGGTCTGTTTATGGTTCATGTATTTCTAAGAACATAATGTAAATGTGTTGCTATTTATGTTACAAGTCCTCATTTCTTGGCAGATGATTCAGGGATAATTTACTGCCTCTCCAGGCGAGAATGTGACACAATGGCTGACACCTTGCAGAAGAATGGTCTTGCTGCTCTTGCTTATCATGCTGGCCTCAGTGATTCTGCCAGAGATGAAGTACAGCACAAGTGGATCAATCAGGATGGCTGCCAGGTGACATTTTTTAAGATGAACAAAGAAATAATTATTTTATATATATAAGCAAACTTGCATATGTAAAATGAAAATTGTTTTTTTACCTTTTGTAGTAAACCTCAAAATAAGACAAATTGAAAAACATGATTTTTAAGACTTCTAAAGTTACTCTTTCTTAAATTAAAAAAAAAGTTTTTTATTGAGATGTAATTTACATATCATAAATTCACCTTTTCAAAGTTTGCAAGTCAGTGGTTTTTCATATAGTCACAAATTTATGCAACCATCACCACTAATTCTAGGATATTTCATAGTCTTTAAAAGAAACCCCATACCCATTAGCAGTCAGTTTCTAATCCCTCATTTCCTGGCAACAACTAAGGTACTAGCCACCACTAATCTGTCTCTCTAGGTTTTCCTATTCTGAACATTTCATATAAATGGAATCATACCGTCTGTTCTTTTGTGACTGATTTCTTTTAGTTATCATAATGGTTTCAAGATTTATCCATGTTGTAGCATGTATCAGTACTTCATTTCCTTTTTGTGACGAATAATATTCTATTGGATGGATATACCCTTGTTTGCTCTCCATTCATCAGTTGGTAGACATTCGGGTTATATCTACTTTTTTGACTATTGAACATTCATATGTAAATTTTTGTGTGAACTTGTTTTCATTTCTCTTGGGTATACACCTAGGGTGGAATTGCTTACTCATATGTTTAACTCTTTGAGGAATTGCCAAACTTTTCCAAAGCAGCTATAGAATTTAACATTCCCACCAGCAATGCATGAGGTTCCAATGTCTCTGCCTCCTTGTCCACACTTATTATTGTCTGTCTTTTTATTAGATCTGTACAAGGATGAATTTGAGGAAAAGGACTAATGATTTTTTTTTTCGTAGCTTATGAAGTTTTCAGCTCTCATAATGCACACAAAAATCATTACCCTGAATATTGTTTTCTAAGGGAAAACAGATGAAAATCTTATAGGATATCAGTCTAGTACTCTCAGAAAGATGTGAGGAGACTTAACTTATATGAAGGAGAAACAGTTTGCCATAAGATCACAGGCTATAATGAAGGGAGAGATAAAAATGCAAATAAGAAAATGGAAGAAAAGCAAAACAAATAGAATTATATATCAAAACACAAATGATCTGACTCAGTGTAGTCATTTGAATCAATGATGTATTAAATTACTTGAGAATGTGAAGGAGAAGAAAAACATGAAAATTGAAGAGGAAAAAAACCGAATTTATTTGTTGATGACAGGGAATAAGAGTTTAGCCTAAGAATAATAAGTGTAGCCAAGAAAAAAATCAGGATAGTTGAAATAAATACAGTAGTCAAATGTATTATAAATATATAATAAATATGTAATAAATTTAAAAGACAAACCACTGGGGGAAAACTTACATGTTGATAGTTTAGCATTTTGATTTCCAAAGCTAAAAAACAATTAGATTTAAAAAAATGTGTGAAAGAACCTAAGCTTAACAGCCCAAAAGGAAGTAATCACTAGAAATGATTAAAAACCTAAAGGACTCAACATTTTTATATCGATAAAATTAAAGGTAACAGCATACTAGGAAATGTATCATCAGCAAATAAAACATTTTGATATGGAAAACATGAATCTTAAATGATAAATTACCCTGGACTATCGAGAGACAATTGGATAGGAAGAACTACAAAAGGCCAAATTCAAGTTTATTTTAAAGTGCAACTTTGCTATTAAAGGAATTCAATTTTAAAACAGGAGACCATTTTCACCTCTCATATTAGCAAACTTTTACCAACTGTTGGGGACAATGCTGTAAGAGGCTGATTCCTACAGTACTCATGACAACCTTTCTGAAAACTAGTATGGTGGATTCTATCAAGAGCTTCAAGTCTGAAATGTGGACATGGAATTTGTATCAGTGTTATCTTTAATAGTGAATACCCTAATAGTATTTATTACTGAATAGCCTAAATGTCCTGAGAGAATGATTGTGTACATTATGGTATTACATTCCTGCCATTAAAAATGGTTTATGAAGAATTTTTTAATATGAAAATGTTCACTGTTACTGATGGAGAAAGGTAATGAAAAATAGAATTTAAAAGTGTGTAATCCCAATCATAAAAAAGAATTGAATAAAAAAATAGAAAAGTAAAGAAGCCAATTTTTTCAAGTTTTTAAAGTCTTTGTACATAGTGTAAATTGTCTACAATATACGTGCATATATATACATTTTTATATAAAAAATTGTGATCAAAAATATGGTTTTAAAAATTGATGAGGTTTTTTTTTCCATCTAATTGTTTCTGCTCTTAGACCAGCTAATCTAACTGGCAGCCTAGATAGATTTGTGAAATAGAATGAAACTTGGTTGTTTTTCTTCACAAAGAAATGATTGTAGCCTGAAGTTTTGAAAGCAACACAGAAGTAAAGAAGGAAGTAACAACTGAACAAAGCCAGTTTTCCCCGTTACAAGAAATCAGGGTTTCAGAGGGAGTTGGCATCATCAGTGGCCTTGAGCCACGTGCCCACCCAGCCTAGAAGATGCACCCGGGCTTCTTGGAACCTGTGTGCCCACCGTGCAGGCATGGCGGGACATCTCTCCCCACAGCCTCTCCACCTGCCCTCCGCCGTTAGAGGCTTCCTAGACTTCCTCTTTCCAGGGAGCTTTGTCTTTGATCAAAGTGCCATAAATTTAGATGGATGACTAACCTAGAGTGCATGCAGGCTGCTGCCATTCCAGTGTTGATAAATGTACCCATTTGCCATCCACATGCTCCATAGCTTGCAGTTCCTTTCTCTGGTACTCACAGTCACTGAAATCATGTCATCAGCCTCAGTCTGGCTGCCAGATAGTTCAGTTGCTTTTGAAATACTGTTCTTGCAGTAGCGATTCATTTATTTAAGTACTAAAAAAAGGCTTACAGCTTTATTTATATAATGTAATTTTGCCTTGAGATATAATTTTTTTCTGGGTTAAATAGGTCCTAAATTTGCAACTGAAATCGATATTCTTGAAAATTATTTTTTTACTAAATACTGATTTATCAAGCTCTTGAAATTTAGCTATCACCTTGCTTGCACTTAGTAATTTGCATAGGCCAAAATCTATGATCTCCAGCCTTTTTTTCTTAGAGTAAGCAACCCTCAGACTCACCTACATGAGTTCCAATAAAAATTTTACATTTTGACTTTGAAATAAGCTGATGAATAAAAGGAGCTGGTATATGATCAGCTGTTGCCACTGGGAAAACGGATGGTAAACACTGGAACATGTGAGGATGCCATTGTTCCTGAATCACTGGAAAAGCTAGCAGCAGTGACCTCTGAAAGCTCAGGCCCTGCGCTCCTGAGCAGCACGTTCTTGATCATTGGCCAGGATATCCTGGCTGTGTGATCAATGCCCTCGCACCTCTATGTCAAAACCATAAGAGAACAAATAGTGACGACACCTGGAGAGGTGACTGCTATTGATTTGCTCCCTTATGTGATAATACCAAGTCACACAAGAAAGTGCCTGCCTGCCATACCAAGCTTCTCTTTACCTTCTTGGGTCTTAATAGAACACAAATTGTAATATGAAAATCTCATATTAGTCATGATAAATAATGGGATCAAGTTAAGATACTAGATTGTTGTATAGAGTACATTTTAAAGTAAAATAGAAGATAAAGCTTTTAGAAGCATCTGTTATTAAAATGTTTCTTTAAGTGCATTATGAGTCTAATAAGCTTTTGCTCTTACACCAGGTTATCTGTGCAACAGTTGCATTTGGAATGGGGATTGACAAACCCGATGTGCGTTTTGTGATCCATGCATCTCTCCCTAAATCTGTGGAGGGCTACTACCAAGAATCTGGCAGAGCTGGACGAGATGGGGAAATATCTCACTGTCTGCTCTTCTATACCTATTATGATGTGACCAGACTGAAGAGACTTATACTGAGTAAGCCCTCTTCAGTCTCATGATAATAGTAATCTACTCCTGCCGTTGCGGTACTTTTGGTGCACTTTTCCTTAAATAGTCATAGAAAAATAGAGGTTTTATTTTAGTCATTTTTATGATAAAAGTATTGCATGCTTGTTATATAAAACTCAAATGATAGACATGTATCAGACAAGATTTCCAAACCATGTCTTGAATACACTCCTGCCCTAAGAAATAACTCCAGTTATGTGTTGCCTTTCTGTCTTTCCAGACCTAGTTTCTACATGCATCCTTGCATATAACAATTTTTCAAACATGCAGAAAGGTGAAATGGGAAAAATAATGAACTCTCACAGGCCACCATCCAGGTTAAGAAATAAAAGCTTCTACATTTCCCTCTGCTATCTCATCTCTCTACCTGCTGATTAGAGATAAGCAATAACTTGTATTTGGTGTTTACCTTTCCCAAATGTATGTATTTTACAATGTAAATAGGATTATGTTATATGTGCTTTTTTCTATACATAGTGACCTGATTTTTTTCAGTCAACACTAGTATAATTATGATTCCAATTAATAAGCATAGCTTGACTACATAGAATTCCATTGTATGGTTATTCATGTTTATTTAATCAAACCCCTTTTAATAGATACTTAGATTGTTTATTGTTTTTCATTGTTATCAACAAACAGCGCAGTATTAAATATGCTTATACAGATATTTTTTGGGCATTTGTGCAATTATATAGCATAAATTTCTAAAGTTAGACTTGCCGGTCAAAGTGAATACATATTTTAGAATTTTATTATGTCCTTTTCCATTTTTCTACTGGGTCATGATAGTTAAATAAGTACATTTCCTAAATATATGTGCCTATTTTGATACCACTTTTGAATGAACTCTCGTAGAGATACTGAGCCTGGGAAATGGCATTTACCAAGCCCTGTGCCAAATAATGTATCACCTTATCTGCTCTAACCACTGGCTTTTGAGATTGAGGTAGTCCCATGAGAAAGTGAGCTTCAGAAAGGTTTTATAACTTGCCCCGAGAGCACCAGTGTGGCGGCAACAGCAGCAGTGGTAGGTGGAATGGCAGTGCAATTTAGAGATAGCATTTCTCTAGCACTTACCATGTGCTACTGTCTTAAGTACTTTACATATATCATATCATTTAATCTTCACAACAACCCTAAAAGATGCTACTATTACTCATTTTACAGAGAAGGAAAATGAGATACAGAGCTGGTAAGTGGCAGAACCTGATGGAACCCAGGTTCTTCAGATTCCAGAGGGCATGTCCCCTGCACTGTACCAAGACGATTCTCAGTGAAAAAACAAAGCTTAAACCTAGTGTGTCCATTTGTGTTTGTAAACAGAACCTATATTAAGTTAGGTCCAAACATTTTAATAAGTATTAAAGTCCTAAACACTTAGCAGCCATTTGGAAAATATAATTCATAACTAGGAAAATTTTTTTAAATTTTATTCTTAACTAACCACAATTGTTTACAAATGGAAAGTATGTACATGTCATTCTCAAAACTTGAAATCAGATTGGATACCACCACCCTCATTTATTCTCTGCTTCTCATTGATTTTCTGGAGGTACTTGTTTTTTTCATAGAATTGCCAAAAATTCAGCTTCACAAAGATGTCATTGGAAGGAATGTAGCACACTAAGAACTAGCTCAAATTAGTAGATTGTGTGGCATTCAACAGATGTCAGCTATTGCTGTGTCTCCCAAAAGTGTGAAATACCCTGCTAGTACCCAGTGAGTTCACTGAAGCACCCTGGGCTCCTTGGCACACAGTTTGAGAACCACTGCCTTAATCATCGTGATCCCCAAATACTCAGGGAGGTGTGTGGCTCACTGATTAGTTCCATGCTCTGGTTTCTTTGGCTGTTGGACACATGCTTGTCTGATAAAAAATACCAGTAAAAACATAAGCAGATGTTCCAATTCATTGGAATAACGAAGATTTACAAAAAAAATTTCAGGTACTCCTGACAATGTACATTTATACCTATAAAACTAAAATCTTGAAGGATGAACATAAATATTCAGTTAATTATAATACAGAATGAGAATGAAGTCATGTTGATACATATGCTATTAAATTTATTTCATTTGATATTTAAAGCTATATAAATCTATTCTAAATCTTTCTGTGATAGTCTCTTCTATTTTTCTGCTCTCATAAGTATATTTTGCTATGTTCTTCATCTCTTTTAGTGGAAAAAGATGGAAACCATCATACAAGAGAGACTCACTTCAATAATTTGTATAGTATGGTACATTACTGTGAAAATATAACAGAATGCAGGAGAATACAGCTTTTGGCTTACTTTGGGGAAATTGGATTTAATCCTGATTTTTGTAAGAAATACCCAGATGTTTCTTGTGATAATTGCTGTAAAACAAAGGTAAAATAAGAAAGTTTTAACTTCTTCATAAGGAAATTGCCAAGATTTTTTATTCTCTTAATTTACAAAAGTTAAATGACAGTAGTGGCCCTCAAGGGATTAAACAAGGGAAAGAAGGCTTCCTCCCTATAGTAGTTTATCGCTCAATTTTTTTTGAAACACCTGCAGCACCTGGTCTTCCTAGGTGGTCTCCCATCCAAGTACTAACCAGGCCCGACCCTGCTTAGCTTCTGAGATCAGTCTCTATAGTAGTTTAGAATAGAAACATTTTAATACTCTGTGGAATATCTTTAGAATTAGAAGTCCATAAAAAATATACTGGGTCTATCCAAAATACTTAAGTTGTATATATGCACCGATGGTTATAGGATTTTAGAAATATCGTTAATCTGTAAATATTCAAAAAATCCAACATGGGCAGATAGACTATTTTTAGTTCAACTCCAATCTGTACTGAAAGACTTCATTCTCAAAAGAATTAAAGTAACTAACTGATGTACAGTGTGTTTGGATTCAGATCAATTAGATTACTCTATAAATTGGTTTTTAAAAAACTGAAGAATAATGGCAATAGCTTCTGGATGAGTTTGCTATCAGATGTTCTAAAAAAAACCTTGAGAGGTAGTTAAATTTAATTATTGGGCACTTTATTGTACCTATTACGGTAATTCTATGTTTAAATGTCTACTGTACTTTCCTTACAAAGCATTTTCACACTTGATATATTACTTGAAATGTCTGTGTAGGGTGCTGGAGATTCACAAATGAACAAGGTGTGGGCAAATTCATAGACTGGAGGGGAGTTACATATATGTATTAATATCATCATACCATGTGGTCAGTGTAGTTACAAAGATACATAGCACTAGCCAGAGCAAAGATGACTGTCATTTACTCTCTCTTGGGGTGGAATCTGCAGATTCATGGCCATCTCCACTCACTGTACCCCACTCTGCAGACAGTGCTAATCAGGTCCTTCAGTAAGTATTTGTCGAGCGACTGCTTTATAACAGGCACTTTTCTAGGAACTTGAGATACATCACTGAACAAAACATAAAGATCTCTGCCCTTAAAGAGCTTATATCTAGCAGAGGGAGGCTAAGTACAAACAATATACATAATAAGCACATATAAGAGGTAAGAACTGTGATGAAAAGCACAGCAGTGTAAGGAGTCAGGACTAATGGATGGAATGTGGGATGCGGTATTAGATAAGGTAGTCCAAGGAAGTCTTATTGTGAAGGCGATGCCTGAGCAAAACCTTGAAGAAGGGAGTTAGCTGAGCAGCTCTCTGGATATGGGCATTCTTGGCTAAAGCCAAGAACAAAGGCCCTGGGATAGGGATGGATGGGGGGCATGCTATGTATTTGAGGGTATAGAAAGAGAGACTATAACTGAACAATGAGTTAGAGAAAAGGTAATGGCAGGCCAGAGCAATAGCCGGAGGGCTGAGTAACTGGAAGAATGGAGTGACCCTCAGCCGAAATGTTTAGGGAAGGCTGTCTGGCAGGGATGCTCATATTGAGTTATTGTGTCTCTTGGATCCAGGGGTTCTGAAAAGAGGCTAGTGGTTATACATTTGGGAGTGGTTAGCTTATAGATGGTAATTAAAGCCCTGAGAGTAGATGAAGTCTCCAGGAGTGTAAGTTTAGACAGAAGAAAAGAAAACCAAAGACTGAGTCTAAGGACATTAAGAGATTGAGAAAAAGAGAAAGAACTAGGAAAGGAGATCAAAGGAAAACCAAGAAACCTAAGTGTTTCGGGGAAGAGGGAGTGCTAAGTCAAGTATAATAAGGACTGAGAATTCACCACTGGAGTTAGCACTGCAGAAATCATGGTGACTTTGACTTGACCAGTTTCAGTAGAGTAGAGAAAAATTGGAGGCAGTGAATGCTTCAAGGATGAACAGAGAAATGAAATAGTAGCTGGCAGAAAAGTGAGGTCAAGAAAAGACAAACATTTGTATGCAGATAGGAATGTTCCTTCAGGGGATGAAAAATTGATGTATGTGGAGAGGGGAGAATTGCCGAAGCAATGTCCTCGAGTAGACAAAGAGCTTGGGGTCTAGTATGTAAGTAGAGAGATCGGCTTGCTTGGGTAGTTCAACTCTAATAACAGGAAAGATGAGAAAATGTGGGGCAGATGCTGGTGGTAGGTGTAGTGAAGGAAGTTTGTGAAATCTCTCATTCTGATTGCTTCAGTTTTCTAAGTGAAGTAGGAAGCAAGGTCGTCAGCTGATAGGATAAGAGAAGGGATTGAACAGAAAGAAGAAAGTGTGACACAGTCTCTAGGACAGGGATCAGCACACTTTATCTTTAAGGGCCAAAGAGTAAATATTTTAAGTTTTTGGGCCTTAGAATCATAAATCCCTGTCATAACTACTACTCAGCTCTGCCGTTTAAGCCCAAAGCAGACATAAGCATAAGTGCATACATACATTTTCCATGGCTGTGTTCCAATAAAGTTTGATTTATGAAAACATGTACAGCTCACGGGGAGTGATAAAGTAAGGATGTATGGTGGTTACCTGGTCGCGTTAAGGGTCTGCTTGAGGTTTATGGCCAGGTATTAAAAGCGCAAACCATCAACGTGGTTGTGTGTTTCTCAAGCCATGTTCAGCTACGAAGGTACAGGCGTGCATGGTGGAGAACTGCATCTAATGCGTTTTGTCAGGCAGTGTGATGAAGTGACCTAAGGACAAGGCAGCTGAAGGTATATAAAAGGCAGTAGTGTAGTGATTGGCTGTGGAATTCAAACTGAGTTAAAACACCTGAGGGTGAAGTTCAGTGGATTGGCAATCCCAGTGGATTGTTGGAGTCAAAATACTAGATGGTGTGAATTGGAAAGGTAGGAGGTGGTGGTCAGAGAATGAAGGGTTGCCATTATTAATTAGGCGAAGGTAGTGGGTGTGACAATGGGAATGAGTGGCCAAAGTATGTGGAAGACAAGATCATTGCAGCAGAGGAGATCAAGATGCTGAAGGCCAAGATATAGAAGGATCATTTCTGTGTGCTAAGTCACCAAGAAGAAAAGCAGGAATGATGGAGAGAGTGACAGGGCACTTTTCGTGATGATTATAGATAGAGCCTCAGAATTAGTACTAATTATTTGTATAAGACAAGAAACCTATTAGTCTTCAAGTTATTGGGATATAGCAGATGAAAAAAGGATTAGAAGATGGGGAAACTAGCTGCATATTTAGAAGGACAAAAGCGTGATACAGCTTTTGAGAACTGCAGGTGGTTAATATTAGTTCATAGAGAAAGTTTAAAGCAGAGAGATCATATAATAGTGGGGGGTCTTTAGAAAATAGGCAGAGTTCAGAGACACTTGAGGGGAATGAGAAAGGGAACGGACAGAAAATAATAAAAAGGATTGACTATAGCACCAAAAGCCCAAAAGAGATTAGAACTCATAAGTTTGCTTGCTTTTCATCCTGGAAGTCACTATTCAGTGACAGAGCACCACTGTTCAAGGAGGTATGAAGGTTCTCGTTTTGTTTTTTTAAAGAATATTCTTTAGAGTACTATCAGATAATTGAAAGACAAGATGTATGTGTATGAAACATAGTAAAATAGATATAGTAGAGTGCTAATTGTTCTAGACACAAGGTTAATATAAGAACTTAGAAAAGAATAATAAACATCTGGAACTTCCTTGGTTTTGGGTCTGAAAATAGTTTTTATAGTTTAATATTATAATTAGTATTAAACCTTAGCTATCTTGGTATTATCATTATCTTAATTATAGCGGAAGGTAATCTCTTTTTATTTATAGGATTATAAGACACGGGATGTGACTGATGTTACAAAAAACATTATAAGATTTGTTCAAGAACATAGTTCATCACAAGGAACAAGAAATATAAAACATGGCGGTCCTTGTGGGAGATTTACTATGAATATGCTTGTCGACATTTTCTTGGGTAAGTCAACTGTTTTGTTTTATATATATATATATATATATATATATATATATATAATTTTATATTTATATATATAAAATGTCTGTTCACATTGTATCAGTTGAAATTGAACATCTAAAGAATTCATTATATGTACATAGAAAAAATCTCTTGTGTATTTTCTTACAGAACTTAAGGATTTCAGAGTAAAACCTTTTTGAGTAACAAAAAAAATCAGTTTTTACAAATTATGCCAATTATTGTTATAGAATTTATAAGTCACTAGGATAAGGAGTTCTCACATACCAAAAAAAAAAAGTTTAACCTGGACCCTAAAAGTTATACAGAAATGGACAATCAAGAGAAAGACCGAATAAGTGGAGTGCTTGACACTGGGGATGGAGATAACTTAGAAAATAGGCAATAGCTTTCAGAAGAAGGGGAGGAAATTTCTAATTAGTCTCTCCACAAAGACAATAATAGAATTTATGGAAAGGAAAAACGAATGAGAAATAACTATTAAAAGTTTTAAATAGTTGACAGTAAATTTAGTGGAAAGATTGGAAGATAAAGTCTAGGAAATCTAATACCTGAACCAAAAAAAATATATGGAAAATAGAGAAAAAAACATAGATCAGTTCTTAAGAGATACAAAATTTGACAAATAAAATTTTTGAAATGGAAAATGGAATTATCAAACCAAAGACATAAGAAAATTTCCCAGCGTGAAAGGAAAAAAAGCTCTCAGATTAAAATGCCCGCTGAATGCCAAATCAGATGCTTTATAAGATGAGATTTAAGAATACCAAGACTAAAGAGATATTGGGGCTGAAAAACTTCCTCTACCGTGTTATATTTAGTATTTGGGGGCCTGCAAATTAAACTGGCAAAAGACAGATTTAATCACATGTGTAAGGGAGTTCACAGAAAAATGTAACTCAGAGGGGCAGTTAGACTTTGGGGCTTGTGTACTATCTTAATAGGGGAAGGAGAGAGGGGAAGGAACACTTAGAAAATAAGTGATTTTTTGGAAAGATAAATGGGCCCTTAAGAGAATAGATGGGAGGGAGATATGATAGCTTTTGTGGCAATGTCTATTTAGATGTGATGTGGAGACTTCTCATCTCCAATGATAAGACTCAGTCTTCCTGGTGGCTCCCAGGGAGGGGATCTAGGACAATTGAGTTTTTTAGGGGATCTGTGCTATCTGGCAGGTAAGAGATTTCAGGAACTCAATTCTTGATCATTTTTATGTCACCATGGCACATTCCAGACCCCTTCATCACTAATCTCGAAAGCTTTGGAATGCAAAAACAAAAACCAAAACCAAACTGGCATCAGATTAATATCAGCAACCCTGGAGACTAGAAGGCAAAGAAAGTGAGTGTACATCAGAAACAAACAAAGGAAGTGACCGATGGGTCCAGTGAGAAGAAGTCCCAGAAACATGGCTATGCGGCAGATTTAGTAAACATTCTGTGTAGATTGTAACAGAAAGTCAAGAAAAATGGGTCCCAAGCAAAATAGAGCTAAAGAATAAGAAGAAAGAAATGAAATTTTTTATTGATGACAGTGAACGCAAATATTCTTAAGAAAAAAAAAGGAGAAAGGTACTTAGAAACTCCAGGGGAAAGAATAGACAAGAGAGCCAAGGTCCAATGTAAAACAAAGGAAGTTATTACACAATTTTGAGTAATTGATCAGATCTACCAAAAAAATAATCCATTTGTCTGGATATAGTAAACATCCTTCTTAGGGTTGTACAAGATGACATTCCAAGTGAGGAAGGAAACTTGTCATAAACACTATTGATTAGTTACAACAGCTGGAGTCAACGAATACATTTAAACATGGTTAGAGAACAGGAGAGGATATAGGTGCTAATCTCGATGCTATAAAAACTAAAATACAATAAATAAAAATAAAGGAAAGGAGTACTCAGAAAGCCTGGAGTGCTGATAACCTACATAGAGGGGAGGGAGAGTGGTCAGAGGTTCCATCTAAAGTTACAAAATTATTGAATAGATGAACCAGTATTATATAACTAGCAAAACTGAGGGCAGGGTAAAGTGACAAGGGTGGTGTGAATGAGATAAAGCCTCATTTTTCATAGCTGGGGTGTCAATAGATAAATGTCAGGTGGTGCCTGGCTAGTGGAATGACAGCAAGGGTTAGGGCTCAGTTTGGAGATAACCACAAGAGCTGAAATTAAAAGCTGCCTTGGGAAAGTGAAGTGAGGCTGGGGAGGGCAGAGTGGGACAGAGGAATGTTGCATAAGATTGATACACAATCAGTCTACATTGCAATATGTAGAAAACTAAAAAATACAAATAACTCCAGAAATAACTGCTAATGTTTTAATGGGTGTTTGCTCACAATCACATATTTATCATATTGTACATATATCATTTTTACATAACAAGATACAAGCATTTTCTTAATTTTTTATTTTCAAGTAGTTTTTAATGTTATATTTTAGCATAGTGGATGAAACGTATCTAATGGTCTTATTTTAGGGCATATTTTTCTATTGTAAATAATGGTATGTTAAATAGTCTTTTAAATATACATTTAACTATATCTCCGATTCCTCTTTTCATTTAGGTTCCTAAAAAGATTACTAAATCAAACATTTTTATGACACATTTTTCATTTCTCATTAGCTCTTTATGTTTTTAAGAAAACTGTTTCATCCAGCTTTCTTACTTATCCTTACTCCAGGTTTGGTCCACATCGCCCAACTCACCATTACCAGAGCAGTAGTCCTGATCCTGTAACGTGACATTCAGGGTAGAAATCACTTGAGAGAACAACTTAAATCATTCAACATATACGACCAGAAGTCATCTGAAATTTATAATAAAGTAGTTATTTGGACCTCTTAAAATAGAGCTAAAGCTTTACAAAGTAACTTAATTCTGATCGTCAGTGTCACAAGGCTTTCTGACTATATTATTGTAATAAAATAGTGCTTACAGTGCAGTCATTAGTAATTAGAGGAGCTGGATGTGAAACCGAAGATCCAGCCCAGTGTGATGTCCTCAGCCAGCAGGGGGAGGAGGGAAGTGTGCAGTCTTGAGTGGTGTACTTTTGATCTGAAATTTGTGGAGCTTCATTTGTGAGGGTGACAAAGAGTTTGGACTTAAATATTTTCATTATAAACGAGTGGTGATTTCAATAGAACCAGAGGTAGTATTTACAAAATTGATTGTCAAAAATTTTTTGTAATTAGATTAGTAATACACGGTTATCCTAATGGAGCACAGTGATGTGAAGCTATTAAAAATTTACATAAACTCTTTTCTTTGGTTTCTTTGCTCTGATACTATTTCATAAGCTATAAATGCAATACCCAAAATGATAAACTTTAATTTGCTGCTGTTTTTGATCAATACGTGTTATAAAAAGATGAGGAAAAGTACATATGACCATAGAAATTTTAGAATTTTACTCATAGATATTCTCGTTTTATGGAAATGAGCGTCTGTGCCATGGGTTTTCCTGTGGAGTAGATTTTTCTGTTCCATTTATCCAGACCTGCCCATAAATTACTTTTTAAGCTTCTTCTATTAGAGTGTTATGATGTACCTACATTTACTGATCTAACTTCTTATACCTCCTCCTCAGGGAGTAAGAGTGCAAAAATTCAGTCAGGGTTATTTGGAAAGGGGTCTACATATTCACGACACAATGCCGAAAGACTTTTAAAAAGCTGATACTTGACAAAATCTTGGATGAAGACTTATATATCAATGCCAACGACCAACCAATTGCCTACGTGATGACTGGAAGTAAAGCCCAAACTGTACTAAATGGGCATTTAAAGGTATGGTATTTAAAATGTTTATTTTATTATTTCACAATGAGTGGACAAAAACGTATTACTGCATATTAACTGTCTTTTCCAAAGCTTCTGGATACTGAATTTATTTATACTGTCCTATATGAACATATCTGTTCCTCTTAATTTGGGAAGAGATCTTAAAATAGAACTCAAGTAATATAATAACTGTCAAAATGAATTTAATGGGTTATCAGATCACTAAATTGTTTGCTTAATAAACATTTATCAAGAAGCTAGTCTTTGCTAGACCCTTAAGGTATAAAGATGGACAGTGCCATAACAGATATATAAAAACAAAAGAAAAATACACAGTTAAGCATTAAGTAAAGCCTCTCTTTGGATGCAAGTATGCATACACCCACTCTGATAATCTCTTTCTCTCTCACAAAGGTAGACTTTATGGAAACGGAAAATTCCAGCAGTATTAGAAAACAAAAAGCCTTGGTGACTAACGTGTCTCAGAGGGAAGAGGTGGTTAAGAAATGTCTTGGAGAACTTACACAAGTCTGCAAAGCGCTGGGAAAAGTTTTTGGTGTTCATTACTTTAATATCTTTAACACTGCTACTCTCAAGAAGCTTGCAGGTAGGTGTGTGTGAGTCATCTGTTACGTGGCATAAATTAATAGGCCAAAAATTAATCTTGCTGAAGAACTTCTTAAGTGTATAAATAAATATATATTGGTTTTTTATATTATTTTCACTTAACCTCTAAATTGAAAGCTCAGAAACAATTTAAACTTATTCTTGACATAAAATATACTCTGTAAGATATATACAGTAGTTTGTTATTCAGACAAATTTTATACTTTTATATTTTCCTCTACTGCTGGATGTTAGAATATGGATAATTGCAGTCTTGAGCACCAGATGTCACTTAACGATTTTGTGTCCATGTTTTGCCTGCCTTTATGATGTTTAGCCATGCTATGTACAAATGTCTTTGCAATGAAAAGCTAAAACATAATCTCTTTATGAAAAGAGATTATGTTTTATGTTTCTTTGAATTTGGATCTGGCACACTTCTATGTGTTTAGTTAATAAATACTTGCTGACCTGAGTTATTTCCATAACTTCAGATAGCTCAACCAGAATTCTAATAGTAAAGTCTCTGGAAAAGAAGTTGTCACATAGTTCACTGACTAGTGTACATTACCTTCCATGTTCTTCCTTATAAAATCTCCTAATCATTACCTTCTCTCTTTTCCATTCTCCTACCACCACAGGTCATTATGGTACTTCATCAACTCTAAGATGCCATCTATTTTATGATCTATTAAGAAAGAAAAAATTCTGCTGATTAAACTTTAACAGTGCTTGTGTTGAAAAAAATTGTTTTGACTTATTTAGATATATGTTTTTATCATATATAACTGCACACACATGAAGAACACATAAAATCAAAGTGAGTTAATTTAGGTACTTGTAAAAATTCACGTTCGAAGCCTGACTCTTCCAAGTAATTTTTTGACTCAGTTGTCCATGTCTTTGTTTTTCCTTATATTGTTGAGAATGTTAGTGATTCAACCTTTTTAGTGTGTTCCACCCTTTTCCCAAATATTTTAATCAAAACCCTGTCACCCATTCTGTTTTGGTGGTGATGTGTTTTTGACACGAAGTGTCAACGGAAGTTTACACATCAGATAACACTGCTTCATCCACTTTAGGCATCTTTTTTTTTAGGTCATGTGAAGCACTGGTTGTTGCTTGCAAGAAACTATGGAATTGTGGTTATTTCTCAAAAACAAATACTTGTTTTATTAATGCCAAATTTATTCCCCATTACTCTGTTTCTGAGGTTTTCTGCATTTACAGTTACTTTTTCAACGCTAATCATAGTCTAGTCTCTTTGTAGACATTTCATGTGGTAGTTAAACTCAGCACATAAGGAACCATCACTGCAGTCACGCTGTAGACATGCTGACAGTACTGGTAGTTGTGACTAAGTTCTCACATGCACAGGCAGCAGTAACCGCAGTACAGCTACCATTAAGCCATCAGCACTTGTAAGATATATTTTGACCACAGGAAAGCCAAACCATGAAAAAGTGTCTTAGAATTGATGAAATGTAGGCTTTTGTTCCTCAGCTATTAGTATGATTTCTTAACTGTTCTTCTTAACTCCAGATATGAACATGATATGCATTTTAATCTTTCAAAAACTGCTTAAACGTCAGCAGCTCTCCAGATAAAGTGCAAAGCCTATCAAGGATCTGCATTTCTACTTGCCTTTCTCACTTATCTTCCACTAGCCCTCTCCTTAAACCTTCTGGTCTGTCCCACAGGTCTGTTCCTTTTCTTCTAAACATAGAAATGATGTGAAAGTCACAGATTCGAAATCCACCCTTTGCCCAAGTCAAATACGTAGGAATTACTACTCCTTCACTCTTCAGAGCCAGCACATCAGTGACTCCTACAGACTCGCCGCCTCCAAAACACATCTGAATCCATCTTTTCTCCATCTCCACTTCTATATCCTAGTTCACTGCATCCTCTCTTGCTTCTCTGGCCTCCCAGTTTCTACTTTTTCCCTTCCAGTCTATTTTTCATACAGTAGCCAGAGTGATCTTTAAAATGTCAGGCTTGTCCAGCTATAAGACTGATGCAGTCTGTATGCAGAAGACTCAATGGCCTACTCAATAAAGTCAGAATACCCACTTTACCCCACATGCAGAAAGACAGGGAAAGAACAGGATTGGGCCAGGGGGATGTAAATATTCAGTTATGGCCTTTCTGAGGAGGATATACAAGTCTAGAGTGCAGGGGAAGAGGAGGAGCTGGAAATACGAACGTGTTTGCCTGTCTTTGTGGTGAGGACAGAGTAAGGTCTGGTTAAACTCTGATGCAGTGCACAGGTCCTCCCTCTGGTGTCCTCCATGTCCTGTGCTCTTGCCCCTTCTCTGCCCTGACTTAACACACCTTTGCTGCTGGAATTGGTTGATGGGCTCCTGCCCTCTGGGCCTGTCTGCTGCCTCTGTTGGCACCAACAGCCTTGTAGAAAATTAGCCCATGTGCCTAGTGCTCTGCAGTTAGGTGGCACTTAACAGACATGTGCTGAATTGGTGAATGAGCATGAATTCAGTGGGTTTTCTATGGGTGGTAATTTAAATTCCTAATTTTATGTCCATGCACAGAATCTCTATCTTCTGATCCTGAGGTTTTGCTTGAAATTGATGGTGTTACTGAAGACAAACTGGAAAAATATGGTGCAGAAGTGATTCCGGTATTACAGAAATACTCTGAGTGGACATTGCCAGGTTCAGTATATAGCCAAATAAGTATTTTTTAATAGCCTGTTTTAATGTTAAGTGATGCATCTCACCAGATTAGAATTCTGTGGGTACCGGGTTGTATTCATGCTTCCTACACCTTGTCACACTGACACTCAAGCGCTCTGGGCAGCCCTCACTGGTGTGCCGGGCACCTCTTAGAGTACACTGGTACTTAGGACCCTGGGTGATGCCAGCTACTAAACCTAATAGAACCCAAAGGAGGACCCTTTAGCCCAGGAGTTGGTGGTTCTGTTAAGGCAAATGCCCGACGAGTCAGGAGCGCTGGGTGCAGATCCCACGTCTGCCACCATCTTGTTCTGTGGTCGTTGGCAGGCCATAAATAATCACCCTCTTGTGTCCTTATCTGAGGAAGGAACATGTTATCTGACAAGCGTATCTAAAGATAAAATTCAAGTGTGGAGTTTAGATATTTTGGAAAAATGAACGTGGAACGCTAGATGATCTTATCAGCCATTGAAAGACTCCGCCCAAGTGAGTGCATCATTAGCCGATGTTCCCAGAGGTTACATTAGGCCTGTCACGAAGACCTCTAATTACAAACCTTGTCACTGAGCTACAGAAAGCACTGACTAAGGGAAAATCAAGAACAAAGAAAGATGTAGGAGACAGGACAGTTGCAAAAGTCTCATCGTCTCCTCTAATACTGCTGCACAATAAGACTCAACAGGCTAAGATGAGTGTTTTGCCTGTTTTTGTAAGGTACCACGTGGGTTTTTTTTTTTCTTGAGGCTAATGGTAATGGTAAACAGGCTGAGAAATGAGTGAGCATGTGTTTCAAGTCCTGTCTGTTCATAACTGTTTTTATCCATTAACAAAATGCTGAGAAGTAGGGTTTTTATAAATTTCTGTGTGTGTTTATTATTCTGTTGAAAGCCTTGCTTTGGCTACACTGACACTCTCTCAGTGGGAACATCATGCTTGTCTAGTACAGTAACTTGTTCGGAAGGGATTTTCCCACATGAAACAGGACTGCTCTGTGGAAATAGCCAGTGTGGTAATGATCGCTGCCACTACTGACAGGCATCATGCAAGAGCTTTGCCTATTTTGTATCACTCAATCCTCACAACACCCATTTCACAGATGGAAATGAGTGAGGCTTTTTCATGTCCCCAAAGTCACACAGCTGGTATGACAGTGCCCTTCGCCCCAGCTGTCGTGCCTCCCTGCATGAACCAGTGTTGGGGGGACAGGGTCCTTCGAGCTCTTTCTACCAGGCAGCATATCATGCAGGTGAACCAGACCAGTCAGAAATACCTTCCTTCAGAAAATGGAGAGGGACCACTGTTGACCTGTAGGGAGATTTCATGTTTTTTGTGTGCCTTGGGATGTAAATGCTTGTGAAAATAACCATCTTTTGTGGAAATGAATGCTTTCATACACACCTCTTTCCTGCTTTGTACGTGAAATGTTCACAACTATTATGCAAAGAGATTTTGTCTTTGAAGAGTAAAATGTCTAAGATTTTCTGATACTCATTTACAAAGTAACTATTGTTCAGAGGTGAGGTGCAGAACAATTTGTTATGTTTCTCTTATACTGAGTTATTTTTTCAGCTTGTCTTTTATTTAACACGTTATACTTAACAGGATTAACTTGCCTAGGCAGTAGCAGGGATGCAGGCCATATCCAACAGTATGAGCTAAACCTGATATCTCTAGTTAACTTAAAGAGTATCACAGATTTTTTAAAAATTCTGATCCTCTTGCTTTAAAGAATAGTCACTGAGCACTTTGGGGCTTTGTGAAATAAAAAATGGAAATGATCAGTTCTTGCAGAATTGTCAAGTCTGTGTGGCAAGAAGACGCCAGGAAAGCAGGTAGGTGTAAGCTGAACTGCCTCCTGTGTTGTGCCTCTCCATGTAGACTGACAACACTGGGACCAGCAGGGTATTACCAGTAAATGTCTGAATTTTCCATTTGTAGCTGAGGGCATTTCCCCACCAATGAGCCCATCCAGCAGCAGAGGAACTGGAAGAATTGGCTCTGAGGAGTTCTCTGAGGAAACACCCATATCTTCTCACTACTTTGCAAATAAAACCAAAAAAAGAAAGAAAGGAAAAGGATGCCAGCCTCCCACAGGTCTAAAAGGAGAAAAACTGGTTTCGGTGATCTCAAGACAAAAGTGTAAGTTTTGAGACCCGTTCTGCAATGTAGTGTAGAAGGAAGAAAAGTACAGAAGTATAACTGCTCTGGTTTGCTTTGAAGCATTTATTAAAACACACCATCACTAACTGTTGCCTCTGCAATTAGTAGAGTGATTGTTAAGGTTTGATCTCAAGCTAAAGCATTTGTTTCAGATTTTTAAAATACTTATTCCTGAGTTGATTATCACTAAAGTGTTCTAGTTTGTAAAAACTTCTCCAATTTTGACCTTAACTTAGAAAAAAGACTTTTTTTTTTTATAATTGTTCTTCTTAAGAGACTTTTCCACCTAAAATACTATATACTAGCTGAATAAGCAAAGAGGTTGTTTCCTCCTGCTTTTATGATTTCATCAGTACTTGCTACACTACTTTTATCACTGCAGACTCTATGGGCCTCCAATCCCTGCCCTTCACGAATACTAGGGAGAGCCCATCTCCCGTCCTTTGTAGGGCAGCACAGGGGAGGCCAAAGCAGTAAAACCAAAAGATGAGTCAGCTAGGCCTCTCTGGGGCTGTGTGAATGGTTTTCATCTTCCCTTTTCTACACGTGCCTGGCCCCTGGGCTGGGATACATCTGCTATGGGGCGCTGTCTGCACACCAAGGAGGAACAAAGATAGCATTGTCAGGTCCTGAGTGATGATATGGGCAGCATTCTTCATATTGCACTGTTTCTGACAGCTCCCTTTACTGTATTCTGCAAGGACATCCTCTGTCCTTACCTTATACATAAGGTCTGGCAGGATCGTGACCATCCCATCAGTCTGGGAATGTGGCCCTCAAATAACTGCGGGTCGTCACAGAACTGCATACAGAAAAAGGGAAACAAGTCCGCAATGAGCTCCTGCAAGCCCTTGTGTTTTTCTTTTTGAGTTTTTCTACCTCTTTTTCCTTCTGAGTAATAAAAAGGAAAAATTGAAGGAAGAGAGGGGAAGGCAAATGTTACCAGATTGTCATTTTCTTGTTAATTCTATAAACAAACATCTTGTATGTGCTAATCCTTCTGCAGGGTACAGAAATTACAGGCATTAGTAAATGTTAGTTTAATTTGTGGTTTTTAATACGCAAGTGACCAGCAGATGTTCTTCAGTGGAGACATGTTATTTTCTTCATTTAGTTCTCTGTTTTGGGAAATACTCATTTCCTTAGGAGCCCACACAGAGTTAGGAGTCCAGCCCTCTGAGGTTGATGATGAGGAAGCTGAGGTCTGGCCTGGGGAAGGCTTGTGCCAGGCTGTGCCTAACCTGGTCTCAATTTCACAGGGAGTCTTGGACACTGACTCGCCCACACCTGCCCAGAGCACATTTCTGCACATTGTCCATGGAGATCTCTTAAAAATGATGATGACTGTCTCATTTTTACTTGTTAGAGCAACGCAAACCATATTTTAGTGTTCTATTCTTTGCCATTGGCTCCCTTATTCAGTTTTCACAACTTTTGTTTTTAAGAGCAAAGCACTTTGCCCTATGGCCTAGAACCTGTTACAATAAGTAGGAAAGCTTACACTTGTTCCAAAGCCAGTCCCAATTTTGATGCTAGTTTTTAATTAGCCTGTGTATCTACGATGGAATTCTTCTCTAATCCCTACTGACTAAAACCAGTAAATTTTGTAACTTTTTTTACCCTTGTAACAGCCTCTTTGTATCAGTGCTTCACTCTCCTCATTTCCACTGAGCTTCCCGCAGTTTCCGCTCTGCTTACCTGGTTGAGAGTCTCTGCACAAGGACAGAATAATTGTGGCTTTTTGCCAGGGTCCTTAACTCTCCACCCTGCCAGCAGAGCTTTACATCTTCAGAATAACACACAATGAACCAGTTGTGTTCCTGTTCTCTAAGTGGGAGTAAAATGGATGGAGTGGTGAGATGGAGGCTGCTGTTGGCAGATTCATTCTGTAAATCAACATAAACAGCAGGTTTTTGCTCGGGGCTTAATTTCTCTGCAGGAAATCAGGGTAGGGAAGTTTAGGGCTGCTTCTCTGTGGATTTAGCAGATCTCTGCCAGTTCTACAGTAACACTGCCCTGAAGCAAGAGTTTAACTATGTTGAGAAACCACTTTTCACCTAGCCCCACCAGAATGTCATTAACACAAAGTGGTGGCCCCTGAATTCAGAGATGGTAGGCCACTTGCTTACCCCGATGCTATGGAATTAGTGTTGGGCATGAATTCAGCCTAGTTACAAAGCGACAGGAAATAGTTGTGTAGGAAAAAGGCTTCTATAGAGAATACGACTTGCTGTTATCCTTGTGAACATGCCGGCTCTATCAGTTTTTTTTTCCATTTTATTTTGGGGGGCAGAAAAATATAGCTGTTATCTCCAGGTCAGTGAGGGGAGTGAGGTGCTGGAAGGACTTTGTAATAGGCTCTGGGCGGAGCTTCTTCCCCAGTTTTAAAGGCACCGAGTGGGAGGTGCAAGCATACAGAACTGGAAGCGTAGGCAAGCCAGCGAGGTGCTGGCAGCATGGCTGTGACAGAGACTTGCCAGACCTAGCCACTCAGCAGGCCTCCCCAGGGAACCACGTCTGCAGCCTTCCCCCAGCTGGGGCTGGGCATGGACAGGAAGAGGCTCAGCTCTGCCCTGCCCCACCTCCACTCACCCGCCCTTTCTCTGGACTGCGAGCACAGTAATTCCAGAGTATCGATTGCCTGGTCACTGGGGACCTTCAAACAAGGTACTCTCACTTTCTTTATTTGGTCAGAACAGATCTGGGAATGTGGATCTGGGCTGTGTTGTCCAGAGGGAGGGGTCTGATGAGAGGCTGTGAAAGGCGTGGGTGGAGAGAAGGCACATGGGGTTTGGTCTCAAGTCACAGAATTCAGAAACAGTTCTCAACAATTTAGGGAGACACATTTGTCTGAAGGGCAGTAGTCCTTTACTCCTCGAATTGTAAAGGAAACTGACCTTACCCCCAGGGGTGTTTAGAGGCAGAAAATGCACAGAGATGTGTAAGACCAAGGAAAATCATGGGTTATATAGCTCCATCAGGTTACAAGAAGACTGTTCACTTTGCTTTATATTTAACATTTCAATTTCCTTTGTCACATTTTAGGGGGTCCAGCACACGCAGAAAGACATCTCCTAAAACTAAATCCTCTGGCGTATTCGGACCAAGTTCAACTGTGCGTGGTTCTCAGGCAGCATCAGGAGCCAGTAGAAAATTGGGGCTCATGGCCCCACCAAAGCCTGTAAATAGACCGTTCCTCAGACCTTCATATGCATTTTCATAACAACTGAACCTCAATGTACAGAAATTTTATTTCTTATTTGTCAGCATCTGACCATCTGTGAATATAAAGCTGTTAGTTTCATTATACTGTTTGTAATTTTTACCCGTCTCTATTAATATTTAAATAAATGCTTGGGGTTTCAGTTCTTATTTTTAAAATAAACATTTTCTTTTGAATAAGCGTGATTTGCTGCCACTGCAAGCTTTGTGGCTGTTGTTTCTGAGAATGTCTGAAGCAGCAGCTGAATCATCTCAGTGAGAGAAATTCTCAGCACGGCATGAAACAGAAGCTGAAGGAAAAGACATGCATGGGATGTTGTGAAACTATAAAACTTTCTGCAGAAGACAAAATTAGAAGACAAATGACAGAGAAAATAGGAAAAATATGACAATGGATTAATATCAATAATATACAAAGAGTACCTATAAATCATTAGGAAAAAAAGGACAGCTCAGTAGAAAAAAGGATGTGAATAGGCTCTTCTCAGAAGAAATGAAAATGGCACACAACGTGGGGAATGCTCAATCTGCCTACTTATAAACTAAAGCAATGAGATGCCATTTTTTTGCCCATCAAATCGCCACACTGAATAACATCCCAAAGTCTGGGATCAGTCAGCGAGAACATGGTCAGCTACTCTGTTGGTGAGACTATATTAGATGTTAGTGTATCTTTTAGTATCAGGGGGCCTTACTTTTCAACACCCTCTGTTAATAGGCTGATTGGCCAGAAAGTCTTAAAGTAGAATTTTGGCACCTGTTTTCAGAGCTCCATACCTCATTTTTGCAGACATCTTGTTTCTTAGCTGTAGGTAATCTTGGTGACCTATTTGGGGCCCACTTCTCTCTACCTCACTCAAGAGGATAGAGCTGAGGAGGCCCTGCCTAGGCCTGAGATATTGAGGACAAAGTTGGCTGGAAGCCTGTGGCTTCTGCCTGGAGACTCAGTACTGAGATGGACCTTGCACCCACCCCAGGGGGCCACACTTGCAACTGCACACCTGCTGTCCACGTCCACTTGGGGCTTTGGGCTCTGCATTAATGGAGGAGGCTGACTGGACAGGAGTCTGCGGATGCCTCTCAGAGCTGACATTCTCGTGAAACTATCTTTCAAGTGAGTCCTGACTTGAGTGGCCAGGGGAACCTTCTCGGAGCTAGGAGAGGAAATGAAAGACAAAGTAGCCAGTAGTTGAGGCTGCTGGGATAACGTCCCCAGCGTGAGGTCACTTTGCAGAGTTGGCGATGCACAACGGTATCTGGCAGGAGGTCATACCCTTCTACCTACAGCAGCTCTGGCTTTGAGACATAGGAGGCAGGCCTCACAAGGAGCTGATGCCACAGAAGTCGGGTCACTCCCTGGCTCTGGCCTCATTAATTCTGTTACTGAGGACCTCATTTGCCTGGACACCGGAGAAAGCTGTCCCTTTAGAAGCGCCCACTGTGCCTCCAGAGATTCCCTGGGCAATGGGGAAGATGGATAAAGCAGTGTAGTGGGAGCCCCAAGGATGGAGTGCAGAGACTGTAGCAGCCAGCACAACCCACAGCCCTGTCACCTGCGCCTTTCACCGCAGCCATGAGGACAGCCGACTCAGCGCCCCCTCAGCAGGAACCTGAGGTTGGAGACCTTTGACTAGCCCCGTGTCAAGTGGCAGAGCCAAGCCCCACACCCAGCTCCTTTTCAAAGTTCTGGGTTGGAACTGACTGCTCAATTCCTCAGACTCCAGGAGCAAGCACAGAAAATGCAAGCGGCCTCCTTCGGTTCAGCCTCCAGTCTTTCCAGAACCCTGGAGAACGCCCCCCACACAGGGCAGTCTCAGGAGGACAAAAGCACACAGATTTGCCCTGAAACAAAACTGGGGCCTCTGGCAGCCACAGAGAGATGGTGAAAGCCAAACTGCTCCAGGCCAGGCCCTGGTGGGGGCCCTCCGTGGGCACAGAAGTCACCGGCACCTGGGAAGAGGGGAGAGGACAAGTCCACCAGGGTGTTCCAGCCTAGGATGCTTCACTGGCCCACCCTCGCCATCACCCTCTGGAGGGCACTGGAAGGATTGGACTCTGACTCTCCAGCTGTACCCACCCTCTCCCACCACGGGAACCCACTCCAGAGAGCTGACAGGTCCTTGCTCTTAACCTACAGAGACAAAGAAGAAACTTGGAGAGCCTACTCTGTGGCCAGGGCTGTTCCAGGAACTTTCATATAATTTAATTTACTCTTTTAATCCTCTACCAGCCCTGGGAGGCAGGCCTGTGATACTAGCCTTTTTTATACAGAAACCAGAATTCAGAGAGGTTATGTAATTGCCCAAATCCACACAGCTAGGAAGCAGTAGTAAGGGCAACATATATCTTGTTTTGCCCTGAAGAGCCCCAGTACTGTGCTGCCCTGGTGTAATAGTTAACAGTGACTTTTCAATCTCGAAAATGTTCCAGTTTGGGCAATAAATGACAAAAATCCAGGTCTGTGCTCTTTCCCTGGACAATTCAACCTCTTCCGATCCAGTTTTTCCATCCAGAGCTCCAGAGCCCACCTGATCAAAACTTCGGGCCCTGGGGCAGGCTCCATGGACAGAAGCTGTAGAATTATCAGCCAGCACAGCTGAGCTGTGGTTTTTCTCCAGAAGAGGAAGCCGAGGCTGTGGTCCAGGCCCCCTTGCTCTTAAGAAACTGCTGCTTCTCCTCCTACAGCTTGGAGCTGCTCTAAGCTCCCCAGCCCATCCTATCCGTGGGAGGCTCCAGAGTCCCAGCCGGGCTCTCCAGCTCAGAGTGGCAGACATGGGGTTCACTGAGCCCTAGGCTCCCACGCTGGCAGAGGCCTCCGGGCAGAAGGACAGTGGCCTGTGAGCCCTTTATGGAGGCCAGGAGAGAGTCCCCAGTTGGCTTTGCAGCCACTCATCCCTCAGTGCAGCAGCCACAGGCCCTGCTAGGGGCTGTGGTCCTTGGGTTCAGTCCTCGGTTGCTATGAGGCAAGGACTCAATTTCTACAGCTTTGCAGGGCACAACCAAAGCTAGGACAAGCCCCTGCTTTCTAAAGTGCTCATTCTCCTGTTCTTCCCAGCCCCAGAACGGCTTTCCTCAGCCAGACCCCTGTTCTCTGTTGGCAGGAGAGGAAAGACGGAGGGAACAAAATCCCGCAGTGGTTGTAGTGGGCAGCTGGGCCCCTGTTCTGTTCACTGTAGAGAGGATAGGATATGAGGGGAGTTAGAACCCGAGGAGGGAAGCGTCCCCACCCCAGGCTGGGGTGAGAGCCTAAGGCTGGGTTCCTGGGGCCTGAAGCTGTGGAAGACAATTTTGGTGTTCTCACAGCATGATTCCACCATCCCACAAAGGATTCAGTGACTTAGATGGCTCCTAGGCCCAGGTCTACTCAGGATACAGTTCACCCCAGAGGGACTCTGCCTGCCCCTGTGGGTCTTGCAGGCCACTGGCTTCAGCCTGTCCTGACCCCAGTGACATCCACCGAGAGCCTCAAGGCCCCACAAAGGTCAGGCCCTGGCCTAGGCCCAGCACTGGGTCGGAGTAGAGCTCTCAGGTCCCTGCCGGCCAATGTGAAGACCATTCGTGGGGCAGAGACTGGAGCCATGAACCTTGGTGGTGACCTTCACTGCAGTCAGGAAGGGTCCGAAGAGCCTCCTTCAACAGACTCTGAAGTCCCAGCCTGGAAGGCAGCGCATCTAAGAAACTGAGACCTATGGCTGGAGTCCTGCTCGCACCCAGCACCCTTGGGCCTCTTCCCTAGCCAGGGGCCCTGAACCTCTTGTGACCTGGGAGGTAGTAACCCTGCTAACCGCAAAACAGAAGCGTGAGTGTCTGCGGCAGCTGTGGTTTAACAGTGCCAGAGAGAAGGCCGCCCACACAAGTGTCACGACTACTCACTGCCTGCACGACTGCACGTGCGCCACGAGCGGACCGAGCCGCATTCATTCCCATCGGTCCCCAGCACCCAGCCCAGTGACCCTGCTCCTCCTGAACCAGCTGAGTGACATTTGCCTACTCCAGGGCTTCCCCGAGCCCAGATGTAAAGCACAATGAATGTAATGCCAGGTCCCTGGGGCCTCCGGAGGTGGCCGTGGGCACCCTTTTGTTCAGATACTCCACAAACATTTGGTGACCGGAACATGGAGACCCAGGCACGGCTCTGGCCCTCGGCGAGGTCACAGTCAGGGAAGCAACCGACACTAACAACCTGGGAGGAGAACAGAAGCACGTTGGGGTTGGGGTGCTACGGGACCCCCCAAGTGAGACCTAGTCCAGTGTCACAAGAAGTGAAGTGGAGCCTTGAAGAATGAGGAAGAGATGAGAACATGAAGAGACTCCAGGAGTAAGGGAAGCTCAAAGGTAAAGGCTGGAGGCGGGACAGCACGCCCCTCTGAGGGGACCACCCAGGGCTCAGGACAGGCTGACAGAGGTAGAATAGTTAGCTGAGGTGGTCCTGGCTGAGGAGCATGGACTTGTCCCCAGGGAAGGCACTGAGCAGAGAGAGATATAATCTGATTTGAGTGTTAGAAAATTGCTGTGACCATAGGGCTGGAAAGGGATTGGAGGGGTGAGGCTGAATGCCTGCAGACAGGCAGCTGGCTCTTGATGACCCAGTGGGAGATGTAATAACTTTCAGGGTAACAGGACAGGAGTGGACAGATCCCACTGGCCCACGTGGGTATATGGGGCAGGGACAGGGCTGTCGACATGCTTTGAAGATGTCCCAGAGAGACCGTATTCCTGCATCAGTGATACCAACAGTCCCTGCCCCTCCCAGGCAGGAGGACACTGTTGCCTGAAGGGTAAATTTGGAGGCTCCTGGTCCCATTTCAGCCCCCTGGGCTCAGGATCTATAGCGTATGTGGTGTGTGTGTGGTGTAGAGAGAAAGGTTGCTCACCAAAATATTAACAGTGGTGATGTTACTCTTCTGAATGGCCTGGCTTTTTATAAGCTCTGTATCTTCCCGTCCCCCCACCCCACCCCGGGTCGGGGAGTATCATTTTTATAATGAGGATAAAGCAGAGGGACAGCCACTAGGCTACCTTGGGGACCCCATTTCTGAACAGAAAGCAATGCTTCCCCACTTGGCCACCCTCCTCACTCTGAGGGAACAAGAGCCCTGGACTGCTCATCTGCCTCGTGGCCATGGGGGCATAGCAGGAACTTCAGCTCAAGGAGAGGTATTGTACAGGGGAATTGGGACCCAGCTGGCTTATGAGGACCGCTACTCCACAAGTCCAGCCACTCCCTCCAATCTTTAGCTTAGGTCTGCACTTCGCCCCAGGCCTGGGTTCTGGCCCGGAGGACCTGGCGCACAGCAGGTGCCTGACAACATTTGTTGGATTGGTGGTGTGGTGGATGGGTGAATGAAGGGAACCACTGTGAAGGCATCTGCCTAGACTGCCATCCTCATGGGAAAATGGGCCTGGCGCCTTCTGCACCTCAGACTGTCACAACACTTGGCAGTGCCAGGCCTGTGGAGCGTGGTGGTAGGCCAGTTACTGAAGGCTTCACCCTTTCAAGACTTCTGCTGGCTTCACCAAGATAAGTGAGTGGCCTTCCACCAGTATTTACTTAGATTTTCGTGTGTGTGTGTGTGTGTGTGTGTGTGTGTGTGTGTGTGTGTTTTTTTTTGGTTATCAATGTCTTATTCTCAGAAAGCTAGTCAATTTTTCCATTTATTGATCTGTAGATGCACTTTTACCAGGAGCTAAGACTTGTGCAATCACCAGTGTCTGTTTCTAGCTCCCTCGTGTCTTGTGTATTTGGAGTCCACTCCCATGTAGGAAGGCTTTGGGGAGGACCAAGATGCATGCTGGGGGTTGGAATTCAAACTTCAGTCATTCCTGCCTCTACAGAGCTTCAGATCCCAGCCGAGAGGGCTGAGGCCCAGACAGTGGTTTTCAACAGCTTCAGCTGACGGGGGCTTGTAAAACACAGCTTGGGAGTCGACAGGTCTGGGGCGGGGAGCTCTCTGGTGATGCTGCTGCTGCCCACTACCTGGCCTCACATTTTGAGAACGACTGGCCTTGGCAGAGGAGAGGGCACCAGGTCTCAGCCCTCTGGGTAAATATGCACCTCAACTCGGAATTTTAGCTTTGGGCCTTGGGTAAGCTGCCCTCCTTTCTCTTTCAGCTTTGGTTTCCCATGATGGCTGAGCTACCTCAATCTGCAGTCGGGTGAGTTGGAACCGTCCGAAGGGTGTTCAAGAATGTGGGAGTGGAACAGCCTTGCTTAGTGGGAGTCGTTTGCAGAAAAGGGTCTTGTGTCACAAGGAAGCAAGGGCTCTAAAGCTGCTTCCAGCACCAAAACATCTTGGCCACAGCAAAATGGGAACAGAACCATCATTCCCAGCAGGCACTTAGCTGAGAGAACTGCAGGCAAAGAAACCTCCTTAAAAACAGTGGAAGCAAGTGGAAGCTGACATTTCCCAGGCCTTGCCAGCCTGCAGTGTCAAATGGGGTCACATTACTGCCCCCCCCAAATTTGCCTGAGAGCAGAGTTCTATCTCCCTGCCAGACCAGACAAATGCCACTTCATAATGCAGTCTGTTGGGGACTCCTAGACAGGGGGCCTGAAGCACCCATGTGTTACAGCGGCTTTCCAGAAAAATGCTGTTTCCATGTTTACGTAGAGCCTGCTCTCTACCTGAACCCAACAGACCCAGCTGCTGAGTTGGGAACAAAGTCTCAGAACAGAATGGGGCCAGCCTCCCCCAGCTGTGAGTTTTACCAGTTCATAGGCAGGAAGACCATGGCTAGGAGTCAGAGTCCTTGAGGTCAGAGGCCAGTTGGGTCAATTTACTGCATGACCTTGAGTAAGTTACTTAACTTTTTTGCCCGTCAGAGAGATCATAATAGCATCGCCCTATGGAATTGATCGTTGTGAGGATTTAACAAGATGATGCATGATCAGCATGTAGCACAGTGTCCAGCTCTAGCTGTATGTCACCTGTTGTTATAGATAGCCCTACTCTCTCTCTATTTGTTGTTTGTTGCATCTGTTTGTGACTGATGAATAAACTGGACTGGACATAGTTCCCACTCAGTGGGTTCAGCCATTCTCAATCCTTTTTATAAAATTTCTCAAAAAAAAAAAAGAGCCTCTTTTAGGCATGGCCACACCCAGCTATCCAGCCATCATAAGCATGGGGTTCTGGAGACTGGCAGACAGCACCCCATAACATAGCAGGTCTCAATGCAGATTCTAGGAACCCCTGCTGGATCTAAGGGTAGACCTGAGAGTGTGTATAAAGTCCTAAATCTGATGTTTGTCTGCAGATTTCTGGGACAGTGGCCATGACTTTCATCAGAGAGGCTAAAGATGGCCTCAGCGGCTCCCTGGGCAGTGCGACTGCTCCCAGACACACCAAGTCACTCTGAAATGAGATGCTGGGACAAAGATGGGAGTGACTCAACTCTGCATCTCCTTCCAAGAGAGCCAGGTCTTCTCCAGAGTGAGGAGGGGACTCAACACAATGAAAAGGTGAGCGTGAATTAGGAAATGTAAAGCCTCAGGCAAAAGTATAATGATTAGTCATAATAACAAACTGCCTGCAATCTCGTCAGGGACATAAGCCTCACGGAACAGTGAGCAGACCTGTCCCATCACAGACCAAGCAAATGGTGGGTGGAGTCCATGGTGCAGCTTCTGCAAAAATGGCCAAAGGAGCCACAGAATGGGTGAGTCCAGACTCTTGGCTTATCAACCACATGAGCCCTTAGCTTTTCTTAGCCTGGCTTCCTCACCTGAGAAATGAGATTCTGTGGGACGGTAGTGGCCACCAGGGTATCTTCCTCCCAGGGCTGCTGTGAAGAGCAAGAAGCCCGTAAATGTGGGCGATATTTAGTGTCTGCCTCAGAGCAGCTGAGCCCGGGCAACCTGAGTGTGAATCTGAAGCTGGCACTTCCTCCCTGGGTGCACCTGTGTCAAATGGGACACTTTAAGTATTTCCCAGAGCGTGATAAGCTGTAGCCATCTCCATGATTTATATGCTCCCAGGACACACTTGGGTGCCACTGTCAGCCCTTCTTTTGGGAGGGCTGGGCCTAAATAGAAGGGACTCCGGGACAGGTAGGGTGGGAGAAGAGGAAGACAGGGAATTCAGCGGGGAAAGAAATGTCCCAGAGAGAAATTTAACTGCAGCTCAATGGCAGTGGTGAGGCTCCTTTTCCCATGTCCTTACAAAACAATGTCCAATGAACTATTTCTTGTTACCTCATGGAATGGATCTATTTTGGGCTCAGTGACTCTCTTACTCAGCGCTGGTGCTTCCTGCGTGCCATAGTCCTCACCACACCTGTGAAGAGGATCTTGTTATTTTCTTGAGGCAGCTGAGTTGCAGAAGACCTTGAAATAAGTAAGGGGTGGACTCACTAAGAGGCTATAAGAGGCTGCCTGAGGTCTGTCACCAGGCTGATGGGGCAGGAGGAGAACACAGCTGACAATACCTGGACACCCCCAGCAGCTTGACCCAACTGCCCTAAGGGTCCTGGCCCAGTTGTCTTGCCAAAGGGTCAAGTTGCACTGCCCAGTCATGGCCCAAAGTGCTCTGGCAGACCCTTCCCTGGGGAAATGGGGACCCTCTCAGAAAGACCTGGCCCACCCCTCTCCAGTGCTAAACCCAGATCCCCAATTTTATGATTCCGCTTTTTTTTTTTACCAGGACAACTCCACCTGCCACCTGGTCTGAGGTCATTGCCAGGCCCTCGTTCTGAGAGCAGGGCTACCCAGCAGTGGGTGAATGGGGTAGGACAGCATGAGGGGAAGTGGGCTCACTCCTTCTGGAATGGCTGGGACTATTGGTTGCCTTCTGTTTGGTCACCCTCTTCAGTGAAGCTCGAAGTTCCTCAGGGCCACAACCATTTCTTCTCTGCAAGGCCTAGAGATGGGAGGTGCTCCTCAGCTCCTCATGCTGTGGACAGAGGCTTTCCTGCCCTCGGAGGTAGGCTACCCTGATCCCCAGGCCCCAGCTCTGAGGCAGGCATTTCTAAATCTTCCGGCCTGTCTGTTGCTAATTTGCTGTGTGATCTTGGGCAAGTCACTTCCCCTCTCTGGGCCTTACCAATAGAATGAATGGTCATTTGCCCACCCACTCAGACATTCCAAAATTATGAAGTGTTCAAAGCCATGTCCTTTTACCTAATCAGAACTGCATTCCTTTAATTTGACAACTGTAAATGGCCCTGTTAGATGACTCAGCAGTCCTCAATTCCAGGCCTGTTTACCTACATGACTTTGGCATGGAGGGACAGGTCCCACCCAGACCCATAGAATCAGTCTCTGTGGGCCCCTGTGGGCAGGCAGCACCTGGAGATCACCTAGGAGAGGAGCTTAGACTTTAGAAGGCAGAGTGAGAGGAGAACACAGATTCTCCCTACTCCAATACCTGACATGATGAGTCACAATGACAAATTGCTTATAAAAAGAGTGTGCCAGCAAACCAAGAGAGGATTTCCACAGCAGTGGCCTCCAGGGCCCTCTGTTCTCATGGTCATGGCTGCACTGGATGTGGGACTAGGACACACTTTGGGCTGGGCAGTGGGGCCGGGGTGCAGGGCATTTCACAGAAATCAGGAAAGGAAGACCTGCAGCCCTCAGCAAGGGTGGCCTTGATGGGGTGACTCTCTTATCCCCTCCTCCCCATATATGCGAGGGGAAGGCAGCCTGGTTCCCGTATTAGAATGAGTAGAATGTCTGCAGGAGTTGCTAAATTAACTGAGCAAGATGGAAAGAATGTGCAAGGCCACCCAGGAAGGGGAAGGAAATCACATGAGGGCACAACTTGAAAGGGAGCAAAGGCAGCTTCCTTGAAACTAATGGCTTCAGGATAGAGAATAGTTAAGGAGGATATGAATCGGATATAAAAAAGCACAAGGAAGAGACAATTAAAAAATAACTACAGGAAATGCAAAGGAGCTTACTGAAGGAAAGACACACATTAAGGACAAAACAAGACCATTACACATCTAAAAACTGAGTTACAATGTAGTGCACACAGCCGAAAAACAAATTAATAGAGAGAAACTTGAAATAATCACAATAAATTTAGACAGAAATGACAAACACATTCAAACAATTAGAATACAGTCATCATGGAACTCAGACCTTCCAACATGTGAGGGATTGGAGTCCCTGAAGTAGATTATCCAAGAGCTAAAGCAAAAGAATGTTTAGAGAAATTCTCCCTGAAACAAAGGAAGAACCAAGTGTATGGGTTGAGAGGCCCCAAAAGAATGATCAGCATCAGAAACAGACTGAATCAGGCTGAGTTACTACTCATCTTGAAGATAAAGAAAACAACTCTCCAGGCACCGGGAGGAGACACCCAGTCACCAACAAGAGGAGAAAAGTCAATTTGGTCTCAGATTTTTCCATAGCAACCGTCAATACGAGAAGACAAGGGAGCTGAGTCTTCAAAGTTGTGTAGAAAAGGGGAAACCAAGACTATTACACCCAGAGATGATGTTCCAATTTATAAACAACATGGAAAGGGTCAGGGAAAATAACACTCATGAGTCTTTTTGGAACAAAAAGAAGAAGAATTACTCAGCAGTGAAATTAGCTAATCTTTAAAAAAGAGTCAGGTTTTTTAGAGGTATAGTCATGACTCATATAATATAAAGTGAATACATGTCAAAATTTTTATTTAACTAGTTAAATAATTAGGAAACAAGTAGTGTTCAAAGGAAAATTGGAACAACGTGCACACACACATGGGCAGGTGAGGAATACTAACAAGCACATACGTGCAAAGCTGATCAATAAATAGCTGCAGAGCAGCCATCAGTCGCATGCCACTGGACAAAATCCACTAGCATTTCTATGAATGAGAATAATTTGCTTTGCACTAAGTTTTTCTACAACTTAGATTTGCTCAAAGACTGAAAACCACCATGGAAAGCATGGGTCCCTAAATACAGGACACCCATAGTCTTGGTGGAGGGTCCATTTTTAAGTCTTTCTAATTTTTTCTGATGTGCACAAGAGATGACTTCAAATACAAAACTCAGGGACAAAATGTGCTTTAAAAATGCAATGGAATCTATTTAAATACAGGACTAAGATAAACGACTAGGAGAATTATGGTTGCAGAACAGAATGGAAGTGTTATAAACGTTGATGAAGTAAACATAATAGAATCAAAATCAGGAGCTGGGGGGCGGGCAGGGAAGGAAGATATGTAAGGAAGTGGTCACCTTTTTCATCCCAAGAAATGATCAAGCTTGCCCCAAGTGAAGCAATTATTCTTCTTCCCCAAGACTCCAATCTCAATGAGTTTCATAATCTTTTTTCTTAACATTAGAGGAATTCATTATGAAGTAATCTCTCTTGTGGAAAGTAAAAATTTATCTAAAATTCAGCAATTTTCAGTTTTTTTCCTATTATACTCAAGAAAAATTTAATACTTTCAGTTTAAAATATAGCAGATGTGGTACAATCCCATCTTTTAAAACTCTTTGGACCTACTTACCTTTCTCTCTCCCTATCTCTCTCTCCGTAGTTCTCTGTGTGTGGATGACATTCACCAGATGCTAATAAATGCTGGATGGTGGGCATATTATGTATCCACCCTGCCAGGAAGGTCTGTGTGCGGGGAAGAGTGTAGAGAACAGGACAAATAAAAACCCTGCCCTCAGGAAGCGGCATTCTAATGGTGGGGGCGGGGGGGGGATTTTTTCTTTCTTTTTGTACTTTCCTGTATTGCTCATTTTGTTGTTTGAGAATGAGCATGTATCATTGATATAAAAATGGTGGTTTTATCTCTATATTACACACCCCTCAGGTGATCCTTCTGAACTTCTGAACAGTCAGAGTTGAGAACCACTGCATTTTAAACTGTGTGAGTCATTGTATTTTAGCTTAAATAAAGTTTTCTGGAAGACAGTGTGAGTATCCAAAGGTTCTGTAGGTCCCATCTTGGCACCTGAATCTTGGGAAGAGCCAAAGAGGGAATTCAGTCCCTCTCAGCTGAAAATCCATTGAGCTGTGTCTCCTGAGCCCCTCTTGCCAGGGGTTCCTGTTCTGTGAGATAGATGCCCATTCTAGCTGGCACCAGACCCAGGCACCTGGTGGCCCAGGGCCCACTTTGATAAATATCTGGGATATGCCTGGCCAAGGCTCTGCTCCCTGCAGCCCTTAGGCATTCCTGAGTCCCATCTTAGTTCATTACCCTCGTCTCTCACTCCCACCTTTTGAGCAAAGCCCCGACTCCTCCCGTTTCCATTTGTACCCTCGCTGTAGCCACACTGCCTGAACTCCCCTTTCCCTCGCCACCGGGTCTTTGCACATGCTTTTTCCTCCATCAATTTCCTACCCTCCTTCCACGACCTCAGGTCCCCAGGCTCCTCCTCTGGAAGCCCTCCCTATCATACCTCCTGACCCTGCGGGTCAGGCCCCTGCCACCAAGCTCCCCGTGGGCCATCATCTGGGAGGCAGGAAGGCACTTGGGTGAGACTGGGCCTTGGCCTCTTAGCAGGGCAGCCTCAGCCCTGGTCCCTTATCCTTGCTGACTTTCTTCCTCTGTAAAATGCGAACATGGTAAAGTCTTCATCATGGGTCCTTAAAAGGAATAAAGAAGATAACTGTATTTTTATTTTAAGGTTTGTTAAAAGAATTACAATGAGATATGAGCTTAAAGGATGGGGGCTGAAGGGGAAACTCATCAAGTCAGTGAAGAAAAGTGATAAAAAGTTTAATTGGGAAAAAAAAAGTCTAACTTTCCCGGGAGGATGGAGGCTCACCCTGGAATCAGGCAGTGTCAGACGCCATTGAGGATTCTGTGTGGGCTGGGGCCCTGGCCTCTGGGCTCAGCAGGAACTCTCTTCTCAGCCTCCATCTCTGTTTTCAGACAGAAAGAGTTCGTCCACCTGGTGCCGGCAGGGCCAAACACTAAATACCAAGAATTGCAGTAGAGAAAGACTGGCTGTTTTTTTTTCTTTTTCTTTCTTTCTTTTTTTTTTTTTATGACTGGCAACACCCAGGAGAACAAGAATCTAATACTCAGAAGCCCAAACTCCCAAGTGTCATGTAGGTTACAGATTCTATAGGACAAAAATCACAGGACACCACGGGTAGGGAATCTGGGTCGTGCTGGGAGCTGATTGGTCAGAAGTAAGGTCAGGGTAATGAATCATTTCTTCAGATCTTGAGGACAGTTCTGAGGCCTTTTCCAGCATTTCTCTGTCATTTTACCTTAGGTCTCAGGAACTGAAGCAAAACTTAGGTCCAGTTGTTATCTTTAGCCTGCCAGAGGTCCAGACCTTGTGCCGATTCTCCAGGTCTGGGCTACTGTCTTCTGCCAATAGGAGAAAGGCTGGGTCTCTAGGGGCGGGGGGAAAGAGAGGGAGAAGGAGGATTTCTAGAGCTAGGATTTAAAGCTAAACTTAATGAAAGTCACAAGGACCCTTGGTTTCATCTCCTTCAGCTCAGCCCCCCACTCCCTGCAGAGCCTCAGGAAACATTGTCCCACACAGTGTCCACCAGAAGTTACCCCTAAATCATACTCAGTTTACGTAACAGGCTCACTGAGCAGACACAGCTTAGGGACAAGTCCCCAGCACAGTGGGTGACCCGAGGTCACCCCCACCTCCAGTAGAGCTGGGTGAACCTCAGGGCAGGCGGGGGTGGGGCCGGGGTTGTCACCAGGCTGTCTCCTAATGTACCTCCTCCTCCCTCAGGAAATGGTGGCATGAACTCTTCCCCTCAGAGGTGCATCGTCTGCTGTGGGGGCGGCCTGGGGAGGTGCAGCTCAGTGCCCCCCAGCACGCACATGGAGCAGGTGACTGAGCCACTGCTCTTGCTGGGGCGCCTCCCCAGCTTGGCTCTGCCTCTGGTCTGCACCCCGTGCCCTTCTCACTGGGCAAACTTAAGTCACAGTCACTTTTATTGGACACTGAGTACCAGATTCTCATCTCACCTATGAGGGAGGTCAATCATCCTCATTTTACAGATGAGGAAACAGACCAAGAGCAGTGAACCGGTCACTCAGGGCCGCACAGCTGAGATCGGCAGGCCCACTTGGCCCTCCTCTGCCCCAGCCCCAGTGCCAGTGCCAGGCCAAGAATGAAGCAATGCAAAGCAGGGGACACTGAGTGAGGGGTCTGAGGGACAAGAGTCTCCTCCTACCAAGGCGTTCGTAGCAGCCTCTGGGGGCATGGGATGGGCAAAGTGCCCACGTGGAGGTGCAGGAGTTGACCCCTTTCCCATGAACATTCAAAGCCCAGAACCACCCCTCTCCCCCACCCTGTACCCACTGTCAGACATGCAAATTAGTTGTAGTCTTCCACTAAAACAATCAGCCTGATGACTACCCTTGTCCTACAACCCTTTGCTTGTGAGTGCATGGGGATAAATTCTCCTGGGCCTGGGCTCCAACAGGCCCTACAAACAGGACAGGGTGGTGAGCCTCACGCCAGGAGGGCCTCTCACCTGGTCCCCAAGAGGTGATTCCCAGAAAGACCTCCCAGGAACCACCCAGAGGCTTTCTTCTTTCCAGAATTGTGGTTGGTTGGGTTTCTGTGGCCAGAGGGCGGTGCTGGGCTCCAGCCCTGGGTAAGGAAGGTATGCACCAGATCTGTAGATTGTTATGCAAATCAAAAGAGGAAGCAGAGCTTGGGGAGCAGAAGGTTCCTATTGGGCTTCCTGCCAGGGAAGAGGCTGACCAACAAGGCCCCCCCACTTCCTGCGTGAGGGGTCATGAAGGAAGGGCTCACTGACCACCTAGTCTCAGGAAAATGGGTCCAGCTTTTGCCTTAGCCCCTCTGCACCCTCCCTGTTATCCTGGAAAGGTCCTCCAGAGTCTGTGTGAGCTTAGAATCCAGTCTGAACAGGTACTGAGACGGGATGGCAGTTTACTTCTTCACCAGCTCTGGTCTCTCAGCTGCCTATGCGGTGCCCTCCAGTGATGCGGAGCTCCTCTGTGCCCACAGCACCTTGAGCGCCCATCCCAACCCTGGCCCCTCCACATGGTAGTGTATCCTTAACCGTGAGCTCCATGACAGCAGAGTGAATCCAGGTCACTGTTGCCTCCCTGGCACCTAGCACAGAGTCTGGCATGTCATAGATGCCCAGTGCTGTGCACTGAATGCCCAGCAGCGCCACACTGGTGGTGAGCTGGGGACTCATCAATGCCTGCCTGGTTGAGGGGCCCCCCAAGCAAGGCCCGGCCCGGAGGTTGACAAGAAAGGGGGCTCTACCATTAGTACTCCAGCTGGAGCTGCCAGGGAGGAGAAAGAGGAATGAAGGGATTCCTGCCCCGCCCCCCGCCACCCCTGGAACTTGAGGCTACCCCTGGACAAGGCTGAAGGCACGCCAGCCAGTTTCCTTCAAATACTGTATGTCACACAGCGTTCCTGGAGATGGGGTTTTTTCCTCCTTTTCAGGAATTTTTAGCTAATTCATTTAAGGGCCCTCGTACCTGGGACTGACTACTCTAACAAGCATTTGTGGAATCTCTCTGCTTTCAGACACAAAGCTTCACGTGTCCTGGTCACCTCTGCTCTTGGTGAGTTTTGCCTGCGTTTGTACACAGAGTGAGTTCAATAAACGTGGCGAGGAATGGCCACTTCACTGCCAGCGTCAGAGATTCGATGGATTCCACCGCCGAAGTGCATTTAGCTCCCCTGCAAACAGCAACCAAGGTAACACCGAGTTACGTGAGCCCTGGTTGTACATGCACGTCAATGCCTGGCAGTTGACCAGTATGCTTTCATTTTACTTACGCTGTCCCCACCCCTCAGAGTGGGGGCTGAAAACCAGCCTGTTCCCATGGCTCCGGGTTGTCTGTTCTGATAAGCATCTGCGTCAGGCCACCCGTTGCTCAATGGCAGCGCTGAGCTGGCCTCCCGGCCTTTGCACACGTGTCCCTCTGCCTGGGGAGCCTCTCACTGTCATCCTTTAAAAAAGTGGTAAATCATGACTATACATATATAAAAATGAATACATTAAAGAGTTTATGATATTCCTAAATCAGTGAGGGAACCAGGCAAGCACCATTACCAGTTCCAAAGACAACGGGAAGAACAGACACATTTATTGATCAAGAATATTGAAATGAATGTGAAAATGGAGGCAAAACTGGGGAGGGGGATGCCAGTTGGTATTCCACAGGACATTTCAGAAACTGCAGTCAATAGGCAAGAAGATTTTGACTCACTATCAGTTTCCACACAGTTTGTAAAATGACCTTCATAGAACGTACTCAGATAATGTAAGGAGTGCCCCTCAGAGTCAAGGAAATGCGTAGCTTTTCTGCAGATGTGCAAATATTTTCCCAGAATCCTGAACGCCAAAGTCCTTCCTCTAGCTACCTTAGCCCACATCTCTTCCGGGAATCCTGCCTGCCTCTATACTAGGGTAGTGTCACCCACTGGGCTCCCCTAGTCCCTCATCTTCTGATCACTTAAAACAGTTGTGTCTTTTCTACTTCTCATTTTGCCTGTTTGAGCTCAAGAGATATTTGTTGAATGGATGAATGAGAGAACAAACGAATAAGACAGGGTGGTCCACAGGGTACCCCAGAGACAATCAAAGATGTGTGAGGCGGCAGTGGAAGGTCAATAGTGCCTCGTGAATATATGTAGGTTTCAAGCTTGAACTTAATAAGGGCTCCTCAGAAAGAAGGCTCCAGCTAGCTTGGAAATGCTGGTTAAACACAAACAGCTTGTTTGCTTTTTTCCTTTTAACCACAGCAATTATGAGAGCCTTTAATACATCAAAGTGTCCTATGAATCTCTCAGAAGAAGAATGCAATGTTTCAGTGTTTTCCATGCTTATCTGATAGTGACGCATATTTTTTTAAATGGAGCAAAGATGAAGATTCTAGAGAATTCACATTGAGAAATATTAACATAATCCAACCTGCCAGATTTACTTAATAATACATATTATTATTATTGCCTGGGTCAGAATTCTGGCTCCAGCATCAATCTTCCTGTGGCCTTGGACAAGTTCCTTAATGTCTCCGCAACTCAATTTCTTCGTCTATAAAATGGAACTGGAACGAGAACTCTCCTCAAAGTTACTGAGAGGAGAACACTTAGTATAGAGCCTGGTACAGTGTGTACTCAATAAATGTTAACCATGTCATTATTATTTATGAAAACATAAGGTACCGTTTATGGACTGTTTGTCTTTGCATCATCTTGCTTGACCTTCAGCACATCCGTGAGGCCAGAAGAGGAAGAGGAAGGTAGGACACGTAGGAGGTCAAGTCACTGGGCCAAGGCCTTGCAGCCAGCAGGAGGCCCAGGCTCTTGGACCAAGCGCAGGGCCCCAAGAACAAACTGGCTGAGGGCTTGGCATGAAGTAGATTCTTCATAAAAGCTGATTTCTTCTATTCCACCCTCCTCCCTCCTTCCCTTCAGCCAGGAGCCATGCTGGCCCTGGTCTGAAGGTCACCTCTGACCAGGCTTAAGGTGGGATGGACAGTGCTCAGGCCAAGGGCTCCTAAGTGCATGGGCAGGGCAGGACCCAGGCCGAGCCTGGCTTCACGCTCCACCTCAGCTAAGATCCTCCTTTCCTTTCTCTACTTCACCTTCCTCACACCTCGCCCCTCTGCATACACCCTCAGTTATTTGGGGATTTGAGAACCCAACAGTCTCTCCCTTTTCAGCCATCCTGGTGACAGGGCTCCACTCTCAAAACACAGAAGGAGCTGAAAATTGTTCTTGATTCAGTGAATAAATGAAGGAAGCTGGTGCCCTGGGGCTTGAGTGGGCCTGCCAGGCCACCTGAGGCTGTCCACAGGATAAACACAGAACCACACAGGCCCCACCCAGCCCTAACCAAAAATGCTGCTCAAAGAAATGACTCAGCTCCAGTGCTCAGACGCATTTTTCATGTTTTATGAAGTAAATAAAGGTGTTTTCATAACAGCCGGGGATGATGATCCAGCAGCAGGCTGTAAACAGAGCAGTGATCTAGTCGAAATGCTGGGCCTGAGGCAGGGCCATTGAGGCTAGAAGCTTCCCCAAGGCAGGGGGCCTCCTTCACACCCCGATGAAGCCAGCTCCTTGCTTTAGCGCAGCAAATAGCACAGACCCCCTCCAGAGCGACACAGAGACTCACCCAGGCCACTTCCTTTACTGAGGAGGGAGGCAAGTGACAGAGCCAGACCTGCCCCCCAGGGACCTGATTCTGTCCTCCCCAGATGCCTCTGGCCTGCTGTGGGACTACAAGCCTTCCATGAGACAGTATCCTGGCACTAATACTTTGGGGGACCCAGTGCTGAGCTAGGGGAATGGGCTGGGGAGGAACCACCACACTAGTAAGGAAGATGTCCCACCCCTCCAGCAATGGCAGTCATGCTTGGGGGCCATGACACAGATGCCCTGAAACAGCTAATAGTGTGAAACGAGGGTGGTGCTTAATCCTCCCTAGGGACTCAGAAGTAAGAGCTGCAGGAGTTGAGGGGAGGGCAGCACCGCCCGCTCACCCCCACCTGCCCCTTGTTCTTCACTCAGTCAGTCATCCGGCACTTTCTAAGGGCCCATCTGTCAGCTTCACCCCAGGCTTTCCCATCTCAGCAAATGGCAACACCATTTTCTTAGCTGCTTGTACCCAAAACCAAGGAGTCATCTTTGATTCCAGTTTTTCCAATGCATCAGCAAATCCAGTCTGCTTTATCATCACTACACATCCAATGTCAGCCTACTTCTCAGCCACCACCAAGGCCAAGCTGCTCACCTTTGGCTTGGACACTGCAGCAGACATCAACTGGACTCTTGACCCTTCAGCCTTGGCATCTAAATCCATCTCCAACTCATCAGCGTGACCTTGTCACAGCACCATTCTGACTATACATTTCCTGTCTTCAAATCCTCCATTGAGTTCTACCAAATAGTAAAACTTTTTAAAGAAATTAAGCAGACTGGGTTTAGCAGCAAACTATAAAGAGATGAGATGAACAGAAGAAGGGCACAGAAGCAGAACTCTGCATAATGAGAACTGGCTATATTGACAGAGAGGCGTCAGCAACCCGTGAGGAAAAGACAGACTCGTATAAATGGTATTGAAACAAGTGGTAATCCATATGGAAAAAGTAAAATTAGATCTCCACCTACCTCCACACACATAACTCCAGGTGGATTCAAGGCTTACGTGTGAATCACAAAATTTTAACACATTTAGAAGAAAATCTAGGAGAATATTTTTTATGGCCTCAGGGTAAGGAATGATTTCTTTTTTAAATAAACTTTTGTTAATTACAATATGCATAACGAAAAGTGCATGTCGTAAGTGCACAGCTCAATAAAATTTCACAAAGTGAACCCGGCTTTGTACCCTCCCTGCACCTATGTCAAGAGGTAGGGTGCAACCAGGATCTGGGAAAGCCCTTCTTCATGCTTCTTGATGGGAAAAAGTATCTTAAGTGCAAAAAGCATAAGCTTTAACTGAAAAGATTGAAACTGACTTTAACACTCAAATCTTCAAACAAAAAATACCATCAATATGATTAAAAAATGTTTCGCAACCTGGAAGGAGATATTTGTAAAACATACAACCAGCAGGAGATTAGTTTCCAGAATATGTAAAGAACGTCTGCAAAATCAAGAAGAAAGACAGCCAACCCAACAGAAAACTCAGCATAATTTGTGAACAAACACATCGTAGAAAAAGGAACCCGGAAGTCCAATAATTATATGACAAAGGAGGCTCTACTTTGTTGGTATCAGAGAAATGCAAATTAAAACGAGATATTATGTCTTACCTTCCAGACTGACCAAAAAAAAAAAAAAAAGTTGATGCTACCACGTGAATATATGCAGACCCTAGCCTTAAACATGGCAGGTGGAGGAGTAGATTGGTAAGGCCACTTGGCAGGGCCACGAGGTAGCATCTTGCTAGGTTGAAGGCGAACATATCCGTGACCCATCTCTTCCTCCCCCAGGTACACACTCTACAGAAGTTTTCATATGAGTGTACCTGGAGGGAAACTGGGAACATCATCAAATTACGATACAATCATAGTCATGCAATGGCGATCTCCTGAATATTAAACACGATAAGTGACTTATCAATGAGATACAGAAGACGTGTATACAAGGCAGAACATGAGAGGCAGAGCAAGACTAGAGCCTTTGAGAAGATAGAGACCACCCCCTTCATCAAGGGCTGACTTTGGGGAAGACAGACACAGGCTGGGCACTAGAGAGAATTTGTGCACAAAGAAGTGGGAGAAACAACCACCATTTGTCTGGGTTCTTTTGTTTTTGTTTTTGTCTCACTCATTTTATAGGTAATAATGGTAAACTCCGAGAAGGAAAATGACTTGCCATGTTGTCACCCAAGCTGAGATGATAACTGAGCCTTATGTACAATTCCGTTTCCTTTCTATTGTCCACCGCCCTCCTCCCTGCCCAGTGTCCCCTCCTCGCTGAGGTCTGAACTGGTGCAGTAGCCACTCTGCCTGTTGTTCTCCACTTTGCACATGGCCTGAGAACTTTCTTAGCCTAGTACCATGGTCACACCTCTCTCCTATTTAAAAACATCCAGCAGCACCTGACTAAGTTGAAACTCGTCAGGTCTACTATTCAAGGGAGTAAATGTTATTAGGTTCACAGGTTCTGTGGGCCAAGGATTTGGACAGGCCCCAGAAAGAACAATTTATGTTTGCTCATGACATCCGGGGCCTTAGCTAGAAGACTTGAAAGCTCGGGCTGGAATCCTGAAGGCTTCTTCCCTCACAGAGAATGATTGATCAGTAGAGATCTTAGCCTGGCTATTGTCTAGAACTCCTACATGCAGCCCTGCCATGTGTCCTGAGCTTCCTCATAACATGGTGCGTGGGTTCAGAGGGAGGTTGGGGACAGAGAGAGAGAGAAAGAAAAAAAGAGAGAGGGAAGCCCCATCACTTTTTATGACCTAGCGGTAGAGGCCACACATTTTGTTTATCAGGGCAGCCCCAAAGGCCTGCTCAGTTTCACAGAGAGGGGAAATGAACTCTACCTCCTGTGGAAGAGCAGCAAGGTTGTAGAAGACCATGTGGGACCAGAAATATTTCTGTGACCATTTTTCAACAGCATATATGGGAAAATAGTCATATTTGGAGCTTTATGAGTCAGGACAGGATCACAGCAGGCCTTGACTAGGAGCCTCTCGGGGCATGTGCAGAGTAGAGAACAAGAGGCAGGAAGGCCAACGACAGGGCTACTGCACCAGTCCAGGCCTTTGTGAGGAGGGGCCATAGGGCAGGAAGGAGGGGACGGGACATGGGGAAGGGGCAATAGAAAGAGCCCAGAATTGCAAGCGATGCCTACTTATCTCAGCGTGGTCACCGGCATGGTAAATCATTTTCCTTCTTGGAGCTTACCTTAATCACCTGTAAAAGGAGTGAGATAAAAATTGAATGGAGGAGGTTTCTTATTCGTACTATGGAGCCTTCAAAAATCTGATGAAAGGAATGAACCCTCTCCTCACGGGAGGAAAGATGCACTGAGATACGCACATGGGAAACAGGGCTGAAAATTTCAGAGTGCTCAGACTCAGCCAAGCTCCATGGGAAAGGATGGGGCTTCTGGACCTCGAATGTCTGGGCATGAATTCTGCCTCCACTCCTTATCAGGGAAGAGACCTTGAGCAATTGACTTGACCTCTCTGGGCCTCCGTTTTCCCACCTGTAGCAATTAGGAATGCACTTGGCTGCAGGTAACAGAGGACCCCAGCATTCAGTGACTACAGCAAAATGACAGCTGTTTCTCTCATCTGGAAAAGCCCACGTGTGTGGTTGGTGGTGTTGGTTTGGGAGGTTGGACAGAGGATCTTTGTCTCTTCTTTTCAAAAATCTCTTTGCCCTGAAGACTCTTCCCTCCTTAATCTCATTGCTCAGAGTAGAGACATGTGACCAGCTCCCCATGACAGAGCATGAGGAATAGAGCCTTGGCTAAGTGGTTCTCAACCAGTCCTGCACTGCAGCTCTATGGGATGTTTGCAGATGTGTGGGGACGGTTCAGGTCGTCACAGTGATTGGACATTTAGTGGAAAGGGGCTGTGACCATGCATGGGGCAGTCTTACATGAAGAACTGTCCCCCCAGAAATGCCAAGAGCATCCCCCATTGAAATCCCGTGAAGCCCTTCCTTTCTCTGTAGCTGAGGCAATGAAGAAGGAAGGGCTGGGAACGAGAGTCAGGTCAGCCAGCCCATGGCATCTGCTACCATGTCCACCTCTCGGGCTGCTGTGAGGAGACTAGGTCAGTGCTCAGGTCAGTGCACAAGCCAATTCTGGAGTCCCCTAAAGGTCAAGAGACCACAGATGAGGTGCTCTGAAATCAGAGCACCCAGGCCTTGGCCAAGGCCTGAGAAGAGACTGCAAAGAACCGACCGCAGGCCCAGGAGGTGGACGCGTGTGGGGCACAGAATGTCTGTGCTCTGATTTTCCTCGAAACTTCTTTCCTCTCTTTGAAGCCTGCCTGGCACACGCATTCCTCTGTGTCATGCCACATCCCACTGTGTTATGCCACATCCCGCCTCTTCCGTCAGTCCCCAAGGGGACCCTGATTCAGTAGCAGGTGCAGCAGGGTAGGTGAAAGGAAGTGGGAGAAACGTCACTGTTGCTTGTCACCACGTCCGTCCGCCTGGCCTAGTTCCCAGCAGGCAGGGAGTCAGCCCCCTGGTGGGTGTGGACCAAAGCCACAGCTCTGTCAATGGGCCAGCAAGGTGGCTGGCAGGGCCGCTGCCACCTTCAGGACTTGGGGACGGGAGAGGTCTGGACCTGGTTCCTGGCCCAAGGGTACTTCTGGGCTGCTCCTCAGAGGGGCACACCCGCATCCCTTTTGCCCTTCCCAAAATTCAAAAAAATCAATTTTCTCACCCTCCCAACCTGGCCAAGCTATTTCAGTTCTGATGACTACAGAGCCAGCGTGGGATGGACAGTTTCCCTCTGGGAGGTGTGGGTTACAGGCTGGGCTCTTAGAGCTGGAAAAGTCCTCAGGTGATTCTAGCTGCCCTCCCTGAGCACCTGCTATGTGCCAAGCGTTTTTATAGGATTAGTCCATCCCATGCTTACGGCATCTCAGCAGGGGAGGTATCATTATCCACATTTAATAGAGGAGGAAACTGAGGTTCAGCAAAGTTGAGCCACAAGTCAGCTTCCTCATTGATGGATCAGGCATCTGAGGTCAAGAGAGAGGAGAAGACCAGCCTAGAGTGGGGACTATCGCAAAGCAAGGCTTGTCCCCCTGGGCTGGGCCTGGCTGCTTTCAGAGGGTACTGGGAGTTTGTTCTGGACACAGGCCACGGACTAAGGCTCACATGGACATGTCGGGCCGGCAGCCGTGCTCTGGGCACTGGGCCTCCCCAGCATCTGCCCACTGCTGCCCAGCTGACTCACGGAGACCAGCAAGTCCAAACTTTATAAGGTCAGCCCTGGGACTTAACACTCTGTACTTGTTGACATGTGGGGCTAGAACAGCTTCTTCTGCTGGGCATGTGAACGTGGGGACACGTGCGTTCTGTCTCCTGGACCAACTGTTCCGTCACTGGCTACAGCTTCTAGGCCAGGAGTAGGAAGACCAGAGCCCCAGACCCACCTTCCACTACCAACGCCTCATGTGACCTTGACCAGGTCTCACTCCTCATCTGAGGAGTCCTAACCCTGCGATTCCAGAAGGGCAAGGATGGTGGAGACACGTTTTTTTGCCCCACCCTCAGCACTGGCTCTTCTACCTGCAATAGCCATTACGTTCCACCCTGTGTGAATTCTGACACATTAGCAGTGACTGTGGGAACACTGTAGGGAGGATTCCATAGTTGTGTGGTGATGGATTAGCAATGTCTGCCATGGGCCAGGACCAGAAAGTGGGGTATGTGTGCTGTACATTTACTGTAACTGTGATCTCCCAAGCGTGCTGTTCCAAGTGAACCCTCAAGGAGTTCCCCAAATGTTCCCCAGAGGTGAGGTGCCCTAGTAACCCCATTTCTGTGAAGATGAGTCCATGGAGACATTACTCAGCTGTTGAGAGGGGATTTTGCATTGGTTCGTGCTTCATAGAGCCACTTCCTGTCCCAGATAACTGGCTCTAGTGCCGACTCTGGGGTTTATCTGTGAGGCCACATCTGCTGCCTTGAGGCCTTCAGCTCTGAGGATTCCTGCCATGGAGAGCAGCACTCTCAGGCTGCCTACTTTCCTGGCAGGGCCCCTGCTTCTAAATGCCCCCATTACCCCCTTACACCCCCTCATGACCCATTCTCAGCCGACATGCAAATTTAGACCTGGTTTATGTAGCTGAGGTAGCAGCTGCTTGGCTCTCCCAGGAGTGTATTCTAAAAGCATAAAGTGAAGTCTCTCTAATGACGGAATTCCAGACATCATGGCAGGTCGATGAGGACACATCTAAGGATGCAGGGGTGGCCTTGACTTTCTTCAGATCAGCCAGGCCAGTGAGTGTCCAGGTCGTCTTGACCCTACTTGTCACCATTTGCCGAGCCGTGAGCAGGTCTGCTCTCTTTCCTTCTGGGACAGGCCTGTTTGGCCCTGATAGGCGATTCCACTCCACCCTGCTTCCCAAGCCTTCTGGGTCACAGTGCTTCCCACCAGTACTGAGGCCCAAGGGAAAAGTCCTGTGCTGGTATTGTCTCTAATTGTAGAGAATGACTTGGGGTGGTGGGGAGTGTTTTGCAGGATCCCAGAATTTTCCTGAGAGAAGAAACCTCACCTCTACCTAGTGCCGCATCCTTTCCACACCCCTCACTAAATGGATGCTCAGCTTCCACTTAAGTTCCTCCAGAGTCAGGGAGCTCGGTTGGAAGGGCTGGAAATTCTAGGCATCTTTTATTTCTTCTTTGTATTTTTATGTAGATTCAAGTTTTCTATAATCGAATCATTTATTCAACAAATATTTATGAGTATATACTATGTGCCAGGCACTATTGTAGTCACTGGGGATACAGCAGTGAGCAAGCAGACAAAAACCCCTGCTCACATAAAGCTAACATGCTAGTAGAGAAAGAAAGGCAACAAACCAACCAACAAGAACATAGTATCCATGGTGAAAAGTGTTAAGAGGAAAAATGAAGCAAGGAAGGGGGATGGGGCGTGCTGTTTGCATTTTAACCTGCTATTGGCAGTGAAGGCAACATTCTAGCAAAGTCCTGGAAGAGGGGAGCAGGCTAAGGCCTATGGGTTCTGTGGAAGAGAGGTCCTGCTAATGGCCAGAGCAAAGGCCCTGAGGTAGGAGCGTGGTTGTAGAGAGAGAGAAACAACATGGAAGCCAGTGCGCTGGAGCCACATCAGCCAGGTGGGGATTGCAGGAGATGAGAGGATGGTGCTTACCTAAGTATGGCTTTTGTAATGCAAGAAGACAAGTTTTTTAACTAGGAGAGGCTTAGAGTCTAGTTCAAGCCCAAACTCAGACAAAAAGAACACTCAAATCTGGTCATGGTGAGCTAAGTGAAGGTCACGCTGCATGATGGGACCAGCATTTCTGGAGCTTTAACAGCATCACCTGGAGCCAAAAGGACAGGGTAACCTTGTTTTTATAATCAATCATATTGATCTAGAAAAACGGAAGCCATATCACTATGTGGGTAAGAAGCTTGAAGGAAAGGGCCGGGCTTCCTGGGGCCTAATCAGGGGTGAGGGGAGAGTGTTAGTGTTCTCAGGCCTAGGTCTGAGGAGGGGTACGTAAGTGGGCTGGGCCTTTATCCTCCCCTGCTCCCTTGGGCCTCTGGCTACCTCCCAGGAGGTAGGAGAGCTGTTGGCAGCAGGAGGAGCCCTAGACATTGAGGGGCCCAGGCATTTGTTATGTTAAGACCTTCATGTGAGTCAGCCCCAGCAGCCTGGCCTGGGAAGGAAGCGTCCACCCTGGGGGGCCATTAGGAGGCTGACAGCTAGCTCCCAGAGGACTCCACATGTTGTCCTCTTCTTCCCCGAATTATCAATATGGCCACTGCCCAGGAAACCTAGTGCTCAGATGTGCTCTATGTCATGGTAGCTAAGCTTGGGCTGAGGGCTCCAGCTTCAGGCCCACCTGACTACCCTGTCTCTCCTGGATTTGGGCCTATAGGCTGAGGCTGCGACAGGGAACAAGGAACTGATAGGAGAAAAGGTAGGAGAAGATATGAGGCAGGGCATGGGGAGAGGGAGGTGGATGGCCACAGAATCTGAGCTTTCATCGTAAGCACTGCCCAGGACAGCCGGCCAGGGACCGTCCAAGAACATTTGGAACTTTCGGTCCTTCACTAGAAGCTGACAGAGTGCCATTGTTACAGTCACGGATATAGATCATTATCTTCTAAATGGTATTTTTGGCGTGTTTATTCACTTCGATATTGGGAGAGAGGAGGCAAGATCACATGGCCAGGCTTGGCGTGCTTTCACCCAGCACTTGGGGAGAGGGCTCTGAGGGAGTCCAGGCCCTAACAAGTGACTGTGACCCCCACAGTCCCCTTCCACCTTCTGCCCTAGATTTCAAATATCCTGCCCAGCCCAGCCCAGCAGGGCACAGCCACAATGAGCAATTATGGCCAGAGAACACTAAGGTCCCTTGCCCCAGCCACCAGCCCTTAGAGTGGTCACAGGGGTTGGCCTGACACAGGTTCAAATTCTGACTGTACTACTTCCTAGACATGTGATCTCGAGCGAGTTATTTAATTCCACTAAGACTAAATGTTCTCATCTGTAAAATGGGGCATACTTACTTTATAGGGTTGTTTGGAGGATTACGGAAGACCCTGCATGTACAGCACTTAGCATGTTGCCGGCGCATGGCAAGTTCTCAGTAAACGTTGGCCATTATGATTATTTTTGTCTTCATTACTGTCAGCGTGACCACCTTACAATCTACTGTTGACACAGGATTTCACTGCCCAAATGTACGTTTGTGTTTATGATTCCGTTGGCACCAAACAGTCCTTTTTAATTGCTGCTGGCTAACAAGAAAAGAACAGAGGCGGATTTAATGCGTAAATGATGCGTTGAAGCCAAGAGACGGCCAAATGATGTAACAGCCCACTGTGCAAACAGAAGTACTGCAGTAATTCAAATAGAGAAAAGTAGTGGGAGAACTGAGTCACCCTCCAGCACATGGCAACATTCACGGGCACGGCGGTCTCAAAGGGAGACCTGCTCTCGTTGGTAAGTCCCATGTCACCACAAGCGGCAGTTTGGTTTCAGCCAAGCAACATCGTCCTTCCCATTGAACTATTGAATGAATTGTGTTGGGTTTGTAGTTTTGTTTACATTTATTACGTAAATTTCTCCAGAATGTATTGCTAAGTAAAAAAAAAAATTATAATATGCTACTTTTTGATAAAAAAGGAAAGTACTATAAGAACAGAGAAATATGTGTGTGTGTGTACATATATATATACATATATATATTTTTACTTTTTTTGCAGAAAGAAACACTGAGAAGATAACGCAGATTTAATAAAAATTGGTACTCAGGTGTGGAGAGGGATTGCATAGAAGGGACCGAGGTAGGAGCCGGATTGCTTTATGTGTATTTTTCTGTATAGTTTTGACCTTTGGATCATTTTGGATGGATGCTTGCATGAGAACTATAAGGAAGAATGTATACCTAATACAGCAGAAATAATTTACCTCACTCAGCATTGGGGAGGCTGTGAGAGTCTCTTTCATGCAAAGGAAATGAACAAAGCTCAGGTTAGAAACCCACTGTCAGGGATAAAGAGCCCTGTTGCCTCCCAGGAGAACATCTTCCTAGAATACTATCTGGAAAGTATTTCTTCCTTCTAAAAACAAGAAGGTCAGGAAGATCAGCCCTGCCAGGACTCTATGAGAAAAGAACTTAGTAAGCACAATGATTTGGCTAGCACTGGGAAACAGCAGCCACCTGTGACCAGATCGCCAGGCGCCCCTTAGAAAGCACTGCCCACTAGTGTGCCTGAAATAGGTTCTACAGCCTCCAGCCCCCACCCAGGCATCAGGGCATGGGGCGGCCGCTGCCAGCAGCACCCCGCTAGCCTCCACCAGCCTGGTCCATTCACCCCAGCCAGCTACCCACACATTCTGCAAATCATGAAGTGAACAAGTTGGGAAACGCTGCCACAGAGGACTGTTGGCTGACCTCTGACCTCAGAGGCAAGAGGTCAAAGGAACAGACAGCTTATGAAATGGGTACGAGGCACCTCGTGGGCCACCCAGGGACCAGGCCACACCAAAGGTTGCTCTGAGCACAGACAGCAATGCGGGAAGGCTGGCAGCTGTCCTGCCTAGGAAAAAAATAATCTAAAAGCACCAAAGGAATTGCTGCAGTGAGGGCAGAGATTTTTATCCATGAAAGCCTGGATTTAGGCCAATGTGGAAGAGTTAGAAAAGCCTCCACGCCAGCTGGCCAGAAGAGCATTCCTGTCTCCGAAGGAAAGAGGAAGTAACTTGATCACAGAAGCCATCGTCGCAGGCCAGGCTCTGTAAATGGGTAGCTTGTACCCCATTTTACAGATAAGGAAACTGAGGCCCCAGGAGGTTACGCATTTTGCCCAGGGGACCTTCAAACACGTTTCAGAGCTGGTTCTGAGCCCAGGGCTGGGCTGGTAACCTGCATGTGGGACCACAGCCCACAAAGTTGTGTGGGGGAAGGGCAGGTCATCTGTTCAGTGGCACACACGTTATAGAAATATCAACGAGGACAACAGGGAGGATGCAGGTGAACGGCCTTGTCCAAGAAAACATCAAATGTGAATCAGAATAGTGCCGCCCACCTTGCAGTGCTTGAGGGAACTGGCCACTCTGTTTAGCCAACGTTCTCCCCCTTCCAGAGGCAGAAAGCTTTCCATTCTCACTCCCCAGGTTCAAATCCCGGATCTTCTTCCTAACTCCCTGCAAGCTCTCTAGGTCTCAGTCTCTTAATCTGTTAAATGGGGATGATAATAGTGCCTGCCTCAGGGTTGCTATCAGCCATAAATGAGGCCGTCAGCATATAATACTTTGCACTGCCCTGAGATTGAATGAGTGAATGAGCACTCTGTGAGTTTTAGCTGTTAACTCAAAGAATCCCTTGTCAAGTTTCCTGCTAAAGATGTCCACATAGGTGTGGTTTAGGGAGAAGTACCAGAGCCCAACCAAGCAGTTGAGCAGTGGGACCCCAGGCCTGGCTGGCCAGCCCTCTGACTGTGAAGGCTCTGGCTTTCCAGGGCGATGGTGCCACCGTGTCCTTCCCAGGCCTGCTCTGGACCCCACAAACCTGCTTACTGGGTTATGAAAGTCACTAGACTTTCCCAAGCCTGTCCACCACCCAGTGTGTGACATGGGAGGGTCATTAATGGTGCCTCCTGCATAGGGCTGTTGCGGGGCCCCCACTCTGACCCCTACATGTCTCCTTCCCCATGTCTCCTTCCCCAGCGGGACCTTTAAAGGGGTAAGTTAGTAAACTCCAAAAATTGTCCACTGCTCTGAGAATTCAGGTCACCATCCTGACTGGCCTGCCACGTGCTCCATGATCTCGACCTTGCCTATTCTCATCCCATCTCAACTCATCTCTCTTTACCCTTGCCCTCTCCCACCGCACTCTGAGAAGTGTCTGCTCTCCCAGTGCATGACTCACAAAGGGCCCAGCCTTTGTACTCCTGGTTTCCCGCGCCTGGGACACCCTCTCTCTTCACGCCTCAGACCTTCACTTTTACCTTTTTCTTGAGCCTCAGCTCAAATATCACCTCCTCTGAGAGGCCTTCCCTGACCACCCCAGCGACAGTAGCCTTCCTCACCCAGGCACTACTACATCACCCTCCTTGTTATTTTTTCCTGAGTACTTAAAATAATCTGAGCTTCTCTTATAAACAGGCGTGTTAACCCACCGTCTGCCTCCCTCACCAGAACTGGAGCCCTGGAGGAGGTCCTGCACCCAGCAGGTGCTCAATGTCTGAAGAATGGACGAATGAAATGCTTGGTGCACAATCAACCTTCCACAGAGGTTTTTATTGCCACACGTGACATCCCCATCCCCAGCCTCACTTAGGGGCTCTTGGGAACTTCCATGGAGTTTTCCTCAGCTAAAAAGCCCTGGAGCTGTCAGTGAGAGGCCCCTCATTGTTTGCCACCCACAGCTCTCTTATCTGGCATCTCTGGCACCCCTTCTACTAAGTATACCCCCTTGGGCACGAGCTGTGCAGGTGGCACAGTGCAGCTTGCTCCCCAGGTGTGCCATGCTCCACTGAGGGATGGCACCCTCCTTTTTCCAGGTATTAACTGACTTTTTCCCCAGCAATGTTTGTTTTAGGGATTAAAGGTAGTGAAGGAGACTTTTATTTCCAGAATCATTTCTTTCTTTCCTGGCAGCCAGCACTACATTTGTTATTTTATTTTCCCAAGCCCCAGATAATACCATTCTAGACACGTTGGTGTGATAGCATCATCCAACGGAAAAACTCTCAGATGTTTCCCCTAGGCCAGCCAGTGGGCAGACTCCTGGGCGTCACAGAGAGAGGCCCGGGTTGCACATTCTCGGTACCCTTTTCCCTCCTTTCTCAGATCAGCCTCGGGGCCCATGATCATTTTCTCTGGTTTGTTTTTTTTTTCTTTTTCTGTTTTATTTTTAAGTACTACCATGACCCCACCACCACCACTTTTATCTGGCAGTGTCAAGAAATGGGCTACGTCAGGTGAGTAAATTTTCAAAATAATGCCTTTTAAGCACTAAAACTTTAAACAAATACCTTTTTAACAGTTTTTGAGGTATAACTGACACGCTATAAACTGCACGTAAAGTGTACAACTTGATGGGTTTTGACGTTCGCATACACCCGTGAAATCATCACCACAATGTAGATAATGAACACATCCATCACTCCCAAAGGTTCCTTCCTCCCCTCTGCTCCCCTTCTCCAGCAGCCACCGAACTGCCTTCCAAACACATATTTAATGCGAAGCTGTCTCACCCACTTCCCCACCCTTGTAAGCAGAGTGTGATCAACATGATTGTTCCTCTCCTTGATGCAGGATGATCATGAGCATTTCTGAAAGCCACATCCTCAGATGTCATGGAGAGACATAAGACAGTTTGCCCCGAACACTAAACGGCTCATTGTTGCATCGCCATGCCCGGCGCTTTGGGGTTTGGGAGTTTCTCCTTTGCCAGCTGCCACTTTCATAATAAAAGTGCATAGTTCCCAACAGACAACTCCCGCTGCCTCGCTCAGTGCACACTACCCGCCTCCCACACCTGTTCTGCACTCTGGATCAGTGGTTCTCAGCAGGGAAGATTTGGCCCCCAGGAGATATTTGACAGTGTCTGGGGGCATTTTTGGTTGGCATAATGGGGGTGGGGGTGCTACTGATACCGAGTGTTTTAAGACCGGGGATGTTGCTAAACATGCTACAATGCACAGGACAGCCCCCATGAAGAAAGATCCAGCCCAAGATGCCAGTGTGCCGAGGTTGAGAACCCATTCCAGATGACAGAACTAGTTGCAAAACTCAACATGAAATCATGATAATTGACTGTTTTACTTCTCTGGATCAAGAGAGAGAAGAAAGGGCAGAGATTTGTTGGAGCTGCAAGGCGACACAGTAGGACACAGATCCTGGAAGATCCTGGAGGTCTCAGGTACCTTCTCTCAGCTCTACCAGACGTCATCACTGGCTTCCTGAGGACAAGCTCTAAGGATTCAGCTCAAGGCACTAGGTCCCAGCACTCAGCAGGTGCTCAGTGAATGTCAAATTAGATTGCACCCACTGCACCTATTAGGTGCCCAGCTGTGGGCAGCACTGGCTTGGCACTGAAGGCAAGGCAGAAGACACAGAACTAGCAGAAGGAGCCATAAACCAACCAGTGAGCTTAGGATTTGGCAGAGTCAGCTGGGGCAAGGTAAGTGCAGGCTCACCCCAGTAACTGGGAAAATGAGGGCTGGCCATGCTGGGATCCTGTCCCAGCAGGACCAGATACATCACCACCAAATCTCTTCTAGCTCCTCCCACCACCCACAGACACCCTGTTTGCCTGTCATATAAAAGGTTTTCACAGAGTGGTTTAGCCAAAACTGGAAGGGCCCTGCACTGTTTGGGGATAGAGAAGCCTGAGTGCAGTGTTCGAGATGGATCCCACGTGCGCTGGAACTAGATGGTGAAGTATGGGCATGCTTTATTCAATTTTGCATGACTGAGGTTTAATTATTACAAAAGTTATTGCAGACATTCCTGACAACGCATTTACATGCAAAAACAAAACAAAAAACCCCAAAAAGCTCACAAATCCTACCCTTTCAGAGAAAACACAATGAAATTTTGTTGTTTGCCCTTCTATGCATGTATGGATGTGGTGTAGACATTTTGATGAAACCAGGTGCATGCAAGGTCGAGGGCTTGGTCTGAGGTGCCAGAGAGAGGGGAAGAGGTTTTGAGAGGAGGGGACCCATGAGAGCTCTCCAGCGAAACACTGAGAGCGCCTCAAGTGAGGGTGACGGGGTGGATTTGACTGTGGGACCAGGGTTGCTGTCAGGAGCCTCCCAGATTAGCTCCAGCTCCAAGGATTTAAAGGTCCTGCAGCTGGACCCTTCCTCCTGGACTCCTGCTGGGAAGGTGGGGTCCCCATCACAATCCCTTCCTCCCTCAGGGTACATCAGGCCCTGCTCCTCCTCACAGGTCTTTTTCCCTCCTGTTGCCAGGCTTCTGTCACATGGTACCCCTTATCCTATTAACTGGTGTGTAGAATAAACTGTCATCCAGAGGCCCTTGGGTTCTTAAGGCTCCAAGTCAGGGGACCTGGGCCATTTTAGCTCCCTCTGGTTTTAAGGCCTCAGATAAACCCTTGGGAAAGACAAAGAGAATACCTGCCCATAGGACTTGTTCCAGTGACATAAAGGAAGAAGTTGGCTAGCAGTCACCAGATGGGCCAGCTGGGACTCTCTCCAGAGGGCCGTTGTTTCCAGAGGGGTCTCAAGGAGAATGGCTTCCAAATTCTTTTTAGCAACAGAATTGTAGTAAAATACAATTGTGTGTGAAACTCTAAAATAGGAGAGGGATGAAGGTGAAACTTTGAGCCAAGCAAGGACAGGTGCTCACTTGCTCAATCCTCTCCTCTCCCCTCCCCTGTGATGCACCTCTGAGCAACAGTTTCAAGGATTGTGCCTTATGACAAAGGCGAGATTGGAAGGCCACGCTGGGGGAGAAACTGGGAAGCTCCAGTGCCTCTGAGAGGGAGGGAGGGGGTGGCAGCCATGTGAGACAGAACTAGCCCTTCCTCCCCTCCTCTCTTCCTCCTCCTCCTCCTCCTCCTTCTACTCCTCCTCCTTCCTCTCCTCCTCCTCCTCAGACCACTGCTCCCCTGGGCCCAGCCTCCAGGATGGGTGGGGCACATAGAGGCAGCCCTATTGCTTTCTGTCTGGGTTGACCTTTCTTCTAGGTCAGAGGGCCTGTGGGAAGGCACTGGAAGACTCTGAGGCTAGGTGGGCTAGCCCTGTCCCAATTTCCCCTCAATGGGGTTCTCTTGCTCACAGACTGAGGAAGAACTGTGAGTCACTTCCTGCTTCGCTCAGTCTGACTACAGAAGCATTGTTCTCCTAATAGTGGCTGGTGCTGATGAGGCTACCCCAGGGTGGTCCCTACAGTTTAGCTCCTTGTTGGGAGAAGTTCCCACTCCCAGAGCTGGCCTACCAGACTGATCTCCCAGCTCGGTTTTCAGGACCCCGCCTTCCCTGAGTTTCCAGTATTTGCAGCATTTGTAAGGGCCAAGTGGGTACCTTATCCTATTAGCTGAATATTGTCTCCATTTTACGGAGGGGTAAATTGAGGCTCAGAGAGTTAAGTAGTTTGTTTAAGGTGGCATAATATAAAATAGTGCCACAGGGATTTGAAACCAGGTTTGCTGGTTGGCTTGTCACAGTGAGTCCTTAATATCACTTAATCGCTCTGGCCTCCGCGTGGTCATGTGTAATATGTAGGCAGTGATACATAAAAGGTGCCCTAAGGAAAATGTATCTATACCCACCTCATGGGGCTTGTGGTGAGAGCGAGCTCAGAACAGCACCTGGCTCCTCCTAAGTACTGGGTGGTGGTCATTTTTGTCACTGTCCCCAAACTTGTGTTGAGAGCACAGGATAATACTGTGCTTCCAGGTTATCTCAGTGAACAGGAAGGGATGGGCAGAGACTGCCCCTCGACCTTGAAACAACCTAGCCTGGGGAGTTCTTGGCCACATTTCCCCTCTTTTCTTTTCAGCTCAAGCAGCGGTGGCCTCGCCAAGTAGAACAGACGTTTTCTAGGGCAGGGACCCACGGAGCCAGCAGAGTGGGCTGGCTGCTATGTTGCAAGCACCAGGGTCCAGGACCTCCCAAAGCCCCACCACACCTCTTCCAGGCTCTGGGGCCTGCTAGTTGGAGACCTTGGGCAAATTCTATAAACTTTGTGTGCCTCAGTTTCTTCATCTGTAAAATGGGGTTAATAAGCTTGAAAGGATTACGTGGATTAAATAATGCACAGAAGGAGGAGATAATGTAAAGTGACTGGCCCGGTGCCTGGCAGGCGGTTGGCATAAAAAAAAAGTTGAAAGGCGATGGGCTTCTCCGGCTTATTCACCTGTCTATATATAGACGCAAATAAGGTCGTGGCTCCTCTAACAGTAGGTTCTGGGGTCTGCGCCGCCGCTCTTGAGTCGCACCGCAGGTGAGGCGCCCCAGGTCTGTCCCCCAGGGCACCGATCATGCCCACTCACGGCTCAGGAGCGAAGCGCGGGGAAGAGGGCCAGCCGAGGCCGGGCCCGAGCGACTCCTCGAGCCCTTCCTAACCAGGCCGAGGGTTCTCTCTGCGCCGCCCGGGAGCTCGCGGCCCGAAGAGCCGAGGGCGGGGCGCGCCCGCCCGGCTCCCCACCCGCCGCTGCCGGGAGCCGGAGGCGGCGGGCGCCCCGGAAGGCCGTGGGGCCGCCGCCGCGGACCGGGGCAGCATGGGCGGCGGGCCGCGGCGGCCGGGAGCGCGGAGGTGGCGCCGCGCGGGGAGGGGCGCGGCGGAGGAGGGAGGAAGCCCGGGCCGCCGCAGCCGCTGACAGCGGCCTGAGTAAACAAGCCGCGCCGCCGCGGCCCGGCCGCTGCCCCGCCCGCGCCGGAGCCCGAGCCCGAGCCCAGGCCGAGCCCTGCCCTGGTCGCCGGCCGGGCCGAGGCCGCGCCGCCGCGCCGCCCGCCTCCGCGCGGTGACGCCGCTGCCGGGCGCGGGGAGCGCGCCGAGCCCAGGCCCCGCCGCCGGGCTCTCTGCTCGGCCGAGGGGCGCCCGAGCCTCCGCGGCGCTCGCCTGGAAAAGTTTCCCCGCCCGGGCTCCCCGGGGTAAGCGGCGAGGGCGCGGGGCCCGGGGAGCGGGGGCCAGGCCCAGGGCAGCCGCCGGCCTGGGCCCTCCGCCGGAGGAGCGCGCTCCGCGGCCCGGGCGCCCTGCCGGGGAGGATCGGAGGCGGGGGCGCCGGGGCCCCTGGGCCCGGCTGTCGGAACTGAGTCCCGGGCCGGCCCCGAGGGTGGAGCCGCGGGGGACGGCCGGGGCGCCCCGCAGCCCACCTGAGCGCGCGCCCGCCTCGGCCCCGGCTCTGCCCACGCCGGTACTTTTCCGCTGTGGCCCGGGCGAGCCCGCTGACCTCAGGAAGCGCCGCGGGGCCCCGCCGGGGGCGGGATGGGGCGAGAATTCCAGAGGCGCCGGCGCTCCGCCTCCCCGCCGTCCTCCGGGGCCGCCGCCTCGCCCCCTCGCCCCCTCGCCCCCTCCGCTCCTGGGGAGGGAGGAGCCGCCGTCGCGGGGCGGGGGGTTGTTCCCCGCCCGGGACTCGCCCCCGCCCGCACACCTGGGCGGCCAGGGACTCAGGTGCGCGACCCGCGGCGCCGCGAGGCCGGCTCAGGTAGGTTCTGGGGCTGCTTTCCAAGGAGGCCTGGCTGAGGCCCCTGCTGCTCCCGTGGGGCGGCGGGACCCCGGGGCGGCCTGCCTGCCGGACGGGTCTGACAGCGCTCACTTAGCTGCTCTCTTGCTGTCGCCTGCTCCCTTGCCCTGGGGTGCAGACCCTCGTTAGCCAGAGGTTGTGGGAATTCTCCGGCTTGGACAGTGCGAGAGGAATTCGCTGATGTGGCCTAGTGAGGGCCGGGCAGCTGCTGGCCAGGTGCGAACACAGCAAAGGAGAGTAGTCGAGCCTGACCCGTCTCACCCACAGTGGCCCCCGCGTTACTATTTACTATATTATTTACTATATCGGACTTCCACACGACATTTAATGGGTTTTTTTTTTTTTGAAAAGGGTTCTGTGGCTTAAAAAAAAAGTTTGAAAATCTCTGGTCTAGCAGTTTTTACTACCAAGGAAACTGAGGCTCAGAGAGGAAATGACTTATCTAAGGTCGCATAGCAAATGCGAGTAGAGCAGGGACTGGGAGTCAGAATTTAAGGGGAGCCTTTCCAACAGGACGTGGCTTCGTGTCTTTTTGCCGGGAGGAGAGACGGATCGGGTTTCCCGGGCAGCCCTGTCTGCGCCGGACGCCCCCGTGCCTGGGAAACTGCCCGGACCTGGGGGTAGGTTCATTGTGAGTGCCTCGGAGCTGCTGGCTGTATCGCGGGGTTCCTGGGGCTGGGGAAAGGGCTTTTTGCCTGAGAGAGGACACAGCCAGGAGGAGCGCCCACAGCTCTCTCTGGCCACAGCCCGGAGCCGAGTCCCATGTGAGACAGCATCACGGGAAGCTAGAAATACAGCAAGAACTGGGACTGGGAGGGTGAGTCAGAGTCTGGGTTGGGGGTGGGGAGGAGCCCCTTCATTCACTGTTCTCAGTGCCTGCCCTTTTGGGAAAGAGGGTTCCTCGCTTCCTCCTGGATGCTGAGGCAGGGCTGCCTGCCAGCGTCAGGGCTCGGTGGGAGCCCTACCCCACTCCCATGGCTGGGGACGCTGGGCAGAGGGAGCGCGCCCTTGCTTGGGGATTGTCTGGTTGTGCCTGAAGCCTGCTTTCTTTCCGGGTGCTGCAAGGTAATTAAATAGTTGGTTAATCACCTTTAATGCCAAGCAGCTCCCGCTCCGTTCACAGTCGGCCAGAACCTGGGCTAGACGCTCATGAACCCAGCCTTGCTTTGGGGGCTCCAGTAGGGCTCAGAGCACTGTGGTCAGAGGGTGGCTTTGCATGATGTCTGAGAGCTTAAGTGGCAGCTAGTGTGGCAAGAAGGGGAAAAGAGACCTCGTTCCCATCCGCCTGTGCCCCCAGAGCCCCATATTCTCAGTTAAATGATGGGCTTGGGGTCCCTTAACCCCCTTGAGTCGATGTCTGACTGCCCAGCTGTTGCTCAGACAGACTTTCTGGAACTTGGCTGCCCAAGGCACCCTGGGGCTGTGGCTTCCAGGTCAGCCTGGGAGCCCTGTGGACTCTGCCTCCCAGGGTGAGGAGGAGCTGCACTGTGGGTGCCTCCTACCATCAGCTGTCAGGTTATTTTGGTGTAAACTGAAAATACTCCAGGAATTGTGTGTTGAGTCTCCCCCAGCCTGCCTGGTGGGACTGCAGGAGCAGAAGTACAGCTGAGGAGACTAGTTGTGACTAAGGGCAGTCCCCAGAGAAGCGAGGGGTTCCCAGTGGGGAAGCTGCCTGCCCAGCTTCCAGGGTCCTGGGTGAGCTAAGAGCTTCATTTTGCCTCCTGGCAGAGTGGCTTCCTTTGAGGCTGGGCCGCGGGAGTGGCGAGGGCATCCTGGGTCTCATAGGCAGGCGCTGGCACTGAGACTGGGTACCTCCAGCAGCCCTGCTGGGACCACTCCCAGCTGCTCCCCACCCCAGGGGCTTGGCTTCTGGCTAGTCAGGGGCCCTTTGTGGGGATAGTTATGTGGCCCTGGGCAGAGAGGTCCCGCTGTCTGTTTGCTGAAAGAGGAAAAACAACACATGGACTATTGATTCAGCCTCACCTTGGCGCTCCTGGCTCAGCAGCCAGTGTTTGCCCTGGCTGCCCGGCTCGGATTACGCAAGGCTGGTGGGTGTGGAGAGAGCAAAGGGGCTGCTGGGGAGCCTCCAGGCCCAGGCCCAGGTGGGACAGGGCTGGGCAGCCCCACCGTTCCCCCAGGAAACAGTTAAAAAGAGCCCGGGCCCCTGACTTTGATGATGGCTGAGGGTCTGGGCTATAGAAGGAAGAGAAGCCACTGTGATCCCCTGTGCTCAGCCCACAAAGCCCGCATTTCACCTAGGGTCACCCACTTCTTCCCAGGGGCTGTGTGTCTGCAAATAATCCTCTGGGGCTGGGGTTGGTTTGCTGAACCGGAAAAACCCAGTGAGCTGTGTGGATGCCTCCCATTAAGAAACTTCAAAAAGTCAATGTTTTATCCCTTTCTAAAAAAAGATCTAGGTAATTGGAAAACATACAATGACATAAAGGGAAAATATTAATTGTAGTTATCATTTTGAGAGCACCATTGTTAACATCTAGTTGTGTCCTTCCAGATTTTGTTTTGTGGTTATATATAAATATCCGTATGCAAATACTTTTTTAAAAAAACAAAATGGAATCGTGTACATACGTCTTTGTAATCCATCTTTTCTACTTTCATTCTGGCTAGCATTTTTTCAGTTGTTTCTGATTTCGAGTGACTCAAGCCTTGATATTGTTCATCCCACTTCCGTATTCTTGCGAGGAGAGAGGCTTGGGAGCTGTGTGTGGTGGGGTGGGGGTCCATCTCCCTGACTCCCCGGCTGACCTTGAGGGTGCTGGGTTTTCACTCCCCTCCCCCAGAGCCCCTTTCAGGCCTGGATCCAGCCATGGAATGGGAAGGCAGCTTTAATTTAGCTCATGGCTGGGAGGGACTGACTCTCTCTCCTCGTTTTCCTCCCTTCCTCCTCTCAGAGCCCGGCAGCCCTCGTCCTCCTGCCACAGCCCTGCCAGTCTCGGCCCCATGCCCCCGCCAGTCAGCCCCGGGCCACAGGCTGTGAGTTGGTGCGTGGGAGCCGAGGCGCCGTGACCAGGCCAAGGAGAGGAGGGCTCCGGGACACCGGCCACCTGTCCCCCCATGGAGCTGAGGCCCTGGTTGCTATGGGTGGTAGCAGCAGCAGGACCTTTGGTCCTGCTGGTGGCTGATGCCCATGGCCAGAAGGTCTTCACCAATACCTGGGCTGTGCACATCCCTGGGGGCCGGGCTGTGGCTGACCGCGTGGCACGCAAGCATGGCTTCCTCAACCAGGGCCAGGTAGGTGTTTTAGACGTTTCGGGCCGTGGGCTGATGAGGGCAGGTGCTGTGGGGCTTGTCCTTTCAAGGGCATGTTCTGGGTGGCCAGGAGGATGGCAGCAGTGGCTTGCCCTGTCCTTGGGCTTCTAGCATAGGTTGCTCAGAGGACCAACATACCCCAGGGATAAAAAGTCCCCCCTTGGTCCCTTGCCCCTTCTTGCTGGGTCCTGGGCAGGGAGCAGATGCCCCACCTCCCACTGCCGTTGTATACCACCCTTTGTAGCCTGTTGTCCACACCCGTCCCCCACTTCCTCAGGGACTGACAGATGGCAAGCCCAGCTCAGTCTTCCTGCTCTGTTGCAGATCTTCGGTGACTATTACCACTTCTGGCATCGAGCTGTGACAAAGCGGTCCCTGTCGCCTCACCGCCCGCGGCATAGCCGGCTGCAGAGGGAGCCTCAAGTGAGTGCAACCCCAGCTCCCTCTGCTGCCACCCTTCTCTCTCTGCTCTCAGGAGTGCCACTGTCTTCCTCCCCCTCCTCCGCCCACACCATCTCTCCCTCATCCCCTCACAGGTAAAGTGGCTGGAGCAGCAGGTGGCAAAGCGACGGACCAAACGGGATGTGTACCAGGAGCCCACAGACCCCAAGTTTCCTCAGCAGTGGTACCTGGTACGTTGTATCCTTGGTTCCTTGGTCCTCCTCCCCAGCTGCACCCATCTGCCCACTGAGGGTCCCGTGGGTAGGTGAGGCTGACTTTGAGGCCTGCTGTCATTCTTCCTCTTTCTGTTTGCTGAGCGTTCTCCCCAGCCCTTCCTGCTAATTCTGGGGCCAAGGGTACCCTCCCAGAGTTCTTTACACTTCCACGGAGCCCAGACAACCAGTAGTGGCATTTTAAGAGCAGGGGCAGATAGAGATGAGGTTTTGGGGTGGTGAAGGGATTCTTCAGATACCCTGGCCTCACATCTCATAAGTGCCAAGGTGATGGAGTGGTTGTCTTCGCAGTCTGGCATCACCCAGCGGGACCTGAACGTGAAGGAGGCCTGGGCTCAAGGCTTCACGGGGCGTGGTATCGTGGTCTCCATCCTGGACGACGGCATTGAGAAGAACCACCCGGACTTGGCAGGCAATTATGTGAGCAGATTGGGGGACAGGCAGCGATTCCTGGTGAGGGTGTCTAGGGTGTCCTGTTCTGCCAGCATGGGCAGGCTGCTCCTGACAACAGCCGCATCCTTTCCAGGATCCTGGGGCCAGCTTTGATGTCAACGACCAGGACCCTGACCCGCAACCTCGTTACACACAGATGAATGACAACAGGTCAGAAATGGCAGACCCTGGTCTCTGCCTCCCTCTTTTCCCACAGAGTAAGAAGGGCTGAGGCCTGGTTCAGACATGCTCTGCCTGAGAGGCTGACATCTTTCCTGCAGTCCTGACCCAGCCGTGGCTCTAAGGGAGGGTTAGGTCAGAGCAGAGATAGCCACAGGCTGTGTGGGAGGGGACCATGCTCACACGTGGGATAGAGGTCATAGGTGGAAAGGTTTGCTGATCTTTCTCCTCAGGCTGTACCTGCCAGGCTCTGTCCACCGTTAATGCTGTGTTCTTGGCCCTGGCAGGCACGGCACACGATGTGCGGGTGAGGTGGCCGCGGTGGCCAACAACGGTGTCTGTGGCGTGGGTGTGGCCTACAACGCCCGCATAGGAGGTGGGTGTGGGTCTTGGCCACCCTGTCTTTGGAAGGGCCCTTCGGGTGGGGTTTTTCTCCGCCCACTTCCCATCTGGCTAGTGCCTGCCACTTTCCCGCTGTGGATCCTTTTGACCACATGACTATTCCTTAGAAGATTCTTAGCAACTCAGAGAGCTGAATCGCCAGTGCCCATGGCCCTGTGCTGTGGGGCGGGTGTTTCTTAGCAGGAGTTTCCTTACATCGTCACCACCCACGCTGTGTCCTTATGTGGCAGGCTGCGATCACCACGCTCCTTTGGGAACCCAGGATCCTGTTCTGGTCCGGAATGTGTGGTCAAAGGCAGGGCTGTTTTCCTTTTCCCCTCCCCGGGTCTCATCTTTGAGAAGCAGAGGCGGGCCAGGGAGTTCGGGGCTCAGGGTTTCCCAGCACCTGGGGGCAGGGCTGGGTGTGCTCCATGGGGTGCCTCTGGCAGCGAGACCCACGCAGCATCCCTTTCCCCACCCTACTCCGCGGCCAGGGGTGCGCATGCTAGACGGTGAGGTGACCGATGCGGTGGAAGCACGCTCGCTGGGCCTGAACCCCAACCACATCCACATCTACAGTGCCAGCTGGGGCCCCGAGGATGATGGCAAGACTGTGGATGGGCCGGCCCGCCTTGCTGAAGAGGCCTTCTTCCGGGGAGTCAGCCAGGTGAGGTGGGGACGCAGGCCCAGTCTCTGGGGGCAAGGCGGCGCTCTGTTTTCCATAGCTTTCTTCCTTGTGTTTTTCTGTTCTTGTTTATTCTTGTGTTTAGTTTAAATTTTGCACAAAATATGTTTATTGAAAAGTTAAGGGACTAGGATAGAAAAAAAGGAAAGTAAATGAAGATCATCCCTAATTGCACTCCCTGGAGTCACCACTCTGAGCATTTGGGCGGTGGTCCAGGTCTTTTTCTGCACACAGACAGATATACTTGTATGTACGTCTGATCCACCAGGGCCTCATGAAGAATTTGGGGGTGAATAGAGAGTGTCCCTGAGAACGAGGCCCCAGCCTTTCCAGTCTCCAGCAGTGTCTCTTCCCACCAGGCCTCCCCCTACGTCCTGTTCTCGAGTGACCCCAGCCCACTCTGTCCACAGGGCCGCGGGGGGCTGGGCTCCATCTTTGTTTGGGCCTCAGGGAACGGGGGCCGGGATCATGACAGCTGCAACTGCGACGGCTACACCAACAGCATCTACACACTGTCCATCAGCAGCGCCACACAGTTCGGCAACGTGCCCTGGTACAGCGAGGCCTGCTCGTCCACGCTGGCCACGACCTACAGCAGCGGCAACCAGAACGAGAAGCAGATCGTGAGTCTTGCTCTGCGTTGGGGCCAGGGCGGGGGGCTGGGGAAATGGGGCTGCTTGCTGGCTCCATCCAACCTCATCTGCCTCCCACCTGCGTGTAGCTGGGTGATAGGGGCTTTGGCATCATGGAGTGGGAACTGGGATGCTCTCTGAAATTCTGGGGTCACAGCCATCTCTGAAGCCCCCGAGAAGTGTAGATTCTCCCTAAAAACAGTTGTTGCTCCAAATGATCTTCAACTTCTAGTTCAATCTCCTTGTTCCTTGGGAAACTGAGGCTCAGAAAGAGCCAAACACTGTCCTGTCCACGGCAGGGCAGCAACTGGGACCCAGGTGTCCTGGCCCTGGCTCACCACACCATCCGTGGTGCTTAGGGTCTGTAGGTACAGGGAGGACAGGCAGGTCACCTCTCTGGTCCCCTCTACTCACCACAGACCCAACACCATTGTTCTCCTGGCAGGTGACCACTGATTTGCGGCAGAAGTGTACGGAGTCACACACCGGCACCTCGGCCTCTGCCCCGCTGGCAGCTGGCATCATTGCTCTCACCCTGGAGGCCAAGTAAGTGTTGGGGGCTGAGGGGCAACCATGTCCCTACTTGTGCCCTCTGCAGGGCAGCCCTTAGTCTCCAGCTTATCCCCAAAGAGACTAAACCCAGCCAGCCTCTCTCTCTTTTCTTTGCAGTAAGAACCTCACCTGGCGGGACATGCAGCACCTGGTGGTACAGACCTCAAAGCCAGCACACCTCAATGCTAACGATTGGGCCACTAATGGTGTGGGCCGGAAAGGTGAGGACAGGGTGGCCCCGTGGCCTGGTTTGGGGGGCGGTGAGGGGGGCGCTCTGTGCCTCCCAGCTGACTCTGCCTTCCTTCCTCCACAGTGAGCCATTCATATGGCTACGGGTTGTTGGATGCAGGTGCCATGGTGGCTCTGGCCCAGAACTGGACGACAGTGGCCCCTCAGCGGAAGTGCCTCATCGACATCCTCACTGAGCCCAAGTGAGGATTGAACCCTGGCTAGGAGGGGGCAGGTGGGACCTGAAGGTTGCAGGAGGCGCTCATGGGTGCCTCAGAGCCAGGCTGATGGACCGTCACTGTGCTCTCTGCACAGGGACATAGGGAAGCGGCTGGAGGTGCGAAAGACTGTGACCGCCTGCCTGGGGGAGCCCGGCCACATCACACGGCTGGAACACGCTCAGGCCCGCCTCACCTTGTCCTACAATCGCCGTGGTGACCTGGCCATCCACCTGGTTAGCCCCATGGGCACCCGCTCCACCTTGCTGGCTGCCAGGTGCTTGCCCCGTCCCCTGCCCAAGCCGTTTTCTCCCTTATGCCCACATGCATTCACTCACTCACTCATACAGCCCTGATGGTCACCAAATACTCTCAGTGGGGGTGTTGGCGTTGTGGCAGGGATGTTTGTTCTATGGGACTGTCCCATTTTGCAGGAATCTCTGATACCACCCATCAAATGCCACATCTGTGTGCCTTCCCGTGTGCAGTGCCCTCACACATTTCCAGAATCTTCTGGTTGAGAACAACTGGCCTACTGGCAACCAAAGCCAAGAGGCATTTCCAACCCAGTGGTGGGGTGGGTGCTGCACTGGGGGAGGGTATTTGGTCCATGTGTGGTGGGCTCGGTATTCCCTGGATGGCGTCCCCCAGAGGCCTCAGATAGCTGTATGCACCCTGCTCCCCAGGCCACACGACTACTCTGCAGATGGGTTTAATGACTGGGCTTTCATGACGACCCATTCCTGGGACGAGGACCCCTCTGGCGAATGGGTCCTGGAGATTGAAAACACCAGTGAGGCCAACAACTATGGTATGCGGGGCGCCCGAGAGATGGCAGGTGTGGATGCCGGGTCCCAGTTCCCACTCACTCTGGCCTCCTTCCCCTCCTGGAATAGGGACGCTGACCAAATTCACCCTCGTGCTATATGGCACAGCCCCTGAGGGGCTGCCCACACCTCCTGAGAGCAGCGGCTGCAAGACCCTCACATCCAGCCAGGCCTGCGTGGGTCAGTAGTGGGTGCTGCTGGGGGTTGGGGCCTGAGGCTGGGGGACAGAGGGTGCCTATCTTAAAGCCCAGCTCTAGGAAGAAAAAAGGTCTGAAGGGACACTGGAGCCCTTGGGATGACACAGTTTGGGGTAGAAGCTCCTGGGAACTGCGGTGACTGCTTGGGCTGCCCTGGGCCCCACATGGCCACATGGCCGTGGGCAGCTAAGCTGACATCCGCCTCCTCTTGTGCTGGCAGTGTGTGAGGAAGGCTTCTCGCTGCATCAGAAGAGCTGTGTCCAGCATTGCCCACCAGGCTTTGCTGCCCAAGTCCTTGCTACACACTACAACACCGAGAATGACGTGGAGACCATACGTGCCAGCGTGTGTACCCGCTGCCACACTCGTGTGCCACATGCCGGGGGCCGGCCCCCACAGACTGCCTCAGCTGCCCCAGCCACGCCTCCCTGGACCCTGTGGAGCAGACGTGTTCCCGGCAAACCCAGAGCAGCCGAGAGTCACCGCAGCAGCAGCCCCCGCCTCCCCGGCCACCCCCAGAGGTGGAGGCAGAGCCGCGGCTACGGGCAGGGCTGCTGCCCTCACACCTGCCTGAGGTGGTGGCCGGCCTCAGCTGCGCCTTCATCGTCCTGGTCTTCGTCATTGTCTTCCTGGTCCTACAGCTGCGTTCAGGCTTCAGCTTCCGGGGGGTGAAGGTGTACACCATGGACCGCGGCCTCATCTCCTACAAGGGGCTGCCCCCTGAGGCCTGGCAGGAGTGCCCGTCTGACTCGGAGGAGGACGAGGGCCGGCGTGAGAGGACCGCCTTTATCAGAGACCAGAGCGTCCTCTGACGAGCGCCTGCCACCGCCCCCTCCGAGCCCATCCCCTCCTTGGGCACTTTTTAATTCACCAAAGTATTTTTTTATCTTGGGACTGGGTTTGGACCCCAGTTGGGAGGCAAGAGGGGCAGAGATAGCTTCCCACCCTACCCTTGGGCCTCCTGGCTGCCTGAGGTGGGGGTCCCAGGACCAGATGGGGGACCGGAGGGCTGCACCCCATTCCCAGCACCCCCTCTATGTGGAGAAAGGAGTGAAACCTTCAGGGCAGCTTTCCAAGGTTGTCAGGCTCCAGCCAGAGTTCTTGCGGAGTGGGGAGGGCCAGCCCTTCTTTCGGGATTCCTGGTCTAGCTGCGCCCTGGCCCCTTCCCTGTCCCTATAAAGCAATAATGGTCCCCATCCAGGCAGCAGGGAGATTGGCCTAGGGAATATGCGGAGGAGGAGGCCACCTCTCCAAGGGCTTGTGCGTACCTGACCCCGTCCCCCACCTCTGGTGAGCCTCAGGCAAAAGCGGCGATGGAAGGAAGGGACCAAGGCAAGGCAGGTGCTTCAAGGGTGCGCGTGTGTGCACGTGTGTGTTGTCCCTTTGCTCACCACAGCTGGCTTCCCGCTGAGCGAGGCTGGCTTTGGGGAGCCCCATGCTGGCGTCCTGACCACCCTCCCCTCCAGCCAGGGCCCACGTCCCTGTTTTCTGAGCCCGGGGCTGCCTGGGCTGTTGGCACTCACAGTCCCGGAGCCCCTGGGTGGGTGGTGGGGAGGGACGGTGGCCCAGCCGGCCTCTCCCACCTCCCACCCGATGCTGCTTTCCCCTGTGGGGATCTCAGGGGCTGTTCGAGGATATATTTTCACTTTGTGATTATTTCACTTTAGACGCTGATTTTTTTTTTTTTTTTTTTTATTTTAATGGGGGTAGCAGCTGGACCACCCACCTTCACATACCCACTGTTCACTCTGCTGTTCCCCCAGCTGCCCTGGCCCTGAGGTGTGGGAGGCTGCAGCATATTGTTGGGGAGTGAGGAGTAGCGGAACCCCAAGTTCTGAAGAGGCCGGCCAAGCAGGCCCTAAGAAAGGGGGATTGTGGTGGGAAGGGCGGGCAGTTGTCTGTGTTTCTGATGTGGCTTGTTGTGCCAAGGGCTTATGGGTCACTGGTTCTCCAAGTGCCAGGGGTGGGCAGGCGGTGGCACCATGCCCCCTCCAACACTGTGCCCTGGTGGAAAAGCACTGCCCCCCAAGTTCCCCTCTTCTGACGTGCCTTTTGCACCCCTCCCATTAGGACAATCAACCCCCTTCTGTTTGGGAGCCCCCTTTTCTTTCTCTGTCCTAGCCCCTCCTGGCACCCAGCCACCTGCCCAGGGGTGCCCCCATCTCACCACCCCCCTCCTTGTGGCCAGCCCGGCTGGTTTTGTAAGATACTGGGTTGGTGCACAGTGATTTTTTTTTCTTGTAATTTAAACAGGCCCAGCATTGTTGGTTCTATTTAATGGACACGAGATGATGTTAGAGGTTTTAAAACGATTAAACATGCAGACTATGCAAACCAGGCCTGGTCTCCAGTATGGTGATACTGTTCTTCCCAGGAGTCCGGGACTAAATCCTGGGATGGGGCGGGGGGGGGGGATGGGGAGCTAGGATTAGATGCCCACTGTGATGTCCTGCTCGCCTCAAGATGAGCTCAACCCACGATTTGGGAGTCTGTCTGCTGAAGGGGTTCCAGGCCTCCTTTAGGGAGCTGTGGGGTATAGAAGGAGACGGCAGCTGGAGACAAGTGCCCGGGATTGGGACAAGCTGAGCATGTCCACCCCTACAGGACTCATCTCCAGCAGAGTGGAGAGGAACAGCCTGTGTTCCTATTCAAGGTCTCCCTTGGAGGCCTACCGTGGGGCCAGAAAGGCCCGGGTGTTCTTGCTGGGAAGGCTGTGAGTCCCAGCTATGTAAACACCTTACCTCTCTCCTCACCAACCCACCCCTCAGGTTTCCTTTGGGAAAGGAAGCCCCTTCCCCGGGGTAGGGAGGTGGTGACTGGTCCACCAGAACTTGTGTCTGAGAAGCAGGCCTCTTTCAAGTAGTTTTACTTGGAAATTTCATTCAAATGGATACTGGTGCCTTACCTCTTTTTGGGGAATCCATGGGGTGGAGAGAACCTGGACTAGGCTCTCCCTTATTTTCTGGACCTACCTGACTGCTCCTGGGACTGCCCACCTATCTCAGGACCCCCAGGCTGGGAGGCTCAGCATGCGCCTGCGTGCAGCCTCACCCTGCTAGGCTCCCACCGCTGCACCCTGGGGCCACTTCCCCCTTGTCCCTGTCCAAGGCCCTGGGGAGTGCTGCCCTTCTTGAGGCCATTCTTCCCCGGCCCCTCCTCCCTTCCGTTTCCGTGGCCCTGGCTAGCGGGTTGGACAGGGGGGCCGCAGGCATCCTAGGTTCCTGCCCGCCCCTTCCCCTCTGCGGGGCCCGCCCAGGGCCTGGGCCAACTGAAACCTCAGGAGGAGGAAGCATCGAATCAGGAACTGGCCCGTTGGCTGGGTTGGCTGGGCCTGAGTCGGTCTTCGGTGGCCCCCAGAGCAGCTGCCTGAGCGGTAACTCTCCTGAGGCCCAGGAGGTGGTGGGCGGTAGGCAGGGAGCAGGGGCAGCAGGCTGGATCTAGGCAGGCAGACATCATACCCGGTGGGGCAGGGGTGGCCCCAGGAGCAGGGCACAGGCTGTGGCTGGCTGGGGCAGGCTCGGCCTTACCAAGGACCCTGGGTACACATACCCCTGCAGTGGGTGCTGGGTGGAAGGGCCCAGGGAGGGAAGCTCTGGGTGGTTCCTGTTCCAGGACTGAGAAGGGGTCCCCTGGCACCAGGCCTTAGCCTGGGACACAAGACGCAGGGAGAGCCAATCCCAGGCCAGGCCGTCATTTTGTACCTGTGCCTGCATTTCAGGAGGACAGGCCCCCACCTCCTGCCTATCTACAGCTCCTATTGGCCTGGCAGCCCCCAGTCTGCCTGTCCTACTTCTCCATCTCCAGCGGTGGCCTCTCCCCTGTGTCCCCAGGACAGCACTATGGGCTTCTCTTCAGAGCTGTGCAGCCCCCAGGGCCATGGGGCACTTCAGCAAATGCAGGAGGCAGAGCTCCGGCTGCTGGAGGGCATGAGGAAGTGGATGGCCCAGCGGGTCAAGAGTGACCGGGAATATGCTGGCCTGCTGCACCACATGTCCCTACAAGACAGTGGGGGCCAGAGCCGGGGCGGCCCCGACAGCCCCATCAGCCAGGTGGGGTTCCATGGCCTCTTAACCCCTTCCCAGCCCTCTTCCCAGGAATTCCTGTGGGTCCCTGGGATATTGGCCTGCCCTTTCCTTTCCCAAAGTTCCCTGCGTGGGCTTGGGAGCCACTGTCCTCCACGCACTGTCTCACCCTTCGTGTGCTGCAGTCCTGGGCAGAGATCACCAGTCAGACGGAGGGCCTGAGCCGACTGCTGAGGCAGCATGCAGAAGACCTGAACTCAGGGCCCCTGAACAAGCTGAGCCTGCTGATCCGGGAGCGGCAGCAGCTGCGTAAGACCTACAGCGAGCAGTGGCAGCAGCTGCAGCAGGAGCTCACCAAGGTGGGTAGGGAGCCTGGTCGTTTCTACCTACATCTCGAGCCTCAAAGGGCTGGTTTTGCACAAGGGCCCCTGATTCACAGGGAAGTGAGAGCGCTGACCACAGGCCTGCTCCCGGGGCCTGTTCCAGCTCCACCACAGCTTCCTTCCCCATCTCTCCCCACTTGGGCTGACCTACAGCAGGGCTTCTCCATGAATTTTCTGTCACCCTACTGTGTGCCTGGACAAAGTGCTTGGTGTACAAGGATGAGTAGTCCAGCCATTGCCTGCGGGGAGCAGGATCTGTGACTCACCTCCCACACTGCACAGCTGGCCCCGGGGCTGAGAGGCAGTTGGAGAGAAATGACGCTGGTCTGTCTGCCCTTGGCCTAGGTGGGCTCCTCCCAGGGTCCCAGAGACACCACACAGCAGCAAGGCAGCAACGTGGCCCGACAGAGAGGTTAAAGACCGGGGCTTTGAAGTCATCCTGCCTGCATTTAATCCTGCCCAGCTTCTTGGTCTAGAAGCTGTGTGATTAGAGCTATTTATCTGTGTGCTTCATTCAGCCTTCTAATTCAAGGTGCTAGTTGGCCCCCTGTACCATCCTGCTTCCACCACTGCAAAACCCTGCCTTGCCACGGACCAACAGCGGCCCCTGGTGGCCAGTCACGATCCACACCCTCTCCCCAGAAGCTTTTCTAAAAACAGGGTCTGCCTGCTTTTATAGGTACTTTTACTGGGACACGGCTGTGCCCGTTTGTTCCAACATAACCTTTGGCTACTAGAGCTGCAATGGTAGAGCTGAGTAATTGCAACAGAAACTGTTTGGCCAGTAAGCCTAAAATGTTTGCCAACTGGCCCATGAAAAAGGCTCATTTAGTCTATTTATTTAGCTCAGTTACAGACAGGGAAACTGAGGGTCAGAGGAGAAGGATGGCACTGACCTAAAGTATCCCAATGCACAAGACAGGGGAACTGGGCTGAGCACTCTAGTCATGACCATTTATTGTTCCTGCCACCAGGAACATCATTTGCGGGAATCAGTGCAGAATGGAAATGTGCGGTCTTTGTCAAAGCATTATTGAGACTTTCAAGATGGCATCAGCAGAGCATAACACCAAGCACAGAATCCTTTAAGTGTGGAGCTCGGGCCACACGCCTTCAGCCGGGCCTGCCTGCCATCAGATACCACCCCAGGCCAAAGAAGGGCAGTTCTAGCCTTCCCAGTCCACTCTGCCTCCCCCAGGGGCTCAGCCTCAACCCACTTCCTCTGACCCTAACCTCAGCAGCAGAGGCCTGGCCCCGGAGGTCTCCAGGCCCTTTCTGCAGGATGGACTCTGGTATGCTGCCTGCTTGCACTGTAAGACCTGTCCAGTGTTTTACCTCAGGCAGGAATGCCCTGGGGACCTGCCAACCCACACAGTCTCTTCTCTCTCCCCAGACCCACAGCCAGGACATTGAGAAGCTGAAGAGCCAGTACCGATCCCTGGCACGGGACAGCGCCCAGGCCAGGCGCAAGTACCAGGAGGCCAGCAAAGGTATGTAGCTTCCCTCACCGGCAGGGAGGGAGTCCCGAGACAGCCTTGACCTGTCCACAGATGTCCAGGGAGTGGGAGTGTCCAGACCTCTGTGCTGTCACCCACACCCTCCCCCCCGCCCTCACCTGGCAGACAAGGACCGTGACAGGGCCAAGGACAAGTACGTGCGCAGCCTGTGGAAGCTCTTCGCTCACCATAACCGCTACGTGCTTGGGGTGCGGGCTGCGCAGCTGCACCACCAGCACCACCACGAGTTCATGCTGCCTGGCCTGCTCCAGTCGCTACAGGACCTGCACCAAGAGATGGCATGCATCCTGTGAGCCCGCGTCCCACCGTCACCCCATTACCCTCCTAACCATGCCCCAGACAGGGTCCAGAAAAATCCAGTCTTGTGAAAGTAGGTGGTCACGGAATCACATGAGACCGGGCCCCCGGCCAAGGATTGGAGCCCTCGATTTATATCTGAATTCCATTATTTCAGGGCTTCTTATTGCAGGGTCTGATGGTATTTATTGAGCACCTGCCCCTTCTAGGCTCTGGCAAACAGCAAGAAAAAAAATACAAAAAATACCTGCTTTCTAAGATCAATTGTATTAGAAACGAGAGAAAAGAAAGGCAATAAATAAAATAGAAAGCGAGTTAGAAGTGGCATGTGCTATGGAGAAAAATAAAACAAGAACGGGGGATTGGGAGGCAGTCATAAATCGAGTGGTCTGAGAAAGCCTCAGAGATGCGGGAACAAACCAGGGTACGTTGAGAGAAGGATCGTTTCAGAAAGGGGGAGCAGCAGGCCATTGTGAGGACTTCAGCTGTGTGGAATAGACTTCAGGGGGCAAGGACAAGGTAGGGAAACCAGACAGGAGGCTTGTGCAGTAATGCAGATCACAACTCATGGCCGTCTGGACCCAGCGGAGGGGAGAAGTGGTCAGGTCCTGGGTGTATTTTGAGGGCAGGGCCACTGAGATTTCCCAATGGACTGGAAGTGGCATGTGACCTAGAGGAGCCAAGGATGATGCCAAGGAGTTGGTCCAAAGCACCTGGGAGATTCAAGGGCCATTATTAGCTGTGGGAAAAACGGATTCAGGAGACAAGAAAAGGGGTTCATTTTCAACTAGTAGAGTGTGATGTCTAACGGGATGTTTTGAGAAAGTGGATTGTTACTTGAGACCGGAGCTCTGGGGAGGTGCTGGGACCGGAGACATAAGTGTGGGGTCACAGCACATCAATGGCTTATGCATATTGGAGCCCCAGAGCCCAGCTGTTGGGCCGGCAGTTCTGGGCAGGCATGATCGTAGCTCACAGTTAAACAGTGCTTCGTGTGTACCACACACTTTGCACGCGGATCTCACTGGGCCGCACTATCACTCCCAGCACCCCCATTACACATAACAGGAAGTAAAGATCAGAAGACATGCAGTGATTTGCCTGTGGGCATTGGGCTGGTAAATGATGAGGTGGGGGCTCAATCCCAGGACTGACTCCGAACTCAGTGTCAGGGCCCCTGAGCTTCTCAGCCTTGCCTAGCCTGAGGCCTGACTGACCAGCGGTCCTATCTCTGGGCAGGAAAGAGATCCTGCAAGAATACCTGGAGATTAGCAGCCTGGTACAGGACGAAATGGTGGCCATTCACCAGGAGATGGCTGCGGCTGCTGCCCGCATCCAGCCAGGAGGCCGAGTACCATGGCTTCTTGCGACAGTATGGGTAAGCCCCTCCTTGCCCCTGCTGGGCACCTGGGCTGTCGGCTTGCTCACTGATGCGGTAATGCCCCCGCAGGTCCACACCTGAGGTCCCACCCTGTGTCACCTTTGATGAGTCGCTGCTTGAGGAGGGCGAACCCCTGGAACCCGGGGAGCTGCAGTTGAATGAGCTGACGGTGGAGAGCGTGCAGCACACGTGGGTGCCGTGGTGCGGGGCTTGGGGTGGACACTGTCCTCATAGAGCTGGGGCCGGGAGGCCAGGCTTGTCTCAGCTCTGCAGGGCTGCTTCTGAGGGGCTGGCTCTAACTCTGCCCTTCCTTGGGGGCACAGGCTGACCTCAGTGACAGATGAACTGGCGGCGGCCACCAAGACAGTGGGCAGCCGGCAGGAGGCAGTCGGTCAGCTGCTGTGTGAGCTGCAGAGCGAGGAGCGGAGCATCCACCCCCGGCAGCGGTGAGTGGGTCCCAGCCACGCCAGCCTCCCGCCCGCCTGCCCGCCCCGCTGATGGGTGCCGGCTGCATGCTGAGCCCTCTGTTTCCCCGCTTCCATCTACCTGCTGGCAGGGTTTACCTGCTGGGCAAGAGGCAGGTGTTTCGGGAGGAGCTGCAGGGGCTGCAGGTGGCGCTGTGCAACCAGGCCAAGCTGCGGGCCCAGCAGGAGCTGCTGCAGGCCAAGCTGGAGCAGCTGGGCCCTGGCGAGCCCCCACCTGTGCCGCTCCTGCAGGACGATTGCCACTCCACCTCGTCCTCGGTGAGCGCCCCACCGCCCACTGCGGCCGCCCCACCCACCGGCCCAGGCCGCGCTCTTCATTCTCGCCCTCCCCTCCCCAAGCCTGGCCACTCGCTGACGTCTGTCCCTGGCCCCAGGAGCCGGAGCGGGAAGGGGGAAGGACGCCCACCCTGGAGATTCTTAAGAGCCACATCTCAGGAATCTTTCGCCCCAAGTTCTCGGTGAGTGGAGTCCGGCCAGGCCCACACCTCCGCCCTTCCCCAAGGGGTGTGCCAGGCCAGGGGTCTCAGGATGTCCCCTGTAAGCCCTTCCCGCCGTGTTGTTCCGGTTAATCACTGGGTGGCCCTAGAGAGGAGGTCCTGCCCAGGCTGCTTTTATTGGGGCATCTAAGCACAGACCCCGCCACACCTGCGCCCACTTCTTCTTTGCTACCGCATGTGCTGAAGGGACCTGCAGTTTTGGCTGTCCCATGGCTCCCTGCTATGGGAGTGGTCGAGGGACTGAGGCTTGGTGGAAAAGGCAAAAGCTTGGTTTGGGACCAGCCAGCCAGGGCCTCCCATCCCAGCTCTGCCGTCAATACCCTGTCCGTGAGCCTGGGCCAGTCTTTGGCCTGCGGATGGCTTGACCTCACACTTGGGTGGTTTGGAAGGACTGAAGGGCATGGGAAATAGAGACGCCGCCCCCCACCCCCGACGAACTGGCTGAGTGACCCCCCCACGCCTTCCCTGTCCCTGCCCAGCTTCCTCCACCACTGCAGCTTGTGCCCGAGGTGCAGAAGCCCCTGCATGAGCAGCTGTGGTACCACGGCGCCATCCCACGGACGGAGGTGGCTGAGCTCCTGACACAGTCTGGGGACTTCCTGGTGCGGGAGAGCCAGGGCAAGCAGGAGTATGTGCTGTCAGTGCTGTGGGATGGCCAGCCCCGGCACTTCATCATCCAGTCTGCTGATGTGAGTGGGGCCTGGACCTGAGCCCACCCCGCCCCACCCCTCCCAGTCAGCAGGAGAATGACCTTGAGAATGTAGGAAGGGGTTGCTGGTCTTCGATGCTTCCCTGGCAAAGCTGCTGGGGGCCAGAGAGACCACCTAGTCCCTACAACGGAACAGGCTGAAGCCTTTGGCTCGGGTCCTCCCTTAAGGAGCGGTAGCAGGCGTGTCGGGCCCATCAAGTCCTGCCTTTCTGCAGTCTCTACGACTCTTGTCCCAGGAAGACCCCCTTCTCCCTGCTGCTCTCCCTCTACCCTCCCAGGGCTCAGGCCCCCTCAGCAGTGGAGGCTACTGACCCCAGGTCCCCCTGCCCCGCAGAACCTGTACCGACTAGAAGGCGACGGCTTTCCCAGCATCCCCTTGCTCATAGACCACTTGCTGCGCTCCCAGCAGCCCCTCACCAAGAAGAGTGGAATTGTCCTGAACAGAGCCGTGCCCAAGGTGAGCCCTGTGCCCAGCCAGCCCACGCCGCCCATGCCAGGGCTGGGTCGAGGCACAGAATCAGGCAGGAGGGGCTTTCCAGGTCTCTAGTCTTTGGTCTTCGTACAAGACATGAAGTGACTCCTCACGCTCCAAGGGCTCAGCCTCTTGCTAGGTGTGGAATGTCAAGGCCGCTCCCATTCCACAGGCTGGTGCTCATCCAGCTAGGGCCCCTACCTGGTCTGTGAGGCCATCGAGTGTGATCCTGATATGGTCCAAACTCCATTTTACAGACTAAGAAACTGAGGTTGCAAGAAATGAAAGACGTAGGCTTTGTGGGGGATGTTCGGTCCTTCAACAGAGCCCAGAATGCCTTCCCTTCACTGACTTCTGACTGTCCAACACTCCCTTCCACAGGACAAGTGGGTGCTGAATCATGAGGACCTGGTGCTGGGCGAGCAGATTGGGCGGGTGAGTTGAGTGCTCTGCCGGCCTCCTGGCCACCTGCATTCTCCCTCCCCAGCACTGTTTCCTTCCAGCCCACCACCCATGCCACAAGGAGACCCACTTCAGAGAGTTCTACTGCCTCCCTGCCTCAGTCTGACTTCCAGCTTGTACCCAACTCCCCTCCCAGCCATGACATACACCATTCTGCAGGAAACCGAGAGGAAAATACCTGCCATCAGCACCCACCTCCACCTTCCTGTGCTAGGCCCCTGCCTCCCCAGGGAGCTCTTGTGTGCAAGGGGGCACAGATTCTGTTCATGTGAGCCATCAAATAACCTGCTTAGGAAAGAAGTCACTTTCACAAAAATCGTAACACTTTTTCCAATCCAAGGGAAAGTGACTTGTGGATTTTCCATGTCACCTCTTTTCGTAAACATGGAAAGTCAGAGGTGACTTTCCCTGCCTATCCCATGTGGACCTGTATCGACCCCCAGCCGGGGATAAACTAGAGAGCTGGGATGAGCAGGTCTGAGCATGGAGTCACTGAGTGAGGAGCACGGTGGGGACGAGGTGGATATACCCTGAGGAAGAGGACTGTGGCCCAGGGAAGATGGGTAGGAGCCCAAGATCATTTCAGGGGAACTTCGGTGAAGTGTTCAGCGGGCGCCTGCGAGCTGACAACACCCTCGTGGCAGTGAAATCATGTCGAGAGACACTCCCACCTGACCTCAAGGCCAAATTTCTGCAGGAAGCGAGGTAGGTGATAAAATATCAGTCACGGCGGTGGCACGTACAAAGCGTTCCTCTGCGTGGCATGACGTGCCGTGCTTGGTCTGCGGCAGCGTGTAATCCCACAGCCCCCTGCAGGCAGTGCTCCCGCACACCAAGGTCAGAGGGGGCGAGGCGCAGTGACCCGCTCGAGGTCTGCTGGCCTCAGAGGCCAAACTCTTCTTTTCTGCTGCCTTCTCCCGTCCTCCCTCGGGTTCCCCGGGGATCCCTGGGGAGGGGATTTGCAAGCCTACAAGGTGGGAGCCTAAGCAGCAGCACCCTCCAGGATCCTGAAGCAGTACAGCCACCCCAACATCGTGCGTCTCATTGGCGTCTGCACCCAGAAGCAACCCATCTACATTGTCATGGAGCTCGTGCAGGGTGAGCTGAGAGGGCTGATCTCCAGGGGTGGGGACCCCAATCCAGCTAGGTCTGCATCCCTGCAGGAGGCTCAATAAGGCTTTCCCCACCTGCCCCCAGGGGGTGACTTCCTGACCTTCCTTCGGACGAGGGAGCCCGCCTGCGGGTGAAGACTCTGCTGCAGATGGTGGGAGATGCGGCAGCCGGCATGGAATACCTGGAGAGCAAGTGTTGCATCCACCGGTAAGTGAGGGCGCACTGGCCTCCTGGAGCCCGTGCCAGCCCCCCGATCACTCCCACCCAGGCGCATGCAGGGAGCAGCCCTTGTTCATGGCTGTGTCCAGAGTGCCCGGGTCATGAGGTGACAGGTGCCGCGTGGACCGGTGGCTGAGTGAACCCCTTTCTTACTTCACCCAGGGACCTGGCTGCTCGGAACTGCCTGGTTACAGAGAAGAACGTCTTGAAGATCAGTGACTTTGGGATGTCCCGGGAGGAAGAGGACGGGATCTACGCTGCCTCAGGGGCCTCAGACAAGTCCCCGTGAGTGGACGGCACCGAGCTCTTAACTACGGTACCTGGGCCTTGTCCACCGGGCGCAGCCCAAGGCTGGGTGCGCCTCACTCTGGCTGAGGGACGTGGGTGGCCCGTTCATGCCGCCTTGCCTCCTCGCAGGCCGCTATTCCTCCGAGAGTGACGTGTGTGGAGCTTTGGCATCTTACTCTGGGAGACCTTCAGCCTGGGGGCCTCCCCCTACCCCAACCTCAGCAATCAGCAGACCCGGGACTTCATAGAAAAGGGTAAGGGAGCCCTGCTGAGTGACAGCAGCCTGCGAGCCAGGCACTCAGCCCGACGCTGCAGCTGGCTTCTCCCCCGTCCCCTGACCTTCCCACTGGGGCAGAATAAGAATAATCCTGTAGCCGCCACTGAGCGAGTCCCTGATGTGTGCCAGGCCGTACATTACTTCATTTATTCTTCACAACAGGTGAGGTAGGGATTAATATGTTCCTTTCACAGGAGAAAAAACTGAGGCTTACAGAGGTCACACAACGTGCACACGGTGGGATTGTGATTAGGACCTGTGTGTCCTTGGGGCTCTCAGTGGGGAAGTGCGGCTCTTTAGGGACAGTGTGGCTTACGCAGCTCCCATGACTCACGGATGCCCCCCCCCAGGCTGCCAGGGGCCCTCAGATGCCCTCCTCATGCGGGGGGTGTCGTGCCTGTCCTCACAGGGGGCCGCCTGCCCTGCCCCGAGCTGTGTCCCGATGCCGTGTTCAGGCTCATGGAGCAGTGCTGGGCCTACGAGCCCGGGCAGCGGCCCAGCTTCAGCACCATCTACCAGGAGCTGCAGAGCATCCGAAAGCGACATCGGTGAGGCTGGGCCCTCTTCTCACGCCAGCGGCCTCTGTCGGCAAGACTGTACTTCCTCCCCACTTCCAGCTCACACCGCGGGACGGCTCTTCACGGTCCTGGACTCTGGCCACTGGCATATGTGCTGTGGGTGGGGACGCAGCTCCGCGTCTGCTCTGCATCCCTGTTCCTGCCAAGCCTCCTCTTCCGGGCAGAAGTAATAAAACCACTTGTGCCTGTCAAGTGCTCTTTGGCATGTGCGCCCCTCTGGAGGGCAGGTCTTAGGAGGAATGGAGGGCCTGTCCTGCAGCCGTGGGGAATGAGGATGGCCAGTGTTCCTTGGGCAGAACTGACATGGTTTGGTAGCTATTGGATGTGAGAGTCGAGGAAGAGAGAGAGAGATCAGGATGATATACAGGCTTCTGACCAGATGGCGGTGTCATTCCTGAAATAGGATCTCAAGCAGAGGAGCAGAGCTGCAGGAGGATGGTGAATTTGGAGATGTTGTGTTTGAGGGGCCTCTGGGGATGTTAGGTGTGACATATAGATCTGGAAGCCCAGACAGAAGTAAAGGCTGGCACTGGAGGCCTAAACGTCATTAACTTACAAATGTTGGAGAACAGCTGACACTATGGATGTGTACAACTGTCACGTGACATTCATGAGAGGAGAGAGTTGGGCAAAGTTAGAGCCCCACTCAAAGGAGACTGGTGTGGCTGAAGAGAAAAATTGCTTCTTAGAGAGTTTATCTCTCAGGTGAGCTTACTGGTGAGCAATGGAGTAGCAGAGCAGGGAGCTCTTACCTCTTCTCCCAAGTCCCCCCAAAATCTATAAAATTATCTGAAACTTTCCTAGCAGCAACAGGGAAGGTCGAGAAGATAAGAAGGATGAACAAATTGTAAAGCAGAGACAAGGAAAGATATGTAGCACCAAAGAACAAAGCAGTAAGAACTTTGAGGCAAAATGGCCATCGTTCAAGAAAGTTTAGGAAGCGGCTGACATCTGTTTCCAAAGAGATAAAAGCCCTATAACTTATTTAAACATGAGGAAACAAGTTAGAGTATGACCAAATGGAAATATTAAGAACTCAAATTATATCTCAGTTGGAAGTGGTAGAAAGCAGAACTGACAAACTTCTGCTTCTGGGTAGGATGTGGTAGGTCTGTGTAGGCCACCACGCCCATCACAACAATCAGCAGGAGACAAATAAGATGAAAATAATTATTCTTAAAGATAATGGAGAGTGATGGAAGAAATAAGAACCAGATGAACTAAGATTTCAAGGAGGAAAGGGTTCCTCTTAGGTGAACTAATGATGAGTGGCTATTCCCTGAAACATCTGCTGATTTTGGACATCTCTAATGATCAAAATTGCCCCAAACAGAGAGACTCTACTAGGAAAAATAAATGAAGCAGTAGATTTTGGTGCTTACAGGGACTGTACTATGGATTGGACTCACGAGGAGCCCAAAATGCAAAGCTAGTTCTCCCCATGTAACATTTGCTGAGTTTCGGAGGCCGTGGGCAACTGGGAAGGCTTGTCCAACAGTCTCGTGGTGTTTAGAGGGAGGGGCCTGAAACAAATAAGTGTTCCACCTCTCAAGATATCCAGATCTTGAACCTGTGTGGATTGGGAGGCTAAAGAGCTAACTCCAAAATCTCTGAAGAGCAGAACTTGAAGGACTCAGAGAGACAGCCTCGCCAGGATTTCAACCCCAAATCCAAAAGGGCCACTCCTAAAGGACAGGGACAATCCAGAGGAGAACTGAGTTTTACCAGAACTATAACTCTGCCCCAACTTGGCACCGAATTCCTCGAGGTGACTAGCTTCTTCAGAGTGGGGTGGGGAACTGGGAGAGGAAGAACATAGTCTGAATGAAGTATCTACTTTTTATACCCAATATTCAACATGCAGACAAAAATTATTAAATATGCAAAAGAAAAATGGGGTCAATGCACAAGAGAAAAACAATGGAAGTAAACCCACAGATGATCCAAATATTATAGTTGGCAGACAAGGATTTTAAAATAACTGTGATTAACATATTAAATGGAGAAAAAAGATGGACAAAATAGATGTAAATGTGGAGAAGTTCAACAGAGTTGGAATTTACTTAAAAAGAATCAAAGGAGAAAGTAGAACTGAAAAATACTGTCTCTGAAGTTACAAACTCATTGGATAAGTTTCATAAAAATTCATAGAACTAAAGGATAAAGTCACAATCATAGAAACTGGATACATCAGGAGACAGAATTAGTGAACTTGAAGATAGATTCCTGGAAGGTATCTCAACTGAAGTAGAGAGGAAAAAAGAATGAAAAAAAAAAGTGTCTAAGAAACGTGGGATTCCAGTATATGAGTAATTAAAATTCCAGAAGGAGAGAGAAAAGTTAAGACCAGAATACCTGAAAATGACCCAAGCATCTTTACAATAATAAAAAAGACCACTGATACATGCACAAACATTGATGAATCTTAAAAACACGTTGAGTAACGCAGCCAATCATGAAGGAGTGTATACTTTTGATTCCATTTTATGACGTTCAAGAACAGGCAACATTAAACTATAGAGCCGTGGTTCTGTCTGCGGGGTACCGATGGCATGGGCGGGTGTGAGAGTAGGGGAATAGCTCCGCCATGGTGTCTTTACAACCTTGCATGTCTGCACGGGCCGTGTGGGCAAGGCTTGAGCAGTCTAGCTTGAGCCTTGACAATGCACTGTAATTACTTGTGAAGCAAGGGGAACATAAGCAGCCTAGAGAGGAGCCTTGCGGGAGACTCGTGGACCGTTTCTCATCCCTCTTCCTAGTTTCAGTTGAGTTCAGGGCTTTCCATCTGGCCTATCCCCTCATAGAGGGCAGCCATGCCATACAACTTCTTAGCCGTAGTTTGGAGTTGGCTCCTTAGCCACAGGGGACCTTCCACCATACCTCCTATCATCCTGTCATCTGGTCCCTTCGGTTCATTGTCATCCTATGGGACTGAGGAAACAAGCTGACTCCATGCTGGTCTTGGTTTTGTTGAGTGACAAGACATCTGGATCCATGGGGACTTGCTCTCTCCTTACTACTGGCTGAGTCTATGGGTGTGGCAGGCCCACCTAACAGCTGCAACGTGATCCTTGTGGCTCTTTTAGCCACCACCATGCGCTTAGGGACACAGAGCAAAACACAAAGAGACAAGGAGGGTGATGAGCCCAGCCTGGGTCTAGGACCTTAGTAACAGGCATTCCAGTTAGTAAGTAAAGCTAGAAAAATGTTCCTGATGGCGATCCAAGAAATGGGAATTAAAATAATGACATGGCATTTAAAATATGAGTAATCGAACAAAAAATCGTTTTAAGCATTCAGTGGTTTGTAATCGACAGTGGAAACGCACAATCCTTTCGGAGAGTGGTGGGCCAAGTATCAGTCATATCAGTCCTTATCTTTTGCCCAGGTAACCTCACTGCTGCCAATTTTTCCTGAGGTAATCATTTTAAAAGAATATTCGTGTGGAATTGATGGAGATGTTCACTGCAGTATGGTTTATTATGCTGCAAACTTACAAGCCACCCAGACGCCCAGTGTGACAGAGCAACCAAGACAGTTACGTGATGTCTTGTTCGCTGGGTGGCAAGCAGAAAAGGGATGGCGATGAACGCACCGCACCGACAGGAGGCAGCACCCCTTTTCCTGAGAATGCGGCTGCATCAAATTAAGGATAGATACCTAAAGCAGAACGGGGCGGGCCGAGAAACTGTGCTCCACTGCTCAGCTGGTGCCGTAGGGGAGGAATGTTTCCGCTACAGCTGGATACCGTGCTCACTCTTGTGAGATTCAGACCAAATAAAGTCTGGCGCCCCTGCTCGCGGGTTCGCAGCGCGCCTAGGCCGGGCCGGAACTGCGGCTGCGCACGGCGGCCGGGGTCCAGCGGCGCGGAGCGCGCGGGAGGTGCGGGGCCGGGCCCGGAGCCGGGCGGAGCCCGGGAGGCGCGGTTGTCCCCGCCCCGCACGCTGCTCGGCTGGCGGCCGCTAGCGTGGGGGACGGGCGCGGGCGGGCGGGCGCAGCGGAGCGCGCCGGCTGTCCTGACCCCGCGGGAGCGCGGCTGCGGCGCGCGGGCCGGGGCGACGGCGGGGCGGACGGCCGCCCTCCCTGCGTCGCCGCCTCCCGCGGGCCGTCGCCCCCAGAGATGTGACGGGCGCCGCGAGGCCGGCGGGGCCCGGAACGGCGAGAGGCGAGCCGCAGACGGTAACGCGCCGGGAGGGCACGGGGGAGGGCTCGGCTGTCCAGCCGCGGCCGGGCTTGGGCGGCTGGACTGCAAGCGGCGCCTTGCGGTGGGAGGCCCGCGCTCCCGCACCGGGTAGTTGTCGCGGTCGCAGGACCCGTGGAGTCGGGGAGGGCCGCGGGCCGGTGCAGGTGCCTGCTTCCCCGGTGATCCTACTGTCTTTCCTCAGCTCCACCCACTTTGGCTTGGGACCAGGCTCCAAGGGCTAAAAATATTGCCCGAGGCTCCTGAGCGGAATCAGATCGCGCTAAGTAGGGCACAAAGCATAGGCGACGCGCTCTCGCCCGGGCCGGAGGGAGGCTTAGAGCGGAGGCTCCCCCACGCTGGACCGGCAGCTAGCGGCCTCCCTCCGCGGAGCAGGCAAGTGGGGGCCGCAAGCAAGGGCAGCCGGCACTGGTCGGTCGTTCGAAGTTGCCCCACTACCTAGGAACTCCTATCTGCTCCCTCCCCAGGGGATCTTCAGCGTCAGTCACTGCTGGCTTCCCAGGGGGTCCTCTAAATGCTGTGTAAGCAGAGGCTTAAAGTTACCCACTGCGGAATCAGAACTAATAGGAGGACGAAGACTCACTCTCTGTTACGAACACAAGCTGCTGCTTTTAAATTCTTTGCGTGTTTCCTAATGAGAGAGGAGCTGTGCCAGGCACTGTTTCTGCTGAGTACCAGTCTCATCCAAGCGGGCAGGGAGAAAGGCTTTTCTGTCAGTCTCTTGGGGCTTTGGTTACATGTTTCAAATCAAAACAGATAGAAATTTGTTCCTCTGAAACCAGAAGCACAGGGTCAAGGAGTCTGAACACCTACCTCCTTTGCCGGGCTGTGTCTTTCTTGTAGGTAAGCTTTTGGGGAAGCTGGTTATAATCAGGAAGTTGTGTGATGATCTCCGGAGCCAGAGCCGGGGAGTTTGTTATGTGGTTGTGTTTTTTATATCATCAGCCTGGGGGGAGGGGGAAAGAGATTCATTTTCACTTTAGGACCAGAGCTGCTACCATGACGTTGCAGGAGGACCAGCTTCAGATGGGTTACTTACTCGTGCTTTCTGTGCCTTAGCCAAGAGAATAAAATCCAGGTGGGGTCAGCATCCATAGCCGGTGTCAGGGTGTAGTGCTTAGAAGCTTGCTTTCCTGGAGAGTCAGGCAACTAGGGGTTCCTTCGGAGCAGTCCACAGGAACTCTTTGGAAAGCTCGGTGGAAAGACCGCTCAAGGCATTTTGCATGCTGGAACTCCGTATCGTGTCCTTCCTGCCAGGTGGGTGTGGACGCCAGCATGAAGCTGAAAAAGCAGGTGACGGTGTGTGGGGCTGCGATCTTCTGCGTGGCTGTCTTCTCACTCTACCTCATGCTGGACCGAGTGCAGCATGATCCCACGCGACACCAGAGTGGTGGAAACTTCCCCCGGGTGAGTCACGCCTGGTGGCTGATGCCGTCACATAAAGTCGCCTGAGCTCAGGTTAGCACCCCAGCTGGAGAGTCACGGCAGCCCAGGACAAGAACGGTCCTTGCCAATAGGCAGCTTTTCTAGAAACCCAAAGCTAAAAACAATGATGACAAAAAGGAAGAAGGAAGGAAGAGTGACGTGATGGACTGCCATTCTGTTTCCTGAGTTCCTGGAAGACATTGCTAATGGATTGCGCCATTCATTCCCCCTGCACCCGCATGTAGGCCTTGTCAGCACAGTGCTCCCGACAGGCAACACCGACTGTGGAGGATAGGCATGCAAGGTGAAATCTTTGCCTCCCTGGAGCTAGAGAGTGAGGGCACTCCCAGCCCAACTGGACTGCAATCCTCCGTTGTGATTTGTACCTCTTCTTTATCTGACCAGAGCCATCTGGCCTCATAAGCTCATGGTTCTGCCTTCCACTGGGGAGGGCAGGGTTATAGTCAGGCCTCAGGTGGTGGGCCCCAGGCAGAGACCCTGCCTGAGGCGTTAAGAGCTGTGTGTAATTGCTTTCTGGTTTTCTGGCAGAGCCAAATCTCTGTGCTGCAGAACCGCATTGAGCAGCTGGAGCAGCTGTTGGAAGAGAACCATGAGATCATCAGCCACATCAAGGAGTCTGTGCTGGAGCTGACCGCCAACGCCGAGGGCCCGCCTGCCCTGCTGCCTACTATACCGTCAACGGCTCGTGGGTGGTGCCACCGGAACCCCGGCCCAGCTTCTTCTCCATCTCCCCTCAAGACTGCCAGTTTGCTTTGGGGGCGCGGGGACAGAAGCCGGAGCTGCAGGTGAGAGTCAGAGCTGGCAGGGACCCATGGTGGCCACGGATGGACACTGAGCTGCTCTCCTGCCCAGCAGATGCTGACTGTGTCAGAGGAGCTGCCTTTTGACAACGTGGATGGTGGGGTGTGGAAGCAAGGCTTCGACATCTCCTACGGCCCACACGACTGGGATGCCGAAGACCTGCAGGTGTTCGTGGTACCCCACTCTCACAATGACCCAGGTGGGGGCCAGTGGACTCCCAGAGCTGGGGTATAAAGTGGGCTTTCTGATAGCAAGGGAAACGAGGGACAGTTGAAGATGTAGCCTCCTCAAGGAGCCCCTGTGTTGGCCCCCAGGCTGGATCAAGACTTTCGACAAATACTATGCGGAGCAGACCCAGCACATCCTCCACAGCATGGTGTCCAAGCTGCAGGAAGACCCCCGGCGGCGCTTCCTGTGGGCCGAAGTCTCTTTTTTCGCCAAGTGGTGGGGCAACATCAGTGCCCAAAAGAAAGCAGCAGTCCGAAGGCCAGTGCCAGTGGGAGGCGTGGGAGGACTGTCCTCTGGGCCTAGGATGGGTGTGCCGGTCGCTGTGCTGCAGGAGCTGTGGGCACCAGAGTATTGGGGAGAGCTGTGGCAGGGCTGAGGAGTGATGGTGGAGGGACCAAGAAGGAGAAGGCAGGAACTGGTTTTAGGGTTACGTGTGTTAGGAGAAATCGAATTTCTGTGAGCACAAGCCAAGAGAAAGCATGGCGGCGTCCAGAGGTGAGCAGGGCCACGACAGCACAGAGGTCTGGCTGGCGGGAGATGGGGGTGCGTGTCTGTTTCCTGGGTCCTGGGATTGGGTGAGCCTCAGGCCAGTGCGCACAGGTCCCGGCATCTTCTGGTTGGCAGGATTGGGCAAAGGGTCCCCACCCCAGCTGAGCGTGAGTCCTTAACTCCAGGCTGGTGGGAAACGGGCAGCTGGAGATTGTGACAGGTGGCTGGGTGATGCCGGATGAGGCCAACTCCCATTACTTTGCACTGATCGACCAGCTCATCGAGGGACACCAGTGGCTGGAGAAAAACCTTGGTGAGGCCAGGCTTAGCAAAGGGAGCCAGCCCCCAGAGCTGGGCCCAGAGGGCAGCAGGGGTCGTAACGTGCAGGGAATGGCAGGGGGTGGTTCCTTTCTACACTCATTTCCCCAGCACAGCGTGATGGCAGGACGGGAGCTGGGGCATTCAGGGCCTCTTGCTTCCATGCCCTTGCCCAGGTGCGACCCCACGCTCAGGCTGGGCGGTGGACCCCTTTGGACACAGCCCCACCATGGCTTACCTGCTGCGCCGTGCCAACCTGACCAGCATGCTGATTCAGAGGGTGCACTATGCCATCAAGAAGCACTTTGCTGCCACCCACAGTCTGGAGTTCATGTGGAGGCAGACCTGGGGTAAGGCCAGGTAGGGTGGAGAGGGTCACAGCAGTAGTTCTCACTGGGGGGAGGCAGGGGTGCTAAGTAAGACCCCCAGTGTCCCTCAGAGCAGATCAACAGGCGCTGGTGCAGACCGCCAAAAGCACTCTCCTTCAGCTTAGGTGGGGATCACATTGATCTCTGGCCTCTTTGGGGCCTGCTGTCTACCCCGAGGGGCTGAGCACGCTGTTTCCTGGGGAGTTGTGGGCTACGGAGCCCTCCCGGTGTCTTGACCCTTGGCCTGCAGGACCCCCACAGCCTTAAGTTTAGCTCGCACCTCCCCTTCTCTCAGCTGCCTGTAGCCGGAGGAGACCCCCGCCCTGCCGGCACCCCTGTGCCCGGGTCCCGCCGCTGCTGGCCGGTGGCTGACTGCCCGCTGTATCTTCTGCAGACTCGGACTCCAGCACAGACATCTTCTGCCACATGATGCCCTTCTACAGCTACGATGTCCCGCATACCTGCGGTCCGGACCCCAAGATCTGCTGCCAGTTTGATTTCAAACGCTTGCCCGGTGGGCGCATCAACTGCCCATGGAAGGTGCCGCCCCGCGCCATCACAGAGGCGAACGTCGCTGAGAGGTATTTGCCCTCAGTCCCGGCCTCCTGTCCGGGCTCTGCTGCCTGGGGACGTCGTGAGATCGGGGGTGGGCTGTGGTGCATTCAGGCCCACAGGCTGCTGTGGTGGCAGCTCCTTTATGAGTCTCCATAGAAAACGAGTTGCTCTAAGGAGCCACCTTTCCCAGAATGGTTATTTTCCTAAATGAGCATGTTTTCCAGTGTTTTAACTTTCAGAGCCAGTTGGCTGACTCAGATGAGTAATTCTCAAATTAGGTACAGTTCATTCCAGTCTTTAGCCCAATATGCCTTCATTGAGCTCGGGTGTCCTCTCTTGGCTCCAAGTCAGCTGGAACCCTCAGTGTTCTGAGAACCCGGAACCCCATTCCTGTGCACGTTCAATCCTGCCCAGCAGCCGCCAGCCTCTGAGAAAGCAGGCCTGTTCCCTTTGACAGAATCATTAGGGACCCTTAAAATGTCACTGTTGCTGAAATTGGCCCTGTGGGAAAGTGTAAATTAAGAATGATCTAAAACAGCGATTTTGCTAGAACCCGACTGGTCTTAAGAATATAACAAGTTGAACTGGTTTTCATGTTGCAATACTCCAATTTCTATGGCGTGCAAGAGGTGAAGCACGTGACTAAGGAAAAAAGAAAGTAGTCTTTTGTTTCCCGAATCCAGAAATCTAAATGCTGATTGCAAACAAGCATCTAGGGCTGCGAAGGCAGGATTTTTACGAAAGCAGCTGCCGTGATCCAGATGCCGGCCCAGGTCTGCAGCGAGAGGTCCTTCATTTTCTTCTTTGAAAGGCTTCCTGGGCTGATAAAGTGGGGAAAATGGTACCCGAGGAGTCCTCTCTTGAAAACAAAATAGAAAAGAATAAGCCGACCAGCACTGTTAAGCAGATTAGTGGCTGGTTTAACTGTGATACTCACAACATGCTAGTTAATAGATTGGTCTAAAAAGAGAAAGAGGCTTTCGTGATATGCCACGAAGTTGTTTTTCTATTGATTTTCCCAGTAACTTAGATGACAAAGAAAATAAAATATTTGTATATAGTTCCTACTAGGTACCAGGCACTATTCCAAGTGTTCTAACAAGTGCTAATTCATGCAGTTCATTTTAATTCTCACAACATTACGAAGGTAGATATTTATATTATCTTCATTTTATAGGAACTGAGGCCCAGAAAGGTCAAGTCACTTAACCAAGGTCGCTCGGCTGCAGCCTGTGGAGCTGGTATTCGTGCAGTCAGACTCTCAGGTCTCTCAAGTCCAGGCTGCTCACTCCAGTGCCGCATCTCTAACTGGTGGGCACAGTGAAGCTGGAGAGTCAGGATCAGATCCCAAAAGATATCAACAGTTTGGGTTATGGGTTGAATCTAACCAGATAAGATTTATTAGCTGCAGATGTAAGGTTTCACCCACTCTTAGCTTTAGAAGACAGAATAGGAAGGTTGTTAGGAAAAGACCTTGAGAGCCACATGCATGGAGAACACGGCATCTGACGGCACTGTGGGGTGACCGGGGGAGCTGCGAAGCATTCCCGTGTAAATGCACCCACGCCCGCGGGAGTACCAGGCTGGACCAAGGGGTGCAGTTCTGTCTTCCCTGTGCATCAGCCCTGGGCCTGCATCTCCATCGTGGGGTTCCTGCACAGAGGAGCGTGGACACGTCTCTGCTACATCCGAAAGAGATTCGTGGGGAAGGACTAATTGTTCTGCGCGGGGTCAGGGAATTGAATGAAGTACACAGCCTAGGACCTGGAGAGCTGTCTGGCGGTCCACTGGCTGGGGAGCGCTGGGCTCCCAGAAGGGGCTTCCCTCCCCAGGAGGTGTGCCCCGCAGGACACGTGGCCCCCATGGTGATGTTGCAGAAGGTCTCCCTCCAGCGGGTCTGCTCAGGATCCTGTCACGCAGAGCCTCACGCCGGTCCCTTACCCGCCCGCAGGGCCGCCCTGCTCCTGGACCAGTACCGCAAGAAGTCCCGGCTCTTCCGAAGCAACGTCCTGCTGGTGCCGCTGGGCGACGACTTCCGCTACGACAAGCCCCAGGAGTGGGATGCCCAGTTCTCCAACTACCAGCGGCTCTTCGACTTCCTCAACAGCAAGCCTGACCTCCACGTGCAGGCACGCGGGGCACCGCGGGAGGGGGCCCAGCAGGGCCACAGCCCAGCCCTTACAGTGAGGTTCCAGGGTCCCCGTGCCCACTCCCAAGCAAGGTTTCATTCCTGACTCTGGGCAAGGCTCCCCTTTTCTGTCAGAATTCTTCCCTCGGCCCCCAGCTTGTGCACGAGGCCCAGGGCCCACCCTCTGCGTAGCAGGACCTGGCTCCCCGCTCTGGCTGTGGCGCTGGGGCCACAGTTTCCAGGAGGCTCTTGCACTGATGGGAGTGGGGTTTTGGGGTTCCCACAGGCCCAGTTTGGCACCCTGTCTGACTACTTTGATGCCCTGTACAAGAGGACAGGGGTGGAGCCAGGGGCCCGGCCTCCAGGGTTTCCCGTGCTGAGTGGCGATTTCTTCTCCTATGCGGACCGGGAGGACCACTACTGGACAGGCTATTACACCTCCAGGCCATTCTACAAGAGCCTGGACCGTGTCCTGGAAGCCCACCTGCGGTAAGACCCCGACGCCCCCCCGCCGTCCAGGCTGGAGGGAGCGGAGCAGGCCGCTGGGGTTGGAGGAGGAGCTGGGTGGGCTCCAAGGAGACTGGAAGGGCATGGAGACCAGGGCAGGAGGGACAGTGGTGGGAAGAGAACGCTGGCACCCTCGAGTTGCGTGGGCAGGGACTGACTTGTCTCTTGGGGCAGGGGTGCCGAGATTCTGTACAGCCTGGCTGTGGCTCACGCCCGCCGCTCTGGACTGGCTGGCCAGTACCCGCTCTCGAACTTCGCCCTTCTGACGGAAGCCCGGCGCACACTCGGGCTCTTCCAGCACCACGATGCCATCACTGGCACTGCCAAGGAGGCAGTCGTGGCGGACTATGGGGTCAGGTGGGAGCCCTCTCCTCTGTCCCTCAGCCCCATACCCCTGTTCACCGTCCTACAGGACGGACACCCTGGGCGACGGTCAGAGAGCGGGCCTGCCGGGGGCAGATGGGCTCTCTGTGGTCATTGTCCACACGGTTCCTCTCCTGCCTCACAGGCTGCTGCGTTCCCTTGTCAACCTGAAGCAGGTCATCATTAATGCGGCTCACTATCTGGTCCTGGGGGACAAGGAGACCTACCACTTTGACCCTGAGGTGCCCTTTCTCCAAATGGTGAGCCGTACTCCTGGTCTGTTGGGGACCGTCCTCCTTTTCTTCCCCTTCCTGGGTGAAGATCTGGGTCCTAGGTGCATCCAGGATTGGGGGGCAGGGGTACAGAGGAGGCAGGACTCTGAGTTGGGCCGAGCCCCATGATGGCTCTTCCTTTCCCACCCACTTTACTCCAGGATGACACCCGCTCAAATCACGATGCCTTGCCAGAGCGCACAGTGATCAGCTGGATTCCTCACCCAGGTGAGCTGAACCAGGCCAGGCACAGAGACCAAGCCACTCCCGGCTCCCGGCACCCTCGCACCCCCACACCTACCAGTCACCGCAGGACTTTGGGCCTGGCCACTGTCCCTGCTTCCACCAGCTGGAAGCAATGGCCTCCTGGGTGAGCCCACCTTCCACCCACAGGTATGTGGTGCTCTTCAACCCGCTGGAACAGGAGCGGCTCAGCGTGGTGTCCCTGCTGGTCAGCTCGCCGCAGGTGCGTGTCCTCTCGGAGGAAGGTCAGCCCCTGGCTGCACAGATCAGCATGCACTGGAGCTCCGCCACTGACATGGTCCCTGACGTCTACCAGGTGAGGCGGGGGCTCGCCAGGCGGGCTCCGGCCCTGGCCCTCTGCTGCTCCTTAGCCTCTGTCTTCCAACACCAGCCTCTGACCCTCCTGCTTGCAGAGCCTGCTTACTCCCTGGGTTGGGGATGTGTGTCCTGGGGAGAGGGGTTGCCCAAAGAACAGTCACTCTTGGGATTTTGGTCTGTCTTTGAAGAGAGGGTGAAGTTTGGTATAGTGACGACGGTAGTAAAAATGGCAGTTATGTGGCCTCATTGTTCATTTCGTCAACACACCTTTATTGAAAGCTTAGGGTGTGGTTACCACTTTGTAGTTTTCTAGGTATCGTTTTAGACTCAGAACTGTCTGACAAGGGGCAAGCAATATCACCTCCACTTTCAGAGGACGGGATAGAGGACCCCTCGGTGGGTGTAGGGACTTGCTCAGGCTCCAGGGTGAGAATCCCAGGCTCGTGTCCAGAATTGACGCCAAGGCTGCAGTCCGCGCTTCCTCACCGTCCTGTATCGGCAGGTGTCTGTGCCCATCCGCCTGCCGGCGCTGGGCCTCGGCGTGCTGCAGCTCCAGCTAGGCCCGGATGGGCACCACACCCTGCCCTCCTCCGTGCGCATCTACCTGCACGGCCGGCGGCTGGCCGTCAGCAGGCACGAAGCATTCCCTCTGCGCGTCGTTGACTCTGGCACTGGTGACTTCGCCCTTAGCAACCGCTACATGCAGGTCTGGTTCTCAGGCCTTAGCGGGCTCCTCAAGGTAAAGGGCCAGGGTGCGAGCCAGAGGGGGGCGTGCGTGGAGGTGGGCCTGTGAGCATGCTGCCACCTGACTGATGGCAGGCCCCGGAGAGGGCGCCTCGGCTCCGAGCTGACAGCAGGGGAAGCTGGGCTTGCCTTCTTGGGGGAAGTTCGTCCGTGCCCTCCCAGGGGGCAGGCCTGACATGCCGTCGTGGGGCCAGGGGTCAGGGCTGTGTTTTTTGGCAGAGCATCCGAAGGGTGGATGAGGAGCAGGAGCAGCGTATGGACATGGAGTTCCTTGTCTATGGCACACGCACATCCAAAGACAAGAGTGGAGCCTACCTCTTCCTGCCCGATGGCGAGGCCCAGGTACCCTGAAGACAGCTCGCAAACCCCAGGGGGGTCAGGGAGCCTCACTCACAGAGGGCACAGGAGACCTGTGAACTGAGATCATGAGGAGGGGCTTGGGCCATCCTCCAGGTTGAGCCCTGCCTGTGGGGGCCTCACCTGTGCTGCCGCCTCTAGGAGGTAGTGGGGTGGGTGAAGAGCTCAACCTCGGGTCTCTCGGGCCAGACCTACTGTGAACAGCCACTTCCCTGTCTGACCCTGGGCTGGAACCTCCCTGCTTTGCTTTCTGTGCTGTGGGTTCAGCTGCTACCTGCTCTTTCTCCAGCCCTACGTCCCCAAGGATCCCCCGTGCTGCGTGTCACCGAAGGCCCTTTCTTCTCAGAGGTGGTGGCATACTACGAGCACGTTCACCAGGTGGTCCGGCTCTATAACCTGCCAGGTGCGCCCTGCAGATGAGGAAGGTCAGAAAGGAGGTGTGGGGCCCACAGCTGTGATATTCTCTTTCTCCTGCCCATGCTCTGTTCCAATATCTGTTCCCAACAAATTGTCGTCTGAGGCAGGGATGATGCTTAAGTAATTCTCTTGGAACGAGGCTCATCCAGAAATGTTGGGAATGGCTTGGGAGTTTGGGTACAGCCTGTCTGGCTCACTCTCAGGCTGTGGCTCATTCTGACACATTTCGAGTCTCTTGACACTCTCCCTCTGTCCTTGTGCCCAGGGGTGGAGGGGCTGTCTCTGTACATGTCATCCCTGGTGGACATCCGGGACTACGTCAACAAGGAGCTGGCCCTGCGCATCCACACGGCCATTGACAGCCAGGGCACCTTCTTCACGGACCTCAATGGCTTCCAGGTGATTGCTGGGACCCGGAGCCCTGGAGACTCCACAGAGTAGGACTTGGACCGTGTTTTGCCTCTGTCACAGGCACCAAGGGGTGGTCTGCTCTGATAGAGAAGGAAGAATCAGGCGCAAGTGGTTAGGAAGGGACTCCTTCAGGTTCAGGACCCTCTGGGACCCAAATATGTGTGTGTGGAGGGGGCAGGCGTCCTTGACCTACTGGCCCTGACCCACAGGTGCAGCCCCGGCGGTATCTGAAGAAGCTGCCCCTGCAGGCCAACTTCTACCCCATGCCAGTCATGGCCTACATCCAGGACGCGCAGAACCGCCTCACGCTGCACACCGCCCAGGCCCTGGGCGTTTCCAGCCTCCGTGATGGTGAGTGGGAACAGGAGCTGTGCACAGGGTAGAGGACAAGAAGGAGAAAGCCATCCCGCCCCCAAGCCTCTTCACCCTGCAGGCTTCCCCTTCCCTCCGTGCTTGCAGAAAGGGTGAGTCATTGACAGCTTCTGTCAGTCACACACAGACGCTGGATCAGGCAGGCGTCTGCTGTCACCCTCTCCCCTGATGCAGGGGCCTGGTGGGGTGGGCTCCCCATTAGATCCCCTCAACGATATCAGAATATTGAACGGTGATTCTCACTTGAGACTTGCAGTCATCTTCTGGATGGGAGAGGGACGGCTGGAAAAGCGCATGGGTGTCGTCACAATGAAACACTTAGCAAGGGAGAAAAATACACACTGTTTCCCTACGCATGGCCATTAAGACAGAGAATGACATTCTTAAGAATCAAAACAAAGGCACAAGGAGTACTGGCCTGGAGCCCGTCATACCAGGCAAGCCCAGGTGGCTCTGTGTCAAAGTGAACAGTTTGCACTTGGTGGCCCCTGAGGCCTCCGGATCTTCCCGTTTCCTGGGTGGAGCCTTATTGCAGGACTGAAAAGTGCCCGGTCCAGGCTCTGCGAGGGGCAGTGGTGAGCGCAGCGGGGACCTAACTCCAGGGTAGAAGCAATGGGGCTCTGCTGCCCCTTCGTCCAGGACTGCCCCAGCTGTAGAATTTTCCTGCAAGCCTGTGTCATTGACTCCTCACCACGCCCAATATCCCTACTCGGTTCTCTCTGCCCTTCTGGGAAACAGCATGTTAAGAAATGATTGTTTAATATGCCAGGGGTTCATCTTAGGGTTTTTGGCCATCTTCCTGTGATTACTCAGAGTAAAAACATGGAGGAACTACTGAAGTCAGAGTCAGGGCTGGGGCGGTGGAAGGGTGGGTAGGGCCGTCCGCAGGGTGGGTAGGGCCGTCCGCATGGGCTCCCTCAAGAGATTCTTAAAAAAACGGGCGCTGGGAAAACCCAATCCCAACGTATGTCAGCTTTGCAATGAGCCCTGTCCCTAAGCATATTTAGAAAACAAAGCCAAGGTGATGTCTGCCATCTCTTTTCCCCAGGGCAGCCCCAAATGACACCTAATTTGAGCCTCTGCCGGACACCATCTGGCTGTCCTCTCTGTAGCTCTCCCTGTGACGACTATGGAGGAAGCAGAGCTGAAGTCTGTCTCCACCCAGAGCAAGGGCAGGAGAGCAATGTTCTAGTTACAATAGAAGCTGCCCAGCCTGAGAAGACCTGTCTGGTTAAGGCCCCGGCAGCAGCTGCTACCAGCAGTATTGTGTTTGCTTATTTACTTTGTTTATGTAGGCCTTCTAGATGCGGCTCCCTGCCTGGGCACCGGGCCTGGTCCCACGCCCAAGTCACAGAGTAGGGACAGTGATCTGTCGGTGTCAGCCTGCTCTCTCCCAGCCTCTGCTTTCTGCCTCTGTGAAGCCAGCCCTTCACCAAACCGCCTTTCAGTCCCAGTTTCCACAGCTGCTTTTTCTCCTGAGTGACTCAGCTCCCTGCCAGCCCACTGGGCTTTTCCCTTAGGTCCTGTGGTCCAGGTTCTTCCAAGGTCACTGTCTGCTTGGGGACGGGGAGGCAGGCTGGGGACTCACACTTAACTTCCCCAGGCCAGCTAGAGGTGATCTTGGACCGGCGGCTAATGCAGGATGACAACCGGGGCCTAGGCCAAGGGCTCAAGGACAACAAGAGAAGCTGCAATCACTTCCGCCTCCTGTTGGAGCGGCGAACCTTGGGCAGCGAGGTAATTTCCGGGCCCCCCTCACAGGGAGCCAGGTCAGGCCAGGCCCCGTGGGCCGCCCCGGGGTGCGCCCGCCTAGGGTTGGGGAGTGGAGCTGGAGGTGGGCAGGGATGGTGTGAGTAGGGCTTGATTCCTGGGTCAGGGGGAGTCAGTCTGATGCTCTGATGCTCCATCTCATGCAGCCTGGAACCTCCCTCCCCTACAGCGCCCTGTCGCCTGTGCCCCTTGTGTTCCTCTCCCAGCTTCCTCTCTGTACCTCCCTTGCCCCCCCCTTCCCCTAGGCCCCCTTGTTCTCCAACCCTCTGTGCGCCAGGCCTGCTCATCTCATGGCTTTCTTTGCCCCCACCAGCCTGGCTTTTTCTCCAAACTGGCAACCATGTTTAGGGACTTGGTCTTTCACAACAGCAGGAGCAGTACCCGAGAGGTAAGGGCCGGCAATGGGTGTTGAACTAGCATTAGCAAGTTGTGACTGGAGTTGGAGCCTGCGATGACAGAGCCTGCCATTCTGTCTCCAGTGCCTGTGCCTCAAATAGAACCTGAGCATCCCCTGTGCTCCGAGGCCTGAGAGGGGACACAGTACATAAGATACTGACTCTGCTCTAAGGATTTACTCGTGGGTAGGGGTCAGGGATAAGCCACGTGTATGAAAATATCAGGTAGAAACGGGTATGTCCACCAGTCCTGAGGAGCCAGAGAACATCGTAGGCCAAGGGGATCTTGGAGGTGGTGCCATTCAAGCACGGCTTTGCTGAATGGGGGCCTGATCTACACACACGACCCGAGGCGCAGGGCGAGGGCAGGAAAGACCACTTGTGGCAATAGCAGTGAGTTCACTCAGACGAGAGCCGCCTGTACGGTGTGTCCAGCCACAAGCCCCACGTGGCTGTTTTAACTAATTAGAACTAAATACGGTAACCAGTTCAGTTCTTCATACTAGTCACATGTCGGGTTCAGTGGCCACAAGCAGGTAGTAGCTTCTGTGTCAGTGTGGATATAGCATACTTCCATTATTGCAGGAAGTTCTACTGGCTGGCACTGGGCTAGCACTGGGGATGGGTTGGGACTGTAGTGGGCCTTGAACGCCTGGATAAGTCTGGACTTTGTCTTGGAGTCCAGTGGAGGATCTGAGCCAGGATGGACATTGTAGGGACTCTGCCCGAACCATGTCACTCTAACAGCAGAGGTTAGGATGGGTCTGTGGAGAAGAGACTGGAGGCAGGGGTGACAATTTAAAGGCTACTCAAGCAGGAAATGTCGGTGGCTGGAACCTAAGCAATGGGAGGGAGAAGTCTGGAGTGGATGTGAGGACACAGCAGAGGGAGGAATGGAGGTCAAGGCAGAGGGAAGTGAGAGATTTGGGGCAATTGGAAGGAGGGTGGCACTAGGGACGGAAATCCAGAATAAGGGAAAGTGGCTGTCTGGAGGAAAGTTCAGCTTAGGCCTGTGAGTGTGACATCCAGGCCAGCCATCCGACTCAGTGGGCCAGCTGTGGGGACCACTGGGCCCGAGAATCAGGGCTGGTGATGCCGTTCCAGGGTCATATTTGAAACCACAGGATCCCTGGGAGGACCTTCTCCATCAGAGGCCCTTACACTGTGGTGGAGCTCACATCTGTCTGTCTCCCATCTTCTCTGCACAGAGAATCTCTGTGATGTGAGGTGTTGCTCACAATAGCGTCAGGGAAGCAAAAAACCCCACAAGAGTCGAGGAGGGATGGCCTAGCGAAGTAGCTTTTTCTAAGTTGTGTGAGACGGGAGGTGGCCACACTTGAAGGGTCCTGGAGCCAGGCAGCCCTCGTATCCAGACCCATCGGGGCAGCGCTGTCCAAAGGAACTGACCTGGTTGTGCTTTTACCCTCATGCTCACCCCTCGCCCCGGCTCCATTCCCTTTCCCAAATCTCGGGCTAATCTTGCAGGTCCCGGATGGCCACTCTACCAGCTACCCATCCCTCCTCAGCCACCTGACCTCCATGTACCTGAATGCCCCCGTGCTGGCCCTGCCTGTAGCTAAGAGGCAGCCCCCAGCCCCTGGTCTGCGCTCTTTCCATCCTCTGGCTTCCTCGCCTCCCTGTGACTTCCACCTGCTCAACCTGCGCATGCTCCAGGCCGAGGTGAGTGTGCCCCTCCGCCCTGTGACTCGAGAACCAAATTCTGGCCTGTTTTATTCCCCAGACCCCTCCCTATCCCAGTACCACCTTCTGAACACTGCCTTTGTACTGTCTGTCACCCAGGATGATACCTTGCCCTCTGCAGAAGCTGCACTCATCTTACACCGCAAGGGTTTTGACTGTGGCCTTGAGGCCAAGAACTTGGGCTTCAATTGCACCACAAGCCAAGGCAAGGTGAGCAGGGCCCAGGTGTGAGAAGGGAGCCCTTGAAGAGAGGAGGTAGGGAAATGGGGCAGCGGGAGTGGCAGGCGTGAGAGAGCTTTTGAGATTGCAGTGAGATCAGGCAGCAACGAAGGGGGTGGGGGTCACACCTTGGGGCTTCTTAGAGGGAAGGGGGAAGCTCCCGAGGCCTGGCGGGGGCAAGTGCTAGACAGGCATGTAGCGGGGAACTGTTCCGTGAGTAGAGGCCTCTGTCAAAGTCGACGACACCAGAAATAACCAAAAGCCATCGCGCTGTGACTTTGTAAGCGCTATTCGTTGTTTAAGCCAGCACTGACGAATGCTTCCATGTGCCAGATCCTCAGAAGTGAACCAAGACGTGGTCCCTGTCCTCAAAGAGCTCGTAGCTCAGTGCAGTGGTTCCCTAGGGTCTGTGGATAGGCTCTGGGGTTGAGCACACCTCGGTGAGCCCGAGGCTGCGTGCACACTTGCACACGTATGTAGGCACATTGCTGCGGAGAGGGGCTGCCGTTTCCTCGAGATTCTTAAAGGGGTGACAGGTGACGTGGAGGAAGAGCTGCCTCGTCTGGCGTGGCAGCACCTAGCACAGCCCTGCCCTTCTCTCCTCTGACAGGTGGCCCTGGGAAGCCTCTTCCATGGACTGGATGTGGGTTTCCTACAGCCAACCTCCTTGACGTTGCTATACCCTCTGGCCTCGCCCTCTAACAGCACTGACATCTACTTGGAGCCCATGGAAGTTGCTACCTTTCGCCTCCGCCTGGGCTAGGGCTTCCTGTGGCCTGAAGAGAAAATTCATCCACAGAGACTGCCTCTAACATAAGGTCGGGTTGGACAAGCCCCATTGGGTATCCTGTCCCGATCTACCTCTTGGAACTGTGATAGACTGGGCTCTGCCCTCATTTCCTGTTTATTGTTGCTTCTGTGTTGGGGGCAACCCAAGGCCCAGTGCTGGGTAGCTAGGGCAGATGCTAGAGAGATAAGGAGAGAAGGCCCTTGGTTAGAATGGGCAGGGCCAGCCTCTGCTTTGGGGTGAGTGGCCGTCCAGTTGGGCACAGGCTCGAGTACCCATCCTTTTCCAAAAATGAGATGAAGGAGAAGCAGGAGAGTTAGGGGAGACCAAATGGGTAACAGCCCAGCATCAGGGTCACTGTAAGTGAGAGCTGGCTCTAGGAGAATCCTGTGATTACATAGGGACTGTATATCCTGGTGTGATAATCAGGGGCAGAGGGACGCTGGGAGGAGGACAGAGGAGTAGAAGGAATTGCCACTTTCTGTAACAACTTCACTCTAAGTGCTCCCTGGCCTGCACACCCTGGCTGGGGGTGGCAGCGTGGCAGAAGGACTCACTAGAGACTATTATGGCCAGAGGTCACAGGACACTTCAGGTACAAAACCCCCATCTCAAACTGGGCACCTGGTCTGTGTGTTGATTTGTGGGATGGTGGCAGGGGCGTGGGGGGTGGTCTCCACCCCACCTAACTCCCCTTTGGTGCCTGTACTCTGTGTACCACTGTCCCTGAGAGCTCCTTCCGGTCATGGGGGCATTTGGCCTGGCACATTTCTTTTCCCTGAAAAGAAAGTGAAGCCTCCGAGACCCCATTTGCATATGGGCAACCTGAGCAGGCTTTCAGCACCTACAGTCTGGCCATGAAGCGTCACCATCAGTACAGTCCTTCTGCGGAATTGTCCAGTTCCTGGCACAGGGACCAGGGATGTGTGAGTAATCAGGAGGCACTGCAGCTGCTCATCAGCCTTCACTTCAGCTTCAATTAATAGGGAAACATTTAAGATAGTCTCTAGAGATGCTGAGACAACATTTGGCAAAATTTTCAATCTATCCCTTAAGATGTTGAGTAAGTTAAGATTAGAAAGAAACATCCTACTCTAGATAAAGGTCTTGATCAGGTCAGACACCATGGGCATTCCCACAAGTCAGATACTAGCCTGAGACCTGCTATTGTTTAAGGAATTCCTGGCACTACTCATTCCTGCAGTATGGCAGATGAGGGAGATGAGTTATAGTTGTCATTATTTGTAGACGACAGAATGGCCGACCTTTCACATCTGAGAGAGTCAGCGGAAGACCTATCAAGAGCCTCTATAAGTTGACCCAGATGATATACATCATGTTCCTATGCCAAATCAGCCCATAAAGTCAACGTATTCCAGTGAGATGGAATGTTTCTTGGAATTCGACAGGTTCTAAAGTTCATTTGGAAGAGTAAATGTGCGGGCATACTGAGAGAATTTAATTCTGAGTAATTCAGGGATGGTGGTGCCGAGGTGGGTGGCAGGTGCTTGTCACCTATGGGACTTCCCAGAGGACTCTCAAATAAGTGACTGTGAGTTCAGGCAGTGGGACCTGGAGTGGGAGCAGACAGAGAGACTGACGGAACAAATGGGAGAGTCCAGACACAGACCCAGGTATACAAGAATTTAGTGTAGGATAAAAGGATTATTCTAAGTGGGGGAAAGAGATGGATAATTTAATAAACAGTACTTTAAGACAACTGGCTATCTATTAAAGTAAGAGAGCTCTACCTCATAGTTTCTACAAAAATTAGTTCCAGAGGGAAAAATCAAAAAATTAAACTACAAAATTACTGAAGAAAATATAGGGTATTTTTAGACCTTTGGTGTGGGATGGTCTGTTCTAAACATAATAAGAAACCTAAAAGATACAATGAGGGAAAAAATAAGAGATTTTACCACAAAAAAATATCCAAATTCCTGTATGATGGAAAACAGCAAGGTTAAAATGTAAATGACAGATTTGAGAGAAAATATTTGCAGCACTTAAAACATTGCTAAGTACAGTTACTTTAGGAGAAAAGCTTGCCTTGGGGTCCTTAGAGTAAGTCACTGGGCTTGCTGAGCAGCTACCTAAATGTTCTAGAGTGACACGGAGGACTTCTTCCAAACCATCCAGGCTTGCAGCCGCCAGCTTCAGGCCAGGGCATGTGGAATCCTTCTACATCACAGTGAAAGAAATAAGATTATCAATGCAAAGTGCTTAGCATAGTGCTTAGTACATATAAGAGCTAAATAAATATGAGCTGTAACCACACTAGTAAAGGATGCTAAGCAGTTACACTATAGCAGGTGTTATTCGCTAGTATATGATTTGTAATAAATGGTAAGCGAGAATCTGTGAACCCCCTAGGAAATTAGCAGAATAAAGGCTATTACCTTTGGAGGTCTTAAATGTGCAATGAAATTATTCACCTGCCCGGAAATGAAATGTTCATTCCTACACACTGGCCTTCTAGAACTGCGTAACGCAGGATTGGTCAAGGTGTGGTCCAGGATCATCAGGAGTCCAGCGTTCTTGCCTGTCCTGACTGGGACTGCCTATTCAGCCGGGATGCTGGAATGAGGGTCTGTGGATCAGAGTTGCAGCTCCCTGAGACTCCCTGAGACACATCACAAGAGTAAGAAATAAAATCTTGTAGTACATGGGGGGAGAGCAGATCTCTGGGCACAAACCTATGGACTAGTCCCTCGGAATAGGGGCCAAAGAATCTACATTTTAAGCTCCCAGATGATTCGTTTACATACATCATTTGGAAATGGGTCTCCAATTTTAAGGCAAGCAGCAACCCTTGACCATGGAGCTCTGGACTGACCATGGACCTCACAGTTCTGAGAGTTAGAATCAAAAGTGGATCTGGTACCGAACACAGAATCAACTTGAACCACTAGAAATGGATGGAATTCTGTTTCTGCACCTCTCAATCCACCTGGAACCATTCCATTTCCATGAAGAAGGGAGGGCTGTATGGCCCATTGGAATGACGAAGAGAGAGGCAGATTCAAACTAAGAACTGGGTCCTCCTGCGCAGGGTGAGCCAGGCCCACACCACACTCTGATTTGGCTTGGGTAGTGGATGAGTATAACCTTTAACACATGAAGAGTGACATCTTTAACCTGAACTTGATCTGCTTCCCATACTGTCACTGTGTGGTTAGCCAATGACACTCAGGCACTCACAGAGGAGGGAAATCACAGACTGGGTGGTGGGATAAAGCTTACCACCAAAACAGATATCTGAACACCTTTGTTTTTCCCAAAGAAAAATGTGTACCAAGAATAAACACTTGAAGGGGCAATTCTCATGGATGGACTTGTCTTAATTCTCACTGGAAAGACCAGATCCTTCACAACAAACCTCAATTTTACTTGAGAGCCAGTGAGAATTCAGTTGCCAAGTGGGTCTTCAAAGAGCCTCCATCCATTCTGGCTCCTGACTTTGGACCTCCCTAGTTGAGAATAAACATGAACTGGAAGTGAACTCTACATAATTAGGTAGTCTAAGATTGGAAGGGTTGGGGATAAGATCTTGGCATTTGGAATGTGACAGAGTTGAAGATTTAAGATAGCATTGGTGTGGAAGCTTGAGAAGCTCTAAAGATAGGTTTCCCTTTCGGAATACATAGGAGCTTGGAGCTTGCACTCAAACTAGAGGAGTAAGCACAGCTATATTGCTGCTCCCTCAACTCCTGATGCCTAAGAATGCTAAATGAAGTATTTAAATGTTAAAGCGTTCTAAGTCTAGGTCAGAAGCAAAACTTTTGCTTCTCAGCCCAGCAAAAGACAAAGTGAGCATGCATGTAAACTGTGGGGTGCCCTATTATCACAGACTTAAGGTAGTAATGTATTAATATTAATGATGGTTATAGTTGGTTATGCAGAATGTCTTTGTCTAAATACTAAAGTATTTAAAGGTGCTAAGGCATCAGGCCAGCAGGTTAATTCCAAGTGGTTCAAGGAAAAAAAGTTACTTATCCTATACTTCCAGCTTCTCTATAAGTTTCTGATTCTTTGAAAAATGTTTGCATTTAAAAAATGCCTATTTTCTCTGTTGGCTCCTATCAAACGAGTTGTCCAAGGAGGCCTCAGATTTATAATCCAAATCTACTAGCCTATTCAGACCTGATCTTTACTACGTCCAGTGTTAGTGACCTCAATCGTGCTCACTCTTGTCTGGTTAAAAGCCCAGCGTCAGGGTTCTGATTCTGTCACTGTTCCATATGTTTGATCATTAAGAAACTTTCTCACTAATCCAAGCTTCTTATTTCTTCTCTATAGAACGAGAATAATCTCAACCCTGCCCATCTCATCTGGTTATTATAATTATAAAGAACATGACATAACACGTGAGGTTTGTAAAACGTCAAGCACCTTGTGACAGTCATTCCAAAGGTACAGAAGGGGTTAATGTTTGTTAAATGTCCTGAAATTAAATTTTAAACCACTTAAAAACTGCAGATTGACTTTTAAGACTTTGGTAAATATTGTTTTTAAAAGTGTAAGAAAAAAGTATTTTTAAAAATCCTGTAATCCCACCCCCAGAAAAACTTATTTTTTAAAAAATGAAAACCAAAATTCTCCAAAACGTTACATGCTGTGGCCTACCTTAAGAGGATTAGAGTGAGCTTTTGAACTTTATCCGTTTATCTGGAACTGTCCTGAAATTCGTTTTCCTTTCAAGTCATCTGTTGCCCTTCGCCCTTTTTTTTTTTTTTTTTTTTGCAGAAACTACACTGGGGCCTTCTTTGGGTGAATAACTAGCGTGGTCCAGAACGACGTGGCTTTGAACTAACAGTTTCCTCCTCCCCACATGTGCCCTTTTTAAGGATGCTAATGAGCCTCAGTGGCTGAGAAGAGACCACACATCCACCACCCGGTGACCCTACAGCAGACGCCAAGCAAACCTCTGTTGCTCCTCCCAGACCCCGCCCACGGAGCCACTTCCGGGGGCACCCGGAAGTCCCTGTCGCTTAGCAACCAAAGGCAACCAAAGGAAACAGCGAGGTGATAGGGCTGAGACCTAGGGAGGGTTGCGACCTGGAGTGTAAGGGACCCGCAGTCCCCCACCGGCACTGTCAGGTTGTTGCTGGGTATCTCGCGTGGTCAGCAGGAGCTGCCAGCAGGCTAGCAGCACTTTCCAATACATCTGTCAACCAGTCCAACTTTTTTAACCAGGAAGACTACTACCATTTTTTGAGCACCTATGTGTCAGGTTCTAGCAGGCACGGCAGGTAATTAACCCTGAGAATCACACACCCTTTCTCACTGATAAGGAAGCCAAGCTCAGAGGGGTTGAGGTCCTCAACCGCGAGGGACCCATTTCAGGGGGCAGGGCAGGTATCCCACCTACCAGTTCCCCACTTCAGAGGCTGGAGAAGGAGCGACCCACAGCAACTTAAACCTTTACCCACCATGCTTTATTTTCCATGACGTCTATGAACTAATGTTTATACAAGTCCCTGAGGGGCCAGAGATGCCACCATACAAAATGACAGACCCAAGGCCTGAAGGCAGTGAACGCATTAGAAGTGGATGGGGCGCATCAGACTCCCACAGCTGGGGCTCAGCTGAGTTGGCAAGAGACCTTCAGAGTGAGAAAGACGAGTGGTTTTTGGCTACTGGGCTGAGTGAACCAGGGGAAGCTCCGGAGGCACAGAAAGGCTGGAGTCTGCCACCTGAGGGCGCCCAGCACGGCTCAGAGGGTCAGTCCCCGCTCCTTGAACAGCTGCATTAGAGCCTCTTCCAGCTGCTGGTTTGTTCCCTGAAGCCCCTTCACCACCTGCGCAGCCCATCGAAGTATTCCTGGACTCGATGTTCCGACCATCCTGCATGTGAATGGACAGAAAACTGCTCATGGGACGTCCAGGACAGCGCTGGATTTTGCCCACTTTCTGGGCGGCCTGGAGCAGGGCCATGAGATGACTTCTCGATGGTATATTTGTCCTGAAAGTTTCCCTTTGACCCAGCTACAGCATTTCTGTCCTATGAAAACAGATCAGAGTAGTCTAGTAGCATTTGTTTGGGGAATTGACCAGAATGCCCTGGCTTTTTTTTTTTTTTCCCCCAGGAGAACGGACCAAACTGTGCCTCCAAAAGGTGGCCCCTTCCCTTTCCTTCAGAGCTGATGGGGAGCCTACCCTCTGGGGTGCAGCGCTTCAGGTCCCTCAGGTTGTGCAGCTTGTCTGCCAGCTTCACCAGTTTAGCCCCTGGGCTGCTGTGCGGCGCCTGCTCCACCTGCAGTCGCTTTCTCTCCAGCTTCGGCAAAGTCTTGTCATCTGTCACCTCCTCCACCAGACCCCGCACTTGGGCCCCAAAGTGCAGCTCCACCTCATCCAGGGTAGTGTCTGTGTCCTCCACCGTGTCGTGGAGCAGGGCTGCCTGGGATCAGGCGTCCAATTAGCGCTGTGACACCAGCCAACGGCTGCCCACAGCTGAACAGGCCCCTGACCCCCAGCCCAGCCTCCTGGCGGCGGAGGAGGAGTTACCTGTAACACCGCGATGTCGGTGATCCCCGCCTCATGGGTCAGGATCCGAGCCACACCTGACAGGGCAAAGCAGGAAGTCAGACCGGAGGAGGACCCAGGGCGGCGTGTTGTGGATTTTGTAGAGCCGGTTGTGGCCCTTCACTAGCCGGGTGGCCTTGGGCAAGTCCTTTACTCTCTTTGGGTGTCAACCGTACACAGGGAACAGTTATGCCCGCCGCCCCGGGTTGTTGTGAGGTTTAAACACCAACAGTGCCTAGCACAGGCTTGTTAGAGAGCAGGTGCTCAATGAAGTGCACGCCCTCCGAGCTCCCTTCCCGGTCCCGTTCCCTAGACGCCGCTGCGTTTGCGCGCACCGAGGGGTGGTTTATGTAGGGGGTCCCTTCGGGGTCCTTCCGCCGCTGCCCTCGGTGCTTGCGAGCCGCGAAGTCGGCAGCCTCTAGCAGCTGCGCCGCTTCGGAGCCCATCGTGAAGGTGGGACGGCGGACTGCAGTTCTGACAGCCCAGGGAGCCCCAGAAGCCCTGCTGGAGCGGCCACAGCGCCTCCTGGTGCTGCGGAGGCCTAGGGTCTGTGGAGTCTGGTACAAATGGGTTCCTTTTGGAGCTGCCACTCCAGAGGGACCTGCCCTCAACACCTCAGCCCCTGGTTCAGTGCTCTCTGCTGGCGGCGCTGGGAGAATGTGGCGTGGCTCTCTGAGTGCCCAGCGTCTAGGAGAAGGAGGAAGACAGAAATAAGACAGTGGCCTCTCAGTGTGCTGAGTAAAGGGTAGGCAAGCACAGGAGATTTTTAAGGAAGAGGAAGGGCAATTCACCTAGCCTCAAGGTCAGAGCTGGCTTCTCCCAGGAGGGACTTCTGCCCACATGAAAACACAATCTTCAACCTGTCAGTGCTCTGAAAATTCTCAAGTACTCAAAAGAACTTTCCCTTCAGGATGGGCCTAGTTGCTATGGGCAGGGGAGCCTCACTTTTGGGCCCAGAAGACCCCAGGGCCTGACCCTCTGAAAATTTAAGCTGCCCGGAGTCCCACTGAATTGCCTCAGACTTCGGCTTCCAGGCAGCCTCATGTTTCTGCAGGAAGTGTCTTCTTTCTTCTCGGCTTCTGGGACAAAATTTGTATTTCTTTCTTGTTCCATAAAGGTTCCTGCTTCAGACCCTGGCACCTGCTATGGGCCTTGGGGTGATGTGTGTTGTCACTGCTGTTCTGGGAGCATGACATTGTTGGACCTCAGGCAGGCACTAGAACAACACTTAACATTGCTTCCAGCCTTTTGGAGAAGTTCCTTCTCTGAGGGGACAGCAGCTATGAAATATGAAGAGTAAAAGGACCTGGAGACCCCGAAAGAGCTTTCTCTGTGACATGAAGTAAGTTAGTAGCTACGTAAACTCCAATCAGGTAGCTTTTGCGCTTTGGCTGGTAGGTCGGGCAGATGAGGGCTCAGGGGAGCCCTTAATGAAAGGACTCGCCCTTGATTTTCAGCTAGTCCTGGTGGTTGCCACGACGCAGAGGTTAGGGAGTGATGCTCCAAACACTGGAACTGAGGTCTCTGGGGCCTGAAATGGAACAATCAGAATTCCCAGGGCTTCCACGGCAGCCTGTAAGTTCAGAGTGGGTGGAGAGAAACCTATCTGGCTCTGAATGCTTGTCTGTTCTTCAGGCTAATGGCTCAGCTTCTCTCTCACCCTTCTTTCTGTCCTCTAGTCTGCTGAGCCTTTCCTCTTCAGCTCAGAAAACCTTAGGCAGCTTGGAGCCACAGTCCCCACATTTTCCAGCAGAAGACAGAAACTCAGTCCCTTCATTTCTCTCTAGAGGTCTGTGACAGAGAAACTTAAGGTTTGTGTTACTGGTGCCTTGGGGATTGATTGTTTTTCCTTACTATCTGCAGCCATGGCTCAGAAAGAGAGATGTTGGGGTTCCTAGGGTGGAGGCGGTGACCTCTCATGGGCTTCCCGAGGAGGCTGTCATTGGGGCTACTCCTGCTCTTCGGCTGGATGACCCTTGCCCAGCCCGCCTCTCTCTCAGGTACAGCACTCTCCTCCCCCACCCCCTTCAGGTCCCCTACTCTCTCATAAGGACATGGGCTCCTCCGGGACGCTGGTGGGGAGGAGGGGAGCCTGCCCCCGGTAACTGCTGATCCCTTTTACTTTGCCAAAGGGGTGTAATGGGTTGTGGGCAGACCATTCCTGCCTGTCTCCAGCCTCCTTGCCCCTTCATTCAGCATTGGCCCAGTACCCTCACTTGTGCCAGACCACCCGGGATGCCGATGGCCGCCACTACCCTGGTTTCTTCTGTCCCCGGCTCACGGATGCTCCAGAGGAAGCCTACTGCTGCCACCTGCAGGCTGCAGGGGGCTCCTGCTGCACCCGGGATGAATTCCAGGCCCTACACCAGGTCAACCTGTCCTCCCTTCCGCCTCCGCCCATCCTCAGGTAAGAAGTCCAGCTCCAGAGCCAGAGGAACACTGCGGGGGGGAGGGGACCTGGGCTCTGTTCCTAAATTCAGGGTGGAGGCTCGTAGCTTACAGACTAGTGGAGAGACAGACCTCAAACAAAATCACGTAAATAAATGATTAGAAACAGTTCTGGGAAGGAAAATTTCAGGGGGATGTGAAAGCTTCAGGGTCCCTGTGAGCTCCCTGACTTCTGCTTTTATTCAGGGAGGGGATCCGAGCTTTCTCAGAACTCTCAGAGGCTCTGTAACGTAGTGGGCCAGCATCCTGATACCATCCCCTCTCCCACAGGGGCCCGGGTCCGCTCCTAGCGCTGAGCCTCTATGGCCTGCTGCTTGCGGTTCTGGTGACTGCAGACCTCGTGCACTTCTGCCGCAGTAGGAGACCGGCCGGCTGCGGCCGCCGCGGGCCTGCCTTTAGGTCCTCCGCCGCACGCCCTCTGCAGGTCTCTGCGGGAATACACTAGGCGCGCCCGGGGCTTTTTCTGCGCCTGCGACCAGGCCGAACGCCCCGCCCCTCCCCCGGGCGCGTACGCCTTGGCCCCGCCCCCTCAGGTCACCGCCTCTGACGCACACGACTGAGGGAGGAGCAGCATTCCCCAGCCCGGACCCACCCCACCCCAGAGACTGTACCTGCTCTGGCCTGGACCTCCTTTCCGCGATGACTGTGAGTGATCCAGGGACCCCCGAACCCCGGCCCGCCACTCCTGGGGTGCGTACCTGTTGCCCCGCGCCATTACCATTTTGCACATGTTCTGACCATTCCGTGGCCTCTTTCTCCCCGAGTCTTGACCCTCCGTGGGGTTCGTCTCCAATCCCCAGGCACACACAGCACCCCCGTCCCCACCTCCACCCCGCTCAGCTCCCCGGCTCTGCCCTTAGCCCACCTCCGAGGTTTTTATCCCTTCCCTCCACAGGCCAGCTCAGTGGAGCAGCTGCGGAAGGATGGGAACGAGCTATTCAAATGCGGGGACTACGAGGGTGCTCTGACGGCCTACACCCAGGCCCTGGGTCTGGGCGTGACGCCCCAGGACCAGGCTGTTCTGCACCGGAACCGGTCCGCCTGCTACCTGAAGCTGGTGAGGGAACTGGCTGCTCTTCCCCTGGCCTGCGGGGGTCCTGGTTTCCCCACCTTGCTTCTGCTTGGGCTCTGGCTGGACATTCACTTTCCAAGACCACCCTCTCCTGTCGGGTGTCATTTTGGCCTCCGGTTAATGGGGGACCTGGCACTGTGGAGAACAACCCTGCTGCCCAGTTAGTGCCGGGAAAAGATGAACAGTCTCTCAGGCTCCTGTTTTCTATTCTTACAGGAAGATTACGACAAAGCAGAAATCGAGGCATCCAAAGGTAAGGCACGTGCCCTGTGTGGAGCTGTGGGGCTTCTGTGGTGGGCAGAGATTCTGGGACCACTGCACCCTCACAGTCTCCTCCTTTTGCCCCTGAAACACATCTGCCTCCTCTTTCCTACTTCCTTGGGCATTTCCTTCTCTGCAGTTACTCTCACCTTTTCTGAGGCTGAAGTACTGATCCCCACATCTGTCCCCCAACCTTCCTCTGGCCCTCAAGATCTTTCCCTACTGCTTTTGCCTGGAGACAGTGGCCTCATGGGCGCTTACAGAGCTCCCGTTTGTGCTCAGCCATTGAAAAGGACGGTGGGGATGTCAAAGCACTTTACCGGCGGAGCCAAGCCCTAGAGAAGCTGGGCCGCCTCGACCAGGCTGTCCTTGACCTGCAGAGATGTGTGAGCCTGGAGCCCAAGAACAAAGTTTTCCAGGAGGCCTGCGCAGCATCGGGGGTCAGATTCAGGAGAAGGTATGTGAGCGACAGAGAGAGTATGGCATTGACCGGCGGTAGAGGGACACTGGTAAATGGATCTGGGTGTAAACACAGTTCTGCAGAGAGGTACTGATGGTGCATGTGTTATAGAATGATGCTCAGCTTTACAAACTAAAATAACATCAAGGCGCTGTTTTTTAGTGGTCTGGCAAACATTTAAAGTTTGTACACTTTGCTGGAAGGAGGGAGGCAGACACTTAAGTGGTGGGGTTGGGGGGCTATGGGCCCACTCATGGCTGCTGGTGGGGGTGTAAGTTGTACAGCTCTGTGGGAAAATATTTTAGCATATCTCTTACAATTTTAGATGAGCGTATCATGTTTACTTGTCTCCCCTTACCCATGTACATGAGCAGGCATATGTCTGTTTATTTCAGCCTTGTTTGTCTTAATGAAGAATTGCAACATGCCATATGCCAACTATAATTGAAAAATTAAAAAGTGACTTTAAAACACCCCCAAATTTGAACTTGCCTAAATGCTCTGCAACAGGGGAATGGCTAAATAAACTGGACGATGCCCATACAGCTGACTCCTACATAGGTTACTTGGAAAAGGAAAATATATAACAACACACATAGTGAGATGTCATTTATGTTAAAACAATCCTCTGTATACTCACCCAAAATAGTGCCATCGTTTTTCTGTGAGTATACCTGGGTATGTAAATATGAAGGAAAATCATTTAAAAGATACACATTAAAATCACAGTGTGTGGCCCTCAGGAAAGGAATGGGATGAGGGGGCTTTTCCAGGAAGACTTTCCTTCATCTGTCAGTTTTTTAAATAAAGAGGCCGTTATTTGTGTGGCACATGCATTTAAAAATTAACATAAAAATCTAAAGGCTATCGTGAACTATAACTGAGCTTGAGTTAACCAGATAATTTGGTGTTAGAATGCTGACACATTGGAAGCATGTAATACAAAGGGAAATACCTTATTGAAAGGTTGAGACCTGGGAAAGCAACTTATGTTCCTCTCAGTGCCAGCTCTGTTTGATTAGCAGGGTCTGCCTAGGGCCCTGTGTTGAGAAGGATTAGGAAGCAGGCCACCTGGGCCTAGCAGGAAAATGTGCTGTGATTGATGAGTTGTGTCTGCTATGGATGCAAGAGGGGAAGGGGGGTGTAGCATACCTTCTAGGCTTATGCCACCATCCGTGCCCAGAAACTGGGGAGGAAAAGGGCTCAAGATGATCTTGATCATTCAGATTATTTCCTAAAACTATCAAAAAGAGAATTTTCGACCTAAAGGGAGAGCTGGCGATTACCTCATGACCTCTGCTGACTCCCTTGCACGAAGTGTAAATGCTGAGTTCAGTGCCACGGACAGTGCATCCATGCTTCCCCAACATAGATGGCACCACTGGTAATGCGTTGCCTTGAGGCTAACAGGATGCCTCCCCTTCTGCCTTCAGTGTGGGTGCCACCCCTGCTGCCCTAGCAGGAAGTCACTGAGAGAGGCAAATAGCTGCAGGAAGTTCAAGAAAGCTACCAGGCGAGTCTATTCCTGCCCAAGGTAGCTTGGTGCCAGCCCTAAGCACAGACATTCTGGCTGTGCCTCCCAGAGATGGGAGCAGGCCCTGGGAGGAGAAGGAGAGAACAATGAGGGAATGTGTTGTCTCTGGTCAACAGAGGTGATTTCTTCCATACTTTTGTTGGTTTGTCATAGGTGCGATACATGTCCTCGACAGATGCCAAAGTGGAACAGATGTTTCAGATCCTATTAGACCCACAAGAGAAAGGCACTGAGAAGAAGCAGAAGGTATGGGGCCTGGACCGAGCAAGTAAGGGCTGAATTCCCAGTGAGCTGCCCACCCACGGTGCCCTCTCTGTGCACAGAAGCCCCTGTGGTCCGGGTCTGCTTGTCACTCATCAGATCGTGCTGCTGGGCTCACAGAGCCTGGGGCCTGAGTATGAGCCAAGGAGAGGGGAACCAGTGTTCACTGAGCGCCTGTTGGTCCTGTGCCAGAAGCTGGGTTTACAGGCACAGTCCCTGCCCTTTAGGCTCTGCCAGGGACTCAGGATCCCATGTACTCTGACCATCAACCGAGAGTAGGCTCTTCTCTCTACCTACAAAGAAAGACACTAAAGTGCTATGTGCAGTGCCCATGCCATCGTGTGCTTCTTTGACACAGGCTTCTCAGAACCTGGTGGTGCTGGCCCGGGAGGATGCTGGAGCTGAGAAGATCTTTCGGAACAATGGGGTCCAGCTCTTGCAACGCCTGCTTGACACGGGAGAGGCCGACCTGATGCTGGCTGCTCTGCGCACGCTAGTCGGCATTTGCTCTGAGCACCAGTCACGGGTAGGTGAGGTCTAGTTCCTGCCTTGGTCAGTCCATCCACCCACCCTACCACCCTCATCTTACTCCAAAAAGAACAGCGTAAGGCAGAGTACAAAGAGATGTGTAACAAGAGAAATTAAAATGGCTCAAAAAAGACCAACATGATTTGAGACAAACGGGCTAGGAAAGAGCAAAGCCACCCACTGACACCTGAGCACTTGGCTTGGGGAAAGGGGCTATTGAGTGCGAGCCAGGCTTTCCTGTAGCTGCTCACGGCAGCTGGTCATGGAGAAGGCTGGTTGCTGATTTCATTCTCTGCCCAGGCGGGGAAAGCAAGCCCCTTGCAGAGAGCAGGGCACCTGTCCTTCCCTGACAGTCCTACAGGCATTTATCCAGTAGGGGGCACCTACGGTGCTTGATGTGGTCATGAAGGGCTTAACCCTGAAATGCCTCTCAGCATAGACTAGGGTGTCCGGCAGACAGTTCAAAAACAGTTCACTGAGTACCTTGTTAGTCATGTCTGAGTACTTGCCTGAGCTGACTCTGAGCTGACTGGAACCAGGGAACAAGGACTTAACCATTAGTTGCTTTTAGGGGAGCCAACAATTTCTAGCTCAGCGGTGAAACTGAAATATTCTGTAAAAGCTCTTTAGGCCAAATTCAGGCTATACTCCTGGGTCTCTTAGGACTAAGTGGTAGACCCACGTGGATACCGTCTGCCACCCTCAGCCTTCCTCCCCTGCCCTGTGTGAACTGGGACAGAGCCACGTGGACCTGCCGGGCTTTCCAGCCTAGAAATGGGGCGGAGAGGCTTGTGGTTCGTTCCATGCATTTCCACATCCCCAAGGTGTAGACAGGGCTTCAGGGTAGGCACTGGAGAGGAACTGGGTGTCTTTGACCTGGTAGTCAGATTTGTCCAGGCTTAGGTGTCTCCTTCCTGGGGAGACATGAACCAGATTGGCCGCTCTCGGGGCCACATTATTCTCTGATGGGAGCTGAGGAGAGGGGAGGTAGCGGTGGCTGCTTCTGTAACATTTTCTTTCCAGCAGAATACTCTAGTCATCCTCTCCCGGTCACACCCGGTCATGCTACTCTGTCTTCACTTGGAGCTGCTTCCGCAAATGTTGTTTGTCCTGGCCACACCACAAACCCAGGCAGGGGTCTCTGTGGTGGCTGCCCTTCACCAACTGGAGGCTCTGTCCCTCTCTCTCCCACCAGACAGTGGCGACCCTGACGTGCTGGGAACTCGGCGGTCGTCTTCATCCTCGGTGTGGAAAACCAGGCTGTGTCCCTGGCTGCCTGCCACCTGCTGCAGGTGATGTTTGATGCCCTCAAGGAAGGCGTCAAGAAAGGCTTCCGAGGCAAAGAAGGCGCCATCATCGTGGGTGAGTTGAGTGTCGCTGTCACGGAGTGGAAAGGGCTGAGCCAGCCAGGCCAGGCCTTTTGAAGCCAGACTGGCAGGTGCAGAGTTTTCAGGAATATGGCTTGATGACAGTATTTTATTCTAGATTCTTAAGCGGCCAGGGTGGGGAAGGCTGGAGCCCAGCCCAGAGCCCAGGATGCAGGTCCGCCTCCCTGTGTCCCCCTGGCCTCTTGGGGAAGTTCAAAGGGCTGGGCCACCATAGAACCCACTTATATCTTCTTGTTGCCAGATCCTGCCCGGGAGCTGAAGGTCCTCATCAGTAACCTCTTGGAGCTGCTGACCGAGGTGGGGGTCTCAGGCCAAGGTCGAGACAACGCCTTGGCCCTTCTGATTAAAACAGTGCCCCGGAAGTCTCTTAAGGACCCCAACAACAGCCTCACCCTCTGGGTCATTGACCAAGGTAGGTGATAGCTGTTGTAGAAAGAGATTGAGCATTTTGTTGCATTTTGCTTGGGTGGCTGGGCCTGCTTATTGCAGCAGCGGGCACCCAGCCACGTGTCTACACTGAGGTGCACCCTGTGGCCTGTGCTGCACCTCAGGGAACTCAGAGTTAGACCTTAGCCATGAGCGTGAGCTCATGTGTGCACGTTGAGCAGGCAGGGTGACAGGAGGCCGGATCAGCTTTCTGTATCTGAAGGCTTTTTCGGTGAACGAGTATTGCTTCTGTATGCAGGAAAAAAATATTCAAGTTAATATATGAATTCATACTGCTCTCTTTCCTTAAACGATAAACAAAGAAAGCTTGGCAAAAGTCCCTGCATGAGCATATCTATTGGGTGCCTGCCTTCCTTTGTTACCTCAGTAATCCCGTGAGGCATGGGTGTTATTTTCCCTTAAGTTAAGCACCTGAGGAACCTCAAGGCCATAGAGCATTTGGCCCTACTGGCCAGACCTCACTTCTGAGGTCCCTGACTCCACAGCTGCCTCTGTTGGCGGCGGGTCAGCCAGCTGACTCTCGAGGCTGCCCTAGGCACAGCTGTCTGCGCCCTGCAGCCTGATCCGGCGCTGACCTGCTTTCCCGTGTCCCCCAGAAACCGCTCCCCTTTGCCTGTCAGGGTTGGAACCAATGTTCTGCTTCTAAATCGTTATCTTTTTAGGTCTGAGAAAGATTCTGGAGGTGGGGGGCTCTGTGCAGGAGCCTCCTGGGGCGCTCACGGTGACAGCAAACAGCCGTATGAGTGCCTCCATTCTCCTCAACAAGCTTTTCGATGACCTGAAGTGTGATGCCGAGAGGGAGAATTTCCACCGACTCTGTGAAAACTACATCAAGTGAGTGGGTCGGCGCCGTCTCCCACCGCCAGGGGCCCCGGCAGGAGTCCTCACTCCTTGGAGAGGGACAGCAGAGAAAGGCTTCCAACAAGGGGAGCAGCCGTGCAGGGGACCAGAAGGGGCTAGAGTGGTTCCAAGGCCCTCTTCTTGTTCCAGAGTGACCTCCCAGGGACCTTCTTTCTCACATCAATTCTCTACAATGCCACAAATGCCATCAAACACATACTGTGTTTACTGAGCACTTACTACATCTTTTTGGACACAGCAGTGCAGCGTGACAGTCTCACCCTTAAGGAGCTTACAGCTGGGGGAAGGCTGATGAAATAAGCAGGGCAGTTCCATATTGTAAAAGTACAGGAAAAGAGATAACGGCCGTGTGAGTGAGAGGTGGAGTGTCATCGGGGAAGGCGTGAACGAAAGCCTAGATGAGGAGCACCCTGTCGGGGACAAGGCCCTGTCGTCCTGTTGGCAGCCTTTCTTGCCGTTCCTGCCCAAGTAGTGCAGATGCTGTCCAGTGGAGGGGAGGGGAGGGAAGGAGAGTCTCTTTATGCTGCTCTATGTGATGGCTGTCACCCTGTGCCCCTCAGGAGCTGGTTTGAAGATCAAGGGCTGGCTGGGAAGCTACGGGCCATCCAGACAGTGTCCTGCCTCCTGCAGGGCCCTTATGATGCTGGCAACCGGGCCCTGGAGCTGAGTGGTGTCATGGAGACCGTGATCGCTCTGTGTGCCTCTGAGCGGGAGGAAGAGCAGCTGGTGGCTGTAGAGGCCCTGATCCATGCGGCTGGCAAGGCCAAGCGGGCCTCATTCATCACTGCCAACGGTGTCTCGCTGCTGAAGGACCTTTACAAACGCAGTGAGAAGGACAGCATCCGCATCCGGGCGCTGGTGGTGAGAGGGGTAGCCCTGGGCTGAGCAGGTAGGCCGCCGAGCCAGGATACCAGGCTGGCTGGTGTCTCAGGCAGCGGCCCCGCCACCTCCTAGGAGAAAATATGGGATGTGCAGGGCCTTGTCCAGGCCAGAGGCATGGGCCTAGGTGCCTCCTCCCCCAGGGTTCTAGGTCAAGTCAGAGAGATGAACCTTATACACAGAGAGCACTAGCCAGTGCAGGCGGCATATGCTGACCCCTGGAAGCAGCGAGAGAAGCTCCAGGAGGAGGTGATGAAGGAGTTTGGAGCACACGCTGGGCCGGGCTGGTCAGAAGGGCTGTGTGGAAAAGCTGGGCCTGCAGGTGGCCCCAGGAGCTGGTGTTTTGGGGTCTGGCTTTCATGAGCCTATTGCAGCCATGCGCCTTGGGGAAGCTGGTCTTTCCCCTGGGGCACTTCGTTTCTCCATCCTATAATAAAGGGTCTTGGCCTTACCTACACCTGTAAAGAGGTTTTTTGTTTTTTGTTTTTTGTTTTTTTTTTTTGTTTTGTTTTTGTGAGGTGTGGAAAGGAACAGCAAATTCCAGGACTGATCTGGAGGGGCTGGGACCCAGAACAGCACAGTGGCTAACATGTCAGTCTGTTAACCAGGTTCTTTGTTACATGGCCACACCAATAGCTCATTTTGCTGCAAAATGCTCTAGGCGGTAGCCTGGCAGGGGGTGTGTGGCCTCCTGAGAGCCTGGCAGAGTGCCAGGGAGGAAGCCCATGTCAGGCGTGCAGGAGTTCAGCTCTGCATCCATCCCTGGAGGCCAACAGCTGCCCCTTGCCTCTTCTCCAGGGACTGTGTAAGCTCGGCTCGGCTGGAGGGACTGACTTTAGCATGAAGCAGTTTGCTGAAGGCTCCACTCTCAAACTGGCCAAGCAGTGTCGCAAGTGAGTCATCTGGCGTTGCTGTGGCTCCCCACCTGTCAGTCTGACCTCGGCAGAGGAGGCTCTGGGTAGAGAGTGGGATCTCCTCACTGCCCTGCTCTTCCCCCGGCAGACCTTTCTGGTCCTGCCTTGTGAACTGCTTCCCTTGTGAACTTGAGGGATGCTCAAGCCTCTGGTGTTTCCCCCTTGGTCCTGGTGCGCCCCTCCTCGCCTCCCATCTGACTGTCGTCCACTTCCCTGCCTGTCTCCAGGTGGCTGTGCAATGACCAGATTGATGCAGGCACTCGGCGCTGGGCAGTGGAGGGTCTAGCCTACCTCACCTTTGATGCTGATGTGAAGGAAGAGTTCGTAGAGGACGAGGCCGCCCTCAAGGCTCTATTCCAGCTCAGCCGGGTAGCTCTATGGGTTCTGTAGTCATCGGGGACACTGTCTAGGCTATTGTGGCCGCCCAAGGGAGGGAGGTCAGGTAGCCCAGGTGGCCACACTGTGTGGCATGGGCATACTGGCCAGCACCAGCGGTATCAGAAAACACCCTCTCTGGAGGAGTTGGGGAGGTCAAGTGCGTGAGCCTGCAAAGTTTGGGGCAGGCTGGGGCCTGGGGACATTCCCAGGTTCATCCAAATGGTCCGGTCAAGGGTAGATATGGGGGCCCAGGCCTGGGTGGTGTTGATCCCAGTGCTGCTTTGCCTCCTGGGATGACTGAGTGACAGTCCCTCTGCTCCTGGCAGTCTGAGGAAAGGTCGGTGCTCTTCGCGGTGGCCTCGGGGCTGGTGAACTGCACCAACAGCTACGATTATGAGGAGCCTGACCCCAAGATGGTGGAGCTGGCCAAGTATGCCAAGCAGCATGTGCCCGAGCAGCACCCCAAGGTAAGGGGGCTGCTCGCAGGGTTGGGGATGTGTCTGCATCACTGGGGCCCAGTGACCCCCGGGCATACGCTGCAGATGAGCCACAAACGGGTTCCTTTCCTTTGTTTCCATGTTCATCGATTTGTGCCATTAGGAGGGTCCCCTTTCCCTGTCCAGTCAGCTGAGGCCCCTCGTTAAACTGCCTCCTTCCCTAGGACAAACCGAGTTTTGTGCGGGCCCGGGTGAAGAAGCTGCTGGCGGCGGGCGTGGTGTCGGCCCTGACGTGCATGGTGAAGACTGAGAGCCCCGCGCTGACCAATTCCTGCAGAGAGCTGCTGTCCAGGTGAGCCCTGTCTTTGAGGCCGCCGCTGGGACTGCGGAGGGAGCGGGTCCTGGTGCTGTGGACCTCCCGGAGCATGGGGGCCACCGCTCGGCTGTGTTCTATTTATTCTGAGCCCAGAAGTGGAGTGCCTGCCTGCCAGAGCCCCGGGGCTACCCACCACCATTACCTTCTCGCCGCAGGGTCTTCCTGGCTTTGGTGGAAGAGGCCGAGGACCGTGGCACTGTGGTGGCTCAGGGAGGGGGCAAGGTGAGCTGACCTACAGACTCCTTCCTTGTGATCTATAAAACATGACTCAGTGGCTGCTACGCCTGAGATAAGTGTTAGGTGTGGAACAGAGAAGCATTGTTGATGGCCAGCCGAAGAGTCTTGCTGAGTGAGTGATGCTGACAGGGGCAGGGCTCCTTGGAGCCCTTGGCACCTTGTGTCTGTGAAGGTCCTGAGTTGTCTTCCTTGCCCTCCATGACTGACCTCCAAGGCCCTAGCACCTGGCACAGTCAACATCTGGTCCTTATATGGAGTTCTAGGCAGTGTTTGTGTTGCTTACCAGGAGACCTCAGAGAGGTGACAAGGGTCTGAGCAGGGCTGTTGGCAAGCCTGGGCAGAGGGGAGGAGAAAGGCGAGGGCGGCACAGTCAGGGTGTTGGGGCCTGACAGCTTGGGCTTATCTTCCTGGGCACATGTTGGACACTGAAAGGCTTGTCCCTATAGGCTCTTCTCCCACTGGCCCTGGAAGGCACTGATGTGGGGCAGACAAAGGCAGCCCAGGCCCTCGCCAAGCTCACCATCACCTCGAACCCAGAGATGACCTTTCCTGGAGAGCGGGTGCGTGTCTTCCCCAGCCCTGGCCTCTTCTTCACCCCTTCACTGGCCCCTGAGGGCCTCTGACCCAGGGCTGTGGCTCCTTCTCAGGATTGACAGGAAGTGGCAGCTTTACCAAGCCCTGGGAGGGCAGCCTCCTCTTGGGGTTGACGGCCACCTGCAGGGTCACTGGGGTTGCTGGGGCCGGGCGAGTGGCCCTGACAGGTGGGGTGCATATCGCAGATCTATGAGGTGGTCCGGCCCCTTGTCTCCCTGTTGCACCTCAACTGCTCAGGCCTGCAGAACTTCGAGGCGCTCATGGCTCTAACGAACCTGGCAGGGATCAGCGAGAGGCTCCGGTGAGGTTCCTTGGGATGTGGGCTGGGTAGGGGATCAGGGTTTGGATCATCCCCAGCAAAGCACTTTTTCGGTCTTTGCTCTATTTGAGCCTCACGGAGACTTCTCTATGTTCTGGAGGAGACAGTTCCGTGAGGACAAGGCTCTGGGCGGTAACAGTGTTGGCTGTGGAATTAGACTGCCTGGGTTCGAGTCCTGGCTTCTCTGGTTTCTGGTGGTGTGTAACCTCAAGCAAGCTACTTAACGGTTCTGTGCCTCAGTTTCTCCCTCGATGAAATGGGATGGTTATAGTAGCCACCTCAGGGAGTCGTGATGAGAATTACATGAGAAATACATGTAAAAACACTTAGAACGATGGTGCCTGGCTCACAGTGATGTGCCCAATCAATATGTATTAGATGCTATTACTAATCGTGACTTTGGCTACATTACTCACTACTCAGCCTTGGTTTCCTCTCCTGCAAAGTAGTCATGACAGTCACACCTGCACCTTCACCGTGGGGCCGTGGGTCAGATGAAGTCAGTGTAAGTGCTGGGTCAGGGTAGGTGCTCAAATGGTAGGTGTTAGCATCGTCATCACCACCACTCTTGTCTCCTAACTGCTAGTTTAGAGCATTCTCGATGGTCCCATGCCATCTACTAGGCCTGGTGAGAAGGCTGGAAATCACCGCTGTTCATACCTGGTGCGGGACGGTCCTTGGACATTGCTCAGAGAACTCCTCAGCCCAGGGCTGGATCGTATGGGAACATGGGGGTGGTGGCGGTGGACATGGAGGCTCTGACGGTATTGACCCTTCCAACCTCGGCTCTGCAGGCAGAAGATTGTGAAGGAGAAGGCTGTGCCCATGATTGAGGGCTACATGTTCGAGGAGCATGAGATGATCCGCCGGGCAGCCACAGAGTGCATGTGTAACTTGGCCATGAGCAAGGAGGTGAGGGTTGATCCAGGCAGTCACGCGGGCGGGCATGCAGAAGTGTCTGTGCCCTGGGTGGGCTTTGCCCCAGATAACTCGGTCCACTTCCTCCTCTGACCATAGGTACAGGACCTCTTTGAAGCCGAAGGCAATGACCGCCTGAAGCTGCTGGTGCTGTATAGCGGGGAGGATGACGACTTGCTGCGGCGGGCGGCCGCTGGGGGCCTGGCCATGCTCACCTCCGTGCGGCCCTCCCTGTGTTGCCGTATCCCCCAAGTGGTCAGTGCCTCTTCTCTGTTGGGGAGGGGAGGAGAGCCAGGCACCCCCAGGCATGGTGGAGGTTGGTTGGACAAGTCTCAGATGGGACCGGTGTGCCAGGGTTCAGCCTGTTGCTCAGTGGTCACACTACCCTGTTCGTTGCAGACCACACACTGGCTGGAGATCCTACAGGCTCTGCTTCTGAGCTCCAACCAGGAGCTACAGCACCGGGGTGCTGTGGTGGTGTTGAACATGGTGGAGGCCTCACGAGAGATCGCCAGCACCCTGATGGAGAGTGAAGTGCTGGAGATCCTGTCAGTGCTGGCGAAGGGCAAGGAAGGCCCTGTCACTAGGGCGGCCGTGGCTTGCTTAGGAAAAGCGGTGGAATATGGGCTCATCAAACCCAACCAGGATGGACAATGAGGGGCTGTCTCGTGCACGCACTACCTCTTGCCACGCAGGGAACGAGGACATGCAGCTCTGGCTGGCATGGGCTGGGATGCGGAGCACTCTGGCCTCTCCATCCAGCTGCCCTTTGATGTCCTCTGTCTTGAATCGGGCCACGTTTATCACAGCCAGCACTGCCTCCAGCCACATGCAAAAGGGCTTTTCCTATACCACTGTAGACATCTGGGAATGGGGAAGGTGCACCCTAACTCAGCCTGTGGGTCTGGCTTTGGAAGGGCTCATCATGCAGCCTCACACACACATACAGCTGTGAGCATCACCCGAGCCTGCTAGCAGGACTGCCCCTGACTCCCTAATAAAAGTGTGTGGAACTCACATGTGTGCCCTGTCAGTGGCCTGGAGGGCTGGCCGTGGGACAGTCTCTGGAGGAGGAGCTGGGCATGTCACCGCTACCAAAGGAATCCGGTGGATTTCCCATGGGCCTGCTGAGTTGTGCTTTATCCTGATGGAGGCTCAAGAGTTAAGCCTAGAAAGCTGATCAGTAACTCTACGGGATGGAGTAATCAATGAGTTTAGGGTAGAGACTCCTAGATGCTGGCCCTTGATACTTTGTCTTTATGTTGAGAGTTCTCCTTGACCTCCACTCAGGCGGCTCGGCTTCGGGTTGGGGTGTAGTCGCAGGATCACAGTGTGGGCGGGCTTCCCCACCTGCCTGCTTCCGCTTTGAGGGCTAAGCCCGGCGGAAGCTCATTGGCTCAACGGTAACTGGCAGGTCCCGAGCCAATGGTAGGGAAGGCCCGCTGAGGCGCGCGCCTCGTACAGCTGCTTCCGGTCGTGCTGCAGGCCTGCGAGTGTGGGGTAGTGAGACACGGGAAGGCGGGGTGTTGCGGGGGGGTCGCTGGTCGCCGACCCTTTATCTCGGCTCTTTGGGGTGTCCCCCAAAGGCTTCAAATTAGGGTTCCGCGGCCCCCCGGGTCCTGCAGGGGGCCAGACCCTCCGGTTTATCTCTGCCGCAGACCCACGGCCACGGGAGGTTTCGTCCACTTCGCACCTGAGGCCGCAGCCGCCCGGGACTGGCCTCGGGTCCAGCTCCACGGAGCTTGGACTGGACCGGCTGCAGCGGAAACCGCTGGTACGGAGGTGAGCACCGCCCCCCGCGATCTGTGACGCCACCGCCCTTGCCGGCAATTGGCTCCGGGCACCTGCGGCAGCCAATGGGCGCCTCGCCCAGGGCGCTGGCCTTCCAACCATTTCCCTTGGCGGCTGTCGGGTCCTGGGCGGCCGCTCTGATGAGCCCTCCCCCCCCGCCCCCCCCCCCCCCGCCTTTCCATCCTCAATCGCAAATTGCTGCCTGAGGGGCTGAGGGCACAGGGTCAAGATCAAGTTCAGAGGCTCCCTGGCTTGAGAGTGGGCACAGAAGGGTTTAGGAGCGTCGGCCCAGGGTCTTGAAAATGCCTTGGAAGTTATGATCAAGCCAAACGTGCAGTTCTGAGCAAGGGATGTTGCTGTTGTAACCACCAGACTGTGTCTGTCTCCGCATTGGTGCGTGAGCTCCCCGGGAGCAGACAGCCTTCCTCATGGGCTCCTAGTAAGGAATGGATAAATGACTAGATGGGCTCCAGTTGAAACTGTGTTCACATAGGTCCTTGAATACCCATGGTCGTTTTTAGTCACTAAGTACTGGCCTTAGTAAGCTAAGACCGTGTGCTTATCATGTATGAGCCAGCCCTTGACCCCTTTATTGGCATCTATTCCAAACAATTCTACACGATCCGAATAAACATCCCCTTCCCCTACCTCCTCCTTTGTAAAACTGAAGAAACTGAATTGGACTCAGAGCTGAAATGAATCAGCTGAGGACACAAGGCCCTGCTAGCTGCAGAAGCAAACGTGTGAACCCTGGAGCTGGTTGTGTCACCCACCGAACAGGGTACCAATCTACCTGTCACTTTACAATTCCGCTGGTGGGAAGAGCACTGTATGTGGAGTTGTGGGCCTGGAGTTTAGCCCTCTGCCCTCCTCAGATCGTGTCAGGGTTACTTTCTCTTACTGTCAAATGGGGACAATTCTAGTGCCCAAGATCACATGGGATATGTCCCTGACGCTGGGAACTTGGGCTGAAGGGGCTCAGATCCCAGTCCAACGCCTGAGGGTGAGGCCACAGAAATCCTTGGTGCCCACTCTGTGGGGTGCCGAACTTGCTTCGGTCAAGAGGGAGGACAGAATCCTAAATCTCTAGGACTTTAGTCAAGGCTCTCAGCGGATGCTGTGGAATGGAGATCATCCGGCCCTGTGGTTAGGAGGGTGGTACTCTCCCTATCTTCCAGGTAAGGCAGCTGCCGTGGCGGCCAGGGGCTGTGTGCCAGGATCGCCGCCCACCCAGTCGAGTGGCGGCCAGCAGAAAGCGCTGCCAGGGCATGGCGGAGGAGCGTCCCGGGTCCTGGTTCGGCTTCGGTTTCTGTGGCTTCGGCCAGGCGCTGGGCTCGGGCCACGGGCGCCAGGTCCACAGCCCCGAGCCGCTGTGCGCGCCGGACCCGAACGCCGATATTTGCCGCGTGAGCGCGAGCTGGAGCTACACCGCCTTCGTGAGCCGTGAGCGCCCCGCCCCCGCCCCACCCCCACGTACACATGGCGCTCCCACGTCCCGTGTGCGGCCCACGTGCCCCGCCCCCTGCTCAGCTGCTCTTTCCGCTCCCACAGGTGCCGGCCGGCTGCGCCTGACGGGCTCGTGCAGCGGCGCGGCTGCGGGCTGCCGGGACGCGTGGGCCTCGGAGGCGCTCTCGTGGTGCTGCGTGACGCGCGGGGAACCGCGCCTGGACCCGAGTTGCAGGCCTGGGCGCCCGGCTCAGCGCTGACCGGGGAGCCCCTCTGGGCCCAGACCCTGGAGCTGGAGGCCGAGCGGGAAGAGCAGCCGGGCGCTGAGGCCCAGGCCGGGGGCTGCCCCTGCTGCCCGGCGCCCGCGCCTACGTGAGCCCGCGGCCGCCCTCTGCCGGCCGCTGGCCTCGGAGCTGCGGGCGCGCCGCCTGGACCTGGGCGCCGAGCACGCGTTGCTGCTGGACGAGGCGGGCCGCGTGTTCTCCTGGGGCGGGGGCAGGTGAGCGGGGCAGCGGGGCTGCTTGCGGGGGTGGGAGGCGAGCGTGTACGGGAGGAGGGCGGGGAGACCCGTCGATGTGACGAGCTGACGGGCTCCTCGCTCAGGCATGGACAGCTGGGCCACGGGACCCTGGAGGCGGAGCCGGAGCCGAGGCTGTTGGAGGCGCTGCAGGGCCTGCCCATGGCAGGGGTGGCGGCCGGTGGCTGGCACTCCGTGTGCGTGAGCGGTGAGTGACTGGCGCCTCTCCAAGGCTCCAGCGGGTCTTGTGGGCTCTGGACCTTCCAGGTCGGGGCGGGGCGGGAGCGGGCAGGCCTCCCGCCAAGCCTGTCGTACATTGTGACTCCTAAATGCCTCTCAAGCTGAGCCCCTCGCCAGCACCGTCGCCCACTCACCCCGGGACCGCGCCTGCCTCACGTTACTGGTCCCACTGTCTGTCCTGTCTGCTTCCAGGCGGGGCTCTGTCTCAACTACCCCTAAGTTGGAACGGGGGTCGAGGGGCAGCCCAGCCGAGGGGAGTGGGGAAAGAGGCTGCAGGCGTCTAGGCGGCCATGACACTCTGATGCCCACAGGGAGGTTCACAGTGATGTGTGTGAACCCTGGTAATGCCATGGCCGGCGGCCTGGGACCAGAATGAGGTGTTTCACCTGGGACTGTGAGTCCACCAGCCTGGCAGGCGGTCCCGCCGTTGCTGATCCAGGACTGTTGAGCGGGCCGGCGTGCTCTTCTCAAGGTTCTGTATCTGGGCCTCTGGCTGCGACTTACATCACCTGGGGGCGCAGTACCTATGCCTGCGGCTGGCCCCTGCCCCCATGCCATGCTGGGCTGCAGGGAAGACAGCAGAGGCTGGTCCAACCCCAGTGGCAAGCCTCGCATGTAACGTCCAGAAGGCATTTCAGGCTTTTGGTGTCGTGGTTGTAGCCTGGATGCTTCAACGCAGACTTCATCAATTCAAATCGTCATTCTGCCCTTTGTGACTTATCGCTCTGTGCCTCAAGTTTTCTTGTGAATAAAATGGAAATATTGTGGCAGAGGGGGCTGTTATCATATAACCGTATTGGGTTGTTGTGAGCATTAAATGGCTATATTTGAGAAGTGCTTAAAACTGGCACAGACTAAACCATTGATAACGGACTAATAGCCACTATTAGTGTGTTTTTAGCTTACGGCTGTTGCTCCAGACAACAAACTGTGGTTGTCTGGAGACAAGGAAGGTGGGAGCTTCAGGTAGCAGGCCTTCCATGGTGGGGGGAGCAGGGCTGGAGAAAGAACTTCCAAGGACACCTTTCTGAACTGTGCGTGTCTGTGTGAAAGGAAGGTCCAGCAAGAGACGTGTTTTAAAGAGAAGGGTGATTTGAAGGCGCTTTAGGGGGAAGGGGACCTGTTAGCACAAGGACACTGCTGGACCTTGAGGGAGACACCCTCCTTGGAGTGTTAACTTGGGCGGGCCTCAGTTGTCTCCAGGGAGCTAGTGAGGGGTAGGGGAGTTCGGATGGATGCAAGGGGGGCTCACAGTCTCTTTAATGGATCCCTTTACCTTTCTTTCAGAGACTGGGGACATTTATATCTGGGGCTGGAATGAATCAGGGCAGCTGGCTCTGCCTACCAGAAGCCTGGCGGAGGACAAAAAGACAGTAGCAGGGCAAGGTGAGACTCAACTCGACTTCCACACGTTTCTGCCATTACTACTCCTGGCCATATGCTGACCTGAGAGCTTATAATGCTCAGAAGGGGCATGTGATATCCTCGGCACCTGAGGACACACTGCAGGACTCTGGGAGGGAGCACGGCAAGGCCGATGCCAGTGTCAGCACTAACTCCACACAGGTGTCCATGCCACCACTTCCTGGGAATGTAGGGATTGGAAGCATCAGTTTGGAACTAGAGAATAATGTGCTTCATAGAGCTGTTGTATTAAACGAGTTACTGTGTGAATAAGCTTTAGACGAATACTTAGTGTTAGCCATCATTTTCCTCATCATTCTTATCATTTCTCCGAAGCCATTGGACTGAACGAAGATGGTTCTGAAGAGAACAGAATTGCTGAAGCTGAGGATGGAGCCCCTGCCACCTTCATATCTGTCCAGCCCTTCCCAGCTCTGCTGGATCTCCCCCTGGGCTCAGATGCAGTCAAGGCCAGCTGTGGATCCCGGCACACGGCAGTAGTGACAAGTGAGTGGAGCTGGGTGGGCTGGTTCAGGATGGAACAGGAAGTCACTCCACCCCACTCTAGCTTGTGGCTGAAGGAAACAGTGTGACAACCTAAAACACCACTATTTTAAGCTTCGTTGACACGTACTGAGTAGCTGCCTCAGCACATAGAACCCCAGCCTCCACGTGCTTCCAACTGGCTTTCCAGCTTGTCTCCAAAGGTTCTTCCTCATGGGGCAGGCTGGTGTTCTCCAGCCTCTGTGCACAGGCACGTACATGTCCCTGATGTCCCTGGCCAGCCTTTTCATCTGACAGCAAGGTCTGCCCAGTCCAACTTCTAAGACTCTTAGTTCAGTAGCTGTGTATTAAGGCTAGTCAGCTGGCATATAGGAAGGTAACATGTTCATCTGGATCTTTACGCTCCCTCCAATGATTAGACAGTAGAGATTGTTGTGCTGTGCCAAGCAAATGTCATGACAATTTACAACATGCTGGTTATGGCTTGTGGCAGGACAAACTAGGCAAACACCTTGTCAAAGAGCAGTGGTAACAGCCTTTTACGGTCCTTTTCGTTGCAGGAACAGGGGAACTGTACACCTGGGGCTGGGGTAAGTAAGATCTTTGTATTCATGATGCTTAAACCAAGGGAAAGAAAGACCTGGGAATGGGGGGCAGGTGACAAGAGCCTGTGTGTTCCCTTCTGTAGAATGGATGCAGACACACTCAAGGTCAGAGGAAATCCCAGCTCTCTTTCTGAAAACCTTTTTGTCTGAAGGAAATATTTAGCTAGCATTTATGAAACATCTTTTGGTTTGGTGTTGGTAGAAAAAAAGATAATACAAAAATCCCTGCTCTAAGCGTCTGGCCTTAGGAGCAGGGAACATAGAGGGGCTCCTGTCCTGGAGTGATGGTGGCTGTCACCTCTTCCAGACCTGCAGGCTTGCCTGCCCTGAAGCTGTGGCACTGGGCTCCTAAATTTGCACCACGTGGAGACAAGCCCAGAGGAAAAAGTGGCCAAGGGTCTGCTTTCTCTGTAGGTAAATACGGACAGCTCGGCCACAAGGACACAACCAGCTGCGATCGGCCCTGTCGTGTGGAATATTTTGTAGATAAGCAGCTCCAAGTAATGGCTGTGAGCTGTGGGCCCTGGAACACCTATGTGTATGCTGTGTAGAAAGAGAAGAGCTGACGTGTAGGTAAGGGCATGAAATGCGCGTGCCGTACAATACAAAATTATATAGCTAACATTTGTGACACTCCCACCCAGGTCAAGGAAAACCATTGCCAGCACCTGGCCCCTCATTCACCCCTCCCCATCATAACTTCACCTTAGAGCAGTGTCCTCAACTTTGTCCTCATGTTTGAAACACCTAGACAGCTTTGGAAACAGGGGCCCAAGACCAGCATCGGGCAGTGAAACCGGAACCTTGGGGTGTGGGGCCTGGGTCTGGGCAGATATTAAAGCTCCTCACTCCCGCGCCACTCCAGTTGATTCTGCGGTAGTGGCAAGACGGGGCATCGCTGCAAGTCGCCTTGTTCGTGTACGTGTTTTCATTTATAACCTCGCCACCCTGTTTGCATCCTCACACGATACAGTTTAGTTCATCTGCCTTCGGACTTTAGGTAAATGGAGTCACTGTGTGTATGTCTCGTTTTCTCCATCCAGCACTGCAGGTCACTTGTTTTTGTTATGTGGTATTCCATTGCGTGAATGTAACTAAATGATATGTTTTTTTGTTCGTGGTCATTTTTTTCTTTTTCATTGTGTGAAAATGCACATAAAAGTTTATCTTATCATGTATTATTGAATCTTACCACTTTTAACTAAATACATTCACATTGGTGTGTAACCATCACCATCAGCCATCACCATGACTCTATCTGGTAAATCTGAAACACTGCACCTGTTAAGCAATTAACTCCGCATTTCCCCTCCCCCCAGCCTTTGGCAACCACCATTATGCCTTTTGTTCTTATGAGTTTGACTATGCTGAGTACCGCATATAAGTGGAATAATGCTGCATTCGTATTTTTTGTCTAGCTTATTTCATTTAGCATAATGTTCTCAAGGTTTATCCACGTCATAGGGATGTGTGAGAATTTCCTGTATTTTTAGGCCTGTATAATGTATGTGTGTACTACATATTTTCTTACCCACTCATCAGTCTGTGGACACTTGGGTTGCTTCCATGTTTTAGCTACTGTGAATAATGATGCTGCTAGAACGCAGGTGTACAAATATCTCTTTGAGACCCCGTTTTGAGTTCTTTTGGGTATATACTGAGACGTGGAATTGCTGGGTCAGGCGGTAATTTTATGTTTAAATTTGAGGAGCCTGCGTACTGTTCTCCACAGTGGCTGCTCCTTTTGTATTCCCACTAGCCATGCAGAGGGTTCCAACTACTTCACACCCTCAACTCTCGTTTGTTTTTTTTTCGTAGTAGTCATCCTAGTGGGTGTCAGATGGTATCTCGGTAGTTTTGATTTATGTTTTCCTAATTAGTGACGTTTAGCATCTTTTCATGTGCTTCTTGGCTATGTGTATATCTTCTTTGGAGAAATGTCTGTTCAGGTCTTTGCTCATTTTTGAATTGGTTTTTTTTTTATTATTATTATTGTTCAGTTCTAGGAGTTCTCTCTGTATTCTGGATGTTAATCCTTCCTCTGATACATGATTTGGAAATATTTTCTCCCATTCTATGCCTTGCGTGTTTACTGTCGATAGCATCTCTTGGTGTAAAAAAATTGTTTGATTTTCATCAAGTAGTTTGTCAGTTTTTTGTTGCCTATGCCTTTGTTGTCACATCCAAGAAATCATTGCCAAATCTATCGTTGTGAAGTTTTTCTGTGTTTTCTTGTTTATCGTTTTAGGACTTACATTTAGGTCCCTGATCCATTTTGAGTTAATTTTTGGATATGGTGTTAGGTAAAGGTCCGCCTTTATTCTTTTACATGTGGTTATTCAGTTTTCCCAGGACCATTTGTAGAAAAGACTGTCTTTTCACCATTGAATGGTCGTGGCATCCTTGACAAAACTGTTTGACCATATATGCAAGGGTTTATTTATTTTCAAGCTGTCTATTCTGCTGATCTATATTCTCTTTATGACAGCGCCACACTTTTGATTACTGTAGCGCCACTAAATTTTGAAAAATCAGAAAGTGTGACTTCTCAAGTTTTGTTCTGTTTCAAGATTGTCTTCGCTTTTGGGGACCCCTTGAGATTCCATATGAATTTTAGGGTGGGTTTTTCTGTTTCTGTAAAAAACGTCATTGGGATTTTGATAAAGATTGTGTTGAATCTGTAGATCACTTTGGGTAGTAGTGACATTTTAACAGTATTAAGTCTTCCATTCCTTGAACACTGTAAGGTAAACACATGACATGCCGAGAGAAGTTGTAAAAGCAAGCCTTTATTGGGAGAAAGCTTCTGGGCGATTCACTGGTCCAGGGGAGAGGGGCCAGAGAAATCGCGCCCTGGGACGGGAGGGCGTAGTTTTTATAGGGTTATGTGGGGGCAGGGTATAGAATGGGGAATGTCAGTTGAGCATATGGGTTAGGGTAGTGGCACTAGGGTTTTAGGATGGGCCCTTATCAGTTGGGCATCCGGATTCCAATATCAGGCTGAGAAGTCTCCAGGCAAGTATCCGGTTGGTCCTCCCCCACCGACCTAACAAACACTAGATGTGTTTCCATTTATTTATGTTATCTTTAATGTCTTCCAGCAACATTTTGTAATTTTCATTGTGTGTTTCATCTCCTTGGTTAATTTCTAAGTATTTTATTTTTAATGCTATTGCAAACGGAATTATTTTTGTTATTTCCTTCTTAGATGTTTCATTTTGTATGTAGAAATGCAACTGATTTTTGTGTGGCAACTTTGTTTATTCTACTTATTTGGGTTCATTTATTCTAAATTTTTTTTATGGAGTGTACGATTTTCTACATATGTGATCTGCAAATATTTTTACTTATTTCCCAAGTTGGATGCCTTTTTTCTTGCCTAATCGCTCTGATTACAATTTCAGTATTATGTTGATTAGAAGTGAAAGTGGGCATACTTGTGTTGTTCCTTCTCGAGCTGTGTGTTACCTTCAAAGAGTCCTCAGTATCCTACGTGAGGGATAAGAAGGGCCTGAGCCAGGCATCTTATTGAAGGCAGAGCCCGTTGAGATGCTGGTCAGAGGGATTAGGGAGAAGCATCCCAGAAGCAGGAGTACAGAGGCTCAGAGGGAGGCTGTCACTTGGCTGAGGGAGGTGGGTTGCTGCTGAGAATCTGAACCTACTTTAGACTCATGGGCTTATTCAGAGGCTGAGTACCAAGTCTGAGAGCTCAGAATTAATAAGAGCACAAGTGGAGAATATCAGATACCAAAAACAAGCTCTGATTTTAGGATTAAGACCTGTTCTTTGCCCTTTGGAGCTCTGCTCTAGGTGGCCTCTGACCCTTAGGAGTTGGTCCAAGGAAGGCAGGCAGAGGACACGTAGGTATCTAGTTAACCAGACCAGGATCTGATTCCTTGTGGGGCTCTTGTCTGGAATTATACTGTCATGGCCTGACTGACTGCTTGGCAAGAGGCCCACTTCTTCCCTGCACCATAAAGTCCTCTTCTGAACCTTGGGGATAGTGCTCAATGCCTAGAGTGCAGGAAGGAAGGACAGATGGTGGGTCAGGAGTGAGTGAGGAAGAGTATACCCCAGGGCATGGCAATGCCTCTCCTCACCATCATTCTCTACACACAGGCACGAAGCCTTTCAGGGTCTGAAAACACAACAGATGTAAAGCCAATAAAAATAGCAGTGACAGTTCCTTAACATTCAAGTCTCACAAAATTCCTGCAAAGTAGGTGACTGCTCCCCTCCTGCTGTACATACTGCGCATGTGGACATTTCACACACGTTGTTCACATGCCCCAGCAGTCCCGCATCTGACATCATTTCAGGTCATCTTGTGACTATCACTTGGTGAGTTCCCAAGTTGATCTTGTGAGAATGAAGCATTCCCGAGTAGTGAGTATGGCAGAGGCGGGCAGGCTAGCCAGAGAGCTCAGACTGGGTGGATTAACCATCTCAGGGGTTGAGTCGGTGTCAACATGAGCAAAACGAGGGCAGCATTGGAGAGCAGAGGGCACTGCACGCGGGCATGTGTGTGGAGGGAAGGAAGAGGTCTGCCCTTCCTGGCTTCAGAGTTGAGGGAGGGCAAAACCCTAAACGTCTGGAGTCCAGCTTCAGAGTCAGTCCCTCGGTTCCCTACACCCTGTAGGGACACTGAATGGGGAGCCAAAAGAGAAACAGAATTTTCATGAAGAATGAATGAACGGGTCACATCTGGTGATCCTCGGGGGGAAAAATGTAGGAAAAACACCTCGCAGGTTAGCCTGATGTGGAGATTAGGGTTCCACCCTTTTGGCAGTGCGGGATCATTTTAAATCCCCACTGGCAACGTGTGTCTGAGGTTTCAGTTTCTCCCTGTCCTCACCAGTGCTGCTTCCCCTCATGCTCCCTCTTTTAATACGCATTGCTATGCTGGTGAGTAGGTTTTGGCTCTGATTTGCATTTTCCTGATGGATAATGATGTTAATGTTGAGCATCTTCTCATGAGCTTTTAGGCCATTTGTGTATCTTCTCTGGAGAAACATCTATTCAAATCCTCTGTCAACTTTTTTCCTTCTTAAAATTTATTTTTTAAAATTTAAAAAACACATAACATGAAATTTTAAAACCATTTTTAAGTGTATAGTTCTGCAGTATGAAAGCTGTTTACATTGTCGTGCAATCTCCTGACCATTTTCATTTTCCCAAACTGAAACTCTACCCATTAAACAGCTCCCCATTTCCTCCTCTACGTCTGTAAATGTGACTACTCCAGATACCTCTTATAAGTGAAATCATACAAAATTTGCATTTTTATGACTAGCTTATGTCAGTTAGTATGATGTCCTCAAGGGTTATCCATGTTGTAGCATGTGTCAGAATCTCCTTCCTTTTAAGGCTGAATAGTATTCCATTATATGTACATACCACGTTTTGTTTACGTGTTCGTCTGCTGATGGACACTTGGGTTGCTTCTAGCTACTGTGAAGTAATGCTGCAAGGAACATGAGGGTACAAATATTTTTCCCAGACAGTTTCAGTTCTTTTGTGTGTATGCCTAAAAGTAGTATATGGTAAAGTTATTTCAGACTTTTTGAGGAACAGCCATACTGTTTTCCATGGTGACTACACTATTTTACTTTCCTACCAGCAGCACACCAAGGTTCCAGTTTCTCCACATCTTCACCAACATGTGGTATTTTCTGCTTTTTTGATAGTAGCCATCCAGTGGGTATGAAGTAATAGCTCATTTTGGTTACATTTGCATTTCCCTCATGATTAATGATGTCGAACATCTTTTTTTGTGCTTGTTGACTATATACCTTCTTGGGAGGATTGCCTATTCAGGTCTTTTGCTCAGTTTTGAATTGGGCTGTTTTTGTTGTTGTTGAGTTGTAAGTTGCTTATGTATTCTGGATGTTAGATCCTTGTTCGATAGATTTTCTGCAATTTTTTTCACATTCCGTGGGTGTCTTTTCACTTTCTTGATGGGCTTTTGATACAGAAAAGTTTTAGGTTTTGATGAAGTCCAATATATTTTTTATTTTCTCGCTGGTGGTTTGAGTGTCATGATTAAGAAATCATTGCCACGTCTAAGGTCACTAAGCTTTATCCCTGTTTTCTTCTAAGAGTTCATAGTTTTACCTCAGACGTTTAGATCTTTGATGCATTTTGAGTTAATACTCTGAGGTAATTGTCCACCTTCATTCTTTTGCTTGTGGACATCGGTTCCCTGGCATCATTTGTAGAAGAGGCTGTTCTTTCCTCCATTGGATGGTCCTGGCACAGTCGTCAAGTGTGGATTTATTTCTGGGCTCTTAATTCTATTTGGCGTTCTGTGGGTCTGTTATGCCGCACTGTTGTGACTACTGTATCTTTGTAGTAAGTTTTGAAATTAGGAAGTATGAGTCTTTTAATTTTGTTGTTCTTTTCCAAGATTGTTTGGTTGTTTGAATCCCTTGCAATTCCATATCTATTTGAAGATAAGCTTTTACATTTCTGGGGGGAAATGCCTTTGGGATTTGGATAGAGTGTATTGAATCTATAGGCCAGCTTGGGGAATATTACCGTCTTAACTATGTTAAGTTTTCCAATCCGTGATCACAGGATATCTTTCTATTTACTTAGGTCTTTAATTTCTTTCAGCAATCATTTGTAGTTTACAGTGTACAAATCTTCCATCTACTTGGTTAAATTTGTTCCTAAGTATTATTATTTCTGATGCTGTTGTAAATGGAAAATTTTTTCTTAATTTCATGATCATTACTGAATGGTCACATAGAACTACAATTTTCAGTGGGTTGATGTTGTCTCCTGCAACTTCGTTGAATTTATTAGCTTACTAGTTTTTTCTTTGTAGATTCTTTAGGATTTTCTATATATAAGATCAAGTTCTTTGTGAATAGAGATAACTTTATCTCTTTCTAATTTGATGGCTTCATTTATTATTGCATAATTGCTCTGGTTAGAACTTCCAGTACAGTGTTGTGTAGAAACAGGAAAGTAGATATCCTTGCCTTATTTCTCCCTTAGGAACGCTTCTCCCTTAGGAGCGTTCACTGTTTCAGCATTGAGTATTAGGTTAGCTTTGGGTTTTTCATGAATGCCTTTTATCATTTTGAAGAACCTCTTACCTGGTTGGTTGAGTGTTTTCATCATGAAAGGGTGTTGGAGTTTGTCAAATGGTTTTTCTGCATCAATTGATCATGTATTTTGCCCACCCATTAGGTAAATGCAGTGTGTGCAGTGTGTCACAGTAATAGGTTTTTATATGTTGAATCGCTCTTGCATCCTTAGGAAGTATTCTACTTGGTCAGGGTATATAGTGCTTTTAGTGTGCTGCTGGCTTCTGTTCGCCAGTATTTTGTTGAGGAACTATACATTTGCATCTGTCCCTTGATTTACGTGGATTGTAAATTAAATGTGAAAGAAAACTGTGTAAAAAGAGTCCACTAATACAAAAAAACACTAAAGAAATAAGCCATTAAAAGTTACAAAAATATTTATTTCACATATTTTCACCAAAAAATGCTAATGAAATTTCAGAAAAACCAAAATTTTATTTGTTGTCGGTATCTACTGTAATCTAAAGCAATCAACCTCTTTTTAATTGATACAAAGTCACTATCTTCAGCACTCGAAATATTTGGAAGTGGTACTTTGGTTTATGTTTTTAGATGATCTGTTTCCAGCCTCATCTTTGGCCAAGTTTTTGTAACTTCTTTGATATTCACTGCAACATTTTAAAAAATCTTTCTGAAATTTTAAGGTTTCTTGGATATTTGGATCAATCTAGAATTGCAGTTTCCAGTTTTATGGTCAATTGAAGAGCTCTGTAAATATTTTCTGTGATAATGAAACTGGTTCAAGATGACTGCCGTATTCATCGGCAGGGTGGGCTTCAGATATTAAGTGAATTAATTCATTATCGGTTAATTCATGATCAACCATTCATTCATTAATCTCATCTACATTCAAATTGTCAGAGCCTCCTTGAAATTTAATGAATTAATAATACCAGTTAATCCTTCATTTTTGTAATCATATTTCTGGGTACAACAACTTCTGGCTGTATTGCTTTCCAGCAAGCATTTGACAACTTTATATCACTCAAAGCTAAACCACTATTCTTGACACAACTTAAAATTGTGTATTTATTCCAGGCTTCTGTAACTGTGATTCATTATCTTCAAGCTTATTAAAAATATCATTAAAACACTGTTTAATAGAATTTTAAGGTGAAAAATTCCTTAATCTAAGTCTATAAAAGTAAAGTATTTTAAAAGGAAGATATTTTTCTTATATTTTTCAGCTTCTGCAACAACACGTTGGTAAAACCAATCCCAAAAAACATCAGTAGCACCTGTGCTTTTCTATTTCCCATCTGATGAAAGGGAAGATCATTAGTAATGTGTGTTACTAAGTATTCTTTGTACGCTGCTGAGTTAAGCTATTGTTTTTTAGAAAGAGGAATTGTCAGTAATGGAAATGAAAAAAACTCGTAAAATGAGGCTGCTCAATAGAAACCAAGTGTAAAAAGTCTGCATAAATGGGTGAATATTTATCGCATATTAAACAAAAGGTGAAGACATACCACATAAGTGGAGGCACGGGTGTATAATCATAAGGGAAATGGTTCTGAAGGTTTTCAGTGATTGTCAAGTTTTGGTGTCGGAGAATGAGGGCTCATATGATGGATCAGGAAGTGCTCCATGCTTTTCAGTTCATTGGAAGTTTGATGAGCATGTTTGGTAGAATTCACTAGTGAAGCCACCTGGTCCTGGATTCTCTGTTGTGAGTTTTTAATTGCTGAATTATTCATGTAGGTCTATTAAGTCTTCCTATTTCTTCCAGGTTCAGTTTTGGTAGTTTGCGTGTTTATAGATATATTCATATTTCATCTAGTTTATGTAATTTATTGGAATTGATAATTACTTGTTAAGCATCTTTGTATTTTGTTACTCCTGTCAACTGAGAGCAGTGTTAAAATCTGCTGCCACCATGTAAATCAGTCCAAACCCATTGAATCCTATCCCATCTCCCATTTTCCCATATCATATATCTTCCCATCCCATCCAGTATCTGCCATCATCCTGCATCCTATTTAATTCCATAACACATTCCTCTCATTTCCCATCTAATCCTGTCTACCCTCACATCTCATCTCCCACAATATCCTATCTTGCCTCCCATCCCAAGCCCATTCTATTTCCTATCCCTACCGCCATCCCACCGTCCATCCTTAACACCTATCCCATGCCTTGCCCAGTTCCATCGCTTCTCCCGTCTTCTGTCTATGCTCCCATCCTGTCCATCATTCAGTCCTGTCTCCAAGTTCTTCTTCAGTCTCATCCTAACCTACCTTCCATTCTATCCCACAACACTAGCTCTTACTTCGCAATCCAGAATCATAGCCCATCCCATATCATCCCTGTTCCCATACCATTGCATCTCTGATCCTGTCTACCGTCCCATTTCCCATCCCAAACTGCTCCCATTCATTTCATCCCTACACCCTGCATCTCCCACCCCTCTCCTTGCATTGCTACTCCCATTTCACCTTTCTACCCAACTACTCCATCATCCCCATCCGTATTCCCGTGCCATGGCAGCACACGTCCCAGGCAGCATCCTGTCCAGTCCCCACCGCTGTCCATCCATCCCAGCCCACGTCGTGCCACACACAGTTCCATCTGTGATTCCTTCCCGTCTCCTATGCTGTCCCATCCCACATCCCATCCCACATCCCATTTTACCTCCCACCTGCTGTCATCTCACAGTTCATCTCATCTGTGCCCCCGTCCCACGTCGAGCACGTACTCCTGTCCCGTCTCCCATACTTAATTTCATCTCCTCATCCCATCCCTTGCCCAGATGCACCCTACTCCCATCCTGTCCTTTCTCCATCCTGTCATCCCGTTTCTCCTCGTAGACTAACTTCTGTTCCATCTCATTTTATCTGCTGTTCCGTCCACCCCCCTGCCCATCCAGCTTCTTACTCATCCCTGCCCACTCTATGCAGCAAACCAGCCCATGCCCCATATCAGCCCATCCCGTATCCCATGTCCTGTAATATCCTTTTCCCGTGTCATCTCATCTCTTATCCCAGACATCCCATCCCACCACCCATCTCCTATTCCATTTCCCATCCCTGCTACCATCCCTGTTTGTCACGTCTTCGTGACCATCCCGTCTCATCCCGCCTGCGTCACATCCTACCTCCCCAAACCTACCCTCTTCCCATCCCACATTCCATCCCACATCCCATCCCATCCCATCCCATCCCATCCATCCCATCCGAAATGCCGTCCACATCCCACCTTATCCCACATCCCATCCCATCCATCTCCATCGCCTCACATCCAGTTGCATCTTCGGTCCCATGCCGCGTTCCTTCCCCCAGCTCATCCCCGGCCCCCTTCCCTCCCACACCCTGTAGTACAATTTCATCTCATTCTATTCTACACCCTGTTCCATTCTTGTCCATCACGTATCCCTCATCCGATAACACCCCCAATCCCATCCCTCCTCACATCCCAACCCTTCTCAGTGTATCCCACCTTTTCACCAGTCCCCCATCCCAGCCCATTCCCACATCCCTTCCCGGTCGGCGTGACATCCACATAGTGATCCCACATAGCATCCCATCCTTCATCTCACCCTATTTCCCATCCCGTCTCGGTTCTCGTCCCACCTCTGCTCTCGTCCTCACTCCCATCCTTACTTCACCCCCATCCCATCCTCCATCCCTGATCCATCATATATTCCATCCTATGCTACCCTTCATCCCGTCCCCGTCCACAGTTCATCTCCTATCCCGACTCCCAGAGTCCCGATTTTATTCCATCTCCTACCATATCCCATTCCATGCCCCGCTCCTGTCCCTTCTCCTATACCCTTCCGTCTCCCATCCCATGCGTCCCATCCATTCCCCCCCACTCTCTACGGTGCAGTCCCATCGCCCAGCCCTACTTCAGTCCCATCCCAAACTACCTCCCATGCTGTCCCACTCTCTATCCCAGCATCATACCCCATCCCATCTCCTGTACCGTCACGTCGCGGATCCCATCTCCCGCCCCATTCCATCCCAGATCATCTTTCTTTCCATCCCGTGCCATCTTCCATGACCTCTTTCTCCCGTATCATCTCATCTCACATCCCATCCATCCCACTCCTCTCTTTTCCCATCTCCTTCCCGCATCCCATCTCTCATTGGTACTTCCTGGCACCTCAAACCTCTTCCATCTCATTCCATCCCTGCACCTAGCCTGCCTATCACCCCATCCCATGTCTCATCTTTCTGACATTTGACCCCATCCTTCTCATCCTATCCCAGGTTCCATCTCCTCTCCCATATGACACCATCTCCCATTTTATCCCCACCTCCGCCCCTCCCACCCCTTCTCTGTTCTCATCCCAAACCTTCCCATCCCTTCTGGCCCCTACTCTGATCCCATCCCCACTCCCATCCAGTCCTTCGCCTGTCTTCTCCCTAATCCCCGTCTGTCTCCCATTCCACCACGCCGAATACACACACTTCCATCCAACATCCCGTCCCTCCCCCCACGCCATCCCTCTGCCGTTCCATCTTTCCTGTCGCTCCCACTCCCCCTCCATCTCACATCCCAGTCATTCCCCACCTCATCCCCCATCCACCATCCAGGCCCAACCCGCCTTCCACACCAGCCCGCACCTTACTGAATGCCCACGTTCCCATACCGTTCTACGCATTCCCCATCCCATTTGCCATCCCATCCCAACCCGCATTCCGCACCCACTCTGTTCCCATCCCGTCCCACATCACAACTCATCCCACATCCTATCCCATTTCATCTCCCATCCATCCCATCTTCTGTCTCATGCCCTCTCCGATCTCAGCACATCCCCCCTTACGTTCTTCTGGCCGTAGCTTCCCGTGTCCCATCCCGTCTCCATACCACACCCGTCCCATGCCATGTCCTAGCCTTTCTGCCACCGCACCCACCTTCCTGACTCCTGTCCCATTCCTTCCCCAGGCCTATACCTGCTTCCATCCATCCCATGCACCGTTCAGGCCCCCTCCCAGCACTACTTTCATCCCATCCCGACCTTGCTCCCCTCCTGTTCCACATCCCAGTCCTGCATCACACCCTGTCCCATGATCCCCAGTCCCATCCCACCTCACCTCACTTCCCCTATCATCTCATCTCCCGTGTCCTATTGCTTCTCTCCTTCACCTCCCGAACTGAACTCCCATCCCATGCCATTCCGTGTCTTATTCCCTCTCACATCCCATCTCTCATTTCCCTACTTCTCTTCCATCCTTTCCCGATTCTCATCCCAAACCTATTCCCTGTTTCTTCTGGGCCCTGTTCTGTTCCCATCCCATCCTTCCCCAGCATTATATCCTTATGCCCGTATCACCCATCGCATCCCCCCCTTCCAATAGCCTTCCACCCCGCTGCCACCCCTCCTCCCATCCACCATCCAGCCCCATCTGCCAGCTCTACCCTACCCTACCCTACCCATCCCATCCCATCCCATCCGTATTCCCGTGCCATGGCAGCACACGTCCCAGGCAGCATCCTGTCCAGTCCCCCACCGCTCCATCCATCCAGCCCACGTCGTGCCACACACAGTTCCATCTGTGATTCCGTCCCGTCTCCTATGCTGTCCCATCCCACATCCCATTTTACCTCCCACCTGCTGTCATCTCACAGTTCATCTCATCTGTGCCCCCGTCCCACGTCGAGCACGTACTCCTGTCCCGTCTCCCATACTTAATTTCATCTCCTCATCCCATCCCTTGCCCAGATGCACCTACTCCCATCCTGTCCTTTCTCCATCCTGTCGCATCCCGTTTCTCCTCGTAGACTAACTTCTGTTCCATCTCATTTTATCTGCTGTTCCGTCCACCCCCCTGCCCATCCAGCTTCTTACTCATCCCTGCCCACTATGCAGCAAACCAGCCCATGCCCCATATCAGCCCATCCCGTATCCCATGTCCTGTAATATCCTTTTCCCGTGTCATCTCATCTCTTATCCCAGACATCCCATCCCACCACCCATCTCCTATTCCATTTCCCATCCCTGCTACCATCCCTGTTTGTCACGTCTTCGTGACCATCCCGTCTCATCCCGCCTGCGTCACATCCTACCTCCCCAAACCTACCCTCTTCCGTCCCAGATTCCATCCCACATCCCATCCCATCCCATCCCATCCCATCCGAAATGCCGTCCACATCCCACCTTATCCCACATCCCATCCCATCTCCATCGCCTCACATCCAGTTGCATCTTCGGTCCCATGCCGCGTTCCTTCCCCCAGCTCATCCCCGGCCCCCTTCCCCTCCCACACCCTGTAGTACAATTTCATCTCATTCTATTCTACACCCTGTTCCATTCCTTGTCCATCACGTATCCCTCATCCATAACACCCCCAATCCCATCCCTCCTCACATCCCAACCCTTCTCAGTGTATCCCACCTTTTCACCAGTCCCCCATCCCAGCCCATTCCCACATCCCTTCCCGGTCGGCGTGACATCCACATAGTGATCCCACATAGCATCCCATCCTTCATCTCACCCTATTTCCCATCCCTCTCGGTTCTCGTCCCACCTCTGCTCTCGTCCTCACTCCCATCCTTACTTCACCCCCATCCCATCCTCCATCCCTGATCCATCATATATTCCATCCTATGCTACCCTTCACCCGTCCCCGTCCACAGTTCATCTCCTATCCCGACTCCCAGAGTCCCGATTTTATTCCATCTCCTACCATATCCCATTCCATGCCCCGCTCCTGTCCCTTCTCCTATACCCTTCCGTCTCCCATCCCATGCTGTCCCATCCATTCCCCCCCCCACTCTCTACGGTGCAGTCCCATCGCCCAGCCCTACTTCAGTCCCATCCCAAACTACCTCCCATGCTGTCCCACTCTCTATCCCAGCATCATACCCCATCCCTCTCATGTACCGTCACGTCGCGGATCCCATCTCCCGCCCCATTCCATCCCAGATCATCTTTCTTTCCATCCCGTGCCATCTTCCGTGACCTCTTTCTCCCGTATCATCTCATCTCACATCCCATCCATCCCACTTCCTCTCTTTTCCCATCTCCTTCCCGCATCCCATCTCTCATTGGTACTTCCTGGCACCTCAAACCTCTTCCATCTCATTCCATCCCTGCACCTAGCCTGCCTGTCACCCCATCCCGTGTCTCATCTTTCTGACATTTGACCCCATCCTTCTCATCCTATCCCAGGTTCCATCTCCTCTCCCATATGACACCATCTCCCATTTTATCCCCCCTCCGCCCCTCCCACCCCTTCTCTGTTCTCATCCCAAACCTTCCCATCCCTTCTGGCCCCTACTCTGATCCCATCCCCACTCCCATCCAGTCCTTCGCCTGTCTTCTCCCTAATCCCCGTCTGTCTCCCATTCCACCACGCCGAATACACACACTTCCATCCAACATCCCGTCCCTCCCCCCACGCCATCCCGTCTGCCGTTCCATCTTTCCTGTCGCTCCCACTCCCCCTCCATCTCACATCCCAGTCATTCCCCACCTCATCCCCCCATCCACCATCCAGGCCCAACCCGCCTTCCACACCAGCCCGCACCTTACTGAATCCCCACGTTCCCATACCGTTCTACGCCATTCCCCATCCCATTTGCCATCCCATCCCAACCCGCATTCCGCACCCACTCTGTTCCCATCCCGTCCCACATCACAACTCATCCCACATCCTATCCCATTTCATCTCCCATCCATCCCATCTTCTGTCTCATGCCCTCTCCGATCTCAGCACATCCCCCCTTACGTTCTTCTGGCCGTAGCTTCCCGTGTCCCATCCCCATCCACACCCTCACTCAGTCCCATCCCGTCTCCCATACCACACCCGTCCCATGCCAGTCCTAGCCTTTCTGCCACCGCACCACCTTCCTGACTCCTGTCCCATTCCTTCCCCAGGCCTATACCTGCTTCCATCCATCCCATGCACCGTTCAGGCCCCCTCCCAGCACTACTTCATCCCATCCCGACCTTGCTCCCCTCCTGTTCCACATCCCAGTCCTACATCACACCCTGTCTCATGATCCCCAGTCCCATCCCACCTCACCTCACTTCCCCTATCATCTCATCTCCCGTGTCCTATTGCTTCTCTCCTTCACCTCCCGAACTGAACTCCCATCCCATGCCATTCCGTGTCTTATTCCCTCTCACATCCCATCTCTCATTTCCCTACTTGTCTTCCATCCTTTCCCGATTCTCATCCCAAACCTATTCCCTGTTTCTTCTGGGCCCTGTTCTGTTCCCATCCCATCCTTCCCCAGCATTATATCCTTATGCCCGTATCACCCATCGCATCCCCCCCTTCCAATAGCCTTCCACCCCGCTGCCACCTCCCGTCCCATCCACCATCCAGCCCATCTGCCAGCTCTACCCTACCCTACCCTAATCCCATCCCATCCCATCCCATCCGTATTCCCGTGCCATGGCAGCACGCGTCCCAGGCAGCATCCTGTCCAGTCCCCCCGTGCTCCATCCATCCAGCCCACGTCGTGCCACACACAGTTCCATCTGTGATTCCGTCCCGTCTCCTATGCTGTCCCATCCCACATCCCATTTTACCTCCCACCTGCTGTCATCTCACAGTTCATCTCATCTGTGCCCCCGTCCCACGTCGAGCACGTACTCCTGTCCCGTCTCCCATACTTAATTTCATCTCCTCATCCCATCCCTTGCCCAGATGCATCCTACTCCCATCCTGTCCTTTCTCCATCCTGTCGCATCCCGTTTCTCCTCGTAGACTAACTTCTGTTCCATCTCATTTTATCTGCTGTTCCGTCCACCCCCCTGCCCATGCAGCTTCTTACTCATCCCTGCCCACGCTATGCAGCAAACCAGCCCATGCCCCATATCAGCCCATCCCGTATCCCATGTCCTGTAATATCCTTTTCCCGTGTCATCTCATCTCTTATCCCAGACATCCCATCCCACCACCCATCTCCTATTCCATTTCCCATCCCTGCTACCATCCCTGTTTGTCACGTCTTCGTGACCATCCCGTCTCATCCCGCCTGCGTCACATCCTACCTCCCCAAACCTACCCTCTTCGCGTCCCAGATTCCATCCCACATCCCATCCCATCCCATCCCATCCGAAATGCCGTCCACATCCCACCTTATCCCACATCCCATCCCATCTCCATCGCCTCACATCCAGTTGCATCTTCGGTCCCATGCCGCGTTCCTTCCCCCAGCTCATCCCCGGCCCCCTTCCCCTCCCACACCCTGTAGTACAATTTCATCTCATTCTATTCTACACCCTGTTCCATCCTTGTCCATCACGTATCCCTCATCCGATAACACCCCCAATCCCATCCCTCCTCACATCCCAACCCTTCTCAGTGTATCCCACCTTTTCACCAGTCCCCCATCCCAGCCCATTCCACATCCCTTCCCGGTCGGCGTGACATCCACATAGTGATCCCACATAGCATCCCATCCTTCATCTCACCCTATTTCCCATCCCGTCTCGGTTCTCGTCCCACCTCTGCTCTCATCCTCACTCCCATCCTTACTTCACCCCCATCCCATCCTCCATCCCTGATCCATCATATATTCCATCCTATGCTACCCTTCACCCCGTCCCCGTCCACAGTTCATCTCCTATCCCGACTCCCAGAGTCCCGATTTTATTCCATCTCCTACCATATCCCATTCCATGCCCCGCTCCTGTCCCTTCTCCTATACCCTTCCGTCTCCCATCCCATGCCGTCCCATCCATTCCCCCCCCCCACTCTCTACGGTGCAGTCCCATCGCCCAGCCCTACTTCAGTCCCATCCCAAACTACCTCCCATGCTGTCCCACTCTCTATCCCAGCATCATACCCCATCCCATCTCCTGTACCGTCACGTCGCGGATCCCATCTCCCGCCCCATTCCATCCCAGATCATCTTTCTTTCCATCATGACCTCTTTCTCCCGTATCATCTCATCTCACATCCCATCCGTCCCACATCCTCTCTTTTCCCATCTCCTTCCCGCATCCCATCTCTCATTGGTACTTCCTGGCACCTCAAACCTCTTCCATCTCATTCCATCCCTGCACCTAGCCTGCCTATCACCCCATCCCGTGTCTCATCTTTCTGACATTTGACCCCATCCTTCTCATCCTATCCCAGGTTCCATCTCCTCTCCCATATGACACCATCTCCCATTTTATCCCCACCTCCGCCCCTCCCACCCCTTCTCTGTTCTCATCCCAAACCTCTTCCCATCCCTTCTGGCCCCTACTCTGATCCCATCCCCACTCCCATCCGGTCCTTCGCCTGTCTTCTCCCTAATCCCCGTCTGTCTCCCATTCCACCACGCCGAATACACACACTTCCATCCAACATCCCGTCCCTCCCCCACGCCATCCCATCTGCCGTTCCATCTTTCCTGTCGCTCCCACTCCCCCTCCATCTCACATCCCAGTCATTCCCCACCTCATCCCCCCATCCACCATCCAGGCCCAACCCGCCTTCCACACCAGCCCGCACCTTACTGAATGCCCACGTTCCCATACCGTTCTACGCCATTCCCCATCCCATTTGCCATCCCATCCCAACCCGCATTCCGCACCCACTCTGTTCCCATCCCGTCCCACATCACAACTCATCCCACATCCTATCCCATTTCATCTCCCATCCATCCCATCTTCTGTCTCATGCCCTCTCCGATCTCAGCACATCCCCCTTACGTTCTTCTGGCCGTAGCTTCCCGTGTCCCATCCCCATCCACACCCTCACTCAGTCCCATCCCGTCTCCCATACCACACCCGTCCCATGCCATGTCCTAGCCTTTCTGCCACCGCACCACCTTCCTGACTCCTGTCCCATTCCTTCCCCAGGCCTATACCTGCTTCCATCCATCCCATGCACCATTCAGTCCCCTCCCAGCACTACTTTCATCCCATCCCGACCTTGCTCCCCTCCTGTTCCACATCCCAGTCCTGCATCACACCCTGTCCCATGATCCCCAGTCCCATCCCACCTCACCTCACTTCCCCTATCATCTCATCTCCCGTGTCCTATTGCTTCTCTCCTTCACCTCCCGAACTGAACTCCCATCCCATGCCATTCCGTGTCTTATTCCCTCTCACATCCCATCTCTCATTTCCCTACTTCTTCCATCCTTTCCCGATTCTCATCCCAAACCTATTCCCTGTTTCTTCTGGGCCCTGTTCTGTTCCCATCCCATCCTTCCCCAGCATTATATCCTTATGCCCGTATCACCCATCGCATCCCCCCCTTCAATAGCCTTCCACCCCGCTGCCACCTCCCGTCCCATCCACCATCCAGCCCCATCTGCCAGCTCTACCCTACCCTACCCTAATCCCATCCCATCCCATCCGTATTCCCGTGCCATGGCAGCACACGTCCCAGGCAGCATCCTGTCCAGTCCCCACCCGGTGCTCCATCCATCGCAGCCCACGTCGTGCCACACACAGTTCCATCTGTGATTCCGTCCCGTCTCCTATGCTGTCCCATCCCACATCCCATTTTACCTCCCACCTGCTGTCATCTCACAGTTCATCTCATCTGTGCCCCCGTCCCACGTCGAGCACGTACTCCTGTCCCGTCTCCCATACTTAATTTCATCTCCTCATCCATCCCTTGCCCAGATGCATCCTACTCCCATCCTGTCCTTTCTCCATCCTGTCGCATCCCGTTTCTCCTCGTAGACTAACTTCTGTTCCATCTCATTTTATCTGCTGTTCCGTCCACCCCCTGCCCATGCAGCTTCTTACTCATCCCTGCCCACGCTATGCAGCAAACCAGCCCATGCCCCATATCAGCCCATCCCGTATCCCATGTCCTGTAATATCCTTTTCCCGTGTCATCTCATCTCTTATCCCAGACATCCCATCCCACACCCATCTCCTATTCCATTTCCCATCCCTGCTACCATCCCTGTTTGTCACGTCTTCGTGACCATCCGTCTCATCCCGCCTGCGTCACATCCTACCTCCCCAAACCTACCCTCTTCGCGTCCCAGATTCCATCCCACATCCCATCCCATCCCATCCCATCCGAAATGCCGTCCACATCCCACCTTATCCCACATCCCATCCCATCTCCATCGCCTCACATCCAGTTGCATCTTCGGTCCCATGCCGCGTTCCTTCCCCCAGCTCATCCCCGGCCCCCTTCCCTCCCACACCCTGTAGTACAATTTCATCTCATTCTATTCTACACCCTGTTCCATCCTTGTCCATCACGTATCCCTCATCCGATAACACCCCCAATCCCATCCCTCCTCACATCCCAACCCTTCTCAGTGTATCCCACCTTTTCACCAGTCCCCATCCCAGCCCATTCCCACATCCCTTCCCGGTCGGCGTGACATCCACATAGTGATCCCACATAGCATCCCATCCTTCATCTCACCCTATTTCCCATCCCGTCTCGGTTCTCGTCCCACTCTGCTCTCATCCTCACTCCCATCCTTACTTCACCCCCATCCCATCCACCATCCCTGATCCATCATATATTCCATCCTATGCTACCCTTCACCCCGTCCCCGTCCACAGTTCATCTCCTATCCCGACTCCCAGAGTCCCGATTTTATTCCATCTCCTACCATATCCCATTCCATGCCCCGCTCCTGTCCCTTCTCCTATACCATTCCGTCTCCCATCCCATGCCGTCCCATCCATTCCCCCCCACTCTCTACGGTGCAGTCCCATCGCCCCCCTACTTCAGTCCCATCCCAAACTACCTCCCATGCTGTCCCACTCTCTATCCCAGCATCATACCCCATCCCATCTCCTGTACCGTCACGTCGCGGATCCCATCTCCGCCCCATTCCATCCCAGATCATCTTTCTTTCCATCCCGTGCCATCTTCCGTGACCTCTTTCTCCCGTATCATCTCATCTCACATCCCATCCCCCACTTCCTCTCTTTTCCCATCTCCTTCCCGCATCCCATCTCTCATTGGTACTTCCTGGCACCTCAAACCTCTTCCATCTCATTCCATCCCTGCACCTAGCCTGCCTATCACCCATCCCTGTCTCATCTTTCTGACATTTGACCCCATCCTTCTCATCCTATCCCAGGTTCCATCTCCTCTCCCATATGACACCATCTCCCATTTTATCCCCACCTCCGCCCCTCCCACCCCTTCTCTGTTCTCATCCCAAACCTTCCCATCCCTTCTGGCCCCTACTCTGATCCCATCCCCACTCCCATCCGTCCTTCGCCTGTCTTCTCCCTAATCCCCGTCTGTCTCCCATTCCACCACGCCGAATACACACACTTCCATCCAACATCCCGTCCCTCCCCCACGCCATCCCGTCTGCCGTTCCATCTTTCCTGTCGCTCCCACTCCCCCTCCATCTCACATCCCAGTCATTCCCCACCTCATCCCCCCATCCACCATCCAGGCCCAACCCGCCTTCCACGCCAGCCCGCACCTTACTGAATGCCCACGTTCCATACCGTTCTACGCATTCCCCATCCCATTTGCCATCCCATCCCAACCCGCATTCCGCACCCACTCTGTTCCCATCCCGTCCCACATCACAACTCATCCCACATCCTATCCCATTTCATCTCCCATCCATCCCATCTTCTGTCTCATGCCCTCTCCGATCTCAGCACATCCCCCCTTACGTTCTTCTGGCCGTAGCTTCCCGTGTCCCATCCCCATCCACACCCTCACTCAGTCCCATCCCGTCTCCCATACCACACCCGTCCCATGCCATGTCCTAGCCTTTCTGCCACCGCACCTACCTTCCTGACTCCTGTCCCATTCCTTCCCCAGGCCTATACCTGCTTCCATCCATCCCATGCACCATTCAGTCCCCCTCCCAGCACTACTTTCATCCCATCCCGACCTTGCTCCCCTCCTGTTCCACATCCCAGTCCTGCATCACACCCTGTCTCATGATCCCCAGTCCCATCCCACCTCACCTCACTTCCCTATCATCTCATCTCCCGTGTCCTATTGCTTCTCTCCTTCACCTCCCGAACTGAACTCCCATCCCATGCCATTCCGTGTCTTATTCCCTCTCACATCCCATCTCTCATTTCCCTACTTCTCTTCCATCCTTTCCCGATTCTCATCCCAAACCTATTCCCTCTTTCTGGGCCCTGTTCTGTTCCATCCCATCCTTCCCAGCATTATATCCTTATGCCCGTATCACCCATCGCATCCCCCCCTTCCAATAGCCTTCCACCCCGCTGCCACCTCCCGTCCCATCCACCATCCAGCCCCATCTGCCAGCTCTACCCTACCCTACCCTAATCCCATCCCATCCCATCCGTATTCCCGTGCCATGGCAGCACGCGTCCCAGGCAGCATCCTGTCCAGTCCCCCACCGGTGCTCCATCCATCCCGCAGCCCACGTCGTGCCACACACAGTTCCATCTGTGATTCCGTCCCGTCTCCTATGCTGTCCCATCCCACATCCCATCCCACATTTTTACCTCCCACCTGCTGTCATCTCACAGTTCATCTCATCTGTGCCCCGTCCCACGTCGAGCACGTACTCCTGTCCCGTCTCCCATACTTAATTTCATCTCCTCATCCCATCCCTTGCCCAGATGCATCCTACTCCCATCCTGTCCTTTCTCCATCCTGTCGCATCCCGTTTCTCCTCGTAGACTAACTTCTGTTCCATCTCATTTTATCTGCTGTTCCGTCCACCCCCCTGCCCATGCAGCTTCTTACTCATCCCTGCCCACGCTATGCAGCAAACCAGCCCATGCCCCATATCAGCCCATCCCGTATCCCATGTCCTGTAATATCCTTTCCCGTGTCATCTCATCTCTTATCCCAGACATCCCATCCCACCACCCATCTCCTATTCCATTTCCCATCCCTGCTACCATCCCTGTTTGTCACGTCTTCGTGACCATCCCGTCTCATCCCGCCTGCGTCACATCCTACCTCCCCAAACCTACCCTCTTCGCGTCCCAGTTCCATCCCACATCCCATCCCATCCCATCCCATCCGAAATGCCGTCCACATCCCACCTTATCCCACATCCCATCCCATCTCCATCGCCTCACATCCAGTTGCATCTTCGGTCCCATGCCGCGTTCCTTCCCCCAGCTCATCCCCGGCCCCCTTCCCCTCCCACACCCTGTAGTACAATTTCATCTCATTCTATTCTACACCCTGTTCCATCCTTGTCCATCACGTATCCCTCATCCATAACACCCCCAATCCCATCCCTCCTCACATCCCAACCCTTCTCAGTGTATCCCACCTTTTCACCAGTCCCCCATCCCAGCCCATTCCCACATCCCTTCCGGTCGGCGTGACATCCACATAGTGATCCCACATAGCATCCCATCCTTCATCTCACCCTATTTCCCATCCCGTCTCGGTCTCGTCCCACCTCTGCTCTCATCCTCACCCCATCCTTACTTCACCCCCATCCCATCCACCATCCCTGATCCATCATATATTCCATCCTATGCTACCCTTCACCCTCCCCGTCCACAGTTCATCTCCTATCCCGACTCCCAGAGTCCCGATTTTATTCCATCTCCTACCATATCCCATTCCATGCCCGCTCCTGTCCCTTCTCCTATACCCTTCCGTCTCCCATCCCATGCCGTCCCATCCATTCCCCCCCCCCACTCTCTACGGTGCAGTCCCATCGCCAGCCCTACTTCAGTCCCATCCCAAACTACCTCCCATGCTGTCCCACTCTCTATCCCAGCATCATACCCCATCCCATCTCCTGTACCGTCACGTCGCGGATCCCATCTCCCGCCCCATTCCATCCCAGATCATCTTTCTTTCCATCCCGTGCCATCTTCCATGACCTCTTTCTCCCGTATCATCTCATCTCACATCCCATCCGTCCCACATCCTCTCTTTTCCCATCTCCTTCCCACATCCCATCTCTCATTGGTACTTCCTGGCACCTCAAACCTCTTCCATCTCATTCCATCCCTGCACCTAGCCTGCCTATCACCCCATCCCGTGTCTCATCTTTCTGACATTTGACCCCATCCTTCTCATCCTATCCCAGGTTCCATCTCCTCTCCCATATGACACCATCTCCCATTTTATCCCCACCTCCGCCCCTCCACCCCTTCTCTGTTCTCATCCCAAACCTCTTCCCATCCCTTCTGGCCCCTACTCTGATCCCATCCCCACTCCCATCCGTCCTTCGCCTGTCTTCTCCCTAATCCCCGTCTGTCTCCCATTCCACCACGCCGAATACACACACTTCCATCCAACATCCCGTCCCTCCCCCCACGCCATCCCATCTGCCGTTCCATCTTTCCTTCGCTCCACTCCCCCTCCATCTCACATCCCAGTCATTCCCCACCTCATCCCCCATCCACCATCCAGGCCCAACCCGCCTTCCACACCAGCCCGCACCTTACTGAATGCCCACGTTCCCATACCGTTCTACGCCATTCCCCATCCCATTTGCCATCCCATCCCAACCCGCATTCCGCACCCACTCTGTTCCCATCCCGTCCCACATCACAACTCATCCCACATCCTATCCCATTTCATCTCCCATCCATCCCATCTTCTGTCTCATGCCCTCTCCGATCTCAGCACATCCCCCCTTACGTTCTTCTGGCCGTAGCTTCCCGTGTCCCATCCCCATCCACACCCTCACTCAGTCCCATCCCGTCTCCCATACCACACCGTCCCATGCCAGTCCTAGCCTTTCTGCCACCGCACCACCTTCCTGACTCCTGTCCCATTCCTTCCCCAGGCCTATACCTGCTTCCATCCATCCCATGCACCATTCAGTCCCCCTCCCAGCACTACTTTCATCCCATCCCGACCTTGCTCCCCTCCTGTTCCACATCCCAGTCCTGCATCACACCCTGTCTCATGATCCCAGTCCCATCCCACCTCACCTCACTTCCCCTATCATCTCATCTCCCGTGTCCTATTGCTTCTCTCCTTCACCTCCCGAACTGAACTCCCATCCCATGCCATTCCGTGTCTTATTCCCTCTCACATCCCATCTCTCATTCCCTACTTCTCTCCATCCTTCCCGATTCTCATCCCAAACCTATTCCCTCTTTCTTCTGGGCCCTGTTCTGTTCCATCCATCCTTCCCCAGCATTATATCCTTATGCCCGTATCACCCATCGCATCCCCCCTTCCAATAGCCTTCCACCCCGCTGCCACCTCCCGTCCCATCCACCATCCAGTCCCATCTGCCAGCTCTACCTACCCTACCCTACCTAATCCCATCCCATCCCATCCCATCCCATCCATCCTCCCGTGCCATGGCAGCACGCGTCCCAGGCAGCATCCTGTCCAGTCCCCCACCGGTGCTCCATCCATCGCAGCCCACGTCGTGCCACACACAGTTCCATCTGTGATTCCGTCCCGTCTCCTATGCTGTCCCATCCCACATCCCATTTTACCTCCCACCTGCTGTCATCTCACAGTTCATCTCATCTGTGCCCCCGTCCCACGTCGAGCACGTACTCCTGTCCCGTCTCCCATACTTAATTTCATCTCCTCATCCCATCCCTTGCCCAGATGCATCCTACTCCCATCCTGTCCTTTCTCCATCCTGTCGCATCCCGTTTCTCCTCGTAGACTAACTTCTGTTCCATCTCATTTTATCTGCTGTTCCGTCCACCCCCTGCCCATGCAGCTTTTACTCATCCCTGCCCACGCTATGCAGCAAACCAGCCCATGCCCCATATCAGCCCATCCCGTATCCCATGTCCTGTAATATCCTTTTCCCGTGTCATCTCATCTCTTATCCCAGACATCCCATCCCACCACCCATCTCCTATTCCATTTCCCATCCCTGCTACCATCCTGTTTGTCACGTCTTCGTGACCATCCCGTCTCATCCCGCCTGCGTCACATCCTACCTCCCCAAACCTACCCTCTTCGCGTCCCAGATTCCATCCCACATCCCATCCCATCCCATCCCATCCGAAATGCCGTCCACATCCCACCTTATCCCACATCCCATCCCATCTCCATCGCCTCACATCCAGTTGCATCTTCGGTCCCATGCCGCGTTCCTTCCCCAGCTCATCCCCGGCCCCTTCCCCTCCCACACCCTGTAGTACAATTTCATCTCATTCTATTCTACACCCTGTTCCATCCTTGTCCATCACGTATCCCTCATCCGATAACACCCCCAATCCCATCCCTCCTCACATCCCAACCCTTCTCAGTGTATCCCACCTTTTCACCAGTCCCCCATCCCAGCCCATTCCCACATCCCTTCCCGGTCGGCGTGACATCCACATAGTGATCCCACATAGCATCCCATCCTTCATCTCACCCTATTTCCCATCCCGTCTCGGTTCTCGTCCCACCTCTGCTCTCATCCTCACTCCCATCCTTACTTCACCCCCATCCCATCCTCCATCCCTGATCCATCATATATTCCATCCTATGCTACCCTTCACCCGTCCCCGTCCACAGTTCATCTCCTATCCGACTCCCAGAGTCCCGATTTTATTCCATCTCCTACCATATCCATTCCATGCCCCGCCCTGTCCCTTCTCCTATACCCTTCCGTCTCCCATCCCATGCCGTCCATCCATTCCCCCCCACTCTCTACGGTGCAGTCCCGCGCCAGCCCACTTCAGTCCCATCCCAAACTACCTCCATGCTGTCCCACTCTCTATCCCAGCATCATACCCCATCCCATCTCCTGTACCGTCACGTCGCGGATCCCATCTCCCGCCCCATTCCATCCCAGATCATCTTTCTTTCCATCCCGTGCCATCTTCCATGACCTCTTTCTCCGTATCATCTCATCTCACATCCCATCCGTCCCACATCCTCTCTTTTCCCATCTCCTTCCACATCCATCTCTCATTGGTACTTCCTGGCACCTCAAACCTCTTCCATCTCATTCCATCCTGCACCTAGCCTGCCTATCACCCATCCCGTGTCTCATCTTTCTGACATTTGACCCCATCCTTCTCATCCTATCCCAGGTTCCATCTCCTCCCATATGACACCATCTCCCATTTTATCCCCACTCCGCCCCTCCCACCCCTTCTCTGTTCTCATCCAAACCTCTTCCCATCCCTTCTGGCCCTACTCTGATCCATCCCCACTCCCATCCGGTCCTTCGCCTGTCTTCTCCCTAATCCCCGTCTGTCTCCCATTCCACCACGCGAATACACACACTTCCATCCAACATCCCGTCCTCCCCCACGCCATCCCATCTGCCGTTCCATCTTTCCTGTCGCTCCCACTCCCCTCCATCTCACATCCCAGTCATTCCCCACCTCATCCCCCATCCACCATCCAGGCCAACCCGCCTTCCACACCAGCCCGCACCTTACTGAATGCCCCACGTTCCCATACCGTTCTACGCCATTCCCATCCCATTTGCCATCCCATCCCAACCCGCATTCCGCACCCACTCTGTTCCATCCCGTCCCACTCACAACTCATCCCACATCCTATCCCATTTCATCTCCCATCCATCCCATCTTCTGTCTCATGCCCTCTCCGATCTCAGCACATCCCCCCTTACGTTCTTCTGGCCGTAGCTTCCCGTGTCCCATCCCATCCACACCCTCACTCAGTCCATCCCGTCTCCCATACCACACACCGTCCCATGCCATGTCCTAGCCTTTCTGCCACCGCACCCACTCTCCTGACTCCTGTCCCATTCCTTCCCCAGGCCTATACCTGCTTCCATCCATCCCATGCACCATTCAGTCCCCTCCGCACTACTTCATCCCATCCCGACCTTGCTCCCCTCTGTTCCACATCCAGTCCTGCATCACACCTGTCTCATGATCCCCAGTCCCATCCCACCTCACCTCACTTCCCCTATCATCTCATCTCCCTGTCCTATTGCTTCTCTCCTTCACCTCCCGAACTGAACTCCCATCCCATGCCATTCCGTGTCTTATTCCTCTCACATCCCATCTCTCGTTTCCTACGTCTTCCATCCTTCCCGATTCTCATCCCAAACCTATTCCCTGTTTCTTCTGGGCCCTGTTCTGTTCCCATCCCATCCTTCCCCAGCATTATATCCTTATGCCCGTATCACCCATCGCATCCCCCCCTTCCAATAGCCTTCCACCTCCGCTGCCACCTCCCGTCCCATCCACCATCCAGCCCCATCTGCAGCTCTACCTACCTACCCTACCCAATCCCATCCCATTCCATCCGTATCCCGTGCCATGGCAGCACGCGTCCCAGGCAGCATCCTGTCCAGTCCCCCACCGGTTGCTCCATCCATCGCAGCCCACGTCGTGCCACACACAGTTCATCTGTGATTCCGTCTCCGTCTCCTATGCTGTCCCATCCCACATCCCATTTTACCTCCCACCTGCTGTCATCTCACAGTTCATCTCATCTGTGCCCCCGTCCCACGTCGAGCACGTACTCCTGTCCCGTCTCCCATACTTAATTTCATCTCCTCATCCCATCCCTTGCCCAGATGCACCCTACTCCCATCCTGTCCTTTCTCCATCCTGTCGCGTCCCGTTTCTCCTCGTAGACTAACTTCTGTTCCATCTCATTTTATCTGCTGTTCCGTCCACCCCCTGCCCATGCAGCTTCTTACTCATCCCTGCCCACTCTATGCAGCAAACCAGCCCATGCCCCATATCAGCCCATCCCGTATCCCATGTCCTGTAATATCCTTTTCCCGTGTCATCTCATCTCTTATCCCAGACATCCCATCCCACCACCCATCTCCTATTCCATTTCCCATCCCTGCTACCATCCCTGTTTGTCACGTCTTCGTGACCATCCCGTCTCATCCCGTCTGCGTCACATCCTACCTACTCTACCCTACCTAATCCCATGCCAACGCTTCTCACATCCTACTCCTCTCCTGTTCCATCCTGTGTCTTTCCCTTATCCAGTCCTATCCTATTACCCATCCCAATGCACCTCCAATGCTATTTAACATATCGTCGCCCTGTCTTTGATCCCAATTACCATCCCATCCTTTCCCCCGTGTTAACCAGTGTCCCAACCCAATTTTGAGCCCTACTGCAACCCTATTCCCCAACAGTCCCACATTCTCTGCCTTCCCATCCCACATCCCATCTTAACCGAACCCTCACCTCTAGTGCCATCCCATCCCATCGCCGCAGCCATTCCCAATCCCAGTCCTCCTCCACACCCACTCCCAACCCATTGAACCTCCCATGCCATCGTCCGACAGATCCCATTTCCCATCTCATCCCACCTAACCTTACATCCCATCTTATGTATCCTGTCACCTTTATCTCCCACCCCATCCTTCATCCCTGTTCTCATTCCCTCCCACATCTCATCTGCCATATCATTCCATCATGCTGGCCTCCCATCACCAGCTCATCGTACTTCTTATCCCTACTCCCACCCACTTTCCATTCTTACTCCGGTCCCATCCCTTCTCCCATTCCATCTTTTGTCACTCCTCCAAACCCACCAAAGGTACCACCTTTCATCCCACTCCACCGCCCATGCCATCTCTCATCTTACTGAACACCCACATTGCATCCCATCCCACGTCATACCCCCCTATCTACCGTGGCATCCCAGCCCTCATTCCAGTCTCAAACTGATCCCATCCAACTTCACTTCCAGTCCCATCCGTAACTCTTTTCCTCCCATGTACCATCCCATCCTGCATTCTGTCACTATTCCCCCATCTCCCATCCAGACCCATCCCATAACGTTCTTTTCACATATCATCCCATCTCCCACCCCGCACATCCTATGTCCTCCCATCCCTACTCTGCCCCTGTCCCCTTTTCTGTCTCACTCAATTGAATCCCCACATCCCATTCCCAACCCCAATTCCATTCCTTCCCTGGTCTCATCCCATTTCCCATCGCCTCTCATCTGTCCTCATGTCTCAGCCCACACCCTACCCCATTCCAACACCAAAGCCATCCCAACTGACATTCCAGCTCTACTTTGATCCTATCCCGTTACCATCTCAATCCCATCCAATCTAACATCCCGCATCCTGTCCCGTTCTTTTTCAGATCCACCCTCTACCCCGAATACTGTCACCATCACCTCTCTCATCAGTCTCACCTCCCGGCCCGTGCCGTTTCCTGTCCCTAACCCATCCCACCCACCATCCAATTCCATCTCGACCTACCTCCCAGCCTGGCATCATACCCTACTCCACATCCTACCCAGTCCCATCCCATGTCTGATCCCATCTGCCTATACATCCTCCCCGTCCTCCCGTATCATGTCATCTTCCACCTATTTTATTCCCACCCACTTCCCCAACGTATTCCCATCCCATTCCATCTCTGCACCCAACCTATCTCCAGACCCATCCATGTCTTATCCTATCTGATATCTCACATCCCCTCCCTAGTCCTTACTCTCTTCTCACCCCCATCTCATATCGTTCACGCCCCACATCTCAACCCATCACACTCTGCATCCCATCCAGTCACATCCAGTCCCTCTCATCCTATCCCAAATTCCGTCTCATCTCCCATAACATCCCATCTTGCCTCTCATCCCAAACCGTCCTATTACCTATCCCTACCTACCATCCCACCTTGCATCCTTAACACCTATCCCCTGCCTTCCCGTCTTCTGTCCACACTCCCATCCTGTCCATCTCCAGTCCTGTCTCCCAGCTCTCCTACAATCCCATCCCAACCTACCTTCCATCTTATCCCACAACACTAGCTATCTTACCTCCCATTTCAAAATCATACCCCATCCTATATCATACCTATTCCTGTACCATTCCATCTCTGATGACATCTCTTTCAAAACTACCTCCGTCCCATCCTACTCCCATTCTATTGGATTGCATCCCATCCCCCATGCTGTGCCAACTCACATCCCAGCTCTCATCTCATTCCATGTCTGCTCTTATCCTATGTGCAATACCCACACCCATCCCATCTTCCATAGTTGCTCCCATCTCTGCTCCTTGTTTCCATCTCACCTCCAATTCTGTCTGTCCCCACACCCTGCCTCCCTTTCCTGCTCTCATTCTGTACAGGAAACAACACAGAATCTCCTGTATCAGCCCATCCCATATCCCGTTTCATCTCCTACACATCCTTTTCACATGTTCTCTCTTATCCAAGACATCCCATCCCACCAGTCAGTCTCCCATCCCCTTTGTCAAATCTGCGCCCACCCCATCTCATTCCCATCTCCATCACATCCCACCTCCTCATCCTTACTGTCTTCCCCTCCCACATTTCATCTCATCTCCCATGCCTACTCCCATTGCAGCTCCTATCCCTAGTCCCATTCCACCCTTTCCCCAATTCCATCTCCTTTCCCGACCCCAGCCTATCCATTCCCAGTCTCAGGTCACATCTCCTAGCCCTACTCCAGTCCCATCTCCCTGTCATCCCATCCTTATTCCAATCTCTATCCCCATGCCCTGTCATCCCATGTTATCTGAACTGTCATTTCTACTCCAGTCTCATTCTTTCCATCTCATTCCACATCATAGCCCATTTGATCGCTCATCCCAACCTTTTCCATATTCTCATTCCATCCCATCTCACCTCCCGCACCGAGCCTATCCCTATCTCCACCCCACCTTCCATCCCTACTCTCATTCCACCTAGCATCCACTCCCATTCTTCTGCACTTACAACTCCTCCATATCCTAACCCATTTCATCACCTTTCCATTGCCATCTCTTAAGTCCCATTTCCTTGCTACTCCAATCCCAACACATCTTCCATAACATTCTTCTCCCATCTTACCATTTCCATTCCACCTTCCATCCTTTCTCCTATCCCATCTATACCCAATTCATCTTTCTTTATTCCCATCCACCATGCAGTGTAATTTCCCACTCTACTTCAGTCCTATCCCAACCTATCTCACATACCATTCCAGTCACCGCACTTCCCATTTCCTATCTCTACACCCCTCTGCTTTCTTTCATATCCCTCATCTTCCACCTCACATCATTTCTTCCTTCTCTCCAATCTTTTTCCTACTCCCAGACTATCTCCCATGGCCTATAACTTCCTTATATCTCATCCCCACTACAGGCCATTCCCATCCCATACTAATTACTATGATCATGTTTACTTCCCTTTATTAATGCAGTATGTGTATTGTTAATGAATGCACGATATGTATTGTTAACTAATTGTTTAGTATTCTTAGTCATTCCTGTTACTGAAAGCAGTGTTAATATCTTCAACTATGATTGTGAACATAATCCATCCTATCCCCCTTCCCAACCCATTTACATTTATTATCCCATCTCACCTCACATCCTGTTCATTCAGGCAGGATTTCCAGAAACGTGAAAGTGGTAGGAATGGAAAGACTGGAAATGAAGAATAAAAGAACGAGAGGATAGGACAAAATGAAAGTGAACAAAAGATGGAGAAAGTGAGATAAAAATTAATAGTGAAGAAATCTAATGAAAAATAGGAAGAACATAAGATAGAAGGATCCATAGAAAGTAGTTAAAAATATATAGTACAAATGAGACAGATTGAAAGACATGAAGTGAGCAAATGCTGGAAAATGGATGGAGAGAATATGGAAGGACAGAACAGAACAAAAATTAGAAATGAGTAATGATGAAAGACATAAGAGATAAAGTAGAAATGAAACAGGTAAAGTATGAATGGTGAAAAGAATGAAAAGCAAGAAATACAGGGAAACAAGATTACTAGGAAGGTACAGAGAAGACAGACATGTAGAAAAATCAATACATAGAGAATAAGGGTAGAATGGAAGGTATAAAAATAGAAATATACATAGAATGACAGTAGGAAAGAGTAAACCAGGGAATTTTAGAAAACAAAAGGTAGAAGGAACTAAAGATATGAGAAAAGAGAAGGAAAGGTAGCTAGCAAAACAAATATAGAAAGGCAAAAATTGAGAGGAGCTACAAAGAAACAAAGATATGTGGAATAAAAGAAGAAATAATAGAATGAAAGCTATAAAAGATAGAAAATGATAAAGTAGAGAAGGTAGAACATAAAGACAAAAGAACGAGACAAAAATAGAGAAAGGAAAATAGCTAGAAAGATACATGATAGATATATAATAGAAGGAATGAGAGAAAGATAAAATGATGGAACAAAAGGTAAAGAAACCTAGAAAGATACATGTAAAAAAAAAAGGACTAAAGCTGTAGAATGAGAAATGAACATACATTGAAAGAAGGAAAGGTAGCTAGGAAAGCAGAAAGACACAAAGAAAAATAGTATGAAAGACAGTTCAAATGATAGGAAGATATGTAGAAAGGATACAAGGTAAACAATGATAGTAACAAAGTAGAACTATAGGAAGCTAGAAACAGAATGAAAGAAAAATAGGACAAAGAAAGACAAGACTGAAAGGTATAAATAGAAACAAAAAGGTAGTAATACTGATATATAGGAAGTCACAGAACATCAATAGGTCAGAAAGAAATATAGGAAGCTAGACAGAAATAGAATGATCAATAGGAAGATATAGAGAATGAAAGGGAACTTAGAAGGTAAATAGATACCATATAGACAAATAGAAATGTAAAAAGGAAAGACAGATAAAATGAAATTTTAGAAAGAAACATAGAAGGTTAAGCAATAGAAAGATATATAGAAAGATGAGAGGAAAATAGAAAAATGAAAAAATAGAAATAAGATACATAGAAATGCAAAGTAAGATCTATATAAAGGATGGAATGAATGAAAGAACAAATGATAGTACAAGGTAGAATGAAAATTAAAGATAGAAAATAAAGGCAGAAAAATGAAGATATAGAAAGATAGCTAGAAACAATGAAAGAAAAATAGGACAAATGAGAAAGATAAAAGAAACAAAGAAAAAATATATATAGAATGATAGTAATAACAAAGTATGGATAGAAATATAGGAAGATAGACATTAAAATAGATCGATAGGGAGAAGATAGAAAAGATATGTGTAGAAAGATACACAGAAAGTAGAGAATGAGAATGAAAAAGTTGATAGAACAAAAGTTAAAATGAAATATACAAAAATAGATGTTAGAAATATAAAATAGAAATACAGAGTGAATGACAGAAAGCTAGAAAGACAAATATACAGTTTGGCAGAAAGAATGAAAGACAGAAGAAGGGTAAAAGCTAGGAAGATAAAAAAGAAGAGGAAGATTAAAAGATGAAAAAATAGCTAGAAAAACAAATATAGAAAGATGAAGAAAAAAGATACATAGAAATAGATATGAAGATGGAATGAAAAGGAAAGTCACATAGTTCAAATGACAGTAAGATAGAAAGAATAAAAGATTTAAAGATAGTGAGACCAAGTAGACATATAGATAGCTAGACACAGAATGACAGAAAAAGAAAGTATAGAAAGGAAGAACAATGGAAAGACAGAATGAAAGACAGGAAGAGAAGACAAAAAGATGTAAAGATAAACAGATACATGGAAAATAGCAGAAAATAGAAAAAATATAGATAGAATGACAGAAGAGATAAAATAAAGGAATTTTAGAAAGAGCAAAAGGTAGAAGATAGGTGGAAAGAACTAGAGAGCTCAAGGTCGCTAGCAAAACAAATACAGAATGAAAAATAAGACATACACAAAGATATAAAAGGTGAAAGTTATTTAACTTTAAAGTAGAAAGATACAGAAAGATATAGCTAGAAACAGAATGAATGTAGAAAAATAGGATGAATGGGAAAGAATGCTGAGATATAAATAGAAAGATAGCAAGAGAAAATATAAAGTAACAAAGATGGAAAGATAGAACACAAGTAGGATGGACAGACAGAAGTATAGGAAGATAGACATTAAGATAGGTTGATAGGATATAGAGAATGAGAATGAAAGAAAGTTAGGATAGAAGAGACAGCGAAAATGAAGAAATTGTAGAAAGAGAATGTAAGATAAAAGGTAAAGAAAATAAGAGACTAAAAGAAGGAACTTAGAAAAACAAAAACATAACAAAAATAGAGAAAAAGATACATAGAACGATGGAATGAAGAACAAAAGCTAGAACAAATGACAGAATAAAAGAAATGATAGAAAAATAAAGACACTAAGATTGATAAAAGATAAAGATAGAACGTAAGTTAGAAAGATACATAGAAGTATAGAAGTATAGGTAGAAAGAAAACTGTAGCTAGAGATAGAATGATGAAGATTGAAAGATGATGTAGCTAGAAAAACATATAGAAATACATAGGAAGTTATATAGAAAGATGCAATGAAAGATTTATAGAAGAGTTACAAAGATACAGAAAGAATGCATAAGAAAAGATGGAAAGAGGGTAAGAAAGGAAAGGAAAAAATATAGAAAGATAGCTAGTAGGATACATAGAAAAACAAGATGAATGAGAAAGGCGGTAGATAAAAAGAATGAAAGATAAATAGAAAGGTAGAAAAAGACAGGAAGAGAACAAGATGGAAAGGTAAGAGTCAAAGTTAGATGTAGAAATAGGAAGAGACAAAGATAAAAGACTAATAGAGAAGATAGAAGACATGTAGAAAGATAGAAATTTAGAAAAATAACTAAAAAGAAACATTGAACGCAATATTTGAAAGAATGAAAGGTAGAAGGAAAGAAAGGTATAGGTAGAAAGATAATGAGAAAGATTTAAAGATAGAAGGGTACCTAGAAAACAAAAATAAGAACAAAAGGATAGAAATACATAGAACAAATGATAGTAAGAAAGGTAGACAAAGAAAGATAGTAAGACAGAATGAAAGAAAAGATGGAAAGTCAGGAACAGAAAGAAAGGAAGATACAGAAAAAAACATAACTAGAAAGACACAAAAAAAGTAGAAAAATAGACAGAGACAATAAAAGAAACAGAAAGGGAAAGCTAGACGGAAACAGGTTAGAAATATGACACACAGATCAACAATCACAGAAAAAGATGTATAGAATTAGAAATATAGATAAGATAAATGTAGAAAAGATAAAATGAAAGAATTTTAGGAAAAGAGAATAAGAGGCTGAAGAGTAGAATTCCACAAAACAATATAAAAAAATCACATTCCAGACTAAAAATGTTTTCTACAAACCAAATGAACCAAAACTTCATTTGAGGAAATCTGAAAATATATCCACAGTTTATTCTTAACCATATATTTATATTTTTAAAACACGACATGTATACCTATGACTAAATGGCATGGTGTACACTTCCAGACCAAGTCCATCTTCACACATTGGTCAGCTTCCAACTAAAAGCACAGGCAGAGTAAGAATAAATATTAGTAAATAATAGTGCCTTGGAGAGAACAGTAGTGATCAACAGGGAGGACGAGGAGGAGCCTCACGTGCGCACTGCAGCAGGAACTGCTCCCCAGCATGACGTGTGCAAAGTTCCAGGTCTCCCCAACAGCCGACAAACCAGGCTGTGGGCTGCAGGGGGTAGACACTCAGGCATGGTGGACACAGGTGTTTGGGGGGTGGGTGGGCAGGGACAGGACAGAAAACCAGAACTAGAGTTCAGACGAGCACATGAGAGCACGCCCTATAACAGAACTATGCAGTTTACCAAAGGGGCCCCCACCCTCCATGTCACCTCATTGGCAGTAGGTCAGGCCACCTCTACCTCTGACACACAGACATCCTCATCAGGAGGAAGGCTGTGCTGTCCTGTTCAGTGAGGATAGCTCTAGGTGAGAATAAGCTACTGTAGCTAAAGCATTGCTCGAACATCCCTTCTACGCAGTGGGGCTGTGCAAACCTGCGGCCGTGCTTCAGCAAGTGCAGCTAGGTTCATGTGCTGAAATTGGTACTTACTGCTATGAATATATTATGTGTGAAAACCAAGTGTCTAAGGACATACTAAGCCTCTGATGGACTTCCATCTGTAAGTAAGGCCCATGGTAATGGAACCCATCCAGGGTTTAAAGCACACATAAACCGAAGAAAAAGCCACAATTAGGTCCAGTCCAGACACACGAAACCATTGCTAGCTGACTGATCAGGGCTTCTCAGGACTGGATGTCGGTTGAATTGAGGATTCGAGAAGTAACATCAGATTTGGAGGCCTTTGAAAGTTCTCGCTGTTGAAAAATAAAAAACATCAGTGGCAGTAGTCCCCTGTGTGCCCTGCCCTCATAAGCATAGCTAAGTGTCAGCACGAGGCCCGAGGGCTGTTTCTCTGACACAGATATACCTATCACAGGCCGTGTTAGGAACCAAAGGTGAGGAGGCACTGTCACCAAATGTAGCACGTGTACAAGTACACATCCCCTTGACCCCTTTCCTCAGTCTCTCCATGAAGACCACAAAAGAAACCCCTTATGCTTCACAAAATACTCTGAGTTGTCCAGCTAAGTGGGCAGTACGCTCTGGTCTTTTGAGCCTTTTATAAATGGGGGCCAGACCATTTATCTACCAATCCCTGGGGCTGAGGGCCTTGGAACCTGCTGGTGATTCGATCTCATGCTGGAGCACATGGTATAGAAGCAGAAGATGAAGCATGAACGATCACTGAGAAGAGCACATGTTAGGAGAGGTTAGCTAGTGTACTGGCCTTGGTGCTGCCTGGTACAGCTGGCCACCCACAGCAACTCAAACCACACGAACCTCCTCGGGCCTAACAGATAAGCAGATGCGTTTAAGCTCCAAGTGGATGAAATGGGGCTTGGTGGAGCAAGCCAAAAAAAAACAACAAAAAGAAACCTGGACCCTCTCCAGCAATTGGCTAGCCAAAGTGACATGCACACAGTTCTAGAGTTAGAGCCATGCCAGTCGTGAAATTTCAAAAAAGTGCCAGAACGTGAAGCTAATTTCAATGCTGAAAACAAGTTACAGTCTTAGACAACTGCAGCAATGGGGGAGCTAGCCTGACGCCCTCGGCTGCAACTGAGCTGCCCGCAAGGGCAAGATAGCCTCACCTCTCAGTAGGAACATACTGAGGGAAGAGAGAACACACATTAAGTAAAAGGCATTGTAGTTAAGAGTTTGGTAAATGTGGACTATGTATGATACTAGGAGCTGAAGAGCATCCTGGAAAACGAGTTACTTCCAGAGCCTCATATCTGTTTTAGCACCTGGGTGTGGGAGAAGTAGGTGACGGCAAGGAAGTGAGCATTGGCTAATTCAGAGTGGACAGAAAGTTGGCATTCGGCCCCGAGAGGTTAGTAAGGCATATACTCCAGGAAATAATCATCAGACAGGCTAAGAACCTCATCATAGGCAGCACACAGCTGGGGCTCCCCTCCCCAGGTGATGGGGCCTCTGTTCTTTCCAGCACATTAGAGGCCTTCGATGTCACTCAGGGAGGGTGAACGTTTTCTGTTGTGACATACATGATAAAAAAGCTTTGCCTGACTTTGGTGGGGCTGAGAATCCAATTCAAGTCTGAACAAGTTTTCTTGTTTAATCAGCAGATCAATCTGCTGGGAACTTAAGCCAGATATTTATTACTCATGAAGTCTGTATTAGGCATTCCTGTTTCCTTTGTAAAAAAAAAAGATTCTGTGATAGGACAGCTGAGGATTACTGGTTAGTGAAGCCCTGTGCTGAGATGGGAATAAAGCCAGCAGATGACAGGTCAGTTTGGAAAAGGGACGCGGGACATGCAGGGGTTGCCATACAGACCTGAAGCCCGACAGGGGAGCTGTCAGAGAGGGACGGATCCTTCTAAGGACAAAGAAGACAAATTACCAAGAACTCCACCAAGAGAGCACCAGGGCCATGATCAGAAGGGTCGCCTCCTGCAGCCAGGGAGTGGTGTAGGGAATCGTATAATGGTATTTCTTAAGCAGAAGGATCTGGGTTAAATGTCTAGTCGCTGATGCCATCTTCCTTCCTTTAGTCCTGCCGCCCCCCAACCTCCACCCATGCATGGTCAAGGCAGGAAAGGGATTCTCAGCCTCCAAAGAACTGTCCTAAGAGCCTGGGCACCACTGGGAAGATAGATACCCACTGCCCCAACTGTGTGCTCCCCAGAGACTGGTAGATATTAGAAAGGGTGAATTACCGCAAACTCAGAATAGGTGCTGGCAACAGAGTTAATGCTGAAGTTGCGCTGGAGGGGGGCCGAGCTGGGGTACCCACCGCTCAAGATGCTGCCATTGAGCTCCAGGTTCTCCTTGTTGGCTCCATGCCGGCCAGCATGTGGGTGTTTTTCCCTGAATAGGTAGAAGTGAGGACAGGCTGTAGTGAAAGAGAAGAGAGATCAGTGTATCATCCTTATAACAGCCACACACACACACAGAAGCTGAGAGCATTTTTGTATTATTCATGTGTCTGTAATCCTATAAAGTACTTCCGGTGTACGAAAAGATATGAATTCTTAATTTGCAGAACACATAGCTTGAGCACAGTCTGCAGAATACGTGAAAGACTGAACACCTTTTAGCATGTACCCCCCACCCGTCTCCTATGCGAGAGTACCTGTCTAGTGACCCAGTGTCGGGACTGGAATCCACACACAGGGACCTTGCTCGGCAGCAACTGAAGACCTAGCTGTGACCTGAGCCCCCAGAGGCCACCACCTGCTCATTAGTCTCCCAGTCACACCCTCGGGCTTCCGCCTGATGCCAGTGGGGCTTAGAATGACCATGTCTTCTTGCTTTCAATTTTTTACAGATTGAATGGCTTACATCTGTCAACTCTCAGCATCACAATGATAACCAAATCCAGGAATCTGACAAACTGGAACAAGTAGGTGGGACCCCTGGACAAACAGGCTGTGTTGGGAACATGCTCATACACAGAGACAGAGCTTAATAACCTTGCTGCCAGAAGGTGGAAGTCGAGACACCGCAAAGACAGGCCGGATGCTGCTGTTGGCCGTGGCATTGGACATGGTGGTAGTGTTCAGCTAGGAGGAAAACAGAGGTAACCAACTGAGACAACGTGCTCAGCAGCCTGTCCCCGGCACTACAAATGAGGATGAGAGGCAGTCTCAGGGAGGTGGGTTTACACGGTGGAGAACTTTCAGGAAACTTGTGAAAAGTGTTCAAAGCCTATTTATTTCCAGCAGATGGAGCTGTAAAATGGTATAACTATTCTATCTCTAAAAGTTGGACAGACAGCTATCACATGACCCAGCCATAAATACTCCTAGAATTACTGAGAAATGAAAGTGTATCTCCAAACAGAGACTTATACATAAGTATTTAGAGCCACGCTATCTGTAATAGCCAAAATAACCAGAAACAAACCAAAATATTCGACAGGCAAATGAATAAGTGAACCGTGGCAGTTGCCCACTGGAATCCTGTTCAACAATAAAAAGTAGTGGCCTAGCGATACATGCACTATCTACAGTTATGCTAAACTGAAAGAAATAATAAATGAAAAATGGCATACTGTTGAGTCTATTTATATAAAATGTTAAGAAATGCAAATTACTGAATAGTGACAGAGCAAATCTGTGGTTGCCAGAAACTGAGGGGGAGAGAGAGGAGGAAGGAGGAGGAAGGTATTGTGAAGTGGAACGAGTTGACTTTTGGGGCAATGGGTATGCCCACTGTCTTGACCGTGCCCAGTGCACACATATGTTAAAACTTTATATTAAAGTGTACACTTTAAATATGATGTGTCAGTCTTATTCAATAAAGCTCTAAAAAATTAATTTAAAAACTCGGTGGATAAAATGGGATAATGAAACTTCGAATACAAGACAGACTAGGAAATATGACTTAGATGGCTTACTTACAGGGTTCAAGAAGTATAGGCCATGAGGAAAACAGATTAAAAATACTTTTACTCTATTAAAATTAAAAACTGTGTGTTCATCAAGAAAACACAATAGAAAGTAAAAAGACAAGCTACACAAGACATACAAATACTGGGAAAAGCTATTCTAACACAAATGACAAGTGTAGCATCCAGAATATAAAGAATTCCTATAAAATTTGCAAGAAACGAGTGTTCAACTTCATTAGTAATTACAGAAATACAAACTAAAATCATAATGACACATTATTTCATACCCATCAGATGGACACAAATTTAAGCCTGAAAATAGTGCATGTTCAGCACAGCTACTTGGGACCATGAATTGTTACGACCATTTTCACAGCACAGACTGAGTGACTGGTGTAGCTGGGGGACCATAAATGTTGAGTCCAAAAGTTTATCACATTTTCAGAATATCAAACCACAGGGAACTGATAAGTGACAGTATGTCAAGAGGACAGAATAGGCAGCTAATGACAAGTGTGTATGTGAAGAAAGTTTGATGCTATGGAAAAAAACACCTTTTAAAAAGCTTTTTAAAAAGGAAAAAAACACTAAATATTCTCAGTGTTACTCTTGGAGTTATAACAGGTGGTTTTTAACTGTTTTATATGTTGTAAAGTGTGAGCAGAGGGAGAAGGGAAATAATGGTCCACCCACTTCCCAGAGGGACTCAACCTGAAAGGCTCGGAAAACCCCATCTCTGCAGGACAGAAGGCAGAGATGGCCAGAGCCCTGGCCTCACACCCCTACGCCTATGGTGTGGTCCACAAAGCGTCGTCCTGTTTACCTTGAGCACCTTGCCCGGTTTGGTGGGTGCTGGACCTCGCCGCTTGTTGGGTGTTCGAGGAGCACTGCCATAGAGCATCTCCGTCTCTGTCTCCTTCTTGTTCTTCAGTTGCTGTGTGAAAATCAGAAGCAACAGGGATACGTCCCATGAAGAGAACAGGTCTGGGGCAGGGTGAGGTCAGAAATCTGACCGAGTCTCAGCCCCGAGAGCTGCCAGGGGCACAGGCCAAGTCGAGGCCACACACATCATCACGTTCCCCTCTTCCAAACTGGCTCACTTACCCTTTCCTGCTTGGCCCGTTCTTTCTCTAATCGGTGCATCTCCCACTGTTCTGTCACATACTCCATGAATTTCTGCCCATTCACCACAAACGCCTTTGAATGCTCCTGTTCCCACTTTTCAATCTGTGCCTTCAACTCCTCTTCCAGCTGAGACCAGACACAAGGAAATGTTAATTACTTCAAATCTTTGGTGTGAATCCCAAACAAAACGACTTCCCTTCCCAGAGCATCATTCACCTGACTGCTGGGAGCTGGACCCAATTGGGGACAGGTTAGAGCAGCCAGAAATCAAAGCTGAGGAACGGTTGTTCATGGTACACATGAGAGTGGGAAAGGTGAGGCCACTGTCTGGCCATGGAGGCTTTGGTGCTAAGAGGAGCAGCAGGGGTACCAGCAGGGGTGCCACAGCAGTGCAGAGGCAGAGCACAGCTGGAACTGCACCACCTGGGCTCCTGCCTGGGCTCCATCTCCTACTAGCTGGGAAAGGTTGGCAAAGTTACTGAGGTTCTCAGTGCCTCAGGTGCCTCATCTGTAGAAGTGGAAAACACTCTCAAATAGTATCTGGCACTTAATTCGATAAATGCTATTACTGTTCATATAGAGAATAGTAATTAGACCCACAGATTTCTCAAAAGCTTGCCTCATGTAATCAGCTGAATTGTGGCCCTGTCCCTCCCATTCATACACTGAAGTCCGATTCCCCAGCAGCTCAGAATGTGGTGAACACTAAGGTCATTAGGGAGGATCCTAAGCGAGTATGTCTGGTGGTATCTAAGAAAAGAGAATGTGGACACAGACGCACGCAGAAAGACCACCATGTGAAGGCACAGGGAGAAGATAACCATTTATAAGCCTCAGAAGAAACCAGTCCCGTCTACAACGTGATCTCAGACTTCAGGCCTCCATGGTTGTGACAAAATGAGTTTGTTGGTTAGGCCGCCCCGTCTCTGGTGCTATGTGGTGGCCGCCCTAAAACTCATCTGCCCTGATACCCAGCAGCTTATACTACAGGAGGGCCTGGTGTTACTGACCATCCCTGCCCCTCCCTTTTGAAGATGAGTCAGTTTGGGGGCAAATGATTACACAAAGTGAGGGATTTTGTAACCAAGCCCCAAAACTTGAACACAAGTTTTACCTTAGGAAGTGTTTTCTGGAGCCTGGCACGTTGCTTTTCCTCTTTTAGAAGATTTCCACCACGGTTTGTAAATCGGCTTGGATCTGAAGCCTTTCTCTGGGAAAATACGTTTCAATCAGTGAAAACAAGGACAAGTGGGCAGATCAATTATTCCTGCTAAGATTCCTTCTTGTCATACACGGATACGTATTCTTACGGAGACTCGCTGAGACCTGCATTCTCACTCACTCAGCAGTGAGGACTGGAGGGGGTGGTGAGCGCACCCACTGGGGGGTAGGAAAACTCGTTTACTTTCTCATCTAAAAGGGAAGACAGGCTCTAACATTTAATGCACAATGTCACTAGCTCCCTTCCTTGGTTTGGATATCAAAGATGACAGAAAACAAGCTGTGTGGAGGAACAATGGGAAGGTCTACACTGGGTTTTGGTGGTGGTGCCGCTACTTGCTCACTCCCAGCCTGCTGAGACAATGCAGCTTAAATGTGCCAAGTTAAGGAGTTTATAGATGTTTGTTATTAATACTCACAAAATGGACAACTAGAAAAATGCAGTATGTTAGGCTTCTAACTTAACGTTTTTTTGTTATTCTATCATGTATTGAGCATATCAGAACAGTATTATAAGCATATAATTTGTACATATGAGCTAGGTATGTACACTCAAAATAAAGGCAGATAATCATAAAAGTTTAGAACCTATCTTGACAATTTAGGGCTAAGTTTGTAACGAAATTCCATTTCCCTTCCAACCTAACCTGCCTGTAAACAGTAACCGAAGTGGATGGTCATTAGTCTTATTCTTAAATACTGATATGTCAACAAGGTTGCTTATCTGGCTGTAATTGACATTTCCTGCTCCTTTTTGCTGTCAACCAGACCTAAGGAGAAGCTGAGGACCAGGACACCTGGTTCTCACAGCTTCTCTCCCCTTCTGAGTCCTAGTTTCTGGCCTGTGAACCTGCAGGGGTTGAACTCAGGGTTCTCTCAAGGCCCCTTCGGGCTCTAACAGGACCAGCATAAACCTGAGAACGAGTCAGCTTTAAGCCAGTGCTGACGGTGCCTCATCCCAGTCCTAGCCCCAAGCTCTAAAATGCTCTGAGGGAAACCGTGTGCTATGTTGATCAGAAGAAAAGAAATTCGGTGTATACAAATGTGTCCCAGCACCCAGGCAATTTTCTACGAAAAGAGCAGGAGCTGGAATTGTAGAGAATATTGGCTGCCTGGCCCATCATCTATCCTCTCCCTCCGCAGAATCACCCGATTCCTCTGCACGGCAGTTCCCCGGCCTCGCCCGCAGTGCTGTGACATGAACACGCTGCTGGGAGAGCCCGAGAAGCCCCGAGAGAGGCCGGAGGGGCAGCGCTTTCTGTGTTCCCTCCTCCACACTGCCTGAACCGCTGTGGCGGGAGCTCTAGAGCCAACAGGACCTGAGGATAAGGTGCACCCCTTAGTGGTGGAGGGACCATGAGCTGGAGAAACTTGAGGCCCACTGTCTGGAACTGCCACACTAGCCCTGTGTGGCCCACCCTGGACTTCCTTCACGAAAGGAACTTCTGCCTCATTTAAGCCACTTACTTGGGGTCTCTCTATTACATGTTCCTGCATGTTAGACTAATGAATACAAATGAGATAGCAGTAATTCAGAGACTTAATGATGGAGACCGGGCATTACACACCAGTAGAGAGCAAAGGAAACTGGACTCTGACTCTACACAGGACATGCTTTCTTAACATTTCATTGTCTTCTAAGTAAAACACAAAAATTAGGGCAGTACCTCAAACTCTAAGAAAAGCCTCCAGCTTTCTTCCCACTTCTGGACACCTTCAAAGAGCTCTTTGTGAACCTCGTAGTAGTTTCTTAACCGTACAATCTCAGCATCGTGGAGCTGAAGCAGATTTTCTGTATAATCCTCTGCAAGATACGGGACCAGTTAAAAAAAAAAATCCCTCTAGTGTTTGGCATCCCAATTTACTAATCCCTTGTTCTCCTGAAGTGGAAATATGTTATAGTAAAAGTGTTACATGGGTAACTCTACATTGTGGATAATAAAAGCCAGGTGTGTCATCATCAGCCCAGGTGGACTAGGGAGTAAGGGACTAGGGTGAGGACTAAAATGACTAAGGTTCTTAAACCTCTGTCATTTCTCGCCTCGTCTTAGGTTTCTTTTGTATTCTTCCTTTCCACCCTGCCCAGTAGAGGGCTGGGTCACATAAAATGTCCCAAATGTGGAGTAGTAGACAGCCTCATCTTTATACTCAGTTCAGGTCAGCCTAGACTTCTGTTGGGCTCTGGGGTCAGATTCTGTGAGCTCACATGTGAACTCTGCCCTCACCTGCTGTGCCTCTAAGTTCTTCGATGTTTATGTGCTTTTGTGTCTTCATCTCTTGACAGAAGATTAAGTGAGATAATTCTGTTAAGAGTTCGGCACTGCATCTGGCAGAGAGTGAGCGCCTGATAAACATGAGCTTCACTACTACAGGCTACAGTGAAATAGAAAGCAAGAGACCCTTACTTCCCAGCAGCACTTGCAAATGCTCGTTTGTACAGGAATGGCAGGAAAAGGTGGTGTCTGTTAAGCAGAGGAAGTACCCCTGGTGCACGTCTGTACTCTTTTTATAAGTGCGGGCCACGTAATGACCACCGCTTCTGTACTAACCGTCATAGTATGGGGCGAAAGCCTGTCTCTGCTCCTGACTATAAAAACACTGGTCCCAGTACTGAGCCAGCTCCACACGTATTGCGTCAACCACTTTCTTCATGTTTTGCATTTTCAGTTCTTCCAAACGATTCACTTCTAGTTGCAGCTGAAACAAAGACATCTGTTAAAGGTATGTGCTATGCTTTAACACTCAGTAGTCTTGCAAAACTTTTCCCTTTTTAATAAAATTACACACAAAGTTAAGGTCAGACCTCTTACAATATCAAAGGAGCCAGAAATCTTTGAAACATACACAAAAGATGAAAGATACAGTTTACTGCCACCTTTTTCTGATGCTTATCTTAAAAACAGGCTTGCTCAGGGAAGAAGTGGGTAAAGACATCAGACCTGACACAAGAGTGCTCATGGGCTGCTGGCCCAGCCCTTTGGGTTTCTTACCGCTTTCCTGACCTTGGCCTTTGAACCAGTCGCAACCAGGGCCACAGCTTGTCTCTCTTCTGCTGGTATTTGCAACCTGTCCCAGAGTTCTCGGATGTGAGCACGCAGACCCTCACACACAGCTTCATTTTGTGATTTTTGCATTTCTAGCTGCAGCAAGGCAAGAGTAGTTTATAGCAAAGACAGCAGCACAGAGAAGGTCAGCCCACTGGCCTCCCACAGAAATATCTGGACCCACATTGAAAGAAGACTTTTTAAAGACTATGCACAGGTGACTTTTTGTGATTTTTTTTTTTAAGTGAGGCAACCCTTGGTTGACCTCACAGATTGCAAGGACCTTATCATCTTATAATCCCTCATTTTTTTTAAATTTATTTTTTACACCTATAGCACCTGGTCTTCCTAGGTGGTCTCCCATCCAAGTACTAACCAGGCCCGACCCTGCTTAGCTTCTGAGATCAGACAAGATCTGACTTGTTCAGAAGCATGGCTGTAGACATCTTTTTGTGACTTCTGAACACAAACTGTTCTCAGATCTCAGACCCTAAGAACTAGGATTCAATTTTGAATTAAAAAAAATTTTCATTAAACACTAATTCAATGACTTATTTCATCCATAATTTCAGAATCTTAGAGCTATGTATAAATTTTGTAAAAAAAAAAATCAAGGTTGTATATTAATACTATCTTTGTCCTCCCTTGTTCTGTTATATCAGCTCTTTTTTTAAGACTAAAGGAAAAAAAAAACTCACTTTCTTCCAATTACTGGATACTACGGAGATATCAGGCCATAATCTGAGTGGCCGTTACCTGGCGTAGCAACTTCTGTAGTGTTGCAATATTCTCCAAAGACAAGCAAAAGGCATCTTCATCTTCACACACCACATCTCTTTCGAAGCTTGTATCTGGGGTGTGATCCAGTTCTTCCATACACAGTATGATCTGTCTCTTTATGTTGACAAACTCCTCACGCCTAGATGCCTGTAAAACAAGATGATTATAAGATGTCTACAGGAAAGTCAAACTGACTTCCAGGAAGTGTGGAAGCAAGCAGGACGAATACCTTAGTCTCCCTCAAAGTTGCCAAGTGTTGTCTGAACTGGTTCAGCTCTTCCAAGCTGGGAACTGAGGCGCTGTCAATGTCATAGGGTGTCACGCAGAGAATTTCGCACAGCTCTTGATCTTGTTCTTGAAGCAGTTTCATTTCCTGTTTTCTCTCCTTTTTCTGTTTTCGCATCAGTTCTACCTGAGTGCGCAAATCCTTTTCTAGTTGCAAGATGGTCGGCTCTCCTTCTTCCTGTGGGAGATGAGGTACCATTGTGACAAGGTTCTGAGAGGATTTCCTCAAAGAAAGACAAGACCAACAAAAGAGGGATAGGCCGACAGATTTTTAAACTTACAGGAGTCAACTCGTGGACAACAGAGCATGGCACAAAGAAGGTCCCCCAAGGAAGGTCTCCAGAGAGGAAAGGTGCCAGGGCACTTTGCAAGAGGGGAAAATCAGTCGGCATGCTTGCTTTGAGTGAGCAAGGGTGGTACATTTAACTTATAGCTACACGTTCACCCCAAAAGTCTCGAGACTATCACTTAACCAATAATAATCAATTTAGTACTCCTTGCTCTATTCCAACTCATAGAAAAAAAAGTGGCAGTTATATGTCCCATGAATTTTACTCAACATAGGTGAACTAAGAACAACCATGTAATTTAATGCAGATGTACTACTGTATACCTAACTTCCCATCCAATTTTACATTGAAAGTTAAAAAAAAAAAAAGACCAAAGAAGCTATTTGCCCTAAATCAATGATATTTATGTCATTTCTGTTGATTCCAGAAAATGCCATTGATGTCATGACTGTCTGATTGCTCTTGGCTGTTGAGTATGAATTATCCTTCACCCTTTAAAGGCAAGGTCTCCCTCCCAGGCTGACTGCACCCAGATGCCCAGGCAGTTAGTTCTTCCTGTAACAGGGAGAGGGACCTGAGAATCTTATTGGTACCACATAAGCCATTATGTGCTGTCCCTGAATCTATTCTAATTACCTTCCCAAGCTCCATGCTGGTCTTTATTTTTACAATCCCGACATTTTTTTCTTTCACTGGTCCCACCAGGGATCTGTTCTGGGGCCTCATCTATTACTGATTTCATCCTTGCTGGTATCCTCATTCAAGTCCCTGACTTGTGCTGAACCACAAAACAGCAGTCTCCCAGCTGGGGATACACCCAGCCACAGTGCAGCCTAAGCTCCCAATGCCCAAGCTGTGGAGACATGTCTCAAGTGGTCATTCTGGCTGGCTCAAGGGTGTATAACTTTTGAGTGTGAAAAAACCCACAAAGGCAGATTTTTTTATAACTTTCTCTTATACTATTAGTCATTTTTGTTTCCTAGATAGCTCTTTTCATTTCGCAAAGAAAAAATGGCACAGTATCCTTGTCTAACTTTTCCTGAGTTAAAAAAGTTTTATATGCCCCACAGGTTGACAGCAAGAGGAAGGCTGTTTTGATCAACGCACTGCGATGTTCATTAGCTGCTTCGCCTCTCCACAGGGCAACTCTTTACATAAGTAAAAATTACTTTGCTGGAATTAGTTAACCAGGCAGCACATTTGCCCCACTTCCCATGTTCAGGAACACCCTACGAGGAAACCTTACACCTGCAGCCCCAAATCTAAGTTCCTTCCTAGATCTCAGAGCCAAGCAGGGGCCCCTGACACCCTGCCGCGTACCTGAAATGGCTCGACACCTAACTCACTGCACAATGTAGTCAGCTCTTTTTGACAGAAGGATATGCTTTTGAGGAGTCTTTCCTTCAGGTTTTGTTCTTCAGCAATCATCATATCCAGGAGGTCCTACAAGAGAGAAAACCAACCCATGAAAGTTTGGAGCCAATGAGAGAAAAAAAAAAAACCCGAAGCCAACAAATAACACCAAAACCCTCATAATATCAAATTTTTAAAAAAGGACTTGGAGACCAGGAAAAACCTGTGACATCACAGTGTCACTTCTGTATGCCATCTCAAATGAGACACCAACATCCTTAACCCAACCCACTGCAAAGACACCAGCACTAACTTGCCTTGATATGCTTTTTCACAACCTCAGTTCTCTGTAACCGCTGGTCTTCGGGAATCCCGATTAATTCCCATATTTCCCGAAGCTGAGCCAGGGCTTTCTGGTGACAGAGAACGGACTCCTCCGCGAGCACATCACTGAAAAGCAAGAGAAGCTGCGTAAGCCGCTCCAACATGCTGGAAGCAGTGTTTACAGGAACGAAAGGAGATGTTGCTCAGTGGCCTCAAGGCTGAGACAAACTGAAAACAAGCCTTTGGCTTAACTCATGTTACCCACACCCCTCCCTGTGCTGCTCCCCCACACCGCGGGCGCAGCAAGATGCAGTGTCACGGTACATCATGGACGTTCAATCTTCTGAATTTGGATTTCCAATGATTCTACCCATGACAGTGTAATACAGAATTACAAATGTTTTCATTAAGGAAAAACTGGACAAAAAGCTCAGTAAAATAAGCTCCCACCTAATGTATGAGCTTACTGGTGAGAAGCCCCTTTAAGTAGCTGGCGATCACAGTTTTGCTGTTGTTTTTAAGTTAGAACTACTAACTCCCAGAGTCACTAAGATAAAAAAGACAAACATCGAGGGTTGGTGAGGATACAGAAAAGTGTAAACTGGTACAACCACTTTAAAAACGGTTGGCAGTATCTGTAAAGCTGAACCCAGCAGTTCCCCTTGCGTCTACGCACACGTGTGCGCCGAGGACACGACACACAGGAGTGATCAGAGCGGCACTACTCCTAATAGCACAAACAGAGCAACCACCCAGACGGCCCTCAGAGGATGGAGAGAGAGGCCTTCCCACGGGGGAACAGTCCCTCAGAAACACCACGTGGAACTAGGCTGGGTGGAAGAGTCAAACACAAGAAGACCACATGCTATACAACTCCACTTTATGAACTCCTAGAAAAAGCAAAACTACAGTGAAAGAAAGCAAATTATTTGCCTGGGATCGGGCAGGGAATCAACTGCAAAAGGGCACGAGGACACATTTTTCTGGTGATGGCATGGATCTAGATCTTAATGCTGATGACAGAACTGTATACAGTGATGAAAATTCAAGCTGAACCTGTAAAATGCGACTTTACTGTATGTAAATTATACCTCAAATTTGAAAGATAAAAAAAGGTTAAAGAAACAACTAGCCTTCCAGTCAAGATGGCATAGTAGGTACACGCTGTGCTCGCCTCCTCTCAAGACCACAAAGTTACAGCTAAGCTACAGGAAAGTCATCATTGGGAGTCACCTGAAGTTTGGCAGAACAGAAGTCTTACAACTGGGACACACAGAAGAGGCCACCTGAAGACTGGAAGAAGGGCAGAGATGCAAAACAGGCTGGTCACACCCGTGTGTGTGTGTGTGATAGTTGAAACAGGGAGAGATACCTTGGCTGCAGAGGTCCCCCAGGAGGAGTGCGGATCTCTGGCCCCACACTGGGCTCCCCAGCCCAGGATTCCAGGGCTGGGAAGAGAAGTCCGCACATCCTCTGGCTGTGAAAACCAGTGGCGATGGTGGCTGAGTGAGACAGCGGGCTGTGGGAGTCACAGACGGTCCTCTTAAAGGGCCCGCGTGGACTTACAGACTCATGTGCTCCGGGCTCCAGCACTGAGGCAGCTGCTCAAGGCATGTCGGGGGCACACGGGGAGGAACTGGATTGTCTGGCTTCAGTGTGAGGGCTGTAGGGGTGACTTTACCCCGAACAGAAGTGCTGGCAGAGTGCATTGCTTCTTAGCTGAGCCCTCCCAGAGTGCAGACAATGGCAGCTGCCACACCTGAGTCTCCATCAACCTGGTTAACACAGGTCGCTCCACCCTGGTGATTCAGAGACCCTGCCTCTCCCAACTTGCGGGCCTATCTGGGCTCAAAGGCTCACAAAATCCAAAGCAGCAGCACCTGGCCTCAGCATGCCCCATACTTCTTGCTAATCAGCTCTTAGTCTGGCAATAGCAGCAGGCCGGCCTTGGTTCCTGGCCTGTCCTCTTGTGGCACCTGTAAGGCCAACACGGGTGGCAGCCATCGGTGGATTGCTTGGTGACACTTACCAGGTGGCCCCAGAATGCCTAAGCTGCAGCTGAACTTGGCCTGCAGATGGGCTCCTCCAAGGAGGCCCTTAGGCCAGAGCCAGAGCACACACCCAGGGCTGCATCTGAGGAGGACCCACCTGAAGGCAGACACCAAAGCCCTGATAAAGTGAATCCTCCTGCTCAGTAGGGTTGGCCCCTAACGAACCAGTCCTCACAACCAATCAGCCTGGGGTTCAATCCCCCCCATCAACGTGCAAACAGCCACCAGGGCTCAACTACAACAGGAGGGCAAACACAACTCATACTAGGAGCACACCTGGAGCACCTGTCTCAGGTGACCAAGGATCACTGTGTCACTGGGCCCCACAGGACACCTACTACCTAAGGCTATTCTACTAAGACCAGGAGACTTAGGAGCCCTACCTAATACACAGAACCAAATACAAGAAGGCAGCCAAAATGGGAAGACAAACATGTCCCATAATAAAAAAAGAACGAAGCTCCAGAAAAAGAATTCAAAAAATGGAGATGAGCAATCTACCAGATGCAGAGTTCAAAACACTGATTATAAGGATGCTCACTGAATTTAGGGGAAGAGTAATCAGCGAGAACTTTAATAAAGAATAAAAAACACAAAAATGGATATAGAAAACAAAGGGGAACCAGTCAGAAAGAAGTACATAATATCTGAGATGAAGAGTACATTTGAGGGAATCAAGAGACTGGATAAAGTAGCAGATCAAATCAGCAATTTAGAGGATGGGGTAACTAACAGAGGATGTCCAATCAGAACAGCAACAAGTAAAAAGAATCCAAAAAACAGGACAGATTAAAGAGCCTCTGGGACAACATCAGGCATAACAACGGTCGCATCACAGAGGTAGCAGAAGGAAAAGAGCGTGGGAGAAATTGAAAACCTATTTGAATAACGACAGACTATTCAAAGAAATAATGACAGAAAACTTCTCTAACCTAGTGGAGGAAAATACACATACGACACCAGGAAGCTCAGAGAGTTCCAAACAAGATGAACCCAAAGATGCCCTCACCAAGACTCATTATACAAAATGTCAAAGGTTAAAGACAAAGAGTCCTAAAAGCAGAAACACGAAAGAAATTAGCTACCTACAAATGAGCTACTATCAGATTGTCAGCTGATCTCTCAACAGAAATTTTGCAGGCCAGAAAATACTGAAAGCGATGAAAAGCAAGAAACTAAAACCAAGATCTACCCCACCTACTAATCATTTAGAGTCAAAGGACAGATAAAGAGCTTCCCAGACAAGGAAAAGCTAGGAGTTCACCACCACCAAGCCCTTATTACTAGAAATATTGGAGGGATTATTTAGGAAGAAAAAATATGTATAAAAAATTTGGATACTAAAATGGCAATAACTGCATATCTATCAAGAAGTACTTCCAATGGAAAAGAATTATGCTCCAATCAAAAACAGTAGCTGAAGAGATAAGAAAATAAGTCCCTTATATATGCTGCCTACAAGAGACTCATTTAAGATCAAAAGACGCAGAGTGAAAGCAAGGAATGGGAAAAGGTATTTCATAAAAGGATATTAAAAGAATTGGGCGTGGCAGTACATATACAGACAAAATAGACTTTAACACAAAAGCTATAATAAGACAAAGAAGAATCCACTAATTCCAGTTCTGTGTATTTATCCAAACAAACTCAAAATACTACTTTAAAGAAACATCTGCACCCATATGTTCACTGCAGCCTTACTTACAATAGCTGAATTAGGGAGGCGACCTGGCTGTCCATCCATGGAAGAATGGAGAGAGGTGGCACATATATACACTGGACTATTACCCAGTCATTTAAAAAATCAATCGATCAATCACTCAAATCTTGCCATCTGCGACAACACTGATGGACCTATAGGGTATTGTGCTGACTGGGGAAAGTCTGATAAAGACAAATGCCATATGATTTATTTACATGTGGAATATAAAGAACAAAATAAAAAGAAAACAAACTTATAGATAACAGAGACAATTTTGAAGGTTTCCTGACAGGAGCAGGGTAGGGGGGTGCGAAAGGGGAAGGGAGTAAGAGTACAAACTGGTAGTTACGAAAGAGCCATAGGGATGTATGGCATGAAGAATATATTCAGTAAATATTGTGAGAACTATACATGTGACAGATGTGGTACTAGATTTGTTGAGCTGATAACTTTCTAAGTTACATAAATGTCTAATCACTATGTTGTACATCTGAAATATAAAGCTGTATGTCAACTATAACTGAATACCAAAAGTATTTTTTTAAAAAAGGATAAATAATGGAAAAATAAAGGCTACAACAAGAGACAAAGAAGGACCCGGTATTCTCACTGCCAGGGTATTTAAACAAGGAAACGTAAATTACAACTTATGAGGGAAATGTACATCCTTATGTACATTGCAGGATTATTTACAATAGTGGAGGGAGATACAGAAGCAACCTGGGTGTACATCGAGGGAGAAGTGGCTAACAAAGAAATGGCACATATACAGATACTATTCAGCCACAAAAAGGGAAAAAAAAAAGAACGAAATCTTGCCATCTGCAACAACATGGATGGGCCCAGAGGGTAGTGTGCTGCCTGGAGTAAGTCTGATAAAGAGAAATGACACACTACTCCATCTACATGTGGGATCTAAGGAACAAAATAAGCAAAACGCAAACAAACGCATAGATACAGAGAACATTCTGAGGGTTTCCTGATGCAAGGGGGGTGGTGGGGTTGGTGAGAAACTGATGAAGTACAAATGGGTAGATATGAAATTGTCATGGGGAGATACAGCATAAGGAATATATTCAGTAATATTGTGATACTATGTATGACGACAGATGGGTACAGACTGAGGTGATCACTTTCTAAGTTATACAAATATCTAGTGTATTATGAGCTTGAAATTAATATATTATTTACCAATTATAATTAAAAATATTTTTAAAAGGATAATTAATGGGAAATAAAAGGCTATAACATGAGATAAAAGAAAAACCTAGTATTCCCACTTCTGAGTATTTATCCAAAGAAACTTAAAATACTACTTTGAAGGGGCATGTGCATCCATAGTTCGCTGCAGCATTATTTACAATAGTTCGCATATGGAGGCAATCTGAGTGTCCGTCTAAGGATGAATGGATAACAAGGTGGTACATATATACGATGGACTATTGCTCAGTTATTAAAAAAGAAAAAAGAAAACAATGAAATCTTGCCATCTGCAACAACGTGGATGGGCCTAGAGGGTACTGTTAGTGCAGTAAGTCAGAGAAAGACAAATGTCATAAGATTTCATTTATACGTTGACTCTAAGGACCAAAATAAAGAAAACAGAAACAAACTCATACATACAGACAGCATTCTGAGGGTTGCCAGATGGGACGGGGGTTGGGGAAGGGTGAGTGAAAGAGAGGAAAGAAATTAGTAGAGTCACTAGGATATAAAATATAGCATGAGTGGTATAGTCAATGCATCGCAATAACTATTTCTGGCATCAGATGGGTACCAGCGGCAGAATAAGTTAGCCTCAGAAAGTCCTCATCTCGTCCAGGCTGCAGGTTGCGGCTCTGGAAATTTTCCTCAGTTCCTGACTCAGTCCTCTCCCTGAGGCTCTAGAATTTCTCCCTTGTCCCTCATTCAGCCTCTCTTCCTGTTTTGATTTCAAGGTGAGACGCCAGCAATGAGAAAGCAGCTAAGGCCTAGTGACAATATAGATGGCCTTGGGCTATCCTTCCTTCAGGTAGCTTGGGAAACAGTCAAGAAGGGGAAGCAGGCGGATAGCCTTGGGACACCCCAGTCTCAAGAAAATGAAAGACCAGGATTCAGACAGCTGAGGGCGGACTCTTTCTTACAGCTGCCAGCACTTTTCTCTTAAGTGTTACTTCCGCTTTAAGGAAACTTGGCTTTACACAGCTGTTTATCCTGGCCTTGGATTCTTTCAAGCGGCATGAGAACCTGGCTACCAGAGTTCTGGGGGCGAGGTCCCTCTTTGGACTCCCAACCCTTTCGAGCTCTGCAGTATCACTAGATTTATCGGGGTGATCAATTCCTAAGTTACATAAATGTCTAATCACTATGTTGTACACCTGAACCCAATACTGCTTGCCAACTATAACTGAAAAAAGCTTTTTAAAAAAGAAAAAGAAACAACTAATGTGAAAAAATACAAAGTTAGGGAAGAGGAGAAAGTCTGAGTGAAAGACACCAGACAAGCGAGGATATATCACACTGTGATTCCATTTATATGAAATTCAAAAGCAGACAAAGCTAATTACGCCATGCTTTCAGAAGCCAGGACAGTGGTCGGCATTGTCCTGGGAGCTGGTGACTAAGAAGGGGCACGAGGAGGGCTAATCACACAGGTGTGTGCTGACTTTGTGAAAATCCACTGAGTCTGCACTTGATTGGTGCACATTTCTGTATGTATGTTATTCTTCACTTACAAAAAGTTTATTTAAAAAATGTATTGTTTATCTAAAATTCAAACTAAATTACTTTAAAAAATGGTAACCATCAGTCTGCTTCACATAACATTTAAAAAACAGATATTTTTCTTTCTTAGTTGTAAATGGATGACAAAGAGACTGCTCTGACACCAGAGAAATCAGAATGTGAGTTTGCTTTGCCACCCACCGAGCAGCCATGAGGCCTGGCACCAGTCCCTCAAGGTCTCTGAGTGTAGCCTATGGGTGATGGGGCTAGAGGCTCTCATAGGCTCCTTTTGTGTCTCTGCACATTCAGTGCTTCATGAGCCACCACCCTAGATTGCCCAGGACGTCAATATCTCCATAGTTTTTGACAGGACAAGAGTATCAAGGTGTGGGTAGTTCTTACTAAATGCTATTCAGAATGTTAAAATGCAGTACGGTATTTTGCAGACCGGGCTGCACCCAGGTGAGCTTGACCCTGGAACCCAACAGATTCAAAGAAGAAACCAACATGGAATTAACCAAACAGTGTACAGAGGCAGTAGCTAAGTCTCTGTTCCAGACACAGAGCTTGGATGTGAATCCCGTCTCCTCTACTTGCTCTAAATAGAACTACCTAATGGCAACCAGTAATACAGCACCCCAAGCGGCAAAGCCCTCGACTTCCCTAACAAACAATAGGTTTAATATATTCACACCCAAGACATTTCTTTAGCCAAAAAATCCCAATTTAACCCTTTTCCCCTTTAGAATTAAAAAGTGCAGCTCACTGCCAGCATAAATTTAATCACAGAGGAATGCTACATTTTCTAGGATTTGAAATTTTCAGCAATCAAAAATTACTATATTTTGTAAACGGAAATACCATTACTAGAAACAGAACACTATAAACAGAACGATGTCATTTGTTTCCAAAGACCACTGTGAAATAATAGAAGATATTTTGTGGCAAACTTTGGGGGTCAGGTTAGGACTGTAATCCACGAGTTATTCTGGGGTAAACACTGCAGCTGCAAGCGTCCCCCACAAGTATTCTTGGGGCAAATGGGAAATGGGTTAAGGCTGTCTCTCCTAGTTGAAGGCTTTTCCACAAATACCGGTTGCTTATACCAGATGGCCAATATCAATACTCGGATAATACACAGTGAATTTGCTACACTCCATTCATTTTAGAAATGTTAATAGGCAATTAAGGCATTTACTTAATATAATCTCAATTAACTAAATTTCAACTAAAGGGCTTCCCTGGAGAATAACCCCTTTGCACTTCACTTTTAAGACAAAGGAATGCACTCCTCAAAATCATGTTAGCACTAAAAATAACAAACAAGATCTAATCTGCGGTCAATATTCAATTGAATGCAAAACCTGCTTGTGGAGACCGAGCAGCCTGAGGCACTGCTCTGAGGGTCACTACTTCAGAGTGTTCTGGGGCTCCCCCAGTCTGACTGCCCCGCCCCCAACCCAGCCACTCTCCACCTGAGAGCCAGGTTATCATGAAAACAAAATCCAGTCAGGCCCCGGCTTGAATACCCCCCTCAAAGCTTCCTACCACCCTAAGGAAACAGTTCAACCTCCAGGTTTGTCTCTCAATCCATCCCACACCACCCCACTCCACTCCCTAAAACTCCAGCCAACTGAGCTTCCTGAACATTCCGCGGTCAGTGCCCCTCACTCGACCATGTATAGCTCTCAGTTTTTGATGCCACCATGACTATGCACATTACCTTCTACCTGCTACCACCTCCTCTAAACAGCTGTAGATTCCTCAGCCACCTCCCCCACCCCCAACCCAGGAGATCATAAACTCAAGGGAAGGGACCACCACACCTTATCTATCCATCTTCATTTTACCAGACCCTAATGCACAGTACTGGTTCAATAAACATAAAATTAATGGCCCTGAATTCCTGCCGAAGGAATTCACTGCACTTCTAACTTCTAGCTACCTCCATAGTTCACATATTCTCAGATACTGAAAAACAGTTTTGTAAGCACTGCAACCTAGCTCTGTAAAACACACAGAAGGTAAAATGATCACTTTTCTGAACAACAAGAAATCTGGCACAGTGGGCAGAATCTGAAGACATTTCTCCAAAGAAGATATATACATGGCCAGTAAGCACACACACACAAAAACCCGTCAACACAACAAAGACGCTCAATACCATCAGCCGCCAGGGAAATGCAAATCGAAGAAATACCACTTTGCACCTCTAGGAGGGCTAGAATGAAAGAGACAGTGCAAATGTTGACAAGGACGTGCAGAAACTGGAAACCTCACACACTGCTGGTGGAAATGTAAAACGATGCCCACTGCTTTGGAAAACAGTCTAGCAGGTCCTCATACAGTTAAACGGACTCACCATACAACCCTGCAATCCCACTCCTAGTTATGTATCCAAGAGAAATGAAAACAATGTCCACACAGACACGTGTACACAAACGTTTACACCAGCATAATTTATAATAGCCAAAAAGCGAAAACAACTCCAATGGCCATCAACTGGTGAATAGGTAAATGTGGCTATACAATACAATATTATTTGTCAATAAACCTTGAAAACATTAAACCAAGTGAAAGAAGCTAGTCACAAACGACATGTGGAATGATTCCACTTTCTTTCAAACATCCAGAATAGGTAAGTCTACAGAGGACAGATCAGCAGCTGCCAGAAGCTGGGATGGGGAGAGGAAAGAGGGTGGGAAACAGGGTTGATAGCTAATGGATATGGGTTTTTGGAAAGGATGCTGAAAATGTTCTAAAATTGACGGTGGTGACAGTTGCACAACTCTGTGAAGACGTTAAAAATCATTAAATTGTACATTTTGGGTAGGTGAACTGTACAGTGTGGGGATTATATCTCAAAGCTGTTATTTCTTTAAAATCTGGCACATAATCTGAAGTCTTTTTGATTTATAACAACTAGAAAACAGATATGACTGCTAGTTAATTTAGTCAGATTACTTCTACAAAATAAAATGACAAGACTTGGACAAAACTTGGAGATCTCAAATCCAATTAAAATGAAGAAACATCTGTATAACAGTCCCCCTTATCCACTGGGGATACACTCTAAGACCCACAGTGGATGCCTGAACTCATGGACAGTACTGATGTATATAAACAGTACATAATCAAATGTTTACCTACACATAAACTTTATATGTTTTTCCTAAACATACACACACACACCCCTTTCCACTTAAAGGAAAATGATGGCTTCTCTTTGACATATCCAAATTGCCAGTATCACTATTCTTGAGCTTTGGGGGTGTTATGAAGTAAAATCAGGGTGACCTGAACACAAGCACTGCCATACCTCAACAGTCAATCTGCTATGGAGACGGTCCTCAGTGACTAAGGGGCGGGGCGTGTCTGCTGCATGGAGATGCTGGACAGAAGGATGATTCCTGTCTGAGGCAGGCTGGTGCAAGAGTTCACCTCGCTACTCAGGACGTGTGCAATTAAACACTTATGAATGGTTTATTTCTGGAGTTTTCCATTTAGTAGTTTTGGACTGTTGTGGATAGCAGGTAACTGAAACTGAAAAGGCAAATCCGCAGATAAAAGAGGCTACTGTTACAGCACGAACTGGTAAACTCCAGAAGATGGGCCACTAACTAAAAGCAGTATTTCCACAATTTGTTATGAAAAAGTTAACCGTCCCTTGGAGACGAGTACTTTAACAAATTTTACATGGCCTGTTGGAAAGTGGGCATTTGGAATTACCAGGTATTCTACTTGGAGACTGTTCTCATGAGAGTACAGTTTTTGAAGGACAATTTACAAATTTCGAAGAACTAAATAAAAATTTCCACTCTTCACAACACTGAAACTATATGTAATCCTGACGCCTCCTCACATTCCCACCATCGGCATTACTTCAAAAGACAGCCCGACTCTCACTGCTCCCCACTTCTACCGCCAACCTGGCCCTGGTCACCACCATCATCTTTTGCCTGCACTGCAGCATCTTAGCTTGTCTCCAGCTTACTGTAGTCACAAGGCTTCACGTCAAACCATCACAAAACCCTCTGATGGTTTCCTAAGAGTAGAAGCCTCTGCATTTACAAAGTCCTCCAGACTCTACTCCGCCCACACTGAACTCCTTGCTCTTTCTGGAACCCACCAGGCACTCTCCTACCTCAGGCATTTGGGCTTGCTGGCCCTCCACCCCGCCATGACCCATGGCTTTGCCCCCTACCTCTTTTAGATCTTTGCTCACAGGTCACATTCTCAGGGAGGCCTTTCCTGGACAATCTTTTTAAAATTGCAACTCTCTTTCCTTCACTTTTAGTACTCTTTATTCCATTTCTCTTCACAGTACTTATTACCATTTCAGATTTACTTATTTCGCTCTTCAAATCTAAACTCCAAAAAAGCAGAGATATCAGTTTTGCTCACTGCTCAATCACCAACACTTAGAAGGGTACCCTGTATACAACAAACGCTCAAGAAGTATTTTGGGGTAACTCAATGTTTCAAAAAAGTTGTATGATCATAAGATGTCTCAATGCAATCATTATGAATAATAATTCTCAGGGTGAAAGACTGGAATGATTCCATTTTTCTGAGTGATCCCAAGATGAATTGTACGAAAAGTTCCCCAAAGGCCAGTGGTCAAGAACAATGCCTTACCACCTGGCCAAACCAGCCAAGCCAGCTAATCGGTGGGCCCTAAGGCACCCCCCCTTATTTCCTCCTGCACATATTCTGATTACTGCACCCGGCACCTTCTGCACTCGGCCCTACCTTCTGCACTCGGCCCTTTCTGCGCACGGCCCCCTCTATACGCAGCCCCAACTGCACACGACCCCCTTTTGCACGCGGACCCAACAACCTACCACCCAATCCCTTTAAAGGTCAACCTAACCCCCAATCAGGTAACGCCAAGGCATCTCCCCAAGGCTTGCGGTTTTCCCTTTAAATTAGGTCCCAGCCCCTCGGTCGGGGCTCCTCTCAACCACTGCTGCGTCAGTGAACGAGTGGAGTCCAAACTCGAGTTTGTCAATAAACTCCCTTGCGCTTGCATCGGTGTCAGTTTCCTTCTTGGCTCGTGGAGTTCCAAACCAGGGCATTACATTTTGGGGGCTCTCCGGGATCTCCACAGCCTTGAAGGGACACACCGGAGGGAACCTCCCGCCTGGCCACCCGGTAAGTGTTTCTTTGTATTTGTGTGTTACTTCTCCAGGAGATTCCGACCCGGGTATTATTCTAAACCTGTAAACTCTGAAAAACTCTGACATTCTGTGCAGCATAAAGTGGTATTGGGTGGACGCACCCACGGGCCACGGCTGCAGGGGCTTAGGAGACGTCCTAAACCCCATCGGGGTTCCACTACTAGGTAGAGGAACCATCTGGGTCTTTGGACCGCCTGAACAGAGTCTTTGAAATTTTGTTGTGTCCTGTCTGTCCAGTCTTGCGTCAGTCCGGACCTCTCTGATGTACTGCTATCCTGTCTTGGCTATAATTTTCTTTTGCTTTTTAGCCTCGCTCTTTGTCTCTGGACTAGCAGCAGCTGCACCTTCTGAGTGGACTCTTGGTCAACGACTCATCCTGGCTCTCGCCTATCTTGCCTTTGTCGGCCTATTTTCCATTTTTCTTTGTGTCTAACATGGGTCAGACTACTTCTTCTCCCCTAGATCTCCTGACCAGCCACTTCAAAGATGTTCGGAGCCACAAATTAGTCACTTTTTGCAGTGCGGAATGGCCATCCTTCAACGTCGGATGGCCCCCTGAAGGTTCCTTTGACCTGTCCCTCGTTTCAGCCATAGAAAACATCATCTTTTGAGGCTGCCTTTCCAGTAACCCGGCCTGACTGGGACTATAACACAGCAAGGTAAGGAGAGACTCCAAGTGTACCGCCAGGCTCTATTGGCAGGTCTCAAAGTGGCCGCTAGAAGGCCCACTAATTTGACTAAGGTATATGATCTAAGACAGGGACAAGACGAGAGTCCGGCTGCCTTTCTAGAGAAATGATGGATGCTTTCTGCCAATATACCCCTATTGATCCTGAGAAGCCTGAAAACTTGGGGACGGTGGCGTTAGCATACATCAATCAGTCGGCACCAGACATTAAGAAAAAGTTACAAAAGATAGAGAGATTAGGTGAAAAGCAGCTTAGGGACCTAGTTGAGGCAGCAGAAAAAGTTTATAATAATAGAGATACTCCTGAGGAAAAACAGATCAAGGCAGAGAAGAGACAGAATCGTGACCTGGCCCGGATCCTGTTAGCTGCCACGGCTGAACCCAGGGAATGCCAACGACAGCTCAAACAACTGACATCAGAAGAAAAACCGGCAGGTAAAGGTAGGCCGCCCCTGGGCAAAAACCAATGTGCCTATTGCAAGGAAGAAGGACACTGGGATTCTGTGGCAGCAGGATGGCCTGCTTGCCTCCGCATCATAGCGGCAACCCTTGCTAGTCAAGGATGCAGATAAAATAACTCTGGGACAGTCCCTTTACATCACCACCCCTCATGCCACTGAGGGAATCCTTAAACAACCCCCTGACCGGTGGTTAAGCAATGCCAGACTCACTCATTACCAAAGCCTACTTCTCAACCCCACCAGGATTGTTTTTCAGCCGCCTACAGCTCTCAACCCAGCTACTTTGCTGCCTAACCCGGATCTAGACGCCCCACTCCATGACTGTGCAGACATCTTGGCCCAGGTCCACGGAGTACGAGCAGACTTAAAGGACCAACCCATACCTGGAGCCTGCACCTGGTACACTGACGGGAGCAGCTTCGTCCGGAACGGCCAAAGGTATGCGGGAGCGGCTGTAGTCTCAGAAACAGAAGTTATATGGGCGGAGCCCTTGCCGCCCGGACTTCGGCCCAACGGGCTGAACTCATTGCCCTGACTAAGGCATTAACTCTAGGAAAGGACAAAACTTTGAACATTTATACTGACAGCAGATATGCCTTTGCTACTGTTCATATTCACGGAGCTATATACAGAGAAGGGGCATGTTAACTGCTGAAGGAAAAGCCATTAAGAACAAAGATGAAATCCTGGCCTTGCTCGCCGCCCTCTGGCTGCCAAAGAAACTAGCTATTATACATTGTCCGGGACATCAGAAAGCCAACGACCCAGTGTCCAGGGGAAACTCGTTAGCAGACCAAGCGGCTAGAGAAGTAGCCCAATCTGAAGTTATCTTAACTGCCAACCTCCCAGACTCAGGGGGCCCTACCTTGCCTGACAATCCCACATATACCCAAAAAGACTTAAATTGGATATCAAAACAGCCCACAGCTACAGAACACCTAGGCTGGTGGCACACCGAAACAGGACAAATAATTCTCCCTAAAAAGCTAGGGGAACAACTCTTGTACAAGGTTCATCGGACTACCCACATGGGTGTACGGAAAATGCAAGACCTCATCAGGTGGGCTAATATCAGGTTCCAAGGTGCCAACACTAAAATTGAAGACATTGTAGCCCAGTGCCGAGCATGCCGGATGACAAACACCAAGCGGAACACGGCACAACCCGGTTCCAGGTTACGAGGAACCAGACCAGGTGCTTATTGGGAAACTGATTTCACAGAACTTAAAAAGGGACTTTTGGCTATAAGTACTTACTTGTTTTTATAGACACTTTTTCAGGTTAGGTAGAAGCCTTCCCTACCAAACATAAGACTGCCAACATAGTAGCTAAGAAGATTCTGGAAGACATCCTACCCAGGTACGGTTTTCCTACTATAATAGGATCAGACAATGGACCAGCCTTTACCTCCAAGGTAATTCAAGGGTTAGCATCTATAATTGGGGCAAATTGGAAATTACATTGTGCATATAGACCCCAAAGTTCAGGTCAGGTAGAAAGAATGAATAGAACCCTAAAAGAGACCTTAACTAAATTAGCCCAGGAGACTGGCGGGACTGGGTGACTCTCCTACCTTATGCCCTCTACAGGGTACGTAACACCCCCTATAGACTTGGTCTGACCCCCTTCAAAATAATGTTCGGGAGACCTCCCCCAATAATCCCCGCTCTCCAGACTGAAATAATTAATAATCTTGATATTGATGACAATCTGCTTATTCGATCTCTCCAAACCCTACAATGCTCATAGGGACACCTGGACCAGATTAAAAAGTCTGTACGAGGCTGAACCACCTCCACAGCCTCATACTTTTCAGCCGGGCGACTGGGTTTTCATCAGAAGACATTACCGCGAGACCCTTGAACCTCGCTGGAAAGGACCTTACCTAATCATCCTGACAACACCCACCGCTCTCAAGGTTGACGGCCTCACCGCTTGGATTCATCACGCCCACGCCCAGCCTGCAGACCTCCACGCTCACCAGGACCAAATCCACCCCCCACAGCACAGTCTCCAGAGACTCTGGCAACCCTCTAAAAATCTGCATACAAAAACTGTAAGACTATTAATTTTTCTTTTTTACATATGCTCTGTCACTGCCGAGTACAACTGCCACCAACCTAAGGTATGAGAGCTTATAGCAACTGAGACAGGCAAAGTTGTTGCCAAAAATACTACCAGTCACAGTGCTCCAGAGATCAGGGTTGATTTATGCCGGCTTGCCAAAGACCCACTCAATGTAGTATTACCGTCCAGCCCCATGACCGGACGTTATAAGGGCGGACCCGGCTGTGGCACATTATCAGCTGAAAAGAATCTCTTAAGGCTAGGACTCTATGTCTGTCCTAATGGAAAATCTAGAAAATGCAAGGGCAATAGACAATTTTCTTGTGCTAATTGGGGATGTGAAACTATCTCCACTATAGATAACTATAAAAAACAAAATGACAATCATATCAAGCTAATAAGGGGACCAAAACCCTCTACCTGTTCTCCAGGGTCATGCAATCCCCTTATAATTACCATCAAGACAGGAAACCCTGCGGGACAACACTATTAGTTGACAGGACAGACGTGGGGTATTAGATTATACCAGACTAGATACGATTTAGGATTATATTTTACTGTCCAGGCTAAAGATCTTCCTAGAAAGCCTCACCCTATAGGACCCAACAGCCCCCTCCAAATTCCGGGGCCACCTCAAATTCCTCCGGCCCACAAACCCGAGGTAACTGTTTCTACAAACACCGGTCCTGCTCCAACTCTAGCTTCCCTAATACCACGGACATTTGAACAGCAGCCAGAACCGGAAGAAGAATTAATAACTATGTTAACAAAGGTACATAAGGTCCTAAATAAGACCTCCCCAGATATAGGACAAGATTGTTGGTTATGCCTAAACCCTAAACCCCGGTAGGAGCTCCCCTTAACCTGTTCCAACTTAACAATGAAAAGGAATGTAAATGGGAATCCCCTCGACTCACTTTAGGGGATATACAAGAAAGTGGAACATGTCTTATTTAATTAGTCCCCCTGGCTAACCACCCTACTCTCGGCCTTGGCGGGACCACTTATCCTCTTCCTCCTAATAATTACATTTAGGCCTTGTATCCTAAATCGTCTTTTAAGCCTTATCTGGGATAAATTTAACACCATCAAGCTATTTGTACTCCATCAACAGGGATATAATCTCTCTCAAAATAAAAATGAAACCCCTTTTTTTTTTAACCTGCTAATTTTTTGCTTCTGTATATACACTTGCTTGCTTAAGATTAAGCACTTTTAGTATCTTAAGAAGGGGGGAATGAAAGACTGGAATGATTCCATTTTTCTGAGTGATCCCAAGATGAATTGTACGAAAAGTTCCCCAAAGGCCAGTGGTCAAGAACAATGCCTTACCACCTGGCCAAACCAGCCAAGCCAGCTAATCGGTGGGCCCATAAGGCACCCCACCCTTATTTCCTCCTGCACATATTCTGATTACTGCACCCGGCACCTTCTGCACTCGGCCCTTTCTGCGCACGGCCCCCTCTATACGCAGCCCCAACTGCACACGACCCCCTTTTGCACGCGGACCCAACAACCTACCACCCAATCCCTTTAAAGGTCAACCTAACCCCCAATCAGGTAACGCCAAGGCATCTCCCCAAGGCTTGCGGTTTTGCCCTTTAAATTAGGTCCCAGCCCCTCGGTCGGGGCTCCTCTCAACCACTGCTGCGTCAGTGAACGAGTGGAGTCCAAACTCGAGTTTGTCAATAAACTCCCTCTTGCGCTTGCATCGGTGTCAGTTTCCTTCTTGGCTCGTGGAGTTCCAAACCAGGGCATTACACAGGGTATGACTACATTCTGCCTTGCTACTAAATTCCCTAAAAGGTGCAAATCAGAGATTTTAAAAAAATAATACATCAACTGAAAAACAGGGTACTTACAAGACTACCATTCAAGGGCACAAAGGCTGTAAAAAGTACCAGTTTTTCCAGTCTTGTGAACCTGTCACTGACTGGAAACTATTTTAGATGGTCCTCTCTAAGTGATATCCTATCTCCAGGCAGCATTCACTGATCCACTGTCCTTTTTCCTGAAAAATCGTTTGTTAACCTCTTGTACAATCTGTTTCAGAAATCAACAACCAGCTGTTATTTCGGTGATTAATCTAATACGCATTGTTTCTCAGGCCTGTCTCTCATTCTTTTCCAATTATGAACTTCTGAAATCCAGATTACCCCAAAGTCTAGTTTTGTGAGTAGAATAATTAATTCCAGCTGCTGTTTTAAAGCCCAGTTATATCAGTCAGCCTGGAACTAAAGTTAACTGATAACTTTTTCTCTCTTTCAACTCAACTCTCTTGAAAGCACAGGATGCCTGAACAATCCAAAAACAACTTGGAATAAGTTACCTGTAAAATGTCATTTAAGGTTTTATTAGTTCTCAGAATTCATAAGTAGCATAAATACCAAGCAGCTTAAATTTGCTGTCTTTTAGATAAGGTATTTGTAATCCACAACCTTACAAGAAAATGTATTTTTCTAATGGTACCAGTGATTTGTAGTCAATTATCATTTCCCCAAGGGCAAGCATCTGAACAAGAACTGTGGGAATTAGTAATCAGGTAAGGAATAAACTTACAAGGCCTTAAGAGCTATCAGTCTGACCAAAACCAAAATATTTAATGACGATTCTACACAATGCTTCACCCACTACACCCCAAAAATAAGGGTAACATTAGTATTGCTCCTAATACAAAATTACTTTGCATGAATTTTTATTTTAGAGATAAGGAAACCACCATTCAACATTCTGCCCAAAGTCAGAGGGTAGTGTGACGAGTTTGGTCACCATTTCAAGTGGGACACTCCTTCCCCAGCACTGTCTGAGGAGCAGTTAGAACGACCGGCAATGAATTCCTTAAATTCTTAATGGAGTTTCTTAACCTGCAAGGAAACCAACCTATCTTTCCAATTCAAGTGAAATGTTAACACTGCAGATACAGACAGGGAAAACCAACCCCCAGTACAAACTTCACAGCTTTATCTGAATAGAGAAACAGCGACCACACGACTCAGCACGAGCCACTCAGCGGACAAGCTGCACCCGAGACGCTGTGCAGGCGGGGAGGGTGGGGCTCGGAAACGCGGGCGCAGACCGCGGGTCGCGGGGGGCGCTGTGGTGCCAGGGGCCTCCTCGCCCCACCGCACCTATGACTCCCCAAGGAACCTGCGCTCCGCCCAACCCGGGCCCCGGGGCCTGCAGCCGCCGGGAAGGTGCGCCTCAGGCCCGGCCTCCGCCCCGCTCCGGCCCGCGCGTCCGCTCACCACCGCCAGCCCTGCCGGGCCGCCCCAGCCTCCCTCACTTGGGCGCGGACTAACAAGACGCCCTGGTCCCGGGCCTAGGAGGCTTCTTGGAGCCAGAACTGGCCCCGCACCTGGGACGGGGGTCACTCCCTCACGCGCTCCTCGGCTCCCCCGTAACCTGCACCCCCGCACCTTCTCCTCATGGCGGACATTCCCCGCAACCGGACGTCGAGGTCCCCCAGCTACTCCACTCGGAACCGAGCGCAGCAGCAACAGCAGCAGCAGCGAGCTCACTCCCGGCGACCGCTTCGCGAGCCGTTAGGCCCCCGCGAGATTTCAAACCAAACACCCGGGCGGAGCAGCCCGTGATTGGCTCCCCGTCCCGTCGCTCCACGCGAAGCCCCGCCCCCGGCCTCCAGCTGCGTCGTCACAAGCGCCCAGCCTTGCTGTCCGCGCGTGCGCTCGGCCCCGCAAGTGCGGGGCCGGTTCACTCGTTCCACCTGTGGGGTTCTACCCGCCCGCAGAGCTCATCTCCAGCTCCGCCGCCACCCGCCCCGCCCCGCCCGCCCAGGTGCAGTTTGAGTCCAAGTGCGCACCAACGCCCCTTGCTCGCAGCCACCCCGGGGCGGGCAGGAGCGGGATTACTAGAAAGGCTGGCGCCTCCTTTCCTTCGCTCATTCAGGTAGCGCGCCTGGGAACTGATTTTAGGTAACAGCATTCTCCAGATGTAGAAAACCAAGACCTCAAGGAGAAGGAAAGGAACACTGAACTCCGCCCACCGGCCCCTACCTTTGTAATGTTAAGGATGGAAAATTTTCAAGTGGGCCAACTTCTGCTTCTGTAATCTGCTTGCTTTATGTTAACCAGAGTGGTTCAAGGCTTTATAAACTGCCTCTTTGGGAGCTCGGGAATCTCCTCTAACCCTGCGTGGTAGAGTCAGTCGCCCATGGCTAATAAAGCCTCACAATTCATCTCAATTGGCTCCGTGGGTCTTAGATTTGATCGCACCACAACAGTAGGTGACCCCTTTAATCGCCACGAGAATCCTATTAGGGGAGTATTACCCCCATTTTACAGAGCAGAGAACTGTCTCCAAAAGGTCTGAGTGCCTTACCCACGTCCCACGATTGCAAATAAATGGAGATCGCCTTAGTCATGGTTGTCTTTCAGATTACACAGCTTTAGATAGCTGAAAAACTTAAAACTCAAAAACGAAGTGCTTTTGTATCCTCCGCTGAACACTATATGCTACATTCCTAAATGCTTATACTTTTTTTAATACCTTGATGTGTGACTATCTCATAATTCAGCTATTTCAGTATTGATGGATACTTTGATTATAATTTCTACAAACAAATGTCTTCATATATAAATCTTTGTGTCTCTCATTATGTTCTTACAGGTTGAATCCTACAAATGTCATTACTGAACACTCCCTTTCCAGCGACATATATTTATTAATTTGCCCTCCTGACCAAGGATGCCTCATGGGCACAGTATCCTCTCACCTCAGCAACGCTGACTACTTTCATCCTGTAATAAACAAAAAGCTGAAAATTAAAGCACCTCCTTAAGCTGAACAATAACTACTACAGTAGTTATTTGCAACCTCTTTATTAGTTTCATTGTCAAAAAGTGGCATTTTCTTGTTTAACTTACACTTGGTTAATTACAACTGAAACTGCACATTTACTCTGTGGGTACTGGCCAACTGTTTTTTGTTTGCTTTTTTCATGAAAGAAAAGTAAAGGATGCTTTCTTGCTTGCTTCACCTTCCAGACCATGTTCATTTTCAGAAGAACTTCATTGGTGTTCAACATTCTTTTACTTGTCAGCAGCATGCCAAACATTCACCCCACTAATACAGTGGCCCACAGGTACCACTTTTAAATTTACTTGTACCCTTTGTTCATTAACTTGAGATTTTCAGAAAGCTTCAAAAATTCGTTAACTTCAGACATGTTCCCAGGACCAGCATGGTAAGTATTCAGAGATAAGGCAATTTTGCTTCCATGTCCTTGACACTGTAGTTCTGAAGCTAACCAAGTCACAGAACCATGGGACGATGTGCATTCAGAGCACATACTCAGCGTGTAAAACACTGCGTAGTGCGTGTATAAGTGCAGGGCCCTTTTCAGTGTCATGTTACATTTATGTTAGACAGCACTGTTCTAGGATGCAGGGGCAATGCACCGCCACTGCTTATTCACTTGGCCATAGAATCATTTGTTCTTTGTATATAACAACCCTGTCAGCAGCGCCTTTGATCCTGCACAGTAACTTGACATAGTACTGTTTAAATTCTAGCTAGTACCTAAGGTGTGCATTTTCCTACAATATGCACTGATCCAACAACATCCTTCCATGGAAAGAGAACTTTCGATTACCCAACACAATATGTTTGGCTCTTTTTACAAGTGGCAGCACTGTGGATTGGGGAACAGACAGGAGGCGAAGCAACTGGAACAGTCTTGCAAAATCCCAGGCAAAACAATAAGTACCTCTACATGGGGATGGGAAGGATGAACTAGAAGCATTTAGAAATAATGGGTAGAGGACCAGCTGAATGTGGCAATAAAAAGGAAAAAAAAATCTGAGGTCAAGGACATAATTCTTCATAAGAACAAAATGTGGGCAGATGATGAGAATGTCAAGAAGATACAGGAGAAGAAAGATTTAGGGATTCAGAGTGAGGACAGGAGGTTTGGTTTGGGAGCTTAGGGAGGAGTTTGAAGCCTGTGGAATGAGGCTCAGCACTCAATAAGGTGACGCTTGAGATGTGAAAGTGGATGACAACAAAGGACAGAGAGAAGGGAGATGTCAACAGACAAGGATAGAAGAGGAATGAAAGGAGACAGAAGTATAACCTAGGAGACTATAGGACCTAAAAAGAGTGCCATGGAACCTTAGTATGAGGATTTCAAGAAGAAAAGAGTCGTGTCAGTGAGATGAAGTCAGAGGACTGAGGAGGTCACTAACGGATGTGGTTATAGTGCATGATTTTTAAAAGGAGAGGAAGGCCACTAAAATCAGCAATAAGGCAGACACTTGACCTGAATAAGAGCACCATTTGCTGCTGACTGAAACTGCTCTAATGGGACACAATCTTTCATTCTGTAATAAACGAAAAGCTGAAAATTAAAGTAACTCCTTAAGCTGAACAATAACAAATGTTTTAAGTGTTATGAGTCATAGAGTTTTAGAACTGGAGGGGTGCTTACTGATCATCTGTCTAATCCATCCCCCTTATTTTATGGTTCAGGAAACTGCGGTGCAGGGCAACTTTCAAGAAAGAAACATACCAGGCCCAGAGCCACTAGAGTCCACGCCACGGAGCACATGGCGAAGCCCCCTACACTTCCCAAGTAAAGACGGGAGCGCTGGTCCAGAACTAAACAGATTACATTTGAGAACAGCAGCTTTATTTACAATGATGCTCAAACAGGATTTAGCAAAAGATCCTCCTCCTGCCCAGTATCTTGACAGCACGGGTTGCAGTTCATAAATGAAAAAGAAATATCCTGGAGGCAGGAAGTGAACTATCTCCTCAGATGTGTTATCTAAACCCCAGACAAGTTCTGTGCTCCCAGCACTTTGCAGGGGTGGGTGGGAGACACTGTATTAGCAGCTGGGAACCTGACCCTTGCATCCCCTTGGGGTATTGTGGAGGCTTCGATGCTGGCCGGGAAAACATCAGGCTTTCACCTCACTCATGGCCTCCATGAGGCGAGCACTGTTTGTGACGGCTGTCGTCAGAAAAATGAACCTGTACCCTGAGAGTTAAAAGCACCGGCATATGTGACCCCGAGCAGACCACAGGCCCCAACACTAGCAACCCCTCCAGTCCCACAGCCCTGGCTGGATCAGAGCATCAGTTTACAGACACGGACGCATCAACGTCATGCTCAGAGCAAAATGCCACTCGCCGCGCCTGGTGGAACTGGGCACCCTGCTCTTCAGGTCACAGCCAGCGGTATCCAGGAGCCACTACCTAGAGAAGACTCCAAGCACTGCCCTTCGTCCCTCAGATCCCAAGGAGGCCTAGCGTCACCTTTCTGGTTTCTCTTACCTTTCTCTCTGCCCAGGAATCGCAGAGCCGAGATCTCAGAGAAAGTGCAACCCCCCAGGAATGCCACCAGGACGAGGCGCAGGGACTCGCTGGAAGCTTGTCTTCCTTGGTCAAACCTGTGGGGATCAGAGGAGACTTGCTTCTCTGCTGGCGTCAGCTCTGCATGCTGCATCCGGCCCTCCTCCCGGGCACCCGCCCCACTCGCCGAGGCCACGCACCCGTGAAGGCCAGCTCGCTACAGTGCAGCAGCCGCAGCACGTCGTCCAGGCCCTGCCAGCTCCGCCGCTCCAGCACCTGGAAGACGCAAATGCTCGTTTCAAGTCCAAGGCAGCGCCAAGCTTAGGAAAGGAAGGTTGCAGCAGCCCAGCCATCACTTTGCTAGTTACTAGGGCAGCTGAACGTTGGCACAGACCAGGGACTAAGAAAAAGCAGAGAGAGGGAAACACGACGGGAGCAGGAGGCACTTGTTCTCACCTGCTCAATGATGCGGCAGCTGAGGGGCACATAAGCACCACTGAAGACATACGCCATGTCCCGTGGCACCTTCAGGTCATACTCGCCATCCACACGTGGGATCTAGAGGGCAAAGGGGACGCCATGAGGCCAGTGACAACTCAGCTCTGCAGTCTTTTACAGAGTCAGAGAAAAGTAGCAGGCCCCTACGAACGGTTCTTAATTCAACTAAAGGGAGAACCAGCAATAGCCCTGAAAAATAAAATCCATAACCAGAGTTTCAAGTTTGTTTGGTACCCACTGATTCTCTAAATTAGAGTTCCCACACTCCCTGTGACAGGATGGAAGGTAGGGTGCCCCTCTGCCACCCTCTCAGTAACATGGGACATGTCTGTCACTGAAGCAGCACTTAACCTATTCTCTGGCATTGGTAGGTGCTTGTTACATGTTTGTTAACTGAATGAATCTGTGTCCTGTCTCATTGAAATTAAGCTCATGCTATCGTACTACTAAACAATAGGATCTTGATAAAAACAAAACAAAAGGTTTTTGTGGATTCAAAGCACTCCACAAAGGACCGAACCCACGGCCTCCCTTGTCCGTCCCTGCTCCACATACCAAATTCAGCTTCTTGCTGATGGCACGAAAATTGCTCCTCTTGGCCAGAGAGCTGAAGGCATCAGTGATCTTTTCTGGGGAAGAAATCTGTGCTAGGTTTCATCTAAAGTCTGCAGATCACGACACTGTCACAGGCAGTACCATTCAGGAAGTGACAGGACTGCCTTTTCTCAAATGCGGGACCTATCACATCTCCAGGCCATTCATCCACAATACTCTGAAACTGATGGAGACTTTCACCCTTCTCCCCACCCAGTCTTCCTCTTCCTACAGGGTGCCAGCTCTCTACTAAATGCAATCTACAGGGTGACACTAATGTACTGGTTAAGTATATAGGCCTTGGAGCCAAAGCAACCTGGGTTCTAACGTGACTTACTGAGAGACCTTGGACAAGTCATTTAACCTCTCTAAGCCCCAGTTTCCTCATCTGTAAGTGGAGATAAAACTAACCTTTGTAAGGAGTAGATGAGAAACTGTGTCTAAAGGGCTTAACACATGTGAGTATCCAAAACGTGGAAACGGCCTCTACTAGCAGAAGCAGTGCTAGTGACAGTAACAGTGAGCAGTCTCTCTCTGTCCCCGCTCCTGCTCTCCCAGGGTGCTCTGCTTGTTGAGAGAAGAGGAAGGGGAGGGGCTACCTGTGCTGTCTGCTAACCTGCAGCCTTGTCCGTCACCAGCTTGCTCACTTTACTCTCCATAGCTGTGAGGGTTTCCCCAGGGGCCTGCTCTGTTAGGAGCCCCGCTCGCCGCAGGTTGGAGAAGGTCAGCAGGTGCTCAGGGCCATAGCTCTGAAGAAAATGCAATTCAGCTCTTTACTGAGCATCCAGCACTGTTTGCTGATACTGAGGTGAGTGGGGGAGGATTACACAGTCCATGCCTCAAGGAGCTCATACTTGTTTGTGTATTTTATCAGCAATAACCAAACAACACACTCAGAAGAAGTAAGTCACACAAAACTACTTAAGACCACAGAAAGCTTTTGATAGAAGGATGTTGGGGAGGGCTTCACAAATAAGACTTGAGAAAGACCTGGAAGGAAGCTCATCAACCCCTCACAAGGTGCTACAGGGAGGGAGAGTCAGAACTCAGCACTTAGTCCAACACCTGAATTGTCCAGTCCTCTTAGTATTGGCCACCCACCGTGAGAATCAGGAGTGGGGCAAAACGGGGGCAGTGGGAAGGGTCTCTGTGTGCCAGAAGGGGACTGTCCCCAGAACTGCTAAGAAGGAGGACAGATGGAAACAGAATGGGGATGGGGACAGGAAAGGAGCCATTTTTCCTTTTGCTTCTTTCAAAAATATCCAGTGACCTCCCTCTACCAAGTTCCCTCAAGAAGACATTCTCCTGGCCTTACCTGTAGATACTGTGTTTTCAGGGATCTGTAATCCTTGGGGATCAGACCTGAGGGGAAGGGAGATAAGACAGGTTCCTGAGCCAGCTGAGGTGTCCTGAAATGTACAGCCAAACCAACAAACCAACCAACCCTCTTCCTCACAAAAAATTTAAAAAAAAAAAGAACCCAAAAACTTAACCAGGGAGGATTCAGTAAACGACGCTAACCTCGCTCCCTGTACAGTTGATTCTAAACTGACTCTTCAATTTAAGCTTCTTACTGAAAGATCTGAGAGCTCCTGAAACAAATGCTAATCGTAGTGGGAATGGGGACAAGATGCAGGAGAAAGGACAGCCTGTGCATTTCTGCCTGGCTGTGGGCCAGTTCCACTGTCTTACAGGAACAGGAAGAGTGTTCATGTGGTTCCAAAGTATCGTCCTAGATGTTTTCCTCCACTGAGATAAGAAGTGGGCTTCCAACTGCGATAAAGGAGCTAAGAATGAGCAAAGCTCCCCTCCGGGTGGACAGCAACTTTAAAGAATATTCGCCAATTGGAAGACTTCAATAGTAAGAAAAGTTGCCATTAAAGGTTTGCAGAATCTGGGTCTTTGGAAAATGTTTATGAAATTAGTTGGCCATCCCCTTTTTCTGGACTATATCTTTATTATGAAATCTTATTGAAGGTAGGAGGCCAGCTGGAATGAACAGAGAAGTGCCACTCTGCTCTACCGCCTCTGTAGTCCTAGATGTGACAGGCCCTGTTCTGGGGGGGCCTAGATGTGGTCCTGCTTAGGGTGGGGAAGCTAAATTACCCTACAACCTAGGGAGGTTTCACTCAAAACAAAAAAGTGCTTTAATTTTACTGGGGAAAGAATCCACAAAATTACAGGGAAATGTTTCGTCTGCTATTTGTATCAGTCATTCAAGATGATTCCTTCCGTCCCTAAAGTATAGTTTTTCAATCTGGCATCTGTGGTCCCTGGGACTCACCATTCTCAGTGATGGACAAAAGACACATGAGGCGAAGGCTTTCTATAGGTGACACCTGCACGAAAGAAAGAATCCAGGAGAATTCAAGTTTCATGACACACATTCTTCCCTCCCCTGCGTTCCTCTGAAGGCAATCCCCCTGTAAACAGCATTCCCTGTCCACCTGCTCACCTGTCGGTCGATGTGCTCCTCAATGTAGCTGGTGCTCTCCCGGATGCTGAAGCCCTCCAGCAGCGCTGTGAGTAATCAGAGGGCAGCCTGTTACATCTGTGCTAATGGGCATCTGTCTCCCCATCTCTCTCCATCCTTCAGTGGGTTAAGGGTGTCCCAGGACTCTAACAGCCACCAGCATCCCACACAGCCAGTAGCAGCTGGAAGGAGCCAAAGAACATCTTTTCAGGGTGGTACAGGGTTGGGAGTCAATGGGGCCGAAGCAGTGGGCACAGCCACTGCAGTCACCGTGCTCAGTCTTGATGAGCTCCTGGAAGTCCTGCTTCGTTTTCTTCTTCATGATGGATTCACAGGCCCCAATATCTGCAGAGAGGACAAAAAGCCAGCTGACACAGTCTTAGTTCTAGAAGGCTATCCCTTTATCGGCCAGAGGAATAAAAACCTCAAGGCAAATGCAAAAGCACTTCCTCTTCCTTTAGACCAAACAAGAGCATTATTTGCCAGATCAATAGGGATGTCCCCTCGGGAGGCAGAGCTCCTGTCCCACTCCCCTCACCACCTCCTCCAGCTGAAACCTACGCAGACTCAGCAGGCGGTGCTCCTGTTTCAGTCCTTTGAGCTCCTGGGAAACGAAGTTCTTCATCTGCTTGATGTCCATGCCTCTCCGGCGCTGCAGGGAAGTCACCTAAGGTCACCTCTCCTTGCCCTCAGATATGAGAAACCACTGCCCTCCCTCAGTTCCCACCGATCCAAGAGAAAAGACAAGGAGCCTGTCACGGTATCAGAGGGGTAGCTGAGGGACAGCAGCCTCAGGAAGCCACTAAGGACACAAAAAGAGGGCCCAGACTTGGAGCCTCACGTCATACTGGGTCTGTAAGTTCCGGGCCTTCTGGCTCAAGAAGCCAAAGACATTGGAGAAGTGCTCGTTACGAATCTCATTAAACACCTGTGAGGGGAACAAGACAGGAACAACTCATGGCACAGAACCAGACCTTATCCCTCCCGACCTCATTAGTGTCATGACGCTCAGCTGTTCTAGTGAAAGTACAAAGAAAGCTGAGTGGTATCAAATAGCACATGTCAAATACCTGCTATGTGCATTGGGGTTCACTCTTAACTGCTGGGGCTCCCTCTCCCGGGGACTTGCATCCCCTCCCAGAGCCTCACAGGAGCAGAGATAGCACCCAACCCCTCACCTTATCCTCAGCATTGAGCAGCACCTTCAGGCTTCTGTCAGAGGATGTGACTTCTGGGCCAAAGTCAACACTCCCTTTGAGAGCAGATGGGATAGCAATGAGGATCTCCGATGAGGCTTCCTTCTCCTACCCTCCCAGAGCTGCCGTTAAATGTCATTAACAGAAGCCAGCAGTTCTCTCAGAGCCCGGGTCTCTCCCATTGGCCCCGTCCCATGCAGGAGGCCCCAGGAGCTGAGGGCCACCTCTCTTGCCAAGATGCCACTTACCACACTTGATGCGGAAGGTGTCGTCCACCAGGCCCTCATAAACCACCTGGGAGCAAAGTGCTGTCACAAAGTCCACGTCTGAAACCAAGATCCCCGACTGTGAGGATCCCCCCGATGCAGCCTTTTACCCATTTGGCTCAGTATCAGCTCAAGTGCCTTCCCCAGTGCCCGAGTACCCAGGCTCCCAATCAATGCTGCCATTTGCAGTCCAACGTGAGGGCCCTAATTGTGCCACCCTGTCTGCCACAGTCCCACATCTTCTAGAATCCAGAGGCAAGTGGAGTACTGAGCATAATTTACCTCTGTCCAGGAGAAAGACATGTCCAATTTCTGGTCTTCGGCCCTTGGTTTCACCATCCTCCTCCTCCTCCAGTTTCCTCCACAATTCATGGGACATCTACCAGGAACCAAGACATTCCTTTTTTCTTTCCAAAGTTTTAATTTGATTTTAATTAAACTTTTTTATTTTGAGATCAACATAGCTTCACATGCAGTTGTAAAAAATATAAGACATAGGACATTCTTAATCTTGTGCCTAAGCCCTTCCTGTAGTCCCACATCTAGAGAAGCAAACCCCTTTCTAGGTGACACTTCTCCTTGACCCCAAGAGGAAAGCTAACTACCAACAATGTGACCCATCCTGCTCGCATCTGTTCCTCTTCCTCCCCGCCCCTCTCCATACCGAAGACACAAGAGACCTAGGCATGCTGCCCAGGAGGCCCTGGCCCTTGCCTTCCTGTCACCACACAAGCTCTCCTCTCTGAGGAGCAATTCTGCAACCATGAAAGCAAGGTAAAGAATACACCTCATATCACAGATGCCCCTCGCCAATCCTTAGCGGGTAGAGGACAGGGGCTGTCAGACAACAGTGCTGCTAGTGCTCACCTTGGCACATCTGCCGATCCCGTAGCAGTTAGGAAAGGGCCCATAGAGAGTGCTGAGGAGGTGCAAGGTCTGTGCCACAGTGTTGATCCAACGCTGATCTCCTTCCTGCAGGGGCCACGTGGGCCACAAAGATATGGGTCACCCTGATAGACCCATCTGGAAAGTGACTAGCCCTAGAGCCCTGGGGTAGGAAGGCCGGGTGTGGCCAATGCTTGAAAGAGTTCCTTCTGACTGGTCCCAAAGGAAGTCCCATGGACATCGATCAGTAGCATTCAGTCTCCTAATCACTATCACTCATAATAAATTATAGGAGTTGAATGAAGGTCCATCAATATGAAGGCCCACTGGACCGCATGTCTGTCCCCACCTGTCGATGCCAAGACCCAAGGGCCCTGCACTTACCAGGAAGTAGTCCCTGAAGAATTCTGGAAGTTCCATGCTCAGCAGATCCACATCGAGAGGCAGCAAGGAGAAGGCCCATTCGTCACAGCTCACATCTGTGGGTACAGAGAGTGTCAGCCTCCCTGCGGAAGGCACACAGCCCCACATTAAGAGGGAAGGTATGTCACAGTCTTGCAAAAGCATCTGAGTTGCAGCCACATGCCAGGTACTACACTAGGCATGAACACTCCAATATGAGTAAGCTAAGACATGGCCTGTGCCCTAAAGGGGCTCACAGTCTGGTAATAAAGAAACATGGACACGACAGCCTATAACATGATGTGATAAGCCGTGTGTTTTCATTAAGTCGCTGGCCAAAGTGCTGAGGAAACATCCATTCATGATTCCATAAATACTGACTAAAAGCCTAGTATAGGCACTAGGCTAAGCACTGGGACAATGGTGAACAGAATGATGCATGCCTAACCTCCTGGGGACATTTTTATAATCTAGTGGGACAGATATGCACCAGATTTAATTACAGTTGTGCTCCGAAGAAATAAAATCTGTGAGCACAAACATTTCAGGGATCTAACCCCAACAGCATGTGCAGAGTCCCCACAGCTGGACAAGTCAGGAGGGAGGAGAGGCACATGCTGAGGCAAAGGGGCCAGGGCAGGGACAGACGGAGTATGGGGTGGGAGGCCATGGTGAGGATTCTTGGCTTTCACCTTGAGCCAGTGCAGGATTCTCTGCAGGGAGGACTGACCAGGTTGGCGTTGTATGGAGAATGGAAGAAGGAATACACAGGGCAGGGGAGGCTCAATTTTTCCTGGGAGTGGGAGTCTTGGAAGGTAGGCTAGAGCAGGTGGCGATTTCCAGCCATAAACCCTCACATCCCCTCCACAGCATCCCACAGGTTCCCACGCTCAGGCATCTCTCCACCAGCTAGGCCAACAGTAATGAGGCACGAAAAAGGAGATGGGGAAAGGAGAATGTTGATTATTTCCTTCTTCCTATGCTCTCCCCCTTTCCACTCACATTCATCTCCTCTCACCTCCATAGATCCCCTCTTCCTCAAGCACCATCTCACAGGCATAGAACTGAAAGAGGAAAGGAGCTGATTAGCAAACATCTCTCCTCTGTTCTTTCCATTCCTCTGGAGTTCCTCCATGGTCGCTGAGGACTACACCCGCTGAACCCAGGAGGAGAACCCAGACTTTTAGATCTAGAAAGGACACTGGAATCATCTAGCCCAATACTTGGTTTGGTTCCCCTTTCACCCATTTATTTATTTACTCCTTGCTTTTCTCTACAAGAGACTGGAAAAGCTTTGCAAAGGAGAAGGTGCTTCAGCCATCACGGAGGGGTGAGTCCTGCAGACAAGGATGGGAGGGAGGGTGTGATACCCCTATGGAAGGTGGACGGTAAGGAGCAGTGGTGTGAGAAAAGCGTTCTGGTTCAGATCTCTGCAGGACTCTGGAGATGCTGAGGGACCTGCAGATACAGCTTTGGGGATCAATGGCATGTAAGTGGCATTTAAAATGGGCGGTTTGTTCAAGAAAAAAGAACACAGAGGGAGAAGAGAGCACAAGACAAGATCTTAGGGGACATCAAAATCAGAGGGGTGCACAGTGTGAGACCTGGCAGAGGGGACTGAGAACAAACACACAAAGCGGCGAGAATAGAGGAGATAATAGAGAGAGGGGAGAATTGTCTAGAAGGGATACACATGGCTGCAGACAGAAGAGGAAAGGTCTATCTGACGGAGCAAGAGAGTGGAGAAGGGTGTGGGGAGGGGCCGTGGGCAGAGTGAGAACCCAGAGTGAGCCAGAATGAGCCAGCTGCGCTGAGACAGGAAAAGACCAACCTCCTCCTTGAGACAAGTAGAAAAAGGATTAAATAATTGGAGGTAATAAAAAAGGAAGTTGAGGACACTCCCATCTGATAACGAGGGTGACAACAACAGTGACTGTATGTATGTTAAGCATTTCACACGACTAAACATTGTTGTTAGTGTTTCACAAGGATTACCTCTCTTAACCCCTATAACTCTGTGCGGTGTGGAAGATTAATGCTGAGTGCTCCTTATTTTACTGTTACTCAAAAAAGTCTGATTCATCCCACTTTCTATAGGTCTGCTTTTAATGCTGACTAATGGAATTCCAGACCCCAGTTTAAACACTGCCAATCTTCCTAATTAACAAAGAAAGTCTCAGCAAGAGACACAGATTTCCTCTTCTCCACAGCTACTGAGGGAGAGATCTTCCTGTGATACAAAATTAGATCAATGAATTTAGTTAGATAGGATGGAGAAAATTCATAAAAATATCAATTTTGGTTTTCTGTATAATATGGAGGTTTGTAGGGTTATTAAAAACTGATACCACCTGTTCTATTTAAAGACATCTGTGTCCTTGAAAGTATAAAAGAAAAAGTTTTGTGAGACTCCAAAAACGAGAAATTATTACCATAGCTCCTTCGATAACATTCAAAAGTAACGTATAATTCTGACTGAATACCTTTTCAGTAATTTCTTGCCCTGGTGATGCTATACTTGATATATTTGTATTCCTAAACAAGAGAGCTGTCAGATTGTGTTACCAATCTCCGAATGATCTTCAAAGGGAGATCACTGGCTCCACTGATTCCTTTTGATGATGAGAAAAACAATATAAGCCTATGATTCTACTTGATTTCTTAATAGAAACTGAAAGTTGTCTCATTTAAATTAAGAGATAAGTACCATTATCAACTCCATTTTATATATGAGAAAACTGAGACACAGAGCAGTTAAGTAACTTATCCAAGATCACACAGGTCATAAGTACTGAAGCAAGGATTCACACTTTGACTTCAGTATCTTTAGTCTTCTGTTTTCTCTAGCATTTTCTTGGAAAAATTGAAAAGGGATAAACCCCTGTCCTTTCGACTTTAATTTCTACCTGCTCCAGGTGTGGCATGCTCTGCCTGACACAGCTTATAGACATGTAGTGGGCAGTGTGGAAACCTGGTCCATCATTCCTTCCCATTGGTGAGACTGAGGTGTACCTATGACACGCCTCACCAGTGTGGGGGTCGAGAGAAGCTTGTTGGGATCAAGAAACAGAGCTAGTAAGACAGTTCAGCACACACTCACTGCCTTCGTGGATGCAAAGATGGAAGGGGCCTAGCCTGGCTCTGCTAACTCGCTGTGACCGTGGGCTTCAGTTCCCTCCGCTGCTCAGGCAGGGTGGAGTAAAATGGTCTCTGAGGGTCCTTTCCTGTGTAAGAAAAGGCTGGCCCTGGCGGGGGTGCGGGGGGATGATTTATTGTATTTATTACTAAAAGGCTAGAAGGAGCAAATCACTGAAAAGACATTAGGGAGAAATTTGTGTTAGAAGGGAACATATAGCAGGTTCTAAAATGTCAATCTTTTAATTTTAAAAATATCTATTAGAGGCGACCTCTCACAGTTCCACAATCCGTATTTGGGGAAATCTGATGACAGGCCCTCTGCTAAACTATCAGGTCTATGTTATTGAGACAGTGACAGGTCTGTGTTCAGTCACACATAATTTGCTCTGAGGGAGATAGAGCTTCTGGCCCCTGGCCCCTTCCCAGTCCTCAATCCTGCTCTACCTGATCCAACTCCCACCAGGATCCACACTCACCTTCTGAGGGCTGAAGATCACTTTGTATTTTCGAGTTCGGCCAGACAGCTTGTCAGCATTGACAAGATCTACAGACAGAAGGAATGCAACCCAGAGAGCCATGGGCCACTTGTTAGACGAGAAGGAAGCAAATATCTTCTCTATGTGGGGTGTGGCCAACTCAAGCAATTCTTTTCTTATGAGAGATTCCTTATGGCAAAGGCCCTTAGACCTTGCCCACCCTTCCCCAGGTCTTAGTGACACGGTGCACCAAGGCATACTCACTGGCAATGTACCGCATGTTCTTAATGCGGGGTCTGACCAAGAAGCACAGTCTGTGGGAGAGAAGGGGAAAAAATTCCAGTGAAGAAAAATTATGAAGAAGTTGGTAATAGCAACTTAGAAGAAACAGAAATAATGCCAACTCTTTCACCACTGGCTCTTCTTGACGGGCCTACAGTTCTCATCCCAGCTACAGCCAGGCCAGCTCCTTCAGCCTTCCATGTACTGACCACAGAAGACTCCCCTTAACACAACAGATAAACCGTGGTGAGCCAGGAACACTTATTGGCCCTTCTCGGGGCCCAGAAGTTCCTGCTCTCAAAAAATTTACTAACTATTGGGCAAAATAAGAAGCACATATGTATGGAGTATCCTATCAATCAAGTGTAAAAAACAATACAAGAAAGTACATAAATGTTTTTCGAATGGGGTTTGTGAATGTAGTCTCCAGAAATCCAGGAGAATTTTCTCCTCTAAGGGAGAGTATACATTACTTAAGGTAGAAATATATACTACAAATAAAACAAAGCTAAACACCAGGCATTAGGTGATTGTGTGCGAAGTGGAAATGACCAATGCTGAATAGCCTGGAAGTCCGGGGAGGTGGGGGATGGAGAGCAAATCGCCCTGGCCTGGAGGAGAAGCGCGAGCTGCACAGAGGAGGTCGGGCTGCACTTGGAAGACTGGGTAAATTTTAGGAGCAGTGAGGACAGGAGACAATTTCAGGCAGAGTGAATGGAGTGATCCAAAGGACGAAGGCACGTGCATGCCGCTGGGAAGCGCGTGAAAATGTGTGCCAAGGAGTGGCTTGAGGGGACACATAAGTCACCAGGCAGGACAGGCAGTGTGAGGCCTTCCTGGATATGGCCTTGGATTCTACGATGAGCAATTTGGACTTTACTAGGTAAGTAAGGAAACCCTTAAAGGTTCTTGAGAAGAGCACAGTGAAAATATTTGTGAAAGTTTCATCGATCTGGTTAGAGATGGCAGACTTGGTTATAGAGAGAAGAGGACAAGGGAGGGAGGAACTGCAGAAAGGGAGACCCATTAGGAGACTAGAGCATAACCCAGGCAAGAAACTGTAAAAGTGCGGGGAGGGAACCATATCACAAACATGACGGTGCCAGATCACAGCCAAGGACGGTAGAGGGCAAATGTGCGGGGCCCTCCTCCAGCTTGGAGCCAAGCCTGACTTTCCCAGACACTTACTGTTCACTGGAGCTGATGGCTGGCTTGTTCTCCACCTTGTACAGCTTGTCTACTTCATGTTGCTGCCGAGAGAACCAACAAGACAAGTGGCACAGAGTGCTTGGAAACTCAAAGCATGATGCCAAGACAAGGGACTTCTAGAAGGGCTCCTATTTATGCTAATTCTTGGAATCAGACTGCCTCCCTGATGACCATCCCACTGAACATTTCTCAGACTGTAGACAGAAAATGCAAAAATAAAGCAATTCAATAACAATAGACAATAGTATTGATCCTCTTTATTGCGCCCAATTCAGCTACCCACAATTACCCCATAAGTGTTATCACTCCTTAGTAATTTGTACTGTTCATCAAAAGAAAAAAGGCTTAATGAGGGAAGGAAAGCCTGAGTCCACCTGGGAAAAGGGGCAGGTACCTTTAGTATGGAGACACTGGCAATTCGATCCAAAGGGCTCATGAGATCTGCCTCAATGAACAAGTCTTTTTTTCCTGGAAGCTGAAGACACAGTATCTTGGGTCATTCATAGGTCACACAAGCTCCTTCAGCTGAGAGCTCATGCAGCCATCTGCTTAACAGAAGCACAGTCTGAGTTGGAAGGACGCTACATCATCTACCTCAGCACCTCTTCACTGGCAATGTTATATCCACAGTTGACATTTCTCTACATATTCACCTCTATACCACTTCCTCCACTCTGCCCCCCAAAACCCCGGTTGCCTGCTGGACAAAGCCAACAAAACAAAACTCCACCTTGCATCCCACGACTGCCGAGTCTCTTTTAAGTAGCATTTTTTTTTTTTTCTAATTACAAAAATTACCTATGTTCAACATAGAAAACTTAGCCCGGGACAGTCCTCACCCTTCGTCCACCCACTCACCACCTCAGATGCCCGTCATCTGATTGCTGCGTCATCACTCCTGATGCTACTCTCTCACCTGGCCAGGGGAATGTGAGGTCACACTGAGTGGCAGGGACAGGGAAGTCATTGCAAGTTTCCTCTCAACTAGGCCTTGAAAAGTGGGGAGGGTGTTGTCAGTGATATTGGAAAAGAACAATCCAGCAAGGTCCAGGGAAAGAGAACAGGCTGAATGGGAAGAAGAGAACAAGCAATTCGGTCTGGCTGATGCATAAGATACATATATTGCAGTGGTTCTCAGCCAGGGATGGTTTTGCCTCACAGAGGACACCTGGCAATGTCTGGAGACATTTTCAGCGGTCCAGTTGGGTCAGGGGGTGTTACTGGCATGTAGTGGGTAGACGTTAGGGATGCTGCTAAAGATACTACAGTACACAGGACAGCCTTACAACTAAGAACTAACCAGCCCAAAATGTCAATAGCACCAAGGTTGAGAAATCTGGATGTTGAGGAATGGTGGAAAATAAGACTGAAACTGTTGACTAGAACTAGATCATGAAGGGCCGTCTCCAAATGCCAGGTTAGAGCTTGGAGCTGATCCTCTATAGAACAGGTTAAAAACAGAAAGCTTTTGTGTACTGAAGCATCCTATTAGCTGGGAATTTCAGTTAGACGAATCTGGGTACTGTGGGTAAAATGGATTGGAAACATAAGAAACTGGAGGCAAGGAGTCCACCTATGTGGTTAATGCAATAGTCCTAGCAGTCTGAGCTATGTGGTAATGAAGGAGGACCTGATTTATTTAGGCTGATGGTGGTGTGAACGAAAATGGGTTAAGAGATACATGGAATGTGCAACAGAATTTTTTAAATACTTGAGAGTAAAAGTGTTAACTAACAGTGCTTATATCTGATGGTAAGATTATGACTTTTTTTCTTTATACTTTCCTTTATCGTCTATATTTTCTATAATGCACAAGTGTTACTTTATAATCACTATTTAAAAGGTCAGGTGTAAGGAAATATCCACAGGACTCATCAAGTAGTTCAGTTAAGTATGAGGCGGGAAAGAGGGTCAAAGACAAGTCTGAGGTTTCAAGCCTGAATAGCAGTGCCCGTTGGCAAGAATTAAGACAGAAGTTAGTTTGAAGAGGATAATATTGCACAGAAATCCACTTTGGCCATATTGAGTCGCCCTTGTGGGTAGCTCATCCCCACCTACACTCCATTTATAAGTGTTTCTCCTTGGTCTCATTTACTCTTTCATGTGGCTCTCACCTGAGCCAGTGGCCTTAACTAGCATCTCTTCAATTTCTCAGACATTTGTTGAATGTCTTTTATGTGCAGATCTTTGTGCTAGCACTACAGAACGCATAAAATAGAAATAAAACAGATCCTCAATCCCCTGAGGTTCTCCCCAAGTCCTTATCTTTATGCCATCTGCAACTCTACATTTCTATATGCTGGATGTTTCAAGCAGTATTTCCTACCAGCATCTGTTCTAACTTCACTCTATCCAAACCCAAATTAATCAACTTTGTCCACCAAACCTATACTTTCTCTAATTCTTTTTTTCATTTCCAATCAATATTATGCAACAAATATTTATTAAGCACATGCTATGTGCCTGACTCTAAGCTAGGTACTCACTGGGTATACAGTGTTAAAACAGACACGTTCCCTGTCGAGGACCTTCCAATCTAGTGGGGAACAAGGACATGAAACAAATAACTGTACATGTAATCAATTACAATTACAGTAGCAGCATTATTTTATTACTACCCCAAGTCAAAATTATCAAACTCGGCTTTGCTATTCCCTCAACCTTTACAAACAACCAACAAGTCTTTGGGTCTTCTTTCACCATGATTTAAAAATCCATCACTTCCTTCCATTCCCTCCAGTGCTAGTAATTTTATGTGGGTCTTTACTATTTTAGTCTACGGTCTCCTAACTGTCCTTCTTGTTGCCCCTTTACCCATCACCACATGGCTAGAAGAATTATCTTCAAGTATTGCTTCACCCCACGAATGGGGAAAAATTCTTCAGTCGCTGCCTATTGCGTAACTTCTGATCACTCTCTTCCCTGTGCATGCCTCATCCTTCCCTGGTTCCTCACCTTGCTCCTACCAGTCCATCTGCCTGGAACATAGTCTCCCATCTCCAAGGAAAACATGCCGATTCTTCACACTCCAGCTCCTTGAAACTCCTAGATCACTCCAGCTAGAAATTATTGCTGATCCCGAATGCTTCAGTCATCCTCGCTACCACTCATTTACCACACGATATCCTGGGGGTGGTAATTTGTGTTTCATACAGCTCCTACTGGAGTGTAAGATCCCTAATTACCCAGATGTCTTAAGCTACTTTCCTTCCCTTAGTGACTAGCAGTGTCTTCCTTGCCTGTAAGGAAAAAAAGAAGTGTTTTCCATGAACTCCCTGGCCAGGTTCCAGGCAGCTCTCACTGCACTATAGTTTACCTCACTGAGTGCTTCATTTTGGACTTGCTACAGAAGCGCCAAGGATAATACCAAGAGCCAAGAACAAGGTCAAGGGAACTCGGCAAGGAAGACCCATGCGTCCAGTGAGTGCTAAATCACTGATGTCGTGAAGGCCCAAGACGTGGCGGGCACTGACCTGCTCCAGCAGATAGATGAGCTGGTCTCGGGCCAGCCTCTTGAGCAAGGAGAAGTCTGGCAGCTCTGGGGCGTCCGGCGATGGGGAAAAGCCATGGCAGCGGTCACCGGAGTCCCGAGGTGGGAGAAGACGGCCGCCCTCCGATCCGCGAAGGCTCGTGGCTCTCCTTCAGGCCTGGGCACAGACTTCGAAAGATCCCCCGAAGGGGCCCTCACTCTTCAGCTGAGCTAGAGGAATGAATGGCCACCTCCCAGCCCGACGGCGGCAGCCTCGGGGTACCCTTGTCTCAGCCACTGTGTCCCGACCCGGCCCTCTCTGCTCCACTCTGCCTGTGAGCAGGTTTCTGGTCTACACTCGCAGACTTCACGGCTGCAAGGAGTACCCGCCTACTGACAGGAGAAGCGGCTTCCTGGATCTCCCGGAAGTCCCGTTCGTCGCGCCGGTGTTTGGCGCACCCGGAAGGGGACGGCGTCCTGGAAGGGACATTTCAAAACGGGAGTGAACGCGCCTAAGTTCCAGTCTGATTTCTGGCTAGAGGGGAGTATTCCTATGCTAAAACTAATCTTTAAGGGCACACCCAATTCTCCTAGCTCACTCAAGCGAAGGCTGGGCAATTGTTCGATTTTCAAAACTTCGTACAATGGGCGAAACCTACTGAAGCCTGAAAAACGCTGGTCATTGGGGATCTTGGCTGTCAATCTAACCTACTTCTCAAATTTAGCGGCGTGGAACGGGATCTCCCGCTGCGGAGGGGAAGGAGAGCCGCGTAGGGATTGGGGGAAAGAGGGCATGCAAAGATCCAGCGCGAGCTGTCTCTCGGGCTGTGACCTTTGGATATCAGAGTTTTGATTCTTTAATGCCCTAATTTCCGTGGGAAAAGGGATAAACTGTGGCATATATATATGTATATACAATAAAAACCGAATAAATGAAAGAAGCCAGACATGAGAGCAGCATCTGTATGTCATTTATATAAAGTTCTATAACAGGAAAAACTATGTTGAAAAATTTTTCAGAAAAGTGATTGATTTTGGAGATGAGAATTGGCTGGGAGGAGAAACTAGAAAATTTTCATGGGTGATGGTCATGATCTGTATGTTTAGACGAGGAAAAACAGATTATGAGGTCCATTATAAAAGACAGATCTGGCTGGCAATAACCTGAACTCTAATCAATGGTAACATCTCTTGGTGAAATGCTTAGGAAGTACAGAGCACCTGTTGCCAAAACTTTTACCTGAGCAAGCCTCAAGATCTAACTGGCCATTCATAGGTAATACAGAGGGTAGTGGAAACATGTTAAAAGACATTAGGATGAAATCAACCATATCCATAAAGCAGGAAATCACATGAGACAAATAACCCGTCAGATGGTGAGGGGAATAAAGTGGAAGGGAAAACCACTTTAGAATGAGAAACTTCTGGAACACATCAACACAACAGCAATGTTGCAGTGTGTGGACTCTGTTTAGATCCTAAGAAATCAATCATAAAAGCCATTTATGAAACAAATGGAGAACACCATCAAGATATTAGCTGATATTAAGGGATTATTAAAAATTTTAAGGCACAGTAATGGCTCATGTATCTATATTAAGTTCTTAGCTCTTTGAGATATATACTGAAGTACTTACAGATGCAATATGATGTCTGGAAGTTGCTTTAAAATAAGCCAAATGAAAATGAAGTGCCAAGTGCTGGATAATAAAAAAGACTGGCCATTTGTTAAATGTTCAAGCTGGGTGATGGGGACACAGGGGTTCATTGCTTTACAATATTCTATTTTCATGTTTGAAAAATTCTATAAGATTAAGCAAACAACTTCTGTGCTCACACTGGGCTTCCAGAGCTCATCTAGTATTTTATATTAGCTTTCCCCCCCACCCACCACCTCTCCACATTAAAGCTCGGCTACAGAGATAGAGGCTTCTCTGAGTAGATAAGTGGCACATACACCACTCCAGGGCACAGGGACTTAAAAGATCCTACTGCTGTCCAGTTTGCCAGCCTCTTATATTTGGCCACAAGGTTGCTGTGAGGTGTCTATTCCACCCAGTCACTCTCTCTCCAGCTCAGGCAAAGCCTTGTCATCTGTTGCTTCCTTTACTAGACACTGCACCTGTGCCCCAGTGGGTTAGAATCCGAGACATACTGCCAGGATGGAGCATTAACAGGTCAATCTGGACACTTAGGGCTTCTTGTTGGATGAGGTCTGGATGGGCAGGCTGGCAAAGGTAAAAGGCAGGGCTTCTTGCCATTGTGGCCTGGCAGACTGGTACAAGCTTCCCCAACCATTTCTTCATGCACTCAACCAATACTGACTTCTATGTTGGGAGCTGGAACTGCAGTAATAAACGCAGACATGTCTCCTGCCCTCATAGAGTCTAGATTCTAATGAGAGCAAGGTAGGTGATACAGACAATAACAGTAGTAATAATTTTCAAATAACAGGGAAAAATAAACAGCGTAGGTGACAGTGTGAACATGAGGGAACTGCTTTAGATGTAGTGATTAAGGAAGGCCTAAGAAAGTAACATTTGACTGAGACCTGAACGAAAAGGAGCCAGCTATGAGAAAATCTGGGGACAAAGAACTAATAGATACAAAAGCCTTAGACTGATATTTGCAAGAGTGGAAAGATTTAAGCTTAGTGAACACTAGTAGGGGTAAATGGAATAGCTTGTAGTTAGTTTTCCATAGCCCATTGGGAAAAGGGCATGATCAAATGACTAACTAGAAACATAAATTTAAAGAGTTAAACAGCATCTTGCACATCTTAGACTAACAGGTATTAATGGCAAATTACCTTTTAAAAATCATAAAAATATTGATAAGCTTTCATTGTAAAGTACATGATACTGACAGACCAGTGAGAACAAGGGCCTTTCTGCTGTATTAACAGCATTTGGATTTCCCAACTTTGATTGGCATGTGATAGGGTCTTGCCATCTAAACTGAACAAATGTTCAACTTAACAGTAATCAGCAGTAATTGCTATTAATGACATTTGAAATGGCAAAAAGATTTTACAGATTGTCAATGACAGGGGTGGAATATCAGTGTTTTAATTAAACATCCTTCACGTATTTAGATTCTGAATAACTAATTTTAGCTGGTAAATTGTTAAAATGAGACATGGTCGAAAACTGTCACTGGATTGTGTACTTGTGTATGTCTCATTCTTTGTCTACTGATAATCACTGTCTTGTTATAACAAAGCATCAGTAATTTAACAGAAATTATGGCAGGCGATATTAGATTCCTGGAATTTTAGAAGCCTTGGATTAAAGATCAGACTTGGGTTTAAGTGCCAGTGTGCCACTTACTAGCAGTCATGTGACCTTGGACATATCCAAAATCCTCTGAGATGGTCATATTTGTAAAAGGGGCCTATTGTCTGCTGCCTACGTGACAACACCCTTGTAAAGATTTGGTGAAAATTGTAATATAAGATACGATTTAAGTTTTTGATGGGGGCTAGAGATCATGTTGAGAGTCCTAAAGGCTTTGCTTCCTTTGCATTTTTTAAAAATCAAATTCCCACAACCCAGTCACTTTCAGAACCATAACAATTAAAAGATACCAGTTTTTAGCTGCCAAAATCCAACACTGAGCAGGGTAACCTGTACAGAGCCCTTTGCTAGGGATTCCCCTGGCCCACCTCTCTCACAATGTTCAATAACAAGCAACGTTTTGCCTCTTCCTTTCCCTCCAGGTTCACAGGTTAAACCCTCTGACCCCACATAGCACCAATCAACAGACTGCTACATTTCACTTTATTTTGCACATAATGAAAACAACCTATTGCCTAAGCAGTTCCGAACTGTTAGTGTTCACTAATCAAGAAATAAATAAGGTCAAAAGGCAAACCTTTCATTTCTTCCCAAACATATATTGCAAGTATCACAGAAACTCCCAATAACACATGCAACGCAGGCTGGTTTTGACAGAGAGCCTCAACAAGAAGGGTGAGTACTGAAGGTCCACGTGGATCAGACGAGGAACAGTGCTCCAGGAAGATGGATTCTACCCAGCCAGTCATTCTCGCTGTCCCCATTCACATCTCCCCTGTGAAATTCACTGCCCTTTGTCAGATTCAATCCAAGTAGCTCTTCCCTTCCACTTTACAGGCTCATGTCCTCCTATTCCAGGGTGGATAATCAGTACACAGAAATCCAGGCAGCTCAAATATACTCGCCCAGCTGTGTTTCATATGTCATTTCCACAAGCTAGGTTCCGGTTCAAATTCTGTAAAGGAAGTTCCCGTGTCATCAAAGAACTCTTGCCCCTTCTGCACTACTTTGCTGCTAAAGTTCTGGTTACCACGTTCTCCTGCCTTCAACGCTTCCAGCTTCTTCTCACTTGGCAATCCATCGGTTTTTCTGGTGCCCTCACAATCACTGGTGTACTTCTGCAGCTCTCTCTGATGACCTAGGGCTGCAGTGACAGGCACAGGGCTCTCCTTCTCCAGGCTCTGGATTCTTTATTCCTTCCCTTCTGTCTCCTCGGTGTGTTTATACTGTGAGTATTCAGTTCTACTACCTTCAGAGCTGTGCTGTGACCCTGGCCTTGGGATGACGTTCACCCCCTGGCATCAGCAAAGAGCCCGCAGGGAGCGGCCTGCAGAAGGCAGTTTCCAGGTATCCCTAGAGCCAGTAAGCTGCCGGAGCGAGTGAGCAAGCCCAGCTTTCTTAAGGACTTTTTGATCCTGCTTCAGTTTCTGTTCCAATGTGGGTACAAACTTGCTTTTTAAAACCCGTCTGATCACATCAGTGCTGACATCAAAACCTTCAGCCAATCTTGGAACTGACCAGCACTCTGCAAATTCCTTATGTAAATACCTATAGGAAAATGGAGCAGTTTTTCAAGTTGTGAAGAAGACTCCTCTCAGAATAGCTAAATGATACTACTAGGAATAAGAATGCCGAGACAAGGAGGTGTAAATGCCATCTCTCTCTCTTCTCCCATCAGATGGCTGTGTTCTACTCCTGTGCGGCGACAGCATACTCTTAGGTCACTAGCATAATGGCCCTGGTTGGATCCTGGAGAATGCATGAAGACTGTCCTTCCCTTTGAAGAGCATACAATCCAGCGGTAGAGACAGATATAGCAACATACGACACCACTGTGAACACTATCATGGCAAAGGATGCTGTGAGAGCACCCAGGAGGGAGACCAAGGGACAGGCTGTCACAACACTTGCAGCATGGCCCAGGAACTGCTTCGGGAAGTTCACAGTAGTGGCAAGACTAGAGGTGGAAAGATGGAGCAAGAGGCTATCACAATAATCCAGGCAGTATGGACTGAGGCAGTGGCAATGAGAGCAAGAGGAAAGAAACGTGAGAAATATTTTAGGAAGGCCAAGTGGTAGAACTTGGTAAGGGACTAAATACCAGGGGAGGAAGCACGCTGAGATTCAGAATTGTAGTTTGGGTGATCTGGTGGGGCCATTTGGGGTTAAGTAAAACCTCAGTTGTCAGGGAACAATGAACTCTTATTTTGTACATGTTGAGTATGAGAACCTGTATGACATCCAAACTGAGATGTCTAGTGCACAGTTGAATATACAGAGCCAGAAGAAAAACATGGACTGAAGATGAAAGATATGGAAGTCATAAGCCAACAGCAAGGGTAGTTGAATCCATGTGACTGGCTGGCATCAGACAGGAAAGTATGCGGAGTGAGATAAAATGATCAAGAACACAACTCTGAAAAAACAGCAATCTTTAAGATACAGGAGGAAGAAGGGGAATCCAGGAAGGAAACAGAAAAGCAGCCCTAGAAAACAGAAGTGAATGATATCTGGGTCAAGGGAGAAGAGAATTTCAAGAAAGCAGACTACGAGGTCAAATGCTACAGAAATATTAAGAATGTCTTTTATGTCTAGCATTGAGGAAGTCAGTGACAGATTTGTAGAGAACCATTTCATAGGCCACCCCCTGCCAAACAAAAAACAAAAACAAAAACAATGGCAGGCAGTCAAGGGAGCCAGCTGGGAACAAAATGATGAGGGAGAACCTTACGTTGACAGATGTAAGTCCCTGAGGTTAGGTAGGGATACCCCTAGAGCACACAGAGGGTTGGTCCTAGACAAGAGAAGGGTTACCATTTCCCGAGAAGTAAATAGGATATAAGACTGAGAATGGAAAACAGGAAAGAAGCCCGAGACACTTTAAAGGTTCTTACTTAGAGGCCTGTTTTCTTCTTTGCAGTAAATGGACATTTATTGACCACAAAAGGGAAGTGACAGGTAGGAAGATCTGAAAATGCTTTTGTTCAAGACAGGGAAGGAAGCTGACATGAGAGAGGTGTTATAGCTAAGTCTTTTGGTTAGCTCTACAGAATCCCCTTCAGTCTAAGTCTCAATTTCAGGGTGATTCTGAAGGGAATGGAAAATAGCCTATAGAGTTTTTTAGCATTGTGAAAATGTAAATCCATCTGCCCTTGGACCCAGCAACACTACTTCTGGAAATGTATAAAACAACTACGCCTGGCAGATGTGATGTGTATATGAAATAATTCACTAGAGCACTATTTGTGATAGCAAGTGAGTGGACCCATACATCATAAAAACTCTACCTATGATTTACTATGTTTACCGTAAAAAAGAATGAAGGGCTTTCTCTTCTGAAGTGAAAGATCTATAAAATATATTAAGTAAGAAAAGTATAGACAGTACTTATAGTATCTACTGTTTGTGATTAAGGAGGTGAAAATAAAAACCGATATTCTTAACTGCTTCTACTTGCATAAGGAAACCCAGAAAAAGGCACAAAAAAACTATTAAGAAAGGATTAAGATATTCTAACATGGATCCTCGCCTCATAATCTTGGAAGTTCCCATCTCTGGACCGTAGGTTAATAACGGTATGATTTACTATTTAGGGATTAAATGTTGTGATGTCTTCAACTCTAAAATTTCCACAAAATGAACCAACTGTCATGATAAACAAGATAACGGGCTTACAGAAGGTTGATTTACATATATATGTATATATGTATGTATGTATATGTGTCTATAAATACATGTATATATATGTTATATGTATATTTTTAAAGACATCTTAAATGATAAAAAGTAAAAGAAAACATAAAAAACGATATACTCCGGGCCTCAGTATCCTTCACTTCTCATCACAGCGGATCCAAACTACCATGAGTCTTACCGGATCTGCTCCATGGCTTCCCACGTCAGGGTCCTGGGCGGGGCACCTGGCGCCTCCATTTGCCTCCTAATTTTCTGGAACCGTATGGCCTTTTTCTGTCGTTTCAGGATGCTGGGGGAAGAGAACCAATGGCAGAAGCCATGTGTGGCAGCAAGACAGTAACTGAGGAGCCTCGGGCTAAATGACGGAGCACCCAGCCCGCTTTTTTCAGTGCCCCAGAAATCTCTAACATCTAGACCAGCAGCCCTGAAACATGACGAACTCTCTAAAAGAGTGATGAAATACGTCACTGGTAAAAGGACCCGTGGTCCAAGGGAGCTGAACACCTGCCCCTGCGCCTCTGACACGAAGGAGAAACAAGGGCGTGGAGAACGCGGCGGCAGGACGCCCGGAGCCAAGGGGGCGCGGCCTGGAGCGCCTTGCTTCAGGCTGAGGGCTCGGGAAGAAGCCGGTACCTCTCCACCTCCTGAAGCTCCCGCTCCTCCGGCTCCCAGTCAATCAGGGTCCGGCTCGCGGCCGATGGTGCCTGGACCTGCAACCCCTCGGGTCGCGAGCCCACAGCGAGCGACAGCAGCAACGACACGCCCGCCCAATAAGAGCTTAGAGTACCCGCCATGTTGACAAAACAGCCCTCAGCTTGAATCGCAGCGACGCCGGAAGCCGGAGGGCGGGACCAGAAGTGAGAGAAGCAAGTAGTTCGCGTATTACTTCCGCTTCCGGCCAGAGGCCGGGGATATCTGGGCTTGAACGGTTCCGCGCTCGACTACCCTGCTCTAACTGTGGAAGGGGCCTCCCTGACACGCGAGAGCCCGAATGAGGTGGAGGACGCTCCAGCAAAACGGCATAAACTTTAATAAAAAGACGGGTTCAAATACCAAGAGCCGCCCCTCCGCCGGCCCAGGCCGAATTGTCTCCGCTGCGGCGGGGCGAGCGTCCCCTCGACAGCCCCTAATTTGGGCACAATCGGCTCTCTGGGAAAGGGGTTCCTTGTGCCCGAGATGACCTCCAGCCTTGGGCCGCACCCAGGGTTCAAACCCATCACCAGCGATAAATCCAGGCTCAGGTTTCAAGGGCGGAGTTGAGTACATGGCTGGCCTTGGCGCCTCTTCATATTTTAGTCTTTAACGATCCAAAAATAATCTGAGGGTACTGAGGAATTCTTGGTGTCCTTGTATTTGTGCCTTATGCAAATGGCGCTGGCCAGGGCTTTTCAAACTCAAGCTTGGTGGTAGTCTTAAATTTAGCAAAGATTGAAGGCCCTTTGCCCCTTAGGAAAGCTGAGGGGTTCTCCAGGAGAGGCTGAGTGCTGGGCTTCCTTCCTCCAATTACCTGTGGTGGCTGAGGTCCAGGAGCGCAGTGGTACTCTGCATCAGGGGTGCTGATGCAGGGCAGAGGAGATCCCCAGCCTTGGCTGCTCTGTGTCCAGAGTTTACCATGGAGGGCAAGGTGCATTCAGTCCATGGGCCACTTACCACTCTTTCTGGTTGCAGAAAATAGGCCTGCTTTGGAATTAAAGAGGGTGGCACTGATCCTGCCAGGGTTCGGGTTATGGCTTCTAGCCTTCTGCTGGCTTGGCCTTCTGCAGTGGAAACATGGGTCCACCTGAGTTGCTACTTAAAGAATATAGATTCGCTCACCTCTTTCCCAATTGTTGCTCAATTACTGACACAGGAATGGCATCCTAGGCTTCCCTCCAGTGCTTTTACCAGACCGTATTCTAACTGGTGTGTTAACTTATGTTTGTTGAGTTGCTGGGACGCAATTCTGCCATTTCTATCACCAGGTCTAATATGTAAAAGGAAGTAGATGAACGAGTCCACTGCCTTCCCCATTCCCACACTGCTGAAAGTGCCATATTATATTTTGGGAGCACCCCAGCTGTAGTATCTCCTAGTGGAAATGTACACAAATCAGAGTGACCAAAGCTAGTTTTGGATACTTACGGCTAGTGAGCCTGACTCTGGCACTGGGAAAACAGCGCCTTCCAGATTTCTTCATTGATAATGAACAGGGGCCGAAGGCGGCTGGATTTCTTATCCAGTTGAGGTTCCTGGGCTGTAGGTGGCACTGGGAATGATGCAGAAGTGCAGCATTCATGCTTGGCAGTGGCCCTAAGATCCTGGGGATCAATTCCTGCGGCCGAACTGGATGCAGGAAATGAGGAGGGCCCTGCTCTCTGGCGGCCCCTCTCAGGAGGACCAATGGGAACAGACTCACAGACTGCAGTTCTTGACTGCCCAGCCCATCCTGGTGAAATCTAGGCTAGAGGAGAAGAGCAGCCCCTTATCACATTTCCTGTGAGGTTGGACAGAGTGGTGAAAGAGGTAGGTAAAAAATCTCTTCTAGGCCGCAGCCACTATTTAACCAGTTACTCCTTTGGGGCTCAACAAAAACAGGACCCAAGAGGTTTGCTACTAGCCCAGGGAACAGTGAATGCAGCAGCTGTTTCGTTGGCCCAAGACTGTTTACTTATCTCTCATTAGAGCCATGGCACTGACAGTGCTGGGGAGAGATTACACAGAAGGGACTGAGGGTGGTGGCCTCGTTATTTGTCAGTCATGAGTCTGGAGTTATTGCAAGATAAGAACTTAGAGAACAAGTCTCTTACAAGTGAGAAGACTGGAAGCTGCACTCGGCTGGATGTCATTACTAAAGGGAGGTTGGGAACAGACACAAAAGGAACCAACAGACCCTTCCCCAAGGCCCATCATTCACTGCTTTCCCAGGCTCCACTGCCAGATCCCATCACATTAGCCTGCTGTGCTGCAGCTGCCACCATGTGCTGATATAGCCCTTGTTCCCTTGTTCTGTGAGATGCTGCATAGGGACCCTCACCCTATATTCATGATGTTTTTTCTGGCCCCGGCGGCTGGGGTGCAGCATGCGGGTGATTTGCTCTACAATACCCAGGCTTCGGATGAGATTCTCCCTTTGTAGAAGGGCCTTCATCCGTTCTAGCTCCTCCTCTTCCACAATTTCTTGAGGATGCATGCTGTCCAGATGTCCTGGTAGCAGCTACAAGGTACATGAGAGATGCATGCAAGATCTCCAAGGATAAGTCCCACACCATCAACAAGGTCAGCTTGCCCATGCAACCTCCATCCCAACCCTGACCCTGGTGGAAGGTTCCTTTTGCTATCCATTCCCACACCTCCTGCACCAAAAGTCCAGAATCAATTACTCATTAGGAACTCATCTCTCTTGTACAAGAGGAGGAGGGGACAGCAGAGATTCCCTGCTCTAGTCATTCCAACCCATTTTCCTACAGAAAAGAAAGAGCCACAAAACCTCTGACACTTCTTTCTCCCGGTTCCGGTTCCTGTAAGCCAAGTGGGTGGAAAAGTCCCGGATCCTGACCCTGGGTCGGCTCTTCTCCTCTGCTGATTCCCCCTGGTTCTGCTCCTTGTTTTCCTTGCGCCGCTTCGTGCTTGAGGTCTCCTGTTGTTCCTGCTTAAGGCGGATCTCTTCTAGTTGCTGCCTGACAAGATATGGCAGCTTCAGACACTGGAGAAATTGTGTTCAGAAGAGGGGGATGAGGGAAAATGGGGATGGGGAAAGAGTTGGAAGTTGTGGCTGTTCGGGGACTGATGGGAGAGGAATGTGGGGGAAGATGGGAAACCCACTAAACTGAGTCATTAAGAGCCTGATAGAATTTATAACTCCACGCCTCTTTTCTCAAGGGTCTGGCTTCCTCTCCATCCTGCTGGGGAGCAACTGAGCTTCAGGATCTGCCCCCACCAGAGCCAGTGGAAGGAGAACTGGGGCAAAGTACCTGGCGCACTCCTCCCTGGCCTTGGAGGCGGCAGTCTCCTGGAAGAGGGAGCCGTTGTTCTTGAAGAAGGGCGCATACTTCTCCGTGTCAGGCCCCGGGTAGATCCTCCGGTACCCACCCAAGTGGGAATCCTCATAGCGTTCCTGGTCCAGCAGTGCTGCGTGGGATGACTCAGTTTGTTCTCGCCTATGGAAACCAAGCCCCTGTTAGTCGGGGTCGGACTGAGGACACCGAGCTGGGAAAGGAAGCTTGGCCAAAGTCTTGAAAACCTCCTATTAGCTTCATGGCCTTTCGGGCCCCGCCTGTTTTGTGAAAGCTGCCAAACCCATCTGTGGTCAGTCCCACCTGTGTGTGTAGCCACGAAAACAGTCTTGACTTCCAGAAAACCGGTTTTCATCTTAAGTGCAGTGGAGTTCACTCATAAGCTAGCACTCCAAGTTATCACAATTTTTTAGGTTACTGATTATAGAAAATTAGGTTTCTAGTTACAGAAAATCAGAAGAGCAAATAGAAGATAAAAACTTCCCATAACTCCATCTTCCAATAGAGCAGGGACTCTGGGGCAGGACCTCTGGAGTCTGAATCCTGGCTTTGCCATTCAGCTACCATGCTCTTAATCTATTCCTTCCTTTGTTTTAGATGAAAATGGGATCATGTTTAAATGGCTACCAAGTGTTCTAGTATATGGCTGTACTTTTGTTTATTAAGTCCGGTAGTTTTCAGCCTTTTTTCCCATTGAAAGACGGGATTCACAACAGTCACGCACACAGTCCAACCTCCTGGGAACATCCAGGGCATTTACAGCTTACTTCACTCTGACTCGCACAAACATTTGAGTGCACACTGAGTGCCAGGCCCTCAGGATATCATGGCAAATCAATATAAACTGCCCTGCGTCTTACGATGCAAGTTGGGGAAGAGCAATGTTGTCATAGGAATAATCTTAAATCTACTCCAATTCATTTTTATGTATCATTAACGAATTGTTATTTAGTAGCAGCGACAAATTACCATGTTTATAACCCATCTTACAATGAAAACAACTGTGGGTGAACAATACTGATTTAAACTGTCCCCTCTTATTGAGTGACTAAACTGTTTTCTGTGTGTATTATAAACTTTCTCAAGAAACGGTTCCTAGAGGAGCGTCATTAAAAAAAAAAAAAAACACCAGCTAATCAAATCACATAAAGCTTCTTATGTGCTAATATTAAATAGCTTTAAAATGCATTGCTAAGCGGGGTACAGAGAGTGTGACAGTATGCTACTGTCTGGGTAGAGAGAGAAAAACAATTTGTATAAATGCATGCATATATGTGTATTAAATGCTTGTGCAATTATAGGCTGGACCCTAGGAACACGAACTGGTGCAGGGAGGGGACACTGAGCAGCTGGAGAAGAATGGTGGGAGACTAGTCACTGTATCTTTTGAATTTTAAACATATGGTCTGAGATGTGATGTATTATCTAAGCAAAAAAAATGTTTTTAATAGCTAATCAGCCCCAGGCTGACTTCTCCATTTAAAGAAGAACTTTTACTCCCAGGAAGTAATAACAAAGACAAGTTACGCAACTAAACACATCGGATGCCTGGAGTACCTGGCTTCCCGCAACTGTTGGTGACACTGGAAAAGCCGTTCTTTGACTCGCCGCTTGTCTTCCTCCATCATCTTCCTTTTGTCACAGCCCCGGAGGTTGACAAGGGTCATGGCATCACAGAGGAGTGCATCCTTCACTTCTCTATCTAGGCGTGAGTCAGTGGTGAAGCTTGGAGAGTGGTTTACCTGCCAGGAGGAGACGTTATCCACCCTCTTCCTAGACCACCGAGCAGATAATGGTCCCTTGCAGACCCAACTGAAAGGTCTAGGAGAGACATCCCCCTACAGTGGCCTCAGCCAAGGAGGCTGGATATTCTGACTTCCAAGGCCACAGAGACCCCTCCAACTCTGGCTCACGAGAGCAAATCGGACCTGACCGTACAGATGTCATGTCCTTAAAGGCAAGGCTCATGTGAGTGAGGAACACTAAGGATCTGAAACCTGGATTCCTACAGTGGCAGCCAGACACCACCAAGATTTGACTCGGGTCAAAAGTGTAGAGCTATTATGCTTCTGCTGGGGTTCCTACCCACCCCAGTTCCGCCGTGTCCCCCATTCTCTGTTCCACCACCTGAGTGTACTCCTATCCCAGGTGTCCTGTTCAGGAAGGCCTCTGGACCTTGGTTTTGCAAAGCCCAGGAGATAATCCTCACCTCCAGCAGCCAGGGCTTCAGCTTGTGGTCCAGCAAGATGTCAAAACCAAGGATCTCAAAACAGGCACAAGTACCTCCACTCAGATATTGGGGAAAACAGGTTCGGTAGTTGTGACGAAGAACAGAATGGGCCGAGATGATGGTTTTGATGATGATGTCCTCGATGCCCCCCCACATCTCTCGGGGGTCGTAGCTGTGTTCTTGCAGCCAGGCATTGAGCGTCGACAGCTTCCTGTGAGGCCCAGTGCTCAGAGAAGACCAATCTCTCTGCCAGTGGCGCTGGGCTGCAGGCAGGAGGCTCCCTAACTCTAACCTAACTCCGTGCCTGGGTGCCTGGTGCTGCCAGCTCGGAGCAGGGCTTAGTTACCAGGGTGGGGTGGGGGCTGCACTTGGTGGACAGGCACAGTACAAGGGTCTGTAAAGGCTGAGTTTTCTTTCCTAAGCAATCAGCCTCTCGAGAGCCAGTTTCACTTTCACGGGCTGTTGAGACTGTGGGGCTAAGGGGCAGAGCAAGAGGAGAACAGACTAGGGAGTACCTCTTACTGCCCGTGGCATCGTCCCGGACAAAATTCTCGTTGTGTTTGTTGATAGCATAGTTGGTCAAGTGCATGCAAACGTCATCCTGGGAAGACAGTGGCCCTGTGGTCTCAGACTGAGTCCATGCTGCACCCCCTTTCCAAGGCCACTCATCTCCTGCCCCTCTTCACCTGAGGACTGTCCTGTGAGCTCCTAGGGAGGAGGGTGTGCCGTTTCTCCCCTCCCAGCCAGGGGATGAAGCACTCACAGGCTTCGTGTCTTGTTCCTGGGTGATAAGCCTCTCTACCTGGTTTCTCCATAAAACCTTAGCACTCAGCAGCGGAAGAGGAGAGGGTGCCACCTGCCTCTGGGGCTGCCCCTGGCTCCTTACCAGGTTATTGTACATGGGCTCCACGTAGGGCATGGTGGCAAAACGGGCCAGGCCCTCCTCGTACATGAAGATCCGAAGAGGGTCACAGGATGTGATCAGGACATAGATTCGCATATCAAACTTGAAGCCATCAATGAGGAAGGGCTAAGAGTACGTGAACCGACCCAGGGAAAAATCGTCAGGCTTTGAAGTGTTTACTACGGACCCCCCACTGTCCTAAGCGCTTCAAATACATAATAACTCATTTAGTTTTCACACTAACTGTAGAAGGCAGCCCATTAACAAATGAGGAAACTGAGCTGCAGAAAGAATAAAACATGTGCCCAAGTCCAAGATAACTAAAAGTGGGAAAATTCGGATTGAAACCCAGGCAGGTTGGCGCTAAACCGGGGCTCCATGCAGCCTCCAAGGTAACGAGGGATGGCAGGAAGACCAGGAGCCTGAAACTGGCTTCCTCCCCAGCTTTGAGACAGGGTGCCCCAGGGCTGGCTGAGGGACGGGGCGGTGCTGGTCCTGACCAGCCCTTCACCTTGGAGATGTACTGCTGGCAGATCATATGCTCTCCCGGCTTGATCTCCCGCGGGTTTCGGGTGATGAAGATGCCACGGCCCTGACAGCCACTGTCTGGCTTGCAGATATATGCACGGGTTCTCCGCTGACGGCCATAGGACTGGAAATCCCCATAGCTATGTGCAGAGAGGGGCTGGTCACGCGGTTCCCGAGCATCGCGGCTGTCCCAGGCTCCCCGCGGAGTCCTCGCTCTCAGACCTACTCTTCTTTGACCGGCTGACACTCTCATTCCACTTCTAGCCCCTGGGACATTCGAGGCCCAGGGAACGGAGGTGGCAGACCCTTTCCTAGCCTGCCTCAGCCCGGGGGCTGGGCTCACTCACTCTGCGGGGAGACACCAGGTGCGGGGGAAGAAGCTGTACTCCGTGGGATAGAGTTTCTGCATGCGGTTGAGGTTCCGAGCCAGCAGGTCTTTGCGGCAGATTTCCGTCATGCCAGGAAAGTGGTTGATTTTCTGAAACGGAGCCAATGGGTCAGACTAGACCCCAGAGTAGCAGCAGTTCCTGGGCGTGGGCACCCCAGGAAGCAATGAGGGACTAGGAAAATCAAGGTAGACGTCAAAATGGAGGTAAACACTACCCAGTACTCCAAGGGGAAACCAGGAAGATTCCCTATGGCTGGTGAGTAACCCCTCCTTGGCCTCTCCTCACACAGGGGTTAGTAAGTGAGGGGCAGTGGGAAGGGCTAGCCAGGACTTTGGGCCTTCCGGCCACCTAATTACATGCCGCAGACCAGCAGGGACCAGTCCTATAAGAATAACTGGTGTGTGGTGGCACGAAGCACATGAGGAAACATCTCCCCAAGGAGAAAAGGAAACTAGAAGCAGCCCACAGAATGCCTGCCATGACACCCCAGGGGGCACGGCATTGCTTGGCGGCCTGTTGGAAACCCCGCTACTCTGTCCCACAGTGCTAGCAGTATCTCGCCATGGCTCAGTGCTCTCACAGGCTTTCCCTATGAGGCCCAGTGTCCTCTCTTTAACAAGAGGTATCTGCTACTCAGTGCTGTTTGGGAGAATTTAATGAGCTAAGAATGTAACGGCATTTAACACAGCGTCCCACACAAAGGACGTCCTCACTAAGAACTTTTAGTTCCTGTTACCCTCATCTTACAACTGCTTCCTGCACGCCCCTTCTTTGCCCCCACCCCCTCGCTCTTCTCATCGTGCCACAGGTTATATCTCAACTCCCTGTCTGGCCTCCCCTCAAAATAAGCCTGCAGACCCTTTTTAATTATTTTATTGCTAACTCCTACAAAGATCCAATGACAAGATAAAAAAATACCAAGAGGTTATATTCTTCTCGGGGACTCTGGTCCATCTTCCTTGACTTTCTAGTGGCCATGCAGGCCCCCACACTGACCCTAATACATGTGGGATGCTAGGCTGAGCTGCTTGGGAGGCTGGATCATTCTGCTGGCTCTAAATCTGAATGAGTCTTCCCCCGAGGATGGGCTCGTCCACCCTGGAGGGGGCCAGGTAGGCATGCCTCCAGGCAAACAGCACATACTGAGCTAAAATGTGCCCAACAGACATTTCTTCTGATAACAGAAGTTCCAGAGACTCAAGGGAAGAATATTCCATTGGAGCAGAAGTCCCTGGCCATGACCTTCCTTGTTCTGCACAGGGGTATAGCCATGGAATAGCAGCCTTGGGATCCTGGGCAGAAGGGTGGGAACAGTCATTGTGGGGCCACAGCACCTGTAGGGTCTTGGGTCAGGAGGCTGTACCTGAAACCGCTTCATGTCCATGACTCGTTCCAGTGAGACAGAGTAGTCTGTCCAGTACACGCTCCACTCTTCCTCCCCCCACCTCCTTCAGGCCACACATTTGGGCTGCCCGACGCACTGTGGAGAGAGGGAGGTCAGCTGCCAGTGCCAGCCCGGGCACTGGCAACAAGCCTTGGGACTGTCACTGGGTCGGGTGAGGAACAGACCTGACTGGGGAGCAGGCTGAGGGGGGAGGTAGCTCTTACCTCAGCTCTGCAGTTTAGTTTCCATGTGACAACTCCAAGTTCATGAGGCTGTCAGGGCCCTTCCAAAATCTGTGACAGAGAAAACTAGAACCTGTCTCCCTGCTCCTGTTATTCCCTCTCTCAATTAGGACTGTTTCTCGCCTGCAGAGCTGATCCTCGGTAGGGGTCACACCGGCCCCTCACACTCTGGATGGCCCCTTGCACAGATGCCGGTGGGGATAAGAGGGGAGGAAGAGATAGCTGACCTAGCTGATTTTCTTTAAAAGCTGCTGAAGCTGCCTCAAAAGCTTCCTTGAAAAAACTGTTTTAACCTTGTCTCATCTCATCTCTTATAAAATACGGGAGAGGTGGGGCAATGGTGACTTTCAGTCTTTTTAAATTTTTTTTAATTGGCTAACTGCAGAGATTCCCACTGTATCTAAGACTAAGTGGAACAGTGAGGTCTCAGCTGCTCCTGGCTCAGTACAGGTTACAGGCCAGACTAAAAAGATCCGGGAGCTGGGAGCCTGACTGGCGGCACCATCCCCAAAGTAAAAGTGACAGCAATAGGTGCCCTTATGCACAGTGGTCTGGGTGACGAGCCAGGCGCTTACCACTCTCATACTTGCAGTTGGTCAGGTTGATGGTCAGGGGTCTGGAATGGAGGAATAGCAGAAATCAGGCAGAATGGGAGAGGACAGACCCTTGGCTGCCAGGCACTCAGATGAAGGGACACCCCCCAAATTCATTTTCTCTAGAAACCACTTGAAAACCAGAATCATAGAAACATGCTGAAATTCTACAAAATGCCAGCCCAAATGTCTCTGAATTTTGTTTTTTGTTGTACCAAAATGTGAATGACGCTCCTATATTCCCTATCCTCTTTCCCAGGCTAAAGGAAAGACCTTAGATCCCAGCCCCTCAACTGCGGAAGGGAGGTCAGGGGTGACTTTCTGGAGCCAGGCAGGTGAAGGGGTCCAGAGAATAGTTACCTGCATTTCCGCCTTCTCTTTCTCCTCCCAACTTCTAAGTCATCTATATCAGCTGGGGTTGTGATTTTTTCCGGAATTTTTGTGGCTACAATGCATAAGGGAACTCCATTCCCAAATGCCTTACAGTCAGTCTTTGAGACTGCCTGCTGAGAAGGGTTGGAAGGGATAGGAACTTCCCCCTTATCACATTCCTCCTCAGATTCTTCTTCTTCAACATAGTCTTCCTCCGATTCACTGGTCTTACAGGTACTTGTCTCCATCCTTTAGATTCTGTAGGGACAGGGACATAAATCAGACTTCCCTCAAGCCGGGGAAGGCCTAAGGAGGCCTAAGGAAATGTTGCTGCTCCTTCAGACTAGAACAATCCCACCACAAAATGGACTCTTTCCAAATAGGTAATGGGGGCCGTGGGATGCCCACGAGATGCGTGATTCACCGACAAGATCACTCCACACAACACACTGGGCTGTGCGAAGGAGCTGAATACAGCCAGCCAGGGCCATGACCACAGCTTCTTTATTCTTGAATGGGAAGGGGAGTGGCGGGGGGGGGGTGATGCATAAGGCCAAAGGGCCCTAGGCTGGCCCTTTCCCTGTTCTCTGACTCAGTTTCTCCATATGTACACACTGGGGCCAGACACCCGCTGGCTCAGACCGCTTAGACTCTGTTGGCGGCGGGAAAGTCCCCGACCGACTGTGCCCACCCTCGGTTCCGAGGAGAGCGACAGGGCTACTGGGTCGGCCCCTAGAAGCCCGGGACTGGACTCAGCTGGTCGCTCATGTCCGCCCTTTGCCTGGCTCTTGCTCCTTCCCAGGCGTTGCTGGGCCTCCAGGACCGCCTCCTTGTTCCTCGGGCCTGGAAGCCCTACTGGTCGCGAGGGGAGCCTGCTCCCCGCGACGTTTGCTGGGAGCTGCGAGATCTCCGCAGCGGCGGCGGCGCTTCCTTCCACGAGCCAGCGGCCGCCGCCGCCGCCGTCGCCATGGACACGAATGTAGTCCCCATTGGAGCAGCGTTCTGGGGGCGGGGCCTTCTGGGAACCACACCCACATGGGAGCAGACTGAGGCCATATTAGGCAGGGCCAAAAAATATATATATATATTCGTCTTTGGAACTGGCAGAGGGACCACCAGGAGCTCTTGGCTCTCTCCAGGGCGGCTTCCTGCGGTAGCTGACAGAGTGGACTTGAGTCCTTCCGCTTCCATGCCCTTTTGCACAAGCCCCACTCCTACCATTCCTTGAACCAGCGGACCCACTCTGTTTGGGAGAAGCATCTGCTTGCGAATAAATAAGGATGCCTTGAGCACTGTCTCTGCACTGGGCAGGGATCCCCTATTAGCATGTGTGCTTGAGGCACTCAGCCTGGCGGGCTGAGACCCCGCCAGTGACTAAGGACAGAATAGCAACCACCTTTTCGGACTGCTCCTTCACAGTCTTCCTGGTGTCCACTCACCCTGTCTGACTTCTGATTGCTACCTCCATCGAACTCAGCCTAACTTCTCACTTTAAGATTAGCACATGTGGCTAAATCTAGGGCACACTTTTAAAATTTCCCTCCTTTAAAAAGGCATGGACATTTTCTCATTCACAGACTTCTCAATCTTTCTTCAGCAAATGATACTATACTCTCAGTTACCCCCTCCTTGAAATGCTTTGGAGCCCTTTGGCTTCCAGGACACTCATTTTTCTCATTCTTTCAACAAATATTTAGTATTCCAGGCATTGTTCTAGGATCTGAACCATCAGCAGCCTCTTAATTGGACTCCCTGAGTCTATTCCTCCCACCTTCATCCAGCCACCCAGCCACTGCAGCTAAGTGTTCTTCCTGAAATGCAAATCTGTTACTCTCCAGTTGAAAACTCTTCAAGGTTTCCCATTAGACCAAGTCCAAAACCTCTTAGTACATGACGCCCTCGGCTGAAAAGCAAGCAAAGAGGTGGAGAGGCCAAGGGCTGGGTCAGCCTTTCCTACCACACTCAAAGCCCCGGGCTCTGAAACCAAAGAGTCCTCTAAGTGTTCCATCCTCAAGCTTAGAAAAAGTTTCCATCTAAATCCCCTTCTTGGCTACTTACAAAGTACATAAATGGCTGAGAAATACCACCACCAAGAAAACCTATTTGACTTTTTTCCTCTATTTAATATGGAAAAACTCATTTGGGCCAGAGAAGGCTTTCCTCTGAACATCAATCCTGGGGAATAAGTGGGATAAGCCTGATATTTGGGCTCATCACCTTGCACACAAAATCCACTTTGCTAATAGTTACCTACGGGCCCTTCAGAAATTGAACAAGCAAAATAAAGTGGAGTTTGTATTTGCACAGGGTTACAGAAAGAGGCATTAAGCTAAATTTACTGCAATGTGCCAAAAAACATAAGGGTGACCAAAAATTTTTGATAGAAATTGAAATATTCAACACATAAATGTAAACATTAAAGGTTTTTAAAATTTTTTTAATTTTTATTTTTTTACGGCAGAACAGAAAAGCTTTATTAGAAGCGATAGTACACTTCCAGACGTGGATGTGGGCCTGAGCAAGAGAAGTGTGGCTCAAAGGCGAAAATGTTTTAATTAGTGAGATGGGTCATAGTACACATTCTGCCGTATCTCAATGAGACTTTATAATATCTTTTGGGACTAAAACCTCTAAGATTCTATGTAAAAGCTTCATACCGGCCTGGGCAGAGAGCCAGCTACCCGGGGACCTGAGCCTCAGCTCGGGGCCTGTTAAGGAGAGCACCGCTGGGTAGGAGTTGCTCCCTGGAGAGGCAGTCACAGGTGTACAGTCCCAGCTCAGCTGTGGGTGTCTGAATGCCTGCACTGCAGCCCTGACTCTGCTACTTATCAGCTGTGTGACCTTGGACAAGTTACTAAATCTCTGTCCACCTCCACCTCTTTGTCTGTTAAATAACAGTATTAAGAGAACCTGTACCTTTAAAGATGCAAGGACCGCTTGTTTTCGCACGAGACGATGTATGTGAAGAACACTCAGCTCAGCGAACACTCAGCTCAGCGTTGGGGCTGGAGGAAGACTGAAGACTGTGCTATAAGGAGGCCATCTGGAGGAAGCAGGGCTGTATGCATGGGAGGGTGGGCAACGGGAGAACAAGCAGAGAGGCATGACCAGAGGAAGTAGGGCACCATACCAGAGGCACAGAAACAATCACTTTTCTAAGACTTGATACAAAAAGTCCATATATAAAGTCAGGAGTATGCAACTCCTGCACACACTGCCTTCTCAATAATAGGTTTGACATCCTTGGGACTTGTCCAAGAAGGTAAGAAGAAGCAGATACATACATGAGAACTCATTAATTTGATTTATTCCAAGGCTTTTCCTCTTTAGCGAAGCTATTTTTATTAGTTCTTGATCCTCCTGAGACAAGTGAAAGGCAGTCAAGAAAATGCCCAAATGACCCTTATGAATAGCTTTCTTGAAAGAGATTTAGAGTAGTTAGAAAATAAATACTTCCGGAGGGGGCTACTGCTCCCCCTGGGCTGCCAAGGCCACCAGTGCTGCTCGTACCTCCTCTGCCTGGGCAGGGGGCAGCAGACAGTCTTGAATGAGGGCCAGAGCGGCTGCTTCTGTCAGGCTGCTGAAGTCCTGGGATGTTTTGACAGGGAGGTGCCCGGCCAGCTCACAGAGCGCAACACTGAATGCCTCGCCTTCTTTTATCCCAAAGCTGGACTTTCGAGCCCAGAGGATCACCCGGACCCCCATGAGGGCTGAGGAAGGTGAAGTCTTTCCAGGTGGGGCCCCCCGGGTCACAAACAAGTTATGCGCAATCTCGTGGTCAGTCAGATAGTCGGTGGCCCGACACACCCTGCTTACCAAGGTTTCCAGGTCAGGCCCTGGCCCACTGGTGTAAAAGAGGAAGCCAGGAGCTGGGACAGCCTGGAGCAGGTGCAAATGGCCCCCAGGGTCCAGGGTCTCACTCGGTGCCCACTCCACGGGCAGTCTGTGGTCCAGGTAATACCCATGCAGGTGAAGGTGGTTCACTGAGGCCAAGCCCCCCAAGCTGTTGAAACCGACGCGAAAGCCAGGGTGCGTGCTCAGCAGCACAGCCTCAAGCCCAGCCTGCAGTGCGCCTGGCAGCAGGCGCTGGGGGAGCCCCTGGGCAGGCTCCGGCACCAGCAGCACATGGCCCCACTCCAGGGGGCTGATGTTGATCATCACAAGGATGTCCTCTTGTTGGGGAACACGTGGGACACCAGGCTCCTGGCGCAAACGGAAGAGGACTTCTCCTGGCTGATTTTGTTGAAGTTAAACTGTTGAGTCAAACGGCTGCCTCACACTCCTGATGTTCTGGGGGCGCCTCCTCTGCGTCCCTCGCTCCACATTTAGCTGAGCCACAAAACCTACGGCGCCAGGGAGGGTTTGGGTCTGCAGCTCTCCCAGACAGTAGCGGAACAGCCCCAGCTCCATCCGCTGCCTCCAGGCAGAGCGGAGTGCAGTGTCAAAGCGAGACAGTGGCAGCCTGTCCGGGAGGCTGGGTGCGTTCCTCAGCCACTGGACCCCTTCCCACACAAGTTCCTTCTGTCCATAGACAAAGTCGGGGATGCCTCGTTCTTCCCATTCCTCTTTGTTTGGAGGGAGCAAATAGGAAGTGTTACTTGCATCATGTGGAACAGCCATGGGAGTAATCTGAAACAATCATAAGAGGTGAAAAACACATGATGTTACCCTATTTCCAGAGATTTTTTTTTATTTTCAAATAACCTTTACTTGTCATTCTGATTACAAAAGTAACATGTACCTTTGGAAAAATACTTTGAAAATTAGAAATCACTCATTATTCTGACACCTGTAGATTAGCAAAAAAAATAAAGATAAAATACAATCCTATTCCAACGTCCAGGGAAAAAAATCATGACTTACATTTGACCTAATTTTCTTATGTAGATGGACCTTAAGTTTTTAAAACAAATCTTTAATTATATATACAGGTTGCTGCCAATTTCATATTAATACACGCACTGTTGCAACAAACATCCTGTATATCTATCCCTGCTAACACATTTTTACTTTCCTTTATAATAAAATCCCAGTGGACCATTGGGTAAGAGTAGGCTCATGGCTCAAGCTTTTGATATATATATACTCTGTCAACCTGTCCTCCAGAAAACCATATCATTGTCCCAGTGTATGAGGATGGCCAAGATTTCAAAGCTGACCACTCCCTGGATGGGAATGGTTTTCCCACTACTTGGCAGTGATTTCAAATGACTGTGGCATAGAACCAGGAAGGCCCAGTGTATGCTTAAGTGCACAGTCAATTCTTCGAGGGGAAGTTGGTGCCTGTCTTCATCTCCCACTGGGGCCTGGGAGCCCTGCAGACCCAGAGGTGACAGGGAGAGGGGCCTGCTGCTGGTGCAGACAGAACTTCAGAAGGAGGCTTACGTCAATAGAGTGGCTTCAGTCCAAGCTTGGGTTCCCTCAGCTCTGCTGGTCCAGAAACTTCACATGAATAAAACGAAAAGAAAACATAAAATGACATATCAAAATTCAAGCTGAGTTTTAATGGATATTGAGTTTCAGTTTTGTAAGATAAAAAAGTTCCAGGGATTGGTTGCACAACAATATGACATACTTAACACTACCGAACCACCGAACCATACACTTAGAAATAGTTATGATGATAAATCTCTTATGTGTTTTTTTACCCCCTAAAAAAAGTCTAAGTCAAGCTAAGCATAAACTTGACAATAAAATGTAAAGTCTTAAATTATTCTATTAAAAGTGAGTTTCAGACATTCCTCCAAAGAAGATACACAAATGGCCAAGAAGCACATGAAAAGATGCTGAACATCACTAATCATTAGGAAAACATAAATCAAAACCACAATGAGATACCACCTTACCTTCATTAGGATGGCTACTATCAAAAACATGTGTTGGTGAGGATGAGGAGAAATCGGAACCCTTGGGCACTGTTGATAGGAACATAAAATGATGCCACTGTGAAAAACAGAATGACAGTTCCTCAAAAAAGTAAAAACAGAATTACTATATTAGTGATTCCAACTTCTAGGTATATATGCAGAAGAAGTGAACACAGGTTTTAAAGAGATACTTGTACCCCCATGTTCATAGCATCATTATTCACAGTAGTCCAAAGACAGAAGCAACCCAAGTGTCCGTCAACAATGAATAAATAAAATGTAGTACATACATACAGTGGAGTATTATTCAGCTTTAAAAACAAAATTCTGACACATGCAATAACATGGATGAACCTTAAGGACATTATGCTAAGTGAAATAAGCCAGTCACAAAGGGACAAATCCTGCATGATTCTACTTATATGAGGCACGAGAGCAGTCAAATTCATAGAAACAGAAAGTAGAATGGTGGTTGCCAGGGGCTGGGGGGAGAGTAGAATGAGAAGTTGTTTGTCTTTTAATGGGTACAGAGTTTCAGTTTTGTAAGATGGAAAGAGTTCCGGAAATCTGCTACAATGTAAACATATTAACACTACTGTATACTTAGAAATGGATAAGATGATAAATTTTGTTGTGTTTTTAAGTACAATTTTAAAAGATCAAAATGGTAAATTATTTTACAACTAAAAAATTTTTTAAGTTATTCTCAAAATAGGTTTAAGAAATCCAGTAATTTGCTATTCACCTGAGCTATAGTTAAGACAGTATTCACTTACTCTCCCATTTATTCAATCATTCCTTTATTCATTCATTCATGGTCAATATCCATCTTGTGCCCACTCCTAATGTGCTGAGGACACTCCTGTGCACCCTGGTCCCACTCAGCTGAGCCACAAAACCCAAGTATTTATGAAGTAACTGCTATGTATGAGGCAAGGAGACAGTCTGCTACAACGATAGCAAATAAGGCAAAAAAAGGTCCCTATCCTTATGAAACTTACATCCTGTGGTGGAGTCAGGATAAGCAAAATGAACTTGTTAACTGTACCATTTTGTGGGAAACAAGTGATACAATAGAGGGTAACTAAGAGGTGGGATCAGAGCAGGGCTCTCTGAGATGACAGCTGAGCTAAGACAGGAAGGATGAGAAGAAGCCTGCAGTGAAGAGCTAAGGAAAGTGAGCTCTAGGCAAAGGAAACTGCCAAGTCCAAGGCTATGAATCAGGCAGGCACTTGGCCCGTTCAAGAACAGAAAGGAGGCCAGTATTACCGGAGTATGGCCGACACGGGAGAGCAGCCACAGATGAGGCTGGAGAGGACAGCAGGCCCTTACACTTCATGGTCAGGAGCTTAGATTTTATTCCAAATGGAATAAGAAATCACTGACAGGTTCTAAGCAGAAGGATCATCTGATATTTTACAAACCTTTTTCTAAGTGCTGTGCAGAAAGTGAATTGTAGGGGAGCAAAGGAAAAACAGAGACAGCATTTCAGAGGTCACTCTAGTGGCCAGTGAGCAATGAAGGTGACTGGATAGCATAGATGGTTATAGAGATAGAGAGGACTGAGGGATGTGGGTCATGTTTTGAAGGCTGAACGAATAGGGCCTCCTGACATGCTGGCTATGGGGACTGAAGCAAGGGGAAGAACTGGGAATGAGTCAGCTGCAGAAACTAGGTTCACTGCAGTGGCATTTACAGAGATGGAGAAGCCTAGGGTGGTGGCATGGGGGAATAGACTTACTAGAAGAAGGGAGAAAACAAGAGTTTAATTTTGATCACTGAATTTGAGAAGCAGCCTAGGTATCCAAGAATAGAAGTGGTATAAGCAGTTGCGTAGTCAAACCTGGAGGTCAAAGGTAAGGTCAGGGCTAGATACAAATTTGTAATAACATTTAAAGCCAGGGGCTATGCCAAGAACCTAGAATTAAGATAACTTCAAAAGGCTAAAAATGAGTAAAGACATAAAAATCAACTGAATAAATACAAAGTGGGTTTGGTCATATTTATATTAAAGTGAAGTACGAGGCAAAAAGCATTACCTAGGAATAAAGAGGTATACTTTAGAGTGGCCAGTCAGTAGAGACCCCATGACAGGATGGAACCTTTATAGGAAAACCAGGAACAAAGGGAACATGAGTTACATGTCTACCTTGTGCCAGGCATGGGCTCAAGGCTTTCCAAGTCCACTCAAGCAACCCTGACAACAAGCCTTTGAGGTGAGTATCATCCTGGGAGAAAGGTGAGAGATTCAGTTTTGGAGGCTGACAGGTGATGGAATTCTAGCTCTACCACTCACTAGAGATGCGACCTTGCATCCCTAGCATAAAGACCATTTCCTTAGCACAGCCTCTGTGCTCTCAAGGCTTGGCTGTGTCTCCGTCTCTCGCCTCATCTCCTACCACTCTTCCCCTTGCCCACTCTGCTCCTCACTCTTACTAAGCTTGTTCCTGCTCAGGGCCTTGGCACTTTTGGTTCTTCCAGCCTAAAATATCCTTTCCCCAGATTTTCTTTACATGGATGGCTATTTCAGGTCTCAGATCACACGTCACCACCTCAGAGAAACCTGGGTGCCCAACCCATCTAATGTCCCAAGGAAAACAGGAAGAAGGAAACAATATTGCAAGTAGGGGAAAAAAATGTCTTGGGGGGAAAAAAAAAGAAAAAGAATCCACAAATCCAAAAGTTGGTACTTTGACAAAAACATGAACCTTTGAAAAAGCTAACGAAAAACCAAAACTAATTTTACAACAAGCAGCACTAAAAGCTATTTTTACATGTGTATCAGCAATCAGTTTTATTATTGATTCCAGAGTTAATGAGGTACAAGAAGGACAATATGCTAAGATTGATTGGATGGATGACTCAGAATGTCTAATGAGAAACATGCCAAGTAGCACAAAATGTTCTTACTGACTGGTCAGTATACACCCTCCTCTGTAGAAAAATCTACCAGGAAACAAAATGATAATCAGAAGGTTGTTCAACGAACCTTGGGGTTCCAAGCTGAGTGAGGTGGCTGGAAGATCTAGGTCACTGCTGGTCACCATGGCTCAAGGATGATTCCCACATCTCAACAGTAAAGAGATTGTCTCATTATGAAGTCCAGGCTGGCCGGCGCTCCACCTCCTCATTCTAGTACAGGAGACACAGTGACAGCTTCTTACTCTTTACCTACCCTTTTACTAATTGAAGATTAACTTTTTCTTGGACAGAAAAAGCCTACTGTCAAAATGATCAGGTTGGGACAGGACTCGCTCCAGTCACTTTGACTGGTTTTGGTGTTCCCAGTACTCTGCAGCCTCCACTTCTTGAAATGGAATATTTGCACAATGGTAGGGATTACATATTAATCTAGTGAGTCTTACTAGAATCACCCTCAGATCATCACCTTCTTATTAAGCGGTGGGAAAACTACAGTCACTCAGCAAACATTCACTCAACAACTGCCATATATCAGGTCCTAGAGATCGTGATTCTCATAGCTCATGGGGCTTCTGGTCTAGTGGGGGAAACAGACATTAGCCCAATCATTACCTGAGTAGATATAAAATGGAAATATGATACATGCTGTCAAGGAGGAGCACTGGGTACTCTGAGTGTCAGGGAGATTACCACTCTAGCCTAGGGGATCAGGAAAGGCTTCCCTGAGGATAAGATGGAAGGGGAATTGGGAGCCCATAGTGGCTGAAACACAGAAAGTCTGAGAAGACAGCAAAGAGGCTGAAGTCAAGACTACAGAGGGCCAGGACTTGGGTTTTTGAACACATAATGATTTTAAACTAAGACTGACATGATTGGATTTAGACTTTACTAAGATCAGGAAGTAGAATGAATTGGAAGAATCAATATTTAATCCCGACAATTTTGGCTGTCAAGTATACCTCAATAAGGCTGAAAATAAAAGAATCTCACCTCCTCCTCTAGGCAGCCTGGAATCCTCACCTTTTGGAGCTGTGTAGATTCATTCATTCACGCATACATCCAATAAATATTTATTGAGAGCCTACTATGTATCAACCATTGTCCTAGGGGTTTGGAGGGGCAAGAGCTCACTGGAGGTCAGCACAGAGTCTGGGTGCAGGGTGGGGATAGAGGAGTGAATGTAGGCTGGTGTGATGAGTACCGCAGTAGGGAGCTTTGAAGAGACCTTAGAATGGAGCGACGTCTTTCTAAATGCCTGAGCCTAGACAAGCCACTCAAATCCTCTGGACCTCTGTACTTCCACATTTTAAACGGGAACCTACCTTGCAGCGTTGTTGTGAGACTCGAAGTAACTATGCACAGCGCTTGGCATTCAGTGGGTCCTCCTCAGTGAAGTGCCTCAGTAGGCAGCAAGGTTATCATTATTTCTGGAGAGGTGACAGGGGGACTGCAACGCGTGAGGCGGGTGGTAACGTCTGGATGGAAAAGCAGTCCCTGGGCAGAGCGGCAGCCGAAAGCCTCTGGCCACTCAGAGTTTTCTGGCTACCCTGGCTCCAGAGACGTCCCTGCTGTCCTTACCAGACCTCGCCTGTGGCTTCCGTCTACCGCAGGCGAGGAGGACACACCGCGCGGCGACCCCCAAGTCCCACCAGGGGCAAAGCGACGTCAACGCACGCGCGGTCTGCACGCACGCACGCACGCGGCGTGTCCCGCCCCCGTCCACCCTGGAGGCGGGGCCTGAGGCCTGGGCTCCGCCCCGGAGCGTCCGGCCCCGCCCCCGGGCCCCGCCTCCAGCTCTTCAGGGACCGCCCGCAGCCGGGAGCTGGCAGCGGAACCCGGCTGGGAGAGACTGGGCGCTTTAAGGAGGGGGTGGGCCTGGGGGCGGTGGCCCAGGAGCGGTTGCCGCGGGGACGGGGCGGTGACGCGGCGCGAGGGCGGAAGTGATAAAGTTGCCGGCGTCCCGAGACGAGTTGGCGGAGCTGTGCGCGAGGCGCGGCGATGGGGGGCTCCGGCAGCCGCCTGTCCAAGGAGCTGCTGGCCGAGTACCAGGTGCGCGGGACGCTGGCCCCGGGGAGCCGGCGCGCTGGCCTGCGCTCGGGAGCGGGGTCCCAGAGCAGCGGCAGGGTGGGCGCGGCCTCCGGACGGCCCGCTGACCCCCGTCTCGTTCTGCCTTCCAGGACTTGACGTTCCTGACCAAGCAGGAGATCCTTCTGTAAGTGCTGTCTCGAACTCTGCCTCCGAGATCCTCTGGAGACAGCTTCGCGGGCGCTGTCTTACAGATGGGCAAACTGAGGCCCCAGAGGGAGGGGCAGGGACCTGCTGAAGTCGGCAGCTGAGCCGGAATTGGAGTCCGGAGCCCTCGCTGCGCCCTGCTGCGCGGCACGCCCTCCACGCCCGCTGGGGGCCCCTGCTGTGCAACCAAAGTTGGGCGCTCTTTGACCCTGCGCTCCACAGGCTTCTGCAGAAGCGAACTTCCTGTCCCAGTCGGGCGGGAGCTGCTGTGGCTCTCGGCTGACGACCTCCTGGCAAAGGCCAAGGAAATACTGGGGAGCCTGACCCCTCCCAATTTTACCTGATTAATACAGTAACCGTTAACGCTTACTGAGCACTTATCCTGCGCCACGAACGGTGCTAAATTAAACCTACATAACCATTAATCCTCCAGAGGGAGGTACAGAGTCAGTGTAAGAGATCCAGAGAAGGTTGGTAACTTGCCTAAGAGTACAGTATGAGAAAGAGGATTTGAACTGGAGCTGGAACCCCCTTTTTAGCCGTGTGCCAGCTTTATGTGGCCAGGGTTCTCCTTGGCTAAAGTAAGCCCAGAGGGACGGTGGGGCTGTGGAGGAGATAGTTCAGGGTAGCTGCAAAAAAGAGGGAGGCTTTGAGGAGCAGGAGATCCTGGAGTTCTCCCTGTTCACAGGACCAACATGTGGCTCCTTCCCCAACCTCTCCGCCTCCCAGGGAGCTTAAGCACAGTGTCCAGCACAGTGGCTGGCACACAGAAGGCCCCCAGGAAATAGCCATTGCAAGAATGGACTCCTAGCCTGTACTGTCTTGTGACATATCTCCCTCTGGCTTATCAAGCCTGACGACCTAGTTCTCTGTATGTGGCTTAGCTCCTCACATGGTGTGTAATGAGCAGCAAGGCAAGGAATGAAGTGTAAAACACAGGAAGGTGCACCAACATGTCCCCCTCCTTCCACCAGAGCCCATAGGCGGTTCTGTGAGCTGCTTCCCCAGGAGCACCGGAGTGTGGAGGAGTCACTGCAGGCACGAGTGTCCTTGGAGCAGATCCTAAGCCTTCCAGAGCTCAAGGTGCCAGGCTCCCACCCTCACTCTTCTATACTCTTGAGATCATGTGGTCACTGGTCCCCATTCTTGTCTTTCCTGTTTAGCCCCAATTTCCTGTGATTGCCTCTCCTTAGGGCTGCTGTGAATTTCTATGCACAAGGCCTAGCCCCCTGCCTGTAAACACAACAAGTGTTCAAAATGAACTCTTTGTGTTGTAAATAACAGCCCTTCTCATTCTCTGCTTAGGGTGCCTTCCTCTTCCTTCTCTGCCCCAGGCCAACCTGTAGGTTAACCTCTGACTCTGGCCCAGAAGCGTTCCCTGCCCCCTCCCCATCTGAGTCACTGGTCCTGCCCCCCACGCTAGCCCCAAAGTGCTGGTCATTCTCCCCCACAAGCCTTCACTCATGGTGCGGGAAGTGACCTGGACTTTCCCCCCCCCGCCCCCGCCCCCATTCCCGAGATGTGAGTGTGTGACCTAGGCTGCGTCCTGTGGCATTCACAGAGGCTCTCTTCTTAGGCTAACCCTTTCAAGGAGCGAATCTGCAGGGTCTTCTCAACCTCCCCAACCAGAGACAGCCTGAGCTTTGAGGACTTCCTGGACCTCCTCAGTGTGTTCAGTGACACAGCAACACCAGACATCAAGTCCCACTATGCCTTCCGCATCTTCGGTAAGGACGGCGAGGAACCTGGTGAAACACAGTCTCTCACACGGTCTGCTCAGTGATACTGCTTAGGAGCTGGGCATCACTCTGGAACCTTGGAGCTCATCTGACCACATCCCTTTGGGCTTCCTGTATCTGCTGTCTAGATTTCGATGATGATGGAACCTTGAACCGAGAAGACTTGAGCCAGCTGGTGAACTGCCTCACAGGAGAGGGCGAGGACACACGGCTCAGTGCTTCAGAGATGAAGCAGCTCATTGACAACGTGAGCAGCTGGGCCCAGCGGGGGCAGGCCTGTGAGCCCAAGGAATGGTTGGAGCTTTGGCCTGACACTCTTTCTTTCCCAGATCCTGGAAGAGTCTGACATTGATAGAGATGGGACCATTAATCTCTCCGAGTTCCAGCACGTCATCTCTCGTTCACCAGACTTTGCCAGGTAAGACAGTGGTCCCATCTGTGGGATCTGGGATCTGGGACGTAGTTAGGGGAGTGGTGCCCAGTATAAGCCCCCTGCTTTCTCTAACTGACTCAGGGTAGCTCTTCTCCCAAGGGGAAGTGACAGATATGGGACACAGCCCATTCCAAAGGGCCTTAGGGAAAGGTGGGTAAGTTTGAGTTTAGTCCTAACCCTCCTCTTGAGGCAGAAAACCCAATCCACTCTTCTCTTGTTCAGCTCCTTCAAGATTGTCCTGTGACAGAAGCCACAGTGTGTATCCCAGCACCTTGTCAAAGAACCTTTCCACTGCTGGCCTGTGGCCAAGGTTACGCCTGTGTTGCCAGGTCCGGCCAAGCTGGCCCAGTCGAGCTGGCACTGTGCAGTCTTGTCCGGGGCAGGGGAGGGCCCTCCATGTCAGGGCCTCTTCCCTTCTCACTGCCATTGTCATCGCTCTGTTTGTGTTTCTACTAATCAATAATAAAGGTTTAGAAGTTTTGACCCTGTGCGTGACACTAGAAACACTGGTATGAGGAAGAACTGGACTTGTAGGAGACTTCATTTGTACTGGGCATAAGTAATCTTTAAAGAAAGGGCTGAGAAAGTAGCGTCGGGGATGGAACTCTTCTGTATCCAGACAGTGGTGGTGGTTACCTGAATTTCTACAGGTGTTGAAATTTATAGAACTATATACCCCCCCCAAATTTTTTTACTATGTGATCATCTTAAAAATAAAACATTTCTTTTTGAAGAGTTAAAAAACCTTGTTCCCTGTGGCCCCACCCCTGAACAGAGTAAGGGGGTTGAGGTACAGGAACAAATTCCCTGCCCCACTCCATCAGTGTGTCCAGCTCCCCCCGGGGGAAACCACACTCTACTGGGAGATGTAGTCGGCCAGGCCAGGCCAGGCTGGCTCTGGCCCACTAGCCCTGGAAAGAGGAGCTTGCAATCCCCTGAACTCAGAGAACTAGACCAACCTCAAAAAGCAACAGTCCTTTAAGATGAAGGGCCATGATTCAATTTCAATTCTTTCGATTTTATTAAAAAAAAAAAAAAGTAAAGTGCATCTTAAAAAAAATATAAAACCCAAATAAACTCAGGGCCCCTGTGCTGGGTAGTGCCATGTCCCTTAGAGTGGAGGCAGGCAAAGTGTGGGGATGACAGGGGCCTGGGCTCAAGGACGAGGCTGGGGTGGATATGGGGATAGGGACACAAGGGTTCTCAGGCTGGACGGAGGAAGGAAGGGAACAATAGTCTCTTCCCAGAATTCCAAGGGGAAGGTGTACATCGTCATGAACTCCTGGGTTCATGCTGCCTGCTCTCTCACATGGCTGCAGCCTGATGCAGGCTGGGAAGGTCCTGAGGTGGCCGGAGCCCAGGGCCTTGTGAGGGCCGCAGTGCCAGCGGTGCCCTCTGGTCCCTGAGGTGATGGGATGATGGCCGTGCCAGCTTGGCCAGCTGGCTAGGTAGGACCCACAGAGCCCAAGCTGGGCCCTGGCTCCACGGTGAGAGGGGCAGCCTGCAGCAGGATAAGGCAGAGTTAGCAAGGGCCAGCTGCCGAGGGCTTCCCAACTCTCTCAAACCACCACTTTGGGTGAGTCCGCAAATCCTCCGTGAGACGGGGCGCTCTGGGAACTGGAGTGGCTTTGTGCACAGCTCTCTTGTCTCTCACTCTTCGTGCTCTCATTTCACATTTTAAATGGTTTTTAAAAAAAAAGGCTCAGTTTACATGAAGAGCACTGTTCTGCCCACCTAGGCGGGCCCACATCTTCAGCCAGGACCTCCTGGGCCGCGGCTATCTGGGCTGGAGAGCAGCAGGCCAGCTGGCTCCATCGCTCCCGAGGACTGGGCACCACGCTTGGGTGCCACGAGGAGCAGAAGTCCAGCCGATCCGCTATGAGCATTCACGGCCCCGGAAGCCAGGGTAGCCTCCTGTACAAGTCGGCTGTCACACTACTGAGTCCCGGATCTCAGAGCCTAGACGGACCCGGGGCCGGGGGCACACCGGGGACACCTCCACAAAGCTCTCGTGGATGCTGAGTGGCCTCTTCTCTGACTCAGTGAAGACCCGGGGTCCCGGGGAGCTATCCAACAGGGCCTGGTAGCCTCGGTGGTCGAGTGAGGTGCTGGGGGGCCTACACCATTGAGTGGCCGCGTCTCGGGTGGCAGCGTCACAGGGCGGGTCTTGGGGTGCACGCTGGCACACTCCCCCTGCTTCAGGAAGTCTTTCATGCCGCCCCGATGCCGGTAGAGGAAGAATAAAATCAGGAGCACCACGGCGAACACGAAGAGCGTGCACATCACCAGGAACTCAGTCCAGTAGGACTTGTCCACACCCCAGCTGGCCGCGCCTTGGGTCGGTGAACTCACCCGCGATGTGCTGATGACAGCAGGTGCTTTTCCGCTCTGCTCTGCCATGTCCTCTACCTTTGGGCAGTAGCTGGCCACCAGCTGCTTGAAGTTTTCCTCCAGTGACCAGCACTGGAACAGCCCTAGCTCCTGCTGGCTGCCCACCAGCAGCAGGTCCCCAGTGGGCAGCACCCGGCAGGAGGCCGAGGCATTGACAGGAACGCCGTTGTGCATCCAGAGCCGGGTTGCCAGGCCAGGTTGGAGAGGAGCGGGCAGGCCAAGCTGTTCACCGTATTGGGCTGGAACTGGACTTGCTCACACAGCATCTCGTCTAGGGGCAGGTGGGGCAGAGGGTGAAGGGGGCCTAGCATCCACAGCAGCCCCAGCTTACCCACCTCCCCCTGGGCTGTGCTCATCATGCCATGATGGCAACTCTGAGGACTCTGGGGACTGTGGCTCTCACTTCCCAGGCGCCCGCTTGCAGGCTGGAGGGACGAGGATGGAAGGGAATGCATTTACACCCACCAGTGCCCGAATTCGGGAGCCTTCTAAGTAGCTTGCCCCACTCCTCCCTACACCCTTCGACAGGAACCTTACCTGTTGGTAGAGAGAGTCGGGCTTTGGCCGAGGAAGTGTTGCAGAGGCCCCTGGCATTAGCCCCCTCGATGTCCTGGATCCACTGCCTAAGCACCAAAGAGAGTCTGGAATAAGTAAGGATCACCCCAGTGGACCCCCACCCTCACCCTAGGTGCAGCACAGGCCCTCATGCAGCCCTGTAGGTACAGGCCTGGGCAAGGGCTCAGGGTTCAGGGACTGCCAGGCCCAGAGCAGGGGTAAAAGGCAGGGGGCTTTCCCACCCCCACAGGGGCTGAGCCAGCATCTCTGTCTCCACAGTATTTATTTCAAATAAAAGTTACTTTACTACTTCCTTGAATTACAACAGCACTACCAGCCTTTAGAAAAAGTCTGGAAGGACAGCGGGATCTATATGTGTGTAGCTGTCTCTTTTAAAACCCTGCACATGCACTGACTTGCAATTCTTTTAAGAAAAGTAATGCTTGATGCATTCAGAAAACCTGAAATACTCAACCAAGCCCAAAGGCTAAAAACACTGCCAAAATAATCTATCATCCAGTGATCATGACAGGGAGCATTTTTGGTGTGTCCTTCCATGTGGTTTTTTAAAATGTAAAACTGGCACCAGGTATCCCCCTGTGTGAAGTAAGGACATGAGAAGTATGGCAGATGCAGTTTTTACTTAAAATATATGTATTTTTGTTTGTTTATTTTACACATATATAGAAAAATCTGGGAGGATACATATCAAATTTTCACTGATTCTAGGTGGTGGGATAGGAGTAGTTATATTTCGATTGGGCTTCTCTCTATTTTCTAAGTTCTCTCTCTATATGAACATCTTACAATCCAAACAAGTTACCTTGGAAACAATTTCTAATGGGTTTGTTAATGGACTCTTGCGTGGCCCTTGTTTTCTGTCGCCTAAACACACATGCTATTCCACATTCCCCTGCAAGGCTTTTTATAGCTGTGGCATTTCGGACTTTTCCAAATCATGTCCCGCTTTAGAGGTGGTTGAGGGCAAATGATTTCTGAGAGTCAGAAGGGGAGCTAATTAATAATTAGGCTGACCGCAGATGCAAAGGAAGCTGCGTAACGATTCTGTAGAGGGCCTGGGGAAGGCGCTCTGAGGCCAAGTGCACAGAGATGGATAGGTGAGAAGGGGCCTTCAGGAGCTCTCACCTGGAGGCTGCCTCAGAGGGGTAGAGGCTGATGTGCCTGCAGCTGGAGCCGGTCCACGCGCAGTAGGGGTCCCGGGCGAGGAGGCAGTCCCCGCAGCTCCGGTACAGGCTGCAGTTGGCCACAGGCACCTGGACTACACCCATGTGTGAGGTGGCATACAGCAGGCCCTGCACAGACACGGGCATGAGGGGCAGATACAGGCAGCCAGGGCCCCCAACGACAGCCACATCTGGCTCACGTGCCCACCAGAGCCACTCCCCGAAGACCTTTCATGCTCCCAAGCACCCCACTTTCTGAGAGCTCAGACCGTGAGCCTGGATCTCTCCACCCTACTGGGGCAAGGGAGAAAAAGCTGGTGGGGACAGCTTGTTAGTAAGAGGGGCACTCCAAACATGCTGTTCAGACTCTTCTGCCCACTCACCCTGTGGGGGTCCAGGAGCAGGTTCTGCACGGGCTGTCCTGGTGAGAAAATCTGCAGCTCCTCAATGATGTGCACCGTGGGGCCCACGCTCACCGCCTTGTGCAGCCGGCCGTCACCTGGAGTGAGGATGGTACTCAGGCCTGGACCGGAGCCTGCTGCTCATGACCCCCCAGCCGTGCCCCCTGGACTCCGGGCCTGCCCTGCTGCGGGCACTCACCGGTGCCCAGGAAGAGGACGTCGTAGGTGCGGTGCAGGCCAGGGACGCGATGCACTGCCACGCGCTGGTAGCGGGCCTGTGGCTGCAGCAACAGCAGGCGACTTCGCACCTGGCCATCCATCAGGAAGTGGTCCTTGAGGAAGTTGAGCACACGGTCGGGGAGCTGCAGAGATGAGTTGATCTTCTTCTCCCGGGCACTGTTGGTGATGCACTGAAGGAGAAGGTGGCGGTGTGAGGCGAGGCACGCTCAGGGCAGGAGAGTAGGCCCCAAAGATCCTGCCTGGGCTTTCTCCCAAGGGGACAGCAGGGTGTCTGCCCAGCCCTCAGAAGCCCTAGCACATCACGTGCAGGCCTGCAGAGCCGAGGCGCTAATCTGGAGGTCACAGGGCAATGCCCAGGGTGTGAGGCGCCCAAGGCCCCCAGCTGGCAGGTTTCCCTGCCTTCCCTCCTCCCTGCCCCTCCCACAGGCCTTGAGCAGCCAACCACACTTCCTGCTCCTTTAGCATCCTTTCACTGGCCAGGTTTCCCAGAGGAGGGGGCAGAGGGTGCCTGCAGTGAGTTCCCACACTGCCCGGGCTTCCTGATTCTCTCTGCCCGTGCGGTTCTCTGCAACAGCCCTAAGACTATACATCCAGGAGTAACTCTCCACTGATGAGGCACCACAGGTGAGTTGACAAAACACTCCAGTGGAACAATGCTGACCTGTGCTCCACACAGCATCCCAGGGCCCCAGGCGACTGAGTCCCAGTGCCCACAGCAGCAAGAGCTCACGGACACCCCCTTTCTTGGCTTTGCTCCTTAAGTCTCACTCATTCTCCTATTCCCTCGAGCTGCTTTCAGGGGTTGCCCCCATGTAAACTGCTGGTACCCACATCCTCTCTCAGGTTCTGCCTTGGGAAAGCCCATTAGGCTGAAAGAAGAACGGAAAGAAGAAAGGCCTATTTCCCTATGGTCTGGCCACTCATCACGTAATAACTTAACAAGGAGCTCGTAGCTGACCGGGAGAGGCGCAAGTGAAGAGACAGTTACAAAGGAGTGTGGTGACATGCTCGCCCGCCCGAGACAGGTCTGAAGGCACCCCGACCTTCATGGTCCCATCTAACCCAGAAGGACAAGCGGGCCTGGGCTTTTGTGCCCACTTTCACGATGAGAAAACAGCCTTGGAGAAGCTGGGTGGTTGCAGCCTGGGGTGGGGCCCCACCCGCCCAGCACCCCACCCTGGTGCAGGGAGCAGTCCTCACCGCGCCGGGCCGGGGTGTGGGCACCGGGTACGTCACGGTGTACCACTGCTGTGTCTCACGGTTCACCTCTTTGTAGAGGCCGCTGAAGGCCCTCTGAACATCCTTCATGGTGAAGACACAGATGGCAGAGCCCTCTGTGGTCCCCCTGTGCCTATATAAAAAAAAAAAAAAAAATGGCCGGATTAAGGGAGAAACGCTCAGGTCCAAAGGCCGGCTCCCGGCCTCAGTCCCAGCCACTCGTCACCCTCCGTTCCCAGCTAGGTCCTGGGGGCCGTAACCACTGAGAGGTGAAGACCCCGTAGAAGAGGGTATCGCGCCAGTCCTCGGGGCTTGGGCTCAGCGTGAATACGTCTTGTAGCACGTTAAATGGGAAGCCATCGTCAGGCCGGGAGCACAGCAGCTGGGCCTTCAGGAAGGACGTCCAGCGCTGCTGCAGGATCCGCTCACCACCTTTGTCGCCCTGGGGAGAGACAGCGGGGTCTGGGCTTGGTGCTCCTCGCTGTCCCCTCCCCAGCAGTGGCCGAGGCAAACACCAGGCAGGGTGGGAAAGTGGAAGCCAGGCCCGAGTTCTATTTAAAATCAAGGAGACTTGGAGGCACAACGTCTACGTCCCAAGACCAGGCTAAGCAGACGAGACTGCTTTCCTTGCCGTGGAATCCCACCAAAAAAGGGCAAAGAAGAGTCTCCCGACGAGTATGGAAAGAGGTCGTGACTTCCTGTTGAAGAACTGCATGAGTTTAATTCTCGTTTCTAAGTAGTTTCCTTATTATATACATATATGGAATCAAAGAGTAGCAGGGACCTTCCAAAAGGTTAACAGTGGTGACACCCTGCGGTGGGCGTGAGGACTTGCACCGCCGACCGTCAGCACGCAGCGGCCGCCGACCACATGCCCAAAAGCGCTGCATGAATTAATTTCATCCACCTGAAAACTCCGAGGCCCGCTTGGTTATCACTCTTATCGGACAGACCGGGGAGCCGCAGCTGAGAGGGGTAAGGGATTTGCCCCACAATGACACGACCAGCAGGGTTTGAACCCGGGCCTCCCGGCTCCAGGTCTGTACTCTTCATCGTGAGGCTACACCGCCTCTTTACTCTGTGGATGTCGCGGGTACTTTCCTGTTCTGTACTGCGCGTTTTAAAGCGGAGAAGACAATAAGAGGTATTTTCATTTTAAAGGGAGGGAGAGAAAAGCTGTCGGCCAAGCTGCTCCTCCTGGCCTTTCCTGATCTGGTCCCCGTGGACCTTGCTGGGGCCTGCTGGGGCTCACCTTGCAGATGCGGGCGATGCGGGACACGATGGTGTTGTCAAAGAATTCAAACTCCTGGCCAGTCTCGCTGAAGAAGAAGTAGATCTTGTCGTCGTCCCCTTCCACGCTACCCAGGCTCTCCGGAATGTAGGCTGAGGCCACAAACGCTGGGTCTGTGGGGCCGGTGGGGAGGGCACAGTGAGCCCAGGGGTCCAGGACAGGCAAGACTCTGCTCTCAGGCCCCGCTGGGGGGATCGCCCCATTCCCCTCCCTGCTCCAGAGCCTGCCCAGCGGTGGGAGGACTTCACCTTGCAGCCAGTTGAGGGAGCTCTCGGTCTTGGTGGGGCGGAGGCTTTGGCTCCGGGAGATGGCTGGGTCATTCCCCTGGAAGTTGCTGACTGTTCCAGTGTACATCTCGCCATCTGCCAAGAGAACATTCCCATGGGAACAGCGCCTCAGCACAGCCCCCTCCCTCTACTCGGAGCCTAGAGTGACCCCAGCTCTGCCCACATCACTGGGGTGCACCGAGGAGGCCGTAGGAACGGGGAGAAGCCAAACCCGAGGACAGCCCAGGGTCATTCTGCACTGGGAACCACAGTGGCAGGCCCCCCTACACACATGCCACCCCCACCCCTGCCATGGAGCCTCCAGGAGCCCACCCTGCCCCAAACACTCACCAACCATCAGGGCTGTGGACTTGAAATTGGGATCAAAGGGACAACGGCCCTTCCCATCCTCCAGGAGGATGCTCCCCGCCCCGTCCTGTGCCAGCGTGAAGTTCTCCACATTCTGCAGGGGAGCGGACGAGTGGGCTCAGGGGCGCGTCAGGGAATGAGTGGGCTCAGTGGGAAAGGAGGGGGATGCCGGAGAAGGCAACTCTACGGGGTGGGGGAAGAGATCCCACGGCCCGTCCCCCCACCCCAGGGCCTGGGGCACAGTGCCGACATCGTGCGCAGGTGTGCGCAGGGCTGAAACACAGATGTGAGGGTGCTGAGGAGGGGCATACAGGTGGGCTGTCAGGGACCTACAGGCCTGTGTCATGGGTCCGCCAGGATGTTAGTGCCTGGGCCATCACACACAACCCTCCTTCAGGGCCCCTTCAGCCCACTGCTACCAAGGAGCCTTGCTGGGCCCTGGCCTGCACCAGGGGTTGGTGCTGGACAACAGCTCCCTGGGGCAGAAAAGGGGGCCGTTCCTGGCGAGGAGGGGCACTCACCACGTAGGTGCACAGGGGGCTGAAGGCCCCAGTGCCACAGACGTACAGGTGGCTACTGTTGAGAGGCAGGAGGATCTTGATGTAGTTTTGACAGTCACGCTGGGGAAGGAGGGAGGAAGATGTCAGACCCAAACCAGCCAGTAGCAGACACCACCAAGCCCTCCTCCAGACCCAAGGCCAGTGCTGGGGGTGCGACCTCAAGCCGGGGAACACTGGAGAATCCAAAAGCAGGAGCCTCCAGGGACCGAACAGACCACAAGCGGTGCGTGTGTGCACTGGAGGGTGGCCTTGGGGTTCAGCTAGTTCTGAGGTTGGCAAACTTTTCTTCAGTCTGGGCTGAGGCACAGAATCCCCCCTTGGGCTGTCCTAACCCCTAAGAGTCTGCTTCAGAACCTCAGTAGAAACCACTGGTCAGTCCCAACCCCCTGGGGAGGAAGCCACAGCCCAGGTCAGGAGGAGACACTCAGGCCTGAACCCCGGCCCCAGACGGACGGCCTCCCACCATCTAATGGCCCCTCTGACCCAGCTTCCGGTCACTCTCAAACCTTTCTCCTCCAGGACCTTTCCCTTTTCTCAAGGACAACTCCATCTTCTCGGTTACTGAGGCTCCAAACCCCACAGTCAGCCTCAACTCCCTGCCTCTCACATCCCCCCCATTTTTGCGCCAGGAAATCCTGGTGGCCCCATCTGCTAAATACATCAGGAATCTGACCATTTCTCTCTCCCTTTATTTGTACCACCCTGGTCTCGGTCACCACCACCGCTTGTCCTTTGCTGGGCTTCTTTCTGTCCTGGGGGCCAGAGCCAGACCATGTCATCCCACTGCTCGGCCCTCCAGTGGTTCCCCAAATGCCCCACTCAGAGTACAGTCCACAGCCTGCTCCTGCTTTGGGCACCCCATAGTCAACTCCCTCACTGCCTCCTCGTCTTGGCTCAGAGGACACTTTTGCTAGTGAAGTATAACCTGATTCCCTTTAATACAAACTAATTTTTGCCCGTGGTTCTTTCTCCTTTTTCACAGTTCTATCTCCCGTGTCTAAAAAGCGTCTGGGCACAGAGCAGGTGCTGAATAAAAGTCATCAGGTGCAGCCAAGACTTGAACCTTTGTCTTGACCCCAAGTCCAGTGCTCTTTTTTTTCATCTTAGCTGCTGCCTGCTGCACTGAGCACCAAGAGGCTTCTGGGAACGGTGGGGAGTCCCACAGGAGAACCCCAGGCTGAATCGGAACTCCCCACAACCAATAGTCTGGCTAAAACCACAGCAGGATGTCAGACCTGCCCACATCAGGACCACCTCTGCAGATGACACTCCTGGCAGTCACTATCCTGCAGAGTGACATTCTGCAGACTGGAAGTTGGTATTGATGTGGCACTCATTGTGTGCCAGGAGCCTTATGCCTATTAGCAACCTGAATCCTCACTTGTGTTAAGTCCAGTGGGACAGGCATCATTATCCACATTTTACAGGTGGGGGGACGCCAAGGCGCAGAAGATGCAAATTTACTTGTGCAAGGTCACAGAGATGATAAGTACAAGGTCTGGCCATCACAGAGGCATATGCTGAGTCCCTCACCGGTGGCTGCATCTGCTCCCACTCCTACCTCCGCCCTGGGTCCGGCCAGGTCTATCACCCTCCACCCCGCCTGTAGCCCAGGCTGCCTTCAGGCACTAGCTAGCTCACCTGCGGGTCCTTGCCTTTGAAGCTGCACTGCTGTTTCCTCTCGGTATCCGCGCTCCACAGCAGCTGGGGCACGAGACAGAGAGAGAGAGAGAGAGAGAGAGAGAGAGAGAGAGAGAGAGAGAGAGAGAAGGTAAGTGTGCATGTGAGGATGGAGAGTACACCTCTCCGCTCCTCTCCCCTCCCCGTCTGCATCATCCTCGAACCCAGAAGGTCAGTCTTCCTGTCCACCTTCCCCTCTGCCGTCCTCTCCCCAGCCTCGTTGGCCCCTCTCCCCAGCCTCATTGGCCCCGGGCATGTCTCTCACCTCCTGGTACTCCCCACCCGGCAGGAAACTGACACTGCTGTTGAGTGCGAAGAGGGCCTCTCGGGCACCCACGTACAGGGTCTTGCCGTCCCTGCTCAGCAGAAGGGCGGTGTAGTTGGAGATGTTTCCAGCTTGGAATCTGAGGAACGGCCGCTTTTCAGAGCCTGGGGAGGGAAAGACGGACATGACCTGGGGGTCACCCTTCCCATGAAATGGATCAATCGGAGTGAAGGTAGGTCAGCAAGCCAGTGGGTAGCAAGGGGCTGGGGACAAGGGGGTCAGGCTTACAGGAGAGCAGCATTCCCAGACTCGGGTAAACATTATGCAAGAAACAAATACACAAAGGGGAATGGAAAAGAACTTTAATTACGGCAATTAAAGTTCTAAATGTCCAACCACAGGGGGCTGGGTGAAAATAAATCCTAATACTTCATTCGATGAAACACTAGCAGCTGGTAAAAATGATGTTGTATTAGAAGCTCCAGGAAAAACAAGCAAACAAAGTTATATAACAAGGCATGGTCAAAATATAAAGCGAACTAGAATAGAAAGGGATGGTTTTTGAGCATAGAACAGAATGTAAGAAAGACAAGGACATTGAACACTCTCCTTTGAGTGGCATCAGACCCAAAGAGAGGGACTGGCAGGCGCAGCCCACCCCTTGGCCCTGCAGTGAACATGATTTACATCCGCACAGAAATGCAAACAGGAGTTGGTCTCTAACTCCAGGCGCGCCTCACAGTCACGAGTGGAAGATTTACGATTATTCAACAGGATGTTCATGTTATCAGCCTTGACCTCAGTGACTTGACCGCACAACAGACAGGCAAGGCACTGTGATGCTGGGAGCCAGGGCACTTAGGAGAGTGGAGTCTCTCTCTATATTGTCCTCTGAGAGCAAAGAGGGCCACAAAACGCTGTCCACGTGAAGGGAACAAGAAACTGAAGTGAAGGCATATTATTTTAAATTGCAAAGGCAGCCAAATATAGTCGCAGAAAATGTTTGGAGGAGTTGGGAAAGGGTGGTGTAACTGATAGAAAGCCTTATTTTTCTCAGCAGCAAATAAGATAAGAAATAGAGGTACAAGCATTTTACTTAAATATACATAGGGAACCACTGTATAACAAGAGGTCTAAATGATTAAAGTTGCCCCTTTAACCACGTCTGGGCTGGGGAAGACTGAGGAAGCTGTTTCTTTTCACAATAAATCCTATGCTTAAAAAAATATATATGTGCATGTACCCTTGATACAAATTTTAAACATATTTCATTGTTATAGAATACATAATAACAAGGAATGATTCTAATTACCTAACACTGAGTGAAGCCGAGGTTATAAAATACTATGCATACATAGTCTATTTTTTTGTGTGGGAAAAGCACGAACATAGAAAAAAAATCCAGAAGAATGAATCACAAAATGCTGAAAAGTGGTAACTCTCATGGGATTATAGGGAATTTTTTTCCTTTTCACTTGTTATCATTTTTGGAGTCTACAGGTTATACTTGCGTAACGTGAAAGAAATAAATTATAAAAAGAAAACTGAACGCACACACACACACACACACACACACACACACACACCCCTATCCACCAGGATACTGTTCGTGCTCTGAGTGACTAATGAATTTGGAGAGAAATTATTTTAAAAATTCTAAGCAGCTGATATGAAAAGAAAAACAAGCACGAAGCAGTGACCGTGCCCAACCTGAGGCGTCTCTTCACTGACCAGTGGATTATGACCAGACAAACAAATACGGTTTCATGAAGCAGAGGAAGCGAAAAGTACCACATGCCAACAAAGCAGTTGTGAAGATGGCTTTATGTGTGTTTACATAGCGAGTGATTTTTACATACCCCCAGCCTGGTTCCACGGGGGTGAGAAAACATAAAGAAAAGGAGGTAGTGAAATATAAACACTAAAATTAAGGGCAGAGAAGAAAACCAATCTGAAAAAGACATCAAAACCAGAAAGGAAGGATGGGTTCCTGAAAGCAGGTCATAGGCCCCATATAGCTCCTGGAGTTGGGCTGACATGTAGTGCTGAGCCTCCCAGCAGCCGAGGAGAAAAGGGAAATGAAGCTGCCTTATCCTCACTGTCCAAGAGGAAGAACACATCCCTTCTTCCCAGAGTTGCCTCCCTCCCAGAACCAGAGTTGGAACTGGGCTGCACTGGGAACTCACAGGGGAGAGTCCCTGAAGTCTGCTGCTGAAACCACATAGGGCGGCTGTGGTCAGAGACGTTAAGGATTCTCTTTAAACTAGTAAGTCCAGAGTCACATCAGTCTCTAGGTCTTTTGTCTCAAATCCCCAACTCCTCACCACTTCCTATGAGCACTCTACATCCTGGGAGGCCCAAGGAAAGTTCCCAGCACTAACCTCCTACTTTTCCCAGCCAGAAAATATCCCAACACACTGGGCTCCAATTATGTTGCTTGTGCTGTGTGCCAATGAGCAGCTGATGAGCCTTCTGGAACAAGTGGCCTGACCCTTCTGTGCTCTCCTCCTGGGAAGAACCAGCAGCCTCCCATTGGCCATCACAGGTCCGCTCCAGAAAGGTGCCGTGCTCAATAAACTTGTAGATACTAACTCCTCGCATGCCCACAACAACCCTAGGAGGCACGGACTGTTGTGATCCCCACTTTACAAATGAAGAAAATCAAAGCTCAGACAGATTAAGCAACTTACACAAAGCCACACAGCAAAAAAAGAGGCCGCAGTGTGAAGTCGGCTCAGAAGGTCACGGTAGGCAAACTGCGGGATGCAGCAGAATCACCCAGAAGATCTGAACTCCATGTCCTGCCTGATTCTGAGGCCGCTGACCTGGGACAGGGCCAGGGAACAGGCAATCTTACGAGCTCCCACATGATTCTGGACTAAAAGGTCTGAGGACCACACTTTGAGACGCGCCATGTGGGTCTTTTGCAGCGTAGTGTAGACATCAAGTCACCCGACTTTAGTTACCGCATACGTACCATGGGGATAATGAGAAAAACGTAAAACTCACGGCGGTGACCTGAGAGGTCAATGAGGCTACGGCAAGTGTCTGTTACGGTCCCCCCACCCCCGACCTTTTGCACCCCTCCAGTTTTCCGAAAACAAGGGTCGTCATAAATCGACCAAAGCGTATCTGCCCGCAGAGCAAGGACTTCGGTCTGGGCAGGAGGCTGCTCTTGGAATCTGTCCAGATACAGAAATGCCAGAGGTCAGAGATAAAAGCTGAGGTCCAGGTGGCAGCTGGGCTCCACTCAGGCCGGGGAGGGGGTGGACACCTGCCAAGAGTGACACAGGCAGAGCACAGTCCGGCTGTAGGGGCAGCCGGGGTGCCAGATGCCCATCTGCAAGTCCAGCCCTCCACACAGGCCAGCTGCTCAAGAGTGCCCGCACCTGGAAGGTGGCAGAAATGCCTCGGAGAAGTGGGTAAGGGGCCCTTACACGCCTGCCCACTCTGGGGATGCTCCTCCTGCTCCCCCTGCCCTGGGTCTCTCAGACTCGAAGCCATGGTACCCTGAAGGCCCTGCCCCCCAATTCCTCCTGCCCTGTGTGGGCTTTACCAGGGCTCGTCAGTGGGGCTGGCTTCCCAACTAGGAGTCTCAACCAGACAGGTCAGGATTGCAGAGGCACAGACCTGGGTCCAAAGGCGGTGTCTGTCATGTACAAGCCTTTTGCCACCACAGCAAGCCATTTAACATCTTAGAGCCTCACTTTCCTTATCTGTAAAGTGGGGATAATGACACCTTGCCTCATAAGGTTGTTATGAGAAGAAACGAGATGATGTGTGTAAGTAATAACGTACATAATGAGCCACGTTTACCGAGAGCTTACTCAAAACAACTGTGGACACGTTATCCCAGGGTTGGCACGGTGTCTGGCACACGATCAACACTCGAGTGGATCAAAAACAAAAGCCCAAAGCCCTGCAGGAAAATCCAGCCCAGCGAGAGCGGCCAAGGAGCAGGGCAGCTGCGAGGAGCTGCCTGCCCCTCCCTCACCCTCACGGGTAGAACATTCACACCGGAGACCTGGCCGAGGCCCGCACCCGGCCACACGAGGGTCGCGAGGCCGATCGCAGAGCTTCCGCTCAGAAACGGGACGCTGGCACAGGTACACGGCAGGCAGTGCTCTGAGTGGTGCTCCCACCTGAGAGCCCAGTGCCTGGGGGCACCTCTGGAGTCATAGCACCCACGTCTGTGCAAGCCCTGCCTGAGCTTGCCTGTGTGTGTGTGCGTGCACACCCCACCACAGGGCTTGTCCGTCCTTGTGTGTGCCCTTCAGGGTCCTGCTTGTGGACAGGTGACAGGGACGGGGCATGTGTGCACTCGGCTCCCTGTGAACGCTGGCACACCTCAGGGCCGGTCTTAGCGTCCGCGCTGCCCTCTGCGTCCTGGGTTAGTCCAGAACAGAGGAAGCTGGGCCCGAGGCTGTGGCCAGTTTTCCCAGGTGCGACAAAACCTTTCCATCCACCCTGGGCAGGCCTGAGCTGGTGACTTGTCCAGGGCTCCAAGGCCAGACGGGGGCTAGCCGGGGCTCCTCCTGTAGGTTCCGTGGGGTTGAGCATGTCAGAGCCACCTGCATGGCCCCACTCCCCCAACCCAGGGCTTGGGCCACCAGCAGGAAGTGATGTGGGAGCGACCTGCCCCAGACTCATCTACAGTTTCTCTTTCCCTGTGACTCAGCCGGAAGCTTGGAGCTCTCTAGGGTGAGACGGGAATAGGGCTCAGCACCGTCCCCACCCCAGGCAGTCCCCACGCCTGCCAGGCCATCCAGCGAGCTGTGGCAGGGCCATGACTCAGAGCCCCACCCCACTTTTCTCTCCATGGTGGCTCCTGGCACCACAGCTGACCTGGCCCTAACATCCCGCCCTCCACAGCCCCTGGCTTCCCTGGGGAGTCAGAGCCAGGACAGTGCCCTCAGCAGGGGAGGCAGCCCGCTACCCAGCAGCTGGAATCGCGAAGCTCCAGAGAGGGTCTGAGTTTGGGACAGCCCCTGAGGGCTTCCTGGAGGCTCAGCAGGAGCACCTGTTCCCAGACCCTTGGGCCCAGTGTGTCAGCAGGAGCAGCACCTCCAAGGCAGGAGTGCTGACTCAGTAACTAACTAGAGCAGCCAGTGACCTCACACGTCCTTCCTGCACACCGCCCAGTGCTGGGCAGGGCAGCCTGATAGGACAGAAGTGGCAGGCCACACGTTGCCGTCACCGAGCCAGGACAGAGTTCCCGACAGGGAAGGTTCACTCTAGGCAGGAAAGAAGGGCTATGTGCCAAAAGCCTTCCCCAGGGACCGAGGTAATGACCAAGAAAGGGTCAGGAAGGCGAGCGAGGCCAGCCTCAAAGCACCCAGTGCTCCTGGGCAGGCACGCCAAGTGCCCTGCTGTTGCCCGAGCGGCAGGCCAGAGCTCCTGCCAGCATCACCAGGTGGCCCTCGGCCCCTCACAGACCCCTCTGTGCCTATCTGGCCAGCAGAGCTCTAACCCAGGTCCTGTCACAAGCTGCCGTCACCCTGGAAGGCTGACTTATACCTCCCCCACCCAGGACCAAGGTCAGCTCCTCGGACCCTGCTTGGGGCTGGCTGTTCCTTAGCAACCTGCCTCACCTGAGGCTTCTGCCCTCGGGTCCACCTGCTTCCTCCTCCAGATGGCTCCCCTGTTTCTAAGAAAACTGGGGCCACTGGGCATAAACACCCTTAACTTTCCACTGCCGCCCATCTCCTCAGAGACAGTCCTGCATCATTAACCGCAACACGTATCCTAGAAATGTGTGTACCTCCCCCCTCCCCTTTCTCGGCCAAAACCCCAAAGAGAAGAGCCACCCAGTGCCAGCTCCCTTCCTCACCACCCCTCACTGCTCGGCTGGGATTCAGGCCTTGACCAGCCCTATGCTCGCCAGAGCCCAGGCACCGCCTCACCGCAAGACTCTGGACACCGAGGGGCATGGCAACGCGCGACCTTGCGGAAGTCCCCTGTCCTTCACGGGTGTGCCACACAGCCTTAAGGGTCACTGAATGTCTCCCACACACTCCATCCTTCCGTAGCACTTACTACGTACGTTAGATGGCCAGGATGTTGGACCAGGCATTACCACCTGCGTTTGTCAGGCGAGAGGGCCGAGGCACAGGTGAGGTAACGCGTGGTTGCCCATCTGGGAAGAGTGGTGGGGGCCGGGATTCGAACCTGGCTGCCTGTGACAGGGTCTGGGTCATAAGTATCCTTCGGCTCCTCCAGGGTTTGCTTGTCAACGTTCTTGTTCCCTGGAGCCTGTGCTGGCCTTTGGGTCACACATCCACGCCCAGCACTTCAACGACCCGGAAGCTGGCAACCCCCAAATCTCTTCCTCCATGCAGATGTTCCTCCCACAGGCCAGGCCGCACTGTGCAGGCCCCTCCCACCCGCCCTGTCCCCTTTCCAGGCCCCCTCTTCAGTCTGGGACCTCTTGCCTCCATGGCACTGCTCCCCCGGCTGCAAACCTGAGAACGTCCAATCCATAATCAAATCCTGACAATTTTTCTTCCTCGATATTTTCCAAATGTATTCCCCTTCCTTCCTGTCCCTGCCCCCCATCTGAACCAAGCCAGCGCCCTCCCGCCGGTCCCGGTGGCTCTGCCCCAAGCCCAGCTGCTATGCCGCGGCCCGAGGGCTCTGTGAGAACTGTCCCCGTCCAGTGTAAAACCCTTAATTGTGCCCCATTGTCCAAGGCCCTGTCTTGCCAGCCACATCCCTCATTTTAACGGAGTGACACCAAAAACTGTAACTCGAGGTCCTATTTCTCCTCCTGGGCTTTACTCGGGACTAATTCCGACTCAACCTTAGAGATGCAGCTCAGTTCCACGTCCTCCAGGAGGCCTTCCTGAATCCCCGGCTGGGCGAGGGCCCCGTCTGTGTGTACCCATCATTTCCTGTCCACACTTTTGGATGCATTGACCCCGCTGTCTGATGATGATGGGTTTTCTGTCTCTTCCACCACGCTAAGAGCACCCTGAGGATCATCTATCTTATTCATGTTTGCATCACCTGGCCAGTGAGTGCCAAGGAGTCATTCAATAAACATCTGTTTATTGACGTTTATGAATGACTGACAGAGCCCGAAGTCCCAACTTGGGGTGCTTTGGTCCAGGGAGGGCCCCCAGATTCAAATGGGGGCAGTTTGGAGGCCCTGAAGCCTCACACTCGTACCACCCCTACTCTGGCCCCTCCCCCAAACACTGACCAGCTGTGCAACCCTGGACAAGGCGCCAGCTCTCTCTGAGAGGAAGTCCTTGCGGGATTGCTGGGAAGACCAGACAAATGCAGCACGCGGCAATGCCCAGCCCTGCTCCCAGGTTCCGGGGTCACCGACAACCGGGACCAGCCCTACCCATGCCCCATGCTGCCTTCCTTCCTCCCAGCTTTTATAAACCCATCTCCTTGGCCACCTCGCAAGCCTGCGTCCAGCAGTTGGGGGGGGGGGGCGGGTGCCAAGGGCAGGGGCCAGGGGGCAGCTGCCTGGATGCCAGAGCCTCTCTGAGGAGATGGCCGCCACTTAGCCCTGGACACTGGCCGCTAAATGGAATGGGGCCCGGCCTTGCCGGATCTTTGGAAGCACTAAAAACCTGGATTTTTATATAAATTTCCTGAGTTTAAATATCGGGCAACTGATTAAGAGTTTTCTAAAATACTTGGAGGCCAAAAAAATATATCACCAGCGGGCTCTGGCCCGCTGCCCCCCACATGCAACCACTGTCTGAGATGTTTGATCCCAGCCCCCAGGCACCGCGTTCATGCCAAGGCTGCTGGGTTGGCCCAATTTCCGACCATGGCAGTGCCATCAGGGGCCACAGCTGGATCCTTGTCCTGTCCAGAGAGTGACCTCAACAGATTTCTTTACCAGATAGAAATGCATAACCCATCAATTATTCAAGGGCTGGGCTGGGTCATTTTGCTGTTTTTGTACATTTTGCAGGTGACGCAGGAGACAGCTGTTCCGATAAAAAGAATGTGAGTCCTGCCCCAGATGGCTGTGGCTCAAGGCTTGGGCCCTGACCTTCCTAGCTGTGTGACCTTGCCACATGAGCTGGCTTCTCCGAGCCTCAGTTCCCTCATCTGTGTGGGATGGAGCAACACCACCGCCTCCACATCCCAGGGTGACGTCTGGCACACGGTGGGCCCTGCATCCTGTCAGCATCTCTCTCAGAGGACAGGCAAGGGGAGGCCAGAAAAGAGGGGGCAACTCGGTTCACGTGGCTCCTCTTTAGGAATTCTTATCCAATGAGAGTTTCTGTCTACTGTCTCCACAAAAAAGACCCTGGCCACAGGCCTCCCTACCCCCCACCTCTCTGAACCCCATTACGCTGTCAGGATGGGCTTCTCAGAGGGCCCACGAGGGTCCTTCTGGAGAACAGACCAGGCTATAGGCTTGAGAGGTAATGCTATGGGACCAGGACAAAATACTACCCCTCTCTGAGCCTCAGCTATCTGACCTGTAAAATGGGGCTAATCCTACCTAATACTGGTAGAAAGAAGACAACTAAAGCCTGGTGTCCCCAGCTGCTCTACGTGTTATTCCCCTTCTCCCTCCTGCAAGGCGCTGAACGCTGGAGCACAAACACGAGGACACAACCTGTGTCACCTAAGCGCTGGAGGGCTATCGCTTGCCTCGTAGTGGAGAGGGTCACATGGGAGTGCTGGCTCACGAGTGACCAGGAAGATGGCACAGGGCTCGGAGCAGAGGAAAGGCTTGCCGCCTTGGGAATGACAGGGGACGGAGTGTGGGTCCTTATGGGACCTCGGGTATGTGTCCTAAGACAGCTCCCTCTGTGTAAGCCATGCTCCATCCTAGATACAGGGGAGCATGGCCAGGACAGGGGATCATCACGCAAGGAGGAGGGGGGAGGCCAGGAGGGCTAGCTCGAGAGGGCAGCCAGAGCTGCTGAGGGCGGCCTGGCCTGGCCTGTGGCAGTCTCATATTTTGGGTGCCGACCCTGAACATCCATGAGAATGGGAGGGGGCCCACAGGCTCTGAGAAGGGCACGTGGGAAGGAGTGAGTGACAGCACAACCCGAGTCCAGCCCCATGGCACCCTCTGTCTCTCTAGTCTAGAGGGTGAAGAAGCAGGCATACCCCGATGTGCCCCAAGGCTGTGCGAGCGTAGAGCTTTGCTGGACTGGCACCCAGGCACCCAGATGACTGTGGACTATGCAGAGGGCCCAGTGGAACCAGCGAGGGGCAGGGAAGAGGGAGGTCCGGTCCAGCCCCAGGGAGAGGTAGTTCTTGGGGCAATGGAGGACTTTGAAAGAGCTGAACCAGGAGCACTTGGAAAATGGGCTGCATGAAGCAGGACCCCTGGGAATAACCTCCCGCATGGCAGGGATGGGGTCTGGACCACACCCTTCCCTGGCCTGGCGCTCAAACCCTGCCTACCAAATTGATGCACATAACTTCCCCGGGCTAGGCGGGAAGGACATTTCCAACGCGGATGGCAGGAGCTGCTACCTTTGACAGGGAACGCGGCACGTGCCAGGCGGTGTGCCAGGCACTTCGCATCTGTCACTTCACGGCATCCTCTCAGCACCCTATGAGGTGGGTCCCGCTACTCTTCCCATCTCGCCAGGGTGTACACGGGTCTGGAGGAGGCGGGTCGTGTGGCTAGGGAGAAAGGCAAGCTAGTCATCAATGCCGGGCCATGAGCACGCACAGTGACAGCTCTGTCCGAGCGCAGCTCTGAGGGGCCACGCTAAAGCCAGCCCACAGGTCAGAGGACAAGCAGCTGATGAGGTCCCTGTTCTCTCAGCTCAGTGGGGTTTTGCAGGTGCAGGCCTGCGAGTTTGGGTTTAACACTGCGTCTGGGGCAGAGGGGATTAACAGCTCCTTTTAATTGCCCAAATAAGGGACCCAGCAAGCCGTTCATAGGAGTAGGTTTCTGTCCCTTCCCACATGGCCTGGCCGGGCAGCACCGGCCCCCACGGCCCACATGCCAGCTGTCATTCCGACACAGCATCTCCCCGCTCCCGACACTGCAGACCGACCCTTTGGCCCTGGACCCAACGCACAGGTTGCAACACAGCGGAACCGAAATTCCACACGCTTCTTCGAAGCACTCCTTTAACAGAGACCAGTCACTTCCCCCTGAGGCCCCGGCTTGGTCGGCTCACCCAGTCCCCCTCTTCCTCCTGGCTACTGGGTGAGACCACAAATGGGGCACCCCCTCCCGGTGGCTCCAGAAATCTGATTGGCAGGAACGAGGGCACCCAAGGAAGGGTGCGGCACGTCCAGCTTGTTTCAAACCGCAGACACGGTCCACTGTCTCTAGGCATGCGGGCCCGTGGGGGGCTTCGGGGGAATTCAGTGGGGGAGGCAGGTGGCAGGAAAGAGGGGTGCAGGCCCTAGTTCCATGCCTCTCTCCCTGTTCTGAGGGAGGGGCCCTGGGGCTCATGCCCAGTGCCCCAGGGTCACCATGGGCCTTGCCCAGGGTGGGCACGCTGCCAGGAACATCTAACGAGCCCCCAGGGATGAGGCAGGAAGCTGCCTCAGGCCATGCTCACAGAGTGAGCCTGTTCGGTCACCAGGGCATTCCCCTCTGGGGCACCCAGCCTGACACGTAGATGGTAGGGGGCCAGGAGGAAGCCCAGTGGGGCGGGAACTCGGGCAGTGGTGCAGCCCAGCGAAGCGTGGCTGTGTGCTCAGGCTCAGACCCTGCGGTGCTGCCAAGCCATGCCAGTGCTTTGGTGGGACTAGAAAAGAGGTCCCCTCGGGGCAGACCCAGGCTTGAGAGCACAGCAGAGGGTCTTTTTCTCCAGGACGCACAGCTTGGAAAGCAGAGTATGGACTATACAGTTCCACCCCTCAGCAGGGTGCCCGTGTGCAGTGCACAAATTATGTGCCATTGCTGGCAGTCCTCTGGGGGTTAGGATTTTTTTTTTTTTTAACATATGAATTTTGAAGGGATATGGACATCCAAACCATAGCACCAAGTGACCCGTGCAGAGGGTGCTGGCATGAGACAGAACGGAAGCCCATACTATGGCCTGGCAGTGGTCACGAATTTGTGGAAGTGGGCCGGGTCCCGGTGCTGTGTGGGTACCACTACCAACGGTTCCAGCTGCTCTCGGTTCCCCTCACAGCTCCCCAAGTCTATCTTTCAGTTCCCCATCCAGTTCCGGAACTGGACACAGGCCTGGCACCTCTGACATGGCCCCGTGGGCTAGCCCAGCTTTCCCAGGACCATAAATGGACTCCGCTGAGCATCTGTCCCCACCTCATCTCACCTGCTCCCAAAGCTGTGAGGGTCTGAGGGCAAAGGGAGTTGTGGCCACAACAGAAAAACAACGAGGCAGCAGGCCTGGGTCCAGAGATACCTGTTTATCTTCACTGAACAAGCAGGACACCCAAGGGGCTGTGGTCAAACTAACGCACCAGCACTGCTCCGCCTCAGGCAGAATGGCCCCAGCCCTGTGCAGGACGCACCAGAATGAAGCCTGTGCTTAACTCGGAACAACAATGGAAGCTAACACTTACTGGGTGGTTTCCACGTACCCAGCCCTGTGTCCTAAGGACTTTTCAAACAAAAACTGAATTTACTCCTCACTCCCGTGAGGCAGGTGCTATTATCATCCCTGTTTGACAGATGAGGAAATCAAGGCCCAGAGAGGCTGGGCGGCTTGCTCAAGGTCACACGGCCCTAAGTGGCGGAGGTAGGATTTGAGCAAGGCCATCTCCTGAACTCCACCCTGCCCTGTTTCACATAGGGGTTCTCAGAGTCACTAAGTTAATTTAAGTGCTGATCTGCTCGTGTTTTCTTTTGCAAACAGGGCGCTTTTACGGGTGGGGATGCTATAAGAGAGAGGTCTGCTGCGGTTTCGGTCTGCAACCTCTAATTTATAGGTCCTTGATTCTAATTCATAAAGCGTGACGACGAGTTAAATGAAGGGCTTGGAGAAACACCATCTGTCGGGGGCCTGTATTTGCTCTCTGTCCCCGTAATACACCTAGTTTCATGAAATTTCCAAGATAGCCTTTCAAGGTACCTGTGACTGCCGATTTTGCAGAGGAACAAACTGAGGCCCAGGGAGAAGGGACTTCCTTGCCCTGTCGTAAAAACAGCCTTGGAATCCAGGTCCCTCTGCTTTCAAAGAGGAATTGAAGCAGCAACCGGATAAAAGGCAGGTTAATGAGAGCCGAGAGCAGAGGGCTGGAAAGGGAGGGAGCCACAGAGCAGATGTGAGGCCCAGGCGAGGGACCGGGGCACCGGCATGGCACTCCTGGGTCACTCTGAGGACCTTTCCAACTTTCAGGACCTGGGGGTGTCAGCGCCCAGGCTAGCCCCAACCGTGTCCCACTGGGACAGGGAGGGAGGCTGGGGCACTGGCCCTGCCGCAGCTCCCAGTCCTGCTGCGACTTGCTGGAATACCACAACCCCAGTGTTTACGGGGCTGCGAGCTCGGGGCGGCACCGCGGCTGGCTCTGGTCAGCATCAAAGACAAGCAGATGGGCAGGCGGACCGGCGGGCAGCCAGCACCCTCCGGGCCTGCCGCGCCGAAAGGGCGCCTTACGAGGGGCGCGCAGGGGCGACAGAGCGAGCGAGGACCCCCACCCCGCCCATTACAGGAAGGGAAGAAAGAGGCCCGCGCCCCCACGGCTGCCCTCTCCTCTCCTTCCCTCCCTCCCCGTAGCGCGTTGAAAGGAGGAGGGGTCCTCGTGAACCCCACGCCTCCGACAGGCCCCCAGCCTCCTTTGTCACAGCAACCTCGGCATGAGGCACCTCGGGCCGCCTCCCCTCCCCGGGCCCCGGCCCGCGACCCCGTGGGGTCGCCCCGGCACTCACCCAGCGGCAGGCTGATCCGGGGGGCGGACGCCAGGGTCGCGGGCGGCAGCGGCGGCAGCAGCAGCAGCAGCAGCAGGAGCGGCGGCGGCGGCGGGCTCCCCCGGGCCATCGCGGCGCGCAGGGCTCGGACAGCGACGCTGTCCGCCGGGCTCCGGCTCAGGTGGCTCAACTGGACTCGCCGGAGGCGCCCCCGCCCCTAAGTCCGGCCGTGGGCCTGAGGGTGGGGGGACGGGTCACGTGGCCGCCGCGGTCGCTCGCCCCTGCGACCCCCGCAGCACGGTCCCCACTGCCTGCTCCGAGGAGGCTCGCGGCGAGCGCCGGACAGAGGGCGGCGCCGGGGGAGGAAGAGGGGCGGGCAGACCTGCCCCTCCCTGCGCCGCTCCCGGCCCTGCCCGCCCCTTCCCTCTTCCCCCTTCCTCCTTCCTGGGCGCTGCGGGCAGGAGGGGCGCCCGCGGGGTGCGAGCCTGGAGGGGCCAAGCCTGGGGATCCCAAGGCGCCGAGGCGGCCGGAGCGTGGAGCGCGGGGAAAAGCGGACCCTAGGTCCCGCCCCCACCTTCGGACCCTCCCACCGGCGCCGCAGCCCCCTTCCGGCCGCTCTGAGACCCTCCGCCAGCGCTGGTTTGGGAAAACGCGCGGGTCTCTCCCACTGAGCGCCCCGTGAGGGGTTGGCCCGGGGCTGGCCCTTTATCCCCGCCCGCCTGCCTCCCCCGCCGATGCTCCTGGCACCCACTCGTCCGTGACCGAATGAACTCAGCCGAGCTCGTGCTGACGCCGGGGCTACTTGCCTCAGTCTAGTTTCTGCACGGGTCAGTCCACCTGGGGTCTTGGCTGCGTCCCCTGCAGGCCCAGCACTTGGTCCCGGCACGCCGCGGGGCGTGCGCACTCAGAGTTCTGTCCACACGAAGCCAAACCTCGGGTGGGGGAAGCGGGCAAGATTAGCTTAAGTGGAATAATAGGATTTAATGTACTGCCAAGGGGGTAAGACCTCCTTCACAACCTGCACGTGGCCCGCAGGGTCAAGTACTCCGGAAGGCTGGAGTGGATCCCAGGGGCACCCACTTGGGGAAGGCATGGGTCCATCACCCCCGACATCCCCAGGGGTGGAGCCAGTCCTGCAGAGACCAGGGATTTCAAAAGGCAACCTGGACCCCTTAGCGGGTCCTGAAATGAATTTAGTGGCTCCCTATCGAACATTAGCAAAAACATAGGAACAGAGCAGAAAGTATCAGAGGGCAAAGATCATAAAAAGGATAAGTAAGCTTTGGGAAACATTTTCGACTCTTCCTAAGTGTGAACAGGATCACAGTAAAATGTAATTCTTCCTGTACTTAAGAGTGAAAACAGTTCAAAACCTTGCTATTCTCGCTATTCATTTCCATGGCAGTGGGGACAGTTTCTCCAGGAATTAGCTGCAATCCTGGGAAAGTTCCTCTTAAACCCCAGCCAAAATAAGCTTCCTCAGAGCCACCACCAGGGCCTGCCACGTCCCCTCTCACAGGGTGGCTGTCAGGGTGGGCACAGCACGCACACGGTCCCAGGTCTCCTCCCTTGCAGCCACGCTCCCCCACACTCTATGACTTCTGTGCCTCTGTCCCAACACCCTTCTGTGGACATGGGCCAGGCTAGCGGCACTCCTTTTAAAGGGGCTCCCAGCAGTGGACACAGAATTCAACGTGGGATGTGGGCAGCACCAAGTACCCCCAGCTCTAGCACTGACCAGGCCTTGGGCACTTGACAACCATGTCAGTGCTGTCAATCCACCTTTAGCCAATGACACCCAAGCTTCGATCTGCAGCAGGGACCTCTGTCCTGAACTCCAAATGGCCTCGACATTTCCACTGGCTGTTTTGTCTAGCAGGCGTCTCAGAGCCAACGTGTCCCAAAATGAGCTCCTGATTGCTGTCTCCCCAAAATGAGCTCCATCTGTGTGAGTCTTCCCCCTCTCACTTAATAGTAAGCCATCCTTGAGTTGCTCAGGTTAAAAACCTAACTCCCTTTTCTCTCACTCCCCATATCTAATTTACCAGCAAGTCCATAAACTGACCACTTACCACCTCCAGGGGCCTAGACCACCCTTTTATTCCTGCTTACTGCGAGGGCCTCCTTATTGGTCTTCCCTGCTTCTACTCCTGCTCTCCTGCAATCTTTCCTCAACTCAGCAGAGTGACTCTTACAAAAAACAAAGCCAGGTAGGTCATGGAGCCCATCTGCTCACGACCCTCCCTCCGATGGTTGCTGTCTCCCCCAGATGAAAAGCCAGAAAACTTACAGAGGATTGCAAGGTCCATGTTCTCCTCACCCTCACAGCCACTTCGCTGCCTCCCCCACTCGCTCTACCCAGGCTTACAAGCACTCTGCTGAGACCTTTGCCCGCCCTCCCGGGGCTACTCCCTCCTCTGCCTGGAGCATTTTTCCCTCATGGCCACAAGACTGAGTCCCTTGCTTCCTCCGAATCGTGGCTCAAAGATCATCTTTCCTGATGGATCGGAATTTTCCCCAATATACCCCTTATCCTCAGATTTTCTTTTCAAAGCATTCATCACCTTCTATTATACTATATGATTTACTTATTTGTTGTGGTTTTTCTTTATTGTCTGAACTTCCCACCTGTCCTTCTACTTCCAAAATGACTAAGCAGGGGAGCAGGGAATGTTACTTATCTGGCTTGTTAGCTCACATACCCCAAGCGTCTAGAACAATGCCGGGCATGCAGTGGTCCCTCAGGAAGTATTGGCTGGACGAATGCAGGCAGCCTAAGAGTCATGTAATGCTGCTGGCTCATGTTAGTCAACAACCAGAGCTATTTTTTGATATCACCTTTGGTTCAGTAAAGAATTCCCCCAAACTTGAAATTATGCAATCATCTTTTTCAACCTAAGCACAGGACTGCGCATTGATTTCTTTTAAATCTATTGGTTCTGGTCCAGATTTCATCCTATTGAGGTTATTCTGAATATTGATTCTATTATTATACATTTGGCTTCCTCTCCCAGTTTTGAGTCATCTGTAAATTTGATAAGTATTCCTTATGCCTTTATTCAAGTCATTGATAAAAATATTGGATGAACAGACCTAGTACCCAGTTCATGGTTTCTAAATAGCATTGTCAAATAAAAGGTACCAGGACTCCCTGGAGAAATGAAAGGGAAAGTAAAAAGTGCACCTGGGACATTTTGTTGAGCCAGAAAGCAGTGAGGTGATCAAAGACTAATGGGGTCATGTCAAAAGGGCATAGGACCAGCTTGAGGACCAAACTTGGGACAATTTGAGCATCAAAAAGCATAATAGAGTAATGGTTTCTAATGCATGAAAATAAAAGCAATCCATTAGTCCGCAGTGACACTCAGAGAGACACAAAGAAAGAGAAGAAACAGAAAGGAAGCTTTTCTTTGCAGAAAAATGCTAGTTGATAAATGTAGAAGAAATGATAGAATTGGAAAATTCAAATTCAAGCAAGGATCGTCATTGGATGCGAAAGCATCGGCTGGAAGAATGTTAGGAAACTACATATAAACAACGTCTCAAAGTGTGTCCCACAGATGAGTTACTAATTACCAAAGCGAAAATGTAGCTCTGACTGACGGTCACCATCTTAACCAAGTGGTTCAAATTAGCATCACCAGTAATGGGACCTCCTGACATCATTTACATCCTGACATGATACAATCAGAAATATATAACATTGTCAACCTTGTAGCATTCTTGTCAAAAGTGTTTAACCCGGATCTAATAACGAGGACACGGATGAATCCAGCACTCTTAAAGACAACCAGGCTCACTCTTCAAAAAGGTCAATCTGATGAAAGGCAAAAAGACAGGACTGTTTTAGGTTAAGAAACTAAAAAGCCAGTATAATCAAATACAAGATGTGTATCTTGATTGAATCCTGGGGAAAAAAAAAAAACTATAGAGCAACTGGGCAAATTTTCAGATGCACTCTGTATTAGAGGATATTATGCATTATGGTGCATGTCTTGAGTACGATAATAGTAGGTGTTGTGGTTGCAGGAGACTGTCCCTGTCCTTTGCAGACATCTGCTGAGGTTTTGAGAGGTGACGTGTCATGATGTCTGCAACTTACTTTCAAACGATTCAGCAAAAACATATGTGTGTATTAGAAAGAGTGAGCAGATCTGAGGCAGTTTTAACAATGGGTTAATACAGAAAAGCTATGGGTATTTTGTAGGTTTGGGGGCGGGGATTGGGATTGGGTGAGACAGGGCCAAGAACAGAGCCCAACACCGCAAGAGACTTCCATCAGGGTTAAAACTGCTCGATATCCTTTGTGGGTTGAGCAACTGGCTAGGTCTCCCCCTGATTGCACTATGCAGCCCCCATTTCTCCATTTTATCCATAAGAATCTTGTGGAAAAAACTTGCAAGATATCGCGCTGAAATCGGGGAACTGGCTGCAGTATTTCCTTCTTCTATGTTCTGCTTAGGTCCAGAGGAGCGGCACGCACCGAGAGACCGCATCAGGCCTCTTCTAAAAGGGCAGCAAGGCCGGTTTGCCCTAGTATCCTGGTGACATCAGGATTGTGTGACTGTTGTGCTCATCCCTGAGGACAAGAGGCAGGGGCTGGTGCAGCCTCGCTTGGTGGTTGATTATATTCTGCTCATGGCTATGCGAATGCTTTCAGTATGTCTCATGCCGAGTAGGTAGGTGGCAAGCCCCGTGAGGACAGAGACAGGTCCTCTGTCTTCAGAAGCCCCTCCACCAAGCATAGCGCTCCAGTAGCAACTCTGCAGGGCTGACAAATAAGGGACCCGACTGTTGGCCTGGAGGGGAGCCCTCCACAGACACCCCCAGCATGGCAGCCTCGGCCCCTGTGGGCTCCAGTGTCTTCTATCAGTGTGCCAATTTGTTCTCCCAGACTGGAAAAAAAACAAAACAGGAGGATGGCTGACAGAGAAAAACCTCATTCGAGCTGACTTCCTGTGGGCTAAGTGTGGTTCCCAAGCCGACGCTGTGTCTCCTGCTCCCCTTTGCCACTCTTGGACACGGGCAAGTCTCTCTCGGCCAGGATGTCCCTGTTTATAAAGAGCTCAGGGGGCGGCTTGGAAAGAGAGTATAAAAAGAGACGAAGAGAAAAGTAACCCTTCCTCCGTGCCCACCTCTGGCAAGATGAAGTCACCACCACGCCTGGTCCTTTCTCCTTCCACTCACACAGCCTCGCCTTCCTGCCAGCCTCATCCTCCTCCCGTGTCTGTCTGTCTGTGTCTTTCTCTCTCTCTCTCATTCATACATACACACACATAAGGACAAAAATGCACGTATAAAAGGTACATAGGAAAACATACAAAGAGGACAAACAAAACTTCTCCATGGTGAAAAATGCCAGTAGAGGAGGCACAGGCCAAGGGAACATCGGGAATGATGAGAATATTCTACACCTTCGTTTGAGTGTCGGTTTCCCAGGTGTATACAAACATTAAAATGTTTAAGGTGTACACTTCAGAGGTGTGCATGGTCCTCTCTGTAAATTTATACCTTATACCTGTTATGGGAGGAAAAAAAAAAAAGCCAAAAGCTGAGAAAAGAAACCTCACCCGTAGAATCAGGTGGAAGAAGACAAAAAAATGAGAAAGAGAAAAGAAAGAGAAATAAGAAAGGCTACGAGAGGAAGAGAAAACAATGGGAAACATGGTTAAAAATACATGTGCCTGCTCTCCGTCTAACCTGGTGAGCACACAGGAAAAGGCACAGGGCAAGGGTTGGCGGCGGAAGGGTCAGTCCAGATAGTCAGCCTCTCCACGATCGATACTCAGTCACCATCTATAGGGACAGCCTCTGCCCAGGTGCAGGCTGGCCATGTCCTTGGGCACGGATGGTCCCCACCAGGTGGCCCCCAGCCCGGCCGGCCTGCTCTCATTCCCACTCAGGGAACCTGGCTCTGCAGCTCCCATAATTCTACTCTGGGAGTCATTGCTTTGTTTGTTGGCAGTGGGGGAGGGGCATCCTGCCGTGCCCAGTGGAGCTTGAACCCAAAGGTCCTACCCACCCCCTCCTGGAGTAGCACTCCTCCCTGGTCCCGGGTTCTGGCTGGCAAGCTGCCCAGCCTCGTAGACACAAACTGGCTGCGGCCCAGCTCCACGGGCCTTGGCTCCCTGCCACCGTCCCCTCGTAGCCCTGAGCCCTCCTCTCATGCCAGCCTGCAACTGCAGCACCCCGCCCTGCCCTGGCTGGGGAGCACGATGCTGATGCGTCCTCCCCAGGGGTTGGGCAGCGGCTCAGCTGCAGCATTTTGATGAGGAAGTGACTGACACCAGCTGGCACACCCTTGTGTGTGCTTTTAAATCAGCCAATGACTTCCAGATCCTGGTGGCTGGGAGCCTCCTTGGGGCAGTGCCCTCCACGATAGAGGGCATCCCCAGGCCAACATTAATATGGCCTCAGATCTCACAGGCAACCGTTCCCCAGGGTCTGGAAATAAGGGTAAATGGCCTTGTTTTCGTTCCCCAAACTGTATTCCCTTCCTCTGGCCCCTTGTGTTTCCCGCTCTGATAAGTGGTAGAATCTGGTGGCCAAGCACCCTGGTTCCTTCATCGGAAGAAGAATCTCAGTGCCAGACGTTACCTGGTGGACTGCGAGCCAGTCACACCGTCTGCCTGAACCTCAGCTTCCTCATCTGTGAGACAGGACTCCGTGGCCATCAGGAGGGCTGACGCGAGTGCATATAAGGAACTGGCTGCGCTGGCATTTGGTGGATGAAACACGGACAAAGGCAAGCTCATTACATTACCAGCTCCCCCCACCCATCCCAGCAGCCTCCGCCTCAATAACTTTGTTGCACAGCCCGGAGGACCCCCTCTGGGCTCTCCCTCAGGCCCAGCTGCCTCTTACAAACCCAGTGCTGAGGCTGCAAGTCTCACAAGGAGAAGAAACCAGCCTGCCCAGCCCAGGCCCCAGGTGCTCCTGCTGTGGTGAGCAGCCCGCCACCCACCACCCCATCGCCACCCCCGCTGAGGCCTGTTGGGGCCTGAGCTGGCCACTCCCTGGGAGGGGATGCCCTGCCCCATGGGGCTGTGGTGCAACCAGCAGGGCTCAACCTGTCTCTGCCTGGACGTGGTGGAACATGAAGTTGCCACTGTCACTGCCCTGCCCCCAGCGCGAGTTCAGGAGGGGCCGTCTGCCTGTGCCTGCAGGCCTGATCGCCTCAGGGCCTCGAGAGCTTGGTGCATAGGCTTGACTGGTGCTTGGCATCTGCCACCCTGAAGGCACACAGTGACTGCTTAGTGACTCTCTTTCCTCTGAAACCACTGCAGCAGCTCGTAGCTGGAGAGGGATGGTCTAGGCCAGGTGAGGGTGCGGAGCAAGAAGCACAGGGTCTAGGAGAGAGTTTAGGCTTCTAATTTGGCTTATCAGACCTAGACCCCTCCATTCCCAAGGCCTCAAGAAATCAGGAATCTACCTCCCCATTTGCCCACCGAGTTCTTCCTCCTTAAACCCCACTCTGACCCCAGACCTCTGCTCATTGCCTCTTGAAGGGAAAGAAGGCCCAGGCCAAGGCCCTTTGTCCGCACCGAGGAATGCCCTTCTTTTCCGGAGACTCAAGGCTGTCCCCTCGGCTTCTCCCTGCAAGGAGTTTCCCTGTCACCTCCGGTCACTTAGCGGCTACCATCCTTTTTCCCAGACAGAAGGCCTTGCTCTTGGTCCCAGTGGTACCTGCAAGGTAGGCCAAGACAGGACAGCCACCAGGGTGCTGGGAGATGGACAGGCGCATGCCACTGATTTCTCACGGCTCCAAAGCCTGCACTATCGCCCTGCTTTGTCACTCTCGGTGGCGGTGTGCCCACTTGCTACCTTAAAGCAAAGGCATCAGGACACATTTGTAGAGAGCGGGTATGAGAGTGGCACCCATGACCCACGCTGAGGCAGGGAACTTGTGCACCCGCCACCCAGGCCCGTGACTCCTTATGACTTCTGGCAGCACTATTTCTACGCTTTGAGTGAGCATCGGGCTGGAGGCCACTATGAGGCTCCAGTGGGCCCAGCTTGGCCCTAGCAGAGGTACTGTATGGGGCTTGGACTGGGGGCCAAACCCACCCAGCCACACAGGCTGGGAGCTGTGACCTGAACCCCAAGAACGATATGCTGTTCTGTAGGAGGGATCAGAGCTTTCATCTGATTTCAAAAAGACCATTGTCCCTTTTCCCTCCTGTCAAAAGGTAGAGGACCATTTCTTTCAGGTTTGTTAATCTGCAGACACAGGGAACTTTCAAAATTAGCCTTTATCAGGTAAAAAGAAGGCATAGACCTCATTTTGGAGTTGTATAGCCTTAATATGAATTATTTGGCAAACTATTTCCCTAAAGCAAAGCTGCCATTTACAAGGCTAGCACTCATGGAGCGTTTTCTATAAGTGAGCTGCTGTGCTGGGCTGCTTGCATTCAATCATTTATTGAATTCTCACGACAAAGTGAGCTAGAAATGATTGTACTCCACTTTATAGATGAGAAACTGGGGCACAGAGAGGCTCAGGGACTTGCTGAGGTCACACAAGTGGTAAGTCGGGGCTGGGACCAGAACCCAGATCTGATTCTAGAACCCACAGAGATACTGTATCTACAGCTGGCATTTCAACCAGGTTTTGTCTCATGTCACAGCCATCCTCCTTTGATGAGAGAAGCTGTTATCCCTTTCCTTCCTCCCTTCTTTCCTTCCTTTCCTTTCCTTCCGTTCATTCATTCAACAAATATTTCTTTGTACTTGCTGCCTTCTAAGTATTGATGAAATTAAAGGAAACAGCCATGGTCCCCGCACCCCACCCCACCGAGCTTACAGTTCATCAGGATCCTTTAAACTCTTATTTCCAGAAAATACCCTCCCTCGCCACATTTCTTTGGACACACTGACTCATTCCTTTGTCTCCAACAAAGGTAGTGGCCAGGGCCAACCTGGCAGAGCCTCAGACGTGCTCCCAGACTTCAGAGGCTAGAATCAGGCTGTTTTCAACTGATTTCCGGGGTTGCTCCTCTGGGGAGGGGGGGGGGGCGTCTGCACTCTGCTCAGATTTCCACTAAAGCACTCATTATGCTGTCGTGAAATGCTCATTTACACATCACCTCCCTCTCTTCCTGCCTCTTCTACCAGCTCCCTGAGTGCAGGCACCAGGCCAGCCTAACTCCGATTTTTCATCTCTGGCCCCCAGTGCCAGAGCCTGGAAAGAGCAGGCACCCAATAAGTGTTTACTGAATGCATCAATGAGTTTTTGCCTCTAGCTGATGGGCTCAAATCATTTCCCAATCATTCATTCGGGTGTTCCTTCCTGGGTCTCTTCCCAGCCTTCCTCCCATTCTTTCACCAGAAAAGACACCTCACTGACGTGGGAAGTCCCGTACTCCTGTTTCAGGGCAGCCAGAAGGTTTCTTGTCCGTACAGTCCCAACAGCCTTTTTGGCTTCGGAAGAGATGGCATTTTGGATAGCTGGGGAATGCCTGGCTCCTGGAGATGTTTTTTCGGCAATCCTCTCAGACACTACAATGAAAGCAAAGCCCCAGGGAGCAGGGAGAGGGATGAGAGCTTCCCTCTGATTTTCATCTGCACACCAGGGAGAGAGACTCTCTCTGAGGTTTCTCCCGGAGGCTCCAGCCTCTGTACCCCATCTTTACTTGTCTGTTGCCTTTGTCCTGGTCATTAGATCACCTGTCACCAAAGGAAACAGCCACGGAGACTGGGTTCAAATTCTGATCTTCCCAAGTCCCTGTTTCGTTCTGGGAAATAATTTAATCTCTCTGGGCCAGTTTCTCCTATGAAAATAAGGGGTGGGACTAGGTGGATTTCTCAGTCTCTTCCAGTTCTTAAGCATTTGTGGAATAAAATAAAATTTTAATCGTGCACTTCCTTCCCTGTCCTTATGGCATTCGACGCTTACAAGAATTATGTGATTTGTAAGTCAGAGGGCACACTGGCAATTACAGGTGCATAAATGTGAGTAGAGGTCGATGACTTTCCCAGGTGACCCAGGGGTCCTGAGTCCTTTTGCCAGAACACAGTGGCTCCAGGGAGGACACTAAAGCCACGTCATTTCCAGGATCCTCACTTACTTTCTCTCCTAACCCTTAAATCTACCTTGTCACTCAGAGAGAAGCAGCAGCCATGACAAAGAGCCTAACTCAGACGTCATACCCATGACCAATCCTAGGAAGGGTCCAGGCCTTCCCCAAATCCCAAACCGATTTCCCTCCAGACCAAGATTCCTGCCTCTCGCTTCCAGGTGTGGGAGTAGGGGGTGGTGTAAGAAAGGTAAGGGCCCCAGTGGCCAGGAGAACGTGGGCCTAGCCTCCTGCGCTGCCATGGCAACAGGCTCCCCCAGAGGCAGCCGTAGGCGCACATCAGAACTTGCAGGTGGGGCCCTCTTGGAGACAGCCCCGCGGGAGGTGGGGGAGGTGGCAGTCCCGACGACTTCTCCCGGTCCGCCCCCTCCCCGGGCCGCGCCGGCTCTCCTCTGTCCTGGCCCCTGCGCCTACCTGAGTGAGGGTGTCCCGGCTCGCGCGAGACCACCGCCACGGCAGGGCCACCTCCCGCACTGTCCCACGCTCGTCCTGGCTGTTCCAGGCCAGCCGGACGCCCTCCTTGGGGACCTGGAGCGTCCACGGGAACACCCTCGGTCCTGCGCACCGTCCCCGGAAATGCGAGGCTCCGGCCAAGCCCCGCCCCGCCCGTGTTTACGGGAATTGTCCCCAGGAGTCCAACAGCCCCCCCCCCCCGCACCCCCGCCGCTATGACCCGCCCTCGGGCGATGACAGCCACTCTGGACTCGTTGCTGTCCGCCTGCCGTTCCCCAGCGGGGACCTGCCCCCGCGGCCGCAGCAGGCGGTGGGGTCGGAGGGGCTGCGCCCTCCCTGACCGTGGGAGGCCTGGCCTCTCCTGCGCCTGGCCTGCGTCCTGCGGGGGACAGTGAACCTAGCTGGAACACGGCGGGGCTGGCGGGGCTGGCTGGGACCCTAGACATACTACCACCTGGCTGGCAGCGTTATCTCGGGCGAGTTCCTTAACCTCTCTGAGCCTTCATCTGCAAAGCGGGCGTCAAGGACAGTAGGGACCTCACAGGGCTGCGGTGAGCAGTGCCATCATGTAGGCGCACACTTGGCACGCGGTCAGATCTCCATAATGGAGGTATTGTCTGCGGTAGGAGCCAAGTGAGAGCAGGCAGAGCCGCCCTGCACGAAACCACCCACGTCCCCGCCAGGTCAGTGGGGCTGGCCCCGTCCCTCGCCCTGTCACGGGCCGCGCTGTGATAGTGGAACGAAACCAGGAGTCCTGCGGGAGGGGCGAGAGATGCGGTTATAAACGTTTTAGCATTTAGCGAGTGACCTTGGCGCTTGTCCTGGCTGTCCTGTCTCCCAGGAAAGTCACCGCTGCTCTCAGGGCGGTTCCTGAAACAACCAATTCTGGACAGTGAGTGGCAGAGCTGGCGGGAGCTGGCTGGTCAAGGGGCTGGAGAAACCAGACGCCACTCGCCAGCATCTTCCCCCGCCAGGCTAGGCTGAGTGGCACTGCTCCCCTGCCACCTCCCCTGTAGGCAGAGCTGGTGAGGGGCTGCCAGCTCCATGGTTAGTGCTCCCCCATTAAAAAAAAAAAAAAAGGTTTTGTTGTCTGACCGCAAAAGTGAACATATATTTACTATAAAAAAGGTGGAAAAGAGAAACACGTAATGAAAAATATCACCCGTCATTTCACTCTACCCAGAGACTGGTAGTGCTAATATTTTCTAAAACTTTTTTTTTGAGATATATTTACATGTAAAGTGCACAAGTCTTAAATCTACTGGTTTTAATATTTTGGTGAATATCCCCCTGTCTCTTTTCTGCACAGTTATACACTGATCTGTTTTAGAAAAAGGATTATTTAGTACATACTCTTTTGTAACTTTACCATAGTAATGTAGCATACATTTTTAAGCAAGTCTCTATTATTAGACATTGGACTTGTTTAATTATTCATTGTGGTAAGCAAGGTCCAGAGGAGCATCCTTGTCAAGGAGCCTTTCTGCACTCTCAATTATTTTCTTTTGTTCCCTGTATTCTTTCTTCCTCCTCATTGTCATCCAATGAGTAGTAAAACATACTGTTTTATAGTTGAGAGAATGCACTTCACTTGTGCAAATGGCCTGCACAATCATGCAATCATTTTATTAGCTCTGCCGTCCAAATAATGCTGGGGGTGGGGACAGGAGGATCTCCAATATTCAATAATTCCAAGTTCCCTCACACACAGCACATCTGTCTTGCTGATCACAGGCTGCTCTGAGGAGCTCCTGGAATCTAGGTTCCCCAGGGGCTCAGAGCTTCAGGGGCCTAAGCAACCTGGGCCTATTCTGTCCCCAGAACAGGCCAGAGCTTCGGAAAAGAATGCTGTCCACGACCTCCCCTCCCCTCCCTTTCCTCCCCATCATCCTTTCTTTTTCCCTTTCCACCTTTGCCCATCCCTCCTTCCTGCCCCCTTTTCCTGACTCTAACCTTCTTCCAGAAAAAAAGGGGAAAATCTTTAAAGGATGGAAAGAAGGCTGTATCTTCAATGTTATTGATCCCCTCCTCCTCCCCACTCTTTTCTGGCCCTGGACCTCAGGTGCAGAGAGGCTTGAGTTAATCACCTCTCAGCTCACAGCACATGTCCCGGAAGGTCTGCTCAGGGTCCCTTGATGAATGTAGCTGTTCATTTCCTTTTGTCCTTTCCACTCTCCCTCCCACTCCCTCCCCCATAGGCTGCCACTCTAAGGTATTGAATATACATGCTTTGTTCCTATGCGTTCTTGCAAAAGGCATATTGTGGAATTGTATACGTGTGCTGTTTTTTTTTAATCTTTTTATTTCTAAATAATTATAGATCCACAGAAAGTTACACAATAGTAAGTACACAGTGTCCCCAGCTTTCCCCAATGGTGACATTCTAGAACTGTAGTACTACAGAAAAATCAAAAAACTGACGTTGGTATAATACTGTTACGTAGACTAGAGACCTTATCGTTCCATTTCGCCAGCTTTTACAGGCTGTGTGTGTGTGTGTGTGTGTGTGTGTGCGTGTTGTGTGTGCTACTCTATTCAATTCCATGGATAGATTTGCATAACAGCCACCCCAACTGCGACACGGAAGTGGTACCCTGCATAGTCACACCCCCGCAACTCAGGTCTGTGCTCTGGCAACCACGAACCTTTCCTCCATCTCTAGTTTGGTGGAGAATGTTACAAAACGAAAGCTTTTGAGGCTGGCTTTTCTCACTAACCACAGTACCCTTGAGACGCATCCACGTTGCCCTGTGTACCCTTAGTTCTTCCCTTGTCATGGCTGAGTGGTACTTCATGGCATGTGTATACCAGGGACGAACTATTCGCCCACTGAAAGCTATCTGGGTTGTTTCCAGCTTGGAGCTATTACAAATAAAGCTGATGTGAACATTCACGTACAGGTTTTTGTATGAACGTAAGTTTCATTTTGGGGGTATACGTGCACCAAGGGTGCCATTGTGAGGTCTACGGTAAGTGCATGTTTAATTTTATAAGAAATTGCTGACCTCTCAGCCACATGAGGGTACAGAATAAAGAAAGCCATCTGGGAATCAGAGAGAGCACACCTACCAAACCACCACCAAACCTGCTGGCCCCCGTGATCTTGGATTTCACAGTCTCCAGAGCGTGAGAAATAAACGCTTAAACCAAAACAAACAAACAAACAAACAAAACAAAAACAAAACGAATTGCCACAGTATTTTCCAGAGTGGCTGTACCATTTTACATTCCCAACAAAAATATATAAAAGTTCCAGTTTCTCTTCCTCCTTGCCAGCATTTGGCATTTTCGTTGTTTTACATTTCAGCAGTTCCAATAGGTGTAAAGTGGTATCCCATTGTGGTTTTAATTTGCATCTCCCTGATGGCTGATGATGCTGAACATCTTTTCATGTGCTTATTTGCGGTCCATATCCTCTCTTTGGTAAAATATCTGTTCATTTTCTTTGGCCCATTTTCTATTTGGATCGTTTTTGTATTTTTAATTAATTAGTGGCATAAAAGGCATTTTGTTATATCTCATTCTGTTTCTTAGTATTTTTATGCCGCGGACTCGTCTGTGCTGCTCTGGGTACATCGAATCTACTGCTTCTAGCTGCTGCACGGTACCCCAGGGTATGCACCCACCACATTTTAACCATCTACTCCCCCAGGAATGGACAGCCCAATTCTCTGCAACTTCCCAGTGCCACAAATAACTCTACAGTTAATGTCTTCTTGCCTCTCTACCTTATGAGCCATGTGAGAATTTCTTTAAGATTATTCACGGGATACGACATGCTCTGGGGTCACAGGCCATCCTATCTACATGCCCACCAGCCATGGATCCTCGCATCCTCCCAACTCATGGCATTTTCCAGCTGTCTAATGTTTCCAGTCTAAATGATATAAAGTTATAACATTTCTTTAACAGTCAACGTTACCAAGGTATACTTTACCACAATATTAACACAATTTGTGTGCACATTTTGATGAGTTTTGACAAATATAGACACCTGTAAGCACAATGCAAATCGGGATATGAAACATTCCCATTACCCCAAAAAGTTCCCTGTGCCCTGTACTCTCAGTCTCTCCTCCCTGCCCCTCACAACCACGGATCTGATTTATATCACTGTAAATTACTTCTGCCATTCATATAAATAGAAAACATACAGTACATGCTATTTTGTGTCTGGTTGCTTTCACTAAGCATAATGTTTATAAGAGCTGTACCTATACTTCGGTTTGGCCAACAGACATGTGAAAAGATGCTCAGCATCACTAATCACCAGGGAAATGCAAATTAAAACCACCCCACCTGTCAGAGCAGCCATCATCAATAAGTCAACAAAATAACCAGTGCTGGCGAGGATGTGGAGAAAAGAGAACCCTTGGTGGGACTGTAAATTGGTGCAATCCCTATGGAAAACAGTTGGGAGGTTCCTCCAAAAATTAAAACTAGAATTACCCTAATGACCCAGTGATTCCACTTCTGGGTATTTATCCAAAGAAATTCAAAACACTCATTTGAAAAGGTATATATACCCCTATTTTCACTGCAGCACTATTTACAATAGCCAAGATATGGAAGCAACCTAAATGTCCATCAACAGACAAATGGATAAAGAAGAGGTGCCTATGTGCAATGGGCTATTACTCAGCAATAAAGTAAAATGAAATATTACCATTTGTGACAACATGGGTGGACCTAGAGGGTATTATTATGCTAAGTGAAATAAGTCAGGCAGAGAAAAACAAATACCATATGATCTCACTCATAAATGGAATCTAAAGAACAAAATAAATGAACAGGCAAAATAGAAACAAACTCACAGATACAGGGAACGAACTGATGGTTGCCAGATGGGAGGGGAATTGGGGTGATGGGTGGGAAAAGTAAAGGGATTAAGATGTACAAACTGGTAGTTATAAAAACAGTCACAGGGATATAAAATATAGCACAGGGAATATGTCAATACGTAGAGTGCCAGGTGAGTACTAGACTAATGGCGAGATCACTTTGTAAATGATATAAATGTCTAACCACTGTGCTGCACACCTGAAATTCCACCTTCTCTGGGTTCTTAGCCTTTCCCTTTCTTTGTTCCCTCTTTACCGGATGGAGGGTAAACAATTCATTCCGATCACCTCATTGCCTCGATTCCCTGAGCTCCCTTTCCGCTATATTTTTTCCACCTTCTGGAGAAAGCGCTGGATGAGCTCTGGGATCCTCCTTCTCCGTGCCTCTTTCTGAGCGGTGACTGGGGAGGGTCACTCAGGGAGGAAGGTTCCACTGCAAATCCAGGTCAGCAATCTCAGAGCGGACCCTCAACACCTCCTGGCTGGCCTACTCATTCCTCTGGTTACCTCTCTGTACCATTGGCCGCGACAACTCCCTTAAACTTTTCTCCCTTCTCCCCAACCTTCCGACACTCTCCCTTGACTTCTCATATGAGGTAGGCGGCATCAGATGGGGTCGCCCTTATCTTTTTCCTATCTGCCCTGAGAGAGACCCAGGCTACCTTCACAAAAAAGGTGGTAGTCTGGAGATAGATGGAGAGCAAGCCAAAACCAGGTATGGAAAAAAAAAAAAAAAAAAAAAGCAGTTAGTTGGAATGTTTAAACACAACAAATTAGTGCTTTTAACACACCCACACGAATACAATGCTATCGGCAGACATATATTTGGCAATAACATCCCAAACCAGAATGCGAGTTCAGAGCTAAAAGGCCCCACCCACTCCCCAACCCTGTCCTTCGACGCCTCGCTTTTTTTTGCGACCAAATAGTGGTTCTCTTGGCCCTGGATGCAGCTGGAATCCCCTGGATAGCTGGCTGCACCTGCAGATCATGAAAATCAAGTCTCTAGGGGTGGGCCCAGCCAGTACCACTTTTTCAAGCTCCCCGGGAGATTCCAGCTTGCAGCAGAGGTTGGCAAGCCTGCCTCTCCCTCCCTCCCTCTCCACTGGCTTATTCCTAAAAGCTTTTAAGCAAGCTTAAGTCTCTCCCACAGAAAGGTGTTATTGTTTTTTGTTTTGTTTTGTTTCGTTTTGTTTTTGGTACATATACACACAGACATCCGCCCTAGGGCTCTTATCTGGAAGGTTCTCCTCCAGTTTCAAGCCGTACCTAGTTCAACAGCTTCGCACTGCTCCTCAAACCTTCCGATGTATACAGATCACATGGGAGAACTTGTTAAAATGCAGATTTAGATACTGCAGCCAGGCCAGCCAGGCCGGGTGAGGACACAGGTTCTGCATTTTAATAAGCTTTCCACGAGATGCCGAGATCCGAGATGCCGAGATGCCGATGTGCTGTCTTCAAGCAGCAAAGCCTGAGGCCCTCGCTGGAACTTCTCCCTGGAAAAGCTCCCTTGGGACCCACCCACGGAGATGAAATCTCCCCATCGGGCCCTCTCAGCCCACTGCGTCTCCCCTTCCCAGCATCTATGCTATTGTATTGATATTTGTGATTGTGATTATTGGATCACAGTTTACTCCCTCATGAATGCATGGGGCATATATATATATAATATATATATATATATATATATATATATTATATACACACACACACACACACACACACACACACACACACACATATCTGGGTTTACTTGGCCGCTCTGCCACAGAGCCTCACACAGTGCCTGGCATACAGTAGGCGCCCTATAAACATCCGTAGGACGAATGAAGGAGTACATTGCTCAATCAGTCAAAGAAACAGTTCCCGCTCCAGCCCTGAAGTCCCCGGCCATCAGGTAGGGCCTCTGCTCAGGGCTGGCCGAGCTGTCTGCCTCGTTCTCCTCTCAGTCCCTCTCCTCCCGCTAGGCCCTCTGTCCTATTCCCCAGGCCTCCTCCCCTGTGACTAGGAACTGAGAAAAATGACACTGGAGGTCTCTGGGCTAAAAGTCTCTTCTGAGCCCCAGACGTGATCTACCTCCCCAGACAACCCACAGGAAAACAGGCCCAACAAATCTTTCTGGTTCCCTGGAAACCGATCTCTTTCCTTGTTGTTGTGTGGAAAGGGTTAAAGAGTTCTGTGGAAAGGGTTAAAGTACTTGCAGAAGGCGAGGGCCCTCCCCCTGGCCCTCCCTGACAACTCTTGAGATGTTCTGCAAAAGGTCAGATGTTTCCAGAATCTCAACAGACTGCCTGTGTCTGTTTAAAGGGAAAGACGAGTTCCAGGCCCCAGCCAGCTCTCGTGGGCAGTTCTCGCCTGGCTCTGCAGGCACAGGGCCAGATGCCCAGCCCAAGAGCACCTACCCCCTTTCCTGATGGCCGGGGGCAGGCCCGAGTTCTCCAAACCCCACCCTGGAGTCCCGCTGGCCCGGAGCAGGCTGGCATCTGACAAACAGGCACAAACAAATACCAGCTGCTTGGGCCTACGATGCACCAGGAACGGTGGGGGAGGGGGCATGTCCCTGTGGACACTGAACATTTTCAGCTGTATTCTGACCTATCATTTTAGAGATGAGGCTCCAAGAGGGGTGGGTGTGATATCATGTAAAAAATCCTGGACCCAGAATCAGGACACCTGAATTCAAAATCCAGCTCCAGCACCATGAGCTATGGGATCTTGGGCACAGTATGGGTCCTTTCTGTGCATCCGTAGCCATCTATGAAAAATGGGTACAAATACTTTCCGCCCTAAGCAGCATGCCCAAGGTCACACTCAGCACAAACCAACAGCAGGTTACCTTGAGCCCTGACGGATAATAAAAGTAGCTGAGGATACATTTAAACAACCTTTGTCTTCCATTACTTAATCATACTTTATAGGAAAAGTAGAAGCTTCTGATTTGCACAAAGGGAAAAATTAATATCCCCAGTCCCTGGAGTTAATAACCATGACTAGTATGACATTTATCCTTGCATATTATCAAAGCATATATAATTTATATATTTTTTTCAACCGTGAGATCATAGGAAATATATATCTGTATAGATATCTGTATATATCTATATATACACACACACACATATATCTCCTTCTACTTAAAGGAAGCACTTCGCGGATTCCCTTCCGAATTGCCAGCATCACTATTCTCACACTTCGGGTCGGCAATCGGTGTGAACACCGTAACAACTGGATAGTCGATCTGATACCGGAGAGGGCTGCTGAGTGACTGCGGGCGGGGACTGTCCGGACACCTTGGGCAGAAGGATGACTCCTGCCCCAGTATTTAACACTTGGGAATGGTTTCTTTCTGGAATGGTCCATTTCATGTTTTCAAACTGCAGTTGCCCGTGGATAAGGGTGGGGGCGGGGGGCTAATACATGAATTTGAGATTCAAAACCCTGGTGCATCTGACTACAAACTCGATGTTATATTTCAAATGACTATAAAGCCACTGTGGCGATCGATGTAAACAGGGAAACCTGGCAGGAGACAGACAGTTGCTTTGGGGTGGGTGGCAGACACGACGTGGGCTCACGGATATTTCCAGCTCTCTTCTTGCTGGGCACATGGAGGATCAGGCTTGCAGACTCTGAAAAGTAGGGGTGGCCCCGTGACTCGCTTTGGCCCGTGCAATGTGAGGGAGCAGCGACTTGTGTCCCCGCGGGAGCCAGTGTGTGGTCGCCATGCTCTCTGCCCTTGCAGCAGTGAACTCTGAAGCCTCGCGCGGGGACGGTGGCATCGTACGATAGGTGACGGTGGTGTCGTGATGACTAAGGAGCTGAGTACAAGGAGCTGGGTGGGCTTGGCGAGCCCTGCTGGGAATGAGGCATGGGCGAGACGTAATCTTGGTCGTTTTAAGCCACTGAGATGGTTGGAGATGTCTGTTGCCACAGCATAAGGTCCCGACTGATGCAAGTGGTTGGCGGGGGGGGGGCGTTTTATGGCTCTGTTTAAATTTTTCTGTAGTTCTTATCCTTTCACGATGAAAAGATAATGGTTTAGAACTTTTTTGTTTTTTAAAGCCATAATATACATTCACACAACTGCGAGCATCATCCACATGCTGGTACACAACTTCCCTCTTATTCTTAAAACCGTCCATTTCCTATGTCACGTGACACAGATCTCCCTCATTCTTTTTAACAGCCACGTAATATTTGTCGTTCCTGGACATACTATTCTAACTGACTGCTAGTGACAGACCTGCGGGCTGTTTCTGGTTAGTCACAAAACACATACTCTGAGCTAATGGCTACACTGGTGCAAGACTGATCGGAAAGGAAGTGCTGATATTAATTTTCCCTTTTTTGGGTCGTATCTGGCAGTGTACAGCCTGAAGTCAGCACTCAAGAAGGATGTGTGCACTTCCTAAGGACGGATGAATAAGACGAGTGTGCCCGCACCCTCTCAGGATCCATGCATGAGGAGCCTGGTGAGTGCCTACGTGTGTGAAGCCGGGCGCTGGCCCCAGGAAAGCGGGCGGGGAGGCAGGTACGCACACAGCCTGAGCTGGGCGCATCCTGACTCACAGGTGCAGGCGGATCCGTTAACAGCTTGGAAACTCCAGAGCTCTGAATGAGTTCTGACTCACGCACCGCACCGTCGTCCACGAACGAACCAAGAGTCGTCTCCCTTGCCGGCTTTCTCCCCTGCACAGTCTCCCGGAAGGGCCTGTGACGTTAATTAACCATTTGGATCCCGGGAAAGAGGACAGCTGTTCAGAGAGCGCCAAGCGATGGGGGTTGTGGGCCTCGTCCAGAGGAAGGTGTCTCTCGTGAGTCCTTAACACATTAATATGTTGAATGCCCTCCGAGCAGAGGGTCCATCTGTGGCCGACGCAGACTCAGCATTCCATCCCCGGAGCAACTGGACTGAAAATGCTGGTCATGCGTGCACCGAGGCCTCTTCCCGTTCTGTCATTTCTATTCGCGGCTTTTTAAAAATTGCTTGCCAAGATGAAAATGGCTTTTTTTTTCTGTTTTCTGATTATAGAGGAAATGCTTGCCCATTGTGAAAAAAAAAAATCAGAAAATACCAAAAAAAAGCATCAGGAAGAGAGTGAATATCACCTAGAAGGCTACCGCCAGAGATGCCGCCATTGGCATTTGGAAGCACATCCTTCCAGATGGCCCCTGCGTGTGCCTGCCCACCCGCACTGGCTCATACTGAGAAGGCGCCGGTAGGGACGGATTTCCACTGCCCTTTGGAGAAGCAGCCGGGAGCATCTCATCTCCTCCCTCTCCGCCGTGGGTCTCACAGAAGGCCATGGCAAGACCTAATGTGCCCTTTAGGAGCTTAGGGAAGGCCTCTAAAGATGGTGTCATGATTTTAACATTTCACACAGGGAACACACCGCCTTCCGTGCAGTGGGGAGTGGACTCACACGCAGGGGAGCGCGCTGGGAAGGGTACCTACCCTCTCGGGTCGGACCAGCTGGCTCCAGGGCTGAGCTCCAGACCTGCCTTTGCTACTTGGCCAGTTGGCAAGTCCCTTCCCCTCTCTGAGCCTCATCGGCAGCCGGGTACGGGTGAGACAGGGTGCGACGCACAGGTATGCAGAGGCCTAGGCACCACGTGCTGGTTATCAGGCAGAGGGTCTGCTGTGATTCCACGCAGCAGAAGAGCAAAGAAACCGGGGTTGCTCGGCCATGGGAGAGGAACAGAACCGTAGTGATTCCCTGGACGAGACCTCAAGGCAACAGAGAAATCACAGCAGAATCCCTGGAAAATGTAGAGCCGGAAGGAGCCTCAGGGACGAGCACACGGCCCCCCATGCGGTCCTCTGATTATGGGTATGTCGGTCACATGACCTAATGGAAAAATGGATCTGAAACGTGGATTTCCCCTTTTAAGGCGTTCCCACGTCTGGCCTGGAGTCCGGGGAAGTGCTTCCTAGGACTCCAGCTCTCATCCTGGTTCTGCACTTGTGACACAGATGACTTCAGGCAAGGTCCTTAAGCCTCTGGGCGCCTCAATTTTCTCATCTATAAAACGGAGCTTCTGATCTGGCCGGACCTGTCTTACAGGTAGGCCGACGTGAGGTGCGCATGAGGCACTGCATGTGAAAGTGTTTTGGAAGGCTCAAGTGTTTTCACTGCTGTGATGCGGCTTCGTCACAGCCCTGGCCTCCTGCCCGGAGCAGAGAGGCATGACGGGAACAGACACCTAGACCCTCATTAATAGGTGGGGCGGCGGGGGGCGGCGGGGCGGGGGAGTGTCTACAGAGAGCCCCTGAGTGCCAGGCACTGCTCTGGGGCTGGGGAGACAGTGGAAGGAAAGACAGAGAAGGCCCTTTCCTCAAGGAGTTTAGATTCCAGTGGAGAGGTGGACATAAAAAGGGGGACCAATAAAAAATTAGATCCCTTTGGAGAGACACAAGGCTATGAGTGGAATGAAAACAGGACGGGGTCGATGCAGAGGGACAAGGCAGGAGCTAGTCCAGGGGGTAAGAAAGAAGGCTTCTCCGAGGAGGTAAAGACCGGAGTGACAAGGACAGCCATGCCAACCCCTGGAGCACAAAATGTTCCAGCACAAGGGGACAAATGCAAAAGCCCCGAGGCAGGAACACAGTCCTGTTCAAGAGACTTGAAAAAACTGGTGGCTTGGAGCTGTGGCAGGGCTGGGCGGGAGGGGAGGCGGGTTTAAGGAGAGCAGAGAGATACGATCTAGTGTGTGTTGCACTGAGCTCACCCTCCTACAGACCGTGCTGGGCACCCCAGGAAAATTTGAGGGCTCACACGAGCTTTGTCTATGAACCAGCCCAACCGTCTGAGCCTACACACTTGCCAAACTGAGAGGCAGAGAGAAAGGCAGCTGGCCTAGGGTCACCTGCTGCTCTGTTCCTGGCTGGCATTCGAGTCCAGGTCTCTGATCCTAGCCCTTGGGCTCCAGCCTCTAGCCTCAGGGCCACCCCGCCCCCCAGAGGAGGGTGGGAGGGTGTTCACTGAGGCTGCAGAGCTGGAAGGGGGCCCCGTGTCCCCCAAAGCTTCCCGCTTCAGTCAGCGAGACCCCGGCCTGGGCTCCAGAAAGGAAGTCCATTGCCAGCTGGCAGGCAGGGGGGAGGGGCCGCTCCATCAGCCCGGCCAGCCACGAGCAACGAGCAGAGCAACCTGATAGAGCAGGACACCTGACAAAGCCCCGACCGACCAAGCACCTGGGGCTTTTGTTCCCTTTATTCCTGCCACAAACTTTCCCAGGCTCCTGCAGCTGGGCCTCAGGAGCACCTGGGCAGAGAAGGGCTCCCACAGGGATCTGGTTCTCCTGCAACAGGGAGTGGCCCAGACTCGTGACCCTGAGGGAGCCTTCTGGTATAACAGCAACAACAACAAGGACGGCAGCATCCACCTGTGGAGCTCCTACTACACGCAGGTGTCTTCATTTAACCCTCACGACGAACCCCACGAGGCACGCGCGTTACCGTCCCCATTTCACAGATTAGGAAGCGGAGGCACGCGGGGGTCAGGTGGCCTGTGCGAGGTCACGCAGCGTAAGGGGGTAAAAACAGCAGGGGCTTTGGACTCAGCAAATCCGTCCCCACTTGCATGGGTGACCTTGGATAAGGCACGTGTAGTTTACCAAGCCTGTCATCTGATTCCGACCCCAGAGGATGGCCCCTGAGCCGGGGGAATGGCGTGAGGCGTGCAAACCCTCCAGCGTGCGGCTCCCGCTCCAGACACATCGCACCGTCCTCCTCCCCACTTCCCAAGCTCTGTGACCTTGGGCGCAGGGCCATGGCTCAGCCTCAGTTTCCTCATCAAAGAAGTAAGTACAATCCTATTACCTAACAGGGCTGTCGAAAGCCTGGAGCTCTATCGCGAGGGAGGCCCCATCCTTTGAAACGGCCACACTCCGGAGACCTTCCAAGGAAGACGCCATGTCACAAAGCAGCCTTCCTTGCTTTCTACCAAAACAAACAAAGAAACACAAACAGAAAAACCAGTCTCAGAGCATTCCCCATTTGAGACGAAAAGCCAGTAATGACTGACACCGCTGGGCTCAGACGGTTTTCTCAGAAGGAAAACCAGACGTGACCCCCTCAAGTCACAGCATGGCTACCGGGGTTGTCTCTAGGGCCACACCCTAACTCACGATGAATGACCCCACCTACAACAGCAGCGACGAGATGGACAGTTGCGGCCTCATGCAAAGTGTAAGGAAGATCCACCAGGGAATTCAGCCAAAAAAAAAAAAAAAGCAAAAAACCTCCTTTTCTTAGAAGTCAGCCAATATATATCAAGTTCTTGTTGTCAGCAAAGGCAGCATGAGCATGTATGGTCCCCAAGGACAGCAAATAAATAAGACGACAAACGTGCCACATTGCTAAACGCAGGTAAACATCAGGGGGGTGTTCCAGCTCTTCCCAGTGGCCATGACTGCTTCTCTCATCCATCTTTTGGGATCAACGGCTTCTTCTCTCGTCCAGCTCTGCCAATCATCCTACATCACTGTCCCTGGCCACAGTGATTGGTCCAAGCGAAGAGCGTGCGAGCCAAAAAAAAATTAAACTTATCAGAGCTTTCACCGAGATTTAAAAATTGGGGCTACAATAGATGATTGGATAAAGAAACTGTGATCCATATACATAATGGAATATTACTCAGCCATAAGAAGAGATGACGTATTGCCATTTGCGACAACATGGATGGACCTAAGTGAAATAAGCCAGACAGAAAAAGTCAAAAATCACGTAATATCACTTATATGAGGATATAAAACTTAAACACAAGAACCAAACAGGACAAACAGAGACTCGTGGACATGGACAACAGACAAGAGGTTATGGGGGGGGCGAGAGGAGGGAGGTAGATGGGGTAAAAGGGGTCAAATATGTGTTGACAGAATAAAATCTAACTATGGGTGGTGAACACACAATGCAATAGATATATGCCTTACTGTTGAATTGCATACTATAATAAAAAAATTAGTTTTTAATTAAAAAAATTTTAAATTAAATATAAAAATTGGGGTTGGAGAGGAAAACTCTATATTCCTCTTGGGTTGCTGAGCTTGAAGATGTGAGTTGGAGCAGACACTTCCTGTGTGGAGAAAGCCTTTTGCCGTGGAGAAAGCCTGTTTGCCTGTTTGCCGAAGCAGGGGATGAAGACATGCTGAGTGGCCGAGTGTCCTGGTGTTATAATCCCAGATTCCTGCTGCTTCTGGGGCCGGCTCTGCCCTTCCTGCCCATCCCCTGGTGGTGTGGTTCAATGAGCCAACACATTCCTTTCTTTTCCTTGCAACTCAAGAGCCCTGCCTAACCCAAACACCAGGCGTCTGTCACGGGGTCATAAGCACACCAGTTCAGTAGGAGAGAAGTCACAGGCAGGACTTGATGATTTGCCAAATGAAAGTTTTCAGCAATCGGGCTGTGAAGTGAGAGACGGACATGAACACCTCAAGCATTCAAGCCGATAAATATTTATTTAGCCCCTACCTGTGCCAGGCACAGTACTAAGGCACTCAGGAGACAGCAGTGAAGGAGACAGACGAGATCCCTTTCCTCACTTGGGAGTAAGCAGAAGGACTTCCTGGAGTTGAAGAGGTTAGAGATCACCAAGGGACAGTGAAATCTGGCTGGGCAGAGAACGGCAGGGAGAAAAGCATGAATAACGACATGGAGGCATAAGGCTGCAGTGTCCACGAAGGCGCAATGTCATGTATCTCCACCCACAGGGCCGGCTACAGCGGGCGCTTGGTTAGTGTTTATTTCACACTTGACTAAGTGAGTGAAGGGAGGAAAGTGCAAGTCGTGTGGGGAAGAGCAGGTCCTCCAGCGGAGCTGGGGAAGAGCTGCTGAGAGACGGTAACGCTGAGGAAGGGAGATGGCGGAGGCCCTCGCTGAGTGTGGCCTTTGTCTGGGCCACCTCCCACAATGCAGCGCTGGCAGGGCTGGGAGGAGCTGGCCAGGCCGCAGAGTGGCTCCCAGAGGCTCTGCTGTGTGGCCCCCATCTCTGTTGTGGTTGCCACACCCAAGATCTCTTGGCCTCACCAGCCAGGCTCTGCCCAGCACCCTAACCAGCACCACGGCCACCCGAGGTCATGCCCCAGACACCACCGCCCTCCTGGCTCCGGGGTGAAGCTGCAGCACAGCACTCCTGCACGGTCTGTAATTTAAACAGGACCTCCTCCCCCAGCCTGACCACTCAGAGCTGCTGCACCCCAGACAGACACCCGCTGTGGGAGCTCCTGAGTAGGAGAAGAGGTCTGGTGTCCCCTCCAAGCACTGGACCTGGACAGAGAGAGCGTCGAAGTCTCAGCTAGGCTGAGGCTGGCCGCAGCCATAAACGCCATGGTTGGCGCTGTAGCACAGCTCAAAACTAAGGAGACTGCGCCATCTTGTGGCCAAGAGCGACCCTGCACGTTGGTCTGCGTGGATACCAAGAACTGACACCTTTACTTTCATTTTTTGTTTTCTAAAAAGAAATATGTTTCTGAAAAATTCATTTACATTAGACAAATCGCTGTCTCAAGGAATCTCATCGTAAGGACTTTTGGGAAGAGCTGTTTTAGAGTTCCCAAAGCCAAAACAAAATTTCTGAATCTCATTTCTTCTAAGTTATATGCTAACAGAAGGATGAGATGTCTGAGGATTGTTGTTTTAGTTCTTTGCCAGCTCAATGAAGGATCTTCCCGGGTCAATATGTTCCATGAGGTTATGCAACATATCTCCCACTTCTGTAATTCCAACAGCTCTATCAGGGCAAATAGATACTCAGTCTGTTAAATGAGCTATAACGTGCTCTTTTCTACACATTCCACAGCTTTGGAAACTCAGTTTTCCATCTACATAGTGTTTGTTCCCTTACAGTGGGGGCCAACCTCTGAGTGTCGGCGATGTTAGTTCATTTCCAGGCATTTTTGTCTATGTTCCGTGATGCCCCGTATTAGATTCTAGTTGTTACTATTGTTGGTGGTGTTTGTGGAGCAAGAGGCGGGTGACTCAAAAACAAGTAGAGGACAGATGCTGATCTCAGGGGCCTACAACCACCAAGGACACACCATACACACATGACACAACCTGCAAACAATCACTAACTAACAGCAGAGTAAAAACTAAACATACACGTGTTAAGAGCAATAACCAGAGCAGGTATAAGGCTGATGGCAGGGCACCTGCTGGAAATATGGTGTGAGGGAGTCAGGACGAAGGCCAGGCCCACAGACAGAGGCCTTCGGGGGCTGGGTAGGTGACAAGGAGGAGGCCAGCATCCACACAGCATTGGGCATACAACCCAAGGCACAGCGTGGCCCACCTGGCACCTCCTCTCACTGTTCCCACTGTCGGGTGGCCACACGATTGACCATGATCCACTATCAGGGGTGCCTGGCCCATGGGTACATCTCGTACTGCTCCTAGCAGACCCAAGGCTGTACCTGGGGGTATCGGAGTACCCCTTGTCAGTAGAACCTCAGTGAGGTTCTTTGTCCTGGCCCTGCCTCCCTAGAAGGGGCCAAACCAAGTCCTTTGGAGCCACACAGCCACGAAGGATCCCAGCCCCAGAGCCGGGAAGTCGCTCTCACTGCAGAGAACACGTGGGCAGGATTGGTGCAGGCCTGCGCACGGACGGGGCTGCAGCACGCCACCAGTGCCAGCGTCCATTCTGGCTGTGACTAGCCTGGAGGCTTGCCCAGGTCATGGGGTTCGGTACAGAGGGCGTGGACTGTGGAATGCGGTACCTGAAGCAGTGCGGCTTCAAGGCAGGAGTCAGCTGCCTGGAATCGGCCCAGACCTGGAAGGTCATTAGTGAGGAATGTTGGGTGTGGGGGTTGAGGGATTCCACGGGGCCTGTCTATCTTCACTAGCGATGCTTTCAAAAGACAAACAGAAGGCCAATTGGCTCATTGACGGTAGGGGGTGCAGCTGCCACACAGTTTGGGTGAATGCAGGAACCAGGAAGGTGCTCAGTGAACATGAAATTCAGCTAGAGACAATCGGATGAACCAGGTAGCTGGAAACATACAGACATCAAGTCAAGAAAGCCCAAGGCAGCCAGCCACCTCAGCCCCACCTCCCCTCCACCTAGTTTTCAAGCCCTGAGGGCCACCTCCACGTTTGGGTTACACCGGAATTTTGAAGCACTCAGGTGTAGCCCCCCCTCAGAACCACCAGAACTGAATATTCCCTGAGGCAGCTGCCCACCGTTTGGGGGATAGGCTCATGGCTAGTTCACTGGCAGGAATTCCGCAGGAGCAATGATCCCGGCTTTTGGACCTGTAGCTATCTGGATTCGGGGAGTTGCTAAATGACCCAGTTAGACTCCACGATCTGTCTTCCGGATTTTGCTCCTGAGCTGAGGGTGAGAAGCAGGGATGTTATTCGAGATATTTTTGGTTCTAGGTAACAACAGAAACCCGACCCAAACTGGCTTTGTCGGGAGGACAGTTATTGTCATGTAATAGGAAGTCTCGTGGGAGGATGGCTGCGGGTCAGTTAATACGATGGCCTCTCTCTCGCTGAGGACACAAAGACCCCAGTTCATGTGTTCCTTTAGGAATTAGGCCATTTCTCCCTTCATTCATGAGAGTGCCTGCTGCCCGCCCCCAGGCTTATCAATAGAATGTGTCGTCAAACATTTGGATTTGTGCCAATCTGATAGGTGGAAAGTGGTGTGAGTGTTTTCCAATTTTAAGTGCTCGTCTTATGAGTGAAGTTGAGCACTTTCTCACACGCCGAAGGGCTCCTAGTTTTTTCCCTTTTCTGGTAGCGTCGTCTCCACCGACCTCGCTCACTTTTCATTTGGGTTGTTAATCTCGCTCGGGTGCAGGTTCTTTCCATCTCTCTGCCCTGGCCTGGGACTGAGACGGTGGCAGCTGTCCCAGACACAGAGGTGTGTGGAAGTCAGGGGTGGCGTCGCTTCCTGTTTGTAGCCGACCTCGTGCCAGTTCTCACCTTCCTTCTCCCTCTCCTGTTTCCCTATCGATCCGAAGAGCTCAAACCTCACTTCCCCAGTCTGCCTTGCAGCTATGAGTGTCCGCGTGACACAGCCTGCCCAACGAGATCTACGGGGAAGAGAGCTGGGGAATTTCTGGGAAAGCTCTCTTAGATAACGTGTCCCTGGCTTGGCCCCTTCCTTCCTGCCCTAACGTGGACAGAATGGCTGGAGTGACAGCCTCTGGACACCGTAATGAAAGACAGAGAGACTCACAGAGATGTTGACCCTAATATTACTTGAGCCACCAAACCATGGCCAGGAGCCACCTACCTATGGACTTCTGAACTGAACTCACTGAATACCTTCGCCTTACACCCCTTACACCGAGGCTTGCGAGGGTGTGGGCGGGAATGGGGGCGGGTTCTATCACTTGCTGATAAAAAAACCATTTTAACTGACAGACTGAGGCTTTTTCTCAGGAGGCAGGAAACTCATTCCCCCAGGAATGTGGGGTCAACTTTCCTTGAGGCATCAAGATACAAGGAAGAGAGTCCGTAACTGGGACAGGGCCGGGCCTGGAGGGACAACCTGTGCCTCACCTGCATGGCCCAGCCGCCCAGTCACGCTGCTCCAGGGCACCGCTGGACCCCCACCTGCTTGCAACATGTCCCACCAGTGGGCAACGCTGTTACTTAAGCTACTGACAGACACCTGGTTACATGAGCTACACCTCTTGCAACGAGGTCAGAGAAATCATTGTATTTCCTTAAAGCAAAACCAGAATTTCCTTAATAAATAAATAAATAGATTGTGCTAGCTTATATCCTCTGCAAGGACAGGGGTGTATCTTCTTTTCCGCTGTATTCCTAGTCCATAGGAAGTAATGAAGAATGCGGACTGGGAAGAGCCTTCACCTTGACGTGGATCCGCTGATCTGGGGGCCAGGATAATTCAATCTGCTACTATCTGACCCCATTGCACTGGTATCGATTCCGTATTTGCCCATCTCGAAGACAAGACTGCAACGAGCTGTCCATTAGCTGACCTGCTGAACCCAGCATCGCAAGGATCACGAGGCTGGTCAAAGTGGGGCGAATGAACCTCTTCTGGCTCCCAAGAACCATCACTTCTCTGTCTAGGGCTTCCCAAACCACTTCTTTATCCCGCTCGGCCCTCTGGCCCCGTGTTGGAAGTCTCAGCTTTCTTTCCTTTCAAAAACAGCAATGGCCTGTGGACCCTCGCCCACCTTCGAGCTCGTTTTCTGTTGTAGTTTTGCAAAAGATCACTGGCAGCGAGTGACTTGGTGTTCTCTTTCTCAGGAGCCGGGATACAACTAGTCCAGGCCCAGGGACCGTCTTTAGAGTAGCTGGGAGCTTATTTACAAACTCTTCTACCCATAGGACTAGCTCAGAGCTAGCTCCTCCATGGGATGCTCACGCAGGCGCTTCTTTGCCCGTCTGCCAGGCAAAGGCCCCAGCATCGGCTGCCGCGTCCTGCTGCGGCCTCCCCAGCATTCCTCCCTCAGCTCCTAGGAGCAGGCCCGCTCTTTCTTTTCATCTCCTTGCTTGAACAGAACTCGAAGTTCCGTTCAGTTGTCCTCCCTGGCAGTATTCCGTGACGGTTGTTGATTTCCCTCCTTCTGAGAGGTAACAGAAGCTCGTTAAAGAACATGTAGAACACCCGTTTGCTAAGGCGGCAAACGGACTAAGGACAAACAACTCTGGACCCACGACCCAAAAGCTGGGTTGACACGCAGGGCTTTGCGGAAGCTGTCTCGACAAATCCCACTCGCCTTCGGGTGCCTTCGTTTTAAAATTTCCTTCGGAATCTGAGTTCTAGCTGTTAACACTTGGCCTGCCCTTCAACAAAAACAACTCTGGAATCCAGGCAGTATTTGCAGAGATTCCCACATTCCGCTTCTTCATTTCTCAAGTGTCCGACTTTTCTACGGGGGACCATCGGTCGCTTTTGTTATCACACGCACGCAAATATATAACATATATTATGGGCTGCATTGCGCCCCCCAAATTCCTATGTTGAAGTCCTAACCCGCAGCATCTCAGAAGGTGACTAGGTTTGGAGACAGGTAATTGATATTTTAACAGATAATTGATATTTAACAGATATTTTAACAGATACTTGAGCGAAAATGAGGTCATTAGGCTGGGTCCTAATCCAACGGGACTGGTGTCTTAGAAGAAGAGGAGATGAGGACACAGAAGGACCGTGACTGGGGGAGGGGCACGGAAGACGACCATGCGAGGACCCGGGGAGAAGATGGCCATCTGCCGGCCAGCCGAGGACAGACGCCACAGAAGGAACCAGCCCGGCCGACGCTTTGATTTTTGACTTGTAGCCTCCGAAACTGTAAGTAAATATGTTTCTGTCGTTTAAGCCACCCAGGCTCTGCTACTCTGTTACGGCGGCCCGAGCAAACTAACATACTATGTAGTTGAAAAAGAGAAAGAAGACAAGTGACACAAGCAGCTCTGGCATTTCAAGTTTTCACACTGAAAATGTTTGCGGATCCTGAGAAACGCAGGGGTTCAGGAAGTGATTTGCACCCTTTTCTTTCACAGTTTGACTCTGAGCCTCTCTCTGCTTGTGGGGCAGGGAGCAAACAGAGCATCTAGCAGAGCGAAGGCAAGGCGTCCACACTACACGCTGCCACCAGACTTCGCCTACACACACACATCAGGGCCCAGAAAGTTCTCTTTGTGATAAATGGTCCCGAATGGTCGCTGGTGGGGGAAGAGAAAGGGAGGAGTCTGGCAGTGGTGGTTCTTGGCCAGAAAAGTCATGCAAGGTCCAGTCTGGTGGCCTCTCGGGCTCACCACAATACGCCAGGTGTGGTTGGGACCCTTGAATGAAAATAAGCGGCCTCTTTCTAGAAAGATGCACACATAGATTTTGCACACTAACTCAGGGGGTTCGTGTCCTCCCCCTCCAACACCCATGGGCCCTCATTCAAAACTTCTGCTCTAGCTAAAAACATAAAAAGGCAATTTATAGAACCGTTTCAGTTGGACTCCTGCCAGTTCAAACACTGCCCACAGAGTAAGAGATAAGCCTGAACCGGGGGAGAAAAGGCAGGCCAGATGTCAACGGGGAGGGAGCCAGGAAGCCGCGCAAATGTCCACGAGGCCAGAGGGCGAAGGCTCCTCACGGCTCTGCATACGACCTAACTGGGAGCAGGGGCTGCGTGGAGAATCTGAAAAAGCGCCTTTTTGCATAATGTCCCAACAGGAAAGGCTCCAGAATTATGTCCTCTCACTCACAAAGAGTAGGGAGACAGGTGGGACCAAGTGTTGGATGCAGACAGACCTGGCTTATCTGACAAGAAAGTGAAATTATGAACGTAAAGCACCAGGGCTTTAAGGGGCCCAGGTTCAGGGCCTCTTGTGCGCTGTGACGACATGTCAGGCTTGAGGAGCGGGCTGGCCTCTCTCCCACACGCTTGGAACACCAGATAATAAAGGAGTGGAGAATATAAAATTTTTGGATTATTGGGGAAAAAAAATGTCCAAGATGGTCATTGCAGGGCTATTTATATTAGTGATGAACTGCTCCCAATCAAGGACTGCTGAAGTCAATTATGGCGCATTGTTTGATAGACTATTAGGCGGCCATCTAAGTGATGGTGCAAACACCTTTCACTCTCCCAGTTCAAGCCCTGGGGTCATTTTCCTTCTGAGCTTTTCAAAGTGGACTTAACCTTACGGGGATACCGGGGCCACACCCAGCCCTTCCTTCCCAGGCTCTCACTGAGGGATGAGGTGACGTCTCGCCACTTTTCACTCCACAGAGGTTCACATCCCAGCGGGACCTCCGACAGGACCAGATCCTTTAGCTTCTTTCACCCTCAGTTCCTCCCCTACGAAATGCAGGTACCAGTAGCAGGACGCCTGTCTCGTCAAGCCCTCGGGGGCCTGCCACGCAACGCCGACGCCATGGCACGGCGCCCACACACCCGACTCCGAACCCACGCTCACCTGAGCTTGACGGTTCCGACCTCAGCTCCGCCCGTTGTCTTTCCGCGGTTTGCTTCTCCCATCTGTAAAATGAGCATCGCAAAAGCACGGTTTGGGGCCAAAACGGACTAACACGGCCAAAGCGCTTGCATTTACAATTAACACATCTACACCACTCTGTCCAGCAGAGCAGCCACCGGCCGCATGCACTACTGAGCATCTGAAACGTGGCCCGTCCAAACTGAGGTGGGCTGGAAGTGTAAATTCACATCGGACTTCGAAGACTTCATACGAAAAGAGAATGCAAAACAGCTCACTAATAATTCATGTTGATTACATGTTGAAACGATAATATGTTGCATCTCTGGTTAAACAGAATAATTTTATAATTAATTTCACCTTTTAAAACAGCTTTTTAGAATGCAGAGGGTTACTCATTTTCCCCTGATAAACTTCTGTGTGCCTTTAAAAAATTAATAATAATAATAATAAAAGCAAATAAACACAGCTACTAGACTATTTTAAATTGCATACGTGGCTTGCATTACATTTTATTAGCGGCTGGCTTAGAACACTGCCTGGCATGTCCAAGAGTAACTGCAGCTACCATCAGCGCTTAGTGCCTGGCGCATGGTAAGCACTTATCAAGCGGCCATTTTTGCGCTGAAGACTTCTCACTGTGCCCTCTCTGGCCTCCACTTTGAGATCTACGATCTACGTCTGGAAGGCACTGACTGTTCCCAGCACAGCAAAAGGTCTCTTCCTGGTCTTTCCTTTAATTGGCTGCCCCCCAGACCTCTCCAGGGACAACACACACAGACACACATAGACACACACAGATACACATAGACACATGCATGCAACACACAACACACTCTCGAACATCATCATTCTCTGTTTCTTCCTCAGGCCCTGCACATCCGAGCTTGAGCTGTGATGCTCACACAGGTGACCAATGGCAGAAGGTTTGACAGGCTGCCAAGGGCTGCCCAAAGCGGCCTGACCTCCCGGCACCTCCCTCAGCCTGGCAGTTGGTGGAGTGGAGATCGGAGCCCTGGGCTATGCGGTCTCTCAGGAGATCAACACACATGCCAGATGGCACATTTGCAGTGCAGTGAGAGGGTGAGGCAGTTTCGTTTAGGAAAGTATCTCGATCAGCCACTTTGGAAGGGGGGCTGCCACAGACATGGCCGAAGGGGGATGGCTAAACATACATGAGGAACTAAACAGCTTTATTAGGGTTGTTAACAGAAACTTGGAGGAAAGGGACCCCCAAAAAGCGAGAAGACAGAGGAAAAGGTCCGAGAAATGAAAGGGGGTGGGAAATGAAAGGGCAAGAGCCACAGCCTGGGAGAAATTCCAGTGAGAAATTCCCAGGGGCAGAGACACCAAAGAGGACTTTAAAGAAATATTGCGGTAAAATACACATAATGCAATGTGCCATCTTAATCATTTCCAGGTGTGCACTTCAGCGGCCTCAAGGGCATGCTCTCTGCTGTGCCCCTATCACCACCGCCCAGAACTATATTCCTCTTCCCAAATGGAAAACTCCGTCCCCGTTAAAACAGCAGCCCTCCCTTCCCCTAAGTCCTGCCTGCCAACCACCATTCTACCTCTGTCTCTGTGAATGTGACTCCTCTAGGACCTCAAGTTAAGTAGAATCCTATGGTATTTGTCCTTTGGAGTCCGGCTTATTTCACGCAGCATAATGTTGATCTGTGTTGCAACACTGTTGCCCACGGTGAGCATGCCATTTCACACTCTCACCAAGAGTTCTGATTTCTCCACATCCTCGCCAACATTTGTTATTTTCTGTTTTCTCTTTCTTTTTTAAAGAGTAGCCATCCCAAGTGTGTGAAGTGGTATCTCACTGTGGTTTTGATGTGCATTTCCCTGGTGACTAGTTGTGTTGATCAACTTTTTTATGCACTTATTGGCCATTTATAAATCATCTCTGGAGAACCGTCTATTCAAGTCCTTTGCCCATTTTTTAATTGATTAATTGATTGATTTTCTGTTGTTGAGTTGTAGGAGTTACTTATATTCTTTGGTTATTAACCTCATATCAGATCTATGATTTCTAAGTATTTTCTTCCACTCTATGAGTTGCCTTCTCACTCTGTTGATTGTCCTCTTTAATGCACAGAAGTTTTTTTAAGTCCGATGTAGTCCGATTTACCTATTTTTCCTTTTGTTGCCTGTCATATCCAAGAAATCATGACCAAATCCAATTTCATGGAGCTTTCCCCCTAGGTTTTGTTTTAAGAACTTTAAAGTTTTACTTTGTATGTTTAGGTTTTTGATACATTTTGAGTTAATTTTTGAACATGTGTGAAGGAAGCACCCAGTTTTTTTTTTTTGCATGTGGATAGCCAATTTGCCCACCACCATTTGTTGAAAAGACTGTCCTTTTCTCATTAGGTGGTCTTGGCACCGTTGCTAAAGATCATTTGACCAGATATGGGAGGGTTTATTTGGGGGTTCTCTATTCTAGTCCACTGGCTTATCTGTCTGTCTTTACACGAGTAACACACTGTTTTGATTACTGAAGCTTTGCAGTCTGTTTTGAAATCAAGAAGTGTGAGGCCTCCAAATTTTGTTGTTCTTTTTCGAGTTTTTCGCTATTCCAGGGCCACCCCAGCTGGCACACAATTCACCGACTGGGCACTCTGTCATGGGCAGACGACGCGGGGACCAGGGCGAGGGAGGAAGAACTGGCAGTCTTGGATCATGGCAAAGGGCGATATGGGGGTGCCTACCTGGGTGACTTGAGCTGTGGTCAGGTTGGGGACTCTGCTTAGCCAGAGGCCTGCCTGACACCCTCCCTGGGTAGACACTGCCACCTTCTGGCTCTCTGCTGACGACCGCCCCAGCCCATCTTAAGAAGAGCTTTCTCCTGACCACGAACCAAGAGATGGAATGGGGTTTCCTGGACCTCCTCCTCACAATTTTATCTTCCTGAATCCGGCTGATCCCAACCTTTCCGATCATTTGGTTTCCTCCCACTGATGGCTTAACACAACTGTCATCTCTACAGCTCTCCAAAGATAGCTTTGTTTGCCTTCACGGTCAGTTGACTAGGGGCGGGGCCTCACTGGGCGGCTGTGTCACTGGGATAAAGGCATCCAGGCCACCTGCACCCTTTCCAGTCTTCTCCCTTGTCCCTCTGTTGGATGGGTGGTTGGCTGGTGTTTTCTGGGAACCCCCAGCACCTCCCCAACGGTTGCTCCTTCTCGAGCAGGCCTGCCTGGTCCCTGGAACCACAGTGCTTTTCGTCTGCCCCTTCTACGTGGTGTTGCTTCTCCCTCTTCCTCCCAATCACAACACTTTTCTCGTGGCCCCCGAGGATCACTCTGACCGGGCCCAAAGCTCGTTGTTAGATGTCTCAAACTCAGCGCTGAAACCCAGGTCCTCGGCACTAGCAGGCACCGCCGGGAGACCCAGCTCCTCCACTCTGGGCCTGCCCATTCCCACGGCCCGACCAGGGGAGTGAACTGGGGCTACCACGTCCACTGGTGTCTCGCTGGGACTCCAGGCGGCTGCAGAGATGTTGTTCTGGCCTCATGCAGGGAGGCCCACAGTCCCTGTGGATTCAGCTGTGGTGGAGGGGCCTTGGGAGAGGCCAGCTCTCCCTGGGGACACATTCCACATTCTATCCACGCCACTGTTTTTCTCTGCAGTGCCTCCCCCCGACACCCGTCCCTGGCTCGAAGATCCTCCTAACTACTCCATGTTACCTTCCCTGCTCTCCACAGAGCAGACCGATTCATTGGGCACCCCCAGAAATGCAGTGCCTCCTTCCTCATCTCCTCTGTGCCATATGCTTCTCTCTGTGGGGGCTGGGGAGTGAGGGAGGTCAGGGCACCTTAGAGGTTTTGCCAGAGGCCCAGGACCGTGCAGCCAGAGGAGCAAGCATGGCTCCGCTGCCCAGCCAGACCACAGCGGGGCGCTCAGAGGCTCACCTTCCTCTCCACCCCCGAACGTGGCCATCAGACCTTCTGGAAATGGGTGCTCCCCGCTGGGCCCCTGGGTTGCTAAGGGCACCTGAGGTTTAGCCAGGACTTCTAAGCTGTCCAGACCCATGAAACCCAGGTATAAATGCACCCAAAGTGCTTTGTGGGGGTGGCTTAGCAAAGGGGCCTCTGCAGGAACTGGGAGGACCCACCCTCTGTCCTGGTGACTGTCTTCCTGACCATCATGACCCAGAAGGATCAGGTCCTGCCAACACGCCCCCACCTCCGCCTGCTACCCCTTCTTGGAATTTCGTGCAAGCCATTCTCCACACATCGGCGTAATGCCGTTTTCATAATTATTCTCACGTAAAAGCCCTCGATGGTTTCCCACAGATCCTGGAATCATGATGTCTTTGTCCTCCTCCAAGGCCCGTGTGACCCAACCGTGCACATTCCTCGGAGACCAGCACCTATCCCTCTGCCCGGGCTCACCACACGCCAGGCACACGGATCTCCTCCAGGTTCTGGCCTTGCAAGCCTGTTCCATTCTCAGGGCCTTTGCACTTGCTGATCCTTCTGCTCACAATGCTCTTCCACTGCTGGCCAGCTCCTTGTCATTTGGTGTGCAGCTCAGAAGTCAACCTTCTTTTTGCCCAGTCCAACCTAGAGCAGCCTCCTCTTTTCTTTACGCCCTATCCCCTCAGCCGATTTTATTTCCTTCTCCACACACATCCCTTTCTGAAGCTCAAGCTCAAGGCCCCTCACTTGCATTGGCCCCTTCCAAGAAGGAGTTGGCACTCTAACTTGTGCATTCTTTGCTTTAAAAGGAGCCCCCTTCCCAGCCAACCCACCCATGGAAACTTCGGGCCCGACAGAATCCGAAGCCATTTGTACCCAGAGCAAAGGACCAGGCTGCACTTGGTACATCCTGTGCCTGCCTCTGGCAGGAAGGCAAACTCAGCATTCTGCCTGCCAGGCTATTTCGATAGGCCCTTGGCCTCCCCACCGCTCCAGGTCTGGGTGCCAAGAGGCAGCCTTGCCCAGAAATCTTGGTAACTGCCCTGCTCACTGTGCCTTCAATTCAACAGGGGGTGGGGGGTGCACAGACCCCAAGAGCTGCTGTTTGTTCTTCTCCCTTCTGGACCCCCCTGCCTCACTCCCCCAAATGGACATAAACAGCCTCAACTGGCAGCCACTGCATAAACGACTCAGCAAGGAGCCTGAAAACCCAGAGCTTCTGCAGAATCTTTCAACTCCTCCCTGTCCAAACTTCTCTGCAAAGCTTGTCCTTCTGCCTGTCGCCTGCCCACCTCTCACCAGCCGGGGCAACCATTTAACAGGCAGGGGTAACTCTCGCCCTGCCACGCCCTTGGCGAGCCTAGCTAATGGCTCACACAACTCTTTCTAGGTGGCTCCTGCGTCACTACTGCCCCCAGATCAGAGAGGAAACCTAGTTACCGCCTTGTGAAACTCAGGTCGAAACCACCAAGACGAGGTAAAGCAGGTTCAAAGGAAAAGGGTCCGTGCTTGCAGTGAATTCCTACATCTCGGCTGAGTCCGGGGAGGCCGATTCCAAGGCCGTATTTTCTGTTTGACCGAGTAAGGGGAGACCTCAGGAGGCCACAGCTCCCGTGGTGCATCCCGTGACACAGTGGAAAAAAAGTCACTGACCTGGAGCTGGAAGTCCTGCTCTGTTCTGGGCAAAGCGACTAACTCCCGCCTTCTGCACAGGGACTTACCGTGCATGCTGTTTTAGTCAGCTCCGGCTGCTGTGGCAAATTCCCACAGACGGGGTGGCTTCCACGGCGAACGTCTATTTCTCACAGGTCTAGAAGCCGGGACGTCCCAGATGAAGGCGACGGCCGATTCCGCATCCGGCGGAGGTCCTTCCCCAGGTCGCAGCCAGCCAGCCGATCGTTCCTTGTAACCAGACGGTCTGAGAAGAAATCTGGATGCACCCTCATGCAGTCCTTAGTAGGGGGGCCATGGGCGGCTGTCCTTCGAACCCGGAGAGAGTGTCACCTCCTGGTGGCAAAAGCAGTAAGAAAGGAGGTGATGAATGCGCTTCATGGCTAGAGTCATAACCAACATCCAAAGAAGTCTTAAGACCTGACCGCTGGGGCGGTGACATCTGAGGGGACCGTCCCGTCACATGGATTACTTCCTACTTCGGCTGCGTCTACTGGCAGCCTCCTTGTCCTGTTCTCCCAAACGGGGAGCTATAAACTCCACCACTCTACTCAGCGCCCCCAACTGTTCATCCCCCTCACTCTTCACCTCTCACTTATCAGAGGAAATAGAGACCGCCAAGCAGCTCCCTCCTCTCCAGGAGAGGGGATGGATGTTTTCTCTGTCTACAGCTTGGACCCCTCAGCGTGTGGTCCCACCTTCCCCTCTCACTGGCATCTTAGGCCTCACCCCTGCCAGCTCCTTTTCTTCCTTCCCTTCCCTTCCCTTCCCCTTCCTTCCTTCCTTCCTTCCTTCCTTCCTTCCTTCCTTCCTTCCTTCCTTCCTTCCTTCCTTCCTTCCTTCCTTCCTTCCTTCTTCCTCTGTTTGCCAAAGTATATCTGCGGATGGAGAAAGTGAGTGTGGAGAAGGACATCCCTCCCTCAACCCCGGGGTCCTCCCTGTCCACAATACCCACTCTCATCAAGTCCTTCTCTCATCTTTACGACAACAACGAAAAACTAAAAACAAAACAAACAAAGCACTCTGTACAAGAGCGAGATCGGGGTACGGCTGCCGCTGCCTTCCTCCTGGGGCGGAGCCAGGTCTCAGGGAAGGTCTCTGAAATGGATTGCTCTTGGCCTAGACACTCCCTTTGGGCCTCATCCCCTGCTAGGCCCAGCTTCCCAAGTCCTTCAGCGTCAGGGATCTGGAAGAAGAAAGCCAGGCCGGGCTGTCCACTGGCCCCTAGTGTCTGCTGGGGCAGGGCTCCACATCAGTCAAGGCCCCCAGTGCTGCCTCCTTTTCTGACCAGGCTGGGACCCTCTCAGCCACCTGGGACCTGGAGTAGGAAGGAAGGTTCCTTCTGCTAACTCCTTTGCTCAGGAGAGTCACAGCTTACACAAAACCAAACTAACCCCAACCGACCACCCAGATCCCCCGAAGCCTTCCTCCCATCTGGCACGTCTCTCCTGCCTTCTTCTTGAACGAAGTCCACACTGGTGGACTCCCAGCCTTCTCAGCCGACCGCGATTGGCTTTGAGCATTCCCTGCTTCAGCCTCCTCACCACCCCGCAGAGCAATGAAGAAACAGCCCCTGCCACGTCACGGATGGCCTCGGGACCCCTCCAGCCAGGGGACATCTTTTGCTGCTCATTCACTTGTCCACTTTGTCACTTCCCCACTGCAGACTACCCCCTGGACATCTCGAACTTTCTGCAGCAGCCCTTCTGAGTGTCTTCTTCCTCAGGGGCCCTTAGACGTTGGTGCACGGCCCCCCCCCCCGCCACCAGGCTGTCACCAACGAGCCCTCCGACTGTCCCCTTCTCCATCCTCCATGCCGAGGACATTCAGCAGTAAGCAACACGCTAAGAGATGCAAGACAACCGTGCATGAACTTGGAGACCTTGTGAAGGAAGACAGTGGGGGCAGAAAGGGAAAATGCCGGGCAGGTTAGCACACCATCCACAGACGTGGGCTAAGAATAGCGCCTGCTCAATGGGGCTGTTACGACAGCGACGTGGGTTAATGCTACAGCTGGTACGTGTCGTCACCAGCATCACACCGTCTCTGTCGTCTGCAGGGGTGCAACGCCACGCAGAGCAGCTCAAACTGAGCAATGCCCGTCTGGCTCCGGCTCACACACGTGTGAGGGCAGTGGGCTGGCGGGGTCTGTTTGCCCAGGGCATTCCTAACCCCAGAAGGCAGGGGTCATGGTGGTGAGCGCCGAGGGTCAGGCCACTCCTTCCCAAGGCTGCTGCTCTCCTTCCGGCCATCTGGACGTCCTTGCGAGCACCTGACGCGGGCCCAGCAAGTGGCTGACCATGATGCTGTGAGCACACGTCCCAGGCATTCCCAGGATAGCCTGACCTGGAGTGGGGGAGGTGCCGTTGGATGCGCATGATAAACCGCTTGGAGCCAAAGAAGGAAAAGGTCACCTTTTGGGCTGTGCCCTGGGGGAGGGGACGCAGTTACTAGGGGAATGAGCCCTGGTTCTCAAGAAATACATTGAATCTGTCTTTAGCACTTTTCGGGTTGCCAGGAACTGAACTAAATGTGACTGCTATTTGTCTAGGATTGCAGGCTCTGAAAGAGGACCTCTTTTAGACTAATTCTGTGGTGGCTGGAGACAGCTCGTACAGGCTCATGAGAGCCAACTATGAAATTGCAAGCAAATTGTTAAACATGGCCATAATTAAAAAGTAAGCTATATAAACTTACAACTAAGTAAATTATATTAAAAGACTCAAAACTTGTCACTTCCTATGTATTTTATTACATTTTACTAGTATCTCTCTCTACATAAGGATGTTTTCATCCCTTGTATCTATCTATATGATAGAAATGCTTAAAATGGAAATACTGTACAACTGTGTTCAGTGATGTGATGTTGGTAGTTCGAAGTTGGCCACAGTGCAAGTCTTTACACCACAGAAATCAGCAAATGCTATAAATCAACACACACACACACACACACACACACACACACACACACACACACCCCTACATAGAGTGGTTGTTGAAAACATTTACCAGCACCTCACTGGACAAACAGATGTCGAGATTTTGTCTTTAGTCACTTCTCATGAGTTTCGATATTATCCCCAGCTGCCCCCATGGAACAGGACTGGAGTCCTTCCTCCTCCGGCCTTTGGGTCTCCTTACTCCATTTCTGGAGTGAGCTGCCTCACATGTCCAAATCTCACTGGTCAACACCCCACAGAGGGTGAAAATAATGGTGCCCCTTATTGATCACTTAACACTCATCTCGTCCTCCCTCAGGCAGGTATTCATTTAACCCTCATAACACTACAATGAGGTTGGTACTGAACCGTTACTCTACCATCTCGCAGACGATAAAGTGAGCCACAGAGAAGTTATGTAACTCTCTCCCAAGGCAACCAGCTAAGATAAGGTTAAAATCACCTCAAAACCACCAGCTTGGCAGATAAAGAATAATCCTATAATTCGATAAGGGAATTTGATTAAGTGATTCAATCACTGCTCACTCTTTCCTGCCACGGACCCTGACTTTACTCTCAACAGCCAGAAGCCACTCATTTTCTCATCAAATAAAACGGGGCTCACGAAATGTGGCCTATCTGAGATCTTCAGGGGACTGTTCTAGAAGTAATGATCCACTATTTCAGTTCATGTGGTGCTTCTCAATCGATTATTAATCTGGAACTGATCCAGCTATGTAATCAACTCAGTTCAAGACCTGGGCACTCCCATGAAAGCTAAAACTTGGGGTGTTTAAATAACCTGTTGAAAGGTACGCAGCTTATAAGGGATATTAACCAGGCTTGCCTGATTCCAGAGCCCCAGCTCCAGGGAGTGACATATGATCACTCTTGTAGAAGAATTTAATGGCAGAAAAACATGCCTGTGAAGTATTAAGTAAAAAAAAAGGAGGTTAAAAAATAACTGTATTTTATCAATTTTTGATATGTATAGTTTTTTACATTTAACATCTAAAGTCAGGGTACATCAAAAATCAATTCCAAGTGATTAATATATACAATATATCAATATTGTATATAGACAATATTGATTGATATAAACAATAAAGCTTCCAGAAGATACTATAGAAGAATATCTTCATAAACTTGGAGTAGAAAAGAATTCATCCAACAGGACACACAACATAACCATAAAGGTCAACAAATTGCACTAAATTAAAATTAAGAATATGCGCACATCCAGACATATTAAGAGAATGATATAAACAAATACCGATATGCATACCTGAAACTAATACAATGCTATGTCAAATGATCCCTCATTAAAAAAAAAAAAAAAAGAATGAGGAGACAAGCCATTGAGTGAGAGAAGACATCTGTAATACATATATCCAAAAGGAGAATATATCAAAATGTATATCAGAATCCTACAAACCACAAACAGGCAGATGATGCAATGGAAAAAATTGCAGAAGACCTGAAACAGGCACTTCACAACAGAGAATATTCACATGACAATACGCACATAAAACACAAACTTAATCTCAGTCTCCAGGAAATGCAATTTTAAACCATTAAGAGATATCACTATCCACCCACGAACAAGAATGACTAAAATCGAAAAAGAATGAGAGCCCAAATGTTAGCACTGATGCAGAGAAATGGAAACTCTCATACAGTGCTGTAGGAAATAAGCCAGATAATCACTCGGAAAACGATTTGGCAGTGTCTGCTAAAGCTGAATGCTTACGGGTGTGCTCTATGACCTGTAGTTCACTCCTAGGTATCATCCAAGAGTTTCACGCACACGTGCAGCGAAAGACAAGCACCAAAAGATTCACAGAAATATCATTAGCAATGGCCCCAAACTGGAGACAACCCAAATTTCCACCAATAGTAGCATGGACACATAAATAGCAGCAGATTGATAAAATAGTTTTAGATAGCAACAGAATCAATCACAGCTACACCCAGAAACACGGATCAATTTTACAAGTGTAAAGTTGATAAGAAGTGAGACAGGACAGAGTCTATACTATGTGACCGTTTAGGTAAAAACAAAAACAGGCAAAACCAGTCCATTTTAGTAGAGGTTAGGATAGCAGTTACTCTTGGGGAAGTGGGAAAAGATGGTGTCTGGGAGGTGGTTTGAGGAGATTTTGGGGTGGGGGGGTGCTGTGATGTTACGTTTCCTGATCTGAGCAATGACTGGGCGAAAAGCCCTAAGTTGTACACTAACGATTTGTATACTTTTCTGTATCTGTGCATGTATACTTTGGTAAAGAGTTAAAGGAAAAAGAACAAGGGTGAGATAAAACAACTTGAGACAGAGAAAGTTATTTACTCACAGAACTTTGTTGACAGACCTGTTCGGTGATGCCCTGAGGTATTAGGAAAGTGTACCTAGGAGGTGGGAATGGAATGCAAGGCACTATGCTGATAAGAGCCAGCAAACATCTTCATAAATCTATTTTAAAAACAAATGAGGGGACTCAGAAAAACCAGGGGAACTAAAGTACAATGGGATAATAACATGGAAGAGGAGAAATTGGAGAGAAATCATTCATGTTTGTTTCTAGTATTTTTAAGAAAAAAAGATATGAGTTTTAAACTTTGTAAAGTCAGGCTAAGAATTTAATTTCTAAACAAGTAAAATTGAATGCTTAATTTCAAACCAGTAAAAGGGAGGGGAAGATGGAAGAAATATTGATCGAGCCCATAGAAAATAAAAAGCATGCATGTGAAAAGGAGCAAAAAAGTAAGCTAAATCATTATGCTGTACTCCTTAAAGTATAATGGCACATTATACTGTATGCCAGTGATATCTCGATAACTCTGGAAAAAAGTCAGAGGAAAACATGGCAAGGAGAAAATGCAAAATGAAGTGATAGAAATAAGTAAATGATGTTCACTAATCCCTATAAATGGGAATAGGCTAAATGTGTCTAAAAAGACAGAGACTTTCAAAGTATGTTACAAAAACAAACTTCAGCTACATGTGGATACATTAAAACATGGTGACAGGATAAATGACAGTGAAAGGCATTGGAAACTATGTCAGGCAAAATACCAACTGAAATAAAGCTGGCATTGCAACATAATATAATACAAAATAAATCTTAAAGCAAAAAGCAATATTAGGTATAAGGATGATCATCACTTCATGATAAAAGGTATGATTCACTAGAAAAATTTAAGACATGAACCTAACTAACACTTAACACCATAGCTTCAAAATAGATGGAATTACAGAGAGAAACATATCCACACGCACCTGAGGAGACCTATCACCTCTCTCAGAAACGAATAGATCAAGCTTTAAAATTTAAGAACGTGAGTTTCAAGGACACAATTGACAAGCATGATCTGAAAGACAGAAGTCCAGTTCTGCATGTTACAATTCGGGAGCTATAATTTTTGCTTTTAAGAACAAGTGGAACTTATATATCTGACCATATAGTGGACCACAAAAGAAGAGTCAACAGTGCCCAAGCAGACATAGTACATTGACCCAGTGCAATGAAATATAAAATCACTCTTAAGAAGAGTCTCCAAACCTGGTTAGGCATAACTAAAATAGAACAAACTGACATCAGGGGATTCCAAATGTGGTGCAACAGGAATGACACAATCTGTGTAGCGTTTCCGTTAAAAATGCTTAACTCAAATCTAATGACAAAAAAGGAAAGGGGAGGAGCATTTTATTTTTATATTTATACTTTTAAAAATGTCTTTAGTGTTTTTTCCCAATTACAGTTGACATTAGATATTATTTTACACTAGGTTCAGGTGTATCGCATAGAGGTTAGACATTAATATAATTTATGGGAGGAGTTACTTTAATAGCTTTTTTTAGATATGGAAGTATTCTCTTTTCCCCCGTTACCAAAGACCATTTAATGTTTAAAGATCGACAATATCAAAAAACATAAGTTGGAGTATGAGAAAATAGTTTTACACGAGCATGATTTAATTAAAGCGGTTTACAACGATTCTCTCCCACAGTATTTGAGCACGCATTTTCAAAAGAGTAAGAGGTGAGAAAAACAAGCATGTGCCACACACAGAGTAGGAAGAGCCAGCATGCGGTCTGTGGAACTTGAGGTTTCCCTGTCACAGAAAGGGGACCAGACACGGCCTTCTTTTTAAAATTAAGGCAGTTATTTTATTTGGAACAAGAAAGTGGTAATGGCATAAGGAACTGAGACTGAACCCCTAATCTGAGAGCTTTTCCCCCTTACCACACTCCCCACTCCAAGGTACAATTTTGGGAGAGAAAAAAAGTGTCCTATATCTGGTGAGTCATGGTATCTATTACATCTTTTCAGTTTGTTTTCCGACATCAAGCAATCCTCCAATTCTCAGCAGGACTGGATGTCCTACAATTTAACTCAGTTCTGACACTATCTACCTAGAGTTAGCATCAGATTCCACCGATCACAAATCTGGGACACTTGTACTTCTGACTGACCACCTATAAATTGGAGGTTCCCATGACCTCCTCAGGGTCCCGTAATTTGTTAGAACGGTCTGCAAAACTCAGGGAAACATTAATTGATTTACACTCACCAATTTATTATAAAAGATATTATAAAGGATATAGTTGAATAGCCAGATGAAGAGTGTCCACAAAAGTCTCCAATCTGAGGTGCAGAAAGAGGAGAAACTTCACTAATGTGAACAGATTGCAAAACAGAGAAACATAGATTCTGGTGGAAACCCAAAGTTCAGTACCCCCAGGAAAAAGGGGAGGCTGCTTTTTATAGAGAAAGTTCCTGTTCTGGTTCTTATTTGGCCCATTTTTATGCAAATGAGGAATCTAAATTTTCATAGTCTGATTGGTCCAGATAGCACCATCTTGATTAGTAGTTACGGAGCTGCTCTGATTGGTCAGCATAGATGCAAATGAGGATATAGCTGCAAAGTTCCAATTGGACGGGGCAGATTTCAGCCTATTGGTCAAAATGTCATACCAAGAACTCCTTTATCAAAGTTAACTCAGGCAGCAGGAACCAGAGCTAGAGGCTGAAGGTTCAGTCTTTAGCTTTTCCCTGAATGCATCCTGCATAACAGGCCTCTGTCAGCAATGGCTGCTAGACTCTAGTTATTAATTTATGCCCAGTTAACCACGAGGAGTCCTTCTTGGCAGATATATTCCTTCTTGAGGTCCACAAGAGGTACACAGTGTGAGGTCCTGAGCACAAAGGACGTACTTATCACTCAGAGAATTCCAAGGGTTTTAGGAACTCTGTACCAGAAACTGGAGACAAAGACCAAATATATTTCTACACATCAAACTTCTTATAAGGCAGGCATGGCATTGACTGATATCTGGCTTACGGTTAGAATCATGTCGAGAGAGCCTTCAAATTTTCGTATATACATTTTCCTATATATGTATGCATATCGAGATGGGCTATTTCTCTGAAACTTTCTCTTTTCACTTAATATACCACAGCACATTTTTCTCTATCAGCAAATATAGATCTACTTCATTCTTAACACAACTGACAATGGACACTTGGGCCATTCCTAATTTTTGCCTATTATAACGGTGCTGCAGTAAATGCATTGCATTTGTCTCTGCACGATTTGGTGAGTTTCTCTTGGTGACAGTCCCTTGCATAGACTTGCTGAATCCAAAGGTGTGTGCATTTTATAATAGAATGGATGCTACCCAATTGTCCTCCAAAGACACTGCACTAAGACTCCTCCAAACACATCCACTGTATTTTGCTATGACCTGTTTACACATACATCTCCCTGACACCCCAGCGGACTAAGGTCCTCTCGGGAACAGACTGCCCTATTGTCTGTCCCCTGGGTCACGCCTGGCATGTCATTGGAGCTCATAAACTGGTGTGAAACGGTTGTGAGTGAATAGGTAATTTTACCATCACCACCAACAGGTCTCTCAATGTGTGCCAGGCACCATTCTAAGCATTTTATCCACATGAATTTATTTAATCCTTATAACACTAGGAGTAGGTGTTAGTATCCTCGTGTGCAGATGAAGAAACTGAGGCTCAGAAAAGTGAAGTGACTTGCTCAGGCGATGAAACATCATAACAATGACTTCAGCATCAGGGGTCAACCCTTAAGCTCTAGAAAGGTAATGTTGCCTTTCGGTCATTTTCCCATTGTTTCAACTTTGGATCTCTAGTTTTATTAGGAATTTTTAGGATTAAATTAAGCAACCCGGGAGAAAATTGGATGACATTAAATGCCTTTTAAAATCTTCCAAATTTGTTTCTGGACCTGGCCCATGACCGTCCATGGATTTGTTTTACCGAGTTAAAACCAGAGTCGTATTTTGTCTCTTTTGTTAGGGGTGCGGAGTCTAGTGAGCTGTTTGCCTTATCACCTCAGGTATAAATGAACGCTGTGCTCCTCTATCCCCACCCCCAGTGCAGGCTGCAGAAGATCTTGGCCACCCAGGATGAGTTGAGTCTGGCCATGGAGAGTGGAAAGAGTCCACTTGATGAAAGAAGGGGACAGTGCAAAGGCTCAGAGGCGGGGACTATTCAGGGGAATGGCGGAATTTAGCGTTCTCGGGGAGAGGAAAGAGTAGAAGAGAAGGGTGATGAGGAGGGTGAAAGCTACGAACCCTTATGAGCTATGCAGATTAGTCAGTTTTATTGCATTAGGCAGTGGAGAGCCACTGCAAATATGTTATTGTGAAGTAACTGCTCAGGGCTGCGCTTTACAGCGACAATGCTGGAAGCAGCAGATGGGGAGGAGGATGGCGCACAGACTGCTAGCAGGGAAATCACTTTAGAAATGACCATAAATAACTCTGCTATCAACACCTCCCCCACAACTCTCTCCTACTCCTCCATTCTAATTTCTAATAACGGCATCACCATTCTTCCTGATCCAGCCATGGAGGGCTGAGTCACTCTGACTCCTCCCCTTCCCCACATCCAGCAGGTGCAATTCCTGCTGATTCTATCTCTACACCATCTCTGGAGGCTTGCCCTTCTTGGGATCCTGCTAGGACCTGTGTTAGGCCTGCCCCTGGTTCAGGGACCCTGGCTGGCCTCCCTTCCCCAGGCTTAATCCCCTAACATCCCTTTCCTGCTGTTGCCAGATATTACCCCCTGTCTACAAACACCACAAAACTAATACCCTGAAGTGTCCACCTGGATGAAATGCAAGACTTTAACCTCTCCCAGCCTGCCTGTCCAGCCTCCTCCCAGATCCTAAGTATCCTTGAAGAACCAACTTGATGGTTGTTCCTCCTTTAAGCTCACCAAGGAGTCCCCCATCAGAGGTGACTTTCTCTTTGCCAGATGCCTCACTATGTTTATCAAACTCCTCTTGGGACACTTCCCTCTTGTGGAGATTGCATAGAGGTGTGTCTGGCTCCCAGAGGGTAGGAACTAAGTGATATACTTTCTTGTGCCTCCACAGAAAACTTGCACATAACCTGGACTCAATAATATATTGAGGTTTGGTTACAAGTGTAGAAGAGAGGGACTTTCCAGTTCTGCTGACTCTAAAGTGGAGTATCTAAACACCTTTCCTTTAAACACCATCTTTCTCTGAAGTGGCGCTCATGGCCAGTAGTGACCACCACAAGTGCAATAAATATGAGCTCTGGTTTTCCCTTCTTTCTCTTTAAATGAACGATGGTCTATGAGCCAGGCATATGAGTAGGTACTAGAGTTCTGCTACTTCCCAGCTCTGTGACTTTAACCAAGTTGTCCTAACATCTGGGAGCCAATGGAGCTGACACCAGCTGCCTCACTAAATAGGCATTGTATGAGGGAAGGCTGGCACGGAGCTGGAGTCCTGGGACGGAGGCCATGAGAGGCAGTTTAACCTGAAGACTTAGTCTCGACTACCCCAGGCTACTACTCTACTTGCAGGGACACATGTGCCGCTATCCTAATCCCTCAACAGGCAAAAGCCAGACTCTGGAACACACTGAGGCGTCAGTACTGCCTCTGGCCAGACCTTTGGCACCCTGGTCCACCATACAGAAAAACGGATGAGCCTCTGGGGGTGGGCAGCAATTTCTTTATGACCATTTCAGAAGTGGCAGTATGGGTAGTTGACATACATAACTGAATCTGAATGTCTAGGTCAGAAGGATCCTTCACGGGTGGGGTGGTCCATTCTCCCAGTTCACAGGCATGGACACTGAGGCCAAGGCACCTGATAATATCGGATGGTATGAAAGCCAGACACCAGAGGCTTCCATGGTCTATGCTTGTGTTTTGAGCAAGAGAACTGAAAACAGGGTGAAAAGGATACTGGGTCATTCTGGGACATGCTGGCTCAAGAACAGGAATTTGACTGAGGCCTCAGACTTTGGGGGCCCCAAACAGCCTCCCCTTGGGCTCAGAGTCAAAGCAGTAGCTCTGCCTGGCGGGGACAGGGAGAAGCAAGTTTTGAAGTCACTAATTCAAGGTCGCTTTCCCCGCCCAGATCCATCTGGCAATTTGACTGAGTGGCAGTGAAGGGGAGAGCTGGGAACACAGGGCTAAATAAAGGAGGTTGAGAGTATTTGGAGTGAGTCGTGACTGGAAACAAGTGGGAGGCTGGGGTCAGACTTTTGTAAATAAAACCCAGCCTGCCCCCTTTGGTGTCCCACATCAAGAAAATGGGGGGGGAGGGGAGAGAGAGAGAGAGAGAGAGAAAGAGAGAGAGAGAGAGAGAGAGACTTTGTGGCAGAACCAATCAGCATCGTCTCTTCTTTGAAAACAGGCAAAAATGTAACCGTTACCTGAGGAGATGCTGAGTTTATTCAGCCGCGGCAGCACGCTGCATGCGGAGTACCCACCTGGAAGGCGAGAAGCATCGCTGGCTGTCCTTGCGTTCAGCGTGTCCGCCCTCCCGGGCCGGACCTTTCCCCTGCTGAGTGTCACCCAGGTCCCCGGCAGGCCTGCTGTTACAGTTCCCCTTTGGCACGGGAGTGGACAGGCCGTGGCTGTGCTGAATGACTTCGGCGCCTAGCAGCTTGACCTTCTGGTGAGACACAGAGTGGGGGATCCCAGTCAGTCTGCAGCCGTGGAGCGGGGAGGAGGATCTGAGAGAGAACTTAAAGGAGTCTGAGGTACCCACCGCCTTCGTTCAAGAGCGCGGAACGCGCACTTGGTTCACGCGCCTTTTGGGGTTTCCGTCGGGCAAACGCGAAGGACGCGGTCCTTCCCTCAGGTTGCCTTTTGGGAATTCAGCTGATGTTGTCAGCAGTTGGCACCCCAGTTTTAATGGGGGGTCCTGGAGAGAGGGGTTGAGCCTCGCTAGTGGCTCCCCTAGTCCTCCAGCTCTGGCCCCAGCGCGCGGGGTCGGGTAAGTCTCCCCAAGTCTGGCGCTGGTCCAGCAGGGTTTCCCGCCGCGCGCGTGTTGGGGCGCGCGGCGAGCCGGGGACGGTCCGTGGGGCTTGGCCCCGCCCCCTCCCAACGAGGCCCAATGGGGTGGCGGCCCTGGAAGCCCCGCCCTCGACCGTGCCCGCGCGCCCCTTGCCCAGGGCCGGGCAGTCCGCCGCCAGGCAGCCGGGAGCAGCTGCTGGCGCTCGGCTCTCGCCTGCGCGCGTCGTTTGCTCGCCTGCTCGGGATGGCTGGCTACCTGCGGGTCGTACGCTCGCTCGGCAGAGCCTCGGGCTCCGGGCCGGCCTGGGCGCCGGCAGCCCTGACAGGCCCCAACTTGCAGGACCAGCCGCGGCGCCACTGTGAGTGCCAGAGGGTCTGGGCGGGCGCGCGCCCGGCTCCGCGACGTGGCGGCCTCCGGGCGGGGACCGGAGAGCGCGGCCGAGACCACAGCCAGGGTTGCCGGGGTTGGGCACACAAAGAGCCGGGGACCGGCTCGCTCCGCGCTCTCTTGCCCCAGCTTCCAAGCGGCGCCAGGCGCAGGGGTAGGGACTTGAAGGACGGTGGCAACTGGTGGCTCGGGCGATGCCAGCCCTGCGGCCTTGAGCGGGCGGGAGCTCCGGGCTTCCTCGCGCCTCCAGATATGACTTATGGGGTGCTGGGGGCTGTCCTGGAACAGGAGGGAATCTTGCCCACCCTGCGCCCCTGGCGGAGAAGAGCAAACGAGTGGGAGCCGCAGCACCCCACAAAGCTGGCCCTGCTCAGACAAAGGCGGGAGGGAGGGTGGAGGCATTCACTTCCCCTTGCTTTTCAGCCAGCGGCGCTGTAACCCCACTTCGCTGCCAGGTCCCCGTCAGCTATTTTTGGAGCCTTTTACGCGACAGCTGGAGGAGCGTGCTTTTCATCTTCCCCTTTTGTTTGGACTCCCGCGTTCTCCTTGTCGCTGCTCCCGAGGCTCCATCTTGGGGCCTCTCCTTGGCTTGACCTGCCTTTTCTCGTTGGCCCTGCCTGGCTCACAGATGCTGAGACCTGGCCGCCGCGCCAAAAAACATCACTTTCCCGAATAGTAGTTCACAGCTTCTCCCGGCTTAAGAGAGAAGACAGCAGTCGGGTCGTAGCAGGACATAGACTGAATCTCCGTTACCAACGCTGGTTGCCCCGGCTGGCATGTGGGCATTGCCTGCACTCTGGCTCTCTATCGCCAACTACAAAAGGCAAGGAACAATGTAGGTCCCTTGGCCCTGTCTGATTCCTGTTGTCACGGAAACCCCTATCCTGACTTGGCCAGGAGCCCCTTGCGGTGAGCAAGGAGAATGAGGAAGAGGGGGTGGGGCCCAGGCGACCTGGCCTTAATGCTGGTGTAGGTAATTTTTAACCCAGTGTGGAAGCAGCTGACCAGAGCTTGGGCCCCAGCGGGCCCCACCCCCCTGACAAAAGGAAAAGGGGGCATTTCTGCTTTTGTATTTCTAGGATTTGTCTCTAAGGGGTCAGACCAAGGTTCCAAGTGCCCCCAGGCCCCAAAACAACTTTCCCATAATATGGCACCACATTCAGCAAAATATTTTGGGAGTTAGATACATTCTCTGATTCTCTCTCTCTTTTTTTTCAGCATTGATGGTAAAAACAAGCACTCCATACACAAACAAGAAAACAAAGTCCCTTTGGGGGTTTTGATAACATAAAAAGAGCAGGCAGTTGCAGGTTCTTCTGGAAGTCCCCAAGTAGATTGGTTATAATGGGCAGAATGCCTAGTGTTTGAGTTGGACATGACACATGCAATTGTGACCTCCTCTAGCTTGCTACCTGACAATGATGCCAGAGACAGAATAGTTGGCATTCTCCTTGATGACAAGAAGAGAGTATTTTTTGGCTAAAACACCCTTGTATCTTTGCTGCCTGGTAATTCTTTCTAGTTTTGCAACTCATAGGCTTCCAGCATGCTTGTACAGGTCTGATAAGTTAGAGTTTGGAGAAGTGAGGGTGGGCTTTGCCCAACTGTTCAGTAGGAGAATTACTTATCTATTCTTTCTTTGCTCCCCTCCTAGCCTGGGAACGTAATTTTCTCACCCTGGCCCTTGACTTTTCAAATCTTGGTGGCTTGCCTGCACTTGTAGATTCCAGGGCAAATTATTTAATGAAGGCTCCAAGTTTTGCAGACTCATCAGTTGAATTCTAATGTGTTCTCCACTGAGCCTTGTTTCAGCCACATCAGATAAGACCACAAAAGCCTCTCTGGAAAGCCAGGGGCCTGTCCCAAATCTTCTATGTGAGGCTGAAGCCTTGTGCACTAATTCCATTCAGGGTGTGAAGTGCTGGAAACTGCGCTCCGATTCCTGGAAGCTAGGTTTTATACTTCTGGACTTTATACTTCTGTAAACCCAGGTTTAGAATGCCATCAGATTGCAAATATTAATATAGGTTGTGCGCTTCTCCAGGGCAAGGAGCCTGTTGCCTGGCAGAGTTGCCACTGTGTACATTTTTGATGATCTGGTGGTGTCTGATGGTGAGAACTCACTCTGTGTGGCAATGCATGGGGGGTGGGGTGAGGTGTGATATATGGTGCCAGGAGAACAAATAAGGAAAAGAAGGTGTGTGTGAAGCCCTGAGGGAGCAGAGGAAACAGGCCATTAGTTTGGGGGAAGAGGGAACTGAGATGCCGAGGCCGTGGTGGAGGGGTGCACCTCTGCCTGTGGGTGAAGCAGAGAAGAAGGTGTGCATGAGGCTGGCTCGGAGTGAGTGTGTGATGGCGAGTAATAGGAGGTAGGCCAGGCCGTGGGGGCCGTGGGAGTGTGCAGGCCATTTCTGAGGACCTTGGCGTTTACTCTGAGTGAAAGCAGAGGCTTTGCGGGGTTTTGGGAGGAGTGTCATGACGCGAATACATTTTAACAGGAGCGTTCTGGCTTCAGGGACCTGGCAGGAGCCCATCTTCATCTGGCGAGAGAGGCCGTTGGCTTGGACCGGGGTGGTGGCCCTGGTGGTGAGAAATGATTGATTTCTGGATGTATTTTGAAGGGGGAGCCAATAGGATTTGTTGAGAGTTTAGATGTGGGTGTGAGAGAAAAGAAGGAGTAAAAGGACACCAAGGAAGATTCTAGATTGTCTTTCAGAATTGCTGCCCTGCCTTCTGGAGTCCCAGGAGCTGGGGCCCCCACACTCCTGGGCCATGCTGGCTGAGCAGCCTCTCTGCTGAGAACAGCATTAGTAAGCATGTGGTGGAGGCAGTTACCTGGATTGCAGCTGTCTTGCGGGGACCTTGAGCCTTGAGTTTGGAGCAGCAGGCAGATTCTGAAACTGGGGATGGGTTTTGAAAACCTTACTTGGTGTTGGGTGCTAGGGGCCCCAAACAGAAAAGAGTTGGTCAAATGTGCCTCTTGTGACTAATGTAATTCCACCCCACACTCTGGCCTAGAGGCAGTGTTTGCCAGCATCTCATCTTCTAAAGATTTCATGATGTTCCTTGGAGGCTTTTAGGGAGGCCCAGCCATAGGTTGCTTGTTACCACTTCTCTGCCTGAAAGGAGTTCCCAGGAGCAACCATATTGGCTGAACAACAAAGTCTCAAACTCTGAGACTTTGGGGCACTCCGGAGGGCATGGGGCAGGACTGTCATGAAGGGAGAGGCTGCCTCAACCCAGCCCATCCTGGCCACGAGTGAGCACCCGCTCAGTATGTGGGAAGCGACTCATTCTTCAAGAGAAGCTGTATTTTTATATAAAATCTCCTGGTTTTTTAAAATTATTATTTATATTGTTTCTAACAAATTTACAGAGCTTTTTCATCTTGCGAAAGTGCAACTCAGCATCCATTAAAAAACATGGCAACCACCACTCTACTTTCTGTTTCTATGAATTTGACTGCTCTAGGTACCTCATCTAAGTGGAATCATACAGTATTTGACTTTTTGTGACAGTCTTGTTTCACTTAGCATTAATGTCCTTAAATTTCATCCATGTTTTTAGTATGTGACAAGATTTCCTTGCTTTTTAAGTCTGAATAATATTCCATTTTATGTGCATATTGCCTTAAAAATATTCAAATTAAAACTTATTGACCTTCTAAGTAAGGAATTGTGAAAAGCTTAGGAGATACAGTTATTAAATTCTCACATATTTAATAGTGCTTCTAACTTGTCATAGGAGTTACTTCCCAAAAATGTTAATGGCAGCTGGATTGAAAGCGTTTCTAGGAAATGTGGCAATTGTTTATAAGTCGTTTGTAAGTCTCCTGGAGATATAAAGTGAATTTGCCTTTGTAGAATTTGAACAAAAGAACAAACAACAGAATCTAGTGAGGTAGGTCCGATATCACTAAAACATGGAAGCACTTCCTTTTTTCGTTTCAAAGCGGGTATATCCACGGTTAAGGGATGGGGAACCCAGTCTTGAAAAACTTAGAATTGCTTAACTTAACATTGTTTCACCTTTAGGAGGAAAGTCTTTCTTAAGCTTCCTGGATTAGTTTTCAAAGAGTCTGGTTCTCCTCTTCAAGGCTCATGCCACATTTGGTTGATCTATTCATCCCTTAATGGACACTTGGGTTGCTCCCCGCCCTTGGCTATTGTGAATAATGCTGCTACAAATATGGCTGTACAAGACCCCGCTTTCAATTATTTTAGATACATATCCAGAAGTGGGATTTGTGGATCTTATGGTAATTCTGGTTTTTAAGTTTTTGAGGGACTTCCATACTGTTTTCTATAGTGGCTGCACCAATTTACTTTCTCACCAGCAGTGGACGAGTTTCCAGTTTTTCTACATCATCACCAACACTTGTTGTTTTCTGGGGTTTTTTTGTTTGTTTTTTGTTTTTTTTTTTCATAGTCGCCATTCTAAAAGGTATCAGGTTGTATCTCATTGTGGTTTCAATTTTCATTTCCCTAATGATTACTGATGTTGAACATCTTTGCATGTGCTTATTGGCCATTTATATATCATTTTTGGAGAAATATCTATTCAAGTCCTTTGCCCATTCATTAATCGGCTTATTTTTATTTTTATTTATTTTTGTTGTTACAATCTACTTGTCCACCAATTAATATTAAAAGCAAACCAACAAGAACACTACCTGGGTTGAACAAAATAAGTCTCTGCTGCCATGGGTCACAGAGCTGTCCCAGCTCCTCTAAGAAGTCCGCCTCCAGGGAGGCTGCACTCCTGACATCGATAGAGGTCTGCCTGGTCTTGTTACCTGTGGGTTTTCCCTTCTATACTCACTCCTTGAGGGCAGGCATTGTTGTGTTTCAGGAGGTTGTAAAAAAGTGGGCCCTGTGGTCTGTGAGGATTTGACACCTGCTGTGTATAGCAGGAAGGGCTGCCTGCTGTGACCTTGACTTTGAACTCCCACAAGGAGGAAGTGTGGTATCCACAGCCCACAGGCTGTTGGCCTGAAGCCCAGAACTTGAGTGGAGCTCACGCTGAGGCAGAGACCTTTAGGACTGGCGCCTAAATGAATCTGTCCTTAGGGATCCTGATTCTGGTAGGTTCAGTGTATTTTTAAAAAGCTGGATTAGCTCTCTCAAATTAACTCATCAGAAATACTCCTAAAATTTAAGCTGGCTCTGCCACAGTGCAGTACACTTTCTGCAGTTTATAAAGCCCTTTCCATTCAAACTTTAGACCAGACAAGGTGAAGGAATTGTGTAGCTTGGGTCCAAAATCCCCCATTGCATCTTAGGAATGGTAATAGAGTAGTGCCAGCAGTGGCCACCTGGTCCTGTAGGGAGGGACGTATTTTGTCCATCTGCTTTCTGTTTTTCTACATCTGACCCCCAAGGGCACCCAGAGGCTGCACTTGACCCAGGGATCTGTGTTCTCTCCCGTCTCTGACACAAGCTACACTCCCTGCTCTCATTTTTCTTCCTGAATGATTTCTAAGATTCTGTTTAGAGTAAAACAAAAACAACCCGTTTGCATATCTTTGGGAAGTAGGTCATCTTGCTGCACAGATTAACTTTTTTCTTAGCAGGTCTGGGATGCCATCCCGAGTCTCAGCTGTGGCGTGTGTTCTCGGACAGTGATAATATTTGCAGTCTGGTGGGCTTTGGTCACTTTTGTTTAAATGTGACTAGGTGGCCATGCTGTTTTGGTTTCTAGGCCTGTTTTTCATAAACTTCTGTCATATGCTGGTAACCGAGCAGATGTCATTTCTCCCAGTGTTGGTGTTTTCAAGTGACCATAATCTCCGGCAGGGTGGGAGACCCCCAACTACATCTGTATGGATGGTGTGTAACATGAGTACATAGGTCCGAAGGGAGGCGGGGTGCCGAGGAGTGCTCCTGTGGGGACAGGGCGCAGCTCTCTGCTGTCCTGGTCTTCCTGGGTGTCTGCAGCGAGCGAGGATTCTGAAGACTGAAGTCCAGCACAGGTTTTTCATAGATATGGTCTCCCCATTGTGCAGTGACTGCTCCCTCTGGGCTGTGGGCAGAGGGATGTGCTGGTGCTCAGGTGCCCCTTTCTGAGTCAACGATCCTCGTCCAAGGCAGTCTGCGCCGATTCATTGGATGGGCCATTGTCTTGAGTTTTCTTTGGAATTCACTTCCCAGACTGGTGGTTTTTCTCACAAGTCAGACTTTCCTTGAAGAGCCTCCCTGGCTCCTGCTTCCCCCTTGCCCTCTGCTTGGACCTGGGTCAGCTGCTCGTCCAGTCTTCTGATGCTTCTCTGGCAGGACTGGCAAGCTGAGCCAGCTGGGACCAGGGACTCTGAGTTTCACTCCCGGGTGCCCTAAGTATGTGCCACCCATTGTGCAAGGTGCGAATCCTCCTGTTTTTGAACTGTAACCACAGGCAGTAAGCATGTAAGCTCAGCCTCCCACATTTGAAGGGGAGATAATGATACTCCCTTGGGGAGTGCTAGAGGACTGAGTGGAACCACATAAAGGGCAGGGGCACACTGTCAGGCACGGAGGAGGTGTTAATACTGTCTTTCCTCCCTTCAAGTTCGTCGGGTTCTCAGGTTGCAAGCAACAGACCAAGTGAGTGACTGGTTGACTTTGAGCGGGTATTATTGGAAGGACACAGGGTAGCTCATAGAATGGCATGGATTGGGCTAGATGGGGTTCCGGGCTGCCCTGGGGAACTAGGTGGCAGCAGCCCCTGGGCAGCCTCTCCCGACCTGTTGCTGGACAAGGTGGCCCTGGGTGGCTCTGGTTCTCTGTGTTGTCTCCTCTGCCATCAGATTTCTGGTGAGGAGATCTGACTGCCAGGCTAGCCATACTCAGTGCGGGGTCCGGGTCCCCAAGCGGTCTGGGGGCTGCTCCTGCAGAAGTGAACACGGCCCTGGCTAACCACGGTCCCCTTCTCATTGAAGGGCAGGTCCGGTGGGGAAGAAAGGGACTTCCCCACCAGCCTGCTCAAGGGCGTCACATGCAGTCTGTGCCTGGTTCTAGATGCCGACAAGAGGATCAAGGTGGCCAAGCCGGTGGTGGAGATGGACGGCGATGAGATGACCCGCATCATCTGGCAGTTCATCAAGGAGAAGGTAGTTTCCTTCTGACGTGGGCACTTTCCACGTAGTTGGCCCAGCAAGGTCTCCTGGGCCCCGCGCCCACCCATCTCCCTGATTCACCTGTCACCAGGTGGGCGGCAGCAGTCCTGATTCTCTCCTTCCATCCACCCTTCTGTCATGTCCAGACCGACCACTTGTGGTCCTTGCAGCATCAGGCAGGGGCCTGTCCTCGCCAGTCTGTGTCTGGTGCTGGTGCCAAAGCCTGCATGTCTTTAAAATGTGTGCAGATTCGGGGCTGATGCCGTACCCTATCTGTCTTACCCCTGACAAAACGAGAACAGGGCTTGTGCGCAGGGCAGCTGTGCATGGAGTTAACCTTTACTTAGCACGTCAGGGGTGTCATCACGAGTCGTGGCTGTGGTGCATGTTGTAGGACAATGATATGTTTGAGCCACCATGGCACATGGTTCCCAGGGTGGCTACTTGGCTTCTCCAAGCCACTGGGGTCTGCCTGGAAGAGCATGTTGTCCCTGTGGAGACCTTTGCATTGTGTATGTCCCAAGAAGGCTGAGAACTGCCACTTCTGAATGGAAAAGAAGAGAGAACCCACTGTGCAGAGAAATCTAGATGCACTTGGAGTTGGGATTCAGCTGAGTTGATGGGCCGTCACGGTGGCATTTGGTTAATGCTAGGGATTGAGCCCTCCGGGGTTTGCAGTCTGGTGTGCCAGCCTTTCTCCTGAGCCCCGACCTCCTGCCAGCTTTGGCCTGGCCTCACTGAGGAATGGCTGACTCCAGCCCTCTGCTGTACCTTCCTCACCTCCCCTGGCCTTCTCTCATCCCTGCTCTGACTGAGTGTCCCCTGCTGTGGCCTACACATGCCCCTGAGTCATAGTCATCTGGACTGATGCCTCACCTTGGCTGTCTGTCTCTAGCTCATCTTGCCCCACGTGGATGTCCAGCTCAAGTATTTTGACCTGGGGCTCCCACACCGTGACAAGACTGATGACCAGGTCACCATTGACTCTGCATTGGCCACCCAGAAATACAGTGTAGCTGTGAAGTGTGCCACCATCACTCCGGATGAAGCCCGCGTGGAAGGTGGGGGGGGTGTGTGGAGGTGGGGGGCTGGGACCGTGGGGGCTATGACTTGACCCCGTCTCCCTGTAAATGCCTGGTAGACAGCAGAGCCTTAGCGATCGAGCCCTGTAGATGGGGCAGGGGAGGGGCAGTTAAGGGGCTGGTCTCAGGTTCCATAGTTAGGGTGTGACAGAGCTGAGACCAGAATCCATGTTCCCTGTTCCCAAGCCAGTGGTGTTGCTGCTGTGCTGTGTGGCTCTGGCCATGTAGGTGCCATCAGTAACAGGGAGGAGGAGAAAGAGAAAGCGAATGCTGACTCTGTCATAGTCACAATGGCCTCTTTGGGTAGCCTGCCCCTCTGGCCTCCTGGACTGTTTTGCAGGCAGGTTTACGGAGAGGCCAGGAGCCACCTCTGTCCAGAAGAGGGCTATGTTTCAGGCCTGTACCCTTCAGAGCCTTGGAGGGCTCTGGGGACATCACTAGTGTCCTGCCACTGTCTTGGCATTGCAGGTCTGCCCCTGCCTCTGCAGCCAAGGAGGGGTGTCAGAGAGGTGCTCTTACAGGCTTGGACTTGCTGCTGGTCCCTGATTCTGGAGGCTGCTCTTGAAGTTGCCGTGAAATGGCACCAGTGTGTGGATGAAGGGGTCAGGTTTGGGAAAGTTCAAGAAAGAGTGGTTTAGCAGTGTGCAGAGTTCTGTCTTCCTACTCCCGGCAGTATTAGGGACCTAGAAGGAAGCATTCAAGACACAGCTTCTAACTCCCCAGGCCTCCTGCTGTTTCAGGCTGGACTGACCTTAGGGTATTGGAATCGTTTTAGTGCTAAGCTCTTCTTGCAGGGTTTCTTTTATTTTTCCTGAACCCTGGGGTTTATACATCCCCATTTTATGGACAAGGGAGTCGAGGGTCACTATCAGTAACTGGGTGCTGGACCCCGCAGTTATATGGCAGTCCTGGGGCTAGAACCAGCATCTGAAGTGAGGTGCTATGTGGCTGAGCTACTTCCAAGTACATGACGTGGGAGTAATAATCGCTGAGGGAGCATTACTGTGTGCCAGACACGTTCTAGGTACCTTAGATATGAGCTCATTTAATCCTCGCAACAACCCAAAAGCTAGGTATCAGCAATTTCATTTCATAGCTCAGGTTAAGCCGCTCCATAAGATTCACAGTTGGACATGGAGCTTGGAGCCAGGAAATCTGATTCTAGAGCCCACATCTTCACACTCTAGATTCTACTGCTTTCTCCAGGTGTTTTCTTGTTTTGGGGTTCACATTCTCATTGGAAGCTGGGGGCTGCAGTGGGGCACTTCATCTCTGTTCCTCCTAGAGTTCAAGCTGAAGAAGATGTGGAAGAGTCCTAATGGGACCATCCGGAACATCCTGGGCGGGACCGTCTTCCGGGAGCCCATCATATGCAAAAACATCCCCCGCCTTGTTCCTGGCTGGACCAAGCCCATCACCATCGGCAGGCACGCCCACGGCGATCAGGTGGGCCAAGGTGGGCGTTGGGTTCCCTTGGCCTGGGATCCCCTTCTGGAGGCCCTGGCCTGAGCCACCCTCTCGTCTTTACAGTACAAGGCCACAGACTTTGTGGCCGACCGGGCCGGCACGTTCAAGATGGTCTTCACCCCGAAGGATGGTAGCAGTCCGAAGGAGTGGGAAGTGTACAACTTCCCCGCTGGCGGTGTGGGCATGGGCATGTACAACACGGATGAGGTGAGGTGGCCACGGGAGCCTGACCTCCTCTCCCCCAGCCTGGCTCCCTTCTCCAGACCACCTTATCAAAAAAAAAAAAAAAAAAAGGCCCCTCTTGGCGCGCATGGTTCCAGCAAAAGTCCCCGGTCAGGGTCACACCTTCATCTCTGAGCCAATCACAGGCCCCGAGGGAGGAAGCGCTCTGATTGGATGAGCTGCCACATACTGTCAACTATAGACGGCCTAAGAATTGCAGAGGGGAAGGTGGCTTCCCAAAGCAAAGTTGAGGGGGCTGCTTCCTCCCAGAAGTTGGGAGGGGAATCTGGGCCTGATACTTGCTCCAGGGTGGCTGGGTTGGCCCAGACTGCTGGAGAGAGCTGTGTGGAAGGAAGGGGTGCCGTGCCCGGGCCAGCGCCTGGCCCTGAGGGACCATGCCGGGGACCTCTCTTCCTCCCCGCAGTCCATCTCGGGTTTTGCGCACAGCTGCTTCCAATATGCCATCCAGAAGAAGTGGCCGCTGTACATGAGCACGAAGAACACCATTCTGAAAGCCTACGATGGCCGCTTCAAGGACATCTTCCAGGAGATCTTTGACAAGTAACAGCCTCTCCCTATCCTGCTTCCCGGACTCCGCAGCCTTCCCCAACCCCTCGCTGTCCCCAGTCCCCAGCCCCCTGGGAGGTTGCTGCTTGGCTCTGAGTCTCCGCGAGGGATTCCCCAGCCTGTTAGCCTCTTGCCCTCTCTCCGCAACAGGCCCTTTTCCCCTCAGGCATTATAAGACCGACTTTGACAAGAATAAGATCTGGTATGAGCACCGGCTCATTGATGACATGGTGGCTCAGGTCCTCAAGTCTTCAGGTGGCTTTGTGTGGGCCTGCAAGAACTATGACGGAGACGTGCAGTCGGACATCCTGGCCCAGGGTATGCCCAGGACACCCTGTGGGCATTGATTGTTGGTCTTCCCTGGCTGGGGGGATTTTCGGACCTTTGGTAGGAAGCTTCTCTGTAGCAGCAGACTAGGGCTTGCCTGCTCATTGCAGGGTCCACTGTGGACAGCAGGGGGCAGGAGCTCCCTGGCATCTGAGTGAGTCAGGATCACAAATTAGGTTCAAACCGGTGTATTACTAAGGCTGCCATTGAAGAGAAAGGAGGACCCAGGAATTCAAGTTCTAAAGGGCTTAGGTGTGTGGGCTCTGAGGTTCCTGTCCAGGAAGGGGCCAAGTGACTAGGTTTGGCTCCAGCGGAAGCTAAGGCTTGAGCACAACTGGGTGCTCTTTAAGTGATAGAGAACTCATTTTGTAGGGTAAACCTTTTGGATGTAGGAGAATATCAGGGAAAATGGCAAACCCCCAAGCCTGAGAGCATTCTGAAAAACAAATCGTACTGCAGCCAAAAGCCTGGCTGAGCCGTTAGAGAAGAACTATAAGCAATAGACCAATTGTGGGGGGAAAGAGAGCAGGGAAGATGGTGGGCGTAGGCAGCATGGAGCATAGAGAGTGAAAGGAAAACAAGGTTATGTGTCATGGGTGAGGTCTCACTCCTGCGAGAAAAGAGAAGCCCGCACCAGGCTGTGCTGAAAAGGCAGCTTTATAAAAGCTTCGTTTAGGTCCACAGCCATGCCACCCCAAATGTGCCCGATCTCGTCTGATCTTGGAAGCTAAGCAGGGTCGAGCCTGGTTAGTAGTACTTGGATGGGAGACCACCTAGGAGGACCAGTTGCTGTAGGTGTTAAAGAAAATTTAAAAAGCTTTGCTTTGTTTTGAAAAGTTCAGTGGTGATCCTCTCACTAGAATTCCCATCTAGGCGGGAAGGATAAAAAGTCATAGCAGACAAGAGAAAGCATGACATTACCCCTGAGTCTATAAGGACTTGGTGAGTGGGAAGGTCCAGGTACAAAGGGCAAAGGGACCTGCTTCCCATGCCCCAACAGCAAAAATTCTTAGACAAATAATTTTTCTGAAGGGGTTGCCCACTCTTACTTTCTTGGGCCTTTACAATTCTTATTTTGGTGCCATGTGTGCTTTTGAAGCCCAGAAGACCTTGACAACAGAAAAGATTGACATCTGGATTTGGGGAAAACTGGAAATAAATCACAAAACTTTCAAGTAGCTGAAAACAGCAACAGATAGAGCGATCACCGTGAAATGCCGGTGACAGGCTTTATTGTTTCTGCTTGAATGTGCCTCCCAGGCATGAGCCTGGCTGCATGGGGAGAACTGTGGGGCGTCGGGACACCTGGACGTAAGCACACAGATATATGCTAACAGGCATATGATAGGCACCTCCGAGTGCCCCCCTGCCCTGCTGGGCTCTGGTGAGCCATGACAAGGGCAGACAAACTAGAAACAACCCCCGTGCTCCCAGTTACAGTTGGGCGTGGGTGGAAACGTTAGCTGAGCAGTAGCTGCAACAGCAAGGGGCCAGGCGGGCTCAGCCTGCGTGCAGGTCTGAGAGGTGCCGACACAGAGGCGGGTCTTCCTGTTCTTCAGGCTTTGGTTCCCTTGGCTTGATGACATCTGTGCTGGTCTGCCCGGATGGGAAGACCATCGAGGCTGAGGCTGCTCACGGGACGGTCACGCGCCATTATCGGGAGCACCAGAAGGTGAGCATGGGGAACGTGGCCACACCAGGGGCCCACGGTCCACTGGCCCTGAGGGCTGGGAGGATAGGCCTAGACCTGTCAGCCTAGAGGTGGGCAGCTGCATTCAGGTGGCCCCCTTGTTGTCTGCTTGGCTCTTGACTCCTCTGTGACCCTTGTCCCCAGGGCCGGCCTACCAGCACCAACCCCATCGCCAGCATCTTTGCCTGGACACGTGGCCTGGAGCACCGGGGGAAGCTGGACGGGAACCAGGATCTCATCAGGTGAGCACAGGAAGGGCCCGAGCTGGCCTGGGGCAGGTTCTGGGCCCTGACTACACAGCTGTGGTCGTCCTCCGCCCTGTCCCCCGCAGGTTTTCCCAGACCCTGGAAAAGGTGTGCGTTCAGACGTGGAGAGCGGAGCCATGACCAAGGACCTGGCGGGCTGCATCCATGGCCTCAGCAAGTGGGTAGTGGGCAGGGTTGGCCTTCCAGGAGCTCAAGAGTGGGAGGGAAGAAGCCAAGGGCTCTTCTTGGAGGCTCCCCTCTGGGCCAGCTTAGCTGCCAGGAGCCTGGGGCAGGACAGTCCACAGCCCTGAGGGACGACTCAGGCCAGGTCTCCCAGACCGAGCCCAGGGAGCGGGTCTCCATCCCTGCGGCTGGCTGCTCAGAGCCTTTTCCATCCCCTCCCACACCCATCTCGTCTCCCAGTGTTTCCCAGGAGAGCTTGTACCCAGTTCCCCATTTACCTGGAAAGAAACAGACAGACCTTACCAGGTTCCTGCTGAATTTGCTGTGGCCTTTGGCAGTGGGCTACAGGGAACCTGTGACCTGTAGCCTGGCCACGCCCTTCCCCACAGGGGCAGGAGAGAGAGGGCTGCCACTAAGATGCCCAAGCGGGCTCTGCCCCTTACACACGTGTGTTCTCTTGGCAGTGTGAAGCTGAACGAGCACTTCCTGAACACCACGGACTTCCTGGACACCATCAAGAACAACCTGGACAAGGCCCTGGGCTAGCAGGGGGCAGGGAGTGCTGCCCGGCTGCTGGATGGACGCAGGTCCTCACACAGGCGGCGCAGGGTGAGCCTCGCAGCCCTCAGGGGCCTTTCTAGGGGACATTTTTTATAAGCAAGATGTTTTTAAAAGTATCTCTGAGTTTCCCCTCACGGCAACGCGAGGCAGGAACAGTGTGTTTTACCTCAGTCAGTCAGTATGTTTTGCATACTGTAATTTATATCGCTCTTGGAACACATGGTGCCATATTTAGCTACTAAAATCTCTTCACAAAACCGTCTGCTGTGTTTGTCCCTCAGGGGAAGGAGGCAGCTGGGGCTTAGAGGCAGAGACCCTCAGAGGGCTGGGGGTTTCACCAGGGGCAGACTGGAGTGACTCAGGCCCCAACAGGCCTGTCCCAGCTCCATCCAGTCAGGCAGCCCCCAAGGGAAAGGGGCCTGGGGAGCAGGGTAGGCCTCCTGCATCCTATGGGAGCAGCCCGAGGAGCGGCCACAACTCTGGGGGCCTAGGCCAGTGGGGTCCCTGGAATTTCCTAGCACGATCCAGTTCCTGTATCATGTTCTCCACGTTGGGGTTATCAGCTTTTCGATAGATTCAGGGTTTGTTTATTTGTTTATTTATTTATATTTACTTTTCTGGGTTTGGTTTTAACCTTCTAAACATCTCTAGAGCTCCTTGCCCTTTTCTTGGCACAAAAACAGGCCCCACTCACCAGCTGCCCCTTGGTCCTCTGGTGGCTGTCTGGGGTGTGTCGGGGCTGGAGTGTGCTATTGTGGGTCCTCCCATATCGTCTAGGTTCCCCAGATGTGGGGTTCATCTTCTCCATCTTTAGCAAAACAAGCAATGCAAGATTACAAAGTTGCTATAAGTTAAATTGATCCAATTTAAAGGGCTACCCTTACGCAAGTATTATATGCTATTTTTGGTGTTTAAAATGTCCTGGGGGAAGAGTGTATCAAAATCACTTGATAAAATAAATACTTGGCAACCTTAAGTCCATTTCCCAAGTTCCGGGTGGGAGACTCTCCCGGCTTCTGAACCCCATCAGTTGGGAACCTCAGTAGCTTTGAAACTGGGCTCTGCTGCCCGGTCACAGTGGCGCCCCCTCCTGTCAGGACAGCTCTTCCTCAGTCACCACACTGAGCTCCCTGGGCTGTGGGAAGAAAAGTTAGTTGGTCTGCTGGCTCTGCTTCCCCCAGCTCCTGGGACGAAGTTCAAGACCCTTTTTTGCCCATCAGTAGCAAAGGGCTGGCAGCTCCCCAGAACACACGGCTTCTGAAGCCCAATCTGGCATCAGGAGCTGGCTTCTGTCCTGGTGCCCTGGTTGGTGAGGGGAAGCAGCTTTTCTCTGCAAGTGGTGGGAATTCTGGGGCCTTGGCCTGGTTCTGTCTCTTGGGCTTGGAGCAGCTCCCTGTAGGTGCTTGGCCCTGCAGGTGGCCATTCCCGAGCAAAGGGTGTCCTGGGTCACCTTCTGGCCCTTGCAGAATGATGTCCTGTTTGCTGTGTGGGGCTGTGAAGATTTGGGGGGGGGGGGCGTTCCTTCCTGGGGAGGGGTGAGGACCAGGTTCCAAGAACCATGAAAAGAAGCACTCGCAGTCACCTCACTAAAGAATATTCATTTATTTATAATTATTGCTAAGTAAACTTCTCTTTTAAACAGGAACATAAAAACACAGTAGGGCTTTGCACAAGTGGGATTTCTAAACAGTTGGTTTGTATACACGTCAAAATAAGTTAGAGTGGAGTTCATCCAGGAGTTTCCAAGTCACCCGAGAGGCCACACACCTCTTTTGAAAAGGTTGGGGTGAGGGGTGAGGACAGGAGCCTTGCCAAGACCACCCCCCAGCTCACATCGTGAGTTGTGCTGTCCCCTTCTCTTAGCTTTGCCCAGGTCCAAGGCACAGGGCAGGGGCATTCAAGTATCGAACCTCGCAGAGGGCCGGTGCTGAGGGCGGGGCTGTGGGGGAGAGGAGAGCCCCACCCCGGGGCCAGACCTTCCCCCTTCGGTTTCCAAGGCCAGGGCCAGGGCGCTGGCAGGAGAGAGGAGGAGGAGGTACAGGGTTCTTTTTGGTACCAGGGGAGAAAGACGTTGTGGGAAGAGGTAGTTTGCAGGGGATGATGCTTCTGCTCAGCAGGAGAAAATGTCTTCTACAGTGACGGGGTCACTGCCACCTGAGGGTCATCATGGCGGGCACCTGGGAGGCTCGGGGGTGGGGGGCTTGGGGTCTAGAGAGCCACACTTAGGGAGAGGCTCCTGTGAGCCCCAGCACTCTGCTTAGTGTGAGCTCCAGAACAGAAGGAAGGGGCACCTGGCTGCCTGATCCCAAGGCCACCTTATCCCCCAGTCCTAATCACAGCCACCCTTAAGCCTAGCTAGGTCCATCACTAAGGATACAGCCTCGGGGTAGCTGCATTTCAAACTGGTCCCCTCTCCCCCAGCAGTTTCACCATCACTTGGTTTCTGGGCTGAAGTGGGTGGCTTTACCTCCTTCTGTGCCTCTGGGGACAGCCCTGCCTGCCCCTCCCTACTAAGGCCTCAGGAGGCAAGTAGGTGGGAGTCTGGGTGCCCCAGCCATTCCTGAATGCGCTATTTCCCTGCCCTGGGCCTGCAGCCTTCGGTTCCAGGGACAGGAGCCGGCGTCGGGACGGGGTGAGAGTGGACAAGTGAAAGAACGGGCTGCCGGCTGGGCAGCGTCAGTGGCACTGGCCTTTGGTGGGCGATGCAGAGCGAGTCACTGGCGAGGGGCCTGGCAGGAGTGGAAGGGCCTGGCCTGCCCGCTGCCTCCTCCTGCCTCTCACCGTGGCCTCCTGAGGCTTCCCGCCAGCAGCTGGACCTCCAGGGCCAGAGCGATGGTCCCCTCTGAGCCCAAGTCCTTGGCCAGGCCGCTCTATGTTGGGGGCACAAAGCACACACAGCACACAAGAAAGCTTCCATTGGGAAAAAGAAAATGACCTCCATCAGAAAAGATAATAGGCGACACAGAGTTGGAAAGGAAAATTAATAATAAATTACCTTCAAAATACTCCCATTTGCTCAAAAAAAATTTTTTTCTCTATGGTTTTCATTTTCCTTTTTAAATATGTTGCTCTTCCCAGGAGCCTGCTGACTCTTGGCTGTCCCCATCCTCAGAATGGATACTCGTTACACTTTAAATAAGAAACTACTCCAGCCCCGCTTCTCCCCACGCAGGTGGTCCTTGGCCTCCTCTGAGGACAGCCCCTCTTGGCCCCCAGTGGTCATCTTCACTGTACTCTGCCCCTTGCTCAAGGGGCCTCCACCTGTCTGTTAGTGTGTGCCCGATGCAAGGCATGTCCTGGCTCTGCTCACGTGGGGACCCTGGGGTGGTGTCCCAGCTCAAGACAGAGCTGGAAATCCAGCTCAGGGCTTTGAGGTGGGGCCGTCTGGGGGTTGGTTGGGAGGGCGTTAGCTGGGGGCTGCGCTACACCCTGCTTTCCTGCGGGCCAGGACTGGGCCGCATGCCTGCCTGGCTCCAGCAGAGCGTGGGAGGCACCAGGAGGTAGAAGGCAGAGGCCCTGCCTGGCTGTCCACGACCGGGTGGGGAAGGTGACCCTGGGGCCTGGGCTGGTAGGTGGGGGTGGGCAGTGCTGACCAGCACCGTAGCTCGAACATTCCTAGAGGCAGGAGTTGGTCCAGAGGAAAAAAAGGCCTAGCTCAAGGGATCTCTTCCTCCAGGTCAGGGCCCCTGAAGGGCCAATCAGGATGGCCCTGCCCACACTGGCTGCCCCAGCTCTGCTGGGCCTGGAGACACCTGAGAACCTGTGCCCTTGTGACCTGTCGCCAAATGGCCCCATCAGCATGTCCCCCACCTCCCACAGCAGCGGGCTGAGAGACGCAGACCTGGGCCTCTGAGTTACCCTTCCCCGAATGCCTGGAGCCTATGCCTGGTTCACAGCTGAGGCCAGTAGTACAGTCCATTTGGTCTAAAAGTCCCTAGTGGTGCAAATGACTCAGTGGGAGGGGAGGGCTCGGGACGATGGGGCAGTAGCTTTTTTTCTCAGCTGCAGGAGGTGCAGCCCACAGCCCATGGGTCTCACCCCCATGCCCCAGGCACCCCCTACCCCATTCTGGGCGGCCCAGCTTGTGCTATAGCACGTTGTAGTAGGCCATCTCTTTCATGGCCTGTTCGGTGAGGACACTGGCCTCGGTGCTGCTGTCCACACCAGCGTAGGCGTAGGCATTCTCCTCGAAGTCCTCCATCTCCTGCTGGCTGTCAAGCTCAGAGGGGTCGGTGCCTGTCAGCTCCATCATGGGGTCTGCAAGAGAGGGGCACAGTTAGGCCCGGATGCCACCTTGTGGGAGGAGCCTGTCACCCGCACACAGGAAGCAGATGACCTTTCTAAAGAAAAGACTTCCCAGTCACTGCTTCCGAGCTCCCCAGCTGCCTCTCAGCCTTCCTGCTCAGGTTGGCCCCAGGCTCCTGTGGCTTCTCTGATGGGCCACCAGACCCGAACCCTAGAGCTGTATGTGGGGGGCTGCAGGCCTGGCCTTGACCTCTTCTTTCTGTCTTGCCTCTGTCGTCCGTCCTAAGTCACACACTTGTTTCTTCTCGCAACGTTTCTCATTGATCCCTCTGCCGTATGAAAGAGCCTGCTGCTATATCATGTCTGCGTCAGCACTCATTTAGCACCCACGGCATGTCACATACGTCACCTTGCGAATGCTCACAGCAGCCCTGCTCAGGAGATCAAAAGTTAGGTCAGAGAGGTTAATCAACCTGCCAGAGGGCACCCAGTGAGTGCTGCTGTCTTCATCCACTGTGCTGCTCTGCCTCAACTGGCTGGAGGGACCCTTCCTCCTCTGACCTGTCGGCATCTGTGCTTGAGGCCAGTTCTATCCAGTGGTCTCCCTGTCCTTGCTCTCCAAGATGGACAAACATCTGACGGAGGTTAACATGGAGGATGAGGCAAACACTCTAAGAGGCCTCCTGTAATTGTATCAAATTGACATCTTATTATAAAGCTCATACTGTTGGGGGCATGGGGCTGCCAACCAGTGAGTCACAGAGGAAGGGGGCCTGTGGGGGTGGCCAGCAGGGACTGCGACTAAGCCCCATGTGCACCTAGGAGGCGTGATGTGTTCTGGGGTAAATGTACACCAGCTTGGGGGTCACCCTGCTAAGTCAAAGGTAGGGTTTTCAACCCTGGCCCTATTAACGTTTGGGGCCATAATTCTTTGTCGTGAGGTTGTCCTGTGCACTAGGACGTTTGTCGGCATCCCTGGCCTTTATCAGCTAGATGTCAAGAGCATCCAGAGACAAACAAAAATGTCTCCAGACATGGCCAAATGTCCCCTAGGGACTAACTCACACCTCTGCTGAAAACCATTAGCCTAAGGGGGGACCCACCCCCTGCCAGTGGGTGGTGCGGGAACAGGCCCAGACAATGAACCACGAGGAAAGGCCTGCTAGGGCGTCCTGAGAGTGTTCTATTGCTGTGCTGGAGCACAGGGGAGCAGGCTCCCGCCCTCCCACTGGATGTGAACAAGGAAGCAGACTGCTCTGAAGGCCACTGGCAGCTGTTGGCCGTGAGACGATCACCCTGCCCTGGCTGCTGGGAAGCTCAGAGCTCCTGTTTGCATGCCCATCGGACCTCCCATGGTCCACTTGGAGTTGTGACCTCACTTGGCTCTCCCTTATCTTTCCAGCTGCTACTGTCCCATTTGATACTTTCTTCCTCATCTATTTATTTTACATGGTATCTCTCTAGTGATGAGATAGAGTGTCTATCACCTTCTGTGTGTTGTGATCTCACACAAGTTCCCCAACTTCTCTGTCGGAGTTTCTGCATTTGTAAAACGGCGTAATAACAGAGCCGACCTCACTGTGAGGGTCACGTGAGTTAATAAAGGCCTGGCACACAGTGCTCAATAAATGTTAGTTATTATTTTTATTATATTGTTTATGTGAGCCCACTTAAATCCTTCGAAAAATACATAAATGTCCCATCACTACCTCAGGGTGCGCCTGCTCCAGACCTAAGCCCGCCTCAATAAGGTCTCAGGCCTGACCCGCCTCCCACTCCCCTAACTGTACAGGACGCTCCTGCTCCATCCACTGCGCATGGCCCACCCACCTTGGCTGTCCAGTCCGATGTCCATGACACCGTGCTTGACCTTCATGTGCCGGCTCAGGTTTCCCTTGAGGTTAAACTTGCTGGAGCAGTAGGGGCACTTGAAGGGCTTGCTGCCTGCGTGCAGGTGCATGTGGCCCAGCAGGTTGTACATGCGGTTGAAGGACTTCCCGCACACCTGGAACACAGCGCTCGGCAGGGTCAGCCCACAGGGAGCGGCCCCCGCCCCGCCCCACCCACTCCCACCTCCACGGCTGGGCTGCCGTCTCACTCGCTATGGACAGCACTCGCTTTGTCCTCTCCTTTGTGACCCCAGAGGCCCGAGAGGCAGAGAACCGAGCCTCCTTGCTGGGCACCGTTCCTGTGGGTCTGCGCCACACTCCCTGAACTGGACTTGTTAGGAACCTGGGGCTCGGATCTCTGACTGCGCCGAGTCTGACCTGGGCTCTTTCCCTGTGGACCCTCGCCCTGCCCACTCCAACTCTGCAAAAGCACAACTTCAGCAACTATAAGATCTGAACCCCCACAGCCCACTCCAAACCCCCAAAGCCCAGGCGGTTCCACCCAACCAGTGCTGACTGCATGCCCCGCACTGGCCAGGCCATCTCTCGATGGCCTTGGTGCTACAGTTGTGCCGACTCCAGGCCACCGGTAGGGCAGTCCCACCTTGGGGCCTGATGGCCCGGTACCTTGCATTTGAATGGCTTCACAGGCGAGTGTACAATCATGTGGGTCTTGAGGGTCTGCTTCTGCACGAAGGTCTTAAAGCAGATGTGGCACTGGTAGGGTCGGACGCTGGTGTGGATCAGCATGTGCCGCTTCATGTTTGCCTGCAGCGTGAACTCCCGGCCGCAGACCTCACACTTGAACTCCTTCACACCCTGTGTGGGGGGGATAAGGGTCAAGGCCATAGCACGAAAAGTGTGTGGACCAGAGCATCAGAGCATCTGCACAGCTTCTGGAAAATGTCTTCCTGGAGCTGTTCCAAACAAGTACCACTTGTTTAAAACCACTGGAGAATGTTGGGGCGGGCCATTTACTCAGGAAGCCTTCCAGTATTAGGCAGAGATTGGCTAGGCCTTATTGTTCCTACCCACACACCTGCTGTCTCCTGCCCACCAGGCAAATGTGTTCGCTCATTCAGGCAAATGTGTCCGTTTATTCATTCGGTAGCCATTTACCAGGCACCTGCTGCAAGCCAGCATCACACCAGGCAACAGGGGCCTGTGGCTAAGAAGACACAGTTTTAGCCTGGTGGCTGTAGGTTATTTCCTCAGATCCAGGATGTAGCCACATATGTTTTTTCTTCTCCTCAGTGCATCTCTCAGCGGTCTCTTTGGTTCACAGACCCCTTTGAGAATATGAATGCAGGTATGGATGTCTCAGGAAAAATGACACTCAGGTCTGGGTAGAATTTAGAGTTCTTACACCCCTGGAGCCCATCCACTGGTCCCCAAGAGAGAGTTTTTCAAGCTTTCCTGATAAGGGCCACACGCAGTTCTTTTTCAATGAGCAGCCGCTCGAGCTGCTCCCTGGAGGTTCCCAACCTGTGGGCCCAGGGATTTTTAGTCTCCACAGGCCCCCCCCCCTACGTGATTCTTAGCAATGATGGGGTTTGGGACACTCAGCTCCAGGAGACAAGACTCTAGGGATGATCTTTTGGTTCAGACTGTGTGGCCTGGAGGTGGCCCCAGAGCAGAACGTGGTGCCATGCACACAGGAGGCCCCCTGTAATGTCTGGCAGGAAAGTTAGGACAAAAGTTGAGAGCTGATCTCTTTGTTAGAACCCCAGCAATTTAGCAGAACCCCAGTGGGACAGGCAGAAATCTGACAGTTGCTGTCCCAAGTGCTGTTTGTACAAAGTTTCCTATTATAATTTAGTGGTTCCGTGTCTATTTCTCTGAGCAGACAGGGGTGTACCTTGTGTCTTCTGTGCTTGACACATGGAAGATGTGTGTGACCACCAGGGGGCCCCTGGCCTTTGGGCGCTTAACTCTGTAAGTGCACAATGTGCACATTGTACAAATTTAGGCTGATGATAGGAATGTTTCCAATTTTATTAGCCTTTGATTTTTGCTTTCAGCTTTTCCTCACGGTATTATTTATCTTATAACAGTTTGCAGACATGTGGATTTTTAGCAGAGGAGAATGACGGCAAATATATATAGCACGTGTACTTATCACTCCCGCTCTCACCGCCTGCAGACACTGATAATCAGTCATCTGGTTTTCGCCCATGCACATTCGATTTTATGGCTGAACTCAGATTCGGCTTTGGAACCCTTCTTAACATTACACTCCACGCAGCTACACCGAGTGGAGGAGCACCTGCGGTGAAACCTATAGATCATCTCGGCTCCAGTGGGAAAATTTCCGGAGTGGGGAGGGCTGGATTCGTGGCCTGGCAGGCTGTTCCTCTCCCCGCCACTGTGGTGTCCACTGTGACAGATAAGGATACGAGTTCAACCTGAAGCATCTCAAAGCTACCACTATGGAGAGGAGAAGCTCTATGCACATCGGCTTCAAACTGTGAAGCTGGATAGATTTGGGGTGGGAACGATGGAGCAGGCCAAGTGCCCAGGTGAGGCTATGGGACCTGAGAGCCCTCAATCCATCCTCCTGGACATAAAGTCCCTGGGGGGGGGGGGCGGGTGACGTGGGCTGAAAGGCAGAACTGGTTGAGGTTATGTCCAAGGACACGATAAGGACATCTACACAAACCACTTTGCCTAGTATAGCCATGTTCTAGAACCAACTGTAATTTCTCATAACAAACTTTTTCCTTACATCTATTCCCTTTTAAAATGAAATACGTTAGTCTATGGCCATGCCACCCTGAAAAAGCCCGATCCTGTTTGATCTCAGAAGCTAAGCAGGGTCAGGCCTGGTGAGTACTTGGATGGGAGACCACCTAGGAAGACCAGGTAACAAATAAAAAATAAGGGATGGTAACTGACAAGGTCCTTGCAATCTGTGAGGTCAACCAAGGGTTGCCTCGCTTAAAAAAGATAAATAAAATAAAATGAAATACGTTTAGCTTTTTTCTTAAAGGGAAGTCACAGGCTTTGATATACTTTTGTTAGGCAGAGCAACAGGACCTCTCTGCTCTTCCGAACCTCTGGTCCCTCTCCCTGCAGCAGACTGGTCTCGGACTGCCCATCTACAAATCGAGGAGGGCAGGCCACGCCCCTGATGCTCCAACTGTGTGCCTTAGGTCTGCAGGGGGTTCCTCCAACATTTCATTCAAAAATATAGCTTTAAATCAGCACGGTCTTACTATTAAAATAAATGAGAACTGTGCATCTGTGTAGCATCCACACTGCGACCTAAATGACCTCCTCACAGACTGCGGGAAGCCCCGGGCCTTACCTTGTGGGTGAGCGAGTGCTGCTTGAGGTGGTGGATCTGGCTGAACTCCATGCCGCACTCGGTGCACACGAACGGCCGCACGTTCTGGTGCTTGAGCATGTGGTTCTGCAGCTGGCTGCGGTAGTGGAAGGACTTGTCGCACTCGAGGCACTGGTAGAGGGTGGGACCCTGGTGGGAGGCCAGGTGGCGCTTGAGCTGGGTCAGGGTGGAGAAGTCCAGGCCACACTCGACACACACGTGGCAGCGGCCACTCTCGTGCTTCACCTCGTGGGCCTTGAGCTCGCTGGGGTAGGCAAAGCCACGGCCGCAGAAGTGGCAGCTGTAAGGCTTGACCTCCGAGTGCAGCAGCATGTGGCGCTTGAGGTGGCTGGTCTGCGTGAAGGCCTTCTGGCACACCTGGCACTTGTGGGGCCGGGTGCCCTGGTGCGTGAGCAGGTGCGTCTGCAGGTGGCTGGGCTGCTTGAAGAGCTTGCTGCACTGCGGGCATGAGTGTGGCTTGATGCCGTTGTGGCCCAGGATGTGCGTCACCAGGTTGTACTTGGACGTGTAGGACTTCTCGCACATGCGGCACTGCCAGCGCTTCTGGCGGTCGCCCGCCTCCACCAGGTAGGAGTCGTCGATCTGCACGTTGATGTCTAGCCGGTCCAGCTGGGCCTTCTTGTGGCGCTCCACGGTCGAGCCCGCCGCGTCGGCCTCGAACTCGCTCGCCTCCTGCCACACGAAGCCCTGCTCCGGCTTCACGGGCTCTGGAGACTCCATGGTGGGGGCCTCGGGGTCGCTCAGCGGGGCCAGGTGGTGGCTCGAAACCACACTCAGCGGGCAAGGCCTCAGGCCCCGGCAGCGCCATGCTGGGCTCAGGAAAGCCACCCCGGGCTGGGTCGGGGAAGTGCGGGTCGTAGGGGGTCACGTTCAGCTCTGGCCGCGGGGCTCGGGGCAGGGGCCGCAGCGTCCGGGGCTTGCGGCTGAAGGCGCTGAGGTCGATCATCTTGACGGAGCTGCTCTGCACCAGGGCCTCGCAGCCACCACTGGCCACCTCCACCGGGGCCTCGGCCGGGCCTGCATCCTTGTCGCCAGGCACTGACACCTCGTAGACATCCTGCTCCTCCTCCTCCTCCACCTTCTCAAACTTGACCTTGGGCACCAGCCGCACGGGTGGCCGCGTCTTCCGCCGGGTGTGCTTCTCGAAGGCCGCCTCCACTTCCAGCACCTCCTCCTCCACCGGCTCCTCCAGGGCCCGCCCGTTGCAGGCCAGCTGGTAGACGTCAGGGCCGGGGGGCCCGGGTTCCCCGATGGAAGCCCCGGACAGCTCGGGCCCAAGGTCCGGGTAGAAGGCTTCGGCGCTTATGGTGGCTCCAAAGAGCTCATTTTCTGAGACCAGGCCCAGGACGGCGGCCTGAGCCAAGGACAGCACCACCACGGCATCCGTCTGTGTCCCTGAGTCCATGAAGCCCTCCATCCCTCGGCAGCTGGCTAGGAGGGCATCGCTGCAGGAGAGAAGGAAACGTCAGAGCTGTGGGCTCTCTGCTGCACAGACGGACAGATCAGCGAGGCCTCAGCTGATCCTGGGCGTGTCTACTCCTGCTTTGGGAACAGGACACCTGTAATTACGGGGACCAGAGACACCCTGTGTATCTGACGATCTCCCCCATTACCCTGTGGGATCCTGAGTAAGCCCTGCCCCCCTGCCTGCCTCAGTTTTCCCATCTTTAAAACAGGGGAGCTGGATTTCCTCATCAGTTCTGTCTGTGTTCTGCACGGCCTCAAAATGATTCAAAATCACATAAAATATTCTTCTACTTTCAAAAACCGACTTTAGGAAACCCATGTACTTGCATGTATATACGGCACACCTCATTCCTACGTATTCAATGGCCCCACCGGCTTTGTTGCCGAGGTAATTAATTTTGCACAGACCTTGAGACTGTATAGGGAGGTGTTAAACAACTGTCACCATTTGTAACAGCTTGTCCATGTGAATGAGGTGTTTTGGTTTTTTAAAAGAATATATATTGGACAAAAACAAGGCGACACCAAAAATAAATTAGGCGCCAAGGCCAACCTCAGACAGTAGCTCCCACCTATCATCCCTGATGCTAAATGACTGTGTCCATCACAAGAGGTCATTGTTCTCGATTAGCTGAGTGTTATACATTTATCCCAATTAAACATATAGCTTTTTTTTTTTTCTTCTGATTTGTACACAGAAGGGCCGTGTGACGGCTAACATGTTGGAGACAGCTGTCTGAAACGAACGTACTGGCTCCCAGCTTCACAGCCACGCTCTCTGATCGAAAAAGCCAGTGTGCCCACCTGCAGGTCCAGACCCCGAGTACACGGGCGTTCTGCCTTCCCAGGGGCTCTGTGCAGTCCCACCTTGCACACGGGGCCTCCCGCCCCCGCTGCCCTTCCCCCGACCCCAGTGAGCGCCTGGCTCCTCCCGCCAGCTTCCCAGACTTCCCCAAAGTCCACTTGCTCCTGGGGCTTCCCCACGCCCTCTCGGGGCAGGAGGCGCAGTGCTCTGGATGTGGGAGGGCCTCCTCCCTGGCCTGGAGACTCAGACTCATAGCGACTGAACCCCTGCCCCCCGCTTAGTGCCTGGCACCTGGAGGCGTTCCACAAGGAAGGGGAAGGACATTACTTGGGGGGCTCCCGCCTGCCTTGCTGGCTCCCCTCTCAGGGCGGCCTTTCCTCAGGAAACTGGCTCCAGCCTCGTGTCTCCCTCCCCCCACCGGCCGGCAGAGTTTCCCCTTCCTGAAGCTGGCTAAAAATAAAATACCCCAGACAGGAATTTAGCCGCCTTGAAACGCACACTAAAAATCAAACTATTAAGCCTGAAGTGGGGGTCTCGTGGAAGGGGTCAGACAACAAACCTCTGACACAGGGCTCAGGGTCCATCCAGAACAGGCTGCAGGGGCTAAATGAGATTCAGAGTCCACACCCACCCCCTGCTGGGATGAGCACTCAACTGGGAGTCAGGCAGCTTGGCCTCAAGTCCTAGCTGTCACTTATAAATGACAAAGCAAAGTCACTTCCAAGTCAGTGCTGTGCCTCGGTGTCCTCATCTAAAAAATGGGGATGAAAACCCCTACCCATGGAAGGGCTGAAAGATTTCTCCATTCTGGGGATGCAAATTCCACAAAGGTTTGGGTGACTCTGCGAACAACCTCTAGGGCTGACAACTCATTTGTTCATTTCTGTAAGAAATATCTGCTACATCCCTGCTCTGGGTCAGGCCCTGTGCCTGGAGATGCAGGTAGGTGAGGTGGGGGCCTTGCCCTCTCAGAGTCCACAGAGGGGACCCTGTGCCTGCCCTGGGGACACGCCACTGCCTCAGGTCACAGCAGCCTGTCTGACACAGAGGCCGGCAGCACCCAGGCCTGATGAGGGTTTGAGCAGACAACAAGCTCAGCAGTTTTTCTAGACTTCCCCAAAGGCAGGGCCAGTGGGAGGGGGAGGGGAGGAACTGACCCTCAACAGTGGAGCCTGTGCTGGGGACTTGGCCCTGGGTTCTGAGTTCAAATCCAGACTCGGCCCTTTCCGGCCCGGCACATCCCATCGCGTCCCCAGCCTCAGTCTTCTTATCGCTATGGACCAAGGTCTCTATCCCATCTCTGTGGAAAGCCTGACTCATGAAGGAGCAAAGAAGATCAGTGGAAATGTTAGTCCCCTTCTCTGTCCTTGACCCCAATACCTGGCAAGCAACTCAAGGGAACAGGAGCAAAGAAACTGTCAACAGTGCTGGCGGCAGATGAGCTGACGGAAAAAGCAGCCAGCACCTGCCGGGGAGGGCTGGAGCCCGGTTCTGGGGTGGTCCCCTCTGGGGAGGGTGACTGTGTAATTTACTGTCCTGTTAGGAGGGACTTTCTCAGATTCGAAGGTCCTAACAAGCACACTGGGACCCCGGGTGCAAGCCAAGCCTGTCCCCTGCCAAGCAGGCGGCCCCTTCCTGTGGGAACAGGTAGGCGGTGCTGACTTTGGGCTGAGGATGGGTCAGCAGCCTGCACCTGGGCGGAAAAGGAACTGACCCAGGGCCTTGATCTTGAGGGGCTCGTGGCCAAGTTGGGGGGACACAGAGGTGCCTACAACTAAACCACCAACGTGGGAGGAAGCACTTGCTTCCCATACCAAGTGTTCCCAGGCCCTAGGCAAGCCATTTAATCATAAAGCAACCCCATGGGGGGGATGTGGGAAGTCTGCACCCCACTCAGGCCCAGGGACCGCGACTAAGTACCAGCTCCAGGGCGCCCTGGCAGGGAGGGCAGAACTGGGTCTGCACCAGGAACGTCCAGCTCCACAACCTGGCCCCATCTGGGCTCCATGTTTCCAGCTCTGCTTCATCACCTGTGCAGCCTGGGAGGTCACATGACGGCTGCAAGCCCGGCCTCCTCGGCGCCCAGGTGCTGCCTGCTCCCCTCAGGTTTCAGCCAGTAGAACACCTTGCGTCTAGTGCAGCCAGGCGGGGGTGGGGTGTGTGTGTGTGTGTGTGTGTGTGTGTGTGTGTGTGTGTGTGTGTGTGTGTGTGTGTGTGTGTGTGTGTCTCTGTTGCTGACATGGAGGCCAAGAGGAAGAGACAGAAGGACTCTAACTTACCTGCCTTTCGCACGTGTGCCCTGTCTATCACACAGTAATGACTGGGAAGCTGGGGGCCCTTCAACCCAAGTGTCACTGTTCCTCATCCTTCTGGGCCATCTTTTTGTCCCCCACTTCCCCCTCCTCTGGTTCCTTCTCACAGGCTACAACACTCCTGTTTTAGGCTCTGGCACGGGGCCACCCAGGCACAGCCAGCCTGTGCACCACCTGTGGGCCAGGGCAGCCCGCTTGTCATCTGCCTGGGCCTCCTAGCAGGTGGTACCTCCCTTCCCAGGGCAAGGCCTCTTCCCACCACTTGTGCTGCGGGCTCAGAACAGGAGCTCTCCACAGTGCCCAAGGGAAAGGAGACTTCAGACTGCCCCTCAGCTACGCGATGAGGGGCGTCCGTCCCGACACAGCTCGACCTCCTACCAGGGTGCCCTCGGTCCCCAGGATGGATGGGAAAGAAATGGCAAAGGCAGGGAAATACAATAGCTGCCAAACTGTAGTTTGCAGACTTGTGCGGGGAATTGGGGAAAAGCAGGCCAAGGCGGAGAGAGAGAAAGAGAGAGGGAGGGAGGTGGAGAGAGAGAGAGAGAGGGAGAGAGAGGCACCATGGACGCCAAGAAATAAAATCCCAAGGGGAGGAGGAGGAGAGGAGGGAAGAGGGAGTGGAAGCTGTGTAGGCGATACCAGAGGCCAAGGGCTGCCCTATTTCCCAGGGCTCAGCATCACCCCCTCCTGGGCCTGAGGGCCAGGCTAGCAGCCCCTGGAGAGGGACCAGAGTCTCATCCGCTGAGACTCAGCAGGAGGCCCCCTGTACAGGGACCCAGAACTCTCACTGCTACTCTATTACTGCTGTAGAATTGATACAAACTTGTCAAACGAATTAATGACTGACTTGCTGTGTGACCCTGGACAAGCCGCCTGACCCATCAGGGTCCCAGTTTCTTCATCTGTAAATTAGGCACAAGAGACTTCTTGGACCATCGAGGGCCCTTGGCTTTCTGCCTGTCAGCAGGTGTCCCCTCTAGGATGTGGCGGCACCTCCTCACATCCCATGATGCTCTAAAAGCTCCCTTCCTGGCGATGAGACCCCTCCGGGCAGCCCTGCTCTGACAGCAGGGGACGGGGCGGGAGCTCGGGTGGCCAGTGTCCTGGGCCACCTGGCTAGTCTCTGACTCCCACCACTGACATTTTTTCAAAAACCAACTGAGAGCATAGGAAGGCCCTGAGACCTCTGCCAGCCCCTACTAGATGCCTACTCAGCGTCCGGTCCGGTTCTCAGTTGTGGAGACACAGCGGGGAGCAAAATGAAGTTCCCACCTGGAGTGGGCTCAGTCAACAGTTGAAGCACCGGGATGTTTGGGAGGCAGGAGGTGCAGGCTGGGCTCGGGTGGGGTCAGGCCGAGGGCTGGAGTAGAGGGTCCCCGGGGGTCGAGGGCGGGGTACAGGTCGGGATCCAGCAGAGCAACAGAGGAGAGTTCCCCTCCTTGGTCTGGCACTCCTGCCCTCTGGGATTAGGGGTCCAGAGAAGGTGAACCTGGAGCAGGCGGGGCAGGTAGCTGGGCTCAGGGAGGAGAAAGGAAGGCCTGGGTACCTACACGCCTGGAAAATACACCTGTGGGACTTTAACTTGTAGCCAAACCAGCCTCTTGTTTCCTCTGCTGCCCTCCTCACTGTAGACTTAAAGGTAAACTCTGCTCATACGGCCAGAAAGCAAGAGGAAGTGAAAGCAAAAGCTGGTGGCTTGTGCAAACCTCGGGCTCCCCGCTGTGGTCTCACTTCTGCCGGTCCGCAGGCCCCACGACTCGCAGTGGACGGGCAGTCAGGGTGGGGGCAGCCGGCCAAGGGGAAGTACGAGAGTCTCTTCCTTACAGGATTTTCTCTCTCTGCCTCAGCTTCCCCTTTTCTCTGTGGACAGATTTGCTGAGCCACCAAGGAGCACCACCAGCCCACAGACACATGAGGGCCTGATGCTCACTGTGTCCAGCTACTTTTTACAGATAAGGAAATTGAGGCCCAGGGAGGAGAAGGGACTGGTCCAAGGTTACACAGTGAGATGGTGATGCAAGGACTGGAATGCAGGTCACTAACCCAGAAGCCCATCCTCAGTCACATGTCCTATAAGGTGAAGTGCTCCAGCCAGGCTTCACCGGACCTTCCATCAAGCCTCCCACCCCTTCTGTACCCACGCCTGGCTGTCTCCTACCCCAGGGCCTTTGCACATGGTGGCTGCTCTGCCAGGACTGCCCTACCCTCACACTGGGTAATACCTTCATCTTTCAGCATAGCCTCAGGCAAGGGCCTCTTCCACAGCCTGAGAACATAAGGTTAATTTCACCTGTCGACTTGGCTTGGCCGTGGTGCCCAGCTGTTTAGTGAAACACTCATCTAGGTGTTGCCGTGAGCTACTTCGTAGAGGCGATTAACTTCTACAATCAGTTGGCTTCAAGGAAAGCAGATTACCCTCCTCTTAATGTGGGCAGGTCTCATCCAGCCCACTGAAGCCTTAGGAGAAAAAAATGGAATTCCTCAAGGAAGAAGGAATTCTGCCCAAGACCACATCACAGAAACCCTGCCTGAGTTTCCAGCCCGCCCCGCAGATTTCCCCGGCATGCTTCGGACTTGTCAGTCCCGACAAACGTGTGAGCCAATTCCTTAAAATAAATCTCTCTCTATGTATGTGTGGACATATATATATATACACACATTTCCTACTGGTTCTGTTTCTCAGGAGAACCTGATACAATCACACTGATTCACCGTTGTATCTATCCACGGCCACGTCCCCACCAGACAGTCCACCCCGGAGGACAGTGGCTGTGAGGAAACGGAGTGGGTCCTAAGAGAAGGGTACTGGAGTAGGGAAGGGGGAAGGGAAGAAGTGCAGCACTGTGGGCCTTGAATGAAGATGAATGAATGAATGAATGAGACGTTGGGGGAAATCCCAGCCTGGGAGTTCTAGAGACGCTATCTCTTCTCTGCCCCAGCCCAGCCTCACCCCAGGACAGTCCTGCCTCCTCCTCAGGGTGACCTCCAGGCTGCAGAAAGAAGGGCCTCACCCTGGCAGAGTACCCTGGGACCTCTGAACTCTTTCTACCCAACACCCTCCAGACATCCTTTCCTTGAGTTTCAGCACCAGTGCCCCTTCTTAGGGGAAGGAACAGCAGGCCTCGTGTTTTGGGAAGGCTTTGCATCTTTCCTCCAATTCCAGAAGCACATCTGTCTCCCACGCAGGTACACTATGCTGGAGCAGAGCTTAACCTAATATGGAAATGCAAACAAAATGTGGGCTCTCGAGTTCACAGGACAAAGATGAGAACCACAGCGAAGGCACATCAGGACATTTACTAGATTTACACTTTGTCAGGTCCTGTGAGGAGCACATGCAAATTCTAGGATTCCAGGCAGCCCTCTGGGGCTATAGGGAGCAACACTTTGACTTTATACCCTGTGGAAATGAGGCTTGGAGAGAGGTGGCTCCTGCAGACAGGGTGGAGCAGACCCCAGTGTCACCAGCCCAGGGCCCGGGCCCAAGCTCAGTTCTCTCTACCCTGCCAGTTCTAGGCTGAAATGAGCTTTCTGGGTTGTGTCTTCTTCCCCTGCCAACCTGTTTCCCCACACGGGGCCTGATTCAGGCCTGGGAGCCCCTCCTGGCTCCCCTTCCTCCTCACCAAGCCTGTCTCCATCCCCTCCTATGCTGAGCCCTCAGCCTTCTCCATCCCGTCTTCTTCTCCCTCCTTCTGTTTCCGTGGCAACCCCATCCTCCGCTCTGCCACTCGGTCCTACGTTCCCATCTCTTTCTTTCCTCTTTCATCTCTTCCCTCATCGCGGTGTACAGTCCCTGTCCCTCTCTGTCTTTTGCTTCTGGTCTCTTGCTCCCTTTTATTCTCCTTTTATCTCCTTCAATGTTCTCATGTCATCTCAGGGAGACATTTATTTATCTCTTGTTTAAAAAAAAAAAAAGGAAGAAAGAAAGAAAAAGAAAGAAAGGAAGGAGGGAAAAGAAACCTCGTTTCGTCAACTTTGGCTTCTACAAGTCAGTCCCAGCCTTCCTTCTCTCAGGTCATCTCCAAGGGTCAGACTCAGACAGATCTCGGAATGGACCCCCTGCCTGTGCCACCATGTAGGCAGGCTCTATTCACCGCACTTATAGGAAGGACGAAGAAAACTATAGGTGGGAGCCACCGTAGGGGGCTTGGCCCTGCTTCCCTGAGGCTGGGCTGAGGGACCCACCACTGGAAGCCTCCTCAGGATAAGCCAAGGCGGGACCTAGAGCATGAGGCCAGCAGGCCCAGAATCCCACCTCAGTGCTGTCCAGCAGGAAGCCACTGTGTGGAACACAGCGGCAGGCGGCCACTCAATGTACTGGCTCCCCTCACTCCCAGGAGGATGGTGACATTCACCCGCTCTTCAAAATTCACTCTTTACCATGATCCTAAATGGCTCCTCCGAGAAAAGGAAGCACCCGCTCATGGGCTCTTTTGCTCGTCTCCTCCTCTGAAATCCTAGGGCCCAAAGGTGCCTCTGAATCAGCTCCCACCTGCCCATCCGGTGCAGCTCGCAGGGCCCAGACCCAGGATACAGCAAAGGCCAGGGTCTGGGCCTGCTGAGCCCACAGAGGTGCCAATGATGCGACAGCTCTGCTTCTCCCTTAAAAGGATGGCCTAGCACCTCAGGAACCCCTGGAGCAGGACCTAAGGAGGCAGAGACCGGAGGCGATGGAGAGGGAGGGGAGTAGGGAAGGATAGCCCCCGACGCTGCAGAGGGGCAGGGAAAAGGAAGCAGCTGTGCGGCCTCTGGCTCCGGCAAGTCCCACGACCTCCCTGGGAGTCGGTTTCCTTGTCTGTAATATGGGGGTAGTGACACGAGAAGGATCTACCAAGTACTGGGCTCTTCCTTCAGGCCAGCTTGTCCCTGCGAGATCACAGATATAAAGCATAGAATCTTGAAAAGAACACCCGCTTTACAGAGAAGGGAAACCAAGGCACAGAACTGAGTGGTCTGCTCAAGGTCACAGACGCACCAGAGAACAGGTGGAGTTTGGGTTTCATTCTTGGGTCTAACTTAAATGCTTGTGCTTTTAATATAAAGGAGATAAAGGAAATAACAAGGCTGGTGTACAGTGAGGACTCTGTTACCGGGAGTTATTATTGTCATCGTTATTATTGTTAGTATAATTATTGTTATTGCTATCATCATCCGTTCCATGAGCCAGGCTGGTGCTGGCTGCTGGTGGGACACAAAGACCCCACTGACAGGAACCTCACAGTTTGGTTAAAGAGATGAGACTGAGAACCATGAAACACCAGAGCAAAATACCAGACGGGGAACAAGCACTAAATGTGCAAGCTTCACAAGATGACAGAGTCATTCTCCTTTACTTCTTTCTAAACATAAGGGGCCAGGCAATTCATCCATGTAAACTGGTACTTGGGAGGCAGCAGGCCCAGAGCACGGGCTGTGGAATCTGGCCCCAGCCCTACATGTAAGTGTGTGTGTGCCTTGGTCTCCCCATCAGGGCACAGGGTCGTGATCCCCACTTCCCAGTTGTCAGGAGGTCTAACTGAGCCTATTAGCTTAACGAGCGTGACCAGTGGTATTCACTGCACCAAGGTCGGGCAGAAGGGATGGGAGGCCTAGAGATGGCAGAGCCTGGCTAGGAACCCATTCCCCCAAAAGATGCAGGGGGAGAGGAAGAGGAGCTGCCAGGCCAGAGGCACAGGAGGGAGACGGGAAGACGGAAGAGCAGCGGGCAGAGAAGGTGCTGAGCGACGAGCTGGGCGAGGAGTGTGGCCTGGGCACAGAATCCTCTCCCTCTCCCTGCAGCCAGCGTGATTCATCCCAGGCCTCCATTCCAGCAAAGCCCCTGGCAGCCGCTGCCTCCCGGTGCTGCTGCTGCTGCTGTAATCAACATTTATTTTGCAGTCACCCACACACCCGTCTCGAGTACGGATTTATGCCAGCAGAGGAGTCAAGGATGCCTCTCTCCTTCGTGTAATGCCTCTGCGTATCTCTTGGGGCGGGGGGAGTAGCGGGGGGACAGCTGGTGAAACGTTTAGGCTGACAGTGTACACACGCAGCATCACACACACACAACACACACACACACACACACACACACACACACACACACACACACAGCTGTCCACAGTGGCGAGCAGGAGCAGCGTGCAGATCCCTCCTTTCCCCAGTCTCCTAACAAATGACACTTGCACATAGTGAGTTAAGGGGCAGGACGCAGGTGACAGGTGGAAGCCCCTGTATGCGCACCTGTATGTGAGGACCAGCAGACAGTGTGTCCTGGCCCAGGAGCACTCGGGCCCGCATCTGCGTGGCAAAGCACAGGCTGAAACACAAGTGCCTCTGGGACTCAGAAAGCCAGGTCGGGTGGGGAAATGAGCACACCTGCTCACCCAGGAACAGCCCTCTACAGTTTGCAAAAGCCCTTCCTGGGCACGATGCCACCGGTCCTCTGTGCCGGGTCTGTGCCAGCACCTGCAGGAGCCTGCTTCCTCACATCCCACAGAAAGCAAAATCCTGCCGTGAGCAGCCTGGCCGGCTGTCCTGACAGCCATGGCGCCAGCCTGTGCCAATGCTAAGTGCATTAATTTAACACTGACCACGGTCCGTGCGGTTGGTACGAGCACCGTCACCTCCATTCTACGAAATCAGGAAACTGAGGCACGGAAAGGTTAAAAACGCCATCAGAGCAGTGTTCCTTGTGACTGCGTGACAACCGACAGGGTAGTATTTAGAAATTTTTAGAGCCATTTGACATTGCTCTGACATCCAGGCAGCCCTGGTAAAATATTGGTTTGCAAGGATTCGAAACAATACTTTAAAAAAAACAATGAGAAGCACTGGTTTGGAGCCCAGACTCTGCAATCTGAGGGCTTGAGTTCGAATCCCACCTCTACCGCTTCCCAACGGCATGACTTTTTCTCCCCACTGAACTGTGGTGGTGGCTTACAAGTTAAAATATGCAAAGTGCTTACAGCAGAACCTGGCAGCCCGCCTGCTACTATTATTAGCATTTGGTAACGTGCCTGGGGCCACGAAGCTAGTTACTAGAGAAGCCAGGCTTCTCGATGCCAGTTCTTGAAAGGGGATTGACTTCCCAGGTCCTCTGCCACCCTGGACATGGGGGGGGCAGGAAACCTGTCTGCCTCTGAAGCCTGTTCCCCAGTGCAGACCCCGTCCCCCTGCCAGGAGCAGAGCTGCCTTTATGGGACAAGGGTCTCCTTTCATCTCCAGGCCAGGGCGGCTGTGGGTGCCTTAATGGGGTGTAAGGAGGCTTCTTGCCCAAACTGGAAAAACCTGACAGGCAGCCCAGCCCGCCTTGGCAGGCTCTGGGTTTGCCAGCAGGTGTCTGAGAAGCAGGTAGCAAGGAAGAGCAGTGGTGGCTCAGGGAGACAGCAGGGATAGCTCCTGCTCCCCAGATGACCACACTCTCTGTCACCTTCGCCCACAGCTCACCTTGTCATAGCTGCCCAGACCCAGAGGAGGACAGCCTTCTTCCCAGCCCTTTGTATCATCCTCCAAATTTGCACATAGTAGGTGTTCCACATGGTCTTCTGAATAACCACTGGGAAAGAGCGGGGGTGGGGGGGTGGGGGGCGGACTCAGATCCACTTCCGTGACATTCTTCTTGCACCTGGGCCCCAGTCGCCAACTGTGAGCCTGCTCATTGTCCCACCTGTCCCGTGTCTGGCTCGGTCATGGCCCCTCTGTGCTTGTGCCACCCTCCCCGCCTGGTGCTGGCTTGCCCTTCCGTCCTCCTCAGATGTGGTGGGGACCCGGCCACAGCTTTCCTTGGGAGAGGGTAGTCTTGTGGATACCCTGCCCCTTCTCTCCATGCTTTGTGCTCTGAGGGGTGTAGGGGATGGGCCCCCCTTTGTATGGGGCTTTCCAATGTACTTGGCTGTGTGCTGTGCTGTATCCACTCCACATCTGCTAAGGACAAATTCAATTCACACTTAGACAAACGTTTGTGCAGCACCTACTATGGGTGGCTGTGAGGCACCTACTATGGGTGGCTGTGCTACCTATGGCAGAGGATGGGGAGATGTAGGGCTCGGCCTGAGGCTCCCGCCAGCCCGGACCTCCAGGCCTGGTGCCCTCATCCACATCCCCCAGGCCACTCACACCAGGGCTCCCCCCACCTGCCAGTTTCCTGTACCCCGCCCACCCCAGGTGCCCTGGCCCTTCCAAAAGTCCCTGGGCAATTCCAGGCTATACTGAGGCCCCCATGGTGCAGGGGCCTGGGGCTGCAGACCCGGCTGGTTCTCCCTACTCCGAGGAGGTGAGGAGGGCCTTCCAGACCTGCAGCCTGAGGGCCCCTCCCACGACCCCACCTGTCTCTCCTCCAGGCCTGCCTGGTTGATGCTCCACTCACGCCCCTGCCCTCTCAAGCCTCAGGCCTTCACCACACCCTGGAAGCAGCCCCTGGCAGCATCCAGTTTCTCTCTTTCTCTCTACCCCCTGAACAGGGGATCCAGTCCCACATTTCCATTGTCTCCTCTAGCCCAGCGCTCTAGCCCCTCAACTAAAGCCGAATTGTCCTCTCGGGAGTCACAGGTAAGCCCTTGCAAACACAGAGGCTCAGATTCCAGCCTCCCCGGTGACCTGTCAGCAGCTCTGCCTCCTCCCTCGACTCCAGGCCCCTGCCAACTGCCCTCTCTGCCTCCTTTATCCCGAGGCCCTGGGCTCAGACCTTAGTCCCTGCTCTCTTGTCCTATGGGGGCTCCTTTGAAAAAGCCCTATTCCCGTGGCTTCCTCTCACCTTCATGCTGATGTCACCAGACCTACGCCTCTACCCAGGCCCTGCACTGTTTCCTGGATGTCAATCCTGCAATCAATCAATCACTACCCGTCCAAACTCCAAGCATCGCTGTCTCCTTGGAGCCATCGCCACTCCCAGCCTCCTCTTTTCTGCTGATTCAGTTTTCCAGCCTCCTCTCCAGGACTCCAGGTCCAGCCAATGTGGGGCCCATTGTCCCTGCCTAGGGGCCTCACCAGACAGCTGCCATGTGTGAACCTGCCTTCTTCCTCACTCTCAGCCCCTGCACCATGTTCCCACAGCCAGGAAAGCCCGCTCCCACAGAGGACGGAGGTTTTGGGGATCCACATGCACCTCTGATCCTTACCCTCGCATCGAGGCCACCCTGGGCACAGACAAAAAGGCAGACCGTCTCCAAGGCCACGTCTGAATCCTGCACACAGCGCACCGGGCCTTCAACTAACCATCCCGGTCACTCGGGATCTCTCAGTGAGAAATGACCTATGATGGACGAGCCTCTCTGGTTTGGTAGAGGCCCCTTGGCTTCTTTCTTGAAGCAGGAGCCCAGAGGAAACCAGCTTCCTGCACGCTTTTTTTTTTTTTTTTTTTAACACATTTAGAGCAACGGAGAAAAATGCAAACATTCACATTCTCCCTTCCTCAAATAAACCGACTTCTCTACTTGTCCCGTCCCTTGAAAACAGAAGCACTATTCAAAAAGAAAAAGAAAAAAAGAAGTAAAAAAAAAAAAAAAAAGAGGCAAAAAAAAAAAGAGGAATTGAATAGAAGAAGAAGAAAGGGTGAAAAAAAAAAAAGAGAGAGAGAGAGAGAGAGAGAGAGAGTGGTCCCCGAGGGAGATGGTGAGAACTCAGAATGAAAGGCAGGAAAGTGCAGGGAAGGAAAGCAGAGATACAAAAGGGGGAGAGAAAGACAGAAGCTTTGAAAGAAAGAACGTTCCGGCGTGAATACAGCGGGCAGGGGAGAAGAGGGCGCTTGAAAAGGAGCAGCCCTGTGCGGTGACCCCTCATTCACAGAAGGTGCCAATCACGGCGACAATGCAGACCCTTTCTTCTTTTCTCCTTCTCTCCTTTTTGGGGAGAGAGGGAGGGAGGGAGAGGCTGAGAACTGCAAGTTAATTCCTAAAAGTACAGAAAATAAATGCAGTTCCTCTGGAGCAGCATCAAAGAGCTGCTTTAAAGGCTTCTCCCGAAATTCTCTGCATCTTCAAGAGGAGGGCTCCTTCTCGGGGAGTAGGGGGCAAAGGCTGGGGGCCATCAGCTTTATTTCAGGGTCGGCGCCCCTGCCCTGGCCCTGGCCGGCCGCCTGGCTGTGGCCGCCTCCCGTTAGCCTGCGTGAGCCAAGGCCGACGGAGCCCCAGCCGGGACGCCGCGGGTGAGGCCTGGTCTCCCCGGGCAGCGTGGCCCGCTTGGTTCTCCTGCTCTGGCTGAGAGCTGCAAGCCCAAGTAGAAAGGCAGAGGCTGGTTTGAGTGGGACAGCCGTTCTGGCTGGAGGCCGGCCTGAGCTACGTCTGCTCTGTCGTCCGGCTGCGGGGCCTGTACAGGACGCATTCGGTGCATGTGGAATGAATGATACTCTGACGGGCCCAGGATGGGTCACCTTCTCCAGTGACTGCTCTGAGGAAGCCCAGGTGTCTGCTCAGGCCAGGCCCTTGGCCAGGAGGGAGAAGAGGTAAGCTGGTCCTTTTCACAGGCTGCCAGCTGTTGAATCAGTGCCCTTCCAAGGGAGGGGCCTTTACAGACAGTGAGGCTTGCTGTCACATCACAGATTGGCACTTCCCTGAGTTAAGACCCTGTGACTACAAGATCTACAGGTGACCCAGAGAATCCCAATTCTCTTTTTTGGGACAGGACTGGCTTGGGCTTTGGTCCTTCTGCCCTCCTGCAGCCAGACATCACTGGGTGTCCCCCATGAGCTGAGTGGGAGCACAGGGCGGCCTCTGCCCACACACAGCCCTCAGTCTAGTGACCAAACATCTCCCAAGACGTCCCTCTGAAATCCCAGGTGAACGTCCCTGGTCCCTCTTTGTCTTTCCTCCTTCTGCTCCTCCTGTCTTTCAATACTCAGCGGTCACGATAAAACCTGACATGGGGTCACCTTTATGCAGAGGTTTCTTTTTCCTTCTGATCAAATGCTGGGTAATGAGAAGTGCCTAAGAACAGAGAGGCTGAGTGGAGGAAGACTGATTGGTTTATTGATTGATTGATTGAGCGAGCCTCAACCTCACTCATCAACTGAGCAATCAGTCTATGCCAAGCTCAGTGGCGTGGGCTGGGATTACAAAGTGAGGAAGACCAGTCTGAGGCCCTGAAATGCTTGAGGCCCATCTAGTGGGGGGCAGAGGTGGGGTGTATCTGGGAAAGAAAACCTGGCCTTTGCTAGTTTCCTCTGGGAAAGGCTGTTATTTAGGTGGAACAGGCCGAGAAGGGCCTCCAAACCCAAGGAGGAAGCTGAGAGAAGGGACACATAGAAACACAAGGGAGCACAGGGTCAGAAATATCACTGAACCACCAGGAGCCAATAATCTCTCTTGCATTTGAATCGGACAAATGCAAATGCCAGCAAATATTTACTGAGCACCTGCTGTGTGCACACCAGCTCCTGTGCATTCCTCAGCCCTAGCAAGACCCAGCTGTGCCCTCAGAAGCTCTCTGTGTGGTGGGAGCAAGTGGCCACAGGGGGCTTCAGGAGCCCTGAGGAGGGGCGGGGAAGCCTTCTCAGAGGGTGGGTAGAACTTTTAACTCCTACAAAAACTTAACTACTACTAATCTGCTGTTGACCAGAAGTCTTACCGATAACAGTTGACTGACACATTTTGTACGTTATCTGTGTTACATACTGTATTCTTACAATGAAGGAAGCGAAAGAAAATAAAATGTTATCGAGAAAATCATAAGGAAGAGAAAATACAACTACTGTTCTGTATTTATTGATACTGTAAGTTTCCGTCATCTACTTTCGGCCATGCGGTTTGCCTGCGAGTTTTTTTGAATTGTCGATTGAAAAAAAATCCGTGAGGACTCGCACAGTTCAAAGTCATGTTGTTCAAGGATCAACTGTATATTAAAACGATCTAAATTTTGATTTGTTTTGAAAAAGGTTTAAAGAATTTCACTGGTGAGATACCCCAGTGTCTAGAAGAAAAAAAGGAATCGATCAATGAACTAATAGATAAAACAGCTGATAGATGTTTTTTGATCTTTTCGTGTATTGGGAAGAATCAGAGATAGACACTAAGCCAGTAGGAACATTAATTAACTCTTTAAAAGAAGTAATAGCTCTGTAGTGAATAGTATTTATATTGTAGATTTAACCCAAAATCGTGATATAGAGTGACATTAGCAGAAAAGGCAAAAATATGAAGATAATAGGTAACATCCAAAAATTGGTGAATCAAGAAGTAGGAAGATAAACATGTTCTTTCAAAGTATGGAGGCGAATAACAGACAGGAGGAACTAAAAGAAGAGGAGGCCTGTGAACTGGTCTGGAGGGCTGGAGTGAGGTGGTGGGGGGCCTGCTGCTTTCTCCTTAGATCCTTACAAGCCCTCAGTACTGTCTGACATAAAAAGAAAAAAAAAAAGATGCATATGGATTATGTTGATTAAAAGAAAGGAAAAGCAAGCGAACAAACAAGAAAGGCAAAGGAATCGTGGTGAAGTCAAGCCGGGGTCACTCTGAACAACCTGAAGCCCTTGGCCGAGAAAGGGAAAGGGTGCCACGCTTCCATGTTTAGGAGGACAGAAACTCCTTCGAGAGAAAAACCGAATTCAGTGGGCTCCTGCCGAAGAGAACACAATTAGGGGGAACAGAATGGAGGGACAGGGCTTTGGGAGAAAAAGCCTGCAGAATATGGGCACGTGGCTTTCACAACAAGATCTGATGCACTGGGGACCGTTCCCTGGGAGACCAGGGGTGCTGCTGCCCAGTGCTCTCCTGCAGGGGCCCAGGAATTAGGTGGGTGGGGGACGTTAACACAGCCAACTTGGGGACGGCAGCATGACCTCTGTGCAGGGAGGGTGGTGGTCGGAGCATGCCCGCCTGAGCCCTGGGACCCCTCAGCGTGCTCCAGGCCGAGCCCGCCACAGCCATCGACAGCCATCGGCACACGGCCACCACACGCAACACGTCCTCACGCTTCTGGTGCTCACCCACACGGCTCACTGTTCTCACCAGCCACTTACGCTGCACGGTCTGGTCTTTCTAGGTCTTTGAAACTTGAAACATGCAACAGCAACCCTACTTGCGCAAAGGTCTCCTCTCTGGCAAGCTTAAGCGCCCCCAAGAATGGGGGAGCTCTGGACCAAAAAGCGCAGAAAGCCCGGAAGTAAACCTGCTGTGGCTGCTTCCTGGAGGGGCCATGGTGGCAAAGTCACTCTTCCCTCCATGGACAGAGTCCCTCACTTGCAGCAGCCTTCAGACTCAGCTCTAAGGGCTTGTTTATCTGGCTTCCCCACCACAGCAGATGCGAGATGCAAATCAGGAGGAGGAGCAGGGAGGTGGAAAGGGTGCTGGAGGCCGTGACAGCTGACAGCGGACAGGGCACAGGATGAAAAATTACCAAAAGGCAGCCTGGGACCATTCAGGGTGGGGCAAACCATTCCAACACCTCAAGACACAGTTCAGTAACTCAACTCATTAACCACGATGCAGAGTCACCAAGACAGGTTGGCTCACATTCGAGAATATTCAATAGTCTCAGTCTAACACTCAGGGATCTGTGTGTTGGGTCCAGGGCTGAGACTCGTGACACCACTGTGTAACTGTCTCCAAGCTGCCATTGCAGTGCAGTGGCTGCAGGCAGCCCTGGGTGGCTCAAGAGCGCCGGGCTCAGGTGAAACCTGGGCACAAACTCAGCCTCTCAGAATCCCATCCACTAAGTGAGCAGAATTCCTGCCTGCCCAACCAGGCTAGGCTTGCTGTGGATCAAGTAAAATAATCTTGAGTTTGCTGAAACACTTTATATATATATATAATGTTACTAAAGCCACCTCTTTTTCTTCGTGGCTGGACAGGACATTCCATGACCCACTCAGGGGTAGAGGACAAAGAAGAGACCCTCAGCTGTACCTTCTGCGTTAGGACGTTTTTAGATACAATTAAGGAGTCAGTTATCAGGCAAGTTTCAAAACTATGCAAACTTGACCTGAACAAACTAATTCAGACAAAGCCAGATTCCATTCTACAGGACAGCTGGCCTGTCTGGACTCTTCTTCAAAGCCAATGTCACATACATAAAGCAAAGGGACTGTTCTAGAGTAAAAGCAGCTAAGGAGACAGAACAACCAAATGCAGCGCACAAGCCTTTTCGGATCAGGAAAAGCGCCTAAAAAACAGTTTTGGAGGACAGCTGGGGAAATTTGAAAAGGACCATATATTAGATGATATTATTGAATAAGGACAATTTTTTAGGTGTGACGATGGCATTGTAGCTCTGTAGGGGAAAGTCCTTGCTTCTAAAAGACACCCGCCAAAGTGTTTAGGGGTGAACCATCATGCTGCCTGTAACTCACTTTCAAATGATTCAGCAAAACCATTTTAAAGAGAGCGAGATACAGTAAATATGGCAAACTGGTAACAAGTGGAGAAGCTGGATGAAGGTTCTCAGCTTTTCTGTTACGCTTGACATTTTCAAAATAAGAGTTATGAAGAAACAGATTGTGCAGGCGAGTTGTGACTTGTTTTTTGCATTTGGTGGGCCAATCTTTGGTCTGTTACCAACGACCCCAATGCAGAAAGTGATGTGCTCACGGTGATCAGGCTGCGGTGTCCCGTGACCAAGACGCCTTCCAGCTGCCTCTCTGGGATCCCCATCTCTGCTTCGTGCTCCCTTAGTTCATTCTGGTTGGGGTCTCGGGGCTGATGGAGCAAGGCGGCCTTTCTATCAACAGAGAAAGATCCCAGTGCATTCCTGCTGTGGGAGGGACTGGCAGCTGGCTCCTATCACCTTCCGAAGTGCTCGTAGGAAATTCCTGGACTGTGGCCCTTGGAAAGTCAATGCAAACAGCCACGATGGGCCCATCCCCAGAAACCTTGGTAATTTTTAAAAGCCCCCTGGGTGATTCGAACGTGCACCCGGATTGAGCACCATCTCCCAAGGGGCCAGGTCCTCAGAGCAGGACTGGCTTTTTAGCCTGGTCCCTCTTAGGTATTCTCAACTTCCACGTCCCACCTGTCCTCTGGGCCATCTTTTCCTTGTACTGTTCCCTCTCCTCTCCACCTTCCGGACCTCTCCCATTCTTCAAGGAGTGGCTCAGGTATCTCTTGGACAATCCTGGCTGCCTACTCTCTGGGAGGACAGGGCCTCGAAGGCCACACGCAGGGTCTGGAGGCCATTCTCTGGCAGCGGGAAATCAGCGGAGGGTTTTAGCAAGGAGGTATCACAATCCAAAGGCTGCTTGCGAAAATCCTCTGGCAGCCGCCTGGCGAGGGGGAGGGAAGGCAGGACAACATCCCACTATGCTCATCTATTTAACCCCCTCACATACCCGGCCTTCATGGAAGCCATGGAAGCCACTGTCTTTGGGAACTAGGCCAGGTCTGTCACCAGGGCTCATGGGGTGTCACAAGGGAGAATGGAGCTGCCTTTCTTTCCACTGTGGCCAGTGGGCCTGACAGCTGAATGTGGGGAGGAGGTGGTGAGTGATCAACGCTGACAATGAGAATTCATTCCAGGTTCCCGATGGGTACAGACCATCTGGACAGAGCCAGAGGCCACTGAGGGGTGTCCCACGGTGGGCGAAGGTGCTCGCTTGAGCCACTTTGGCAAGAGGCCTTTGGAAATTTAAGGAGCTCTCTCGCTCATGTCACTCAAAGGGACTATAAACCACACGGCACCAAATGAATGGCTGGAAAATGTTACACAGCAAACGTGAGAAGGGTTCCCCCCCCCCCCGCCCCCGCAAACACAATGGAAAGAGGAAGAGAGAGAGAGGTGGGGGGAGGGCAGCGAGGATGGAGGGGAAGAAAGAAAGGAGAAGGAACGGGAGGGAAGGAGTCTCGGAGCTTTCCGAGTTTACAGAGAAAGAGAGCACAAAAAGGAGAAGCTGCAGTGGACGTCACTCCAGCCCTGGGGAGAAGCTGCCTGTGGGGAGGGCACGTCTCAGAACTCAGCTGGTTTGGATGTCAAGTCCCTCTTCCGCCAAAGAGAAGCCCAATTTTGCCAGCATCGGAAGCACTGGGTCTCCGCAAGGCTGGAGATGCTGAGCTCAGCAGGGTGCAGTCCCCCAACCTGAGGATGGCTGCCTTAGTTTCACTGCTTTGCTGTTGCCACGCTGAAATTCTTACTCATTTTCAACAAGGGGCTCTCATTTTCATTTTGCACCAGGCCCTGCACATCATGTGGCCGGTCCTGGCTGACCTTTCCAGAGGACATTTTGCTAGGAGGCGAGAGCAGGAAGGCGGTGGGCCGGCTCGGCTGCTGCTCCCTGTTTGCTAACCAAATACACAGCCCTGCGTTGTTGACTCAGCCATTAGGTCTGAGCGCATACAGGCCTTCCCGCCCCAGCTAAAGAGCCAAGCCTGACTCGGATGAAATGCGTAAGGAGTTGCGTGTGTGCTGTAAAGTGTCATCGTTCGAGAAGCCGTGAGGGTCTCCACTCACTAGGCACAATGTGGTCCTGGCCCCATCCTTGTGTGCAGGGAGCATGGGTCTGATAGCCTGAGAGCCAGCCCCATGACGTAGGCCTAAGTCCTCACAGGTGCCAGGTGTGCAAAAAAAACCCCGCACCTGCAGGCAAAACCAGAGGAAGCTGGAAACTGGGTGCCTCACCCACAGCTAGACTAGAGCCAAGCCTAGCAGGCCACCCAGAGCAACCTGGGCCCAAGGGTAGTGGGAAGGCAGGCAGGCCTCTAGGAGGGGTAAGGAGAGCAAGACCGTGAGGCAGGAGGCTAGGCCAGAGGCCAGGCCTCCCTCGCCGCTAGGGAGGACCCTCCAGGAACTGAGTTAATCAGCAGGAAACCGATGGCTGCTTCCTGACAACCCCATCGCCAGCACCACCAAGGGTACAGCAAACACAAACACACACACGCACACACACACACACACACACACACACACAGGAATTCGGAAAAGGGAGGGCAGCTCGCAACTTCCTGGAGACCCACAATGCAATCCACTCTTTCAAATAATGCAGACAAAATAACACAAAGGACCCTCCCTTCCCCAGTGCAGCGCTCATGTGGAGCCCACTGCATGTGTTATCCTTTCTTATCCCACACGAGAGCCCTTCCAGGAGGGACTGTTATTCCCCGTTTTCTAAACTCTGAAGCTAGAAGGATAGTGAGTGGACCAGGCCACAAGCGGGAAGTGCCCAAGTTTTGAAAGCCAGGCCTGGCTGGACTCCGAAGGCCATCTCTTACACCCCCTCGCTCTATCGTGTACCAACGATCTCTCCCACAGGCCCCACGAATCCCATGCGATAAGCGGAGGGGCTCATAATACAGTGGCTAGCTGGCATGGCAGCCGACCCCTTCTGCGTGAACTGGCCTGCTGGGATTGAGGGTGGGGCTGTGAAGTCTTCCACCTCTCCCCAACTCCTCCCACAGCAAACTCTTTTAAAGCTTTCAACATGCCCACCACTTCTCAAACTCCCTGCAGTGGAAGATCGTTTTTTTTTTTTAAATCTCTTGGAGAACGAACACTAACAGGCTAAAGTTCTTGGTCCTGCAACCGGCCACACTGGGTCAATGATACTCACGCTGGTCCACACCCTGTTCAAGAGGCAGCTGCCAATCACCCATTTGGGCATTGTCACTGCAACGCCAAACTATAAAAGTCTCTAGAAATCATTCTCAATTTCCATACTTAGCTCCTCTTGGCCTGGGTAACACCATGCAGTACACCTTTGGTCTACCACCCATACTTCTGTGTGCTACTGACCTCAGAATGTATGGTAGTGTTCGTAAATTTAAGTATTTTAAATGCAGAGGTATGTATTTCCTCTTAGATACAAATTCTACTCATAGGCAAGAGAGCCTCAAATTTGCCTTTTCTAAATATTTCAAACATGCATTCTTAATTGCCACTTTGGGGGGGGGGGTGTAATTTTCCACAGTCATCTCACCTGCCGTTCCTCTCTCTTAAAAACAGAAAATAATACATTCAAGTTTCTCAAGTGTTCTTGGAATTTATATTCAACTATATGTGGCCTGCTGAGCTCCATGGAGCTGAGGTTTGTTGAGAATGTTCTGTCAAAGAGAAATTCACAAGTGCTCAGTATAGAGTACGAAATTTGCAATCCCTCCACCACGTGCAGAACTCTGCTAGGTTCCTCCAAATGAAAATGGGCTTTGGTTTATACCAGCCCAAACCTTTGCAGGTGTCAACTCAGGAGAAAAATGGCACTGTATCAGCTCACGGTTGGCTCAAGTTGGCCATGACAAGACTGGCGGCTAAGAACCACCTGAAGATTGTCTAAGATGGACTCTTGGGTCTTTCCCAGACCCTGTGAATTTGGGGCTTGACACAGGGAACTGTATTTTAACAAGCTCTCCTCAGCAGAGAATAACAACTGGTGTGGCCACTACGTACGAATATCCCTGCTGCCTAAGTTCCAGGAGTGACAGGGTGTCACCAGTGGCCAAAAATCTGGTCTTGGAAAAGTAAAACGAGCCTCAACAAAACCAACTGGATTCCCCCCGCCCCCCACCCACTGGAGCAAGTGCTGTATAAGTGCTCTATGCCCTAGCATAGAGACCAGTGAAAGAAATACAGTTTCTTTAGTTGTTGAAGGTGGCCTCACATTCTCCACCCAGCTGGGCCTGGCATGTAGTAAACATTCAACTAAAGTTAGCTATTTTTGTTTTAGAAAAGAAGATTAAGGCCCAGAAGGCTGGCAATTTGCTGAAAGTCAAATTCTTGGCAACACCAAGACTCGTCCTGAAACTCAGGCCTCGTTCCTCTGTGCCTCAGTTTCCTCATCTCTAAAAGGGAAAGGATACTTGCTAATTCTTATGGTTATTGTGAAAAAGTGAATGAGGGAATGGTTTTGTAAATGCACTTAGTCTGGCTTCTACTATGCACTCAATAAATGATAACTATTCATATAATCATTAGCAATTTTGAAAGTCTGAGAATGACAAAATCTGTTCCCATGGAAGCTGGAGTTGGCCTTCACATGGTTCACATGGTTCTCACTAGCACTAAATGGCCAGAATGGCCCCTACATCTGTGGGTCCTTTCTGGGTGGACCAGGAGGGCTCACGGCCGTGCAAAAACCCCACCCCATGGCACACACCTGGCTAGCGCTTGCTCTTGGGGAGACCAGTGATGGAAGCTCTCTGTAAATATGTTCCTGGACCAAGCCCTTCTGAGTTTTTCCAGTGGCCACTCATCCAGCACATTTATTATGCCATAATATGCCAGGCATGGGGCTTGGCACTGAAAAATAAAAGACCAGCAATGAACAGAGCAGAGCCTTCCCTACCACGAGTTCATGAAACTGTAAAGCGGGTATCAAGTGCTTTTCTTAATTTAAAAAAAAAAAATTCTATTACAAAATTAACAAAACCATCCATTGCAAAGAGTTTGAAAAATTACTTCTTCTTGCCTTAACCCAACCACTTCTGGTCTGTTTCTTCCTGGTCCTGCTCAAGCATATGGTTTTCATGTGGTTTGGACCATTTTGTGTACAATCTGGTGTCCTGTGGAGGACACAAGCACTTTTCTATATTGCCTGTTAATAATCAATAATCTGTGTTCATAAATACTGAAATTCACATGAGTGTACAGATCACTATTTGCCTGCCCATTCTCGCAATGAACAACATTCAGTTCTTCAAATTTGTCCACACTGTCCATGAAATGCCTTCATGGATTCACAGAGAGAAGCTGAAGGGAAGAGGCAAACTGTGTGTAATTCAATGGTTTCAGATGGACCTGGGTTGAATAATGCCACTGTGTGAACTGGACAAGTTACTTAACCTCTTTAAACTTCAATTTCCCCCAAAATGGGCATAATGCTTTCTTCGTACAGTGTGGAGAGATTAAACAGGGGACCATCAGGAAAACACTCAACACAGGGCCTGATACTCAATAAATGTGCACTTTCTTTTCTCTTACATATCAGAAGGTCATGACTATGACTCTTAAATGCCTTCTCAAGGACAAGGACAATCTGTGGAGATACCCTTGGGACACAGTGCAGCAGCTTCCCAAGCCCTCTGCATCGACTGGTAAATTCTGCGAGATTTAGGATTCGCAAACTCAAGCATTCAGGGGAGAAGTCATATGTGTTCTGCAACCTCAAAAGAGTCAGAAAAAATATATACATGTACAAGTGAAGCATATATGGGAAAAGTTAGTCTCTGTTATATTTAGTCATGGGTGTATAAGTATTTACTGTACCGTTCTTTCAACTTTTCTCCGTATTTGAAATTTTGATAAAAACCTTGAAAAAAAAATCTTACTAATTTAAAAGGTAAAAAATGGCATCATACTTTTTAAAACTTGCATTGCTTTTATTTATGGGTTCAACAAATATTTATTCAGTATAGTATCTGTCATGCAGTGAACTGACTTGACCTCTACTTCATGGAGCTTTCTACCCCATTTTGTTGGGTCAGGTATTTAGTTGCTAATTATATTGCCTCTTCCCTTAGTCTTCAAGTTTAAATTTTGACTTTAAAACCCATATACATATAGGATCTTGGCAGAATTAAAATATTAACCCTACAGGGGTCTTATGGTAAGACCCTTTCTCCTAGGCTCTCAATTGCTTTGAAGAATTTACATAGTGCTTACAATGTAGTCAAATCTATTGAATTTTTTGGTGCATTTTTTTTTTTTAATTTCTAAACTTTAGAAATCAACCTCTAGCTCAAGATTTGGTATAAACTGTATATACTGTTACATTTGTTTCTTCTTTATATTTTATTTAAGTATTATGGTGTTGAGCATTTTAAAAGCAGTGTTAAACAGTGATGCATTGGCAGGCCTCCTTATTTTGTTACTGGATTCAACAGGACTGCCTCTAGTGTTTCACAGTTAATAATAACATTGGCTATAGGTTTGAAATAGATATTCTCAATCATGCTAAGAATGTACCCTTCTGTTCCTTTTTTGGTGTATTGATCAGGTAGAGATGGTTGCTCGATTTTAATCAATTTCCCCCTGCATATATTGGAATCAATCCGGTTTTACTTCTTTAACCCATTAGCATGACGCAGTTACTATATTAAGCTTTCCTAATATCGACACTTCTCCCCCATCTGCCCCACTGGGTTACGGTGGATGGCTGGTTTAATATAGTATTGAATTCTATTTCTGACATTACATTTTCATTCTTTAACATGGTCTCTTTGCCATGTTTAATATCAGGCTTATTTTGCTTTGCTGAAAGAATTGAAGAGCTCTCATCTTTTCTAAGCCATGGAACAGCTCAACGTTATTAGTATTAGCAAATGTGAAATAATCACCTAGCAAAAACACTTGGGACCAGTGTCTTCTTCGGGCAGAGGGGGCAGTGCTTTGATAATGACTGCAAATTTTTTCTCAATTGACAACATATACATTTTCAGAATGCATTTAACTGAGATTTTCAAGTCTGAGCCTATTGTGCATGTCTTTATTTTTAAAAAATCTATCTACTGCAATGTCCCCTTTCTTGTTCCTATTACTTTTGCCTTTTCTCTTATTTCTCAAATAGAGTTGCCAGAGGTTAGTCTACTTTATTGTTTCTTTAAAAACAGAATCAGCTCTTGGATATATTTGCTAATTTCACTGTGTTTCTGTTTCCTAATTCATTTATCTCTGCCTTTATCCTTACTATTTTTTTCTTCCTGTTTTCCTTAGGGGCTGTTTTCTATCCTTTTTTTTCCCTCTAAGATCTCAAGCTGAATGCTTGATTTATTCCCTTTTTCTCTCTCCCTTTTTAATAATAAAAGCATTTAAGGCTCTGAGAATCGTGCCAGCTGTCTCCCATAGGTTTGGTTATGTGGCATTCTGGTGTTCAATGCTTTCGAAATATTTGTCACTATATACTTTATTTCTTCCTTGACCCAATAGCAATTTAGGAGACTGTTTTAATTTTTTTCAAGTGTTTGGGTTTCAGTTTTAGTCTGTTTAAATTTATAACAATTTGGTTTACTGCCTGGTGATCAAAGAACTCCCTGACTGGCACAATTTCTGTTTTGGGTAGTATATGAGTTCTTACAGTTGGTTACTGGTGGTTGACAGAAATGTTTGCAAAGCATAAGCTTGCTTGCAAAGCCCAAGTGCTTTTAAAAGTGTTTGCTTGCCATAATGTTATGTCAAACCAAACATAAAGAGAGTATAAAGTTTGATGTGCTTGTAACCATGTTTAAAATACAGTATATTTATATATGCACACTGAAAAAGACTATGAGGAAATATATAAAGATACTAAACAGTGTTGGTAATTTCTAATTGGCGGAATTATGGGCAGTTTTTACTTTCCTTACATTTGTTGTACTTTCGAATTTTCTATGTAAGCATAAAATTCACTATATTAATACGATTTCTTTGCATGTTTATTTGCCTAAGGCTTGGTAACAGAAATGTTCCATCCTGAGCTCTTGTTTTACAAAGATTCTCTCCGGCCAGGGAGTTAAATGAAGTCACCAAGAACTTGAGTAATAATTGAATTTGGACTCAAAACAGTGCCGACACCTGAAGACAGTGGCCCTGTGAGAAACCCACAGTCATTTGGACTCTGAAGATCCCCTCTGGAGGTGGAAATTCTTTCCCAAGGGGCACCCGGGAGAACCATCCTCATCCCTTCATGCTCCTCACTCTCGAATGAGCATTCCCCACCCCCCGCCATTACTGCGATGACAGAGTCTTCCTTCAAAGAGAAGCACAGTGAAGTCCAACGACTGTAGATGACCTGGGCGTCTATTTTCTTTATCCATCAACATGATCTCTGAGGCCCGCTAAAAAACAACTGCACTTCCAATGCAAGGTCAACTGCCAGAGGCCATCTGAATTCAGAGGAACTCTGGCCCTTGGAAATGGAGAAGGCGGCTGATGCCCACCTTGGCTGCTCCACCAGCCCGTGTAGCGATGGAGAGAGAGGGCAGCCAAATTTCCACAAAGCCCAGTTAGCATGTAACCAAAAACTCTAGAAAGATCTAGAAGCCTGCCCCATGACTGCCCACCCTGAGAAGAAAGAAGGGATGAAAAAGGATAAAGGGGAGAGAAGAGGTGTGTGTGACAGGAAGTGATGAGGGGAGGGAGAGGAAAGGTGGTTCCTGGGAGACCCAGCATTTCATCAGCATATGACTGGTGAATACCCTGCTGGCCCACACCGGGGTCTTTCCTGTTTCTCTGCCCTCCATCCTCACTGGCCTGCATCTTCTCTATCTGAAGACAGAGGTAGAGGGGAGGGAGAGAAGGGTACCCAGGAGGAAGGGGCACAGGTGGGTCTTCAGATGTCTCAGCTGGCTTCCAGTGACCCCAGTTGAGTCTGGAGGGGAGTCCGGGGCCACCCAAGTCAGAGGAAGGAAGACATTCTTAGAAAGTCAGGGATGAGCATACTGATCAAGGTGCCTTTTCTCACAAAGAATGTACTAAGATGGCCAAGCAAAGATGACAAGGGCAAGAGCAAGTGAAGTGACGGGTGAAAGGGTTGCTGGCCTGTGCCCAGCTCCCCATGAAGCATCCGGTCTCTTGGGGATGCTCACTGCCTGGGTATGACTTAGGTAAGGGGTGCGGAGCAGGGGCTCATGATGCCACCAGGGAAGAGCCACAGACATCCTTTCCCTATAAATTTTGTCCCACTCCAACCTGTGCCTTCTATGTCCAGCCAGAGCTCTGCCACCACTCTGGGTGTTCTGGGCAGTAACTTTCAAGTACATATATGTTTAAACCTATTGCCACTTACAGGCAAAACTTCCTGCCCAATGCTCTGGGGGTTGAACCCAGAATGCAGCAAGGGCTTGCAAACATCCCCCTGTGGAAGAATGCTCCCCAGGGAAGGGGTGGTCCCAGGGCGTCGGTCAGCAGAACCTGCTGAGGGAGAATGGGATTGGACAGGTGTTTTAGCTCTAATTTTTACCTAGAAGTCAACAAGCTCTCCAGTGGTTCATCAGACCCACCTCTGCATCTCCTACTTTACCTTCTGGTATGTTCTAGGAGTTGAATAGGGGAGTGGTTCAAAGGCTGGAGTGTAAACTTTGTACTCACTTGGGCTGAAATCCCACTATCATCCCTTGCAGGTGCAAGGCCTGGGTAAAAAGTGGTCACCTTTGTGAGTCTCGGTTTCCCTGTCTCCAAAATGGGTCAGGAATGCTGTTTCTTGCACGGCCACTGAATTAAGAGTCTCGCCCAGGGCTTGGCCGAGAGCAGGAGGTCGGCCATCACTGATTCTCTTTCTCTCTCCCATCGCCGAGATTGGGGGAACCTCAGCCTGACGATCTTATGCACTCACTCATGGGACGCTTCAAAAGCCCTTCCTACACTCTATAGGCCATTCGGTAACTATACATACATACTAAGAACACACCCTCGTGGAAATATTTCACTTGGTGAGTTTTAAGAAACACAATCAAGCATAGAAAACATACGTTTGCAAATTGCCTGTACATAGCTGGTGCAAAGCAGACATTTTCAGTGAAATGAGAAGGAATTCAAGCAAAGCTGTTATACTCGTTCCTCCGAGGGGTTCGACTCTCAGATCAACATTTCCGAGGGGATTTCCTCATGTGGATTCAACAACAACACAAACCCCAAGTCCCCCAGTGTGAGCCAGAGCGATCTGTCATATCTCTTCTTCGCTCAGAACCTATTGGTGGCTCCCTCGGGCCTCTGGATGAAGTCCAAGCCTTTGGACACATTGCCAGATCGGCCCTGTCGCCCACCCAGTTCCATCTTCTACCATCCTACCTTACACGCTATCTCGCATCCTCCCCAACCACCGATGACTCTCCAAATGCACCTGTTCTGACTTTGCGTGTCCCAGCCCCCAATGCAATGGTCCTGCTCTCCCCATCTGCTAAGACCCCGCTAAACACCACCTCTGCCAGGTAGTCTTTCCTGCACGCTCCCTGCCCTCACCAAGTTCCCAGAGTTACCTTCCTGTGCTCTTGTTAACACATCCGACATCCCTTTAGACGGAGGACTTGCTGGGGACAGAGACCATGTCCTTCCCCTTTACGTCACAGAGTTCAGCACAAGCTAGGTGCTTGGCAAATGTTTTGCCAATTAAATAAAGGAATAAAGAAATGACTAAGGGACATTTGTAAGAAAAAAAAAGGGGATTCAGAATGGCACGGGCCTCTTGACTTCACAAGTAGTAATGATAAACACGTATTACACAGCACAGAGCACGGCTACGAAAAGTAGACTCATGAACCCAGTTCACAGGCCATGAAACCAAGGGCCGGGGGGGAGGGCTGTGGCTCATTGGGGCTAGGAGATGGCAAGCTAAGACGAAAGGGTGTGGCTCCAATTCTGAATGCTGTGACTTGAAGTGAGCGTCCCCCCTCACCTCTGGCCATAAGGCTGTGGGGAGCGATTTTTAGATCCACTCCTGCCCGTGGGGTAAAGGGCAGCTCGCATTTCTGTTCAGTGAACTTTTTGTCCTATAGAGCTCCCCGAGGCTGAGGAGGTACCAGGTCAGAAGCTGGAACACACACGGGAGCAAACATCTGACTCCACCTCAGGCCACCCAGACCCAAGACCCTCACCCTGGGACCCTACACTCCCCATACTACTAAGAGTGGGTGCCACACCCTCTCACAGGACACCGAAGGTGCCCACTACTTATGCCCTCGGTGGGCCCAACACCATTAAAAAGTTTATCCAAATCTTAATTGACTAAGAAGCAAAGTGACAAGTTTCACTGGATCCAAGGTTGCAAAATGGGATCTGTAATATCGTGTCACAAACGGAGGCGGGGGCTGAGTGTGGGATGTGGACGGACCACTCAGGGAAGAGAGGCAGGACCCGGCCGATAAGAGATCACATCCACCAGACAGATAACGGGACTAAAATGACAAAGCAGCTAGGAGCCGTCGCCGGCGCTTTGAGAGAAAGGAAGAGCATATTAAATTTTAAACAAAGCCCACCCCAGGGGAACTTCCAGCCTCCCTCTCCCAACCCCGTGCTTCTCATTTCCAGCACACAAGTCGTCTGGTTCATAGAAACTAAAATGTCCTTCATCTCAAGGGGCTGGGTTTTTGTGTTTTTGTTGTTTGTAACCCAACGGGCAGCAGCTGGCACGCTGTGTCTCTGGGGAGGAGGCAGCTCAGGCCTCCATGAACATGTGGCCTTCCCGCCAGGCCCGAGAAAGCACGGCTGGCTGGGACCGGGCCTCAGCTGGGACTGGACCACCTGGACAGGATGGCGACGGGGGTGCTGGGAGCCAGAGCTGAGCAGATGCACCAAAAAAAAACAGTGATGCACTCAGACATGCAGAGTCTGGAAGGTGGGCACCAGCCTAGGTGTCACCGGGAGTAAAGAAGAAGGAAGGAAGCTAAGAAGTCGGGAAGGTCCTCGGAGGTCTCACCAACTACGGTGAAGAACGCGCTGGTGAGGAAGAGGAGAGGAAAGGAGCAGGCGTGAAGAAGGGCATGGGACAGGAAGGCTCGATTTAGCCTAAGCGAATGTTACCTTCCTCGGTATTTCCACCAAACCTCCTTCCTGTCCCCTCACCTCCCCAAGGCAGGGCTGGGCAGGCCCTGGGGGACAGTCTGAGGTCTGCACAGGAAATTCTCCATCACCCCACCCTGCCCGCCCCCTATAAACACCAATTTAGCCAGAGACAACCAGTTCTGGTCTCTGGAGTTAGGGGAGCATGCTCGTTCTATGAGCATCCTCTGGAATCTTTGAAGCTGGCTCTGCCCCAGACACCCTAAGGATGGCACCTTGAGATTCCCTGCCCAGCTGCCAGCAGTCAGGAGGCCAGAAAGGCCTCTGGCCTGAGCCCTCGAGTCCCCCTGCCAATGAAGGGCAAAGAGGGGAGCTTCTCCTTCCTTCAGGCCTTTCCCCTGCTAGCCAACATATGCATGAATCATTTAGAAAAATGATGTCTTAATAATACACACCAGGTTTTAAAAGAATAAGACTTGGTATGTACCCAAAAGGAATCCAAAATGCTATACACTGTTTCTGGAGGGCAATTTAACCCTTTAAATCTAGAGTCTTTAGAACACATCCTTTGCCTAGGATTCACTTCTAGAAATGTATCAAGGCTGTGGGTAAAAAAGCCCAAGAGTGTCTACCACAGAACTCTGTATGAGACAAAAAGACAAAACAGCCTAAATGTGGGAGACTGCTTAAATATATTATGTTCCATCTGTTCAAAAGAATACCATGCAACCCTTTAAAGTGACTTGGAGGAGAATGGTTAACCCAATGAAAATTTGAACAACATATTGTTAAGTAAAAACACACACACAAAAGAAATAAACAAACAAACATGGTATATTCAGTATGATTCATTTTTCAAAAATAAAAATATATGCAGGAAGTATCCATAATATACTAAAATATTAATAATAGGTGGTTTTTATTTTCTTCTTTCTGCTTATTTACTAAATTTTCTGCAATGATCATAAATCTCTTTGTAACAAGAAAAAAAAAATCAATGAAAGCTATTTTCTAAAAAACAAAAGGAAGAGATCCAAGACCCAAGAGAGTGCTCATTCCTTGGACATTCAAATCTAAACTGGATCCGAAACAAAACAAAACAAAACTGGACAGAGACATCTTAAAACCACCTGAGAATCTTTCAGGGACTAAGAGGTGGTTTCCAGTCACAAGGAAGTGAGATTCTCCCTAAGGCCCCAGTGAGTGTGGGAGAGTGAAGCCCTGGCAGGAGGCCAAGTTCCCCCGGCCACCCAGGACCCAAACTTCTGTCCAGGCCCTTCTAGTAACCACCACTGGGAGAGGGCGATGAGAGCTAGCAGCAGGGCCAAGGCGTGAAAAGGCAAAAACAAATGTGACTTCTGTCCTTGATGAGGAAAAGACAATGCCTATCCCTTCCAACAATGAATTCAAAGGGGAGGAAAAAAAGTGGCGGGTTCCTGAGCTGAGATTGTTAATCTACCTGGTGACAGGGAACGAATTTTTACAACTAAGGCATAAAGACCTCAAAATAGGGGTCTGGAAGAGAAACTCTGACAAGTTCTGCAATTGAAGCAAAAGAACTCAGTTGATATGACCTAGAAGTTTTTCCGATAACAAGCTAGACCTCAAGCAGGTGATGGAGTGGACCTGTGGGAGGCATTAAGGGACCTGGGTGCACCATTTACAGAAGCCGGTCTGTGCCTAAGAGAGAACCTAGAGCCCAAGAATGGAAAAATTCCTCTGGGCGCAGACTTAATTATTCAAGTCAGGAAAATCGGAGGAGCAACGGGAGACATCTGAATTCCTCCAGTCCTCTTTATGATCAAAAGCTTTAAAGTCCATCTCAAATACCAAAATTTGTCCATGTGGGAAACTATCACTGGGCGCTTCCTATACATTTGTGCATTCAGCAAAGAGCTAGGTGCAAACTTCACACAGGGACAGCTCTGTGACGTTCCACTGACCAAACAAACGAAAATGGACAGCGTGGGTCATTAGGATGCATTCCTCGTAAAGACGTCAGGAGCACAGCTGGATATGCCAGCTCAGGTCCACGGATCCCAAAGCCTTCCTCGCCCCACAAGCTTCCCTTCCTTAGCCCAGAAGGCCCTTGCCTCTTTCTTAAGAGATGACGACTCCAACTTAGAAAGTAAATATGACACCGCACAGGAAGACACGTGGTGCCGGATGATTTTGTAGCTCTTAAAGACGTCCGATTCTTTCTCCAGGTAAAGCTGTATCCTATAAACTACATCCTCGTATGACATATGGCCAATACCTTAAGCTTTGCTCTCAATACAGCATTTTGCTTCAGCAAAGAGGAAGCAGTCAATACTCTGCTTTGAAAACAGCACAGGTGTTTCTGTGAGACAATAAAGACGAACAACAAAAGCAAAAAAAGCACCTCTCCCTCCCTTTAATTAAAGAGATGCCATCCGATTGCACCTCTGGATAGAAAAATAGCAAAAGTTATTCTTCCAGAATCTTCCAAGTACCAAGTGCCTTGAGCCCCGAAAACTTCTCCACCATAAAACAAAATGAAGATATCAGCTTAAGGCACCAGGAAGTGCTCCCTCAGCACCTGGCAGCAGCTGGTACCCATCTCAGGCCAGTTCAGACAGTAATAAAAGCTCCCTTGAAATAATGTTAAGGTTCAGACACTGTGATAAAAGCTGGGAACTTCAAAGGTAGGACTGCAAAGCCCATCCCTAATCCTCCTCATTGTGTCTCAGGTGGCTGCCTGAGCTTTGCCCTGTAGGCACTTGTGAGCCAGCCAGCCAGCCAGGTGGAGGAGGTGAGATGGAACTTTACTCTCCCTTCTTTGGAGGTGGAGCAGGGTATAGCCATTGGTCCTTGAACTATGAGATGTCAATTCAAAATAAAGGGAACAAAAAAGTACTGATCTACAGAGATGAGCCCAATGGTTCTACAGTGAGAACAGGATACAGTGCCAGGCTCCCAGGCTCTCTCCATGAACTGGACAAGTCATTTCAGACTTGAGAGCTTTGGTTCCTTGGTCTATAGAAACAGTAACCCTGCTCGGTGTTGCAGAGAGGGGTAACTAAAAGGGGTAACTTACATAAAAACGCAGAGTGAAGGTGAGATCCTTCTTCTCTGCCATCCACCCACCTACTATTTCTCCCTAACCTCCTTTTGTTCTTTAATAATAATTTTTTAATAGATAGTACACGCACAAAGTCCAAAATTCAAAATATAGAAAAAGATACAGAGAAAAGTCAGCCCCCACTATGGAAAACCACCATTACTAGTCTCCCAAATATCCCGGGATAGCTATTGTACAGGGAGGCTTTCTGTCCCTTACTTTCTCACTTAAGAACATATCTCAGCAATCGTGTGGGAACAAGGGGAGCTTTTACATTCTTTTTTATAGCTGCAGAGAATTTCGTGGTATAGTTGTAGGATAATTTATTTACCAATTCTCTATTGATGGACATTAAAGTTTTTTTTTCTTTTACAAGCAATGGCACAATGAACTATCTTGAAAAAATGCATCATTTCACTTGCATACAACATATCTAAGAGAAATCCCCAGATTATGCACTTTTAGTTTTAATAAGTTTTGTCAAAATGCTCTCTACGCAGGTTGTACCAAATGACACTATCAGCAATTATGAGTATCTGTTCCCACTGTCCCTTCTCCATAGTAGACTTGCATTTCTGTTATGACTAGTGAGCTGAATACATTCTTATATGGTTAAAAACCATTTATATTTCTCTTTCCGTGAACCATCCATGTTCTTAGCCCATTTTAAAAATGGGGTCGATGGTTTTTTCTTCTCGATTTGTAGTTCTTTAGATATTAAGGAAATTAGCTCTATCACTGATATGTTACAAACATACTTCTGTAGTTTTGAGAACTAGGAGACTCTTAGACTGCTTATTTCACCACAGAATTTTTACTTGTGTAGGGTCAAATATATTAATCTCTTCTGTTATGGCTTCTGGGTCTTAAGTCACACTTAGTATTTTCCCCAAGCTCATTTTTTTTTTAATATCTACCATGTTTAATCCATTTGAAATTTATTTTGTGATAACGTATTCATTTTTTTAGACAGCTATCAACTGTTCTGGGTCACGGATTTTTAAATGCCATCTTTATTTCATACTAATTTACTTTCGAGTTCCTTCTCTTTCCTCTCTTGCACATCCCAGGCTCTCTCCAGAGCCCAGTTACCTCAGAATCACACTCTTTCTCTCCCTGGCCCTCCCATTCCTTTCATTCCATTTGTAAGCCAAGAGTTGCTCCACCTGATCGCAACCGACAATCATACACGCTACTCTGAATCTCAGTATCTTAGAGCAAGTGGAGATAACAGAAGCATCCCTTCATTTTACAGCTAAGGACAACTGTGATCCAAAGAGGTGAACTGGACTCTCCCAGATCGTGGGGCAGGTTAGTGCTTGTGATTTTTTTTTTTTATTACTATTCAAGAAAAAGTATTGATTTTGGCATGAATTCTGTTCAATCAATAGGCATCTATTAAGTAACTACTCTGCCCAATAGTGAGCTAGGCACTGGGGCTCCAGAAATACATGGCACAGCTCTGAGCTTTCCGGAATCTCATTATCCAGTGTTGGGTCTTATCATACACACCTACGCACTAAAAGGTAAGGCAACAGTGGCTAATGAATATGGAAGGACAGGCTAATTCTGAGAGGGGTGGCATGGGGAAGGCTCAGAAGATACATACGGTTTTAACGGGGCCTGGCATGACTAGCACTTTGTCCTAATATGTAGAGAAGGCATTGGCAGGCAATAAGGGAACAATAGGCCAAAGTGGGGCGTCCGGTGTTGTATAGTCAGGAAGGAAGTAATCTGGCTTCGTGTTAACTGTGAATGGAGGCCTTCAAAACTGCAAAATAAGTTATAAACAAATGGACCCATCTGTAGAGCTTTCGTATCTGGCAGAAGGCGATACACCCTCCCTGGAAGAATTACCTCAAAGAATTCTCAGAACTCTAACAAACATAAGCTCACAATCAAAATCATGAAACACATAAGGCAGCAAGCCTTCATGAGTGGGAATCAGCAGAAGCATCAAACAAGAGAACTACATCTGCAAATACTTCAGATATTGTAACTATTCGATATGCAACCAAAATAATGTTTAATGTGATAATGGAAATAAAATGCAGAATTAAAGACATATATAAGGAATAAGCTTATTAAAAAAAGTGAAAGCATGCATACCCAAAAAAGGATAAATTAGAAACTCAGAAATAAAAAATATATATAATCATCCAAATTAAAAACTCAAAGAGTACCAAAAATATTAATGGCAATGAATTAAAACACATCGAATATATTAAAATCTGTGAGTTAATAATGGTACTAAAAATACATCATGGATGGGCTTAACAGAAGGTTAGAGCTAATAAAAAGAGAATTAGTAAACTGGAAGACAAACAAGAAATTACCCAGAAAAATCACAAAAAAACAAATAAACAAAAAGATGAAAATGAAGACATTAAGAGACATAAAGGACAGAATAAGATCTAACATACATCCGATTGGAGTTCCCAAAGGAGAGACTCGAGAGAAAAGGATGGAGAGACAATATTCAAAGAGATAATGGCTGAAAATTTTCTAGAACTGATAAAAGTCACCAATCTTTGGTTTCAGAAAGCTCCAGGAAGCTATAGCCAAACAAAATAAAATCCACTAAGTACAACATTATAGTGAACTGCAAAATACACACATGCACAGACACACTACTACCACCACCAACCAGTCAGGAAATGCCTAAAAAATAATTGGGCTACCAATGAAAGCCAGAAGATAGTGGAACACTATATTTAAATACTAGGAGAAAATAACTGTCAAGCTAATGTTTTATACCCAGTCAAACAATCTTTTAATAAGGATGAAATAAAATTTCAGCCACACAGAAACTAAATGTTTTTGATTAAAAGAACTTCACCACATGACGGTCTGATCCCAGAAAATGAGGCCTGAGACTCAAGGACAAAACAGTAACTAGGTGGAAAATCAGAACAATGGTTAACTATATAGAACATCAAAAATTATGCCCAATTTGTAGAATTAATGAGAGAAAGAAGATGCAGCTAACCCACTGTATGGCAACTGAACACGAGCAGGGACGATGACTTTATATAAAGCATTCTATGGTCCTCTCATTGCTTGAAAAAAGATATATCGACACCAAGTGACTTTAAACCTTATGTAGTCTGCATGCATCAAAAGAACAGAAATAGAGTGTATAAGTTCCAAAGCAGTACAGAGGGAAAAAAATGGAGGGAAGAAAAGGGGAAAAAAACTTTCAATCAATTTAAAAGAGTGAACAGAGAAGAATCAGAAAAAGAAGAAAGAAAAGCACAAAATAAGACAGCAGAGAGATACCCATATATACCCAAAGCTGTAACAAATGTAAACCTAGTTCTAAGCTGCTCACAGGCAACATGAGGACAGGAAGGGATATGGGCCACGAGTCCTCACCGTGCAGGCTAAAACCACAGACATGAACCAGAAGCAAGGAGCAGAGAACCATGGCCCCATCACCAAAGTGCAGGCTGGAGAAAAGGGATGGAAGAAAAAGCAGGATCAGAGAGATTGGAGAAGGACCCAGAGTGAAAAGCCAGAACTCACTAGGGTAGAGACTTTTCATGACAGTACCTGCCACGGAGAAGTCAGGGGAGGAGAGGCCACAGAACAGGCCCCTGGGTGTGATCAGCAGGTGGCCGGGGCAGGACACGGGAATGAGGACTTGAGTGATGGTGGGCACAAGGCCCAGGAGGGCAGGCACAGGCTTCTCAGCCTGGGGCAGGGCGGGGCAGGGCTGCTTCCAGGAGAGCTGTGCAGTGTGGGGACAGGAAGAGTTCGGAATTTCAGAGGCGACCTGCTTCTAGGTAATGGCAAGTCCACAGCAGTCTTGTGGTCTGTAGCTAGTGAATGGATGGGGGGTGAGGCTATGGGCCCAGGGGTCCCAGGATCGGAGGGACGTCAGAGGGGTTAACAAACCAGTACCGCCAGCCTCCAAGGCTACCTGATGCTTACTGACAGGGTGGCTCAGACCTGGTCCTTGCGAGGACATTCTCATGGGGCACATAAAACCACCACTAAAGTTTGGCTATTGTTTTTCACCAAACACATGCATGACAGCCTTCCCCATCCAGAAGCCCCTTCCATTGCTGCCCCACCGGGAACAGGATTGGGTGAGCAATGGCATTCGGACACTGCCCAGAAGACAAACAACACATAACTAAGAGTCATCACAGAAGCTACGGTTTGCCGTGTAAATCTGGAAGATGGACATTCCTGCTTTCTGCGGTGATCAGTCTTACCTGATTTTGATTCCCTATTTATTACACCCTGGGGGAGGGGGGAGGGAAGGAAGAAAGGGAAGCCAGGCGGGCCACGATGTGATCCCTTATTCTTAGCTTCTGACTGCACTGAAAATCCTCACGTTTCCAATGGTTCTCTCAGTACTCCCAAAATATACACACAATAGGGCATATATATTTAATATCAGAAACTCCTTCATGATGATGGTGGCAGAAGACAGAACCAAACTCACCCCTAGAGGCCAACCCACTTCTAATAGTCCTTTCACTCCATGTATAAATATATAGATTTTCCAGATAATACATCCTGATAAAAATTCAGATGGCACAGAAATGAATAAAAGAGAAGACAAAAGGGCCTCTGTACTTGGGGTAAGGCACTCGGAATGGGGGAAGGGTCAGGTCTGTGAGCTACATCCATTAATTAGTAGGTAATAAAAACCAGTTATTTTACCTTTTGAAGCTGCTAATTTGACATACGTTTGGTCCTGCTTTGGCCTCTAACCTCCTTTAATCCCCTCTTTCAGAATCCATCCCAATTTCCTGCTACCACTTCACCCCCACTTTATGACACTGCAATTCTTCCAGAACCTTCTACCCCATTTTAGAATTTTTAATTTAGCTTGCAGTACTGCAGCAGTCCTGTTTTCTCATTTTTTTCCCCCTTGCGAACAAATGTGAGTTGGGACCAATAGTGACACAGGCCCTCATGGGCTAGCCTGGCAATCGATGCTACTGAATACGTATCCTCGGGAAGACCCTTTCTATTTTATGCCTGAACGACTGGAAGATGCTTACTTGAAAAGTGGGGGCCTCTGTAAACTCAATTCTGTTCTACCCCAAAATTCTCCCACCGAGTTCCACCTGTTACTAAGGAAGGTCTTGGGACCAGAGACTCTGGAGCCCGACTGCCTGGGTGCCAGCCTGGTTCTGACACTTACTAAGTGTGTAACTTCTGGAAAGTCACCCAAGATGAATGAGCTAATATATGGAAAGTGCTTAGAATCGGGCCTGGCACACAGGGAGTGCTGTATGATAAAAGAGCTGGGAGAGGTAACTCAAGAAAGGCGCTGGCCCCTAGTCAGGGGAGGCAGCCGACCCCTTTGAGGCTAGTGGAAGTTATGGCGCTTCTCTCCAGAAAAGCGCACAGACACTAACCCTCTGCACAGCTGCGGGTGCAACTGAAGCCCACCCACAGCCTGCAAGGCTCAAGGACCCCTGGTTTCGGCCCTCAGGTCTTCTCCACAGCGGCGCGAGGATCTCAAGGATCAAACTCCATGGCAGTTCTTAAAGTATCATGTTCACAGGCATGAACTGCTGAAAAGGTTCCTCCCGCCTCCGTTTGGGTTCAGCTTTCAGCAGAAGTCTTAAACCTTTCTTCCCTCGAGGCCCTTTTGACCCTCCCCAGTTTTTCTCTCTGCTTCAGGCCAAACCGTCCCAGGTTACCTTGAGATAATCTCTCCCTAAGCAACAAAACTCCATATGCTTTTTGAGAATTATTCTGATCCTTTCCCAAAGCTGATGGTCTGCCCCATCTCTTCAGTGCTTCCTAAAGTCCGACCAGAGCGGAGACTAGAGCTGCTTGCTCGCCAACGGCACCTCAGAGGTGGAGGCTGTGAAAGCCAGGTCCTCCACACACTTGGAGGCTGCACAAACCAGCAAAAACCAAAGATCAGAGAAGCAAGAAGGAACTTGTGAATTCTCTCATGACCCTGAGGAGAAGGGACTTGCCCCAGGTTGCTCAACTCATTCACGGCAGAGTGGGGAGAATCTCCCAGTTCAACACTTTGATTCCATCAGCATTTCTCAGACTTTACCCTGCCGCGCTAGAGTATTGTTCAAAAGCAGACTCAGCAGCTCTGCTGAGGGGCCTGAGATTCAGCATTTCCAACCAGCTCCCAGGGGATGGTGATGTCGAAGAGCCACAGACCTCAAGGAGTAGCAAGGGCTTACATCAAGGTTAATCTACTGTCCCTCCCCATTTAAAAACTCTTCACCCACCCACCCTTCAAGTGGCTGTTTAAATGCCCTTTCTTCAAGAACACCTCCCTTCCCCTTCCTCTGTCATTATCAGCTCTCATAGCCTCTGTACTTTTCCTTTTGAAGGATTTATAACAACTATAATTAAAGACTATTTGTGTAATTATTAGTTTAATATCTGTCTCCCAGGGAGACTGTAAGCTCCATGAGGACGGGACCAGCTCAGCAACTGGTAAATGACACATTTCCAATAAAAGGGTATGGCCTAGACCAGCATCCTGGCATCAGAAGGTAAGGTTTACACACCGGGAAAACACCTTCGGAGGCCTCAAGGACACCAGCTAGCTTTAAAATTCCTACTAGCTTCAAATATATGCCAACCATAATTTAAGTTAAAAAGTATACTTTTCGGCTTTTGGGGGGGGGTGCGGGGAAGCAGTCTCCTAAATCTTTCTCAAGTGCAAAATAGCCCCGATCTGGTACTGGCCACTCTGCTTGGGGAACAGTCAGACGGCCTTATAGTCTCCGCGGGCTAAGACATCTTCGGGTACTGTGTGGGCCTTGGCAAAGGACGCAGAGGGCACACTTCCTGACCAGCCTCAGTCCTCTGCAGACCGACACTTTCAAGTTTTTCTGCTGCCATCCTTTCAAGGAACCCCAAAGCTCTGAGTGCTCCTCACTCCTCAGTGTGGGCAGAGCTGTCTTGACCTCATCGACAGTCTAGGGAGGCAAAGTGTGATGCCAGTCTGTCTGGATTCAGGTATCAGCTCTGTGCCCTTGGACAAGTAACTTAACTCCTCTGTGCTCCCGTTTCCCAATCTGCCAAATGGAAATAACAGTGTGGTAGGTAGCACACACCAAGAGCTAAGGGAGATGACATGCATAAAGCACTTAGCCAAGCCTGACCCAAGATACATGATTATTATTATTCTTCCCCAAACCAACCAATCCGATTTTGAAATCTCTCTACTGTTTTGCACAAGTCTCCACCCAGTGGCTCAATCCATTCAGGGTTTACCCTTGCGAGCCCCTCCTACCTTACCTGTCAGGAGACTGAAGCAATGACTCACTGCAAAACTCTGCCGCTTCCATCAATCACCTTCCTGTCCCTGCCCCCTAGTATCATTCGTGAGCTCCTTCTGGGAACATTTATCCCAGCAAGTATTTCTTGAGGGCCCTCTACGTGCCAGTAACTGTTCTAGGCACAGGGGCTTAACAATGAACAAAGAAAGACCTCTATCCTCACGGATTGAGGTTCCACAAAGAGATCTAATCCACAAAGAGAGATCAGTTTCGGTCTCTGGCCCTTACATCCCATTTTCTCCCCAGACCATCTTAAATAAATCACAAGTACAAAGCATGAAGAAAGCATTCCAGATCAAAAAGTGCTAAGTGCGACTTGGGAACATCCTGACAACGAAAGTACTGCCCTGCTGAACCAGTGGACACCCAGAAGCACCTGGTTCCCCCTAGCAGTCACACCGGCACGTCAAATCCTCCAGAACAGTATGTGCAACACACCTGGAAAATAAGGCACTCTATTGACCCACCTCTTGCACACAGCATAAGGCCGTGGGTTCATGTTCTCCCAGCCATGTCCTTTGGCCGGAGCATGATTCGGGCTCCCGAGAAGGAACAGGAGCAGCAGCCTTGTGGAAAGAGCACTGGGAACGGACTCTGAAAGCGCAGGTTCCAGTGCTGGCTCTGCCACGGACTGTGGGACCCCAGGCATGGAACAGGCCCCATGTCTCCATTTCTTTTAGACAACTTCTAAGATGCTCTTCTGGCTTTCAAGCCAAGGGCTGGGAGCAACCACCAGTAACATGAGACTGAGCAGATTCACAGATCCCTTATTCAACAAAATGAGCCCCTGCCCTGAGATTGGGGCGGGGGTGAGCAAGTCAGATGAGGAGTCCATGGAGAGGCTCCTGAGAGACACCCAGGTCCTCCTTTACTTATTTCTGCCCTTCTACAGGCACAACTCCGGTAGAAATATCTCTGGGCCACAAGGTAGATCCAAAATAGAAGTACAAAATCTCTGGTGGTCCCATTAGTGACCCTTTCTCCAACTCAAAAACCATCCAGACCCTGCCTGTCTCTTTGTCTTTAGACAGCGAGCCTAAAGTCCCACTGGTTGGAATGGAAGTGACCTAAGTACAGAACCAATGACCCGCTGGCCATACACCACAGGACAGGGACTCACCCAGGAATCTGCTCTGAGGAGAAGAGCGAGCCTCTGCCCCCACTTCAACTCACTGCATCTCACTCCATGGCCGCACAGGCAACCAACCAGGTGAGCCTAGAGGAAAGAAAATGTGACCCAAATGTCCAACTCCCCCTACCCAAAATAAAGCAGCTCCACTGCATGTGCAGCAAAGCTGGGTCCTGCATGTCATTGGAACACTACAGTGGTTGGAACTATAGGTGACCAGTTAAGAGGTCCTGTTTCAAGACTGGCAGGTGCCTGGCACAGGGTGACACATGGCCCGAGGACCAGCTGACAAATCACCAGAAAAGCTCTAGAAAACAACATTCACTTTAAAACAAATGAGAAAGGGACAGCCATACTGAATCTCCAAAATCAAAACCAGACAGTCCCGAGGCTTTGATCACCAACACTAAGCGTACATTTTCTAATGTCTAATGACAATTAGGGGTGGTTTTCTTCCCCACCCCACCTGGCCCAGCAGGTCCTTGGGGAGGGCGCCACAGGGATGCAGGCCCCAAGCCGCCTACCAGGCAGAACTGAGCTCTGTTTTTACTTACACGTGCACAAAGGCAGGGCTGAAAGAGCAGCTTCAAAGTTGGCTGGGTGACTCCCAAGGGTGCAAAGTCCTCCAAACACCTGTGGGGAAATTTTGTCAATTTCCCGGGCGCCCACTGGAACTGGTTATGTCCCCTCCAGGTCGTTGCCGGTTGGGAGTTTCCATTTTGCAAAGAAATAAAGGCGCCCTGGGCGCCCTGAGCAGTTCAGGCGCTAGGCCCGCAACTCCAGGGAGGACCAGGAGGATGGTCGGTCGCCGGACCGCTCCGACGGGGAGGAACCAGCCCCTGGCAGTGTCCCGGGGAAAACGCACCCAGGCTACGGCCGCGCCTTGCTGGAACCATCGCGGATCTTAGAGCGACATTAATGACCGTTTGGCTTAGTTAAAACCCACGCAAGCACCTCCCTGGCCTCTTAAATCTTCCCAAACTTCAGCTTAGACTGGAGGCAAGCAGTGGCAGCGATCATAAAAGTCACCTTAAGAGGCAAGTTGGGGAAAAAAAAAAAACAAACCCCAATACGCACTACTTAGCAAGTCCGCGGTTAGGGGGGCGGTGGCAGAGGGCAGATCTGTGGGATCAGCACGCACGGGGTTGGGAGGCAGGGCCGCCCCGACGGTCCCTGGGTCCCCGCGCCCACCTGGCAGCCTCTGGGCCCCTCATCTGACGCCGACGATCACACCCCTCAGCTCTGTCCAATTAGGAAAATGACCGCGAGGAGACGTTGAGAGTGGGCGACGGGGAGAGGCGGACAGACTCAGGAGGCTGAGGACAGGCCGTGGGGACCCAGCCAGCCGGCGACCGCCTTCAACAGGTCCCCGGCCGCGGCGCCCCGACGCCGACCCGGCGGGGGTCCCGCGGCGCCCGGCCTCGCGTCGCCCTCGGGGACGCCCCCCTGCGCGCCCGCGGCGGCGCGCTCCGCCCTCCCCCACCCCGGGTGGCGCGGACGCGCGGCCACCCCACCCGCCCGGAGAATAAAGTTTGTGGGCAGCCGAGGGGCGGGGCGGCGCGGCGAGGGGGCGAAACTTTGAGTCCCGGGCGGGCGGCGGGGGGAGCGCACCGGCGCCGGGACACCCACGTGCGGGGCCCCGGAGCCCCGCCGCCGCCCGGGCCTCCCGCGCCGCCGCGCCGCCGCCGCCGCTGCCGCCGCCGCCGCCGCCGCGGCGCTTTCCTTTCATTTCTGCTGCTCTCTCCCTCTCTTCCTCTCGGTCTCTCATTCGCGCGCTCTCCTCACTCCCTCCCTTCCCCCTCTCCCTCCTCCCACCCTCCACCCCCAGACGCCATCGCTCCGTCTTTCCCCCCGCTCTCCCTCTCTCCCTCCAGCTCGCCGGCATGAGGGAATGTGGAAGTGAAAGGGAAAGACGACATGTTTGCAGCGCGGCGCGGGCCTGCGCGCGGCCGTCCCCGGGGAGAGGCGGGGGGCGGGCCGGCCGCGGCCGCAGCGACCCACCCCCGCGCCCCCCGCACCCCCGCCGCCGCCGCCCGCCCGTCCGCCCGGGGCTGCGGGCCCGGGCCGCGCGGGACACTCACCCTGGGTCCGGGCGCGGCTCCTGCGTTGGGGCCCTCGGCGGGCCGGGGCCGGGGGCTCCTGGCTGCCCACCGCCCGGGCTGCTGCTGCGCGCCCGCCGCCGCCTCCACGCGCGCCCGCCGCCTGCTCGGCTGCCCGCCCTCCGCTCCTCTTTCTCTCTCTCTCTCTCTCTCTCTTGCTCTCTCTCCTCCTCTCTCTCCCTCTCTCCCCCTCTCTCCTCTCTCTCTCTCTCTCTCTCTCGCTCGCGCTCTCTCCCTCCCTGGAAGAAGGGAATGAGGCAGGGCTGACGTGAAGGGATGCAAAACAGCTCCTCCTAAGCCAGCTCGCAGAGGAAGAGAGACAGAAAAGCAGCCCTTTTATCTCTCTTTTGTTTTCTCACTTCCTTCCACCCCCCCCCACACCCCCTCCTGTCAGCCCAAGTTTTCTTTTCTCTTTCCACCGCAGAGAGGATTTTTTTCTTCCCCTCTTTCTCTGCCTTTCAGTTCAACTCTCCCACTCAAATAGAAAGCCTGGAGGGTTTTCGCTCTTTTTTTTTTTTTCCTTCCCTCTTTTCTTCCTTCTTCCTCCTTTCTTATTTCTCTAAAAGGGTTTTGTTTGCTGTGGGAGTTTCGTTTGAAAATCAAGTCACGCCTTTTTTTCCTCCTTTTCTCTCTCTTTCCTCCTCAGAAAAGGGGAACAAAGATGAACTGAAGCGGGGGAGAGGGGGAGCGGCAGTGCCTCGCATGGAAATGGGGGCCCGGCCCGGCACAAAGGGGGCCCGGGGACTCCGCGCCCCCCGGCCCGGTGCGAAGCCCGGGGCGTCCCCGGGAAGGGGAGTTAGTGGGGTGGGGGGCGCGGCTGCCGGGTGCCGCCCAGTCGCCCCTCCCGGGCCTGAGGTGGAAGGCGAGGTGTGTTCTTGACTCCCGTATTTCGAAAGTGGGCAGATGGGCTAGGAGCAGGCGTCCCCGCACCGCGCCGAACTGGAAAAGAGCCTTGAAACAGCTGTTCGCGGAGCCCTAGACAGCCAGGCTCGAGGGGGCAGCGCGGGGCTGCGAGCGCGCGCCGGGCCGCCGTGGACGCGGCTGGAGGAGCGGGGGGTCGGCCCCTCGCGGGCCCTCCAATCCCGGGGCCTGGGCCTCGGCCCCAGCTGCACTGCTGGGGGCGCCGAGGCGTGGCCGCTCGCCGCGCGGGGGTCAGGCCCTCGCGCCTCCCTGCGGGGGGCTTGGCACGGCCCGGCCTCGCCCCAGCTCCCGGGCAGGCCGGGTCCTCCGAGCTCCGGGACGCCCGCCACTCCGAGCCGCTTCTCGACTCCGACGCTGGGCCGGGCCGGAGTCCTCGGACAGAGCCGGACGGAGCCGCCGCGAAGGGTCAATTATTCATGGGGCTCCCGGGCGTGCTCCCAAGACCTGCTCTGCCCTCAGCTTCTCCGGAGAAGTGGGGAGAACACAGGGGAAAAGTTACCACAGCAAAGTTGGCCACATTTCTCATTTTTCCAAGTAAGTATTGAGCACCTGCTGGATGCCTGGCACTTGCACTGGGGCTGCTGCCAGGGGCTGGGGAGAAACGTGAGGTCTTCGTGGGCCCCCAGAGTTTCCGCAGGAAACAATGCCTGAGGAGGCCGCAGCTCAGGACCTGGTCATTGAGAGGAAGGAAAGCCTGGATCCCCTGGCCTCCCGCCTCTCTTCCTTCCCCTTCTCTTCCTACCTCCCGGCTGCATCTCCTTGGCTCCACCCCTTCTCATCAATTCCTCCCACACTTCCCTGCTCTCCCTGGCTTTTCACTGGAGGGTCCCTTCTCCCAGCGAGGAACAGATGCTGAGCCCCATTGTCTCTCCCCCAGTGACTGCAACCTCCTTGGACCTGCCGCTCTTCCTCCCGCCCCCCAGCTGGGAGGCCTGGGCCTTTAGACACTGGAGCCCCAAGGCCACTGCCCCTCACCCCACCCTAAACCAGCTCCTGGTGTTGTGAGCTATGACTCCAGGCACTCAGAACATGATTTGTTTCTGACTGGGAGTGAGGAGACAGTAGCCTGAGACTTTGCTTAAGCAAGGAGACACCACGGTTTTAATATCAGCACACTGAGCACTGGATGACCCCAGAGCATTTGCCCACTATGTCCTCTTATCCTCTTAATAGGATAGTCAGGAAGCCACATTTCTGTCATTTTATATCCTCCAGCTTAGTGCACCTAAACTGTATCCTTCAAACAAAGCAAAACACAGCTTTCATTATAGTCAAGCACTCATTTAACAAATGCTTGTTGACCCAATCTGTGCCTGCACCTGTGCTGGGTGCTAAGGCCCATCAGCACACACAGTCTCACTTAGCCTTTGCAGACCGACCGGGGAAGAAGCAAGAAGGCAGGGAACCATAGTGCTACGTGATGCATGAAAAATGAACCATGGAAGCACCTAGGGGGTACTTGGACTAGGGTGGGGACTAAGGTGGTCAGGGTTGGCTTCCTGGAGGAGGTTACATCTAGATGAGTAGGCATGAGTGCTAGGCAAAGTGCTGGGCAAATGCATGGGAAGGCACAGCCTGTCCAAAGCCCCCAGGGCAAGAGAGCACATTCTTACAGATTCTTGGAACTGCCACAAGTGTTTGCTGCAGTGTGGAGTACAAGTGGGGAGTGGGGAGTGTGACAGGGCATAGGTAGAGGAGGGGGCCAGATATCAAGGAGATGTTCAAATTTTAGCCTCTCCTACTTGGGTGAGACTAACAGTCTCAGTGAGTAACTTAGACTCCGTTTCCTCACTTATAAAATAGGTAGGAAGAGCTTGGGCTGCAGAAACAGCATCTTATTGTTTAAGGGTCCAGGCTTACTTGCTGATTATCTGTGGGCGAGATGACCTAAGTCTAAGTTTTCTCATCTGTAAAATGGGAATGACAACACCTGACATGAAGAGTTATTGTGAGGCTTAGATGAACCCATGCATAGCGGTGTCTGGTATGTCAGTGCCAATACATGGTAGCTTTTATTCGTTATTTTTATAAATCAGGGAGTGTCAGGGAGGTGCCCTTACAACCTAGAAATGAGATTATGTTCTTTCTGGGTTGAAACCAGAATGACTCACCATGCCAGAAACGAGATGAGCTGTCTGTGAAGGAAGCATTCATTGAAAGATGTCCTGTGTCCCAACAGGTGGCCTGGATTGGGAACGCCTACATCTGATCAAGGTGGCCAGGGTGTCGTCTCAGGAACATGACTGGAATGTGGAGACTGGCTACCCAGGCCTGGCCTCATCAGTGTAGCCTGCCTGAAAAATGAATAGGAATCAGAGGAGAGTGGGCCTCGAAAAATCCAGAGGGCCCCTTGGAGAAGATACACGGGTATGTTTGCTCAGCGTAGAAAAGTAGGCACAGAAGTTTACACTCGGGGGAAGGAAGGGAGAAAAGGGGATTATTGACTCCTCCAGAGCCCCAAATTAAATATCTCAAAACCTCTTAGTCCTTTGCTTGGATTCCTCATTCTCCAAGCAACTCACAGATGAACTTGGCACTAGCAAAAATGCCCCCTGCATCCAAGCAGACATCAGCCTTCCAATTCTGCATCGTAAACATTTAACACTTCTATTATTTCTTTATGACACAAGTTCATTGTGAAAGGGTTTGAAAATCAGCTAAGCAAAACTGAAAAAGGAACCCCCTGTAGAGATGTTATATTTTCGTGTGTATCCTTGGGCATTTTATATCCACATATCTGCATGTAAATGCACATAATAATAAAACTATACAAAGTAAATATTGTTAAACAGATGAATGACTGTACTTGTAAATATGTTATTCTTACAAAATTAGCAAAAATGACATTACACTATATCTACCAAATTGTAATAGATTTTGCCCAGTAATATGTCACAAATATCTTTCCCTCTCTATAAACATCCACGTTATTGATTTTAAGAAATTATATTCCATGGCGTGCAGATATCTTAATTTGTTCAAACAAATTATTGGACTTGTAAGATGTTTCCATTTCTCACTTTTATGGACCCGCTGTGGTAAACATTCACCTTTGCCAGGTAGATGTCATATTCTGATCATCATTTTACAGATGAGGAGACTGGGACACAGAAAAGGTAAAAAATTTCCAAGGTCACAGCTATGGCTTGACTGAGCCGGAATCTGCAGGCAGTTTCCAGTTGGGAGTCCCTTTCAGCATCTCCCTTTTCTCCTTTTCTTTAGAGTGACTGCCCCCTCTATTCCCCATTATCTTTCTCTTACAGATCACTCCCCGCAAGAACCTGTCTGGGCGAGTGACCCACTTCCTGCTCTGACACCTTTTTAACTTCACTAATGTCCCCCTCCTGGGGTTGTTGGGGCGGCGGGGCGGGGGGGGGCGGATGAAACCAGGTAATATATGACATGTAATACATGATAGTGTATTTCGTAAATCGTGAAGCCTGTGTGAACCTTAGGCCTTAACTCACATCAGATAGATTATGATTTAGCCAGATCCCCTGACCTGCCCAAACCTGCCCAAGAAGGAAGACTCGGGATTCAGACTAAAGAGAAAGAAATCAGCTGTTCTGATGCAGAAGCAGTTACCAGAGGCCTCCCCTGGGCATTGCAGAAGCCCACAGGTGTCCTCACCCTAGAGCTAAAATAGGATGGAGGCTTTGTTATAAGGTTTACTAATTCTCTTGATTTCCCTGAGAGAGGGTGCATTTATACCACAGACTTTCCAGAATGTTCATATCCATCTCTGGAAATCTGAGGGGTCTTGTAAACTTGAAAAGGGGTGAAACACAGCTCTTCAATATTCCAGTTGATGTCTTCACCAGAGTAACTGCTGGGAATGAGCAGGTGATCACTAAGATCTGTTTCGTTCATTGACAGAACCAAAAGGACATTTTAGAAAATATCAGTGGCTTTGCCATATTTAATATGCAATTTTTAGTATCAAAACTCCCAACTGGAATTGGCCAATGGAAGGTGTAGGACCCCAGGATTGAAGTAAGGGGCTGCAGAAAACAGGTGGACCCAGGGCTCTGAAAGAATGGAGATGGCAGGTGACCAGAAGCTGGTAGAGAGTACCTAAGAGCTATTTTAATGACTGGATTTCCTAAAGATGAGTTAGGCAGCTAATCAAAACTCTCAGAATATAGTAACAGTTTAGGAACAATCAAGGGTTTGGAGGGGAGAAATCCAAAGAAATAAAAGCCTGTGGATAGATGGGGTGAACATCTACCATGTGCGAATTATTTTTCCAGGAGTAATGACAGGGTCCTTCAAATAATCCACTTCTCTGACCCTGCCTGTGACCAAGGGTGCATATTTGCATGGATTTTTTTTCCCAATAAGTTAACTGGCCTTATTTACATGAATATAAGAATAAAAATACCCCCAAAGAAACATAGGCAATCGACCATAGAAAGGAAACTGCCAATTTCACCAGTTTAAAATAAGCAAATACATAAAAGCCATAAAGATGACACCTACTGCTATGGGAGAGCACATTGGTACAGAGCCTGGGAAATAATTTGATGTGAGAGATCAAGAAAAGCTTATAAGCTGATACCCTTGATTCAGTAACTTTAGTGTTAGAAATCTATTTGCCGGAAAGAGTCAGCAATGCAGACAAAGATGTGTCTTAAGGATATTTATCAAGTGTTATGTATGTAGGCAAAAATTACAAACAAAGAAAGAAGGAAAGAGGAAGGAAATTAAGTATTCAACAGTGAGGAAATGGTTTAAGAAGTTACAGTGTACACATCTGATATAATACTATATAGCTATTGACACATGGTTTTGAAGGATAGTTAATGACTTAAATGTTTGCAATACACTGAGAGATACAAAATTGCATATGATCAGAATTATATTTTGGTACAATTTTGTATGTGTATATATATTTATCTCCAAAAATACATATGAAATACTTGGAAGAAAATAGAAACAAGTTAAAAGTTATTTCTCTTTTTTAGAATTATAGATGGATTTTCTTTTTTTCTTTTTCTCTTAGTGTATTTGCCAAATTTCGATAATGATTGTATTATTTTTAAACACTAACTTTAGAGAACAAGATCTAGGCTACTCATTCATCCCCAGTCAAAAACCCAGGTCAGACCTTCAAGTAGCTTACAGTTCTCAGGAGAAACATCCAAGCAAACAAAGTCACATTTCAGAGTGCTGTTATTTCTCCACCCTTGGAAAGGTTTGATGACCTAGGAGGAAAGAGGAACCAGCATTTTGGTTGCTGATGATTTGGGCTCTGGGTTGAATAGACTATCTGTTGTGAAAGTGTATTGTGCAAAAAGAGAATGGGGCTTTTTGTGAAGGGAGATAAAGAGGGTGTGGGGTGGGAGCTGGGAAGGGAGGGGAGAAGGAGGCAGGCCTAGAAGCAGTGGGTGGCTTGTGGGCAGAGCTGTCCTGAAGGTCCCTCCAAGTTGTCCTCCCCATCCTGCACCGGAGTGGCAGTGTCCAGGGCCAGCCGAGTAGCTGGGGGCTCAATAAATGTTTATTGTCCGTAAGAATGGATGAATGAAAAGCATGTAACAAGGGTCACTCTCATGAATTTCCTTTAAGGCATTAATAAAACATGTTATCTGGAAAAAAAAAAAAAGAAAGAAAGACATCATTATGAAGCCATGATGAGCAGGACAGGAGGGAAACTTAATAGTCTTCTCTATCAAGGAAGCAAGGTAGGTGTGTGTGTGTGTATCTACTTTAACCTCAGAAGGGACCTGGGTTCAAGTTTGAATGCAGAGTCTGAGGAACTCTTGGCTGTTGACTTGCCAGATGTGCTTCAGTGCCTGGAAAATGGGCTCAGAGCAACTTATATTTGTTGAGTCAATCACATGATATAATGCATGTAGGTAGGATAATGCCGGGTAGACTGTAAAGTACTCTGCAAATGGAGCAAGCTGTCGATATTAGCATGATTACCTGTAACCCCCAGACACCACCTGCTTGGCGGATGATGATGGCTTTCCTGTGTTGAATCTTCAGACATGAATTTTTTTGGTCTCTTCCCTTTCTCTCTGTTCAAACATTTATTGAGAACCCATAATGTGCTGGCCACCCTCAAGGGTCCTGCAGGCCACAAGGGTGAGAGATGTAAGAGTAATGATGACTTGTACAAGAACAGAACCTAGCTCTTATCTTTAGAAAGGCTTCTTAGAAGAGGTGATGTTTAAAATGAATCTTGAAAGAAAAGTGGGAACCTGCTCAAGCTAAGCAAGGGGGAAGGGCTTTGAGCAGGGGAACAGAGTTTAGGAAGTTACTTAACCTCCTGAGCCTTTGTTTCCTGCTCTGAAGAACCCTACCTAACCCCTGTGAGACAACACATGCCAAGTGCCTAGCACAGTGCCTGGGCACTGGTCAGTATTGAAAAAAAAGCCAATTCTTTGGCCCTCTGTATCAAAATCACTTCCTCTTTGAAGCTCACTTCCTGTTCACATTTTGTTCTTTTCCCCAGTTCCTGGGGACGTACTGACTGTTAGCTTGGGCTATAAGTTCCAGGATCCTCAAAATAATTTAAAAACATCATATTTTCCGCCATAAAGAAAATCCCAATAAATTCGAAATACATGTGATATGGACCACATTCTTCCTTCACAATAGGCTAAAACTAGAAATTGTTAGAAATTGCCTACTGAAAATTTTCCAAAATAGCTTCTGGGTAAAGGAGGGAATCAAGAATCAAGTGTTAATTTAGAAAATAAGTCAAAGAAGAACCACACCAATGAAAACCAACAGTACACATACAAAGCTTTACTCAAAATTTTCTGTAGCTTTTAAAATGACTTTATTATTAAATCCAGAAAAGGTTAAGTAAACAAAATATTCATGAAATCATTTAGAAATATTAAGAAAAAACAATACCCCAAATCAAGAAGAAGGAAGGAATCAGGAAAAAAGCAGAAAAGAATAAATTAGAAACTAGGAAAACGGTCATAGGAATACCTACATCCTCGAGCTGATGATTTTTGTTAAAACGAAGTCTCAATAATAACAATGGACAAGTGTAATGAAGGGAAAAAACCAGAAGCAAATACAACTTAAGTGAAATGGTAGAAAAGACCACAGAACTAGATTTAAAACTATAAAAGGATATGTGACAAATTTGAAAATTTGAGTGAAATAGTTTTCTGAGGAACAAAAATAGAGACGTTCCTCTAACAGAATCAGAAGCAGAAAATGTAAACCACTTCCTTGGGTTTCTGCTCAAAATCTAACCCTGACCAGATTTTAAAGCTGCACCCCTTGCCCCCCACTTTGTTTCACTTTGCTCCTTCGCGCTACCTGATAGGACATAGACCTGATTGCTTGTTCGTTTCCCTTCTCACTAGAATGTGAGTTTCCTGAGAAGAGAGAATTTGCTTTTTTGTTTGTAATTAAACTTTATTTTGAGATAATCACATTATTTTAAACGTTTTCTTTCTTTGTTTCATTTGTGTTTAAAATGTTTTATTCGAGAGAATTATAAGAAAACTATTTTTTTCCACTACTGTATCCCTACTACACAGAAACAGGGCTGGACACATAGCTGGCAACTGAAATAAATACTAGTTTAATGAATAAATGCGTTGAGGAAGAATTTAAGAAAGCTGTATCAAGAATATTGTCCCACAAAATTCTGAGTCCAGAGGTTTTACTTGAGGGGGGAGGAGATGTCTTCTAAAGTTTTGAGGCATAGGTAACCCCATATTATGTAATTAGTCCAGGATATAGCATTTTCTATGTGAAGAAAACTATAATTGTTTTGTTAAAGAATACAAGAGAAGACCTGAATATGGAAAGACATATCCTATGCCTGATGCAAAGGCGAAATAATGTAAAGATGGAAAGGTCAAATTAATTTGCAGACGAAGTGCAAATCCACATATATTCTTTTTCAAACTTTTGGAAAAAGGTTATAAAATTCATGTAGAAAAATAAACAGAATTTCAAAGTCTAAAATTAGAGTAAAGATGGAGAGAATAGACCTAGATATAAAACATTGGAAAATTATAATATTTTAAGTTGTATTAATACAAAAAGGTACAGTTATAATAGATTACCACAAAATGAGATGATACACATACTAATGTAACATATAATAAAGTATCATCGGGAAAAGAAAGGTTATTTTAAAAGTTATTTTGGGCTAACTGGCTGGCAATTAGGAAGAAAAATTTTGTACTCTTACTGCATATAATACAATGAATAAATTCTGTCTGAAAATAACAAGAACAGCAATAAAGATCAAACCTTAAAAAGAGTTGTAAGGAAAAAAAATACTTTTAAACACCTGAAGAGAAATAACTTTTAAAGCTTAGAACCAGTGGAAGAAATGAAAGGAAAAGAGAAAGTTTTTTGTTATGTAAATAAGTCAAACTTCACCATGCTACGAAAATAAAAGTTATCTCCAAGATATATTGTTAAGTGAAGAAAGCAAGTTGTAGTTAGCATAATGTTTGCGTAAAGAAGAAATATGTACACAAAACAAGGCTATATATATTCGTTTTGTGAATATAACGTGTGTAAATGCCTAGAAAGTGACCAGGAGGGACATATACAAACTGATAGCATTTGGAGTGAGCAAAGGGAACATTTACTTTATTTGAAGTGTATGAATTTTAATTTCTTACAACAAGAATATACTCATTTATGACATGTAATTTTAAAAGAAAAAGTGACAAAAACCAAAAGCCTGCATTAAATATTTTTAAAGCTGTTTTTCAGACTGTATGCAGAGAGCTTATACAAATGATTTTCTAAACAATGAAATCCTAATAGACGAATGGTCAGCAGGTACCATGAGTCCAGTCACTGAAGAGAAAATACCAGAAAACAACTACAAGAAAATGTTCGCACTCATAGTTATTTAAATAAACCCAAATTACAGGTAGCACCGAGGATTAGGATCTGACTTCCCTTTTGGCCCCGGGACCAGTTCAGTCTTTGGGAAATGCGTAACTTGGGGCACCTGCAACAGGAAGGAGGTGAGGGGGCAATGGCAGAAGGGAGTCCCTGCCCCAATCCTCCTTAACCGGAGATTTTGTGAGCACCCCTTACTGTGTGGTCGGTGGTCTTGTCTTGCCCCCATCTCAGGTCCCTGTCCTTTTCTGCAACAGGGCACAGGGTGGGGAGGAAGGGTTCTGCTGAGAGCTGGTGGGCTGGCCTGGTTTGCAGACAGGGTCCCCACACAGCATCCTTTCCTGGGGACTGAGCGTCAAAGCACCAAGAAATGTTACCTTCAGGGCTTCCTTGCTCTGGGAGGAAATGATGGGTAGAGGTGGGCAGGGCTGAGGATAGGGCTTTGAAAGCACTTGGAGTAGAGTTGAAACCCTTGGGAATAGACCTTCTCTTTTTGCTGTCTAGATCCTCAGTCCTTGTTTGCCCATGGGCCCACAGAACTTTATACTGTGTGCCCTGCACAGCGGGGCTGCTGTGTACCGCAGATGGCTCAGCCCTGTTTCGGGGTCAGCGACAGTTTTGCCAGTGAGTGGAAGCAGGTATCACTCTCCAAGGAGAAGAAAAGAGGAATAATATGAACAGAAGAAGAGAAATGAAAGTGTAGAGCATTTGCATGTGGTCATTATGGTGGGAACTCTGTGGAAGAACTCTGGGCGCTGGGGTTGTGAAGGGGCTGTGGACAGGATGGAAGGGTCTCGGGTGCTGCATTAAGGTATCTGGGCTTTATCTTGAAGGCCAGTGAGTCCCAAAGTGTGCTTCTTAACTGACAATGCAGAAGAAGGGTTTCTGTGTCGAATAAAGTTAAGAATTAATGCAGTAAAAAAGTGAACCGAATCCTTTATAGGGCTTGGAGCCCTTAATTTGTCATTTTATGTGAGATTCTCTAAGACTGTATATGGTATAAAAGCTTTCTTAAACTTGTTTGACAAAGAATAAGGGTTCTAAGGAATATAGTTGGAGAAATGCGGCTGTAGGCACTGGGTAACCCTGAAAGGTTTTGAGGGGATACAAAATTGATGGGACCAGATTTGTATTTTAGGCAAAGAAACTCTGTGGTCCAGTTGCCTGTGGCAGGAGAGGCACAGGAGAAAGGAGAGGGAGGCCTGTTGGCTTGGTTCAGGGAGAGGGAAGCTGCGCGCCTATCAGAGCATTGCATTGCCTTCTCCAGCCGCGAGGGGGCGCTTGGGCCTCGGATTAGCTTTGTTGCTGCCCGCAAAGTTCTAGATGGTCTGAAAGGTGTCTGATGCACCTCCGAACTGTGATAAATCCTGGAAACCTGGAACTGTGATAAATCCTGGAAACCTGGCGGCTCTCTCGTCTACTCCCTCCAGCAGGGATTCTTCTGCAGACCCCACCTCTCACAGTCACGTTCGACAGGTTTTCTCCATCGCAGCCCCTCTCCTGCGCCTCCCTTGCCACCTCTTGCCCAGGTGCTGTGGGACCATCTCCTGCTGTCTTCTGCTTCCCTTGTGGGTCCAAAACGACCTGAATCGTGGTGGAGTTGTGAAGACTCATGTCTTCCTGTACACTTGTAGAAAGAACACATAAGAGGGGGGTGTTCTCTTTGATACCCATGTCAAGAAAAAGGGAAACCATAACACATGGAGGGATATTCACATAACAGAGTCCCACCATCAACCTCCTGAGCTTTTGGAGATGCTCAGAAGCCCCCTTCAGATCTCCTTTGGTGCCTCCATCTGCCAGCTCATTCTCAGTAATCAAATTTGCTTTTTCTCAAGCATCAGCACTCATAACAAATACAGGCGCGATTTCAGATCCAAAATCTTTCTTATTTATCATTCATGGCCGTAAGTTTTGCTTTATTTTTCATGGCACCCATCCAAGCATTTCCACTCTCTTGCAGATTAAATAAAAAAATTTTGTCTAGCTTGGGAACTTTGCAATTAAAAATTCCCTCTCCCCTCCCTCTCCCTACGTGGGAATCCTGGGCTCTGCAGAGCTGCCTCACTGCTAGGGAGGCCCAGTAGGAGGGTCCCAAGGGCTTGCTGCTAAAAGAGGTTTGAAAACCCCATGGCTCAATGCGTGACTCCATTATGGTGCTTCTGGTGTGAGACTGAAACCCTTCTTGGAAGAATCCCCTAAGATCAGATTTTACACCTTTCTTTGTTGGAGCAGGAATCCACTTTCCTGTCATGGTTATCTGTATCCAGCTTTTAGATAATATTTCTAGAATTCTCCATTCTTAAGAAGCAGCTTCCAGCAAAACCCACCAGGAGCTCCAGAGTTCGGCCTGAGTGGCCATCCCAACGGTGGGCCGGAGGACGGAGGGCTCACACTGAGCAGCAAGAAGAATCCAGAATCTTTGAGAAATTGATCCTTTTTTTGGAGGGGGTCGGGGGTCCTGAGGGCCAGAAGCCTCTGGGACAGAGAGCTCTGTCCTCTATGAAACCAGGTTGTTATACAACAGGCTGTAATTAATATCACCCAGGCTCCAAAAGACATCCCATCATTCTAATAAAAAATGAAAGCTAACTGGGCCCAGTGCCCAGAGCCTGCAGACACTTGCCAGCCCAGGAGCCTCCAGCAGAGGGTGCTCACAAGGACCATCGGTACCCCCATGCCAATCAATGCCCACAGTGCCAGTCACCAAACCACAGGAGAATGTGGTCCTGCCCCATCTGGTCCTGTTCAGCCAGTGCAGGGCAGGTACCAAGAGTCCTGCTGCCCCAGGGGATATGAGTCATTCGGAGGAGAGGCCTGGGAGTGTCGGGGTCAAGGGGAGACGGGGAATGGGCACCTGCTTCAGGGGTTGATTTCCTTTTGACCTTCAACTTGCATGTCCATTTGTCACCCATATTGCATGATTGGGCTTCCAGCCTGGTGTAGAGTTCGGAAGCTCAGCTGGAGCTTTCCCACGCACGGCTTCCAGGCTCACCTGCTGAAAACACCTCTGGCATCGTGTCATGCTTCTGCTCGAGAACCTGTTTCGTAGCGTCATGTGGATGTCTCTGCCTGGTGTCAAGGCAGACGTGCCTCCTCCCTTCCTGTTGTGCGGATTACATTTAGAACATGTGTGAAACACACGCCCGGCACATGGTAGGCACATATAATAAATGTGATGATGATAATGATGCTGCTGCTGAATTAATACCTTCCTTTGTAATTTTCCCCCTCTTCACCCAACAAAAATGTTTCTTCCCTTCACAGCCCAGCTCAAAGTTACTCTTCCTCCTGGAACCCATCCAGGATCACTTCGGACCAGTGGGTTACAAATCTGGGTCACTTCAGAATCACCTAAGAAGGTGAGAAGATGGTTTCTTTCTTTTTTTCTCTTTTTTTTTTTGCATCGTTGGAAAAAAAACATAAAATTTACCATCGTTACCATTTTTAAGTGTACAGTTCAGTAGTGTTAAATACGTTCACATTGTGGAGCAGATCTCCAGAACTTTCATCTTGCAAGACTGAAATTGTACATTAAAAAAAAAAAAAACAACCCTCCGAACTTACCCTTGTCCCAGCCCTTGGCAACCACCATTCTACTTTACATCTCTGCGAATTCGACTACTCTATATATCTCATTTAAGTGGAATCTACAATATTGGTCTTTTTTGTGACTGGCTTATATCACTTAGCATAATGTCCTCAGGGTTCATCCGTGTTCAGCGTGTGAGAGGATTCCCTTCCTTTTTGAGGCTGAATAATATTTCACCGTATATAACATACCACGTTTTGTTTACCCAGTCATCCATCGATGACACATTTGGGCCGCCTCCATCTTTTGGCTGTTGTGAATAATGCTGCCATTCACATGAGTGTGCAGATATCTGTTTGAGTCCTTGTATTTACCCAGAAGCGGGATTGCTAGATCCTCTGGGGGTTCTAGGTTAATTTTTTGAGGAACAGCCATACTGTTTTCCATAGCAATTGCACGATTTACAATTCCACCAACAGTGCACAAGGGTTTCAGTTTCTCCACATCCTCGTCTAGACTTGTTATTTTCTGTTTTTTCTTTTTTTTTTCTTTCTGTTTTTTTAATGGGTGTGAGGTGATAGCTTATTTGTCTGGGATTGCTTTTGCCGTCTGTGCTCCTGGTTGTCATATCCAAGAAATCACTGCAAAATCAAATGTTGGGAAGCTTTCCCCCCATGTTTTCTTCAAGGAGTTTTATAGTTTGAGGTCTTATGTTTAGGTCTTTAATTCATTTTGAATCACTTTTTGTATTTTGTATAAAGGTCCAATTTTGTTCTTTTGCACGTGGATATCCACTTTTCCCAGCACCATTTGACGATGAGATTTCCCGTTTCCCAGTGAACAGCCTTGGCACCTTGATGGAGATCATTTGATCAGTTATGACCGTTTGAGGTCCCTTGACTTAAATAACAACATAGGCTAATTGCTCTGGCGAGAACTTCCAGTACTCTGTTGAATGGAAGTGGTGAGAGCAGGCATTCTTGTCTTGTTCCTGATCTTGGAGGAAAAATTTTCAGTCTTTGCCCATTGAGTATAATGTTAGCTGTGGGCTCATTATAGGTGGCCCTTATTACGGTTACCCCAAACCCCAGCCCGCAATTTCACTTCCCAAGGTTTCAGTTACCCTCGGTCAACCATGGTCTAAAAATGTTAAATTGTAAATGTTTAAAGTAGACAGTTCATCAGTTTTACATTGATGCTGGGATGTGTGAATCTTCTCTCTGTCCTCATCTCCGTGGTGTGGACGCTCTCCACCCTTTCGTCCCGTAGTAGGTCTCTGGGTTATCTGATGGATTATCGAGGTATTGCAGTGCTGGTATTCAGGTCTCCTTTAATTTACTTAATAATGGCAGCAAGAGTGGTGATACTGGTCTTTCGGATATGCCAAAGGAAAGTGGGAAAGCGTATTTAGGAAAAAAGACACTGTGTGTATACATAGCGTATAAATATCTAACATATGTATGCATATATGTGTATGATTCAGTACTGTCTGCAGTTTGTCATCCACTAGGGATCTTGGAACATATCCCCTTTGGATAAGGGGGTACTACTGTACGTTGAGGTAGTTTTTCTTCTATTCCGAGTTTATTGAGTGTTTTTCGTTGAATTTCGTCAAAAGCTTTTTCTGCATCAGTTGAGATGATCATCTGATTTTTGGCTTTCATTCTGTGAATGTGGTGTGTATTACACTGATTGGTTTTCATCTGTTGGATCATTCTTTCATTTCAGGAGTAAACCCACTTGGTCATGGTGTATAATCCTTTTCATGTGCTGTCGAGTTTGGCCTGTGAGTAGTTTGTTGAGGATTTTGGTGTCAGTGTTCCTCAGGAATAGTGGTCTCTGGTTTTCTTTTCTTGCAGCATCTTTGGCTGACTTTGGTATAAGGGTGATGCTGGCCTCCCAGGATGAGTTTGGGAGTATTCTCTCCAACTTGTTTGGAAATGTTTGAGGAGAATTGGTGCTAATTCTTTTAAATATTTGGTAAAATTTTCATTGAAGCCATCTGGTTTTAGGCTTTCCTTTGTCGGGAGGTTTTTGATTACTCATTAAATCTCCTTACTAGTTACAGGTCTGTTCAGATTTTTTTTTATTGGGGTATAAACTGACGTGCAACATTATATTAGTTTCAGATGTACAACATAATGATTTGATATTTGTATATATTTTAAAATTATCACAATGAATTTCATTAATATTCGTCATCATACCTAGTTACAATTTTTTTTCTTGTGATGAGAACTTTTAAAATCTACTCTCTTAGCAACTTTTAAATATAAAATACAGTAGTATTAACTAATGTCAGCATGGTGTGCATTACATTTTCCAGATTTTCAATTGTTCCATGTTCCAGTCTTGGTAGATGTGTATTTCTAGGAATTATTCATTTCTTCTAGGTGATCGAATTTGTTGGTGCACAATTGTTCATAATATTCTCTTTTACTCTTTTTTTATTTTCATATTTTAATTTTTTCCATTATAGTTGACATACAAATTATATTAGTTTCAGGTGTACAACACAGTGATTAGACATTTATTTACCTTATGAAGTGATCACCCTGATAAATCCAGAACCCCTCTGACACTATACATAGTTATTACAGTGCTACTGACTGTATTCCCCATGCTATACTCTACATCCCCATGCCTATATTGTAACTGCCCATTTGTACCTCTTAATCTCCTCCCCCTTCACCCATCCTTCCACACCCCAATCTGACAATCATCAAAATGCTCTGTATTTATGAGCTTTTTTCTGTTGTTTGTTTATCCTGTCCTCTAGATTCCACATATGACACTTGTCTTTCTCTGTCTCACTTACTCCACTCAGCATAATACCCTCTAGGTCCATACATGTCATTGCAGATGGCAAGATTTAATTCTCTTTTAAGGCTGAGTAATACTCCATGTGTGTGTGTGTGTGTATGTGTGTGTGTGTGTGTGTGTGCGCGCGTGCGTGCATGTGCTTCTTTATTCATCTATTGATGGACACTTCGGTTGCTTCCATATCTTGGCTATTGTAAATAACACTGCAATGATACGGATTCACGTGGTCCTACGAAGTAGTTTGTATTTCTTTGGATAAATACCCAGAGGTGGGATAACCGGATCCTTTTTTGTTTCTTTTTCATAGGCTTCATTTTAAAGTCTGTTTTGTTTGGTGTAAGTATTGCGACCCCCGCTCTTTTCTGTTTGTTTCCATTTTCGTGAAACATCTTTTGTCATCCCTTTGCTTTCAGTCTGTGTCTTTTGTTCTGAAGTGAGTCTCGTAGGCAGCGTATGTGAGGGTCTTGTTTTCTTATCCATTCAGTCCCCTTGTCTTTTGAGTTTAGCATTTAATCCATTTACATTTAAAGTAATTGTTGCTGATATGTCGTTATCGCTGTTTTATTATTTATAGGATTTTCATTCAGCGGACCTCAGGCGACTCCCAATGATGATTGTTCTGTAGTTTAGTTGTGGTTTTGATGTGGTCGTGAGAGGAGGTGAGCACAGCATCTACCTATGAGGCCATCTTGGCTGGAAGCCTTTCTTACATCTGTAAAATCAGTTGTAATGTTTCCTCTTTCATTTCTAATTTTATGTCATTTCTAATTTCATTTCTAATTTTAGTTATTTGAGTCTTCTCTTTTTTCCCCCTCTTAGTTAACTTAGCTAAGGGTTTGCCCATTGTGTAGATCTTTTCAAAACCAACTCTTAATTTTCTTGATTTTTTTATTCTTCTGTTTCTCTATGCTCCATTCTGGTTATCCCCATTCTAATCTTGATTATTCCCTTCCTCTGCTAGCTCGGGGTTAGTTCATTTTTCTTTTTTGAATTCCTTGAGGTATGAAGTCAGGTTGTCGATTTGAAATCTTTTTTCTTTTTGAAGGTGAGCATCTGTAGACGGAACCTACCGCCTTAGCATGGCTTTCACTGCATCCCGTAGATTTGGTGTGTCGTGGTTCCCTTTTGACTTGTCGCAAAGAATTTTCTAATTTCCCTTGGGACTCATTCTCTGACTTTTTGGTTGTTTAAAAGTATGTCGTTTAAGTTCCCTGAATTTAAACAGTAAATGTGAAAAAGAATAAGTGAATTGAAGAAATATTAAAAGGAAAGGATTGCAGGGTCTTGGTAACCAATGCGATCGGAAGGTGAGAGAGGCGTCTTAGTGCTGCCCACCCTCATTGAGTCTGTATGCTAGTGAAATAACCCTAACTACTAAGAAGGCTTCCTGTAAAAAAAGACATCGGTTCTGCTGTTACTTTTGACAGAAAAAAAGTTGGGAGTGTTCTGACCTTTTTTTGAGGTGCATTTCTCCCCGTGTCCAGCCTGGAGACTGTGGAATTGCTTTAATTTAGAGGAGTGATGACTTGGGGAGGCCACACTTGCTGACTTCTGATGGGGGCACAGAGTCTGAGGAAGATGGCACAGACCATCGGTGATTTTTGAGGGCCAGAGACAGGCACACTTTGGGAAGCCTCAACCCAGGTGACATGAAGCATATTAAAATGCACCTGCATCCACAATTAAATATAATTTATGTCTAACTGTGTAGGAGTCACATTGCTGTTGCCTATTTGACACATACTACATTTAGCAGACAAGCATTTATTAATTGCGATCCTACTGTTTGTTGTGTTTGGAGTCGATCTTTTTTGTCTGTTTGCTGTTTATTTCTTAGATGGCAAACATTTTGCTCGGCCTCAGCACCGTGCATGGTGCCTGGTGGGTGAAGCGGCATGGGGTGTGCCAAGGCCAGTGGGTGGCAGTTTCAGGGAGCCTGTGCTGTCTCAACAGAAGGAGCTTTCTAAGCATGAGAACTGCCTCTACCAGGAGAGCTTCCTGTTCTTGGAAGTAATTTTATTTCAGGCCAACTAACATCTATTTAGCACCAAGTACATGCCAGGCACCGTCCTGCCATCAGAAATGCTGCAGGAAACATTTTTGGCTTAATGGGAAGCAGGAGAGCATGGTCTCCAGAGTCCCTTTGAGTTTAATGACTCCATGGGTCTGTCTAGCAGCTGCCACTCAAAGTGTGATTCCTGGACCAGCAGCATCATCCTGGAGCTTGTTAGAAATGTGAGTCTCAAGCCCCATCCCAGACCTGCTAAATCAGAATGCATTTTCATAAGATCCCTGGTGACTCCTTACATGAATTACAGTTTGAGAGAGCCCTGCCCTCGTCCTCTAACAGTCTGCTTGCTCCCACCAGCAATGGCCGGTCCTGGGCTGACCACAGCTATAAGTTAAGGACCTATTTGTAATATAAGGTAGGAGTGTCACCGTAAAATTAACTGATGACCACGAATGCATCTCCAGCTAGCAGCTCAGGGCCTCAGCGGAACTGGCTGAAGGCTTTGGGCCTACAGAGGCTTACAGGGTGCTGCTCAGGCTGAGGGCTGTGGTCTGGGGTCTGGATGGGGATGGGGTTCTGCTGAGAACTCACTGGCAGTCTCAGGGCAACCATCTGTGCCTGTGGAACACCATTCTCTCATGCATAATGAGTCCCCTTGGCTGGCCTGAGGTTAGCATGGGGCAGCATGGGGCTTTATTTGATGTGCAGGCCAAGGAAGCTGCTGCTGTGGAGGGCCTGTCTTTGTGAGAGGACAGAGTGATGCCTACACGGAGGCCAGGCAGGCTTGAATTCTGGTTTTCTGTGCCAGAACCCGGGGGATGGGTTGCCACTTAGAGTCACTTACTCCCTAAGAATTGTCTAGCCACCTACTGTGTGCCAGGCACTTTGCAGACATCATCTGATTAACCAGTGCCACCATATTTCCATAAAGTGGGCTGGCAGCCGAGGCCCAGGTTGGTGAGGTGACTCACCCAGACTGCACAGTGGGCAGCACTGCAGGTCTGACTTGAGAATGCCGAGGTGGGGAGCCACGAAGGCATCCAGGTGGTCTGTAGCAGGCGGGAGGGGACCTATGGATGTAGCAGGACTGAAGCATGTGGGACCCCCACTCTGGCCTTGGGAGGGTCAGACAAAATGCGCACGGGACTCTGAGATAAGGTGGAGGATCCTGCAGAAGGACTCACCCTGGTCAGCTGTCCACTGTTTCCTTCTCAACCTTTGTGCGTATTGCTTTTGAATAGTGCTTTTCAATAGTGCTTTTTAGTCTTTTAGTTTATTCTATTTTGTTATTTCTGCATATATATTTGATCATTCTGACTTGTGTTATTCTCAATTAGCTTTCCTTTTTAAATGGTCTCATTTCGCCTTCTATCCTTTCAAACCTCTTAAGCCTTCTGGTTTCCTTTCATATCTTCTCTTTAATTATCTGTTTTTATTATTATAGTTCCCTTCAACTTAAAAAAAATCATATTTTTCCAACTAGAAAAGTGTGATTTTTTTTTTATTGCTAAACATTTGGAAAATATAGGAAAGGGTATTAAGAAGAAAATTAAAATATCCTATTAAGTCTCCTCTAGGAATAAACACTGTTGCTGTTTTATTCTGTTCTCTTCAACTACTTTTTCTATTCATAACACTTAGAGATATTGCTTTAACCCTTTGTCTTATATATGTGTTGTAAATGTTTTCCTGTTTGCTGAAAAAAAAAATCTTTTTTTTTTTTCTTTTTGGTTAATAGCCAAAGTTGCATATGCTTGCTGGGGAAACATCAAAGAACACTAACAGGTCTGCAGCAAACCAACCCGAGGTAACCACCATGCACGGCTTGGCAGACATCCTTTAGCCTTTGAAAATACATTTTCTTGTATGTTTTCAACAACAATTGTATTAAACCCACTGTTCCACCTTTTGTTTTTTCGCTCAGCAATGCATAATGGGCGTCTTTCGATGTCAGCCCTGAGTGGGTGGAGGTGGGGTCTTAAAGCTGCCACAGTCAGGGGGGGCCGTGGCCCTGCGCTGGGCAGCCCTGGAAGGTGCACCTCTCAGTGGTCAGAAGGGCCCCCAAAGGAGCACCTGCGCGGGGATCAGCAGCCAGGTCAAGGTGACAGTTCATTCATTTCATCATCAGCTGAGCAAATGCCCGATACCAGCGTGGCCTGGGTTTAAGAACAGCACAAAACCTGTGCCCTGATGCTTCATCTGATAGCATTCATTTTACTGCAGTTAGCACACAGGTGGCAAGTCCCGGCTAGCATTACTAAGGGAGGACAGGCTGGGCATGGAGGGAGGTGGCTTCTTCAGCTGCCTGGTTCCCCCTCAGGAGAGATGCTAGGGCAGCCAGGCTGAATAGGGTGGAGCTCTGCCTGGGTGGGGGTTTTCTGAGTCTCTTAGATTCCATCATTCCACTGCAATGATGATAACATTTAACAGAGCTATTCTGTGCCAGGCACAGTTCTAAGTATGCTTGATATATATTAACTCGTTTAATCCTCATAAGAGCCCTGGAAGGTAAATAGTATTATGACTGTATTTTAGTATAGTAATATTTTAGAGGCGAAAACAGGCACAGAGTGGTTAAGTAACTTATAAAAGGTCACAGAGCTAGCTACATGTAGAACCAAGGCATTCTAAAAACTGTGTTCTTAACCAATATGCTATTCTATGTGCCTCGCCAGTTGACAATGGCTTTTGGTTATTTACATCATTCAGATCTAGCATCTAGATTTGTGGGACAATTTCTTCCTACAGCACAACGCCACATTGCTGTAGAGTCCTCCAGTTATAAAGTGATGGCTTTGCAGTCACACTGCAGCCACGTGAGCATATATCGTCATTGTCTTCTGGGTCAGGAGGCCTAGCCATGAACTGGCAGGCCTGGCCATGCTCACCACAGCCTCAGTCAGACTCAGGGGTAGAAGCTAGACTGCACCACAGAGCCTGGGCTGAATCTGGGAATCTGACCAGCCCCAAAGTAAGGGGATTTGACACCGGTCAGCTTCACACCTCCCAGAGAGACAGCAGAAGGCTAGGCAGGGCCAGGCCTCCCAAGACAGCCTGGGGTCTGCTAGACCACAAGGGTGTGCAGAGAGGGGCAGCACAGGGGGAACCTTTTAAGGCAGTCACCTCACCCCTGCTAGACAGGGCCTGATCAAAGTCCAGCAGCTCCTCACCCCCAGGCTTGGGGTGTATGAGAGGAAGTGGCAGAGAAATCTTCCATGCATGTGAAAGTACTTGCAGAGCCATGCATGCTTCTTATGCACTGCAGTCAGCGGATTAATCCATTCACAAATAATTAGGTTCTCTCTTTCTCTCTGTCTTTTTAAGTGTAAGCAAAGCTGCAGTGAATAAATTCCACTCCCTCTACCAAACTCTCTGTTTTTCCAGGTCTTCCTTTATGTTTTCTAGTAGAGTTGTAGAGTTGTTATATAGGTGTTCCACATTTCTTGTTAAATTTATTCTTAGGTATTTTATAGCTGTGATTATTGTGAAGTTATGGTATATTTATACATATATATATATATATATAATGGTTTTATATTTTTATATTGTCCAATCTTTGTTCTTACATGCTAACTTTGATTCTAGGTTAAAAAGCCTTTTCCATTCCAAGATGATGGAACTGTTTGCTTATATTTTCTTCTAAAACTTATGTTTTTACTTTGTATCATTAAAAATATTTTGTATGCATTTAAATAATGTAGAAGTTTATTTAGGGGTTTATGGTATGAGGTAGAACTCAACTTTATCTTCCAAATTGTTAGTCAGTTGAACCAATGAAATGTATCGAATTACCCGTCTTTTTTCCCGTTGATTTGAAATCCCACCTTTATCACATATCAAAGTCTTATGTCTGTTGAATCTTTCTCAGTTTTCTATTCTGTTTTATTGATCTCTTAGTTTATTCCCAGGCCGACACTACAAAATGACTTAATTTCTTATTAGAAAAGCAATAAAGGCTTATTACAGAAAGATCAGAAAATACATAGACACAAACAAACCAAACAGAAAACTCTGGTGATTGCATCCAGGGATAAGTACCATATTACCTTGGTTTACATCACTTCAGATCATTTTATTTATATAAACATATGTAGATATATATTCGTACAGTACAATTAAAGCCATGCCATATAAATAGTTTTGCAAATTTTTTTCACTTCATGATACTTTGGGAATATGTTTCCTTGCTAGTACATACTCTTCTTTTAAAAACTTTTTTATTGTAAACTGTAACATGCATATAGCAAAGTACATAAAACAAGCATGTTTAGCTCAATGATTTATCACAAAGTGAACATCCAATAAACTCAAGTCGAGAAATACAATGTGTTAGCATGCTGAAAGCTTATCTTTGGGCTCTCTCTTATGGTCACTGCTTCCTGCCACAAAGATAACTTCCTTGCTTTCCTTTTAAGATTTTACAACCTAAGATTTTATCCCTAAACAATATAGTTCAGTCTTGTGTAATTTTTGAGCTGTGTGTAAATGAAAATTGTACGGTCCATGAATTCTTTAGTGATTGCTTCATTCACTCGACATTATATCTATAACAAGCATCCACGCTGTTGTAGCAGTAGTGCATTAATTTTCATGGCTGCATAGTATTCCATTATAGGACTCTACCACAATTTATTGATAAGTTCTACTTTCTGCACATACTTGAACTGTTTCTAGTTTTTGAACTACTATGACTAGAACTATACATTTCTTGTTTCTATCTTTTGGTATATAGATGCACATATTTCTGTCAGTTATGTAACTAGGTATGGGATAGCTGGATCACCAGGGTTTACATATGTTTAGCTTTCATAGATACCAAAAGAGTTTTGCAAACGATCGTACCCTCCCACCAGCTGCATTTGAGAATTTTAGTTGCTTCTCAACCTTGTTAATTAATTTATTTTTTAATTAAATTTTTTTTTTTTTACGAACTGCGACCTGGATCCCAAAGCTCCCCTAAATGTACTTTTTTTCATGGGTGGCTGCCAAATTGTTGCTTCTATGGAGGGCATGATGGCTAGGTACTGCCTGTTGCACTATCTTGCTGACATCACTCATTAATTCTCGATTATCAATAATTTTAATGTTAGCTTTTCTGATGGGTAGGTAGTGGCATCTCATTATGGTTTTAATATGATTTCCATCATGACTATAGAATGAATACTTTTCATGATGTCTATTAACCATTTAGATATTCTTTTTTTGTGTGAAATACTTATTCACGCCTTTTGCGCTTTTTTTCTGTTGGGTTGTCTTTTTTTCTTATTGACTTTTGAAGGCCTTTGTATTTTCTGGATATGAGTTCCATTTCTATTATAGGTGTTTCAAACATCTTCTCTGTTTCTATGGTTTACCTTTATACTCTTTTTTAAAAACAGCTTTGTTGAAATGTAATTCACATGCCATATAATTCACCATTTTGGAGTATGCCGTTTAGTGGCTGTTAGGGTATTTGCAGTTATACAACCATTACTGCAATCACTACTTTCATCACCCCAAAAAGAAACCCAACACCTCTTAGCTGTCATCCCTCAGTCTGCCCCTTACCCAAGTCCTAGGCAACCACTAATCTACTTTCTGTTTCTACAGGTTTGCCTATTGTGGACATTTCGTATAAACGAAGTCACAATATGTGTCCCTCTCTGTTGGCTTCTTTCTCTAAGGTTCATCCATGCTATAGCATTTATCTGTATGTTATTACTTTTTATTTCCAAATAACGTTCCATTGTAGGGATCTACTACATTTTATTTATCCATTCATCAGTTGATGAACATTTGGGTTATTCTACTTTTTGACTGTTACGAATAATATTGCTATAAACATTAGTGTGCAAGTTTCTATATGGACATACGTTTTCATTTCTCTTGGGCGTGTGTGCGTGTGTGTGTGTGTGTGTGTATACATATATAATTAGCCAAATTTCTAGTGCTTGTTAGCTACATGTAGCTATTGGCTACAAGGTTTTTGGTCTTCTCCGCACATTTAGATATATAATCCACTTGAAATAGATTTTCGTATATTGTATGAGATAGGAGCTGAGTTTCCTTTCATTTCCATATAGATATCCACTCCATTTATTGAGAAGACCAGCTTTTTTTCCTATCGGTCTGTAGCATCGTCTTCATCACAAGTCAAGATCGTCTAACAAGAATTTTTATGTAGGAACTTGGCACATGCAACCAGCATTGAACCAGAGAGATGCTGATCCAAATTCTTGTAAATGACAAGTATCTCATAAAAGAGACTTCTTTTCACATTAGCAACTAAACACATCTGCCAAGTAAGGGTGAGTAACTGAAAGCCAAGTACAAATTGTAAATTATTAGAACACTGTCACTTTTAATATGAAAATAAATGTAAACAATTGGATCAAGCTATGCACGTGTTTATACAATCACAGCAGAATCAGAAATTATTACCAGTACCTATCATCAGGTCGATTTATTCACCATATGGCTACCAAGGACAGCTATAGTATTAAATTTCATTATGCAGTCACTAGTTATATTACCAGTGCTGACATTAGATTTCATCTCAGGATAAAACAAACAAGTAATTATAGTTTTTAGTTAAGATTTTTAGTTAAGGCTCATCGCTTTATAAAACAAAAAGGGTAACAAATACTGACAACAAAAGACTTTTGAAAGACCCATCTCTGTCAGGATGCACTTGTCTGTTGACGGTACGAGGGCCATGAACTTGACTGGCCAAATTATAAAGGGAATTTGCATCACTTAGAATTAGCTGGACCTTTGGAATACAAAATAGGATTTTGAAAAATAAAGTGGACAAATTTTGCATGGAAACCTAGGTCAGATGGCCAAGTGCTTCATCACTCTACGTTCAACAAAAAGGTAGAACTCTCTCTCTGCAGAGTCAGGATAAACAGTTGAAATTCTCTGCAGATATCTATTTGACTCTAACCATATTTATTGGTCTACTGAACACACTCTTACATGTATTTTTGAACACACCAAAAGTTTTTGTTTGGATGTAGTGATTGTATTTGATCATGACTATTCATAAGAATCTTAAGCCATACCACACGAGCCCCATCTGAGAAACAACATTTCTTAAAACAGTGCCACATATATATTCACTATGTGTATATTTTCTTGTGCCCAAATATGGAATGGATAAGTCACAAAATAAAACAATTACCTAGAGGGGAGGAAGGAGGCAGGGAAAAGGGACAGGGCTAAAAGTCCTATTTCCCTGAGTATATCTGGTTTTGTAGGTTTGACTAGAAATATGGGAATGTTTAACATAAGAGTGAAACAAACATAAATCAAAATGTATTGGCAATTTGTGTTCTCCTTTTTTTCTTGACTAGTCTATCTAAGGTTGATCGATTTTATTGATCTTTTCAGAGAACCAACTTTTGGCCTCATTGATTTTCTCTAATGTTTGCCCGTTTCCCATTTTATTGATTTCTGCTCTTATTTTATTTCTTTCCCTCTGCTTTGAGTTTAATCTGTTCTTCTTTTTCTCATTACTTAAGGTGGAAGGTTGATTTTAGAAATTTCTTTTCTAATATAAATATTTGCACAGCTGTAAACTTCCTCCTAAGAATGTTGTGTTGTGTGTGTGTGTGTGTGTGTGTGCGCGCGCGTGCGTGAATGTGAAGATTTTGTTTTTAAATTATAAAACCAATTTCTTGAATAGGTACAGGGATAATCTGATTGTCTATTTCTTCTTGTCAGTTTCGGTAATTTGTGTTTTTCAGTGACTTTTCAAGGAATGTGCTGGGTGTTCAACGAGGCTCTTTCACTCGGGCTGGCTAGAACTTAAACGTCTCTGAGCCCTGAATGAGCTGCGGGAGTCACTCAGCGTCCAGCTTTCTGACAGTGTGCTTTGCCTGCCCTGCAAATATGGACACCAGGTGTGCATGTAACTTTGGGGGTGTCACTGATTAACAACCAGTCTTCTCAGTGGACAGAGCTAGGGAATATATCTATAAGCATAAGTCTACACACAAACTTATGCCTATATGTATTTCTTTATCTATCTGTATTGAAAACCATGAGGTCACACGACACCTCAAATTGCAGTCCAACTCCCCAGAGTACATGTGGCATTCTCTCCTTGCAGATTCATAACTCCTTTCTCTTTGTTGACTTGGTTATATTAAATTATATGATAATTTTGCCTTGTATATAGCTAATCTGTTATTGCCATTGCTGCTCCTCCCCCATGGACGTCTTCCTTAGCAATCTTGGGCTCTGTGTCCCCAGAAAGGGTCACCCATGAAACCTTTTTCACCCCTGCCTCATGCCAGATTGTACCTAACCTTGGTGGCCTTCTAACCTAGTTTAGCTCTTATAGCATCTATTAGATTTATCTCTCCTACTATTTAAATACTTTAATTTCTAGTGTGACTCTTCCTATGGCAAACCTTCTCAGGCCTCATGATATTTTTTGTCATACCCTCATATTTGAATATAAGTTTGGCTGGATGTAAAATTATAGGTTTCTAAATTCTTTTCCTTCGGTCGTTTGTAAAAAAGGTTCAATTGCATTTCCTCATCCTATCCTGCTATTGAAAAATTGATGAAAATCTGATCTTTGTTCCTTTGATAAAATCTATTCTTTTTCTTATAAACTTTAAAATTTGTCTTTGACATTCTTAAATTTCATTATTATTTCTCTTAAGTGTGGGTTTTTCTTTTCTCTCTTCTTTGACTCTCGTGGTTTCTTTTCATCTGAAGTCTTCCATCTTAGTTTAACCCTAGTGAATTTGTCTGCATTATTTTTTCAATTATTTCTTACTCTCCAATTTCCCCCTCTTTCTAGAGTTTCATCTTTTTTTTTCTGTTTATGTTTTTTATTGGCTCTACATTTTTGTGGTTGGCAGAATAATGGCCTCCTAAAGATGTCCATATCCTAATTCCCAGGACCCGTGAGCATGTTAAGTCACGTGGCAAAGGGGAGGTAAGGTTGCAGATGGAGTTACAGAGGCAATCCTGGGTTATCCAGGTGGGCCCTGTGTCATCACGGGAGCCCGTAAATGGGAAGAGTAAGGCAGAAGAGGAAAGTTAGGGGGAGACCTGACTATGGCAGAAGGCGCAGAGATGCAATGTTGCTGGCTTTGGAGAAGGAGGAAGGGGCCGTGGGCCACGGAGCGAGGGGGGCCTCTGGGAGCTGGAAAAGGCAGGGGAACAGATTCACCCCTAGAGCCTCCAGAAAGGAACGCAGCCCTGCCGACAGCTTGATTTCAGCCCAGTGAGACCCGTGTCCCACTTCTGACCTACAGAACTATAAAGCAGTAAGTTTGTGTTGTGTTATACACCACCAAGTTTGTGATAATTTGTTACAGCCACCATAGGAAATGAATACTTTTTTGTTAAAAATGAATATACTTTTTAAAAATTGTTTTTCTTATTTTTTTTCCTACCATTTGTTAATCACATTTCTTTATTTTATTATTTTTTTTCTCACTGATGGTTTGCAAGCTCTGTATCCTATTTTTGTTATTCTGGTGGTTACCCTTAATGTTTTCAGCTTTTTTCAATGTTAGATGTACACTTAGTATAAGAACCAATCATTGCATAAGTTTTGTTATGAAAAATAGCCGTCTCTCCATCCTTCCCCACCACTTCCTCCTCTGCAGCGGAAACCACTTTCACTCCTTTAGCTGATTCTTCTCACAGTTCTTTATCTCTAAATGATATGCATGTATTGCTACTTCTTGATTTTTCAGTTTTAGTCATCATCTGCTGACTTTCTACCAGAGAGAATGAAGATTGAATTCTCACTGTCAATACGCACGCATGCACACACATGCACACACACACTCCTTCCCAATCTTTCCAAGCTGGTAGGAGGTAGGAGAATGAATGAATAAACTTTGGTAGGTTCAAGTAATAGAGTATTATATAGCTGTGAAAATGAATGAACTATAGTTTCAGACAACAACAGCCACGAATCATGATGAATGAAAAAAGCATATCTTAGACAACCACAAAGAGGGATACTCTGTAAGATTCCAAACCAAGTAAAACAAAACAATACATTGTTCATGCACCCATGTATGTAAAAAGACTATTTTTAAAAGCAAAGGAAGGATAAACACAACATTCAGGATGGTGACTAGTAGGAGGCTGGAGGATGGGAAAGGCAAAGAGCTGGTTGGGAGGTGGGTTTTGGGGAGTGTTCTTCACAGAAATAAATGCAAATCAATGCGAATAACATGAGTGAACATGCATGTGCTATGCAGCGATCATGCGTTCTTAACCATTTCAGGGTGTTCACAACCGAATTGGGCACCATGGCAAAAATTCTGGAAAAACGTATCTAATTAAATTGTTTTACAAATAATTTCCTCTACTCCATTTTCTTTTTCTAGACTAGTTTTTTGAGCATTGGCCCTCCTGGATTGATCCTCTATTTTCTATTTTCTCTTCTATTTTCCATCTCTTTGTCTCTTGCTCTATTTTCTGGGAGATTTCCTCTATTTCCAACTCTTCATTTCTAATGTCCTGTTTTTAATTTCCAAAAGCTTATTTTTTTATTCCCTGAACATCCTTTTTCTTTGCAATATATCCTCTCCAATTTAAGCTCCAGGATTCAGCTTTCTTGGACCTCCTGCATCATTTACTGTTTGTCCATCTATTTATTATCTTGTTATTATTCTCTCTGCCATTCTCCACTTCTTTGTGGGTAATTGCCTTTTTAAAAATACTGTGATTTATATTAGTTGTTCAGGAAGTTCTCTTTAAATTTTTAATGCAAATATTTAGAACTATATTTACATATCAGCCCTTCAGTTTTATATCATACCTTCAAATAGAACAAGAAATCCTTTATCCTTTTTCTCCCTTCCCTTATTTCTCCCCCTCTTTCCTCCTCTCATGTGGAATAATCAGATTCTCATTCCAGAGTTTTCTCAATGCTTTCTTGGACTTATCACAGAGTTTTACTGGCTTCTTTGTCCCCCAGTACTTCTAACAGCTCATATTTTCCTCTTGGATTCTATATTAATTATCTACTGCTGTATAACAAAAGGTCACGTGCTTAGTTTTTTAAAAAAACATGCAAGTGTTATCTCTCTGGGGATCAGGAATCCAGGCAGGGCTTTGCTGGGTCCTCTGCTCCAGGGTCTCTCACAGGCTGCAGTCAAGGTGTTGGCCTGGTCTGGGTCTCATCTAAAGGTTTGACTAGAGAAAGACCCATGACTTAGATCTTTTTGTGCTATTGGACTGAGAGCCTCAGTTCCTAGCTAGATGTTGCTTGAAGGCCTCCTTAGGTTCTTTGCCATGGGGGCATCCCCATATGGCAGCTCACAACATGTCAGTTGGTTTCCTTGAGCAAGCAAAGGAGAAAATATGCTAACAACACAGAAGTCAGAATCTTTTGCTGTGTTTTCTTGGTTAGAAGCAATTCATAGGTCCCACCCACACTCAAAGGGAGCAGTTTACACAAGAGAGTAAGCACTAGGGTTGGGGATCATCCTTAGGGCCATTTTAGTATCTCTGCCACAGATTCCTGTTTCTTTTTGTTGGAGTACGTCCTCTAATAATTTTCTCATATGTAGTTCTTGGTGGTAAAATATCTCAGATCTCAAAAGTCTGAAATGGGTTTGTTTTGTCCTCCCATTTGACTGGTAGAGATGGGCATAGAATTTCTGGCTCATAATGTTTTTTCCCCTCAGAGCTTTGATATTATCTTCTTGCACCCAGTGTTGCCAAAAGAAAGGCTGATATCAATCTAATTTTTTGTCCCTTTTTAGTTGATCTGGTTTTTTTTTTCTCTTTTAATGATTTCTCTTTGATCATTGGTGTGAAATGTCACTATACTGTCCCTAGCTGTAGATCATTTTTTTTCTTCCTTCTTGATTGGTTTATCTTTCTGCCCTGTGGTTTGCATTTCTGCTTTGAGGTTTTTTAAAAAATGTATTATTCACATCTGATTGTCTACTAGCCAAAATTTCTAATTGTTACTATTTTTCTAATGCAAATATCTCTTATCCAACCAAAGGTATTGTTTGTAATTAACCTAAAGTCTTATAGTTTCTTCTGCTTGTTGGGTTTGGTATCTCTATTTTCAAGGTATTGTAAATCCCCAAATATTTTTTGACTCTTGGATGTGTGGTTGTCTTCGTGTTTGGGTGTTTCTGTCGGCTTTCACAGCAGGTTCTGGCAATGGGCTACTGGTAGGTATTCCTCACTTGTTGCTTCCTAACCAAACCCGGATTGTGTTTGGGCAGTCATATGTTCTACCAGCTCAGGTAACAAATCACGATCGTAGTAAGGCAATTGTAATTTCAATGCCTCTTTTCCCCAGCCTCTCTTGCAGCTAGAGCTGGCATCATGTGATAAGGTTCTAGCCAATGAGATATAAGCGGAAGCCAACTGAGAAATTTTGGGAAATCTTTTACTTTATTATAAAGAGGACACTTGTGTGAGGAAAATTCAGTGATACTGTCTCTTTTCATTCTTCTTTTGACATAGGCGTGATGTCTGGAGCATGGAAGCCATTGTGTGACCATGAGGCAGCTGCACACTAAGGACGGTCAAGTGGAAAGGTAGGAAATCTGTTTTCTTGATGGTTTTGAGTCAGAGGTACCTAACCTGAAACCTCCTCTAGACACCTTGTGATATGATTTAATTAAATATCTTTTTTGCTTGAGCCACTATTAATCAGATCTGTATTATTTGTTAAACATTCCTGACAAATGTGGCCAGCATGTGAATGTTGAAACTGTTTGCTGCATCCTGAATCCAGTGATTCTGGTGGGTAAATGGAAGATTCTGCTGGGTGGGGTGAACCAGCTGCTCGTATGCCTTTGGCTAAAGAATCTCCTTCTTGGCTCTAAGTGGTGGAAGGCCATTCAGGTGCCCACCGTGCTCCTCAGGGCTGCAGCAGATTTTCTGTCCTCTTCCTGGCACAGTCAGGGGAGGACAGCAGAGGGCAAGTCCCAGCCCTGCTGTGATGCCTCAACCAACCACCTTCAGGTAGTCCCAGAGCTTTTTTCTGTTTTCTATATCATTTCTGAGTTTAGAACCTCCAAGTTTCTCTTGACTTCTATAGCAGCCTTCTCTTGCATTTGCTTTATGTCATGGTTTCCTCCGTTAGTCTAGCCTCATTCCCCTCAGTCTTTCAAGGATTCCTGATCATTTCTGGTGTACCGAGAGCACTCGTTTCTCCAGTGTTACCAGTGTGTGTGTGTGTGTGTGTGTGTGTGTGTGTGTGTGTGTGTGTGCAGGCGTGTGCGTGCGCATGTGTGTGCACGCACATGCATGTCTGCCTATGTTACATTTGATTCAGTAACTATGATTTGTATTCATGAAAAGATAGTCAGCCTTATTTTTACATATCTAAACCTTCTTCTAGAAATCTATCTAAAGGAATAGCAGAATTGTAGTCAAAGTTATAGTCAAAGATTGCCTTTCCAGTGTTGTTTATGTAATAGATTAATATCTCAGGATGTGAGTCCAAGAACATGAATTTCTTTCTGTTTGACTTGAAGCATCCGCCTGCCTAGAGGTGGAAGAGGAGGTGTGGGATGGAGAAATATTCAGGTTTTACTTTAACTCATCATTTCTAAGGTTTACATTTCTTTGAAGCTGGGATGTGTCCTACAATCAGTGTTGGCTGACAATAGCTGTTGGCTAGGCAGTTGTTACGATATGGTTGTCATTGTCTGCGCATCTGCAGACTTGGTCTGAAAACCTTCTATTAACACCTCATGTGTTAATAGGCCTGGGAGGTGCAGCAAAAAAAAAAAAAAATTGCTGGATGGGTGTCAGAAGCTCGGAAGAAAATTTTTGAGGCAACGGTAGATCTCTTCATCTCTGGGTTCAGAGCTCCTGTGTCAACAGCACTCTCAAGGCACAGACAATACTGTGGAGAAAGACTCCATCATCACCAACTCTGAGTTGAAAAGGGATTCAAAAGAATCATTTTCTGCATCAGCTTCTCCTATAAAGAAGTTTTAGGAACACTCTACAATTTATTTTGCTTCTCTTTTCCTTTTTACCTATTCACAAGAGTGATATATGATAAAAATGTAGGTCTAACTAAATCTAAAAAGAGCTTTTTCAAAAAGTATAAACCAAAATCCTAAATGATAAGAAAGTATTGTTCATAACTTAATTGGCAGCTTGCTTTTCTTTCTTGGGAGTACCTAAAATAACAGTGCATCTTATAACTAATGGCATTCATTTCAGTGAAGTGCAAAATTATAGAAAGAATGAAGGCAGAAAGAAGGAATTAATACCCAGCTTCTGACATTCAAAATAGAATTATGCAGGAAGACATTAGCCTTGCAAAACGGGTGTCTTTCTTAAAAGAAGATCTAAATTATTTTCTTTGGATCCTAGGCACACTCACAACCCTCCTCCTTTGGCATTTCAACAGCCAAGCCCAGAGGACTCAGCCTGCAGGGTCCTCCCTAAGTGGAGAAATAATCCTTCCTGCTCTGGAAAGTGGGAGGCTTGCGGCCCTGCACTAGAGAGACAGACATGGGACAGGCAGAGCAGGGTGGAAGCCTACCTGTCTCAGGCCCTGCGGAAAGCGGGAAGGTGAAACAATGGAGGAGGAGGAGAAGGAGAAAGAGGAGGAGGAGGAGGAGAAGGAGGAGGAGAGAGAGGAGGAGGAGGAGGAGGAGATCAAGTGAGGCAGAAATGAGACTTCAGTGAGTTGAGTTAGTAACTCAGTGACACTGTGCTTGAGGGAGCTTTGCGTCTCTTCCTGCTAGAAGCTCCTGGAGGAGGCTGCACCGTCTGTCACAGACAGAGGGGCCCTGCAGTTTGAGCCCCAGCAGTGTCCCATTGGGCGGGTGGGGTCCTGACGAAGCTGAGAGTGAGCTGTGAAGTTGCTGGAGGGGATCCCTGTGAGGCAACGACACCCTGGATCAGAAGGGACCTGAGCAGACCCACTGCCCAACACCCTCCCACCTGCCTCTGGGAACCCAGAAGCCACACTCCTACCCCTTTGCTCCCCATCACCATCTGGACAGCAGTGCAAGACTTACCTTTGTTCACCTTTTTTCTTAGAGAGACTGAGCCTTGCATATGTAAGGATTATTGGATAGGACGAAGGTTTTAAAGGTAACTTTTTCCCCCATACTAGCCAGAGACTAGGATGTGGAAAGACCAAAAAATGAAAGAGCTACATTTTTTTCTTCACATTTCAGCTACAGCTATATTGCAGGAGAATGTATTGCAGGAGAATGGTTTAACAAGTTATTACAAGTGCATAAAATATAGTTTTACCCAGTTATTAAAATGATCTCTATGGACTATGTTAGTGACACATAAGTGGCAATCAAGAAATAAATGCGTATATACCAAACAATCTCAGTGATATATCAAAAATAGACTGGAGGAAATGCACTAAAATGTTAACTACGGTTACTTCGAGTGGAGAATTATGGGCAATTTTAATTCTTTATGCTCCTTTGTTTTTTTCCAAATTTTCTACAGTAAGTATGTAAATCCGAAAAAAAAATAATAAATAATAAAATTTTAAAACAAAGTCTTATATAGCAAATGTCACAAATGGATTTCTGAAGCCCCCCATTCTTCTCCAGTCGACACAAACCAGCTGCAAGAGGATGTGGATGATGGGCCGAGGGACGGAGTGTGGAAAGTGGTCATTTCTCCCTGTTCCCCAGCGTCCAGTCCAAGGGTGACCATTGGCAGGGGAAAGTTAACAGGGTATCTGTGTAACGCTAGCCCTCAAGGCCGAACCAGAGCTGCAGGGTTTCTTCAAGCTTGGTCCCAAATGTTACCGTGGACCATCACCCGTGTCTCCATGAACACATCCGTGAGGAATCTTCTGCTCAGATCGGCGTCCCTGCCCGCAGCTCTAGGAGGACCCCCAGTCCTCTGGTTCTCAGAGACGACTTACTTCTCCTCAGGTGCCAAAGATGAACAAATGTGACCTGGTGAAGAAGTCAGCCAGTCTGTCTGATCGGGCAGAATGGTGTCCAGCGGTCAGAGCCAGGGAGTGTGGCTGGAGGGGCCTCGAAGTGATGCTCACAGAAACCCCACCGGCCTGTCCTACCTCTGCTCTGTCGGAGGGTTTCCCTTACGCTTTGGATTAATAAGTAGCTCATGTTTGGTAACTATGTGCTCATCCCACGAATAAAATATACAATCAATACACGAGTTCATTGCCTCATACCCTCATCAACTATGAGTTTTATTAGTATTTAAGTCCTTCCTAAAAAAAAAAATCTTATTTCCATGATGCTTTAATTTGCATTTCTCTGATTACGACTGAGACTGAACATTAAGATGTTTCCACAGTTTAAAAAATTAACTCGTTTTTAATTGAAAAAGTAATTCACGTACATGGTAAAAATATCAACCAGCATAAAAAGATTCACTGTGAAGTGTGAGTCTCCTTCCGCCCTGGAGCCCCAGTCCCTGAGGCAGCCACTATGATCAGTTTCTTGTTTCTCCTTCCAGAAATATTTGTGCATAAACAAGCACATGTGCAAGTAAGTAGAAATGCATTTATGCACCTCTGTGTCCTTTATTTACCCCCAAAGAACATGTTTTTAGAGTGAAATGCTGAGCGCCGCCTCCCTCTCAGACGTCATCTGTACTGTTCTCCCTGCTGGTCACTGCACTCCAGCTGGACGGGCCTTCAAGGGCCCTTTTCTGCCTCGGGACCTTTTTCTTGTACCCTGCTGCCTCAAGGGCGCCTTGAGGGCAGTCTTCCCTGCCCGCCTGTTCTGAAGCAGAACCAGGGCACCCACCTCTCACTGTCACGCCTCTTTGTTGAGTTTCGTCCCAGCATCTACTGCGATCGGAAATGATCTCATTTCTGTGTTGTCTTGTTTGTTCATTGCCCCTCTCCCCTACCAGGATGTAAGATTCCTGATAGCTTGAGTCAGCTGTTGTTTGTTTTTTTTTTTTAACCTCTATTTATCCAGCACTTAGGAAAGTTCCCCACAGAGGAAGTCTTTGATTTATTCAGTCATCCCTCAGTGTCCGAGGGTTTAGTTTCAGGACTCCCTCAGATACCCAAATCCGAGGATGCTCAAGACCCTTATAAAAAATGATGTAGTATTGGCCCATCACCTATGCGCCTCCTCCTGTTTACTTTAAATTATCTCTAGGTTACTTGTAATACCTAATACAATGTAAACGCTGTGTAAATAGTTGTTATACTAAATTGCTTGGGGAACAATGACAAGGGAAAAAAAGTACGTGTTCAACACAGATGGCGACCATCAGAGGCTGAACTCCATAGTACCTGTCAGCAACAATGTGACTTTTGTTTTCTGAATGTTTTTGATCTGTGATTGGTCGAATCCATGGACACAGAACCCATGGATATAGGGGGCCAACTGTATTTGTTGAGTGAGTGACTCTTGAGCACACTGTATTATATGTACTTTGTTGTTTTCACTTAACAATAAGTGAACTAGTTTGATATGGCATGTGCAGTACCTAAGAGGCCCTCCAGATTGTGCTCTTTCTTAGGTGCAAGGTGCAACAATTTGTCCTTTAATAGAAATGTCTCGGCCTATCCAAGACTACTAAATCTCTAGAAATTTCACCAATGTAGTAGACCTCCCTCTGAATTTTTTGCGGGGTTTGTCTTTCCCTCTCTGTCACACATGTGTCTTATTAGGGAATCTAGAAAATGCTAATTTCTGCTCACCACATCCAATTAGCATGATGTCATCGATATAATGGACTACCAGTATGTTTTGTAGGATAAGGTCATTGAGGTCCCCGTGATCTGTTTTGTGACAGAGAGCAAGAGAGATGGCACAGACTAATAGAAAAACTGTGACAGTGTACTGCTGTCCTTCCCACTTAAAAGCAAGTGCATTGTGATTCTTTCAACTAATGAGATCAAGAAGAAGGCGTTCATCAGCTGTCCAGCTGTGAACAAAGTGGCAGAGGCTGCGTTGCTCTGATCGAAAGTAGACACTATATCCAGCAGGGCAACTGAGCCTGGGGCTTGTCAGGTGGGTCCTCCAGGAGCCTAAGCTGAGATGGGATAAGAAATGCAAGAGGTTTACTGTGAGGAAACAGGACTGGGCGAGCAAAGCCTTCAGACTATAATGCAGAGATCCCACCTGTCAATGGAAAGGGGGCAGGTAGCAGGATGGGGCAGAGAGAGCCTCAGACAGCGAAGCAGATCCGACAGAGTCTAGTCCAGCCCAATGGGAGTTTTGGAGCAAAGGTCAACCCTGTTCAAGGTTGAATGAAAGGCTGAATTGAACAACACTGTGATGGAACCCGGTACTTTTGCCTCCTTCAACCCTTTGAGAATGGCACTGTGCTCTGCAGTTTCTCCCAGGATGGGTTATTCCTTCAGATTTACTAATTGTCTAGGGGAAGAGGAGCCAGTTTCAGAGGCTTCCACCACCACACTGGCCCCTGGTGCCTGGGTCAGGGAATCAATGCAAGGTTCCCACTAGCTTCTGGGTAAATCTTTCCAAATTATAAGTTTGGGAATGAGGGGAATTACCATGGGGTCATTCCACAGACCCAGTGGACCAACTGAAAGATAGAGTTGGCTCAAAGCTCCATGTACTGCCTAAGTTCCGTAAGCCCAGCCTAACAGGAGTACCGTGATGGCATTTCAGGTTCGTTGGTATTAATTTCACCAGAGACCCTTATTTCACAGTGCTTTAAAATCCTGGATAGCTCCTTACCCCAGTGCAATTATCCAGTCAATGGCCACAGATCCCTTTGGGGGAAGGACTGGAGAATAATTTAAACATGTACTTGTGGTGGTGTTGGTGGTATAATAAGAAAAAAAATATTTAGTCTTTGTTCATGTTCCTAGCACAAAGCTCCTAAAAACCTGGGCATTTCCTGAATGATAAGGGTAATGGGAGCATGATTTCCTCTAAAGAGGCAAGTCTTGATAGGCCCCTAGACTTGGCGATTGGTTGCCAGAAAGACCAAGTGTTAATTAGAAGTTTGGAACTTTCAGCCCCAGCTCACAACCTCCAGGGAGGGGAGAGGGACTTCAGACTGAATCAATCACCACTGTCCAATGATTTCATCAATCTCACTTGTGTAATGAAGCTTCCATAATGAAGCTTCTCTAAATGATGGGGTTTTGAGAGCTTCTGGGCTGATGAATGTGCGGGGGCGGGGATGGCGTACCCCAACTCCAAGAGAACAGAAGCTCTTGGGCTTGGGATCCTTCCAGACCTCATCTTATGTACCTCTTCGTGCGGCTGTTCATTTGTATCTTTTATAATAACTGTACTGGTAAGGACAGCATTTTCTTGAGTTCTGTGAGTCGTTCTAGCAGTTTATCAAGGCTGAGAGGAGGGGTTGAGGGAACCCCTGAATTAGAAGCCAAGTCAGATGAAAGTGTGGGTAACCTGGGAACCCAATACTTGAGACTGGCCTCAGAAGTGGGGGGCAGTCTTGTGGGATGGAGCCCTAAAACCTGTGGAGTCTGGGGTCAGCTCCAGGTAGCTCGTGTCTGCATTGAATTGAATTGTAGGACGATCATTGGTATTGGAGAATTGAAGAAGTGGTTGATGTGAGGAAAAACCTCTCAGTCCACAAGGGACACTTCAATGCACTGTGGGTCTGAAAACTGACACAGGTCTGGGTATTGACAAGGGACCATACCTTTTCATTGTGGTGGATGACATCAGCCTTTAACTCACCAACTCGCATACTCTCTGTCTCTGTGTGTGTGTGTGTGTGTGTGTGTGTGTGTGTGTACCTTTTTATTTGGGAGTCTAGTTACCTGGTAGTATCTACTCACATCAATCCCACAGGGCATCTCAAAGACACCAGTAGCCCTGTCCTTCCTCCTTGCCTCTGGGCCTGGTCAGATAGTGGGTTCCCTCTAACATTCCCCTCTCCCTGAGCCTTGTCACCACTTCCCGTGTTAAGAAGTTCTGGCCTCTCCACCTCATTGTCCTGTTAAGTTTCATAGCCATCTCCACGTACTATTAAGACGAACCCCAGGCACTCTTGATAGAACATTGAATACCACATCACAAGCGAATGCCCACGTCAACGAATGCTCTGCAATCCAGCTTTATTTTCCACTCCCCTGGTTGTCCACCTCAGATCCACTGCTGTGTGGCCCCCATTAGTCCCTAGGGCACATGCTGGCCAGGTCTGCCATTCCTTGGATGTGTGAGCTGATCCTCTGGGAGTAGAAACTGTACTTTCCAGCTCAGATTGTGGTGTGAGCCAATTCCATTGGCCTAGAGGCGATGAATGGTGATGGAGGCAGATCTTAAGGAAAGCAAATGACATCTTGCAAGGCATCTGCTTCCACGGGGTTGCACTGCCCCCAGATTAGGGGAGGGGCTGCTTCTGGCCAGGGGAATTTGGGAGTTCAAGGCTTTCAGGCTCTTCCACCTACCAGTATCCTCATCCCAGGGACCATCTCTTCCTCTAGCGGGGCCTTATTTTAACAGGAGTTCTTCGAGCTGCACAGCCACCCTCCTTTGGGAGCCTTGTCTCCCCTACAATTAGCTGCTGAGCCTGACTTGCTACAGTTTGCCCTGAAGCTGCAGGAGATCGAGTCTCCTTAAAAACTGCTGTGAAGCTCCCATGGCTTTGACATACCCTTAAGTTGGCCGTTAGCTACCCTGAGCCTGTCATTTTCCTTTTTGCAAGGTTTCCAGGTTGTTAATAAATGTCAGCCTACTCTACATCTCTTACAATGATCATTGCCCCCATACCTATCAAGTGCTAAGGCGCTCCATTCCCCAGCTCAATTCCACCTTTTACCTGCGCCTCACCCCCATTAACCCAGATGAAACCTTAGTGATTTTGATGCCACTTTCTGCTGTGTTACCACCACCCCCTTAGCACTAGCAACAGTGTTCCTATTGCCATCAGACCCGTAGGCAATCCAATTTCACAGACCTCTCCCGAGAGTCTTCTTGTAAGGAGCACCCTTGGGACCAGTTGTCCTAGGGGGCAAGGGGTGCGGTGCGGCCACGAGGCCAGGTGTGGAGGATTGTTTCTGCAGGAAGGTGGTCGGAGCCCAAGCAGAGTCGGTCACTACCATGGAGAAGCTGGGACAGGATACGTCAAAGGCCCTGGAGGGGCCTTTGTGAGGCCGAGAGGCTCTGATGTGGCATGAAGAGATGTCTGATACAGAGGCATATCATAGATTTTCGTTCCAAACCAGGCTCACTCTATTTGCATTTATTGATGCGACGTGATGGATAGGTTTAGTTCTCATTCTGGCATCTTATTTTATGTTCTGCTTTCTCTCCGAGTGCCTCCTTTGTTTTCCATCTTTTGCCCTCTGGTGTGTATGTGTGTTTTCTTCAGGTTATTTCACTGCACTTGTGGCAATTTGGCACTCTAATTCTTCTGGAACCGTCAGACTTTGTCAAGTCGAGATGTGTCAGATATGCTAAGATGTGATCTGATGCATAAAACCTAAGACTCTGTGCACACATGCCCCCCTCATTTGTTTTCCGGTTACATATTTGTGCCTTACGGGGAATCCTGATCAAGTCTATGTTGCCTAATGCCCATCAAAAGAGGGGTAAAAAAAAAGTCGGTGTGTTTATAATTACACACACAGCTTTAGTGAAAATGTTCCTGAAAGAACTTGCATTTTGATTAGGGTTAATGAGAACCAAATCTTCCATTTACAATTTTACCTCTCTGATGAGTGGAAGAATTTTCTGCCATGAGCTATATGGCTCCTTCCTTACGTTTCACACCTTATTCCCCCTCTACTCCTCACGCAGCCTCAGCACCAGGCACAGCAGTACACATTTCGACTGTGACCCAACCCCTTGCCCTGCTCCTTCGTGTCACATACGCTTTGTGCCCTACACCAGGTAACTGAGTGAGCACAGAGGTGGGAGGGCACTCCTACAGTAGGACAGCTGGCAAAAACAGAGTTCTAGGTAGGAGAGACTGCAGATTACATAAACGTATCCCACAAAACCCAAACTAAATGCGCCCCACGTCAACTTCTCTCATTCAGATCCACTCCCACATCATATGACGTGAGGTAACGAATTCTAGGCAAAAAGAGATAGTGATCTTAGCTGGCAGCATCCGAACTGCCTTACCGATGAAAATTTACCCGAAGCCTGTGCCCATGGGAACGCATTGTTGGACCTCTCCACCCTGTTCTTAAAAGGGGCCAGGGCACTGAGGGGCCCACAACTTACGCTATCTTCGTGTTGGAGGTGGTGGTTTATCATTTAATATGGAGACATCGATAACTTGCAAATAGGTGTAAAAAAGTCCGAGAAAATGTTTGTTGTTGTTTTTCTCACAATGATTGATGCTTTTTAGAAAATAAATATAAAAATCTTTCAAAAAATGTTTTCTTGTTCTTTTAGTTTCCATCTTGCTGGTGCCTGGTCTGCTGACTATGCTGTTGGGGTGAAGTCTCAGAGCCTGACAGACAGGAGATTACGCTTCCCAAGAAAGGACATAGAGCAGTGCCATCCAGTAGAATGTCCTGTGGCAATGGAAATGTGCCTCGGTGCTGTCCACGAGGGGAGCCACGTGTCCCTAGCTACTGGACACTTGGAACATGCCTGGTGAGACTGAGGAATTGAGTTTTAAATTTTATTTAGGTTTAAGTAATTAAAATTGAAATTTAAATAGCCACATGTGGCTAGTGGCCGGCAGTGACAATTTGGAGTCCCTTGAGGATAGATGACCTGACACAGGAAGGGGCAACAGGAGGGTGGCCAATGCCATCCAGGTGGCTGTGACCAGCTTGGGGAGCTTTTTGTTCCGTCGGTTTTGAAACCATTTTATTGAGGTATGATTGACATACAAAAAGCTGTACATATTTAATATATACAATTTGATGAGTTTGGAGATAAGTATATACCCATGAAACCATCAACTACAATCTGTGCTATAAACACATCCAGCATCTTCAAAAGTTTCCTCACGTCTTCTTTATTTATTTATTATTATTTTGTGTATGCAATAAGAACACTTAACATAAGATCAACCCTCTCAGTAAAATTTTAAGTACATCATACAATATTAACTACAGGTATTATGCTGTAGGGTAGCTCTCCAGGTCTGAGTCATCTCGTGTACTCTTTGACTATTACCGCCCCGTTTCCCCAGCCTCCAGCCCCTGACAACCACCCTTCTACTCTTTGTTTCTGTGAGTTTGACTATTTTAGATTCCTCGCGTAAAGGAGATCATGCAGTATTTACCTTTCTGTGTCCGGCTTCTTTTACTTCCAGGGTCCTCAATGTTCTTGCATATGGCAGGGTTTCCTTTTTTTAAGGCTGAATAGTATTCCATTGTGTGCCTGTACCGTACTTTCTTTTTCCTGTTCATCTATTGATAGACATTTAGATCGTTTCCCCATCTTGGCTATTGTGAATAATGCTGCAAGGAACATGGGGGTGCAGACACCTCTTTGAGATCCTGATTTCAATTATTTTGGACACATACCCAGAAGTGGGATTGCTGGATCATACGGTAGTTCTATTTTTAATTTCTTGAGAAACTTCCATGGTGTTTTCCATAGGGGCTGCATCAATTTATAATCCCACCAACAGTGCACAAGCGTTCCCTATTGTCCACATCCTTGCTAAATAACACTAATCTTTTGTCATTTTTATAATAGCCATTCTGACAGGTGTGAGGTGAGATGATAGCTCATTGTGGTTTGGGTTTGCATGTCCCCTATGATTAGTGACTCGAGCAGCCTTTCATGTACCTGTTGGTCAGTTCCTTTGTCTTTTTCTTTTTTTTTTCCTGCCACTGAGTTATAGGAGTTCCACAGCCCGGGGAATTTTGGAGAGAGGGAGCCCAAGGACGGTGCTGCCCGGAGGGCTTTCCCACTGGAGTTCTTCTGTGCCCTTCCTTTTCACACATTTTGGAGCAGCCAGGTAGGCCAGGTAGGGGGGCAGGCTGACCAATCCATTAGGCACAGTGCCCATGAAATTATCTTAATTTCTTTTAAAAACAGAAGAAAAAAAAGGCTTCAAGGGCCAAAGAAAATGTTTTAATATATAACAATATATTCATCTTTCTGTCAACTTAAAATAGAATTAAAAATTTTTTTCAATTGGGGAACAAACATGCCTAAGACCCATGACAGTCATGTTTGTTGGGGGAAAGGGTGCTTCTTCTACCACTGAAAGCTCACCGTGGGCTCCCAGGTATCTACCTGGCTACCTCCCCTTTGAATGCTCCTAAGGCCACGCCTGGACTCCATGAATGGGCCCCCCCTGCCCCAGATGTTGGCATGAAGGAGTCAAACAAGAGAACCGTGTCTCGGCAACCATCCCGGAGTCAGAAGGGACCCGGGCACCCAGGCTTGGACAACGCACTCCTAGACCGGTACATACCTGGGCAAAGGGCAGTAGGGAGCTGGGGAGGGGCTCCAGAATTCTGCGGGAGGGTGGAGTGGCGAGTTTATTCATCTTTACAGTCCCTTCGGATACTGGCCCACTTTGCAGAGGAGGTCACGGGCTCAGAGAGGTTGAGGAACTTGCCCAAGCTCGCACAGCTGGAATCCAAACCTAGGTATGTCGTTGATCGGGCCTATGCTTGGAACCCCTCCCTCCGCCTCTGTAGGACCTTCAGCGGCGAGACATAAAGAACAGCTGCTGTGCTGACCACGCCGCCCCCCGCCCCCAATGGCTAACCCTTTTCTCCATCCCTGCTCCCTGGCAACTCATTCTCTCAGAGCCGATCCTATGGGGTCTCCTGGCCTCAATTTCCCCTTTGTGCGTGTGTTGGGGCAGGGCCTCCCCTTAGTAGCAAGGAAGAGGTAGAGAAAAGAGGCGACGTGCTATGGCCCCAGCCGCGGGTCTTCCCGGAAGCCCCCTCCCACCGCGCGCGGGCCGGGCGGGCAGGAATGGGGCGCGGCCCTTTAAGTCCGGCCCGGGAACGCCCTTCCCGGATCGGCCGCCGGGAATCGCGAGTTTCGGCGCGTCCTCCCGGCTGTGCCCTCGCGGTGTCGCCGCCGCCCCGCGCAGCGGTCTGGGAGAATGAGCCGCATCTACCAGGACAGCGCGCTCCGGAACAAGGCGGTGCGCAGCGCGCGGCTGCCCGGGGCCTGGGAGCCCACCGCCCACCAGGGGTAGGCCCCGCCCGCGCCTCCCCGCACCCCCCGCACCCTCCGCACCCGCGGCCTCCACTCGCCCTCCCGCCCAGCGTTCAGCCAGGGCACCCGGATCGAGGAGGGGGTGCCCGGGCCCGGGGTGCGGGCTGGAGGGGAGGCAGGGTCGTGCCAAAGCTCCTCCAGCGCACGCCCCCCTGCGGGAGCGCACCCCGTAAGACACCGATCGGCTTGAAACAACCCTTGCTGTCCCCGTACCCTCGGGAGGGGGTCGAGTCTCGACCCGCAAACCGAGCAGGAACGAGGCCGCTCGCTTCGCTTCAAGCCGACCTTGGCTCTCCGCCCCATCCCGAGGCCCTTGCCACACCACTGTGCCTTCCTTCAGGCCTTTGCCCGGGCTGCACCGCCCCACCCCGCACTTCAGAAGGGACACTGTCGTTCTGTGCCCGGAACCGTGGGTGGGAGTCCGCCTGGGAGGGCAAGGCCTTCTTGGAGGCCGCTGTGGGAATCGCAGGGCCAGGCCTGCTCTCACAGGGGCGGAGGGTGTAAGAACGAATGGACCATTATATTTGCAGTTAAAACACTGAAGAATTGAAGGGCTGAGGGAGTGGGTAGGGGCCAGTAGGTACTGCGGTTTGTCAGTGTTTTCTCTCCATCCCTTCGGCTGTCCCCCACCCCTCTCCCATTTCTGTGGTTCCAGAGAAGGAAGCCCACAGGTTCTGCTTCATCATGAAAGCTAGCGTGGGGAAATGAGGTCCAGCTCTTCTCACTGGGGACCCGTGATCTTAGGCTGGTCACCAACTCGAGTCTGGTTTTCTCCACCTCTAAAGTGGCTATGAGAACAGGAAGGTGAGAGCGCTTGCTTTAGAACAGGTGAAAAGGAGATACTTTCTAGAGCTTAGACCCCTACCCCCGGAAATTTGGTTAAAGCAGTGAAATCCTTAATATTTAGTAAGCACTGAATAGTTTACCAAGCACCTTCTCATTCCTGCTGTGTCGTCATCATAGACGCCAGAGTGAGGCGCTGTTACTCTCCCATTCTGCAGGCAAGACAGGCTCTCGTTAGAGCACCGCCTGCAGAAGGGGCCACGATAGGTCTTGTAGGCTTGACATGGTCCCTCCTACTTTCCGAGCAGCACCCCCTTTTGGACCCTCGAAGGTATGGAGGTCATGTGGGAAGCACAGAGAAGGGGGCTGTTCAGTGCTGGGCTTGCTCAGGGACCAGGTGAATAGGGGGCACGTGTGGGACTCGCTTCTGTCCCAGTGCAGACTCTGACCTGGGCCATCCAACCTGTGGTTCTTGCCTGAGGACTGGCAGAGCCAGCTGACCCCCCTTGTCCTTTCATCCTCAGGAAGATGGCGTTCCTGCCTGGAGGAGAGAACTGGTTGATGTATCTCGGCACAGCATCTCAGACGCCCATGGCAGGAAGGTGAGGATGCTTCCTTGGGGGCACCCACTGGCTTCACGGTCCTCACCTGCCAAGGCAGTTCCCGTGCTTGGCTCAGCCAGTGCCAAGACTTGGGGTTCAGCTCTTTCCTTGAGGGGCTCATGGGGGCAGGTGGCGAGTTCAGTCAGGATATGAGCAGCCAAAAGGGGCCACTGAGTGGAAGGGGGTCACTTAGGGTTGTGCTGGGCAGTGGATAGATGGGAGGGTCTGAGTTTTTTGCTGAGAAGACAGACCAGGCCCTGAGCCCAGGTGGTGCATCTGGGGCCAGGCCTGGGAAAGTTGTGAGCAGAGAGGGGGTGAGGTGGGTGGTTCAGGATGAAGGCTGTGGTGCTGAGTGGGCTGGAAGGCCCTCAAAACAGGTCCTGTCACCTTCTGATGGAACATATTTAGTGCCGGGAGCCTTGCTGGGGTGGGCAGGATGAGTGACTAAATTCTGGAAGGGCTGAGGGCCCAGACTCCTGTCCCCTGGTCCAGTGGTTCCCACTGCTTGTCCTCTTGTCCTGATGGACAAGGTCATACCGGGTATTGGAATGCGGCTGTGTGGTGTATCGGGGTCAGCAGTGATCCCCTTTTGGGGACCAGCTCTGTTCCTAGGAAGTCATGTGTGTACTTTGGAACTTTCGGGGATTGAATTACTTTAAATGTACTGGTGGAGTTTGCTGTTAGGGTCCTTGAAGTGACTCCATTTGCAAAGTTGCACATCTCTTGGCATGGGCCGCTTCATCTTTTAACAATCACTGTGTGTGGCTGGGCATTTTTGGAATGCTGGGTTTTTATGAAGCAAGTCACTGGTGAGGACCCGGGCCTTTATGTGTGGATAGAGGAGGTTTGCTTTGTCCTGGGCCTAGTTGTTTCCAGTGTCAAGTCTACATGGTCGACATTGCCCCGGGCTTTGGTTCCAGGCATTGCCCTCTCACTCTCCCGAGGTCACGCCCTTTATCACCACCCCATCTTAGTTGTCCAAGGAGACATACCTGTGTTTCACCATCCTGTCCTTTCCTGCGTGTCTTTCCCGAGCACACAGTTCTGGAGTGTCCACGCCTCTTTGAAGGAGCTCCACTCCAGTGTGCTTGACCACCTTATCTCCTTGGTCTCCAGACGGAGCTCATCCAAACCCCCTTTCAAGGTGGGCCAGAGGCCTGGTGCCACTCAGGACCGGTTTTCCCTTACACCCCAATGGGAACAGCCCTCCTCTCCCAGCTGTGCACTTTCTATGCCAAGAGATGCTTTGCTGAGCCCTCCTCTCCCTAGCTTGTGGTCAGTAGGGGGCACACCCATGCAAGAGGCCCTGGCCAGTCCTACCCGGAGAGCCCCCCTGTAGGCCCCACGCTGATGTGAGGGGGCTGGCCTCTCTGGTGGCATGGGCAGGGCTACTCTCAGCCCCTCTGTCTCAAACTTGCCTCTCTGAGTGCCCCTTCCTGATGACAGTGCAGTAGCTCTCTCCAGCACCGGCCTGCAGACCACCGTCTCTTCCTCCCCCTCCCGCAGGTAAGCAGTGCCTGGTCCTGTTGGGCTCCACCTTGGCCATTTCTTCCCCTTCCCTTCCCTTTCCTTCCTCTTTCCGTGTCCACTCACCTCGCACTGGCTGTCAGGAACTCAGCCTGTCCCGATTAGATCTGGCACCTGCCCCTCCTGCCTTCTGGCCACCTTCAACGCTCATCCCTGTCTTGCTGCCAACCTGTTTCCTGAAAGACATCTCTGAGGGTCTCCCTGCTGCTCATAAACCTTTTGGGATTCCTCCTCGTTGGCCTAGTAAAATCCAGACTCCAAATGCCAACTCGAGGCCTCTCTCGACCCATCCCTCTTCCATTCCCAGCCAGGCTCTCATAGGCCTCCAGAGGCCTCGCGTTGCTCATACAGGCACACGGGTCCTGACTTACACACACCTGTCCCAGATGTTTAACACTCTTCAGACACCTGTTTCCATAGTTACAGTTGTCTCCACCTCTGAGATGTTGCCTTCCCTGTTTCTCAGAAGGTGGTTTCCTCTTCTCCCATCCCTGGGAGCCTTTCACCCACTCGCTGTGATTAGGACCGCTGGCACCCACGTTACAGCGCACTTCATGCTTTCTGTTGTCGTGCGTGCGCCTGTGTGATCTCGTGGAACCCTGAGGACATTCCTGAAAGCAGACATCGTGTTTCCATGTGACAGGGGAAGCTGAGGCTAGGAGGGATTTACCCCAGGTCCCACATCCGCTAGGAGAGGCGCAGCGGCAGCCCTTACTCAGCCCCCTCTCAGCACCTTTTCCAGCATGCCTTGGCTGCATCCTGGTATTTGGGGCCCTTGGCGCTTGGGTTATGGTTGTCTGTGCTTTTTGTCTTGGTTGTGTCGAGGCCTCGGGGTCCATGGGCCCGCCCTTCCGTGGGTGTCTAGCATGGTTGGTTATGTGTGGCAGGTACTACTAAACACATGAATGAATAGACAAACGAATGAATGAATAAATGAATGAATGAATGAATATCAGAGTGGGGCATCTGCCCAGCTTGACTATCTTTAGGCCTGAGGTGGGGTTTGGGGTAGAGAGTGAGGCTGGGAAGGGCTGCAGTCAGGGCCCTGTGGGGAGTATGTGTGTTGAGAGTGGGGGTGTGGAGCAGCCCCCCTAACTCTCTCTCTGCCTGGCCCCCAGGAACGCTACTACGTGCTGTACATCCGGCCTAGTCGCGTCCACCGTCGTAAGTTTGATCCCAAGGGAAATGAAATCGAGCCCAACTTCAGTGCCACCAGGAAGGTGAACACAGGCTTCCTCATGTCATCCTACAGTAGGTGTCCTCTGCCCTTCCTCCCTCAGACCCTGCTATACGGTGGCCTTCCTTTGTCTCCAGGGCTCTCTTGGCTTCTCAGCATGGTTGGTCTTAAAGCCCATGAATGGCCTGAGGGCACCCTGGCTCCACTCCTGCCCCCCATCACAATCCCAGGGGCCTGGCCGGCCTTCCCAACTCCTGCCGGCTGGCGAACTGTCCATGAACCTGGCTCTGGGCTCTTAACTGCCTTTGTGCAGAACCCAGGCCAGGCCCCTGGTGGCCTCCACTTTCTTGTTAAAATTTTCATTTGGTTCTTGGGCCCCTGGTGATTTCATTCCGCTTCCCGGTTTTGGCGGCAGAAGGACCTCTGCTATCTGTCCCTGTGTGAGGAGGTTTTGAGGTTGAGAGGGAATCCATTCGTCCCTCTCTCATTGTATTCATTCATGCTTTCAGTAGCTTGCTAATTCTCTGAACATTTAAAGAGCATCTTCCATGTGCCAGGCCCAGAGCCCATGCCTGTAACTCCTCTGCCTTGGGCTCCATGAGGAGTCCTTGCAGGACTGGTGCTCAGAGTCCTACCTGCAGGTGACTGTGAGCATGTAAAGCACTCTGCCCTCACCTGGCTCCTAAAAGGCCTTCCCCGGGTGCGTGCTCTTACAGTGGGACTAATCCTCTTGTGCTGTGTGCCTGCAGAGGTGGATGCCAAGGGGGACACTGACAGACTGACGCCCGAGGCACTGAAGGAGCTGGTCAACAAGCCAGAGCTACTTGCGCTGACAGAGAGCCTCACTCCTGCGCAGACGGTGGCGTTCTGGATGCCTGAGTCAGAGATGGAGGCTCTGGAGCTGGAGCTGGGGGCTGGGGTACGGCTGAAAACTCGAGGCGACAGCCCCTTTCTGGGTGAGCAGCCCTCGGTGGCCTGATATTCCCATGTGGCCTGCAGGGGCTCTGGGCCTCTGTCCAAATCTCCCCCTCCTGCTTAGGCCTCATGGGAGCAGGTGAGATCTGGCCTCTGTGGGAACATGACCCTTTGAGATTTATTCCTAAGTCCCAAGGCCAATAGCCTGGATACTCTGGATCCTGGGGTGCCACCCAATCCTGTAGTTCCCGTGGGTGGCCGCTCCTGTCTGGTGCCTTGGGGTCCCACCCAGGGCCTCGGGGACCCCAGCAGAATGGGCCAGTCCCCACGATGTTTCCACCCCAAGGAAAGAGGCCATTTGACTTCTCACCTTCTTTCAGAATCATTAGCCAAACTTGAGGCTGGAACAGTGACCAAGTGTAATTTCGCTGGTGATGCAAAGACAGGGGCATCCTGGACAGACAACATCATGGCCCAGAAGTCTTCAGAGCGGGCCTCGGCGGAGACTCGAGAGCAGGGGGACGGGGCAGAGGACGAGGAGTGGGTAGGTAAAGGGTGACAGCTGTGGACCTGTCATGGTGAGGTTTATCTCTTGGCAGTTTGGTATGTGGCTTGTGGTTGGGTACAGGACAAGGATGCCGCGGTTTTGGAGGAATTCCTTGGAATATGTTAGCATCAGGAAAATTCCTTCAAGATGTGAAGGGTGACAACCTGGGGCCTCCCTTTTTGGTGGGTCCGAACTGTGCCATTCTACAAGAAGGCCCTCGAGATGTATAAAAGCAAGAGACGGAAAGAATTGACAGCAGAGGGGACCCAATGAGATTTAATATCAAGTCTCCACACGTTGTCACCTCGAGTGAATACGTTAGCCGTGCTGAAGTGGTTGAGCAGCTGAATGAGCAGTTTTTTCTCCTTTGTTCTGGGCTCCCTGCCTAAAATGGCTGGAAATGGCTGACTTGGTCCTTAATAGTTTTTTTTTTTTTTTTGCCAAGGATTAACCCCTAGTTTATCCTCAGCCTACTCACAGTCGATTTGTTTTTCTAGAGTAGATTTCACCTCAAGATTTGAATCGATGTCAAAAGGCTGCAAATTGGACATTTAAAAACAAATTCACAGAAAAATGGGCTGTATATTAAATGATGAAGGTGGTGATGTTTGCCAGAGAAAGCAGGGGCAGGTGGAGTACAGGGTCTAGATTGCGTTTTGTCTTCATAAAGTGAGTCTTGGAAAAAACAATTGGAGCTGCCAGGCCGGTGAGGCCAAGGCAGGTGGCTGAGGGTCCTGCCGGTACCACTCAATCAAACCCTTTTTGTCCTATGACTTGTGTGACATGTGCTCTGTTCACGTCTCTTTACGTGGCCCCCAGGATACTGAGTTTACGGGGAGATGGAGTGCCTCCAGGGCCAACCAGCGCTGCTGAGAATTTCTTGCATCAACTTCCATTCTGGAGCTGGAAGAAGCAGTCCGCCAGCCTTCCCTGGTTCTTCCCTAGAGCCGCCGTGGAACACCCTTTGAACGAGCTCTGCTGAGATCAAATCCAAGTCCACCACGTTAGCAGTGGGGCCCCATGCTGTGACTCATGGAGGGTCCATCCCTGGATGTGAGTTCAGCCTCCCTGGACATTTTCATGATGGCCCTTGCCCTGAGTGGCAGCCTTGTTCCTGGAAGCAGGTGGTGGGCGAGTTCCCAGGGCAGGCAGGGGAACTGGACCTGGCCTTGGTGCAGAATTGGGGGACATCCCTCATCTGCATACAGAGTGGCTCAGAGCAGTTAGTGGGGCTCCTTCCTCTGTTCCTGTGCTTCCTGCTTTCCTTCACACCCCCCCCCCCGCCAGTGCTGAGTACTGTGTGCGGTGATCTCTGCTCTCCTCCTGTTCAGGCCTCCTGTCCCTGTGCCCTTTTCTTCCCCGAGAGCTGCCAGTTGTTTATTTCTCCTTCAGGTCTCTGCCGCCCTGGGGGTTCCTGCCTCCTCACCTCCCTGGCTGCTTTCCTGGGGCTGCTGCGCTCAGGGCTGGCTGGCTGGTCCCCATCTCTCAGGTGCACTCTACCAGGCCACCTCTTTTGTTGTTGTTTTGTACCTTGAGGTCTTTTTATGAATGAGTAAATCTTTAGAAAAGGGTTCCTCTACACTGACTGGGTTATTGCCGGGTGTAAAGGGTCTTCGAGCTGAGCAAGAAATCTACGTGTCCTAAAAATGAGTAGGGACTCGGTGGCACATGGGTCCTGCCTGCCTCAGAGAAAGGAGGTGGTGGTGAACTAACAATTATTGAGACAAACAGCACTGGGTGTTTTCTGCGGTAATAATTATAGCCACTGACTGATGAGTGCTTCCAGGTGCTAGTACTTGTGCTAAGCATTTGCAATATCTTACTTAATCGTCACTATAATACCATGAGGTACTGTGATTATTATTCCATTTTTTCCATGTAACACTGAAACTTAGAGGCTCCATTGATCGTGTATAGAGGAGAGAGCCCAGGCAGTCAGAGTTCAAGGCCCACATTCTTAACTACTGAATTATTCTGCTCCTACATATATACTACAGAGAAGAAAGGGGGCCTCAGAGATGCTGAGCAACTTGCCCAGAGTCACACAGCTAATAGGTGGCAGAGCCAGGATTCCAATCCAGAGCGGACAGAAGCAAAATATATGCTCTTCCCCATCTGCTCCCTTGGCCTACAGAAGGGCATTGGACAGAGGACCTAGGAGAGGTCCTGGCCCTGTGAAGCAGGGTTATATCCCCAGACTTTAGGGAGCTTGCCTAAACCATTGACTGCTGATCTGCTCAGGCTGAAATCAGTCCTGCAGTATCAGCGGTTGAGCAAGTAATACTGTGCTTTCAACATTTATTATCATGGCTCTGACTTTGCTTTCTTGCATGTTTGAGCCCGACTCAAACTGTAAGGCTTGGGACTCCACTTCAGTTAAGCTAGAAGGTGCCTCTCGGTGTCCTGCATTTGAAAGGGGCTGGCCCACTGTTGAGCATGCTGGGACCTCAGCCATGGGGTGGCCAAGGAAGTGGTTAAGCAGGAGGAGAGCTGGGACACTGGCTGGGGGTAGAGGCACTAGTGAGGGCATCCTGCTGCGCAGAGCTCGTATGAGCAGGCCACCATTCCAAAGAAGGAGGCCCAGTGTATCAATGGGGAAGCCCTGGGCAACCAATGGGCTTGGTGTCTTATGTGGGAGGTGAGGGGGGTTTCCTGGAAGGAAAAGGCCATTTAGCTGGAGCTCAGAGAATGGGTGGGAGCTGCAGTGTGTTTGAGATGAGGCTGGAGATCAGGCATGGCCTCTTCAGCATGTTAAGTATTTTGGGACTTCATCTTTAACATCCAGGAAGCCAGTGATTCCAGGGAGAGTGAGAAGACCTGATTTGTAGATTTCAAAGATCAGTTGACAACAGAGAAACTGAAGACAATGAGCCCAACTAGGAAACTGTTGGCAGTTATTGGGGTGAGAGGCTACAGTGGATTGTCTATAGTGGTGACAGTGAAGATGGAAAGAAATTCAGGTAGATAGAGAAAGAAATGGACTTTGCAGCAAGAGAACAGCACTAGCAAAGCAGTGGAGGTGGGGAAGTGGCCTTTTCCTGGAATATTAATTTCTGTTTATGGTTGTTATCATACTATGCCTACACATGACATTTGATAATCCTTTTTTAGTTGTTGTATGATCACTTTCCATATTGCAACATAGTCTTCATGACCATTATTTTTAGGATTGACTACCATTTAAAATAGCTCTACCATTGTCCAATTCTGGGGTAATTTATTGGTCCCCTTTTGGAGCTAATGTAATTAATGTGTCAAGAACTATTGTGAATTATATAATCCCCTCATCTCACCCACCCATCCATCTCCCTCTGTAGCCCCCTCCCCACTATATTTTTGGGTAATTTCTTTAGGGTAGATTTCCAGAATCAGATTACTGTGAATCTAGGAATTTTTTGTAAAGGTCTTGTTATATTGCCAATTGCTTTCTAAAAGGGTTGTTCTAAATTATAATTTGACTACGGTGTAGGAGAGGACCGTTTTCATGTGACGCTTGCCAGAATTGGGTATGATAACATTTTTAAAATGGCACTTGATAAGGTGAAAATAATTTTAAAGTTAATACTTTAATTTCAATTTTCCCTTTCCCACATTAATAGTGAGCTTAAAAAATTTTTTTATGTTCATTTCCTAGATGTATTTCCTCCTTCGTTACTCAGTTACTTTGCCCATTTATCTATTAGAGTAGGTCTTTTTCGTTTACAGTCATATATATTTTACATATATCTGCCCACTTTAACAACACCCTTTGTTTTTTTCCACTTTTAAAAATTGATTTCACAAACAAAATCTTTATATAGACATATCTGATGACTTTTTGATTTTATCTTTAAGCTTGCGGATTCTAAGCTTATATTCTTCAGATGTTACTCAATTTCATTTTCTTCCATTTTGGTTATTATCTGGTTTTATATTTAACTCTTTAATCCACTCTGTCTTTTAACTTGTGGAAGATATGAAGTGAGATAACTAAACTGCTTAATTTCAAATTGCTATTCAGTTATCCCAACAAATTCATTGAATTCCTTCCTGTCATGATGTCTCCTATATCACATATTAAATTATTTTAAGCTTAAATTATCCATTCTATTTCAATAAGTCTTTCCTACTGCCAATTTGAACTATAGCAGGATTTATAGTTGGTAAACCTAGGTCTCCCACATTCTTTTTCTGTTTTAGAATTTTCTTGGTATTCCTTCTCAACATTTAAAATATTTTGTCACGTTTTAGTGCTTATTTACTGCGTTTGGATTTTTTTTATTAAAAAAATTCTGGCTATGAGTAAATATTTATTTTAGAAAAATTTTGAAAAGCATATATAATTCTACCATCGTTTTTTAAATCACTTACGTAGTGCTTAGTTATATACCATATACGGCCCCAAGTGCTTATAACTCCTTTTGTGTTCAAAACTGCCTGAACACATTTTTTTTTCATGTAGAAGAACCCCAGTTTTATAGTAAAGGAAACTGACATTATGCCAGTTTTACAGATGAAGACACTTGCCCAAGGTGCCCACGCGGTCATCAGAGCCAGGGTTATAATCAGGACGCTGTGGATCCAGGCGCCTGTGTTGAACACATGATGCTGCCATTCCACCAGACACAATTCCTCATATTTTGTTGTATCTACTTCCAGTTTTTACAAAGTGGGGTGTCCCTGTACGTACTTCGTGTAGTCTTTTCACTTACAGAGCTATCATGAACATTTCCCCATACCATCTTTCACAACATGTTTTTAAATAACTAATATTTCTCAGATGCATGTAGATCAAAGCTTTAAACAATTTCACATTTTGAAATAATTAGCTTGCTTCCCATTTTTCCCTGTAATAGCATTGCTGAGATATACGTTCTTGCAACTAAATCTTTTCACATATCCATAATAGTTTTATTATAAATTCTAAAACTAGAAACGCTGGGTCTAACATTCTATTTATTTTAAAGGCTTTCAATACATATTGCCAGTCATTTGGTATAGGTGATTCCATTTTCCAGCTCTCTCTGCAATATAGGGACGTCCATCCCCACTGTTATAAAATAAAACAATCTTTTTTTAAAAACCAATTTGAGATCACTGGTACCTTGTATATGGAATTGCATTAAAGATCCCTTGATTCCACCATTCACTAGGTATGGGGGCTGTAATACCGAAAAATAAGAATGACCTTAACGTGTCCCAACTGGGGAATGGCTAAATTAGCTGGCATCTCCCACCGCAGAACGTTCTGCCAAGTGTTAAGGGGAAGGCAGGACTGTATGGCTTAGCGCTAACGGTGAGAAGTGAGGCTCCCGCCGGACTTTCTCTTCTTTGGATCTGCTTTGCGCCGGGCCCGGGTTTCTGCAGCACAGCGGTCGATCCGGGCAAAGGACATAGATCTGGGCTCGCATCCTGGCCGGGCACTGACTGGCTTACAGCTGCTGGCCGAGGTGACAACCCTCCCCAGCCTCAGTGTTTGTGGGTCGGCACCAGCCCTCCGCCCACGAGCGCGCCGCGCGGCCCTGGAGCTTTCTGTGCGCCGTGCTGGGAAGTCGGACTCTCTGTCGTCGGGCCCGTGGGCACCAGGGCAAGTTTCCGCCGGCCATTTTCTGCAGTGCACCAACCGGAAGTGTCCTTGTTGTGGCGGAAGTTGATGCTTTCTGGAAGCCCCTGTTGTGGAGAGAGTCGAGGCCGGCAGAGATGATTCAGGCGATTATGGTTTTCAACAACCACGGGAAGCCGCGGCTGGTCCGCTTCTACCAGCGTTTCGTGAGTGCGGCCCAGCTTCGTTACGTCCTTTCAGGGCGCCCGCATCCCTTTCCGTCCCTTAGGCCCCGACGGCGCACGCGGGTACAGCCTGCTGACCACCTCGGGCTCCTGCACCGTGCGTGACCCTCATGCTCCTTAAAGTCGGTCCATTCTGCCCCACGCTCCCTGCTCTCTCTCACCCCCTCGTGACCCTGGCATTTCTGTGCCATTTAGTGACACACCTCCTCGGGTCTCAGGGCGCTCGCTATTAGTGACCGGGCGGGGCGGGGGCGTGCCTCGTTGGGCGCTTGAATGATTGAAGTCCCTTTAATCGTGTTGGCTGTTAAACTGAATTTCACAAGAAGGAAGAAATAACGCAGTTTAGAGTTTCTGATCTAGCCAGAGGGTCTGAAAAAGTGCTTTCTTGGAATAATTTTGTTTCAGTGTTGTGACTGCCTGGGGAATGGTTATCCTTCACTCTGTAGAGTTGCACAAAGTCAGTTTAAAAGTGGCAAATGATGAGAAATTACACATGCTGCCGCGTGAGGGCTTAATAAATGATAGTGCAAACTTGAATTTTCCTAAAGCGTTTCCCTGGAAAAACACACGTGATTATTTGCCTCCTGCCTGCTAACGTTTTATTTTTGTGTGTCAAGGTTTCAAAATGTGAGACGTAGTTGGTGGGTTGGTGAAACCGAAGGAGGGAAAGAAATTTTATATTTAAACGTTAACTCCACCTTTTTTTACCCTTCTGTCTATTGACAAGTTAAACCTCTTTTAGACTTTATTTCCTCTTATGTCAATTAGAAATGAAAAAAAAACCAGCCGTTTTCATTGAACTTTTTAAAGCTAGATTACATTTTAAGTAATCATACTGAGGTAAAAATATTAGCATTCAATATAACTACTCAGTTTGTATTTTCGTGTGTGTGAATTTTTCTCACTTTTAAAAAAAGCGTTATTGAGATATGTCATATACCATATAGTTCATGTATTTAAAATGTACAATTCAGTGGTTTATAGTAGGTCCTCAAAGTTATGCAACCATCACCATAATTAATTTTAGGACATTTTTCTTACCCCCAAAAGAAACTCCTACCCATTAGCCCCATTAGCAATTATTCTGTATCAAGTCCCCCGTCCTGGGCAATCACTAATCTACTTTCCACCTAAATTCACCTGTTCTGGACATTTCATGTAAATGGAATCAAACAGTATATGGTATTTCATGACTGGTTTGTTTCACTTAGTACAGTATATTTTCAAGGTTCATCCATGTCGTAGTGTGTAATTCTTCCTTTTTATTATGGAATTATGTAGTCCATTACATAGATGTGCCACATTTTGATTGTCCATTCATCAATTGATATTTCTACCTGTGACTCTTGTGAATAATGTTGCTGTGATCATCCATGTACAACTAGTTTTTGTGTAGACATGTGTTTTCATTTCTCTTGGTTATATACCTAGGCGTACAGTTGCTGGATCACATGGTAACTTTATGGTGAACATTTTGAGGAACTGTCAAGCTGTTTTTCAAAGTGGCTGTACCATTTTACATTCCTATCAGCAGTGTAAATAGTTCCACTTTCTCCACCTCCCTGTTAACATTTATTATTATCTTTTCGATTAAAGACATTTTAGTGGGTGTAAAGTCATGGTTTTAATTTCTATTTTCCTAATGACTAGTGATGTTGAGCATCTTTTCATGTCCTTCTTGACTATTTGTATCCCTTTGAAGAACATAGGATTTTTATAAGAACCAAATTAATTCAAGTGAAAATTACCTTGGAAACTGCAGAATACTGGAAGATGTGAGGGATTATTAAAATAATAAATGCATGTAAGCAATTGGTAGTTTACATTTTTGTTGAATTAGAAATTAGGTAGCCTCACTATTTCATACCACTTCTCCAATGACTTCTGCCACTCCCTCTAGAGTCTGATAAAAGGCTTTAGTTTGAAGGATGTTTATGTCAGTTTAAAAAACTGCAGATGCCTAGCATATTTTTTACTTCCAAGTGTACAGTTAATCCTTTAACTCCTGGCATCTGTGAACTTTGTGAATTCTTTAAATGAAAACCAGGAAAGTTGTGATTGATTTACTCAAACTTGCAGTGGCCAGTGATGAGCAAATTTTTATTCATCTATTCAGTAATTACTGAGAGGTAGTGTATACCCATGTCAAGTCAAAGTTACAAAAAATAATTTGTCCACAATGACATTTTCTGGTTTTTTTCCTCTATTTCTTTTAAATAACTAACCATTTCAAACCTAAATTTAATGTTGTCAAAAGAAGGAGATTAACATTTCTTGCATCTTATTTTCTAACTCTTAGGGCAACTTCAATCTGAAGGTTTTCTTAAGCTTGCTACTCAAAGTATGGTTTCCAGACCAGCAGCATTGGTATTACCTAGAAGCTTGTTAGAAAGGTCTCAGGACTTACCCGAGACCTACTTAATCAGAATCTGCATTTTAATAACATTCCAGGTGATTCATTACACTTGGAGTTTTCAGAGCACCTGGTCTAAAGCTTTTAATTACTTTTGTAATGACTGGTTCTTGCTCCCATCGTCCTTTTTTAGAAATACCTACGTTACCAGTAGAAAAGAGGGCAAATTTAATTTTTTGAAACATGTATATGATTACATCTTGACCTCCTTGAAGTGTTAGACCTATTAACATTGTTATTTACCCTGGCATAGATGTTTTCTAGGGGAACACAAAGATTTCAGGACCAGGTCTTCTAGTTATTCTTTGACCTTGCATCAGAGTTTATCATTTTTACTTTCCTTGGTTATTAACTATGAAGAAATACCAGCTTATTTTCCAGGATGGTGGTAATGGTTAGTGATGAGATTGGTAGATGTATCATGATTACTGAAACAGAATCTTGTCACCCATTTTCCCCTACATTCCCCTTTTACTTTTTCTCTACTCATCATTTTTATCTTTTCTGGTACCAAATGTCCAGATTGTTCCAGCTTGGAAGCACTTCTCACCCTGCCCATCTCCATCAATGGGATGTATTTTCAGGCATCTCTGCTGATTCACTTCATTTCTTTTATTTCACAGCCAGAAGAAATTCAACAGCAGATTGTTCGAGAGACCTTCCACCTAGTTCTCAAGAGGGATGACAACATCTGTAACTTCTTGGAGGGTGGAAGGTAAATAAATAATCAGCTTCGGTTTTCTCCCCATATTTCCACTTTGGCCTTCATCATTATTGTTTGTTCAGGCAGTCTTCAAGTGTCAGGTTGTATCTGATGAAGCTTGAGCTAATCTTAGCTTGATTTATTGAGAGAGAGACTCAGTTCTGTTTGGAAGCCAGTGAATGAGTGTGCCTCAGACGTCACTCACTTAGATGTTTGGTTCCTGGAGAGATGGGCAGAAGAAAAGGTGAGGTAAAGTAGCTTTAGGCACCACCACTGCCAGAATTGGTTGTGTTCACCTGGTAGAAATGGCCTGTTGTTTGTCTTGTCCTCCCCCTTTCTGCGGGGTCCATTGTCATTCCTTGGGACAGGGTTTCTCTTTGATATGTTTAATGAAGATATAGGCATTTAAATGTTTCCCATCTCCCACAGTTTGATTGGTGGCTCAGACTACAAACTGATTTATCGGCACTATGCTACCCTCTACTTTGTATTTTGTGTGGATTCATCAGAGAGTGAACTTGGGATCTTGGACCTCATCCAGGTATGTGTAGTCAGCTAATGATGGCAGCGGCTTTAGAGAGTTTGCCCTGGATTTCTGAGTAACCATCCTGTAGGTCCTTTTGCCAGTCTCTTTATTGATGCTGGTAAAAGTTGCCAGATGTCCACTAGATGGTGCTGTAAGAAAGCTCCTTAGCAACTCTTAAAAACTCGTAGAGCTTTTGGATTCATTGGTTTCTACCCAGCTGTCTCACTGCCCTTGGTTTTCATGTCCGATTCTGATGCCAGTTCCAGTGTGTGTGTCCCCCTCACCTCAACCACCAAGCAGTTAACTCAGTTCTCCGTGTACACTGGCCAGGTGTCCCATAAACTTAACTCAGTTCTGACACCATCTATCTGGAGATTGACACCAAGTGCAAGACCAGTATTTCTGACCAACTGGCTGTCAATTAGAGGTTTCCATGACTTCCTCCTTGGGTTTGATTAATTTGCTAAAGTAGCTTCCAGAACTCTTGAGGAACATTTTACTTACTAGATTACCAGCTTATTATGAAGGGGTGTAACACAGGAGTAACCAGATGGAAGAGATACGTGGAGCAAGGTATGGGGAAAGGGCATGAGGTTGCATGCCTCTCTAGGCACACCCCCATTCTCTCTGAAATCCCCATGTTCACCAACCCAGAAGCTCTCAGAACCCTGTCCTTTTGGGTTTTTATGGAGGCTTCTTTGCATAGGCACGATTAATTAAATCATTGGATGGCCATTGGTGATTGAGTTAATCTCTAACCCCTAACCCCTCTGCCCTCTCCAGAAATCTGAGGCTGGGACTGCAAGTTCCAACCCCCTACTCATTGTTGGTTCCTTCATCAACCACCATCCGTAGGTGTTTTCCAGAAGTCACCTTATTAACATAAACAAAAGACACCTTTATCACTCAGGAAATTCCAAGGATATAGGAGCCAATTTCTTATAAATTACAACATTACATCATGTTTTGAAATTTTTTTCAACTATCAAACCAAATGATATTTAAAAATTCATACCATTTATTTTCACTTAATTCTAGCCTAAAACAAAGTTGTTTTTGTTAGTCTCTGCAATCTTGACATAGGTAAACATGATTTTTGTTATGCTTTTGAAAATTAGAAATGGCTTACGAATTCTTTTAATTACTGTCATGGAAACAGAGATGCGTAGGAACCCTAGCTTAGGAACCATTAATTTAGTACAGTTCCATCATTTTATATGTGTAATTCTAGTTGGGCTTCTTTTAAGTGACTCGAATAAGTTACTTAAGTAATAAGTGCTCAAGTAGAAGCTTGCATTAAAACTTAACAAAAAAAACCTAATTAACAATTTAAAAAATCACCAAAAGGATTTTTTTAAAAATAAGATTTTTAAAAACCTAATGAACAATTATAGAAAACTAGCTATAAAATATAAACTTTACATGCTTACAGTTATATTTTATTTGGTTAAGATAAACTTAAAACTAAATTTCATATAGCTAGGGACAAATAAATGGAAATTTTGAGTTTGTCTTTTCATTTCAGATACTCCAGACTTTTCTAAAAAGTGATGGTCTAAGAGAAACTTTTAAATTTTATTTATTTATACCCATTCACATTCAAAAAATGATTTAAGCTGATTAAAAATTTCATCCATCATATTCACTTGTTATACATAAATATATAAATAACTAATGAAAGCATCTTTAAAAAACCCTCATCTCTAATATTTTTAAGTGCTTTCTTAACACCTGAGTCAGAGTGGACATTTAGAGTCAGTGAAGCATAATAGAAAGAGCTCAAGATCTAGAATCAGAAAACCTGGGTTGGAGTCATGTATCCACCATTTGCGTATAGAGGTATTAGATTGTAGAATTCAATCGTGACAATGTACTTATAGTATTGTAAGCTATAGAATGCTGTAGAAGTGTGCATATAATAAGTGTATTAGAAAATAAAGGAAATATAGTGATAACATATTCTTTAATGAGATGTAGTTATTAGAGGAAATGCACTTCAGGTAGCTATATTAACAAGACAAAAAGAGGTATGTAACTTTCTAATGTAATGGACATATATTAAATATTTAATATGCATTGAATTTGGATAGATAAGTAAAAAGTGAAAATAGGAGTTAAGAGGTTTGATCTTTGAAAAGACAATAAAATAATTAGTTGGTCTAATATAAGGAGCATAAAAGTCAGAAATAGAAAACATCAAAATGTTTTTAGGGGGGCTATATATAGTTAGTTATATTACCAATATAATTGATAGTTGACTACAGAAAAATACCCAAATTAGGTCAAAGAAAACACACTTAATCCAATATTGGGAGGAAAAAAGAAAGATTTTTTTTTTAAACTGACTTCCTGATAGACCTACTAAAATTTTTTTTAGTGTTGAAGTACACTAAAACCTCTATATTAGAAAACTTATTTTTTAATTCAATAAAAACTCATACTAAAGTTTATTTTACAAAGTAAATGAGTTGTAATACAAAAGCATCTCAAAAAGAAAATGTTACTCAAATATTGAGTATTAGTATTGATTTACATTACTAAATAAAATCTTAGCCAATAATCAGTTGGACCAAGAAGTCACAAAACCTGGCCCTTGTTTCTGACTCTAAATGTGGCTTTAAACAGATCATTTAAGCTTTGTTGGCCATAGGGTTTTTTGTTTTATGTTCTGGTTCTTCTGAGTGTGTGTTTGTTTTGATTTATAAGTATATTAGATGTTATTTTCTAGCTCTAAAATTCTTTCTTCCTCAGGAATACTACATACTGGAAGACTTAGTCATTGTGTCTAAGTAGTCTTTATCCCAAGGATACAAGTCAGTTTAACAAGGAAAATTTCCTAGACTCTATTACAGCAGTAAGAAAAATAGTGAACAAAATATATTGCATCAGTAAAAACTGAGAAAAATGATCCAAATTATATACCTGAAATATTCTTAAATTGTAATAGGAAGCATTTTTATTTGATTACTTAATGCATATTTATTTAGTATAAACTACTTATTGTCGAAGAAATAATACATTTATGTGGTTCAGAATTCAAAAGATATGCCAAAACTAGTGAAAAAATATTTCTTCCCTCTATATTTCTTCCCTCCTTTCCTTTCCTAGAAGTAGCCAATTTGAGGTTTAAAACTAAGAGCCAGAGCCAGAGCCAGAGCCAGTGTTATCTCAGGGGAGAAATCTACATGCATTGATGCAAACAAGGTGTCTCTTACTATTTATTTCTATTTGGACAGACATTTGTAATGAATAATAAAAAAAAAGAAATGAAATAACATAGTAAAGGAAGAGGAAGACAAGGTATCACTGTAACATAGCCTGATTATGTCCATAGAAAAAAAGAGCAAAAAGTATAACAAAAATATACTTTTTTTTGGTTAAAAAATAACAAAAATATACTTGATATGAGGAAAAATAGCAGAATGTGAGATAAATTCATCAAAATTAAATTTTCTATTTCTGTGAAAACAAAACTCGTAATTAAAGGAATTTTACTTACAGTAGTGACAAAGGATATTTAGTGTTTGGAAAGTAACTTAGTATAGATACTTAACATAGAGTCCAATAAAACTGTAAAATCTTAAAGACATAAAGGAATACTTGAAATAAATGGAGCTATAAGGCCTCCCTTTGTTGGGAAGAATCAAGCAAAAATGACAGTAGTGATTAATAGATTAAATAGGAAACCAGGTATAATTCCATCAGATCTTGCAAAGCTTGGTGAAAGGAAAATTTATCATGAACAGTGAGTGGCCAAGAAATGCAAAAGTGTGTTTTGAGGGAGAAATAGCAGTACTAGCCTTAAGAATATATAATATTTGTAGATGAAATTATCTACCCAGAAAATCTAAAATGATAAACTGGAAAACAATTAGAACTAATAATAGAGTTTAATAAGGGAGCAGGATACAAGTTTAACATGTAAAAATTAATAGATTCTCTTTAGCAATAATAAGTTAGAAAATACAATATTTAAAAGGACCCCACTCACAATAGCAAAAAAGATTCATAAGATACCCAGAAATAAATGTAAAAAATGTATAAAATCTATGTGAAGAAGACTTTATACCTCTACTGGAACTATAAAAAAAGAGCAAAGTAATAAGTAAAACATATCCTTTGCCAGTTGGGAAAACTCTTTAAAATATAAGTATTTCTAGATTATAAATTACTGAAAACCCAATCAGAATCCCAGTAAGATTATTGTTTTATAAATTATTCCCTGTTTGTGTGAGACATGTACAAAAAATGTGCAGACTGCTGATACAGTTTAAAGAATCCCAATAAAATGAAACTATCCCTCCGATTAAGACACAGTACATTGCCAGTCCCTTCAAGGTCCTGTGTGTCCTGGGCTCATTGTATCCATCCTCAGACTTTTGAGTTCGTCATTTCTTTGCTTTTCATTTAGCATGTGATGTATGTTCCCTAAATGATATTTTGCTTAGTTTGGAAAATCTGAGAGATAAGCACAAACTTAACTGTAAGGAAAAGGTGATTTGCCACTTTTTAGTGAAGAATCTCAAGAGAATATAAGCTGAACAGAGTGTCTGGGTCACTGTCTGGTTTTGGTGTCCCTGAGAGTTCGCAGGAGACCCTCTGGGGAAGTCTGAGGGCAAGGGCATGTGAGTAAACCCTCAGAAGTTTAGAATAATTTGATATTTATTAAAAAGGATATATTTTTTCCCAGCTTCATTGAGGTGTAATTGACATTGTGCAGATTTAAGGTGTACAGGGTGTTGATTTGATACCACGTATATTGCAGGATGGTGACCATTATAGCGTTATTTACTCCTCTTGCCGTGTCACATAATTACCACTTTTGTGTGTGTGTAGTGAGAATCATATTTTTCAGTAACTTGAAGTGCAACATCCATACAAGCTAGAATGTTAGCTCTTTGGCGATCAGGGACCTGACATCATAAAAAGAAGTCTGTTAAGTCCCTAACTTTAAAAATGTGACCTTTTTCAGACTGTGTCCACTCCTCGCACTGAAATGTGACCCCCACTCCCATTGCTCTTGGTGTGGGGGTTTATAATCTTGCCACTCGTACTGAGCGTCTAGGTTTCTAATACTTCTTTTCCTTGTTCCCAGTCTTGTAGCATTCGTTATCAACTGAGCTAAATCAAGCTTAATACCCATTAATTTTCAAAATTTGACATTTTGGTCCTTGTTTTCAAAATTCAATTGATTCCATATTTAAGCAAGCTGGGATTTGTCCCCTTCTATCTTGCCTTGCTGAAGCATTTTTCTGTTTTTATCTTGTTCAGCATTTTCATTAGATTCACAGTTGCTGGGTTATAATAAAATGCGGCTGTTCTGCTCTCTGCCAAAGCTTTAGTTTGTGGGGCCGCTGTTGGAGCAGCCATAGCTGTCTGAAGAGCTTCTTGTGTTCTTGGTGCCAACAGGGCAGCAACTTTGAGAACAGAATCTCCAGTGGCTGCAGCTATCTTATTGTTTTCAACCATTTCCTTTTCTCACTGTTCTTGTCGTTTTTCCCAACCTCCCAGCTGGAGCTTCTTGTGCATCCATTGCCGTGTTTCTGCCTCTCAGGAGAAGTGGACTGGCAATCGGCTTAAACTTTTGCTAAACCTTCTTAACGTTTCCATTCTCTTTATCTCTCAACCTACTATACCTGCTTTTACCCCTATACCTGTGTCTTGATCTTGAGCAGGAATGAGATCTGATCCACAGTTTTCTTTCCTTGCTTCTGGATCGCGACTTCTGTCCCCTATTCTTGGAGCAAGACTTCTTCCACCCCCTGTGCCTACCATGATGACACCTTTTATGAGACCTAGTTTTGAGTGACTTCTGCCTCTTGATGACTTTCTTTGCATTTATGTCTGTTCTCACCATTTTTGGATGAATTTAGTCACTTTCTTTTGAGAAGAAATTTTTGTCATTCCTTAGATTTGTGTTTCTTAGAAAATTTATTTTTAGATTCATGCCTTATTATTTTGCTGTCTGAGTCTGCAGCATCTTCAGTTCAGTCTCTTCGTGTATTCGTACGCTTTTTGCTCCTGTTCTGGTTCCTTTGTTTTCTTTTTCTTGACCTTGATCGTGATCTTGAATAATGGTGTTTTGAGGCTCTAAGAGAAACAGATACATCTGACTGCTCTTTTTTGATCTCTGTCTGGGAGTGTCTTTTCTAAAACTATTCCATCTCATTATGCATTATGTATCACTAGCCTATTTGAGAACCCAACTGTTATGGACTAAATTTTGTCCTCTAAAATTCATATGTTGAAGTCCTAACCAGCAACATGACTATATCTGGAGATGGAGCCTTTAAGGAAGTAGGTTGATTACATGAGGTCATAAGGGTGGGGCCCCAATCCCATCCAGCTGGTACTCTTATAACATGAGGAAGAGACACGAGATTATTCTTTCCATGTGCACAAAGCAAAGAAAGGCCCTTTGAGGACACAGGGAGAAAACGGCTGTCTGTGAGTGAGGAGGAGAGCCCCCACCAGAATCTGATCCTGCCAGACCTTGATCTGGGACTTCTAGCCCCCAACACTGAGAGAAAATGAGTTTTGGTTGTTTACGCCACATGGCCTGTGGTATTTTGTTATTGCAGCCCAAGCAGACTCATCGAGAGGGTTAATGAAATTAACCCTCTTTAATGAAAACAGCCCCTTGACACAGTGCTGCCGAGAAATACAGTCTGCCTCTCTTCACATGTGCTCTGGGCATCTTAGTCCAGAGTCCCGGCTGCCTCTACTTGCTACTTTTAACAATACCAGCCACCCAGAAGGTGATTTCTACAAACTGAAATCTCTCCCACGAGACACCCAGGTGGCACAAAAGTGATCTGCCATTGCATTTTAGTGTTTACATTTAACTCATTAATAGCTATAAGGTATTTTTATGTCTGTATTCAGAGAGGTAACTACCTTTATTTTTTTCCCCCAAAGGATAGTCATTTATCCCAATACTGTCAACTAGTTTATCTTTTCCCCACCAATTTAAAATACCAACTTTATCAAAAATCATATTCTCTTGGCTTGGGAGGCCACATGTGCAATGAAGTGTGCCCACCCCTAAACCTTCCAGAACAGGGAAGAGGAGGGGACTTCCACAATAGAGGGAGAGAAAGAGGATTTGGTGGCCCCAGGTGTGGGAGCTATATGTATGGAGGCAACTTGGTGACAACAAGCTACAGTGATTTTTTTTTTCACAGCCTGCTGTTGTTAACATTACTGGGGCTCTTCCTAGAGCATCTAAAAGTATTGCCATTAAAATCAAAGTTTTACTCCAGTTTTCTCAACTTTGAAGCCCAAAGTATCTATGTTTCACTGTCTGTGTTTCACTAGTTTCTCAACTGTGACTTTTCATGGTAACTTGTCTGAAACTCATTCTGCAGAATTTAAGACAATGGCAGTTTTTATCATGATTTGCCTTTGAACTTGATAAGTTGAAGTTCACAGTAAGTGGGGAATAATTTTCAGAGAATACATTTTATTCAGAATTACACAATTCTAGAACCATTATTGTTCATCATTAAAGCAAAAGCCCATCTTTGCTTTTTATAGAAAGTATGTACTTTATTTAAGACAGATAATGATGCAGTTTAATCTACCTTTGTCTTCATGTACAACAGGCTTTGTATGAATTTTAACCTTTAAAAAAAAATTCCAAAACCAGTTTATGCCTTCGACAATAATGGAAATGATTTACCACATCCAGAAAAAAATTATATTTTTTTATAAATGTGTCTGTTTCAGTATTTTGTATTCTGTATCATCAACCCATACTTATATTTTTATCTTAGTATTTTACTATTTTAATTACCAAAGCTTTGGAGTGAATTTCGCAACTAGTGAGATTAGTCATTCCTTGTTGTTGTTTTTCTGAACATTCTTAGCAGAGTATTCTTTCACATTTTATTTTCTTTAAGAACTTTAGACTTCGGCACTTTCATTTTTTTTAAAGTTCTGTTGAGAACTTTTCTAAGTTCCACTCTTCTAAGTTCATTTTCTTCTTTTGAAATTAGAACATGAATTTTAAAAGAACATATACATGCCAGGACGAGAGAGAACAGACGAGGAGACAATAGCATGGAATTTTTTGGAAATAAGACAATATGAAAGCCTGGTAGTTGACTTGGCAAACCCAAGGAAACCACATTCCGGGTCAGAGACAGGGGAGGCTGACAGCCAACCTGCTACTCCCCACGGAACCCTCAGAAGGCTCAGTCCTTCTGGGACACGGGTGTGGAGTGGGAGAGGACAGTTAGTTGTCTGAGAGCCAGTTAGGTCCATAAGTCCTATCCCCATTTCCAGTTCTCTGTCAGGAGACACTACATGTAGTTGATGGGATTAAGTGAACATTATTTGTGCCTTGTGAATGTGTATGCTAACCTTCCAGCCCTTTTCCCACCACTCAGCTCCCAAATTTCTGGCAGCTAGTCTTGTACTCTTCAGGCAGAAATCATAAAATTTCCCTGAGAAATCTAACCAGCCTAAGGGGGTTGAAATAAAAATACCCAAAGGGGTAGAGAGGAAGATCCACAACAAGCAGCCATGATTGCAGGTTTCCATTCAGCCTTTTTTTCTTATGAATTAAAAAACAAGGATAATCAAACATCTGAGGAAAGCGTCTAACATGGAAAATAGAGAAGAAAAGGAATAAACAGTAAAAAGCGACTTAGAGGAAGTAAAGACCATACAAAGAAAGGAAAACAAACAACCTCTATCTTAAGCCACAGAGAAATAAAAGAAGACAAGCAAAAATAGGCTGCTAAACAAGAAACACAAAATGATCTCTTAGAAATTAAAAATGTGAGAGGAAAATGGAGAGAAAAGAAAATAAGAACGTCCAATATCCCAACATGGTTAGGAACCTGGAAAGGAGGAAATTCTCAACAATGTTATTTGATAAAATTTCCCCAAACCAAAGGACTTAGAGTTGCTGGATTGTAAGGGCTATTTGCCCAGCATGGTGATTGAAAATCAACCCATATTTAAATATGTTATCTTTACAGTGAACTCTTCGTTCGCAGTTAAAGATGGGAAGAGTTAAAAATAGTGCTGTTATAAAATTAGTCTGTTTTTCTGGCTAATGTATGCATTTCTGTTGGGTATGTACCTGTGACAGTTGCAGAGTATTAGTAAATTACATCAAATCATTTTTCAAAGTGGTTGGAAATGTCATTTCCATTTATATCAATTTATACCTAGTCAAAAACTGAAAACAAGTGTCCCATCTGTAGAATGGATAATTAAATTTTAGTATGAATGAGTTTTTATGACATGCAACGATACGGAGGAATTCAGAAACATTGTTGAGAGACAGAGTGTGTGTGTATGACTCCATCTACATGAATTCAAAGACAGGCAGAATTCAACTGTGATGATAGGAGTCAGAGTGTGGTTATCTCTTGTGGGAGGCAGGGGTGCTGCGTGAGGGACTTCTCGGGGGCTTATAATACTCCATTTCAGTATCCGGATGGTGAATACATGATAGTTTCATTCTGAAAGTCATTAAGCTATACTCTTATAATCCGTACCCTTTTCTGTTTAGTATATTAAAAAGATAAATTTAAAAAGTTAAAATTGTAAGCATGTTAATTCATCGAGAGGTGTTTGAAGTTTAATGTTAATTGAAGTCAGCAGGACAAAACTATATTAACACTGTAATAGTGAAATTTTTTTTTTGGTATTTCAGTTTGTTATTTTATGTAAATTAGCATCTTATAAAGGGGGAAAAAGCCACATGAGTCTGTCAGTTGTGTTGCTGTACTAAAAATTGTCCTGTCCTAGATTGTCTCCTCTGAAGTGGGATAAACAGGGTGATCGGCTAAGGCTGGTAGGTTTTGTTTTGTTTGAGATTGACCATAAGGTAAATAGTATCATGACTGCTCCCTCTACTTTCAGATGTGTTATTTATGAAGATGTGAATGTGTTCTTATTTCTCTTCTTTACCTATTTCTCCTTGTTTCTTAGGTTTTTGTGGAGACCCTGGATAAGTGTTTCGAAAATGTTTGTGAATTGGATTTGATCTTCCATATGGATAAGGTACCTTCTCTCCCAAACCAGGATTACTAGAAAACTAAGATTCCTGGACATCTCTAGCTATCTCTATACCTTCCTGGTTTTTCTTTTGGATTTTTACCTTGGGAATAGTCCTAGAACCTCTCTCATGTAATAACTTAAGTGTGATAGTTTTGGGGGTACTTTGCTAAAATTTATTACCAGTTTAAACACACAGAAGATTGTTATTGGGCCTATATTATGGTTCATTTTTTCAGACAGACTTCCTGGTATGGGGCAATGATATCACTAGAATGACTGGCTATCAAGCCAAAAGTGAGATAGATCATTTTATGTTGATCATAAAATGAATTTCTTAAGCAATAGTCCAGTGAGAGTGAAGCTGTGGAATAATCATGACACAGGCTTTGACTTAGCTAGTAAAACTATTTTCCTAAAGAGTAATGACTAAGACATTATTAGTTTGAAGTCAGGTGCTATAATGTAGGAAAGCAGACTGTCAGGCAGAATTCGAGTGGTTCAAAGTACACATTTTCTGATTTGTGTTGTAGCATAAACTGGCATGGCCTATGCCCTCATGGAGCAAATCAAACGTGAGAGGTAGAAGGGGTTAGAAGCTGCTGCATTTATTTTATCCAACTGGGTACGTGCTATACCCAGCGCTGTTCACTGATGGAGGTTGGGACATCTTAGGTTTGCTTATTGGTCCTGAGTTTTTCTTCAACTGATTGTTGCCATTATGATCCACGGCCTTAACGGGAGATACTAATTTTTAGAAGACGACTACTCATTGCTAAGCCATGATCTTTTATTAATCTGTTTTCATCGTGATGAGGAAGGTGATCCATCAGTGTTAGCAATGCCATCTAGAAGACTTTCTTGTCATTTTCCAATAGCATCTTTAGTCTCAGTTAACTCTCCCAGGGTTCTCAGATGGCACTTTCCCAAATAACGCAGTGAGGGCATTCTTAGGGTTGGATGTTGGAATGGACTGACATTTCTCTCAACATCTGGCTTGGCTCTGTGGCTCCACGAGGAGCAGCCTGGTGCAAGAGAATTACAGCATGCTGTTCCTCTGTAGATATAGCAGGTCCTTGACTAATGCCCTTTTGTTCAGAGTTATGTCATAGTAACGTTGGTGAGAGGCCGTAGGAACTTAGCTCTTGTTTTTATCAGTTAGCCTGTGATAAAGTTGGTGGTGCTGTAGGTCATATCTCTTCAAGTTGCAGAAGCACTTGTTGGCGCTAAGTGAGGAGTTAACTCTACTTGACTTGGGGCTCCCTGGTGTTTTTGAGGTGGCCACTCTCCTTTTCATTTGAAAGGACCTCAGAAACTTCAGAGACCTCTTAGCCCCCTCTTTGCAAGCACTTAGAATTGTTTTAGGCTGGTCAGTCATTGAGGGTCACTACTGTCTTGTAATTTCTGTCAGGGAGAGCCACAGTTCAATTCCAGTTCCTTGCTGTACTAGTACGAGAAAAAGGTTAAGATTAAAGAGACTTTAATTAACTTAAGTAACTTTAATTTAAGATTAAAGGTTAAGATAAAGAGAATATGGAGGGAATGGAATAATGCCTTCTAAAAGCTTCACTGTTATTATTTTAAAACAATTTTTTAAAATTGTGAAATACAAGGTGTTACTTTGGGGTTACCACCTGCTTTCAAAATGAATTCCTTTGTAGATGCCACCTGTAGCTTACCAGGACAGAGATGAAGCCACATCTCAAAGCCTAGATTCAGGGATAGCTTTTACCAGGGAGAGGGAAAATTCCCAAGCAAGAGAAAAGAAGGTACGAGTCCCACATCCTCCCATCATCCCCATGCAGGGGTCTGTTGGGGCCAGTCTCTGCTGGTCTGACTCCCCTCCCTCCCCTAGTGCTCTCTCTTTTTATCAGGAAGCTGTGAGAGGAGCCTTACCAGTGACACCAGACTATCTGTATTTGGGTACCAGCTGTTTATGGAAGTTGTCTGGGAATCCCAGCTGCCCCAAACCTGAAATCTCTGGGGCTTGTGGGACGATACAGCTAGTTGAGCTTTGGTCCTTTGCATTTTAATATACGGTTCAGAGGCAGCTTATAAATTACATACACGTGCATGCTTGCACACCCTCAGGATTTTGATTGAAATGCATTGAATCTGTAGAACATTTGAGGAAAATTATATCTTACAGTATCAAGTTTTATCCACATTATGGTATATTCTCTCTTTAGATCTTCTTTAAGTTTCTCAATGAACTTTTATAATTTTTCCCATAGAGATTTTACATATTTTTTATTAAACTTATTCCTAGGTACATGTTTTTTATGTATATGATGTTTAAATTTTTTTTTTATGTATTGCTACTATTGAAAAATCACTTTATTTCTGTATGTTGATGTCTTTTTCTTGCTCTACACTGCTGGCTAGGAACTCCAGTGTGCTATTCAACACAAGTGGTGACAGTGGGCATCTCATTTTGTTCCTGATTTCAAAGGGAAGCTGTCGTCCTGTCACCATGAAGCATCGTATTTGCTGTATATATAGTATTTCACATGTGGTACGTTTTTAGTAAATATTCTTTATCAGGCAGAAATTTCTTCCCTTCTCTTCCTAGCAGCTAAGAATGCTTAGTCATGAAAGGGTGTTAAAATATATCGAAAGCTTTTCTCCATCTCCCGAGGTAGTCATGACTGTTGCCTTATCATTCTAATATTGTTTTTTTTTTTTATATATTTGTGAGAATACCTGCTAGGGCAGTAAAGTAATTTCAGTCCCAACTATCTTATTGGGCATGGCTTTAAAAGGAAATAAAAGGCCATAAAAATGTTCTTCCTCATGTGTCTTATCTTTAAATAAGTTTCATGTAGTATTTTGCTGTTGCTGCAAATTTCTATTACAGTTTATAGAGCTGTAATTTTTGGTTATTTATGTGACAGCAGGATATTATTCTCTATATCTCTTGGGGTTTTCAAAAAGTGATAATGCAAGGAGTAAGACTCTCTTTTTACTCACCTTTAGAATGCCTGAAGCTGTTTTCCAGCAGGTGACTTTCTTTTTTGTCATTGTAATTTCTGTCAGGGAGAGCCACAGTTCAATTCCAGTTCCTTGCTGTACTAGTGATTTCAAGCTTATCTTTGCCCTCATGAAGAGCTATTGCTCACATAGACATGCCTTCTATAGAGAGTAGAAACTATTCTTACTTAGCTAGGCAAAGGAGCTGTTGTAAGACAATAAAATATCACCTTGAACTCCCTCTTTCTTAATTGAAGAACGTTTCCACTTTAACTCAGGAACTCTCATCCGTCCCTAGACCTGTACTGTCCACACTAGGTTGTCATGGATAGCTGCCCCATTGCCCTGAGCAGATGTGGCTGGAGCAGCAGGCCTGTGGAAGGACCGGAGATGACATTACCTGCTACCCCGGCAGTTTATTTCTAATCTCGAGTCTTCTTTTTCAGCTCCTAGGTTGTTTTTGTGGATATCCTCTTTTATCACTGCTGCTATCTTCATCTTTTCTCTTCCTGTCTTAAAGGAAGGTTTGTTCATTCCATCTGTAGAGCTTAATCCTCTTCCTTCCTCTTGTCAACATACACCGCAATCTCCCTTCTTCACCTCGTCTCTGAGTTGTCTTTATTGACTCCTTCTGAAACTACGAATCTCCCCAGAATGCCCCAGTCTCTTCCAGAATACAGTCCTGCCATGTTTCTGCTGTCTCTTTCTACTGCAGTTTCATCCCCATTGTTCATTTAAGGTAAGCCTCTTAAATGAGTGGGTGGTTTATACCCTCTCTTGCATTTCTCCGTCTTCTGTTCCCTTTCCAGGGCCCAATTGCCCAGCTTTCATTCCTACCCAAAATTCACTGGTGTTTCCTGATATCATTTGCCGTCATCACCTTTTTTAAGGTTTCCACAGTATTTGATGCTATTGATCACTCACTCCATGCAGCACTGCCTTTGTGATCCTTTTGCCACCTTGGTTTCTGTCACATAGACCCTCCTAATTTTTCTCTTACTCTCTTCCCACCTTCTACCAGTAAATTATACTGTCAGTCATCCCTCACCTTGCTCTTGTCCCTCTCCTGTTTCTATCTTAGATTTCAATCGTTTCTCATAACTTAAACTGATATCCATTTGGGTAGTTTCCACATTGGTCATTTCTAGTCCTGATGTACGGCCTGAGTCTTATTCCTATTTTTCCAACTGCCTGAAGACATTTCTTCCCCATTTTATTCTCACATCTTGTTTCTTCCTGCCACTTCTTACCTAGAGCCAGATTGAGCATGTGTCTCCTGAAAACTGTCTTCCCCAGCTTCCCTCTGCCTATGGTGCTACCACCATTCTCAGTCATAGACACTCAAAATCTTTCCTCCCTCTTCCTTGTCCCCCACAGCCACTAAAACCAGTGCTTCTTCCTGTAGAGTCCTTCCTGTATCTTGTTTGTAGGTTCACCAACTGTTCATCTTTGGCACATTTGCTTTTATCTCTCTTTCTATATATATTTTTTCCTGAACCATTTGGGAGTCAGTTGCAGACACAACTTTCCATCCTCGAATTTTTCAATAGACATCTAAGAACAAGGACATTGTCTCATGATAAGTTGTGCCTAATTCTCTAACATGCTTAATTATAACATAAATAATTAAGCATAACATAATTAACATACTTAGGAAATTTAATGTTCATATATACTGTTATTCAATTTAGATCCATATTTAACTTTCTTCATCCATCCTAATGATGTCTTTTGTATGTACATATTTTAAGACTAGATCCAATTTGGGGGCAAGCACTGTCTTTGGTTATGGCGTCTCTCGATTTCAGTTGTCTATCATGTTTTGTAACCTCATTTTCTCATCCTTCTTGTGAAACTGCCCACTAGAATTGGATTCATTTTCCTAAGGCACCCTTTAGACTAGCTGCTCTCTTGATCAGAGACTTATTTTGGTCCCCCCTTATCAAGCCTCGCCCCCTGGCCATGCATTCAAAGCTGTCCATAATTTGAGCCTGTTCTATCTTGGCCTTACTTCTAGCCAGATATTTTCTGTTCCAGCCAGAGTGGAACAGTCTTAGTCACTTTGTAGTTCCTGTCTCAGAGCCTCTGCCTGAATTGTCTTTTCACATCTTTTTGTCACGGAGCCTGTTATGTCATTCAAGCTCAGCTCAAATTTTACCACCCTCTAGCTTGTCCTCATCACTGTGGCCTATTGTGGTCTCTGTGGACTATATACAGTACCATTCTGTGCTTGTGTTCCTCAGTTTATGTGAGTTTGCATGTTTTTCCTGCTTAACTAGACCCTTTTTATCTTTGTGCTTGCCCTTTACTGAGTGAGACAGTCTTCAGGTGTCGCTAAAGAGTTCTCAGTTCTGTAGTCTATTACGATTGTTCATGATTTGAAATGCTGCAGGTTGGAGTAAACTCTGATTTCAGCATCTCTGGGCTAGTTTTCAGCTCTCCAGACTGCGCCTTTTGGTGCTCTTGCCTCAGCAGTTGGTTCCCTTTTGCTCTTAGCAATCCCAAGCACAGCTCAACATTATGGCTGAGTTGAATGTTGATGTAAATTTTGGTGAATTGAGTTTTCAACAAAAACCATGTGGATAGCCTAATATTCTGATCTAGCAGTATCTCAACAGCAAAGCTGGGTTTGGAACTCAGTTGGGCTTTCGGGATTTAGTCATCAGAGTCACGATTCAGTGACTACATCAAGGGAATTTATCCAGCCTTTTCATAGATTTCATTCGGCAGTGAGCTGTCTCTGGACAGTTGAAACATAAGCATTTGGGCAGGTCTGAACCCAAGAATCATCATGATATGGAATTTAAAGTCTTTGCTAAATATAGCAGCTGAAAGGAAAAATGCTGACGGTTCAAAACTGAAATGAACGGGTGAGCCCTAGGATGAAAGAGTCATAAAGAGCAATAATAGATGGCATTTGTTAAATGTCCCTTCTGGGAACAGAGCTTGTGATAAGAGAGCACATTAAAAATGCAGTCGACACCCTAGTGATGTTGAAGCAGGAATGCTGATTGCTAGTCTCCAGGAATGAAGAAAAGAGTGAGGGGACACATGTTCGTACTTTCAGTGATGAAGGAGGAGCCATTTAGGACTAGAAGAATAAGACATTCTTTTTGAAGTTTAGTTCTTACGAAAGGCTCTAGATGGCATGTCTGACCATCCCTTCCGACCTCCACTTCTTCTGGTTATGCGTGAGAGAGGCGAGGGGAACCGAGGCCAGCTTTTGTCCCATCACATCCTAAGCCCTCCTCTGCTGGTGCTTGACAGATAGGAACTTCGTGGCAGGATATTTTTCAGAGGCCAGTATCTTATTTTCTCAGGACAACTGAGAGACTAGCAATAATGATTTCTTAAGTTTCTAACATCACTATACTTTGTTTTTTAAAAAGAGAAGGAAAGCTCAGACTGCTCTAAACCACACTTAATATCTATTTTAGTACACACTATCACTTTCTTCTCTTGAACTCTGCAGTCTCATTGATTGTCTGCCACTTGAGATTACAGAGAACTTTCTTGGTGTGTTTCATATTCCTTTTACTGGTTAGGAAAGAAGTATATTAGAAAGACAGTGTACAAAAAACAGCAAAAATTGACCTTCAGCGCTATTTGTTATCTGGCCTTTTCAATAAAACGTAGTGTTTGTCAGTAAAACTCAGTGCCAAAGATATTACTTGGATGTGTTACAGATAAAACGAATTTTACATCACTTTGATTGCTGATTTTTAGGTACATGAAAAGGCTAGAATCAAGATTCAGTCTTGCCATTCTTGGTTATACTTATGTCAAAGAGGATTGGCCTACTCCACAGGAAAAAAAAAAAGCAAAACACAAAATTGTTTGATCCCTAGTTGAGAACCTTTTGCCAGGCTTGATATTTATATCCATAGGTAGACTCAGTAATCTCTAACTCCAAAATTTCAATAGTTTATTACAAAGATTTATTTCTCACTCATGCTGATGTGGCTGTCATGGTGTCTCTGCTCACTGCAGTCACTTGGGGGTCCAGGCTGAAGGAAATCCCCCTCAGCGTGTACTTCTACATGGCACTTGTGTGTTGACTCTTAACAGAACACACCCCCTTGCACTCACATTTCATTGGTCAAAGCAAGTCACATGCCCACATGTAGGGGCTAGGGAAGTGCAATTCTACCATGTGCCCAGGATGGGTGAGAATTTGACATAGTTGGAATATTTCTAATGACTACCACAGTTTTTTCATTTATTTTCTTAGAAGAAAAGCTGACATTTGCTTCAGTATTACTATAGGTAGGAACCTAAAAATTTTAGTATCAGAAAAACAGTGGAATGTTCTTATAAGAAAACGTGGTTGAACTTAGGAAAAAGCATCTCATGTAGCAGCTTTTTAGTTTCTCTAACAGATTATGCATTTCTATCTTATCTACTTCCCAAGTGAATTTAAGGTGACTTAAATTGCATTCCCTAACAGAATACATTGCTTCTGTATCTGGCAGGCAAGTGCTACTGCCTTCCTTATGAGCCTTTCCTCCAGTCATCTGTTCTGACCTTGGTAAAGCACTCATGTCTGTTGAGTGTTTTTGTCATTTTCTGATATCAGACAACAAACTGTTAACGAGGAGGACACTATTAGATATGGAGATAAAAAAGATGGAAAGACAAATGTCCCACCTTCAAGAAGCTCATCATCAAGCTAGAAAGATGGGTTGCATAGAGACATCCCTTGGTCCAAGAGTAAGCAACATTTTTGGGAAATGTGCCACATTGCATGTAATTTTTCAGTAGGCGTGGTGTGATGTGAGGTCGCTCTTGTGCACAACTATAGACGTGATCACAAGCACTGTATTTGGTCAAATATATGTAGTGTGTCTGCATATTGCACATCATAAAACTGAAGTATACATAACTTATACAGAATAATACAGTGCCTGCTCACAAGCTCTTTTATTTAATAATACTTGATTAAAGAGAAAGAAGAATGGGATTTTGAAGAAATAGCTGTTTATGAGGCTAGGCTTTAAATTAGAGGGGGCAGGATAGATAGTCGTGGATCTGCACTTTTGGCTGAGAGTCTGGGGTCCTAGATGTGAGAGCATGTTTGGAAGCACTGGTGACTGCAGTGACCCTTGCATTCTGAGTGTGTCACAACCTAGGCAGGGCTGGGTAAGCACCACAGGTGTCACGGCCCCAAGTCAGATAGCTGGGCAAGAACATTAGCAACTTGAGTTTGATCAGTGCTGAGAATAGCAAGCAGGACCATATAAATTTCTGAGCAGAGCAGTCATCAAGGGGAGGGGTGGGTGTAGGAAGGGAAATTAGTGTTGTCTGTGCAGCTGCCAAGTGCCAAGCCTTGTGCTGGGTACTTTATGCCCAGTAGTCTTATATAAAGTGGTTGGTAATATCCCTGTGTAACAGATCAGCAAGGTGAGGCTAGGGCTAAAGTGGCTGAAACTTTAAAAAACCGTGTTCTTTCCACTAAACCACAGAATTTGAGAATTTTAAAGGATGAATACCATAGTATGTATTATATGTAAAAATTTATAGAATTTGTCGATTTCTATTTCCAAAGCCAGAATTCCAGGAGCTGAAACAATAGGAACAGGCTATAGGTTTGGCAAGCAGTGGGGAGCAATGTGTGAACATTGGGTGATTTGGAACCATGCATAAGTTCTGGCTGGATAAACAGTATGCCAGTGGAGGCGCGAGGGCCATTTTAGGCAGTGCAGCTTTTCATCAGATTGATGATCTTTAGCGTCTCTGACCCTTCTACTAAATGCCAGTAGGGCCTCTGCCTGATCCATCTCCAGACGCACTCGGGGTGGGAGCAGTGTTGGCCTAGATGAAGAGCGCTGGGTTAGAGCGTAGGGTGTGTGTATGGGGTTGGTCGGAGGGAAGTTTGAGGAAGGCGAAGGCCATCAGAATGTGGAGAGCCTTGTCCTCTGCATTCTGAGTCCAGTGGTCACTTATCAGTGCCCTTCTCACCTAGCAGTTTGATTATTTCCTTATTCTTAACAGCATTCATCATTCCTAATTTCTATGATACACATTCACCTGTTATTTATCTGGCCATTCCATATGGCCTTTTGGGCTTCTTACCTCTTAAATGGTCTCTCTCTCTTTTTTTTTTTTTTTAAGACATTCTCTTCTTAGGAAATAGCATGCAAAGCTGTGACTCCTAAATTACCATCGAAACTCACTTCACTTCAAACTCAGTTAAATAGGAGCTGGGGTAGGGATGGGAAAGAGGATCAGCTAGGTCATTGTGGGTCACTCGGTCAGAGTCACTAACTCTGCAGAGGGGAGCAAGGGGAGAGTGGGGACTCACTTCTCAGAAATGTTTCACCATGCGTGTTATCGCCTATTATCAGCCCGAGGTCTCTGAACCCACTGCTCTGGCGACGACGACAGGCTGTCCTCTCCGGGGGAGCATTGTTGCCTAGCACAATAAACAGTGTAAGTAGCTCTCTGCTGCTCTGAGGCAAAGTCTGAGCTTGAAGCCAAATAAATTGATGAGTTGTCTGCACAATACCCCTTCACCCGAGCCTAGGAACTACAATTAAGTTCCAGAGTCCAAGTGGGGAGGGCCACGGGAACGTGTGCACAGTGGTGGCAATGGCCCAGAGTGTGCCTCGGGAGTCATTTATGAGTCTGAAAGCAGATGGATCTATTAGCTTGGTGAAAACAATACCGTTCATTTATGTCTCTGTCATTGATAAATCTTTGTGGCCTTATCTGCTTATGACCCCAAGATTTAAGGTTCACGTTCTGTAGAGAACAAGTTGTTGAGTCTGTTGCTAAAGTCAGCCAGGTCCACATCACGAGACATTTTCAGCAGCTTATGGCAGAGGGGCAGAGGCCCCACTCCCTGTGTTTTATTGCTGGCAGTACTGACTGAAGGGAAATCATCCTCTCACTTCTGAGCACTTCCTGGGTTTTTGCTCAATCACTACACAAGTTCATTCGGTTAGATTTTCAGAATCCACACTCCCGAATTTACTCATTTCATGTTTAATGTTGCTTGTGGAAACCTCAGGGAAGAAGTGGCGTTTTGCCTGCTGACTGGGCCAGACTCCCAGGCTTTTAAGTGTGTAGCTCCTTTTCCTGCCTGCAGAGTGACAGAGCTGGGGCACATTCTCCACAGCTCTGTGACTGTGCCAGCTCTCGTGCATTCACCTTTGGGCACTCACCTGTTTGGTACAGATGGGGGACAACTCTGTATGTCATTCTGACCCAGCTCAAGGCTTGTGTTTCCAGGACCTTTCCATCGGGACCACCTGTCACCACTTCCAACTTGCTGTGGACAAAACCAACCATTTCTGACCCTACCTCCTTTCCTACCTCCCCCTTCGCCCACTTTCCCCTCAGCCAGTATCTGTCTCCACTTAACTTGCCTACTTCTATCAGCGATAACTATCTTTCTTAAGACACATCTTAGTGATGCCTATTTTCCCTTCTGTTTCCAGGTGGTCACCAGATGGTATTGGTTCTTCTTTCAGTGTTTGCTTCAGGTCCACTGCTTCCTTTTTTCTTTACTTTTTAAAATTGCTTTACCTGAATCTAGGTAACTAACATATCAGCTCTAGGTAACTACAGCAGCCATATCCCGTCTTTCCCCCAGCCTCCCTCACCTGGTCTGATGTTTCTCCCATTTTCTGTTTAATTACATTCCTCTGCCTGGCCTACAAGAACCTCTGGATCATGGGCCTCTGGGCACTCAGGCTCCCCCTGCCCTGGGATGCAGACACCTCAGGCCCATCAGGTGTTTCCCTTTGTTTTCTATACACACCAGCAATTGCCTTTGTCCCTGACACTTCCCCACCCCAAAATGCCCTCTAGACTTCAGGGCCCAGCTCAAGGTTTATGTTGGGCAGGGTCTTCTCTGAACTCCAGTATTGTAGTCTCCAGGCTGTTTGTCTTCTCACTTACACTCTGAAGTTTTTAGTCCCGATGGTTTCCAGTAGACCGGAAACTCTTGGAATAGTGTCAGTGTGTACTACTTTGTTGGTCATCTGAACAGTACGCGCGCTCACATGGAGTTGATTGATTGTTCAGATTCTGTGCAGTTTTAATATTTGAAAATTTCATTGTAATTTTATGATATAATGTCTGATTAACACAGCTAGAGGCCCATTTTTAAAAACTAGATTCTAAATAGACCTTGACTTTCAAGATTATGACCTATACATGCTCACGAATTTCAGGGTTCTAACTGTGTGACTTAGGCAGCTCTCTCACAGACCTCTTTGTGCCTTAATTTCTTCAGTTGTAACTTAGGGATGATACTATATTTCACTAATTCTTAGACTCTCTTTTTATTATAATATTTACGATTTTAACATATCAAGATTTGTCTTATAATCAGTGGCATTTTATAGTTTAATTGGCAATGGTTTTCTTTTTTAGTGGTACATAAAATAATGGTATGATTTATAATAAGTGGAGCCTTGGCTTTGATGAAATACATTAACATTCTCCATTCATGGTTATTTTGAGGATAGGTGTTAGTGAGTAATTGCTTAGCTCAATAAATGGTGGCTTTGTCTTTCATTTTACTTTTAGTTTTACTGTTCTCTCTGCCTCTAAATTCCCCTTTAAATCCATCCTTTACACCGCTGTCCCATGACTGTGAAAGTGTTTCTTGACCCTCTAACTCCCTCGTACAGATTATTTAATGGCCCTCGATCCCCAACAGCAGTGGTTCTTGAGGAGGAGGACATGCCTCATCCCTTCCCTTGCCTGCCTCAGAACCCTTCTGAATGCTAAATGATGCTGAGCAATTGAGGGAATTATGTCAAGCAGGCAGATTTCAGGGAGTACAGAAAAAGAGATGGGACCACTGCCGGAAGGGCGGAGTGAGAGCCCCATCGCATCGTTTCTGAAGACCTCCACGGCCTCCCCGTGCTGCCACCTGCCGCTAGCCTCTCTGCTTGCCATTTCTTCCTTTTGTGCTTTGTGCTGCAGCAACACTGAACTATTTATATACCTTGTCTGTGGGAATGTTAAAACTTCATAAGGTTTTGAGCCAGTATGCAAAGGGCTAGAGAGGGTGGAACAGGGCCCAGGGCCATTCTAGGACCATTGCTTTAGAAGGAGCAGGAACCATGGGGATGGAGATCAACTCTTTTAAAACAGGTTTGTGGATCCAGACCTGACATTTGGAAATTTTACTTGATGGTCAAATAAATTGTGCTTCATTTACCTGACTGACTGCCTTCTTGCTCAGATTAGGAACAGTGATAATATCCAAGGTACTTATTTTTCACTGCTCCAGAGGACATAGGTGGGGCATGGGGCTGGAAATGGCTCCATGCACATGGCAGCTCAGCGCAGTTAAGAATTTTTGGACAGTTATTCCTGCTGCACAGTAGACTAGGCAGCTTAGAAATAATAGTGAGCTCTCTTCACTGAGATGAAGGATGTATTCTGCCTTGGAAGCCAAAGAATAAATTCCTCCATTGGGAAGGAATAGAACAAAAAGACTGATTGTAATTACTATATCAGTTAGTATTTATTAAGTAGTTACTGAAGTGGCAGGTATGTAATAGCTAAGTGCTTTAAATGCAGTGCCTCATTTATTTCCTGTTATCTTATTTGATCTTTAGGCATGTAAAGAAAGAACTCTAGTTCTCCCGATTTCACAGATGAAGAAACTTGAGGTTTACAGCTAGGACTCATGTTTTTCCAAGGTCACACAACTAGTAAGGACAGGGACAGAATTCAGACCCTGGACTTTACACATTGCTACATGACCCTTAGTGTCCTCTCCTGCTGTAGCATCCTCAGCATGGGAAGAGATGTATTTGAGTCATGTTTTTTAGTAGATAACCAACCAGAGAGGATAAATTCAAGAGAACAGGGCCTGGATTGTGTTTCCTTAACCTGTACTGTGCTTAGTCTTTGGAACCAGAACTGCATGGATGAAACTGTAAATAAGAAAGAAAAAGTCCTGGTAGAACATTGTTTAAAAAAATTACTTCACAGAGAACTCTGACTCGTAATAGGAATTTTTTTTTTTTTTTTTTTAGGGAATACTATACAATGAGTATACTTGGCTGTAGTCAACTACACATCTACAAAGCCAACGAGTAAATAATCCTTTTATGAAAGAAGAAGAATTATTAGCAGAGCCTGAAGAACAGTTAGTCAGTTGCTAGGAGAGCTGTCATTGCCCCTTCCATTTACCAGCTAGTTTGAGGCCCAACCTCCTCTGAACTTTTATAGCATTTTTTGTGTCATGGTACTTATCACAGTCTTCCTTTTATTACAATTAATTCCCCACATGTTTTATCTTCCTTACTTGAGTCTAAGCCCTTTGAGGACAGGGTCCACATCTTATCTTTATTTCTTCCTTTTAGCTCGTAACATTCTGTGGTGTTAAGCATATTTGAAAATAGACATTGTTGCAGAGCACATTTTTTTGATGGAAATGCTTTGAACCTAACATCTTGTGTGTAAGTGGCCAATGGGCTTACGTAAACATATTTAGCTTATGCAGAGTCAACTCTAGCTATTTGGCAAAAAAGAAAGAGAATAACAAATTCTAACTACTAGATGATTCTGCCCACAGTTTACTCAGTGTGTGCCTAGTGGGAGTGTGAGATGGAAGATTTGAATTGGCTTTTTTTTGCCTCTGCTCTCATGTGCCTGTCATGTGCCTCATAAGCATCACACGGTGCCTAGAGTGACTTTAATGCTTAATGATACAATGCAGATGATCAATCTTCATGGTCCCTAAACAAGCCACTCATCTCATCTAGCACTCAACAGGGGGTGGGGGAGTGAGGGAGGTGGGGCGGGTAAGTAATGTGTTCTCTTGATGCAGGAGAAATGAGCCAGGTTGGACTACATAGGAGAAGTAAGGGATTTTTTTTTCTCATGTATAGTTTCCATTTTACATGGTGACTTTAGAACTTGACCTTAGATGAGATTCTACTAGATTCATTTGTTCTTCACTGAAAGAGTGTATGATCATGTGAGTGAAAGAGAAGAAAATCAGGGGTTAGGGATGGAGTATAGCATTGCATGACAAGAAGACATCTGGAGAAAACTGTGGAAATGTCCAGTCTGATGACCAAGGTGGGTTATGAAAGTGGTTCAGAAGACACTAATAGCATGGGAAAGAGAGAAGTGGAACTTTGCAAAGCAACTTGCTTTCTTCGCCTGCTTTTGTTAGCAGAGTGGCTGGGGCTGGACAGCCCTATGTGCCTAAGAGCTCCCAAGGGCATTGCAGCATAGAGTAGTAAATCCATTAATCAACATTAACAGTGAGTAGCAAAGAAAAGCCTACTTGTCTTCAGAATATTCTGTTTTGGAAGTCAGAGAAGCGTGTAGTACACTTCTGAAGGTTTCCATTAAAGTAGTTTAATGGTGATTTTATATTTGACTCTCTCGTGCATTGTTTTGTCTCCCTGGCTAGAAAGTCAGCTTCTCAGCACAGCCAGCGATACCCGGCATGTCTTGTGTGCTCCGTATTGTTCATGGCGGTTATTCCTGCAGAGATGTTCAGCTGACAGTTGCTGAACCTAGTTACCATGCGTCCATTTGTAGATAAGTGAGCTAAAAGACACAGGAAATGAGAACAGGCAGTCCTTAGCATGTCTTAAAACACTGATAAACACTGGGCCGTGGAATGAAAGTGGGGGTAAGACAGAAGGCTTACGCACCAGCTTTCTGGAAGGCGTTTCTATGCCCTCTTCCCCCTTTTTAATTTTTTTTTCTAAAATGGATAATATGGGAACTAGAGACTGACTCAGATGATTTTCTCTTCCCCTATCATTGCTCAATCCACTTAAAATGTCCTCTGTACCCTTATGCTTATTGAGGGCCATCAATGATGCATAGCACATTACAAAGAATGTCACCTCCTTATTCTGTGGAGGCCTTCCTAGGAATTAATGAAACTAACAGTCAAGAAGAGGTAGAAAAAGTTATCAGCACTTAGCTTTTTATATAGTCAAGCAAATATCGTTTTTTTTAGTAGATATTTTATTAGTAATTGCCAATTTTTGTTTTAAACTCGTGTATTGGCATCCTCACGTTCGAGTACAAGCACCGTGTGTTTTATTAGTTTTGTTGCCTTCCGTCTGGTGACACAGTTCTAAGAATGATACGAGAGTATAGATTGGTAGTGGGGATGCGAGCCTTGTCTTTTGTGGTACGACAGGCTTTTGTCCTCCAATGCAGAACCTAGGGAGGGATTGATCTAATCTAGAGGTTTCTGTAGAGGTGATTGAGCCAGGGGTGTGCTGTGCATTAATGTACCACTTGTGTCTCGGAATATCTACCTGCCCTCTCTGCCCGTGGAGTTGCACTAGGCAGCTTCCTGCCATCCCAATATAGAAGTGCATTTTATTGTGGAAACAGTAGTATTCGTGGTACTTAGCTGTGGCTGCACATTCGAGGTAGCAGCATGGATTTAAGTCAGCTTTCATGAGCCACAAGAACCCTTGCTTATTATATCTATAGAAAAATTCATTATGAGTTTAACACTTAAATTTTTAGTACATGGCTGATTTAAGGTCTGGAGACTGTGTTTCTGCCAAAGGAAAAGAGTAATGTTTGTTTTCTTCTGGCTGCAGGTCAGTTTGCTTCTAGCGATGGTCTCTGTTGACATGGGATTAGATTCAGAACTTTTCATCTTCACTGAGAAACGTCTTCTGACTTTGGACGGGGTCTTTGACGCCAGCTTGTCTCCATCCCCAGCAGTTCCAATAGTGTGTCCCTAAGGAGCACCTCTGTCCTTGAAGTGACACTTTTCCCTCTTGGACTCTGTCAATCCTGGCATGACCCTGGCAAGCTCCTTCTAATCCTTTGTTACCTGTAGAGGTGAACTCTGTATCCTGGGCAGTAGAGTGTGTTTCTCAGTGCCTGGGTGGGACCTCACAAGGCCTGTGGCTCCTCAAAATCAGGACTTTTGAACCAGGTGTGCCTCTCATTCACTCAGCATTTATTAAGTACTGCTATTGACAGGCACAGCGCTTGGCTCTGGGGACCTAATGATAGCTATGACATGGAACCTTCCCACAAAGAAAACTGTAGTCAAGAAGAGATGGATAAGTTAAGTGCCTCAGTGGAAGCGCTTGCTGGGCACACTGCTGTCACTGAGAAGACAGTGATTACCTCTGCCATTCCTTAGCCTTTCTTGAGTTTGCTTGACCCAAGCCTCGGGTACTTGGCACCTCAAATCCTAGAAGCACGTCTCCAGTTTCCACAGAACTGCTTAACAGAATCTCCAAGAAGAGTGGTAGGAGTCAGTGAGGGTGAGGATTAGCCAGTGGTGACAGAATTGGCAGCACAACAGGCCCGTGTTGCAGTTTGGAGAAGTGCTTTCTTTCCATCAGGAAGTCACAGCAAGTTGGAGAGTCTTGTAAGTCTTCTCCGACACTTTGTGGTGTGATTTCCCCATTTCTGCTCACTTGCAGGGTGGAACTGCTGGCCAAGCCTTGGTTGGCCCAGAACCTCTGGTTCCAGCTCTTCAGAACAGGAGGGTCAACACCTGCTGGGGTCCCAGTGCGGTAACAAAGCACTCTTGAATCCTCAGCATGCACCAGATTTCCTGTCCCACTTCATCTGTTAGTATACCGAGTCACAGAAAAACTTCTGGGAGAGCCCAGGACACAAACTTAGAGGTCCCTGTCTGGATCAGGACATTCATACTGCCTCTAGGGAATGAAGTGGGGAAGGTCTCCAACAGTTATATTGACAGAAAAAGAAGAGTTGGGGCCAATTTGGATTCCCAGTGGATCCAGTTATAGAAGCAAGTACCTTCTATGGGGTACAATGTGATGGGGGACAATGTGACAGCTCCCTGGAAAAGAAGCGTGTCCGGGCATGTAGGGAGGAGAGAACAGAGGCTTGATAGCAGGTTGGATTGTCTTCAGAGGAACAGACATTTTGATACTGGTAATCTTTCCTACTTTTTGACTGTTCTGAGGATAGTAAACATTTTTTAATAGGACAGAACTCTAAACTCCTAACTTTTAGTCACTGAAGTATGGCCATAATTTATGTATCTGGAATTTGTGAAGCATCAGTTTCTACCTAGCATTTTCCCTATTAAAATTTCAGGTTCATCACCAAAAGTGCTTTATTGCCTTCCCCCTTACATCAAGGTAATCCCTGTTGGTTTACAGGGATTATCATACTCTCATACTCTATGTTCAGATGAAACTCTGCCTGCTTGTGATCGTTCCTGGGTCAAATTGCCATTGAATTTGCCAGGAACTAAGAAATCAGCACTTTTGTTCCCTGAACAAAAACTTGTGAGTAAATTTTACTGGTTTCTTTATTTTAAGTGGTTGCCAAAAAAGAACAGTGTGAATTATTGTTAGTTGATAATTTATATTTGCTCGGTGCACGCCATGTTAGGCTGGGTTTGGGGCTCCTGAGTGCTTTACCTCTGTGCTTTCTTCTGTTCTCATGGTTCTTATGTCACCTGCATGAGTCATTTCATTTTCCCCTGCCCTTTTGTCTGCTTGGTCCTTTAACTTAAGGGTTCTCTGAGGTATTTACCAGTATTTCTCTTGGAATCCTCAACATCAGTCCATCAACCAACTCTCAAAGAACCATTCTTTGAGATCTGACGGTTCTCTAGTTCATAGGTACGCGAGTTTAGTATTGATTCTTGGCCACTCTCTCCCCACACCACAGCTTTTTCAGGTCCCCTCCATCTCCACTCAAAGCAATGTTACCCATCTGTCACGGTCCACTTCATGTGGAGGAGGTCTTCCCTGACTTGTCAGATGAACGTGGGCAGCTGACCCCTAGTTGCTCATTTATACCACATGAGTGACTGTGCTCACCGAAGGTCTGTGTAATGTTTTGATGCCAGTTATACTGATGTCGTAGTCATGCAATTTAATTAATAACATACTGGTAAACCACTCATGAGAAAAGCGAATTGTTCTATGAAAACAAAAGGTGACTACTTTGCAGGGGGACGTTACTTTTAAAGGAAATGAAGTCAAGTTAGGTTTGGGCAGGATAACTCTAGAAGATGAGGGGTGGAGGGCTCCACCTTCACAGGAGTCGGAGTTCTCCCTCTGCAGTAGAGAAACTGGAAATTCTAGAGACTGCATTACGGGTGAATTTTTGCAAGGAAAATAATATAGAACTCTATAATCAGCAGAAAAGATCTTATTGGCCCTAAATCAGAAGTTTGGTGGCTCTCAAAAGTATTGTTTACAGCAAATAATTGTGGGTTTGGACATGGGTGGGAAGTCATAGTAAAAGTCATAATGTGAGTTGTCAGTTTTAAGTGCTATCCATTGGCTCTCAGTCATTCTGGCTGGGGAATCAGTGTTCTTATTCTACCTCCCTCTTTTTTTTTACCGTCTCTCTAATTTTTGCTAGCTGTAGCTTTTCTACATTGTCAAGGCATACGTATAACTTTGACATTCTCTCGTCACGTAATCCCAGTTAGTCTTAGTCCTTCCATTACGTAGGCTCAGTGCTCACCATCAGTCTTGCTGCCGTAGGTTTCCCAGTCACCCCTTGGCCGGGAGAAGTGTGTGTTTTTGTAGATTCAAGAAAGACTCAAGGAATATAGTTCCCACTCTGTTACTCTTGGTTGGCAATTGACTGGGTGTAAAATTCCAGTCGACTTTCTCTCCTTGGGAATTTTGTAGGTATTGGTCATTTTTTCTGCTAGCATTGAATTTTATTGTGGAAATTTTCAAGATTCAATCCCTCTTTTAAGTGATTTGATTTTTTTTGCCAGGTTGCTGAAATCCAGAAATCTAACCCTCCAGGTCTCTCTTGGCACTGACTGTTCAGGTTCACTTTTCCCTGGGGTACACTGTGCCCTTTCAGCATTTTAATCCTTTTATCTCCCAGAAACATCTTGAATTTTATTTTTATGTAATCTTTGTGATCAAATCTTTACATTTATGTTCCGTTTCATGTTAGTTTTCTTTTATGCATCTGTTACATCGTCCTTACTGTTTTCTGCAACTATCATTTTCTCTCTATTCCTTTTAACTTTTTTTGTTTCATTTCAGTTGTTCTATTTCATTTCTCTCCTTTTCATTCCTTACTATGTTTTTAGTGTGTCCTTTCTCCCTGTTCCTTCCAGTTTCGCCTTCATTTCTTTATGTTTTTTCCTTCCACTTCTTTCCTGAGCTGTGCTAGTAGATGTCTTCTCTTATCTGCCCACATCTCCCATAAGCTCTTGCAATTCTGCTTTGAGCTCTTGCTTCATAGTTTTCTTTTTTTAATTTTGCAAAATATTTTATTACAATCTTATCTCCTCCGTGGCATTTTTCCAGTGTATAGTCTTCGTCTGCCTTTTGGTTTTCTTGTTTCTTTCCTAATTTTCTTCTGGTCATATCTTTATATAGATCCTGTGTAGATTTCATTTTTATAACTCATCTTTAAATAGGTGAGATTTTTAGGGACCAGCTGTTTGCAGGATGCTTGTTTAGGGAGGTGCCAAGCCTGTGTCCCAAGCTGGCTGCAGTTCTCATGATTTAGGGTTCTGGGTGAGTTCATTTACCCTTTATTTTGTCCAGCCAATAGAGATAGGCATCTGTGAGCTATTCCACAATGCAAAGCCTGTGTTCTCCAGTGCCAGAGACCAACTCTGTGAGGCAAATATGGTTTCTCATTTAGCCCCACCCCCAGGCCCAAGGAAGTTCCTGTCATCCAAAAACAAGGATCTGTTTGGTCCCAGAGGGGGTGCCCTTTCACTGCAGGAAGCGTACTTTTGTAGGTCTTTCTGAGCTTCGTAGCTCCCATGTCCTCTTCCCATAGCATTCTTTCATCGCTTCCTTCTCGAAAGGAGCCCTTGCTTACGCTTCCTCCTCTGGACAGCTTTTCCCTGTTTTGAGGCCTAGGATTTGGGTTATCTTCTAGTTTTGTTGAAAATGGAGTTTGCGTTTTTATTTCTCCTTTTGCACTTAGATACATTTTGAATAGCATTTAAAAAGTATGACTTAATGATAATGTTCAAATCAGAAGTCTTAACTGGCGTTTTTTGTTAACCAACCACTGGTCCCCATGATAATCTATATTAGGCCTTCCACTACACCGTTCCGTAAAGCCTGTGCCACCACGCTGTCATCATCTTCTAAAACAGGGAACATGCTACTCAGACTTAATAACAGCCTTTCATTCATGCAGCATGACTGATCTGCCATGGGCACTGCCCTAAGCCTAGGAGACAAAGCCTGGAAGAATTCATACAAGAATATTGACAAACCAAAGGCACGTCTTAAAATGATTCCATGTGGACTAGCAGAAAGGGATGGCTGAGGGCAAAACAGAGTCTGGGATCTTGTGGGAGTGTGGGGGTACAGGTGGGACGTGAGCCCTAGATTCAGCCAGACCTCAGTTCAGTGCTCAGTTTCACTACTAATGCACTGGCATGGGGACAGTTTATTGACTTGTACTGTATCAGTTTTCCCATATATAAAATGAAGGTTACATTAACTGTCTCACACTGATGTTGTGAAATTAAAATAAGTTACATATAAAATGCTCAGCACATAGTAGATGCTCAACAAGCACTACTTCCCTCTGAAGAATGGGTTTGTTAAACAAGAGAAATGCATACTAGAGCATTGGTATAGTGACCTTTTAATTTTATTGTGAAATTTACATAAGAGTTTACCATCTTCATTTTTAAGTATACAGTCCAGTAGTGTTAAAGACATTCACATTTTTGTGCATCTCATTTCCAGAATTTTTCATCTTGCAAAACGATACACATTAAAATAACTCCTTCCCTCAGTCCCCGGCAGCCACCATTCTACTTTCTGCCTCCATGATTTTGACTACTAAGTATCTCATACAAGTGGAGTCATAGCACATTTGTCCTTTTGTGTGCGGCTTCTTTTGCTTAGTGTAATGTCCTTAAGGTACATCCACGTCATAGTATGTGTCAGACTTTTTCTTCCTTTTTAAGGCTGAATTGTATTCTGTTGTACATATGTACCCCATTTCGTTTATCCATTCATCTATCGATGGACATGGATGGGCGATGATAATGTAATGAATGCCACCATTATTTTAGAGCCCAGTGTGTGTCAGGCACCACATGAGGTGCTTTACACAGATTTTCTCATTTAGTCCTCACCACTATCCTGGAAGGAAGATGAAGCATTAAAAGGATAAGTTGCCCAAAGTCATCAGCCAACAAACACCAGCGCTAAAATTTAACCGTCTGTCTGTCTGACTTCAAAGCCCGTGCCCTTAGCTGCCACCTTCCTGCTTTGAGTGTAGCCAGCCACCTCTACCTACCACTCTCTGCTTATGGAAGAGATTCATGTTATGATGTACGAGGCGTGAGGGAAACCCCTGAGGTAAATGATCGAGGGGCTCAGGTGTCTGCCGTGAGTCCGGAGCCGGTGTCAGGTCTGACAACCCTGCTGGTGCAGTACGGCCTGCGAAGTCTCCTTTGGGGCCTCACTAATGACCGCTGGGTGCTTTAACCCTTATTTTTGCTTCTTCTTTAGGTGCACTACATCCTTCAGGAGGTGGTGATGGGGGGAATGGTGTTGGAAACAAACATGAATGAAATCGTGGCTCAGATCGAAGCTCAGAACAGGCTGGAGAAATCGGAGGTGAGCGCACAGCTGTCCTTTTGCCCCGGCGGTTGAGAAGACCAGGGCAGGAGGAGGAGTGGGTGCATGTTTGTTGGTTTATGTTGCTCTGGAACCTTAGGGATGTTTACACTCGCCTCCTTCCTTTCCTGATCTGTAAAAGCACATCGATTTGAAGGCCAGGTAAGAAGGAGGACTAAAAGTATGAATAGAAAAGCCAGCTGACATGGGCAGGCGAGCAACTTCTGGCGTGGGGGCGATGGCCCATGTTTGTGTTGTTAATTCCTCCTCTCAAGCCACACATTCCCTGCAGGAGCCCAGAGTCTCCTACTCCAATTCCTGTGTGGTTTCCTGGTTTGTGCTGTATGAGTCTGACCTCGCAAGAGCTGTTTCTCGTGGTGTCTTCCAGACCTCAGAGTTGCCAATTTCCTTGTTTCCAGTTAGCCTTAGAAAAGCTACAGTAGAGTTTGGACAGGGTTTGAAAATAGCATCCCTAGTCCACCCCCACGTGGTTCTGGCTTGACACAGATGCTCACAGTAAGTCTGTTCTATCCCCCTGAGGTCCCTGTGTCGCCTTCATCAGCCTTACCAGGGAGGGGAGGTGCCAGGGGTGCATGTTCACACACACGGCGGCGCCCACCAGACCCCTGCTTTAGTTATCCAAGCGTCTTCAAGTGCTTCCTGGCTTTGCGTAACGGAACTTGATCTTGCGAAACCAGGAATTCTTTCTGTGAGGACTAGCAGTCCTGCTGAAGAAGCTTTTCCAGACCACAGCTATTGTGGCAAGTGTAGTTCTTCTAGAAATGCAGGCTGGGAAGCTTCCAGGAATAATAAGTGAGTCAGAGGCAACGGGTTTGGAAACCAGAAGAAATGAAGCCTTGCTGGCTGAGGGTAGAGTTGGAGTTGCTGCTCTCAGAAGGTAGGTGGTAAGGAGGAAGGGAAGTGGTTTCGAGGGAGTCCCTGTCCACTTCTGCGCACCAGGGCTGAGCCTGAAGGATGGGGGCTGAGCGTACACACCTTTGTCCTCGGTGTTTGTTACCAGTCCCTCTGTGTCTGTGGGTGCCCCTGCCTTCTGTGTGTCCTTCCTCCCATCTTGTTGCCACATGACATTTTGAAATCCAGTGCTTTTCCATCTCACATTATTAGCTGGCGAGCAGTCCCCCTAAGCCATGATGGTGACATTCTTTTTTCCCTTGAAGAGTTTCCCTGTGACTACACTTATCTATGAGAGTCTTTAATCTCTTGAGGAAAGGGTTTGGTTTGGTTTTGTAATTTGAAAACTGCCCCTGATACCGAATGTGACTTGGTCAAACCATCTCAGGTTATTTCAGCAAAGCATTTATTGAGCACCTGGCTAGCAGGCACCGCTAGGTGCAGGGGCCATAAAACTGGGTAAGCCACAGCTTCCTTTAGTAGCACAGGGTTTGGATCCCTATCCCATGTTCTCCATCTCACCCAAAGATGATTTTGTTAGCTGCCTTCGAGGAACAGAGGAAAAAGCAAAAGTTGTGCTGTGTGTGCTCAGGTTGGACATGTTCTAGGCCTCCTTCCCTGGTGTTCTTTAAGCATGAAGCAGGTGACACGGAAGGTTTGTCTCACAGCCACCTCTCATTTCTCTGCAGGGTGGTCTCTCAGCAGTCCCCGCCCGGGCTGTGTCTGCTGTGAAAAACATCAATCTGCCAGAGATTCCTCGGAACATCAACATCGGTGACCTCAACATCAAAGTCCCCAACCTGTCCCAGTTTGTCTGAGAGTTGAAGACTAGGCTGAACTGGGGTCCTCGAACAAAGCAAAGCCAAGTCAATTCCACAGCAGAACCCACTCTGAGCCTTAGAAGTCAAGCCTTGGGCCCTGAGCCCTGCTGTCCTGGAGCAGAGAAGGGCGTCCTCTGTCACCGCCGGCGTGTGCTCCGTTCCCACATGTGCAGCCTTACCGGTCTCTGACACACATGGTCACTGCAGATGTGAGGGGGCCCTGGCTTTCCAGACGCGGGTCAGTATATCCAGGCCACTCATACCCTCTACCATCCCGATGCAACTACCCCGGGAGGGAGCTGTATTGAGAAGCCCCCCTGCTTCCCAGGACCCTACCAGTGGACCTTCTCGGACTCGAGTCTTCTTCCTTAGCACCATGAGGTCTGAGGTCCTAATAGCATTTACTTTTCTGGTGAGGTCATAGCTAGAAAAGGCTGACCCATCGGACCTGGGGATGTCTGAGTGGCAGACATGAGAGCAGGATCTTATGAAACCAGAGTGGCCTACTGGCTCTGCTGGGTTGATAACCCGAACCTTTCTCATAGCCGAGATTCCTGATCACCTCCTCCTACAGAGTCCATCTCCCTACTTCCAGCATCTTGACTCTGCTCTCACAGGTGTTTATATCCAGATCAAAGCCTGGTTCATGCCCACCACATTTCTGCTGATGAGGAGAGCAAACCTCGCAGCTGTCTCTGTAGCACAGCCGAAGGCGTCCCACTCGGGAGAGGCCCCTTGTCCTGTAGAAGCGAAAGCTGACAACATTTGAAGCATCTCAGAATCTACAACTCTTTCCAAATTTCAAAATACATTTCGCGCCTCAGTTGCTGTGTTATGAATGATGAGTCCAAATGGGAAACCCACCACCAGCTTTGGAGTGTGAGAGCCTGGGCTGGTGTCCCCCATTCCAGACCTGGCACAGGGAAAGGTCGGGGGTCACAGAAGGTGTGCTGGCTGAGACTGGTGCAGGGTAGCATCTTCTCTTCACCGTGCATTGTCCCTCCCAGAGCTCTGCTATGGGTCCATCCTGTCCCCCTTGGGTGACATTCTCACAGAGCCAGCTTTGGAAGGTTGTGCATTCACAGCTGATAAAGAGTCTTTCCCATGGATGATTGAGAGCTAATCTCAGAGTAGTGCCCATTGCTCCTGCACCGCCTTGAAGCCAGGTCTCGGAGCTGGTGTTCAGCTCACTGCACCTTCATGCCACCGACTGGCCAGGTCCCCAGACCTTTCTGAGGCTCCCCAGTACTCTCACAGAGCCCATCTGAGATGGGCCCAGCAGGACCAGGTGTCCGGACCACATCTCTTCCCGCTTTGAGCAGTGTTTCCTGTGGTTGGCAACTTTGCTCAGGCAGCCTCTTGTCCTCAGTCTTTCAGATCCCTGTCGACCTCAGAGGTGGGCAATAGTTCAGAAGCCTTCTTGTGTTGGAGGAGGGAAACTTAGGCGAATGTATCTGATGTCTCACCTCTGATGGCTTTTGAAAGGTTTGAATTTTTTTTACAGACATTTCAGCACATTCGCATCCCTCTCACATTTGCTGAATGTGAAGTAGGAACAAAGGGAGGAAACTGATGTTTCTTTTGCACCTACTGGAGGGTGGAACGAGCAGGATCCTCCTGTGGTCCTTAATGCAGACATTGTCATCTCCACTTTCCAGGTGAAGAAGGGCTCAGAGAGGTCAGGTAACAGAGGGCTCAGAGTTGAAACAGCCTGCCTGCCTAACTTGTAAGTCTTTATTTTTCCCCCACTGCTCAAGATGTCTCCTCCCAATTCTTTTTATAGATAAGGAAATTGAGTCTCATAGGGGTTAAGTAGCTTGTCACAAATTGTCATAAAAACAGGGTTGGTTTTCTGAGAAAGCCAGTGACACTGTCTCAGAGTGTAAGAGCTGGAGGACCTCTAAGGAAATGGAAGCCCTGAGTGTTAGGTGTGTCACAAAGGTTAGAGGGTCACAAAGTTAGAGCTAAGTCATTTTTCCTGATTGGTTTTGTGGTTTAGTGCATTACAGCAGAAAACCACATGTCCTGGGTTCCTGGGGTAGTCTTCAAATGTTTTGTCTGCTGGAAACCAGTACCACTGCTGGTCCTATAGACTCCCAACAGTGGGCACCCAGCACCACCCCTCCCACTGCCTCTAAAAATGGCACACAACTTCAGTCTGGTTTTATATTTGGGAAACTCAGTCATTGTTCATTTATATTTGGAAAAGCCACAATCATTGTTCATTAACACTTGAGGCTGCCTGCAAATCTAGCTAGATTTGTTGCCTATCAGCAAAGCATAGACTTTTTGTAAGTGAAGAAAAATCTTCATCCTGCTTTTGGAGAGAGGTACAGATATTGCTGCTGGTTATGACAGTAGGGGCTGGGTCTGAATTGGGGAGCCCTGGGCCCTGGATGGTTTACACAGAGCATTCCTGAAGTAGTTCAGAACACTGGGTTTTCAGTACTTGCCACCACTAATTAAAAATCTGAAGTTCTGCCGTCATGCAGTTTCTAAGTGCCTGGTGAGGCCAGGCTCAGTTCTAGGCACTGAAGGTTGAAAAACAGAAACACGGCTGTGCATCCTGCTGTGTCTCCGAGCACTTAGATCGAGCCTGGCTGGCAGCCCGAATGTGTGGAGCCCAGAGGCAGTGACTTCATGTTATATGGAATATTTAAAGAATAGTAGCCCATTTCCCACCCCAAGCTGACCCCATCATGTCATGCTCAAACAGTCTATCTTAGTTCAAACTGCTATGACAAAAATATCATAGACTGGGAGGCTTAAACGACAAACATTTCCCGCAGTTCTGCAGGCTGATCAAGATCAAGGTGCCAGCAGATCTGGTATCTAGTGAGGACCTGTTTCGTAGTTGGCTGTATTCTTGTTAAGTCCTCCAGTGGCAGAAAGAGAAAGCTCTGTCCCCTTATAAGGGCACCAATCCCATTATGGAGGCTCCACCCCATGGCCTCATCCAAACCTAATTATCTCCCAAAGGCCCCACCTCTAAATACCATCACAGAGGGGGTTAGACTTCCACGTCTGAATTTGGGGGACAAAACATTTAGTGCATACAGTGCACCTAATTGCCCACCTTTGCTCTGAGTCTGGTCATAGCCCTGTGCTCGTCACATTGAGCATGGAATCAGGATACTGTGCCTTCTGTTACTCAGGCCTCTGCCACATAACAGCCAGCCCTCCCTCCCCACCACCTCCACCAAGCCACCAGCTTTATCAGAAGAGAAGCCAAAGAGAACTATGGCTGAAATCCGGCTGCCGGCTAAATCTCATCCTACGGGCCGGTCTTTCCTAAGGTTTTCCTTAATGTGGCCACCTGTCCATAGCTTTCCAGCTAGGTTGCAGCAGTGAATGGCAAAGACCAGGAGTGATTGCGATGGCCAGGATGGAGAGCCACTTAAGTAGAGGCCCAGAGGGTGTTGACTCTAGCAAACATCCTGGTCTTAAGCCTCCCAGGTCCTCTGCCCTACCACCCGGAGAGTGTCCTCACTGTGGTCATTGTTAACCTAGTGCCCACATAACACTCGTACACCAGCATGTGGTCCGTGCTCGCAGGCGCCTATTGGCGTCCTTGTTGTCAAGACTCCAGCCTCTGGAACCCTGGAGGGTTCTGCGTCTGTGACCTCCTGGCAGCAGCTGGCAGATAGCAGACAGGTCCCCTTTAAGGAAATAGTTCCATGAAAACAATTAATCTTTTTCCAAAAGACTGTAAATTCTTTCTTATTTCGATGATTGAATGTTTTTAAAAGGAAATACACACATGTAATTCAAAAATTAAGATCATAAAAAGCTATTCAGCCAGACCCTCACTGTATTCCCCCAAACCTCCAAGCCCCCTGTCCCTGGTAGAAACAAGTGTTGTCTGTTTAAAGGATTAAGAAACAAAGTTCCTGGATTTTTATAAACAAAGTCCCTGAGAGTGTTTCTTCAACTGTAAGGAGCAGGGACCTCCTAAAATCCCATGTGAAGTAGCACCCAACCCTCACTGCCGGTTCTTTCCTTTTCTTGTGCCCCGTAATGTACTGTATGTTTGGGTTGTAGTTACCGTCTGTTCCCTGCTGGGATATATGTCCCTCAGGGGCAGGGGTTTATCTCTTATCTCTTGGTCAGTGCTATATCCCGGTGATTATGGGCAGTGCCTGGTACATAGTATTCAGTAAATAACCCGAATGAGTGAATGATTGAGGCAAACAGTAGTCATTCTTAGAGTAAGTCACCTTGTGCTCTGCAGGGCAGTGCACTCAGCGTTCAGAGAGTCAGGGCTGCGGCATTGGAAGCAGCAGGTGGAGAGGGGTCAGGTGATGGCCTGTGGAGGATGAGGTAGAAGAGAAAGTGGAGCCCAAGTGACTAGAGGACCAGTGAGGGTGTTGTTAGTTGAGAGAGAAGGAGATGGTTTCGGAGAGAGGAAGATCCAGAGACTGGATGTGGATGCATAGCTTGGAGTTGCCTGAGGCCGTCTGGGATGTCTCCTGCCTGCTGGGAACCTGGGAGTAGGCAGGAGGGAATGGGTGTCCATCCCGGAGAGATGGTTAAAGCCGTGGGGGTGAGCGACAAGGCCATGGCATGAGAGGAAGAGATTGAGGACCCAGCCTGTGGGCAGGGGAATTGAGAGGAGAGTCTAGACAGTGGAGGGACTTCAAGTCAAGGTGGACATGCAAGAGGAAGGGGCCCCTGCTGAGAGGCACTGGGGAACTGAGAAGAGAGGACCTCTCTTGGGCTTGCAGTCGTCCCCACCAGGCCCCCCCAAGCGAGGCAGTGAAATGAAGGATTGGTTCTGGCCGAGTGGTGGGATGAATCCAAACCTCGAGGTGTCTGTATCCAAGTGTGAGTCATGGTTTTTGGAATATCAGTGTCATCCCTGAAAGGATAACTGCTACCTCGGGGGTTGTTGGGGCTAATGAGAACTGATGTAGGTCACAGAAGATCTCTGTAAACATTGGATGCTACTGCCATTGGGATTTTTGCAGAGGGAAAGGGAGTCGACTTAGATGTAACAAGCCTGGAGAAGTTGGTGGTGCTGGGAAGGGAGACAACGGTATGTTGCCAAGGAGATGGGGGAACCAGGTGGGTCGCAAAGGAGCGGGTCTTCAGGGGGATGATGGGAACACCGGCTGCTGGCCTGGCCTCACCAGTGGGGTTCCATGCCCGTCTCTAGAGGCTATTATTGGACAAAGCTGCAGGTGAAGTGGTAGAGTCTGGAGGGAGAAGCTTCCCTGATAATGAGTTTGAAGACAGAAGCGCAAACTCATGACTGGTACCACCAGAAATGTGTGGAACACAGCCCGGAACGCCCTTCTCCCAGAGTGAGCCCGAAATCAAGACATCCTGCAGGCACAGTGCGGTGTGAGGACTCAGCCAGGTGAGGGCCTCTGGCCAAGCAGGCCTGGTTGAGAGTTGGGGTCCTGTAGGGCATTCCACACTTCCCACTAAAAATGGTATCTTTCTCAAGAGCAAACTTTAACGTGTTTCTCCAACTCAAGACATCAGCTTGACCTCCTGAGAGCACTTGAAAGCAGGAGTGCTCGCTTGCCTCCTAGCAGTGCCCTAGGCATCCCTCCGGGCCTTCAGGAGGGCACAGTGAGGGCTGTCTTCCCGCTGATGACAATGAGGACCTAACCTGCGGAAACTTTTCTTGGCACAGGTTGATGGCTTGAAGCGGTCCCTCCCCGCGGTGATTTCAAAATATTAATCAGCATGGTTCAGGCAGTGACCGGTCAGAGTGGAGGTACCAGGTGGGGGTGGGGGTGCCTGATGGTCCCTGTTGGTTCTTCCATCAGAACCTTGCCTCTCCTGAGGCAACAGAGGAAGAACCCAGGAGGCTGCCACATCTGGGACAGCTGCAGTTCAGGCCTTCACCATCCCGGGGGTGGCCGAGATAGCTTCCATTGGTTGCACATGTGGCCCGGTGAGTCAGCGCGCCTCCTCCAACTCAGGTACTGTAGTGGGAGGTACAAGGGGCCTCTAATATCCCATCTCTGGACCCTCACAAGCTGGCAATGAAGCTAGAGGCTGGAGAGCCACAGCCCAGGGCACTTCCACTGCAGAAGACCATGGCCTTTTGCCTGGCAGCCTGGGAGTGAAGCTTTCCTCTAGCCTCTCAGTTCTGGCACTTTGCAGTGGATCCCTGTTCGGACCCTCTCCAAGCCCCATGGTGGCTCCCAGCTGGCTCAGGCTACACGAATCTCACTCTGGCTTGAGTAGCTGTAGGCTGAAACTGCAGCATGTATAGCCTGGGACATAGTCCTCTTTGTTGAGAAGTGCTCGTCTAATGAGGCAAGCTGGGATTCCAACTGCCAGCTGTAAGCCAGCTTTTCTGGAATCTTCTTTGTGTGTCTGGAGGTTTATCTGGACCTGCTCCTCAGCATCAGTGCATGAGACGTGGTTCCCTCTCGGAGGATGGACTGGGCGTTCCGGCATTTCTGCTGAAGTTCCTCCTCATGAGTTCTCAGCCTCTACTGTCTCTCTCCACAGCTGGGCCCTACCTGGGCCCTTGGAAATGCCAACCAAATCATCAAACTGTTTAAAGTTCACACACGATGTTACAGGATTGGAAGAAATCTCTGGGTCCAAAACTCTGTGCCAAACAGGCGAGCATCACCATGACACTGGCGGCCATCGTGCTGCGCCTGGCACAGGTTGACAGCCTAAAGCCAGCCCTCCCTGCCAGGCCCTTCCCTGAGTCTCAGTGCTTGGGGTACAGCCCTTTCCTATCACGTCAGCCAACTCCCAACTCAGCTCAGGCCCTGAGCTGCTCTGGTCTCACAGCCCCAGAAAGCCACAGCCTTCTCTGTGATCTCTGGCCCACGTGTCCTCATAGGTGCTTTCCTCTGAGCCTGTAATCCCCAGGTTTCCTTGAGGAGGCCTCATGTCCCAAGTGGCAACTTGGGATAGTGCCTGGTCCTGTATGAACTGAGTAAAACACTAGTGTTTACCTTGTCCTTACTGTCTGGTCTTTCCCACCCCACCAGGCCCCTCCACAATCCTCCCAGCTGGAAGGGATCCCATGTCCTCAGCCCTCAAATCTTCACAGTAGACAGAGCTGGTGTTGGGGGTACAGAATCCTCTGAGCTGGTTTTGGAGTCGAAGAGACCTTCTGGGTTAGCAATCTCAGTTCATTCATCAAAAGAAAGCCACTCTTCACCTAATCTCACCACCACCCTGTGAGGCAAAGTGCTGTTATTATCTGTAAATGAGGAATAGGCACAGAGAAGCAACTGCTCAGAGTCGCTTAGGTGGTATAGAATGGTCACAGCCAGATACAAAGCCTGACCCCTAATGGATACTACCAAGCCTGCGTCAAAAAGTACCAGTGCTGGACATGAGTCTGGCCTGACCCTTCCCGAAACCCTTTGCCAGATGCAGACTGCAGGCACCCCCAGAAGCCTGGCGTGGCTTCAGTAACCACCAGGCCTATGGCCCCATTTCTGTGGTTAGTCTTGGGGACTATGTTTTATACAGATCTGTGTCAGAAGGAGGATGACACCTCCAGGGCTGGCAGGTGTCTTCCCAAGACAGCTTGGAGCACTTGGGGCTCAGTGGGACGGCGGAGCCCCAAGCCTCCTGAGGGGCTAAAGAGAAATTTAGGAATGCCGTAGACTGAGGTTCCGCTGGTCAGTGAGATGTGGGGTGGGTGGGAGTGGAGAGGCGGAGAAGCCTCTGGGCTGAGAAGGGGCCACACTGTTCAGTATCTAGGGTTTCAAAGAAGAGAATTCTAGAAAAGGTCTCAGGCTGCCAGAGGGAGGAAGCCCTTGGTAGGCAAGATAGGTTGGAGCAGGTCTCCCAGGTATTGGGAAGGTAGGACCCCAAGGGCAGGTGGGAAGAACACATGATTTTCTCTGATGCTGGAGGCTGTAGTGCGGGTGTGGGGTGCTGGGATGTGTGCCTTAATTTAGGTCAGTGGGTGGAGGCTGCCCTGGAAGAGGCTGAGGGGGCTCAGGAGGGCTCCTTGGCCTGCTGGATGTAGTGGGTTGAATGGTAGCCCCCAGAAAGATACATCCACATCCTAACTCCCAGAACCTGTGAATGCGACCTTATTTAAAAAGAGTATTTGGTGTAATGAAGTTAAGGATCTTGGGATGAGGTCATCTTGAAGTATTCAGATGAGCCCTAAATCCAGCGACAAGTGTCTTTATAAGAGGCACACAGAGGAGATGGCCCCGTGACCACAGAGCTTGAAGTGATGCAACCACAAACCAAAGACCACCTGGAACCAGAAGAGCCGGAGGAGCCCTTGAAGGATCCTGCCCTAGAGCCTGGCCCTACTGGCACCTTGACTTCATGCTTCCTGCCTCCAAATGGCAGGAGGGTAACTTCCTGATGTTTTTAAGCCACCCTGTTTGTGGTACTTTTGTTACAGAGCTGAGCTGCCAGGTGGCCTCGGTGGGCTCAGGCTGGGTGGACAGAAGGGAGGCCGCAGAGAGTGACAGATGGAAAAGGTTACAGGAGGGAGGTGGGCAAGTCCTCCAGAGCTGGGGTCCAGGAGAAGGACCCAGGAAAGGGCTCTTTCAAGTGGTGACAGGGCTCTGAGAAGGAACGTGGGATGGGTGGCTGAGGAGGCCGATGGGGAAACCCCAAAGCTAGGGATTCCTGAGGAAAGGCTGATGCCCCGTGGAGAGGCTGGAGGGGACCTGAGCAGTGCCAAGCTGGTCAAAGAGCTTGTCCCTGGAGGTATCGTTGCTGAGGCCTTCCTGCAGGCCAGTTGGTGGTAAACTGTCCACACGTGTTCATTCAGTCTCGCAGCAGCTCGTTGGGGGCCTGCTTCCATCTTACAGGTGTGGAAGGGGAAGACTCTGGGTTGCCCAGCTTGTGTCAGACCCTGACAGGAAGCCACCTGTCTGACTGCAAAGCCAGTCACCACTTGAGCGTCCTGCCCTGCCCTCGGAAGGCTCCCAGGGCTTGAGGTCAGTGCACTGGGGTGGGTGCTGAGGGAGCACTGGGGTGGGAGCCCAACCAGGGGTGCAGGGCTCACTCTGCCTTCCAGCCCTGGCACTCCATCTCAGGGACCTCTATGTCTCCTACTGGGCTCTGGGTCCATTCCATTCTGTCCCTTCTACAGTCTGGGCCTAGCTTAAATCAACAGACCCTATCTCACTTCCTGCCTCACCAGGATGGCTTGCTGTAAAAGATGCTCTTTGTCTTTTTTTTTTTTCCAAAAAATGTGTTTTTAATCAATTTTATAATAAAACCCAAACTGAATTCTTGAAAACAGCAGCAATACGAAATTAAAAAAAAATAATAATCTTAGCTCCCGGAAGTGCTGACTTCAGCACCACCCTCTCCAGCCCAAGAAGCAGCTCTGGTTCGGTTCCCTTCCTGTCCTTCCCACTATGCCCCCAGCTCCTGGTCCCCAAGCCTCCTAAATATCCCCTAACCAACCCTCCCTGAAGACCCTAGACCTCTGCCCACAGCTGAGTTCCTTCACCTCTGGAGAGCCTGCTTCCTCCCAGTTACTCTCCTTGCCTCCCTTCTGATCCCTGCCAAGCTGGTCCCCAAATCATCCCCAGAGGCTCCCTCTAGAAGGCATATTTGATTCCATCCATGACCTTTTCTTGGTATCCATAGAGCCTAAACTCCTTGGCATGGCATCTAGGGCTCTAGTGTGTAGCCCTGGCCCACCCCAGCCTCCACCCTACCGTGCACCCGGCCCCCTTACACTTGCATATGCTGATCCTTCTGCTTGGGTCACCCTTCGTCTACCTGTTCCACACAATCCTCAAGACTCACCTGAATACTTCCCTCTGTTGGCTGACCTGCCCTCACCCTCCCCAGGCACAGAGTGGCGTTCCTCCCGGCTCTCATGGCAGTCGTGTGGAACTTGGTTCATTTGTTCACCTGATAGGTGCCAAGTCCTATGCTAGGCACCAGGGCACAGTACAGGGGAAACAGTACAGACATCCCTGCTGCTGTTGACCGGGAGGACAGGAACCACCCATGTGTACAGAGAAGAGCTCTGGCCTGCAGATAGTGTGTGCTCCTTAAAAGTTAAGTGACTTGACCAACCAAATCCGTGAGTGGATAGCCATAACCCTTCCCACTCCTGGACAAGGGCTGTGCCGGCCTCAAAACTGAATCACACACTGATAGGTGCTCAGTTCTCAGAAACTGCTCCCCAGGGAGAGGGAAGAGTATAGGAAACAGGCAATGAGAGGTGAGGACACAGTGCTCAGGATCCTCCAGGCTCAGGAGCCTGTGAGTCTCCACCACTCCTGCCAACATCCACACTGTTTCTGATCTCATGGGGCGAGGGAGGGAGCCCTGTATAAGACTCCTTTTCCTAACCAAGGGACTCTGGCTTGCAGAGGGGACTTCAGGGAAAGGTTGCCATCGAGCGTCTGGTCCCCACTCCACCTTGACATCTGGCACTACCCCCAGAGCTCTGCCCAGCAACCTGGAGCAGGGCCAGCTAGGGTCACCAGGGGGCCCCAGGTGATACAGGGCAGCGTCCAGCCCCTACAATCTAGCCCTTACCCAATGCTTTCTTGTCTCCTTTTAAAAATAGTATTGTAATAGTTTTGGTGTGACTATAAAAATAATATATTTGTTCAAACAATTTAAAGAATACATAGGTGTCTAAGGACGAAAATGGTAGTCTCTTCCCCCTTCCTCCCCATTCCTCTGCATCAAGTCAACTTTAGTGAGGCCAGTTAGGTCACCATTTGGCATGTTCGTTCCTGCCCTGTCCCAACACTCACGACACTATACAAGTGTATAAGCGCTGAGAGAGTTCTTAAGAGGGTGGGATCATAGTAAATGTATTACTTTGGCACTTGCTTTTAAACTTGAAACTAGACTATGGATATCATTCCAAGGTAATGTATACAGAATTGTTCTAAGTCCTATGCAATGTTTCCTGTGGATGGATACTTTGGCTTTTTTTTTTTCCATTTCTTTTCTTTCTTTCTTTCTTTCTTTCTTTTTTCTTCTTTCTTTCTTTCTTTCTTTCTTTCTTTCTTTCTTCTTCTTTCTTTCTTTTCTTTTCTTTCTTTCTGAAATTGGCAATAAACCTCCTCCTGCACGTCCTTAGGTTCGAGTTGGATTTCCCTGGTTTAGGATCAATTCCCCAATGTGAGGTCACTGCCTCAAAGGGTATATACATTTGAATTTTTAATAGGTCTTGCCATTTTGCTTTTTCAAGTGGTCAGAGCAGTTCACAAGTGCTCCCTGAGCATCTGAAAATGCTGGTTCTCCACATCCTGGCCAGCTTTAGACATTATCAATCATCCAAACCTTTGCCAGTATCATAGGCAAAACTGACATCTCATTGTTTAGAAATTGTGTTCCTGAATATGACTAAGGTCAAATACCTTTTCATATGTCAGTTGGCTTTTTTAATTTCCTCTTCTGTGAATTTTGGTGTCTCATACTTTGCCTGGTTTCCAATTGTGGCATCTTTATTTTTAAAAATCTCCTTTTTGAACATTGTTGTTATTCTTTGTATTATGTGTTGCAAATATAGTCCAGTGTAATAGTTGTATTTTACCATGAAGTTTGTATATACTTAAATGATGTCTAACTCTTCATAACAGACATTTGAAAACATAATAAGAACAGTATAATGAATTCCCACTGTACCCGCCTCTGCGCTCCAGCTCCAGCCGTAATCACTATAAGGCTAATTCCCACCCCACACCCCCCATTATGAAGTTTTCCTTTTGTCATTGTGATCGTTTTCACAATGCAGGGATTTTTTCCTTTTGTGCAGTCAAATTTCTCAGTCTTTTTGTGGCTTTGGGCTTTGTGCAATACTTAGAAAGTCCTTCTCCAGAATTATTAACAAAACAGATTCTTCTGGCACTTCTACAACATGATTTATTCTGTTCTAAATAACAGTATTTTTTCATATGAAGGACCATAATTTATTTAATCAGTCCCCAGTTACTGAACATTAGCTTGTTTCCGATTTTCCCCTATTTTAAATCATGTTATAATGAGCAGCCAGACCTGATTTCCCCACCTCATCTGGATTATTTCAAAGCAAACCCCAGATAGCAAGTCATTTCATCCCTAAATATAAAAGTTTTAAAATAGTTACATATTAATGTAGTTAATCCTCCGGTCTTTTTGTCTTTCACTTTTAATTGCATTTACACTTTAAATAGACAGCATATTCACATGGTTCAACCCTCAAAAGAACAAAAGGCTACATTGAAAAATCTGTTTCCCACCTTGATTTCTAACTGCCTAGCTCCCTACTGTGAAGTAACCAGTGTTACCAGTTTCTTGGATATCTTTAGAGTCATCATACACCTGTGTTAGTGAATTATGTGCTTTTTCTCCTAAAAGTTAACATTGAAAATCTGCACCGGCTTTTATTAACATGTCTTGGGGGATTGTTCCATAGAGAGCAATACATACATTTCATTGCCTAGACGTACAAGAAGAGCTCAGTTACCCCATCTCTACTGCTGGACATTTGCTTCTTCCCAGCTACAGACAATGTGGCATTGAAAAGCCTTACAAACTCGTCATTTTGCTTTTGTGTGAGGATATCTATAGGATAAATTTCTAGAAGTGGAAGTGCTGAGTCAAACCGGATCTGTGTTTATATGATTGGTAAATATTGCTAGAATGGCTCCATCAAGGTGAGTCAGTGGGTGTCTCTGTCCTCCCACCCTTGCAAACATACTGTGTTGCCAAACTTTTTTTTATCTCTGCTGATCTGATACGTGAAGAATATAGTCTCTTTGGAGATAAAATTTCATGTCTTTAAAGAGTTACTGAGCATCTTTTCACATGTTCACAGGCCCATTTGTTTCTCCCATATCCATTACCTGTTTCTTCATATCTTTTGCCCATTCTCTCCCCCTTCAAGTCATTTTCAGTTCATATTAAAAGGATTTGTGGGAGCTCTTTATATATTAGAGAAATCAGCCCTTTACCTATGTTCTCCCAGTTTAAAGTTTGTTTTTCGACTTAGTAGTAAAGTGTATCATTGTTTTCTTTTTAGGCTTTAGGTTTTGTATAATATTTCGAAAGGGCTTCCCCACCCTAGGATTTCATTTCAATTCTTCCATGGTTCATTGGGTACTTAGAAAACATGATTCGTTTTTCATGATGGGATAGTAGTTCATCATATGGGAAGACCATAATTTATTTAATCAATCATCTATATAGCTGAACATTTAGGCTATATCTGAGTTTCCTGACTTATAAATAATAATGCAGTGAAAAGCCTTTTCCATAAATATTCTATTTCATCAGACTGAATTCCTTAAAGTAACTTTGTGTCCTCAAACTGCCCTCCAGAAGGTCAGGCTGCACTCTGCCAGGCAGCATGTTTACTCCTCTCCAATGCCCTCAGTGCCTAAGGCAGAGAGGCAGGAACGGGGGTGGAAGTTCCTCTCCTAGCCTGACTGAGCCTTTCCTTGGTATGGCAGCTAGAGAAGAGATTGTGTCAAACATGCCAGAGGAGGGGTCAGGCCAGATGATACTGGAGGGAGAGAGGGACGACCTCAGATCGACCTCAGATCGTTGTTGTTCCGGAGTCTCTCTCAGTCTGCTTACTCACAATTGCATGTTCCAATGAAGTGCAGCCTGGCTTTTACGAACCCAGCAGCAAATGAGGAAGGGGAAGCAAGACTGCTCATAGAAGGCACCCTGGCCCACACATAGTTTCCAAAGAAAGAACAAATGAAGTATAATAAATGCAGTCCATCAAAAAGCAACCGGTCTGGATCATTCAGTGCCGTGCTAACCTTGTCCCACAGATCCCCGATGGTGAGGAAGAGCTGATTTGTCTGGGTGATCTTAAATTCGCTGCTAAAGCTAAGAGTCTGGAAGGCATCTTGAAGGTTATGGTAGGCAGAATAATGCCCGCAAAGGGGAATTGAAGTTGCAGATAAAATTAAATTGCTATTCTATCAGCTAACCTTAAAATTGAGGTATTATCTTGTCTTATCCAAGTGTAATGGACAATGTAATCACAACCCTTAAAAGGTGAAGCGGAGGCAGGAGAAAAGTTAGTGCCAGACTGGTGCAATGTCAGAAAGACTGAAGAGGCTGTTGTTGGGCTGTGGAAGTGGTAGGAGCTGCAAGCCAAGGGATGTGGGTGCCTCCGGAAGCTGGAAAGGGCCAAAAACGGCCGTTCCCTGGGCATCCAGAAGAAAGCCCGGCAGACATCTTTAAATGTGGCCTAGTGAGACCCATCTTGGACTTGTTTTACGAAACTGTAAAATAAGGAATGTGCAGTTGTTTTGAATTTGTGTTAACTTGTTACAGCAGCCACAGGAATGGAATACTGATACCACCTGGCACTGCTCAGGAGAAAGGTGCTCAGAGGAGGGCCCTGCCTCTGGTAGCGGAATGCTGGTGAGAAGCCCTTGGCCCCGGCTCCCTCCCAGGATTTTTTTTTGCTAGGTGCGGGGCAGGTCCTTTTCTGCCTTCTGACCAGTGAGCCCCCACATTCACGGGAGTTAGCTTATTTCCCGGCGAGATTCAGTTATCCGGAACACCCATCTTGGAGTGGGGGAGGGTGCGCGATCTGGATGCATGGGTCTCTCCCCCACAACTCCAAGGGCCAAGTTCTGTGTCCCCCCCTCCCATGGCAGATGCGGTCCAGATGTGGAGGGGCGGGGCCCTGGGGCTGGGCCACAGGGGGACTTGGTCGGGGGCACAGGAGACCAGGAACCAAAGAGTGACTCTGGGCCCTGCGGGCCAGCTGTGGTGGTGGTGGTGGGGGGGGTGGGTCCCCACCCCTGGGGGCTCTGGGGTGAGCCAGCAGGCAAGGGAATCCGGGCGCAGCTGCAGCTGCCTGAAGGGGTTAAGCCGTGAGGAGTAGTGGTCGGGTCAGGTTACTTCCCTTTAAAAAGCCGGGGAAAGGAGGAGTCAGGTCCTCGTGGGGCCGTGCTGGTGCCTAGTAAGGCTGGTTGTCCCGAGAGGAGAGGAGAGGAGGCTCCCGCCGCCAAGGCAAGTGGAGTGCAGTGGAGGGGCTCGGAGGAGGGGGGCGCAGGAGGTTGGGGGGCTGTGGCCAGAATGAGGGGGGTATCCAACACCAGTGTGTGCAGGGCACCCCATGTCTGCTGCCGATGCCCCCTTCTCCGACTGGCGCACTGAGGCCCAGGGAGAGCCAAGAATTCCTTTGGCCAAGATCCTGTGGTAAGATCTCGTGGCAGAGTCAGGGCAGGGGACTTCCCACCTGGAGAAGTGGCACCCAGGGTGGGGTGGGGGCTGCTGGAGACTCTGGGGAGGAAAGGTGGGGTGACTTGGCTGGTGGGGACTGCGGCCGGGTGGTGGGACGAAAGGTACATGCGAGGTGACCCGCTGCAGGCTCAGTCTTGTAGTGAGTGGGGCGGAGCGGGAGAGGAAAGGAAATCCCTGGGGGTCTAAACAGCCCTGGCAGCAGGAAGTGGCCCAGGGGCCTCTTCTTCACCTCTGCAATTTTGCTTCTGTTCAAAGCCCTCCTCAGCCCCTCCGAGAGGAGGAAAGGGCGCTCCTGTTTTCAATAACCAGTTTTACAATCCTGCTGTCCCTGGCTCCTTGTACCCTCCCTATCAGGATGGGGGCTTTCCCATGGGGAACCAAGGCTCCAGGACGATGGGGCACTCCTCTGGCAGCAGGAGACAAATCAAGGTTCCCACTGCAGCCTGCCTTATTCTGGCGAGGGGTCCTCCAAACAGGGCCAGTGGGGTCCTTATGCTGCATCTCCAAACCCCAGCAGTGCAAAAGGCAGGGTGTGGGGTGCACGTCGGCCCTGCCTTAGGGTTTTGTGATTTGAATTCCCTCCTCCTGCCATCCCTGCCCGGGGACCACAGCAACCAGGCCCTGTTAGGTGGTGGTCAGAGCCCTGGGCCCAGATCAGAGGTCTAATTGTGGCTTAGTGTCTAAATGATCTGGAGCTCCCAGGCCTTGGCATATGCACCTGTAAAACTGGGGTCTTGGACCTGATGGGCCCTCAGGTCATCTGTTCTTGAGGCTGGACAGTAGACCTGTGAAGTGAGGGTGGGGAGGAATGTGGGCATGGCAAAGAGAAAGTGGGGATGGGCCTCCAATGCACCTGAAGACTGGTCCCCTACCCTTGGGGGCACGGAGCCTGGGGAAGGCAGGTGACTCCTACCTCTCTTGCAGTGGGCTGGCATCTGGGCCCATGTCCAGCCACAGTCCACTAAGCCCCCTGTGGAGTCCTGAAGTCTCAGGCTTGACTGTGGGTGGAAGGCGGCTGCCTGAAAGCTGCTCCCGCTTCAGGGACAGGGAAGCAGGCTTAACCGCCTGAGGCAGTGCAGCCGCCTGCCCTGTGCTTCCCCAGAGCCTCCGGGCAGTGGGGCCCAGCTTTTTGCCACTCCCACAACCCAAGTCTCCAGCCCCTTTGCTTCAAGAGTTCTGTTGCTAAGCACTTTGAGGAGAGAGTCAGGGGTTTCCACGTGGGAAGGGACTGTGGCGTTAGGATTGGGCCTAGTTTCTAGGTTGTGGCTCTGATGGAAGACCCAGGACTCCTTGCTGGGGGCTGCTCGAGAGAGTCCAGGATGGGTGGCATGGATGGCGGGCCCGCTGCTCACACCAAGGCCACTTGATCCACACTGGCCAACAGGGATCACCCCCAGCCTGAGTCTGTCATCAGAGACCCTACAGTAGCTCCCACTGCACCCTTGGAAACAGAGCCAGGGTCCTCCACAGGCCTGTGTCTGGTAGCAGCCTCAGTGTTCCCCTGCTCAAAAGAAGTCACGCTTCCCAGAACCACCCCCAGCTCCCAGTCCTGGTTGGGGATAAGGCGCTCTTAGCCCATTTGCAGAAGCCCAGGCTGGCTTCCACCACGTTCCCACTCTCTCAGCCATTCCTTGCATCAGCTACTGCTGCTCCATGACCTTTACTGTGCCTAGTCA